>OX276355.1:2500000-5000000 GCA_946251885.1 Cosmia pyralina | reverse complement strand
TGTTGATCAAAATATGATTCGAGACAGTACTTAACACAATGCATTTACTCTAATCATAATGAATGACTGTTTCATGAAATCATGAAATTTTAGGTCAATTCAAACCTATATAGTTATATTGATGATTCTAATGATTATAACTCTATAAATACACATTGATCAAAATACTTATACAATCAGACATGATACGCAAATTGCAAAAAACGGACGTCAAAGTGACATCTAGTTTTCCATCAGTAGTCTTGTCCCCGGTGCTTGTGCCTACCTCTTCAGGGACTGCGAGCGTTGTCGTAGAGGCAAACCCAGTTGTAATAATATTATTAAGCAAAGTAAAGAAGCTTCTAACACTTTCTTGTTTTTATTTTCAGTGGCTCAAGTTTACGTCTTGCTACTCGTGAGGAGCGAGATCGTCAAGTTAAGGAGCCACTGCGAGTTCAGATTCGTGAACAACGCGACCGAAGCGGAATGTACCTTGAAATTTGAAGAAATGAACGGAGAGGAAGGATCAGAGTTTAAGTATGAAAGATATATGCCTGAATTGTATAAATGACAAGAGTTAATAAATATAGTGAAGGGACAATCCAAAATTGTGATATTAAATTGAGGTGGTGTAATTATTATTGTAGTTAATAGTTGTATTGTTAAATTTAGAGGTACAAAAGAATAAAAAAAAAAAATTTACATACAAGCCTACATACATTAGCTCACACCTTCTTCCCATGGGGGTAGGCAGCAGGTACAGTACGCAGATCCATAAATACTTCTTTTGCTTCGTATACATTCATAGATCTGTAGGCCAATTCTCGTACCTAAAAACGTTTAAATTCAAGTTGTAATCTCATGCCAGCGACAATCGTATGTCAAGAATATAGGTAAACGCTTTAAACAATTTTTGACAGATTGAGACTGAGATGAGATTGCGAACGTTGTTAAAAATACGGGAATTGCCCCTCTGGTCATAGACGCGGTTGCGTAAACTACCCACCTGACCTTTCTGAAGAAAATCACCATTAAAGTCACAATACATCTTTCCTTCTAGCTAGGGCGTCCCCTCTCGGCGTTTCCACTCACGTCTGCCTTGTTAGACTAACAACACCCCAACGTGTGTTGTTGTATCTTTTGTCAGTCGCCTTTCATTCATCCTGTCAACATGACCAAACCATTTAACGTACTATTTTCAATAAATTTTTGTTACTACATCTTTGAAACTGCAACGTTGCCTTGTCACATCTGTCTTTCATAGTCATACCACACATGCTTCACAAGGAACGCATTTCCATATTCTACTTTCAAGGCTCTTTTGCCATACCCAACATTCACCCGTCGAGACATTTTGGACATAGTCTGGTTGCTCACAATCGCATGTATCCCATGTACTTTATTTCCCGCATTCTCTCTCCTTTTCGTATCTTCATCAATCTTTCAATCTCTTGTACACAAACTCCCAAAATAAACAAACTCATTCATTTGTAATTATAATTCTAATGATTAATAATTTATTAATAATGTAATGATGACCCATAATTTTACAAACTATATTTGTACGCCGGAAACGGTAGAATATTTATGATCATAATACTCCATTTAACAGCTTTGTACAATATTCTGACAAATAAATGCATTCTATTCTATTATATTTGCTCCACACTTATCATTTATTTTCACATCACACACCGATACATCCTCTTCACTTTCAAATACGGAGTAGAAGCCTATGGCATACCTGGGTTTTTTTTTTTTAATAGCTTAGACAGAAAAAAATATCTAAGTATCAATGAATACTACAAATTCGACGTCAACTTTTCATATTAGAACAATAAAAACAGAAATATTGAAAAAAATAATAAATCGTTTAAAAATATCGAAATTGATGAATTTAGATTTTTTCACATTTTTTTTTTTAATTAACAGGTATGCCATAGGCTTCTACTCCGTTAACCTATTGTAGTATATTTTTTCAAGACGGTAAAAAAAGTCATCCAATATAAGTGGTAAGATTACAACCTTGCACCAGTATTTTGAAATGTTTAAAAATATACCTAGGTACCCAATTTTGTTGCCCAACTCATTATAAACGGAAACCGCCGCACCGCCTATGGATATAAATAATACTAAGGTCTCGAGTGCGTTGCCACTGTAGAGACAGTTGGAATGTCCCCTGCGTCTCTCACTACACAGGCACCCATACCTTTCAAACGCTACTTGCCGGCAGGCATTAACATGGAGGAGGACAAAAAAAACCGGCCAAGTGCGTGTCGAAACACGCACAATGAAGGGTTCCGTAGTTGAAAAAAATTTATCCCAAAAACAAACTTAACAATGGATCTCAAAAAAAATTTTGTATATCATAAAACTACAAATTAATAATTTTCGGACTTTTTCCATTATTTGTGCTAGGAGATCTTGCTTTTTGCCAAATTTCATTATTCTAGGTCAACGAGAAGTACCCTATAGGTTTTGATTTACTTGCGACAGTTGCGAGTATCAAAATTTGTCGCAAAATGGCCGTATTTTTTTACTGCGTTAACTTAGAAGCTTGATTTTTTTAGAACTCTAAGGGACCGTAGACTTACGTATTCGAAATTAATTTCAACATGAAATGTCCAGGCGTCCTTGAGAAAAAGGATCTTGACAGACTGACAGACTTGAATTTTTTTTTATGCGATAGAATTACAAATTAACATTTTTCAGACTTTTTCCTTTACTTGTGCTGTAATACCTTGCTTCTTGCTAAATTTCATTATTCTAGGTCAACGGGAAGCGCTCTGTAGCTTTTGATTTACTTGCGACAGTTGCGAGTATCAAAATGTGTCGCAAAATGGCCGTATTTTTTTATTGCGTTGACTTAGAAGTTTGATTTTTTTAGAAATCTAAGGGACCATAGACTTACGTATTCGATATTAATTTCAACTTGATATCTCCACGCATCCCTGAGAAAAAGGGTCTTGACAGACTGACAGACAGACAGACAGACAGACGGACAACGAAGTGATCCTATAAGGGTTCCTTTTTTTCCTTTTGAGGTACGGAACCCTAAAAACGGAAGCTCTTTCAGGAACGTACCTAATTTTCCTGAACGAGCGGCTTTATTTTTTTGATGGAGCTCGTCCGGGAAGAGGGATGATGAAAAAAAAATGGATTTTTTTTATCATTGCTCCTCTCAATCAGAGCTGCCATCTAATCTCTTCACCACCCTTGATTGACGGGTAGAGAATGCCTAAGGCACTAAGTCCGTTTTTGTACCTTTTTGTGAGCGAAAAGCTATAAATAAATAAAATCCAAAAGTGCACGCCTCATAGACAGAAACATGTTGATATACGGAAAAAAATCTAAGAAAATTCATCGATTCTTTTGTTCCTTTGAACAGTTATCACTTTGATAACGAAAATCCGCATCCGTTTGATTCCGGCTTATTCGCCTTCGAATAAGCCCGAAGCATCCTTATGAAAGAAAAGTCATAGAAGAAGATTAATACATTGTTTGTTACGACGTGAATCGTGACGACAAACAGACACACTTCCCAACGTAATTTTTATATAATATTATAAATTCGAAAGTAATTCTGTCTGTCTAAAAGAAAAGAAAGAAAGAAAATACGTTTATTTGCGGTAAACATGACGCAAAGGACAACAAAATAAAATAAACAATGTAAAAAGCAAGTTTTGGGGAAAATATGCGTCACATCTACCTTACCTGTCTTCTGTCTCTTACCTTTTCACGCCTAAACCACTAAACGGATTTAGATAAAATTTGGCAAGGCTTTAAATGGCATCCTAGGAAAGGACATATGCTACTTTTTTTCCTCAAAAATAATCCTACAGGGGGTAATATAGGGGATGAAAGTTTGTATGGGAAACCCAATATTTCTTAAGTTAGGGATAATTATGATAATTCAAGTTTATGATTTTGGTAGGAAATAAAGAAATATGCGGTTCAGCGTATTTGAAAAATCATCCCCTAAGGGGTAAAATAGGGGTTGATTTTAAAATTCACAAAACTGCACGGATTTCGATAAAATTTGGGAAGGCAGCATCTTTCTTCAGCAGGGTAGCATCTTGGGGAAGGACATAAGCTACTTTTTGTCTTAAAAAATAATCCTTCAGGGGGTGATATAGGCGATGAAAGTTTCTGTGGGAAACCCAGTATTTCTTAAGTTAGGGATATGAAAATTCTAATTTATGCTTTTGGTAGGAAATAAAGAAATATGTGGTACAGCCTTTTTGAAAAATCATCACAATAGAGGGGTTGATTTTAAAATTCACAAATAATATTAAAATGTTTGTGTACCTACCTCTTTTTAAGAAGTATAAAGGATTGGATATGTAGTCATAGTTCGTATCTTGAGGTAACACATTTAGTCTTCATTCGACATTTTTACGACAAAATTATTACAATAATTAACTTTTGAACGAGTGGATACTCGGTCAAAAGTTATTTCTTATTAGAGCGTGATTGGCATACTAAATTTTAACTAAACAAAGTCCTCCCGACGCGTATGTCTGTCTGTTTAAACGCGATAAAGTCAAAAAGTACCGAACGGATTTTCATACGGTTTTCACCAATGGACGGAGTGATTCAGTGTATAATTCATTAAGTTTTGTATAAATAATTTAATACTCAAATTTATTTAAATGTAATATAAACATAACAAAACTATGTCCTAACATAACTAAAACTAAATTTGTGTAAATTGGCTGAAATATGACGACGATTGTTGAAGATGTCGGCAAAAATCATGCTAACTGGGAGCAGAGCGGGCCTAATGCTAGGATAAATTCTGATTTCACCCGCGCGTCTCGCAACACCCGCATCTAGTGCGGCTAAGAAACACTGGGCGGCGCGACGATGCGCGGAACCAAACTCGCGAACTCGACGTCATTGAGCGGTCAAGTACGTAGCGGGCAGTACACACGGCTACACATTAAGCCTAGACCTATGATTGTAATGAAATCTTATACAATGGGAGATCAGCTTATACTGGAAATGAATAGCTTGATCTGTAGCCGTGCGTACGTAGTAGGTATAGGCAACACAGTTAAATAAAACCAGACTTACTTTTTCTTTGTATAAAGCAATACCTACTGTATGAATGGATATTACTATCGCGTAAGCTAGTGCGTGGTATATGCAACACAATTAGATAAAACCAGACTTTTTTTTGTTTATAACAGTACCTACTGTACGAATGGATATTATTATGCGCGTATGCTAGTGCATAGTATATGCAACACAATTAGATAAAACCAGAGTTTTTTTTCTTTGTTTATAACAGTACCTACTGTACGAATGGATATTATTATGCGCGTATGCTAGTGCGTGGTATATGCAACACAATTAGATAAAACCAGAGTTTTTTTTCTTTGTTTATAACAGTACCTACTGTACGAATGGATATTATTATGCGCGTATGCTAGTGCGTGGTATATGCAACACAATTAGATAAAACCAGAGTTTTTTTTTCTTTGTTTATAACAGTACCTACTGTACGAATGGATATTATTATGCGCGTATGCTAGTGCGTGGTATATGCAACACAATTAGATAAAACCAGAGTTTTTTTTCTTTGTTTATAACAGTACCTACTGTACGAATGGATATTATTATGCGCGTATGCTAGTGCGTGGTATATGCAACACAATTAGATAAAACCAGACTTTTTTTTTTTGTTTATAACAGTACCTACTGTACGAATGGATATTATTATGCGCGTATGCTAGTGCGTGGTATATGCAACACAATTAGATAAAACCAGAGTTTTTTTTTCTTTGTTTATAACAGTACCTACTGTACGAATGGATATTATTATGCGCGTATGCTAGTGCGTGGTATATGCAACACAATTAGATAAAACCAGTTTTTTTTTCTTTGTTTATAACAGTACCTACTGTACGAATGGATATTATTATGCGCGTATGCTAGTGCGTGGTATATGCAACACAATTAGATAAAACCAGACTTTTTTTTTTTGTTTATAACAGTACCTACTGTACGAATGGATATTATTATGCGCGTATGCTAGTGCATAGTATATGCAACACAATTAGATAAAACCAGAGTTTTTTTTCTTTGTTTATAACAGTACCTACTGTACGAATGGATATTATTATGCGCGTATGCTAGTGCGTAGTATATGCAAAACAATTAGATAAAACCAGAGTTTTTTTTCTTTGTATAAAACAGTACTGTAAGAATGGATATTATTATGCGCGTATGCTATCGGTTTCACAGAATCATCAATTCGCAAAATATATTTAGCGTACTTATTGTGTTGTATTTATGTGTGGTAGGATATGTTGTGAAAAGCTCGTGGCTAAGTAATAACAGCCGCACGGGTCGATCCATCAGGTTAAGCTACGCTTGCCGAGGTTGGTCAGTGGATGGGTGACCTTTCTTTACATACCGAGACTCCTCCGTGCCTCGGAAAGCACGTTAAGCCGTTGGTCCCAGCTGTCATTCGTGGATCTTTGACAGTCGTTACGGGTCGTCAGAAGCCCGAAAGTCTGACAACCAGTCTTACCAAGGGGTATCGTATTACCCAGTAACTGGGTTGTGGAGGTCAGATAGGCAGTCGCTCCATGTAAAATACTGGTATTTAGCTGCATCCGGTTAGACTGGAAGCCGACCCCAACATAGTTGGGAAAAGGCTAAGCAGATGATGATGATGAGGATATGTTGTGAAATAAAAGTGTGTGTGTACTCCATAAACTCCATTTCATCTTAATTTTTTAAATTTAATAATTTTTTTAAGCGTTGAGATCGGATAATCGGATGCATATTTACCTAAAGTTGAGGTGTTGGCTAAGTAAACGGGCTTTTGGAATGAAAAATCCCAGAATTCCGGGATCGGTTAATTTTGACTGCTGATTATAGAATCGAATGTATAATTTACTTACGTTCAGGTGTTAGCTAATATGGATTGCACTTTTTTATCAAAAAAAAAATCCCGGGATTCCGGGATTCACAAATTTAGAGTTCTGGTTATAGAATCGAATGTATATTTACTTACGTTTAGGTTTTGGCTAATATGGAATGCACTTTTGTATCGATCGTCAAAACCTCGCCATTTAGGAAATGATAAATTAAGTATTTTTTTACTATTTTAGAGGGCATTTTTTTTTTATCACTAGCTAAATTTTTACAGGGTGTTCAACTCATAAACAACTTCAATAGAGAATCAACTCTGAATTCACGAAAAAAATATCTGCTATTTCATACATTTTGGTCGAGTAGATATTTAAGTTTTGTATGAAACATCAGATTTTTTTTCGTGATTTCAGAGAAAGTCCCGACATTCAAATGTAAATCCAAGATGACGGCTGCGAACATTTTAAAATTTTTCGTCATGATTGCGTTTTCATGGTTTTCGAGGGTGTTAAAACCGCTGTTGACATTGAAATGTAAATCCAAGATGGCGACTGCGAAAATTTTTAAATTTTTCGTCGTGGGTATCGTTTTAATGGTTTTGAAGAGTGCTAAAACCGATAGTGCAGTCAAAATAAGTGACGCTCGGCTGGCTAGTTAATTAACCATGCGGCAGCGCGCCGTACCGCGTTTCAACCCGAAAACACGTGTGATAGTAATTTAAAAAACCATCAACATTTTAAAAGAAGCCGCTATCTTGCTTTAACATTTTAATGTCACTGTCAGCTTTAACACCCTCCAAAACCATAAAAACGACCCATGACGAAAAGTTTCGCAGCCGCCATGTTGGATTCACATTTTAACGTCCCTATCGTCACATATAACGGCTGTAACACCCGCGAAAACCATGAAAACGACACCCATGACGAAAAATAAAAATAAAATCACAGCTGCCATGTTGGATTCACATTTTAACGTCACTATCGGCTTTAACATCCTCGAAAATCATGAAAACGACACCCAATCCATGACGAAAACTTTGAAAATATTTGCTGCCACCATCTTGGATTTACATTTTAACGTCACTATCGGCTTTTAACACCCTCGAAAACCATGAAAACAACCCCACCGATATTGTAACAGTACCTTCCAGGGACAACCATTTTAATTCGGCAGCTTTTTATTTCTCGCGGGGACCACATGTAACAAACGGAATATTTATGTGATCCCGATTTTCCGGTATTTTTCTATAATAATAATATTATAAAGAGGGAAAATTTGTTTGTAAGTTTGCATGTAGGGGGTAGTCTCCGGAACTAGTGATCCAATTCTAAATTTTTTTTCTCTGGTAGAAAGCTAAATTATGAGTGCTATAGGCCGTAAATTATATTTATATCATGCATATTAGCCGCGCTATCATAATCTGTGTCTAGCAAGTCGGAAAGAGATACCTCTTGAATTCTCTTTGCGATAGCAAATACGCTGCCTCGGCAGTTGTTTAAAATTTAAAACAATGTATGGCAACTTGGTCCGTCTTAAATAATTCTACAAAAAAGTCAAATACAAATACAAATACAAATATTCTTTATTGTGGTACATAGGTAAGCAATAAGTTGTTACATGTTTCCGAAATTGTACACAGCTATGACCCGCCATAATGGCATACAATAATTTTAAAATGGGTAACATTTTAACAGCACAATCAAATAGAAAATTAAAATAATAACAATTTAAATATTTAAATATGCAGCACTTTAGAATTAACGAATATTTTTACATGTCTCAAGGCAACAATTAAAATAACGAGACATAAATTATAAATTCAGTTAGAATTAAATAATACAAATTATGAAATATATACATTTTACTTATCAGGGGAACAATTAAAATTAAATAACATCATCGAGATAATCTTTTAAAGTATAGTAACATTTGTCTAACAGCAACTGAAATAATTTCTTTTTATAATTATGCAAATCTAAATCTCTAATTGTCTTTGGCAATTTATTATATATGTCAGGTATTAGATAAAAAACACTTTTGTGGAAAAGAGCAGTTTTGTGGGGTTCACGTGACATTTTGTCTTTATGTCTGGCTCTATTACTAAATTTGAAACGGTGAATATTTAATTTTGCGAAAATGGCACATTCGTAAATAAACATACAGGGAAGTGGTAGTATTTTTAGTTTCTTAAAATGTGGAACACAGGAGTCCATTGAATCAATGTTCACGATTGATCGGATACACCGCTTTTGCGCCTTAAAAGCTAGGTTTTTGTTAGTCCGCGACACTATATTTCTATCTTTTATATTTCATCCTTTATACTTCTTTTATTGTTTTTAAAAAGTATTTTTTCGACATACTTTACGTTTGGAAGATTATTTAAACAACAAAATATTAATCCTTATCACAACAAATTATTTTATGATCACAAGGACATCATAGAAATAAGATTTGGCCTTTACAGTATATCAATTGGTCATATAGTTGACAGTAAAGTCGGCGCACGCACACAAGTAAAGTGGTGCGTTCATTTTTAGAATTGTTCATCTCTACCTACTGTGTACTTCATAATGTAAAATAATGTAATAATGTGTAATGTGGAATTAATACTTATAAAATTGTATGAATATCATCAGTCGGCTCACGCGAGCCAACTGTGTCACATTCATAGAATTTTATATTTTAGGCTATGGTAATACGGTTCTATTTTCATGGAACCAGTAAATTGTGCAAGAATATACCCGTTCTGTCTGAACTGACCCTTAGTTACCTATTTAACGTCAGTTGCAAAATATATTATAATTATAATTTAGATTTTACATACCTACATTACTTAAATGATTAAAACAATATTACGCAACAAATATGTAGATATTTATTGATAATAATAATGGCGGCTAGGCGCGGAGGAAACTGACATGGACTACTCGTCTCAACAGAGCGAGGGCGACTGATCGGTGGAACAAACTGATGTTGCAAGCTCGTGTCGCACGAGACGGAAAACAGCGTATTTCGCGGATTAAAAATGTAGTAAGCGCCGAATGCTTTGCATTCTGTTGTCTTTTAAAATAGACAATATTTTTAAAATCGCTCAGGGTCAGGACTAGGTTATACATGAGTGATAATATTTATCTAATTTATGGTTCAGTAATATGCACCAAAATAGAATGCAAACCAAACATGTTGATAATTAGAGGTAACTTTGTGATGGTTTTCTATCGAGAAAATGTGACATATTTTTTTTTTTTCAATTTGTGCATGATTTACTACTGTGAAAATCTCATCAAAGATTGAAGATTTTGCTTTAGGCCCTCTCTTAAGCCCACCATACACGGCAACAATATTGTAGCGATTTGAGTTTGCACAGTTATATCGGACGGCCCCATGTTTTCCACATGAACGTTCCCATGGGATATTTTCCGACATCCACGCCGGCGAAGCCGCGGACAAACGCTATTTGTTATATATTATCAAGGTCTAAATCAATCAATCGGCCTAGCCTTTTCCCAACTATGTTGGGGCCGGCTTCCAGTCTAACCGGATGCAGCTGAATACCAGTATTTTACATGGAGCGACTGCCTATCTGACCTCCACAACCCAGTAACTGGGTAATACGATACCCCTTGGTAAGACTGGTTGTCAGACTTTCGGGCTTCTGACGACCCGTAACGACTGTCAAAGATCCACAAATGACAGCCGGGACCAACGGCTTAACGTGCTTTCCGAGGCACGGAAGAGTCTCGATATGTAAAGATGGTCACCCATCCACTGACCAACCCCGTAGCAAGCGTAGCTTAACCTGATGGATCGACCCGTGCGGCTGTTATTACTTAGCCACGAGCTCCTCTATCAAGGTCTAAATCTGTCTAAAATAATATATATTAATCTTATAATTTCAATTTTTAGTTTTTAAAATTTAACTGCTAATATGAATTCCATGTATAATTGAGAATATATAAATTATTAGGTACACTCAGCAACAAAAGTAGTAACACTTGCAGTTTTAATCTTTCATTCAAATCGGAAAAGAAGTACTTAAAATTTTAAGTACATTTACTCTTAACAGTTAAACGAAAAAAAATCAGAGATGATGTCAGAAAGTAGCAGTGCTAACCGACTTCTGTTGCTGACCGTACATGTTAGAAAATTTTGACAAGGCGACACAAAGGCGACATCGAAAGTACATTCACACGCTGAATCGTTGTGACGCATGCCAAAAACGATAAAAAATCAAAAGTCATTTATTCATATTAGGCTGAGAATCAACACTTTTCGAACGTCAAAATTACATAAGACAGTGCCCAAACAATGCCCGCCCTTCACCACTTCATAGTGCTTTAGCTGGGAAAAAGAAGTGGCGCAACAAATTCCCCAAAAAATCGGAAAGTCCGAATGTTTATCTTATAATTCGTCATACTTGAACTATTCACCTAACGGCTACTTGCTATCATTGTAGGAATATCTAATAAGGGTCGTGTAACTATCTCATCGTACATATATTTGCGAACGCGCAACATAAGCAGTTGTGTCAAGTTTTTTTGTAAATAATTAATAGGTAGGGTACTTTCAAAAAATCTCAAATAAAAAATATATAAAAGTTTGCGAGCTTATACACTATAGTTTCTATATTTATGAAACTGAGAGTAATGTAATTTATGAAGTGGTATTTTTCAAAGAAGTGTTCAGCCTTACCTATAAAGTGAAGTTTTCTAAATAAACAAAGTGTTTTAAAGGATTCCAAGTCTAAAGTATTATTCCCAAAATCTACCACAATGCGTACGGAAGTGCCAGAAGTTAAAAGAGCTTGTTTCTGTTTTCCGCTAAGATACAGTTTGCTCCTCTGGGGGTATGTCAGTATGGTAAGTAATATTTTTTTATAAAAAGCTAATATGCCGCGAAGCAGTGGTGACAGAGTGCAAATGGCACCAACTTACAAATTGTAGGTCGTAACTAGGGTTCCAAGTTCCCACCCAGGCAGGCAACTTACTTCATGTAATTTATTTCACTTGCACTGTTTCCAAACAGTGAAAGAAGACATCCTGAGAAAGCCCTAGAATTAAAAATTCGACGGCATCTGACATACCAAACGTCACAGGGCCCGAGAGGTTACGCTCCCTCTCACAGAGGAGTCCTGTGCCCCAGCAGTGGAAACTTTAAAGGCTGATTGTGCTATTTAACGGCTGCTATAAAACAGAATGGCAATATGTTATCTGGACTTTAATTTATTTCACTCTATCGTTGGTCTAGTGGTAACGGCCGCGACTTACGTGTTGTAGGTCGGTTCGAACCCCGACTCCGACAGGCGCTTTACTTTGTGTAAATTATTTCATCACCACTGCTCTCAAAACGGTGAAGGAAAACATCGTGAGGAAACCGGCATGTCTTAGAACCGAAAATTCTATGACATGTGACATATACCAACCAGTACTGGGCCCGCGTGATGAATAACGGCCCACTCCCTCTAACAGAGAGGAGGCCTGTGTCCCAGCAGTGGGAACGTTACAGGCTGATAATGTTGGTCTAGTGATCACAAGTGTGACTGATGAGCAAAGAGTCCTGGGTTCAATCACCAGGTCTGGCAAAGTATTATCGGGTTTTATATTTAGTTTCCCAACAACCCGAATTCTGGGTATGTGTCCAATACAATAGGCTCCCCCTATTACTGGGTCTTAAGCAATGGTAGTGCAGTACCGACATGAACCTACACCTCTGTCTAGCCCTGATATATTCCCATCAGTATGTGTTATATACTACTACAATACTACTATAATAATATATCGTGTTTTGTTATTTTCATACTTCAGTTCAGTCAGAGGGGCAATTCCCGTGTTTTTATTTAAGAGGCCTATCACAAAATTCAATATGTTGTAGATATATTGAAGCACGCCGACGCAGAGCATTCTGTGGCAATTTGCAGCTGTATTACTACCAACATAGTTTAAAAGACTTTTGTAACTAACATAACATTTATGGACGTTCATTTAGCCTGAAATAAATTAATTTAATTTAATTACGTTTATTTTGAGTCTTATAATTATTTTTTTAAAGGATTAAATTTTAATTTCTTAGGAACCAACGTATAATCTGGTATACATTTTCCTTACTAATTAATTAGTAATTATTATTAAATATAATACTATCTTTTTTTTTATTTTTTATTAATGTAGTAGGAGAAATTTACAGTAATTCTGAGCGTTTTTAGTAGATTTATGGTTTTAAATGCGATTTTTGATAGATATTCCATACATATTTAAACATTCTGAGGCCTCTATGAACTAAACCACTATATTTAAGATATTTTATATTATTATGATTATATTTTTCATGTCATTTGCTTACACTAGTTCAATCCACGAGCTCAAAAAAATGCAGTAGCGCATTTTATGAAAAACTTGTTATGGAATTTTGGCTTTATAAATAGCTATGAAATAATTGCGGAAAACCAAGCAACTATAAACTTTACTAATAGCTGTTCTCCACCACTCAATAAGTCAAAGTTGTCGAATACTTTCAGTTTCTCAGAATAAGAACGCCTTTTTTTTTTTTTTTGTGGATGGGAAATCATCAAATGACTTCTCCCGCTCCAGGCAGAGCGGGAGGGCTTGTCAGACTTTTACTGACTAAAACCCACCCGTGTTCCTTCAGTTGCCCGTGCCAGGGCCACGGTATCTCTTTCGAACTACCCGCGACCCCGGCGGCTTCGGCCCTATTGGACCCCGTCACTGCTGACATCTCTTTGAGGCGCGCGTGGTACACAACGCGCCGTCGACCCGGGCCTGATCCTTACCGGACGGCGAGCTGCCCATTACTCGTCGTCCGCAAGCCCGCGCCTACGGTGGCCGGGAATCGGCGATAGATTCCCGCCACCTAGGGCGTCTCCTGCGGCGGCTAGGGGCGCGAGGGCGCGGCTGTTGCCTCTCCCTCTCGCGTTCCGCCTCCTCCTTTGCGAGCATTACTGCTTCAGAATAAGAACGCCTTAGTTGGCCATTTAACTCAAAAACCACGGTCGAAATGTAATAGGCCTCTTAAGAACGTTCGCATTCCAATCTCAATCTTATTCTGTCTGTTATTTTTTTTAAGTGGAAGGAAGGAAGTGGCCCTCAGATATTATAAACTTAAAAAATTTCAACTTTTTTTTCTTCCAGTATTTTTTAATTCATTGTATTTTAATTATTTTCAGATATACACCATAATTGTATTGTGTACGAAAACAAAGTTACTAACAGCTGATATAAATTCTTTAAGTGACTATTTGCAAGTTACTATATTGACATTGGGGTTGTTTGATATTATATTTGTAGTCATAATCATTATTGGAGCACATAAGGTGAGAATACTGTATTAATTCTTACATCATTGTATTTCCGTGTGACCTGTTCCACGTAAGGTGTTCTTCTAGTGTTTCGACAAAAAAAAACAACAAAATCGTCAAATTAATAGCATTATGAGATCAAAATAAAAATAATTATTTAGTTAGATGAACTATTTTGAAAGAAGCAACCACATTGAATCGTGTAAACATAAGTGATTCTTTCTACATCGCGTCTGATACACTTATCATTTCTGCGTCTTGCAATGATAGTGCACTAACGTGGTAGAGTTGAATTGAATTTTGCCAGTAGGCACCTGAATAAAATTTCTTTGTATTGAAGCCAGTCATTAAGGTGTTCCTTTTTTATTTCAGAAAAACGTCAAGCTGCTAAAGACATTCTATTTCTACGGCTTGGGTACGATAATATTCCAAACATTGTTATTCATCGGCTCGGTAATCTGGATTTACTATACTCTGCTTTCTAAGTATACGCTTAGTGTACTCTGGCCCGTTTCATGGCCGATATTAAAGTACGCTTCGACCATCACGTGTTGTCTTAGTAAGTATTTGTTTTATTCTGATTTACTTTAAAATTACTCGTACTGTTTTGTGTTCAAAACTTTGAATTAATCCATCACAATATTAACGCATAATTTTATTTATACAATTCAATTCAATTCAATTCCTTTAATTCAGACTAATGTGTCCATATAGTGTTAGTAAATACATGAAAAAAAACTTAAAACTAAATGTTAGTACATATACATGAGGAATTATTTAACGTGGATGTGTATCCACACATTTATATTCTATTAAATTATTTCTGTATTTACTCATGTGTTAACCTTCAGTAATAAAAAGTCGAAGACGCCTAAACTTAAACTTTTATTATTCTTTTCAGTTTTATATGGCTACTTCCTTCTGCTAGTGAGGAGTGAGATTATCAAACTTAGCAACACTTGTCAGTTCAGATTCGTGAACAACGCAGCAGAATCAGAGTGTACGATGAAATGTGAGATAACAGGTGACGAAGAGCTAGGGTTAGATAAAAGCAATGAAGAAACGTTTGAATCTAAAGACAACAGTAACTGTCCTGTAAATATGGGTATACTTACGAATGAATCAGAAGGTAATATGAAATATAAGAAATTGGATGACGAAGAGACTAAAAATATTACCAAGGAAGAAACAAGTAAATGTAAATATACTTGTATTGAAAAAGGTAAACTCGCGAAAGAACCGAAACGTAACATGAAATATGAGAAATTAGGTGACGAGCTAGGGTTATAAGATTAACGAAATAGTGACGATTTACAATGGTGAAGCTGGTTGCAACAGTGGTTATCGTTTATTAGGTATACTTACTCGTATACTGATAGGCTTAGAGATTAGACTGCCTGTAACCTTTCCTTAAATAAATTTGGTTTGGACACTCGTGTGAGTGTGATCTGTAACTTCTAACAAAATGATGAAACATTTTTGTTCAATAAACAATAAACTCTGTTAACAGTTTTTTTTTTATTTTATTGTATCCCTAGCCCCATTAGCGACAGTGCCTTTATAATTACACACATAACCCACTGTATCATAATGATATGACAGCATGGAAGGACAAGGATGTACTGAGCACGGTTATCTTCTGAGATCGCTTTCAGAACCGCCACAAGTGCGTCCGACTTTGTTTCTAAGGAGACGTACTCGGGTGTACGTCTGTAGTTGTGTGTACGGAGTACGTTTTTAGAAATTACTGCCATGTCAGATACTCCTATTAGAACTATTTGTAACAGGCCTGCTGGGACACAAATCTTCTATCTGTGAGACTTGAGAGAAAGTGCGCCGTAAACTGTAATCCACCACGCGGACCCAGTGCAGGTTGGTGGATGTGATGTCTACAAATTTTTGGTTCTAGGACATATTGGTTTTCTCACGAGGTTCATTTTCAACGTTTTAAGAGCAGTGGTAATTAAATAATTACACAAAGTAAAGTGAATTTTTTCTACATAATAATTTCCACAAATTACTTATATTACATTATAGCATTTTTATAAATCACGAGATAATAAAAAGAAATACTCAACTCGGTATCTATGAAAGCTACTAAATAACACTGGTATTTTTTTAAATAATAGGTCTTTACCTATGAAATTGCCGTTTTGTATGAAAAAATTTAAACGAATTTTTTTCATGCATTTTTTATTTGTATTAATCGAAGCAATCACCCATTCAATCAATGCATCTTTGCCAACGCAGTGGCAGTTTATTGATGCTCTTCTTAAAGAAATCAGCTGGACGGGAGGCAACAAATTCTTCAAAGGCATTTTGTACTGCCTCTCGGGTATTGATTTTTTTTCCCGCCAAGAAGTTATCCAAATTCTGGAAAAAGTAGTAGTCTGTAAGCGCAAGGTCTAGTGAGTAGAGCGGATGACGGAGAGCTTCCAACCCCAGTTCTTGCAACTTGGTGACCGTCTGCTGTGCAGTATGAGGTCGCGCGTTGTCGTGCAGGAGCAGCGGAGACGAGCGATTGACCAATGCTGGTTGGAGATGTGCCAGCTTCTCCATCATTGTGTTCAGTTCTTCACAGTACACATCTGAAGTAATGCTCACGCCGTTTGGTAAGAAGCTGTGATGAATCACACCGGCGCTAGACCACCAAACAGTGACCATCACTTTTATAGGGGTAAGTTTTCGTTTAGGGCATTGTTTAGGTGCTGAACCAGGATCCAACCAACTTGCTGAGCGCTTGCAGTTATCAAACAGAATCCATTTTTCATCGCAGGTAACAATGCGATTCAAAATTCCTTCATTTGTGTGTCTGTTGAGCAGTGCAAGGCACGTCTCGACGCGTACTTCGCGCTGGCGATCATTGAGTTCGTGGGGCACCCATTTGTCAAGCTTTTTTACCTTGCCAATTTGACGCAAATGGACCAATATTGTTTTGACGCTAACGTCGAAAGCTGCTGCTAATTCAGCCGTAGATTGTGTATCATCAGCTTCCACAATCGCCTATAATTCGTCATTGTCGACCAAAGTCTTCGGACGACCGCGAGGTTCATTTTTCAGGTCGAAATTTCCAGAACGGAAGCGAGCAAACCATTAACAAGTGGTGCGTTGGTTTGTAGTGTTAGCTCCGTAAACGTCGTTAATGTTGCGTGCCGCTTGTGCCGCGTTGCTGCCACGACGGTACTCATATTCCATAATTACTCGAATTTTTAACGTATCCATGATGACGAAAAAGATTGAAATGCGATGAAAATGTAACACTAATCAATAAACAAATGACTACTTTTGGAAAAAAAATCCATGTTTTTAAAATAAAATTAATTTGAAATTAGAATTCTTAGCCAAACAAAAATTATTTTGATTTGAAATGGCCAGTACTGCAGAACGGCAATTTCATAGGTAAAGACCTAATATCTGATCCCTTGATTATTGTTTTGATAATTCGCCCACAAGTATTTTTTATTGATTTATTAAAATCTCTCTTACAACTATCATTACAGGTTTATGTACCCAATGCGATAGTGCAGTCGTTTACAAATCTATACTAGTAACTTATTTACAATTTAAATTGTAAGGACTGAAACAACTTGTATTAACATAATAGGAACTTTTACATGGCACATTGACATTCATTCATTTATATTCTATGATAAGATAAATATCAAGAAGCCGATCCCAACATAGTTGGGAAAAGGCTAGGCAGATGATGATGATGATGATAAGATAAATATCAGTGTCCGTGCGAATTCACTCAAATGACACGTGAACACATCAATTTTACCGTGAAGTTCGTTAATGATGCGAATGCCCCGGGTCACAAGTGTTTTGGCGAATATGTTGGTACTGGCTGTCGGCACGGTCAGCAGTGGCGGGCGCTGCCGCTTCCACACGTAGTGGTCTGGTACGCAAAAACTCAAGCGATGCAGCACACCTGAATTACCCTCGATGCCACGAAGTAATTTAAGATACGCGACAAGTGATAACTCTCATCGCATCCTCAATTCATTGTACCCGAGCATACCCAGTACAAATAGAGTGTGATACATCAACGGGTACAACGAATAATTATACCCCATAAAACTTCCTGTACAAATGGCGCGCAAAATTGTTCTGAACGCGCTCCAAAATTACAGTGTATTAGGCCTCATGTGGAGCCCATATGACAGCACTATGTTCCATATGACTCCTGACTAGTGCGATATTCAGGATCCTGACTGCTGCAAAATTGGTGAAGTCTCGTATCAGTCTCAGTACGAATCCCAAGTTTCTGAATATCCTTTTGCAGATCTTAGTTATAATGATCGCAAAACGATAATTTAGGAGTAACGAAAACCCTTAAATCATGTACTTGTGTAATTCGTTGCATAGTCGCTGCGTCCACCACGTACTCGTGAAGTACAGGTGCATCACCAAGCACTGCGATAGTTTGAAGTAGAGCTTGTTCTCATGACTTCATTTCACTATCCTGCTTATGTCCTCCTGCAAGCGTTCGATATCAAACTCACTCTTAACCTCGAGCAGCAGCTTATAAAAAGTTAATGCGGACGACATTGTAATTGCCTGTAACATCCCATTGTGTCACCAGTTCTAGGTATAATATTTTATTATATTTCTAATTGTTTTACGAACTGTTTTATTAAAACTTACTATTCCAACACTACAATATTACGAAACGCCTTTAGAATATTCCTAACAAATACTAACGGATTATAGTTATGATACCTACAACCTTTTGAACATCAAAATAGTAAGGTACCTGTAACTATTTCTTTTTCATTTTCTTTAATAAACCTAACACTGCATGACTTCTACATTTCCTTGACAGTCCTTTAAATTAGCAGATCTTGTTCCTCCAATATCCTCCATTGATTCATGTTCTTCTTTTCAAACGTCTTCCGTTTCACTTTCCTCTCCCACTACCTTTTCTTCACGTATCATCATTCTGCTTCAGCGCGCCGTTGTTCCTCAGTTTGATGATCTCACTTCTCAGTAGTAGTTGAAAAAAATTGTAAAGCTATAAAAACAGCGGTGGATTAAAAATAATATTCAAAATATTAGGTTGGGGAAAAAGTCTTTTCGCATTATAGTATGTATGAACTTAAAATAAAATCTCTTTGGCTATACTATTTGTATCTGGCTGGTTTTGGTATCATTGAAAGTTTAAATTTCAAAGAACATAATTCCAAATTCAAATTAGGAAAATGTGTGATTTTCATTTGTTTTTCGTACTGTCAAGATGAGTGAATCTAATAAAGAAATTCGATACATTTTAAATTTTACTACAAAAAACGTAATAATGCAATGCAAGCCGCGAAAAAAATTTGCGATGTTTATGGACCCAGTGCAGTGTCTGTGAGAGTAGCACAAATTTGGTTTAAGCGTTTTCAATCCGGAAATTTTGATGTCAAAGATGCACGTCGCTCTGGTCGCCCTATTACGGATTAAATGGATGCCATTTTTGAAAAAGTGGAGCAAGATCGGCATATCAGTAGTTACGACGTAGCTGAAGAACTGGGAATTGACCACAAAACAGTTTTGGCGCATTTGAAAAAAACTGGGTACACAAAAAAGCTCGATATTTGGGTACCTCACGAGCTCACTGAAAGAAACCTAATGAACCGTGTACTCATTTGTGATTCTTTATTACGACGTAATGAAACCGAACCATTTTTGAAGAAGCTGATAACTGGTGATGAAAAGTGGATCACGTACGACAAGAACGTGCGAAGAAGGTCGTGGTCAAAGGCCGGTCAGGCTTCACAGACTGTGGCGAAACCAGGGTTAACTCGCAACAAGGTGATGCTGTGTGTGTGGTGGGATTGGAAGGGCATTATTCATTATGAGCTGTTACCACCAGGCAGGACCATCGATTCTGAACTCTACTGTGAACACCTGATGAGATTAAAGCAAGAAGTTGAGAGAAAGCGGCCGGAATTAATCAACAGAAGGGGTGTGGTTTTTCATCATGATAACGCTAGACCTCACACATCTTTAGCCACTCAGCAAAAATTAAGAGAGTTTGGCTGGGAGGTGTTAATGCATCCGCCGTATAGTCCTGACTTTGCACCTTCAGATTTCCACCTGTTTCGGTCTCTTCAGAATTCTTTAGGCAGTGTCAGGTTAACATCACGAGAGGACTGCCAAAACCACTTGTCGCGGTATTTTGATCAGAAGTCCCAAAATTTCTATAGCAATGGGATCTTGTCCCTACCTTCAAGATGGCAAAAAGTTATCGAACAAAATGGTACCTACATACTTTAGATAAATGTAAATAATATATATTAAAAAATGTTTTGAATTTTCTTAAAAAATGCGAAGAAACTTTTTCCCCAACCTATTATTCAAGAATGCTCTCTACATCTAGTAAATATTTTTTGTTTGCTCTGCCTCTCTCTCTTACAAATTATTTTTCCTTGTAGGAATCTAACCAGCCCTGACAAAACACTCGACCAGTGTAACGATGGAACTCTTAGGGACAGCTGCAATAAATGATGCGTTATAACTCCTCTTGGTAACCACTTTGATGATGGCATATGAATAAGCTGTAAGACAGTAAGCTGAGATGGTTTAAATAACATTACAAAGTCAAAAAAAGTCAAAGTCATTACAAGCTGCGCCCCGCGGTGTTACCCGCGGTTTATGAGATACACTAAAACATGTATTATTTAATCGGTGAGAAAAGTATTCACAAAAAAATTGCTCATCCCACGGGAACACTACATTTTTTCAGGATGTAAAGTAGCCTATGTGTGCTACGTGGACACAGGATGTCTGCTATTTCCACACCAAATTATTTAATAATTTCAATTATATCAAAATCGGTCGAGCCGTTTGAGTTTGAAATATATTTGAATTCCTTGCTCATCCCACGGGAGCACTACATTTTTTCGGAATAAAAAGTAGCCTATGTGTTAATCCAGGGTATAAGCTGTCTACATACTGAATTTCATCCAAATCGGTCCAGCCGTTTGAGCGTGAAGACGTAACAAACATACACACACACACACTCACAAACTTTCGCCTTTATAATATATAAGTGTGATAGTGTGATTATTTATTTGTTTTTTTTTTGTTTTAAAACTTTTATTATTGTGATTTTAGGGTGATCTTCCTGTGCTAGTCACAATAAATACTTTTTCTTTCTTACTTTCTTTCTCTATTTTTCGAGATAAACAGTAGCCTATGTGTTTATCCAGAGTTTCAGCTACTTCCACACCAAATTTCATCAAAATCGGCCGAGGCGTTTGAGTTTGAAAGAGTAACAAATATATTTGAATTTCTTACTCATCCCACGGGAGCACTACATTTTTTTCGGGATAAAAAGTAGCCTATGTGTTAATCCAGGGTATAAGCTGTCTACACACCGAAATTCATCCAAATCGGTCTAGCCGTTTGAGCGTGAAGAAGTAACAAACATACACACACACACACTCACAAACTTTCGCCTTTATAATATTAGTGTGATTAGTGTGATAAAAGTAATGTTGTATCATTTTCTTACTTCAGTTCAGAGGGGCGCAATTCCTGTGTTTATAAGAATGTTTGCATTCTAATCTCAATCTTATCCTGCTAGCGTAGCTAGCATAGCTGAGATGATATTGCGACTATATTTTGAATATCATTGATTACGGGAAGTGGCCTTCAGGCATTAAAAACTTAAATAATTTCAACAATTTTTTTGTTTTCAATATTTTTTACATAATTCATTTGATTTTAATTATTTTCAGATTTACAGCGTATTTGGCGTGTTACTAACATATTTAAATTATTTTAATAACATTTATTGGCAAGTTTTTGAATCGATACTGATTTTGCTTGAGTTTATACTTATTGGGAAGGCCTTTGCAGAATAGAAACGACGTTTTGCGACTAATGATAATGTTTAATTACTTTCTACAAATGTAGTTTAAAAAATAGGTTTGGCAAATTAAATGTATGCTAGTGACGTGTGCTCCTGGCGGAGCTTGAGATTCAGAATGGATTTATTGGCTGGCGCGGTGTGGGCCATCGCGGCGGGTGCGGCGAGGCGCGGGGCGCGATGCGCGAGGCTGCTTTGCGCGGGCGCGCGTCTTGACAGCGTTAACACTTATCGTTATATTCATTATTGTAGCACATGAGGTGAGAATAGTGTATTAATTCTTACATAATTGTATTTACGCACCAATCCTAACTATCCTAAACCTAACTATCTATCTATATAAATAAATAAAAAGAAAAGTCCCGACTGCCTGACTCATCAACGCCCAGCCCAAACCCTTGACGGTTCAAGGGTTTGGATTGGGCGTTGATGAGTCAGTGAAAGCTGAAATTTTGCGCAGAGGTTCTCTTTATAATTTAAACAAGGAATAAGGAAGGATTTCTCGGTGGTACATTCCCGTGGGATATTTTCCGACATTCACGCGGGCGAAGCCGCGGGCAAATGCTAGTGATCTATAAAAAGACTAGCAACCAGTTTCAACTACAAAATCCAATGACACATTACAATAAAAAGGAATAGGAGGCTATACCAATAACTTTTATTTTATTCAAGTTCAAAAGCTGAATTTTGGGATATTCCACAAATAATAATACAAAATTTAAAAAAAAAAACCCCGTAGGGCCATAATTTTTTTTAGCGCCTGAAGTGATAGCACATGACCCCTCCTGTCCGCCATTTCCATTTAACTAACGATGCACCAAACATCCTGTATGTAATAGAAAGATACATCCGGTTAGATTGGAAGCTGACCCCAACATAGCTGGGAAAAGGCTAGACAGGCGATGATGATGATAATAAAAAGAGACAGAGAGAGAGAGAGAGAGAGAAAATCGCACAACGCTTTTTCCTTAAGTGATGATTTCTAACAGTCAACTCCTACT
Source organism: Cosmia pyralina (assembly GCA_946251885.1). Classification (NCBI taxonomy): domain Eukaryota; kingdom Metazoa; phylum Arthropoda; class Insecta; order Lepidoptera; family Noctuidae; genus Cosmia; species Cosmia pyralina. Next base: position 4,976,965 of record OX276355.1, on the reverse strand, counting down.
GCAAGCTGCGTTAAATAACTTTATTCCAAATACAGGCTAAGTGTTGCGATTTTTGTATTTTTTTTAGTACTCAAACACCAGTTGGTACCATAGACTCTATGGTACCAACCATAACCCCAGCGGACCGGCGGGGGCCGTGTTGCTCTATGGTTGGTATGTAGGTACACTAAGTTTTTGATCCTTATAAGAGATGTCTCTTAGAGATTCTATGTGGGATCGATTGGCATCAAACACAGTTTTTGTGAAAATTGCCCATTTTCTTGCCGACTGTATTTTTTTTTCAAAATCTGTGAATGCAGATCAATGTTTCATGAAAAGTTAAGGCCAATACGTTTATACATTCAACGTTATTTTAACAACTAACTACTCCCAAATTACTGCCATATCAGATATTAGAGAGAACTATTTTGCAACAGGCCTGCTGGGACATAAGCTTTCTTTTTGTAAAAGTTTTAAAAAAGTAAAAAAGTTAGAGAAACCACCACCACTTGAGATGAATCCACCACGCGGACCTATAGTGCGATTTGGTAGATGTAATGTCTGCGAATTTTTGGTTTTAGGCCATACCGGTTTCCTCACGAGGTTCATCTTCACCGTTTTGAAAGCAGTGGTGATTAAATAATTAACCGACGAAAAAAAGGAGGAGGTTCTCAAGTCGACACGTATATTTTTTTTTACACAAAGTAAAGTGCCTTTTTTGGTTCAAATTTACGTCCTATAACTGTACCGTAAATGCGTCTAATTCATCTAGTTCCACTGTGACACAGTTACAAACTATCCAATATCCGCAAATTACTTACATCAGCATTTTTATAATTTTATAGCATTTTTTCCTCGTGCTCCAATGAGTATGAGAGCTTGGTATAACCGGAGATACCGGTTTCCAATAATACACTAAGTGCGTTGTCACACAATATTACTCATTCCCAAACTTATCCCACAAACAAGGATCACCCGCTTACTCACCTAAGGTCACGCACAATAATATGACTGGCATATTATGTCTACCCAGTACCCATTTAAATGAGGATTTGTTCCCCGTGAGCAATGCTCCGAACACTTACAATGTTTTATTATGTAGAAATGGATTGTTTTAAATAAATAAACTATGAACTCGACCATTTCACACTATCCAAATCATTTAAATGCTCTCCAGCAGTGCTATTCTGTACAAATATCACCGTGAAAACTTAGGTGAAGTGAGCGTGGAGTGAGCTGTCAATAGTGTCAATCCAATCTAGCATTAGGTAGAATGACAACTCACTTCACCTAGGTTTTCACGGTGAGATTTGTACAGAATAGCACTGCTGAATTGTGTTCAGGTAAACTAGGTAAGAAAGACGGGTTACAAATATTTCACATAAACGTACGAAGTATTAACAAAAATTTTGAGTAAATCTTAGCATTATTGTGCCGACTAATTTCCAGTCCGATATCTTAGTAGTACTATCTGAGTGTTGGCTCAGCAAATCGTAGCGTAAAATAGGAATACGGTTTTATCAAAATTTTTTATCGTTATCCAAATCGGTTCATCCGTTTAAAACCTACGGTGCCACAGACAGACACACACATAGCGGTCAAACTTATAATACCCCTCTTTTTGCGTCGGGGGTTAAAAGAGCCTTTGTACTGCAGAAACGTGCAATGCGGACAACAGTCCGTGTTCCTTAAACAGAAAGTTGCCGTCAATATTTCTAAAATTAGGCATACTCACAGTTCCAAGCATTTATGTCCTTGTACTTTTAATTAATCTGGCTAAATACTTTAATCAAATTGAGACAATAGAAGAACGAGAGATAAGGGAAGGCACCCGTAGAAAAGACCTTAAAGGTATGATCAATCCACACTGTTGTGAAACACAGTCCACGATACCAATCAGTAGTTTTTTAAGAGGTTGCCTTTAGTTTTGAAAAGCACGGTTCACACTTCTAGTTCTTTTAAAACTAAAACTAAAAAAAACATACTATTGAACAAATGTCTATACGCCATTGAAGATTTGTAGTTTCTTTCTGATTATTGTATTATTTAGAATTATTATATGACTTATAAAATTGATTTAATTTTGTAAAATCAGTAATGTTTGTTTTTGTTTTGTGTGTAATTTAATTTTTAATTTATTATATATTTTTTTGTTTAAATTCTGATACAAAATATTGATAATGAATAAATGACTATGACTATCCCATAAAGCTTCCTGTACAAGTGGCGCGTAAGCTTGTTCTGAACGCGCTCCAATTTGGCCTTATGGCTCATACGACTGCACTATGTTTCAGATGATTACTGACTAGTGCGTCATACAGGATCCTGACTGCTGCATTATTGGTGAACTCTCCTGTCTGTCCCGGTACGAATCACAAATTTCTGAATGCCCTTTTGCAGATCTTAGTTATAATCGCGAAACAATAAAACCCTAAAATGACCTAAATCTTGTACTTGTGTAACTCATTGCATAGGTGCTGCGTCCACCACTCGTACTCGTGAAGTAGAAGTGCACGTGTACGAGTGAAACTCATCACCGATTCGATACGTTGAGGTAGAGCTTATTCTCATGACTTCATTCCACTATCCTGTTTATGTCCTCCTGCACACGTTTGCAATCAAACTCACTCTTGACCTAGAGCAGCAACTTAAAAAAAATAATGCGGATTCATTGTGTTACCAGTTCTAGGTGTGCTTTGAATATCAAAATTTTATTATATTTCTAATTGTTTTACGAACTATTTTATTAAATGCACATTAAACTTACTACTCCAAATATACAATATTACTTAACACCTTTAGAATTTTCCTGTTATACGAGTATACCTACTACCAGAATTTATTAGGATACAACCTTTTAAACATCAAAATAATAAGGAGGTACCTATTTCTTCTTTTAATTTTCTTTAATAAACTTACAAAACATGATCCCTACATTTCCTTGAAAGGCACTTTTACATTAACACGCTTTGTTTCTCCAATGTTCTCCATTGATTCACGTCGTGATCCTCTTTTTGAATGTCTTCCGTTTCAGTTTCCTCTCCTACTACCTTTTCTTCATGTATCATGGTACATTCTGCTTCAGCCACACTGTTCACAAATCTGATCGCGCCGTTGTTCCTCAGTTTGATGATCTCACTTCTCAGTAGTAGGAGAAAGTAAGTTTGCAAAGCTGGAAAAGATAGCGGTGAATTAAAAATAATATTCAAAATATTCAGGAATGCTCTTCATATTTAGTAAATATTTTTTGTTTGGTCTGCCACTCTCACTCTCTCTCTCCTACAAATTATTTTTCCCTGTAGGAATCTAACCGGCCCTGACAAAACAATCAACCAATGTGACGATGGAGCTCTTATGGGCAACTGCAAAGAATGATGCGTTATTTGCTCTTGGTAACCACTTTGATGATGGCACATTAATAAGCTGTAAGACAGTCAGCTGAGATGGTTTAAATAACATTACAAAGAAACACTCTGATTGTATAGGTAATCTGCCTCTATAGCCAGTCTTCTCTCTTCTTCTTCCCTTCTCTGAGTCTTCGGTGAGAGATCCTGCAGGAGACGTAAATCCAGATGAACAGTTGTAGTACACAGAAATATTTCATATATTTCTTAGACAGAGACAGGATTTCTTAGACAGAGGAAGTTAAACGAGAATGCTTTATCACTATATAGGAGGAACAGTCAGAGAGAGGGAAAGAAAGAGGTGGTTATAAACGTTCAAGTAGAAAATAATAATTTTCTGGACATAATCTAAAATTCAAAAAATACATATAACAATAAAAATGTCGATTAATGCTCACCTAAAATCACAAAATATGCTGAGCCGGTAACCATAAGAATATCCCAAGAGCAATATCCCAGCAGCACCTTGTCACGGTGGTCGCTAGTAATGCAATTTTCTATTGCTATACAGACTGACGAAATAGGTAATATTGTCATTATTACCAACATTGCTATGCTGTAAAAATAGTATCCTCGTAGTAGCTTTGCATTTTTCTGCAACATTAAAAGTTTTCTATTAATGATAGTTTGACCAATATAACCAGGAAACGTTTATAGTTGACGTCTTATTAGTTATAGTACTTATCCATCGCTTGACAACGGCTTTCCAATAACGGAAATCATCATCCCAGAATGAACAGATAAGTAAACATAAGGTTGAAAGTTTTATTAGAAGATGGCGGGACGACTTGGATGTCTTGCTTGGGAATTGGCAAGAAGTAGCGCAGAACCGGGACCCATAGATTGAAAAGAGGGAGGCCTTTGCCCAATAGTGGGTTAGTACAGGCTAGCTGTAATAATAATTGTAATAACCCAATGCAAATAGCGATTGAAGAGCAGTTTCGAGAATGCTTTCCGGGAAAGTACCGCTCCACTCCGCCTGGACATAGACAACGTTTTACCTCGTTTGCCCATGCACAAGAAAAACAAATTATTTAAAAAAAAACAAAAAATCCGACTGCAAAAACACATGGGTCTCCCTTGTTTGACCAAAAGGAATTTGACAAATTTTCACTTCCCAAAAAATTTTTCGCATAATTTCATTTGCCAAATTATTACTTAGCAAAAAATCTATTCACAAAAAGTTGTAACGCAAACCTAATGTTTGGCAAATGAACGTTTAAACTATAACTTGTTTACCAACTAGTACTTCTAACATTTTTTATTTAGTCAAATATTTCATTTGGAATAACAGTTTTTATGCAAAATCAAATAAGCCAAATACTTATTTAGTATCGTCAGTTTTCAATTCACCCTTTCCTATTCAGTCAAACTTCAATGACAAAAATGTGAACTACTAAGTGGGTAGGAGGTAAATCATAAATGGCGCTCAATGTGTGCTCTTCTTTTTCTATATAATGTAGTCGTTCCTGGCACAGTAGGTAGTAGGTCACAGTTTTAACCTAACCTAACCTAACCATTTTTTTAAAATAAGTAATTAACCTAATCTAAATAATTCAGTTCTGGGTAACCTACTAAAAACAATCTCTTTTTTCTATTAATGCAACTCGTTTCTGGCACTCGCCGGCCGCTACCGCGGCACCGCTCGCTTCGCTCGCTCGGCTCGTGCGTAGGAGGTCACAGTTTTAACCTAACCTAACCTACCCATTTTTTTAAAGAAGAAATTAACCTAATCTAAATTGTTGAGTTCCGGATAACCTACTAAAAACAATATATTTTTTTCTATTAATGCAAGTCGTGTCTGGCACTCGCCGGCCGCTACCGCGGCACCGCTCGCTTCGCTCGCTCGGCTCGTGCGTAGGAGGTCACAATTTTAACCTAACCTAACCATTTTTTTTTAAATAATTAACCTACTCTAACTACTTCCATAAATAAACTAATATCAAGTAACCATAAATTTGACTTGTTTCAGACAAATTCAAGCACAAAAACTTACAAAGAAGTACGCAAAAGACATCAAATTTAACCAGCAAGTCAAATGTCTAAAAATCTTATTTTTGCCTTAATATTTTTTGTCTTAACAAATCATTTCACCAAACGTTTATTGTCTGAAGATTGTTTGCTGTAATAAATCATTTGATTAAAGACCAAATTCCATAATGACATTATACTTAGTAATATTTTGCCAAGTAAAAATTTGACCAAATGAAAATATGCGTACTAAAATCATTCGAAATATTGCAATGGTATAAAAAAAAGTTGCTAAAATTTGTTTGGGTAATGAAATTTTGTCAAAATCTTTTTGGCAAAACGGCAGGCACCCAAACACATAACTGAAAAGAGAAAAACAAGCATTATAATCTATAGAATTTTGGTATTGCAGACGGGGAAAAACATAAGTTACACAATGGTGCCGATTCTCTTGTCACAAATGCCTCTAAACTAGACTAAAAATCACTAAAATTAAGTTTATTCCTGTCAAACGACGATTTCCCATTCTGAAATTGACTAAAGTGACACAACTTAACAATATTTTAGTTTGACAGGACTAAGATTGTACGGAGTTATTAGTTTAGTGAAAATGGCAATTTTGCTATTCTGAATTTGATTGTTTTCACCTAAAATTTTAATTGTCAAACTAAATCAGACTGTTTTATCGCGATTAAAAAGGTGTATAATAAAATTAGTTGACATGAACTAAAAGTCACACCGAGACCTTGACTTCGGATGCAAAAACAGTAGTGTATTTTTTTCTTTTCTTTTGCATATATCTCGAAAACGGTGAGTCCTATCGCAAAAATAATGAAAATTTGGCCCCCCTTTATAAAACTCATGAACCCCTATGACTCAACATGTAGGCACCAAAAAAAAAAGTACCAAAAAAAAAAGTACCAAAAAAAAGGTACCAAATAAAAAAGGTACCTACATTCCATATAAAACACGTTGAAGCTGCCCCCTCCCTGCGCCCCTCCAGCTCTAATAGATATTTGACCCGGTAACGACAGCGATGTCGGTGAACAAAATATGACAAGCCTGTCTGATACATATGTATGTACCTATAAGTGGTTATCTACTTAACGCGCGCTGCGACGCGCGCTCCTTTCTTTTATTTGACCAGGAATAAACCAGCTCGCAGCTAACAAGGTTGTTTTACTAAGCTCCATACACTTCACTGGCGACGAGAATTCGAATTACCCACGCGCAAAAAAAAAAAAAAAAAAAAAAATGTCCGCTTATTTAGGAACTTTATCCGTGTTCGATCACAAAATAAGTGAATGGTTAATTTACAAAGGCAAATTGACTCAGTTTTTAAAAATCAACAGTGTAGAAGATGGGAAGAAAAGTGGAATTTTACTGACTCATCTCACGGAGGAGACCTACCGTCTAGTTCTCAACCTAGCGTTTCCGAAGGAATTAGAAACGCTAACATACAGCGAGCTTGTGGCATTACTCGACGGCCATTTTAAGCCAAAGAAGTGCTCATTTGTCGACAAGGCAAAATTCTTCGGTGCTACCAGGAAGTCAGGCGAAACATTGGGGGAATGGGCGGCACGAATAAGAGGTTTAGCTGTATATTGCGACTTCGGTTCTGCCTTAGAAACGAACCTTAGGGATCGTTTTGTTCTCGGTCTGAATGCTGGTCCAGAAAGGGACAAGTTGTTCGAACAGAGCCCTTCTGCGCTGACGTTAGCGCGGGCAATTGAAATGGCGGAGCAAGCGGCCTGCGCCAAAGAAGCTAAGGTCATGCTCAATTCAGGCGACACCAGCGACGTAAGTTTGGTAAAGGAAGAGCCAATTTATCGCGCAGGATTCCTAGACAAGTCAGGTCGGGGTCGTGGTGGCGGCAGCGGCAGCGGCAGTGGCAGCGGCAGCGTCGGCGCCGGCGCCAGCGGCAATGGCGCAGGCGCACGATGTGCGGTTTGTGGAATGAAGAACCATAACAGTGATAAGTGCCGTTTTAAAAGTTACAAGTGCCTAAAGTGCGGTCAAAAGGGGCACTTAAAAAAAGTGTGCACTGCGAAAGATTCGTGCGTCTATCACGTCAACACGGATAAGGAATGCAGTGATCAGGACGCGGGTTGTGAGGAATGCCGGAACTTTAATTTAAGGTATGACAGACCAATACAAATAGATGTGATTTTAGGTAATTATAGGATATTGATGGAACTCGACTCAGGTTCAGGTGGCAATGTAATATCAGGACGATTGTATCGGGATAAGTTCTCACAGTATCCGTTAGAACAGTGTAATATTAAAATGTGTTTGTATAACGGACATAAAATATCTCCCTTGGGTGTATTTACTATACAAGCGTTTTATAATAATATGAAGAAAATGATTAAAATTTTTGTTATAGAAAACGGGGGCCCTCCATTGCTGGGTAGAAATTTTATGTCCGCCTTTAATTTGGTTTTGACCACTAGTTTGAACTCAGTACAAACCAAAGTAGGTATTGATACAGATATGTCGGATTTGCTGGGTAAATTCCCCAATCTATGGCGTGATGAATTAGGCTCGTTCAATAGGTTTAAAATAAAGTTACAAGTTAAAGAACATTCCGTACCGAAGTATTTCAAACCACGAACTGTACCCTTTGCGCTTAAAGATAAGATCGAGAAAGAGTTACAGCGTTTGGTTGATGCGGGTATTTTAATTTCTGTTGATCATTCAGAATATGCGACACCAATAGTACCCGTTTTGAAAGAAAACGGAACCGTCAGAATCGCAGGCGATTTTTCGGTGACACTGAACCGAGACCTAATAATAGAAAAATATCCTTTGCCTCGGATAGAGGAGGTATTTGCTAAGATCGGCGGTGGTGAAATGTACAGCAAAATTGATCTAAAAAATGCGTACAATCAATTTATTTTAGAGGACTCGTCACAGCCACTTACAACGATAAGTACTCATAAGGGCCTTTATATGTATACCAGGCTAGTATATGGTCTAGCTAATGCACCGGCGATTTTTCAAAAATCAATGGAGATCCTACTCGCGGGAATAGACGGTATTAGCGTTTGGCTCGACGATATTTGCATCACAGGCCCAGATAAAAAGTCACACATTAGTAGGTTACATGAAGTTTTGCGTAGGTTAAATGATGCCGGTTTACGTTTACAGAAAGATAAATGTGTTTTCTTTAAACATAGCGTTACGTATCTAGGGTACGTGATCAGCAAAGCCGGTTTAATGACCAACCCGGACAAGGTCAAGGCCATAATGAACGCGCCAGAGCCAACCAATGTGACCGAGGTAAAAAGGTTTGTAGGAATAGTCAACTATTATAGAAATTTTATACCTAATGCCTCGTCACTTCTTAGTCCTTTACACGAACTGTTATGTAAAGACGCGGTATGGCTGTGGACAGATAGGCAACGCGACGCCATGGCGGCCGTGCGCCGCGAGCTGGCCTCGGAACGTGTGCTGGCGCATTTCGAGCCGCGCGCGCAGCTCGTACTCACAGTGGATGCGGGCCCCACCGGGCTCGGCGCCGTGCTAGCTCAACAGGCTTCCGACGGCCAGGAGCGACCCCTTGCTTACGCGTCTCGTTCGTTAACTACTAGTGAGCGGAATTACAGCCAAATTCAAAAAGAGGCGACCGCTATAATTTTTGGGGTGAAACGTTTCCATCAGTACCTCTATGGTCGCAGCGAGCCGTTTATACTAAGAACCGATCATAGACCCCTAGTATCGATATTTAATAATAAGACGGGTATACCCGTGACGACTGCGCTGCGACTGCAAAGATACGCCATTTATTTATCTGCTTATAATTATGTTGTACAGTATGTGGCGGGCGATAAGAATTTAGTAGCGGATTATTTTTCTCGTGCACCGTTAGCTTGTAAAAACGAAGTAAACGAAAGCGATATAGATACCTATTATACGCTTAGGTTTTTAGATGAAGCTTCCCCTGCCATTACTACTCGTGACGTCACCCGGGCTACAGCGAGCGATAAGACTATTAATACTGTTGTAAGGTACTTGATAAGCGGCTGGCCTCGTAAAATAAATTGCACATCAGTACTGCCGTACTTCCAATGTAAGTCGGACCTGCAATTTGAAAACGGATGTTTATTTAGAGGGCACAGGATTGTGATCCCTCAGTCGCTTAGAGAGATAATGCTACGTGAACTGCACGACACACATCTAGGTATTATTAAAACAAAGAGTAATGCCAGAGGAAGAATGTGGTGGCCAGGAATCGATGCTGACATCGAGCGTTGGATCGGCGAATGCGCGACGTGCGTCAGCGTGCGCGCCGCGCCCCCGCGCGCCCCTCCCGCACCCTGGCCCTCCGCCGGCGCGCCCTGGCAGCGCCTCCACATAGATTATATGACAGTAGGCCAAAGGGTATATCTCGTTGTGATTGATTCATTCAGCAAATGGTTGGAATGCTTGCACATGCATAACGGACTTTCTTCAAAAGCGCTGATAACGAAATTAAAGGCAATTTTTTCAACTTTCGGTATTCCAAATGTTTTAGTATCTGATAACGATGCTAAAATTAACTCATTGGAGTTTAAAACCTTCTGTAGTAGTAATGGTATCAAATATATGACGACGCCTATTTATCACCCGCCAAGCAATGGTCAAGCCGAGAATTCGGTCCGAACGTGTAAAAAGATGCTGAAGTGTGTAATTAAGGATAACCTTCCATTGTGTCAAATTAACGAATTGTTACTGGGTTATTTGTTCAATTATAGAAACTCTGTGCATTGTAGCACCGGGGAAACGCCCGCTAAGCTAATGTTTGGACGTAACTTACGATCACGGTTAGATTTAATAATGCCCTCGGACGACTCAAATAAACTCGCGCCAAATTTAGATATTGGAAAGCGTCAATATTTGGTTAGTGACGTTGTTTGGGTGCGATGGTACAGTGCACGGAAGGAGTCATGGAAATTGGGAACTGTAACGCAAAAAATAGGCAATCGAATGTACAAAATTAAAATCCACGATCTTAACATCGAGTGTATAAGACACGTAGATCAGATATTAAAGTATAAAGGTAGCAATGATAGGTTATTATCAGACTGGGGGACAAGCGTATCTCATCAAGCACAACCGTCGTCGGATTCTACGAGTTCAGCAATAGATGAACCTGTAATGGAAAACCCATTCGGTCAGACCACGGTAGACACGGTTGAAAATGTTGAGTCGCGAGTTCCTATTGTTATTGAAGAAATGGATGGTGACAATTGGGAGGATAGTCGGGACGAAGAGTGTGAGAGAGGGACAGATGCAGAGACATCTACCGGGGTCAGTCCGTTAGCGCAGCCTGGTCTGGCAGGGCCTGCGAGCGAGCAGGCAGGCGATACCGCCTCCGCCGCCTTGAGCCCGGTCCACGAACTCCCGGTTCCGTCACCCACGCTCACACGCCAAAGGTCGAAGCGTGTTACAAAGAGAATAGACTATAAGAAATATTTTTAAGAGTTACACAATAGTTACTCAAATGAATCGATTGTGATTAATTTATGTTTTGTTGTCTACAGGGTCAAAAACTAATTGGGGAGGAATGATACATATGTATGTACCTATAAGTGGTTATCTACTTAACGCGCGCTGCGACGCGCGCTCCTTTCTTGTAATTGACCAGTAATAAACCAGCTCGCAGCTAACAAGGTTGTTTTACTAAGCTCCATACACTTCACTGTCACTTCATAGATATTTCGTTAGTTCCAATTAAAGCCACCGGGTCAAATATACTACAGGCACTATGCCACGCGGAGTCACGATTGTCAAACTCGATTTTAGTTGTGTCAAAATTATTATTAAATTTAGAGGTTTTTTTTTGCAGAATAGCTCTAAAATTCTCATAGCAAAAAGTAAGGAATTTTAGTGATAGTTTAGTTAGTTTAGTTCAGTGTACAACAGAATCGACACCATTATTTCAGGTTTGTAGTGGCCTGTAGGTAATACCAAAATTCTATAGACTATAATGCTAGTTTTTCTCTTTTCATTTATGTGTTTATGCAGTCGGGTTTTTTGTTTTAGTAAATAATTGCTTTTATTTCAAGCTTTTCAGCTTTTTATTAAATAATTGATTTTATTTCAAGCTTTTCAGCTTTTTATTAAATAATTGGTTTTATTTCAAGCTTTTTTTTTGATGTCGTATTGAGGTAGTGGAGGACGGTCCTTCGCTATTTAGTATGTCGACATATCCAGAGAAAAAGCGAGCTAATAAGGATCGAGCGAGGTATATTTCAAGGCGATCGTTTGAGTCCCCTTTGGATTTGTCTAGCCTTGAATCCTCTAAGCACACTGCTGGAGGATTCAGGTCTAGTCTATCGATTGAGTAGAGGTGGTCAGGTTATATCTCACCTCATTTACATGGATGACTTGAAACTTTTTGCCCCCAACTTACAAGTATTTGTGTATATCGGAAGTGTTAGGTACCAACGCTGCTGACATGAAACAATCGCTGAGGGAGCGTTTCTTTAGCCGCCTGAAAAAAGTATTAAATAGCTGTACTTGTCAAATATTTTGTCAGGTGGAAACAAGGTGCGCGCCTTCCACGACTGGGTCATTCCGGTTTTGATGTATTCTTTCAGCATACTCAAATGGTCTCAGAAGGAACTTGACGTCTAGATAGGAGGATCCGCACACTGCTGACCGCAAATTGGATGCATCACCCACAGTCATTGGTGATGAGAGTTTATATCCCGTGGAAGTGCGCAGGTTTAGGCTTCTTAAATGACCCTGCACAACCGTGAGGTATGTAGTCTCAGGGAATACTTCCTAGAAGCCGACGTGGAGATGCACCGAGATGGGCTCTCAATGGACAAGGGTTTTACCATGCTCCCCTTAGCTTACGAGAATTGGTGCAAACCTATAGTATTAGATACAAATGACCGCAGGGAGGTATGGCAGAACAAAGAGCTTCACGGGTGCTTTTACCAGGTCCTACATGGGCCCGATGTAGACCTCTTAGCATCCGTATCCTGGTTGTCATTTGGTGATGTCTTTGGAGAAACGGAAGGTTTTGTCTTTGCGAACACGGACGAAGTTATGATGACGAACCGGAAACATGTTGTGACGGACGGCACGGTTGACATCTGTCGGGCATGCCACCGTCTGGGGAAATCAATCCGTCACGTTATTTCTGGCTGTTCTCGCCTGGCCAACGAGATTACTTGCATAGGCACAACCTTGTAGCCAGGATTACCAGCAACTTGCTCTGAAGTACAGTGTTGTGGAATCAGAATTACCCGATACAGTTCTCGAAAATGGCAATATCACGTTGTATTCGGATCGATCTATCATCACTGACAGGACTATTGTTGCCAATAAGCCAGACATAGTGGTGATAGATCGATTAGAGTCACGCACAATGATTACTGATATAGGGGTCCCGCATGACGAGAACCTCGTGAAAGCTGAAAAAGATAAGCAGATTAAGTATCTTCACCTGGCTTGCGAGGTTGTTGACATGTGGGATGTGGATACAGCAGTACCGATAGTCGTGACTGTGTACGTGAACAGCCTTGGCTGTTATGCCAGTTTCGACCAACAGCTGAGGCGGCTCTTGTTAGGCAGCCGGATCAAGGGCTTGATCTTGATCCAGAAAGCGGTACTTCTGGACACGGCACGTATCGTTAGGAGGTTTCTCTCTCAGGAGCCCTGACCACCGGTAGCTTAGACCCTGTTCCCGATACCGGTGGGCTACTATTTTTTAATATTTTAAATGTCTTTTTTTAATGTTTTTATGAAAATATTTTTTTTATGTAACTTAAATGCTTATAAATGAAATAAAGGAAATAATAATAAAGTTTCAAGTCTCACCGTATGACTTCCGACGAGAAACACTATCGTCACCACGATATCCGTCATAAAAGCAGTAATTGCAAAGATTGATATAGCAAAATGCAATAAAGCCGTATTCAAATGTTTTGTGTGTCCAAACGAACTGATCATCAGTATACTATTTAACAAATAATACCATACCATTAACGGAATGGAAAAAACGTCTGCTATCTGAAAAATAAAAAAAACACGAGCTACAGGTACAGGGTGTCCCGTAATTAATGGATAACCTTTAAATAGCATATAGGTCTTTACCTATGAAATTGCCGTTCTGCAGTACTGGCCATTTCAAATCAAAATAATTTTTGTTTGGCTAAGAATTCTAATTTCAAATTAATTTTATTTTAAAAACATGGATTTTTTTTCCAAAAGTAGTCATTTGTTTATTGATTAGTGTTACATTTTCATCGCATTTCAATCTTTTTCGTCATCATGGATACGTTAAAAATTCAAGTAATTATGGAATATGAGTACCGTCGTGGCAGCAACGCGGCACAAGCGGCACGCAACATCAACGACGTTTACGGAGCTAACACTACAAACCAACGCACCACTTGTTATTGGTTTGCTCGCTTCCGTTCTGGAAATTTCGACCTGAAAAATGAACCTCGCGGTCGTCCGAAGACTTTGGTCGACAATGACGAATTAAAGGCGATTGTGGAAGCTGGTGATACACAATCTACGGCTGAATTAGCAGCAGCTTTCGACGTTAGCGTCAAAGCAATATTGGTCCATTTGCGTCAAATTGGCAAGGTAGAAAAGCTTGACAAATGGGTGCCCCACGAACTCAATTATCGCCAGCGCGAAGTACGCGTCGAGACGTGCCTTGCACTGCTCAACAGACACACAAATGAAGGAATTTTGAACCGCATTGTTACCTGCGATGAAAAATGGATTCTGTTTGATAACCGCAAGCGCTCAGCAAGTTGGTTGGATCCTGGTTCAGCACCTAAACAATGCCCTAAACGAAAACTTACCCCTAGAAAAGTGATGGTCACTGTTTGGTGGTCTAGCGCCGGTGTGATTCATCACAGCTTCTTACCAAACGGGGTGAGCATTACTTCAGATGTGTACTGTGAAGAACTGAACACAATGATGGAGAAGCTGGCACATCTCCAACCAGCATTGGTCAATCGCTCGTCTCCGCTGCTCCTGCACGACAACGCGCGACCTCATACTGCACAGTAGACGGTCTCCAAGTTGCAAGAACTGGGGTTAGAAGCTCTCCGTCATCCGCCCTACTCACCAGACCTTGCGCCTACAGACTACTACTTTTTCCAGAATTTGGATAACCTCTTGGCGAGAAAAAAATTCAATACCCGAGAGGCAGTACAAAATGCCTTTGAAGAATTTGTTGCCTCCCGTCCAGCTGATTTCTTTAAGAAGGGCATCAATAAACTGCCACTGCGTTGGCAAAGATGCATTGGTTGCATGGGTGATTACTTCGATTAATACAAATAAAAAATGCATGAAAAAAATTCGTTTAAATTTTTTCATACAAAACGGCAATTTCATAGGTAAAGACCTATTATTAATAGGTCTTTACCTATGACATTGCCGTTTTGTATGAAAAAATTTAAACGAATTTTTTTCATGCATTTTTTTTTTTCATACAAAACGGCAATTTCATAGGTAAAGACCTATTATTAATAGGTCTTTACCTATGAAATTGCCGTTTTGTATGAAAAAATTTAAACGAATTTTTTTCATGCATTTTTTATTTGTATTAATCGAAGTAATCACCCATGCAACCAATGCATCTTTGCCAACGCAGTGGCAGTTTATTGATGCCCTTCTTAAAGAAATCAGCTGGACGGGAGGCAACAAATTCTTCAAAGGCATTTTGTACTGCCTCTCGGGTATTGAATTTTTTTCCCGCCAAGAAGTTATCCAAATTCTGGAAAAAGTAGTAGTCTGTAGGCGCAAGGTCTGGTGAGTAGGGTGGATGACAGAGAGCTTCCAACCCCAGTTCTTGCAACTTGGAGACCGTCTGCTGTGCAGTATGAGGTCGCGCGTTGTCGTGCAGGAGCAGCGGAGACGAGCGATTGACCAATGCTGGTTGGAGATGTGCCAGCTTCTCCATCATTGTGTTCAGTTCTTCACAGTGCACATCTTAAGTAATGCTCACCCTGTTTGGTAAGAAGCTGTGATGAATCACACCGGCGCTAGACCACCAAACAGTGACCATCACTTTTCTAGGGGTAAGTTTTCGTTTAGGGCATTGTTTAGGTGCTGAACCAGGATCCAACCAACTTGCTGAGCGCTTGCGGTTATCAAACAGAATCCATTTTTCATCGCAGGTAACAATGCGGTTCAAAATTCCTTCATTTGTGTGTCTGTTGAGCAGTGCAAGGCACGTCTCGACGCGTACTTCGCGCTGGCGATCATTGAGTTCGTGGGGCACCCATTTGTCAAGCTTTTTTACCTTGCCAATTTGACGCAAATGGACCAATATTGTTTTGACGCTAACGTCGAAAGCTGCTGCTAATTCAGCCGTAGATTGTGTATCATCAGCTTCCACAATCGCCTTTAATTCGTCATTGTCGACCAGTCTTCGGACGACCACGAGGTTCATTTTTCAGGTCGAAATTTCCAGAACGGAAGCGAGCAAACCAATAACAAGTGGTGCGTTGGTTTGTAGTGTTAGCTCCGTAAACGTCGTTGATGTTGCGTGCCGCTTGTGCCGCGTTGCTGCCACGACGGTACTCATATTCCATAATTACTCGAATTTTTAACGTATCCATGATGACGAAAAAGATTGAAATGCGATGAAAATGTAACACTAATCACTAAACAAATGACTACTTTTGGAAAAAAAATCCATGTTTTTAAAATAAAATTAATTTGAAATTAGAATTCTTAGCCAAACAAAAATTATTTTGATTTGAAATGGCCAGTACTGCAGAACGGCAATTTCATAGGTAAAGACCTAATATAAGCCCGTTCTAAAACAATGCAGAAAAATATATTATATCCCTAAAGTTTTTTAGAAAAAATACTAACCTTTTTTAGGGTTCTGTAGCCAAATGGCAGAACCCTTATGGATTCGTCATGTCTGTCTGTCTGTCCGTCCGTATGTCACAGCCACTTTTTTCCGAAACTATAAGAACTATACTGTTGAATCTTGGTAAATAGATGTATTCTGTGAACCGCATTAAGATTTTCACACAAAAATAGAAAAAAAACAATAAATTTTGGGGGTTCCCCATACTTAGAACTGAAACTCAATTTTTTTTTTTTCATCAAACCCATTCATGTGGGGTATTTATGGATAGGTCTTCAAAAATGATATTGAGGTTTCTAATATCATTTGTTTCTAAACTGAATAGTTTGCGCGAGAGACACTTCCAAAGTGGTAAAATGTGTGTGTGTGTGTGTCTGTAACTTCTAAGATAAGAGAATGATAAAACTAAAAAAAATATATGATGTACATTACTATGTAAACTTCCACCGAAAATTGGTTTGAACGAGGTCTAGTAAGTAGTTTTTTTTAATACGTAATAAATCGTAAACCGCAATTTACCTTAATCCCATCATTTAGGTACCTAATTATAATGTTTACTTATCAATAACTTATTTTTTTTTAAATACATTATTATTAAAACATCGATCAAAGTTACAACGAACTACAAGAACTTTTATATTATGTTACTTGCTGCTACGGAACCCTTCATGGGCGAGACCGACTCGCACTTGGCCACTTTTTTTTTACATTTTTCTTCACCACGACCACAAATTAATGAATTCCATCGGTTTTATTTTGTTATAATATTCTACGTTGACTATTCCGTTAGACAGTAAATAGTACGACTAGAAATTGCACAGTAACTTGGAATATATTTATTTTTGTATTTTTTTTTTAGAACGGTCATAAGGTCTAATATTATGCTATTTCAAGGTTATTAATTACGGGACATTCTTTAAAGCTAGTATTCCACACACAGCGGAGCTGTTTGTTATTAACAATTACTTCCCTTAAGACTTTACCTCCATCAATAAAACACTAAAAAAACAAAAACTAGGGCCCATAAACAACTGCTGAGGTAATGGTGTCGGCACTGACAATGGTATAGGTAGATAAAATTTAAGAATCTTGTGTTGACCGACCAGCAACCTAATTGCTTAAGGAATAGATTTCATTTTGACAGTTCAACAACATTCATTGCGTTATTTACGGTGTTGAGAAGACAAATTTTTCGAACATATGAAGCAATGGATTAGGTGTGTTACGCAAATAGGGTGCAGGTAACTATACTGTATTCAGGGAGCCGCTAGATAAAAGGTAAACAAACGATAAAATTCCGTTTAACCGATTTTGACTTCTACTGCGTTGGTGGCATGACAAGGCAGCTAGAGTAAACAGTTGGTATTGTAACCACTTTTTTGCCTTTAATGCCATCCTTAAACCTACGAAATAGAAGTGAAAATCGGTTGAACGGACTGTAAAAAAGGTTTGTTTCAATGTCAGTGGATTGTAGGCAACAGTCAGGTGACAGTCGCTAATATTAAAGTTCGATTTACATAGTGCGATTTAATTGTCTGTGGCATACCATCAGGGTCAAAATTAATTAGCCAGCGAAACTCCACAATATCTAAACACGACAAAATAAAAATGTTTTTTTTGGAGTTGAAAACGAGGTGTATTTACTTGAAGTATGAGTTGAGAAATCTGTTTCTGTTTTATTTTATCGTGTTTAGATATCGATACCGATCACGTCTGTGAAGTTTACACAAAAAAAAAAAAAACAGATTTTTGAAACTGATATTTTAACTACACTGCGATTGATGACCCCAAAAAAAATCATCTATTTTTTTTTTTTAACTCTATTTCAAAGCATTTATTTCAAATAAACCAATTACAGGCACTTTTGAATTGTCAGTGGGTCGGTCAGTCAGAAAGATGAAGCTAGTTAGTTGCCCATTCCAAAGCGTAAAAGGTCCCTATGTGGGAAGAACGGGCAAGAAACTCCACGGACACTCTTTTAAATCAATATTTTTTACAAAATATTGGTTACATCGTTCATGTTGAAAATATAGATATGAGAACAATGTAGAAAGACGTGCACGTTAAAAAGCGTCCGTAATAAAAAGATAAAACTACAAAAAACTAAATTAAAAATAAGCCATGGCAGCTAAGAAACGACCAGTCCCAACTGACGGCGCCCGTTCACGAACATGACGCATGGATCAGCACCAATTAGCTCAACCACTTTGAAGGGAAATTAATGATCCAACACACACGCCACCACCCGCGAGACATTTGAGTGAGCATGACATACTCTCAACCGCCAGGGCACATTCAAGTCAGTGAAAGACGTACTCAGTAAAAGGTAGCTTAATAGTAGCTACATAGTGCTCACACATGCGCTATGCAATTATATAATTCTAAAACTTTTACGTTTTCATATTTAGATATTGATATCCATCGAGTCTGCGGAGTTGCGCTAGCTAATTTAATTTGACGCTGAATATGTTGAAGCAACAATAAAAGTTGTACCCTCTAAAAACAGTGTCACAGTATACTTTATTAAGGGCGCTGTTAGAAATGGGTAGTCAAATCATTACTTTTTTACACAAAAGTATGTTTATTAAATAAAATGCGTTGCATTCTTAACATGTTTTTTGACCGAATTGTTGATAGATGTGCATGGTACGATTGTGAACTATAAATATAATTTTAGATAAGTACAGTTTCTCAAAAAAGGTACCGAAATGAAAATTTTTACTTCGGTACCTTTTTTGAGAAAATATATCTACCTAAAATTATATTTATAGTTCATAATCGTACCATGCACATCTATCAACAATTCGGCCAAATAACATTTTAAGAATGCAAAGCACTTTATTTAATAAACATACTTTTGTGTAAAAAAGTAATGATTTGACTACCCATTTGTAACAGCGTCCTTAAACAACGAGTTTGAATACAACAACAAATAAATACATTTATAATGTAAAATACGTCGTAGAATGAAATTCTACAGCACCTACTATAGGTAAACCCCTGCCTAACCCTTTGGGAAAAACATGCATGATGTTATGTTATGTGTGTTACAAGGTACAAGGTACAACTCACAATCTTGAAATAACCCCACGCGAGTAAACCGTATCGTAGCGGCAAGCAGCAACAACATCTTCTACATACTGGAATTTCTGCTTTCATTTTGGTTTTTGGGGCTTTCAGATTACAGTTAGATCTCCTGTCTAACTTTAGTTAAACAGCACTACATAAACAACACACAATTTACACGCAATTTAAATGACAACAAAATTTATGTTTGACCTCCGGGCACAACCGGTGCAGCAATGCAATATTGCAAATGCAATGCAATGGTGAAAACTTAAGTGAAGTGAGCGTGGAATGAGCTGTCAGTGTCATCCCACCTGATGCTAGGGATGGACCAAGCACACTTATAATCGTGATTTTAATAATATTTTGTATGTTATTCTAGTGATCATTTTTATATTATTTTAAAGCTAGTATTTAAGTGGTTAAACGTTACTAATTGGGGGGTTTAATTAAAATAGCAAAACAGATATTCAGTCAGAAACTCGATTTTTTTTTCTTTTTTTTTCCTAGACTAGTCCCTATATAGCCTGAGACGCGAGCGCGTCGTACGCGAACAACAAATACAATAAAACAAATACGTTTACGACATTGTTTGTTATTAGGAACCCATTGTTAACTGAATAAATAAACGCATCCATGATCCAATCGCAAAGTGTTTTGAAGAAGCGATATTGGATCGAGTGTAATAGACTGTGTGACGTAGTTTAGCGTTGTTATTAACCCAAATCTGTTCATTAAGAAGAGATAACTGAGTGTGTCAAGTGATCGAGTGCTAATTGTGTGAGGTTAAATTCTATGGTCCGTCCAACTAGGACGGACCATAGAATTTAACCTCACACAAACTATGTAGGGATCTAACTAAATGATGTGTATCTTAGTCATAACTTACTTATTGGTAATTATATTTTCGAGCCGTTTTGGGTTGAAACCCTTGAAACTTGGGGTCCGAGTGCTCATGGTCTTTTTAAGATAATCTTGAAATGGCTGATTGACACTTCCTGTGACCCAAGAGCTGGCTTTTACTATGAGGCTAAGCATTCTCATACAACGTGGCAATGCCGCAAATCTCTAGGATACATTACCAGTCGATAGGGATACGGATGAATTTTTCGACGCCATATCTTAAATTTTCATTTTGACATCACTTGCTTGAGCTTTAGCACCCTCAAAAACCATGAAAACGACACCATGATGAAAAATATGAAAATTTTCGCAGCCACCATCTTTGATTTTAATTTTGACCTGACTATCGGCTTTAGCACCCTCAAAAACCATGAAAACAATTTGAAAATTTTCGCAGCAGCCATCATGGATTTGAATTTAAAGGTGGCAAAACAAGACGTAAACACTAAATAATTTTTAAACCACATAACAGTGGACTATTTGGAAATTATGAGCAGATCTATTAGAAAAGCAGATTAGGTTTATAGAGGTAATAAAAACAGTTTAAAAGAAGCGTACACAGTTAATTTTAATACCAATTATTGTAAATCAAAAGGTGATTATATCAGCACCTTGTAATAAAAAGCTCACAATGGGAATTTTCCGCTGACCAACTTTAAATGTTCAGATAGTTTTTTAAAAGACTAAAAATTTAATAGAGGCGCATTTATTAAAAAAGGTTCTCATCGTTTGAAGCTCAAAAGTTGTTTGACGCGCATTTGAATATTTCCAGTAAAATAAAATGAAAAATCTGAATATTATATTAATGACAGCGTGTAACACGTAAGCGTGGCGTGATCTTATCACTTCACCCGATTCTGCAAGCACGGCATGATCTAGGGGAAAAAAAAACGAGCCTCTGAGTGAATTTCTGTTTTGCTATTTTACTTAAAAACCCCCCCCTACTTAAATACTAGCTTTGAAATAATATAAAATGTTCACTAGAATAGCATAAAAAATATTATTGTCCATCAATAGCATCAGATGGGATGACACTGACAGCTCAGTCCACGCTCACTTCACTTAAGTTTGCACGGTGACTCGGCGAGATGGTTAAAGAATAGCAGTGCAGTTAATGATTGCGTTAGTATTGTTAATATTTATGACAATTATTGTTGATAGTTTTAAAAAGGTTTATTAAATACTAACCTAACCTTTGTAATTAAATAATTCCGAGATACTAACTAAAGAATGCACGACTTGCACAGACGATAAAGGCCTGGAATTTTGCCAAATATATTTTTAAATTTGATCTGTAAGGTTACGGTACCGATGCCATTGATTTTCTAAATCAGCTGTTCTTAACGGCAACTTAAATCGCTAAATAGGTCGCTTACCATTTTGGGTAATTCATTAATGATATTAGATACATGATAGACCATAGATAGACCATAGATATATGATGGATGATATATGATTAGGTATATGGTACACCACGGACTACCTACAGAATTGTCTCTCCTTGTCCCCATACTCCATCCAAAGGTTGTCTGGAAAAGATCGCTTTTAGCAATAAGACTGCCCATTGTGTCACTCTATTGAAACGGGGTTAATGAAAATCTGGCAGAGTTTCGTCTAGATCTTGTAATCAAAATTAGAATGGCATAATAAATGGCTGGCTATGGCTTATATTAACACTTCCCCACTCTTACGGCGAACATCTTGGCTTGGCTCGTGGCTTAGCTGGAGTGGGGTGGCAATATGGCGGCTTGCCTTTGGCGGGCTGCATGTTGGCTGACGTCACGTCCGTTACACTATGTAAAATTTCAGCATTGTAACATTGTAACCTATAATTAAATGGTGTGCATAATAAAGAGTATTCTATTCTATTCTATTCTATTATATATATAAGTAAATAAATAACTAATAAAAAATAAAAATGCCTTATATTTCTTACAAAAAAATTACAAAACATACATTAACTATGATTTCTTAAATATTATGTAAAGTTAAACTAATTTAAAAATGTAAGCGCTAGTAAGAACCCCCCATTTAATTGAAGGTGAAGGCCTTCTCTATAGATTTCCATTTTTCCTTCATTCGCTGTGTTCATCCACGGTTCGCCAGCCACTTGTACTATCTCATCTCGCCTGCCCACCACCGGGCAGTCGAAATGAACACAATTAAAAAGGCCTGTTCCTCACTTTTATAAAAAACCCCTCAAGAGCGAGTTGGACTCGCGCTCCGAGGGTTCCGTACCATTATATAATATATGTATTGATGATTTTTGAAACAGTATGCTATTTAAAGACATCGTTTTATTTTTCCTGTAATCTTTACATAAACTTTTATCACATAGAATAGTTTCAGATTTTTGTCTATGCAAACTTTGTTTATAAGGGGGGAGGGGGGGGGCTGTATTTTTTTACATTTTTCATCAAAAATCGAAAACTATGCGGCCTAAAAAAAGAAAAAAATGTTCAAAAAAATGCAAACAGCGCTCTTCCATTATGATACCCCACATGCCCTAGTTAAGAAACAAAACAAAATATAAACTGAAACATCACAAAAACCTCAATAGGTTTGTCCGGATGTTGAAACACTTTAAGCAACCTAAATACATATTAACAAAATCATTATTTACGGTTAAAACATAGTTTGATACAAAAAAAAATAAAGAAACATCGTGAGGTAGTTCGTAACATTAATCAAGAAAAAGTACAAAAACGACAATAGCGCGGTCAAACAGCCCGTCGCTTCGATGCTAAATACGAATAGAATGAAAAAACAGAATGATGCATTTTCAAAGAGTATCAAAGAATTTTTTGTATTTATTTTTATAATTATTATTTGTTATTTCCGATTGAATTTTTGTTGGAACACCATTAATTAGAGTAGGTATTAAATAAGCGTTCGTTCGTTTCCCGTAATAATTTTTGTAACTCGGTACTACCAGTTTTGATTGGGCTGCCATCCTTGTTGCTATACTAGGATTGTATTTAATTTGCAGTTTTTTGTTGGTAAACTGTTCTATCAATAACCACTTTCGTATTTTTGTGTGTATCGGCAAGATTTTACAATATTTAAAGAAACCTGTGACGTCATCACCATCATAAAGTGTTTTTTTTTTACTTTATTTGGTATTATTATTTTTAATAAACGAAGTTGTAGGTTGTATATTTTGTCTAGATACGTTTTAAATGTTCTGCCATAGCTCGTAGCTCCATATGAAATTATTGACTCCGCGAGTGCATTATAAAGGTTAAGTAATATTTTAAAAGGTACTTTGTATTTTATTATTGCTAATTTGGCCAGCATTGCTCGCAGTTTATCGCATATGGAGTCAATGTGATAGCCCCAGTTAAATCTATCGTCAACGAATAAACCTAAATATTTGTAGTTGGTAACTTGTTCCAATGGTACACATTTGCAACCAAGGCTTGATAATTGCATATCATGCAAACATTGATGCGTGTGCGCAACTATTTTAACTGGCTTGTCAGAGTTGAGTAGGTGACTGTAACGAACGTGGATAGTCTTAGTTTTACCAGCATTAATCACCTGTCCAACATCATGAGACCACTTACACAAATTATCAAAATCATTTTAAATCGACTGTTCAGCCTTAGATAAGTCTTTATCAGCTGCTACGAGACAGGTATCGTCCACGTACTGATATACAGAGCAACTGCTTATAACATTCTCCATATCATTGACGTAGGCTAAATAATGCATGGGTCCTATAACTGAGCCTTGTGTTGTTCCCGTATCCACTACAACTTCGTCACTAAGTTCATTGCTGATTTTTACACGGCATGTTCTGTTTTTTAAATAATCTTTGTACCATTTTAATATTAGGCCTCGAACCCCTGTATTATCAAGCTTATTTATAAGTGTATCAATGCTTGAGGGTATCAAAGGCTTTGCTAAAATCAATGAATAACAGGATGACATGTTTTTTATCATTAAGGTGTTGGTTTATTTCATCAGTGAATTTAGAAAGCAGAATTGAGGTTGATTTATTAGGTTGAAAACCAAACTGAGAACCCGATAGGACGTCGTTTTTATATTTATATAAAATATATTTTATATAAATATATTTTTCCACTACCTTATCTATGACTGGTAATATTGTAATGGGCCTGTAACTGTCATAGTTACTAAGACATCCATTTTTATAAATTGGTCGCACATTACCCGATTTTAATTCTTTAGGATATTCCCCAACTTGTATACTAGTGCTTATTAGCTTAACTATGACCTTAACTATCTTATCACTTAGAACTTTCACGTCTATACATCGAATGCCATCTATACCAGCAGATTTATTAATATTTAAATTCTTTACAATAGTTGAAATATGTCGAACGGTAGGGTTTTTAAATAACATGGACTTGTCAACTGGACATATGTAATCTGATTTTGGGCATTTAGGTATTATTTTCTTTACGTTCTCACTAAATCTCTTACTGAAATTGTTAGCTATTGTACTTATAGTTAGTTAAATCGTTCTTCTTAAATGCTTTGATTATTGCTTCGTCTACTGACTTACAAATTCGACCAGATAGTGTGTTTAATTTGTCCACCACTTGTGTGTCATTTACCTTTTATTCATTTTATATTCATAGTTGGGCAAACGTGATCTAAAACTGTTCCAAATTTCAAGTTGATAGCATTAGTAGTTCTTGAGATATCCATCTGTGAAAGACGGACAGACAAACAGACTGAGTCGCACCTTTTTACCATTTTGGTACGGAACCCTAAGAACATCAATTGTGAAGCAGATGCATAAATACGAACTCATAAATAAAGATTGTTTGCAACATGCGCAGGTAACGCCCCGCGGTGACGTAATGCGGGGTCATTGATCGGTTTTTTCGTTTTGACCGCTGGGCAGTAAAGTTAATAAACTTCTCTCCATACTTCTTTTTTCGGTATGAAAACTTTCAAGTTTGGCTAGCTCAGGTTAATGATGAGAGGATGCAGGTATCTATGACTTTGTATAATTTTGACCGGCATATCACTCTTCATAATTTCTTTCAGGCTCCAAAATTTCTTCCAGGCAATTGAAGTTTTTCTTTCTATTTTATGCTCGTTTCTCTGCTTTTTAAATGAAATTTGCTTACCTAGATAGATGTGTCAGTATACTTTAGCGCTACATTTTCTATGTATACACGATTTTTATGAAGTTCGTCATAATCTTGGTTTTACTGCGGGTTGTTTCCAGGCCTATTTGTAGACTTGCGACATGGGGTGCGATTATCATAACCGGCAACTTTGTTGTATTTTCTGACAACAAGACAATATTATTAGCAAATCTTAAATGACTTATGTAATGATTGTTTAAATATAAGCAATTTTTCCTAGTTCAGTTTCCCAATGACCCATTGTACTATTGAAATAAGAATTGTCGGAGAAATATGGTCTCCCTGTCTAACTCCTCTTCTGATAGAAGGTCCAGTCGTCTCCAACCTAATACTGATGTTACCCTTTTGTTATAGGTGTTGTAGAACCTTCAGATAGACGGTTTCAACATTTTGCGAAAGTAGAGAATCCCATATTGAGTGATGGTACATAGTACAAAGTCACTCAACATGGGATAGACAAGTTATGTTTGTTTATTAAATATTTGAATATACCGTTTAAAAATAAGTAGGTACTGCTATTGCACCTCACTTACAGAATGAATATAATCCATAGGCCTGTTTAAAATTACTACATTTGAAAACTGATTGATAATCACACTTCGCTGCTGTTTCCGCTGTATACCTACATCCGCATTAATCATCGAGATTTTAACAAAATTTGATTTACTTAAAATAGTAGGCATAGGATAAGCCTGAACGTGAACATACAGGGTGTGGTTTTGACCCATCTGTGTTGTTTTCAAAGCTGCATTTAAGGATCTACAGACAACAAACCTAAAGATATGGAGACCAATTTAGAAGTTTTTTTTTATTTTATTGATCATCTATTTATTTCAGATATTTCTGGTCCTTATTTATACACAGTCTGAAAAAATAAATGTACAAGTGTATAAAAAAGGAGCGGAAATAATCATAGGGCATCAAAAAATTTGTCCGCATCGCTGTCGATAGGAAAAGTGCCCAAAAGGCTGGCAGAAGTAAAAAGAAGAAGTTATTAAAGTACATTTCTCGAACACAGAAAGTAATTTATGGGACCGGTTTTCAAACTAAACTAAATTAGTAAGAGTGGTTGTTTATTGCCGACGCAAGCGGATAAAAAGAAAGAAGGGACTGGTGAAGTAGCAGGGAAGAACCCTGCTACTCGTACTTCACCAGTGTCCTTCTTCAGCAGCTCAAGAATTAAAAGAAGTATTAGATGTTTGTATTAAGAAGTATCAAGCAGAGAGTTTTGGAGAAGAAATGGAAAAGTTAGCAAAGGACGATTACTTAGTAAAATTTAATGGATCTTTAAAATATTTAAACCCTTCCTTCTACGTCCGTTCCGTCTATGGACGGAAATAAAATCTTAAGAGTAGGAGAAAGGTTACAACATTCAGAATTAAGTAAAAGTGAACAGGCATCTTTCAGACACACTCGTTCCATCGTAAACTTCATCCATCGCTTTCCATCAAGCGAGATCCAGGTCAAGAGCAGGCCAATTTTTGTAAGAAAAATAAAAATTAATAGATTTTAGGAAGAAACAGAAAGAAAAGAAGAAGAAGGAAGAAGGAGGAAGTATGTATAAATAATAATAATAAATATATTTTTTTTATATTTTTTTTATTTTTATTTTTTATAAAAATATTTAAAAATGTAAATTATATGTATAGAAATGAAATAAAGGAAATATAATAAACAGGTATGATGCAAATGGACATTAGCCACACAACTAAAGCAATTATTGATTTTCATCAGCTTGAGTATCTTCAAAAGATGTGTCCATATAACATTATGATCGCTATATACCTATTAAATGTACCTACAAACAGTGTTTGGACCTGAATGTCTAAAATGTTTTCAAAAATCCTTATTGCATTTTGAAAATGCTTAACCCGTCGCGCGCTAATTAGCAGACACAATTGAAATTCTATTGTTATCTGTACACATGGTGTGCAATCGACATTTTAAGAGTTACATACAATGCATTGCATTTAAGGATTTTCATTTCGCTAGAAAATAACACTATACTCTCTCTATCTCTAACCGTTGCGTTGGCGTAGCTGCTGCTGCCTTGTTCAAAACCTCACCCTGTACAATAAAATGATCCTTTGCTTATCTTTTTGTTGAATACGTCATGATTTATTATAAAACAGTTGTACTGGTCAGTTGACTATCGTTATGAATAAGTTGAGTTAAAAATTTGTAATATTTTGTTAATAATCAGTTGTGAAAGAAAAGTGCAATAATAAGTAAACTAGTGAACTTTTCTAAACTTACGTGACCATACAAGATTTTTATGAGTGCAAACTCTTCCTTGGAGCATATACCATCATGCCTTGTAAGCTGCCAGAGATCAAAAGAAGTAGCTTCCACTCTCCGCTACGAATTGGTTTGATTGTATGGAAATATATACCAGAATACTTCTTTTTCTTTTAGACTATTTCTTTCTTTCTTTCTTCTTCTTTAATACTTACCAGGATGACATTGATCACCCTGGTAACTATTCTGTTAACATTTACCTTAATTTATACGTCATCATCTTCCTGCCCTTGTTCCATGTTACTTGGGTTCGGCTCAACACGTTTTCTTCTTCCATTCTCACCTACCAACCGTCACGCTATCATTCACTCCCTTTTTAAGCCACGAAAAAAATGGAGGAGGTTCTCAATTCGAGGCGAATATTTTTTTATGTATACTTTTAACAGCGTAGTCCGATTTGAACAATTCTTATTTTATTCGGGAGGGTATAACCTCGAAGTTGGTCCCATGTAAAAAATAACTTTGGGTAATTTTGAGTTAGCTTCATTAATACGTATTTTTTCCACTTAGTCATCATCCACATAGACTAAGTGGGAATACTAAATTGGAATACTATAGTATTCGAATTTGTGTGGGGTAGGTACCACAACTAAAAAGTGAAAACGTTTTTATCGAAAAAAACAAAACACTACAAAGTGTAAAATAACTTTAACTTCGGAAGACGGTGGTAAAAAACTTATGGTCATACATAAAAAAATATATATACGTGTCGACTTGAGAACCTCCTCCTTTTTTTTCGTCGGTTAAAAATGTATGAAAGAAACTTGAAAAATGGCAAGGTTGTCGCTTGTTGGTTATAGTATCTGCGTACTACAGACATTTTACATCATATACTTACACTTTACATTCATTAATATATGTATATATTAGGTTGGGGAAAAAGTCCTTTCGCATTATAGTATGTATGAACTTAAAATAAAATCTCTTTGGCTATACTATTTGTATCTGGCTGGTTTTGGTATCATTGAAAGTTTAAATTTTAAAGAACATAATTCCAAATTCAAATTAGGAAAATGTGTGATTTTCATTTGTTTTTCGTACTGTCAAGATGAGTGAATCTAATGAAGAAATTCGATACATTTTCAAATTTTACTACAAAAAAGGTAAAAATCCAACGCAAGCCGCGAAAAAAAATTGCGATGTTTATGGACCCAGTGTTGTGTCTGTGAGAGTAGCACAAATTTGGTTTAAGCGTTTTCAATCCGGAAATTTTGATGTCAAAGATGCACGTCGCTCTGGTCGCCCTATTACGGATTAAATGGATGCCATTTTTGAAAAAGTGGAGCAAGATCGACATATCAGTAGTTACGACGTAACTGAAGAACTGGGAATTGACCACAAAACAGTTTTGGCGCATTTGAAAAAAACTGGGTACACAAAAAAGCTTGATATTTGGGTACCTCACGAGCTCACTGAAAGAAACCTAATGAACCGTGTACTCATTTGTGATTCTTTATTACGACGTAATGAAACCGAACCATTTTTTAAGAAGCTGATAACTGGTGATGAAAAGTGGATCACGTACGACAAGAACGTGCGAAAAAGGTCGTGGTCAAAGGCCGGTCAGGCTTCACAGACTGTGGCGAAACCCGGGTTAACTCGCAACAAGGTGATGCTGTGTGTGTGGTGGGATTGGAAGGGCATTATTCATTATGAGCTGTTACCACCAGGCAGGACCATCGATTCTGAACTCTACTGCGAACATCTGATGAGATTAAAGCAAGAAGTTGAGAGAAAGCGGCCGGAATTAATCAACAGAAGGGGTGTGGTTTTTCATCATGATAACGCTAGACCTCACACATCTTTAGCCACTCAGCAAAAATTAAGAGAGTTTGGCTGGGAGGTGTTAATGCATCCGCCGTATAGTCCTGACCTTGCACCTTCAGATTTCCACCTGTTTCGGTCTCTTCAGAATTCTTTAGGCAGTGTCAGGTTAACATCACGAGAGGACTGCCAAAACCACTTGTCGCGGTATTTTGATCAGAATTCCCATTTCTATAGCAATGGGATCATGTCCCTACCTATAAGATGGCAAATAGTTATCGAACAAAATGATACCTACATACTTAAGATAAATGTAAATAATGTATATTAAAAAATGTTTTGAATTTTCTTAAAAAATGCGAAGAAACTTTTTCCCCAACCTAATATTAGGTTGGGGAAAAAGTCTTTTCGCATTATAGTATGTATGAACTTAAAATAAAATCTCTTTGGCTATTCTATTTGTATCTGGCTGGTTTTTGGTATTATTGAAAGTTTAAATTTTAAAGAACATAATTCCAAATTCAAATTAGGAAAATGGGTGATTTTCATTTGTTTTTCGTACTGTCAAGATGAGTGAATCTAATGAAGAAATTCGATACATTTTAAAATTTTACTACAAAAAACGTAACAATGCAACGCAAGCCGCGAAAAAAATTTGCGATGTTTATGGACCCAGTGCAGTGTCTGTGAGAGTAGCACAAATTTGGTTTAAGCGTTTTCAATCCGGAAATTTTGATGTCAAAGATGCACGTCGCTCTGGTCGCCCTATTACGGATTAAATGGATGCCATTTTTGAAAAAGTGGAGCAAGATCGGCATATCAGTAGTTACGACGTAGCTGAAATACTGGGGATTGACCACAAAATAGTTTTGGCGCATTTGTAAAAAAGTGGGTACACAAAAAAGCTCGATATTTGGGTACCTCACGAGCTCACTGAAAGAAACCTAATGAACCGTGTACTCATTTGTGATTCTTTATTACGACGTAATGAAACCGAACCATTTTTGATGAAGCTGATAACTGGTGATGAAAAGTGGATCACGTACGACAAGAACGTGCGAAAAAGGTCGTGGTCAAAGGCCGGTCAGGCTTCACAGACTGTGGCGAAACCCGGGTTAACTCGCAACAAGGTGATGCTGTGTGTGTGGTGGGATTGGAAGGGCATTATTCATTATGAGCTGTTACTACCAGGCAGGACCATCAATTCTGAACTCTACTGTGAACACCTGTTGAGGTTAAAGCAAGAAGTTGAGAGAAAGCGGCCGGAATTAATCAACAGAAGGGGTGTGGTTTTTCATCATGATAACGCTAGAACTCACACATCTTTAGCCACTCAGCAAAAATTAAGAGAGTTTGGCTGGGAGGTGTTAATGCATCCGCCGTATAGTCCTGACTTTGTACCTTCAGATTTCCACCTGTTTCGGTCTCTTCAGAATTCTTTAGGCAGTGTCAGGTTAACATCACGAGAGGACTGCCAAAACCACTTGTCGCGGTATTTTGATCAGAAGTCCCAAAATTTCTATAGCAATGGGATCATGTCCCTACCTACAAGATGGCAAAAAGTTATCGAACAAAATGGTACCTACATACTTTAGATAAATGTAAATAATGTATATTAAAAAATGTTTTGAATTTTCTTAAAAAATGCGAAGAAACTTTTTCCCCAATCTATTAATACTTCTTTATTGATTTTGCATTAATATTTTGCGAATCGGTATAAAACGATTTGTTTTCTTTAATTTTTATTGTTATGACACTTATGTCAGGCTGTTAAGCTATCATTACTTTTCCTTCCAAATTTTCTCTCATTGAGTTTATTACTAGCTTAGTCTATGAAGGTTACTTTTTAACCGACTTCAAAAAGGAGGTGGTTCTCAATTCGTCGGAACCTTTTCTTTTTTTTTTTTCTTTTTTTTTATGTGTTTCCCGATTACTCGAAGATGGCTAGACCGATTTGGATTTTTTTTGTTTTATTCGAGAGGGTATACATCACAGTTGGTCCCTATAACATTGATTAACTTTGCTTTGGTAGTTTTTGAGTTAGCTTCAATAATACGTATTTTTTCCCCACTTTTATATGGATGATGTTCTAGTGTTTTGCAGGTAGTGGTATTAGAATTTGTGTGGGGTAGGAACCACAACTAAAAAGTGAAAAATAAAAACTTTTTTACAAAAAAATACAACCGACTTCCAAAAACAACACTACAAAGTGAAAAATAACTTTAATTTCGGAAGTCGGTGGAAAAAAAACAAAATACATTTAACTAGACACCGACTTCCGAAATTAAAGTTATTTTTCACTTTGTAGTGTTGTTTTTGGAAGTCGGTTGTATTTTTTTGTAAAAAAGTTTTAGATTTATATAATTTAAATTATTTTTATCAATATGTTAACTTAAATATTGCATTTTATAGATAATTATGATTGAAAAAAACAGAGGAGCTCGTGGCTAAGTAATAACAGCCGCACGGGTCGATCCATCAGGTTAAGCTAAGCTTGCCGGGGTTGGTCCGTGGATGGGTGACCATCTTTACATACTGAGACTCCTCCGTGCCTTGGAAAGCACGTTAAGCCGTTGGTCCCGGCTGTCATTCGTGGATCTTTGACAGTCGTTACGGGTCGTCAGAAACCCGAAAGTCTGACAATCAGTCTTACCAAGGGGTATCGTATTACCCAGTTAATGGGTTGTGGAAGTCAGATAGGCTGTCGCTCCATGTAAAATAATGGTATTCAGCTGCATCCGATTAGACTGGAAGCCGACCCCAACATAGTTGGGAAAAGGCTAGGCAGATTGATAGATAATTATGATTGTTTACTGAAAAACTGTATTCTAAATTAGATTTATAAAAATAAGTGACACACTCTCAGAATTCATCGAAGAGGTTCTTGAATGAAGACTGACATTTATGGTTTTGGATGACTGACAAGGGATTTGAAAGGAAAAGGAAGACTTGACTGATGGAGACTGGATCTCTGAAAAGAGTACTACTTCGTCTGTGCTGAAAAGAAACTGGAAGATCTCTAAAAATCCGTGTCTACTCAGTAAGACAGTGTCAGGAATAGGACTGTTCTATACCCACCCCTAGTTGAAGCAATACGCTATGGTTGAAAGCTGTAGTGGAATATGGAATGCAGTAGAATGAATCTGCGTCTCATGAGGTAGTCCGTAGTGGGCAAATGTAGCGCCAGTGTGGCCAATGTTGTAAAGACTGCGTGGTGACCAGTCGACAAGTTTTTTAATATATTCTGTATTTTTCATTCTATTTTCCCTTTTCTAAATTATATTTTGTTTACGAGTCTATTACCTTCTTATTTCTTTAGTAGAGTAGACTACAGATATTTTACATCATATACTTACACTTTACATTCACTAATATATGTTATAATAATACTTGTTTATTGATTTCGCATAATATTAATAAAAAAAAAAAAAAAAAAAAAATGTTTATTCTCACCATTAAAGTAAAAAATTAAATATAAAAATAAATTATATAATTAAAAAAAAAAATAATAATAATAATTAATTAATAAATAAAAAATAATAATTAATTAATTAATTATTTTTTAATTAATTATTAATAATTAATTTAATTATATTATTAATTATTTTAATTTATTATTAATTATTAATGCAAAATCATTAAAGAAGTATTATAATAGGGGTTAAAGTGTGATTTTGCGTTTATTGTTTGGGATTGCTTTGTTTTGTGGATTCATGGGATTGAGGTTTGAGATTTTTGAGTGAAACTTTTTTCACATGGTACCTATGAAGTTCTTCTTTTAAAAAATGTGCAACATTCGATTATCGACTTTCAGTTGTTTTTTTTATTCAGCTTAGACAAGAAAGATGGAAACTTCGAAAATTCGACTTATTTTTGAATACGAGTTCCGACGCGGAACTAACGCGGCAGAAACAGCTCGCAATATCAATGTTGCGTTTGGAGAGGGGACTGCTAATGAACGCACCGTGCGATTTTGGTTTAAACGCTTTCGCGATGGAAACTTTGATTTGAAGAACGAACCACGTGGAAAACCGCCCACACAGGTGAATAACAATGAATTGAAAGAGATGGCGGAAGCCGATCCGAGCCAA
Source organism: Cosmia pyralina (assembly GCA_946251885.1). Classification (NCBI taxonomy): domain Eukaryota; kingdom Metazoa; phylum Arthropoda; class Insecta; order Lepidoptera; family Noctuidae; genus Cosmia; species Cosmia pyralina. Next base: position 4,943,523 of record OX276355.1, on the reverse strand, counting down.
ACTACCCAGGAATTACCAGCTTGGTTTAACGTTACCTTACCAACAATATTGACTCATTTGCGTCAAATCAATAAAACAAAAAAATATGAGAAATGGGTGCCTCATGATTTGACTGATCTGCAGAAAGAAACGCGTGTTGAAACTTGTGTTGCCTTGTTGAATCAATACAGAAATGAAGGAATATAATAAAAAGGTAATGGTAACTGGTTGGTGGTCTCAGCATGGTGTTATTCACTATAGCTTTCTCCGATCTGGTCAAGCAATAACGGTAGATGTCTACTGTGCCGAACTCCGAACAATGATAGCAAAACTAACAGTGAAACAGCCCCGACTCATGAATCGATCTTCACCATTATTGCTCCATGATAACGCGGGAACTCGAACAGCACGAGAAACCGTTTTAACTCTATAGGAACTGCAATTAGAAACCATTCGTCACCCTCCGTATTCGCCAGACCTTGCTCCAACGGACTACCATTTTTTTCATGATTTGAACAATTTTCTACGTGATAAAAAGTTTTCTTCTCAGGAGGCAGTACAAAATGCTTTCACACAGTTTGTCGAATCTAGATCACGAGAGTTCTATCGCAAAGGCTTATATGACCTTCCTATTAGATGGCAGCAATGTATAGATAATAATGGTAAATATTTTGATTAAATGTTAAATTAAAAAAAAAAACTAATTTCAATTTTTCAGTACAAATCGGCAATTTCATACTTTAACCGCTAATATTATATATATACATTATATTAATGTATGTAAAGTGTAAGTATATGATGTAAAATGTCGGTAGTACGTAGATACTATATGGTCTGTCGATTTCGACAGACCATTCGACCCCTGGTTGTGAAATTGCTTCGTCGATATAGTGCTGCACACACTAGAAAGAAAGAAAGAAAGAAAAAGAAAACACATTTATTCAGCACAGACTAAATTAAAGAGGCACAACAAAAAAGTAAAAAATAATAATAAAATTTAAAAAGCTACATTTGCGATGCAACAACAACAAAAAATAAAATAAAAAATACAATGCAGGAAAGTGTGCCTCACGGCTGTGCCAAAAAGGCCCAGTTCAGCAAAAAAATGCCAGACAACTAGTGCCTGACGCTGGTTTTCAACTGGACCGAAGTGTGAGGTGACGGACGTAAATCAGTTTTATACTGCAACGTGTGATGTATACTTACTTTAAATAAAAAAAAATAATAAGTTTGTGTCAAATAAACGTACATAAATAATGTGATATTGTGTCAGAACAAAAAACCTGTTTAAACGATGCCAGACTTCCGCGCAACAACAATCTCCGAGCCGAAGCATATGGGACAATGAGCCAGCAAGCCGAGTCGAGCATTAGGATGAGCGAGAACAATCCCCAGCAACTGTATAGTTTAACAGCAGCTATTTAAATTCAATTTTCGTGCAACATTCACTGACAAAAAAAAAAAAAAAAAAAAACTCTGATACATACATAAGTGGATAGGTACGTACATACATTATATAATTGAGACATTTAGTGTGACCAAATCCAACTTCTGTTGCTCTTCTATGAGGTACTGCCGTAAACGTCGTCTAAAAGCGCCTATCGTGTTAATTACTCTAATAGGTGGTGGCAGGTTATTCCATATTTTGGAAGCCGCATAACGAAAACTGCCTCTAAAAGCGGCTGTACCCTGAGACCGAGTCGTGAGTTGCTGCGAGCATTGCCTTCTCCCGCATTCCCGTCTACTCGCCACCCAACTTAACTTGTTGTATAGATAGTCCGGTTTCTGATATTTAACTACACCGAACAGAAGGCAAGCCAAGTGCAGTTTGCGTCTGGACTTCATTTTTAGAGTAAAGTGCCTGTTCAGAAATGGTGTTACATGGCTTCTGCGAGGAATATTGTAACAAAACCGAGCACAGGCGTTTTGTACCCTTTGGATGAGGCGTTCTGTACGAGCTAGTAGGCGCGGGCCGTAAACCGTGTCAGCGTAATTCAACCTAGACAGCACCAGGGTTTCTACTAGTTGTTCCCGTAGCCTTTCAGATAAATAAGGCCTCATATTGTACAGAACCTTTAGGCGATAAAAACAGTTCCTAACCGAGTCAGCTACGTGTTTCTCAAAACGAAGGTCTTTGTCCATAGTAACACCTAGATTCCGCGCTTCATACACTCGCTCAATAGGTTCACCCATAAGTTCCAAGTCAAAAAACACAGGTAGTCGAGCCAGCTGTTGTCTAGTGCCGACCACCATATATTTTGTTTTTGTTGGATTTAATGACAGGTAGTTCTCCTCCGACCAGGCAGCGATTCTCCTAAGATCGTCGTTTAGATCCTTAATGGCTACATCGTACTCGTCTGGCACAAATGATATATAAAGTTGGACATCGTCGGCGTAAATAAGAAACTTGCATCTTTGGAGACATTTTATAATATCCGCACAGTACAGGATAAAGAGAATCGGTCCCAATATAGAGCCCTGTGGGACTCCTCTTTCTACAGAAATAAGTGTCGATCTAAGGGTAGTGCCGTCACCCAAACGCAAGTCAACAAGTTGCTCTCTATTAGTAAGATAGCTGCGGAACCATTGCGTAGCGCTGGGGTCGAAACCGTAATACTTTAACTTAGACAATAATAGCGGTATGTTTATTGCATCAAATGCACGCGAAAAATCAAGTAAAACCAGTATTGAGCACATTCCCCCATCTTGGGCAGATAATATATTGTCAGTAACATCCAGTAAAGCAGTAGATGTACTGCGCTGTTTTCTGAAACCTGATTGTAAGTCAGGTAGAACGTTATTTTGTTCCAAAAAAGATGTTAGCTGGTGGCCAACGATCTTTTCTAATACTTTGGATAGACATGGTAATATACTTATAGGGCGTAGGTCTTTAAAAGTAGATGGATTAGAATTTTTTGGCAAGGGCCTAACGGAGGCAATTTTCCATATGTCAGGAAACGTAGACGATTCTATGGAGCGGTTTATTATGTCTGTTACAACATTTAATGTGTGTGGCAGAGTCATGTTAATCATATCTAGTGTAATGTTGTCGTAACCTTCTGCGTTACTTTTAAGGTTCGAGATAACGCGAGAGACGTCTTTCTCTTCCACTGGAGTGATTGCGAAAATTTCTTCACCATGTCTATGATTTTCATAATAGCTCATAATAAGCGATGCGCTTGCCACGGGGTTACCGGGGACAATTAAAAAGTTGTTATTAATTAGGTCAGGATCTGTGAAATGCGACGGAAGGTCTTGTCTAGGCTTATAGGGTGATAAGGTGGATTTTAGATTTTTCCATAATAATTTAGGGTTGTTTATTCTATTGTTTATGTTGTGCTTAAAATACGCTACTTTTTCATTGTACAACGAAGTAATCACCAAATGTTTTAAATCTTTGTAATATATTTTTTTTGAATCGGCTTTCGTTTTCCTATAACTACTAAGTGCGTCATCACGTAAACGCATCATAACTTTGATTGTATCTGTAATCCACGGATATGACTTTTCTCTTACAGTACACGTCTTGATCGGCGCGTGAACATCAAACAGGGATATTATATGGGTGTTAAAGACATGCACCATATCATTAACGTTGTCAAGCGTCGAAATAACTCCAAAATTTAAAAACGATAAGTCCAAATTAAAACTTTCAGTACACACATTTTTAAGAGGCCGAAATTTTACAAAGTATGGTTTAAACTTATCACGCTTAAGGCCTGTTTCACCACCTACGATTTAGTTCCTATTAACTTACTAGCGAGTTCCCCGCGGCGCTAGACCTTTAGTGGCACAACACTTAGCAGGTTGCGTTCGTCTCGCCGTCCGGGAGAACTCACAAAGTGCTTGGGAACAGCTGCTCACCTTCCCTTACAGAATTCTACATGTACAAAAGAATTTGGCAACCAAAAAGACTTTCTGCACAAATTAAAGAAAACTGTAATGTTTCGGCTCATAATTTAGATTCAAAATTACCGACACAGAGATATACCTCTTTAAGAGGTATATCCCATCTGGTAGAATCCAAGTTAGGGGAAGGTGACATTAGTGGAGCAGCCAGGATTCTTTTTAGTAGTGATGTGGTGGCACCGTGTTCTCCAGAAACACTCGCAGCTCTGGAGAGCAAACACCCTGCCCCAGCGGATGGCCTTTCTTTTCCCGACCCCCCTGATCTGGATAATCACTCCCTCACCATTACAGGTCGAGAGTTGGTCACAGCCGTTTGCTCCTTCCGGAGCGGCTCCGCTGGTGGCCTCGACGGCCTGAGTCCTCAGCACCTTAAGGACCTTATTTGTTCAGGCGCCGGGGCAGCTGGTGAGTTGCTCTTGAAGGAGCTTACGGCTCTGATTAACCTCATGCTCTCCGGCAAGGTGAACGAGGCCGTCATTGACGTTCTATACGGGGCCAATCTATGCGCCCTGCGTAAAAGGGATGGCGGCATTCGTCCCATTGCCGTGGGAACTACTTACCGTCGTATGGCAGCCAAGATTTGCTGTAAATTTTATGGTGAGGTTGTTTCGGAAAAATTGCAGCCCCTGCAGCTAGGTTACGGCTGCAAAGGGGGCTGTGAGGCTGCCGTACACGCCTTATCGACCTACCTAAATTCTGGCAAAGGTGAGGTCATCCTGAAGGTTGACATAAAGAATGCCTTCAATTCTGTTAATAGGGACACCTTGCTGGCAGAAACTAGAAAAGAAATACCCCAAATTTATAGTTTCCTTTGGCAATGTTACAGACACCCTTCTAAATTACTGTATCGGGACAACCTTCTGGAATCTGCTGTTGGCTGTCAACAAGGTGACCCCCTCGGGCCAGTGATTTTTAGTTTAGCCATTCACCCAATTATTCGACAGCTAAATTCCAAATTTAACGTTTGGTATCTTGACGACGGAACCTTGGGAGGCGATGTAGAAACTGTTTTAAATGACCTTCAATTCTTAAAAAATGAACTTTATTCCATTGGCCTTGATCTCAACCTTTCGAAATGTGAACTGTTCTTAGCGGACGGTACCGACAGACATCTAACACTTCCCAAATTTAACGCAATAGCCCCGGAAATCAAAATTATTGAAAAAAACTCTCTTCGTCTCCTTGGGTCTCCTATCTATGAAAATTCTTTTCCTGTTTTTATTGAAGAAAAAATTCAAAATTTCAATGACGTTTCGGAAAGATTGTTCCAAATTAACATGCACTCGGCCATAACATTAATCCGTTACTGCTGTTTCGGCCCTAAATTAACATATTTCCTTCGTGCTTCCCATTTATGGAAGCACACTCACCTTTTAGATAAAATTGACAAAATTATCCGACAAACTTTAACTTCGATCTTAAATGTGGCCTTGGACGACCGCGCTTGGGCACAAGCTACTCTCCCCATTCGTATGGGAGGCCTCGGCGTCCGCAAAATTTCTAGTATTAGTTTACCGGCATTCATATCCTCGGTCCACGGCACAGATAAATTAATCAGGAAAATCCTAGCCTCCACACTGGTTAATTTTGATGTGCCTTGTTTCACCGAGGCTATAGATGCCTGGAGACTCGCTTGCCCGAATTCAGACCCACCCGACAATCCATTTTCCCAGAGACGGTGGGATGAGCCGCTCTGCAGAGTAGTACAGAACAATTTACTTGACACGTCTGCTACTACTGCGGAGCGTGCGCGTCTGCTGGCTGTGGGTAAGTGGGAGTCGGGTCTGTGGCTTCATGCACTACCGTCGTCGAACATAGGCACTTTGTTCGACGACACTACTTTCCGCCTCGCTGCTTCCCTGCGACTAGGAGCTCCTTCTTGTTCTCCTCATCGCTGTCACTGTGGCGAAGTTGTCAACAGCCTCGGACACCACGGCCTGTCTTGCAGCCGAAGTGCGGGTCGCTTAGCACGGCACGCGAACATCAATGACATCATCCGACGAGCCCTTGTCACCGTCGGCGTTCCAGCTGTATTAGAACCCAATGGCTTGGCACGCGACGATGGCAAGAGACCGGACGGCATGTCTTTATTTCCATGGAAGTTGGGAAGGCCTTTAGTGTGGGACGCAACGTGTGTCGATACTCTTGCGCCATCCCATCTTCCTGGCTCTGCGTGCTGTGCTGGCACTGCTGCTGCCGCTGCGGAAAACCTCAAGCGGCGGAAGTATAATAACTTTATCGGTAATTATATTTTCGAGCCGTTTGGGGTTGAAACCCTTGGGCCGTGGGGTCCGAGTGCTCATAGTTTGTTCAACGAAATCTCCAAACGGCTGGTTGACACTTCCCGTGACCCAAGGGCTGGCTTTTATCTTGGCCAGCGGCTTAGCATTGCCATACAACGTGGCAATGCCGCCAGTCTCTTGGGTACTTTACCAGTCGACAGCGATGCGGAGGAATTTTTCGACGCCATATTTTAGTTTTTTTTTTTTTTAATAGTTTTAGTTATGTTAGTATATAATTTTGTTATTTTTAGGTTATGTTTACAGTTAAAATAAATGTATGGTTAAAAAAAAAAAAAAAAAAAAAACTTACTTGGCAGATAATTTCATACAAATTCTGTTCCATTTTTGAATTTATTCGGTGAGTAGTGGCTATTCGAGCATCGTGAAATAGGCCCTTAATCTGAAATTCACCAACTACAATAGAATGACCGTTGATTGCACCAAAAGGTTCTACCGATGTATTTCTTGCTCTCAGGTCAGTACATAGGAGATCGATGAGAGTTTCACTGGATGTTGTAAAGTGGGTAGGAGTTGTGACCAATTGTGAAAGACTGAGGCAATTCAAAAACTCATTAATATTTTTAGTGTTTATACCGTTCGTGTCTAGCAAATTGACATTGAAATCGCCAAGTAATATGTAGTTGTCGCAACTTCCCAGTGAACTAATAGAATCCGTTAGAGCATCTAGGAAAAGAACAAGATCATGCCATGGTGGGCGATAGGCTGTACCTATAGCAATTTTTTTTCCGTTTAATGAGATCGTCAACCACATTTGTTCGACCGATTCGAACCTTGGATCGACTGCACCGGTCCATGTACGCGCGCTCAGACCCCGCCGCAGGTAAAAGCCGACGCCCCCACCACGTCCCGAGCGCACACTCGGCGGCCGCGGCGTGTGGCGCAGACGGTAGCCCGGCACCACCGGAGCGCGCCCCTCCTCGCCCGGACGCAACCAGGTCTCGTTAATGGCCATAACGTCAAAACAATGCCTATCGATTGCACCTATCAAGTTATCATGACCTGTACCCAATGAACCAGCATTAAGAAAACCTACTTTAAGAAACTGATCTCCCTTAGTCATCATTATAATAACATGAAACAATTCCGAAACCTAGCAATATCAATACTACCAATATATCTATACAATTCAATTCTAATTTCATATAATATTATTAGTAATAATCCAATTGTAAATATGTAAACAATGAATATAAGAAAATGAAAATGGAACAGTTTTATGCTAGGGTATATAAATAATAGTTTTGTAAATAATTGTATTAGGTGTAGATAAATATGTGTGGTGTTATAAAACTGGTTTACGTATATTCGACTGAGGTGCGCCGCGAGAAACACACATAACAATATAGTAGACAGCAGATGGTAGTAACATAAACTTGATATTTTTAAAATGCTGACACTTATTACAAAAAAACTTAATTTAAAAATGAGCGTATAAGTATAAGCAAGTATGTCCTTGACTAGACAAATAAAAGATACAACAAAACAATAAAAAACAAATGAAACGGTTAAATTAAAGTGCGCTATTTCCGCCGCCACCCGGTGCCGGCCCGAAAGTACGCTGTAAGTCAGCCTCACAGCGGATGCGGCAAGTGGCGTCTCCAGGTTTGTACCTGGCGAGAATACGGCCTCGCTTTGCCCATACAAACTGCCAACCGAGGCGACTGCCGGCCTCACGAGCGCTCCGAAACAACTCTCGATTCACCTTCGTAAGGCGCTCGTTCACATAGAAGCGCGTCGCAGGGCCCGGCAAATCCAGGTCCGCAGTAGTTATGCCGCGTCGCACTCGTGCACCCTCTAGCAGCTCGTCACGTAGGTCGCGGCGCGCGAAGCGCACGACGAGGAAGCGCGGGCGGATCTCCACCGGCGCTGAAGCTTGCGTCGCGTTAATGCGCCTGCCTCCGACACGCTCGGCGCTCACTATGTCGCGCGCCTCGACTCTCACGCCAATCTTCGACGCAACCAACATTGCCGTGTGGATAGAATTCTCACCACTGGTCTCGGGTATGTTTGAGATCTGTACGTCATTAGCGAGCAGCTCCTGATCGCGGTCATTTATATCGCTCCGCAGTTGTGCTATTAAATTATTTACCTCCGACGATATGGGCTGGGTGTGTTGATTCTCTAACACAGCCACTCTCTCCTCCAGATGACTCATCCTATCGTTAGCTGTGTTGTGCTGGTGTGGTGCTGGTGTGTTGTGTTGTGCTGTGTGTGATCTAAGTTCGGACAGATCATCACGTAGTTGCTGAAATTCGCTCCGCACCATCTTCAAAAGTTCCTCCTTAAAAAGACCTAACTCTGCCCTGAGGATGTCCAAGTTAAGCCCCTGTGTGGCATCTGTAGCTATGCTGACTATGGTGCCGGTGCCCATCAGGTTTGCGAGGCCGTCCTCATGTGCAGCTGGCGCTGTTGTACGCGCCCTTACCGGCGTTTCAGCCCGGTTGTCCCTCACCAGGTTCTTAGTACACTCAGGACAGTGCCAGGGGGTCGATAAAGGGCCAGTATTCTGTACGCCCACGCATGCACGATGGTACCAAGACCTACATTTATTGCAATTGGCGCCCTCTGTCGACGACAGAAACTTGCCACAGCCACCGCACTTAGCCATGGTGAACTTTTTGATGTTTAGTATAATATTGTTAATCGATCAGTCCCAGTGGTACACGAATAAGGCAACAGATGGCGCTATTCTGAAAAAACCGATTATGGCAGTTTTCACGGTGCGTATGGGTACGGTAGAACACCATAAGCTGAGCACAGTATAGGAGTAAAGGTGCGCACACACTAAAGTTTGGTCACAGTTTGTTCCCCGTTCACGAATAAAACACTGTTAATTTTCCTTCTTGTGTCAGGTAGTTACATATTTCTGAGGATCGATAAAACGTTTTTAGAGTTTATTAAATTTAACACAGCACATAAACACTGGAAAATAATGTTACTTGTAAGTTTCACTTATACATGTATTTCCACAATAAAATATTTCAAAACAAACTTGTATTTTTATTTATTTCGCGAGAAGTAAAACAGAGAGCTTATGACTGATTGACATCCGTGACGTCATGAGGAGTGCTTTTCCCGGGCAGAGCAGCGCTCGCTCCGTGCCCTAGCTGCGGTAACCAGTGTAGCCACAGCGTGTGCTCCTTCACTTAATACAGTTCCATTAGTATCTATAGTGTCTTCAAGTACTGATTGTCGGTAATCTGTCGAGTCTTTTTATCAGCGGATGAAAATTTTCAGTTAATAGTAACACATGGTGCACTTGAACTGCTCGACCGCACACGGCTGGGCAGTTGGCGCCACCCCTTTCTGTGTGTTATTCACCTGATTTTTATTTTCTCATTTCAGGTCATAAACTTACTATTTACGTATTGGAGAATAGAGAGAGTAAAAAAAGAAAATGACAGCAGCATACATTACGAAAGAGTGAATTTATCTGTGATGATACTAGATGTGGTCCTCAACGTGATGTTTATCTTAGCAGCTCATATCGTAAGTATCCGCTATCATAGGCGATTGTATTTTTTAGTAACCAAATAAATGGTCATTATGAGTACGTAATATGTATGTCCTAAATCAATACCACCTAATCGATTCTGATTTTACCGCACTGGTGACCCAGTGGTAACGGCCCCGATATTACGTGTCGGGTCACGTGTTCGAACTCAGGCAAGCAGTTTACTTTGTGTTATTTATTTCATCACCACTGCTCTTCAAACGGTGAAGGGAACCAAAAATTCGAAGATTATACATGACGTGACATCCACTAACCCGCAATGGGCCCAAGTGGTGGATTATTGCCGACTCCCTCTCACAGAGAGGAGGCCTGTGTCCCCGCAGTAGAGACGTGATAGGCTGAAGATGTATTTGTATAATTATGTATGTATGTACCTACCTCGAAGCATGGATCTCACAGGCTATGTTAATAATTTTGTTATATCATCCTGGCTAAGCTATTAAAACAATTTCATAAATTGTGACATCACAGGAAGCTATTTTGACCCAGAGGTTAACGCGCCACGACGCCTCTCATACATGAGGTTGTGGGTTCAAATCCAGGCAAGTATCAATGTGACTTTTTTAATTCATATGTACTTTCTGAGTTTATATTGGCCGTTACTGGCACAGAAAGGAAACCCGGACTTATAAAATAACATACTCGTAACATAGCATCACGCCTTGTTACCCCGAAGGATAAGGCAGAGGTGAACCTATAGTACCTACACCCAGATTTCGCTAGTTATTTTTAAATCCCATGTAATAATGGTCGAGCCCATTGCCATCAACCAGGCACAAATCCAGACTCCGGACTACTACTTACAAATCCCAAATAGCAAAAAAATCATCTGTTCCCTACATTTTGACGAGTTAAGTGAACATAAATGTAGTGAGCAGCAGATTTTTTTTGTCGCGATTACAGGTTTGGTCCCTTAATAAAAGTTGTTTATAATGATGACTGCAGTAACCCCTGAAGAGGTTCTGCATTATTTAAGTTACACCTTGTATATTAGGGAACTCTTGTGTGATATTTCTTGCTTCTAGATCCAGCCGTTTGGACAGTGCGCTGTCTGTCAGTGAATTTAAAGATAGATATTTTGTTCGTTTCAGAAATACATGACGCTGTTGAAGATATCCTTGATCGGGAACATAGCCTCGGTGATGGTATTTACACTGTACTCTGTGTGCATGTTTTGTTACTATTCGTACTCGTTGTACGCTCAGTACCAAGTCTCGGTGAAGTGGGTGTACATCAAGCCCCTCCTCGGAAACCTCGGGGTGGTAGCATCTGGAGCCAGTATTGAAATCAGTAAGTAATTTATCTATTTATGTAAATAAAAATGAATGTTTCTTTGTTTGGCTCGTACGTGTTCGGACTGTATCGTGCATCTGAATGCAATAAAACTGTTGAGTTGTTGTGTGCATGCCCGAGAAGGTTTCTGGCACCAATACAAAGGGGTACAATATCGCCACGAAAGATGAGAAAAAAAATAAAAATAAAACGCAACTAATAAGCTGCCACACCTGTCATCTGTCAATTTGTCGCTGTCATTGTCTTTGATTCAATTATTGTATCACGTTCACGACGTATCTCTTCTCTGTACAATTGAGTATTACAATATATCTTTTATTGTTCAACCAAGCTCCATGTTCTTTATTATTTTACACAGTTAGTTAGTTTCCTACAAGGGGTATAATACGCGCCACGAAAGATGAGACTTGACCGCGCCTCCCGCAGTCTTTCCGCCGCCCCGATGGCGCCTGGTCCCGTCTCGCGCTCAGACCTCGTACCGCTAAAGAGACCTAAAATCGTCTACTGCGTAAGTCGAACCACGTGGTATGTCAAGTCTCATCTTTCGGGCGCGTGTTGTAAGAGGCATTGTAACTGTAGATAGCCTTATATATTACCTTAATAATTTGTTGACTGTGTAAGATTAGATATACAATGTGGAGAAAAGCATGGCCAAAAATTAAGAGTGTGGTACATGTATACCATCAAACTGAACAATTTTCTCCCGGGGATCAAAATCATAATCGCGAAAAAATTATCAGTCGTACCATACTTTTGTCAAGTAGGTATTGAAGTTTTGAATGGGATGGGATATGGGATTTTTTTTTAACAATTACGATGTTGGTCCCATGGAGAAAGTTGTTCAGTTTGACGGTCTGTACCACCCACATCCTTAATTTTGGCCACACCTTTCTCAGACACCATGTATATTGTATTATGCAGAAGGTCTAGTTAAAGATCTATAACGGATACTGTAGTTACCTTATATCTATGGTAGTTACCTATGACTGAATAGTGTTAAATAAAGATAGATAGGTAGAATAAGCCCCCCACTGCCTCTTCAAATAATTGAATTTAATGTATAGTACACACGGCTGTAGCCATGTATTAAAAAATTAAATTTTAAAAAAATGATGATGAATAATGATGATGATGTGTACATCAAGCTATATATTTCCAGTTTACACTGACCTCTCACTGTAAGGAAATCCTATACAATGCGAGATCAGCTTATACTGGAAATGTATAGCTTGATCTGTAGCCGTGCGTACAGTCATTTGGTGCTACACTATGTGAACACTACATTTTGTGTTGCTTCCTGGGTAGAAAATTTAATTTTGTTTTAACGTAAAATGAGTAGGGAAGGAGATATTGTCAAAAAACTTCTATTAGGCGCCATTTTTTCAGTAAGGCAAAGTGAAAATTCGAAGAGAGCACGTCGAACTCAATAAAATCACCAATTTTCAAAACTCCCGGAAAACTTTCCAGGAAAAGCTACCAAATGACTGAAGTATTATTAAAATTGCAGTTTATTTTCAATTGGACTGCACTGAATTTTGGTTTTCCTGTTTCAGTAATGTCTTACGCCATGTTGCTATTATGCAACGAGATTAAAGAACTGGAGACAAATAATAACTATCTGTTCAAATTTGTGAAAGCGGCTGAAGCAAAATGTGTGATGGAATGTGACGAACAAAATAAAACAGTGGATGAGGAAAAGGGAGAAGAAGATACATTTGAAAAAGGAACTGTCAATATAGAAGAAGAATCGGAAGAAATTAGCAAAAAAGCAACATGTGATTATCCGTTGCACAATGTGTCTGAAACAAAATGTATTATAGAATGTTAAACAATTTGATTGTTTTAGTTCCAGACTTCATAAGCGGTGCAAGTTTATTGCCTGTGCCATACAATTTAAAGCAACAATTGACTGGTACCGTCTAAACAACACGTATTTAGGGTGACTGTAATTAGTGACCGATACTTATACACATGATTGTACTCATGATAACTAACAACTTTTACTATGGGACCAAACCAGAAATCGCGAAAATAAAATCAGCTGCTTCCTTCATTTTGACCATAAATGTAGGGAACAGCAGATTTTTTATTTAACGTCACTCAATACTCAAGCATTAGGTACTTAAAACTAGATTCTAGCCATTTGATTGTTTGAAACTAGTACCTAAGTAATGCTTGAGTATTGAGTGACGTTCTGTAATACGGGACTTAGAGAACAGTTATGAAATAGTGTTATTTGCAGTTGACACATCACTTTTATTTAAGCTTAAACGACAACAGACCCAGCCAGTTCCTGGCACAGGCAGATGCTTTTTAAAAAAACAACAAATACAATTTTTCCTTCAAAATAGCTATCATGGTTCCAAATTCAAAAATATGGGTAAGTAAATAGTAAGTAGTGCATACTTTGCCCTATTACCCATAGTTTCGAATTTAGCCTGAAGTGCCATCGCAACAACTAAGTTCATTTACAATTCACAATTCTATATTGCATTCCACAATGATGGTAAAACAGTTACGGCACAGCATACTAGGTGAGAGGAGGAAGAGCGTTTATTTTGTGTTTATAATATTTATACTATCTGGTAATTTTGTTATAATACTACTGTTTCTTCTTCTGTTTCTTCTTGTGTTTCTTCTTCTTAATTTACTATTTTATTAATATTTTAGCATTATCCTGCTTGAGTAAGTAGGTCTTTTTTATGTTTTGTTCTAATACAGGGGTAGTTTAAAAGAAAGAAAAAAGAAATTAAAATTTTGTCATGACATCGTCTGGGTTGTTTTGGAATTTGAAATAAAGGGGTTGAGTTTGAGTTTTGTACAAGCATATTTTGGCGCGTAGCCAAAACCGGAACTAACGCCGCCATCTTGATTTTTATTACAAATTTTTAAGTAAATTGTATTAAAAATGAAGATGGCGGCGTTGTTTAACAATTACTCCCCCTGTCAGTCATTCAGGCGCCAAAAGCTCCTTGTAGCACTCTATAAGGTTATCTGTTGGCGCAAAACTGAACCTAAAAGCGATGCAATAAGAGCCACTTTTTGACGAATGTATTGTAGAGTCACTTTTCAATACTAAATACTGTAAGTATGCAGCAAATATTATTGTTGTTTAAGCTAGCTAATTGTTTCACCAAGCTTATTACTGTATTATGATCTACCATAAATGCTCGGTGACTAAAGGATATCATTTTCATAAAATAAATATATCCAGATTCAACATTGTTTATTATATTATTAGCACATTCATTAACATTTAAAAAATACGCGAGTTCAAAAAATATGTAATAGGTATCTGGGGACATACTCATTCCTGTGCATGGTCCTTTGAGCCGGATCATGCACAGAAATGGGTATGTATGTCCTCTAGGTGGTGCGAGGACTAAGCTCAAACACCGGTAACTTGACAATAGTGGACGTGCGCACCAGCTGCTCGAGCGCCCCATCCGCGACCGCAGCTTCCGCCCGTGGTCGCCCGGCGCGACGTGACATTCTTGACATATCTCCATTCATTTTCTTCTAGGTGTTCTTATATTCAGTTTCTATAGGTGTTCATGAACGTTTCCATTAAATACAAGGACCTAGTTCAAGTTCAAACATTTGGTTTATCTCGTCGTGTGTTGTCATTGTTCTTCTTTAGTCTAGTTCTTCTTTTCAAACGTTTTCTATTTCCGCTTGATTTTGTTTACTTGTCATCATACATTGTGCTTCAGCTGAATTGTTCACGAATCTGAACTCGCCACTGCTCTTCAGTTTGATGACCTCACTCCTCAGTAGCAGAATGAAGTAAGCTTGCACAGCTGCAAAAAAATGCTTTGATTTTAGTTATCTGGATGGAATTGCTACTTTGGCGTATTTGTTTTAAAGCTTTGACTAATCGTTGCCATAATAGTAACTGTTGACTACAGGACACCCTGTAGTCAGAAAGGTATGGTCAAGTGCGGTACAGACCATCAAACTGAACAACTTTCTCCACGGGACCAACATTGTAATCATACACTTCATATACAATCTGCTATAATAAGATTACGAGTATACGACATGACAAGTTTCGAAGCAGGAATCAAAGAAAGGCAGGTTTTTAAAGTCCGAATGTTAGAGAGAGAGGGAGATCACAGTGTGATGATATTATATGCCAATGACCTTGAGTGGTTATCTTGCGTGTTCTGTACTGAACTCACGCAACGCGTCGTACGTTTAGCCAGAAATAGGACTCGCCCCCATCAATGAGTGGTACCAAATTAGACGCATTATTAATTTATTATACATAAAAAAGGTATTATACTCAAAGATAAATACTTATATTATATTTAAAATAATGGAGATTTCAAAAAAAAAAATCGTTTGATAGTTTTTGCGTGATTCTCAGTTTTATATCCGCGTTAGACTTAACTTTACAAATTAATTACAACATGTAATATAAATATAATCTAAAATATTCACGTTAAAAAATGTTCTTATTTAACATATATTTTTTCCAAATCATTAACAATACTCGTTATAAACGTGATCTTCAGTTTAAAATCATTATAAGTCAGTTGCCGTCGCCTTAAAGCTATATATAGAAATTGATGAACATCCTTTCCGTAACTAACGTTAGCCATTTCTTACGGAAACTACATAATATACATAATACCTAATAGAAATCTTAAAAAAATAATGCTCACCTATAGTCAGGAGATAAGCTGCATAGCTTACCAAATACAGCGTCGTGTCGCTTGAAACCCAATGTGCTATTGATAAACCGACTGCCACTAAAATCAATAGTATCGTCACTATCAACTCTCCGATGCAGAAGATATAGAATCCTCTTATCAGGTTCACGTTTTTCTGTTAAAGAGGAAGATTCATCATATATTTCAAGGTTTTTAATATTTTCATTAACAGTTACTTATGCTTTTGTCCACGGCATCACTGACTTACTGACGTAATTGAGTTACAAACAGTTTTACAAACTTTAACTCAGTTATGTAAGCAGTAACAATAAGGAGACCATCGTCGTACTTTCCAGCGCTGGACGTGCAATGCAAATCAACAACAATCAACGTCATCGCAAGAACTAAGCAAAAAGAATTATGTGAACATTGGGTTTGACATCTCACCTTATGACCTCCGACTATAAACACAATAGTCGCCACGAAATCCGTTATGAACAGAATAAGAGTGATGAGTGCTATAGCAGTATATAATATGATCCAGATCACATATTTCTTATTTCCACTCATCAAACTCATCACTATCGTACTCAGCATAAAATACGCCAGTATTGGTATGATTAATGCGCCTGTTATCTGTAACATAAAAACACGTGATATTATAGGTACATAGTTAAAAGTTCAATATTTATAAAAGGTGGAGGTGACAATACGACAATAAATTATGAAACTACGTCTAGGTTTCCGGTCTGCATACGAAAATTCATTCAAATTATAAAAACTTTTTACAAAAAAATACAACCGACTTCCAAAAACAACACTACAAAGTGAAAAATAACTTTAATTTCGGAAGTCGGTGTCTATTTATATGTATTTTCGTTTTTTGCCACCGACTTCCGAAATTAAAGTTATTTTTCACTTTGTGGTGTTGTTTTTGTAAGTCGGTTGTATTTTTTTCTAAAAAAGTTTTTATTTTTCACTTTTTAGTTGTGGTACCTACCCCACACAAATTCTAACACCACTACCCGCAAAACAAACTAGAACATCATCCATATAAAACTGGGGGAAAAATACGTATTATTGAAGCTAACTCAAAAACTACCGAAGCAAAGTTAATCAATTTTATATGGGACCAACTGTGATGTATATCCTCTTGAATAAAACAAAAAAAAAATCCAAATCAGTCTAGCCATCTTCGAGTGATCGGGGAACATACATAAAAAAAAAGGTTCCGACGAATTGAGAACCTCCTCCTTTTTGAAGTCGGTTAATTATTATTCAATAGTTTAGTCAATAACACTATAGCAAGTGATAGATTGACAAAACCCATAGGTAGTCACTCCCTCGAGATCACTATTATTTAGTTTATTTCAGTTTGTTTTTAATTTGTTTGTGGAGGGTATGACTGGGATTTTACCAATCTTTCACTTTTGCCAGCATTTTTATTAATTGTCGTTTCCACGTGGTATAGTTATAATCACCAAATTGGTGTTAGGATAGTACTGTCCCCTTGAATCTCATTGATTTTAGAGTTGATGCCTTAATTTGGATGCAGGTTTACTTGACAAAACTTTTTGGTTTTTGAGTAGGGTCAAATCAGAATATAGAGAGTTATTTTTAAATATCTCAGCCTTTTCTTGGCTTCGTAAGTTCTTATTAATTTTCTTGTTATTTTTGTAATTTATTGTACGATACTTTTTTCTTTTCATTCTATAAAATAGTATGTACCAACCTATTATAAAATAAGGCCACATCAACAATATACAAAGCAGCAATGTTAAACAAAATAAAATAAGGCCATACTGACAGCCCTAGAATATGAATAAGTATCAGAGGAAGTCTGAAAGCGGCGTCGGTGACTGAAAAATTATGTTGTAATCGGTTGTCATGTTAAGAGCATCTGATATCAAGGTATGAGGAACATGACGTAGTGAAAAAGGTTTTGAGTATTCATGTAGATGGCTTTAAGAGTACGAGTAGAAGACCATAGTAACAATGAATGTATTTTGAGAGAGATGATTGTTATGGTTAGGAAGGAAGTAAATTCTGAGAAGACGGCTAATAGATGTATGGAGGATACATGCTGCGCCGAACCCAAATTATATGGGATATGGACAGAAGGATAAACACCGGCCCTGAAAGTGATGGTATCCCATCAAATCATAATATGTAACTGGCAAAAAAAGTTAGAATGGCAACTGCAATAGATAAACAACTCACTTTTGCATTTATAATATTTAGGAAGGATACTAGCAGCACCCCGAGGTTTCACCCGCATAAGTCTCGATACCGTGGGAATATCGGGATAAACGTATCCTATGTCCTAACCCAGGTTATGATCTACCCATGTGCAAAATTTCATCCAAATCCGTTTCGCCGTTTTAGCGTGAAAGCGAAACAAACAAACTCACTTTCGCATTTAAAATATTACTTCGTTAGGATTCTTTTAATGGTAGAAGCTGCATCAAAATAATATAATGATCATATCCATGGACTTATCCTGGATAGGTCCACGCAGATGATCATTTATTCCAAGTTAGATTTAGCGGATTAAGTTAGATTAGCAGATCTAAAGACTGATAGAGGGTGTACCTCTATCAGTCGTTAGGCATCATTTATTAACAAATACTCACAATTTTGAAATAGCCCCACGCTAGCAAGCCGGCACGTAGCGGCAAACAGAAACAACATCTTTTAAACTCTGGTATTTCCACAGTCATTTTGATCTTCGATACTGTCTTATTTGGCTCACAGTCTGTTAAATATTCCTAGATACAACTGCAATCACTTGTTAAAAACACTTTTGAGACTTCTATTAATTTCCAAAAAGTCAAATACTCACGAATTATGTCTATAATGTTAATGATTGCGTTTATTCTGACAAAATGACAAATAATGATAATTACAACACTATTTATATAGTAACCTATAACCTATACTACACCCCTTGACTACTGACAACACACGACTACGGAATTTGGCCAAAGATTTCTTACAATTTGATGATAATAACAACAATGTTTACATTAACCTAACCTAACCCAAACCTTATCTTACATGTGCCGGAATACTGCCTACTAACTACGCACTATAGGCATAGACACTAGGCACGACTAGTAAAAATAAACGTGAAGCGTGTTTGAAATAAATAAGTGAACGCTTACGATATAGAAAATTTATTCATAGCTATCATAAGGGCAGGAAGATGATGATGATCATGGATAGAATTAACAGATAAGAGAGTTGTTTGGAGGAGTACAACGATGATCAATATAGGATTATTAGAAAAGCGAATCACTGTTACTAACATTAGAAACACGCGAATACTTAAGAACTATAATAGTCAAACGAAACAAAGTATCGAATATAAACGTCACAGCCTCGAGCGACGTCTGTTCCGCGTCAAGGTTAGTTTTCGACTATGGCGATGGCACCCGGCCGGACGG
This sequence comes from Cosmia pyralina, assembly GCA_946251885.1. Lineage (NCBI taxonomy): Eukaryota > Metazoa > Arthropoda > Insecta > Lepidoptera > Noctuidae > Cosmia > Cosmia pyralina. Next base: position 4,924,424 of record OX276355.1, on the reverse strand, counting down.
CGCCCGTCGCCGGCGCCCACCCAATCCGGCGCCAGCACCTGGCGGTGTGGGGGGCTACTAGGGCAACCCATTTACAAGAGACGTTTAACACTTTGTCTATGAAAATCTAAAGAACAGTTTTTCGATTGTCTACTGGTATATTTACTTTGTGGTACACCATTAGGTTTAAAAACGAAAAGGAAAGCAATACACTCTATTGGGATGCATAGTTGCTTTTTTTGAAAAAGTCTTTGGCTCGACGCGCATTCCTCGTTCATCCTTATTCAAACATGATCGAACCATTTTCGATCAAATGGTTGAGATTCGAATGGAAGGTCGCCCTCCAAAACAACTAGGTACGATTATTAGGCTTGTGCTGTTTATTGAATGAGCGTGTCTCGTAAAAAGTTTGAAGAGTGGTTTCAACGACGAAGTCTCGCAGATGAAGTTAACCCTTAGTTATACCTCATCGACATCATAATAGTTTTCGAAAGTTTTAATGAAAGTTGTAACTAAAACTAAGCGCCCTTTCGTAAAGTTATAACAGTGACTTCATTAGACCTTGATATATTATGCCATGACTCATTGGAGAAAAATAGTTTTAATTCGGTCGTCCGTTTTAGTTTCCCTTAGAACAGTTAAAGAATAAAATTATACTACCTCTATGTCTTTTTATTTAATTCGACTGTCGGAAACGCGGATTTACGCGTGACTTTTTAATTGTTTCTAATATATAAGGACGGCATTCAACTGGTTACTCAATAATTCAATTATAATAAATTTCGTTTCATTCAGTTGGACTACATCACAATAAGGACTATTATAGTCCTTATTGTAACGCAATCCAACTGAATGAAACGTATTATAATTGTATATCTTCTTTGAGACGCACACTATGCAGCCAGCCATTAATAAGTTGGGGGATTACTTACATCGCTAACAAAAATGCTTGGCTAAACGCGGGTCTTGCTCCACAAGGACGCATAAACTAATTTATTAGCATTACAAAATATTGTTGTAGCTGCTGAAGACCTTAATCTTCAGCAGTTCCAACAATATTTTGTACAATCAAAGTAAAGTATAATTGCATATCACTTGTGTGAGCACTATGTAGCTACTATAAAGCTACCGTTTACTGGGTACGTCTTTCATTGACTTGAAAGTGCCCTGGTGGTTGGAGTATGTCATGCTCACTAAAATGTCTCGCTGGTGGTGGCTTGTGTGTTGGATCATTAAGTTCCCTTCAAAATCATTGAGCTGAATGGTGCTGACCCATGCGTCATGTTCGTAAATGGGCGCTGTCAGTTGGGACTGGTTATATCTTAGCTGCCACGGCTTATTTTTAATTTAGTTTTTATCTTTTTATTACGGACGCTTTTAACATGGACATCTTTCTACATTGTTCTCACATGTATGTTTTCAACATGAAATAGGTAACCAATATTTTATAAAAATATTTTGATTGCGTTTAGATTCTTGCTCGTTCTTCTCCATGGGTACCTACTACGCTTTGCAATGGACAACCAGTTTCATCTTTCTGACTAACCGACACCTTAACAATTGAAAAGTGCTTCTAATTGGTTTATTTGAAATAATTGTAAACAAAACAGAGTATGTATTTGCTTAGTTCTATCCATTTAGAAACATACCTACTTAAATTTCTTTCCATAAAATCGGTATAGAAAGATAAAATATAGGTAGGTAGAGAGATAGGAAAAAATAAATTGTAGCAATAGCAATATTCCATTGTAGAAACCTTTAATTTACTTACTTTAATAAAATTTACCTAAATAAACAGACATTGGTAGCCCCTCCGTGATTTCGTCAGATATTTTTGTGAGCATAAAAATACATCTTAAGCTCACAACATCATCTTGAGCTTACAACATGTTTGCAGTGAAATTATTGCGTTTATTTCTATATAATAGAATAAACGCAATAATTTCACTGCAAACATGTTGTAAGCTCACATGCAAAAAACGGATTACTGAACTTCTTTCTACCAAAAATTATGATGATACCGAAGCCCTTTCTTCCATCAATGAAGTAACTCATAATTACACACACACACACTCAAGCTGACACACTCACGCGCACACACACACAAGCACACACACACGCGCGCGCGCGCGCCACATATTCATGTATTGGATTTTTGTTAATTTTTATTTTTTTATTGTTAATTTGTTCAAAATTTTGATAATACTGTAACAGTCTAATCAATACTTTTGTCTTCTTTTCGGGAAATGAGCGCTGATTGTCCTTAATACAGGCTACTGAGTAACCTAGCTAGGACATCAGATCGTAAACTTATATTGTTACCTACTTATCTCAGATGTATACTAATCCTAAGTTGTCAACCTACTTTGTAACAGACCGTACCTCTTGTTTATGAAATAAATGTTTTTAATTATTTTATTTAAAAATACATCTCCATCCAGGGTATCAATTCCGGTGGCATGGAAATGATCTCCATGGTCGAAATATCAGTCGAGAAACCGCTTATCTCGGTCGAAAACGAAAAATTGCTATTATAACGATCTCCATTCATAAATTTTTCGATCGCAAACCAGCGAGATATTACGGCTGGTCGTAAGGTATGGAGATATGAAATCTCCGTTGGAACAACAGTCAAAATTGACATTATCAAACAAATTAACGTAAAATATACATAACGTCGATTTGTTTAAATGTTATTATGGATGAATTGTTGGCTAATTTTATCACAAAGCTTGTGGGTGAAGCTGAAGCTGCTGTTGCTGCACCTCGAACTCGAGCTCAATGGCGAGTCGAACCGTTTGAGACGAGTGATGCAGAATTGAAAAAGAATTTTCGCCTCTCAAAGGAATCTCTGCTTTTCCGAGCGCGGTTCCATATTCACAAATGCAAAAGTTTGGGGAAACTTTTTGTAAAATCTCCGGTACTTTTTATAAACTAATTATCACGACAGTGAGTGACAACCAGTCAGTCAGACAGTCACGCAAGATACGTGCGACAGACAGCGCTGTTATAAAAGTCGTACTTGTATGAATTTGGTTTGAACAACAACAACACAAAGTAGCGCTATACGTTAGAAAAAGGATACAAACACAAATCATGCGAAATGCGTTTCGGATCACGCTACTTTGCAATTACTATTTTCAGTAATTATAAAAAACATAGCCTTAGAAACAGAATATACTAAAATAATCTTTTAAAATTTGTTTGCTTTGATTTTGAAATTAAACATACGTCATTATTACTAAAAAAAGAAAAACGTGGCGTAATCGATTATAATCAAAGTGAATCGATAAAAAACTTTTTTACAAAAAAATACAACCGACTTTCAAAAACAACACTACAAAGTGAAAAATAACTTTCATTTCGGAAGTCGGTGTCTAGTTAAATGTATTTTCGTTTTTTGCCACCGACTTCCGAAATTAACGTTATTTTTTTTACTTTGTAGTGTTGTTTTTGAAAGTCGGTTGTATTTTTTTGTAAAAAAGTTTTTATTACTCACTTTTTAGTTGTGTATCTACCCCACACAAATTCAAATACCACTCTACCTGCAAAACAAACTAGAACATCATCCATATAAAAGTGGGGAAAAAATACGTATTATTAAAGCTAACTCAAAAACTATAAAAGCAAAGTTAATCAATTTTATATGGGACCAACTGTGATGTATACACTCTCGAACAAAACAAAAAAAATTCAAATCGGACCAGCCATCTTCGAGTAATCGGGGAACGAATTGAGAACCTCCTCCTTTTTGAAGTCGGTTAAAAAATGGAAAGTCACTTAGAAGAGATTATTTTCTCCGTTGTAAACCTTTCTCCGGGCTCGAGCTAGATATCACGACCATGGAGATAAATTTTTGTTTCAAATCTCCGCATCAATGTCCGGTTCAAATCTCGATACTGTCAAAAAACCGTATTCTGGTAGACCATGGAAAAATTTACAACGGAGAAAGATTTACAACGGAGAAAATAATCTCTTCTAAGAGACGTTCCATTTTTATCGATTCACTTTGATTATAATCGATTACGCCACGTTTTTCTTTTTTTTGTTCGGCTTCTGGCGGTTTCTGGCACTCGCCGGCCGTTGCCGCGACACCGCTCACTTCGCTCGCTCGGCTCGTACGTAGGAGGTCACAGTTTTAACCTAACCTAACCTACCTATTTTTTTAAAGAAGAAATTAACCTAATCTAAATTGTTGAGTTCCGGATAACCTACTAAAACAATATCTTTTTTTCTATTAATGCATGTCGTGTCTGGCACTCGCCGGCCGCAACCGCGGCACCGCTCGCTTCGCTCGCTCGGCTCGTGCGTAGGAGGTCACAGTTTTAACCTAACCTACCTATTTTTTTAAAGAAGAAATTAACCTAATCTAAATTGTTGAGTTCCGGATAACCTACTAAAACAATATCTTTTTTTCTATTAATGCAAGTCGTGTCTAGCACTCGCCGGCCGCTACCGCGGCACCGCTCGCTTCGCTCGCTCGGCTCGTGCGTAGGAGGTCACAGTTTTAACCTAACCTAACCTACCCATTTTTTTAAAAGAAGAAATTAACCTAATCTAAACTGTTGAGTTCCGGATAATCTACTAAAAGCAATATCTTTTTTTCTATTAATGCAAGTCGTGTCTGGCACTCGCCGGCCGCAACCGCGGCACCGCTCGCTTCGCTCGCTCGGCTCGTGCGTAGGAGGTCACAGTTTTAACCTAACCTAACCATTTTTTTTTAATAATTAACCTACTCTAACTACTTCCATAAATAAACTAATATCAATTAACCATAAATTTGACTTGTTTCAGACAAATTCAAACACAAAAACTTACAAACAAGTACGCAAAAGACATCAAATTTAACCAGCAAGTCAAATGTCTAAAAATCTTATTTATGCCTCAATATTTTTTGTCCTAACAAATCATTTCACCAAACGTTTATTGTCTGAAGATTGTTTGCTGTAATAAATCATTTGATTAAAGGCCAAATTCCATAATGACATTATACTTGGTAATATTTTGCCAAGTAAAAATTTGACCAAATGAAAATATGCGTACTAAAATCATTCGAAATATTGCAATGGCATAAAAAAAGTTTGCTAAAATTTGTTTGGGTAATGAAATTTTGTCAAAATCTTTTCGGCAAAACGGCAGTATTTTGCGAATCCGAATCCGTCATCCGAATTCAAAAACCAAAAGAAAAAATGTGAAAAATAGAATACCAAGATTTTGTTCAATAAACTTTTTATATAACGAGAAAGTTTTAATGTAATAAAAAAACTTATGTTGGGTTTGTAACACTACACTACCTATACTGATTTATACTGTAAAGCATGTATGGGCAACAACCGGCCGGATCCGGCCCGCTGTAAGATGTTATCCGGCTCGCGAGATATTTTGAAAAAACCTCATTTACAAAATATTACATTAGGTACTTACACTCACAGGAGTAACAGTGAGGCGGCAAACATCAAATCCTTTGATGTTTGCTGCCTCACTCTTTGATAATCGCCGCCACTCGGCTTGCTCGATCAAATTCTTTGAGGTTTGCGCCTCACGGGCGACACATCAAAAGATTTATTGGTTCTCAATTATTCTAAACTAGTTAATTCCAGATTATTCCTTCATTTTGCCTACATAAGTGAGTGGATGGCCCGAACGTTAGTTCAGTTCTATTTGAGCTACCGAGGTGATAACTTGGACAAGCGATATCCTAGCGAACTGCTCGAGCCGTCAACTTGCTTTGTGACTTTGTGTGCATCTCGATTGGTTACTAACTATAGTTTGTTATTAAGTTTATTGAACGAAAAGTAAACAAAAATGATGTCTAGTGGAAAGAAACGAAAAGTAGATACAGAGGGTCGCCAGTTTCAAGAAAAATGGTCTGAAGAATTCTTTTTTATCTTGCATAATGGTAAGCCTATGTGTTTGCTGTGTAATGAATCCATTTCAGTAATGAAAGAATTCAATATAAAGAGGCATTACTCAACTAAGCATGCTACGCTGCACTCACTGACAGGACAATTAAGAACAGACAAAATCCAGAAGCTTATTGCAAATTTGGAAAAACAGCAACAAATGTTTCATAAACAAAGAACACAACTTGATAATGTTGTGAAAGCTAGTTTTATAGTTAGCTCAAAATTGGCAAAGGCATTAAAACCATTTGCCGAAGGAGAATTTATCAAGGAGTGTATGTTAGAAGTTTGCAGTATTTTGTGTCCTGAAAAGAAAAATGAATTTGAAAAAATTAGTTTGTCAAGACGAACTGTTGTTCGACGTATAGAAATGGTGGCTAATGATATAAAAACAACATTGTCTGACCGTATGGCTGGTTTTTAACCGACTTCAAAAAGGAGGAGGTTCTCAATTCGTCGGAACCTTTTTTTTATTTTTTTTTTTTATGTATGTTCCCCGATTACTCGAAGATGGCTGGACCGATTTGGATTATTATTTTTTTGTTTGAAAGGGTACTTCCCAGGTGGTCCCATGATTATCAAGTCAGGATCTGATGATGGGATCCTGGAGAAATAGAGAAAACTCTTCCAATTTTATAGGCACACTTGAAGCGATTTGGATAGTTTTTGGAAGAGTACTTTCTTGGAGTGGTCCCATTTCAATTTGGTGAAGACCTGATGAAGAACTTCTGAGATAGGCAACGGAACTCCTCAATAAATGATAGCAAATGGACTGGGATTGCTGAAATCTCATGTCTGTTTGTTGTTCACACCAGTTCATAACATAACATCACGCCAGTACGCTGTGAAGGGGTAAGCACATGTGAACCACTAAAAAGTGAAAAATAAAAACTTTTTTACAAAAAAATACAACCGACTTCCAAAAACAACACTACAAAGTGAAAAATAACTTTAATTTCGGAAGTCGGTGGCAAAAACGAAAATACATATAATCAGACACCGACTTCCGAAATTAAAGTTATTTTTCACTTTGTAGTGTTGTTTTTGGAAGTCGGTTGTATTTTTTTGTAAAAAAGTTTTTTGAATCATTTTCCATAGCATTAGACGAGAGCACCGATTTGTCTGACACAGCTCATCTGGCTATATTTATTCGAGGTGTTGATAAGGAGTTCACTGTTACTGAGGAATTGCTTGCTTTACAGCTGTTTAAAGGAACCATTACAGGAGAGGATATTTTTATTGAAGTTCAAAGGGTATTCACAAGTTTTGGCTTGCCATGGTCAAAATTAATTGGAGTATGCACTGATGGTGCACCTTCTATGGTCGGCTCACGTAAAGGTTTCATCGGAATTTTTAATGAAAAAGCAACAGATTTAAATGTGCAAAAAGATGATTTGATAGTTCTTCATTGCATTATCCACCAACAGAACTTGTGTTCTAAGTCCATTCGACTCCAGAATGTTAAGAATGTGGTAGTAAAAACCATCAACTTTATTCGATCCCGAGGGCTTAACCGTCGTCAGTTCAAGGCGTTTTTGGATGAAATATCAGCTGAATATAACGACGTAACATAATTATTATTGTGAAGTCAGATGGCTGAGCAAAGGAAAAATGTTGAAACGGTTTTACGAGCTTAGAAATGAGATAGCAGACTTTATGAAAATAAAAGATAAACCACTATCTGAATTAAGTAACCTAAAATGGATATGTGACTTAGCATTTCTGGTCGATCTTACAGGCTATTTGAATGATTTAAATTTGAAACTTCAAAAACAAGGACAGTTAGTAAATGATTTGTACAGCCATTTGAAAGCGTTTCAGATCAAACTACGCTTGTGGGAATCACAGATGCTATATGGTAATAGTTACCATTTCAACACGCTCTCTGCGTATGAAAATATTTCTTATGCTCAATATGCTGAAGAACTCAAGTTACTGTCGGAACAATTTTCGAACAGATTTAGCGACTTCAAAAACATGGAAGACTGTTTCAGTTTATTTGCTACTCCTACAAAATGTAATGTACAAAATGCTCCAATACACTTACAAATGGAGTTAATCGAGATTCAAGAAAACTCACTCCTAAAATCCAAAGAAGACGTAGAGTTGTGCGACTTCTACAAAAAATACCTAGAAAAAGACAATTTTCCGCAGCTTAGAAAATTCGCAAGAAAATTGATTTGTGCGTTTGCCAGTACTTATAAATGCGAACAGTTCTTTTCATTGATGATAGTTAATAAATCAACACATCGTACAAGACTGACTGACGATTATTTGGAACATTCTTTACGTCTTTGTATCAGTGGAATTAATCCAAATATCGATGGATTAGTTTCCCAAATTCAAGCTCAAGTGTCTCATTGATTTCGGTGTATATAACTTTCGTAGTTTGTAACAATTGCAAATTTAGCGATTTAATTATAATGTACCATTTTTTAAAAATTTCATTTTGTTATTTTAATAAATTGTACTATAATAACATTGTCGTATTATTTCATGTCTAATATTTATCGCAAAAAATATAATCACTACTTTAAAATCCACTAAGTACTTTTAAACGCGGCCCGCGAACGTATTTGCACGCTAAAGTTTGGCCCTCAACATGTCAAAGGTTGCCCATCTGCTGTAAAGCTTTAATTGAAAACAACAATAAACAAAACGGACCAACAACAATGGGAATTAAAATTGTAAACAAATAATGATTTCTAGAAAAATCAAAAAAGGTATCAAATCGCGAAAAAAAAACACCTGTACACCCTGCATTTGTGCTCGTATAGCTCGTAAAAATGTAGGGACAGCTGATTTTTGTTTTCACGTTAGCGAGTTTGGTTCCATAGTAAAAGTTGTTGATAATGATAAGTACAATGACTCCTTAAGCGGTTGTGCGTTATTTAAGTTACACCTTATCTATCGATGTCAAGACCAAGGTTCAGCAAATCCCCAGCTTTGCCATTTTCTCTTATGTTCAGCTAGAATATTGTGATTTTGGCGAAAATGCGAAGGTTGTACATAATCAACCAAAATCAAAAGCCCTTAACCACTTGCAGGCACTTTTCAACTGTCAAGGATTCGGTCTGTCGAAAGATGAAGCTAGTTGCCATTCCAAAGCACGTTCCTATATGGAGAAGAAAGGGCAAGAACTCCATGGACCTCTTCAAAATTAAAAAAATAAAGTTAAAACTTTAAAATGTAGCGGGTTTTACATCAAAATTCCCGCCCCTTATCATGTTTTCAAGAAATAATGTGGCGTCAGTAGTATCTCGGGAAACGCTAGATAAGTATAAATTACTATAAATATTTATGTTATTTTCAACAGTTGTCAGTTTATCTGAGCCAACGTAACCATTAACAGGTTCACTATCCGCGAAGAAGACACAATAGTTGAACAATCAGCACAGACCATAATACATGTGGTTCGTGGGTTCAGACTAGATTTTGTGATTATTTAAATTGAGTGCAATAATCAGCTGTACATTAACATCGAAAGTAAAGTTTGCCTTGTCGTAAATTAAAAGGTGTAAAGAGTTTATAAAAAGTGATTTAAGTGTGATCTAGAAATATCTGACCGTCTAACTATCGAAGATCAAAATGAAAGGAGAAATTCCAGTGTTCAAAAGATGTTGTTTTTTTCTGCCTCTACGATATGGCTTGCTCGCGTGGGGATATTTCAAAATGGTAAGTAAATTAGTTGCTTTTCAACGAAGGCCTGAGAGACCAAATTTACGACGTGTATACTAAGCTATCGTTCTTACGTTTCAGATAGCAGATGCGATTCTCGTATCAATAATGACATGGGTATTAATAAATATTTTAGTGATGATCAGATTTTTTGAAAAGGAAGATTGTATCAGCCGCTTTTCTACAGAACTGACTGTATCAATTATTGCAATTATTATTTTCTTTACGGATTTCGTAGTGACCATAGTGTTCATCGTTGGAGGACATAAGGTGAGATTTGAATTGTAATTTTAACTTTTCTATTTACAGTTGAGGGCTTGAATAAATGAGGAATAATTTAGTGGAGGAACTGAATCGGTAAATGCACTTAGAATGGGACTAAGCAAGGTGGCTGAAATAAACTGAGGGTGAAAAGTGGAGAACGGGTTACTGAGTGCAATTAAAATAGGCCTTTGTCCTTTCCAGTTTATAGGATGATTTAAAGTGGATGAGTCGATCACCACTATTTCATTATTGGGAGGCTAATGTCCATCGATGATGTTATTATTCCATTAAAAAAGCTAGTCATGCCAAAAATGACTCATCCTTGGAACAAAAGCTAATACATATTTTTCTTTTACAGAAAAACGTGAAGCTCATAAGAGTATTCTATTTCCTCAGCATAGGGATGTGGGTAATAACTTGTATAATGACTGCCATACATGTCGTTGTAGCAATAAACTGTTTTATGATATACAATTTGCGTTATTGGGTGAGAGCTGTGGTGCCACTCTCATTTTTTTTCGTCGCATTAGGTGAGCATATTTTTGTTTTTAAAATAGTATCTATTCTTAGAAATTATTGTTCATTTGTATTGTTTGACTTGCAACTGTTAGTTGAAGCTGGGATACAATAATTATTAAAACTTGGAACGAAGTACCTTTCGCTTTGACCGTCACGATTCAAAATATTACACTTTATACGGTCTGGCTCTCGTTCGCCAATTTTACAGAATGTAACGTGTGATAAGGAATTTCGTTCCGATTAAATTAAACCGACCTCTTTGTTTTTCCAGCTGTACAGAGTTACTTTCTAATTCTATTGAGGAGTGAGATCATCAAACTTTGGAGCAACGGCGAGTTCAGATTTGTGAACAATGCGGCTGAAGCAGAATGTACCATGACATGCGAAGGAAATGTAGTAGGAGAGGAGACGGTGAAGGAAGTCGTAATAAACTAAAGAGGACCAAGAAACACGTCGCGCGAAAATGAAAACTTGAAAAAGGAATAGTGAATGTCTCGTTAATGAGTGGAAGTGAATTAAGATAATTTTAAACCTAAGTTTATTGTAAGTTGGTGTTGATGTAGGCATTTGTAAATAATAAACAATTTTGTAAATTAACCTAGATATACCTACTTATTTATTACTACCTTCTGCCCGCGGCTTCGCCCGATTTAATGGGCTTTAATTTTCTTGCGCAGAAAACTAATTATTTTTCTAAAATAAAAGTAGACTAAGTTACTCCTGTAACATCACCTATCTGCCAGTGAATATGCCGCCAAAATCGGTCCAGCCGTATCCGAGATTAGCCGGAACAAACAAACAAACAGACTGGCAAAAAATTTGAAATTTGATTTTTTGTAGGTACTGTAATACTAAGAAAGTTTTGATCATGAAGGGAAGAGATTAAAGTTATTAATTAAGTAGGACATACACACAAAATATTACATCTCGACTGCATTGCAAAAATATTGGAATATTATACACTGTCAACTAGGCCGCGTTCACGCCAAACGTATAGTCAACGACCGATTGTGAGTCGGCTCAATATGATCCAGTGAGCTTCTGTGTGAACTTTGTGAGCGTGAAGCTATAATAACTTATTGCCGGTTCGGTGTGAACGAAAATTTATGGAAAAACAGTAAACTGCGTAACGTTCGCTCACAGACGTTTACTGACAATACGTTTTGTGTGAACGCGGACTGGCGCTACCTTTGTACAACTAAGTGCTCATATGTACACGAGCGGCACGCACCAACAATGTTGACGGCAGAGGCAAGTGCAGCCGTCGATGCGTCAACGGCTGACGCCGACGAGTGTCGACGGCTCCAGTTGCCGCATATACGAGCACCGACATCGACATGTCGCTCGTATGAACACTAAGGCCTCGTTTACGGACACGCGGGGCGACGCGGCGCGTTGAGCGGCGCGGCCCCGGCTCGCACTAAATTCAAACATAGGGCGTTCTATGAGAGTGTTTACGGCAGTGGCGAAAACAACTAATAACACGTTTCTTACTGGCTTCCCTTCGGCGGTTCGCTACACTACCGCTATTAAAAATGGCACAGTCAATATAGTGTCTACTATTGCGAAAAACAAGAGTTACACTGTGGATATTTAATTCACCATAACATTTAAACAACAAAAACGCCTATTTAGCTTTGAATTACTACAACAAAACAAAATTCTAAAATAACTCGGCGCCAAAACGTCATAATCGGGAACTAAAAATTTGTACAATAGCGATCCTGTCATGACGTCACCTCTAGGTCACGTGGCACCGCTTGGTAATGGACGAGAGCAAGCCGATGTACAACGGGTTACGATAGAGACAGATATAGGAAAAATGCGTCAGCGAGAACGAGATGAAGGAATATTGCAAATTTTATTTAGTTTTCAACTGTTCAACTTACTGTATTGTATGTATTCGATCTTTTATATTCCTATAATCATTTTAGAATGATAGAATCTAATTTAGTTGAGTTTATTTCTCTAAAACATTGAAAATTTTGTTTGTGTAGTGGTAGCTTATTTTTGTTTCTGCTATTTGACGATAGATGGTGTTTAATTCAGTAAAGAAAAGATTAATTTGTGTGACAAATAAATTTTTACTTTATTGGTGAGTATGTAAGTTGAAAACGGCTTCTCTCTTACTTTTGTTCACACCTCGCCACTGGTTTACGGAGACATGATTTTACACGCGTTTGTTTGAATTGTAGCGTCGCATCTGACGGGTGAAGCGACGGGCGACGCCGCGGTGGACGCGGCGGGTTTCTTCGGTTTAACTTCTTTATAACATACTTAATGACACCGCGTGCGACACCGCGAGCGCCACCGCTTGCGCCGCCGCGTGCGTGCCATAAACGGAGAGAACGCTTGACGCCCCGCAGCCCGCCCCCACGCGACGCGCTGCCTGACGCCCCGCGTTCCGTAAACGAGGCCTAAGGCGTTTCGCTCACACGAGCTAGAGTCGAGGCGGCATCAAGGCGTGGGCGCATCTACGTTTATTTTAGGAATAGATGGCAGTGCGCTCATAATTAGAGTCGCGGCACGGGCGAGGTGGAGTCGGCGCGGGACCGAGATATGGGCACGGCGCGGCGGGGGCGCTCTGTCCAACCTCGTCACGACTCCACCGCTATTTTGTCATTTTAATGAATTAAAATTTCAAAAATTGTATTGGAATGTGTGTATGAAGCATAGCCGCCCGTGCCTCGACTCTACATAGAGACCACGCCTCGACCGTGCCGCGAGCCGACGACAGTCACGCGAACTCGCCTCGTCTTACCAGTGCAATTCACAGATGTCAAACTATTTTGATGACTGCGAAGACCTCACCGATACTCATTCGATTATGTACTGCGCGGCTGTAGCGGCATGTCGTGTAGCTCCCGTCAAATTTTTTAATGACTCTAGGGCTACACGACCGAAACCAGCCATACCAGCTTGGCAGTGCAGAATTGAGCGCCGTATTGGTGGGGCCAGAGTGCTCATCGGCAAACTAATCTGCTTCAGGAAGGGCAAAACTCGCCCCAGAGTGATACGTTTTGTGAGGCGGGCATTCTCAGGGACTGATGTTAGCCCTCAGGATTATAAATGTCCCGTGTCACAGAGCGCATCGACTTCCTGAAGCAGAAAGTGTATGCATGGGCAAACCGTATCCGTAGGTATAAGCGGCGAGTAGACCGATACACTCAGAATCGCACCTTCCAGAGTGATGAAAGGTGGGTGTATAGGGCTTGGGAGCGACCGGACCAAGGTGTGGCTGACACGCCCCTACCGGATGATGATGCTATGTGCTCGTTCTGGCGAAGCATCTGGTCGGTGCCTGTCAATCACACCGAAGGTGATTGGACTGGGAAGATCGGCGAACGTGCGATCAAATACCACAAATGGGGGCAATTACCATCAGCCCCCAAGATATAGCTCGTGCAGTCCGTCCGTTACCTAACTGGAAATCTCCAGGACCAGACGGACTGCACAACTTTTGGATAAAGTGGTTGCAAAGGTCGCACGCCCGCTTGGCATCCCAGTTCCAGTCAACCTTACAGTCAGGGTCGCTGCCCCAGTTCCTAACGACAGGAATAACCCACCTGCTCCATAAATCAGAATAGTACTGCGGAGCCCAAAAATTATAGACCGATCACTTGTCTACCGACGGTCTATAAAGTTCTTACATCCATTTTGAGAGCTAAAATTAACGAACATATAGACACCAACGCCATCATGTCTACCTCTCAAAATGGATGTAGGAATGGGTCCCATGGTTGTGTGGAAATTAAGGTGAAGACGGACAAACGGACATAGCGAAACTATAAGGATTCCTTGTTGACTACGGAACCCTAAAAAGCCATTGCGTCTCACGTGGATCCTCGTTCATACGAAGGGATATTCAATAAAGTTTAATAGTACTGTCTACATTTTGTTTAATTGTGTGGTGACACTACTCTGTCTATTTTCATAGGATTACTAAAATAATATTATCTCAGCTAAGAGGAAAGCAATTCACAATTATACTTTTCTGTTATTTAGTAGACATTTTTTACTAAAAGTTAAGTATACTAACTAGACTTTGTGATATTCCTTTCGTCAAGCAGCTACACACGCATATGTCAGTAGGTAGAGGTGTGAGGATTAAGGGGCCAGTTTTAAAAATCGCTATTATTCCAATTGCATCGATATTTCTGCTCCATTTCTTTTTTACAAAACGTTTTAAGACTTTTACTAAATCGTTAAGTAGAAAAAGAACAGTTTTATTTATTTAATTCGGTAATATTCACTAAAATATTTACCTTTTTTGTGTGGACTGAGGGACCACAGTTTAGTCGTTATATTTTTTTATCTTTAATGCGTTGTGGTCTGTAATTTAGTAATATCTTTACTAATTCTTTACTAAATGTCTGTAATCACAAAACCTTCATTTTTAAGATACTCTCCGAGATCTGGCTGATGGTGTGTGAGGACTGAGGGACCACACTTTATGAGCTGTAGTTTCTAATGTATTTGTTTACAAATTCCCAGATTCGTTCTACAATTGTTTTAAGAGTTCTACTAAATCCTAGGATTAAAATTTTGCGAATTCCAGTTTGGTCCCTCAGTTCACACACACATTTACAATCTCATCTATGCCTATTTCATTCTCTTCATCTATATCTAAGCTTGGGTCTTCAAAACTGGCGTCTGCCCAGTTACCCGCTTCCTGCACACTATCCTGACAACTAAATAAACTCTCAAAGTATCCCTTCCAGCTTTCCATGACCTTACATTCGCTTAGTAGACATCAATCTTTTGCTCTCATAACATTCATATTCGATGTTCCTGTCACTCCGCGAGCCAATCTTACCTGCTTCATCAGCTTAACATTTACCCTGAAGTTATGGTTCTAAAATTAATTTCTAAATTAGGATGTGATAGAGAACGAGACTCACCAAGGTGATATATCCCAATACAATCAAACCATATCGTAGAGGAATACATAAGCAACAACTTTTAATTTCTGGCAGTTTCCAGTGCGCCATGATGATGTTCTACTTCAAAGAAAACGTTCTTATGATAATTTCTTTACTTTTAACTTCCAAAATATTTCTGATAAAAAATATATGTTAGTTATGTTATAGACACAACTATTCCCGATGATAGCTTACGATCACTGCAACTTCTTCGTTCAAGTATAACTCATGACAAATTATCAAATTGCTATGCAAGGGAAAACCAATACCTAAAAGGAAGTGGGAACTGTTGCAAGCTTTCATTGTGTTATTTTGTGCCTACGTAAATCCCACTGCTGTGATAAATGCGGATGTAGTGATATGCTGAAATCAAAATCAAATCAAAATCAAATCATTTTATTTGTCACAATGCAGGTACATAGTTTATATTAGGTCTTATAATGATAATGTTAGTGCGCTGCATTCTACTCGCAAGCATACAAATATTACACACAATAATAATGAAATATAATGTTAAGTACAGAAATTATTAAATGTCGATAGGTACTTATAATTAAAATGTCAATCAATAAAATGAAAATGCAATTATCTCAAAATTTAAAATATCATTGTTAACAATAATCCTCCATAAATTCAGTGATTGAGTAATAACATTTATTAATTAAGAATTGTTTCAGACGTTTTTTTTAAAAATAACTAAATTAAGATTCTTTATATTTCTGATAGTTTCTGATTCACAACCTATGGTCACACCATAAAATATATGACTATGGCCCATCCTTTGTTTGTAGTCACAATGAGAAGGAACACTTATGATATTTATTATTTTTATTTTATAAATTAATAATATAATATAAACATAACCTAAAAATAACAAAATGATATCCTAACATAACTAAAACTATTAAAAAACTAAAATATGGCATCAAAAAATTCCCCCGCATCGTTGTCGACTGGTAAAGTACCCAAGAGACTGGCGGCATTGCCACGTTATATGGCAATGCTAAACCTCTGGCCAAGGTAAAAGCCAGCCCTTGGGTCACGGGTGTGTCAACTAGCCACTTGGAGATTTCGTTCAAATTATTATTATACACAATAAATAACTCCACTGCACCATCAAGTTTTAATTAACCTTTAATTTTGTTTAAAACCAATCCAACATCTTTGTTTCTATATCTTTCATTTCACAACCTTCATTTGCTATTCCTGCATCTTTTGATTTTGTTAAAGTAAGTAGCTCTCGTGTTCTTCAACTTGTAACTAATCATCATCATAATCATAAATCTTTATTTATCTCAACATCAGAATTACAGGTACTACTTTGTTAATAAATGCACAATCTTAAATAGAGAAAGGTGTATGAAGTAGGAGGGCCCTGAGTTACAGATCACCCGGCTCTTTTCGATAGGACATGTTAATTTACAAAATGGTTAGGCAAGATATTGCATAAATAAGTCTGAAGTCGCAATTAGGTAAAAGAAGAACCTACAAAATTAAAAGAAAAATTAACAAATTTACATATTAAGTATTGTGTTTGTAAAAAAATTACGGAACTAGAGAAAATTACAAATTATATCGTCATGTAGGTACTAACTGTAAGTATACTTAATACTAATTAATTAATTTTTACTTACAGTTAGTACTTATACAGGTTCAGAAAACTTCAGAACATAAAATATAAAAATCTGAAAATAGCAAATCAAACATAAAATTCAAAGAAATATTCAAATTGGTAGGTATTAGGTATTGTAGATAGGTATATTATTATGCAGTGATACGTTCTTAGGTTATCTACAAAACAAAATAAAACAAGAAAGAGCTTAACAAATAAGACAACGGGAAGTACCCTATATGATTAGATGATTTGATTTATTTACTTAGTTTTGATTTACTTGCGAGTATCAAAATATGCCGCATAAATGGCCGCTTGTTTTTACTGCGTTGACTTAGAAGCTTGAGTTTTGTAGAATTCCAAGAGACCATAGACTTCGTATTTGATATTAATTTTAACTTGATACCTCCACGCGTTCCTGAGAAAAAGGGTCTTGTTGACAGACTGACAGACAGACAGACAGACAGACGGACAACAAAGTAATCCTATAAGGGTTCCGTTTTTTCCTTTTGAGGTACGGAGCCCTAAAAATGAAGAATGGAAATGAAGAATGTTGAGTGTATGATAGTTTGTAAGTGTAGGAGTGTGAGTGTAAATGTGTGGGTGTAAAGACACTGGTTTTAATAAGTTTTCAGTGGCAATGTATTCCAGATTTAAAAGCCAAATGCGTAATTTTCTTTTGCAAATAGCTTTTGTATGTGCGTAGATAGATATTTTGTTATTCATTGAGTTGTAAAGAAAAGTGCCAAGAAAACAGAAAAACTTTTGGGAGAAAGCAGTGTTATATCGGATAATTGAACAAACATTTTTTGATCGCCTATTTTGTGAGGCATGCATTTGATGCCCATGCCACCGCGAATGCAATAACGCATGCCTCAAAACTGGTTGTAGTAGGTACCAACGAACGGCCGACTCTGCTAACAAAAGCTGACGTTTTACGTCGCACGCGACACGTCGACGGCCGCAAGATGAATTAAAATTGAAGAAGAAAGCTAAAAAATGAAAGCGCACGGGTGAGGAGAAACCTTAGTTACCTACATGATTCATAAAATCACCACATTTTACTATTTTTGCAAATATATTATTCCTTCTTCTGTATCTTCTGTTTCGTAATTTCGTTACGTTTATCTTTGTCTTCTTATACCTCTATTATTAATTCTATCTACTACTCCTTTATCTTTTCTCTTTTCCACATCCTGTGTTTTATAAATAATTTTACTATTATTTAAATGCTAAAGTTTGGATGGATGTATGGATGGATGTTTGTTACTCAATCACGCCAGAACTGCTCTGCTGTTTGAGTCTGGAATAGCACATAAGCTACTTTCTATCCCCGGAAAATTGTACGGTTCCCGTGGGATAATTTTCGACATCCACGCGGGTGTATCCGCTGGAAAAAACTAGTGCCTAAATAAATAATTATAAGTCTTTATTGCAGACTACATGAATTAATAACAGGATCCATAAAAAACACAATTTAAAAAAAAAAACTACAAAAAAATATACAATATATCAGGTTCACTGCCACTCCGGTCCCCGGTGACCGGAGAACAAAAAATTTTCTATTGTGTCAGTTAATATTTTAAAAAATGGCACACATGAACACAAACCTAAACTCCCGCCTTTCTTCTCTATAATGTACATTAATATCTGTGCAATTCGGTCGCATAGTACTACAAGTCTACAACAGGATAGGTACTTATCTCGCAATATGGACGATATAAAGGTTAGGTTACTATAAACATTGTAGCGATATCAGCCATATTCATTTTAACAGTACAAACGCAACGATTATAGTCATTAGTTATGTACTGACTTCTAGAGCTTCGAAACGAATTTTATCGCGTTTTGAATGGTATCGTTCATAAATTTTGACTTGAAATCTCTGAAAATTAAAGTAGTTAGCTGATCTGAAACAGTAATTGATGTGTTATATATGATACTCGTAGAAGTTATTGAGAGCAATAGTAAGAGAAAATGAATGAAGAAAATAACATTACGAGGGAAATTCCAGAGGGTAAAAGATGTTGTTTATGTTTTCCTCTACGTTATGGTTTGATATCGTGGGGTAATTTTAAAATGGTGAGTATATAATTACTAATCTAATTTACTGCCGGATGTGGCCATAAGTTTTTCATTTTTTAACATTAATTTTGCCAATCAAGTATAAGAAGAGTAGAAATAATATAACTGTATTTTTATTACCCTAAGGCAGAAGAAAGGTAGGATGCCCTAAGGAAAGGTAGTGTGGTGATCTTCGTTTGAAGCTGGGTGATGGTAGCCGGAGATAGAGTCAAATGGCGAGCGATTGAAGAGACCTAAATTGATTTCCTTAGGCTGATGAAGATAATGATGACAATTTTTATTATTTTACAGATAGTGTCAGCTTTTTTTATACTAGTGATATCATATGCGTTGTTACATACTTGTATGATGCTTGGATATAATGGAAGCGAAAACGCTTGGACCCGGATCTATGCAGATATTGCTATAACAAGCATCGCACTGACTTTCTTCGTTATCGATTTGCTACTGACCATGCTGTTTATCGTTGGAGAACATAAGGTCAGGTATAACAGGTATAAGGTCAGGTATAAGGTTAAACCAGTGTAGGTATATAATAAAATTGAAAATTACTCTTGAAGACAGTAAAGTCAAATTAATTTTGGAGACTACTGAAGACACAATATTCATTTTCTTCCTGTTGCTATTTTAAACCATGCTTAGAAGTTGCGGGAGTCCGCTGGATGCGGTCAGCGCAGGACTGGTCGGTGTGGCATACGAGGAGGTATATACCCGCTATGCCCAGCAGTGCCCTTTTATCGGCTGATATAGCCGAAAAGTATTGATGAAGATGATGATTTTGATCCCGAACGTCAACTCTTTTTTCTACAACAATGATTAATCTTTCCAGAAAAACAAGAAGCTACTAAAATCATTCCTTATCTTCAGCATAGCAATTTGGGCAATGACTATACTGTTGTCTGCTATGGCAGTCGGTTTATCAATAGAGAGCTGGTTGTCTCGTTACATGTCAGTGCGCTCGTTCATCATCAATTTACTGAACTTCTCAGCATATTACGGAATTATAAGTGAGTAGATTTTAGTATTTAACTGGTGCATTTCATAAAAAGGATAAATATATCCAAAAGTTGGTCTTAAACTGAGAGATAGATAGATGTTGATAACAACACCTGTTACTCCTCCTCAACATTCATCTATCTCTCGTATTTTGCTCTCTCCTTTTCTTTCTTTCTGACTGTGACTAACAAAGAAGGCTTATAATGCTTCTTTATCTTTCTCTACTACTTCGATCTATATGTATTTATGTGTACTTTGCAAAAGTTACATGTCACCATCTCTATGCACATCATTTGTTAATTTAGTTCTAGATTCCTCTGGATCTGGTATTCAGCTGCATCCGGTTATACTGGAAGCGTACCCCAACATAGTTGGGAAAAGGCTAAGCAGATTGATTGATTCCCTCTGAATCTGCTACCAGGGATCGAAATAATTATAGTGCCAGATGCCAGAATTGTATATAATTTTTACTTTTCCAGTTGTACAAACGTATTTCCTAATTCTACTGAGGATTGAGATCGTCACACCAAGGAACAATAGTGAATTCAAGTTTGTGAACAAACCGGCAGAACCAGAATGTACCATGAAATGTGAAGTAAAGATAGCGGGAGATGAAACGGACACTGATGATGAGTGAAAGAGAAAGAAGTAACATAACACATGCTAATGAAATGGAATCTTGGAGATATAGTGAAGTGAATGCGCCATGTGATCGATGTTTTTAGGAAATGAATCAAGCATAATATTTAATACATAATAAACTACTTTATAAGTACCTACCCAATCAGATTGTCTTTATTTTTTCGTTGATCTCAAATTGATATCTTTTCATCTGCTCGGCCGCCCTTTTAATTAGCTGTGCAATTGAGGATATTATTATCCAGCGAAGTGAAGAGGCGGTAGGTTAGACACAGCAATAAAATCGACTCGAAAGAGTAAGGAATGGGGCCAGAAGAAAACAATTAGGTAACTTTACAAGTTGAAATAATTAAAAACAACAGATTTATTTAACATAAACACAAAATCACTTCTTTCACAACACTACAATTTTCCCTACATTTGCCAAATCTTTTGATTCAAGCTTTCTTTTTCCCACTTTAAATATTCTATTTCTTTCTCTCCTGCTTCTTCATCTTTGTATTGAATCATATATTCTGCTTCCCCCTTGTCAGTTAATGTGATCTCGTTACTTTTCATAACGTCACTCCTTAGTAAGAGCACAAAATATACCTGAAGCGCTGAAAAAATCCATATTAGATGCCGAATCTCTTTTCATAAAGTTAATGTTTACTGTTCATCATAACATTATTTTGTTAGTCGAGAGTCATAGAACTTGTTGCAATGATAAGTTCAGCAACGAAAGTCTGTTAACATTTTACATAATCTCTCTAAACGGACACAATTATTCGATAGCTACTCCGGTTTTCAGTACAAATTCACAGTCAAGATTTTTGTGTTTTAAAAATTGATTTTAACATTAGCCTTTACACATGCGGGCGAAGCCGGTCGCCCTCGTGGATGTCAAGACTTCCCTATTCGAATCGGATTTTGTTCACAATTTCATGTTGTTGCTCTAATAGCCTAAGTTACTCCTTATAACATCAGTGAAAGTCCCGTCAAAATCGGTCCAGCCATTTCGGAGATTAGTCGGAACTAACAGATAGACAGACAAAAATGTCTAAGTTACCGTATCAATCTGACTAGCCTTTTCCCAACTATGTTGGGGTCGGCTTCCAGTCTAACCGGATGCAGCTGAATACCATTATTTTACATGGAGCGACTGCCTATCTGACCTCCACAACCCATTAACTGGATAATACGATACCCCTTGGTAAGACTGATTGTCAGACTTTCGGGCTTCTGACTACCCGTAACGACTGTCAAAGATCCACGAATGACAGCCGGGACCAACGGCTTAACGTGCTTTCCGAGGCACGGAGGA
Organism: Cosmia pyralina; assembly: GCA_946251885.1. Classification (NCBI taxonomy): domain Eukaryota; kingdom Metazoa; phylum Arthropoda; class Insecta; order Lepidoptera; family Noctuidae; genus Cosmia; species Cosmia pyralina. The sequence continues at coordinate 4,902,524 of OX276355.1, read as the reverse complement.
GTCTCGGTATGTAAAGATGGTCACCCATCCACGGACCAACCCCGGCAAGCGTAGCTTAACCTGATGGATCGACCCGTTCGGCTGTTATTACTTAGCCACGAGCTCCTCCCGTATATACTTTCAAATGCATTTAGGAAAAGCTGTTATTTTGACATTACAAACAGACACTTCAATTTTATTTGTATCACGACTTGTTTCCCCAAAGGGTTAAGCAGAGAGAGACACCCACATTTCGCTAGTTATATTTAAGTCCCATGTAATAGGGGGCGAGCCTATTGCCAACAACCGGGCACAAATTCATACTCTACGGGCTACTACTGAGAAATTCCAGACAGAAACACCCAATAGCACTTTGGCCGACCTGGGGATTGAACCCAGGACCGCAAGCTCAGCAGTAGCGCTTGCGATCACTAGACCAACATGGCAGTCAAGTCAGACTGATCCTCAAAAATTTTCTCTCATAATCGCAGTAACTAAGCTAGGGCGCCCCGATCAAGTGGGTTAGGTTCGGTTAGAACCGTGACCAACCGCTACATCCAAGTTGGTTGCACTTACTGGGCTATTTAGTATTTTTAGGACAACTAAATATGAATTACTAGCTTTTGCCCGCGGCTTTGCTCGCGTTAATTTAGAATTTGACAATCAATTCGGGTTGTATTAATATATTTCAATCATGATTCGAACGACACGTGGCGCCATCTATTATCATAAGAACGTTACTGTTGTTTTCCTCGGAAACAGTACTTTTTTTCGGGATGAACCCCTTACGTCCGATTCTGTACCCCTGGCAACGTATATGTAAAATTTCAGGATGATCGGTTCAGTAGTATGCGTGTAAAGGTAACAAACAAATAGACTTAGGTAGGTACTGTAGCATTTATTATACACTTCTGGACACATCTATTGGCCCACCTTAGAGTTTAGGTTTCGATGGCCCCTACCGAAATATGATTGCTAGATTGAACAAAAACTGTTGATGCAGTTTTAAACCTGATACATTTTACCATCTTTTTCGATCGTATTGTTTTAAATTTGAATTCAGAATACCATACGACATGGAGCTACGCCTAACAAGTCGGATATGCGCCTTGTTAAAGGCAATTGATTTTTAAATAAAAAACATGTTTTATCAAATAAAGGTTTAATTTAATAACGTGTGTTGCCTCCATGGGCATCTACCACAGCTCTCATACGATTAGGCATAGAGTTTATCAACCGCTCTATGAAATTTTGAGGGATCATCTCCCATTCCTCTTCTATGGCAGTTTTCAACTCCTGCATCGTCTGGGCAACTGGCTGACGAGCCCTAACACGTCTTTTTAGCTCGTCCCACATGTGCTCAATGGGGTTCATGTCTGGGCTTCTGGCTGGCCAGTCCATAACTGTGATGTTCACATCCCGAAGATATTCCCTGACGATGCCGGCCGCATGGGCTCTTGCATTATCATGCATAAAAAGGAAAATTGGGCCCACATAGTCCGCGTATGGTATCACGTGAGGTTCTAAGCACTCACGAATGTACCTTTCAGCATTTAATGTTGGCAGCCGTGGTCCTGTAACAACCTCAAGTTGAGTTTTGCCGCTCGCGGATATACCACCCCAGACAGTCCATGAGCCACCGCCATAAGCAACCCTCTCTTCAAAGCAGCATTGTGCGAAACGCTCTCCCTTACGTCGGTAGACCTTCTTCCTTCCATCATTGCCATGTAACACAATTTTAGACTCATCAGAAAAGAGTACACGGCTCCAATCTTGCTGTGTCCAATTTAAATGACTGCATGCGAAATGAAGGCGCGCTGTTCGGTGGGCTCGCGTTAGTTTGGGGCCATTAGCTGGCTTGTGTGGTACCATATCGCGTTCTTTTAACCTTCTCCGAACAGTTCGAGCGCTCACAGATACTCCGTGGAAGTCGCGAAGCTGGTTTTGTATCTCAATGGAGGTAAGGTGACGATTTCTCAAGCTGGTCGTCACGATGAATCGATCCTGCCTTTCAGTTGTGACCCGAGATCGTGGCCATCCTTGGCGACGAACAAAGCCGCCAGTCTCTAGGTACCTCCGATAAACATTTCGGACCGCAGATCGACTTAAATTAAGTTGAGCACTCACGTTTCTTTGGCTGTGTCTGGCCTGAATAAGTGCCACAGCTTGGGCGGCGACTTCAGGTGAAGTATCCATAGATTATTGATAGAACCTCACCTTAATGTTAAGAATAAGTAATGTTTGTTGCAAAACCAAAGATATCAATCACTTTTTCAAGAATTAAATCCAAGTAAACCAATAAAACCAAGTTTTCTTAGTATTCGATTGTTTGATATCAACAAACAGGCTCCAAATTGTCTTTTGTTTCTTTAAATTCTGTGTTCGAAATTCAAAAAAAGACTATTGAATGAAATTGTGAATGTGCCAGGTTCAAAACTGCATAAAAACTTTTTGCTCGACCTAATATAAATTTTAGCTAGGACCAAACGAAACTGAAAATACAAGGTGGGCCAAAAGATGTGTCCAGAAGTGTATTAGTTAGGATTTGAGGTTCAAAAAAAGAGGCGAATTCATTTTAGGTAGGTATTAGACTGTATATACAGTATATTATTAGGTAATTCTTATTAATAAAGATTCGATCGAAAACATGCCAATTAAATAATGAATACATTTTTCAGATTTTTACAGCAGTGTGATAGCATATTGGTGTAACCGTCGGACTGCCAACTCATAGGTCTCGACTTCGAACCCAAGGCTCGCACCTCTGACTTTTCCGTTTCATATGCGTATGCCTAATTATCACTTGCTTAAAAAACGATGAAGGAAAACATCGTTAGGAAACCGGCATGCCTGAGAGATATTTGTCTACGGCATGTGAAGCCAAGTCAGAGCCCCATGGGCAGCATAAAAATTCTGACACCAGGTTAGTCACTTATAACCACACGAAAAAGAAAAGAAAGTTTTTTACAAATACTATGGTGGTCAATCAGAAAGATTAACCAACTTTCATTGCCGACTGTACTCAAAAAGTCGCCCCAAGTTGTAACTGTGATGTGCTTTGCCCGAATTGCCCATAAAATGTTTATACAGGAGGACGAGCAAAGCAATTGGTTGAAAATAAGGCCGAATAAGGTGTTCATTCGAAAATTAGAAAAAACGTTTAAATTGAAAACTTACCAATATTCACAAAATAACCCGTGTAATCCAAGATCCGAATGGTTAAGTTGTACATTGACATGTTGGGCGTAAACCAAACCCGGGCAGAAATTCCAATGAGCACACCGGTCAACACTACCGTCAGTGAGCACAGACCAATGCTGTAGAAATAATAAGCTCGGATGAGGCTTCCATTTTTCTGCAAAAGTACTTATAACATAACCACACAAATTCAGATTCAGTAGTGCTACTATGAGTAATAATAATAATGTGGGGCTTGCGCGCTTCGAGTTCTAAATCTGTGCCTGTAGAGTTTACTTTGCCGGAACACGTCTAGGATGAGGAGTCAGACCAAGAGAGAAAAGAAAAAAACCAGAAACCCGCAGGGCAGCAAGTCGCGAGCTGTTAACAACAGCACCTCTGTAGTAATTTTGTTATTATTGTAACTACCTACTAATTACCAATCGAGTACATATGTACAGAGGTCAGCACATCAAGCCACCACAATCTGTCAAATTTCTTTAATAGATTTTCATCCTTATCGCTAAAGCATTAGGTTCAAGGTTGATTGGGAAAATTTGACAGTTTCGGGTGGCTTGACCTGCTGGCGTCTGTACCTAGTAAGTTTTCAAAATTGAGTCCTTCAGTCTAAATCTTATATTGGTCTGGATGATACCTACGCACGTTTTATTATCTGAGTTGCCGAACTATTCTAATGACACTAGCTAAGAAATACCTTAATATGATGTCCTCTTACAATATAAAGTAGTGTGCCCAGTGTAAAATCCGTTATGAAGAGTACGATCACGAGAGTCGAAATAACATTTTCTCCGGTAAATCCGGTTCTGTCCATCCCAGCCATTTTATATCACTGTTTGATCATTAAGACAGTAGAACATAGCTGTCAGTACGGCCGCTGTGATCTGAAATATAAACATGTAGGTAAGGGTCTCCCGCACACGGGCCACCGGCCACAGCCACAAACGCCGCCACGAGAAGCTAGAAGCGGCTACAAAGGTAGCTGAAGCGAGCGACAGCTACTTGTGGCCGGTGGTCGACACTTGCGGTCGGTGGCTGCTACTTTTTTTAACCCTTGCATGCAGAACAGGTTGACTGAGGTAAGGGAGAGAGGTGGGGAATCGTGCGAGTGGCGGCGTTTTGTGTCGGCGTTTAGTGGCCGGTGCGTGCCACAAGAAGCGAGCAGCGACGATTTGTAGCATGTGGCGGCTACCGGCGTCAACTGTGTTCGGCGAGTTCATATAAAATGTATGAAAACTACAGGAAATATGCCAGTGGCGTTGTTTTGTGGTTGTAGCCGGTGGCCCGTGAACGTGGACCCTAAGGTAGGTAGGGGCGGATCTATATAAGGGCTTTTTGGGCTGCAACCCAGGGCCCCGTGGATATAAAGGGCCCCCAGCCCCTACTGAAGATAATGGACAATTTGTGAATTTGCTTACATTTATTTAAAACTAGCCGTTGCCCGCGGCTTCGCCCGCGTGGATGTCGGAAATCATCCCACAGGAACCCACTACCGGAATAAAAAATATCCTATGTGTTAATCCAAGTTATAAACTATCTGTGTGCCAAATTTCATCCAAATCCATTCAGCCGTTTTTGCGTGATTGAGTATTAAACATCCAAGTTTGTGAAGATGTTTGGTGTTTCCGACATCCACGCGGGCGAAGCCGCGGGCAACGGCTAGTTTATAATATTAGTAGGATAGGATTCTACGAGAATTTTTATAATCAAACGGACTATAACTGGATAAATGTAGGGGGCAGTCTTATGACAACGCTGCTAATATGGCGGGTCACTACAGCAGTGGTGTAAGAGCTCTACTAAAAAAAAAAAAAAGCGTCTATGGTCCCTTTTGGAGCTCTAACAAAGCGTAAAAGGTGCGCTTCCCTGGTGCGCTGGGTGTGGGGCAGCTCCAACAGTGTCTTAAGCACGGTTGCGTGTCGCCTGGACTGTATAATGCGTGGGTCACTGTTGTGCCGTCCGTCTCTCATGGGATGTCGCAACAGTGACCAACTGTTACTTACTTCTTTGTTTTGTTTTTTCCTTGTTTTTGTTTAGTGTCTGTGCTTAATAATAGTACTTACTACGATAAATTGACCTCAAATCTCATGATTTCATGAAATAATAATTAATATTATTATAATTAATAATGGATTGCCAACATATTACCAATAACCCTGAAAACTGGATAATAAAATCCTACCGCAAATTTATACAAACATCACAGGCATAATCGTAATAATAGTGATTTATGTATATTATCCGAAAATATAATATTTGGTACTCAAACGCTCAAACGTGCCAAAACAAAGGCAAACAATAGACAATAAACATGCTCTAAAACGCAATCAAGACGAATCATAGAACCTGAAAAGCACACTTTGACATTATACAAAAGGATGTCACATGTTAAGTATGACATTGACAAATGACAAAGACAGCAGGCAGTTCAGTTTGTTTGTTTTGATCGCATTCCTGCTTACAACGCTGTTGTTTTATTCAAATATTCCCATAACAAAATCTCTGTATTAGATGAAAATAATGAAAGATACATTTTTAACCTGAGCATCGCTACAATATCAGTAATACTGAATATGCCAAAGAAAAAGCGGAACATGGAAAATCAATACATAAAAATTGATCTCACAACTTCATGATATTAATAAGTATCATTCTATGGATATAATATTCAAGTGGGATGACTCTGACGGCCATCACATAATTTCAGGTATTCCCAAAAAGTTAGGTACTTTGAATAAAATTAAATATAAAAGAGACTAAAGGATTAACAGACACGCGCTCCCGTCTTCTCGCTGTTGATCCGTTTCTATTAATAGCAATTATACACATCTGTGTCAGTGTATAGTTACCATTTACCGCAAACAGCTGCGTATAAAGTCCTTAACTTATTAAAACCTATTTTTAAATTACAGATCATCTCGGTGATGAAAATTTAGATCCTTTTGCGGTTGTTTTAGTGACTTCAAAAGTACCTCATTGTAAAGATTGACATCCGACGAAATGGATGATCTGCCAGTTTTTAAGAAATGTTGTTTCTGTGTACCTCTACGTTATGGTTTACTTACATGGGGATATCTGAAATTGGTGAGTTATTTGGAACATTTTATGAACATATTATGATACCTTCATAGTAAAGGAATAAGTCCGGTCCAACTACCTTGCCTTTTACTGCTGTCAAACAAAATTACTATTCCACTTTAAAGGTTATGGTTGCCAAGAAACTTATAAAAAAAAGTAAGTTTAAAGACTAAAACCCGACTACTAACAAATCACACTCTAAAAAGTATGAAACAAGAAAATATTCTCATCTGAAATTTGAAAAAGACAGACAAATTAAAAATCCAAATTAAAATTGTTTTGAGTATGAATTTCGATGGCTATAAGATTAGGGGAAGACCAAAGAAACGATGGATGGACTGTGTGAAAGACGATATGGCTAGAAAGGGACTACCGAAAACACTAAAATCAATCCAGCCTTTCTTGAGTTATAAATGGTGTAACTAAAACGACTTTGTTTTATATATATAGATTTCTCATCATAAATTTTGTTGTGGACAGGACATACTGATCTAAAAAATAGGGTTATCATTTGTGAGAGACTGGTGCCCGAAATAGGCATAAAATAACTGTGTTACGTGTCACCAGGCCCCCCAATACTTAAATATGTAGGTACTTACTAATAATTTAAATTAAAAAATAAAGTTGGTAAGTCTTTTTTAAGTAATGAAAACAACATTTAATCATTATTCTGTTTCTAATTAGATGCAAAATAAAATAAAGGTATTTTAGATAAGTATTAACAATATTGAGGAAAAAAATTGAATTATCCTATTTAGTGTCTTAACAATAATAATTAAGGACGCTGTTACAAATGGGTAGACAAATCATTACTTTTTTACACAAAAGTATGTTTATTAAATAAAATGCTTTGCATTCTTAATATGTTTTATGGCCGAATTGTTGAAAGATGTGCATGGTACGATTCTGAACTATAAATATAATTTTAGATAGGTACAGCTTCTCAATAAAGGTACTGAAGTAAAAATTTTCATTTCGGTTCCTTTTTGAGAAACTGTACCTATCTAAAATTATACTATAGTTCAGAATCGTACCATGCACATCTATCAACAATTTGACCAAAAAACATGTTAAGAATGCAAAGCATTTTATTTAATAAACATACTTTTGTGTAAAAAAGTAATGATTTGACTAGCCATTTGTAACAGCGTTCTTAAGCAACGTGAGTGGTTTTATATTGTTTTTGTTCAGATAAGATATTATATAGACGTTATATACGAACTTAACAGACTATCTTTTGGCTATAAAGACAAATTGGCAGTTTGATTTTGCCTAAGGAGGGAACGATTGAGAATATTGAGTTTGAACACAAAAATGATTTAGTATAGTGCTATGTAGGTCTGTATCTAATACTTCTATCAATGCAGTGTTTTCCAGAGCTTTCTAATAAAGCTTAAGCTAGCTAGCTAGTTAGCTTGAGCTTTTTAATAGATTTGCCATCCCTAATTTATTCCAGTTTACTTTCAATTTATTCCGGTATTTTACTTTTCAGCAAAAAATCGTAGTTCAATTTGTTCTTAGAATATAAATTAAATTTTCCTACACAATCCAAAATGTTCTCGGCTTGCGCCTTCGGGAACTTCGCGCGTTTATATTAGAATATTCTTAGCTAAGACAGGACGTCTGTCGGGTAGTAAATAAATAAATTATTATGATTAAATTTGAACTCAATATCATCAGTAGTTTTTTTGAAAAAAAAAAATTGTCTTAAAAACATAACCCTGCCTTGGCAGTCGGGTAAAAATATAAAATGTTTATCTTTACAGGCTGCAGCACTCGTAGTACTGAGTTTCTTCATAATCATTGTGGTTGCATTATCAAGATTTATTATAGGAGACGTTACTCTCATCACAATAATAAGCCTGGTGGCTGTGATACTGGCAATGGAAATTGTAATACATGTTGTTTTCATCATTGGAGCACATAAGGTAAGGCTATTGCAGATTAGTTTGGTGTTAAGTCTTAAGCCCAATTTACATGGTGCAAGTTTCTTGCCTGTGGCATACAACACAAACAGTTGTAGATGAACATCAATTGACGTGCATCATTTGATGTTCATGATAAATAAAATTGTCATTGCAGTCGGGGGACCTCTTAGATTAAAAAGTATTCCACAGAATGGTCCCCCGACTGCAATGACAATTTTATTTATCTGTTTAGCCAGGGAATATAACTTGTTTTTTACTTTTTAGTTCATTTTTTGGCAGGGCAGTCGTGTTTTTTAATTTTTTTAATTATTTATTTTTATTTTATACATTTTAGTGACAATGTAGACATTCGCAGCTAAAGCCTGATTAAAACGTTTGCAGCCAACGATTAAATGTTTGTTTTGCATGTACCTTGGTACCTTTCCTATGTAAAGTCATGACATCATCCATTTTGGTTCAAATGCCAAAAACTTTTCCGCCTAAGCATTTCTTATTATGGCACTGAAGTTTTAGGACCACTTCCGTTGGTTTTTTTTGTGTTCAAAAATTGCCTTTTGTTGTTAAATGAAAAACCCCATTTTTAACTTATTTGGAGTTTTTGTTAAGTATAAAATATTAAAAAATATAGGCGTATTTTATATTTGTGATATAGGTAAAATAAAGCTTAGAGGAAAATATTACATAAAGTCCTGACTGACTGACTGACTCATCAACGCCCAGCCCAAACCCTTGAACCTAGAAAGCTGAAATTTTGCACAGAGGTTTCCTTTGTAATGTAGACAAGGAATAAGGAAGGATTTTCTTTCCCGTGGGATACTTTCCGACATCCACGCGGGCGAAGCCGCGTGGGAAGTGCTAGTTATTGTACAAATATACATTACACACTCATAGTAATGAAATTGAAATATCATACTGGCGTATCTTTCATCCAAGCCCTTTAATGATTTATTAAAAGTTAACAATTTATCAATCTAGCTCTTAGGGTTATTTAGACTTAGAGAACCGTCTATTGAGCCACCGGTATTTGAGCGCATCGTCAGAAGGCTGCAGGATCATCTCGTGCCTTTCCTCCATGAGCTGTAAAGTAGCTTCAGAGAGCTTCTTGCTTCAATTTGTACGACGGGTTTTGAAGATCTTAGACCCGACCGCATGGACAGTTTTCACGAATCAATCGTTGTAATCGTCCAAACGTTCGTAGAAACGATTCTGAAGTTCGAGCTGAAAGCTTTCGGGGTCTTGGATTTGGATCGCTGCTGGACGGAGCGTAGACTTGACCAGTCGAGATCTTTCCAGCTTGATATTTAAGTTCAATGTGCCTTTTACCATGTGGTGATCACTTCTGGTTCATTCCACGTTGATTACAGAGACATTATTGAATACGGTTTCCTTTTTCGTCGACATAATGAAGTCAATCTCATTTTTCGTTGCACCATCAGGGCTCTGCCAGATCCAATTTCTGTCACATTCTCACGTTAAGTCACGTTTTTTGAAGAAGGAGTTAATCATAAAGAGGCCCTCCTCCATAAAACTTGCCAGTAGGTAACCCTGGTGGTTGCGACGTCATCATCGTCTCGTTTGCCCAGTTTCGCGTTGAAGTCCCCTATGACAACGGTAAACTGAGTTTTAGAGCCATACATGACTCTGGAAACATCCTCATTCATGGTCTCCACCTCATAATGGGGGTGTGATGAGGTCGGGGCATAAACCTGTATGACCTTCAACAAATATCTTGCAGATATTCTTAGTATAAGGTACGCCACTCTGGTCGACACTCTCAATCTTCACCAAGTTGCTCACAAGGGACATTATGGACAAGAAACCCGACACCACTTTGGGACTGCTGATCTCCCTCTATGCCTATCTATACCTATCTGATCTCCTCCTCTATCCCAGAAATAGAGCAAGTTTCCGGATTTGAGGATCATCGAGTCCTTCTCCTCTCTTCGAACTACAGATAATCCTATCGTAACCTGCTCAATTCTTCCTCGAGTTCTGTGACCTTCTCGTCGGTCCGGAGCGTACGCGTGTTATATGTTGCCAGGTCCAGTTTTGTTACGGTGATTGTGATAGCCGGATCTCGCGAAGTGCACATTCTGCGTCAAACCCCTCGTCCTGATAATGATTTATCTATGGCAATGTGTAGGTACATAATATGTCTGGCTCTGATTGGCGCGATTGCAAAATACTTATTATTGTTTGTGTTTGATGTGTGGATATGATGATAGGATATGTATGCACAACAGCATATTTCTGTAATTTATTTTTTATACCTAAAAAACATTTAAAAAAATTAAAAAGTGGCTTATAAATATTTCATTTACCTAATCGAAAAAAGACTGATTTTTGTATTCAAATAAAACCAAGGGAAATGGTTTGACAGCTTCGGTTTCATAATAAGAAATGCTCAGTCTGACAATTCTAATAGAATATAGCACAATTTTTGTTTGGCCGGCACTTTCAATTTGGACCAAAAATGTATGAAACGTGGTTGATGTCCTTCATGCCAATAAATTATATTTTATTTTTAAGAATGTGCTGTTCAAGGCCTTCAATTTGATACCCATATTGTAATAATTGAAGATTTTTTTTTTCACTTTTATATATTGATATTGATTGATTATTTGATTGATTGAATACACATATTGATTTTAAAAAAAAAAAATATAGCCAGTGTCACTCAGGATGATGTAAGGATTCTAACGATACCCCATACATCCAAATCTGTTCAGGCATTTCAAAGATATGGCGGAATAAAGAAACTCACATACAAACATACATCAACCCTGAAAACATTACACTACACTGAGAACACTCCTTTGGGCAGTCGTGTAAAAAAACGGAACTCTTTTTGGATCACTTCGTTGTCCGTCTGTCTGTCAGGACCCTTTTTTTAGGAACGCGTGGAAGTATCATGTTGAAATTAATATCAAATACGTAGGTCCCTTGGAGCTCTCAAAATCAAGCTTCTTAGTCAACGCAATAAAAACATACGGCCATTTATGCGACATATTTTGACACTCGCAAATAAATCAAAACCTATGGTACTTCCCGTTGACCTAGAATCATGAAATTTGGCAAGAACCAAGGTTTCACAGCACAAGTAAAGGAAAAAGTCCGAAAATCGTTAATTTGTAGTTTTATCACATAAAATTAAACATCAAAATTCTTAAAATAAAACATCTTTCGAAAAATTCAAATCAAGAAAAATTACCGTCAACTCGTTTTGATAAAGTACTGGCAAGAAGCTAGTCACATATTTCAACATCCTAACTATCGAACGGCTAGCGTAATAGATAAGAGCGCTGGTTTTTTTGGAGTTGCAAAGTACGCTCAGTGGCCGTGGGTTCAAACCCCAGTTCTACACAGCACTTTTTCCATTTATTAAGATGGAATTCTTAGAGAATGTCACGTTCCGAAATCGAAAGACATCCCAAACTATGACTCAAATTCGAACCCGATCATTGTCGGATACTACAATCAAAGAAGACAGTTGTTGGTTCAACAATAGCCCACTAGATGGCACTAGTAATAGTCTACCGAACTTATCCGACGATGGAAGCTATTCACAAATACTTGAGTTAAAAAACGAAATTGCGAAACTTAAATTGGAGTTATCTGAAGCCCACGAAGAGGTTGACAAGTTATCACTTGAAAATATAGAATTAAAAAAGTCTTTAAAGGACATTAGTACAAAACACGAAATGGTAAAAAAAGCTTCTAAAAAAATAACGAGTGAGATAAGAACCACTCCTAATAAGAATAAAATCAATGTCACACCAATAAAAAGTAGCACACAGACTTCGTACAAAAACATGCGAGATAGTCCTTGTCCCTCTCCTAGAATATCGAAAATTGATTCGACTACCCCTTTACTAACATCTCATATGACAATACAGAAAAGGAAAAAAATATGTATTATAAGCAGCAACCCAATCAATAGAATACTGTCAACAGCAGAAGACGTTTTCCCTAATTTTACAATATGCCATTATCTTACTCCAAGCTGCGGCCTCGAGAAACTAGTTGAAGATATACAGCCCAAACTCAGTAATTATACATTAGAAGATTATTGTATTTTACATATAGGAGAAGAAGATTTCCGTAAAACACATAATTACTGTAACCTAATTGTCAAAATAAGAGAGGTCCTGAAATATATAAAACATACAAATGTGATACTATGCTTACCGACTTATAAATGCAGCGGGCACTCAGTAATGTTCAACTGGAGAATTGAAACATTCAATAACATGCTTTACATGGACAACTTAAGTCATAATTATGCTTGGCTAATGGACTCAAACCTAAAATTATCTTATGACAATAACATGTTTTCCGAGCGCACGGGGAAAATAAACAACAAAGGAATGTTGAATATGTACCAAAGCTTGAAAATTTTAATAGATGAACTTTCTTCTGCCTTTACCGATGTAAATGTAATTGTATCAGAAAACCTACCTAATGGTGAAACAATAGAGTCAACGAACTCAGATTTTTTTCGTCTATAACAGAATAAACATTTTACATCAAAATATTGCTGGTCTGTTGAATAAGGCTGATCTACTCACCGTCCATCTGCAAGAACTATCCAAGAAACAAAGAGATATAGACGTTGTATGCGTTACTGAACACTTTATTATGCAGGGCCATGAAAAACTACTGGAAATTCCGAATTATAAGCTGGGTGCATGTTATGCAAGACGAGCAAAAAAACGAGGAGGAGCTTGCGTCCTAGTCAAAAGAGGTCTCGCATGTAAAGAGCTATCAGAGATATCACGCCAATCAATATCAAATATATTTGAATGTTGCGGAATTGAACTAGTGCAACAACGATTAATTATTATCTGTATATATAGGCCTCCGAAAATGAATAACCTGAATATGTTTTATGAAAACTTAGATAACATCCTAAAAACTGTATGTACAAAATCTAATAAGAAAATTGTTATATGTGGGGACTTCAACATTGATATTCTGAAAAGAAACAACGTTACTAGGGACTTTGAATACTTTCTTTCCGGGCACAATCTCGATTTAAAATTGCAACAACCGACTAGGTTATCCAGTAACAGTTGCCTGGATAATTTTGCTTGTAGTTCTCAGTTAAAATGTAGGTGTGAAATACTTGACTTTGCTTTGTCTGATCATACCGCACAGTTTTTGGAAGCACAGGTAAATAAAACATGCAGAATAAGTTATTGGCTCACTAAGAAACGTGATATTTCAAAAGAAAATTTAGTTAGATTTAGGAATCACCTCCAATGCATTACCTTTTCAGAAATATACAAAACAGAAAATGCGAACGAAGCGTACGATTACTTTATAGAACAATTTCGTATGTTGTATGATCTCTGTTTTCCAAATAAGATTGTATCTATCAAAACAACTAAAACAGTAAAATGGGTTTCACGTGGAATACGAGTATGCAGTAAAAGACAGCGGCAATTATTGTGGGCATGCAGGCGCGAACCTTCAAACGAAAATAAAAATAAATTTAAAAATTATTCCCAGAAATTTAGAAAAATAATAAAATTAACCCAAAAGGCGCAAAATAATTATTTTATAAATACGTCTACAAACAAATCTAAAGCTTCATGGAAAATTATAAATAATAATCCACGCACTACTGAGCAAATTTCTCAAATTAAAACACAAGATACAATCGTAAGTAAACCAGAAGATATTGCAAACGCCTTTAATAATTTCTTTATCAATCAAATACAGACAAACACTAAGATAACTCCTGTAGCTACTAACATTTTGAGCAATCCACATTCAATGTTTATGTCTCCTGTCTCACCTCAAGATGTCATGAGAGCAATAAATACTTTAAAAAATAAAAACAGTTTCGGACATGATGGCATTGCCACAAAAGTAGTAAAATTTGTATCAGATAATATTGCCTCACACCTCAGTCATATTATAAACATATGCATCAGCTCTGGAGTGTTTCCAAAAGCGTTAAAAATAGTTATCGTAAAACCACTCTTTAAAAAACACGACAGGGAAAACTTAGCCAATTACAGACCCATTGCCTTAATTCCAATTTTCTCTAAAGTCATCGAAAAAATTTTGTATGAATCAATTAATAATTTTTTGTCTAAGTATAATATCCTATGTAATGAACAAAAAGGTTTTAGGAAAAACAAAGGTGTTAATTTAGCTATTTACGATTTGCTTAATGTAATCTTAAAAAATGTTGACAAAAAAGTGCCAACATGTGCAATTCTGACTGATATGACAAAGGCTTTCGACTGTGTTCATCATAAAACCTTGCTGACTAAACTTGACAAGTATGGCATAAGAGGAAACGTCCTTAATCTTGTAAAATCATATCTAAGCGAACGTGAACAATACACGGAAATATCTAGGATATGTATAAAAAACAAACGCGAAAAGAAATACTTTTCTGAATACAGAGAAGTCAAACACGGCGTACCTCAGGGTGGAGTGCTAAGTTCTCTTTTATTCCTGCTCTATATAAACGACTTACCGCGGCACATTAAAGACCCAATGATTTTGTTTGCTGATGACAGCACCGCATTAATCAGCTGTTCTGATGCAAATAAATATGAACAGGACATAAATAGTACACTCAGGGACATTGTGAATTGGCTTGACGACAATAAATTAGTAATTAATTTAGGGAAGACTAACATAATACATTTTTATCAGCGGACATCAATACCAAATTTTAATATTGAATTGAATAAAACTAAAATAGACCAAGTACAAAAAGCAAAATTTTTAGGCATAGTTATTGACAGTAAAATGACGTGGAAACCTCAAGTGGAAGAGGTATGTAAAAAATTGAGCATATCTTCTTATGTCCTATTCAATTTGGCTAAGAAAGTTAACATCAGCACAACTTTGATTGCATACCATGGTCTCGTAGCTTCCATTCTGAGATACGGTATAATTTTCTGGGGAAATTCTTGCCTGCGGGAACAAGTATTCAAAGCACAAAAACGTTGTTTAAGGTCTATGTTAAATATGAAAACGACTGATAGTTGTGTCCCAGTGTTTAAGTCCTTGAAGCTGTTAACATTTCCAGCAATGTATATTTTAGAAATGGCATTATTTGTTAAACGTAACATGCATCTTTTTACTAAAGTATCAAAAAGTAGTAAAAGACCAATCAGAAGCCAGTACAAAAATCTTTTACGAGTTGAGAGTTGCAATACGGCTTTACATAAAAAAAATATTATTAGTATGGGACCTACAATATATAATAAAATACCTGACATAATAAAAGATGACACAATACGCAATTTTAAAATTAAGTTGACAGCATTATTGATTGAAAAATGTTACTACTCGATTAACGATTACCTAAATGACAATGACTTAAATAAATTCTAAAGTAAATTTCTAATTTAAGATAATTGTAATACTTATATGCAATTTAATGACATACCAACTTATTTGTTTTATTTTATTTAATTAATTGTTTGCTTTAATGGTACCTGATTTGACATGTAATTCGTAATTTTGTATTTTTTATTTTGACACTATTCTTTTTTAAATTATCAACGAATTTAATGTTTTAATTTTAATTAATTAATGTTTGCATGCCTAATTTAAGGTAGGTTGTACAGGGATCACAATTGTTTTTTTAATACCTTATGTCATGTACCTACAATCTATGCAAATAAATAAACTTTACTTTACTTTACTTTACTTTAAAAAATATTTTTTTTGCAATTACAAAATATTTGCAGTTGGAGAACTGACCGTGACGTATAGGTATCAATGTATGGGAGAACATGTTTTTCAACTACGGAACCCGTCATTGTGCGTGGCCACGCACACACTTGGCCGGTTTTTATTACATCATGATTGACGGCTTAGCTCCTTATACCTTTATAGCGAGATGATAATCATTTAAAATGTTAAATCTGTAACTTTGCTATATGCGTTCCCTATTCAGCCCAATGAAAGTACCTAATCGTATTATAATATTGTGTTCTCTCTAATTTCAGGCTCATTTCTGAAATGAAAATATGTATGCTCTTGTGATTTTTTTGTATTCTACCATCTTTTTATACCATGTTTTTAAACAAATAAATATTATTCTTATTCTTATGTATGGGAAATTTTTTGCGATTTCTGACTATACTACTCAAACCTCAGTTGGTCGCTAGAGTTTGATCCTTTGAAAATTTTAAATTTTCTTGCCGACTGTACTTACATTTTTATTCAAAATCTGTGAATGCTGATCAAAATGTTTCAAAAAGTTAAGGACCTCCTACGACCGTTTTCTTATAGCGACAACGGTTAAGGTCCCTGCCCTTATTGCCCCACCTCAAAAATCCATCCTGTCGTGATTGACTACTTAGCTCCATAAAGGTCTAGCGTGTTGATAATCATTTAAAAGGTTAACCTTTTAAATGATTATCATCACGCTGTACGAGTATCTGTAACTATCTGCAATATTCAAACATTTTGGCTTGTCTTTTTAGGGTTCCGTACCAAAATAGTAAAAAGGAACCCTTATGGTACGACTCTCTGTCTGTCTGTTTGTCCGTCCGTCTGTCACAGCTGGATATCTCAAGAACTACTAGTGCTATCAACTTGAAATTTGGAACAGTTTTAGATGACGTTTGCCCAACTATTTTGCAAATAAAAAAGTTTTTTTTTTTTGCAACAGGGACTGAAAGGGCGTCTTGAAAATTCGAAGTGGGGCTACTAGGGCATGTGGGGTATCATATGAAAGAGCGCTGTTGGCACATTCTCAAACATTTTTTTTCTGTTTTTTAGGCCACATAGTTTTCGACTTTGATGAAAAATGTAAAAAAAATACCGGTACAAACTTCGGAGATAAGTGATAGGTACCCCTTATCTTCAAAGTTTGCATAAAGAAAAATCTGAAAATATTATGTGATAGAAGTTTATTTAAAGATTACCTACTTAGAGGAAAAATAAAACGATGTCTCTAAATAGCACACTTTTTCAGAAAACATCAACAAAAATTACATTTATGATGGTACGGAACAGTCAGTGCGCTAGCCCGACTCGCTCTGGACCGGTTTTTTACAATTTGCGCTAACCTGTAGAAGAATACGAACATAAAGTAATACTACTCGTCCTCCATAACAAATAGCGTGATAATTTATATAGACTGACCAGAATTATAGAAATACCTTTATGCAAAATTGGAACAAAATCTATCCGGTAATATTTGCGTGATGCTGGAACATATATCCAGACAAACAGACATAATTCTAAAAACTATCCCCCTTATTCATATAAAACTAAAACGCTCTACAAACCTACTTTAATTAAAACAGTGTTTAGTCTTCTTTTTTCGAACTCAAATCATAATTCGAAAGAGATTGACAAAACACTATTTGAACTAAAATAGTGTTGTACACCGTTTTAATTTTTTATGAATAAGGGGGATATATTTTTGCCATATGAAACGTTCCCAGACAGTTTTGACTTCGCTACGTTTTTATTATAGTTATGTAAGTATAGATTATTTTTCTTTGCAGAAAATCGTGAAGCTCTTAAGAGCTTATTATTACTACGCCCTCTTCATGTGGACAGTGACAATGGTAATGTCTATCGTGGGCACTGCCTTTATCATACTCTGTATCGATCATCGTTCAGAAAGGAATTTAGTTTTCACCTTGAATGTATTGGGCTTTTTGTTCTCTATTGGTGAGTATCCATTATTCTCATCAGCATAAATTCCATAGACAACAATGCGTGTTGCAACATGATACGCAACACCGATCAGAAGGCCAATTCTCGTACCTAAAAACGTTCAAATTCAAGTCGCAATCTCATGCCAGCGACCATCAAATGTCAAAAATGTAAATGGCGTAAAACCACCACTAAAAATTTGCGTTTTTTCTTTTGTTTTAAATACTGTATCCTTTCTACTTTCAGTTGTGCAGACATTCCTCGTGCTATCCCTCAGGAGCGAAATTATCAAACTTAGGAGCAACTGCCCATACAGATTCGTGAAGAATGACAATGACCCCGAAGGCACTATCAATTCGGTGAAAGATGATGAAGGAATGTCGATATACAATGGCACAGTACGCATTTTATGAGAAACAAAGAAGTTTATAGGTTGTTCCTACTATTCTTACCATGAATTCCTACCAGTAGGTATAGTGCGAATTTTCGTCACAGTTTACCTACGCCTACGGGATACATGCATGGATGCATGCATACATGGATTTCACATAATTATTTTTCTACTAGTAGGAATAATGAGAATAAAATTCACAATATTCCTTGTGGCAAGAATTTATGGTAGGTATAGTGGGAATAACCCGAGTTTATAAGAGTACGGAACAAAACTTGAAAAGACGGATCAAAAGTCGAGAAGACTAAAAATTGATATTCGACAAAAACCTTTAAAAGGCTGTCGCGTTTTTTTTGATGCTGTGCGAAAAAGTCAGAACTAGGTATTTCAGGATGAACGAAACTTACAAAAATTTACGAAATCATTGAAAGAATACATTATTTTGATGAAAACAAGTCTTCCAAATTCAAAGAACTTTTCGTGAAAAATATTACATTCTGTTTGTGTTGTTTTAAATTAAGAAAACCTTTGACATGTGTGTTGCTACTTGCGGAAAATTGTACGTTAAGGACGCTGTTACAAATGGGTAGTCAAATCAATACTTTTTTACACAAAAGTATGATTATTAAATAAAATGCTTTACATTCTTAAATGTTTTTAGGCCAAACTGTTGATAGATGTGCATGGTACGACTCTGAACTATAAATATAAATTTAGATAGGTACAGTTTCTCAATAAATGTACCGGAATGAAAATTTTTACTTCGGTACATTTATTGAGAAAATGTACCTATTTAAAATTATATTTATAGTTCAGAATCGTACCATGCACATCTATCAACAGTTTGGCCAAAAAACATTTTAAGAATGTAAAGCATTTTATTTAATAAACATACTTTTGTGCAAAAAGTAATGATTTGACTAGCCATTTGTAACAGCGTCCTTAAGAATTTTTTTAAGTGCCATAATAGGAATAAATACGTTTAAATGGATAATAATATCCTAACGCAAATACTGAGCCATTTTGAATGAATTAGAAAAACTTTACATAAGATTATCTAGATTAATTTTAAAAGACCCTGTATACTATAGCCAAATCTCGAGTATGTATATAGTATAGTTTTATTTTATAGCTTTTTGAAGAAACCCTGCTCCTATGGTCCTTTGTTTTACTTTTTCATAAGTACAACTGCAGATTGCAAGCAAAATTGTTTCAAAATTGGAAAGGCCTAGGCCCATTTTTCGATGGTACATGACTTGCGATGCTTGGCTATTTTTAACCGACTTCAAAAAGGAGTAGGTTCTCAATTCGTCGGAACCTTTTTTTTTTTTTTATTTTTTTTTATGTATGTTCCCCGATTACTCGAAGATGGCTAGACCGATTTACCGATTTGGATTTTTTTTGTTTTATTCGAGTCACAGTTGGTCTCATATAAAATTGATTAACTTGGCTTTGGTAGTTTCTAGTGTGTTTTGCAGGTAGTGGTATTAGAATTTGTGTGGGGTAGGTACCACAACTAAAAAGTGAAAAATAAAAACTTTTTTACAAAAAAATACAACCGACTTCCAAAAACAACACTACAAAGTGAAAAATAACTTTAATTTCGGAAGTCGGTGGAAAAAAACCAAAATACATTTAACTAGACACCGACTTCCGAAATTAAAGTTATTTTTCACTTTGTAGTGTTGTTTTTGGAAGTCGGTTGTATTTTTTTGTAAAAAAGTTTTTTATTGAATACGTTTTTCATATTTTTATAAGATTATTAATACACATTGTTATATTTTTAGTGTTAATATATTACTATTTATGTACTTATTCAATAAAATCTTTATGGTACGTTGAAGTACCTACTGAATTGTCGTTTTCTTTTTTCTATTCATTTCAAGTTTTCTTGTCAAAATTAAAAGGTTTGTGAATATGAGTGTGTGACGCAATGAGGCTGCTGGGTTCGATCCCACCACCTACCTATATTACCTCTCACTCTTGAAAGTAACATGCCTACTTTTATATACCTATTTGTTGCACTATAAAATTCCAATGAGGTGGTGTTCTGTAGTTTCTGCCTACAATCAATATGTGTATGTACCTACAGGATGTATCAGAAAGATGTGGTCAAACTTAAGAGTGTGGTACAAACCATCAAACTGCACAACTTTCTCCACGCGACCAACATCGTAATCGAGAAAAAAATATCAGCTGTCCCATACATTTGGGTAAAGTAAGGTATTGAAGTTTGTATGGGACAGCTGATATTTTTTCTCGATCAGATGTTGGTCCCAAGGAGCAAGTTGTTCAGTTTGATGGTCTGTACCACATCTTTCTGGTACAGCCTGTATGATTCCAATTGAACGATGAGTCTTTATTTTAAGACCTACTACTATTTATCTTATTCGCAAATTATTATCTCAGAGTAAGTTGTAAAGGTTAACTATACCTACATAAGTACCTATATAATATGTACCATCGAAAGACGTTGTGCCTCACCCTTTTCAAAACTTTATCGGTTGAACGTTGAAATAGTAGTTTGCAACGCCCTTTTTCAGTTTGACCAATGAATGAAGGATGAGTCTTTTTTTTTTAAAGTTAATTGTTTTTGTTTGACCAATGAACGAAGAATGTCACCTAAGAACATTTTTTATTTTAGGGTCACCCCTAAAATAAAAAATGTTCCTTTTCTTAAACGTTAATTGCTGTTTTTTCTTAACTTGGCAAAAAAAAGGTTCAAACCTTTTTTTTATAATTTGCGTCGTATATAATTGGTGGACGAAAACAATGCAGCCACTGGCCCGTGCATACGAAAAGCGCCCTTATGGGGGTGACGGACAAAAATCGTTGATAGTACCTACTAACTAAACTAACAACATATTATCAGTATGAATCCGACAGTAGGCGGGAATAATTGTGTACCTACTACTTAGTGAAATAATAATATTATTGAAAGCACAAAACATTAATTTGATTGGAAAAAGATAAGAAGTGCACTGTTATTATTTGGGCTGCTCTTGCCTCATGAGATTCTGTTTAAAACTCAGTGGAGTTAATTTTATTTTATAGAAAGTTTATTAGAAAAAAGGGCTATTCAAAATGCGTGCGGAGCTGCCAGTGTGTAAAAGATGTTGTTTCTGTTTGCCGCTACGATATGGTTTGATAACATGGGGATATATAAAACTGGTGAGTACCTACGTAGGTTCAGTTTCCACCAAACGGGAAAATCCTCGCGGATGCTTGAGCACTTTTCTGAATAAGTAACTGTAGGTTATGATGAGATATAGTATTTATTTGTGATAAACCTTGATTACAATATACTTAGGTACCAGCTAACACTGAAATATATATATTTACATGATATATAGGTACTTAAAAAAAAACTTTTTTACAAAAAAAAAATAACCGACTTCCAAAAAAATACTGGCTTTGGATCTGTATTTTAGCTTTTTGCCACCGACTTCCGAAATTAAAATTATTTTTCAATTTGTAGTATTTTTGGAAGTCGGTTGTTTTTTTTTTTTTTTTTTGTAAAAAAGTTTTTTATTTTTCACTTTTTAGTGGGTCAGTCTGTAATTCATCTAAGTTACAATAGTCAACTGCTCATCACCTTTTACAAAATATTGCTTTTCCCGATACAAGGACGATAATTGTTGAAGAGTTCTCCCAGTAAGGAACCAGGAGAACTGAAACTCAACACCATCAGCTCCTCTTCAACATATGTATTGTGACGAGCATAAATTGCTTAGCAATAATCGAATCGCAACCCGTGAAAATAGGTATTATTGAGTAGTTCCGATGGTCATCTGTGGTCATCCTCATCAGTTCCACTTCACTAAATGGTGCTTTCCGGGAGCAAATGCACGAGTTACTATAAAAAATACCCAAATCGCTATAGGTGTGCCTATAAAATTTGAAGGTTCCCCTCGATTTCTCTGGGATGCCATCATCAGATCCAGGTTTCCTTATCATGGCACCACCCTTGGGATATCTCCTTTCCAACAAAAAAATAATCATAAAAATCGGTTCATAAACGACGAAGTTATCCGCGAACACATAAAAAAAAAACATATATATTATGGTCGAATTGAGTAACCTCCTTTTTTTGAAGTCGGTTAAAAATAAAAAGGGGTAAGCTCACAGGCCATCAAAAAATTCGTCCGCATCGCTGTCAATGGGAAAAAGGCTGGCAGCATTGCCACGGATGGCAATGCTGATTCTTATTAAATAAGTACCTACCAAAACCAATGACATTCGACGCAGTGAAGTCAATATTGATACAGTTAAGTACTTGATCAGTAAAATTTAAAAAGTGTTGGAGCACCCGCGAGGATTTTTCCGTTTGTCGGAAACTAACCCTTAGGAAATGTTTCTTTTGTTTGTGATGTACAGTCAGGGAAATTTATTGTTTAGCAACATGACACACTACGTCAATTTTCCACACATACAACTGTCAAAGAATGACAGTTGTGATTTGAATATAGGTACCTACAGGCAATATATTTTGGTATTCAATTTGATTAACAATTAATTTCCGTGCCTGTACCTACCTACAGTCGCTCATCAGTTGACACCAACGCTTAGGCGGGTATCACACCTCCGCCGCGAAACAGCAGTAGTTACTTAGTTCAATTCAACTGACTTGTATGATGTTCCATCACCATTGTTGGAACATCATGCGGTTTCGCGGCGCGGCGGAGATGTGATACCCGCCTTAGGCTGCCTGTCCACTAGAGCGAAGAAGAGACAATAGGAGCTGTGCCAATATCAACCAATAGAATCTAAACTCTGGAGTGAAGATTCTATTGGTTAATATTGGCACAGTTCCGCTCCTCCTCTCATCTCCGCTCCAGGGGACAGGCAGTCTTAGGTATGTAAGTATTGGAACAGACTGATTAAAATACAAGCAGCAGCTTTATAATAAAGTTTTTTTATAAACAAACGCTTGAATATTCCCTGGCCAAAATAAAAATACATAATACGACGAACCTACCTATCGGGGAATAAGGCGTGATGGTACCTACGTACCTACGATAAGTTTATTTAAATTTATTCATCGTTTTCAGATCGCAGCCACCATTATGTCGATAGCGCTTATAATAACATTGTTTAACATGGTAGAGATGATGATGCAATACAGGATTTACTACGAAATCCACCGCATTGTGGTCATCAGCATCGTGCTTCTCATATTGGTGACTGATGTGGTACTGAACACAGTGTTCCTTGTCGGAGGACATACGGTGAGCTTTTTAAATTAGGTAAATTGTATTTATAATCTACGCTCAAGTGAGCAAGAGGATTGAGCTAACCCTTTTGCCTGAATGCACACGGAAGTTGGTACCTCTGCCAAGATATGGTGTGAACAATCGGACCTACGGCACTGAAACGTGGTCGCTCATAATCGGCCTTATTAGAAGAATAAAACTCACCCAAAGGGCAATGGAGAGGGGGCTACGCTTGGAGTACCCTACATGATCGAATCAGAAGTGAAGAGATCTGCAGGAGAACAAAGATAACCGACATAGCCCGAAGACTTGCCAAACTTAAGTGGCAGTGGGCAGGGCACATTGCTCGCAGAACAGTTGGCTGATGGGGCCGAAAGGTTCTGGAGTGGCGATCGCATACCGGAAGACGTAACGTTGGAAGGCTTCCCACAAGGTGGACCGATGATCTTGTGAATGCCGCAAAAATCCACTGGATGCGGAAACACAGAACCGGTTGAAGTAGCGGTGCTTGGGGGTGGCCTGTGTCCAGCAGTGGACGTCTTTCGGCTGAAATAACGATGAAAACGTGTTTGAAGAGCATGCATAGTGACAAAAAGGCAAAATAAGAAGTTTGTAAGAAAATGGGCGAGGGGTATTTGAGTTGCAGGGGGACATGGTCACCAGAAAAAGTACGTCGTTCCCGGGGTTCGCGTGACCCTAAATTATTTGCATTGCCAGTATTCCACTGCATAAGTTGTGGATATAATCAATCATCCCCAGGTGTTTAACTATTGACTTTAATATACAGTCCCTCTCCTGAGATCTCTTAAGTGCACCGGACGCCAAGTTACTGTTATATCTGGCTATGTTTAACAGACTTCAAAAAGGAGGAGGTTCTCAATTTGATTGTTTTTTTTTTATTTTTTTGCTCAACGATAATTGCCATTGTAAACTGATTTCGACGATTCTATTTTTGATTTATGTTACGTACCTACATTTTTATTCTAGAAAAACGTGAGGCTCCTCCGAGTCTACTACATTTACAACATAGTCCTGTGGGCTCTGATTATTACACTAGTTTTAATCTCGGCCTTCCTCATGATGCCCGTGGATCCTGACCGCGTCATCTCTTACCACACCTGGATATTGCTACTCGACTTATCTGGCTCTTTCGTTAATATCAGTAAGTGTTACTAAAACTAACGTTTTTGTTATATTGACATAATATCAATATCTGACCTCTTTTCCTTGAAAGGTTAAGCATAGATGCACCTATAGTAGGTACACCCACATTTTGCCAGTTACCTATGTTTATGTCCCATTTTATAGGGGGCGAGCCTATTGTCATCACCGGGCTCAATTATCATCACCTCTATTGCCATCACCGCCCGACTTGTATCCTAATTGCATAACACACTATCAATCGGAATTGGTTCCATTTTGACAGTTCAACAACGTTCATTGCGTTATTAACCGACTTCAAAAAGGAGGAGGTTCTCAATTCGTCGGAACCTTTTTTTTTTTTTATTTTTTTTTTTATGTATGTTTCCCGATTACTCGAAGATGACTGGACCGTTTTGGATTTTTTTTTTTCAGAGCTGTGGCTTGAGATAAATCGACAATAGATTATTCGCTTATTGATTCTCGCTTTTACGTTTTATACGCTACGTAAAATAAACATAAATAAAAGGTTATTTTGTATGTGTCACAATTTATCATAAAATGAACAGAGTTTAAATTATGGCTCGGCATTATCCAATATCTCCGTGTAAACGAAACGTAAGCCCGAGCTGATGACAACATTCGAATCTTTTGGGAATTGCCGCAAGAGCAATTTAAGAAAAGAAGCTTCGATTTCCTCGGAGACTCTGTTCATCGCTGTCGAAGTACCTACTTTTTTATTCGAGAGTGTATACAATAAAATTAATTAACTTTGCTTTGGTAGTTTTTGAGTTAGCTTCAATAATAATACGTATTTTTTCCCGACTTTTATATGGATGATGTTCTAGTTTGTTTTGCAGATAGTGGTATAAGAATTTCTGTGGGGTAGGTACACAACTAAAAAGTGAAAAATAAAAACTTTTTTACAAAAAAATACAACCGACTTCCAAAAACAACACTACAAAGTGAAAAATAACTTTAATTTCGGAAGTCGGTGGCTAAAGACGAAAATACATTTAACTAGACACCGACTTCCGAAATTAAAGTTATTTTTCACTTTGTAGTGTTGTTTTTGGAAGTCGGTTGTATTTTTTTTGTAAAAAAGTTTTTTTTACGTTGTCGAGCAGACAAATTTTTCGAACATAAGAAGCATTTGATTAGCAATAATTTGCTTCAAATTTTTTTTTTTTTTATTATTCAAAACAGTTTACACACATTAGTTACAACTTTAAACATACTAGACAAACCATCGCGGGTTTAACAGTGGTATGGCAATAAATTCCAATTGATAGTGTGTTACGCAATTAGGGTGCAGGTAATTGAACCTCATGCTCACTTGTAGTGCTAGCGACCACTAGACCGAAGTAAGCAAGGATAGAATATAAGGGTTTATGTTATTGGGTGGAAAATAAGCGAGGGTTGCTAGGTACCTTATTTTATGTAGTTACCACTGCCATGGCACTTACAATATTTATAAGAGGTGTCGCAGGTACCTACTATCGACAAAACGGACACCTTTACACCTCAAAGTTGCTTTTTGTTTAAGTTACCGGACAAACCCGATTTCAGGCTAAACCAGTTTAACCTAAGCGTGTCAGGATATACCTACTAATTAGTACAGGACAATCTAGTTTGGCCTAAATATTAAAGGATTAATTACTTTGGCCTAGGCTTAACTGATTGAATCGTTGCTTGTGACAAAGTAAACGCAGCTAGCTTAACTAGCTTGATTAGCCTTTGAGGTACGGAACCCTGTCACAGAACCCAGTTAGCCAACCCCGACTCTACGTGGTACTTTGCCCTAACCCGAGAGTGTTTTTAGAGCCGGAGCTGCGGAGACGCGTAGAGAGGGCAGCGTCCGCCTGCTGTAATAAGGCGCACACACCATGCGAGCCGCAGCAGCCGAGCCTGATCGCCTTGGGAGTAAGCCGAGGCTGCGGACGCGAGCATAGGTGCTTGCGCCTTAATACGCAAGGGCTAAGAGGCTGTACTTCCCGTAGCGCCTGAGAAAATACGATTCTCAACGTGTTGATAAGTCCTTTCTACATAGTGCCCCGTTTCGTATCATCTGACCGTCACTTTAGCCTAGGCCAAACTAGGTAAGCCTAAAGTATTTAGGCCAAACTAGATCGTTCTGGGCTAAACTATAATCAACGCAATCTTAGAAGTCAGTTCTGACGTTTCTCATTATACTCGTACATGCCGTGATAACTTTATAAGAACGTCTACACCTTCTCTTGGTGAGGGAGAGTGGGCTGTAATCTGCCACGCGAGCCCAATGCGGGTTGGTAGATGTCACATGTCTTCGAATTTTTGGTTCTAGGACATGCCGGTTTCCTCACGATGTTTTCCTTCACCATTTTGAGAGCAGTGGTGATGAAATAATTTACCTACACAAAGTAAAGCGCCTGTCTGGGTTCGATCCTACGACCTACAACTCGTAAGTCGAGGCACTGGGCCAGCAGTCCAGCACTGCTCCAAAATGGTCGATTTCTGCAAAAAAATGGGTGACGTTTGCGTAGGTAGGTGTCTTAAAGGGTCATTTGGTTGCAAATTACCTCTCCTACATCCCCTTAATGAATTGCTGACATAATTATTAGCAATAACCTTGTATATCTAGGTTTCAAGCCTTCTTTGAGCCTTGAGGTTCTGGAGCATGGTTTGATGTAGGTAAAACCGTGACTGAGCCAAAATCGAGAACTCCTTCATACTAATCTGGCATTGCTTTTTAACAGAATTATTTATTTTCACAGTAATGCAATCCTACTTCTTGCTGCTACTGCGAAGTGAGATCATCAAGCTTAGAAACAACTACGAGTTCAGATTCGTGAACAACGCGGCTGAAGGAGAATGTATCATGAAATACAAAGAAGGAATAGCCGATGAAGAGAAAGGGACGGAAGATGTGAGAGAGTATGTTTGCGGGAAAATGTGTCGCACTAATGGAACGTGTCACAAGAATGAGGATCAAAACTAATGGCTGCTGAGATTTTATTGATATGTTATTATTAAGGAATATTACCCATCTAAAGTCTATTCAAATCTTTGTTTGCAATCGATGTTATTTTGTTACTGTAACGAATATCAACTTTATACTAGAAGTAAATTAAGTTAATTTCAGAATGACTAGAGCTTAGGTACTATTGGGGAAACAGACGTGATGCTAACTATGTGTGTATGTGTAGTAGGTACTACGAGTCTAAAGCAAACTGAAATTTATGTCAAAATTTTGTTTACATGTTTGGAAAATTAAACGCGACCGCAGTCTAGGTATAAGGTTTGTATATTTGAATAATTAATAAGATTAATTCAAACATATAATTACGTAATTTGTACTTAGTTTTTATTTTAAGCCCTTTGTCCAAATAAAATTAATGCAAGTAGGAATACTCTGATTAATCCTTGTGTTGCATGCTCGATACAACATTACAAGGAAATAATTAATTAATTAATTGGTAATTAGTGAAAGCAACTAACAAAAGGTAGGTACAAGGCAGATGTGAGTGGAAACGCCCGCAGGGAGGGGACGCCCTAGGACGACATAATAGTGTGTTCTTCAGAAAAGTAAGGTGCCAACCGGCGAGTAAATACTGTGTGTTCGCCGTATGACCAATGTATTATATGAACGTAAACGAGTCAAAAGAAGTAGCGGCGTTCTGAAGTTTCTGCCTACCCCCAGGAGAAGATTTATGTATGTAGGTATATAATTAGTTTAAAGATTATGATTAGGTATATCAAGAACTCCCAGACTTGTTTAATTAACAAGCTTTAGAAAAGATGATCTCAATATTATGAGGACCAGACCCGCCATATCACAGAGGTCACCGTTATCACCACATTACTATCAACAAATACACATTATTTGTGTTCTTGGCTCTTTATCAGGAAAAATTATGTAGGTAGGTACTTACTCATACTCGGGGCTCGTGGCTAAGTAATAACAGCCAGACGGGGTCGACTTTCAAGTGTGTGATCATCAATTACCTAAATACCGAGACCCCTCAGTACCTCGGAAAGGACGTTAAGCCATTGGTCATCAATTGGCTGTCATTTGTAGATCTTTAACATTCGTTACGAGTAGTCAGAAGTCCGAAAGTCTAACAACCAGACTCATCAAGGGGTAGGTACCGTTATCAGTACTGGGTTATAGAGTTCAAGATATGCTGTCGCTCCATGTAAAAAGCTGGTATTCAGCTGCATCTATTCTGGTTAGACTGGAAGCCGACCCCAACATAGGGCAACCCCAACATTCGTAAAGGGCAAGAAAATGATGACTTACCTTCTCGTAGGTACTTTTAACTCCCAATAATTTTTGGATTTTCCGAAAAAAAGAGGTAAGTACCTAGGTATTTCTTCGTTCTTCAAAACCAAGAGTAATTACGAATGATTTACATAATATTTTCAGTAGGAAAACTAAAGAGTAGGTAATAGGAAAACCCCAAATGAGTGACAGAAGAACAGCATAGACAATAATAAATTATCTTATTTATACGCCTACCAGTAACAATTTGTCGTTCGATGACTATACTTACCTACACATTTAAAATTATGATCTCATTTTTGTTAACAACTTTACAGCGAATCGGAAGCTTTTTATTATCAGCAACAAAATAGGTATCCTACCCGGGGATTTCACCAGGAATATTAAATATTGCGTAAACATGTCTTTCGCCAAAATCAACAACACCGTAGGTAGTTAGCTAAGGGCTGATTGTTCAATAGTCAGATAATTTTTATCAGAGGAATAAATATGGCGGTTTGACAGCTTTTGTATGGAAAATATGTCAAACTGTCACATTTATTCTTCAGGTAAAAGTTATTAACCTATTGAACAATCAGCCCTAAAGTGAATATCCGTGCCTATAGGTATTGTAGCGGCCTGACAAACCTTTGGACAATTAGGTAGGTACAATTAATTGTTTTGGTTCACCAAGAAACGCCCCCGCGCGCAAGTCCCACACCCTAATTGCGTAACACATTATCAATCGGAATATTGAATCAATATTTGAAATAAATTGCTAATGCATTGCTTCATATGTTCGAAAAATTTGTCTGCTCGACAACGTAAATAACGCAATGAATGTTGTTGAACTGTCAAAATAAAACCAACTCCGATTGATAATATGTTAAGCAATTAAGGTGCAGAGTTGCGATGGCTGCCATTCAAGAAGCAGGCTTCGAATTGATGGAACATCCTCCATATTCATCGGACCTTGGTCCTTGTGATTTGTACCAATTTCGGACATCTCAGGGGCCAGAAATTTGAAGATGATGACGCCGTAGTCGCCGCCGCGCCGAAGGACGATTTTTTTTTAAAGGATCAGGAGGAAGATTTTTCTAAAAAGGGAATTTTAGGTTTAGAATTATACCTATAGGTACAGTGTAACCTGAAAGCCTTTCAGGTTACACTTTGTATATAGGGTGACTGGTAATTAGTGACCGATACTTAAACACATGATTATACTCATGATAGCAAACAACTTTTACCATGGGACCAAACCTGAAATCGCGAAAAAAAAATTAGCTGCCCCGTACATTCATGTTCGCATAACTCGTCAAAATGTAGGGAGCAGCTGATTTTTTTTTTCGCGATTTCAGGTTTGGTCCCATAGTAAAAGTTGTTTGTTATCATGAACACAATCATGTGTTTAGGTATCGGTCACTAATTACCAGTCACCCTATATATAAAATAACATTTAGGTAAGTAGGTAATAAAAGATAATTGCGTCATACTCATTATCACTTTTTTTGAACAACCCTAGTACGAGTACCTACCAACAAGAAATAATTTTGATAGCAACAGGAAAATTTACAAAGAATGATTTAAGATTGTCTTGCATAAATACATAATATGTACTTACCTAATTACCTACGTTATAACATCTAAACTATTTACTGAACTAGGTTGAAATTGCAATGATAGAACCAACCTAGGTCGTAGTGTCAACCAAATGTGCCTATAAGTAATTCGTTTCATGCGTAACTTTAAAGACCTATTCAGGTGAATACATTTTATTAAATATGTAAGCGAAATTCCATTTTAAGAGCTTCCTACATTTTGTAACCTGCACCCTAATTGCGTAACACAATATCAATCGGAGTTGGTTTCATTTTGACAGTTCAACAACATTCATTGCGTAAATTACGTTGTCGAGCAGACAAATTTTTCGAACATATTATTATGAAGCAATGGATTAGCGATTTGTTTCAAAATGAAACCAACTCCGATCGATAATGTGTTACGAAATTAGGGTGCTGTATCTTGGGACGTTATAATAGAAATGATGCCTGGGTAAAAATAAAAAATAAAAACTATTTTGTCTGTCAGCCAGATAATAAAAAAATATTAGACATGATTGTATTTTTTGGTTTTTTATATTCATACAAAATGATTTAAATAAAACGCATGGGGAGTGGGGGCTCGCTACCTCACAACTATAACAAATTACTTTAAAAAATCTAGCAAGGAGTGACGTCATACCACATTTTAACTGAATGTATCGCCGTAATCTTTTGAATACGTAAATAAAGAAAAAATACATGTCTAATATTTTTTAATGATCTACATAACTGACAAAAGAAATTCTAGTCATCATCCCTATTACAGACAAGTCGATTTTTGGCTATAAAACTACGTAGACGGTCTACGGCCTACGCCATCGACTTGTAAAAGCTACGCATAGCGTGGCATACCTACACCTACACTCTACCTGCAACCTGCAGCTACACGCTACGCCACTGAGCTCTAGCACTTTCCGCGCGGCTTCGCCCACGTGGATGTCGGAAAATATCCCACGGGAACGTACTACCGGGAATTCCTTCCTTATTCCTTATCTAAATTATAAAGGGAACTTCTGTACAAAATTTCAGCTTTCTAGGTCCAAGAGTTTGGGCTTGGCGTTGATGAGTCCGGACTTCTCTTTTTATTTTTAAAGATTATTCATAATTATTTTTACTGTGTTTTTATAGGCAGACGGGATGCATCACACAATTTAACAGTTCAGTTTTATGTTATTAATAGGTACTGTTCAGTACATAGGTACCTACCTACATGTTTTTGCAGAAAACCAAGTACCTAACCAACGTGAATTCAACAATAATATTTATTCCTTGTACAGCTGATAACGTTGTTACCTATATTATTATGTATTCAAAGGCCAACATATGGGCGAAACTTATTTATTTTTAAAATCCGACTGCAGGACTGATTAATTTCTTTTTTTATGAAGTAAAAAATAATTTATTCCTTCCATAGTTCAAGGTACCCAATCCACTATAGCCACCCAAACCCATAGGCCCAATGTATTTTGTTTTCATGTTCTGCAATAGTTCTGCACCAACCGGGGGTTGTCCTTGGGTGCAATTGCATAGTGCATAAAAAAAAAAAAAAAAAAATAAAATAAAATTGTTTATTGGGTCTCAAACAGTTACATTTGCAGATGTGATTGAGACAGCCCCAGTAAGTAATTAATAATACTTGTGTTGGGGTTGACTCGCTCTTTCCCTTAATTGATAGCTATACACTATTGAGACTCTGTAACAATTAAAATAAAACTAATAAAGCTAATTGAACTAATTTAGAAACAAAGAGAATACAATGATATAAAAAAAAAAAAAGTAATAATAATAATAATAATTAGCAGCTCTATGTATTTTGCAATACAGGTGCATACAGGGATAATCGTCGGCTGATGCCTTCTTTTCATTTAAAATTGTCTAAGGGGCCTCTGCGAGTTGGCTTCGGCTCCTCGTACGCCTTCCAAAGGTCCGGGACCCCAGGGTCCCGAGATAAGCCAAAGATAAAAATAAATAATAATTGTACATGTGATATTTGCACGCCATGAGAAGTGGCAGACATGTCGTGACCCACTCTTATTTTAAGATCTTGCATGCATGTATTATTTTAATTCTGTATGTAAGTATACACATGTTCGAGCAAATAAAATTTCTTTTTTTCTTTTCTTTTCTTTCTTTCTACTTAATAGGTAAGTACAGACGCCAACATGTCAAGCCACCCGAAACTGTCAAATTTTTCCAATCAACCTTGAACCTAATGCTTTAGCGATAAAGATGAAATTCTATTAAAGAAATTTGACAGATTGTAGTAGCTTGATGTGCTGGCGTCTGTACTTAGATATTAATAGGTGTAATAGTTAGTTGATTGTTATTAACCACCCGGTTCAAGGTTTGTGAGTATACCTACCTAAAGAGAATCAGATAGGTACACTTAGCTTAGGTTGTGGCTGGCATATCGTGCGTCCTAGCGGATTCTCTGGACCCACTGTAACGTCGGGGCTACACCAACGTCAACGTCAATGCCCATCATCGCCATAAACATCGCGGTAATTATTCCGATAATTATCACGATACATTGAGTGGCCTCACTTGAACGCCGCCACCCGAGTTATCGTCACGTCAATCGGCAATATGAATGCAGTTGTCAAATTATCGCGATAAGTTGTGGTTACACCTACGGCCTACGTCGCGATAATCAACGGCATATCCCGTTGGTGAGGCCCCGACATAAGGCCTAAACATATAGTATAAGAGATCGAATGATGGTATGGTATGCCCGGGTCTGGATCCAAAAATTGCCAATCTGGGGTATATTATTTAGTAATTAAACCGACAGGTGACAGACGTCAATCTGACAATCCGACAATTTTAAGTACGCACGGCTACAGATCAAGCTATACATTTCCAGTGGAAGCTGATCTCCCATTGTATAGGATTTCCTTACAATTAGAGGTCAGTGTAAACTGGAAATGTATAGCTTGATGTGTAGCCGTGTGTACAAGGTTCTTTCATACATTTCCTGCTTTATTATTAAACAGCACCTGTCGTGAAACTGTAAATTTTCTCAGTTTTTGATAAATACGTATGACACATACACACACACATAAGTACATGAAGTATCGATAGATTAAATTTAGAAACGTAGGTAGGTACCACTTAAATAGATAGACCTTTTTTTATCGTGGAGATGGTGCTCATGCATTCTGCACTACCATAGGGAGACAGTATATAGATTGAGCTAGACTTCGCGTGCCCTACTTAAGAACAAAATGCTTAAGTAGGCTCAGTATGCGCCTTTTATTCAGACGTCATTCAAAAAATATAAAATATATTCGTAATACATTGCGGCTTACTTGGAGCTTGCTTACTTACTTGGAGCGGTTGATGTGACGTTCTGTGTGAATGGTAAAAGTGCCCAAAATGCTGGCAGCATTGCCACGTTGGATGACAATGCTGATTATTTGGGCTAAAAAAACTTTTTTACAAAAAAATACAACCGACTTCCAAAAACAACATTACAAAGTGAAAAATAACTTTAATTTCGGAAGTCGGTGTCTGGTTAAATGTATTTTTGTTTTTTGCCACCGACTTCCGAAATTAAAGTTATTTTTCACTTTGTAAGTGTTGTTTTTGGAAGTCGGTTGTATTTTTTTGTAAAAAACGTTTTAATTTTTCACTTTTTAGTTGTGATACCTACCCCACATAAATTCTAATACCACTACCTGCAAAACCAACTAGAACATCATCCATATAAAAGTGAGGAAAAAATACGTATTATTGAAGCTAACCCAAGCAAAGTTAATCAATTTTATATGGGAGCAACTTTGATGTATACCCTCTCGAATAAAACAAAAACTTTTCAAATCGGACGACTCTGTAAAAAGTTATGCGTGGTCATACATAAAAAAAAAAAATAAAAAAAAACATACGTGTCGAATTGAGAACCTCCAGGAGGAGGTTCTCAATTCACACGAAGGAGGTTTCACGACGAAAAAAAAAGGATTTTTTTTCCTCGGTTAAAAATAGGCCAGCTGAAGTTGGTAGATCATTTGTTACACGTATTCTGGATAGGGGAAACTATAAGCTACCGACATAAACGGCCCAACACATTCAAAGTTTTCCAAGATCAACTAATTGAATGCAGTATGTCCAGAGTAGGTAAGTGGGTACTTGTCAACAGGAATAAAAAGCGTGATCTCATATTGCAGTAAATATTGTGAGTGACGCGTCGCCGAGATGAGTGCGAGGATGGCATACAATTGGCGCTTCCAATGGACCAGGATCCACAAACCAGCGTGTGGCTCAGCTTCGTGCATATGTGTGCCATAACATTATAACTCATGGCCTAGTTGTTCGGATGAGATGCTTGTATTATCACCATAGAAATATAAAATTCTTTCATATATCTATGATTATCACTTATCATCAATATATTTTATTGTTAATCATCACGTGTGTGAAGTTATGCCAATTAGGGCAAATTTTTCAATCGTCAGATAACTTTTATATAAGGAATAAATATGGCGGTTTAACAGCTTTTGTATAGAAAATATGTCAAACCGTCATATTTATTCTTCGTATAAAAGTTATCTGCCTGACTATTGAAAAATGAACCCTTTATTAATTGAATTTGTTCTTGTATAACTAGTAAAGAATGCATCTTCAGTGTTTGTAAAGAAAAGGACATAAAATTAAAAATATCATCATTTATTGTAAGTTTATCACAATGGTCATTTATCTTAAACTATATACAAAATATTTACAAGTTAAACTATTATTAATTAGAACTAAAATGAGAGAGCGAACATTACAGACCAGCAACATCGTGGTACACACAGCAGCAGGTCAAGTTACTACAAACTGTCAAATTTTCTCATTCATTTTTGAACTTAATCGTTGACATCTTATGGTTTAAAATCATTTGGAGAAATTTGACAGTTTGGTATAACGATGTGCTTTTGTCTGTACCTACATGACTTTTGTATTATGGCACCTTTGATTCAAAGGATCGTTTTGTATAGCGGGTAGCATCAGCATGAAACATCAAGAACCTTTGACGATGATAATTATCTAAGATAAAAATTTGTCTGACAAAAAAGACGTTTTCGACCGTGATTTTTGCGTTATTATTATATTATATACCAACTTTGGCGTACTTATTCTAAGAAACTGAAAGACTTCGACAACTTTGATTTATTGAGTGGTGGAGAATAGGCAGTTATTAGTATAGCGGACTTGCTTTTTACTATTTTTTCATATCTTTTCCAAAAGCGAAAATTCCGAAGCAAATTTTTCATAAAATGCGCGACGGCATCTTTCGAGCTCGTGGATTGTACTATGTACTTAAGTACCTACATAAGCAAATCAAATAATATGATGTTAAATAGTGGTTTAGGTACTTCATAGCGGCCTCAGAATTTTGAAACATGTACCTATGGAATATTAAAAAAAAAACTCATTCGAAACCATAAAACTAGGTACCTACTAAAAACACTCAGAATTAAAACTGTAAATTTCTCCTTACTGCATTAATATTATTACATAAAATTTATATCAGAATAAACGTTAGTTCATAAGAAAATAAAACGCAATATAAACGTAATTACAATTGCCAAATTGCTACATAATGCGATGTGTCGCCGTGCAATATACCTGTTATCTGTCAAATCGCAATTTTGTGAAATGCCTCGTAAATAGCAATATTTTGTATGGATCAATGTAAAGTGTTCGTTCAAATAAAGAAAATAGTGAAGATCTCAATGTGTCCCTAGAGTTATGGGATATCAAAAAAAAATACATGTTGTAGTAGCCATGTAGATGCCCCCAAATAGAAGAAACTAGAATGTGCTGTACTGACAACAGCATAGCGTAAACTAGGGACAGTTTATAGAAAATTGCTCTTTGGTCTTCTAGGTGTCTGACGCAACCCGCCTTTAATTTCTCTTCATGAGGGTAAGCTATCTAAATATCTACAGGAACTACAGTAGGGTCATACACTCCATTCGATTCCACCTTGCCTTCATACACTATCTGCTGTAGCTGGTTCTCGTACCCGTGAGGCTCTGACTCTTCCATCTTCTTCAGTAAACTCCTTAATAAGATTATGAGGTAGACTTGGATTGCTGTAACAAAATTAATGTCATAAGATTATGAACAACGGCATCGGTACCAAGGTACTGAAAATTTAAAAAGGGACAGAGACCGATAGTATCTTACAAACCCTTCATCATCGTGAAAATGGGCTAAGAATAACTAACTATATTTTGGATTACCAAAAATTATTATGGATTGTTCTCATTAGAGAACAGTCCATGAGTGCAAGTGGGGAGCCCTAAGTAGATAGTTACATGTCCAAAAGTAGACTGCAATCGATATTTACTGATGATTATGAGACAGTAGATAAGGTATGTCCGTATGCAAAGACCATTCCAGTCTTTCAAATTCAATTTACAAGTACATCAGTTAGTGAGTTCAACTGTGAAATCTATATAAATAAAAAGAGAAGTCCTGACTGACTGATTGACTAACTCATCAACGCCCAGCCCAAACCCTTGGACCTAAAAAGCTGAACTTTTGCACAGAGGTTTCCTTTATAATGTAGACAAGGAATAAGGAAGGAATTCCCGGTAGTATGTTCCCGTGGGATTCCGTGCAAAAGGTTTGGTCTATGTAGTTGTACTATATAGACCAAACCAACAGACTCGGATAACATTGTGAAATAACTTCAAAGGACGTGTTATACTTACACAAAGCCGCAAACATAAGAGGCAGTACTTCGAAGACCATGTAGAATCCCATCCGACTGGACACAGAGGCTGCGAAGTCGATGATTTGCACCAGAACTGACGCCACTGTCGTCGTCACCGCGAAGTAGTAATACGTCTTTATGTAATTAATTAGTTTCTGAAACAAAAGTTAAAAACTATTAGGTAGGTAGGTATGAGTAGTTACTAGAAGACCAATGTTCCGAGTTGATCCCACCGTGGAATTTGGCCACTCTTTTGCTACCAATGTGTCCTTCGGGACCTCGGTCCTTTGTGTCTTTTGGGACTTTGATCTTTGTTCGTTTATCCACGCAGTACCGGGTCTGCTCTTTCCAAACTGTCCGGACTTACCTAATATAGGCCCAAGCCCAGACCAATCAAATTCAAACCGACATGAAAGGTTTTAGCACCATTAATTATAAGAATTTCTTTTACAAATTTAAGTACCTATTTTAAGTACCTAACAGTATCCAAAGAAGGCATTTATTAACCGACTTCAAAAAGGAGGAGGTTCTCAATTCGTCGGAACCTTTTTTTTTTTTTTTTTTTTTTATGTATGTTCCCCGATTACTCGAAGATGGCTGGACCGATTTGGATTTTTTTTTTTTTTGTTTGAAAGGGTATACTTCGCAGGTGGTCCCATGATCATCAAGTCGGGATCT
Source organism: Cosmia pyralina (assembly GCA_946251885.1). Taxonomy (NCBI): domain Eukaryota; kingdom Metazoa; phylum Arthropoda; class Insecta; order Lepidoptera; family Noctuidae; genus Cosmia; species Cosmia pyralina. The sequence continues at coordinate 4,864,730 of OX276355.1, read as the reverse complement.
GATGATGGGATCCTGGAGAAATAGAGAGAACTCTTCCAATTTTATAGGCACACTTGAAGCGATTTGGATAGTTTTTGGAAGAGTACTTTCTTGGAGTGGTCCCATTTCAATTTGGTGAAGATCTGATGAAGAACTTCTGAGATAGGCAACGGAACTCCTCAATAAATGATAGCAAATGGACTGGGATTGCTGAAATCTTATGTCTGTTTGTTGTTTACACCAGTTCATAACATAACATCACGCCAGTACGCTGTGAAGGGGTAAGCACATGTGAACCACTAAAAAGTGAAAAATAAAAACTTTTTTACAAAAAAATACAACCGACTTCCAAAAACAACACTACAAAGTGAAAAATAACTGTAATTTCGGAAGTCGGTGGCAAAAAATGAAACTAAAAAGAAACCAAAGACACCGACTTCCGAAATTAAAGTTATTTTTCACTTTGTAGTGTTGTTTTTGGAAGTCGTTTGTATCTTTTTGTAAAAAAGTTTTTATTTTGTATTTATTATTGTCTCTGTGATACCGCCATAGAGTAAACTCAAGTTTATAACCTGTTCATTGCAATATTGCTGTCAATAATTGCAATAATGTGGCAAAGTGGCATCCATCATAATGATAAACGGTCGCACATGATAGCAATTGTTAGTATCCGCACATTATCACTGTATGTTCCTACTAAGTGACGTAAGCTGACTACTAACGTTGCGCGGAAAGTTGAAGATTCCATTAAACATCGACCAAAACACGCTAAAGGTCTCCGAGATAACCCGAGCTGGGGCGTAGAGAAAGGAAATAGGAAAACCTACCTACTTAGGAAAAAATAATTATTAAGACGTCATTTTTTACTGGAGTCTGTATTTTTAAGTCTGACAAGTAATTGGAGGGTTCACAATAGTGAACTTTTGACATAACAGCAACCTAATTGCGTAACACACTCTATCGATCAGAATCCGAATGATTTTAAAGCTTATTATTGCTAATCCAATATCAATCCGCCTAGCCTTTTCCCAACTATGTTTGGGTCGGCTTCCAGTCTAACCAGATGCAGCTGAATACCAGTATTTTACATGGAGCGACTGCCTAACTGACCTCCACAACCCAGTCACTGGGTAACATGATACGATACTTTATGGTAAGACTGGTTGTCAGACTTTCCGACTTCTGACGACCCGTAACGACTGTCAAAGATCCACGAATGACAGCCGAGACCCGTGCTTTCCGAGGCACGGAGGAGTCTTGTTATGTAACGATCACGAACCAACCTTGGCAAGCGTAGCGTAACCAGATGGATCCACCAGTGCGGCTGTTATTACTTAGCCACGAACTAATTTATTAATGCTAATCCCATGGAAATATAAAAAACTTCTTTCTTATATCTATGGCTAATCCATTGCTTCATTAGTATGTTCGAAAAGTGTTCTCAGCAACGTAAATAACGCAATAAATGTTGTTGAACCATAGATATATTATATTTCTATGTGTTGTACTGTCAAAATGAAACCGATTCAGATCGATAGTGTGTTACGCAATTAGGGTCTGCAAATAAAGATATTGTAAATTCTATATTCTGTACAGAAAGTCAGCAACTGCTCAGAAATAAACACAAAAGAACTCGAGAATTCAGTTCACCTTAGATTTGGATGCGTAACCTTTGGTTTCTGATCCTGCACCCTAATTGCGTAACACATTATCAGTCGCAGTTGGTTTCATTTTGACAGTTCAACAACATTCATTGCGTTATTTACGTTGTCGAACAGACAAATTTTTCGAACATAATATGAAGCAATTGATTAGCAATTTGTTTCAAAATGATTCAAATTCCAATTGATGATGTGTTACGCAATTATGGTGCTGGTGTTCGTTGGAAGAAACCTATGTCCGCAGTATCCTGCAATAGGCTCGCTTGATTAAAATCTTCCTGCACCCTAATTGCGTAACACATTAACAATCGGAGTTGGTTTAATTTTTACAGTTCAACAACATTCATTGCGTAAATTACGTTGTCGAGCAGACAAATTTTTCGAACATATGAAGCAATGGATTAGCAATTTGTTTCAAAATGAAACCAACTTCGATCGATAATATGTTACGCAATTAGGGTGCTGTATCTTGGTACGTTATAATAGAAATGATGCCTGGGTAAAAATTAAAAAAAAAAAACTGTTTTGTCTGTCAGCCAGATAATAAAAAAATATTAGACATGATTGTATTTTTTGGTTTTTTTATATTAATACAAAATGATTTAAATAAAACGCATTAAATTTGGGGAGTGGGGGCTCGCTACGTCATAACTATAACAAATTACTTAAAAAAATGTAGCAAGCAGTGACGTCATACCACATTTTAACTAAATGTATCGCCGTTATCTTTTGAATAAAGAAAAAATACGTCTGTAATATTTTTTAATAATCTACATAACTGACAAAAGAAATTCTAGTCATCATCCCTATTACAGACAAATCGATGTTTGGCTACAAAACTACGTAGACGGTCTACGGCCTACGCCATCGACTTGTAAAAGCTACGCATAGCGTGGCATACCTACACCTACACTCTACCTGCAACCTGCAGCTACACGCTACGCCACTGAGCTCTAGCACTTTCCGCGCGGCTTCGCCCACGTGGATGTCGGAAAATATCCCACGGGAACGTACTACCAGGAATTCCTTACTTATTCCTTATCTAAATTATAAAGGGAACTTCTGTACAAAATTTCAGCTTTCTAGGTCCAAGAGTTTGGGCTGGGCGTTGATGAGTCCGGGCTTCTCTTTTTATTTTTAAAGATTATTCATAATTATTTTTACTGTGTTTTTATAGGCTGACGGGATGCATCACACAATTTATCAGTTCAGTTTTATGTTATTAATAGGTACTGTTCAGTACATAGGTACCTACCTACCTACTTGTTTTTGCAGAAAACCAAGTAACCAACGTGAATTGAACAATAATATTTATTCCTTGTACAGCTGATAACGTTGTTACCTATATTATTATGTATTCAAAGACCAACATATGGGCGAAACTTATTTATTTTTAAAATCCGACTGCAGAACGCCAGCATGTCAAGCCACCCGAAACTGTCAAATTTTCCCAACCAACCTTGTACCTAATGCTTTAGCGATAAAGATGAAAATCTATTAAAGAAATTTGACAGATAGTAGTAGCTTGATGTGCTGGCGTCTGCGCTTAGATATTAATAGGTGTAATCGCCCGGTTCAAGGTTTGTGAGTATACCTACCTAAAGATAGGTACACTTAGCTTAGGTTGTGGCTGGCATGTCGTGCGTCCTAGCGGATTCGCTGGACCCACTGTAATGTCGGGGCTACACCAACGTCAACGTCAATGCCCATCATCGCCTTATACATCGCGGTAATTATTCCGATAATTATCACGATACATTGAGGGGCCTCACTTGAACGCCGCCACCCAAGTTATCGTCACGTCAATCGGCAATATGAATGCAGTTGTCAAATTATCGCGATAAGTTGTGGTTACACCTATCATCGCGATAATCAACGGCATATCCCGTTGGTGTGGCCCCGACATAAGAACCACATACACACAACACCACACACACACACGACATAATTGGACCTTGAGGGTGGAGAAGTTGGAGGCGCGCCATAACACCAATTTCAAGTCGTTCGTGGTGCGCATTCCGACTCACCATTTGCTGACCTTCCTCAAGGAAGAGTTTTGGCCGAAAGGTGTGTTGTATCGGCGTTTCCGCGGCCAGCTACGCGACACGTCGCAGCGTAACACGACGCCGTCACTTCGTGTGCAGTAGTTTATAATTTTGTACCAATCGTTTGTGTATTTTATCTATGGGCCCTAGTAGCCTGAAAATAAAGGAATTATTATTATTATAAGGCCTAAACATATAGATACAAGAGATCGAATGATGATATGGTATGCCCGGGTCTGGATCCAAAAATTGCCAATCTGGGGCCTATTATTTAGTAATTAAACCGACAGGTGACAGACGTCAATCTGACAATCCGACAATTTTAAGTACGCACGGCTACAGATCAAGCTAATAATTTCCAGTAGAAGCTGATCTCCCATTGTATAGGATTTCCTTACAATTAGAGGTCAGTGTAAACTGGAAATGTATAGCTTGATGTGTAGCCGTTTGTACAAGGTTCTTTCATACATTTCCTGCTTTATTATTAAACAGCACCTGTCGTGAAACTGTAAATTTTCTCAGTTTTTGATAAATACGTATGACACATACACACACACATAAGTACATGAAGTATCGTTAGATTAAATTTAGAAACGTAGGTAGGTACCACTTAAATAGATAGACCTTTTTTAACCGACTTCAAAAAGGAGGAGGTTTTTTTTTATTTTTTTATGTATGTTCCCCGATTACTCGAAGATGGCTGAACCGATTTGGATTTTTTTGTTTTATTCGAGAGGGTATACATCACAGTTGGTCCCATATAAAATTGATTAACTTTAACACGTATTTTTTCCCCACTTTTATATGGATGATGTTCTAGTTTGTTTTGCAGACAGTGGTATTAAAATTTGTGTGGGGTAGGTACACAACTAAAACGTGAAAAATAAAAACTTTTTTACAAAAACATACAACCGACTTCCAAAAACAACACTACAAAGTGAAAAATAACTTTAATTTCGGAAGTCGGTGGCAAAAAACGAAAATACATTTAACACCGACACCGACACCGACCGTTTTTGGAAGTCGTTTTTTTTATCGTGGAGATGGTGCTCATGCATTCTGCACTACCACAGGGAGATAGTTTATAGATTGAGCTAGACTTCGCGTGCCCAGCTTAAGAACAAAATGCTTAAGTAGGCTCAGTATGCGCCTTCTATTCAGACGTCATTCAAAAAATATAAAATATATTCGTAATACATTGCGGCTTACTTGGAGCGGTTGATGTGACGTTCTGTTTGAATGGTAAAAGTGCCCAAAATGCTGGCAGCATTGCCACGTTGGATGACAATGCCTGATTATTTGGGTTAAAAAACTTTTTTACAAAAAAATACAACTGACTTCCAAAAACAACACTACAAAGTGAAAAATAACTTTAATTTCGGAAGTCGGTGTCTGGTTAAATGTATTTTTGTTTTTTGCCACCGACTTCCGAAATTAAAGTTATTTTTCACTTTGTAAGTGTTGTTTTTGGAAGTCGGTTGTATTTTTTTGTAAAAAAGTTTTTATTTTTCACTTTTTAGTTGTGATACCTACCCCACACAAATTCTAATACTACTACCTGCAAAACCAACTAGAACATCATCCATATAAAAGTGAGGAAAAATTACGTATTATTGAAGCTAACCCAAGCAAAGTTAATCAATTTTATATGGGAGCAACTTTGATGTATACCCTCTCGAATAAAACAAAAACTTTTCAAATCGGACGACTCTGTAAAAAGTTATGCGTGGTCATACATAAAAAAAAAAATTAAAAAAAACATACGTGTCGAATTGAGAACCTCCTCCTTTTTTTTTCGTCGGTTAAAAATAGGCCAGCTGAAGTTGGTAGATCATTTGTTACACGTATTCTGGATAGGGGAAACTATAAGCTACCAACATAAACGGCCCAACACATTCAAAGTTTTCCAAGATCAACTAATTGAATGCAGTATGTCCAGAGTAGGTAAGTGGGTACTTGTCAACAGGAATAAAAAGCGTGATCTCATATTGCAGTAAATATTGTGAGTGACGCGTCGCCGAGATGAGTGCGAGGATGGCATACAATTGGCGCTTCCAATGGACCAGGATCCACAAACCAGCGTGTGGCTCAGCTTCGTGCATATGTGTGCCATAACATTATAACTCATGGCCTAGTTGTTCGGATGACATGCTTGTGTTATCATCAATATATTTTATTGTTAATCATCACGTGTGTGAAGTTATGCCAATTAGGAATTATAAGAAATAAAAGGAATAAATATGGCGGTTTGACAGCTTTTGTATAGAAAATATGTCAAACCGTCATATTTATTCTTCGTATAAAAGTTATCTGTCTGACTATTGAAAAATCAACCCTTTATTAATTGAATTTGTAAAGAATGCATCTTCAGTGTTTGTAAAGAAAAGGACATAAAATTAAAAATATCATCATTTATTGTAAGTTTATCACAATGGTCATTTATCTTAAACTATATACAAAATATTTACAAGTTAAACTATTATTAATTAGAACTAAAATGAGAGAGCGAACATTACAGACCAGCAACATCGTGGTACACACAGCAGCAGGTCAAGTTACTACAAACTGTCAAATTTTCTCATTCATTTTTGAACTTAATCGTTGACACCTTAAGGTTTAAAATCATTTGGGGAAATTTGACAGTTTGGTATAACTATGTGCTTTTGTCTTTACCTACATGACTTTTTTATTATGGCTCCTTTGATTCAAAGGATCGCTTTGTATAGCGGGTAGCATCAGCATGAAACATCAAGAACCTTTGACGATGATAATTTTCTAAGATAAAAATTTGTCTGACAAAAAATACGTTTTCGACCGTGATTTTTGCGTTATGTGGCCAACTTTGGCGTACTTATTCTAAGAAACTGAAAGACTTCGACAACTTTGATTTATCGAGTGGTGGAGAATAGGCAGTTATTAGTATAGCGGACTTGCTTTTTACAATTTTTTCTTATCTTTTTCAAAAGCGAAAATTCCGAAGCAAATTTTTCATAAAATGCGCTTCAAAAAATTCATAAAATCTTTCGAGCTCGTGGATTGTACTATGTACTTAAGTACCTACATAAGCAAATCAAATAATATGATGTTAAATAGTGGTTTAGGTACTTCATAGCGGCCTCAGAATTTTGAAACATGTACCTATGGAATATTAAAAAAAAAATCTCATTCGAAACCATAAAACTAGGTACCTACCTAAGTACCTACTAAAAACACTCAGAATTAAAACTGTAAATTTCTCCTTACTGCATTAATATTATTACATAAAATTTATATCAGAATAAACTTTAGTTCATAAGAAATTAAAATTTCATAATATTTAATTTCATACATTTTTTTTTATAAACAAAAAAAAAATATTATAAAACGCAATATAAACGTAATCACAATTGCCAAATTGCTACATAATGCGATGCGTCGCCGTGCAATATACCTGTTATGATCTGTCAAATCGCAATTTTGTAAAATGCCTCGTAAATAGCAATATTTTGTATGGATCAATGTAAAGTGTTCGTTCAAATAAAGAAAATAGTGAAGATCTCAATGTATATTACCCTAGAGTTATGGAATATAAAAAAAAATACATGTTGTAGAAGCCATGTAGATGCCCCCAAATTGAAGAAACTAGAATGTGCTGTACTGACAACAGCATAGTGTAAACTAGGGACAGTCTAGAGAAAATTGCTCTTTGGACTTCTAGGTGTCTGACGCAACCCGCCTTTAATTTCTCTTCATGAGGGTAAGCTATCTAAATATCTACAGGAACTACAGTAGGGTCATACACTCCATTCGATTCCACCTTGCCTTCATACACTATCTGCTGTAGCTGGTTCTCGTACCCGTGAGGCTCTGACTCTTCCATCTTCTTCAGTAAACTCCTTAATAAGATTATGAGGTAGACTTGGATTGCTGTAACAAAATTAATGTCATAAGATTATGAACAACGGCATCGGTACCAAGGTACTGAAAATTTAAAACTGGACAGAGACCGACAGTATCTTACAAACCGTTCATCATCGTGAAAATGGGCTAAGAATAACTAACTATATTTTGGATTACCAAAAATTATTATGGATTGTTCTCATTACAGAACAGTCCATGCAGTGCAAGTGGGGAGCCCTAAGTAGATAGTTACATGTCCTGCAATCGACATTTACTGATGATTATGAGACAGTAGATAAGGTATGTCCGTATGCAAAGACCATTCCAGTCTTTCAAATTCAATTTACAAGTACATCAGTTAGTGAGTTCAACTGTGAAATCTATATAAATAAAAATAGAAGTCCTGACTGACTGACTGACTGATTGACTAACTCATCAACGCCCAGCCCAAACCCTTGAACCTAAAAAGCTGAAATTTTGCACAGAGGTTTCCTTTATAATGTGGACAAGGAATAAGGAAGGAATTCCCGGTAGTATGTTCCCGTGGGATTCCGTGCAAAAGGTTTGGTCTATGTAGTTGTACTATATAGACCAAACCAACAGACTCGGATAATATTGTGAAATAACTTCAAGGGACGTGTTATACTTACACAAAGCCGCAAACATAAGAGGCAGTACTTCGAAGACCATGTAGAATCCCATCCGACTGGACACAGAGGCTGCGAAGTCGATGATTTGCACCAGAACTGACGCCACTGTCGTCGTCACCGCGAAGTAGTAATACGTCTTTATGTAATTAATTAGTTTCTGAAACAAAGGTTAAAAACTTTTAGGTAGGTAGGTACGAGTAGTTACTAGAAGACCAATGTTCCGAGTTGGTCCCACCGTGGAATTTGGCCACTCTTTTGCTACCAATGTCTCCTTGGTGTCTTTTGGGACTTTGATCTTTGTTCGTTTATCCACGCAGTTCCGGGTCTGGTCTTTCCAAACTGTCCGGACTTACCTAATATAAGCCCAGACCAATCAAATTAAAACCGACATGAAAGGTTTTAGCACCATTAATTTTAAGAATCTCTTTTACAAATTTAAGTACCTATTTAAAGTACATAACAGTATCCAAAGAAGGCATTTATTTTGTATTTATTATTGTCTCTGTGATACCGCCATAGAGTAAACTCAAGTTTATAACCTGTTCATTGCAATATTGCTGTCAATAATTGCAATAATGTGGCAAAGTGGCATCCATCATAATGATAAACGGTCGCACATGATAGCAATTGTTAGTATCCGCACATTATCACTGTATGTTCCTACTAAGTGACGTAAGCTGACTACTAACGTCGCGCGGAAAGTTGAAGATTCCATTAAACATCGACCAAAACACGCTAAAGGTCTCCGAGATAACCCGAGCTGGCGTAGAGAAAGGAAATAGGTACCTACTTAGGAAAAAATAATTATTAAGACGTCATTTTTTACTGGAGTCTGTATTTTTAAGTCTGACAAGTAATTGGAGGGTTCACAATAGTGAACTTTTGACATAACAGCAACCTAATTGCGTAACACACTCTATCGATCAGAATCCGAATGATTTTAAAGCTTATTATTGCTAATCCAATATCAATCCGCCTAGCCTTTTCCCAACTATGTTTGGGTCGGCTTCCAGTCTAACCAGATGCAGCTGAATACCAGTATTTTACATGGAGCGACTGCCTAACTGACCTCCACAACCCAGTCACTGGGTAACATGATACGATACTTCATGTTAAGACTGGTTGTCAGACTTTCCGACTTCTGACGACCCGTAACGACTGTCAAAGATCCACGAATGACAGCCGAGACCCGTGCTTTCCGAGGCACGGAGGAGTCTTGTTATGTAACGATCACGAACCAACCTTGGCAAGCGTAGCGTAACCAGATGGATCGACCAGTGCGGCTGTTATTATTTAGCCACGAACTAATTTATTATTGCTAATCCCATAAAAATATAAAAAAAAACTTCTTTCTTATATCTATGGCTAATCCATTGCTTCATTAGTATGTTCGAAAAGTCTTCTCAGCAACGTAAATAACGCAATAAATGTTGTTGAACCATAGATATATTATATTTCTATGTGTTGTACTGTCAAAATGAAACCGATTAAGATCGATAGTGTGTTACGCAATTAGGGTCTGCAAATAAAGATATTGTAAATTCTATATTCTGTACAGCAAGTCTGCTCAGAAATAAACACAAAAGAACTCGGGAATTCGGTTCACCTTAGATTTGGATGCGTAACCTTTGGTTTCTGATCCTGCACCCTAATTGCGTAACACATTATCAATCGGAGTTGGTTTCATTTTGACAATTCAACAACATTCATTGCGTTATTTACGTTGTCGAACAGACAAATTTTTCGAACATAATATGAAGCAATTGATTAGCAATTTGTTTCAAAATGATTCAAATTCCAATTGATGATGTGTTACGCAATTAGGGTGCTGGTGTTCGTTGGAAGAAACCTATGTCCGCAGTATCCTGCAATAGGCTCGCTTGATTAAAATCTTCCTGCACCCTAATTGCGTAACACATTAACAATCGGAGTTGGTTTCATTTTGACAGTTCAACAACATTCATTGCGTTATTTACGTTGTCGAACAGACAAATTTTTCGAACATAATATGAAGCAATTGATTAGCAATTTGTTTCAAAATGATTCAAATTCCAATTGATGATGTGTTACGCAATTAGGGTGCTGGTGTTCGTTGGAAGAAACCTATGTCCGCAGTATCCTGCAATAGGCTCGCTTGATTAAAATCTTCCTGCACCCTAATTGCGTAACACATTAACAATCGGAGTTGGTTTCATTTTGACAGTTCAACAACATTCATTGCGTTATTTACGTTGTCGAGCAGACAAATTTTTCGAACATATGAAGCAATGGGTTAGCAATTTGTTTCAAAATGAAACCAACTCCGATCGATAACATGTTACGCAATTAGGGTGCTGGCTTTGCTCTACATCTCATGCATTGCCATATCAGAATTTCCTATTGGAACCTCCAAACACAATTCCGCCGAATCCATGACGGAAGCAATTTTCCATTATCGGTTCTTACAAACTGTGTTATTCAACAGTCTATACCTAAGTTAGATATTGAGTCACACTAACTGCTCAGAGTGGAGCGAAAAGACGCTGTGGACCCGCAGTTCGTCGAAAGCAATATGCAATGAGTGGGTAATTGTCATGATCCTTGAACTAATACAGACCATCATAATGGTAGCCTTTTTATCTTGAACTGGCATCTGCACACGACTTCATACGCGGTAATTCCTTGGTCCCCGATCCATCCCGTCGCATCGCATCGCCTGCCCACGCTAAAATTACTTCGATTTCGCTTAGCGTTCTTTAGCGGCTCCTAAGGGTCCTAGCGTGATGTTAAGTAGCCTTAACTTCCTCAAAAATTGAGCTATCAATGAAAATGCAAGAATAGATTTTCAAATCCGGCAACCAGAAATTATCGCATTCAAACATACGAACAAAAAAACAAACTCTTCACTTATTAGTTTAGTTAGAAGTTATAGATAGTATTTTGTCGATTTGCATGTTATTTACTTGGAGTGGCTGTCATTTGCCCCGGAGTTGGGGTTTGTGCCCGGTTTATGCCAAGGCTCGCCTATACATAACTGGCGAAAATTGTAATCCTTTATGTACCGCTTTGCATGCTCGCATGAACAATGCCACCGTATGGACCAGAACGAAAAATCTAAAATGTACAGTGCCAAAATTGGGTCCTGGATTTTGTTTTGTGGACAGTTTTTTTTATTTTTTTTATTAATGTAGCTACAGCCCTCGTTTTTGTATTGACAGAAAGTCATTGAAATTCCTGATACTTGGTTTGGTGGCATGACTGCCATCTAATGCCACATTTAGTATGATATCGATAACAATTTTCTGATGACGCCGAGACAGATTTTCGGGATTTTGGCTGACCTTAATGATAACTTTAAGAACTCATAAGAGAACCGACCAAATGTCTTATCAAGCTCTCCGAAACCTAAGGAGTAGGTAGAAGTTGATATAGATGAATGAATTAACGTTTTACCAGAGGACTGATGACACAGTTACATATATACTTTTATAAAAAAACATTTGATATTATTTATTTGGTTTACCTACGTTGTAACACGCGGTTACGCCGCCGCTAAGTGTACTATAGTTAAGACTATTAATAGATAGACACCACTAATAAGGGGGATAGATAACCTTAGGACTTGAGATATCAGTTCCTAGCTAATCTGGACTCTATAGAACGTCATCTACCTGCACCATTGTAAACGACTGTGATAAAATATTACTACGATTCGCGCGCAATCAGAATGGGATGGAACATTGCCAAAGTAAATCGAAAATGGTAGTTCTCGAGCGAAGTTGCGTTAGCAAAGGAGCCACTGCTGAGTATGAGCCTCCTCCCTTTTGTGCCATGCTTCCCTGGGCCGTGAGTCTCATCCAGGTCTTCCCCGCGATCTTCTGTAGGTCATCCACCCACCTGGCCATATTTTTTACCAACACTCTTTCTGCCGTTTCTCGGCAACCATTCCGTTAGGCCTCTGTTCCACCTGCCATCATCACAACTAGCCAAGTGTCCTACCCACTTCCATTTCAGAGTCGTTACCCGTAGTCCTTTTTTTTGTGGATGGGAAATCATCAAATGACTTCTCCCGTTCTGAGCAGAGCAGGAGGGTGTGTCAGACTTTTACTGACTAAAACCCACCCGTGTTCCTTCAGTTGCCTGTGCCAAGGCCACGGTATCTCTTTCGTACAACCCGCGACCCCGGCGGCATCGGCCCTATCGGACCCCTTCTCTGCTGACATCTCTGTGAGGTGCGCGTGGAACACAACGCGCCGCCGGCCCGGGCTTGGTCCTTACCGGACGGCGAGCTACCCATTACTCGCCATCCGCAAGCCCGCGCCTACGGTGGCCGGGAATCGGCTACAGGTTCCCGCCGCCCAGGGCGTCTCCTGCGGCGACTAGGGGCGTGAGGGCGCGAAAGTTCCCTCTCCCTCACGCGTTCCGCCTCCTCCTTTGCAAGCATTACTGCTTCGCAGAAGGAGGTGACGGCCTCCCATGCACTCTCGCTCCGTACTATGGCTGGACCAGGTTCGGACGCGAGAGATCGCCTCCACGAGAACACGGCGGTGCTCCGCCCAACCCGGGCAGACCTCCACTGTATGCTCCACCGTGTCCTCCGGGCGATCCACACAATGGTGACACCCAGGCATTTCCTCCCGCCTTATTCGGAACAGGAATCTCCCGAAACAACCATGTCCGGTGAGGACCTGCATCAGGCGGAAGTTGAGGACGCCGTGGAGCCTCTCCAACCACTTGCACGGAACACACAACCTCGGGGGGGGGGGGGGGGGGGCTTAAACACTGGGGCATCACCAAAATAGGTAGTAGGTAATCTTCAAAAATTACCTTATGGGTTCCATAGAGCAGTACGGCAGTAAACACAACTTCAAAACAGTAGATAGCGACACACACGCCCTCTGGTATCGAGATCCCAACACTGGTTCCGTGGTAGATCGCGAACAGGCCAGCGTCAGCGTGCACCGAGTAACTGTAGATCCCCACCATAAATGCACTGAAGATCTGTAAAGGATTAAATAAATGATTATTTAAATGCTATAAGGGGGAAGTGTCAGGGAAGCCCGCAAAATTGCAATTTTCTTATTTACAATTTGCAGGTCTGTATTAGGTTATAGGCAAGTACGTTTTTACAAAATTGTAATAATTAAATCATCAACCCAGTTGGGTTCTCTAAGTTAGAATTGCCCTCAAATGTCATGATTTCATGAAATTCCTCACTTGATTCCTATATGTTGAAAAAAGTCTGCAGGGGCCGTATTATGAACAATTAATGCCATCATTTTTCCAGTGCTAGAGAGAGACGGAGCTATACATGACCTATATTACCATCCCTTTTTCGCAACGGAATCATGATGGCGTTAATACTTCATAATAAGGACTCTGGACAGCGTAAGTAAATGTGGCATTGCAATTGTGTGTAATACAATTACCACGCTGGGTTTACGTTTTTTATATTTCTATGGTTTACATAATCAGCCTATATTGTTCCCACTGCTGGGCCACAGGCCTCGTCTCTGTGAGAGGGAATGGGCTGTAATCCACTACGCGGGCCCAATGCGGGTTGGCAGATGTAAAAAGTCTTCGAATTTTTGGTTCTAGGTCATGCCGGTTTCCTCACGATGTTTTCCTTCACCGTTTTGATAGTTGTGGTGATGTAATAATTTACACAAAGTAAAGTGCCTGCTTGAATCGAACCCACGACCGATTCGTAAGTCGCGGCCGTTACCACTGTGCCATCACCGCCCTCACTGGGTCATCACTGCTCTCATTGTGTCGGTAAGACGTGGACAGTTATCTATGTAATCAGTCAAAGAGTCACCTTAAATCTCTCACTATACTAATCCGTAACGTATCACATAACTAGTTATAGTTTACCTAATGCTATGCAAATGTTACTTCCTAAAAATTAACCATTTCCTTATTAAAGTATTTTGGCTTTCATGAATTGCGCGGACTAATTAGCAACGATACCTACAGGGGAATCCCTTTTTGTCCGTTATTATTATTTTAATCGGTTAAATGACGTTGAACGAGATCCAAGAAAGTTTAACTCCTTGATTATGTGATGTGATGATGTTTCGCTTGGGGGCGTTTAGAGTCAAAATACACATGAGAGTCAAAAGAATGACTCATGGCGGTTATTTTGTTTTTTTTTTTTTTTTTTGAAAGCTAGTAAGTACCGTAAGGGCGGGTTACTTTGACTCTAGGGCATAACTTTGGCCCTTATCGAGACAACTGTATAAACTGCCCGAAGTGTCACGACCACACAACCGAACGTCGTATGTCCTTCGGTAACTATTAGATGGTGATATAGACGCGTACTTGCGGAACCTTGTGTGGATTTAATGACAGTAAACATCTGTCTCGATTTGGGCCAAAGTTATGCCCTAGAGTCAAAGTAACCCGCACTTATCATATGTTTTGTCATTTTGGGAGGGCTTGACCAAAGCTATCATCACCTCGTATGTCGGTCGATTTCTGGGACACCCTGAACTTGAGATAGGTACAATTCTTTTTTTTCTAGTCCGTGGGTACAATAAATAGTTACAATCAGTAACAAAACAAGTAGGAACCTACATAGACGGTGTACTATATACAAAGTAGAAACCTACTAACACATTAACGTAAATCAGTTCATAACCGAATCAATTGAGACACTCTTTGTGTGGCTGCTCATATTCGTACTCGCATCTACATTACTTCCATTAGTTTAAATTAAATGCTTGGCACTTAATACAGGATCAGTAACAAAAGGTACAAACAAATAGTAACAAAAGTGAAATATAAGTTAATGTTTGATTGTGTTTTAGTAATGTTAACTGCCTCAGAATACGGATTATCTACTGACGCGACATTTGCACGAAAGTGAGCCCGAACGGAAAACGAGGATTGTCCGAGTGCACGAAAGTGAGCCTGACCGAACGATGACGGCGCGCGCGTTCCGGCTCTTACTTTTTTATTTTTTGCAATTTTGTGTGCGGACTGCGGACCCACCCTTTGCCTTCTAGGTTCTTTGGAAAGGTGGTTAGGTACGGTATATTATTGCCAAAAGCCGTGAGGTTGTATCGGCATTATGAAAAAAGTTAGTCGGTGGTTGAAAATCAGTTTTGCGGAACGAGAGGCGCGCGCGGGGGGCGTTTGTTTATTTATTTATTTATTTATTTATTTAGGGAAAACAAACAGTAGCACAATAACAAATAGACAAAATAACTTAAATATTACATTTAACAATTATGCTACCCACTACGTTCTCCACAGATTACAATTTATAGTTTACCGAGATTATTGTTCGTATTTTCAAAACTTTGGAAGAACAAAGGTAAATATTATGATGTTATTTGATTATTCGACACTTAAGCAATATTTTAGGCAATAAAAATACAGGGTTATCGCTTGAAGATCCACGAATGACAGCCGGCCGGGACTAACGGCTTAGCGTGCTTTCCGAGGCACGGAGGAGTCTCGGTATGTAAAGATGGTCACCCATCCACAGTTGTTATTACTGAGCCACGAGCTCGTCTCTGTTCTACAAATATCTTCTATCCTCTTCTACCTTACTGGCAGACAACGCACAGCCTAAGCTGCTGGGTCTAGAAGCTTCAAATTTTGCACAAATATTCCTCTTTTATAGAAGCACTAATGAAGGATTTTTGAAAATTCATCCCCTAAAGAGGGTATAGAAGGGATAAAAGTTTCTATCGAAGTTCGTTATTTTTCATAAATACAGAAATAGGTATATTTTTTTTATGCTGACCGTAGGTAGGGACCGACTGCACTTATAAAAATACTAGCCGTTGCCCGCGACTTTTTCTGCGATCCAGGATGAAAGAAGCCTGTGTCCTTTTCCGGGTGCCAAATTTCATCAGCTGAACCAATTTTAGCGTGAAAGTGTAATAAACAAACTCACTTTCGCATTTATAATATTAGTTAGGATTATTTTCTACATGAAAGCTTCATCAAATTCTTCTTCTCATTTATTTATTAAACACTTTATCAGGCTTTCATACACACGACACGTTTGTCATTGATTCATAACAGTTTGTTGGTCTATCTGCAGGCCGTGACCTTACAGATGAGCATTGACTCAATAGTTAGTGGCGCCATCTATTAGGTACCATTCTTAGAGCAAATAGATTTGTATGAACTTTGAAGACTTTGTTATATTTTTAATAAGACTTTAGAGAGAGATAAAAATAAAAATAATTTAAAAAAATCTATTTCTATTTTTATAAAACAGTTTTTACTTCAAAAACACTTCACCACAACACTACGCAAAGTCGTGACGCAAATAACAAAATCAACACGACTTTGTCTTTACAACACTTCAATTTGTCTGCCACCGTAGGCGTCCGAAAATTAACACGATTAGCCACGTCCGAAAAAATTACGTCGCAAATACGGAAACAAAAATACTTACAAGATTTATGTAACCAAATGTGAGAACACCCCTTCGTAAGGGCATGCAAAAGCAGCACCTTCCAAGGATGGGCCAATCACAATACATGTTGAAACGAAACTGAAACTTGTCTTGTTGAAACGAAACGGGAGTTTTGTGTGCGTTTGAGAAACACGCGCGCGTCGTCCCGGGTTATTGTCAGGACTGATGAATCAAGCTATTTGTCAACGTATTTATCTAATGGAGATGTCTGCCTACAGTGCCGGACATCTGAGCTA
Organism: Cosmia pyralina; assembly: GCA_946251885.1. Classification (NCBI taxonomy): domain Eukaryota; kingdom Metazoa; phylum Arthropoda; class Insecta; order Lepidoptera; family Noctuidae; genus Cosmia; species Cosmia pyralina. Next base: position 4,847,864 of record OX276355.1, on the reverse strand, counting down.
CTGTTACACTTCATAACGATGTATGTGACGTGTATAGGCCGACAAAAAAGTTTTTGTAAGATTCTACATACTGAAATAGTTAGCATTTTATAGGTGCCCGGCCCCAACAACAAGGCTATAAATATTAGATTCATGCACCATCAGTTGGTAACTATAGAAGACCAACGAACACGAATCTCAGTAGTGCAATGTCAAAGATGCCAGCGTATGGACACTCATAAACTGCTGTATGAGGCCCTTCCAGTGCGTGAAATGCGCACAATAACTCAAAACAGCTGAATGCCCAAAGCAGGATCGCTATACCCCAGCAAAATGTGCCCTGTGTCAAGGCGCTCTCATCCAGCAAACTTCAAAGTATGCGAAGTATATAAATAAATACTAGCAAGGAAGTCAACAACATACAGCCTCACATTAAGGCCAGAGAAAACCCAAAACCAGATGCCGATGGCAAGGTCTAGTCACTAAAAAAAAACTACCCATTCCTACCAACCCTACCCAACCGGACCACGGCCAAGACCAAACAAAATGCAAAAGCCAATATGCTGAAGCAACAAAAGCCGACAAAACCTCCAAAGATGAGAATGTTCCCACAGTAAGCAAAGCACAAAGCATCTTACATGAGATGCTTTTAAAAGAAAAATTTGATCTATTCTTACAACAAATGAGTGGGTTAATAAATCTAGAAACAAGCAAGAAGATGAGCAAGTCACTAAGATGTCACAAAGACTTCTCTCAAGATAGCAATGTGGAACCCAGCGGGGCTATCTCCAAATAAAGTAGAGGTAGAAGTTCTGTTATTCACCCATAACATAGACATGACGACGACGATGACAACGACGACGACGGTTCTTGAGGTTCTCGAACTATTATTGTTAAGTATTGTTTTTTTTTTTAGAATATTGTTCCGCAAGCTTAACAAAATTACAAAAAATAAAAAAGTAAGAGCCGGAACGCGCGCGCTGTCATTGTTCGTTCAGGTTCACTTTCGTGCACTCGGACAATCCTGGGTTTTCGTTCGGGCTCACTTTCATGCAATGGTCGCGCGAGTGGGTAATGATTTTTATTTCGGAATAAAGAATCCATAGTGTTAGGGCCTACTTCACGATGTCCGAATACCCACTACTTACCGAATAAATTCAAAAATGGACCTGAATTTGTTTGAAATTATCTGCAGAGTAAGTTAATAGGAACTTAATCGTAGGTGGTGAAACAGGCCCTTAGTAACATAATATTAAAACAACTTATTATCTAGTGTTAGTGTCAATCACCCTCCGCACAAACTGCTTTACAATTGGAGAGCTGAAACTCTCCGCTACAGTTTTCAGGATGCTATTGCGACTGTCTCTCACTCTCCTCAGCAGCGAAGCTGTTTTTTTGCGAACAATCGCGTGAAACCCTTCGGTACGAGCTTGAGCAAACATTTCCGACACGCTGCAGTAGCGAGGAAGTCCCAACAACATCCTGAAACCAGTATTGTAAGTACTAAACGCAGGGGATCTCTGAGAATTTTTGGCGTAACTGACCCATAGATTACTCGTGTAGACTCTGGCAGTAAGCCTTGAAAATAATGATTTTTACTAGGTCCGTACACCGAGCAAATCTACGAGCCAGCACGTTGCACCGGACGGCGAGTGCCCTGCGCTCCCTCTCTATAACTACATGAAAGTGACGTGACGTAGGTATTTAAAAGTGGATACTTAACCTTTTAATTATTGACCTGTTTAAAATAAAACAATAATAAAAAAGGATTAATAAAAACAATTAAAAAAACTTTTTTACAAAAAAATACAACCGACTTCCAAAAACAACACTACAAAGTGAAAAATAACTTGTCTAGTTAAATGTATTTTCGTTTTTTGCCACCGACTTCCGAAATTTTTCACTTTGTAGTGTTGTTTTTGGAAGTCGAAGAAAAAAAAAGGGGAGGCCTTTGCCCAGCAGTGGGACACAATGTAGGCTAATAAAAAAAAAAAAAAGTGTTGTTTTTGGAAGTCGGTTGTATTTTTTTGTAAAAAAGTTTTTATTTTTCACTTTTTAGTTGTGTACCTACCCCACACAAATTCAAATACCACTACCTGCAAAACAAACTAGAACATCATCCATATAAAAGTGGGGAAAAAATACGTATTATTGAAGCTAACTCAAAAACTACCGAAGCAAAGTTAATCAATTTTACATGGGACCAACTGTGATGTATACACTCTCGAACAAAACAAAAAAAAATCCAAATCAGTCCAGCCATCTTCGAGTAATCGGGGAGCATACATAAAAAAAAAAAATAAAAAAAAAGGTTCCGACGAATTGAGAACCTCCTCCTTTTTGAAGTCGGTTAAAAAGGATTAATAAAGCCATGGTAATTTAAATCATAATTTTTAAACCATACTGTAAAACCCGCAATCCTGAACTTTACCCGTAAGTAGCCAGAGGTCACTGAACATATCCTTTCTATATATTTGGTGGAGTAACTGAATTAGTTTTTGCTATAGGCTAATTCATTATGGTTATCCTGAGACAGATGTAGCTTGTAGGTAGGTAGGTACAGTCAACAAAAGAGATATCTGGGCAGGGTATACTAACATATTTGTATGTGAATTGCTTCATCTTCAATTTCTTGAAAATATACATTTTTGTCTTGTTGTGTTACAATGTATTGCAAAAACAAAGTAATATAAGTATATAAAATTTAACATGAAGCAATTTACATACAAATATAATAATTATGTTAGTCCCTGCCTAGATATCTCTTTTGTTGACTGTACCTACTTATAAAGTTTTATTACATACAGTCAATAACTACTTGCGACAGTTGCGGGAGGTTTCAGTATCCTGCTGTCTTAGAAATTCATGTCTTTTCACCCATCTTGACAACATCAAATTGCTTGAGCACATCGTGATTATTTTCCAACGATAACAAAGAAATGCCACATACCGTGTTCTGAATCAGATCATCCGCTAAACTGCATAATGACGGAAACTCCGACACTGAACTCAAAAATAATTTCAACTCTATTCCTACGAAATAAGGACGTAAATAAAATTATACTTAATTATACAATTTACAAACATTTCGCTGATAATAGTGATAACAATTTGACCTCGTGGAAAATCATACTAAACCCAGTCATTTGTTTTTTAATTGAGCGTTAAGCACTTATTGTAATACATTGCTTTTTACATACAGGAGCTAAATACAAATAGTCATATAAAATATTCAATGTTCTTGAAACCTATTATTTCAAAGCAAGCAAGAATTCTCGGAATCGACTCGGACCTCCGTGATTCGGACTTACCTAGTTATTGTTTTACATTGAATTTTTATATTAAAACGTATTTTTGATTACGAACGGACATCATAATATTTATTGCCGGTTTTTGATATTTTTGTTATTTTCCCAATGTTTTACATAACAAAGTCTTAATAAACATGTTTTCCGTCAAGGCATGGGTAAGTACGAATAATAAAAACTTTTTTACAAAAAAATACAACCGACTTCCAAAAACAACACTACAAAGTGAAAAATAACTTTAATTTCAGAAGTCGGTGTCTAGTTAAATGTATTTTCGTTTTTTGCCACCGACTTCCGAAATTAAAGTTATTTTTCACTTTGTAGTGTTGTTTTTGGAAGTCGGTTGTATTTTTTTGTAAAAAAGTTTTTATTTTTCACTTTTTAGTTGTGTACCTACCCCACACAAATTCATATACCACTACCTGCAAAACAAACTAGAACATCATCCATATAAAAGTGGGGAAAAAATACGTATTTTTGAAGCTAACTCAAAAACTACCCAAGCAAAGTTAATCAATTTTATATGGGACCAACTGTGATCACTCAGGAACAAAACAAACTCGAACAAAAAAAAAAACAAAACAAAAAAAATCCAAATCGGTCCAGCCATCTTCGAGTAATCGGGGAACATACATAAAAAAAAAATAAAAATAAAAAAAGGTTCCGACGAATTGAGAACCTCCTCCTTTTTGAAGTCGGTTAAAAACTGGTAAGTAGATAGGCATAAAGTAGGACCCAAAGAGTATGCAATGTGTCCCAATGTGCCCAGACCGAAAGCTGTTGTCTGTTCAGCAAAGAGCGAGTCGCTCTGATAGTCGAGCCGCAGATTGACACGTTTTAAAAGAGCCCTACAATGGTACAGTCAGCAACAAAAGTCGATTAACATTTGAGTTTACTCAATCTTAATTATTGAGAAAAATACTCCATTAAAATCGGAGCAGATGTAAATTTTATGGAAAATTAACTCTTATCTAATAAATGAAATGCTAAAAAGCAGGTTATCGTATCATTTTGTGTTAATTTAGATGATGACAAAAAGTAGCAGTTAACCGACTTCTGTTGCTGACCGTACAGCTACCATACCACCAACGCTAATGTTGAGCACTTCGAACAAGAATCAATGAAACAATCGATGCAATCTCTCATATTTACCTACGGTTAGGTAGCCAGTAACCCGCACCCTAATTCCGTAACACATTATCAATCGGAGTTGGTTTCATTTTGAAACAAATTGCTAATCCATTGCTTCATATGTTCGAAAAATTTGTCTGCTCGACAACGTAAATACCTAACGCAAATATTGTTGAACTGTCAAAATTAAATCAACTCCGATTGATAATGTGTTACGGAATTAGGGTGCCGGAAATGAGTCAGTGCCATCTTTTAATCGTTTCTGTAAACTCCTCAAAAATCCAAGCGGGGGCAATACGTTAATACAAAACCATCCCACAATTCCACACCCTACCGGTAGGAGACTCCTATTACCAAAGTTCATTATGAAGAAGTATTTATATCCTTAATATTATGACATGTGATACTCACCTAGATTTTTTTGCGGATCGAGGCAAATGGTCTAGAGATTTAGGTAAGATTATCATGGTGACCGGTCTACCATAATCCATAACTCTTTCCAGAAATGTTTTTCCTTTGGCTGTTCGTAGAACCCTTTGCTTGAAAAATAAGCCAAATGTTTATGTATAATGTCAAAACCACAGGTCAAAACACAGTGTCAAAAAGCCATCCATAAGCGTAAAATTTGACCGAGTTTGATACGAAACGCCAATGCTTAGCGCCAATGTTGAATTTTCCAAAGGCGCGCATGGCGTACCTAAATATTATTTCTAAGATTGTAAATGTGCAACATACCAGTTACCTTTCCGACGATTGCGTCGTTTTTGATGCTATATTCGTTAAGATGCGGAAGCATGGTCATCTGTGCATGGACCTTGGTAATTATAAAGTACCTACTTATGATACATCATGTGAATGGAGTCAAAAAGACCGTCTTCCCTTTATCCCCTGAGTATCCTTTCTGTCTGGCGCAGCAGCGACATTCTTGCAATCTTTAGGTAATGGCGAAAGTATGTTGATGACCTGAATAGTTTATAAGTTAGCCCATATTCACAACATTTCAATGAAATAAAAAGTTCTAAACGATCATGATTTATGTAAGAATGAATCAGACTAAGTTGTTAAAATGCTCGAATCAATTGCCGCAGTCACTGAATAGATTATAATAGCCCACGAATGAGTGATTTATCATCATAATCATTTCAGCCAAAAGACGTCCACTGCTCGACACAGGCCTCCCCCAAGCACCGCCACTTCGACCTGTTCTGTGCTTCCCGCATCCAGCGGATTCTTGCGCCCTTCACAAGGTCATCGGCCCACCTTGTGGGAGGCCTTTGGCCAAAGTTACGTCATCCGGTACGCGCTCGCCACTCCAGAACCTTTTGGCCCTATCAGCCATCTGTTCTACGAGCAATGTGCCCTGCCCACTGCCACTTAAGTTTGGCAATTCTTCGGGCTATGTCGGTTACCATGGTTCTCCTGCGTATCTCTTCATTTCTGATTCGATCACGTAGGGAAACTCCAATCGTAGCCCTCTGCATTGCCCTTTGGGTAACTTTTAGCCTTCTTTTATAGCCCATGGTGATCAACCACGAATGAGCGATTGTACCCATAGAATTAGCAATGTTGTTTGAGAGCTGTATGACAATATTGGTGTACAAAAAAGTATAATAGAAGTAATCTATCTTGCGCTATGTGTCACGTGCACGGAACCAATTATTTCTACATTTGATTCAACAGATGAATATACTCGTATTAGTAGCTCCAGAATCATAAGGGGAAATTATGTATGCAAACGCACAATGCTTCACTAGCGTTGTACCCAAGTCTAGTATCAATTTTATAAAAATTAAGAGTTAAGGGTCTGATTAATCAGCCATCCTTGGCCAACCACGGTCGTGTTGGCCCGGTGGCAAGACCGCGGTGTTGTGAGTAGACGACACGACGCGCGACGACTCGTCAGCATTGTTTGAGCGAGGCGCGAGTGCATCAAATGAACTTTGAATACAGGGTGTAAAGGACTGCCCTCCACAAACTAACAGAGTGCGTTCAGCTCCTTGTTTTGAATCATATTCCACTGGAAAATTTCACAGGGTCGTTTCGGTATCGTTCGGGTATCGTTTTTAAGGTTCCGTACCTCAAAAGGAAAAAATGGAACTGACGGACAGACAGACAGACAACGAAGTGATCCTATAAGATCACTTCGTTGTCCGTCCGTCTGGCTATCTGTATCTGTCAGTATGTCAGGATTATTTTTCTCAGGAACGCGTGGAGATATCAAGTTTTAATTAATATCAAATACGTAGGTATAGGTCCCTTAGACTTCTATAAATAAATCAAGCTTCTAAATCAATGCGAACAAAAATACGGCCATTAATGCGACATATTTTGATACTCGCAAGTAAATCAAAACCTACGGGGAACTTTCCGTTGTCCTAGAATCATGACAAAGTCCGAAAATTGTTAATTTGTAATGTTATCACATAAAAAAATACTTTCAAGTCTGTCAGTCTGTCAAGACCCTTTTTCTCAAGAACGCATGGAGGTATCAAGTTAAAATTAATATCAAATACGTAGATCTATAGTCCCTTGGAGTTCTAAAACAATCAAGCTTCTATGTCAACGCAATAAAAAAATATGATCATTTATGCGACATAATTTTCATACTCGCAAGTAAAAATTCTTTTCAACTACGGAACCCTTCGTTGTGCGTGGTCCGACATGGACCTGGCCGGTTTTAGTTACTATGAATTCCTTCATGTCTTAAAGTGAACTTTATTCGTGATCTCGGTGTTATCATTGATTCTAAGCTTTGTTTGGATCTACAGATAGGAAAGATTGTTAATAAAGCGTATCAACTATACGGATTTGTATTACGATCAATAGTTGATTTTAAAAAGCCTTCTTCCTATATTTACTTGTATAAGTCTCTTGTACGCTCTCAATTAGAGTAAGTATGCCGTGTCCGTCTGGAGTCCATATTACAAAAAGTACGTTGAAATGATTGAGCGTGTTCAGTACAAATTCCTGCGTACCATGCATTATAGATGCTATGGATATTATTTGTCTTTTATAGATTTACTTGCAAAGTATAAGCTCGCAACACTTGAAAATAGACGTAAGTATTTAGAAGCCATGAATTTATATAATATTGTTAAAAAGAAATTTGACTGCATTGAACTGTCCAACATGTTGTGTTATGCGGTTCCTAGGACAGTCCATAAGCGAAAGGTGCGCGCTGGCAGATTATTTTCAGTGGGCACTTGCAAGTCCAACTCTGGTTTGCGTTCGCCTGTTCGCAGAATGGTCGATTCCTATAATAGGACTTTTGAACATATAGACATTTTTGCATGTCCTCCCCCTATAAGTTCAAAAGTCTTATACTCAAGGAGCTTTCTTGAATTGTTATTTTATAATTTTCTTTTCGTGCCATTTTTTGAGTGTCATATACCTACATTATTGTTACACACCCATTATACACACATACACACCCCCACACACACTACACATGTACACTTTATTATTATTATTTTAAACACAATACGTAATGTACCTACAAAAAAAAAAAAATCTTTTATTTGTAACCCTAGCGATTATTCTCACTGTTTGTATCCTGTAGTTAATCTGTGAACAGCGTTGTGGGCTGCAATATTGTCTATATGTTTTGTGTATTTCTTTATATATGTTTTATATTGTAGCTGTTAGTTGTTCCTTTTTTTTTTTTAATAAAATAAAATAAAATGTCAATGTAAAATTACATTATCAACTCCATTTAAGTAAATAAAAAAAAACCACAATGTACACAGATCATATGCTGACAATGTATGTTGACTATTCTAACGAACGACGCGTAAAATCAGCCGTTCACTTTCTGCCTAGCTACAGAGTTCATCGAACTCACCGCATACCTATTACCTACCCCTCCCAACCGGTAACAGACACTCCAGTTTTTGCACAAAAACACAAACAACATTTGAAACTGTCAACTATTATTTGACTACGACTTTTGTTTATTTTATTGACATTCTATTATTTACATTATTGACATTAGCTTAGTTATTGACGGATACTCCTTGACATTGGCAATTTAAATTTGATATGGTAATGTTTTCCAATTTATTGTTATTGAGCATGTTCTTTTATGTTTTTATTTTTTTTTATTATGTGTAAATTTTGCATGCCCATGTGACGGCAGAGCATGGAGTACTTACTCTAATACGTATAACATCTATTCCATATACCCATGTTGGCAAAGAAATAAATGATTTGATTTGAAACAGAACAGGTTAATTGGATTCCCATAACGTTCCTGAAAAAATTTCATGTACCCGTCATCTGCATCCGGTCATTATCTTCCCTTTTCTGTCTGCGGAAGGCTAGCTGTCCCTTACACCCTGTATAAACTTGGCCAGCTCGTGTATCAAGAAATACGAGCCTAGAACCGCAGTAATAAAAAGGATGATGACAAAAAAAAAAATTTTTTTTCTTTTTCTTGACACTTTTTTCTTTTTTTAAATAATCAATAGATTACGGCGATACATTGAGTTAAAATATGGCATGACGTCACCCTAGCTAGATTTTATACGTCGAAGTGACGTAGCGAGCCCCCACTCCAACTTTAATGCGTGTTATCTAAGAAATTTTTTATTAATAAGTATGATACAGCAAAAAATACGTGTCTAATATTTTTTTATTATCTGACTGACGCGTGACGGTCTAAATAGGATTTCTTTTTTTTTTACCCAGGCATCATCTCTATTGATTATGTAGGTGCCGCGGTTTTGGCTCACTCGTCGATCAAGCCACGTACACACGGTTATAGATCAAGCTATACATTTCCATTAGAAGCTCATCTTGCATTATATAGGATTTCCTTACAATGAGAGGTCAGTGTAAACTGGAAATGTATAGAAAGAAAAGAAAGAAAGAAAGAAAAACTGTTTATTCACATGAAAGTGACGCACATTACATAGAGTATAACTTGATGTGTAGCCGTGTGTACAAATATTAAAAACTAAATTTCCTACCACCAGTTACGGAGCCTATTCTACATCATGTTCTTCGTGGTGACTATTATATTGATGTACACGCCGAACTCGAAGCACGCTGAGTCACAGCCCACAGTTGCCAGCTTTGCTATCGTGTTCCCATCCTATATCATCCTGATTGTCACTGAATGCTTTGTTTTCACGTTCACTCATTATCTGGCATTGGGAATCTACAACGTATGTATTAATAAGATACTTTTATTATCATTTCTTCTTACAGCATGTGCGCACGGCTACAGATCAAGCTATACATTTCCAGTATAAGCTAATCTCGCATTGCATTTTTTTTTCAATGAGATGTCAGTGTAAACTGGAAATGTATAACTTGATGTAGCCGTGTGTACATCTTTACATAATATAAAATGAAGTTGCTTCCGCTGTCTGTTCGCTTAGTCTCTTAAAATTCTCAACGGATTTTAATGCAGTTTTCAGCAATAGATAGAGTGATTCAAGAGGAAGGTTGTTAAGAAGAGAGAAATTGGAAAAGTTGCCGGGAAAATTAGAAAATTTCGGAAAACTGAAAGTACATTTCCTATGGGAATTTTATATGAATTATTTAAATTTTCACAGGACAACGTCTGTCGGATCAGCAAGTATTAGTTGTATTAAAAAACTCGTGCCGTGGTATTCATCTTAGCCAGGCAACAAAGTGGTTAGTCGGGCTGTCTGCACAGGCTGTGTCAGACGTAGGTACCATCGCGGACATTTGCGGTGAACCATTTTTGAACCTTAGTACCATAGTGATAAGGTCGAAAAGTGGTTCACCGCAAATGTCCGCGATGGTACATTTGGGTACCGCTACTTGTGGAGGCTTTATATTCCCCTTATTTCAAAATTAAGTTATGTGGTTGGTTATTTATAAAGATAAAATGAAAAAAGAAAAAAAAAAGAAAAATAAAAAAAACCACCAACCAACCATCACCAAAAACCAAACCAAACCAAACCCAACCATCAAACCATCAAACCACCAAACCATCAAACCAAAACAAACAAACCATCTATAAATGGTTTTATAGATGGTGTGCATAATAAAGAGTATTCTATTCTATTCTATTCTAAGACGCCAAATGATTGGTAAAATGTTCATCATAATGACATAAGTAACTATCGGTGCAAAACAGACGTCGTTTACAATTTTTCATACATTTCAATAATTCATACAAAATTCCCATTACAATTAAAATGCACTTTCAGTTTTCCCGAATTTTCCAATTTTCCCAGTAAATTTTCCAATTTTTAGGGTTCCGTACCTGAAAAGGAGAAAACGGAACCCTTATAGGATCACTTGTTTGTCCGTCTGTCTGTCTGTCTGTGCGTCTGTCTGTCTGTCTGTCCGTCTGTCTGTCTGTCTGTCTGTCTGTCAAGACCCTTTTTCTCAGGAACGCGTGAAGGTATCAACTTGAAATTAATATGAAACACGTAGGTCTATGGTCCCTTGGAGTTCTAAAAAGATCAAACTTCTAAGTCAAAGCAATAATAAAATACGGCCATTTATGCGATAGGTACTTGCAACTAAATCAAAACCTATGGGGTACTTCCCGTTGACCTAGAATAATGAAATTTGGCAAGAAGCAAGGTCTCAAAGCAACAACATACTTATTGTAACATACTTATTATTTTTGTCTCTATTTATAAAATAAAACTACCTTTGTGATGAGAGAAATAAAATAAATAAAAATAAAATAAAATAAAATAAAATAAAGCACAAATAGTGGAGTCCGAAAAATGTTAATTTGTAATTTTATCTCATAAAAAAACTTTTTTTGGGATTACAATGTTCAGAGGCCGTATTCGTATTTTAATCCCAAAAAAAGTTTTTATTTAATGCCGATTGCCAATTTCGCTGATTTACGTGATTTTACAAACGTAATTTTAGAGTTAAAATACTGTATTTCAATAAGTTTTAATGCACAAGATCATTTCAAATATGATTATTTTGCGTCGAGTTTATAATGCGAGAATTAGGTTGTTTTAAATTTTTTTTTAATGCCAAATGTTTTGAATTTTTTGCATTTTTTTTAGGAAATGGGTTGATTTTGAACTGATATTTGTTCATGTTGTCTTAATTTTATTAACGAGAGTAATAAGTAGCCGAAATTAAAAGCAATTAGTTGCCCATTTTCTCTAAAATTTTACTAAGTTAAATATTTTTCTGTATTTGAATTTTTTTACTTAAAAATTTTATATGAAAGACGTAAAAAGTGATTCATACATTGTATAGACAACTTTCACACAAATAATTATTTTTTTCATATCCATTAGAAGTCAAAACAATTCGATATTAATAATATAATAATAATAAGGTTTATTCACAAGATAAAAATACAGAAACACATTTAAAATGTACATTACACTTCATAAAATTTCAAAATCTGTATAAAAAGTATATAAACCCTGTCTCCTAGACTAGAATAGCCTGTATTCTAAGAGACAGTGTTCGGCCAAATAATTATTTTTAAACAATTAAATACAAGATATGAACATAATATTCTAAACCTCTTACAGCAAAAAGTCACAAAACAGTCACGGGTTTAGGTCGATTTATCAAAATTATAATATATAATAAAGATGAAAAAGTAGCTCATACATTAAATCACAATTGAAATAATCTTTCATAGTGTGCATTAAAACTGTAAAATCACGTTGTAAAATCACGTAAATCATCGTAATCGGCAAAATTTCGTGTACGGCCTCATAGGTTTGTTTTTGGGATAAATTCCTTTCAACTACGGAACCCTTCATTGTGCGTGGTCCGACACGCACTTGGCAGTTTCTTTTTTTCATTCAATTAGGAAGGAAGATTTAGGAAGATTTTATGGGTTTCCTTTCATTTATTGTATCATGTTGTTAGAGAGATTTGATACTTATGATTACTCCTATCGATTGATGCCATAAAAGTACAGGCTGTTATTTTTGGAATTTTAGGCGGTTCTATTCGCGAGTGGGGCAAGCGAAATATCCAATTTGCTATCAGTATTTAGAATAGGTATACTTTCCCTCCAGGTGAGGTTAAAAAATTCCACCCTGTATACTATATATAGACTAGCTTCTGCCCGCTACTTCGTCTGCGTGAAATTTCTTGTTCCCCCGACCCACCCCTTCGCATCACATCGCCAGCCCGTATTACTTAGTTTTTGCTTAGCGTTCTTTCTGACTTTTTTTCAGTTTGCTCGGCTCCTAAGGGTCCTAGCGTAATGTTAAATGGCCTATAACCTTCCTCAAAAATTGGCCTATCAAATGCATAAAGAATTATTGAAATTCAACTGGTAGTTCCAGAGATTAGCGCGTTCAAACAAACAAACTCTTCAGCTTTATTATTAGTTGGTATATAGATAAATAAGTAAGACACATTGGTCCAGTGATGAGCTTAATTTTTATTATTTTTCAGGAGTGCTCGTGCCAAGTGCAGCAATACTTAATATGTCGTTTCTGCGCATTCCTTCTAGAAGCAGTCGCTTTAATAGCTCTATGCTTCAATCATCACTACTATATTGGCTGGTACTTAGTGTTCCTTATGATAATTAGTAAGTAAACTGTTACCCAAGTACTTACAATGATTTAATTTTTAACCGACTTCAAAAAGGAGGAGGTTCTCAATTTTTTTTTTTTTTTTTTATGTATGTTCCCCGATTACTCGAAGATGGCTGGACCGATTTGGATTTCTTTTGTTTTATTCGAGAGGGTATACATCACAGTTGGTCCCATATAAAATTGATTAACTTTGCTTGGGTAGTTTTTGAGTTAGCTTCAATAATACGTATTTTTCCCCCACTTTTATATGGATGATGTTCTAGTTTGTTTTGCAGATAGTGGTATTAGAATTTGTGTGGGGTAGGTACACAACTAAAAAGTGAAAAATAAAAACTTTTTTACAAAAAAAATACAACCGACTTCCAAACACAACACTACAAAGTGAAAAATATTATAACTTTAATTTCGGAAGTCGGTGGCAAAAAACGAAAATACATTTAACTAGACACCGACTTCCGAAATTAAAGTTATTTTTCACTTTGTAGTGTTGTTTTTGGAAGTCGGTTGTATTTTTTTGTAAAAAAGTTTTTAATAATATCAAGACGTGACCTGTCAAACGTTTGCTTAATGCAGGCTTACCTACTTAATTACATGAGAGTAGGAACCGAGTGTACCCCAATAATGTACGTCTCATGCGGCTGAAAGTTTGTTCAATTGATTGAAACCGGGACATATCAAAGCTGGTGCTAGCTATAACCTCCTAAAAGTTTACGAGTCGCGTCAAAAATAGGTAGATTAAGTAGGTACCGCTTTCTTCGTGTAGCCTTAGACCCGAGCGCCTAACGAAAGCCTAGTCTTCCGATGTCATTATTTTTTTAGCTTATAGACAATTGCCTTTGTTAAAATTCGATGTGCCATCGTTATGGGCTAGGTACTGAAACTGTATTTTATTATTACAGTTCTGGAGTTATACTCGTTCATCGTTGTGTATAGCTATTTCATGGAAATGGGAGAAGAAGAAAAGGTGAAAGAGGGCGAAGACACTGAACTGAATTTTGACAGCGAGCTCTACGGGAGTATGCCAGACACGCGAGATTCACGGGAGACACAAAGTATGCGAGGGTCGCGAGACACGCAAGGGCCACCGTGCTTTACGCCAGAGCAGCGAGCACCACGAAGTACGCCAGAGCCGCGCGTGCCGCCATTTACGCCAGAGTCGCGCGTGCCGCCATTTACGCCAGAGTCGCGCGTGCCGCTATTTACGCCAGAGTCACGCGTGCCGCCATTTACGCCGGAGCCATGCGGAGCGCCATTTACGCCAGAGCCGCGAATGCCGCCATTAACGCCACAGCCGCGTGGGGCTCCATTAGCGCCAGAGCCGCGCGTGCCGCCATTTACGCCAGAGTCACGCGTGCCGCTATTTACGCCGGAGCCACGCGTGCCGCTATTTACGCCAGAGCCGCGCGTACCGGCATTTAAACCACAGCTGCGCGGGGCGTCATTGACGCCACAGCCGCGCGGGGCGGCATTGACGCCACAGCCACGCGGGGCGGCATTGACGCCAGAGCCGTGTGGGGCACCATTAACGTCAGAGCCGCACGTGCCGCCATTAACGCCACAGCCGCGCGCAGCGCCATTGACACCACAGCCGCGCGGGGCGTCATTGACGCCAGAGCCGCGCGGTGCGCCATTCACGCCCGAGTCGTGCGGGGCGCCATGTAAGCCAGAGCCGTGCGGGGCGCCATGTAAGCCAGAGCCTTGCGGGGCGCCATGTAAGCCAGAGTCGCGCGTGGCGCCATCTAAGCCAGAGCCACGCGTGGCACCATTTAAACCAGAGCCGCGAGCTATGCAAGCGTCGCAAGATACGCGAGCGCCGCGATCTACGTCAGAGCCGCGATCTACGTCAGAGCCGCGAGAAACGCGAACGACGCCAGATACACGAACAATGCAAAATGCGCGAGAGATGCGCGGTATGCAAAATGTGCAAGATATTATGCCAGATTTTCGAGATCCGAGGTGTATGCGAAATATGCCTGATCATAAATATGGTTTTTATAGACGCCACAAAAATTACCCTGATTGACTGAGGGGGCAACAATGGGTGGACCCCTACCGATTGCTGTTAATTTATTGTTCAGCATATTGTATGAAGCCAAGTTAACCAACCTACTTATAATTTACGTGTTACAATTATTACAATAAACAATCTATCTTCTATCTATTTTCTATTATAAATAAAAAGAGAATACTGACTGACTGACTGATTGACTGACTCATCAACGCCCAGCGCAAACCCTTGGACCTAGAAAGCTGATATTTTGCACAGAGGTTCCCTTTACAATGTAGACAAGGAATATGGAAGGAATTCCTGGTAGTACATTCCCGTGGGATATTTTCCGACATTCACGCGGGCGAAGCCGCTGTCAATAGCTAGTGGTGAATATAAATAATGCGACCAACGCAACGTCATGTTTATGTCACAGCCAACTGGTTGAATTAGGCATTTGGTCAACCGCCCGGCCTAAATGGTGTTCAGCCGATACGTCAAATACAACATTTAATTAAACTTTTTAAACTTTCGCGATTTGTAGACATTATAAACAAAACTGAGAACGGACGGGCGGGCGTTTAAAAAGGAATATCGCGAGAAGACCCGTTCTCAGTTTTGTTTATAACATTTAATTATCTGGCTGGCTGATGTTTAGGCCATTTATGCAATAGGGCCATGCAATAGGTATTTCGGTAGGTCATTTAGATAAATTATTTCATTCCAATTTAAAATTACAAAGTAAAGGTAACGCACCGTTCTTGAGAAAAACAAATTATTGTAACTTAATCTCAAAACACTTTTAAGTTGTTTCTGCAACGTCTCCGGCGCTGCGGGAAGTGCAACCCCTTCGCCCTCACGTAACGAAGGACAGGCACCCATGCTCACCTCCGCAGCTTCGCCTTCGGGCGACCAGCCCTAGCCGCTACGTTTCTGACGGGTGCCTATCTTCGGTGCTTTGTCACAGCGGCAACGGGCGGGGGCTGCGCTCCTTTCGCACCTCCGGATTTTTATATACTCTCTAGGGGTAGCAGCCAAAAGACTACGTGGAGTCGGGGTGCCCCGATTCGGTTTTGCGTAAACGCATATAAACTGTCATAAACAACAGAATATATTTATTGTGGCTTGTCGACGTCATATTAACAGTGTGGATTTCAGCGCCAGGTGGCAGAAAATGGGACTAAATTTAAAACGAAATGTCTGGGCTAGGCAAGTAGTTAAACGCTATCGATCCAAGTAATTTGCTTAGCCGTTTGATTGAATGGCTGAATATCATTCAGGCCATTGATTGAATGACGGCATTTAGGGAAATGGCTAGGCGGTTGACCAAATGGCTGCGACATTTATATGAATTGCATCGACAGCGGTCTAGCAGTGCAGCCGCGGCCTTATAATAGGACGTTTTTACCAATTCATTTAAGGACCATAGTGGCATGTTAATGTATGAAAGTTTTTATTACGAGTACGTACAGAATAGGTACGATAAGACATTATCCCTAATACATGCAATACTTTCAGTAACGCAACTTGGCCAGATAAGTACCTACCTAAGTAGGGACATATGTACTTAATATGTACTTATGTATGAACCCAAAACCCTAGGGGGGGGGGGGGTTTGTTGCGAACCCCATAGGTTCACAACTACTGATGAAGATTTTTTTCCCATCGGATGATGTTTTTTTACGTAAAGGATTTTCCTTATGCACACATGGGGCGCAATTGGCGCGTCAGAAGTTTTAGATCACACTTACGAAGATTATCAGATAAATATCCTACTTCGACAACAACCTAAAAAAACACCCAGAATAATCGAGGTTGATGGGCAACTGAAATAGTTTATTTACTAATGGTTCATTGGTCATCCGTTATCGACATCGCCCTTTCATATATCCATATCAGATAACTGATACTCGGCTAAGTTATTATCAGAGACAAACCCAACACACGCCGACATTTTTTTAAATATTGTTCACTAATTTAATAAATGTACAAAGTAATATTTGAAAATAGAATCAGTCTGACTGTGGTTTGTGGTTCATAGTTTTATATTTTTATTTTTTGTGTTAGTGAAATAAAAAGCCATGGGTATCGAACTGCCAAGGTATAGCAAATGCTGTTATTGCATTCCTTTAAAGATTGGAGTGTTAATCATCGGTTATATTTCTATCGTGAGTACTGGTTTTTTTTATTTAATAATTCCACATAGTATGGCAGTGTCTTGTCTGAATTTCTGTACCTACTTCTGTGTTCTAACTCCACCACAAATCACTAAATATGCATTTTTAAAGCTAAATGTGTTAAAATCATCATTCTGTCTCTATCATCTTCAAACGATTAACAGAAATAGAATGATGTTTTTTAGTCGTAGCGCTAAATGTATTTAGTGAGTTGTGGTGCAAGCGCCCGTTATTTTTAATTAGCAATGAGTGTCGCGTAATCGTCATATTATACCTTTTTACTAGGAGTACTGTAAAGGCGCAGGTCCTCTAATGGGGGATTTCGTAACTACAGAAAATAAAGACATGCCGGGAGACGAAAGGCATAAGCCGTATATATTTATATTAATAACTCTGTTCCAAGATAAAAAAAAATATCACACTATCACACTGCATAAGCGGAGCCCTAGCTAAAATCTATCTGCTATCCTACAAAGAAAAACGAGGTTCGTTTTTCTTTCTAGAACACATTCCATTTAAATGATTGAATGTCAGCCAGTATAATATTGTTGAGGCTTGATCAAAGCATCAAACCTCTACAGTAGGTACCTACATAATTATATTTATTTTTTCTAAATTCTCAATTATTATGCATTGTAGTCCATTTTGCTCTCTTAGTTTTATTTCTAATCAAAGCTATAAATTTTCAGGTTGCGTCCTGCATGACCCTCGGTACGATTTCGTACTCAATCTTCAGAGTGTCAGAATTCGTTAAGAATAACAACAACAAACCGAATCCTGAGCATCCACCTAATGAAGTATCGAAGGCAGCCCTGGGCCTGTATCTTTCCTTCGCCTACTATTTATTAGTGTTCCTGTTCAATTTTACCATTAGTCTCATTTTAGTTATTGGAACTCATGCTGTAAGTAGGTACCAGAGATGGATATCATGTACAGACGCCAGCAAGCCAAGCCACCCGAAACTGTCAAATTTTCCCAATCAACATTGAACCTAATGCTTCAGCGATAAAGATGAAAATCTATTAAAGAAATTTGACAGATTGTAGTAGCTTGAACTTGATGTGCTGGCGTCTGTACATACTTGTATTTGAACTAAGTGGGACGTGATATTACAAAATGTTTGTAGACTTTAATATGTATTTCTTCCCACTAGAGGGCGTTAATTAGCTACGTGAGGCAATCTTGGCGATTTTTCGATCCCCCCCCCCCCCCCCCCTTGGTGAGGTGTCGTGAGATTTGGCTCGACCCCCTCTCCCCGCTCTATATAACGTGAGATTTTTCAAAATGCGTACCTATTTTTATAAATACGAGTACTTAGGTACATACATATGTACTTTCATTATTTTTTACAATAATTACCTACCCAGTTTTCTCGCAAATAAGTACTGAAAAAAAATTACGTGATATTTGCTGAGAACCCCCTCTTCCCTACGTTAGATTGGGTGTGATTCGACTCAACCCCTGACTCGACCTCGTTAGACGCCTCACATTAATGAACGCCCCCTCACTGCGAGCCGAGGTATGGCATCGCCTTCTAATGCCAATGAATGTGTGGGCTTTGAACTGCCAGTACACAGCCTTTATAGGACACAGTTAAGTTTTACATACGTAGCAGTTCACAGTGAAAAGTAACAGACAGCTTAGGATGACTGAGCGACTGTCAGAGCTCATCTAATCTATAGTTAAAGTTCCAAGAATCCACAGACTACTTAGAGGATACTACGTATCAAGAATCTGTTCGGAGAGACGTCGCGTCGTCGGGGCCAAAATGTGAACTAACGTTACATATTTGTGTTACTTGCTAAAAAAAACATATAAAATATCAAGTCTGTAGGATAAGAGAAAATGGTTTTAATTCAGCTTGCAAGATTTGACCCATAATCATCAGTAATTTTTATTTCAACGAAATTTTTAGTCATGATGACAAATTTAATAGCCCAGTAAAAAATCTGCAATAAACAAAATTATTCTGAGTAACAAACACGTATGATTAGATTGTTATCTTATCTTTCGCTTAAACACATGTTTTGATATTTATTTAGTTCTATTATTTTTACTTTTATTTCCCGGACTCTAAATAAGATTAGCTTGCACAATATTAGCCGGGTAGGTTTTGCTTTTTGGTGCCATGCACCGCTACTTTTTTTTTACAACTATTCTTGTGAAAAGCCACCCCACATGAATAGTGTCGTGCTAGCATGGCACATCTGTTCTTGCCCTTTTTTTTATTTTGTTTGTGGATGGGAAATCATCAAATGACTTCTCCCGCTCTGGATGGAGCAGGAGGGCGTGTCAGACTTTTACTGACTAAAACCCACCCGTGTTCCTTCAGTTGTCTGTGCCAGGGCCACGGTATCTCTTTCGAACAACCCGCGACCCCGGCGGCATTAGCCCTATCGGACCATATCTCTTCTGACATCTCTATCAGGCGCGCGTGGAACACAACGCGCCATCGACCCGAGCCTGGTCCTTACCGGACGGCGAGCTACCCATTGCTCGTCATCCGCAAGCCCACGCCTACGGTGGCCGGGAATCGGCTACAGATTCCCGCCGCCCAGGGCGTCTCCTGCGGCGACTAGGGGCGTGAGGGCGCGAAAGTGGCCTCTCCCTCACGCGTTCCGCTTCATCCTTCGCGAGCATTACTGCTTCGCAGAAGGAAGAGACGTCCTCCCATGCACTCTCGCTCCGTACCATGGTCTGGACCAGGTTCGGACGCGAGAGATCGCCTCCACGAGAACATGGTGGTGCTCCTCCCAAGCTGGGCAGATCTCTGCTGTATGCTCCACCGTGTCCTCCGGGCGATCCACACAATGGTGACACCCGGGTGTTTCCTCCCACCTTATTCGGAACAGGAACCTCCCGAAACAACCGTGTCCGGTGAGGACCTGCGTCAGGCGGAAGGTGTGGACGCCGTGGTGCCTTTCCAGCCACTCCTCAAAGAGAGGACTTATTGCCGCAATTCTGGCGTGCCCATGTCTGTTCTCGGCCTAAAAATGAAATTCTGTTCTTCTGTTTCAGGGCAAGCCCAGTTACTTGAGATTCTACTTCAAAGCAACTATGTTCTTGTTCGCTTTAAGCATCATCCTGGTGGTAGTCACGACCGTGTTCATGGGATTCTTAGCCACAATTCCCGTTCTCAAGTGGTCTTGTAAGTATCCTATTATTTTATTACTGGTTCTGAGTTAAGTAAAGATAAAGGAGAAAGAACACAAAGTTGGACAGAACGAGTAATCTGTGGCTGGACAGTTAAGGCATTTCATGCAGGCCTCGGGTGGTCTCTCAGGTCAACCAGTGCTATCTGAGGGCAGGTAAACTATTACTTCTCAATGGCGCAGACTCTGATTATGTTACTAAATGTACAGGCGCCCCTATCGTCAAAGTTCAAACTGCATATCCCCGGCAGGCAGTCATTAGTACGCACGGCTACAGATCAAGCTATATATTTCCAGTATAAGCTGATCTCGCATTGTATAGGATTTCCTTACAATGAGAGGTCAGTGTAAACTGGAAATTTAGAGCTTGATGTGTAGCCGTGTGTACCAAAAAAATCGGGAAAATATAAAAATTAAATTCTTGCAACATACTTATTGTTTTGATTTTTGAAATAGATACCTACCTATTTGTGTTGTTTGCAGATTCGTTACATTTAAATGGGCTTTTGTCTTCTGTCCGGCTCTGCGGTGATTATTTTTGTAGTCAAGAGTCTACCAGAGACCCACTAACTTCCAGAAAATACATAATTATAATGTTTTCTTTTTTCAGTTACACTTCTGGTTTGTATGATTATGGTTAGAAGTTACTATTTGATACTTGAGGAGAGAGAAAAGCCGCCCGTTTATGAGTTGCAGCCTTATGTTCCTGTTCAACAAGGTCAACAAGCACCGTTGATGGCTTAATATATCTATTGGACTATTTATTAGTGTTTTGTAATCTAAGTATTATATTAGTTTAGTTATCTAAAATAAAAATGAATGTTG
Organism: Cosmia pyralina; assembly: GCA_946251885.1. NCBI lineage: Eukaryota > Metazoa > Arthropoda > Insecta > Lepidoptera > Noctuidae > Cosmia > Cosmia pyralina. The sequence goes on along the minus strand of OX276355.1, from coordinate 4,826,786 downwards.
TGAATTAAGTTTTTGTTTTTTCCTAATTTAAATCTAAAATATCGTCTATAGAATTGCGTGCCGCTGATTCATATTTTCGGCACGATAGAAGAATAGCAATATAGAGCCAATCCACAGCTTGGCACTTGCCTTAAATAATTACAGATCACTACAAACGTACAAACAAGCGCTTTCTCAATTTGAATTTCGCGGCTACTACCTATTGACTTTCCTGTGGGTGCCTCCACAGAACAGATAAACGAGGTGGTGCCTTAATAAATAAGCGACTACCTACTCCCTAATAGGGACTCCCTGAGGGGTACGGGCCTCGGCTTACAGCTGTGGCTTAAAGCGTCACTGGGGGAGGACAGCAGGGTACATGCTGGTTCGGATTATTATTATTTTCACCACAATTGGCTTACTTACTGGCTTTTATTGGCTTATATGAGTTCTTAAATTTGTTTATTTTATTTGACAAATAATTCAATGTTTTTGCTACAGATCAAGCTATACGTTTCCAGTATAAGCTGATCTCGCATTGTATAGGAAATCCTTACAATGAGAGGTCAGTGTAAACTGAAATGTATAGCTTGATGTGTAGCCGGTGTACCTACTATTGTATAAAATCAAGATTTTCTAACTGAACAGACAGCTGTGCTGCTGGGGAGTTTGTTGCGCCACTTCTTCTTCGCAGTAGCACTAGGAAGTGGTGAAGGACGGGCGTTTTGTGGGAGTTGGGCCTGCCTTATGTAATTTTGACGTTTGAAAAGTGTTGATTCTCAGCCTAATTTCAATAAAAGACTTGATTTTGATTTCTTGGGGCAAATTTAAAGCTACAGGCTTTGCGGCGTGGGCTGGCTCGAGCAAGAGTCGGGGTGGGTTTCATTCGGGCCTGTTTTAGGGTTCCGTAGTCAACAAGGAACCCTTATAGTTTCGCTATGTCCGTCCGTCTGTCCGTCCGCAGCTTAGCTCAGAGACTCTTAGTACTAGAAAGCTATAATTTGGCATGGAGATACATATTCATCACGCCGACAAAGAGGTAAAATAAAATCATGAAAAAAAAAATTTAGGGTACCTTCTGTAGGTACGCACGGCTACATGTCAAGCTACTTATACTTTACCAGTATAAGCTCATCTCGCATTGTATAGGATTTCCTTACAGTGAGAGATCAGTGTAAACTGGAAATAGTTGCTTGATGTCTAGCCGTGTGTACACGTAAAGTGCGGATGTTTTTTTTTTCTCGTCTACCCCATGGTGTGTGTTCGATGGGTCTATCAAAAATATTGTGGGTTTGTGTTAAAACAATTTTTCGATTTAGTGACCCGTTTCTGAAATAAGCTTAAAATGCAAATTTTTGTTAGAGTCAAGTACCCCCCCCCCCCCTGCCAGCTCAACGGTTAGTTTTGGATGGGTGAAAAAATTCACGGTAGTAGTACACAGCTAAGTAGGCTTTTAAAGTTTACGAGTAATAGTCAACCAACTTCTATTTGCAGTTGGAATGTATGGAGACCATGTTTTTCAACTACAGTGTTAAGTTTGTTCTTGGGATAAATTCATCCCAACTACGGAACCCTTCATTGTGCGTGGTCCGACACGCACTTGGCCGGTTTTGTTTTTTTGTAGGTCACCTCGTAGTTGACCTTGAGAGGCCGGGCCGTGACTACCCTAAACTAAGCGACTGCACGCTAAGGGCACCGCCTGTGGGGTAAGAACTTCGGCTGAGGGCGTCGATGGGGGGAGGACAGCAAGGGGAGACAGGCTGGATCATATCTGGATAATTATTATTAACAGGGGAGTTTAAAGCTACAGGCTCAGCTACGCCACCAGTGGCACTAATTCACCGAGCAAGGGTAGGGGGGCGGGGGGGGGGGGGGGACAATTATGTTGGGGTGGTCGCCGCGGGGGTCCTCGGTCGGAATATAATTATTTTTGTTTTTGTATACTGTTCTTACTGCTTGGTCTTACTGCTCTCCTGGAGGAGGGTTATGGGGTCATCGGGGTCGGTAAGAACCTTGGACGGCGGATTTTACTAATTCTAGAGAGGATATAACTGGCCGCCTTCATAATCAAAGGGTTGCGATGTTTGGCGTCTGTATCGAAGAAACGCTTGGAATTGCGTTTCATGAATTTATTGATGGATAGATGGGGATTATAAGGTCAAGGTGGGGGTTTTCGTTCCGAACGAACCAAGGGGATCCCGTAACCTTTCGGAGGAAACGGTTTTGGAGGGTCTGCAACCTAAGGATGTGGTGGGGCTTTGCGTGTGCGAAAATTGCACAGGCGTATAGGTAAGTCATGATTGGTCGAATGCACGCTGTGTAAATGCGCACTTTGCACTTTAGTGACAATGCTACGTTCATTCAGAACGAAATGGGGTCTACCGAGAGCGAAAGCGGTGCGCTAGCTCGCCATCTTTACGTACTCTGAGAAGGAGAGATTTTCATCGAGAGTCACACCTAGATATTTGGCTCGCTTCTTATGTGAGCTTGCCGAACATGGTGATCGTTCGGGAATACAGCACTAACGCTTATACCTACGCCTTATAAACCTACCTACCGGGATAAAAAGTAAGCGTATCTCTCCCACTTCTTCCCGATTGTCGAGGTTTGGCCAGCCGGTTCAGCCGGCATCGTTGTGGCTTAGGTAGGTACCTACTAAAAAAAAATTAAAAGGTTTTAAGTAAAACCAATTTAAACTCTACCTATCACTAGAAACTGGCCATTCTTGAACAAACACAAAGATACCAATAAATTTTATTTTTAATTGTTTTTTTTTTTGTCATTATATGGCTATTATAAGTTATTTTTACAAATTTCAGCCTGTGCTAGCAATAATTAAAAGCAAACCATGTTGAAAATTAAGTTAGCAATATTATGTGGATTACGGACCACTCCCCCACTCCCTCTTACAGAGGAGGTCTCAGCAGTATTACAATCATAAGGTAAGTAGGTAGGTATCTCTGTAAAACTCTTATAAATATTGACCATCGCGGCATCGTGCATCGTTAACAAGGATCGCAGCCGATGTAACTGATGCGTTCATTTAATGTTTCAAAGCCCTAGCAACACTATAAATGAAATGTCAAGCTATTATTGTACCAAATTGAAAACCGTTCGAAAACTGTGCAAAAACAGCAAAACATATCGGATTTCTCTTTCTGTCTCACTGCAAGACACACAGTCGGTTACTCAGTCTTGTTCCCACAAAACATTTTAATTTTATTGCATAATACGTAAAACGTTGCGATGTGGTTGTATCTTTTCATTGAATATTCTTGATTTCTTCGTAATTTATTTATATTTAGCAATGATATCGGTTTAATTTAATATTTTAACATTATAAATAACCAATAAGAATACGAAATGGCTAGTTTATCTAGCAAACAAAGTATTACTGCTGCCCAAAACCAGGTTTGTAGAAGCGTGAACGCGCGAACCTTACGAATTAACTTTGTTATTTTTATTAAAATCAGTCGTTTGATCGCCTTTCTGTTGAATACACACCAGGGATTATTAAGATGGTGTTTATGTGTAAACCGTTTGGATTTTAGCTTGTAAAATGGATAAACGATGCGGGATTATTAGAAGGCAACCGCAGAGCAGACTGTCTGAGGAAAGCAGTGGAAATCTTGGTTCACCAGTGTTCTTCAGTGCTTCCACTGTTTATAGAAAATATCTTGACCTATTACAACGACAAATCTACGGACGTGAAGAAGCTTGTCATCACTTTTATCGAAGAATTGAGGTAAGTTGCAACTGTGATTTTGAAAATGGTTAGTTGTGATAATAATTGAAAGATTCATAGTAGCTCCTTGCCTTATGAATTTTCATATTTATTGTTCATGCTACCTGAGACAGCAGTTGAACCTGTTTCTTGGATGATCACATATGAAAATATAGTTCTTTCACTCTACATTTATTAGTGTATTACTTTCAGTAAACGGTTATTGTAAATAGATTCAACTATTTCACATATCTGCCTGCCTAGTCTTTTCCCAACTATATTGGGGTCAGCTTCCAGTCTATTCACATATATTTGTCAATTTATTTCTACTTCAAACTGAAAATCCTCTTCATTTATGCATCATTTGCATCTTTATTACAAAACATGTTTCAACCTGAGAACCATGGAGATATTGTTTATATTGATATTGCATAGCTTTGATATTTATTTCATGTACAGACCTTGTGGTTACAGCATAAATATTTAAATATGTAATACCTGTCTTTACTCGTATGCCAACCAGTTGTAATCCATTTTTACCTAATTTTAACCGTAACAACTACATATGTATTCCCGTCTGTAACTTAGTTGAAATAAATAAATTCTATTATTTTTTATGTTTTTTTAACCTACGAAAAAAAAGGAGGTTCTCAATTTGACACGTATAGGTATATATATATTTTTTTTGTTTTTTATGTATGACCACGCATAACTTTTTACAGAGTCGTCCGATTTGAAAAATTTTTGTTTTATTCGAGAGGGTATACATTAAAGTTGGTCCCATATAAAATTGATTAACTTTGCTTCGGTACTTTTTGTGTTAGCTTCAATAATACGTATTTTTTCCCCACTTTTATATGGATGATGTTCTAGTTTGTTTTGCAGGTAGTGGTATTAGAATTTCTGTGGGGTAGGTACCACAACTAAAAAGTGAAAAATAAAAACTTTTTTACAAAAAAATACAAACCGACTTCCAAAAACAACACTACAAAGTGAAAAATAATTTTAATTTCGGAAGTCTGTGGCAAAAAACGAAAATACATTTAACCAGACATCGACTTCCGAAATTAAAGTTATTTTTCACTTTGTAGTGTTGTTTTTGGAAGTTGGTTGTATTTTTTTGTAAAAAAGTTTTTATTTGGGAAATAACTTTCACATCAAAATTTAGCTTATTTCTGACTCCTATAACTAAAGCTAGGAAGGGTACACTGAGGTACTTGGTAGATTAGATAACAGCTGTTTTATTTAGCCTATTTAGGCATGGACCACTAAACTAAGTTATGTTGGATTTGCAATCTAGTTTTTACGTTTTACAATATAACTTTGTTGGTACTTACTGGTAGTCCATGAATGTAGCCACAAGCGGTGACCAATTTTATCTAGTTTTTTTATTTTATAAATTTTAAGAAGACACAAGCTAGAACATTTGATTATGCAGGCAGTAGGCAGTTTATATAGACTATTATTTTAATTGCCTGAAGATATTAAATGCGGCAATCCCATAGTTTAGAAATGTAATTCTAATATTTTATTAAAACATGAATAATAGTAATAATGCTATCCTATACATTTGTAATGTAACACATAAACAAAATATTTTTTATGAACTATCAGTCAATATTATTCTTGAACTATTTGCAGTATAGCATGGTGCGGATGACATTAGGATGAACCAATAACCATTCCTTTTTTTACTCGTAGAATGTTACTATGATTTACAACTGAATATTTCAGCTGCACCCTAAATACTTATCATAGTCGTAAAATAAAAAATATGGAATCAGTAATAACTGTAGTAAATTAAGTTAACCATCAACTTGAAAAGAAGAAATAAATAAAATAAATTTTGCCTCTCTGTCACCTGTCACCCGCACCATGCTAAACCGCAAATAGTATAACATAAGATATCATACAAATAGTATAATGTAACTTGATTTGTCGTGAGCAATAAGCTAGAGTTAAATTGCTTATTACTTTATTAGGCTAGATTATAATAAATTACTAAAAACTTTTGTTCTTATTAATACTTACTGGAAAAAAATGTATATTTACTTTTCTTTGCAGTAAACTTCACCCCCAATACTTACCGAAGATCATTGCGCAATTGCGTCAGCTGGTCAGTGATTCAGTGATTGCTGTTCAGAAGAGAGCCATCCAGGCCTCCAGCATTGTATACCGTAACACACTGGTGTGGATATGTCAGGGTGCATCAGAAACTACCGAGATGCAGTTTGTTTGGAAGAATATCACAGAGCTAAAGGTATTCTATGTGAAATTAATTCATTTGGAATTTTAATGATTTGTTGTATTATTTTATGCAAACATATTTAGTTAGGAGGGTACTACATTATTTAGTAGGTAGCTATTTGTTATTTTGAGCTTGTGGCTAAGTAATAACAGCCACACGGGTCCATCCATCGGGTTAAGCTACGCTTGCCGGGGTTGTCCGTGGATGGGTGACCATTTTTACATACCAAGACTCCTCTGTGCCTCGGAAAGCACGTTAAGCCATTGGTCCTGGCTGTCATTCGTGGATCTGACAGTCGTTATGGTACGTCAGAAGACCGAAAGAAAGTCTGTGAACCAGTCTTACCAAGGGGTATCGTATTATCCAGTTACTGGGTTGTGGAGCTCAGATAGGCAGTTGCTCCATGTATAATACTGGTATTCAGCTGCATCCGGTTAGACTGGAAGCCGAACCCAACATAGTTGGGAAAAGGCTAGGCAGATTGATTGAGCTACTTATTTGTAATTTTGTATCGCCAACACTTATGTACATATTTTTAAGGATACTGTAAACATTACAGAGTATGATGTCCCCACTTATTAAATAGGTAAATAATGTTAATGAAATCATTGCAGTACCTGTGTCTTGTCACAACTATTATTTTTACTTATAAATGTGAAGTTAGCACATCACATCGTCAGATTGCACTTACTCACAAATTTTGAACAATTTTTCTTTCTTTTAAGGTGGATCCGCAGTGTTATCCCGCGAAATTCAAATTTTCTTGTGTTTTTTGCAATTTGCAGGCCAGTTGTATCTTGATCAAAATATGATTTGCTACAATAACAAATATGTATCAAGTACATAATTATAACCATAAGAATCACCAATTCATTTCTCTAAACCCCCGTTCCCACGGGCGTAATAATACCGCGGCGGGATTTTTATCGCGCACTGGATTTTCAACTCTCGTTGTTGAGCCGAGCGTTGACAATCCAAGTTAACAATAACAGAGTACATTCTAGCGCGTCGAAAAAACACTGTTGGATTTTGCACTCTCGGCGCCTAAGCAGAGCGTTGAAAATCCAGTGCGCGAAAAAAAATCGCCGCCATATTTTTACGTCCGTGCGAACGTCAACTAAGTTAGATTTGCTGTGTTTACCATAAAAATGTTATTTTGCGGTCTGATTTCCGAAACCAGATCGAAAAATAACATTCTTATGGTTATAATTATGTAAATCAATCAAATCAACTCAGCCTATCGCAGTCCACTGCTGCACATAGGCCTCTCCCAGGCTGTGCCACAACACCCTGTCCTCCGCCTCCCGCATCCAGTCTGTCCCAACCAACTTTGTAAGGTCGTCGGTTCATCTAACTGGGGGACGTCCCACACAACGCTTACCGATACGCGGTATCTACTCCAGAACTTGTCTGCTCCACCGCCATTGGTCCATCGACTAACATGGCCAGCCCACTGCCACTTTAGTTTGCTTACTCTGCAAGCTATGTCGGTTACTCCGATTCTTTTCTGGATAACTTCATTCCTGATTTTATCCTTCAAAGAAACTCCGATTATAGCTCGCTCCATAGCGCGCTGAGCGACCTTGAATTTGTGGACTAGCAATTATGTAAATACATATTTTTTACTGTCGCGAATCATATTTTGATCAAGATACAACCTGACACTGACCTGTAAATTGCAAAAAAAAAAAACGAATTTCGCGGGCTGCCTCTGCCATCCACCTTAAAACTAGGCCACTTTAGCCTGTTCTTAACATTTTTATCTCCTCTGCTCGTAGTTCTAAACATGATTGACAGTGACAACGAGGGCATCAGGAGCCTGTTCTTAACATTTTTTTATCTCCTCAGCTTGTGGTTCTAAACATGATAGACAGTGACAACGAGGGCATCAGGAGCCTGTTCTTAACATTTTTATCTCCTCTGCTCGTAGTTCTAAACATGATTGACAGTGACAACGAGGGCATCAGGAGCCTGTTCTTAACATTTTTTTATCTCCTCAGCTTGTGGTTCTAAACATGATAGACAGTGACAACGAGGGCATCAGGAGCCTGTTCTTAACATTTTTATCTCCTCTGCTCGTAGTTCTAAACATGATTGACAGTGACAACGAGGGCATCAGGAGCCTGTTCTTAACATTTTTTATCTCCTCTGCTCGTAGTTCTAAACATGATTGACAGTGACAACGAGGGCATCAGGAGCCTGTTCTTAACATTTTTTTATCTCCTCAGCTCGTGGTTCTAAACATGATAGACAGTGACAACGAGGGCATCAGGACTCACTCCATTAAGTTCCTGGAGGAGGTAGTTCTACTGCAAACGCCCAGCGATGGAGCTGGAGATGAATTCAACCTGGACACACTGCCTGCCAACATGACGTTTATAAATAGACGTGCTTTAGAAGAGGAGTCTGAGTGAGTGCTTCTTCTTATTCTTTTGTTTATTTATTTAGATATTACTAGCTTTGCTTCGCCCTCGTGGAGGTCGAAAATTATCCCACGGGAACATATTACCGGTAAAAAAGTATCCTAAGTCCTAAACCAGGTTATGGTGTATCCGTGTGCCAAATTTCATCCAAATCCGTTCAGCCGTTGAGGCATGAAATGGTTATAGACATAATCGGTCTTATTACAAAACGAGGTTTTTCTTCTGTCATGGTTTTAACCATCGCCAGTTTTTGTAATAAGAACCTAGCTGTAATAGAAATACAGTTCTTTATACAAAACTGACAACTGTGTTGTGAAATTTAAGACTGTGGTACAGATCATCAAACTGAACAACCTTCTCCATGGGACCAACATCGTAATCAATCCTACTCGACGCAAATGTATTGAATGGCTGATAATTTTTTCGCGATTACGATGTTGGTCGCATAGAGAAAGTTGTTCAGTTTGATGGTCTGTACCACACCCTTAAATTTGACCACACCTTTCTGGTAGACCCTGTGTTATACCTAGTACGTACACCCACACTTCGCCATGTAATAAGGGGCGAGCCTATTGCTATCAACCGGGCACTAATTCAGACTCCGGGCTGCTACTGAGGAATTCCAGATGGAAAAACCCAATAACACTTTGTCTGAGCCGGGAATCGAGCCCAGGACCTCATTCTCAGCAGTAGCACTACTACACCACGCGTCGCGTTTACTAGAACAATACCTACCGAAGTTGACGCAATGTAACACTAATGGCACAGTATAATAAAGCATAACAGCATACATCACAAACGCGTATTACATCATAATAGAAAATGGCCGAAACAACGTGCTTCGAAATCTCAGTGTATACCAGTACGCAACAGTTAGAGTGCGCGGCAGTTACTCACTGACGGAAGCGTAATTAATTCAAGGTCACTGCCCAGATAAACTACTGTAGCTTTATTATTCTGTGCTAATAGGTATAATCACAGATTAATACAGATGTGACACTCCGAAAAATCATTTAAATAAAAAGCGACTCTTGCTACGACACAATAAAGTGCAATTCAGGTCGCACAACGCTTCATTAGGTACCTACAGTTATATTCACCTATAAGTTGCCTCTCTTTCTATCGTGTAACTCTTATACCTTCTGACTCGTTAGGGTTGTCTTCTTTTACGACGCGGCGTGTAAGTGAGTATCGAACTAACGTGCGAGCCGGCCGGTGCGCGGCGGCCCACACTGAATTGACCCAATGAGATGAGCCCGCCGTGTACTTGTAGCTTCATACCTAAACAGCGGAGTGTCCCATCTGTATTAATCTGTGGTATAATATAGAACCTTGTGTGTTCACTAATAACGAGAACTGAACTTTAATAAAACATTTTTTCACTGGTTACCTTCCAGGACCATATTCCAGCTACTAGTAAAATTCCACAACTCCCAACACATATCTAGTGTAAACTTGATGGCTTGTATGACGACACTCTGCCTCCTAGCCAAGTTCAGACCAAAGTTCATGCCGCGAGTCATACAAGCGTTAGGCGACTTGCACACTACGTTGCCACCAACGCTATCGCAATCCCAAGTCAATTCCGTAAGGAAACAACTCAAAATGCTGCTTATAAACCTAATAAAGCATCCCTCTTCAAACGATATGATACCACAGTTGACACAACTGTTATTAGATATAGGAATGACGACGCAGGAAATAAATAAGGTGTTGCCTAAAGAGAAAAGGAATAAGAGGGTCGGGGAAATTAAAAATGGCGATGTACCGGCTAAGAGGATTAGGATAGACTCTCCTCAAAGTAACAGTCAAGGTAGTGACAGCAATAGCAACAGCAGGAGTGAGTTTAACATCTTTGACGATGATAGTCAACCTCCAGCAGCTAGCGCTCCACCCATTGCACCGAAACAACCAGTCATTGCGACCGAAGACTCGCTAATCGAAGGTCTAAACAACGTCGAAGATGTCGTCAACCTCGTCACGCACACTCTCGTTAACTATCTACCTAGCGAAATGCCCAGCACATTTGTGAACTCTTACAAACCTATCCCTAATTCCGGTACTAAGGCACAAAAGAAAAATCTAGCTAAAATGATACTCGCGTTGATTAATAACAAAGAAGAGCCTGTACAGGTTCCTGTTGTTGCGCCAGTACCTGTACCTCCAGCTCCTACACTTTCTGACGTAGCATCAAAAATACCGCTACTAAGAGACGACGAAGAAAAAGTGACGCTCAAGAATGCTGTAGCGAAATTACAAGAGTCGACAAAAGCTGAAAGACAGATGGAAAGTGCCGTCTCGAAGCTTATGGAGGAAACGAGACAGGATCATTTGAAAGAGGAGGAGAGAAAACAAAAGGAGAAAGAAAAGCCTATCCCTCCCCAAACACCTACAGTTCCTAAGCTGAAACAGAAAGTAAAATTGCTAAAATTGCAGGAGATTACGCGTCCTATTCCAAAAGAGATAAAAGAGAGGTTGATAACGCAAGCGGTGGGCAGAATTCTGAAAGCGGAGACAGAAAGCGTGATTGGTGGAGCGGCAAACATTCGTGCGAAGTTCATCACGATATTCGCATCAAGTTACACACCAGAATTGAGGGATTTAGTGTTGAATTACATACTAGAAGACCCAATAAACAGGATTGACTTAGCTTTGTCATGGTTGTATGAGGAATACGCTTTTATGCAAGGGTTCAACCGTCACCCAGTGACGTTACAGCCAAAAGTCCATGAAAAACACGATCAAAATTACAACCAGTTACTATGTGCGTTGATCACACAGATCTGCGAGAGAGGTGATCCTTTGATGGAGAGTTCTAAAGACATGTTGTTGAGGAAGGTTTATTCCGAGTGTCCGGTGGTGACAGACGAGGCTGTAGATTACTTGAAGCATTTGGTGACGGAGGATAAAGTGGCGTTGTTAGCGCTTGAGTTGTTGGAAGAGCTGTGTGTAATGAGACCGCCGCGCGCGCACAAGTATGTTACGTCGCTGCTGTGTCATATTTGTGAGTATTTTTTGTTTTTATGGCAGTCGGATTTACAACGGCAGTTCAATCCCTTATAAATCATGTATCCCATATTCTTATGTTCATCTATGTAGTTCTCGATAAAAATAATAATCTCGATAAAATAAACCTTGGGTTTTCACACTAGGTTTGATTTTTATCGACAGTTAAAGTACCTATTTAATAAGTTCAGTAAGGTTTTTTTCTCATGTGGATCATGACTTTGGAAAGACAGCAGAAGCATGTTTAAAAACGGAAATAAAGAAAAATGTGACAGCATTTTGTGACACATGGAATTTTACACCTAAAGACTATTTGTCAATCGCACCGGGAATGGGGGTTCGTCAACGAGAAACGAGATTATTCGGCAATAGTAAGGCTGCGTTTCCACCAGAAATGAGCGTGGATGCGTAGCGAGGGATGTGTGTAAAACTAATCAATAAGAGCACTAGCTTAGCTCAAGCTATGAAAATGAAGCGATGTTATTCGTTAGTTTTACACACATCCCTCGCTACGCATCCTCGCTCATTTCTGGTGGAAACGCAGCCTAAAGCCGGGTACAGACTGCTGTAACGTAACATGCAATGTAACATGAAAGGAGCATTTCATAAGTGTGGACGCAGCGCGCGTACGAACCGAGCATGTACCTACCTACTCGCATCTGTTTCCGGAATGCGCGCTCCTTTGTGTTAGGCGAAAAAACCGACAAATGGCGGATCGCGGCGACGCACGAGTTGAAATGCTCTGTTCGTGCGTGTGCTCGGTTCGTGCGCGCAAGGCGTCCACACTATGGGGATTCTGTTATATTGCATGATACATTGCGACAATGTGGACGGCAAATTCTTTCATTGCGTGTTACGTTGCCTGTTACATTTCGTAAGTCTGTAACCGGCTTAAATGTAATGTCGGTACTTCGGCGCCGTCATCTGTTTTTTCGTTGACGTCTCGTTCCCCGTGTGGCGGACAAACAGTGTGATTCCTAAGTTTACCAGGCACAGCCAACTGAAATCACTTTTCGTAACACTGAAATTCTGTAATAAGTTACACAATACTGATATTCCGCTTCCCATTTCCAGTGAACGAAAGCGAAGAAATACGCGAAGTTGCTCTAAAATCAACTATAAAGATCTACAAGCGCAGTACGGATTCTGTTCGCAAAGTCATCGAGAAGCATGCTCTGCTCTACCTCGGGTTTATATCGCTGAACCACCCTCCGCCGGAGCTGAACGATACTAGACTAGGCGTCAGGGCCATGTGGAGCGACGACATGTACCATATGTGTCTCAGCCTTGTGATGGCGCTGCTGCCTGAAAATGAAGGTAACACGGTTAAAGAAAAAAGTCATTTATATTTATTAATAGGATATTATGTGGCTCCATTATATGATTTTTCTTCTAATGACAGACAAGCTATTTTTTTTGGTGTAGTAAAGAACTCGGCCTATCGTAGTCCACTGCTGGATACATGCCTCTAGCAGGCTGCGCCACAACACCCTAGCTATCTTCCGCCTTCCGCATCAAGTCTGTCCCAACCACTTTTTTAAGGTCGTCAGGCAATGGGGGCGCGCCCACGCCCCCATTTTGCTGTACTCGATGTCTATGTGATGGATGTGTTTGGAATTAATTGGTCAGCAAAGATTTTTAAAATCTGGCTTCTAAACGTGTTTAGTGATATTCCATTTAAATACTTTTTGAACAACAAAGGATTTGGTAGCGTTTAACATTTTCTACCGCAGACCACCATTCTTATATATTTATAAGAACAATAATTATGTAACCAAAAAACTACAATAGTCATTAATTTTTTTCCAGAACTAATAATCGAAGTAGCCCGAGTCTACGGCTGCGCGGGTTCCGAAGCGAAGCGCTGCGTGCTGCGCGCGATAGAAGGGCCCGTGCGCGCGGCCGCGGCCGTGCAGGCCACGGAGCTCAGTCCCGCCTTCATCGCGCTGCTGGACGAGTGTCCCAGGGGCGCCGAGACCTTGCTCACACGACTTGTGCATATATTCACTGAGAAAGGTAAATTTTCTGCAAAGCAGATCGATGTATACTTTCGAAGCGTAGGGGTTCGTGCTTCCGAAGCGTAGTGATGCGTGCTTCCGAAGCGTAGTGGTGCGTGCATATATTTTACTGAGAAAAGTAAGCTTTAGAACATAATAATTAGTAGGAGAAGGCCAGAAAAGTAATCGATCTTGAAAAAAATTAGTTCCTAGTAATGCTATTTTACATTAAAGATTGGTCCATCTAAGAGGTCCGATTTGACATGAGGGTGTCCCTCTTTGTCCCGCTATGTTTGTCTCTCTTTGGCATATGAAACGATATGGGCTGTCAAAAGGGAGCTATTATTTTGTAGCGAGTTTACATTTAATAATCTTTGTTCACAGCGCCGCCATCCCATGAGTTGGTATCAAAAGTGCGCGAGTTGTATGCGACGCGCGTTTCCGATGTTCGGTTCCTCATACCTGTACTCACTGGACTATCAAAGAAGGAGGTAAGTAGACATCGTAGTTACAAACAACTTTATAACCAATTTCATTAGTAATCTAACTCGTTCCAATGTATAAATAATTACTTTAGTATATGAATGTAACGGGGTGTTCTGCGTGAGCGACGAATACGACGCGACGCGACGCTGCGAACGCGACGAACGTTATTAACTCAACGGCATACCCTGCTTGCGGCATATAATGGCAGTCTGCGGCGAGACGCGACGTAACGCGTACTTGTTTTGAGGACGACCAGACGCGACACCACGAACTACGAAATGTTTGATTCAGAAGCGTTATACTATTGTACTGTACTTCTCCATGATTCGAGAAGTAATGACCAAAATCACGTAGGACATTTGTCGCGTGTAGCATTGTGTCGCATTGCATCGTGTCGTGTCGCGTCGCGTCGTATTCGTCGCTCACGCAGGACACCCCGTAAGAGTGGTGGAGCAACATGTAACGTGTATACTAGTTAGTTATTTATATATGGCATCTCGCAGTTGACCACTAAGGGTCGAGACTGCTCAACCGGGCGTTTCCTGTGGGTTCTTTAAGCGAACTTAAAGCCCCCGGCCAGGCCTAAAACTAAGGTAAATTATTAGTCGACTGAGCGTCGCTAGTAATAATATGACAGCCAGACGGGGCAGGCTGGATCATGACGGGGGCAGGCTGGATCATGACGGGGGCAGGCTGGATCATGACGGGAGCAGGCTGGATCAGGACGGGTAACGTGTATACTGAACTATGGATATCTTTTATACATCTGAGGGCTTACTATGAGCTCTTATAGCAGGGCAGAAGTTGAACGGTTTCAGTGTGAGAGAGAGACAGAGCTATATACGACCTATAGCACCATCCTTTGTTCTCAACGGATCCATGATGTTTTTTCACGTCATAGTACGGCCCCAGACTGGTAATATGGTCGGGCGTAGTATCTGAATAGTCGAGAAACGCTTTAATTTGTAAAAAAAATCTCTAAATACAATTTTTTCTTTATTTTTCTTAGATACTGGCAGCTTTACCAAAGTTTATAAAACTGAACCCGATGGTTGTGAAAGAAGTTTTCAACAAGTTGCTGGGCCTACAGAATCCTAACGATGAGAACTCACCAGGTAAATTAATTTAAGGTTTATGTCTAATTTTTCGATAGAATTAACGCAGAGAGGTGGTGAATGAAATTCACGCTAAGTATCAGGAGAACAAATACGAGTAATAATAGGTTGTGGAAAAAGATTTTTCGTATTTTATAAAGTTGTAGTAAAATCTCTTTGGCCGTACTATCTGTATCTGGCTGGTTTTGATACCATTAAATAGCTGACATTTTAAAAAAGAAAAAGTAAAAACGATTTCCCGCCATTTTTCAATTGTTTTTCTGTGCGCCAAAAAAAAATCTTTATTTCATCAACTTATGTAAAATTACATTGTTAGGTTTGGAGTCACCTTTTAAGCAAAGATTTGCTTGTATTAGGTAAATGAGTGAATCTAACGAAGAAATTTGATACATTTTGAAGTTTTCTTACAAAAAAGGGAAAAATGCAACACAAGCCACGAAAAAAAATTGTGACATGGACTTAACGCGGTGTCATTATGAGTAGCACAAAGTTGGTTCAAGCGTTTTCAGTCCGGGAATTTCGATGTCAAAGATGCAGATCGCTCTGGGCGCCTCTGGTCGCCCTGTTACGGATAAAGTCGATGCCATTTTTTAAAAAGTAGAGCAAGATGGCATGTTAGTAGTTACGACATCGCTAAAGAGTTAGGGGTTGACCACAAAACAGTTTTCACCCATTTGGCAAATGGCACTTATCAAATGTAAGTAAATAAACTATGAAAAAAAAAATCTTGAATTTGTGGATAAAATACGAAGGAAGTTTTTCCCCGACCTAATAATAATCCTATTTAGGGCTGATTTTTCAATAGGCAGATAGGTTTTATCTGAAGAATAAATACGACAGTTTGGCATATTTTATATACAAAAGCTGTCAAACCGGCGCTATATTTTATTCCATGAATAAAAGTTATCTGATGATTAAAAAATTGCCTCTTAGTCGTGATAAACAATCAATCAATCTGGCTAGCCTTTTCCCAACTATGTTGGGGTCGTTTTCCAGTCTAACCGGATGCAGCTGAATACCAGTATTTTACATGGAGCGACTGCCTATCTGACCTCCACAACCCAGTAACTGGGTAATACGATACCCCTTGGTAAGACTGGTTGTCAGATTTTCGGGCTTCTGACGACCCGTAGCGACTGTCAAAGATCCACGAATGACAACCGGGACCAACGGCTTAACCTTTCCGAGGCACGGAGGAGTCTCGGTATGTAAAGATGGTCACCCATCCACGGACAACCACGGCAAGCGTAGCTTAACCTGATGGATCGACCCGTGCGGCTGTTATTACTTAGCCACGAGCTCCTCCGTGATAAACAATCAATCGTGATAAATGAGTGCGATAAATCGTAAGGCGATTCTCCTACGAGTCGCGGATTATATAGGGTGACTGGTAATTAGTACACATTAGTCATTGTTACTTCAACGCGTGATTGTACTCATGATAAAAAAAACAACTTTTGCTATGGGACCAAATCTGAAATCGCGAAAAAAAAAACTGCTGTTCCCTATATTTATGTTGGCATTACTCGTCAAAATGTAGGGAACAACTGATTTTTTTTTCGCGATTTCAGGTTTGGTCCCATATTAAAAGTTGTTTGCTATCATAAGTACAATCATGTGTTTTAGTATCGGTCACTATTTACCAGTCACCCTATATACATTCTCGACTCTCGAAATCTCGACGGACACTCTTCTTGTAAATGTGGCTTGGAATACAACCTTGTAAAAATAAATTTGGTTAGAAAACAAAAAGAAATAGTTGTTGACTTAATAGATTTTTTTGTCTTTACACCATTTAGGTTTTAAAACCAGATTTTACTCGATAATTATTGTAAATAAGATTTTCTTTTTACTTTCAGTGTATAGTATAATGATTTGTAAGTAGTAGCTGGTTTATAATATTTTAAACACAAAGCACTATAATATTTTTAAGTTATTTCTTTTATATCCACTCCCGCGCCCGGCTCGTTCGCGTGACGTCATTAAGATTGACCTTGAGACTTTATCAGCGCGCGACATCCTCGTTTTTCGTTCGGGCTCACTTTCGTGCAATTGTCGCGTAAGTGGATATGAGTTTTACCTATCCTTGATCTTGGTGTCGTAAGTTTTTATGAAGAATATCGAATTATTTGTCTAATACAGGGTTATAGAATTTATTGGAAATGGGAAATTAATCCGAGTTTTTTTGTTTGGTTTTGTACTAACCGTTAGAAAAAGTTATACTTCCATCCCCAGAGGCGATAAATCTTTTGAGGTACTAATTTCATGATAATTTAACGCGGCAATAATAATAACTTTTTTAATTTCAATTTTATCTTTTTTATTTTGAGTGTATTTTTCAAGGGGAACCATTTATTCATTGGATAGTAATTTGTAAACTGCATAAATTGACATTCTTCAAAATGGAATTCGTCGCCATACTAGCGCCGTACACAAGCTATGAAAATCGTTGAACTATCATAAGTTCATTACATTTGTGCTTTTCAACGAAACCTTTCACCGAAGCTGCATAGAACGGCCATATTAATAAAATCACGCTTACTATACCCGAATCGCTTTAGCGTGGCAACAGCGGTCATTGCCCTATCCCTAATATCTCTCCGTAGGAACCCAAACAATAAACTAAGTGTGGTATTTCGTCATTAGAATATGTTGAAGATCACGGTAGATATTGATTCAAGACGTTAACGGACTTTATTTCAGTTTTTAAAATAAAAAATGCAAGAAAATGTAGGTGGGTCAATGATCGCTATTGCCACGCTAAAGTGATTCGGGTATAGATGACAGCGATTGCCAAATCAATCACAAAATGTTATTAGATCACAGGAAGATTACTGTCCATTTTACTATAGCACCATTATCATATCACATTTCAGACCACCTACGTACGAATATGCAGTGATTCACTTACTTTTAGAACATCAAAACAGTCGTTTATCTTCGGAAAAACCGAAATATAGCGTATAAAATGTGACTATCGACCAATAGAAATAGATTTGTATATCCACCCAAATTATTATAGGGATGCAATCCCTCTAATCGGCAAAGTTCGGTTTCTCCGAAATAAACGATAAAAGCTTTGAACTATGTCGTACTGTACTTGACACGATGTAAAGCTCAGCTCACATAGTTTTATTCACTTTGCCTCTATTTAAATCACCGTAAACTTTCAATAGATTTTCAGTTTATGTTTTTTGTTTCAGTCACACCAGCTGAGCTGTTAGTTACACTTCATCTCATAGACCCCAGCAAGGCGGACCTCAAATATATCATCAAGGCAACCGCGTTATGCTTTGCGGAGAAACAAACATATACTCAAGACGTAAGTATAAGAGTAGAACGCGTATTTTTACGACCGACACGTAAGTCGGGGGCGTTATCATTGGGCCACCAGTACTCAATGCTTTGTGTAAATAATTTCATAACCACTGCTCTCAAAACGGTGACGGAAAACATCGCGAGGCATATCCTAAAACCAAAAATCCGAAGACATGTGACATCTACCAACCCGCATTGGGTCCGCGTGGTGGATTATAGTCCACTCCCTCTCGAAGAGAGGAGCCCTGGGTCCCAGCAGTGATTATAGGCTGATTATGTATGAGAATAGATGATGCCGTAGTAACAATATTAGCTATAGTTTGACTGCTACCGCTGTACAGCGGGAGGCGGGACAGCGTGAGCGTTGACGATTGAGCGGTGGGGCGCCGTGAGCGTTAACGAATGAGAGGCTTGACGCCGTGAGCTTTGACGAGTGAGCGGCCTGCACTGCCCCCCCGTCTCGCCGCGCACATACCAAAGGCACGGTACAGCGGTATCGGCACAGATTAATACAGATGGGACACTCCGCAGTTTAGGTATGAAGCTACAAGTACGCGGCGGGCTTATCTCACTGGGCCAATTCAGTGTGGGCTGCCGCGCACCGGCCGGCTCGCTCGTTAGTCTGATACACACTCACGCGCCGCGTCGTAAAATAAGACAACCCTAACGAGTCAAAGGTATAAGAGTTATGCGATAGAAAGAGAGGCAACTTATAGGTGAATATAACTGTAGGTAATGAAGCGTTGTGCGACCTGAATTGCACTTAATTGTGTCGTAGCAAGAGTCGCTATTTATTTAAATAATTTTGCGGAGTGTCCCATCTGTATTAAATTAATCTGTGGTATCGGTCAAATTATAGTTAGTAAAGCAGTAGCGGGGTTGACTGCACAGGGTATGCCAGACGGTAGTCAATCGCACAACTGGGGTAACAATGACTTACTTAACAGCGCCTTCATTTCGAAACAATAAGGGTGGTTTTCGTATTTCAAGTTTTATTATTAACGTGCAGTTGTCATCTTTTGTCTCTCTTGATGGTAATGGTTATGGTAAAATAATTCCAGTTAACATTATTTCTGTACAAAGAACTGTTTGATGGTTATACTACTTCTATTTTAACCTACCAATAAAAAAGGTTTTTTTGTTTAACAGAAAATATTATTTTCTCTTAAACAAAAAACATAACTATATTTTTGTACCTACTCATAATGTAATCACGCATATACTCTTGAGTGTCAAATTTTACAAGAAAATTGATTTTACTTGCCTCTTGCAAAAGGTAGTTTCGTATGGAGAAGAATGGACAAGTAACTCCAAAGTTACTCTTTTAAAATGTTTTATTAAGTATGCATATACCTATTTTAAAACTGGTTATCATTTCTACAGGTATTATCAGCAGTACTGCAGCGGTTGACTGAAGAGCCAGAGATCCCCGTGCTGATGATGCGAACAGTGCTGCAAGCGTTGACGTTGTACCCTAACCTGGGGCCACTTGTACTCAATATATTGCAGCTGCTCATTGAGAAAGAGGTAAGAATTTATGTATTGGTGGTTTTTATACATAGGTTCATACATAACCTATCGACGCCCGCAGACAACCATCTGTTAGTGCCTTTTCACACGTCCCGGTTGCCGGGTACTCTTTCACACGTACCGGCGTAATTTGCCCGACATGCTCATACACTTAGCTGCCGGGTACCCGGCAACCTGGACGTGTAAAAGGGCCCTTGAGAGTCCATAATACGAGTACGTCAGTTCAAATTGACTCTTTATCTCGCTCCGTCGCTCGCACACTACTGCTCGCGGACTGAGTGAGAGCGAGATAGAGTGGTGTGATGGGCGGCAGGGGGCGCCGATGGTTTAGGTAATTTTTTTACGATGAAGTAATAGTAAAAAATAGTTCAAATTAGATCATGGAGTATACAGCAGATAGGTAGTTTTTTTTTTTTAAATAACTACCTATCTGCTTTATACTTCATGATCTAATTTGAAGTATTTTTTGAATACTAGCTGTTTATTGTTCGATTTGGAGTTAACTTTGTAATTTTTTTCTGTCGAGAAAATTTTATGGAATCGTGTTTTCGTCAAATATCATTAACATTAATCCTCAACTTTAGCATAATTTATTTCAAAATTAATGCTGCAGTATTTTTGATGTAACAGAGGATCATGCAAGGCAATTTAAGGTATTAGAGACTCTAAATGTAATGAATGTGAGAACGACACAAATCAATTTTCTATTGGCAACGATTGCAGTCGATACCAACAAATAATATTTTACCAATTGCCTAAACTCCACTCCATCAACTTTTTTGTAACACTGATCTTTTTAGGTCCTGTGACCTACAATAGGGATGATGAATAAATAAAAAATATTGGACACGTATTTTTTCTTTTTCTACGTAATCAAAAGATTACGGCCATACATTAGTTAAAATGTGGCATGACGTCACTCTTTGCTAGATTTTATACGTAGTTTTTTATAGTTGTGACGTAGCAAGCCCACACTCCTCCAACTTTAACACGTTTTACCGAAGTATTTTTTTATTAATATGATAAAGCAAAAAATAAGTGTCTAATATTTTTTCATTATCTGACTAACGGACTAAATAGAATTTTTTTTTTTACATATTAAAATAGTTGCATGAATCTCGTCGCCTAAACAAAACCAAACGACGTAGGATTAGAGTTGAAGATCGATCCATACTAAACAGTTACCAAACTAAACAGTTTTATTATACAATCGGCGCATGGTCTGTGGGCGTCCTAATTAAAACATTGTCTTCTGTGAGATGAAGTGTTCCTTGTCGTTGACGTCTATTTATCACCGTTTTTCATCACCAGGTATGGCTAAACAAGGTGGCATGGGAAGGCTGGGTGAAATGCTGTGAACGCTTGGTACCACAGTCGACCATATTGCTGGCCGGCTTGAATCCGCGCGCGCTACAGGCCGTAGGGTCGTCTCCGCGGCTACAGAGGGCGCTGCAGGCGCACGTGGCTCAGATACCGCCACATCAGAGGGCCAACTTGCCACATCATATTATTGCTTTCTGTCAGGTTAGTAGCTATATCTACTTCATTGCTGGTTAACTATATAGAGGAGCTCGTGGCTAAGTAATATCAGCCGCACGGGTCGATCCATCAGGTTAAGCTACGCTTGGGGTTGGTCAGTGATTGGGTGACCATACCGTGACTCCTCCGTGCCTCGGAAAGCACGTTAAGCCGTTGGTCCCGGCTGTCATTCGTGGATCTTTGACAGTCGTTACGGGTCGTCAGAAGCCCGAAAGTCTGACAACCAGTCTTACCAAAGGGTATCGGATTACCCAGTGACTGGGTTGTGGAGGTCAGATAGGCAGTCGCTCCATGTATAATACTGGTATTCAGCTGCATCCGGTTAGACTGGAAGCCGACCCCAACATAGTTGGGAAAAGGCTAGGCAGATTGATTGAAGCGAGATTGTACTGTACTTCTGTCCTGCTTGAGCAGGATAGTCTGATTTACAAGTTGCGATTTAATTGCCTGCGGCATACTATAAGTAGAAGCAACAATAAAGCTTCATTTATACGGTGCAACTTTATTGCCTGTGGCATACCATAACATTGAAGCAACAATTGACTGGCACCGTCTAAGCAACTCGTATAATTATTGCACGATACGGGCAAGTCACGAGCTGTTCAAAACTAGTATAGATGTAAAAAAACAGCACGTACAATAAAATTACATCAATTCTGGCATGAAAATGTTCTATCATCTATGTATCTAAACATGAGTGCGGAAACGAACGAAACAAGTTTAAAAAATCTTGAGAACATTCAATAACATTTAATGAAATATTTAGCAACGCAAACACTTGAATCAATAATAAGTAAAATGACGTGCAACTCTGTATTTAGACGAGGCGAAACTTGCATGCAATAATTGCCTTGGTGTAGTCACATGCAATTATTGAATGGCAAAACATGCATTAAATTATTGTATGGAAATCGCACGCGTGGAAACACTTGCATGCAATTCTTGAATGGCAATAATTGGATGTGCTTTGTGGAATGCGATTATTGCTCTTGAATGTTCCAGAAACTTCTGCCGTGTAAATTGGGCTTAAAAGTTACACCATATAAACAGTGACGATGCGAGTAATTTGTTGCTTCAATTTTACTGGCAAGATATTTATATCGTGTAAATGTTGCTTTAGGGTGGACTATCGCGGTATGGCTTCATCGCCATCCGTCGCCTTGCGCTATGTTCTTTAGCACGAACACCCATTCTATCTGAAACTGCCAAGTACAACAATAATGTGCAAACATTGTATCCTCAACTTTCTCTATCACAGTATTGTGTAACAAATACTTTTTATTAGTCTTGATTATTAATCTCGTCATTTTTGTTCTTTGCAGCAGGAGATTCCACCACCATTCGTGAATCCTATGCCAGTAGGAGTGCCCATGCCAGTCGGAGTGCCCATGCCCGTAGGAGTGCCGGCGCCGGTCCCGCCACCCAACCCCATGGAACCACTACCGCCTGGCATGGAATGACAACAACATAAAAGACTGCTGCTCAGGAAAACATGAACTTTACCCTAACGAGAGCCGTGGGTGTTGAGTGTACAATATAATGAATAATAATGTTTAAATATATTAATAAAAATGGGTTACAAAATTGGGGAAGGAATTACTAAAAGATGTAAGAAATAAATGGTAGATATATAATTGTATCTCAGACAATTGAAGCATGTATGAAGTGAAAGCATACCCGTTTTTTTTTTCAAAATAATTAAAATAATGTTGTGTATATCAATAGTTTCAATATGAATAATTACTTGTTACGTGAATGTTATACATTTTAAAATGGAATATTTACAGCGAAAGACTGTTCAAAAGGCTCGAAAGATGTATGAATAAACTACGGAATACGCCGTAAACTTTGTTTTATTTCATAGTTCAGGGGCCGTACTATGACGTGTCAATGCCATTATAGAGGCGTGAGAAACGGGGTGTAAAGTTCACTCGTCCACCATAGAAAAGGGAGGATCCTCCGACCAGACGGGTGTTGTGTTTGGTGGCCAACTGCCGGACGGTTCTGCGAGATGTGCGGCGAGGCGTGCGGCTCCAGGGCGTAGCCCCCCGTCCGCGGCCGCTATGCGGAACTACGGGCCCCTCGTCATGGTCGCCACTGGCGAAAAGATGGTTGGGCGTGCTGCATTTTCACGCCCATGAAGATGGCGTCTGTACTTGTGTCCGTAAGCTCGTCACGACATATGCATACTGCCGCTTTCTTCACCGTGTCCCGGCGACGGTCAACTCCTACCGGGTGGAACACACACCTACATAAGCCCAGCAGAGAGCGACCAGCGACAGAGACACGGACTCGACGTTCCTACGGATAGGGTGAGTGGCTCCCGCCCGCTCCATTTTCAGAGCTAGCCGAGCCTGGCACGGTGTAGGGAGACCGTATCGTGAGTGCGAGGGTGACATTGAACAGTGTGCCCGACGGTTGATGTCGGGACGTTGTATATAATATATGCTAGTCGCGCGGTAAACTCTGATGGCGCGATGCAGGATTTTGCGTGACGTCAGTGGGATGCGTAGTTCGCATGTGGCGATGTAGATGCCACACCATCATGGTTCCGTTGTGAAAAATGGATGGTGCTATCGGTCGTGTATAGCTCCGTCTCTCTCTCACACTGGAACCATGATGGCTTTAACACGTCATAGTAAGCCCCCAGAGGCCCTAGCACGAACACGCGAAGTAGGTAGGTAAACGTTACGTAAATTCGAACCAATTTTGGATCGAACATACATCTATCCATCTATATAATCGAATGTTACTTTGTCTAGGCCCTAGGCCCTCTCCTATAACTCTTGCATATACATAACATTTTAGTTTGAAGAACAATGGTGCCGATTCTCTTATACACCGAACTAAACTATCACTAAAGTTCCTTACTTTTGGCTATGAGAATCTTAGAGCTATTCTGCAAAAAAAAACCTCTAAATTTAGAAACAATTTTGACACAACTAAAATCGAGTTTGACAATAGTGACTTCGCGTGTGGTATAGTGCTCGTAGTATATTTGACCCGGTGGCTTCAATTGGAACTAACGAAATCAGTATGAAAAGTGAGAAGGCTTGTCATATTTTGTTTACCGACAATCTGACATCGCCGCCGTTACCGTGTCAGATTATATTTTTTAGAGCTGGAGGCCCCCCTCCAGCTCTAAAAAACAGGGAGGGGGCAGCTTCAACATGTTTTTGTGGATTTTTTTTTGTACCTTCGTGTTGAGGTTCAGGGGTTTAAGCGTTTTATAAAGGGGGGCCAAATTTTCATTATTTTTGCGATAGGACACGCCGTTTTCGAGATATATGGAAAAGAAAAAAAAAAATACAGTACTGTACCACAGAACCTGCTCCTAGCGGAGGTTTTTGCAGTTAAAGTCAAGGTGTTGGTGTGAGTTTTAGCTCATGACATCTTATTCCACACCTTTTTAATCGCGATTAAAAATAGTCTGAATTAGTTTGACAATCAAAATTTTAGGTGAAAAAACGTCAAATACAGAATAGCAAAATTACCATTTTCACTAAATTATTATCTCAGTACAATCTTAGTGCTGTCAAACTAAAATGTAGTTAAGTTGTGTCATTTTAATCAATTTCAGAATGGGAAATCGTCGTTTGACAGGAATGAACTAAATTTTAGTGATTTTTAGTCTAGTTTAGAGGCATTTGTGACAAGAAAATCGGCACCATTGGCTAATTTGGACTAGAAAAAACAAAGGTTTTGTTACAGAGATGAGAATTTGACTATAAAGAAGTAGATTCATGGTATAAATTGTAGATCATTCATTTATTTTTGAAAGCTGGGGAAATAATAGATATTTTTCTTCATAAATACACCTTTTATTTATCAGAACGCAGGATAATATATCTTATTTTTGAACGCATTTGTAGTTTCTACGTTCCAAGAGATATCTATAGTTTTTCTAAAATATAAATCGCTTTTACTCTGATTGAATTTGATGATTTTTTTGAGAGGTTGTCGACCGGGGTTATTGTAGTCTCTTGAAATATCAGTTTAGAAAACTTTTTTGTTGTGTAAACTTCACAGAGGTGATGGATGTCGATATCTTAACACGAAAAAACTTAAAGTTTTTCTCAACTCGTACTTCTAGTAACGACTAACAGCGGTCGTTGACCTCCCAAAAAAAAACATCAAATCTTTTTATTTAATCGTGTTTAGATATCAATACACATCGCGTCTGCAGAGTTTAGCTAGCCAATAATCCTTATGTAGGTAGGTATACCTCGTGGGTATTCCCTTGCCTTAGGTTTTCACTATTGCAAGGTCCTAGGGACCTAGCTTCCTGCGAACCTCACCACTGGTTCTGGACCTCAAGGGTCCATTCTTAATTACTAAGCTAGGTAGAAATCACGATGGGTCCTAGGTCACGTTCATAGATATCCGTGGTCACGTTAGTTTGAAGCCTTCTATTTTGGGCGATATCGCTTTGAGTATATTTTCTACGTTGTAAGGAGATTCTGAAAACAAAAAATAAAATATTTAAAAAATGTATGTAGACTGTACAACGCTACAAGGTTGTAGTGGCGCTAGGCCAAAATCGGAACTAACCCCACCATTTTGTTTTGTTGTTTTTTTCTGTGACATAATTTCACAAAATGTTTACCCGACCTCCTGTCAATGTCATTCAGGCGCCGCTTTCACAGTTATATTTCCACTGACAGCTCTGACAGCAGCAATTAACCCAATAGCAACGATAATGCAACGAAAGAAAGATCACTGTAATTTTGACAGACTACTTAGTCAATGGTAGCAACCCAGAAGTAACATTATTGCATCGACAATAAAGATCGCTGTGATTTTGACAATGATGCAAAATCTGAGGGGCAATTCCCGTATTTTTATAACAACGTTCGCAATCTCATCTCAGTCTCAATCTGTCAAAATTGTATAGAGTTTGCCTACATTTTTGACATTTGATTGTCGCTGGCTGACATTGCGACTTGGAATTTGAACGTTTTTAATTACGAGAATTGGCCCTCAGAGGTAAAATAATAACTGTGAACGGTCTATAGTAGGTAGCACTCTGCACTCTACTACTTAAGGTACGGTTTTCTAGGAAAGCGGCTGCAAAGTCATGAAAATCTGTCGTTTTCAAACCCCGCCCCCCAAAGATTTAAATCGCTAGATTTGCCCCCACCACGTAATTAGTCATGTAAAAAAGTGTCCATACTGAGAAGAGTGAACTCTCACATTTATTAAATAACGTTTCCATGTCACAGCGTCATTGTGTACCTATCAGAGATGTCAAACCGATACAGAAACGCGACTATGTTTTGATGTGGTAGGGCGAATCTGACGATTTAAATCATTGGAACTACCATCATTTTCATGACAGTCGTCACTGCGGCCGTTAGTGCGGTGACCGTTCTTCTGGGAAACTGTAGTTATTTTTAATCAACAATAAAAAAATACTGATCCTCCTTTTTCAAGTTGTTATCTCATTCCATGTTTTGCAAAAATGATACCTAATGAAATAAAACACGACCTATTTCCTACTAAGGCTAAGTTTTGGAATACCTGCATACTGCAGTGCCAGATTGCTGTAACTTACCTACAAACACCCATTCCTTGTCAGAGTATCCGAACTCTGCCCTGGCATCAAGGATCGCGTCGTGTAGCACATGCGTCACCACAACCGCGAGGGCTAGGGCTGGCTCGCCAGTCGCTGTAACGAATGTAAAAAAGAATAAATCGGTCCACGATTGACGAAAATACCGATGAAAATACATAAAAAATACATAGGTACCTACAGACGAACATAATTATAACCTTTGTGTGCACTAAATAAATGTTTTATCTATCTATCTGTCTATATTTTTTTTGTACTAGACCTTAGAGATTGATGATCAGTTCCAAGTTTTTCTGATGTTTACGAGTAGGTACCTTTAAATTAATGAAAACAAGTTTTTAATAAAAACTTAACTTTAAATGACCCACCAACCCTGTACGTTGCAGGCACCTTAAGCAAAACGTTTTGCGCTACCGTGAAAAAGCGGTTTTTCAAACAAAAAAAAAAAAAAAAATATAATTTCCCAGCAAATATTTTTGTTTAATGTTACTGAGTTTGATGTACAGAATGCGTAGTTGACGGCTATGTCATGGGACTCGACATAATATCTTCTTTGATGATTTTTCTTTTATGTTATAATTTTTTTTATTCTATCACAGGGCAAATGGGCTCCCCTTATAGCTTAACACAGGAACGACCATTGATCACTTCGCGATCTTACTGGGCTTGGGGTTATGGGAGATGACAATTTCAGACCATAAGAGAGGTTTCCTCGCGTTTTTTTTCTAAACCGAGAAAAGTTTCTATTATGTTTAAAAAATTTGAAAAAGGAAACGTCGAATGGGAACATTCCTTGTCTTATTACAACACGAGCTCTACCTAACTTTGGTCCAAGCTTAAACGTTTCAGCCCGTTTTTTTTTTTTGTATTTCGACCCCTATTCCGACTGAGGTAGTTCTCAATACAAAATTGACAACTCAGGATTAAAATTAGTTTTTGTAAGTACCTAAGTATTTAGAACTAGAAAGTTCGAAATAAGAAAATGGCTCGATGTTTTAAACCTGGGTCTACAGATATATTTTCTTTGTAGATTATAAAGCCGTCCCGGTTTTGAACCCAACACCTCCTGTTAAGGGGACGTCCCTGAAACACTTTGATAACCCCAAGTTACCGAAACAGTGCAGTAGAACAGATTTTCCTTACCTTTAGACCGGAGCACTCCAGCAGGATTGCTAGCATTTCTTTTGAACATGATCCTGAAGTCCACAGGTATGTCCTTAGCGCCAGGCGGCTTGTAGGTCCAGGTGCGGTCCGTTAGCAGCCGTCCGGTGGACTCCTCATAGAAGATCCTCTCTGAGGTCCACAGACCTAGGCCCATGACGAAGGCGCCTTCAATCTGTGGGTGAACGAAACAAAGTGTGTTTAGCCCAGTCAGCTTATTTTGACTGTTTAACTTTAAGTCAATCACAATTCTCATAGAGCAAAAAATTGGTGCAGGTGTTAAACTCAAACTCAAAGCATTTATTTCAAATAAACCAATTACAGGCACTTTTGAATTGTCAATGGGTCGGCCAGTCAGAAAGATGAAGCTAGTTATATAGTTTATACATTTTTATTTAACATTTATATTTAATCTTTTCTATCGTTTGTTTCTTTGTTTTATAACTTTGTTTTCTTTTTGTACTCAATCGATAGCTACTTACCCAATGTAACTCCGTACTAGTTTTGTATAAATTGAGAGATGTATTAACAGAGAGAGTCCTGGCACCCATAACACAAGCTGAATCTTAGCTTGGGTGCCAGTGGTTCAACAGTGATTTAGGCTTAGTTATTTAAAAAAAAGTTACCCATTCCAAAGCGTAGTAGATCCCTATGGAGAAGAACGGGCAAGAAACTCCACGGACACTCTTTTAAATCATAATATTTTTTACAAAATATTGGTTACATTTTTTATGTTGAAAAATACACTATTACAAATAAAATGTCAAATATACCCACCGAACCTATATCTGGCAAAAATTATATTCAAGGTCAAAGGTCGAAAATATGGGTTTTTCGCATATTGCTCTTAAACGGTGTTATCGTAAAAATACTTATCGTAACGGTGTTATCGTAAAAATAGGTCAGACAAAAGTTGTAAGTAGATACAATTATCTATAAAAAAATTCAGATAGGTATGTACTTACTTTTTTTCCTCGAATCACCATTCCCGAGATATCGCGATTCCAAAAGTTGGAAAAGTTGTATTCTGCATAATACGCACACATTTCCGCACCACTTTGGAGGCACTACCTAATAAGTGGTGCGGAAATGTAAAACTGTGATGATTCAACACTTATATCGTGCGTTCCATTTTTTACCAAGTTCAAGTGTGGCTGGGCAATGAACTGAAATTATGTTATAATTTAAGGTAAGTAATTATAAAACAAACCTATTTTTTTAAATTTTTGTCTGCTGTCTGTTTCTTCCGGCTAATCTTCGCAACGGCAGGACCGAATTTGACGGGACTTTTACTGGCACAGCTGATGTTATAGGGAATAACTTAGTAATTGTGTTTTAAAAAACAATTAGGGTCCACGCGAGCGAAGCTGTAGACAGCGGCTAGTAGGTAGGTATTGTGATATACCTATACTTAAATTGACAAACAACCCTATCATGAAAAAAGTCACAGATTCGGAAAGACTGCCCAAGCGCATTCTTACGACAACAGAACTGTGCTTAATCTTACCTACAGAAAAACCTAAAAAACAGTTGTAGATGTTGTAGTGTGCTAATGCTAAACCATCAATACAGTCGTTAGTTTGCAATATTAGGCGTGGCGCGCCTTTCCCTTTACACAGAATCATAGAATTACAAAAAAATGTTTACCCACCTGTCCTACATCGATCTCAGGGCTCATGCTGACTCCAGTATCCTCCAACAAGTCTAGCCTCCTCACCAGGTGGTTGCCGGTCAACACGTCTAGCTCCACTTCAGCTGCGCACACGCCGTACACACTGTAGCCAACGAGGCCATCGTTTGGTGACGTCATGTATGTTGCCTGGAGGTTTATACCTTTCAAACAAAATGGTAAAAATAATAAAGGAGTTTATTGCTAGAAACCTGCTGGTCGAAAGTCCGTTAACTTATCCTCCTGTTTGTGTAGTTTTGCTTCCTTATACCTATATTTTCATGGTTTTTTGGTTACGTTCTGACAAAAAATCAGGAATAGCAATACTCATTGAACAGTCTCCGTGTCTCATGACTCACGGAAAGAGGAGAATCTATTGTGAGCGTGACTTTCATCATCCATCGTTGTTAGGCAGCTAGGCTTCCATAAAATTACTATAAACTTGCGCGTCCAGCGGGTCGGAGTCGGAGCGTTCGGCACCGTACGGATTTGTTGCTTTGTATTGATTTATATGGTAATGCGTGCACTGGAACGGCAAATCTGCGGCAGAGACCGGTATTTCTGCCGATGACGTAATCTGCAGTGAACGCGCCCAATTGCAATTGTAAATTTTTACAATAACAAACAAAAACGTTTTTAATTAAAATTACTTTCAAACGAATAACTAAGGGCCGCTTTCTTGATCTGCAGTTAATTCAACCAATATTTAAAAATAGTAACTAATGGTTAATATTTGGTTCACATTTTGCCAAAATTTAACCATTATTAGTATTTTAAACTGTTGGTTATGTTAAATACGGATCAAGAAACCGGCCATATTAGAACACCTATAAATATTTTATCGCTATTGTTCCGCGACCTGTCGCAATGCAGCAACTCTAGGTACATGGTGCATATAATGTCTGTCAAAATAAAATAGCCCTAAGCCATATTGGTAATTTTACCCTAAAAAGGGAGAAATGCCTGAAAGTAGAAACACTGGTTAATATCGCCGATTCAAAATCCGAATGCAGTGGACGCACCCTATCGGCATTTTGGAAATCCGGACGGCATACGGTGCGGACGGACCGATTCCTAACCGGTGGACGCGTAAACAGGTAGGAAAAACAGAGAGCTTACCTTTCTCATAACCTTTTTTCACGACTTCTTCCCACGTCGGTTCAACAAGGTCTTTCTTCGCTGCGTCTAATCTCTTCATGAGCTCCTCACAGGCTTTCACGGTGGCGTACGCAACCGAATCACTGGTTATACTGCCATTGGAAGCCATAGAATTTGGAGACACGAAGCTATCGCTCCCTCGAACTGTGACTTTCTCCAGTGGAACTTTTAAAGCATAAGCACAAACTTGGGCTAATTTGGTGTTGATCCCCTGTCCCATTTCGATCCCCCCATGGGATATAGCGATTGTTCCATCAGCATGGTATACGGAAATGGTAACAGGGAAGTTCCCTGAGTATGCAATAGGGTAGGACATGATAGAGATCCTTAACCCCCGTTTCCTCCACGCATTTTCTTGGTTGAATTTGGTGATTTCAGTTTTTCTGTCATCAAAAGTGGTGTCCATTTTGAATGATGAGATCATTTCTCTAAGGGCGTCGTGTTTTGGCGATAGGTTTGTTAGTCTGACCTCGACGTGGTCTTTGTTTGTGGCGTGGGAGATGCGCTCCATTATATGTTCGGAGAATGCTATACCTTCTGTCGTACCTTAAGAGAAAAAAATAGACATTTTATAGAATTGTAGGTACCTAACGTTAAACCATTCTAAAAATGAACGCCTCTCAACAAAATGTAATTATTTAAATATGTGAGAGGAAATACTTTGCAACACTTGTGTGCGTGCGGCGAATTTTCTGTTAACATGGACTCGTCGCCGCATTTAAAGATCAACTAATCGTGCAATCAGTCCGGTTAGGGTAGGTACCGTCTGCATAAAAAAAAAATGTGTATATTTTTATGTATTATTAGTTGTTGACCGTACTCGCCGGTGACTGAGCAACCAATGACAAAGACTAATTATGTGTATTGCGTCTATACGAGTACACCTTCTTTGCATGTGAGCGTAACCGCTGTGGAGGGGCGTTCATTTATTTAAACTTTTCGCACGTATAACGTACAAAGGCGGACTTAATGCCTTAGGCATTCTCTACCAGTCAACCAAGGGTGGTGAAGAGATTAGATGGCAGGTGCTCAGTATGAGAGGAATACTTATAAAAAGAACACTAAAAATATATCTTAATTAATTATAAATAGACTTTATACAAGCACATAAATAGGTTATAAACCAATAATACACATACATACACTTACTATAAGATATACCAATACATTCATTTGGCGTTCATTTTTAGAATAGTTTATCTCTACCGAGATTTAAGCTTTCTATTGTTTTGCTTTGTGATGTTATGTTATGTTTAAAGAAAATGGTGAAAATTATGGAACTTATGATTTAGTTCCATCATTTTCTCTCTAAATGAGTAGGTATTACCAAGGTAAGGTAGTGATAGTGACCTTGGTAATACCTACTCATTTAGAGAGAGCTGGAAAATACAGCTTGATAAACGCTTGATGTCTGTGTCGAATTTTATAAGTAGGAACTTAAAGCAATATTGATATCAGTTACTTATTCAATGAAACTTAAAAAGTGCTCGAGCATCCCCGAGGATTTTTCCGTTTGGTGGAAACTGACCCTAGAGGGAATCGTGGCTAAGTAATAACAGCCGCATGGGTCGATCGATCAGGTTAAGCTACGATTACCGCGGTTGGTCCGTGGATGGGTAACCATCTTTACATACCAAGACCCCGCCGTGCCTCGGAAAGTCCCGGCTGTCATTCGTGGATCATTGACTGTCGTTACGGGTCGTCAGAAGCCCGAAAGTCTGACAACTAGTCTTACCAAGGGGTATAGTATTACACAGTAGCTGGGTTGTGGAGGTCAGATAGGCAGTCGCTTCATGTAAAATACTGGTATTCAGCTGCATCCGGTTAGACTGGAAACTGACCCCAAAATTGTTGGGAAATGGCTAGGCAGATGATGGTAGAAACTGATCCTAAAGTCATCGATCACTAACCCTAAAGTGAAACCAGCAAATGTGCCGGACGGGCGTCATCGTTGGACACGAAGGGTTGAAAGGAGGGTGTGTTGTGTGCCTATCCAGGTGTAAGTATCCTATGTGAGGGTAGGTCTCCTAGTCCAAGCGGCGCTGACGCCCTGCATCTAACCTATTCCTAATATCGTCAGGACAACGGCCGGTGGCTATGCGTTAAAGTCTTGACAGCCGGCGAAGGGTTTCTTGACGTTGAAAATAATAACACCAAAACGATAAGTCTTCATGAGATTTCAGGAGGTGACTTGCGTAACTCTTCATAATCAGTAGTTGACCAAATATTGAAGAAACGGTAATTATGTAAATAAAAGTAAAAATGTAAAGTCTTTACCTATGAAATTACCGTTTAACATAGAAAAAATCAAACAATTTATGTTTGAAAGTTCGTTGAAGCCTCTGCAATAGAAATCCTGGGGACGGGAATCGATGAATTTAAAGGCGTTTTTCACCTTCTCGTTGGATTTGAAATTTTTCCCCGGGGCTCATTGTGGAGATCAAAATTTCCAGAACGGAAGCGATCAAACTAAAAACGCACCGTGCGTTCACTTGCGGTACCTTGTCCATACACGTCGTTAATATTGCGTGCTGTCTGTGCTGCGTTGGTGCCACGACGGAACTCGTATTCGATAAAAACTTTTTTACAAAAAAAATACAACCGACTTCCAAAAACAACTACAAAGTGAAAAATAACTTTAATTTTGGAAGTCGGTGTCTAGTTAAATGTATTTTCGTTTTTTGCCACCGACTTCCGAAATTAAAGTTATTTTTCACTTTGTAGTTGTTTTTGGAAGTCGGTTGTTTTCGTCGGGTGTTTTTTTTGTAAAAAAGTTTTTATTTTTCACTTTTTAGTTGTGGAACCTACCCCACACAAATTCTAATACCACTACGTGCAAAACAAAATACTCGTAGAACATCATCCATATAAAAGTGGGGAAGAAATACGTATTATTGAAGCTAACTCAAAAACTACCGAAGCAAAGTTAATCAATTTTATATGGGACCAACTGTGATGTATACCCTCTCGAATAAAACAAAAACAATCCAAATCGGTCCAGCCATCTTCGAGTAATCGGGGAACATACATAAAAAAAAACATAAAAAAAAAAAAAAAAAAAAAAAAAAGGTTCCGACGAATTGATAACCTCCTCCTTTTTGAAGTCGGTTAAAAATAGCGCACTATTTCGATTTTTCATGGTAGAAACATCGAACGGCGGGAAAACAAATGAACAACAGATTTTTTTTTTAAATACCATGCTATACTCGTACTCGTACTTATTATAAAAATAATTTGAATTTGGAATTTTAAATAGAATAAAAGATAATCATCTTCACACTAGCCGGTATCAAAAATCGTCAATATCATAGGTAAACCTTTTTCTTAATTATGTAAATTGTTTTAAAATTACTGACCAGGCGCTCTACACCATGTCTCGCTCGGCTTATCAGTGAGCACGCTGTAACCGGTGATCTTCCACGTGTCACTGGAGTACAGGTTGGTGATGGACACTGCTATGTCACCGGACGGAGAGTCGTTGAATGAACAGCCACAGTCAGTATAGAAGGTTACGTTGAGGTATTTGATTAAGCCGTCGTTGTTCACACCAACCTGGAAAACAAATAGTCATAGGTGTATTGAAGTCCATAGAAGGATATTGTCTTTCGTGTTAACTTTGTTGTGTTTATATGTGCTTGATTTTCGGAAGGTTATTCAAGACATTATAGATATAGCTTCGTCTCTAAATTTGGCAACACTTCGCCAAACCTCTTGGCTTTCTAGTATAATAGGCAGTCTACTTCTGAATTCTCCAAAATGTACAGACGCCAGCACATCAAGCTACTAAAATCTGTGAAATTTCTTTAATAGAATTTCATCTTTATCGCTAAAGCATTAAATTCAAGTAATAATTAATTAAGTAATTGACAGTTGTTTCGGGTGGCTTGACCTGCTGGCGTCTGTTACATCCACCCCCAGCAAACGTCACCTATGGCTGCAAATCTGTTAAGGGTGTGATGATACATGGAAATATATGATATGTTCAAGGAGTCTACTAAGACCTACAAGCCTATCAGTCCCTATGACCCTAAGCCCTATAAGCCGTACAGCCCTAACCTAGCATATACCGTACCTCGGAAAGCACGTTAAGCCGTTGGTCCCGGCTGTCATCCGTGGATCTTTGACAGTCTTTACGGGTCGTCAGAAGCCCGAAAGTCTGACAACCAGTCTTACCAAGGGGTATCGTATTACCCAGTTACTGGGTTGTGGAGGTCAGATAGGCAGTCGCGCCATGTAAAATACTGGTATTCAGCTGCCTGGTTAGATTGGAAGCCGACCCCAATATAGAAAAGGCTAGACAAATTGATTGTTATAAATAAATATATAAATAAGTTCGGGATGTCTGCACCATGCGACCTTAGCTTACATACGGATAGTTGACAGGATTTTCAGGTTCGGGAATTCCTTATAAAGTTAGGAGTCAGATCTGCGTGTATTTCCTAGTATTTTTCAGATTCAGATTCAGATTATTTATTTGTGGAAACATGAGTACACATACAGAGCATGCAAGTTATTAAATGACATTATACACTTCTGGACACATCTTTTGGCCCACCTTGTATTTTCAGTTTCGTTTGGTCCTAGCTAAAATTTTATAATAGGTCGAGCAAAAAGTTTTTATGCAGTTTTGAACCTGGCACATTCACAATTTCATTCAATAGTCTTTTTTTGAATTTCGAACACAGAATTTAAAGAAACAAAAGACAATTTGGAGCCTGTTTGTTGATATCAAACAATCGAATACTAAGAAAACTTGGTTTTATTGGTTTACTTGGATTTAATTCTTGAAAAAGTGATTGATATCTTTGGTTTTGCAACAAACATTACTTATTCTTAACATTAAGGTGAGGTTCTATCAATAATCTATGGATACTTCACCTGAAGTCGCCGCCCAAGCTGTGGCACTTATTCAGGCCGGACACAGCCAAAGAAACGTGAGTGCTCAACTTAATTTAAGTCGATCTGCGGTCCGAAATGTTTATCGGAGGTACCTAGAGACTGGCGGCTTTGTTCGTCGCCAAGGAAGGCCACGATCTCGGTTCACAACTGAAAGGCAGGATCGATTCATCGTGACGACCAGCTTGAGAAATCGTCACCTTACCTCCATTGAGATACAAAACCAACTTCGCGACTTCCACAGAGTATCTGTGAGCGCTCGAACTGTTCGGAGAAGGTTAAAAGAACCCGATATGGTACCACACAAGCCAGCTAATGGCCCCAAACTAACGCGAGCCCACCGAACAGCGCGCCTTCATTTCGCACGCAGTCATTTAAATTGGACACAGCAAGATTGGAGCCGTGTACTCTTTTCTGATGAGTCTAAAATTGTGTTACATGGCAATGGTGGAAGGAAGAAGGTCTACCGACGTAAGGGAGAGCGTTTCGCACAATGCTGCTTTGAAGAGAGGGTTGCTTATGGCGGTGGCTCATGGACTGTCTGGGGCGGTATATCCGCGAGCGGCAAAACTCAACTTGAGGTTGTTACAGGACCACGGCTGCCAACATTAAATGCTGAAAGGTACATTCGTGAGTGCTTAGAACCTCACGTGATACCATACGCGGACTATGTGGGCCCAAATTTCCTTTTTATGCATGATAATGCAAGAGCCCATGCGGCCGGCATCGTCAGGGAATATCTTCGGGATGTGAACATCACAGTTATGGACTGGCCAGCCAGAAGCCCAGACATGAACCCCATTGAGCACATGTGGGACGAGCTAAAAAGACGTGTTAGGGCTCGTCAGCCAGTTGCCCAGACGATGCAGGAGTTGAAAACTGCCATAGAAGAGGAATGGGAGATGATCCCTCAAAATTTCATAGAGCGGTTGATAAACTCTATGCCTAATCGTATGAGAGCTGTGGTAGATGCCCATGGAGGCAACACGCGTTATTAAATTAAACCTTTATTTGATAAAACATGTTTTTTATTCAAAATTCAATTGCCTTTAACAAGGCGCATATCCGACTTGTTAGGCGTAGCTCCATGTCGTATGGTATTCTGAATTCAAATTTAAAACAATACGATCGAAAAAGATGGTAAAATGTATCAGGTTTAAAACTGCATCAACAGTTTTTGTTCAATCTAGCAATCATATTTCGGTAGGGGCCATCGAAACCTAAACTCTAAGGTGGGCCAATAGATGTGTCCAGAAGTGTAGTTTAGATCAGTCATGTCTGGCCTTAGTGGCGTACAAATATTAAAATTTTAGTATTATAAGTTTTAGATAAAGTATTAGATTAGGTAGGTACATAAAGACAAAATACTAAATGTCAGTTTTGAAAACAAATTATTAATTTAATTTTAATTTTATGGAAGGAATTTCCCTTACCTCATATTGAAACTCGCAAGCATGTCGCTTGCCTATGGCGTGCATGTTGTGTGTGATAGGCATCACGAGCGTCGCGCTTCTGTTGAGCTTGTGAGCTACTAAGGCGCTTGCGCACGCTATGAGCGACGAGCGGGACGCCTTGCCGCCGTACGCGCCGCCTACTCGCGGGACTTCGACAAGGACCCTGAAATTAAAGAGGTTGTTTTTGGGAAATGGAAAATGAAGATACATAAATAATTCGTGCTCAGAAAGCCCCACACTACAGTATACTGGGTTCCCAATGTCCTGCTTCAATAACCAGTTCAAGTATACCAGTTGCTGATATCTGCCCAATTGATACTCTTAGCCTTCGCACCCACGGGCTATTTTTTATTGCGCACTGGATTTTGAACGTACTGCTGAAAATCCAACAATGTATTTTTTTGACGCGCTGGAATGCACTCTATTGGATTTTCAATGCTCGCCTCAACATCGAGAGTGG
Organism: Cosmia pyralina; assembly: GCA_946251885.1. Taxonomy (NCBI): domain Eukaryota; kingdom Metazoa; phylum Arthropoda; class Insecta; order Lepidoptera; family Noctuidae; genus Cosmia; species Cosmia pyralina. Next base: position 4,789,051 of record OX276355.1, on the reverse strand, counting down.
AAAACCCTTATCTCATTAAATGTCAAACAAAGATAATGTGTTGTGTTAGCATACCGGTTCTCATCAATTTTGAGCGCCTTAGCCACCGCCACATGGACCAGGTCCATCCACTGTGTAGAGGACCGCACCACCAGTCCGTTCTCAGTGACATGCGTGGAGCAGCTCTGAGTTTCCATCGTGTAGTGGTACTGGGAAGGTACCGTGAAGGTGCCGGTGATTGTGTGCTGGATGTCCGTGCCTTTGGTGGTCGGCTCCACTGTCACGTCCTTGCGGAGCTGTGGAAGCAAGTTGCGCAAGTTATAGAAATACCATGTTATACTTATCCAAAGTGTACGAGCCAGTAATGCTCAATACAGTAAACCCCAACACAAAGATTTTACGCTTTTTATGTGCAGACTGCGACTAGGCTTATCTTTCCATTAAATCCATTCCAAAGACCAAACCTTCTAGAAGAAAGAAGCGTGGATAGTTTGGATCTAGAAGAAGAGGTATTTAGAGTACTTGCAATAGGCTGGGTAGTGGTGGGCTGGGTCTATCGTAATTACAAACTTGATTTGTTACATGTCTGATTGGTCACAAAGTCCCAATAAAATAACTCTTTTTAAAAAGCATGACTGACCGAATGAAGAATAGGGATGATGCCTGGGTAAAAAAAAAGAAATTCTACTTAGTCCATCAGTCAGATAATAAAAAAAATATTAGACACGTATTTTTTGCTTTATCTTTATTATAATAAAAAATTACTTTGATAACACGCTTTAAAGTTAGGGAGTGGGGGGCTCACTACGTCACTTCTACTCGTACGTATAAAATCTGGCTAGACGTGACGTCATGCCATATTTTAACTCAATGTAGCGCCGTAATCTTTTGATTAATTAAAAAAAGAAAAAATACGACATTTTTTATTAAACAGTATGACGGGCAAAAAATAATTTAGTCTTCATCACTATTGTCTTCGAAGTCAATGAAAAAGTTAACTTACTCGTCTATCTCTATCAGGAGCCACCATCGCATCTTTGACATTCAAAACAGGTTTGCCATCCAACTTCTTGTAATTCACTTTGACTAGTTCCGCAGCAGCTTCAGCCGCTCTCCTGGTGATCGCTGCCACCACACCTAATGGCTGACCGTAGTAGGAGATGTTCTTTGATGCGAAGATCTCTTCGTCGGTGTTCATCCATGGAACCTCCGACGGAGTGAAGGAGTTCCTCCCTGGAATGTCTTTGGCGGAGAAGAAGGCAAACACTCCTGGGATTTTCTGGAAAACCCAAGATAAGATAACATTTTACTACCAACTGGTACACCAAAAGTTTACTAAGGAGATTCCACTTTAAAGGAATCCGATCCCCATTTTGTGATTGTTGCGAAGTAACCTCAATTTAGCGCTGGCTCGACCTTTTTACGTTTCAGTCAACCAAATCTAGATATCTACTGTAAAGAACTTCAAATACGTACCAGAGCCTCAGTAGCATCAAACTCCTGTATCTCAGCTCTACAGACATCAGAGAGTACGAACGCGACGTGCACTGCACGTGGACCGTTGAACACATCACAGGAGTATTTTGCTTCACCTGAACACTGTGGGGCAAATAATGATCGTAGGTGCATTATAATGTCCAGGATAAGGAAAATAGTTGTGTGATTGTGTGATACTTCACGATGATCATTATGGAAAACGAATTGAAATGTCATCGGATCAGATTTATTATGAGGTAAAGTACAATTTATTAAAGTTGTGGATACTGTAGTGTGATTAAGGAATCTTATTATAATTAAAACAGAATATTTACAATCAGCTAAATATATATTTTCTCGTACAATGAAAGTTGGTTTTTGCACGATACCACGGATAGCAATATGTATATTTGGTAGCCGCTCTCTTTAATAGGCATAGATGATATACAACGTGTCGTTTTGCATCCTCGTCAAATTTAAGGATGTGGTATAGGTATAGATAATCAAACCGAATAACTTTTTCCATGGCATCAACGTCGTAATCGCGAAAAAATAATCAGTCGTCATTTGCGTCGAGTAGGCATTGAAGTTTTCTATAGGACAGTTGAAAATTTTTTCGCGATTACGACGTTGGTCTCATGGAGAAAGTTGTTCGGTTTGATGTTCTGTATCACACCCTGAAATTTGACGAGGATGCAAAACGACACGTTGTATAATAGTAAAAAGGTCATATGCCTTAACACAATTGATTATCATTTATTCAAACTAGGCCGAGAATCGGCTGTTTTAAAACTCAACAGTTAAAAAATATAGTACTTTAAATGGGCATTCTTCACCACTTCCTTCCTGCTTGAACAGGAAATAAATGAAGCAACAAACTCGCCAGCAAGAATTGTATGTTAGATTCCGAAGAATGCCTATGATTTTTCCGGCATTTTACTGACCACAAATAAAGTGTGACCACAACAATGGTGTGCGATAACCCTTAGAGAAAGACTCAGCACAAATACCGAGTGCCTGAAAATATTCTGAAGTAAATGTTTCTAGAACTGTAAGATATGGTGGTATTATCCTGTTGAGGACTGCGATATTTACCTGAGAGAGCGCTTCAAGCTTGGGCACCGGTTTGGTCAGCGGCCATAGAGTTTTATCTGTCTCATAGGTCTGTGTCCCTCTGGAAACCGGTCGCTCTAGTATACTACCGCCAGACTTATACCTGGGGTTTACGTCCGGGTAGAGTGATAGTACTGCCTGAAAATATTAAATTGAACGACACCTGATTTTAGGTGTGGTTGCTAAATATAGAGCATTTTGGGCTATCCTAAACAGCGGCAAAACAGGCCATCTATATAGGGTGACTGGTAATTAGTGACCGATACTTAAACACATGATTGTACTCATGATAACAAACAACTTTTACTATGGGACCAAACCTGAAATCGCGAAAAGTACTGCCTGAAATATTAAATGGCGTTTAGTTGAAGATAGTGAAGATGAATTCGTGCGTTTTAGAGCTGTACTAAATAGACACCACATAGCAGCCAAACCACGGTGCTATCAAACCAGGTGTTAAAAGGGAGTCCAACTACCTATCTACTACTCACAGAATTGAACTATTAGGTACACCTTATGACTGTCATATATCGACGAGTTACACACTCATGCCTGTATCGGATTGGAGAGTCTTTAGTGCAGCACAAACATTGTATGCGAGTATACATTTATTTACACACAACTTACTTTATAGAACAGCCCCAACGCCAAAGTCTTCCTACAGCTTGCAGACGGTTCAGGCAGAACGTCTACCGGAATCAGCTCATCTTCCAACTTCCTCAGAGCCTTCAACAAAACCTCATTGCTGAACAGATTCTGTCCAACGAGCAAAGCCTCTGTTTGTGCTGCTCTCGTGAATGTAGGACTGATGTTGCCATAGACTATGATGGCAGATTTGATTGCCTTTGCCGTATCCAGTTTGAAAAGAAAACCGGCGTTGACTATGGCATGTGCGTTTTGCGCGCGAGGCATTATCTGGAAGTTAAAATAGATCTTTTTATTAGGTATTAAAGTTTATTTTTGTGGTTTATAAATAATATGCAAGTTAACACTATTTACACTAGGTACTAAATTATATGACTAACTAACTATACAATTAATACAAAAACTATATTATAAATTATAATAGGTCTTTACCTATGAAATTGCCGTTTTGTATGAAAAAAATTAAACGAATTTTTTTCATGCATTTTTTATTTGTATTAATCGAAGTAATCACCCATGCAATCAATGCATCTTTGCCAACGCAGTGGCAGTTTATTGATGCCCTTCTTAAAGAAATCAGCTGGACGGGAGGCAACAAATTCTTCAAAGGCATTTTGTACTGCCTCTCGGGTATTGAATTTTTTTCCCGCCAAGAAGTTATCCAAATTCTGGAAAAAGTAGTAGTCTGTAGGCGCAAGGTCTGGTGAGTAGGGCGGATGACGGAGAGCTTCCAACCCCAGTTCTTGCAACTTGGAGACCGTCTGCTGTGCAGTATGAGGGCGCGCGTTGTCGTGCAGGAGCAGCGGAGACGAGCGATTGACCAATGCTGGTTGGAGATGTGCCAGCTTCTCCATCATTGTGTTCAGTTCTTCACAGTACACATCTGAAGAAATGCTCACCCCGTTTGGTAAGAAGCTGTGATGAATCACACCGGCGCTAGACCACCAAACAGTGACCATCACTTTTCTAGGGGTAAGTTTTCGTTTAGGGCATTGTTTAGGTGCTGAACCAGGATCCAACCAACTTGCTGAGCGCTTGCGGTTATCAAACAGAATCCATTTTTCATCGCAGGTAACAATGCGGTTCAAAATTCCTTCATTTGTGTGTCTGTTGAGCAGTGCAAGGCACGTCTCGACGCGTACTTCGCGCTGGCGATCATTGAGTTCGTGGGGTACCCATTTGTCAAGCTTTTTTACCTTGCCAATTTGACGCAAATGGACCAATATTGTTTTGACGCTAACGTCGAAAGCTGCTGTTAATTCAGCCGTAGATTGTGTATCATCAGCTTCCACAATCGCCTTTAATTCGTCATTGTCGACCAAAGTCTTCGGACGACCGCGAGGTTCATTTTTCAGGTCAAAATTTCCAGAACGGAAGCGAGCAACCCAATAACAAGTGATGCGTTGGTTTGTAGTGTTAGCTCCGTAAACGTCGTTGATGTTACGTGCCGCTTGTGCCGCGTTGCTGCCACGACGGTACTCATATTCCATAATTACTCGAATTTTAACGTTTCCATGATGACGAAAAAGATTGAAATGCGATGAAAATGTAACACTAATCAATAAACAAATGACTACTTTTGGAAAAAAAAATCCATGTTTTTAAAATAAAATTAATTTGAAATTAGAATTCTTAGCCAAACAAAAATTATTTTGATTTGAAATGGCCAGTACTGCCGAACGACAATTTCATAGGTAAAGACCTAATATTAGAAATTATGAGGTAGGTACAGTAAATTATACGTCGTGTTACTTTGTACCTACATATTGTATACTGATGTGAGGTTAACCGAACATTAGGGTTCAAAGTCATGACGTTTTTGATTTCCCGGTGTTAATACCAACATAGTGTGAATTAGCGGAAAATTAAAGAATACACAAAAATAAAAATGACCCAGTTTCATTGAAAATGATAATTATTGCTCAATTTCCTACTTCTAATGGTAATATACCTACCTCTTTTGTTGTACTTAGTCTTTTGTTATTGTTCCGAAATAATTTTTAATATTTTTTATTTTTTTTATACCTAATATCGTACTTAATGGGGCCTACGTGAAGAAAACCTACATACTAAAACATAAAGGTAGGTATAATTATGTGGACGTCATTAGCCACAATCAGCAAAGAGGATAATATTTTATTTTATTAGAATTGCAATATAAATGCGACGATTGTTTGTACAATTAATTGTAACTGAATGGGCACATAGCTTCCTCTTTCTGACTGACCGACCCCGTGACAATTCAAAAATGCTTGTAATTGGTTTATTTGAAATAGATGCTTCGAGTTTGAGGTATTTGTGAATTCATGAACCAAAAAAAAAACAACTGTTGTTTTTTTTTTCTAGATAAATACTAACAGAGCGGCTTACAGTTGGTTGTTTCCTCGAATTTAGAAAACACGGTCACGGCCTAGGCTAACCGGGTTTTCAGGACTGAATTTAGCTTTGCTAGCCCAGTCATTGAGAGATGAAGCTCACGAGCTCAAAACCTATTCCGGTTTCAAATTGAAGGTAGGTACTGTCTACAGCAGATAAAGCTATTTTGACTCTGTGTGCACACTGTCTTAGGTGCCATACTTTAAAATCTATAACCTTATTCCTTTCGGTGTTAAGCGGGGCACATAATAATATCTAATTTAATTATTTGACAAAAACAAACTATTTTGTAACACTTATTTAAAGTTACTGTAGGTTTAAAATTAATCATACTTACCTACTTTTTGCAAAGCGACGGTATTCAGAAAAACAATGATATAAAATAAATCCGTATTAATTAGTTTTTAATTACCTTAAATGTTCTTATTAGGTTGTTACTGGACAAAGGAGGAAGCTTCACTTCAGATATCAGTTTATCCTTGAGCTCTGTTGTTAAAAAGTCCTGGATTTTCACCTCAACCTTTCTTAGATCACTATTTACTGAAAAAAACGGAACATCGAAAAGGTATTATTAGTTTTCAAAGGGTTCGGGGCAGTGCTTCATAAAGTTCAGTTAGTTGTTCTACCTATGGTAACGGTGGCTCCAACAGTTTCCAAAATCAAGAACAAGTCAGAAGGAAATTCATGATGCTGGTTTTTTAATGCCAAGTTCCCTCCAATTGTTCCAATCTGAAATAGAGAAAAGGAATTTTAAGTTTATGATTAAAAGAAGAAGAAGGTCTTGTAGTAGATCTCCTTTGGAAAATACAAAGTATTATGATTTCTACCACAGGCGTGATGTTATAGTGATTTCTACGTAGCGTCGCCTTAGAGTGAAAACCTCGGGAATGCATTTTTGCTCAAATTTATTTTATTGCGTTTCTAGGAAGAAAACCTCGCAACACACATCCTGATCTGAGGAATTTGTTCATTCGATATTGGTAGCGCTATCTACGATTGATGATATTCCAAATTAATTAATAAAAAACATAAAAGACGCCGTAGAAAAATTTTACAGCATGCAGTTTTTCTTCCTCCTAAAAAGTTACTTCTTTTACATTTTCGAGCTTTTCACTCTAAGGGATGTTATAGTGATTTCTATCACCTATAAATAGGTGTGATGTTATAGTGATCTCTACCACCTACATATAGGCGTGATGTTATAGTGATCTCTGCCACCTACATACAGACGTGATGTTATAGTGATCTCTACCACCTACATACAGGCGTGATGTTATAGTGATCTCTACCACCTACATACAGGCGTGATGTTATAGTGATCTCTGCCACCTACATACAGGCGTGATGTTATAGTGATCTCTGCCACCTACATACAGGCGTGATGTTATAGTGATCTCTGCCACCTACATACAGGCGTGATGTTATAGTGATCTCTACCACCTACATACAGGCGTGATGTTATAGTGATCTCTGCCACCTACATACAGGCGTGATGTTATAGTGATCTCTACCACCTACATACAGGCGTGATGTTATAGTGATCTCTACCACCTACATACAGGCGTGATGTTATAGTGATCTCTACCACCTACATATAGACGTGATGTTATAGTGATCTCTACCACCTACATACAGGCGTGATGTTATAGTCATCTCTACCACCTACATACAGGCGTGATGTTATAGTGATCTCTACCACCTACATATAGACGTGATGTTATAGTGATCTCTACCACCTACATACAGGCGTGATGTTATAGTGATCTCTACCACCTACATACAGGCGTGATGTTATAGTGATCTCTACCACCTACATACAGGCGTGATGTTATAGTGATCTCTACCACCTACATACAGGCGTGATGTTATAGTGATCTCTACCACCTACATACAGGCGTGATGTTATAGTGATCTCTACCACCTACATACAGGCGTGATGTTATAGTGATCTCTACCACCTACATACAGGCGTGATGTTATAGTGATCTCTGCCACCTACATACAGGCGTGATGTTATAGTGATCTCTACCACCTACATACAGGCGTGATGTTATAGTGATCTCTACCACCTACATACAGGCGTGATGTTATAGTGATCTCTACCACCTACATACAGGCGTGATGTTATAGTGATCTCTACCACCTACATACAGGCGTGATGTTATAGTGATCTCTACCACCTACATACAGGCGTGATGTTATAGTGATCTCTACCACCTACATACAGGCGTAATGTTATAGTGATCTCTACTACCTACATATAGACGTGATGTTATAGTGATCTCTACCACCTACATACAGGCGTGATGTTATAGTGATCTCTACCACCTACATACAGGCGTGATGTTATAGTGATCTCTACTACCTACATATAGACGTGATGTTATAGTGATCTCTACCACCTACATACAGGCGTGATGTTATAGTGATCTCTACCACCTACATACAGGCGTGATGTTATAGTGATCTCTACCACCTACATACAGGCGTGATGTTATAGTGATCTCTACCACCTACATACAGGCGTGATGTTATAGTGATCTCTACCACCTACATACAGGCGTGATGTTATAGTGATCTCTGCCACCTACATACAGGCGTGATGTTATAGTGATCTCTACCACCTACATACAGGCGTGATGTTATAGTGATCTCTACCACCTACATACAGGCGTGATGTTATAGTGATCTCTACCACCTACATACAGGCGTGATGTTATAGTGATCTCTACCACCTACATACAGGCGTGATGTTATAGTGATCTCTACCACCTACATATAGGCGTGATGTTATAGTGATCTCTACCACCTACATATAGACGTGATGTTATAGTGATCTCTACCACCTACATACAGGCGTGATGTTATAGTGATCTCTACCACCTACATACAGGCGTGATGTTATAGTGATCTCTACCACCTACATACAGGCGTAATGTTATAGTGATCTCTACTACCTACATATAGACGTGATGTTATAGTGATCTCTACCACCTACATACAGGCGTGATGTTATAGTGATCTCTACCACCTACATACAGGCGTGATGTTATAGTGATCTCTACTACCTACATATAGACGTGATGTTATAGTGATCTCTACCACCTACATACAGGCGTGATGTTATAGTGATCTCTACCACCTACATACAGGCGTGATGTTATAGTGATCTCTACCACCTACATACAGGCGTGATGTTATAGTGATCTCTACCACCTACATACAGGCGTGATGTTATAGTGATCTCTACCACCTACATACAGGCGTGATGTTATAGTGATCTCTACCACCTACATACAGGCGTGATGTTATAGTGATCTCTGCCACCTACATACAGGCGTGATGTTATAGTGATCTCTACCACCTACATACAGGCGTGATGTTATAGTGATCTCTACCACCTACATACAGGCGTGATGTTATAGTGATCTCTACCACCTACATATAGACGTGATGTTATAGTGATCTCTACCACCTACATATAGACGTGATGTTATAGTGATCTCTACCACCTACATACAGGCGTGATGTTATAGTCATCTCTACCACCTACATACAGGCGTGATGTTATAGTGATCTCTACCACCTACATAGAGACGTGATGTTATAGTGATCTCTACCACCTACATACAGGCGTGATGTTATAGTCATCTCTACCACCTACATACAGGCGTGATGTTATAGTGATCTCTACCACCTACATACAGGCGTGATGTTATAGTGATCTCTACCACCTACATACAGGCGTGATGTTATAGTGATCTCTACCACCTACATACAGGCGTGATGTTATAGTGATCTCTGCCACCTACATACAGGCGTGATGTTATAGTGATCTCTACCACCTACATACAGGCGTGATGTTATAGTGATCTCTACCACCTACATACAGGCGTGATGTTATAGTGATCTCTACCACCTACATATAGACGTGATGTTATAGTGATCTCTACCACCTACATATAGACGTGATGTTATAGTGATCTCTACCACCTACATACAGGCGTGATGTTATAGTCATCTCTACCACCTACATACAGGCGTGATGTTATAGTGATCTCTACCACCTACATAGAGACGTGATGTTATAGTGATCTCTACCACCTACATACAGGCGTGATGTTATAGTCATCTCTACCACCTACATACAGGCGTGATGTTATAGTGATCTCTACCACCTACATATAGACGTGATGTTATAGTGATCTCTACCACCTACATACAGGCGTGATGTTATAGTGATCTCTACCACCTACATACAGGCGTGATGTTATAGTGATCTCTACCACCTACATACAGGCGTGATGTTATAGTGATCTCTGCCACCTACATACAGGCGTGATGTTATAGTCATCTCTACCACCTACATACAGGCGTGATGTTATAGTGATCTCTACCACCTACATACAGGCGTGATGTTATAGTGATCTCTACCACCTACATACAGGCGTGATGTTATAGTGATCTCTACCACCTACATACAGGCGTGATGTTATAGTCATCTCTACCACCTACATACAGGCGTGATGTTATAGTGATCTCTACCACCTACATATAGACGTGATGTTATAGTGATCTATACCACCTACATACAGGCGTGATGTTATAGTGATCTCTACCACCTACATACAGGCGTGATGTTATAGTGATCTCTACCACCTACATACAGGCGTGATGTTATAGTGATCTCTACCACCTACATACAGGCGTGATGTTATAGTGATCTCTGCCACCTACATACAGGCGTGATGTTATAGTGATCTCTGCCACCTACATACAGGCGTGATGTTATAGTGATCTCTACCACCTACATACAGGCGTGATGTTATAGTGATCTCTACCACCTACATACAGGCGTGATGTTATAGTGATCTCTACCACCTACATACAGGCGTGATGTTATAGTGATCTCTACCACCTACATACAGGCGTGATGTTATAGTGATCTCTACCACCTACATACAGGCGTGATGTTATAGTGATCTCTACCACCTACATACAGGCGTGATGTTATAGTGATCTCTACCACCTACATACAGGCGTGATGTTATAGTGATCTCTACCACCTACATACAGGCGTGATGTTATAGTGATCTCTACCACCTACATACAGGCGTGATGTTATAGTGATCTCTACCACCTACATATAGGCGTGATGTTATAGTGATCTCTACCACCTACATATAGACGTGATGTTATAGTGATCTCTACCACCTACATACAGGCGTGATGTTATAGTGATCTCTACCACCTACATACAGGCGTGATGTTATAGTGATCTCTACCACCTACATATAGGCGTGATGTTATAGTGATCTCTACCACCTACATATAGACGTGATGTTATAGTGATCTCTACCACCTACATACAGGCGTGATGTTATAGTGATCTCTACTACCTACATATAGACGTGATGTTATAGTGATCTCTACCACCTACATACAGGCGTGATGTTATAGTCATCTCTACCACCTACATACAGGCGTGATGTTATAGTGATCTCTACTACCTACATATAGACGTGATGTTATAGTGATCTCTACCACCTACATACAGGCGTGATGTTATAGTGATCTCTACCACCTACATACAGGCGTGATGTTATAGTGATCTCTACCACCTACATACAGGCGTGATGTTATAGTGATCTCTACCACCTACATACAGGCGTGATGTTAAAGTGATCTCTACCACCTACATATAGGCGTGATGTTATAGTGATCTCTACCACCTACATATAGACGTGATGTTATAGTGATCTCTACCACCTACATACAGGCGTGATGTTATAGTGATCTCTACCACCTACATACAGGCGTGATGTTATAGTGATCTCTACCACCTACACACAGGCGTGATGTTATAGTGATCTCTACCACCTACATACAGGCGTGATGTTATAGTGTTCTCTGCCACCTACATACAGGCGTGATGTTATAGTGATCTCTACCACCTACACACAGGCGTGATGTTATAGTGATCTCTGCCACCTACATACAGGCGTGATGTTATAGTGATCTCTGCCACCTACATACAGGCGTGATGTTATAGTGATCTCTACCACCTACATACAGGCGTGATGTTATAGTGATCTCTACCACCTACATACAGGCGTGATGTTATAGTGATCTCTACCACCTACATACAGGCGTGATGTTATAGTGATCTCTACCACCTACATACAGGCGTGATGTTATAGTGATCTCTACCACCTACATACAGGCGTGATGTTATAGTGATCTCTGCCACCTACATACAGGCGTGATGTTATAGTGATCTCTACCACCTACACACAGGCGTGATGTTATAGTGATCTCTACCACCTACATACAGGCGTGATGTTATAGTGATCTCTGCCACCTACATACAGGCGTGATGTTATAGTGATCTCTACCACCTACATACAGGCGTGATGTTATAGTGATCTCTACCACCTACATACAGGCGTGATGTTATAGTGATCTCTACCACCTACATACAGGCGTGATGTTATAGTGATCTCTACCACCTACATACAAACATGATGTTATAATAATCTCTACCACCTAAATTCATATCAAGGAAGGTTTGTTAGGAAGCGACGTTTTTGCGCTAAATGCTACATACAAAATTTTTGCGTTTATCAAGGTGATCGCCGGTAGAAGCTATTATATAAGAAGGCCAATCAATCTAGTACCTAAAAACGTTCAAATTCAAGTCGCAATCCCATGCCAGCGACAATCAAATGTCAAAAATGTAGGTAAACGCTATACAATATTTGACAGATTGAGACTGAGATGAGATTGCGAACGTTGTTAAAATACGGGAATTGCCCCTCTGATATTTAAGCATAATGTTCTTTCGTAGCAGCTAGCAACGACTTCTACAACGACTATCGTAGCAATGGTCGACGAAGACCCATTGTTCTCGCAGACCCCTGATATGCTAATCAGGAATGTAGTATGCTGATTGACCACTCACATTTCTCACAGGTACATGCGCAACTAAATCCAGGTGTTTATACAAAGTATCCAAGTAGCTGAAGTCTCCATTCTTCCGACTCCACTGCTGGAAAGTGTTCATGACTTCAGTGAGGGACATTCCAGCGCCCAAGATTAGATTTTCATCAGCTTGGCACAGTTTTAGATTCTCTATCGAAGAAATGTCTATGAGGATCTTTGGTTCGAGTTTTATTGGGTATACTCCTGGAATGAGAAAATGTATTAAGATGTTTGAATCAGTAAAATAAAGTTTTTAGCAAAAAAATGTGAATCCAACATACCCTTTCCAGTATTGCCTGCGATCAGCCTGTAATTATTTGTACCTTCTCGCGCCAATACCTGATGAGATTAAAAAAAATATTTAACAGCCAAAACTAAAAACAATATGTATAACAGTTCTATTAGCCTACATTCTTATTTAATTGTTTCAGTTTGGAGCAAAGGGATCTTTTCATACAGTGTGGAAATGAGCATTAGAAGTGGAACACTACATCTGCAAAATGCTTGTTGTCCGGTTGCGATCATTTAAAGCTCCCGCAGACTGTCTGCGGGAGCCATTTTAGACGGCCTTTACACCAGACATGTGCAAGGCTTTTATTTATTTATTGGCCTATTTACAATTGTAAACACTGTTCAACCAATTAACACAAGCTAACATATAAGGCAAGATTATTCTCATGATTATTATTTTTCTCTTGTTAGTGTGACGGCTACCATTATTAAATATGACGCACAGTTACCCATGGTAGCCAATGGTATTATATAAATAAAGAGGTAGTTATGACACTAGCGCGCGCAAATTGTTGCAGACAAATTCAGACAATTGTTGTAATTTCATTTAGTCGGCTAATAGCAGCGAGAAAAACAAAGCGTGTCCGTGGCGTGACAATATATCTAAAATGCCAAGCTATCTCTTTCTGTATCATACGTTCCGTATTATCTATCGCAGTCGTAGTTGAAAACTATTATACATCTATAATATGTAAGAACAACGCAAGAATATCCGAACGCCGCTCATCATGAACGTAGCGTATCTTTCCTTTATCATTGAGTGTAGCCGTCAAAGATAAACATTTCTAGCAAGCATGACCATCAATAAATCACCATCAAATAATACCTTAAATACATCTTCCACGCTGTATGCCTTGTACCACCGTCCTGCAACCGTGTTGAGTTCCTTCAGCGATCCTTGCGTGTCTTCTATGATGCACCACTCGTCTTCTGATGTACTGCACTTACGGATGCATTTCTTTGCGCATTTTGTTATGTGCAGGTCTTCTAAATCCTGTGGAAGAGTATAATTATTTTGTCGTTTAGCCTTTGAAGCCGTTACCAAAAAAGTATACTTAAGTAAAAACTCAGACGTTACGTAGGTAATTACGTTGCTCTGATGATGCCTAAGTATTGTATTCTGATCTTTTCCTGCAGTGTACGTGGCAGTGATTATGTATAATTTAATGATATTTATTTAGCTCTATTATGAGTCTCTTGCTTTCCTCAAAAAAGCACATACTACAAGAATTATAAATCACGTTTTCTGAAAGACTAGTCCTCTTAGTTAATCTAGATGAAACTACAGTTTTTTTAGGGTTTCGAACCAAAATGATAAAAAGGAACCCTGCTTATGGTGTGACTCAGTCTGTCTTTCTGTCCGTCTGTCACAGCTGGATATCTCAAGAACTACTAATGCTATCAACTTGAAATTTGGAACAGCTTTAGATGATAATTAAAAAAAAAAATTTGCAACAAAGACTGAAAGAGGTTCTTAAAAATTTGAAGTGGGGCTACTAGGGCATGTGGGTGTGTACTATCATATGAAAGAGCGCTGTTTGCACAATCTCAAACAAGTTTTTCTTTTTTTTAGGCCGCATACTTGAGTTTTGACGAAAAATGTAAAAAAAATACCGTCCCGTCCCCCCTTCCCCCCTATCTCCGAAGTTTGCATAGAGAAACATCTGAAATTATTCAATGTGATAGAAGTTTATGTAAAAGTGACAGGAATAATAAAACGATGTCTCTAAATAGCACACTTTTTCAAAAATCGGAACGGCACCCACAGTGCGCGAGTCCGACTCGCTCTTGACCGGTTTTTTTTTTTAAACTAGATTTGCTTAGCCGTTTGATCTTGTTGCCTCGAGTTATCGAAAACAGTTTAGTCGAGTATCTCTAAGGCCTCTACCTCGAATATTGCGGGTAGCGGGGCTGCAGCGGCGGCGGCGCGGGAGCGGCAGGATTTTATGCGTAAAAACAAATGGACCGGACCTCGAAACCAGCGGCGCGGTTGCGGGGCGGGACATTGCGAGAAGTGCCGCCGCCGCCGCCGCCGCCGCCGCCCCGCTGCCCGCGAAATTCGAGGCAGAGGCCTGACAATTACCTGTAACTTATCCTGCAGTCCAGTGTCGGTGTCTGTGGCGAGACTTTTGAAGGCATCCAGGATAGGCCTGTACCCGGTGCAGCGACACATGTTGCCGCCAAACGAGTTCTCTACTTGCTGCGTCGTCAGGTGTCTTGTCGACTTGTCGAGGCTGCGAAAGATGTTTTTGATTGGGAGTAAGAACAAAACTCGAAAGGCTATCGAGAAGCTAGGGCCATTGAATTTGCATGAGACAATGGACTTAATGTTAGGGATAGCTAAATCTGATGCTTGCCTTACATAAGACTATGTTGGACTGATTTAATTGATTTTACTCACATAAATCTATCTTCTATCTATAAAAAGAGAAATCCTGATTGACTGACAAGGAATTCCCGGTAGTAGTTCCCGTGGGATATTCGGACATCCACTCGTGCGAAGCCGCTGGCAAAAGCTACTTTTCTATAATTAGATGTGCCGATGTGTTGCCAACTTATAGTTTTACCGCTATCCATACTCTTCAAACCAAAATGGAATCGTGGTTCCCTCTCAAACTAATTATGACGGCAACAATACATAAAAAAGTTGTCCAATACCTGTACATGTTCATGACCCATCCTGGCGTGCAGTACCCACACTGGGTGCCATTGAACGTGGCCAGACGATCCTGTATGGGATGGTAGCCATCCTTACGGTTGCCGATACCTTCCACCGTTGTTATGTCCCAGTCGTGGCATGATAGAATGTGGACCAGGCACTGGAAAAACAAATGACAATCTATGAAGGTGTTGGGGATTCCATATTCAAAGACAAATAATTTATTCAGGCAAAAAAAAACAATTTATTATTATTTTTACGTGTGTTGCAACCCGCGTTGCTCTTCGTTGTTAGATTATGACTTTATGACCCACTCCGCCTCGCAGAGGAGGCCTGAGTCCCAATAGTGGGGACATTATAGGCTGAATATTTTTAAAGAAAGTTTGATTAGAGGCACATTATTATAGAGCAGCTGCCGATGGATGGCGCAAGGCCATAAGAGATGACATCTAGCCTGAGAAATGTTGGCGTATTTTTCTTCATGAGAAATAAATAATATCTAGTAATTATCTACTGCAGAACAAAGGCCTCTTCTTATAATACACAACGAGCATTAGGATATATTGTTTCTCATTTATTATTACCGACGATGAGCTCATGGCTAAGTAATAACCGCCGCACGGGTCGATCCATCAGGTTAAGCTACGCTTGCTGGGGTTGGTCCGTGGACGTGTGACCATCTTTACATACCGAGACTCCTCCGTGCCTCGGAAAGCACGTTAAGCCGTTGGTCCCGGCTGTCAGTTGTGGATATTTGACAGTCGTTACGGGTCGTTAGAAGCTCGAAAGTCTGACAACCAAGGGGTACCGAGGGGTATCGTATTACCCAGTTACTAGGTTGTGGAGGTCAGATAGGCAGTCGCACCATGTAAAATACTGGTATTCAGCTGCATTCGGTTAGACTGGAAGCCGACACCAACAGAGTTGGGAAAAGGCTAGGCAGATGATGATTTATTATTACCGACGTCACTGTACGGATCGCCTATTTTTTAATCCTATTTGAACTTTAAATAAGTTTTAAATTCTACTTCGAAATTACCTACTGTAGTATTTAAAAAACCGGTAAAGAGCGAGTCGAACTCGCGCACCGAGGGTTCCATTCCTATGTATTTCTGAAAAAGTGTGCTATTTAGAGACATCGTTTTATTTTTCCTGTAATCTTTACATAGATTTCTATCACATTGAATATTTTCTGATTTTTCTCTAAGCAAACTTCGGAGATAAGGGGGTACAGTAATTTTTTTTTTAAAGTGGAAAATTATGCGGCCTAGAAAAAAAAGTAAAAATTGTTTGAGAATGTGCAAACAGCGCTACACCACAAAAAAAAATTCTTTCTTATTTGCAAAATAGTTGGGCAAACGTCATCTAAATCGTCCAAATTTCAAGTTGATAGCATTAGTAGTTCTTGAGATATCCAACTGTGACAGACGGATAGACAGACAGACTGAGTCGCACCATAAGAGTTCCTTTTTTCCATTTTGGTACGGAACCCTAAAAATACAGAGCAGGTAATCAATATAATAAGCCCGATTCTCATGGAATACCGATATTTACTGGTTACAAGTAAAACCTTCATCTTTTAGTTGAACGCAGATAAAATTTCTTCTTCTTCTCACAGATGTAAATTGAAACTTTCCGATGGCTAAGATATCAAATCAAAAGTATTTATAATGTGGATGAGTACCTACCTACCTAGGTATATGCAGGTTGTACCAAAAAGGTGTGGTCGAATTTAAAGGTGTGGTACAGACCATCAAACTGAACAACTTTCTCCATGGGACCAACATCGTAATCGCGAAAAAAAGTTATCAACTCAGTACAAGACTTACAAGACTTCAATACCTACTCGACCCAAATGTATGGGATGGATTATTTTTTTTCGCGATTACGATGTTAGTACCGTGAATAAAGTTGTTCAGTTTGGTGGTCTACACCTATCTGGTACACCCTATATTTGTGTAACTCCAAATAACCAGAAGACTTGCGCCACAGGAAAATTAAACGTCCAAATGTACGAAGATATCTTGCGGTAAACAAAATTTTTCCTTAATAAGTTATTACAAATCGCAGAATTCTGACATATCTGTTTTCCTCAAACACCAAAAATTTTGTGTGTCGCATAGCTTATACCTAAAAAATTGTACAAAAAAACACGTGTCTGGTGAACCGACTAAACGTAATACCTGTCACTTCAGTTGTCATGCTACGACACAGTTGTACTCTTCAATTTAGCAGCGTTATAATTCATTTATAAATAATAATGTAGTCATGATTAGAATCTAATCCCGCATCAAAATGTCAATCCCGCAAGCCTGCGGGATTGAGGTCATCATTCATTAATCCCACGAATCCGCGGGATTTGCGGGACTGCAAATAAAATCATACTTTTTGTTGTTTTATGAAGTTTAAGGATATGAAATATGTATATGTTGCGGTAAATGTGATTAATTGAAAATTATTAATAATTATCCATCATTATTAATAATTACCTCATGATTTGGTAAATGTGAATATACTTAAAATTGAAATTCATCACTGTTAGCAGTTGTTATTAATAATTCACTACTCTCGTCGGTAAAAGTAATAAAATAAAATAAGACTCGAAGATATTAATTTGTCCAGTAGGTATTTATTTATAATACCACAGTACTTGCAAATACTTAAGCAAATAAAAGAAACTTACATGCAAAATCGTTTATTCTTTGGTTTTGCTTAAAATTATAAGTACAATCATAGACTCCATAAAATCAACATTAAAATTAAAATCTTCTATTTCTTTGTTCAATAGGTATTTATTGATAATACCTACCACAGTACTTAAAGGTACTAAACTAAAATACTAAGTAAACTTTGAAAATTATTACATTTATCGGTACTAAATTACATTATTAATAATCACCGGTAAATGTGATTAATTTCTTACTTTTACCTCGACATTCGGTAATTATTAATAATGATAGACAATTATTAATAATTTTCAATTAATCACACTTACCGTAACATATACATATGCATTATGAAGCTACTTTCCTCAAATCACTAACTGTATTTCATTGGAATAATGACGATTATGCCTTCACCGCGATATATCGTACTAACATGGTGCATTTAATTTTTCCCTAAACTTATTTTATTTTACCGGGATGTCTCTGAATTACAATACAATACTGTTTCTTTCAATAACAGGTAATAATTAGAGATAGTCCAATTCTTGTATCGAGTAAATTGAAAAGTATCGATGCTTATTAAAGTATCGAAATAAAAATATTAAGTACGAAAATTCTCGGTATCGCGATCGTTACCGAGTATCGAGTATACAACAACTGAAATGGTGGTGAGGTGCTGCATTTCCAGGGCCGGCAGTCTCGACATTCGCTACGTTCTCATAGCAACTTGAAATCGCTCGCTAAGTCCTAATTACATGCTCTGTGGTCCTAATGAGCTCCCCTAGACGGGCAAATGGTAATAGTTCGGTTTTATCAAAGACAATTATTGGCCACTTCAACATCTTCTTTAATAACGAGGAAAATTGGAGATCATGATTTAATAAAAGTAATTGTTTTTCTTGAAAATTGGAAATTCATTACGTAAACCTTATCTTGAAAACATTATTTTTCATGGAAATTCATAGGAAGCCATAGTAACTTGTCAATGATCTTTTTTCACGTCATAGTACAACCCCAGGTAGTTCACCCACAATTCACCAAATATGTTATAGTAGGGGTGAGTGTATATAGTCATGCGCTATCAGGAGTCATAAATCAAATCAAAAACAAATAATTTATTTATTTATTTTTATTTATTTATTTATTTTTATCATTTATTAGTTTGCAAACATACAACGTCATAATCAGAAGGACACTCGTCTTTTTTTATTTACACGTTGTTACACGACCAAAAAAGGAGTGTAAAGTTTTCAGGGTTCATGTATTTAAGCATGTGAGTTTCTTTAATCCACAATAACTTTTAAATGCCTGAACAGATTTGGATGTATGGGGTATTAGAATCCTTACACCATCCCGAGTGACACCGACTATTTTTTTTTAATTTATATAAAGTTATTATATAAAAAAAAACAAGTTGTATTCCCTGACTACACAGACAAATAAAATTGTCATTACTGTAGGGGGTCCCTTTAATGGGTACTTTAATGACAATTTTATTTATTTTATTTATCTGTTAATTCTTTTATTTATTTACTTTTTAGTGCGTTTTTTTGGCAGGGCAGTCTTTTTTTTCATTTTTTTTTTATGTAATCTATGATAAACAATTACATACTTACATATATCTAAATTTAGGTAAATGGCTTTCAAAACCGAAAATTATCAAGAAACCGTAAATAATAAAAACCGTGAGACACGTGCATTATGACTAGGGAATCCAATCCCGCATATGCGGGAACCCCCGAACTCCCGAACTGTTTTTGCGGGATCAGTAATGCGGGATTACACGTGCGGGATCCGCGAGACTGACGAAAATGGAATTCGACCGCGCGACTGTACTCTTGAGCGAGACAACCAGGGATACAAAAAATGAACCGATACTTGGGTAGTTTTGGGTAATATTGAGTATACCCGGTACTTTATACCTTTATACTTTTTTTTTTAATATGTTTCAAAATCACACCATTTCTCTCACAGAAACAAACCCATATACACACGCACAGACGCGCTACCGCACACCCACACACACCCACACACGTTCACATACACACACACCCTTACATCCTCATACATACACACACTACATGCATACTAACTTTTACAGTCGCACTCACTTACCTTTTAGTAAAATAATGTTTTTATCTTTTTAATAATATTTAGTTTTTCCTTAGTTACACTATGTCACCAATAATAATAAAATTGTAATAGAAGACTAGTTAGTGTTAAGCCACATAATGTGTACAATTTAATTATAATACCCAATGGGGACTGGCACTGTACTCCCTTATACAGGGTATTCTGTAACCTACCTGGGCCGGTAGTCTCGACATTCGTAGAGACCCCTGAACGACTGAAATCGCTCGCTAAGTCGTAATGGGGTCCCTAGATAGCCAAAATGGTTTGACAAGCATGAAACAATCATTTTCAGTTTCAAAGCAGTTGCGACGAGGACCGTTTTGACGACTGGTTTTCGTTTTATGGAAAACTGCAGCGTTTCGTCGTCAAAATAATTGACTACGACCCACCACAAAAATCACGTGTTAGTAGCAAAGTCCTAACGATCCGGATGTAACGATATTTGGTAGCCTTGAAACTCAAAGTTATCGATTGTCATCTATATTTAACCGAATCTCTATGATTTTCGTAATGTGTACGACTACAGTCAGCGACCAATTTTGAGAGCCCGCTAAGTGATTCGGTTGGTAGCGAATTGTAAACTATACTTAACAAATGTTTTGGTTTTTAAGTCAATACAAACATAAATTATACGGATCGGGCTCGAAGATGGGTTTGTACCGATGAGGCTTTTACGTCCACTTATAGGTTCGGAATATACTCAACATATTAAGTGCGAAAGCGTCGCCGATATTCATAGCATTCGTTCATTTATGATATTAATCTCTTTAAAGGGTGAGAATCGTGCTATTTTTCGTTTATAAATAAATAACACACAACCGTACCTAAATCATGTTTTAACTTTATTTTAATCTCTATAAAGTATGACAATCATCTCCTAAGTTTTTTTTTGTCTGTGTAGTCAGGGAATACAACTTGTTTTTTTTTTATATAATAACTTTATATAAATTAAAAAAAAATAGTCGGTGTCACTCGGGATGGTGTAAGGATTCTAATACCCCATACATCCAAATCTGTTCAGGCATTTAAAAGTTATTGTGGATTAAAGAAACTCACATGCTTAAATACATGAACCCTGAAAACTTTACACTCCTTTTTTGGTCGTGTAACAACGTGTAAATAAAAAAAGACGAGTGTCCTTCTGATTATGACGTTGTATGTTTGCAAACTAATAAATGATAAAAATAAATAAATAAATAAAAATAAATAAATAAATGATTTGATTTTGATTTGATTTATGACTCCTGATAACGCATGACTATATACACTCACCCCTATTATAACATATTTGGTGAATTATGGGTGAACTACCTGGGGTTGTACTATGACGTGAAAAAAGATCATGGATCCATCATGGTTCCAGTGTGAGAGAGAGAGGGAGCTATATACGACCAACAATACAACAACACAACACAACTAGCACAACTTCCTTTTTAGGGTTCCGTATCAAAATGGTAAAAAGGAACCCTTATGGTGTGACTTAGTCTGTCAGTATGACACAGCTTGATATCTCAAGAACTACTAATGCTATCAACTAGAAATTTCGAACAGTTTTAGATGATTTTTGTCCAACTTTTTTGTAAATAAGAAAGAAATAAAATATATACTTATGTTTTTTTGCAACATGGACTGAAAGGGGGTCTTAAAAATTAAAAGTGGGGTGACTGGGGCATGTGAAATATCATATGAAAGAACGCTGTTGCACATTATATGTTTTTTTGTAACAGGGACTGAAAGGGGGTCTTAAAAATTCGAAGTGGGGCGACTAGGGCATGTGGAGTATCATATTTTATGAAAGAACGCTGAACTGTTGCACATTCTTAAACATTTTTTTCCCTTTTTTTTAGGCCGCAAAGTTTTCGACTTTTGATGAAAAATGTTTAAAAAAATACCGTTCCCCCACTTATCTTCGAAGTTTGCATAGAGAAAAGTTTATGATGTATAGATTACAGGAAAAATAAAACGATGTCTCTAAATAGCACACTTTTTCAGAAATCATCAACAAAATTTACATATAAATGATGGTACGGACCCCTCGGTGCTCGAGTCCGACTCGCTCTTGACCAGCTTTTTTTCGCCACGGAACCATGATGGATCCATGATCTTTTATCAGGTCATAGTACGGTCCCTGTAAGCCTCTGCTTATGCTGGGAAATACACGCTGACATTATGACTATTTGAAATAAAATGACTATTTAAAATGTTCAAAATATCAGTAAGTAGTATTTAAGTGTTTGTTTTGTATAAGAGGAGCTCGTGGCTAAGTAATAACAGCCGCACGGGTCGATCCATCAGGTTAAGCTACGCTTGCCGGGGTTGGTTAGTGGATGGGTAACCATCTTTACTAAGCGAGACTCCTCCGTGCCTCGGAAAGCACGTTAAGCCGTTGGTCCCGGCTGTCATTCGTGGATCTTTGACAGTCGTTACGGGTCGTCAGAAGCCCGAAAGTCTGACAACCAGTCTTACCAAGGGGTATCGTATTTATTACCCAGTTACTGGGTTGTGGAGGTCAGATAGGCAGTCGCTCCATGTAAAATAATGGTATTCAGCTGCATCCGGTTAGACTGGAAGCCGACCCCAACATAGTTGGGAAAAGGCTAGGCAGATTGATTATTTAAGTGTTTGTTTTCCTCCCATTACAATATCAGGAGATATTGTATTAATAAGAGGAAAACCAGCACTTTATTTAATATAATGGGCTTATAAAAGCAAATCGTGTTTTGAAGGCCAAGTTCATCATAATAAAAAATGTGTCAGCTTGCATATTCATAAAACCTGATTACCCCTGGTTTATTGGTTTTCCCTAATGATTGGAGGTAAAAAACTGTCTACAAGATGAAGGATGGTTCGATGGGATCTAAAAAAACTTTAGAACAGATAAAAAGTGGTAAAGGGCAACAACACTTATGTTGATGTCCTTTAACATTTACTAACGAGTAAAATAATATTTAATAAGTAAGTACTTAACTAGTAAAAAAAATAGTCAGCAAAAATCCAACTTTAATAAAAAAAACCGGCCAAGTGCGTTTCGGTCCGGTTCCGGGTTCCGTAGTTGGGATGCATTTATTCCAAAAACATACCTAACATTGTAGTTGAAAAACATATAAGTTTGTAATAAAAAAAAAAATGTGTAAATGAATGAATGAATTGCACCGATCCCAGCGTGGTTTAACCAGACTAGATCACTCGAATGAACCCAGAGATTCACACTAGCCCCTGTTGCCTCATGTTACATGGTGCAACAGAGTCCATTGTATATCACTGAGTAGACCGGGGGGCGCGGTAATGGTAGGGAAGACATGCCCTTAGGATATGGAGGGGATAAAGAGCAATACCCAGTATGCACCGTAAAGCAAGCTACAAATTTACAATTTACGGACTCTTCCCTTTACTAGTGCTGTGAGACCTTGATTCTTGCCAAATTTCATGCATCTAGGTCAACGGGAAGTAGGTACCCTATAGGTTTTGATTTATTTGAGAGTATTAAAATTTCGCTTAGAGAATAGAGACTTAGAAGCTTGATAATTTTAGAGCTCTAAGCGACCATAGACCTACGTTTTTGATATTATTTTCAGCTTGATACCTCTTCGCGTTCCTGAGAAATAGGGTCTTACAAAGGTTCACACAGTCGCACATCGAAGTGATCCTATAAGGGTTCCGTTTTTTCATTTTCAGGTACGGAAACCGAAAAAACTTACTAAAAAGGGACTACAAAGTTATAATTTCGGGAGTCGGTGTTGATGGTTTTTTTATATTTTTAATCGTGTATTTTTTTGCCATCTATTTCGAAAATAATAAAAGGTCCGGTAATACTCGTACAAAGCCTAGAGTAGTAGTAGTATTTTAGGTAGTTTTCATGGCACTCGTTCAAAATGTTTGGAAAACATTCCAATCTCTTCCATTGTTTGTACATGTTGCATGACCTTCACGAGTGAGGTGAAACATTAGGTGGTAATTAGGTGCTATGCTATAGGTAGGTATACTTAATTCATTAGGGCCATTGCTTAGGTATTGAGGCACTATTTCAACTGGAGACTAGCCAACAACCTAGCTAGGAGATCATTGAGAAGAGTTCGGTTTACCGGTGGAATAGGGCCGTAGCCAGTGGCGTAACTATACCGTTCGAGGCCCGTGACAAATTCATCGGATATAAAGAATATAAAGAAGCTGAACTAACAATAATAGTATTTTTTATTTTATAATACTCATGTAGGTAACTTAAATAAATTAAAGACAAAACTATTTTTTTTACTAAAAGTGTAATGATAAATGTTGGGAGTTGGGATTCTCCTCTGACCGGGGGCCCCTTCCGGCTGGGGGCCCGTGGCATTTTGCCGACTTGCCACCCTGTAGTTACGCCACTGGCCGTAGCCAAGAATTCACTTCGGGTACTAATTCTGTCCTTTGGGGTGTTAGGGTTTCCAACTTTTTTTAACAATTATAGAAATTCTGATTTCAGAGAGGGTAAATAAAGAGTTCAGCATTTTTTGATCTTAGACCTCCTTTCAGAATTCAAAGAGCTAAGTTATTATCAATTTTAATAAAGCCTTTTTCTATCTCTTCCCGCCATTTTGCAATCATGACCAAAAACAGGGCCGTCCATTTACGGTCACTTTAGGATAATGGGGCCGCTAGCCGCTATGGAGATTATAGGATGCAAGAGCGAGCGTAGCGAGCTCGAAATATTTAGCTTTGAATAAGGTTTTCTTTGACCGTTCATACATAAATAAAAAAAGTAACTATTGACTTATGCAGAAAAGTCTGAGAATGAAGAGTATGTAGGATGCAAGAGCGAGCGAAGTGAGTCCGACATTTTAGAACCCCACTCCGAATAAGTTAGATTAGAGAAATAGAGTACAATTCTCTATATAATAGAGAACGGAGTAGGTACCTGGGGGGGGGGGGGGGTCCGAGCTTTGTACCAGTGACAATAAGTCTTAATTTCAAAATATAAGCAAATAGCCGTAATAGGTATTATTATAATTTTACATACAGTATATTATATACTACGTATTTTAATTAAAATGTACCCGACGCGACGTGGATGATCATCAGAAACAAAACGCGTGACGACGATCACTGGATTGAGATTCTGGTTTCGCACATTTTGGGGGGTTTCCACCCCCAATTACCCTCCCCTCCCGCCTACGGCTTTGCCGTGGAATTCTTGAAGCGGATATGCTGATGGAATCCTGAAGGAATTACCTACAATTCTATAAGGTTTTTGGACCGGTGATAGTTATGGTATAGGTACTTGAGGGAAGTCAAACTCCAGCAGCGGAATTCATTTGGCAGAGATGATGATGACGAGCTATTTGGCCATTCCTCTTATCCTGAGGTATGCCAAAGATTTATTTGAGGAATAAATCTTTACATTTAATCACGTATACCAATAAATAAAACCTGTAAAGATTTATTTATTTACAATAATATTGAAATTTAAAGTAATAAATTCAACATGAATCAACAGAGAATGCGTGTCCATGAACTTGTGTGGTTGAATCACCTCGGTTAGCGACACTACGATGAAACCCAGTGACGTTTTTTATTCAAGTCGCCTGATAGCCGGTTCTCTCTATTTATCGAGATTCGAGAACGCAGACGCAGACACTTATAACCGAGTGTTAAAATGACACTTAAATAATGGTGCATTTATGTTTATAAAATTTACTTAAAAAAAAAGTAAAAACCGACTTCAAAAACCAAAAACGAATAAAAAAAAACTAACAAAAAACTAACAAAAAAACTTAACAGCTTCTGAAGTTGGTGCCAAGCGAAGGTGCATTGAAGAATTGAAGACACCGACTTCAGAAGCTGTTAAGTTTTGTATGAAAGTTATTTTACTCGTTTTTGGTTTTTGAAGTCGGTTTTTACTTTTTTTTTAAAGTAAATTGATTTTTCCATTTTTAGCTGTCTATACAATTAAGTAAGCCCAAGACGAACGAAAAGAAGAATCATCAAAAATCGGCTTAGAAATGCCGGAGATACAGTACATTTATGCATATAACTTCGTACATAAGATTAATTACATATTGTATTATACACTGAAACCTTCCTGAAAGCATGTAGATCACGTCAGTGAAAGAATCATCAAAATTGGTTCATTAGTTTTTGAGAATATCGCGGACAAACAAACATACATACATACGAGTTGAACACAGAACCTCCTTTTTTGAAGTTGTGAGTGGTCCGACACGCAAGTGCGTGTCGGACCACTCACAATGAAGAGTTATAATAAATTTTAGCCCAGCTACATGTGTTATACACTAAAACCTTCCTGAAAGCATGTAGATCACGTCAGTGAAAGAATCATCAAAATTGGTTCATTAGTTTTTGAGAAAATCGCGGACAAACAAACATACATACATACGAGTTGAACACAGAACCTCCTTTTTTGATGTTGTGAGTGGTCCGACACGCAAGTGCGTGTCGGACCACTCACAATGAAGAGTTATAATAAATTTTAGCCCAGCTACCAGGCACCAGAATTGTGCCCGGTTGATGGCAATACACTCACCCCTACTACATGGGACAGAGGGTTGTCGCAGTTTATCACCACTCTCGCTCACACGGGACCAACTTTTTAAGATTGTTAAATGAAAGTGTAATCAATTAGCGAACTATTAAAAAAAAAAATCAATAAGTATTATCTATTTTTGAGATGAGTTAAAAAAATGCCACAATAAAAATGTGTTTTTAATAATTACCTATTAAATTAATATTGTTTACTAGTTCGCTAACTGATTACATTTTCCAAAAAAGGATCTTTTCATTTAACATTCTTGAAAATTTGGTCTCTTGTGAGCGAAAAAAGTGACAAAATACGACAACCCTCTGGCGAAATATGGATGATCCTATAGCTTCCAGAAGACGTTGCGGTTCTATGAAATGATTATGTCGTGCTCGTGCGCTCCCTGGACAGTCAACTCCGCTACCTACTTCCCTTACGTTACCATGGCAGAGCTATAATTATCTTATAAGGTATACCTACGAAGGTAGGTGACCTATAGGTATAACGGTTTAAAGTACGACAATGTTCAAAGGTTCATTGTTTATCGTCGGAAAAACCGAACTTTGCCATGTGACTGGTCCAATAAGGAGTAAGGGGAGGGCGGAAATAGTGCGTCAATCTATAATAATTTAGGTGAGAATATAATCAATTTCTATTGGTCAATAGTCACATTTAATTCGGTATACTATTTCGGTTTTTCCGAATATAAACGATGGAACCTTTGAATGTTATCTTACTGTACCTAAAGTTTGTGCCGATACTATAGAGCCTTCACAGAACAGATAAGGAGGCTAAAAGGGCCTTGTGGGCGGGGCAGGAAGTCGACACTATTCGTACCCTGTCCCCCTTAAAGTAACAAAAGTATAGTATATTTTATCGATGCCGCCGGGGTCGCGGGTAGTTCGAAAGAGATACCGTGGCCCTGGCACGGGCAGCTGAAGGAACATGGGTGAGTTTTAGTCAGTAAAAGTCTGACATGCCCTCCCGCTCTGCCCAGAGCGGGAGAAGTCATTTGATGATTTCCCATCCACAAAAAAAAAAAAAAAAAAGTATATTTTATCGATATCAAATATCGACATGCAAGCCGTAACATGTATGAGAAATAAGTTGCTTTTGTGCGTGTGTGAGTATACGTTAAGCGCAGTGTTTGCGTTAGAGTGAGAACCAATAGCAAACTCGCGATCTAAGTGCGTGTGGTATAATTGTGTGCGTAATGCGCGTACGTATTGGTCTCTTGCTTGTAGTGGAGTTACAGAGTGGGGGACAAGCGGCGACACGCGTTCTAGTAGGTACAAATCAGGAACTATTACTATTTGTATTTATTGTACCGTGTTTTTTTTTCTGAACTGAATAAAGTTGTTGTTTTTCTTTTCTTACCTCTCTATCTATCTGTTAGAGCCTTAGTGCTATTTGTATTAAATTACATCATTTTCGTATGTGTAATTTGGGTTGATTAATCTTTACCGACTATTGTTTTTAACATGGTGCTTATTTCCTTTCCTTGTGGTTAATTAGTACCTAACTATCGATTGAATTGAAATATCGAACAATAATCCGTCGTCAGTCGTGTCTACGTTTTACCTTATACCCAAAATAACTGAATTTCCGTTATCTGTCATTCTCATGTTCTTTGCACAGAGTTTTTCTTACACTAGTTTATTTACCCAGATAATGCTGGACCTGTCTGTCAGTGTGAATTTATGTCAGAATAACAGAGGTGCAGTTACCGTATTTTTAATTGAGAACGTTTACACTTAATCTTAGCTGTATGTTTAATTGCAGTGACATTTTATTCTTTCCTGATGTATTCTGTTGCAGTTTGAAATTATAGTTTATTTTATGTAGAGGAGCTCGTGGGTAAGTAATAAGAGCCGTACAGGTCGCTTGCCGGGGTTGATCCATCCATGGTTGGTGACCATCTTTACATACCGAGACTCCTCCGTGTCTCGGAAAGGGTCCCGGCTGTCATTCGTGGATCTTTGACAGTCGTTACGGGTCGTCAAAAGCACGAAAGTCTGACAACCAATCTTACCAAGGGATGTCATAATTACCCAGTAATTAGGTTGTGGAGGTCAGATAGGCAGTCACTCCATATAAAATACTGGTACTCAGCTGCATCTGGTTAGACTGGAAGCCGACCCCAAAATACATAGTTGGGAAAACCTAATACCTAATATGACTTTTGCAATCATTGCTGAGATGAGATTGAGACTACATTTTGAACGTTTTTAAACTTATTAGAATTGGCCTTCTGGTTAATCGTCACAGTAACTATAATCTGTCATTTACTCTAAGAGATGATATTACGTAGATATTATCATACAACATGAGAGTAAATTATTGTTATGACGCCATTGTACAAATGGAATATTACAATAATTATTATATTCAACCTTGTCATGTAAATAATAATAATTTACCTGCGTAGGTAGGTATGTAAAAGTCGCAGTAAAAATTTAAATCCGTCAGTAATCCAAGGTACAGGTAAGGTTAACTAAGGGCCGGTTTCTTGATCCGTAGTTAGTTTAACCAATGGTTAAACATAGTAACTAATGGTTGTCATAATCAGCCTATAACGTTCCCACTGCTGGGACACGGGCCTCCTCTCTGTGAGAGGGAGTGGGCCGTAATCCACCACACGGGCCCAGTGTGGGTTGGCAGATGTCACAAGTCTTCGAATTTTTGATTCTAGGACATGCCGGTTTCCTCACGATGTTTTCCTTCACCGTTTTGAGAGCAGTGGTGATGAAATAATTTACACAAAGTAAAGTGCCTGTCTGGGTTCGAACCTACGACCTACAACTCGTAAGTCGCGACCGTTACCACTGGGCCACCACTGCTCCTACTAAGTAATGGTTGAATTTTGCCTAAACGTGAAGGCTGAAAATGAATGAGTTAACTAAGAGTAGGGCTTAGTACTGATGGTCATGGCTTTTGTTTTAGACCGATTCTTCGCGAGTCCAACCTTGAGGCTTGCCGTGCTTAGGTCTTGTAGCATAGTCTGTAGTTCCAAAGTTGTGGGGGCAAAAAGGACTATGTCGTCGGCAAATCGGAGGTTTGTCAAACTCATGTTGCCGACTTCAATGCCCTTGGTCGTCCATGAGGCTGCCACGTGTTCTAAATATCTCCTCGCGATTGCTTGTGAATAATTTCGGAGAGAGCGGGTCACAAAGTAATAAGATAAGATTTAAATTTTGTTTTTTTTTGTTGTGTATTTAATATTTTACTCATTTCACTCGCGAGCTGAACAGCTGCTGTGGCACAGGACTGGGCTGACAAACTAGCTAAGTGAGCTGAAGACTATCAACATATTGAGTGTTAAATTGGCTTATAAACGTAACCCTTACTTACAGAATTAACAGCGAACACATGTTTCTCCTTAGTCACGGGGTGGACCTGCGACACAGACACCACGCAGGCGCCGCAGCCCCCCTCGTGGCACATCGCCTTCGTGCCATGCAGCTGTAGGTAGTTGCGCAGGTAGTCGTTCAGGGAAGTCTGCGGACTGACCTCCGTTCCCGCTGGAATTAATAATCATTTTTAATATCTACAACTTTACTTTTTTTCACTTTTTTGTGTACCTTACCTTATCCTGAATAGGGGTCATTGTACTCATGAAAGTTTGACCATAAGACCAATCATAAAAAAATAAGTCAGCCGTTCCATACATTTGTGTTCACATAAATCGACAAAATGGGTGGAACAGCAGATTTTTCAGACCAATGAATAAAAACTAAGGTTGTATAGTAAAGAAAATGTTGCAAAACTCTGGTTATGATGACTCGGAGCAACTAATATAAATAGCGTGACCTGACACTGAATTAAACGTCAAACTACGTACAATGGGAACAAATACGCACACACATACACACACCCTCACACACACACCCTCACACACACACCCTCACACGCACACCCTCACACATCACATTTAACGTTATACTGAGCCTTAAAACGTGATTTGCAAGGCATGGAGAGGTCTCGATATGTAATGGATGGTCACCCATCCACGAACCAACCGCGGCAAACGTAGCTTAACCTTCGATCGAACTGTGCGGCTGTTATTATTTACCCACGAGCCCCTCAGGTGTATTCTAGAATACTTGTATAATATTCTGCCGCAATAAATCAATAATAATTGCTTCGAAAGCAGTTGTCCCTCCGCAAAGTAAGATATTACAATAACTTCCATTTCTGTAAAAAATCTGGTCGACATAATAAAATGATGTAAGTAGCCTAAAAAATGCCCTTAATAACAAATGAAAGTTGCACTCGTTGTGCAAGATACTGGCCAAGTGGCACTAGGTTTAAATACTTAACGCCATTTTATTGACTGTGTCATAATGATATTTACTGGCCGAACAATATACCTATCGACTATTAAAATAGAATAGAATTTTATTCAAAAATAAAAATTGTTAAAATACAGTATATATCTTAGAAATAATATAGGTATTACAAAGTATGATGCCTGTACTAGGAGGAGCTCGTGGCTAAGTAATAACAGCCGCACGGGTCGATCTATCAGGTTAAGTTACGCTTGCCGGGGTTGTCCGTGGATGGGTGACCATCTTTACATACCAAGACTCCTCCGTGCCTCGGAAAGCACGTTAAGCCGTTGGTCCCGGCTGTCATTCATGGATCTTTGACAGTCGTAACGGGTCGTCAGAAGCCCGAAAGTCTGACAACCAGTCTTACCAAGGGGTATCGTATTACCCAGTTACTGGGTTGTGGAGGTCAGATAGGCAGTCGCTCCATGTAAAATACTGGTATTCAGCTGAATCCGGTTAGACTGGAAGCCGACTCCAACATAGTTGGGAAAAGGCTAGGCAGATGATGATTTAAGTCAACGGCCTTGAGTGGTTAGCTTGCGTGTTCTGTGCTGAGCTCACTCAACGCGTCGTACGTCCACCCAGTAATAGGACTCACCCATCAAGGAGCGCTGTCTCAAATTAGACGCATTATTAATTTATTTTACATATAACACAAGGTATTATGTACCTAAACACGTAGAACGATAAATAATACGTAGAAAAGATAAATAAAAATAATTAAATTTTCTTTAAAATAGTGAATAAAGGTTTCATAAAAATACGCTTGATAAAAAATTTGTATGATTCTCAGTTTTTATCCGCGTTAGACATAACTTTACAAATTAAATACACTATGTTATAAACATAATCTAAAATATTCACATGTTAAGTTACTAAAAATGTGCAAGAAATAGAAGGCGGTGTAGATAGAGTAACATTTTCTAGTTTATTTTTCTAATCAAGCAAGAACTTTCAATTACGGAATTATTGCTAAATCAATTTATTAAAAATAATCTTTGCAGTTTATGAGATTACCTATATTATAAATAATTAAAGTTTAGGCGATAAGTAGATAAACTAACTACTATTATAAATGCGAAAGTGAGTTTGTTTGTTACGCTTTCATGCCAAAACGGCTGTACGGATTTGGATGAAATTTAGCACATGGGTAGACCGTGACGTGAATTAGGACATAGGATACTTTTATCCCGGTAGTACGGTCCCTTGGTATAATTTAAGACCTCCACGCGGGCGAGTTTTTATATAAACGGTAAAATATTTTGTTATTAAGTTCGCATGAGGTTCGTAGGTGGCAAGTTTACGACCTTCCGACACAAAGTAGACCGTAATTATAAAAAAATATTGTACGCCTCGTACACTGATTATCACAGATTTAATTTAAATAAGTACTACTGTAATAAAACTTGTTTGAGTTTAAAAATATATAGAAATAAGTAACTGTATATGTAAAAAGTTTAAACTATAAAATAAAAAAAACTGGACGGGTGCGAGTCGAACTCGCATGCGAAGGGTTCCGTAACACCCACGCCGGTAACACCTTAAACAATATTAAACAAAAAACACATTTTAACTTGATTTAATTTTTGAGTGAACTGTGTACCTATTACGGTTCATGAGATATAAGTAGCCCACTGACAGACAGACGGACGGCCAACGGAGGCTTAGGGTACGGCACCCTTTGTGTATGGAACCCTATAAAATGCAAAAAGTCAAAAGGTAAAGTCACCGCCGCTTTATGGACATCTACAATATCAGAGACATCGCAAATATGTTGTTATATGGTTGCTATCGCAGAGACATCGCAGATGTGTTGCTATAAGGTTGCTATCGCAGAGACAAAGCTGAAAAAAAAGTCCGAAGTTTCACCTAATGGTAAAGTCACCGCCGCTTTATGGACATCTACATACCAGGGACATCGTAGATGTGTTGTTATTTGGTTGCTATCGCAGAGACATCGCAGATGTGTTGCTATAAGGTTGCTATCGCAGAGACAAAGCTGAAAAAAAAGTCCGAAGTTTCACCTAATGGTAAAGTCACCGCCGCTTTAAGGACATCTACAATATCAGAGACATCGCAGATGTGTTGTTATATGGTTGCTATCGCAGAGACCTCGCAGATGTGTTGCTATAAGGTTGCTATCGCAGAAACAAAGCTGAAAAAAAAAGTCCGAAGGTTCAGCTAATGGTAAAATCACCGCCGCTTTAAGGACATCTACAATATCAGAGACATCGCAGATGTGTTGTTATATGGTTGCTATCGCAGAGACATCGTAGATGTGTTGCTATAAGGTTGCTATCGCAGAGACAAAGCTGAAAAAAAAGTCCGAAGTTTCACCTAATGGTAAAGTCACCGCCGCTTTATGGACATCTACATACCAGAGATATCGTAGATGTGTTGTTATATGGTTGCTATCGCAGAGACATCGCAGATGTGTTGCTATAAGGCTGCTATCGCAGAGACAAAGCTGAAAAAAAAGTCCGAAGTTTCACCTAATGGTAAAGTCACCGCCGCTTTAAGGACATCTACAATATCAGAGACATCGCAGATGTGTTGTTATATGGTTGCTATCGCAGAGACCTCGCAGATGTGTTGCTATAAGGTTGCTATCGCAGAAACAAAGCTGAAAAAAAAAAGTCCGAAGTTTCACCTAATGGTAAAGTCACCGCCGCTTTAAGGACATCTACAATATCAGAGACATCGCAGATGTGTTGCTATATGGTTGCTATCGCGGAGACAAAGCTGAAAAAAAAGTCCGAAGTTTCACCTAATGGTAAAGTCACCGCCGCTTTATGGACATCTACATACCAGAGACATCGTAGATGTGTTGTTATATGGTTGCTATCGCAGAGACATCGCAGATGTGTTGCTATAAGGTTGCTATCGCAGAGACAAAGCTGAAAAAAAGTCCGAAGTTTCACCTAATAGTAAAGTCACCGCCGCTTTAAGGACATCTACAATATCAGAGACATCGCAGATGTGTTGTTATATGGTTGCTATCGCAGAGACATCGCAGATGTATTGCTATATGGTTGCTATCGCAGAGACAAAGCTGAAAAAACGATCCGAAGTTTTACCTAATGGTAAAGTCACCGCCGCTTTATGGACATCTACAATACCAGAGACATCGCAGATGTATTGCCGCGTGCGTGATGACGTAATCGTGCAACCACTTGACTGTTTTTTTTTTCCAGCGCGCTCGTGCACGCAAGCGGATATGGTTGCTATCGCAGATACAAAGCTGTAAAAAAAGTTCAAAGTTTCCCCTAATGGTTAAGTCACCGCCGCTTTATGGACATCTACAATACCAGAGATATCGCAGATGTGTTCCTATATGGTTGCTATCACAGAGACATCGCAGATGTGTTGCTATATGGTTGCTATCGCAGAGACAAAGCTGAAAGTAATAAGAACGGCATCCACATACGAGTAGGTATGACGTGGATGACGTTCCAACAAAAACACAGCAACGTTGTTTTGTGGATGAAAGGGGTAGGTTGTAATACTTCCACGGACGAGCTCCTTACAAAGAGCTTTGCTATTTAAAGGCTCCCTCAGACTGGAGCGACGTGACGGCGCGACGCGGCTCCAGTAGACCAATTTCAATGAAATTTTCATAGAAATTTTTCCACCAGAGTTGCATCGCGCCTGTCTGTGGAACCCTTAAGACGAAAACGCCAAGGTTTTTTGCAATTCGAAGGCCTGTGTCAAGTGTATGTTGATTAAAATATGATTCGCGACAATCGCGACTGAAACATGTAGGTAGACCAGCTAGGTATAGGTAGGTATTTAGGTAGAGCTTGTCCAGTCTGAAATGTCGCGCCCCACTACTGCATTTACAGTAGTGTACTCGTACGTATTCAAATTTAAGTAGTGGGGCGCGTCATTTCAGTGTGGACAAGTTCTACAGAATTGTAATTACAGTCCGGCCGTTGAGAGAATGCGTTCCTGACATGAAAATACAATTTGATCTTCCCGTTGTTAACGCTTAGGGATTTTGTCTAGGCCCCCCTTTCCTGTTAGTTATTGCAATTTAAACCTTATGATTGACGTCATAAGGGCTTCAAGACAGGACTTCGTGAAATGATTTAATTTAACTATAATTGACTACTTCGGGGTCATTGTACTCAGCATTACAACAACAGCTTTACTACGGAATCAAACTTGAAATCGCGTAAAAAAAAAATTGGCTGTTCCCCACATTTTGACGAGGTAAATGCGAACATAAAAAAACTTTTTTACAAAAAAATACAACTGACTTCCAAAAACAACACTACAAAGTGAAAAATAACTTTAATTTCGGAAGTTAACGTAATAAATTAATTTGTACACCTCAGTAGGTTATAATACAATGTACTTCTTATATCTGTAACACCTTTATAACATGTATTATGCAAATAAATTATTTGATTTGATTTGATTTGATTTGAAGTTAGTGTCTGGTTATATGTATTTTCGTTTTTTGCCACCGACTTCCGAAATTAAAGTTATTTTTCACTTTGTAGTGTTGTTTTTGGAAGTCGGTTGTATTTTTTTGTAAAAAAGTTTTTATTTTTCACTTTTTAGTTATGGTACCTACCCACACAAATTCTAATGCCACTGCCTGCAAAACAAACTAGAACATCTTCCATGTAAAAGTGGGGAAAAAATACGTATTATTGAAGCTAACTCAAAGATTACCCAAGCAAAGTTAATCAATTTTATATGGGACCAACTTTGATGTTATACCCTCTCGAATAAAACAAAAAAAAAAAAAAAAAAAAAAATCAATTCGGTCCAGCCATCTTCGAGTAATCGGGGAACATACATAAAAAAAAAATAAAAAAAAAGGTTCCGACGAATTGAGAACCGACTTCAAAAAGGAGGAGGTCCTTTTTGAAGTCGGTTAATGAAGGGAACAGCTGTTTTTTTTTTTTAAATTACGCCGTGTAAGTATATATTTCTTGAAGCAAATACTAACGGAAGTATCTATTAACGGATGGAGGGGATCGCTTAGTTAAGGATCATGATTTTGTAACACCATGAACGAGTCGTACTTTGTACCCTACTTACTTAGCAATAACGGTTGATCCAGATTGTAGCTTATTCACCAGATTTAAGAAGATTTTGACTTAGGAATAGACTTATTGTACCTACTTATAATTATTACGGAACAGCATATTGTCTATAATGCAAAAGCGAAGTATGGACTCGACAACTAACTTCCTACTAAAGGAAGCCTACTTAACCCACCCAAGCACCCAGTTTTCTTCCTTCTCTCTCCAAGTTGATCTATTATGCTGTACCCGACAGGATCTATATTTATAGACCATGTAGGGAAATTATTATATTAGTCACAATTGTGACTAATATAATAATTTCCCAACCAATTAGACAAGGTGTCGTTTTGCATCCTCGCCAAATTTCATTGTGTGGTACAGAACATCAAACCGAACAACTTTCTCCATGGGACCAACATCATATATATATTAGATATCACCACTATATATTATGTAGTGTAAGTAATTATATTTAAATAGTGTAATTGGTTTTGGCCGTTCTATTTAAAATAAATAAATAATAAATAAATCATAATACCGAAAAAAATTTCAACTGTCCCATAGAAAACTTCAATACCTATTTAAAGAATGTATGGGATGGCTGATTATTTTTTCGCGATTACGATGTTGGTGCCATGGAAAAAGTTGTACGGTTTGATGGTCTATACCACACCGTTAGAGAAGAAGATACAAAACACACGTTATGCATTATAGTACCTACGCTATAAAGAATTGAGAATTGAATCCAAAGTTCAAATTCTTTCCGGATTCGAACTGATGACCTCCGGAATCATTTAGGTACTAAGTTCTTGTCCCTTGGACTACAGTGTTCTTTTTGGTTAAGAATCTTATATTTCTGTAGCAATAAGTTCCTAAACATACATTGATGTAACTACTACTACAAAAAAAAAAAAACAACAAGAGACATCATAGCATAATTCCATAATCAAAATTTAAAATAAAAAAACAAAACACTCACTCAAAGAATATTGATCCCCGTTAATCGTGAAATTAATTCTATCCATGTTATTTTCACATCAACACAATATTATCATCACATACACAACACGAATAGGATCATATAAAACTAATAATAAAAATTATAATCGCGTGGTCACTGGACTTGATCATGACGCGCGCTGGCGCATACTGCGTGTATCTGTATACTATACAAACTTACGAACGAAAGGGTTACCGGCTCGAGCCGTACAATAAGATGTTATCACAGATTTCATACCGTATATAGATACTGCACTGTCCATATTCATAGTTTAAACAACGCACACATTCAGAACAAGTTCGTTTGTAAAGTTTAGGGGGGAAATAAGGGGGCACTTCCCAAGTTGCAGTGCAACTTGCAGAAGAGTTAACACTGCTCATCTTTTCTGGTTGTTGTGTGCAAAGGGCTTATCTGATACCCCATCACTTTGCCCTAACGTACAAGGTCTAATTAAATTAACTAGCTTATATTAATTTAATTTGACCTTGTCTATCACCTTCATATTGTGGTTTTCAAGGTAAGTTCACATAAGATAAGTTATGATTTTTATGACATGTAGATTGGTGTCTGAAATGGTCTTTTGAGGAAAGAACCAGACAGATTTGAGTGGAGCTGTCCAGTCAGTGCACGCATTGGTCAATTATCGTGTAGCTCAACAGCTCAACGATTTCAACGTTGCAAGCTATTGTCTGTTATATAAGTATCTGATGGTAGTGTAAACAAGCTAAGTTCATGTTAAATTTTATGGAATCACTCACTAAAGGGAATTAGTATCACATTCACACCACACACACCACCATTACTACACCTACCAGGACACATTCACACCATACACAAACCGCACCTTCACATTACTTACACATACACAACATACCTACTACACCTACCACGACCAATCCACTGCCACTCAAATACTTACAAACAGTTTTATTATTAATTATTTTTACTTTTTCTTCTTTCTATACACATAAATAATGATTATATTGTTATGTTAATCATGTTACTGGTGAAAACAGTTTTATTGAAACTTTTAGATCATCTATCTACCCTCATGGAATCACTGGTGCCCAAGTCACAGGCTATAAACCTAGTTTGGGTGCCAGGAGATAATACTGAATGCACTTTATGTTGTATCATAATACTAATATGTTGTACTTGTAACCTTGTTCATTTTACTGGAAATAAACATTGTTTATTTATTTATTTATTTTATTTATTCATCATGTAATGAAAATTTCTCAACTTTATAATCTCACCACTTCTGCCAACAATGATAGTTTTAATCGAACATTAATAAATTGTAATTAAAAATCATCAACGAAACTTGAGATTAGGCATAAAATTAACCATAATTAACGAATAAAAAGCATTAGTCAGATAACTTTTATCTGAATAATATGACAGTTTGACATATTTTCTGTACAAAAGCTGTCAAACTGCCATATTTATTCCATAAATAAAAGTTATCTGACGATTGAAAAATTAGCCCTAAGGTGATTTAAAATTTGAATTTCGGGTTTAAGTAATCAAATTAAAGCACTTAATTTGTAAGTCATAGTGGCACTTCAAATTGCTTGTGACTTAGTAATAACAGCTGCACGGGTCGATCGATGAGGTTTATCTATGCTTGCCGCGGTTGATCCTTGGATGGCTGGCCATCTTTACATACCGAGACTCCTACGTGCCTCGGAAAACACGTTAAGCCGTTGGTCCCGGCTGTCATTCCTGGATCTTTGACAGTCGTTAGTTCGTTACGGGTCGTCAAAAGCCTGAAAGCCTAACAACCAATCTTACCAAGGTGCACAAGGGGTATCGTATTACCTAGTAACTGGATTGTGGAGGTCAGATATGCAGTCGCTCCATGTAAAATACTGCCCGACAGAAATTACCGAAATATAGAAAGTCGGAACAGCACAAAAAATAGGAAGAAACGCCAATCGTGAGTCGGACACACACACTTTTTTGCTAGGTATATATTTTATTTATTTTCAATGTGAAAGAGAGATGCAGCTATGCAGGACGTAAAGCACTATCTCTTTTTCGCAATAGGACACTACAAAGTCCGAACCCTGTGCCATCAATAATCACTTGGCAATATCATTGCCACTATTACCAGATTTGTAAAATCTATAAGACTTATGCGACTGCCTCATTGTTCTAGTGATTGCAAGCGCTACAGGTCTTCATGGGTTCGATTCCCGGGCAAACTGTTGTTTGGTTTCTCCATCTGGAATTTCTTAGTAGCAGCCCGGAGTCTGGAATTTTTGCCCGATGGTGACAATAGGCTCGCCCCCTATATTACTTATCCTAAATCCTATATGGGACAACACAGAACAGATTTTGAGATCAGAGAGAAATTGCCTCTCTTTCTATCGCGTAACTCTTATACCCTCGGACTTGTTAGGGTTGTCTTCTTTTACGACGTGGCGCGTGAGTGAGTAACGAAGTAACGTGCGAGCCGGCCGGCGAACGGCAACCCACACTGAATTAGGGCGACAAGTCGAGCCCGCCACGTACTTACAGTACATACTTGTAGCTTCATACCTAAAATGCGGTGTGCGCCTGGCCTGGTTTCGGGGAATACAGATGTGATGATTGTGATGTTATGATACGACATGATAACTGTATCATAAATCTTGCAGACTTAAAAATAGATAAAGAAGAGTGTACATGTTGAAGTATTTTATAATCTGTGACAATAGATACTTCTAATGTCAAACACGTTATGCACTTCCTGTTCCGTCCTGACAAGATGTCTGTTGTGTCGAGGTTAGCTAGGATTAAGCTGTAAGTATATAATAAACTGATGGTTATTAAACGAATCCTTTATTTATCCATCACAAGTTCTCACAGTACATTCATACTCTACTTGAACGTTCCACAAACCATATCGATAACAAACCGAAACACGAGTAAAAAGTATCGATTAGAAAACGATTCAATCTATCTCAAAGTAAGAGCAAATCAAATACAATGAACAGGCGATGATGGAGAAAATCGAGAGAAGTTGGAATGTGTGACGAGAATGTTTTGTAGCAACGCCGCTGCCTATTTGAAACGATTTCTGCTTAATTAATATAGGTAATCAGTTAGTATCAATAAGTAGTTGTAGGTCAAGCCGGAGCAAGCGAAGCAAGGATCACAAATAGTTT
Organism: Cosmia pyralina; assembly: GCA_946251885.1. Lineage (NCBI taxonomy): Eukaryota > Metazoa > Arthropoda > Insecta > Lepidoptera > Noctuidae > Cosmia > Cosmia pyralina. The sequence continues at coordinate 4,748,699 of OX276355.1, read as the reverse complement.
TTTTTTTTCAGATTTTTAGTCTAGTTTAGAGAATTTCGAGACAAAGGAATCGGCACCATTGTCCATGTGTCATTATCATCATGAATCATCATTTCAGCCGAAAGACGTCAACCACTGGCCTCAAGTGTTCCGTGGTTCTCGTATCCAGCGGATTTCCGCTGTCCACGTGTGTGTCGTTCAAACTATGAAGGACAGTCCAGTGGCTTTAGTCCGAGTTTTTAATTTTATACTTACTCATTGGCGATTACGTTAGCGTTAAGGTGATATGTAAAAAGCGAACTGGGTGGCAATAAGAAAGTGACAGAGTCAAATACGTGACAGAGAAAAAAAGAGAGCGCAACAATGCGCTGGAATCAAAATGGCGCCAAACCAAATATAAATTGTTTAAAAATATTATAAGAAAAAAAAGGTACACCCGGAATTTTCAATTACATAATACGCACATTTTAAATGCAATTTTGTAATGAAATTACTTAGGGTTTTAGAATTACAGAAAAAAAAAAAAAAAATATATATAAAAAGTAGAGGTCTTTTCGGAATTAAATTCTATCGAGAAAAAACCCAATTGCGTTTTCCTTCAGTCAAATTAAATCCATACAGGCTGGAATAGTGAAATAAATGGTTACGAAAAAGCCCCCAATTTATTTTGGTATCGCCTTAACTTATGTCAATTTGTATGGAATAATTGTCCCAATTTACCAGACGGCGTTTATTCAGTTTCAGTACAAATTGAAGTTTACGTTAACGTGATAGATCGAGTAAGTATGAAAACTCGCACTTAAGGCCTCAGTATGAAACCTGCCTGCCTGCCTGTGGCCTTAGTATGTATGTATGTTGTATGGTATGCAACCTAATTCATTCACTGCAATGTAAGGTACAGCCTATTGACCACAAGGTCAATGACCCTGAGATTAAGGTCAGCGACCTTAGGAGAATCACGGATTTTGACTTTCGGAATTTTGACCATGACCTTGAGGTCAATGATCCTGCGGTCAAGGTCAGTGACCTTAGGAGAATCACGGATCTTGATATTCGGAATTTTGACTTTGACCTCAAGGTCAATGACCCTGAGGTCAAGGTCAGTGATCTTAGGAGAATCGTGGATCTTGACTTTCAGAATTTTGTCCTTGACTCTTTGGTCAATGACCCTGAGGTCAAGGTCAATGCCCTTGAGATGACCCATGGTGTTCCCCCACCCTATTGCTCCCACATTCCTCCGGGTCTCGAAGGCTTACGTAAGTACAGTCCTACCCAACTGATGGTTGCGCTTAGAGTAATAATTTATTTGCGCTTAAAATCAGTTGCGCTTTGAGGAATATCCCATTAAAACCGACTGCTGACGTATTGGAATCCACTTACGGTTTTGTTGCAATAATAGCGTCACACAAAATAATAAGTCGTTGCCATGTAATTCTTTTTAGGTCTTATCTTATTCTAATTTATACCAAGCAGCTGTCCCACCACTGGCGATTAGCAAGCATAGCTAGCAACTTGTTCGACAGAGTTCTCACCGGTCGATGGTGTGAATTGTCACGGCTGACGAGAGCTACATATTTTGTACGTTTCATAAGCGCTTCTTCGTGTGGGGACCTTAAATAGGGTTCAATAGGGTTTTTTTTTTTATGGAAAACCGTCAATTTGCTAATGAGACATCCCATCGGAGTCCTTCGTATTCAAAGTAGTATATATTCTATGTTCATATTATTATTAGACAGTATGTATACGCAGGTGCGCGTCGCGAGGATGTCCAATGTGCATAAGTGATTATAATTTTTAATAATCGTTTTATATGATCCTATTGGTGTTGTGTATGTGATAATAATATTGTGTTGATGTGACAATAATATGGATAGAATTAATTTCACGATTAACGGGGATCAATATTCTTTGAGTGAGTTTTCGTTTTTTATTTTTTATTAATTTGAATATGGAAACTTGTCGTGCTGTCTATTATCGATGTTTGCTTGTTACAAATTATTGTGAAGTGACTTTAAAGGTGAAGACTGACTCGTAACGTTTTTTGTAATGTATCATTCGAGGCGAGCTTGGTTACAATTACAAAACAGCGATACACAAGACGCGGTGGTATCTGCTTCGAGCATATAACTCAAGCACGCTCCATTGCTTGTTACAAAACGGCGATACACTAAACGTGGCGAACGCTCGCTTTGAGCACTTGATTCAAGCATGCTCTATTTTTATTCAGAATGGCGATAAACATACGCTCGCAATGCTCGCATCGAGCGGCTCGGCTCGCTGCACTGACTACTGTAACGCGTTACAAAATCTCGATACATTACAAACAAACGTTACAAGTCAGCCTCTGCCTTAATGATAATATTAAAGATTCTTCTGCTTATCAGGCTTGAAAACGAATACATGATTTTTGATTTTGCAGAACAGCATTATTTTTTCTATTTTTCTATGAAACTACGTAACGATACAGTTCTGTTTGGAATTATGATCTGCCATACTTTTTTCAGGAGACCTGAAGCTTTTACTATGCACCTTACATAGCTGTTACTCTTGTACTGGCGGTGTACCTCCTACATTTAAGCAAAAACGAATGTTGTGTAAATATTTAAATCATTTAATTATAAGGTCTAACGGGCTTCTGCGATTTTATTTCGCCACTTGTACTCCAAAGTATTGGGGCATCAGGGTCTCGCGAAATGTCAATGACTTAACAAATAAAGTAACAATGCAATTATGTGACATATTCGGTGGACCACAAAATAAGCGTCGCTTTTACGAGTATGTAGTGGTTCAAGCACGAAGTAAATATACCAGTTTGAGTGCGAATTTTACAAAATTGTGGTTAACTTCCAATTTGAGGATATTATTATAGACAATTATTTATCTTATTTTCAGCGGGAACAGAAGTCAGTCCGCAGACTTCCCTGAATGACTACCTGCGCAACTACCTCCAGCTGCATGGCACGAAGGCGATGTGCCACGAGGGGGGCTGCGGCGCCTGCGTGGTGTCTGTGTCGCAGGTCCACCCCGTGACTAAGGAGAAACATGTGTTCGCGGTTAATTCTGTAAGTGAAAAAGGTAGCTATTCCACAAACGATGGGACACTTAATATCGTGTCCTGTCGCCTGTTTGTACAGGAACTGATGGACACTATTGATGGCGCCAAACACGTAAAAGAATTCTGGGCCGAGTCCGTTGATATTGCCATCCACACGTTAAGAAGATGAAGTAAAAGCTTGAAATCTTATTACTAATGTAATAAAGTAAAAGTGGTTCACCGCAAATGTCCGCGATGGTACCTAAGTAGGTACTGCAGCAGAGCAAAGACCCAATCCTATCTCGAACAAAGACGAAAAGCTTGCACACTGCGGGTTGGTGCTTTCAGAACAAGTCACTAAGTTTGTCATTGGATCAGTGGTTGCAAGGCATGGAAGGGCCTGGAGTGTGATCCCGAGGTCGGGCATAGAGTTATTGTACTTGCCGTAGTCAGTCCATACTATACCGTTTAACCCTTTTTTTTTTTGAGAATTAATTATTTTATTCAATCAACTCAGCTTATCGCAGTCCACTGCTGGACATAGGCCTCTCCAAGGTTGCGCCACAACACCCTGTTCTCCACCTTCCGCACCCAGTCTGTCTCAGCCACTTTCTTCAGGTCGTCGGTCCATCTAGCTAGGGGGCGTCCCACACAACGCTTACCGATACGCGGTCTCCACTCCAGAACCCGTCTGCTCCACCGGCCATCGATCCTTCGACAAACATGGCCAGCCCACTGCCACTTCAGTTTGCTTACTTTGAAAGCTATGTCTGTTACTCTGGTTCTTTTCCGGATAACTTCATTTCTAATTTTATCCTTTAAAGAATCTCCGAGCGTAGCCCACTCCATAGTGCGCTAAGCGACTTTAAACATTATTTCATTAATCAACCATAATTTTTTAAACGTTTCTTTTTTAAGTCAGCGAGGCTGCTCTAGTCGCCCGAACATTCAAAGGGTTAACCAATGCTTAGTAAGCCTACTAACCTTCTTCATTTTCGTTCCCTCAATGCTGTGGTTTGCGACTATATGCATACGACGCGTCTGCAACTTATACGGTCTTCTGCAACCTAATCTAGACCTCGGAATACTGACAAATTTAGATTTTTACTGCGATTCGGGGACTAAAGTTTTTGTGTCCCTGTGGCCGATGTCTCATCAATCCGTCTTTGGACTACAAACAGATGTACTAAAACTCAATCATTTATTTGCATTCAATAATGTGTACTAAGGTGGTGAACTGGTAACTTAAAATTATTATGACATGTGATCATTATGGACCCTGGTCGGTTTTAGCAAAATAGTAGGAGAAGGAAGGTTTGAAAAACTTAGTTCAATCCACTGAACTAAATCTAATATAAATATTTATTAGGGTAACATACATAGGGTAACATATTAGGGTTTTATATACATAACTAGCTGCGCCCCGCGGTTTCACCCGCTTAGACCGGGACAAAAAGTAGCCTATGTCCAGGATGTCAGCTACTTCCATATCAAATTCATCAAAATTGGTCCAGCCGATGGAGCGTGAAGAAGTAACAAACATACAAACACACACACACAAACTATCGCCTTATTAATATTAGTGTGATAAATTGATAATACATACATAATACATTCCATGCCGATTTCGGCTACGGTGACTATTTTTGTTTCCAACGACGTTAGGTTACGGTCGTGTGCTCTGATGTGGCTAATTTAACCTACCTTGACAGTAAAGGTAAGTACACACTGCGGACACCTTAGAATGCCATTGTGGTAAGGTATTGTCTAATGGATGGTGGTTTACTCTTCAGGTGATCTCGCCTGCTGTCAAGATCTCTCCTTCGCAGGTCTTCAAAGTCATAAACATTTTGCTTTACCAAACGCCTCCACAGGTCTTTCCTATTGAGTATTCGATACTCAATAGGAATCGGACTTATTATTATGTCTGATAATAATATTCAGTATTATACAACGTGTGGCCGCTATAGCGATATTAATTAAAGACACAGGTAGGCCTAGTAGTCAGTAATCTTAGAAGTTATAATAAGATAAAATAATTATTAAATTGAAAAAAAAATAATTTCAAACAATCTCAATAATAAAATAATAACCAAAATTAGGATTACTCTGTGCAAACAACTCATTAAAAATCTTTATAAAATATCTTTATAAAACAAACACGTGGAACTGTATACGTGTGTCAAGTTAATGTCGTGATTGCAGCGGCACGTTATACATATATTCAGACGTCAAAATCTTATTTGAAATTCAAATAAGCTACAGATAATGGGCATTCTATTGCGCGACGTACGGAATAATAAATGAGAAACAATACTTCTTTGAGGACAAGGCCGTTGTCCTGTAGTGGTCTGTTTTCCATGTAGACAAATACACCAAGGTTTCTCAGGCTGCCTTTCATCGGCAGCTGGTGCAATAATGTGCTTTTAATCAAACATAAATCTTACATAATCAACTATGCTAAACCTATATTATGCTCAGGCTTCCTCTTTGCCGGAAGAAGAGAGCCGTAGTACTGGGCACGCATGTAGTACTGGTTGAAAGTTAAATAAAAAATAAAAACTATAGGTAATTATGTCATTTTCAAAAGCGCCTATTTATGTTCTGAAATAAATACTAAACTTTGAATATGGAATCCCCAACACCTTCATAGATTGTCATTTGTTTTTCCAGTGCCTGGTCCACATTCTATCATGCCACGACTGGGACATAACAACGGTGGAAGGTATCGGCAACCGTAAGGAGGGCTACCATCCCATACAGGATCGTCTGGCCACGTTCAATGGCACCCAGTGTGGGTACTGCACGCCAGGATGGGTCATGAACATGCACAGGTATTGGGGAGGCTTGTTTTTATGACTTTAAGTACTACCTTCTTACTGATAAGTCTCTTAAGCCGTACTGGACTGCCACTACCACAAAACAAAAGCTAGTTAATTAAAAAAGGTCGTGAGTGTGCCAGGCATAAGAATTATCAAGTAAATGCAGTTCCAAACATTAAACCCTTTGCAAATCCCATCTCCCAAGTTACTTCAATTTCAATTGTAACATTTGACCGCAAGATCTACTGATCTCCATTCTCATCCAATCATAATTACTTTTAAAGCCTCTTTAAGTCAACCAAGAACCTGACGAGGCAACAGGTTGAGAACTCGTTTGGCGGCAACATGTGTCGCTGTACCGGGTACAGGCCTATCCTGGATGCCTTCAAAAGCCTCGCTACAGACACCGACCCTGGACTGCAGGATAAGTTACAGGTAATTTGTAAGAGTTACATCGGGCTGATTTAAATTGAAAAACTCAAATACTTTATGGCAGGATTTTAATTATTTCATTGTTGAGAGTATGTCATGCTCACTCAAATGTCTCGCTGGTGGTGGCGTGAGTGTTGGATCATTAAGTTTCCTTCGAAATGGTTGAGCTAATTGGTGCTGATCCATGCGTCATGTTCGTGAACGGGCGCCGTCAGTTCGGACTGGTCGTCTCTTAGCTGCCATGGCTTATTTTTAATTTTAATTTAGTTGTTTTAGTTTTTATCTTTTTATTACGGACGCTTTTTAACGTGCACGTCTTTCTACATTGTTCTCACATGTATATTTTCAACATTAACGATGTAACCAATATTTTGTAAAAATATTATGATTTGAAAGAGTGTCCGTGGTTTCTTGCCCGTTCTTCTCAATAGGGATCTACTACGCTTTGGAAAGGGCAACTATCTTCGTCTTTCTGACTGACCGACCCATTGACAGTTCAAAAGTGCATGTAATTGGTTTATTTGAAATAAATGCTTTGAGTTTGAGTTTGAATTCTTAGGTACGTACCTATATACAGTATGTAACACTACGTATCAGTCAGTTTTCCTGGACACTGGTAAACTGGTGCTCATCAAAAGCCACAATAACCAACTGCGTCTTCCTGAATTTTTTGTTCCATTTTATGAAACATTGTTTAAAAAAGCTTTCGAGTCTAGTTCTACCGTGACGACATCAAAATAACTGACAATTTTCCTAATAGTAGGTACTCAAATTTATTAATAAAAATATATATAATATATGTCGGATCCGGTCAATAGTACGGACGCGTAACGAATCGCAAGCGCGCCACTGGCGCGCCTGCAGCGCGCTTCTACAGTCGTGATGTTTTAACCTGATGGCGAGAAGAACAGTCTAGTGTCGGATCGCATCGAGGCTACATCGGGGTTGGTACGCCACGGAACTGTATTCGATTCGTTGTGCTTAGTGATTGTGTTAGATTGTGATTTTAAACACCGTGTATCGCACCCAGTGTGTTTTCATTGCACGAAACCCATCTTCTGCCCACATGTCTGTCTAAATCTAACTGAGTAAATCCTGACGTTTCGACATATACATATATGTAGGTACTAGCTGCGCCCCGCGGTTTCACCCGCGTAGACCTGGATAAAAAGTAGCGGTATGAAAAATAGATGTTAGCCGATTCTCAGACCTACTCAATATGCTCACAAAATTTCATGAGAATCGGTCAAGCCGTTTCGGAGGAGTACGGGAACGAACATTGTGACACGAGAATTTTAAATATAAGATATATAAATATTTGCACACCTGTTAAGGTAGGATATGGCTTAAATAAAGTTATATGTATTACCTCATGTACCCATATTTAAGCAAATAAATAAATAAATTAGATAAAAGACACAAAAAAACGAATGTTTTCCGCAGGATTTAGAAGATCTGCACATAAGAAAGTGCGCAAAGAAATGCATCCGTAAGTGCAGTACATCAGAAGACGAGTGGTGCCTCATAGAAGACACGCAAGGGTCGCTGAAGGAACTCAACACGGTTGCAGGACGGTGGTACAAAGCATACAGCGTGGAAGATGTATTTAAGGTTTTATTTTGTGGTGATTTATTGATTACTATACCGTCACATGACAAGTCTCTAAAAGGAACCAACATCGATAACACCCAGAAATAAGCGAGTGAAAGCGAGACCACCGAGAAATACTCTCACACAAAAATCTCACAAAAACAAAATGTCCGTTACAATGCATAGGCTAATAGAGAAGTGTGGAAGATGAAGACATCGCCGCAACATGTCTTCTTCTTGATCTTTCACACAGTTCATCCCTCGTTTCTTTGGTATTCCTCTACTCTTATATTCTCAATGATTAGTACACTACCAAGAGAGGAAAATTATGAGTGCCTCACACATCTCTGGTGTAAAGGCAGCCTATAGTCTGAAGTACAAGCATATTGCTGACGTGGTATTCTACTTCTAATGCTCGTCCCCTTACTGTTTGAAAATATAGATATCCCACAGAAATGAAGAATGCAGGCTGATATAACTATTCAATTGTTTTTATTTCAATCAAACAAACCGCCTAGCTTTTTCCCAACTATGTTGGGGTCGGCTTCCAGTCAAACCGGATGCAGCTGAATACCAATATTTTACATGGAACGACTGCCTATCTGACCTCCACAACCCAGCTACTGAGTAACACGATACCCCTTGGTAAAACTAGTTGTCAGACTTTCGGGCTTCTGACAACCCGTAACGACTGTCAAATATACAAGAATGACAGAATAATAATAGTTTTTATTAACGGCAGAGGAGCTCGTGGCTAAGTAATAACAGCCGCACGGGTCGATCCATCAGGTTAAGCTACGCTTGCCGGGGTTGGTCCGTGGATGGGTGACCATCTTTACATACCGAGACTTCTCCGTGCCTCGGAAAGCACGTTAAGCCGTTGGTCCTGGCTGTCATTCGTGGATCTTTGGCAGTCGTTACGGGTCGTCAGTAGCCCGAAAGTCTGACAACCAGTCTTACCAAGGGGTATCGTATTACCCAATAATTGGGTTGTGGAGGTCAGATAGGCAGTAGCTCCACGTAAATTACTGGTATTCAGCTGCATCCGGTTAGACTGGAAGCCGACCCCAACATAGTTGGGAAGAGGCTAGGCAGATTGATTACGGCAGAATAATAATTTATTATTCTCATCAGGTATTGGCGCGAGAAGGTACAAACAGTTACCAGCTGATCGCAGGCAATACTGGCAAAGGTATGTTGGAGTTGCTTGATAAACCTACTCAAACATTGTTAAACATCGTAATTCAGTTTCTCTTTCCAGGAGTATACCCAATAAAACTCGAACCGAAGATCCTCATAGACATATCGTCGATAGAGACCCTGAAACGAAGTCAAGTTGATCAGAATCTAGTCTTAGGCGCCGGAATGTCTCTCACAGAGGTCATGAAGACCTTCCAGCAGTGGAGTAGGAAGAGTGATGACTTCAGCTACTTAGAGACCTTGTACAAACACCTGGACCTGGTTGCACATGTACCTGTCAGAAATGTAAGTGGATCATAACAATTAGCTTACTTCATACCTGATTAGTGTTTAAGCTGCTAAAGAACGTGTGTGATTTACCTCTCTGAATTTAATATTCATCTTCTATCCAAACTATCACACTTCTACTACGCACTGCCAGGCATATTATAAGTTGGGGGATTACATCGCTGACAAAAATGCTTGGCTGAATGCTTGTCCTGCTCCACAAGGACGCATTAACTAATTGATTTGCATTAGAAAATATTGTTGGAGCTGCTGAAGGTTATGAAGACAGAAAACTTTCTTTACATTGTTTAAATTCAATCTCCTAGTATTATATAATTGAATAGCACATGTGTGAGCACTATGTAGCTACTATTAAGCTACCTTTTATTGGGTACGTCTTTCACTGACTTGAATGTGCCCTGGCGGTTGAGAGAATGTCATGCTCACTCAAATGTCTCGCTGGTGGTGGCGTGTGTGTTGGATCATTAAGTTCCCTTCAAAATGGTTGAGCTAATTGGTGCTGATCCATGCGTCATGTTCGTGAACGGGCGCCGTCAGTTGGGACTGGTCGTCTCTTAGCTGCCATGGCTTATTTTTAATTTTAATATTTAATTTAGTTATTTTAGTTTTTATCTTTTTATTACGGACGCTTTTTAACGTGTACGTCTTTCTACATTGTTCTCACATGTATATTTTAAACATGAACGATGTAACTAATATTTTGTAAAAATATTTTGATTGAAAAGAGTGTACGTGGAGTTTCGTGCCCGTTCTTCTCCATAGGGATCTACTACGCTTTGTAATGAGCAACTAGCTTCATCTTCCTGACTGACCGACCCATTGACAATTCAAAAATGCCTGTAATTGGTTTATTTGAAATAAATCCTTTGAGTTTGAATTTTGAGTTTGACTAATACGCCGTGAAAAAGCGGAAATGTAGTAACCCACAAAATGGAAAATGTTCACGAGAGCAGAAAAACTTTTGAGATTTCAGAAAAAAAAAAATCATATCTCCTTTATTATGAAACATACAAGTGCCATTCTTTTAACGGACATTTATTTTCTGATCCCTTATCAAGACGAATACTTAAAGTCTACTATAAGTTACTTAAAATCAATATTTCTGTGGGTTACAGCTATAGCACTTTTTTTTTTTGTTACGATAAAACGCTGTAAATGGATAAATATACTCCAAATCTCAAAATCAAATGTGTTTTGAAGAATAAAAGCAGCAGCGTTGTAACTACCGGGATCAAACATTTTCAAAATGTTGAATTGGTGTAAACGCAAAATAATAAAAAAAAAAAAACATTTTTTATGCTAAGTATTTAGAATAAATGTTTAGGTGGTCCCTCAAAAAAATAGGGTTAATTTAAACGCTGTACAAAATTTTCTATTGGTCGTAGAGCCACGGGAGTCAGACTATTTATCGCACATTTTTTTTCTAATTCCGAATCTGCAATAAAAAAAAATTGATATGGGTGTGGGTTACTACGTTTTCGCTTTTTTGCGTCGATATTATAAAGGCGAAAGGTTGTGAGTGTGTGTGTGTGTGTATGTTTGTTACTTCTTCACGCTCAAACGGCTGGACCGATTTGGATGAAATTTGGTATGTAGAGAGAGAGCTTATATCCTGGATTAACACATACATAGGCTACTCTTTATCCTGGTGCACGCGGGTGAAACCGAGGGGCGCAGCTAGTAATATTATAAATGCGAAAGTAAGTTAGTTTGTTTGTTACTTTTTCACGGCTAAACCACTGAACCGATCATCCTGAAATTTTGCATATACGTCGTCAGATGTACAGAAATAGACATAGAGTACCTTTTTCTTTTTATCCCGAAAAAATATACTGTTCCCGAGGAAAACAACAATAATGTTCTTACGATAATAGATGGCGCCACGTGTCTTTCGAATCATGGTTGAATTATATTATTACAAGCAGAGTACAACCCGAATTGATTGTAAAAACCGCGGATTAAAGCTAGTTATTTATAAACTTACATAGGTACTGATGGTCTTTCATGTTTTCAGATTGGAACAATTGGAGGCAACTTGGCATTGAAGAACCAGCATCATGACTTTCCTTCTGACTTGTTCTTGATTATGGAAACTGTTGGAGCCACCGTTACAATAGGTAGGTACTAATAAGAACTAACTAGCCTTATTCACCAAGTCGTTTATAAGGTTACTGAATCGAACAAGTTACTGAACTTTATGAACTTAGTAGGTACTGTAGAGGTTTGATGTTTTGTTAAAGCCTCGACAGAAATACTGGCTGACATTCAATCATTCAAATATGGAATGTATTCTAGAAAGACTAGGATGACAGATAGAAGCTGGTGAGGGCTCCGCGTAGAACCAATTTAGTAGGAGTGTGAATTATAATTTATCTGAAGATTAAAAAAACAGAGGGCTTCAGCCCCATTTAAACAGAGTTCCCTCTCGTTTTATTATTAATTTAGTAAATGGGAGGCTAGCTAATACAATAACAAAGCAGTACACGGGTGGAATGGGGCTGAAGCCCGCTATATTAAAAGAATCACTTTTATTATAATTCACACTGCTTATCCAAACCCTAGCTTAAATCGAACTGTTGAAAATCTTGGTTCTAACACTTCAATAAAACTAGTTATGGGCTTTTTAAAATAATATAGATTTAATTAGCCAATTAAATTCACTAGGAAGTTTTTACGTCCGACGTGTCAACTAAAGCACAGTACCAGAAAGTAAAGTAATATTTTTTGTGGGTCGGATTGGCAGGCTACCGATTTACTTTTTAAATAAGTACCTACAATATATCGATTAGTACAGAATCGACTAAAGATTGATTTTTGTAAATAAGTAAATCAAATAAATCAACACTAACTGTCACCCTACAAAGAAAAACGAGGTTCGTTTTTCTTTCTAGAGTAATTCGATGTGTGAATAAATGAATGCCAGCCAGTATAATATTGTCGACGTTTAACCAAAGCATCAAACCTCTACGCCCTTTACCTCCGGACCCTTTGAAAACTAAAGAACTACCTTTTACCGTCTATTTCAGTAAATAGTGATCTAAGTAAGGTTGAGGTGAAAATCCAAGACTTTTTAGCAACACAACTCAAGGATAAACTGATATCTGAAGTGAAGCTTCCACCTTTGTCCAGTAACAACCTAATTAGAACATTTAAGGTAAGTAATAAGTATATTAAAAATAATTAACATACATTTGTTTATTTCATATTAATTTGTTTTCCTGTCATACTGTTGCTTTACAAAAAGTGTGATTAATAATTTATTACCTACTTTAAATCAGGGTTCTATAAACAATTTTGTTTTTGTCACCTGTCGTGTGTGCGCCTCGGTTGCGCAGACATCTAGAATCTTCCACGCTGACATACGTCGTCCTTTACATATGTGTGCATGTACTTGCTCAAATTATGCGAGGCGTTAACAATACTTATTAAACTATATTTAAAAGGAGTTATTTAAAACTGTAATAACCGATCTTTGCTAAAAAAAGTAGGTACTCATGGGTTCTTTTAGTTCAGTGTCAGTACACATCATCGAGAGGTTATTATTATTTAAATTATTGTCTTTGACATATCTCGGGACCCTGGCGTCCCGGACTTTTGGAAGGCGTACGAGGAGCCGAAGCCAACTCGCAGAGGCCCCTTAGACAATTTTAAATGAAAAGAAGGTACCAGCCGACGATTATCCCTGTATGCACTATGCAATTGCACCCAAGGACAACCCCCGTTTGGTGCAGAACTATTGCAGAACATGGACACAAAACACATTGGGCACATTGGGTTTGGGTGGCTATAGTGGATTGGGTACCTTGAACTATGGAAGAACTATGTCCCCTGCCTGACCAATGTTATATAATATACACAGATAAATTGGCAGGGGGTGACTTGCACACTCAATAATGGGCCTCCGGAAACGGTCGCTAGCACATAGTGACGTAGCGACAAGGGGCAACATGTCCTGAGGTGCTTGAGGAGTGGAGAGGTATTCCACGGCTCTCAGAACAATCCCAGAGCCCGGAAGATGGTCAAGATCCCTACAAGCACTTACTGGAATACTTCCTTCCTCCGAGCACGTTTGCTCTTGCGAATCTCCACTCAAGCCGGCCAATAAAGGCAAGAATGAGGTGGGAGCTCTGTTCCCGTCAGCGTTCACTCCAGCCGGCCAATAAAGGCAAGCCAGAGGTGAAGAACAAGACTTCTCCCTGGAAATAGGGTCCGTGGGGTTGCTACTGCCGAACAGCTCGCCACATGCTGCCCTGCGGGTTCACGTATCTCTCTTGGTCTGGCTCCTCACCCTAGACCTGTTTCGGCAAAGTAAACTCCATCGGCACAGACCCAGAGTTCGGAGCGCGCAAGCCCCACCACGACGTCAACGTAGAGATACGGCATCGAGAGGTTATTATTATTATTACTCCACAAGTCCACACACAGTTTTTGTTTATTTTGTTTGAAACTTTTTTTCTCTTTTTTCTGTGCAATGATATACCTAATAATAATAATAATATGTCTAATTAAGTTAGTAATATAATGGTCGTCACAAGGAAGAGCGCTGACGTTTGAGATACAGATATTTTTATCTAGTTTAGACACAGATGCCTTCAGTATAAAATGAAGAAAATTTGAACGTGTCCTGTATATATCTCTTCAAATGTTACATAATGTTCTGTGTTTATTATTATTACATTAAAGTAAAGCATAATTTATTATGAAACATTCCGTGTTCCTCCTTTTCCTCAAATCCACAAAATACCTACACTTCGAAGAAATATTACGTAAAGACCGTCATTGTTTTATTCTAATGTTCGGTCAACCGCACGTCAGAAACACTTGAAGGTAGGTAGGGCGAATCTAACGATTTAAATCTATGCAACTGCCATCATTATCATGACAGCCGTCACTGCGGTCGTTAATTGCGGTGACCGCTCTTTTATGAAACCGTAGCTATAGCTATAGCCCGAAACAGAACAATAAAGCTACTGTTTTACGACACTACATAGTTTCACTACGTAAACCCCGCTCTAATACCTACTTACATCATTATTTATAATTTACCAGATAATGCCTCGCGCGCAAAACGCACACGCCATAGTCAACGCCGGTTTTCTTTTTAAACTGGACACGGCAAACGCAATCACATCTGTAAACATAGTCTATGGCAACATCAGCCCTGCATTCACGAGAGCAGCACAAACAGAGGCTTTGCTCGTTGGACAGAATCTGTTCAGCAATGAGGTTTTGTTGAAAGCTCTGAAGAAGTTGGATGAGGAGCTGATTCCAGTGGAAGTTTTTCCTGAACCGTCTGCACGCTGTAGAAAGACTTTGGCGTTGGGGCTGTTCTATAAAGTAAGTTGAGTACTGGTTGGTAAAGTCAGGGAAATTAGTTTTTAAGCAAATATTGGTGCCGATTCTCTTGTCACAAATGCCTCTAAACTAGACTAAAAATCACTAAAATTTAGTTTATTCCTGTCAAACGACGATTTCCCATTCTGAAATTGACTAAAGTGACACAACTTAACTATATTTTAGTTTGACAGGACTAAGATTTTACGGAGTTATTACTTTAGTGAAAATGGCAATTTTGCTATTCTGAATTTGACTGTTTTCACCTAAAATTTTAATTGTCAAACTAAATCAGACTATGTTTAATCGCGATTAAAAAGGTGTGGAATAAAATTAGTTGACATGAACTAAATTCACACCGAGACCTTGACTTCGGATGCAAAAACAGTAGTGTATTTTTTTTTCTTTTCTTTTGCATATATCTCGAAAACGGTGAGTCCTATCGCAAAAATAATGAAAATTTGGCCCCCCTTTATAGAATCCATAAACCCCTATGACTCAACATGTAGGTACCAAAAAAAAGGTACCAAAAAAAAAGGTACCTACATTCCATATAAAACACGTTGAAGCTGCCCCCTCCCTGCGCCCCTCCAGCTCTAAAAGATATTTGACCCGGTAACGACAGCGATGTCGGTGAACAAAATATGACAAGCCTGTCACGTCATAGTGATTTCGTTAGTTCCAATTAAAGCCACCGGGTCAAATATACTACAGGCACTATACCACGCGGAGTCACGATTGTCAAACTCGATTTTAGTTGTGTCAAAATTGTTATTAAATTTAGAGGGTTTTTTTTGCAGAATAGCTCTAAGATTCTCATAGCAAAAAGTAAGGAATTTTAGTGATAGTTTAGTTAGTTTAGTTCGGTGTACAACAGAATCGGCACCAATGACTACCAAATTAAATTGTCCGAATATTCAAATCACAACTGTCATTCTTTGACAGTTGTATCAAATGGCTAGAAATTTGATTTCCCTGACTGTTCATGTATAGGATTTCCGTACAATGAGAGGTCAGCTTATACTGGAAATGTATAGCTTGATATGTAGCCATATGTAAGTGTGAGCTGCACTAAAGGCTCTCCGGTAGATCTCTCCTGGGTGTATTCTAATTATTAAATATACATAGAATGTACTTGGAATCTCTGAACACCTACTGCCCTGATGATAGCCCCTAGTATCTATATAGGGTGACTGGTAATTAGTGACCGATACTTAAACACATGATTGTACTCATGATAACAAACAACTTTTACTATGGGACCAAACCTGAAATCGCGAAAAAAATATCAGCTGCTCCCTACATTTTGCCGAGTTATGCGAACATGAATGTGTATGGAGCAGCTGATTTTTTTTCGCGATTTCAGGTTTGGTCCCATAATAAAAGTTGTTTGTTATCATGAGTACAATCATGTGTTTAAGTATCGGTCACTAATTACCAGTCACCCTATATAGATGGCCTGTTTTGCCGCTGTTTAGGATAGCCCAAAATGCTCTATATTTAGCAACCACACCTAAAATCAGGTGTCGTTCAATTTAATATTTTCAGGCAGTACTATCACTGTACCCGGACGTAAACCCCAGGTATGAGTCTGGCGGTAGTATACTAGAGCGACCTGTCTCCCGAGGGACACAGACCTATGAGACAGATACTACTCTATGGCCGCTGACCAAACCGGTGCCCAAGCTTGAAGCACTCTCGCAGGTAACTATCGCAGTTCCAAACAGGAATAACGTTCCACTTTTAAGGCGAGTAGTAACGCCAACTAGCGCCACCATTGAGAAAAAAATCATAAGTCTGGAGATATGAAACATTTTGAAATTTCCTATGTTCACATTTTTAGTCAGGTGAGGTAGGTCAGATGAGGTCAAAAAAATCAACACTAAACCTTCCTAGTTTCGAAGCCTTAGTAGTTAACGCAAAAAACAGCCGTTTATGGCGTTAACTACTAAGGCTTCGAACCTAGTTAGATTAGCCTAGGTAGAATATTTCGTAAGTGTATAAAAAATCAACACTATTCATTTTTTTGATACGAAACATTCTACCTACTAAAAATGTGTACCAAATTTCAACTTAATCGGTCCATTACATTCAGAGTACTCGTAAATTGGCTGTGACAGACGGACAGACAGACACATGAGTGATCCTATAAGGGTTCCGTTTTTTCCTTTTGAGGTACGACACCCTAAAAACCATTATTATTTGCCCCACAGTGTTCAGGTGAAGCAAAATACTCCTGTGATGTGTTCAACGGTCCACGTGCAGTGCACGTCGCGTTCGTACTCTCTGATGTCTGTAGAGCTGAGATACAGGAGTTTGACGCTACTAAGGCCCTGGTATGTATTTATAACTATAATATAATTTATGTATTGATTTAAAACATTACCTATTATGAAATGTTCAGTATTATTTTATTCTTTTATTTCATTGATGTCCAGCGGGCTGCATCAATTGGGTACCGCAGTTGTATTAAAACTTGAATACAACTGGGGTACTCAATTGATGCAGCCCACAGTGCATACTACATATAATTTACATTTTTAAATATTTTTTATAAAAACATAAAATTAAAAAAAAAAAAAACATTTAAAAATATAAAACATAGTAGCCCATCGGTATCGGGAACAGGGTCCAAGCTACCGGCGCGGCGGCGGTCAGGGCTTCAGAGAGAGGAACATCATTTTCTCTCATCTCGTATAGTAGGCAGGTACCTACTTACCTACCATTAAGTTAACATTTATGCTAGCGCTATGAATTATCATAGCGCTAGCATGAATGTGAATTTAAATGACGCGTTAGCGTCATTTAAATGTATATTAAATTAAATTAAATTTAACTTTATATTGGATGACATAACGCGGCTACTTTACAACATAATGAAGTCAACATTAAAAGAAAGAGGATGAAGTTATTATTAAAAGAGGAACTTCCCCGTCAAGTTTTCTCTACATTTAGAACTAGTGTAGGATAACTACAGACAGTACATATTTCAATGTGCCCCATTCTATAAAGTTAGATCTGGTCATCCGCGACCCGCACTTACAAATCTTACAATTAACTACATCCTTTCCAGAAAATTCCAGGAGTCATCGCCTTCTTCTCCTCCAAAGACATTCCAGGGAGGAACTCCTTCACTCCATCAGAGGTGCCCTTTATGAGGTTCGACGAAGAGATCTTCGCGTCAAAGAACATCTCCTATTACGGTCAGCCAATGGGGGTGGTGGCAGCGATCACCAGGAGAGCTGCTGAGGCTGCTGCGGAACTGGTCAAAGTGAAGTACAAGAAGTTTGATGGCAAACCTGTTTTGTCCATCAAAGATGCATTGTTGGCCCCTGATAAGGATAGACGAGTAAGTAAAATAAACAGGAACATCATCCACATAGACTAAAGAGAAAAATACGTATTATTGAAGCCACCTCAAAAACTACCAAAGCAAAGTTAATTCATTTTACATGATACCAACTTCGAGGTACACCCTCCCGAATAAATCAAGATTCTTTCAAATTGAGCTACTCTGTAAAACGTTGTGTTGTCATACTAAAAATACAGGATGTACCAGAAAGGTGTGGTCAAATTTAAGGGTGTGGTACAGAATATCAAACTGAACGACTTTCTCCATGGGACCAACAACGTAATCGAGAAAAAATTATCTGCCGAAAGTGGCAGTGGGCCGGGCACATTGCTCGCAGAACAGATGGCCGATGGGGCCGAAAGGTTCTGGAGTGGTGGCCGAAGACGTAACGTTGGAAGGCCTCCCACAAGGTGGACCGATGACCTTGTAAAGGCTGCAGGAATCCGCTGGATGCGGGAAACACAGAACCGGTCGAAATGGCGGTGCTTGGGCGAGGCCTTTAACCAGCAGTGGACGTCTTTCGGCTGAAATGATGTATAATGATGATGAAAAAACAGTTGTATGGTAGGCGTGTAAAAGTGAACTCGTCCTCTTTAAATAAATTAAGTATATTGCTACTACATATAGTATAGTGCTGCTATTGTATATTGTTATTGTGTATTGTAGTGTATTGCTTCTTATTTAGCGCCTACGCCGTATCTTTCCCGATGTTGCAGGACCACGTAGCTCTACAGTGCCAGCCAACCCGTCACCTTATTTTAATCTTTGCAAATAACATTGAATTTTTATAACTTTCCCAACTTGCTTCCACAGCTCCGCAAGGACGTGACAGTAGAGCCGACCACCAAAGGCACGGATATCCAGCACACAATCACCGGCACCTTCACAGTACCTTCCCAGTACCACTACACGATGGAAACTCAGAGCTGCTCCACGCATGTCACTGAGAACGGACTGGTGGTGCGGTCCTCTACACAGTGGATGGACCTGGTCCATGTGGCGGTGGCTAAGGCGCTGAATATTGATGAGAACCGGTATGTTACTAATAGTGTTACTGTGCTAAGAGAGCTACTGTACGAGTATAATTGCATAGCACATGTGTGAGTACTATGTAGCCACTGTAAAGCTACCGTTTACTGGGTACGTCTTTCATTAACTTGATTGTGCCATGAAGGCTGAGAGTATGTCATGCTCACTCAACTGTCTCGCTGGTGGTGGCTTGTGTGTTGGATCATTAAGTTCCCTTCATAATGTTTGATCTGAATGGTGCTGGTCAGTAGCGACTGGTCATCTCTTAGCTGCCACGGCTTATTTTAATTTTAATTTAGTGTTTTTAGTTTTTAACGTACACGTTTTTCTACATTATTTTCACATACTATATTTTCATCATGAATGATGTAAGTACCCATGTAACAATATTTTGATTTAAGAGTGTGTCTTTGGAGCTTCTTGCTCGTTCTTCTACGTAGCAACCTATTACGCTTTAAAATGGACATAGTTTCATCTTTCTGACTGAGCGACCCCTTGACAATTCAAAAGTGCTTGTCAATTGGTTTATTTGAAAAAAAAAAACTGTCTCTTCCATAGCCTATTCTACTATGGTAGTGCTCGGAATCTAGGCTCGTTGCAATCCCAATGTTCAACGCGCTCCTCTCTAAGAGAATGTCCGGTCGCAAGTCAGGCTGCACATGGTGTCAGGGCCCGCTGCAGCATGGCGAGAGTGGAGTGCACGTATATCCTGGCCTCCCAATTTGTGGTAGAACAGGAATAGTGAGGAGTCCTATATTACCCCTTGGTTCGTGAAGGTCAATAGCACTGGACGAATGGATATTGAGGTAAGCTCCTAAGTCTTTAAGAGACCCATGTTCAGAAATGGGCCTTTACATGCTTAGGAAATTAGTTGAATCAAGGTTGAATCAAGATTAATGACCTACCATTATTTTAATTTGTTTCATTAAAGGGTCCTTGTAGAAGTCCCACGAGTAGGCGGTGCGTACGGCGGCAAGGCGTCTCGCTCATCACTCATAGCGTGCGCAAGTGCCTTGGTTGCTCACAAGCTCAACAAAAGCGCGATGCTTGTGATGCCTATAACTCACAATATGCAAGCTATTGGCAAGCGACATGCTTGCGAGTTTCATTATGAGGTAAGGGATAATGAAGTGTCTTTTTTTCACCATCTGCCTAGCCTTTTCCCAACTTTAAATTCAAAACTTGTATAAAACGCACACTATGCAGGCAGGCATATTATAAGTTTGGGGATTACATAACCGATAAAAATGCTTGGCTCAATGCTGGTCCTGCTCCACAACCACAACTAATTAATTAACATTTGAAGATACTGTTGGAGATGCTGAAGATTGTAAGACTATCATTGCATTGTATAGACTCAATCTCCTTTGTATTATATAATTGCATAGCACATGTGTGAGTACTATGTACATACTCTAAAGCTACCATTTACTGGGTACGTCTTTGTTTGACTTGAATGTGCCCTGGCGACTGAGAGTATGTGACGCTCACACTAATGTCTCGCTGATGGTGGCGCGTGTTGGATCATTTAGCCAATCCATGCGTCAGGTTCGTGAATAAGCGCTGTCAGTGAAGGCTGGGCATACCTTAGCGGTCAGGGTTTATTTTAATTTAATTTAAATATTTGAATTGTTTTTTTTTAAGGACGCTTTTAACGTTCTGCATCGTTCTCACATATGAAATTTCAACATGAATGATGTAACCATTATTTTGTAACCATATCTTGATTTAAAAGAGTGTCCGTGGAGTTTCTTGCCCGTTCTTCTCCATAGGTACCTACTATGCTTTGGAATGGGCGCCTAGCTTCATCTTTCTGACTGACCGACCCCTTGACAATTCAAAAGTGCCTGTAATTGGTTTAATTGAAATAAATGCTTTGAGTTTGAGTTTGAGTTTGAGTTTATATTGGGGCTGGCTTCCAGTGTAACCGAACATAGCTGAATACCAATGTTGTTCATGTAACTAATGCAAATCCGATCTCTACAACCTAGTTACTTGGTAATATGATTCCTCTTGATTAGACTGGTTGTCAGACTTCTAGGTTTTTTCATCTTTTGTTTTTCCTTTTTGTAATAGGCTTACACAGGCCAATGCCCAACCTTTATATACAGAAGTACACCAGTCTATTGCACCTGAAAGTCAACAGGCTCGGCGAAGTATTGCCAACTGTAAAGACGAAGTTATCATCATCTGCCTATGTTGTTCAGTCTAAGTGGAAACAGACGACGAAGTCGAAGCTATACTGTCATGAATCACTGGACAATAGGATCCTCAAAACTTAAGCGGTTTCAACAGGAATACAACATTAACGTGTAGTGGTAGAAGGTACTTCCACGAAAGAGTCCTTCTACAAAGGCCTTCACAATACACATATCGTTATTTGTTTTTCCAGGTTGGTGTGAACAACGACGGTTTAATCCAATACCTCAACGTAACCTTCTATACTGACTGTGGCTGTTCATTCAACGACAGGCCATCAAATAAGATAGCAGTGTCTATCACTAACCTGTACTCCAGCGAGACGTGGAAGATCACCGGTTACAGCGTGCTCACTGACAAGCCAAGCGAGACTTCGTGTAGAGCACCTGGTAAGTAGTTTTAAAATAATTGGACTTACTAACATTCATCAAAGTGTCACATTCATAATCAACATTTCATGATCATGGTCACTGAATAGCAGCTTACTGGTTTTACGCATCCCTAATTGCACTCCATTTAGTTCGATCCAATGCCACTAGCCGCTTTGAGAAGATCATCGCTTCACCCAGCCTAGGCTAAGGGCGTCCTAATATACGTTTCTTGATTCGCGGTCCCAACGACCATTGGCTCTACGTTAATATAGCCGACTTGCAACCATTATCATCACACCTTAGCGTTATCTCCATGAACTCACTCTCATTACACTCATTACGTTTTATTTGACACGTGCTTTCCAGTCCTTAACTTCAAATGGTTTATTACCTTTTCAATTTCTAGGAACAACAGAAGGCATAGCATTCTCCGAACATATAATGGAGCGCATTTCCCACGCTACAAACAAAGACCACGTCGAGGTCAGACTAACAAACCTATCGCCAAAACATGACGCCCTTAGAGAAATGATCTCATCATTCAAAATAGACACCAGCTTCGACGACAGAAAAGTCGAAATCGCCAAATTCAACCAAGAAAACGCGTGGAGGAAACGAGGACTAAGGATATCTGTAATGTCCTACCCTATAAAATTCACTGGAAACTTCCCCGTGACCATTTCCATATACCACACTGATGGTACCATCGCTATATCTCATGGAGGGATCGAAATGGGACAGGGGATCAACACCAAAATAGCCCAAGTTTGTGCTTATGCCTTGAAAGTTCCGTTGGAGAAAGTCACAGTTCGAGGGAGTGATAGCTTCGTATCTCCTAATTCTATGGCTTCTATCGGGAGTATTGCCAGTGATTCGGTCGCGTACGCCACTTTGAAATCCTGTGAAGATCTCATGAAGAGATTGGAGGCAGCTAAGAAGGATCTAGTTGAACCTACGTGGGAGGAGGTTGTGAAAAAGGCATATGAAAAGGGTTATTTACATGATTTCTTGCCCGTTTATGAAGAAAGTCGCTAGATTAGTAATTAAAGCATTGCCATGTACAAAGAAAACTCTCAATTATTTTGCTTTATTTTCTTTGAATCCAATGAAACTCGAATCTGAGCAATATATAATACCATAATAATACCATACATTCAAAATATTCTAGAAGTCTGTTGGTAGATAAGGCTCAAGTATGGCCAGGAACTTGTTCTATGCAAAGCTTATACAAACGAATAGGATTAAAAAATGTTAGGAAGTGACTTTCAACCTGCAGGTCTCTAGCACTTTCAGAAGAGATCTTTTAGCGACAAAAACTTCAACAATTTTTCCTTCCAAAAAGGTATTTACCTCCAGTCAACCTACATGACTTCACCAAATGACGGCCTCGTCGGTTATAGTGTATACGGCGTGTGCGCAGCAGAAGTGGAGCTAGACGTGTTGACTGGCAACCACCTGGTGAGAAGGCTGGACTTGTTGGAGGATACTGGGGTTAGCATGAGCCCAGAGATTGATGTGGGACAGGTGAGTCAAATGATAGTAGCTCTGTGAAAGCAGAAAAACACGCCGGACACTCTCTCCCGTCTGGCTCGAATGATAGCAGGGACAAAAAGCGACTAACAGTAATATTCAGTTCTAAAATCTTATCGAGTTAAATATTTAATTAAAATCAGGACAGATTGAAATTAAAAGAATATTACTAATTTATAGCTTTTAAAAAATGTTGAAATACAATGTATCGAATAATTTTGTGTCAATTTAGACGATGCGTAAAGAGTAGCTTTAAATATCGAAGTTTATCGCTGACCATCCCAAACTGAAAAGCCATTGACGATGGAATCCGATGGATGGAGCAATGGTGCTGTTTTTCTTTTTGGCGGCCATTTCTGAAACTTCAATGTTAATATCAACTGCAATCTGTCATTACTAATGAAATATTGAGTAAAGCTTAAAAATCAGTCTGACCTCAGTTATATCCGTATATACTTGGTGTTTTTTTTTATTTTTTATTTATTTACTGAAATTACAATACAGCGGTGTTTCTTAAATCTAAACTCGCCAAACTTTTACGTTTGATGGCGAGAGGCGCTCTTTTACATTAAAAAAAAAAAACAATGAACCACCTTACGTACACACAGCAGCAGGTCAAGCTACTACAAACTCTCAAATTTTCTCATTCGACTTTGAATTTAAGTATCAACATTTTAAGGTTTAAAATCATTTGGAGAAATTCGAAAGCTCGGCACAACCCGGTGTGCTGCTGTCTGTACATACCTACTACTTATATAATTATCCTGTTTAATCTATACAATGTTTTAGTTCTGTTTACTATCCTGTATAATGTTTTTTTTAATTTGGTTTTAAGTGATCCTTTACTAATTTTTACTTTTTCTCTTAATAAATCTATTTTGTTAAACACTTTAGGTACCAAATACTCTCTTGCCATAATGTTCTCTTACCAGAACAATTTGTTATCTGTGGTTGAACCATTATTACATTATTCTCTTTAACCCTACGTGTGCTGTACTTGTTTTTAACATTAATTTTATATTCATCATTGTAATAATGTTCCAGACCTACCAAATAATCAAATTTTTTATCTATGGGTATGATTTTACAGATGGGGAATAACTTATCATACTCTTTGTTGCACTTATCTTTAACATTTTTACTAATCAGAAACTTTATCAGTCTTATTTGTATATCTTTGATATCTATTAAATATGTAATAAAGGTTCGCCCGTACACAAGAAGTCCATATCTTATCAGCGAATCGGCAAGTGCAAAATACACCATTCATAACGTCTGTTTGTTCAATACATTTTTTAAGTGGTAAAACTAACTTAGCACTGATCTTAGCCTATTGCAAATGTCATTTACATGTCATCTCCAATTAAACTTCTTATCTATTGTTAGACCTAAATATTTAAATTTATCTACATAATCCAATTTTGTATATTTACAATTACTTACATTTATTACTAAGCAAACATTCGTATGTATGTCTTATCACTGTGAGATATTCATTATTTACAGATTTAGCAATTCGATTATATGGCGAGTGTATATGCATACATTTAGTTTTTGAAAGATTTTAAATAATTTCATTGTCATGTGCCCATTTGCTAATGTTTTCAAAGTCATCTTGAATACACTTTTGTACCTCAGCTATATCTTTGGAGGCATAAACAAGACACATATCATCAGCGTACATGAACACCTCACATTTACTCACGACATTTGACACAGAGTTCACATGCATTACATATCCTACAGGCCCGTACACAGATCCAGTATGCACACCCAAGTCGACATCTAGCTCTTTCCCAGCCACACGGGAGATAATGTATAATTGTGTTTATTTTTCTATTAGTGAGGTAGTTTTTAAACCAATTATTTGCGGGAATTTTGCGATGGCACATCAGGGCTAAATCCAATACTATGGGTAGATTAGAGCAAAGTGGTCAAAGTCATCATCTGCCTAGCCTTTTTCCAACGATGTTGAGGTCGGCTTCCAGTCTAACCGGATGCAGCTGAATACCAGTAATTTACGTGGAGCTACTGCCTATCTGACCTCCACAACCCAATTATTGGGTAATACGATACCCTTTGGTAAGACTGGTTGTCAGACTTTCGGGCTACTGACGACCCGTAACGACTGTCAAAGATCCACGAATGACAGCTGGGACCTAAGGCTTAACATGCTTTCCGAGGTCTTAGTACATCGACGTTCCATCCGCGGCAAGCTTAGCTTAACCCGATCGTGCAACCTGTTATTACTTAGCCACAAGCTCCTCTCAAAGTGGTCAAAGTATATAAAATCTGCATTTTTAAGCTTTTGCTTGAGCCAAGAATCGAATCTAGTTTTGCAAAAATAGTATCTATATTTCGCAGTGGGCGAGGTGTGAATAAAAGAAAGAGAGAAGCCGGTTTCAACTAGTAAAAATTAATAGTTCACTTAAAAATTAAAGACTTTTCTTTACTGAATTAAACACCATCTATCGTCAAATAGTAGAAACAAAAAGAAGCTATCACTACACTAACAAAACTTTCAATGTTTTAGAGAAATAAACTCAACTAAATTAGATACTATCATTCTAAAATTATTATAGGAATATAAAAGATCAAATACATACAATACAGTAAGTTGAACAGGTGAAAACTAAATAAAATGTGCAATATTCCTTCATCTCGTTCTCGCTGACGCATTGTTCCTACTCGTATATCTGTCTCTATCGTAACCAAGCGGTGCCACGTGACCTAGAGTGACGTCATGACGGGATTGCTATTGTATGAATTTTTAGTTCCCGATTATGACGTTTTGGCGCCGAGTTATTTTAGATTTTATTTTGTTGTTGTAATTCAAAGCTAAATAGGCGTTTTTGTTGTTTAAATGTTATGGTGAATTAAATATCCACAGTGTAACTCTTTGTTTTTGGCAATAGTAGACACTATATTGACTGTGCCATTTTTCAATAGCGGTAGTGTAGCGAACTGCCGAAGGGAAGACGGTAGGAATCGTGTTATTATGTGCTTTCGCCACTGATATTTCGTACCTAATCCCCACGCTAAGGTTGAAAAAATAAAATAAAAAAAACCTCACAGATAGAAGGCGCCTTCGTCATGGGCCTAGGTCTGTGGACCTCAGAGAGGATCTTCTATGAGGAGTCCACCGGACGGCTGCTAACGGACCGCACCTGGACCTACAAGCCGCCTGGCGCTAAGGACATACCTGTGGACTTCAGGATCATGTTCAAAAGAAATGCTAGCAATCCTGCTGGAGTGCTCCGGTCTAAAGGTGAGGGTTGTGGTTTTAATGTTCATTGACTACGATGCACTGTATCGACCACAAAGTAAATATACCTACTTAATAGAAGAGCTGATCGCATGAGTCAAAGTCAAATCATTTATTTCACGTAGGCCATTAAACGTCAACAAGAAAATAGAATTGATTCTAGTTGCCCCTTCCAAAAGCTAGTTTCGTATGGAGAACAATGGGTAAGAAACTCCACAGTTAGCTGACGTTCGCACGGACGTAAAAATATCGCGGCGATTTTAACGCTCTGCTTAGCTTCGAGAGTTGAAAATCCAACATTGTTTTTTCGACGCGCTGGGATGCACTCTGTTGTTTTTAGGTTGGATTCTCGAAGCTCGGCTCAACACCCAGAGTTGAAAATCCAGTGCGCGATAAAATCCCGCCGCGATATATTTACGTCCGTGCGAACATTGGCTAACTCTTTTAAAATGTTTTACAATATTTTATGTTTAATAACACATACAGGTATATTAATCTATTTATCTATATAAATAAAATAAAAAGAGAAATCCTGACTGCCTGACTCATCAACGTCTAGCCCAAACCCTTGAACCAACACCCTAATTGCGTAACACATTATCAATCGGAGTTAGTTTCATTTTGACAGTTCAACAACATTCATTGCGTTATTAACGTTGTCGAGCAAGCAAATTTTCGAACATATGTAGCAATGGATAAGCAACTTGTTTCAAAATGATTCAAACTCCGATTGATAATGTGTTACGCAATTAGGGAGCCAGAAAGCTGAAATTTTGCACAGAGGTTCCCTTTGTAATGTAGACAAGAAATATGGAAGGATTTCCCAGTAATACGTATATTTTCCGATATACACGCGGGCGATGCTGCGGGCAAAAGTTAGTTAGATATCGTGGTGCTCACATATTTACAAATTTTACAGTAGATGCTAAACAATTAATTTCCCTGACATTATTCCAAGCTCAACAAAATATCCATATTAAATTTATTCCAGCGACTGGCGAGCCAGCCCTAGTCCTCGCCGTGGTGGTGACGCATGTGTTACACGACGCCATCTTAGATGCCCGCACTGAGTTCGGATACTCCGACAAGGAATGGGTTTTTGTAGGTGAGCTATAGTAAAATATTTAATTTAAAAATTTATTCTAAACACTGTTATTTTTAAAAGACACACGTTGACATCTATTTTAGAACAATTTACTTGAGTTTTTGGTTACCTATCTATTTTCAAGTTACTTATTATATTATTATATTAATTTATTTCAGGCTATGCCCATAGTGTTAGTAACAATGGTCTTAAATACTAGTGTTAAGTAGAACTTACAAATTATTGAGTGTGGAGTTTCATCCAATGTCGCAGCATTGGAGACTCCCATCTATCTGCGAATAACCTCAAGATAGTGTTGGTGCTGCCACGAAGACGAGCAAGCAGAGAAGCGCTTCTTTTGCGTATGATGGCCGCAAAACCATCTATATGCCTTTCTGCAAACATCTTTGACGCGCTACATCGCCATGGCAGCCCCAACAGTATTCTGAGTGCGTTATTATACTGGACACGTAGATCACTATATGCACGCAAACTATAACTAGTCCACAGGCTGCACGTGTAAAATGACGAGCAAAATGATTTAAACAAAGTAATCTTGACCGCCGCTGTACATCGCGCAAACCTGCGGGCCAGCATGTTGCAGCGTACCGCCAGCGATCTACTTATAGGTCTTAAATTAAATCTAGCTACAAGCAAACAACGAAATACTAATCTTAAAATACCCAACTAGCTTGCATTATTCAAGAAGCCATTCCATCTATTGACTTAAAATTTACTACTTACTTTCTAATCTATTTTTATTATTTTCAGAATCTCCTTACAACACAGAAAACATACTCAAAGCGATATCGGCTAAAATAGAGAACTTCAAGCTAATGTAACTAAGAGAGTACCTACCTAAAGCTCCATTTACACGGTGCAAGTTTATTGCACATGGCATACCATAGGTAGGTACCATAAAATTGAAGCAACAATTGACTGACACCGTCTAAACAACACGTACAATTGTTGCACAACATGGGCAATTTAGTTACCGTTCAAAACTGGTATAGGTTTATATTGCATGGTGTACAATAAAATTGCATTCAATTCTGGCTGAAAGATTTCCTATCATTCAAACCGGGGATCATTTTGGTTACCCATTGAAAAGGTTTTGATAGAGTTTTTCTAAGCAGTTAAAAACCCATACGATGTGGGTAACTCTTTTGAATGGCTTTAAAGGACCATTTTGGTTATCCGTTGAAAGGTATTTCGATAGGGTTTTTCTAAGCAGTTAAACAAAAACCCATATGATGTGGGTAACCTTTTTGAACGGCTTTAAACGGCTAAATTAATTAAAAAGGGTTAAGCTTCAACTCTCTTTAAAAAGATAACAGCGTAACATTCCAACTCGGAGCAATGTATTAGGATCTCTCGATGATGGTTATATGGTTATCCACACAAAACCCTTATATTATATAGGTTATCTAAATGAAGGGGTAACCCTTTCACTGGGTTTCAAGTATAGAACCCATTCAATGGGTTATCCATAAGGGTTTCAAGGCTAAAACCCATTCAAGGAGTTAGTTACACATGATAAAGATAACCTCATAAACGGCTTACCCCTTCGAAAGACTTAACTCTTAACCGGGGTTGTACGGTCCCTGATTCAAACATGAGTGCAGTCAATAAATAAATAATAAATAAATAAATATGTTTGGACATATCACACAACGCCATCTAGCCCCAAGCTAAGCAACCTAATGCTTGTGTTATGGTAACGAGATGGCTGATAAACTACTTATATATATTTTTTTTTTTTTTTTGTAAATACATACATATTATAGATAGAAAAACACCCAGACTCGGAACAAATACTTGTAGGTCGTACAAATATTTGTTCCGTGCGGGAATCGAACCCGCGACATGCTGCGCAGCAGTCAATCGCTCAACCACTGCGCCAACCGTGTCGTCAATGACGGTGGGTTAGTAAAAAAAATATAATGAAATATTTGGCAGCGCAATTACGGGTGATACTTGAATCAATTGTACAAAGACGTGCAACTCTGTGTTTAGACGAGGCAAAATTTGCATGGAATAATCGCCTTGGTGTCAACAGAAGTCTCATGCAATTAACTTGCATTCAATTATGCCATTTTATGGAAATCGCACGCGTAATTATTGAATGGCAATAATTGAACGTGCTTTAGGCAATTATTGCTCTTGAACGTTCCAGAAACTTGCACCGTGCGTAAATAGGGCTTTAATAAGAAACAACTGACCCTCGAAGTTGCTAAAGATGAGAAAAAATGGAGAATTTTGCAGTGTAATGGGACCCTGCAATAGTTGCAATAGTGAAAAAAAACCAAGTAGAAACGAGGGTAAAGAAAGGGTTCCAAGCAAACCACTTCACGTGAAAAAAAAAAAAAGAGTCGAGATGTCGAATGAAAAGTAAAAAGTATGGAGTAGAAAAATTAGAAGCACAGCAAATTAGATTTTTAAAATTATTAGTAAGTAAGAAAACTAAACACAAATGTAAAGATGATTATTATAAGTTACTAGCTGCGCCCCGCGGTTTCACCCGCGTAGACCGGGATAAAAAGTAGCGGTATGAAAAATAGATGTTAGCCGATTCTCAGACCTACTCAATATGCTCACAAAATTTCATGAGAATCGGTCAAGCCGTTTCGGAGGAGTACGGGAACGAACATTGTGACACGAGAATTTTATATATAAGATTTAAAATTTGCAAAATTCTTCCAATCAGCGTAAAACACAAATACCTACTTCTGGTTGTCAGTCATGGCAACTGGGAGCGTCACTCGTTAGTTTCTCATAACCACGGAACTAGAATGGTATCGGCAGGTAAATTTAATGTACCTAGAATAAGAAATTATTTTGGCGACCGAACGCTTGATAATAGAGTACCATACCTTCTCAACCAGTTGCCTGCTGATATAAGGAATCAGGAAAATAAACCTAAATTTGCCAAATTGCTTATGTTGTTCTTTTTCGGGGGTTTGTAGGCTATTTTCTTAGGAAAGTGGTTTGCAGACTTTTGAGGGGAGGGCAAATGAGTAATTTGGTTCAAATGAAAATTAAGTGTCCGCACTAAAACTTTTGTGTAATACCGATTGTACCGTTCCCACAGACAAACCGTGAAAACGGTTTTGCGGGGCATAGTTCTTAGCTTAAGGTTTTGTTTGTAAAATGTTATAATAAAATAAATAATAATAATAAACATCAATCTATCGCAAAATATGAGCACATCGAACACCATTAACTGTCGATGACGGAGAAATGAAATCGAGAGCAAGTTGGACAAGAATGTGACAAGAATGAAACGGTTGCATATTTTATATCAACAACGCTAATACCTAGCTGAAACTACAGTACCTAAATATGAAACGTTAGCACAATAGAGTTTGCACATTTTTAGGGTACCGTACCCAAAGGGTAAAACCGTCCGTCTGTCACCAGGCTGTATCTCATGAACCGTGATATAGACAGTTGAAATTTTCACAGATGATGTATTTCTGTTGCCGCTATAACAACAAATACTAAAAAATAGAATAAATATTTAAGGGGGCTCCCATACAACAGACATGATTTTTGTGCTGTTTTTGCCTTGACTTACATCTTTTGCCTAATAAGCCCCCGTGTCTGAATCCAAAAAAATAATATTGAAGTAGGTACCGATTATTTGTGAAATATTCGGCCAGATAAGTTCACTGGAGTTTGTCGAAAGATGGTGGTCCAACACAGGCAAAAAAAAGTTCGTCAACTATTTTTTTTTTCTTTTTTCAAGACTGTCTTAACTAAACATACGTGTAACAATAGTCTTTCAAACAAGTAGCACTTAACGAAGGTTTTGAAGGACGTGCCAGCACATTTGTATATCATAAATAACTTTTATTTATTGCGAGCTGCCGATAAGTTTCTAAGACTGAATAAAAACACAACTTGACATGACAGGGACGAATTCGGTGGTTGTTAATAATGGGCGTATAGATATAGGGTATCAATAAATTGTTGTATGAAAAAAAAAAACGAGCTCTCTTCTTGTTCTCACAAACTTTTTTATTGTCTACTTTCTCCTTTCAGAGGACTGCTGGAAGAAATTTCTCTAGAAATAAGCAGTCCTTTGTACTCAAAAGCTTGGTATCGTTTCACTGCTTTTTAGGGTTCCGTAGCCAAATAGCAAAAAACGGAACCCTTATGGATTCATCATGTCTGTCTGTCTGTCTGTCCGTCCGTATGTCACAGCCACTTTTTTCCGAAACTATAAGAACTATACTGTTGAAACTTGGTAAGTAGATGTATTCTGTGAACCGCATTAAGATTTTCACACAAAAATAGAAAAAAAAAAACAATAAATTTTAGGGGTTTCCCCATACTTTCAAACCCATACGTATCTATGGATAGGTCTTCAAAAATGATATTGAGGGTTGTAATATAATTTTTTTCTAAACTGAATAGTTTGCGCGAGAGACACTTCCAAAGTGGTAAAATGTGCCGCCCCCCCTGTAACTTCTAAAATAAGAGAATGATAAAACTAAAAAAAATATATGATGTACATTACCATGTATACTTTCACCGAAAATTGGTCTGAACGAGATCTAGTAAGTAGTTTTTTTTAATACGTCTTAAATCGTAAACCGCAATTTACCTTTCATTCAATCAACTTAATTATTAAAACATCGATCAAAGTTACAACGAACTACAAGAATTTTTATATTATGTTACTTGCTGCTACAGAACCCTTCATGGGCGAGTCCGACTCGCATTTGGCTGCTTTTTTAATGTGTGTATTCTGTATAAATAATGAAATTAACTGGAATTTCATGTTCAATCAATCAGTTTAATACACCAACAACCTGCACCCATAGCGTAACACACTTACAGTAGGAATGGGTTTCATTTTGACAGTTCAACAACATACATTGCGTTATTTAAGTTGTTGAGCAGACAAATTTTTCGAACTTATGAAGCAATGGATTAGCCTCAGATTGTGACTGATAGTGTGTTACGCAATGAGGGTGCTGGGTGAGCTCTGCGCACTGTTGGCGCTGCTACTGACAACGGCGTAGAAGTGGCAGTGTTGGGCCGATAAAATCTGACAATATCGTACAATCGCTTGACACGAAGAAGAGAAGATAAAATTTACTTTAAAAAAAGTAAAAACCGACTTCAAAACCAAAACGAATAAAATAACTTTCATAAAACACTTAACAGCTTCAAAGTCCTTTGAAGCTGTTAAGTGTTTTATGAAAGTTATTTTATTCGTTTTGGTTTTGAAGTCGGTTTTTACTTTTTTTAAAGTACATTTATTTTTCCATTTTTAGTTGAATATACAATTACAAGACGAACGAAAAGAAGAATCATCAAAATCGGCTCAGAAATGCCGGAGATACAGTACATTTATGCATATAACTTCGTATATAAGAATAAATACATAATGTGTTATATACTAAAACCTTCCTGAAAGTATGTCAATCACGATAGTCAAAGAATCATCAAAATTGGTTCATCAGTTTTTGAGAAAATTGCGGACAAACAAACATACATACATCATCATCTTCCTGGCCTTATCCCATATTACTTGGGGTCGGCGCAACACGTTTTCTTCTTCCATTCTCCCCTGTCAACCTTCACGCTATCATTCACTCCCTTCTCTTTCATATCATTCCTCACACAATCCATCCATCTTTTCTTTGGCCTTCCTTACATACATACTTACATACATACATACATATAATATATACATACGGGTCTAATACAGAACCTAAGTCGGTTAAAAACGCTCCAGCTGTGTGGCAGCTAAAATTTAAGATAACTGGATACTAACCGTTTGTGTTATCGAACTTGGTTAAATTAATAAAGTTAAACAAGCAGGTAATTTTTACATTTACCAATATTAGTCTATGGTTTATTATTATTTTTTATCGAATTTTGAATAATTTATAAGCAAGACGTAATTTTCTCCATCCTGTTAATATAATATACAACGTGTCGTTTTGCATCCTCGTCAAATTGAAGGATGTGGTATAGACCATCAAACCGAACAACTTTTTCCATGGCACAAACATCGTAAACGCGAAAAAATAATCAGCCGTCCCATACATTTGCGTCGAGTAGGTATTGAAGTTTTCTATGGGACAGTTGAATTTTTTTTCGTGATTACGATGTTGGTCCCATGGAGAAAGTTGTTCGGTTTGATGTTAAATATATGTTGTAAAATATATGTTATTTGCGTCATTAGATTATATTGATTATAGTAATGATGCACCGATTGTGGAGTATCTACATTAAATAAAACTTCTTAGTCACTACAGATGATTGTATGCGTTAGCGGCCACCTTTATTTATTTAATCCCATAATCAAGAACCATCGGTTTACCTTATTTAATGGGAATACCTACTGCTTGTTAGCTAGCTTAGTTATACTCGTACTATGGAGATTAAATTTTTTCCCAACACGTAGTAGGTATATTATCTAATGTAAAAACCCACACACAATCAATCTGCCTAGCCTTTTCCCAACTATGTTGGGGTCGGCTTCCAGTCTAACCGGATGCAGCTGAATACCAGTATTTTACATGGAGCGCCTATCTGACCTCCACAACCCAGTAATTGGGTAATGCGATACCCCTTGGTAAGACTGGTTGTCAGACTCGGGCTTCTGACGACCCGTAACGACTGTCAAAGATCCACGAATGACAGCCGGAACCAACGGCTTAACGTGCTTTCCGAGGCACGGAGGAGTCTTGGTATGTAAAGATGGCCACCCATCCACAACCTGATGGATCGACCCGTGCGGCTATTATTACTTAGCCAGGAACTCCACAAAACCCACACACGTGATACACATTACTTCCAACTTATACTTAGTTTTTATTTTTACAATTCATGGCTTAATTTAAGCCATGATTGGAATCTTCTAAAACTAAACCTATCCGGCAGGCATTGACTTCGCTGTATATCTACAATATCCTAATTTCTAATCCTAACTTAACATATCCTAACTAATAATATAAATGCGAAACTGAATTGGTTTCTTATGCTTTCACGCTAAAACGGCTAAACGGATTTGGTTAGACCACCTGGACACAGGATACTTTTTATCCCGGTAGTACGTTCCCGTGAGATAATTTCCGACATGCACCCGAGCGAAGCCGCTGGTGAAAGCTTGTTTATAATATAATTAAAACTAAATATAAATTTGTAGTTTCATTAAACCAATCCTAACGACGAATCACACGCAAAAAATTTTGACGAAAATCTTTGAGATCAGACCACATTAGGTACCCCAAATACGTCCCTGTACACTTTTTGACACACTAATCATAATTTATGTAGATTCAGTTTGACGGACTCTAGTGCTTATAATATTTATTAGGTTTAGCGACGGGGGGCAGAGGGGAGGAAGGAATTAGTTACTTAATATTATCCCGTTGGCAATTATATTATATCGTGTATACACTACACTACACGGTGTATTCTATACTAAACGCTACGAGGATAACGTCGTGCTGTGTTCAGTGTGTGCTAAGTACTTAAAAGGGTGTGGTGTGTGTTAAAAATGTGCTGGTCTGAGAGATGTTGCTACGTTGTACCGGCGAATTTGGGATGCGTGTTGGCGGGGATTTTCAGTTTTGTAAGTGATTTTTTCATTTTTTTTTCGGCCATAACCGAATTGATAAGTGTTATTATCTGCGAATAATTTGTATTTAGCGCTAAAAACTGTTAAGTAAAAGTGTAGGTACTCATTTTTGAAGAGCTTACTAAATATATGTGTTTAATCGTCCGTCACAAGCGATTTTCTCTTTAAGTTCTTCGTTGGAACTAATAAATTGATAGCGTGAGATGGAATACAGTCTGATCAAGTCTTGTGATTGATGATGACCATAATATAGGAATACACATAAGTATTGAATGTAGTAAATAGCCGAGTAGAGCTGGCAACTAGCGCCACCATTAAAAAAAAAACATGTCTGGAGATATGGAACATTTTGAAATTTCCTATGCTCACATTTTTAGTCAGATGAGATAGGTCAGGTGAGGTCAAAAAAAAACAACACTAAACCTCCTAGGTTCAAAGTCTTAGCAGTTAACCTAAGTGGTTTAGTGTTGATTTTGTTGATACAAAAAATTCCACCTCATCTGACAAAAAATGTGACCATAGGAAATTTCAAAATGTCCATATCTCCAGACTTATGATTTTTTTCTCAGTTGTGACGCTAGTTCGCGGCACTACTCGTCTTAACAAACTGCATTCAGTTTGCAAAACCGACATGCATGCATTTGGCTGATTTAGTCTCTTTTGATGAGTTAAATTATTTATTTATTAATAATCAGATACTACAAGAATAGATTAGACGGTGACCCACAATTTGGCATTTCTCTGCCTATCTTGGGCAATTCTTGAACGTCAAAATTACATGAGACAGTCCCTCGTCACGTCCGCCCTTCATCACTTCCTCGTGCTTTAGCTGGGAAGAAGTGGCGAAACAAACTCCCCAGCAGCACAGCTGTCTGTTCAGAAGAATATGATTCTATACTACAGTCATTATCATCGGCCTTCCTTTTCCAAACTATGTTGGGATCGGCTTCTACAACGTGTCGTTTTGTTCGTTCATCCTCGTCAAATTTCAGGGTGTGATACAGAACATTAAACCGAACTTTCTCCATGAGACCAACATCGTAATCGCGAAAAAATTTCATCTGTCCCATAGAAAACTTCAATACCTCAAAAACAATCTGCCTAGCCTTTTCCCAACTATGCTGGGCTTCCAGTGTAACCGGATGCAGCTGAATACCAGTATTTCACATGGAGCGACTGCCTTTCTGATCTCCACAGCCCAGTATCTGGGTAATACGATACCCCTTAGTAAGACTGGTTGTCAGACTTTCGGGCTTCTGACGACGCGTAACGACTGTCAAAGATCCACGAATGATAGCCGGAACCAACGGCTTAACGTGCTTTCCGAAGCACGGAGAAGACCCGGTATGTAAAGATGGTCACCCATCCACGGACCAACCCCGGCAAGCGTAGCTTAACCTGATGAATCGACACGTGCGGCTGTTATTACTTGGCCACGAGCTCCTCTCTTCAACTTCAATACGTACTCGACGGAAATGTATGGGACGGGTGATTATTTTTCGCGATTACGATGTTGGTGCCATGGAAAAAGTTGTTCGGTTTGATTGTCTATACCTACCACATCCTTAAATTTGACGAGGATGCAAAACGACACGTTATATACCAGTACCTATTTTACATGGAGCGACTGCCTATCTGGCCTCCATAACCCAGTTACTGGGTAATACGAGAATATGTCTTGGTAAGACTGGTATATTCTATACATTAGTATGCTAAGCTTTGATGATTGATCGAAGATGCTAAGTAATTAACATTTTACACTCATTTGAAACGCAACACATTAAAAATGTAGACATACCAACAAAAACATTGAAAACTATAAGTATTCGTTGATAATCCTTTGCATTCATGTAGGTGTCATGAAATAGAAATATAAATAGGTATTTATTTGCGTAAAACATGGTGAATAAGGATGTTAAAGACATATAGAGCATACATGTTTTGCTTATATACCTATAATAGCTTGCAAATATTATGGGTTACCTACGTTAAAAAATGTTTCCCGTCAGTAAATTCTTTTATGCTATGAAAATTTATAGTATTTAACCATATATGTAGTTTTTTTTTTTTACATTCTAACACACACACACACACACAACACAAACACACCCTGACAAACACGCATGGCTAAACAGCTTTTACTATATTTAGACAGTCTTTTTTTTGTGGATGGGATTTCATCAAATGACTTCTCCCGCTCTGGGCGGAGCGGGAGGGCGTGCTAGCTAGCTAGCCAGTCTTGGCAAATCATTTAATATAAGCCTGTGAGGATCTCGCCGGTTTTGAGGATACACATCCTCTGCCTTTTTAAATAAGTCATGTCACCTGAAGTTAGTGAAAACAGGCTTTACGTTCAAATTAACCGATTTCTGTTACCTAGTTGTTAAAAGACATGTCCAAGTTTGTGAAATATGGACCGCTCGGTAGCTTGCTGCCATCCACAGCCTTCTTGATCGCCGCCGACCACCTTGCCGGTACTCTGCCTTCGGCTCAATATCATGAGGCTTTCCACGAGTTTGCGTCAAACTAAACAGGAAAACAGGAATGCAAGTAAAAAATGAGGTGCTGCCCATCTTCTTCAATCAAATCAGCCTATCGCAGTCCACTGCTGGACATATACCTCTCCTAAGCTGCGCCACAACACCCTGTCCTCCGCATTCCGCATCCAGTTTGTCACAGCCATCTTTCTAAGGTCATTGGTCCATCTAGCTTGGGGGCGTCCTGCACTACACTTGCTGACACGCTGTCTCCACTCCAGAACTCGTCTGCTCCACCGGCCATGGTCCTTCGACACACAGGACCAGCCCACTGTCACTTTAGCTCGCTTACTTTGCAAGCTATGTCGAACTTTGATTATTTTCCGGATAAATTCATTTCTGATCTTATCCTACAAAGGAATCCCGAGCACAGCCGCAAACTCTTGACTTAGTTTTGAGTAAGTCAAGAGTTTGCGGCTGCGCCACCCAGTATTTGTACTGGGTGGCGCAAAAGTAATGACACAGTTTCATTTAGCTATAATAAAAAAAAATACAAGCAATTAGTTTTTTGGAATGCTTAAAATAGCCCTGTATAACACCCTGTCACTACACGTTCAGCCCGCGAGTCCATGGCCTTATTGAATGACACTTTTCCAGGTCGCGTTATCTCCCGATTTTTGTTTGCATTGGCCCGCAAGGTCGCCTGATCGGACCAGTCCCGACATTTTTCTACGGGGTTATTTAAAGTCGGTGGTTTACGTGAATAAGCCACAAACTTTTATCAGTCCTAAAAACCAACTTCGTCAAAAAATTCAAAACATAACACCGGAAGTTTTGAGAAGCGTGATGGAAAATGCTTTAAAAAGAGATCAAAGTATTGACGCTGGAGGCCATCATTTGAAGGACATCATATTCAAAACCTAATAGGAATAATTTTACAGGTCTATTTATAAGTATTCCAAAATAAAATTTTGCGTGTACTTTATTTAAATAGTTATAGCTTGCTTATAAATAATATTATAGAAACTGTGTCATTAATTTTGCGCCACCTTGTACACCGTGGCCGTTGCCAAACTCATCTAATTCAATGAAACCATTCACATATAGGCTCTTTTGAATTGTACGAGTATGAGACCGTCAATTTCTCAGAAAGTTGACGCTAGTGCCTTTCGGAATGACAAGGCGTCTTTACGATAAAATATTGTTGCTTGATTTTATCTGCGAAATCTATATACAGTTTGACTAGTAATTTGACGTATTCCTTCCCATTTGCAACAATGAAGCACAAAATTCATGGGATTCGAGAAAACCCTATTTTTATGTATTTTTTAAAAGTTTCCAGTTTTCGTTAAATACAAATTTTATTTATTTATTTATTCAAAACATAAGTTTACAGTGCTTACGACCAAATCACTTATATTTTCTTAAACTCTCAAATTGAATGGCCTTCAATGCTATTCCCTTGGGTACCTCATACTTTAATAAACCTTTTGATGTAACTAAATTTTCTAAAACATCAAACAGTTAAAAGTTAAAGGAAGTTTATTAGACATTGTAACATACGTAACAACCTACTTACATGAATTTTGACACAAGTTATCTCAAAGCATGGCAGTTATGGCATTATGCATACAAAAAAGTAATTAAAAAAAAAACTTCAAAAAGAAATTAACTCAATCATGAAGTAACTTTAATTTCGGAAGTCGGTGTCTTGGGACCTCTATTTTAGTTTTTTGCCACCGACTTCTAAAATCAAAGTTATTTGATAATTTTGAGTTAATTTCTTTTTGAAGTCGATTTATTTTTTTTAATTGCTTTTTTATTTCAAACTAGCACTTCCCGCGCGGCTTCGCACACTTGGATGTCGGAAAATATCCCACAGGAACGAAAATCCTGCCTTATTCCTTGTCTACATTATAATGGGAACCTCTTTGCAAAACTTCAGCTTTCTAGGTACACGGTTTTGGTGTAGGGCTGGGCGTTGATGAGTCAGTCAGGACTGGTATTTTTATTATATTAGAGAAGATTACAAGTCGCCCTGTAGGTATATGTAGGTACCCTATGAATTAATTATTCATTTATTTATTTGCTAGAATACCTCTAAGCAAAGTGCTTCAAGTACTACATTGGTCAGAGGCTGTTTTGGTAAATCTTTGTAAAATTGTTACAGAAATGGTATAGAAAAAAGAAGAATAAAAAACTGGGCAAGTGCGTGTCAAACCACGCACAATGAAGGGTCCCGTAGTTTAAAAGAATTTATCCCAAAAACAAACTTAACATTATAATCCCAAGAATTTTTTTTATGTGATAATTTTCGAACTTTTTCCTTTACTTGAGAGCTGTGAGACCTGGTTTTTGCCAAATATCATGATTGTAGGTCAACGGGAAGTACCAACCCCATAGGTTCTGATTTACTTGCGAGTATCAAAATATGTCGCATAAATGGCCGTATTTTTTTATTGCGTTGACTTAGAAGCTTGATTTTTTAGAACTCCAAGGGACTATAGACTTCCGTATTTTTCAACTTAATGCCTTCACGCGTTCCTGAGGAAAAGGGTCTTGACAGACTGACTGACAGACATACAGACAAACAGACGGGCAACGAAATGATCCTATAAGGCTTACGTTTTTTCTTTTTGGGGTACGGAACCCTAAAAACAAGGTAACGGCGTTAGATCTGATTTTTTTCACGCGCCAAAAGATATTTGTACCATTTTACATTATTTATGACACGATATAAAATTAACAAATGGTTTCACTCTATTCGAATACACTTGACACTTTGGCATAATGTGCAATATAATAACTTGCCTACCTCCTAACATTGTTTTCTCTAACTTTTGACGCTAGGTGATAATGTTGGTATGAGTACCTTAGGTAGTTCATGAAATATGCACTACTTAGCTTATGTAGGCTGTTATACTAATCTAAGTTATTCCAAGTACCTATTTGTTTGCTTAACAAGCTGTTGCTGCAATAATTACCTCATGGTTACATTGATATTGATATCCCACACGACTGCACTCTTTACACTTGCAGAAAAGGGCCTAATATACCATCTCTTTCTTGCATATTTATTATTAGCTTGGCGGCTAACTATACCTACTTTTCCTCACATGCAATTCTTATATCGTTCGGGCCTTCCCACCTTTTGCGGTGGCGGTGTTGCCAGTAAATAAATTAAAAAACAAATAAAAAAAAAACAAAATGAATGAATGACTTTTAAAACCTTGCATTATATTGATTCTTATTATTTGTTCACTCATAAACTCATAATTGTAAGAGAGATAAGTAGCCAGCAAATAAATTAAATTATTTTCACTAAGGACGAGGTTTTATATTGCGGGTGTAATAAGTTATAACATTGAGGGCCTATTTCACGATATCCGAATAGCCACTACTTATCGATTAAATTCAAAAATGGAACAGAATTTGTACTTCTGAAATTATGTACCGAGTAAGTTAATAGGAATTTAATCGCAGGTGGTGGAATAGGCCCTAAGACCTATAGGTAATTGATGACGAATTCAATATCACAATAAAATTACATTTATGAAGTTACTTCACTTACTACCTACTTAGTATGTGTAAATGTGGTGAGGAAGTCCTTTTCCTTCGATAATAGGTAGGATATTGTTTTGACTACAGTTGGGAAATTACACTATAAAAATATGTAAGTAGGTAAGTACCTACCTATTGCTATTGCAGTATATTTATTTGTACCTATGTAAATAATTTATGTTTAACAGATTTAAAATAATAATTATGTGTGTACA
This sequence comes from Cosmia pyralina, assembly GCA_946251885.1. Classification (NCBI taxonomy): domain Eukaryota; kingdom Metazoa; phylum Arthropoda; class Insecta; order Lepidoptera; family Noctuidae; genus Cosmia; species Cosmia pyralina. Next base: position 4,707,334 of record OX276355.1, on the reverse strand, counting down.
GGGTATATAAAAAAGGAGGGGAAAGGAGGGCATCAAAAAATTCGTCCGTGTCAACAGGAAAAGTGCCCAAAAGGCTGGCAGCATTGCCACGTTATATGGCAATGCTGATTGTTTATCCAAGAATAGGCCAGCCCTCTGGTCATGAGAGATGTCTTGAAAACCCAAGTGTGCACTCGGACCCCATGGCCCCTAGTGTTTCAACCCCAAACGGCTCGAAAATATAACTCCCAAAAATATTTGAATATTCTATTAAGTAGGTACCTATTACATACATATTTTAGGTTAAAAAAATTTAGTTCTCAATAAGAAATTACATAAGGATTTCACTTACTTACTTGAGAACATTTTTGTAACTTAAAATAAGAAAAACAATGAGCCGTTCGCGAGACGCCTGGCAGATGTGAAACATCGTAACTATTTTGTATAGAAAATATGCATGAAAGGCATGTGTGTGTGAACTGACGGACCAAACTGGAATTCGCAAAATTTTAATCCTAGGCGTAACTCCGCTGCCGCGAGAAATCACGGTACAGCGGACAGAGCTCCGGCGGGATCTCATGGCGGCATGGAGAGTGCGATTGTCGCAACCCAGCGCTGGGCACGCCACAATTGCGGCGATAAGTCCCCTCTATGAGGAGTGGTTGGAGAGGCGCCACGGCGTCCTCACCTTCCGCCTGACGCAGGTCCTCATCGGACACGGTTGTTTCGGGAGGTTCCTGTTTCGGATAAGGCGGGAGGAAACGCCCGGGTGTCACCATTGTGTGGATCGCCCAGAGGACACGGTGGAGCATACTGTGGAGGGCTGCCCGGCTTGGGCGGAGCACCGCCGTGTTCAATGTTAATAGACCAATATAAATACATTGGCCCATTTTGCATTTGCGCTAAACACAATAATATTTTTACTATCCTCTTCTATTATACTAAAAAGACCAAAGTTACCATTTGTCATTAACATAGGATTCTTGTTAGTGCTAAAAAGGCATAAGTAGCAAATATTTTCAAAAATGTCAAGTTTTTCTTGAATTTGAATTTAATTAATAAATGAACCTACAAATATGTATCAAATAACACAAAGAGATTTTGTCATTCTACAATATAACATGTAAATAATAACTATCAATTCTGGTTCATTCTTCGAATGCTTATTACTGAAAATAAGGATTATTGACAATGGCCCTTTTAGCAACAGGCCACAGAATTGTTTTCTCACCATTGACTATTCGAACTCGTGGTAGCAATGCGTGGTAGTAAAATGTAATCCTTCCTTCGACTGCTACTCGTACTCGATATATTTTAGTAAAGTCTATTTGTGTGTGGGACTTGTTCAGAAATATTCTTTTTCGCATATAGTAAATCATCATCGTCTTCCTGCCCTTATCCCATGTTAGTTGAGGTCGGCGCAACACGTTTCCTTCTTCCATTCTCCCCTGTCAAACGTCACGCTATCATTCACTCCCTTCCTTCTCTTTCATATTATTCCTCTCCTCCATCCATCTTTTCTTTGTCCTTTCTCTCCCTCTCCATCCATCAACATTTATATTCATCACTCTTCTAGTCAAAACCGACCATAGTTAAATTGTAAATTAATAATATTTGCAATTGACAAATGACGCAAATATTCAGTTGGTTGGTTGTTTTGATGACCATAAAGCGTCGAGCAGACGATGGACTATTTTGGGGTAGTAAGAAGATTATCATCAGCTCAGCCGAAAAACGGTTATGGACATATGCCTTCCCTAAGAATCGCACATCAACCAGTCCTGCGCAATCCGGCGGATCTCTGTGACTATCGGCCAATATTAGAAAAGAGTGTCAAAAAGTCGGGTGTTATGCTGTGAATAAAATTGTCAAGCTATTATTATGAACCATGTGCAGTGCAAGAGTGCAATTAAATCTGCCACTTGACCTGCTCTGTACTATTATTGATCGAAGCCTGCTCTAGAACTGCCCGGCAAACAGTTAGGGCCTATTCAAACGATGCGTTTAAAAAAAATACAGTATTTATTTAGTCAACGATACCCCATTCGATGTCAAAAAAGGTCAAAATTTGTTTTTCGCGCTCCCCTTTAGCTGTATGGGAGCCCCTCTTAAAAACATTTAAAAATATATTTTGACAATTTTTCTGGCTTTGAGTCAACAAGATGTAAAAATTTGAAGATTGTAGCTCCAACCGTTTGGCTGTAAAACCTGTGTGACAGACGACGGACAGACGGACACGTGAGTGACAGCAATAGAGCTCCGTTTGACCCTTCGGGTACGCATCCGAAAGAAACTCTATCTGACTGTCTCTATGCTACCTTTTCACGCCTTAACGGCAAATCTGAGTGGAGTCGGTCTGAGTGAGTGGGAGTGTTCCCATGGGATCATTCCCAAGTAATAATAACTATGTTTTTTGTGCCTTGCAGATTGTATCCCTATTCACGCTGGCGACATCGATAGCGTTCTTCATCATGGAGAGTAAGCAGAGTCTGCAGCTATCGCCCCAGAGTGTCAACTTCGTCACGGCCTTCGGACTGAACCTGAATCTATCTTCTGTGCACATCATCCTGTCTATCGCGGTCATCGTTGCGCTGCTGTGGATGCTGTTTTCCATCATGCTGATAATTGGCGTTGCACAGGTACGAAGATACCGGCTTGTCTGTCCCACTGCAGGGCAAAGGCCTGTTCTCATACACTGATCACCGCGCTTGCATAAGTGGGTTGGTGATTTCAGACTAATATAACAATCACAATCTCACTAATATTATAAAGGCGAATGTTTGTGAGTGAGTGTGTGTGTATGTTTGTTACTTCTTCACGCTCAAACGGCTGGAGTGAGTTGAAAATCCAGTGCGCGATAAAATCCCGTCGCGATATTTTTACGTCCCTGTGAACGTCGGCTAAGTCTAGGTTTCCTCACGATGTTTTTCCTTCACCGATGTCAGTTACCTATATCTTTAAAAGTTAAGTTCAGCAACTAAAACCCGACTAGTGAAAAATCACGCACTCATCATTCTCATCTGAAATTTGAAAATAACTGATAATTTAAAAATCCGGAATCACACGTAATCTGTTCGATTTACGCCTTAAGGACGCTGTTAAAAATGGGTAGTCAAATCATTACTTTTTCACAAAAGTATATTTATGTTATAGAATGCTTTATGGCCAAAAACATTTTAAGAATGCAAAGCATTTTATTACTTTTGTGTAATAAAAGCAATGGTATGAATCATTGCTTTTTTACACAAAAGTAATAAAATGCTTTAAACATAAACATACTTTTGTGTAAAAAAGTAATGACTACCCATTTGAACAGCGTCCTTAACATAACGTGTGAATCCTGATTTATAATTTGTCTAAACGAAGTTAATTAAGAGAGAGGAAGGCTGCAGTTTAATTGCACTAATCATATTCTATTATATTTTAGCAGTGTGTTAAATTATTTAAAAAGCGGCAAAGTGCGACTTGGACTCGCACACGAAGGGTTCCGTAGCCGTACCACCGTACAATACAGGGTGGCATCATCGACGCGCAATCTGTTACCTGTAATCTGTACATTTTAGAACCCCCTTGCGTTGAAATTTTTCGACGATTGTAAAAAAAAATAGCTGTTCCATACATTGTGACCGCGTAGGTATTGCAGTTTTCTATGAAAAAGCTGTTTTTTTATATCAATCTGCCTGGTCGGCTTCGGCTTCTAGTCTAATCGGATGCAGCTGAATACCACCATTTTCATGGAGCGACTGCTTTTCTGACCTCCACAACCCAGTAACTGGGTAATACGACACCCCTTGTTGTCAGACTTTCGGGCTTCTGACGACCCGTAACGACTGTCAAAGATCCACGAATGACAGCCGGGACGAACGGCTTAACGTGCTTTCCGAGGCACGGAAGAGTACTCGGTATGTAAAATGGTCACCCATCCACGGACCAACCCCGGCAAGCGTAGCTTAACCTAATGGATCGACCGGTGCAGCTGTTATTTCTTAGCTCTGAGCAAAACTGCTTAAAAATATCTACCTAAGCTAGGGGGTCTAGATTCATGTGCTGAATGCATGGTTACGGTAGACACAACGATGTCACTGCCACTCTGTGAAAATTTCAAATGTCTACCTGTGTTACCGGTTCAATAGATACAGCCCTGAGACAGACGAAGGGACGGGCGGACGGACAGCGTCCTTTGGGTACAGAACCCTAAAAAGCAATTGGTACAGCCAACCGTCCGTCCCTGGCAACAATTTAGTGTTGACCGCATCGTCACTTCGCATAGCTGCGCGCGGTTTTTAGGATTCCGTACCCAAAGGGTAAAACGGGACCCTATTACTAAGACTCCGCTGTCCGTCCGTCCGTCTGTCATCAGGCTGTATCTCATGAACCGTGACAGTTAGACAGTTGATATTTTCACAGATGATGTATTTCTGTTGCCGCTATAACAACAAATACTAACAGAATAAAATAGATATTTAAGGGGGCTCCCATACAACAAACGTGATTTTTTTTGTCGTTTTTATACATAATGGTACGGAATCCTTCGTGCGCGAGTCCGACTCGCACTTGGCCGGTTTTTCTAGTTCAACTGCTTGACGTTGACCGTGTCTACAACATTCCGAACCTATCTATACAGGGTGTCCCGTAAATAATGGATCAAACGTAACGGGTAGGTAGCTTACCTAATTTCCAACAACTAATTTGAATATTAAAAAAAAAACCGTTACAGTAACCAGGATATTAATTTTTTTTCGAATTTTACGATTTTGTCTTCCAGAATTAAGCTTTTTTAATGCTGTCGCTGCAAATGATGACATTTTTAGGTATGATTTTTATTTAACATTTCTGAATAGCTTACTAATGTTATAAGATACCATTTTTTTTGAATACCGTTTTATTTGCCTTAGAAAAAAAATCTTGAGTTGAAAAGTTTTTTCTTTACGATGTTAGGACCAAAATTGAAAAAATTCTCCTGTAAAAAAAATGTATGACACCGAAGACCACCATTATTTTAAAAACTTGTACATTTAATAAGGTTTGCAAATTGGTATAAAACTTACGTCTAGTCCTTATCGTTACAAAGATATTGCTATGAATGTGATGAAGAAGACAGAAAATAAATTAAATTGGTACTATTCCATTTTTTCCTTTTCGTAATGGCTTATGCTTGAATGCTTGTAATCGAAGCAGGTAGTTAAGCGGATAGCATAATTCCGACCCGATGACGTCATCTGTCCGGAATTTGGGACCGCTACCTGTGGCGGAGTTGCACCTCAGTCAGTGTGAAAGGGATAGATAGCGCCGCTTTTTGGTAAATCGGTTAAATCGGTATGAAGTTGCGCAGGTTCTTAGATGTCCAACACTGAAGACTGCACTCAACCGTCTCGCGGAGAAGGTAAAGGCCGAGTTACAGGCTCACACCGCCGCGGGCTGGGAGGAACGCATAGATGCTACGACGGACAGTTGGCCGTCAGTACATAAGCTCTGCCGCCAGCTATCGAATACCCCAGCCCCGGTGCGTCCGCTACTCAATAGCGACGGGGCGCTGAAATATGTATCGGAGGACCGGGCGGAGGTCTTCGCAGAACACCTGGAGCGTCAGTTCCGACCGAACCCGACCAGCGACCATGAACATGTCGCGGCAGTCGAGAAACACCTGGGAGACTACTTCGCAACGCCGATAGCTCCCGATGAAGACCCTATCTTCTTCTCGCCGGGTGCAGTCAGACGCGCCATCCTGAGAACGAAGCCCAGGAAGGCCCCTGGTGCCGACGGTATCTCCAACACAGTGCTGCGCCACTTGCCGTTCCGTATGGTAGCGGCACTGGCGCGCCTGTTCACGGCGATACTGCGCACGGGGGCTTTTCCCGCTTCGTGGAAGGAGGGGCGCGTTGTTATGCTGCCCAAGGCGAGAAAAGACACTCTGAAGCCGGAGAGTTATCGGCCGATCACTCTTCTACCAACAGTCTCCAAGGTGTTCGAGGCGCTCCTGCTGCGACATCTCCAGCCACACATCCCACCACGACCGGAACAGTTTGGGTTTCGGCCGGAACATAGTACGACGCTTCAGCTGTCGAGGGTACTGCACCACATCTCGGCGGCGATGAACAAAAAGGAATGCGCGGTTGCAGTATTCCTCGACATGGAGAAGGCCTTCGACCGCGTGTGGCACGAGGGCCTAGTTTACAAACTGGCCACCTCGGACGCGCCCCGTCGCGTTGTAATGGTGGTTTCTAGCTTTCTCTCAAACAGGACTTTCAGGGTGGTGGTCGACGGGGCGCTATCTAGCGCTCGCCCGGTGCGCGCCGGTGTGCCGCAGGGGAGCTGCGTTTCACCGGCGTGTTACTCGCGTTATACCGACGACATCCCCACAACTTCAGAGGCCATGCTCGCGCTGTACGCTGACGACGCCGCGTACATCACTACTTCGCTTAATGCGAGGCACGCGGCGGTCAAGATGCAGCGCGCGCTCGACATGCTTCCCGAATGGCTGTCCAAGTGGCGGTTGTCGGTTAACGTGGGTAAGACGCAGGCACTGGTCTCCGGTGCCGCGCCTCTCCCGCCACCCTTGAAGCTGCAGGGAGCCGACGTCGAGTGGTCGCCCCGGGTCAAGTACTTGGGGGTCACCATCGACCGACGGCTCTCAATGGGGTCACATGTCCGCGCGGTCGCCGCGCAAGGTAGGGTCGCCCGCAACCTCCTGCGACCGGTGCTCTCATCCCGCATTCCGGTGCGCGTCAAGTTGGGCGTGTACAAGATTACATACGCCCAATATTGACGTACGCCGCCCCTGCATGGTTCGCCCTCACGAGCGAGACCAGCCGCAGGCTCCTCCGCGCGCAGCAGAGTCTGACGCTGCGGACAATACTAGCCGCCCCTCGCTTCGTGAGGAACGATGTCATACAGCGGGACCTCGGGATCGAGAGCCTGGACGAGTTTGTGCGGCGCCTCGCGAAGGGGATGTTCGCGCGTGCCGGCGCATCTGAGTGGCCTCATGTCAAACAGATTGCGCCCTGGCATACGCGCCCCCCTGACGCGAGAAGACCTTTGCCCCGCGACCTGATCGCGGACGAGTGACTCCATCCCCGGACTGGACTTCCTAGTGAGTCGCTCTCAGTTTACACGCGGCTCACCTGTGACAATAGACTCTACACATACATACATCTGTTGCGTGGCGCGTGCTAGGATAATTTAGGCGTGTCGCGTAGCAAACACCAGACATTCACCTCTATACAGGCATGTAAAAACACACGCGAAGGCGCAGCGTGGGCGTGCGATTCGCGTAGACACTGGGTGGCGTCACACAGTACAATGCCACCCACACACCCATTACACGGTCTCCCTAACCCGTGCCAGGCTCGGCTAGCTCTGAAAGTGGGGCGGGCGGGAGCCACTCATCCCTTCTGTAGGAACGTCGAGTCCGTATCTCTGTCGCAGGTCGCCTTCTGCTGGGCTTCCCTCATGTAGGTGGGGGTTCCACCTGGTAGGGGTTGACCGCCGGGATACGGTGAAGAAAGCGGCGCTGATTAGCAGCGTCGTGGCGTGCCTACAGACACAGATATAGCAATCATTCACAGGGACGCGCATATTCGCGTCCCATCATCTGTTAGGCCGCAGTAGGCCGTCAAAATGAGGGGCCCGTAGTTACGGGCCAACGTATGGCGCCCGCGGGAGAGGGGCTATGCCCCGTGACCGCCTGCCGCACCCCCTTGCGGGGGTGCAGCGACAGCTCGACAGGTTCTTTTGTTCTTTCCTGCGCCCTTCACTCGTACAGGCTTCATTGTTGCTTGATTTTATTAGTTTAGTTGTAACTAGTCTCTCTTCGAGTTGCTACGTCAGACAACTTTCGCTCCCGGTCAGTGGCTCGGTGTTTTCTTCTGTAAAATTTGACTTGTGCTGTGTTTTTGGACTTTGCTTTGCCTATCGATTTGGAACTCTTTGCGTATTGGACAAACGACTTGGCGATCCTACGGACTCCGAAAACATTCGTTTGTGTGTGCTTGTACGTGTGTGCAGTAGCGCTGAAACCTTATTCAGCCCAATGCTTCGTTATGAGTACACGCCACGGCAGTACGCCGAAATGCATTTTATCTACGGAGAAGCAAGAGGTAATGCCAGGGCGGCTGCAAGATTGTACCGTGAAAGATACCCGAACCTGGTTCGTTATCCCGATTATCGCGTCTTTATTAGAGTGCATAACGCGCTTCTTGAGGGAAGAATTCTTGGCACCGGAGTTGGTGGTACCCGTGAAGGACGACCGCGACAAGTTAATGACGAAGTCATTCTTCGAGAAATCGAGGAAGATCCGTCAGTCTCCGTTCGCGTCATAGCGCGACGCGTAGGAATTTCTAGATCGACGGTGCATCGAGTGCTACAACGGTGCCGATTGCACCCATATCACGTGCAACGTGTTCAAACGCTGACGTCGCGTGATTACCAGCCAAGAATAGAATTTTGCCAAAGGATGCTTAGAATGATTCGGGCGGACTCGCAGTTTTTTAACAAGATTTTATGGAGTGACGAGTCTTCATGCCGCCGAGATGGATATTTAAATTTGCATAATTTGCACAATTGGCAGCTGATAAACCCATATTTCATGCGAGAGGACAGGAGCCAACATCAATTTAAAATAAATTTATGGGCGGGAATAATCAATGGGCAAATAATAGGGCCCTTTGAACTACCAGCTACTCTAAACGCCGAATATTATCTCCATTTTTTAAGGAATGAGTTGCCAAGGTTATTAGAAAACGTTCCAGAAGACGTACGGCAAGCAATGTGGTTGCAAAATGATGGGTGCCCCGCTCACTATGCGACGGCAGTAAGGGCGCACCTTGATGAAAGTTATCCGGACAGATGGATCGGCCGATTAGGACCAATTTTGTGGCCTCCGCGATCTCCGGATTTAAATCCCCTAGATTTTTTTTACTGGGGATGTTTAAAAGACAGGGTCTACAAGAATCCAATAACGTCGGAAGAAGAATTACGACAGCGCATCCAATCTGCTGTATCAGAAATAAACCAAAGCCGTTTTGTCCGTCGGATAAGAGCTTCCTTTATTAGGAGATGCAGACTTTGCATTCTTGTAGAGGGAAGGCAATTCGAACATTTATTGTAAAAACCAAATAAAACGATTTATTTGAACTAACTGTTTTTTTTAGTACGGCCTCCTAATTCTTTTCATACGCCTCAATAATTCAATGAACATTGCCTCTGAAATACTACAGTTACACATTTTAAAGAAAAAGTTTAAATGTACACACTTTTTTATTTTTTTTATTAACGTTGATTTGGAGCACCTCTCAGATTCATAGCAATTATCTTTGTAACGACAAGGACTAGAATGTACAACTTCATACCAATTTACCAAAAATACAAAAGCGGCGCTATCTATCCCCTTCACGCTGACTGAGGTGCAACTCCGCCACAGGTAGCGGTCCCAAATTCCGGACAGATGACGTCATCGGGTCGGAATATGCTAGCCGCTTAACTACCTGCTTCGATTACAAGCATTCAAGCATAAGCCATTACGAAAATGAAAAAATGGAATAGTACCAATTTAATTTATTTTCTGTCTTCATCACATTCATAGCAATATCTTTGTAACGATAAAGACTAGACGTAAGTTTTACACCAATTTGCAAACCTTATTAAATGTACAAGTTTTTAAAATAATGGTGGTTTTCGGTGTCATACATTTTTTTTACAGGAGAATTTTTTCAATTTTGGTCCTAACATCGTAAAGAAAAAACTTTTCAACTCAAGATTTTTTTTCTAAGGCAAATAAAACGGTATTCAAAAAAATGGTATCTTATAACATTAGTAAGCTATTCAGAAATGTTAAATAAAAATCATACCTAAAAATGTCATCATTTGTAGCGACAGCATTAAAAAAGCTTAATTCTGGAAGACAAAATCGTAAAATTCGAAAAAAAATTAATATCCTGGTTACTGTAACGGTTTTTTTTTTAATATTAAAATTAGTTGTTGGAAATTAGGTAAGCTACCTACCCGTTACGTTTGATTCATTATTTACGGGACACCCTGTATAATGTGTGGTGTGTGAGTTGTAATACCATAAATAATTGCTACACATGACAACACGCCTGTGCTCCTCGAAGTGTGGCAGAGCTGTACTATGGGCCAAAATTCCGCATGATCACCTCAAAGGCGATAATCGCATGCACGGCTCACGACTCGATTGCACAATGTTCGTTTGTCACTAGCTGTACTCTCACAGGAATATTTCCTTAAGCGAGCATGCTTAAGTTTTGTCCATAGTACATATCCACATTTCGCCATTTATGAAGCAGATATATGCCAACAGTCTTGAGTGCATAGCTTGCGTGTTCTCTGCTGAGCTCACGTTACACAACGAGTCGTTTGTCCATCCAGTAATAAAAAGATAGAAAAATAAGTTTATTTTTCACAAGAAACACGTGCATACAAAAAGATAATTTTCAATACACTTCCTCGAAAACTGGTTTATATCTCACTACGATTAGGTTCACAATGCAATATATTTCGCACACGTGCGATTTTTCATTTTCCAACACGTGTGCGGGAATAAAAATTGCCACAGATAACTTATATACTTAGTCCAAATTGATTCAATGCCTCTATTCACACCGTCTCTATTCGGAGGTGAATGTTTTTTTAAAATCTTGGCAAAGAGTTAAGCGTCTTTACGGCGTTAATATTTTTTGAATATTTAAATAATGTTTATAAATAGAATATCATCAAAAACCATGATTATTACAATAAAAAAAAGTTTATGAACAAATTAACATTTATTTGTGGTCTAAACTCAAAAATATTAGAATTTTTTTTTTTCATATTAGGCTGATTAACGGCTTTATACCTTTGCTTCTCCTTCAACCTGGCGAAAGCAAAGCGCGGAAAAGAAAGAAAATTAAATCATAGTTTCCTAATAATTCATGACACAAATATTTTTCGTTATTTTATTTTATTTCTTCAAAAGTGTATTGAAAAACGTCGTTTGATACACGTGGACATTTGTTATTGCGGTTCTCGGCTCAAAAACAACCTCGCCTACGGCTCGGGTGTTAATTTCACCTCGAATGCAATAACAAAAATTCTCTACTTGTATCAAAATGTACTATTAACTCGAGTAACAGAAAAAACAATAACATAAAAATAAAACAAAATAGAACTATATAACAATCACGAGCACAAAACAAAAATAGTCGGCAGCTGCACGTCAGCGGCAGTATGATCACGTACGTGTTTATGTACCATCGGCAAACTTTCCAGTGAACCACTTTTAAACTTTATTGCGTTAGTAATAAGGTCGAAAAGTGGTTCACCGGAAAGTTAGCCGATGGTACATTGTTCACACAACAAACTAAGGAAAAATAAAAGAAATATTATGTACTAAGATAGCTTATGCTCGCGATTTACGTCCGCGTGGAAGCCAACTATACCATAAAACATATCCTTTCGTACTTGGAAATAGTGTAGCTTTCTATACGTGAATTATTTTTTGTAATCGGATCAGAACTTCCAGAGCTTACCACAACAATAATTTTACCTTTTTAATATCTGTTCATACAAGGTAACTGTTGAGCATCATTGTCATCTCAGCCGAAATACGTTCACTGCTGGACATAATAGGCCGGACCAAACATCACCATGAGCATTGCAAGCAACGAATTCCAGTGACCTTCACTACAGTCTATAAATATCTATCTTTTAACACTATAATAATATACAGGGTGTCCCGTAAATAAAGGATAACCTTTTAAGGGGTTGTTGTACTCATCATTATAAACAACTTTTACTTTAGGACAAACCTGAAATCGCGAAAAAAATCTGCTGTTCCCTACATTTAGACGAGTTACGCGAACATAAATGTAGGGAACAACTGATTTTTTTTTCGTGATTTCAGGTTTGGTCCCATAGTAAAAGTTGTTCATAATGATGAGTACAATGACCCCTTAAGAGGTTATCCATTATTTACGGGACACCCTGTAGATCTATAAAATTAAAAAGAAATGTCCTGATTGACTGACTACCTAGAAAGCTGGAGTTTTACACAGAGGTTCCATTTATAATGTAGACAAGGAATAAGGAAGGTTTTTTTCGAAATTCAACCCCTAAGGGAGTAGGACAGTGGATGAAAGTTTGTATGGAAAATCGTAATTTTTGTAGTTTAAACCATGAAAATTTTTAAAAAATAGCATTTTTATGTATTTTTTTTTTTAATGAAATTGCACTAGTATTGTATCTTTCCAAAATCACCATTAAACAGGCTATCTCTTAAGTTTGTTGTACAAAACTGCCACATACTTTTTTTTTCACCACTGTAGGTTAAAGGTATGCGAAAAGAAAATCGTTTTGTGAAAATTTAAACAAAAAATACTACGAGTATTAGAAGAACGCAGATTCCTAGCGTGTGAAGAACATAGATATTGGAAGTGAGCCACAAGATAAGACTGGCGAAAAGCGTGGTCAAAGCACGTAAACTTCTTCTTTGACGAATGGACATCCATTTGAGGTCAGATCTAGCTCGACACATGGTCATATTTTCTGAGGTTGAATATGAACCGGATACAATTATTGAGCAGTCTGTCGAGCTTATTGAGCAAAACCGCATTCAAGTCAAAGTAGCACACGTCACCATAGTCGATGATAGGGAAAATCAAAGTCTGCACAAGCATAGTTTTCGTCTTAGCGGGCAAAAAGTTTCTCAGACGAACTATGGTCCTTTGTTTTGGTGTCTTTAGGTCATTTTTGTCCACTCGTGCCCTGAAGCTCCTCCACCTTCGCTGTAAATGCCTTAAAATATGTTGAATACTTTTACACACTAAGCCTGCACCTTTTATAAAAGCGACTTGCTATCAGATAAATAATTTGATAACCCCATGAATAAAAAAAAAGTTCAAAATATGATATTTTTGTTTCCAGAATAAGCCAAACTTCGTGCTCTGCTATTTCTCATTCGGCATCATCGTCACGATCATCTGTCAGCTGAGCGCACTCCTGGTACTACTACAAAACAGTTGGATATTGGCACTGGTCCTCTTCATCTCGTCTTGTGAGTACAAATAATTGTCCCTTGTATGTTATTGGATAGTAATCAAGTTGCGGACTACTCGATGGTAAGGGCTCATCGCCGTCAATGGTCACCTGCAGTTAGTACCAATGCAAAGGCATCGTAAGGCTGAAATATCTTATATGCCTGTAATCACACCGCCGGCACCCCTACTCTTATATTCCTGTAATGACACCGGCATCCCTACTCGTAAATGCCTGTAATCACAACGGCACCCCTACTCATAAATGCCTATAATCACACCGGCACCCCTACTCTTATATGCCTGTAATCACACCGGCACCCCTACTCTTATATGCCTGTAATCACACTAGCACCCCTACTCGTAAATGCCTGTAATCACACCGGCATCCCTACTCGTAAATGCCTGTAATCACACCGGCACCCCTACTCATAAATGCCTGTAATCACACCGGCACCCCTACTCATAAATGCCTGTAATCACACCGGCACCCCTACTCTTATATGCCTGTAATCACACCGGCACCCCTACTCTTATATGCCTGTAATCACACTAGCACCCCTAATCGTAAATGCCTGTAATCACACCGGCACCCCTACTCATAAATGCCTGTAATCACACCGGCACCCCTACTCATAAATGCCTGTAATCACACCGGCACCCCTACTCTTATATGCCTGTAATCACACCGGCACCCCTACTCTTATATGCCTGTAATCACACTAGCACCCCTAATCGTAAATGCCTGTAATCACACCGGCACCCCTACTCATAAATGCCTGTAATCACACCGGCATCCCTAGTCGTAAATGCCTGTAATCACACCGGCACCCCTACTCATAAATGCCTGTAATCACACCGGCACCCCTACTCATAAATGCCTGTAATCACACCGGCACCCCTACTCTTATATGCCTGTAATCACACCGGCACCCCTACTCTTATATGCCTGTAATCACACTAGCACCCCTACTCGTAAATGCCTGTAATCAAACCGGTACCCCTACTCTTATATGCCTGTAATCACACTGGCTCCCCTACTCATAAATGCCTGTAATAACATCGGCACCCCTACTCGTAAATGCTTGTAATCACACCGGCACCCCTACTAATAAATGCATGTAATCACACCGGCACCCCTACTCATATATGCCTGTAATCACACCGGCGCCTCTACTCTTATATGCCTGTAATCACACCGGCACCCCTACTCATAAATGCATGTAATCACACCGGCACCCCTACTCATATATGCCTGCAATCACACCGGCGCCTCTACTCTTATATGCCTGTAATCACATCGGCACCCCTACTCATAAATGCCTGTAATCACACCGGCACCCCTACTCATAAATGCTTGTAATCACACCGGCACCCCTACTCATAAATGCATGTAATCACATCGGCACCCCTCCTCTTAAATGCCTGTAATTACACCGGTACCACTAACTCTTATATGCCTGTAATCACACGCTCCCCTACTCATAAATGCCTGTAATCACATCGGCACCCCTACTCGTAAATGCCTGTAATCACACCAGAACCCCTACTCGTAAATGCCTGTAATCACATCGGCACCCCTACTTGTAAATGCCTGTAATCACACCAGAACCTCTACTCGTGCCTGTAATCACACCGGCACCCCTACTCTTATATGCCTGTAATCACACGCTCCCCTACTCATAAATGCCTGTAATCACATCGGCACCCCTACTCGTAAATGCCTGTAATCACACCAGAACCCCTACTCATAAATGCATGTAATCACACCGGCACCCTTACTCATAAATGCCTGTAATCACATCGGCACCCCTACTCATAAATGCCTGTAATCACACCGGCACCCCTACTCATAAATGCTTGTAATTCTGTTATGCTGTCATGCTTGTTATACTTCCCTGGTGGTTTACATTCACAATGAGCTCTACTATTTCGTCGTCATAGCGCACTGTCTGGAAAATGGGGTGGGTATGTGAGGCTTCTGGTGGCTTCTAGTGGGCCTTCATAAAGGGCTGTGATAAAAACATGCTAGGTATATTCTGGGTTTAATTTTAATCACCGTCATCCTCTTTAAGAGGTCTTTGTAGTCAGCATTATGAACAATTTTTACTATGGAACCAAACCTAAAATAGCGAAAAAAAATCAGCTGTTCCGTGCCTGTTCCTAGTGTACAACAGCTGATTTTGAAAATAAATTTTATGTTCGCATAACTCGTCATAAATGGCGGGATGAGCTCATTTTTATTTTTCGATTTCAGGTTTGATCTCACTGTAAAAGTTGTTTATAATGATGAGTACAATGACCCCTTAAGAGAATAATGGTAATTAAAATTACACTCTGTATTGTATATACCTGTACCAAACCAATCTTCGCACGAGATAATTTACCTGCCTTGGTATACATGTACAGTCAACAAAAGAGATATCTAGGCTATACTAACATATTTGTATGTGAATGGCTTCATGTTCAATTTCGTGACAATATACAATTTTGTGTTGATGTGTTACAATGGAGTATTGCAAAAACAAAGTAATTAAAATTGAACATGAAGCAATTCACATACAAATATGTTAGTATACCCTGCCTAGATATCTCTTTTGTTGACTATACATTGAAACTTTCCCAAAGCAATACAATAACCATCATTATTAATACAGCTACAAATGAGCAGTTTTTCCTTTTAATATCTTATTGCGTTATTTAACTTTAAGACTTATTCAATTCCAGTTCTCTACATACACGTCTTGGTGGTCGTGCACACGGTTTACGAACTTATGTCGAGGGGCAAAGACTTCAGATTCCACCAGCACCAAGATGACGAGGATCTGCTAGCTGACTGCTTCGATGGAGATGCGAGCAGAGTTTAGAATATGTCATAGACATCACGCGTCCAGACTGTGTAAGGCATGCGCCGCAAACACATTTATTTATGTCAGATACCTCAGCCAGCATAAAGAGGCTCGTGCCTGAATAATAACAGCCGCACGGGTCGATCGAATGTTAAGCTGCATTTGCCGAGATCGGTCCGTGGATGGGTGACCATCCATTACATATCGAGACCCCTAAAAGCACGTTAAGCCGATGGTTCCAGCTGTCATTCGTAGACCTTTGACAGTCGTTACGATTAGTCAGAAGCCCAACGTCTGTCAACCAGTCTTACCAAGGGGTATCGTATTACCCAGTAACTGGGTTGTGGAGGTCAGATAGACAGTCGCTCCATGTAAAATACTGGTATTCAATAACAATAACACAATACCCCATGTATTGTGTTTAAAAGTAACTGGGTAGTGGAGGTCAGCAGATAGGCAGCTAAATACCAGTATTTTACATGGAGCCATGTAAAATACTGGTATTTAGCTGCATCTTGTTAGACTGGAAGCCGACCCCAACATAGTTGGGAAAAGGCTAGGCAGAATGACTGGGAGCCTCAGCCTGAAGTGTGCATCACATGCGTGGCTTACCACTTCATGCACATACCTCGCACTGTCTGGACGCACTTTAGGACTACGAAGTCTTGTATTCGATAATGTAAAATTATAAATGTTCCTCGTTTTTTACCCTCAGAGCGAGGTTTTAACAAACGATGTCGAAGCTCTAACTCTTTAGTGGGAGCCTCAAAGAGTGGGGCTTCGATACAGTTTGATTAGATTGATATCACGGTTTCCTCCAAATATTCAGAGATTATGTATTTGATTCAGGCCGTATTATGAACAATTAATACCATCATTTTTCCAGTGCCAGAGAGAGACGGAACTATACATGACCTAGCACCATCCCTTTTTCGCAACGGAATCATGATGGCGTTAATACTTCACAATAAGGACCCTGATGTGCAACGTATTTTGACACAAATGTGAAACAATACAATTAAGTACCTACTTAAAGCGTCAGCAGATGCCTAAAATAATATTGTACCTAACTGTGTGTTATTAATTTGGTCTTTTTTATATGTGTTAGTAGAATATGTAGGAACAGAAGGTATTTGGGCGTAAATGTTACCTACACTTTGTGCTATATAAATTAAATTGTCTATAAGTGTGTAAGTCTCTACAAAGTCTAAGTATTCCTAAACCTCGTGGAGTCTTCTTTACAGTTGGATTCTGAATGGGAATCTTACCCACACTCCAGCCAATAGCGATACCAAAAGATTATATACACCTCAAACACGGACTAGAAAAAAGAAGAAGGACTCCGCGCCACGCGTTTCGAAAGTGAAGCACCGTACCGATCTATGTGTGCGTGATATGACAAAGACGCCATCGCCATCGCCATCGTGTCACGTAATGGCGGCCGGTCGGCATACTAAGATGTAAATGTGTACGTGAGGCGTGTTTGTACAAACGGTCACTTTCGATATGCGTGGTGCGGAGTCCTTTTTTTTTCTAGTCCGTGATCTCAAAGAAGAAAATCCTACCAAATTGATTATGACTTCGTCTGGAATTTTGTGTTCTACTTTTTTGTTATTTTTCTATGGCCTGCTTTACCTAGTTTCAATTATTTTTGACCGACTTCAAAAAGGAGGAGGTTCTCAATTCGTCGGACCCATTTTTTTATGTATGTTCCCCGATTACTCGAAAATGGCTAGACCGATTTGGATTTTTTTTGTCTTATTCGAGAGGGTATATCACATCACAGTTGGTCCCATATAAAATTGATTAACTTTGCTTTGGTAGTTTTTGAGTTAGCTTCAATAATACATATTTTTTTCCCACTTTTATATGGATGATGTTCTAGTTTGTTTTGCAGGTAGAGAGTGGTATTAGAATTTGTATGTACAACAAGTAAAAAGTGAAAAATAAAAACTTTTTTACAAAAAAATACAACCGACTTCCAAAAACAACACTACAAAGTGAAAAATAACTTTAATTTCGAAAGTCGGTGGCAAAAAACGAAAATAAATTTAACTAGACACCGACTTCCGAAATTAAAGTTATTTTTCACTTTGTAGTGTTATTTTTGGAAGTCGGTTGTATTTTTTTGTAAAAAAGTTTATAGATTATCCACTAAATAATGTTATACCTACAGCTACAGCTTCTGTTATTTTTTTTTATTTATCTAATAGACAGTTTCTGGACTCAGTGAAAGGGATCCTTAGGACCGTATACCAAAAATTGCATGCTTTTGTTTTTTTTTTTTTTTTTTTTTTTTGCTTTGTAGGTAAACGTAGCACTAAGTTTAAGTAAGTACTTGTATTTTGTTACTGACCAAAGTGTATAATCTAAGTTTAGATATAATTAAAGTTAATGACTTAGTAAGATTAGATTTTATATAAGCCTGAATTCTGAAAAGGTGTTCAGCGTGAAAATGTGTACGTCGAGAATACGATTCGTAACTTGTACGATCGGTAAAAGTAACGATTCGCTATTTGTACCAGTTTCACTAACAGTGCTTAAAAAGTCTTTCGATCCGTAACTATAAACCCCCGTACACGGGCGTAATAACATCGCGACGGGATTTTATAGCGCCCGGGATTTTCAACGCTCAGCTTAGCGCCGAGAGTGCAAAATCCATTAGTTTTTTCGACGCGCTAGAATGTACTCTGTTATTGTTAAGTTGGATTCTCAACGCTCGGCTCAACAACGAGAGTTGAAAATCCAGTGCGCTATAAAATCCCGCCGCGATTTTATTACGCCTGTGGGAACGGGGGCTTAGAGTACGACAACGTTCAAAAATCCATCGTTTATCTTCGAAATACCGAAATATGTTTTATACAGAGTGGATACGACAATACAACAATTAATTAAACTTCATATACCTAATCACGTACCCAATCTGCGTACAAAAATTCAATTCAATTTAACTAATAGTTTAGTCACGGGACAATATTTTTCATTTTCAAGATTTTCAACATGATGTATCTGATAATACAGTTATTAGACCAGCACCCTAATTGCGTAACACATTATCTATCGGAGTTGGTTTCATTTTGAAACAAATTGCTAATCCATTGCTTCATAAGATCGAAAAATTTGTCTGCTCGACAACGTAAATAACGCAATGAATGTTGTTGAACTGTCAAAATGAAACCAACTCCGATTGATAATGTTTTACGCAATTAGGGTGCAGCCTTGCCTAAAAAAATAAAGGTTAAAGACATTGCAGTATTCTTAACGCACATGTTGCCAGCTACTTCAATATGGGAATTAATGCATGTTGTACCTTATACCAGAGGCATAAGAGTCATAAAGCATGTCATCAGGATTAGATAAGAAAATAATGCATGCGGAAGTTACATCTACTCGCTCTTGTCAATCGAAAATTTTGAATGTCCGCAAGAGAAACGTAGTTCGTTTATTTCTACGTAGCTTTCTCGCCGAAACAATAACAACCCAAACCTGCAAAAAATCATCACAAACAATAGTGTGTTGGGTAGGTCCCCAGTCGCTAGCCTTGTTAAAATATTTAAAAATGGTGTTCTATTTTGTTTACATTTTTAAGCCATTTAGTTTGTTAGAAAAAGTCACTTTTTTAATTTAAATGTTAGGATTTATTTGATAATTCCTATAAACTGCTATAGGTACATTAATTCTGCTCGTATTTTCATTTATTGTCGTATTGTCGTATCCACTTTGTAGGTACACATACACTGGCCGTCAAAAAAATCGAGCCATCTAATCATTTGCGTTTACAAAGTTGATAAATGCAATGCCCAAGCAATAACTTAAAACTGTTGTTTGTGTTTTCTATCTAGAGTAGTAATAATAAACACTTAAAAGTGTCGGGGGTACTTACAAGTGCTTAAGTGGGTTCTTTTTTTAATTTTTTCGTTAAACTATAACATAACCATGTTTTATGCAGTTTGTGTTGACGTTTACTTGGCATTGGAACTTTACACCTACACGTGTCTTTTTCGCACTATTGTTCCGTCACATTGAATTCGGCAAAGTTCGGTTTTCCGAAGATAAACGATGAAACTTTTGAACGTTGCGTACTGTACGAACCGTTATCTTTACTATCAGTTACTAGAACCAATCGTAAATGTATATCGATCTTTATAATTACGTAATCAAAAGATTACGGCGCTAGATCGAGTTAAAATGTGGCATGACGTCACTCCTTGCTAGATTTTATACGTAGTTTGTTATAATTGTGACGTAACTATTCCCCACTCCCCATCTTTATTGCGTTTTATCTCGGTTATTTTGTATTAATGTGATAAAGCGAAAAAAACGTGTCTAATATTTTTTTATTATCTGACTGATGACGGAGTTATAAAGTCCGTAAAGAAATTCTATTTGATTTTTTTTTTTTACCCAGGCATTATCCATAACTAAGAATCGATGATTTTATTCCTGTTAACAAGGTAACATACCTAATGGTAAAATCTGTTTATTACACTTTATGTAGGTACAGAGTTTCTATGGAAGCTTGAGGCGCAGTGGTGGCTCAGTGGTGGCCCCGACTTACGAGTCGTAGGTCGTGTGTTCGAACCAAAGCAGGCGCATTACATTGTATAATTTATTTCATCACCGCTGCTCTCAAAACGGTGAAGGAAAACATCCTGAGAAAACCGGTATCTCCTAGAATCAAAAATTTGTAGACGTGTGACTTCTACCAACCCGCACTGGGCCAGCGTGGTGGATTACGGCCTACACCCACTCACAGAGAGGAGGCATGTGTCCCAGCAGTGGGAACGTTATACTCGTAGGCTGATTATGCATGTAAACTTTACTTTAAACAGTATTATATCAAAGTCTAATACATCTTTGTATACTGTGATTATATTATGTATTTTTATATAGACTCTATACAGTACTGAACAACAATTTATTAACAAATGTTAGACTAGCATTTTAAACATAAATATTTTTGTAATTGTAATAAAATATTATTTACAATAATAAAGGCTTATTTTTAACTGATCTTGAGGAGCTCGTGGCTAAGTAATAACAGCCGCACGGGTCGATCCATCAGGTTAAGCTACGCTTGCCGCCGGGGTTGGTCAGTGGATGGGTGACCATCTTTACATACCGAGACTCCTCCGTGCCTCGGAAAGCACGTTAAGCCGTTGGTCCCGGCTGACATTCGTGGATCTTTGACAGTCGTTACGGGTCGTCTGAAGCCTGAAAGTCTGACAACCAGTCTTACCAAGGGGTATCGTATTACCCAGTTACTGGGTTGTGGAGGTCAGATAGGCAGTCGCTCTATTTAAAATACTGGTATTCAGCTGCATACGGTTAGACTAGAAGCCGACCCCAACATAGTTGGGAAAAGGCTAGGCAGATTGATTTTTAACTGATCTTCAATGGCATCCTGTCATTTCACCGAAAATTATTTTACAAATTTTCATGATTCATCAAAAACATGATTATTTTGTCATTTCATCATTTTACAGCAAGACGTTAAATAATTTATTTAACAAATAATTACCTGATAAACTTTTTTTGATAAAGCATTATTTGACAAACAATTCATTTTTAGGGTCCGTACCTCAAAAGGAAAAAACGGAACCCTTATAGGATCAATTCGTTGTCAGTCTGTCAAAACCCTTTTTCTCAGGAACACGTGGAGGTATGAAGTTGAAATTAATATCAAATACGTGGGTCTATAGAGGCATGAGAGGGTGTAAAGTTCACTCATCCCCCATAGAAAAGAAAAGAACATCCTCCGACCAGACAGGTATCGTGTCTGGTGGGCAACTGCCCGACGGTTGATATCGTGACGTTGTTTAGAAGCTAGTCGCGCGGTAAACTCTGATTGCGCAATGCAGGATTTTGCGTGACGTCAGTGTGATGCGTATTTCGCATGTGCGATGTAGATGCTGTCACAGGACTATGCTCCCTTGAAGCTCTAAAAAAATCAAGCTTCTAAGTCAGCGCAGTAAAAAAATACGGCCATTTATGCGACATATTTCAATACTCGCAATAGTAAATTAAACCTATACGGCCTTATTACAAAACAAGGTTTATATTTGAAGCCAAGTTGAAGGCATCAAATCATTTTTGAATTTCGAACGTTAGTCCGACAATGTCAAAGTTCTAATTACAAAAACTGACGTTAGACACGAGTCTAAGTTGTTAATTTTGTATTAAGAACTTTACGATTATAGGAATTAAGTTTAAAATACAATAACTGGCTTCAATGTTTGGTGTTGGATTAAAGTTAGAACTCGTTTTGTAATGAGACGGATAGAGTCCCGCTGACATTTGGCAAGATGCAAGATCTCACAGCACAAGTAAAGGGAAAAGTCCGAAAATCGTTACCTTGTAGTTACACACACACACACATTTAATTAGTTAGTCTTTTATTTTATTTTGTATTTAATTTGTACCTTGCTGTGAAAGAGCGGAGTCTCCTAATACAGGCATTGTTTGCTTACAAGGAGGCTCCAATCACTAATTGTGTTTTTTATTTATTATGGTTTCAAAATAAATATTTTTTTTTTTTTTTTGTAGTTTAATCGCATAAAAAAAATATTATTTAGAATTTTTAGTTTTTCAACTCATAATAAGGTTTACGAGTACCTATTCACAAGATAAAAAATACAGAAACATTTAAAATGT
This sequence comes from Cosmia pyralina, assembly GCA_946251885.1. NCBI lineage: Eukaryota > Metazoa > Arthropoda > Insecta > Lepidoptera > Noctuidae > Cosmia > Cosmia pyralina. The sequence continues at coordinate 4,684,827 of OX276355.1, read as the reverse complement.
ACATTACACTTCATAAAATTGCAAAATCTGTATAAAAAGTATATAAACCCTGTCTCTTAAACTAGGATAGCCTGTATTCTAAATGACAGTGTTCGGCCAAATAATTATTTTTAAACAATTCAATACAAGAAATGAACGGTGTTGATGTTATTAAGCTAATTACGAAGGTGACAGCCGGAGGACTTAAAAAAAACCGAAATTAATTTAGAATAAAAGTTTAATTACTCAAAATTACAATATTAGCTTATATTAAATTTTAAGTCTAGACTTGGACGATGCTAGTACCGAAGTGCCGAAAAAATTATTATAAAAATACAATATTCTAAACGATTGCAAAGTGCGGATGCGGCATCAGCAGATTGGAAGTAGGTGATCGGCCGCGACACGAGGCGTCGAGTCAGCGGTCTTCGTGTTGCAATTTTATGTGGAAAACATCTGTTGTAGGTAAATGGCTATCATGTCGCTATTCAGCCGTTTTGGTGTAGGCAGGGCACGTAACACCTCCCCCCTCAGAACAGCAACTATTTGAGCAATTTCAGCGAGAATGTTGCTGGTGCATTTTTCTTGATTGTAGGTGATTCTGCATCTTCGTAATGATGATTTTCAGCGCTCTCATCTGGTGACTGTGGCTTTCTGAGCTTTGTGCAAACATTGTACCGACGTATAGTGAGAATAACGATCAGTACAGTTGCACCGAATATTACGACGTATAGTGGGATAGTCGTATGGTAAATTGATTGTTCCAGGTTTGCGTGATCGATCTGTAGAGGTTGTTGCATTAAGATTTTATCTTCGATCTCGTGCAGACTTTTCAGGTGTAGTGAGTTTAGCTTTAGGTGTGGAATAGCTTGATTGATGATGCTCAGGTTCATTGGTATTTCGGTGATTTTCAGCGGTTGTAATTTTATATGATCATTCATGTTGATGATAGTAAATTGGTCGGTGCGTAGTAGGCATTTTTGCGGGATGGTGGCGAGATAACTTCCGTGTAGCGAGATGAATTCTTGACGTTCGCAATGTAGCTCGGTTCGAGTTGGTTGTGGAAAGGTGAGAGTATAGCGTCTGTCGTCCAGTTGCTCCATGGCTTCTTTAGTCAGCGTGAGTTTAGTGGGCAGGCATGACTTCTGTAGAGATTGATGGAGGATGAGTCCTTGGATGCAGTCTATATGTCCTCTCGTCGGTTGATGGTTGACTTCTTCTTCGCAGAGATGAATCCGGTTGAACTTCGGGCATTCAGCCTCTATGTACTTGAAAACTTTCCCATTGGTTGCAATGAAAGGGTAAGGAGGAATGAAGGTGTACATAAATTTATTGGGAACTATTGCTAACATAGAAATATAAAAAACAGGAGAAGTGGCATGGGGGCGTGTTTGTGTCCACGCGTTATGCGCACGCTGTGCCTTTACTCGCCAAATGGCCGTCTCCGCGAACTAGTACGCTTTCGACCGTGGTCACGATAAATTATAAAAATGCCGTGTTCTTCAGTGGTTTCCTGCAAAAACCGAAGTGATATTAAAAACTTCGTATCTCACGGAATCACTTACCATATGTAATTAAAAGTATTTTACTGTATTTATCTTTAAAATCATAAAAAACAACAAATCGTAAAATATTTCTTGCTTTTACTACGTTATTTTTGTTTTCAAATATCGCAGCGGCTGTACTATTTTTGCAGCAAATACATTGCTCCTTAACCACTACCTTAAGTATGTCGCTAAGCGACTGGACAAGCACTGTAAAAATAACAAAACGATACTTTATTTACGCGGAGCGTCGCATAGTACAGCCGCTGTGTCTTGCGGCGAGATAGTGATGAGGTTAAGATCCACTAAAGTAGGCTATCGATAATAATGTCGATTGCCCAGCGAATATTATATTGCTATTATAGTTTATTTTTCAATTTGTCAACCGTTTTAGCCCGGTTGGAACACTTGAAAAGATGACGTTTAAGTACGGTTGGAAAACCTTTGAGAATGTAAAATAATCTTTTTTACTGTTTTTGATTATTCTACCTAGTTGAGAAATGCATAACCAACGGTCGTAAAGTAAGTTCATTAATGTTTAGGTGGAGTGTTTTAGGGTTTAAATTATCGCATCTTCGTGCTATTTCCTTACTTTTTTTTGGTTTTGGTATTTTACTTCCGCTAAAGTCTTTAACTATGCACCACAAGATTCGAATGCGTTGTAGTAATCGGTATGGTTCAGATAAATTATTAGTGATTTTTGCTTAAAATAAGTCAACATATTCATGCTATTTCTTTGTTATGCATGAGTATGGCATGTGTTTGTTTTCATATATTTAACTATTTCTTAACTAAGGGTTTTTTTTAATAACAAAAGCCTATTCGCCTGTTGCCTGCTACCTGCTTACTCATCGTGAGGTTAAGAAGTATAGACCGCGCGGAACTAGTTGATCGCGCCTTAGGTATGTGAGCGGTGGGATGGAGGAGCGGGGGCGCATTACTGAGTACGTGCGTTGCGAACCGCCGCCTCACCCCTGTCTCAGCGGCCAACTAGTTCCTATAGACTATATAGACTATAGCTTAAGATACTTATTATGTAAATGATAAATAAGTTCATAAAGTACCTTTTTAGCTTCCCAAAAGATACAAATACAAAAAAATAATGGATTGATGCCACAGGAAGGCCACCTAACTGGTTCCCAACAAAATGTAGCACCATATGCTCAATTCACTTTAAGGCAGAAATGTTCCAGCCTCTAAAGAAAACTCGCAGGCTTTTTGAATGGGCAATCCCAAAATTAAGAGTACGTCAAGTACTGAACAAATACCTCCACTTTACAGGTCAGTGAGTAAACACATCATAACAGGGTTCAACAATTCCTATGGTTTCACAGCCTAAACCAACTTAACCGGATTGTTTTAATTTATTGATTCGTGTTTTTTTTTTTAAAATACATTTTTTTTTAAATTTAAAATATATAATACTTTCTGGACATATCATTTTTTATTTTATTTTCAGGACCCCAAATTTTTCTTGTACAGTAATAAATGGAAGTATCGATAACTTTCCGATTTAGTCAATCACTAGCGTATATGTAAAATAAATTGCTTTTTGCACAACACAATAATAGCGCCAGATGTTTTTGTGTGAGTAAGTTGTACGGTGCATGGTAAATGCACGCTGTGTGTGACGAGTTAAGGTTTATAATTGATTGTGTAGTATGTTCTGATTTATGAATTGCAAGTGTGTGCGCGACTTTGTATCTATTGCTTTTAGTGAACTACATGTGTAGTAGTGGCGCGGTGGTGGGGCCAACCTAGCGACATCGGGTTCTGATACATTTTCAACTACCGGGCATATCTCCTTCTTTCATATATCTATGATTGCTAATCTATATAATTCAAACTGATCGGGAGAAATTATTGGGATTTTAAATATGATAACTATTCTTTTTCCTGTATAATAATAACCGGGTTTTATAACTGTATAATATTCTCTTAGATCCGCCTCTAGCAATTGGTCTGATCCGTATATAGACCTTAATCGTTTAGTCATATTACCTAAATTATCTATGCTTAAAGTACTATGGTGAGTGCTCGATGCACGTATAAAAGCTAAGGTATCTTCTATCCTAGTTATTTCTAGAAATAAGTCGGCTGTATTGTCGCTAATTATAGTTAACAATTGAGCAAACTTTGCGTATCTTATAAGGTCAGTTTTTGCAGAAGCTTTCTCGTCTAAAATTAAGCTTAAGGTACTATTGATTCTCTCCTGATTGCTTACAATTTTTGAGAGCAAATTACTATATCTAGTCATCCAAACTTTATTAAGACTTAAATGCTCGTTTAACTCCGATACTATCTTGTCATCATTATTTTCTAACAAATGAATGGCATTATTGTACGTTTGGGCATCCGATTGATCTAAGTTACCAGTTATGCTTTTTATAACTGAACCTAAACCGTCTATGAGACCTCTTTTGCTACGACCGGGTTCTAAGGTTTTTTAACTGAGATCTAATCATCTCCAATTTATTAGATAAATGATTAATCTGAAGTTCGTATAAAACAAAGGTTTGATTATCTAGTTTGGTTTGGAAATATTCTAGTTGGTTAATTACGGAGTCGAGTCTTTGTTCAATATCGGTTAAGTCTATGTATTGCAGAAAAGAATGGTAATGCGTTGTAAGTCTTGCTTGTCCAAGGTTGAAAGGTAAGAGTCCGGGTCCTTCGTCCAAGCTTTCAAGTCTTATCTCGAGCGCCAGTGTTGTGTGAACGATGACCGCAAGTAGTATCATATACATGGTTTTTCTCGTTGTATCGATGGCTGGATACGTCCTCAGCTGCGTCTTCTTAAGTTCGGATATTCGACGAGGTACTTGGAAATACCGACAGCGACTATCGGAGTCAGCAGATTAACGATTTTTGGAAATCTATACCGCGCCGCGCACTGCCTCGAATATCCTACCGACTGCGCCAATTACGAAGGTGACAGCCGGAGGACTTAAAAAAAAAAACCGAAATTAATTTAGAATAAAAGTTTAATTACTCAAAATTACAATATTAGCTTATATTAAATTTTAAGTCTAGACTTGGACGATGCTAGTACCGAAGTGCCGAAAAAAATATTATAAAAATACAATATTCTAAACGATTGCAAAGTGCGGATGCGGCATCAGCAGATTGGAAGTAGGTGATCGGCCGCGACACGAGGCGTCGAGTCAGCGGTCTTCGTGTTGCAATTTTATGTGGAAAACATCTGTTGTAGGTAAATGGCTATCATGTCGCTATTCAGCCGTTTTGGTGTAGGCAGGGCACGTAACAAGCTTCTGTAATTTTGTTATGTGTACTGAAAGAAAAGTTACATAAGTATGGTGTGAGCTGTGTGTGTGTGTGTGTGTGTGTTAAATGAAATTAAATAAAATGTCGTGTTACGTTTGAGCTTATGATTGGGGAATATAAAAAAAAATACTACAATATTTAGTTTGTTTTTGGGATAAATTTATTAACCGACTCCAAAAAGGAGGAGGTTCTCAATTCGTCGGAACCTTTTTTTTTTTTTTTTATGTATGTTCCCCGATTACTCGAAGATGGCTGGACCGATTTGGTTTTTTTTTTGTTTTATTCGAGAGGGTATACATCACAGTTGGTCCCATATAAAATTGATTAACTTTGCTTTGGTAGTTTTTGAGTTAGCTTCAATAATACGTATTTTTTCCCACTTTTATATGGATGATGTTCTAGTTTGTTTTGCAGATAGTGGTATTAGAATTTGTATGGGGTAGGTACCACAACTAAAAAGTGAAAAATAAAAACTTTTTTACAAAAAAATACAACCGACTTCCAAAAACAACACTACAAAGTGAAAAATAACTTCAATTTCGGAAGTCGGTGCCAAAAAACGAAAATACATTTAACTAGACACCGACTTCCGAAATTAAAGTTATTTTTCACTTTGTAGTGTTGTTTTTGGAAGTCAGTTGTATTTTTTTGTAAAAAAGTTTTTTTTTTTAACTACGGAACCGTCCATTGTGCACACACTTGGCCAGTTTTTTTTTATGGGATGAGACTGGTTTTTGGTTCCAATACAGAATACCAAAGGGAACAGTTACATACCTCAGTTTATTGTTGCAAGACAAACTGACGCTAACCACTTTACAGTTTGTACTTTACCAGTAGGTACTATCGGAGAAACGAACACCTAGGTATACACCGTTAGGACTATTCTTGCTTGCAGCGCTCGGCCGCTATAGTAACGCTTGCTAATAGATGTAGTCATTGCGTACACGGGATTTTGTTTTCAGGGGTGGCCCAGTGGTAACGCCCCCGACTTACGAGTCCTGGGTCGTGAGTTCGAACCCAAGCAGGCGCTTTACATTAATAATTTTTAATTTTTTTTGTCTTTTTTTGTTATGTATTTTTGTGGTGTACAATAAAGTATATATAAATAAATAAATAATAAATAAATAATTTCATCACCACTGCTCTCAAAACGGTCGGTGAAGGAAATCATCATGAGGAAACTGGCATGTCCTAGAACCAAAATTCAAAACCATGTGAAATCTAAAACGCTCAGCTCAGCTATACAATACACTTAACAAAGATATTTACCTAGTCTATCTGCCTAGCCTTTTCCCAACTATGTTGGGGTCGGCTTCCAGTCCAACCGGATGCAGCTGAATACCAGTATTTTACATGGAGCGACTGACTATCTGACCTCCACAACCCAGTAATTGGGTAATACGATACCCCTTGGTAAGACTGGTTGTCAGACTTTCGGGCTTCTGGCGACCCGTAACGACTGTCAAAGATCCACGAATGACAGCCGGGACCAACGGCTTAACGTGCTTTCCGAGGCACAAAAATATCTTTGTGCCTCGTATACAACATTTTTTATAGTACCTATATGCGAAACCTGAATATAGTTTGTTCAGAATAAATAACTGAATCGATTCTAATAATTTTTATACCGTGTTTTATCTTGCCCCAAAAATGTTTAAAAAAGATTACAATATGGACACCGCGCGACGAACACAATCCACTGCAGGTCATAGCTGCAGTAGGAACGAGCGCACAGGGGGCGCCGCGTGGTGATCATGTTTTTGTACGGATCAACGGACCACCAGGTAATATAACAAGCTTATAAATTTGTGATATTTCATGAAACAGTTTTGAAATTTTGTACATAGATTCTATACATAAAAATACTAGACACGTGTTTCGGGTTTCGCATAGGTGGAGATAAACTACGATAACATGGCGCGCCCCTCCAAAATTCAAAACGTTTGAAAGTATTTGTGAAAGTATTTACAATGCACCACCAAGATTCACAACGCATGTGTGCGTAATGAGACGGCCGTCAAACAAAAACAAATCCACGGATTTGTTGCTCGACTAGTCACGCTCTAATCGCTCATTATAATTAGTAATGGCGCTGCACTGACATATTCTATGAAAACGACACGTGCGTTGTCTTGGGCGCTCGGCAACTTATGATTAGTTGACCAACAAATCTGGTAATAAGTGAGATATTACGAGTACTGATTGCAAAAAAAACTATGAATTAATTTTATTGTGTTCAAATATTGAAATGTATTTTACTCTATATCTTGCATGTTCAATGTTTTCAATAAAATGAAACCTTTATAATGTATTTATAACACATTTATTTTTAGTGACTAAGACATCAAAATCATTTACAAAAATACGTAATCATTATTTATTTTTTATTATAATAAGAAAGTTTATAATATGTTACGAGCCAAGTGATAACAAAGGCATTATTCATACTGCTTTTAATAATAATATCCTCATTAATCACTTGGCCCACAACATTAATAAAACGTAAATCAAACAAACTTAAATCTTATTGATCTCTATTGGCACTGGAACTAAAATTTTCTTCATCGCTGTCATAGAAGCTTGATGTGTCATTTTCAGAATCGGATTCTCCTACGTGAATAATAAATTCTTGCTCGTCGTCGTAGTTTTTCCAGTATTTGGATTCAGTCTCCTCCACATGTCTGCAAGTGTTGGTCCACATCGTGCAATCGATCATGTCTAGACGTTCATGAAGTAATTTCATGATGGATGTGTAGTTTTGGTCTACATTTTTGTTTGCGACATAGTTTTTTAACACTCCCCAAATTTTCTCAATCGGGTTTAAGTCGGGATGATATGGAGGAAGTCTTAAAATATCGCAATTATATTTTTTTGCTTCGCCATCAACGGCGTAATTTCTAGAATTATCTTTATTTTTTAGAATGAGGTCATAGAGTTCGATTTTCTTCATGTCTTCCTCGAATTCGATGTGTTTATTCACCAGCCAATATTTCATGGCTGCTTTGTTGCTGTTGGAGGTGAACTTTTTCTGTAAATGTGTTATGGTAAGAGGCGTTATCCATAACAATTACGGACTTTTCTGGTAGGTTAGGCAGTAGTTGTGTTATGAACCACTTCTTGTAATTGTCATGGTTCATATTGTCGTGGTAGTCGCCTGTCTTCGAACTGGCCTTGTAAATTAAACAAGCATTGGGGACAAAACCATTTCTTCCACCAGCGTGGACTATTATAACGCGTAACCCTTTAGAAATTTTTTTCTTTGCTACAGTTCCTTGTTGAGTACCCCATGACTTATTTTGTACATGTGTGGTATGAATGTAGCTTTCGTCAGTATAAACAATATTCCTCCCTTCTTCTCTATATTTCTTCAATTGTTTTAAATATTTATAGCGGAGGAACTGCACATCATGTTTTTCAACAAGTGCTTGACGATTGTCTTCAGTAGTTTTCCACTCATAACCTAAATCAAGAAGTATACGCCGTAATGTCTCCAAACATCCGTCAAAATTTATCTTTTCAGTAAGCACCCTTTTCAGAGCTTTTAATGTTGGATATTGTTTATACTCTCTATGAAAGTTACTGACAGTACGCCTTATTACTCCCTTGTCAAATTCATCAATGTTACGCTTTAAACGTTTGCGAGGATTTTGGTTTTTACGCGGTGAACTCATTTGTGTGCCAGTTGCATCACATTGTGCTTGTTCTTTGAGAATTCTTGTTACAGTCCTTTCACTAACCCCCACAGCTCTTGAAGTTCTCCATCTAGCGTTTGTCAAGCGCTCCACTCCATTTTCAGCCTCGTACTTCATATGTTGGTATACTGTAGCTATCACTTCTCGTGCCTAAAATATATAGAAAAGTGTTTACATTAATTAATTAATAGACATAAAAGTCAATCAAAACATTACATAAACTTATTTCACAAACAAACAAAATTACCTGACTCCGCATCATTTTTTTTCTTGAATTTTCCATGACTAACTTGTTTTGCAATCAGTACTTTCGTATTACTGAGCGACGTAGAATTAGTAACTTGACTGTCTCAGACCGCTGCCGGCCTGCTACTAAAGACGAATACGTACAACTACATACAAACTCCATCGTAAGGATGTCACTACACACATTGAAACAGTAATTTGGAGGGGCGCGCCATGTTATCGTAGTTTATCTTTATACTAAAACTGATGTTGTATAATAAGAAAAAAAATAATGTAAAAAAATTGTAACTAATTGGATAAAACCACTAACCTATGACGAAACGGAGACGCTGCTGGAATAAAATATAACCCTACACATCTGATGCCTGCACCATCCATAACCTCACGCATACACTCTGATTCATTCACATTTATCACTAACACACCTCACTCACACTTACATTCGCATTCACACACTCTCGCTCTTACTCACACACTCGCATGCCTGCATACGAGCTGCGTTTTTTTTTTTTTTTGTTTTGGTTTCTTTTTAGAATTAATTTTAATTTTCTTTATATTATTACTTATAGAAAACAAGTCAATCAATCTGCCTTGCCTTTTCTCAACTATGTTGGGGTCGGCTTCCAGTCTAACCGGATGCAGCTGAATATTTATAGAAAACAAGTAAAACAAGATTCCGCAAAATTTCTAATATTAGTTTAATGAGTTACCTATATAGTTTAAGTGAGAGAGTTGTACATAATGTTACAATGTGCAATTGGTGAGCAGGTGGTTTTAGTGTAAAATGATTTGTAGGTACTTAGTTAATTCATTCATGTTGCCTACATTGATTGTATGGTATTTGAACTTGAAATATCTATTTAGACTAGTAGTTAAAATGGTTGAATGTTTAATTAGGCATTTTGGTTTTATAAACTTTGAATAAGGTCGTCCATCTCTGCCCGGTCCTTCGGGAAATACAGGCCTGATATTAGGTCTTTACCTATGAAATTGCCGTTCTGCAGTACTGGCCATTTCAAATCAAAATAATTTTTGTTTGGCTAAGAATTCTAATTTCAAATTAATTTTATTTTAAAAACATGGATTTTTTTTTCCAAAAGTAGTCATTTGTTTATTGATTAGTGTTACATTTTCATCGCATTTCAATCTTTTTCGTCATCATGGATACGTTAAAAATTCGAGTAATTATGGAATATGAGTACCGTCGTGGCAGCAACGCGGCACAAGCGGCACGCAACATCAACGACGTTTACGGAGCTAACACTACAAACCAACGCACCACTTGTTATTGGTTTGCTCGCTTCCGTTCTGGAAATTTCGACCTGAAAAATGAACCTCGCGGTCGTCCGAAGACTTTGGTCGACAATGACGAATTAAAGGCGATTGTGGAAGCTGATGATACACAATCTACGGCTGAATTAGCAGCAGCTTTCGACGTTAGCGTCAAAACAATATTGGTCCATTTGCGTCAAATTGGCAAGGTAAAAAAGCTTGACAAATGGGTGCCCCACGAACTCAATGATCGCCAGCGCGAAGTACGCGTCGAGACGTGCCTTGCACTGCTCAACAGACACACAAATGAAGGAATTTTGAACCGCATTGTTACCTGCGATGAAAAATGGATTCTGTTTGATAACCGCAAGCGCTCAGCAAGTTGGTTGGATCCTGGTTCAGCACCTAAACAATGCCCTAAACGAAAACTTACCCCTAGAAAAGTGATGGTCACTGTTTGGTGGTCTAGCGCCGGTGTGATTCATCACAGCTTCTTACCAAACGGGGTGAGCATTACTTCAGATGTGTACTGTGAAGATCTGAACACAATGATGGAGAAGCTGGCACATCTCCAACCAGCATCGGTCAATCGCTCGTCTCCGCTGCTCCTGCACGACAACGCGCGACCTCATACTGCACAGCAGACGGTCTCCAAGTTGCAAGAACGGAGAAGCTCTCCGTCATCCGCCCTACTCACCAGACCTTACGCCTACAGACTACTACTTTTTCCAGAATTTGGATAACTTCTTGGCGAAAAAAAAATTCAATACCCGAGAGGCAGTACAAAATGCCTTTGAAGAATTTGTTGCCTCCCGTCCAGCTGATTTCTTTAAGAAGGGCATCAATAAACTGCCACTGCGTTGGCAAAGATGCATTGATTGCATGGGTGATTACTTCGATTAATACAAATAAAAAATGCATGAAAAAAATTCGTTTAAATTTTTTCATACAAAACGGCAATTTCATAGGTAAAGACCTATTATTATGTAATGCCACTAAGATCACTAATACTTTAACTTGTATCTTAATAAGTATTAGGTATTTCAAGGCACAAGCTTCTAGTAGGTATAGATAGCTTAATAATCTAACTTAACAAATCACCTTATGTTTGTCAGGTGTTAGATTTCCATGGTTAATTTTCAAGCTCAAACATTTAAATACACGTTAGTGGTATTTATAGGTATTGTGTTTTATGGCAGTCTTGATATTTTGACAAATAGATACCAGTCATGGTAGGTTGGTATGAAATCTTGTTTCGGTAGGTGTCACTCCCTACTTTTAGTGTAGTAAATGCAGCACAGCTATAAGCTACAGTTGAAGTATGAAATTTCTAATATGGAAGTTATTAGAAAATGTATGTATGATTAGCCCTTTATTGGTTATCTGATAATGGGAACTGATAGGGGTACCTATAGGATTATATCATATACCTACTTATTTATTGTGATGTGTTGAATAATGATTGAATAGTATCAAATTATCGGTCAATCTGCCTAATATTTTCCCATCTATTCATATCCTCGGTCCACGGCACAGTTAAATTAATCAGGAAAATCCTAGCCTCCACACTGGTTAATTTTGATGTGCCTTGTTTCACCGAGGCTATAGATGCCTGGAGACTCGCTTGCCCGAATTCAAACCCACCCGACAAATTATTTTCCCAGAGACGGTGGGATGAGCCGCTCTGCAGAGTAGTACAGAACAATTTACTTGACACGTCTGCTACTACTGCGGAGCGTGCGCGTCTGCTGGCTGTGGGTAAGTGGGAGTCGGGTCTGTGGCTTCATGCACTACCGTTGTCGAACATAGGCACTTTGTTCGACGACACTACTTTCCGCCTCGCTGCTTCCCTGCGACTAGGAGCTCCTTCTTGTTCTCCTCATCGCTGTCACTGTGGCGAAGTTGTCAACAGCCTCGGACACCACGGCCTGTTTTGCAGCCGAAGTGCGGGTCGCTTAGCACGGCACGCGAACATCAATGACATCATCCGACGAGCCCTTGTCACCGTCGGCGTTCCAGCTGTATTAGAACCCAATGGCTTGGCACGCTACGATGGCAAGAGACCGGACGGCATGTCTTTATTTTCATGGAAGTTGGGAAGGCCTTTAGTGTGGGACGCAACGTGTGTCGATACTCTTGCGCCATCCCATCTTCCTGGCTCTGCGTGCTGTGCTGGCACTGCTGCTGCCGCTGCGGAAAACCTCAAGCGGTGGAAGTATAATAACCTTATCGGTAATTATATTTTCGAGCCGTTTGGGGTTGAAACCCTTGGGCCGTGGGGTCCGAGTGCACATAGTTTGTTCAACGAAATCTCCAAACGGCTGGTTGACACTTCCCGTGACCCAAGGGCTGGCTTTTACCTTGGCCAGCGGCTTAGCATTGCCATACAACGTGGCAATGCCGCCAGTCTCTTGGGTACTTTACCAGTCGACAGCGATGCGGAGGAATTTTTCGACGCCATATTTTAATAGTTTTAGTCATGTTACCTTTTAGTAAAACAAGTAAATATATATTGATATTGGAAGACTCCTAACACAGGCTTATTTGCTTAAAAGGAGGCTCCAATCACTATTTGGTAGGATATTACTTGTGAAAATAATAAATCATTTTTCATTTTCAATAAAACCAATTTCAGTAAAAAAAAACATTACTTAAAGACGGTCGAATTTACAAAGCTGTGTTACGAAAGAACTCAAGGAAATACTTTCACTTTGAGATTTGGCACCACTTGACAGTAAAATTGTGGTGCTGCCATGTGTAAAAAAAAGCTCCGCATGAGAATTCTTTTGACTTTGTCTTTAGAATGAATGAAGAAAAACATCAATCACATTTTCCATAAAAATCGATGGTGTTTTTTTTAAATATAGGTAAAAACAACCAAAATGGTTGTTTTTATACTGTTTTGTAAAATTAAAATTTTCTTTGTTACTTTGTAACACCAGCCTCGTTAGTATTTTTTTTCACTTTCAAAATGGTGTATTTAAAACTTTATAATTAAGTTAGACACTTCTTTTACTTATATCCAATGAGTAATTATGTCAGTTAATTTATTTCTATTCGAACATATTATTAAAGAAATGGTAATCTTACAAAATTTAATGAAAAAGTATTTATTGCATTTATTTTTGGACAGTGACTGATTTAATCAAGTGTTTCACCAATATCATATAGATACTGTAGATATTATAATTATAAACGGCTAACTTAAGCTGTGTAGACTGCTGGCTTCTTGGCGGGGTCGTCCATCTTCAGGTAGTAGCTTCTGAGCACCAGTAAGAAGTAGATGTGCAGAACTGGAAATAATCATTCATATACTTAAATTAATTCGTTAACACATATTAACAGATATTTAGAAAAAAATGAACAGAAAAGAACAAATATACGATACTTGCTACTAATTTATTATATTATCTGAAATGAATAGGAGTGACGTTATCTCTAGAAGATGTTTAGTAGCATTTACGAATAATTGCTATGTTCTGTAGAGGCAACCGACGTGTTTCCCTATTGTATAAAATATGTACTTCGCCCTATTGACTTATTTATCCTGACAATTTACAGAGACAACCAAAGATTTAGAGTAGGCTAGATACCACAAGCCTGCCGCGCGTGCCAAGCGTGCCCGGCTGTGCTATGTTTGTGCTGTGCACAAACTTGACTTTAGTTTGTGTTCGATCGCGCCAGTGGCGAGTTGTGTCGTCGAGGATATAAAAATAGTAAATTTTGATACAAGTGGGGAATTTTTGTTATTGCATTCGAGGCAAATTAACACCCGAGCCTTAGGCGAGGTTGTTTTTGAGCCGAGAACTGCAATAACAAATATCCACGTGTATCAAATGACGTTTTTCAATACACTTTTGAAGAAATAAAACAAAATAACGAAAAATATTTTTGTCATGAATTATTAGGAAACTATGATTTAAATTTTCTTTTTTTCTGCGCTTTGCTTGCGCCATCCAGGTTGAAGGAGAAGCAAAGGTATAAAGCCGATAAACAGCCTAATATGAAAAATAAAAAATTAAAATATTTTTGAGTTTAGAACACAAATAAATATTAATTTGTTCATAAACGTTTTTTTTATTGTAATAATCATGGTTTTTGATGATATTTATAAACATTAAGTATTTAAATATTCAAAAAATATTAACGCCGTAAAGACGCTTAACTCTTTGCCGAGATTAAAAAAAAACATTCACCTCCGAATAGAGACGGTGTGATTATAGGCATTGAACCAATTTGGACTAAGTATAAGAATAAGTTATCTGTGGCAATTTTTATTCCCGCACACGTGTTAGAAAATGAAAAATTGCACGCGTGCGAAATATATTGCATTGTGAACCTAATCGTAGTGCGATATGAACCAGTTTTCGAGGAAGTGTATAGAAAATGACTGTTAGCTAACTGACGCTTAGCGATTGAAATTATTCTGTTTCCGTTGAGCACATCACTAAATGGCTGGGGTGTAGTCATCGTAGGTATAAATAAATTATAAGTTATCATACTATCTAATGAACATGCGGTATCTAGCCTACTCTAAATCTGTGTGGAGGCAACACAAAAGAACACTCAGTACATAGTACCTTTACAAATTAATGTAATATTTTACTTAGATTTTGCATAGAAGTCTCGATATTCTGACATAACGTCACTTCAGAACATTGTTACAGCTTGGTTACAGTCGTGTGAAGAAGGGGCGGGTAGCTAATATGAAATAAAAAAAAAAAAACTCACGATTATAAATGAGATTCACAACGAAAATGCCAGCGCTGATGATGTATTTATGTTCGGCGAACAAATTAACGAAGAACATTATGATGAACAGTACGATGAAGATCAGCACAATGAAGATCAGCTTGTAGATCAGGTAGGGCTTCACGTGACCGCGTTTGTGCTGAAATAAAAACATTCACATTAGGTTACAGAAGATACACCTGACCAACTAGGTACCCTTTGCTTTTAGCGGAAGTACATTACGTGTCACGAAATATGAGGCTTGTCACATCACGTAGTTTGACTTGCGCAGTAGATTATAATTCTCTGATTCTGATTATACTGATTTTAGGTCTCTTTAGCGGGATGAGGTCTGAGACGAGAAGGGACCGGGCGTCATCGGGGCGGTTGAAAGAGCGCGGGAGGCGCGATACTGCGCTCGTCAAGTCTCATCTTTCGTGACACGCATTGTACTCTAGCGTAGCTGGCTCAAACCGGTTTGGACCCGAGCGGTCGCGTGCACGCTCCCCACGCCTTGACGGTGACAGGGCACGCACACATAGCTGTGACTGTGCGTGTAGTAGTGTTCCCGCGCAGGGCGTTAGTATGAAGCTTTCCGTCTGCTCGGTTTTTTAGTCTTGTGCTAATGGTGTAACATTGTACAGACGCCAGCACATCAAGCTACTATAATCTGTCGAATTTCTTTAATAGATTTTCATCTTTATCGCTATAGCATTAGGTTCAAGGTTGATTGGGAAAATTTTACAGTTTCGGGTGGCTTGATGTGCTGGAGACTGTACATCTAAACACGTGGAAGTACCGGGAGCGCAAAAAAACAAGACGATGAAAACATGGCTAACTAGCCAAGCTTGGTCGTGCCACTTGTGGAGCGCGTATAATCTATCCGCCCCTTTTTACTCATTGATATTATCATTGACCATAATTACGTAAGTTTAAAAAGATAAGATAATTACCTGATGCAGCCCAACTAACAGGACTATAGTGAATGCCAGGAGCAGGATCAAGAAGACCAGTTTTATCGCCGTGACTGCGACATAAATGGTTACCACCACCCTCTCATCCTTGCGTTGCGCGAGGAATATGCCAGCTCCGGCCAGGTTTATGATGGTCATCGCAATCTCGGCAATGCAGCTGATCTGGAAAATTGTTTTTGAAAGGTAAGTTATTTGGTCCTGGGTTCGATTCCCTGGTCAGGCAGACTTTTGGGTTTTTTCATCAGGAATTTCTCGAAGTCTGGATTCGTGCCCAGTTAGGCTCACCCCCTATTAAATGGGAGATATTTTCCGACATCCACGCGGGCGAAGCTGCTGGCAAAAGCTAGTTCTAAATATGTTTGTATAGATTTGTATAATGATCGCAATGTCGCATTGCGTACACACAGTTGTAACAGATTTCAATAAATAAATAATAAATAAGGATGTTCCTTACCAAGCTCAGATACCCGATGATCAGGCATCCCGTCCTCAGCTCTATGCAGAAGCAACACTTGTTGAACTCGAAACCCATTGTGAATCTGTAACAAGAAATGTAGGTATTAAGACAAAATCGGTTATTACAACAGATTAAACGAAACGTATTTTTTTTGATACTTAGTTGGTTTTTTTCAGTATTTTTTTTAAATTATTTTTGTGAAAGACTGATGAAAGTTATTTTTTATTTTGGAAGTTACTACATACCTACTCAATAAATTTTATACAAAAGAAAAAAAAATGGTTTGTATGCGAGTATATTGCTAAAATCTAATATCTGTTCCTTTACGAGTTACGAGACTTACCTGTATAGGTAAGTCGCCAGCCAACTGGTTGAATTGGCCGTTTGGTCACCCACCCAGCCATTTCACTAAACGCCGCCATTCAATCAACGCCCTGAATGTTATTAAGCCGTCTAATACCTAGTTGATGCTTAGGCCATTTATACAATAGGGCCATGCAAGTATTTCGGTAGTGTAGGGTATGTTAATAAATGTTATATTATGTGTAACAATAAACCAGTTATCACTCGGAAACGCAGTTTCATTCATCGCTTCCCGCTATTATCCTACTAATATTATAAATGTGAAAGTTTGTATGTTTGGATGTTTGTTACTCAATCACGCAAAAACGGCTGAACGGATTTGGATGACATTTGCTACAGAAACAGTTTATAATGTGGATTAAGACATAGGATACTTTTCATCCCGGTAGAAGGTTCCCGTGGGATAATTTCCGACATACACGCGGGCGAAGCCGCTGGCAAAAGCTAGTATTTCATAAATACCACTGGCGACGAGGAAACCAATTAAATTCGTGAGGTTCACATCGTTTAATTGTGGGACTTCAAGATGCCTATCGGGAAAATTAAAGAATTGATCTATCAAGCAAAAAGTGGTTGGCGTATATCAGACGCGTGGAACAATTCATAACAGATATTCAGAGTTACAAGTAGCAACGCTGGTGACGTTGGTGTGAAAATCTATGTGTGTGGAACTTATGACTTAATGTGTGATTTATGTGCACCTAATCATCCAGAAAATATAAACATTTCGCGAATCAATTAAAATATTGGGAGACCATCTTGAACCAAAACGTTCCGAAATTGCGGAACGCCATGGTTTTAAACAAAGACGTCAGAACACGGGTGAATCTCTCAGCGAATATCTACAAACACTCAAACACCTGGCCAGTACCGTACATGTATTAGAAGTTTATAACACTGGAGGAAAATCTACGCGATCAATTTGTGTCGAGAATGCAGTGCATGCCTACAACATAACAGCGCGATGCGCCGCCGCATGCACAGTTGCATCCGTGGGTTTTTCCCACATGCTCGTGGAAACGATTAAAAATCGACTTTGCTATATTTCAAGGTAAATATTATTTAGTGACGGTGGATGCACACAGTAAATGGATAGAAGTTCAAAAAATGGTAGGAACTAATGCAAACGCCGCTATGAATAAGTTAAGAGAACTTTTTGCACGTTTCGGAATGCCTTCACATGTAATTAGTGATGGGGGACCTCCATTTAGCTCGTTTGAATTTACCAACTATTTAAATAAAAACCTAATAAACCACACAATCACAAGTCCATATCGACCAGCCGGCAATGGGGCGGCTGAAAATGCAGTAAAATCTGTCAAACGGGTAATGAAAAAGGCAATACATGAAGGCAAAGATGTAAATGCTGCCCTCTCGAAATTTCTGTTTCAATATCGCAATTGTGAGCACGCCACTACCGGAGTGACACCATCGGTAGCTATGTTAGGTAGGAGATTACGAGGTCGCGTCGGTTGAACAATGTAAAACCGTCCATTGAGTGTGCAGTGGTGTCGTCTGCAGAGAAAGCGGGGCGCGCGCGGCCCTGCGCCGAGCGGCACGTGGAGTCCGGCGAGCAGTTGCTGGCGCGGGATTACCGTGCTCGCGCTGACAAATGCGCAGCAGCTACTGTGCTTGCACGGTTAGTTAGTTATTTATAAATGGCATCTCGCAGTTGACCACTGAGGGTCGATACTGCTCAACCGGGCGTTTCCTGTGGGTTCTTTAAGCGAACTTAAAGCCCCCGGCCAGGCTTAAAACTAAGGTAAATTATTAGTCGACTGAGCGTCGCTAATAATAGGACAGCCAGACGGGGCAGGCTGGATCATAACGGGGGGGATAAGTGCTACAGGCTCAGCTGTGCCCCCAGCTGGCACAGCTTCACCGAGTAGGGGTTAGGGGGGGGGGGGGGCGGTTACGATTGCGACCTCGGCGGCGAGGTCGGAATGTATTCCTAGGTGGTCTACGTTTGTAAACCGTACTGGTGGCCTTGCTACTCTCCTGAAGGAGGGTTATAGGGTCATCAGGATCGGTGAGAATATGTCGCGGAAGGCGAGTCTTACTAATTTTAGAGGGGCATAGCGCGCGACCTCGACAACCAAAGGGTTGCGATGCTTCGCGGCGGCATCAAAGAAACGCTTCGAGCCGCGCTTCAAAAATTGATGGATCGTGGGGATTCTGAGGTCAAGGTGGAGGTCCGCATTCCGAACGAACCAAGGGGCGCCCGTTATCCTTCGGAGGAAACGGTTTTGTAACGTCTGCATCCGATGCAGATAGCGGGGTTTGGCGTGGGCAAATACCGAACCCGCATACGTCATGATGGGATGTGCTTGCACGGACTGATGCACTCACTTATAAAGTGCGCGTGTCTGATGGACAGGAATGGAAGCGGCACATCGATCAATTCATTTATATTAATATTGATTCAATCAATATTATATACCTACCATTTTAGTTTAAGCCTTAATATTGTAAATATGCATTATTTAAATGAATGAGTAAATAAATATTGAAAACCTTGTTAGATGCTCTTGTGACTTTATAACAAGGACAAGGTTATATCAAAATGTTCCGATTGATCTTGCTAACGAATAACAATATGTGTGTTTTCCCTTTCTTTATTAAACTTCAAATATCATTAAAATAATTTCAGCTGTGAGGCTAGTGCATTACCACTATTCTAAACATTCCATAACGAGTAGCACGGATAAATCCGTAACTGAGATTGCTGCTTCTGAAACCAGTCCGGACAATCAAATTGAGAACACTTCTTCATCATGTGAAGAATAAACTTTTCAGAATCAACAAGAATCAGACGTTGAAACACCTGTCAGTTCCAATAATTTGATTTTTTGAATAATTTGACAGCAAAACCAATTCCGATTTCTGATATAGAAAGTGTTGCACTCAGGCGTAAATGCTTATGCCAAGGCAAAAACGTAAAGTAACTAATACAAAATGTAACATTAGACATAAAAACATCTATAATAGGTATATGATTGATGAATTAAAACGTAAGGTAGACAAATGTAACTACATAGCACAAAGGTACGTAGTGTAGTGCACTTCGTGGTTATATTTCGTTCAATAATTTTTCACAAATAAAAGTATTAAAAAAAAAAAAAAAAGAAAACAGCTTGACAACGATTAATAAATCACCGCGAGGTACAAACGGTACTAAACGTGAAAATATTGTGAACGACATTATCGATGGCACTCAACTCATAAAAAAAAAATATTGATTGTGCGGCCAATAGTCATATTCTTACCATTAATAATCATTAATTTATGTTATTGCTTTATTAATGTAAAAATGGGCAGTTTATTTTTGAACAAAACAAAGTAGGTACACCCATGTTTTAAGTACGGACCAGCAGTAGCATAATTAAAGTATAAAGTAGTTTTATAGCTAATGTAAGTAATGTTTTAAAGGGGGAGGTGTAGGGTATGTTGATAAATGTTATATGTGGGTGGGTATGTGTATCAATAAACCAGTTGTCACTTGGCATCACAGTTTCATTCATCGCTTCCCGCTATTATATTTTATAAATACAACTGGTAGGTCGTAGGATTTATGATTTCATGAAATTTTGAGATTTGAGGTCAATTCTAACTTATAGAGTTGTATTGCTGATTCTAATGATTATAATTCTGTAAAGCCATATTAGCTACGCGCGCAAATCATATTTTAATCAACATACAATCTGACACTGACCTGCAAATTGCAAAAAACGTAAAAAAAAATTAATTTCGCGGGCTACCGCATCCCCCTTAATTGAGTTCCTGGATCATCATTTGATAACATATTTTTATTTCCAAGTAGGTAGTGTGGAAAATCTAAGGTAATATTGTATTACACCCTTAGATATAAGAAAGAAGATTACACCGATATTGTAACTACACTACAAAAATAGTAACTAAGATTTACAAAGTGCTAGCTTTTAACCGACGAAAAAAAAATAGTAGGTTCTCAAGTCGACGCGTATAATTATATTTTCTTCTAATTTTTAGTCAAACATCAATCGCGATGTAAAAGTTTGAGTAGGTACTTAATTGTTATCCTACTAATATTATAAATGTGAAAGTTTGTATGTTTGGATGTTTGTTACTCAATCACGCAAAAACGGCTGAACGATGGATGAAATTTGGTATACAGATAGTTTATAACCAGGATTAAGACATAGAATACTTTTGACCCCGGTAGAAAGTTCCCGTGGGATAATTTCCGACATACATGCGGGCGAAGCGGCTGCCAAAAGCTACCTAATAATATAAACATATGTATGACCGGTGTGTGAAAAGTCAAAAAATCACAAAATTGCAGGCCGACGTCGAGCGAAAATTATGATGCGCATGATATCAATCCGCTTTTAAATATTTAATAATTATGTTTAAGTAATAATTATTTTATTATTATTTTTTTTTTAATTTTTTTTTTATTTTTTTTTGCATGTCGCGGGTTCGATTCCCGCACGGAACAAATATTTGTACGACCTACAAGTATTTGTTCCGAGTCTGGGTGTTTTTCTATCTATAATATGTATGTATTTACAAAAAAAAAAAAAATGTATATATGTAGTTTATCAGCCATCTCGTTACCATAACACAAGCTTTAGGTTGCTTAGCTTGGGGCTAGATGGCGTTGTGTGATATGTCCAAAACATATTTATTTTATTTTATTTATTTATTTATTTATTTTTTTTTTTTTTTTTTTTGAGGCCTCTATGCAAGATTATATATTGTAGAAGTTTGTAAAGTTAACTGAAATAAATTTATTTATTTATTTATTTTTATTTTATTTTATTTATTTTATTTTATTTTACTTACTCCACAGTACAACCTTGTGGAGTCCGAAGTACCATATTACAGGTATGTGCCCGACCCAGTTCTCGAGAATGGCCACGCCACATTGTAGTGGGATCGATCTATCATCATTGACAGGACTATTGTAGCCAATAAGCCTAATATTGTGGTGATAGATCGACGAGAGCGCCGTGCAGTGATTGTTGATATCGCTGTCCCTCATGACAAGAATCTCGTGAAAGCTGAGAAAGATAAAAAAATCAAGTATCTTGACTTAGCACACGAGGTTGTCGACATGTGGGACGTGGACTCTGCAATCATTGTACCGATAATCGTTACGGTAAATGGCCTAATAGCGGAGAGCCTCGACCAACACCTCAGGAGGCTCTCATTGCGCGGCTGGGTCAAGGGCTTGATTCAGAAAGCAGTAATCCTGGACACGGCACGCATAGTAAGGAGGTTCCTCTCCCTAGAGCCCTGACCACCGGTAGCTTGGACCCTGTTCCCGATACCGGTGGGCTACTATTTTTTATTTATTTATTTATTTATTTATTTATTTATTTATTTAACATGTGGAAAACCAACAGCTTAACTTATAAACAATAAATATACTGAAATAAGAAACATGAAGCCAATTACAGGTTTTCACGGCTAGCAATACAGTAATTATAATAAGAGATCTTACACACGACAAGATATCAAGAAAAGATGAGCACCAATCGTCAAATCGGCACCGCCAAACATAAGGAATAGATTACAAAAAAATTAAGTAAAATATGAAACAGAACTATTATTAACACTAAGAATTAATTTTGAAAAATTCCAGGTTCAGCCTATTGCGTACGCTTGAGCCTTTGGTTGAAAACAAGTCAAAAGAGAACTGCTTGCATAGGTCATTAAAGTCTTTACTCACTCGCACTAAATATGAGTTTTGCCTGTAGTTGGAAGAAGACAACGGAATAGCTATAGGAGGATTAAATCTGAGAGTTCGCTGGGGAACATTAAAGTACAGCTTACGTAGAAGCTGCGGACAGTCCACCTCATTTGATACAATTTTGAGCAAAAATGTACAATCTGCCAATCGACGACGGTCAGTAAGTGGTTGTAGGTGAAATTTCCTGCAGAGATCCAAATATTCACAACTGTGGTATGGTATGCGCAAACGATAGCACAGAAACCGAACAAATCTTTTTTGTACACCCTCTATGCGATCAATGTGCACGCCATAACGCGGGTTCCAAATTTGAGAAGCATATTCTAAATGACTTCTCACAAATGAGCAATACAAAATCTTAATAGTTTTTACTTTCTTAAAACACGCAGCTAGTCTCATAACAAAACCTAATGCTTTGGATGCTTTAGCCACTATTTGCTCAACGTGAACATTAAACTGAAGTTTAGAGTCATGATATACGCCCAGGTCACGAACACCGCCACATCTCTGCAGTAGCTGACCTTTCAGCTTATAGGCGGTATGAAGTGGAAAGCGTTTTCTGCTAAACGAAATTACTGAACATTTAGTAGGGTTTAGGTCTAATTTATTGACGCGACAGTATTCATCAAGTCTTGATAGGTCAGATTGGAGAGCATCCATATCACTAAATGATGATATAGAAGAATATATCTTCATATCATCAGCAAAACAAAGAAGATTAGAGTTATGGAAACACGTGTCAATATCGTTTACGTAAATAATGAAGAGTAACGGGCCCATCAGGGAACCTTGGGGAACACCACTAGGAACCGAAACCCAGCTCGAAATGTAGTTGCTGACAACTACAGCTTGAGACCTGTGATCCAAGTAAGACGAAAACCAGCGAAGTAGATCACCTCTAATACCAATGTTAAATAGTTTTGCTTTAAGTAAGTCATGATCAATTCTGTCAAACGCTTTACTATAGTCCGTATAAACGACATCAACCTGCGCCCCTTTGTCCATACTAAGTGTTAAAAAGTCATTTAGCAAAGCTAGGTTGGAGACTGTTGAACGACCCTTTAAAAACCCGTGCTGTGAAGGACTAAAAGATGAACTAAGTGCTGCGTAAACCTGATCATAGACTAATCGTTCAAAAACTTTAGCCAGTATACACAGTTTGGAAATCGGTCTATAATTAACTATTTCGTTTTTGTGGCCTTTTTTATGGACTGGTGTTATAAAGGCAGACTTCCAAATATGAGGCACCGTACAAGTTGATAGGGATTTTTTAAATAATAACGATATCGGTAAGGCAATAGTTTTATTTTATTTTATTTTATTTTACTACATTGGGACACAAAACAATTACATGTTATAATATTACTATAAAAGTTATGAGGTGAAGTGGGCTAGGGTAAACATGTAATCCACACTAATGTCCGCGGAATAAATATACTAGGGTAAGTTTGAAAAAGAACGCGCGTCAGGCCACAAGCAGCATTTTGAGGAATTGAAATTATTGAAGCAATTCGACGGCCATTTTTTTAAATTTTGTAAGGGATAAAGAGAATAAATCAAGATCAATAAAGTGTGTGTTATATGTTTGTAAGAGACGGCGAAGAGGTGCCCGCTCACCAGCACGGGTTCTGCACTGTGCAGTGTGGAACAGCCGGGGAACGCGCACCCCTCGCCGCATTACAGTTCTGTAGTTTTAGCACAACCAATCAGGAACACAGATGATAAATGGTCCGGGCCTGCTGATTTTGAGGGATCTAGTTTACTAAGTAGCTTACCTACGTCATCAATGTTAATTTCAATGGAATGAATATCGGAGAGTAAATTAGGATTAGAAGTAGTTTGGGAAGAACAATTACCATGGGATGGGTCAGAGTAGCTGCCAGGGCTGAGAAACGTAGAATAAAAGTTATATATAAGTTAACTAATTTGAATAAGTTAGCTAATTTGAATTTGGAATTATGTTCTTTAAAATTTAAACTTTCAATGATACCAAAACCAGCCAGATACAAATAGTATAGTCAAAGAGATTTTATTTTAAGTTCATACATACTATAATGCGAAAAGACTTTTTCCCCAACCTAATATTTATTATTTACATTTTATGTATGTAAATACATACATAAAGAGCTTGGCATATCGCGAAAAAAATTTTTTTACGGTACCTTCTGTACACGTAAAGAGGGGATGTTTTTTTTTCTCGTCTACCCCATGATGTGGGGTGCTGTTGGATGGGTCTTTTTTAAAAATATTGCGAGTTTGTAAAACTATTTTTAGATTTAGGGATCTGTTTCTGAAATAAAAAGGGCTAATAGTGCTAAAGTAGTATTTAAAGTGCTAATTTTTGGTATAGTCAAGTGTCCCCCTCGCTGCCAGCTAAACGATTAGTTTGGATGGGTGAAAAATTCACGATAGTAGTATTATTTAACGAAGTTAAAAGGAAAACTATCACAGCTAAGTAGGCTTTTCAAGTTTACGAGTAATAGTCAAACAATTACGGAACCCTTCATTGTGCGTGGTCTGACAAGCAGTCGGCCGGTTTTAATTTAATTACTAATGATGGTTTTCTCTATAATATAAGATCTTAGAAAAACATGGTAAACGATTAATACAATATTTAATTAAAAATACACATTACTTCAAAGCTAGGCTTAGGGAAGTTGAGCACAATGTATGAATATTATGATGGCAATGTGGTGGACTAGTAGTGGCAGCTTCTAACGACGCGACTATCACCGATGCCCATTGCACGGCTGTTTCAGAATGTACTTCACAAGAGGTATCTCCAACGCTGGGATCCTTTACTTAGTGTGTGCCATCGAGACCCCGTCTCCGGAACGCGCTAACGGCATTTCGTTAGGTACTGGCAATAGGTTCACGAACGGTACCGCGGGCAGTGACGGCAGCGTATAGGAACGCTCACCATGCACTTTGATTTACAACATTCGACGCGGCGCCAGAACTACCCCCTAATGTGAGTGTTACGATAACTCTGCCTTGCAAGACTTGATTTTCCAATATGTCTGCGCGTTCCAGTAATCTACGTGTATTAATTAACACATTTGACTAAACGGCGACGCAAAGATTTCTCATTGTCATTGTCGTCGTTATTTTTACATTTCCTTTTTTTATGGTGTCCAATTATTGAGAATAATAAAACGAAGCAATAGATACACGGTCAAGTGAGTCAGACAAGAATAAAATAAAGTCAAACACGGTACTTGATGGAAACACTAAAAGTTATTATAACAAGACTTACGTAGGCTGCAACAGCTCTATCCCGCTTCTTAGCTACAAAAGCTCGGAAAAACAAGGTAACAGATTGATAAAATATTTAATTAAAAATAGACATTACCCAGTACAGTAGGTTGATGTTAAGCCGTCGCTGTCCGCGAGGATAAAGGGGTCGAACGCCTCGGCGCGCCGCCTGCGCGTTGCTATCTTCGCAGTTGTCAACTTCATTACGGTTCTCGAGCGCCATCTCCCTTACAAAATAAAAAGAGAAGTCCTGACTGGGTTACTCATCAACGCCCAGCCCAAACCCTTGGACCTAGAAAGCTGAAATTTTGGACACATAGGTTTCCTTTATAATGTATACAAGGAACAAGGAAGGAATTCCCGGTAGTATGTTCCCGTGGGATATTTTCCGACATCCAACATCCGGCGATGCCGCTGGCAAAAGCTGTGCTCTATAATGTTATTGGGCCAAACTGGAAAGTGGCGATAATGTTTAAAATGTTGGGACTATAATATAATGCCCCACCATCGTATCTCTACGTTGACGTCGTGGTGGGGCTTGCGCGCTCCGAACTCTAGGTTAGTGCCGGTAGAGGTCGAAACAGGTCTAGAGTGAGGAGCCAGACCAAGAGAGATACAGAAACCCGCAGGGCAGCATGTGGCGAGCTGTTGGGCTGTAGCGACCTCACGGACCCTATCTTCTGGGAGAAGTCTTGTTCCTCATCTCTGGCTTGCCTTTATTGACCGACTGGAGTGAACACTGACGGGAACAGAGCGCTCCTACCTCATTTTTGCCTTTATTGGCCGGCTTGAGTGGAGATTCGCAAGAGCAAACGTGCTTGGAGGAAGGGAGTAACTAAGTGTTGTAGGGATCTTGACCATCATCCGGGCTCTGGGATTGTTTTGAGAGCCGTGGAAAACCTCTCCACTGCAACATTCAGGCAACATGTCCTGAGGTGCTTGAGGAAGCACCTCAGGACATGTTACCCCTTGTCGCTACGTCACTATGTGCTAGCGACCGTTTCCGGGGGCTCATTATTGAGTGTGCAAGTCACCCCCTGGCATTTTAATTGTGTATGTTATATAAACTTGTGTTTTGTTTATAATATCTTTGTTCTATTTTTTTTTTTGTTGTCTTTTTTATGATTATGTTATATTTACTGTATGAGTTAATGTAATTGGTCCACAAACCGTATTAACATAAATAAATAAATAAATTGGTAAGGCAGGGGGCATAGTTCTTCCATAGTACAAGGTACCCGATCCACTATAGCCACCCAAACCCATAACTCAATGTTTTTTTTTCCATGTTCTACAATAATCCTGCACCAGCCGGGGGTTGTCCTTGGGTGCACTTGCATAGTGCATACGCGGATAATCGTCGGCTGGTGCCTTCCTCGTCATTTAAAATTGTCTAAGGGGCCTCTGCGAGGTAGCTTCGGCCCCTCGTACGCCTTCCAAAGGTCCGGGACCCCAGGGTCCCGAGATATGTCAAAGACAAGAAAAGTAATAATAATAATCAATTTATTATCAGGCAACTAGGCCAACTATGTTGGGGTCGGCTTCCAGTCTAACCGGATGCAGCTGAATACCAGAATTTTACATGGAGCGACTGGCTATCTGACCACCACAACCCAGTTACTGGGTAATACGATACCCCTTTGGTAAGACTGGTTGTCAGACTTTCGGGCTTCTGATGACCCGTAACGACTGTCAAAGATCCACGAATGACAGCAGGGACCAA
The DNA here is from genome assembly GCA_946251885.1 of Cosmia pyralina. Taxonomy (NCBI): domain Eukaryota; kingdom Metazoa; phylum Arthropoda; class Insecta; order Lepidoptera; family Noctuidae; genus Cosmia; species Cosmia pyralina. The sequence continues at coordinate 4,657,575 of OX276355.1, read as the reverse complement.
CGGCGTAACGTGCTTTCCGAGGCACGGAGGAGTCTCGGTATGTAAAGATGGTCACCCATCCACGGACCGACCCCGGCAAGCGTAGCTTTACCTGATGGATCGACCCGTGCGGCTGTTATTACTTAGCCACGAGCTCCTCTTTTCCGCTCTGACAATTATCTACTATTGAAACAATTTAAGCTCCGCCCAGAGCGAGAGAAGTCATTTGATGATTTCCCATCCACAAAAAAAAAAACCTACTAAAAAGTGAAAAATAAAAACTTTTTTACAAAAGAAAAACAACCGACCGAAATAAAACTGCAAAGTGAAAAATAACTTTAATTTCGGAAGTCGGTGGCAAAACACTAAAATACAGATCCAAAGACACCGACTTCCGAAATTAAAGTTATTTTTCACTTTGTAGTTTTTTTTATGCGTTAACATTTGCCTTCCAGTAGTTATAGCACTAAATGGCGGAATGTGTCGGTACTTAACCAAATATTATTACATGTGTGAGAATTCATTTATTGCATAATCAATCAATCTGCCTAGCCTTTTCCCAACTATGTTGGGGTCGGCTTCCAGTCTAACCTGATGCAGCTGAAAACCATTATTTTACATGGAGCGACTGCCTATCTGACCTCCACAACCCATTAATTGCGTATTGCGAATAAATTGCTTATTCGTAAATAAAAACTGATAATTCATAAAAAGTTACCAGTGCAACGGTGTTCGACGGCATGCCGAAGTAATGAGTCATTCATGCACATCTTCGCGTAGACAAGTTTAACATAAGATTAAACAGATAGTCACCACTGTTGCACCATTATGACTAACGTTTTTAGCTTTCAATAGGTAAACAATAGAATTAAAATGTGTTGCGGCATAATTCAAATTCAATATTCGTGCCAAGTTTCATGTCTATTAACTCAAGGAATAAGATTTTTCATACAAACTTTGGACCCCAGTTTCACCCCCTTAGAGGGTGAATTTTGATAAATCCTTTCTTAGTGCACCCCTAAACCTCATAAAGAACCTACGTGCCAAATTTGGAATCTCTAGACCCAGCGGTTTGGGCTGTGCGTTGATATGTCAGTCAGTCAGTCAGTAAGTTTCTTCTTCTTTTATATATTTAGATTTTACATCACGCTACGACACTTAGGAGTCGAACAAAAAGAAAAATAGTCAGAAATAATGCTGAACGAAAACGAAGTAGTAGCGCGGGCGGGCGATGTAACGCGACGCGATGCGTGGGGGCCGATTTTAAATGAAACGTTGTGTGAGAACCCCGGGGCATAGCCAGTAGCCCAGTAACAGAATAAAAGGAAATGATTCAATATGTAATTTCTGTGCTAGTCAAGGGATTTCTTGCAACTGCCCGCGTATGTGTGATTCTGCACATATTGACTAGTACCTGGGCGACCGAGCTCTGCTCAGTTGAAAATAGGGAAAACGAATTTTCCCAGAAATGAGACATAGGTAGTATTGCATAAGGTACAGTATTGTATATGTTACGGTCAGCAACAGAAGTCGGTTAACACTGCTATTTTTTGACATCATCTAAATTATCACAAAATGATACGACCATCTGCTTTTTAGCATTTCATTTATTAGATAAGAATTAATTTTCTTTAAAATTTACATCTGCTCCGATTTTGATGAAGTATTTTTCTCAATAATTAAGATTTAGAAAACTGAAATGTTTATCGACTTTTGTTGCTGACTGTATCTACTTTAAAAATATATATCAGCGAAGCGAATTTGAGGGGAAAAATTAATTAATTAATATTATAATAAAAAAAAAAATAAAAAAAAAATATTTTACTGTTTGTTACCGTCATAAATTACGAACAAAAAGATTTTAACTGTTAGTAGCTGTCAATACGATAACGTTTTGTTGACGCCCAAAAACGCAGAGTATGGAAAATGGAAACCATAGATAATTATTATTTCTTTGATGGAATCGTTTTTGCTAAGAGTTTGAAACTTAGGTTTCCATCATGGAAACCTAAGTTTAAACTCTAAGCAAATACCAGTATCGGAGACGGCAATGAAGACTCAAACTCAAAGCATTTATTTCAAATAAACCAATTACAGGCACTTTTGAATTGTCAATGGGTCGCTCAGTCAGAAAGATGAAGCTAGTTGCCCATTCCAAAGCGTAGTAGATCCCTATGGAGAAGAACGGGCAAGAAACTCCACGGACACTCATCAAATCATAATATTTTTACAAAATATTGGTTACATCGTTCATGTTGAAAATATACATGTGAGAACGATGTAGAAAGACGTGCACGTTAAAAATCGTCCGTAATAAAAAGATAAAAACTTGGATTCCAGACGTTCATTGATCATGGTTATGATGCTGTACGGTATATGCAATAACAAATTTAATTGTACTGAGCTCACAAATGGATTGTGTTACGTAGTACCTAGAACTCGGCGGGAGGTGCGCGTACCTCAACTATTCTACACTGCGCGATGTAGAACGAAGGCTGGGGTGCGAGCCCCTGTCCGCCGACTTTTAGAAACCTATAACTCACAATTCATTGGTTTTGATATTTTCGCGTTGCCGCAATCTAAATTTAAAAGACTGGTTTCACAATCTCTTGCAAGTCGCCAATAAGACGGTTGCTTATGTCATCCGCTTTCTTCGATTCGTCGGTATAATTATAGTGTTTTTTCTTATAAATATGTACTTTTTATTATTTTCTTATTTAACATGCGTTCGCTGTCATACTTCAATGTTATTTCGTGGACAATAGTGTGGGTTATACGTTTTTTTCGATTGTATAATTTAACTACTTTGTTAATGCTGTAATGTATAACTGTTTTTTGTCCCAAATAAATAAAATAAAATAAAACTAAAACAACTATATTAACTATTAAAATTAAAAATAACTAACACTTAAAATAAGTATACTTAACTTGGTCCACTTTTAAAATTCTGGTAAAAAAACACTTCCTCTCTCTTTAAACATCATTATTACATGTATAGTTCCTTGCTCTTGTTTCATGTTTATTATTGTATAAGTATAGGTATATAAAAAAAAAAAAAATAAAAAAAAAAATGTATGTAAGTATATGTTGTATATGTATATATTACACCACGGACTACCTGCAGAATTGTCTCTCCTTGTCCAGAGGTTGTCTGTAAAAGATCGCTTTTAGCGATAAGACCGCCCATTGTGTCACCCTATGTAAAATTTCAACATTCATACCTAAATCATTCATACATAAAGAGTATTCTATTCTATTCTAAGCCATGACAGCTAAGAGATGACCAGTCCCCAACTGACGGCGCCCGTTCACGAACATGACGCATGGATCAGCACCAATTTAGCTCAACCATTTTGAAGGGAACTTAATGATCCAACACATACACCACCACCAGCGAGACATTTGAGTGAGCATGACATACTCTCAACCGCCAGGGCACATTCAAGTCAGTGAAAGACGTACCCAGTAAAAGGTAGCTTAATAGTAGCTACATAGTGCTCACACATGTGCTATGCAATTATATAATACTAAGGGATTGAATATAAACACTTTGATTAAAGATACACTCCTACCAACTTATCTGTGAAATGGCAAAAATTGGAACTACGGCCGTCATGTTGAATTCTCATTCGATTGTGTCGACGCATCGACGGTGCCGTCCTCTTTCAGTTCACAGATAAGTTGGTAGGACTGTAGTTGTTATTTAGCATTGATATTTAATATTCACGTCAAGAGATGGCGCCTCGAAAAGTTAATCGAGATTTAACAAAAGCCAAGAGTTTTTAAAATTTGTTATTAAAAACTCTTTGGCCTGTGTTAATAAACATCTCCTCTCAAGCACCTTAAGCAGTGGTGTTGCCCGGAGGCGCCGCCGGCGGCGCCGCGTGGCGTCACCCGAATGTCTAATATTTTTCATACACTCACAATAATATTTGTAAACCATTGCCAGTTTAGGAAAAATATTCGGCATTGATTTAGTTTAATTTCGATGCAAAATAGGCTAATGTTTACTACGAGACACTGGAGCTTGGTGCTCAATAAAACGTAGAAGTTTTACTTTAAACAGGGAACTTAATTTAAATAACTGTAGAAAACGTTACACTTCGTTCTATTATAATTTAGATACATTTAGGTATAAAAAAAAATAGAAAAAAGTTTTTATTTTTCACTTTTTAGTTGTGTACCTACCCCACACAAATTCTAATACCACTACCGGCAAAACAAACTAGAACATCATCCATATAAAATTGTGGAAAAAATACGTATTATTGAAGCTAACTCAAAAACTATCAAAGCAAAGTTAATCAATTTTATATGGGACCAACTGTGATGTATACCCTCTCGAATAAAACAAAAAAAAAATCAAATCGGTCCAGCCATCTTCGAGTAATCGGGGAACATACATAAAAAAAAAAATGGTTTTTTGTGCTGACTTGTACGGATCAATGTCACCTTCTTGAGAATGTTTTTTCAATGTACTTTTTATAAAGTCAGGTAGAAATTTTTCCTTAGCTGATTTATTTTGTTCGTGAACTACCGCCACTTATGTGCGCCTTATGAAAACGAAACAGCAGCAACTTGACACGGACACTATAATGTCAGCAAAAATTCAGGCGCAAACAGCTAATATTTACAATTTTGTAGCTTTTTTAGACAAATGAAAACTAAAAGTTATAAAAAAATGTATTGAATATGTTTTATTTTATTCTAAAATTGAAAAAAAATAAACATTGGTGCCGATTCTCTTGTGAACGCACTAAACTAAAATTAGAGAATCGCTATCTTTTACTAACAGGCAGCGCGAGAAAAGGACGGCTATAGCTATGAACTAAGTTGGAGATGTCAAACTAGTTCACGCCTTGCGCTTCACCGTGTTTTTTAGTCGACATGTTTTTACGTGTCGTCTAAATGGCTATGGAAAAATTAGTTCTAACTAATTTGACAGCTCTAATTTACTTCCGTCCCTTTCTTGTCATAATAGAGAGAAAAAGCTAGCAATATCCTAAATTAAGTTTAGTTTGTGCACAACAGAATCGGCACCATTATACTATGTTTCTTAACCTCACTGATAAAAAGTATGCATGCAAGTGTGGGCGGCGCGGCGCGGCGGCGGTGAAATCGAACCGAACCGAATCTTTTTGCGTAAAAAAACATTTTTACAAAAAAAAAAACAGACTTCCAAAAAAAAACTACAAAGTGAAAAATAACTTTAATTTCGGAAGTCGGTGTTTTTGGATCTGTATTTTAGTTTCTTGCCACCGACTTCCGAAATTAAAGTTATTTTTCACTTTCATTTTTTTGGAAGTCGGTTTGAAAAAAGTTTTTTATTTTTAACCGACTACAAAAAAGGAGGAGGTTTCTCAATTCGACCGATCAATTACAACAACCGAACAAACCGACCAAACAAACAACTTTAATTATGGGACCAAACCTGAAACCGCGAAAAAAAAATCAGTTACTCCCTACTCTCATGTTCGCATAACTTGTGAAAATTTAGGGAGCGGCTGATTTTTTTTTCGCGATTTCAGGTTTGGTCCCATAATAAAAGTTGTTTGTTATCATGAGTACAAACATGTGTTTAAGTATCGGTCACTAAATTACCAGTCACCCATATACATATACGGTCGAATTGTGTAACCTTAACCTCCTTTTTTTGAATTCGGTTAAAAAATACGGAGAAAACGAATTTCCCCAGATATGAGACCTAGATAGATCGATTTTTTGTCCCCGTAAACTCCTATATTGCAAGTTTCATCGCAATCGTTAGGGTCGTTTTCGTGAACGTGATTACAAATATATACAGGATGTTCGCCGCATGGACCGACACAATTTTTTGGGAGATTGGGGGGGTCATTTGCTAGGTTTCACCCAAAGATTACAATGTCCTAAGTATGACGGTAATTGAGATATTTTTTTCTTTGAATTACCCGAAATCTCGCCTTTAAATCATTATATTTTTTTTGTTTATGGTTGTAATAGAATAAAATAACTTTTATTATAGTCTACAATATATTTTTATTTCCAATAATAAATATAATTTATGCCCATTCTGATTGTTATTTTACTGTACTAACACAGTTTAAAAGATTTCTGTCATACTAACCATTCACATTTGTTATTTTTTTGTACTAACATAGTTTATAAGATTTCTGTTATTAACCTTTTCTATGGACTTAGTTGTCTGAAAATAAACAATTTTTTTTTTTTTTTTTTAATAAATATTTTAGTTGTTAGTTAAATATTTTGTATTATTTGTCTACTTCATAGTTCGCTATGTGCAAAAATTTAATAGACCGAGATAAATTGACGTTAATTAGCACGCACTTTTACTTAGATAATGTTTCCGTCCTTATCTTGCATTTTTAGTTTGACAGTTGTGCGACAGTGACAAAAATAATGCTTAGCCAAAGCTCATGCTACGTAAGTAACGTTTTTAAATTCCGTTCAGTGATATTGTTAGTTCCAGTTTTGAGCACTGGTTTAGATAATGTTTGTGGCTGCGACCGACCGCCCACGGAAGATGGAACTGCCACTCCCCGCGTGCGGGGAAAGTAAGCCACGCCCATCAAGCTACTATTTATTTTCAAGTATAGGGATAGGGATATCAGTTTGGCAATAGGTCCTGTTCTGAGGGACAGTGGGTTAAACCCCAAGAATGTCATACGTAAGTAGGGGACCTGTTTCGTATGTCGGTGGTTCATTAATCACAAGATAAGGATGCACACACACAAGCATATGAACAAAGTACCTAAAAGGAATCGCGCACTCGATAAAAACCTGTATAATATAAATACTACCGACGATGATGATTACCATCGCGAAGTTCGTGGACATTTGCAGTGATGCACTTTTCGACCTTTTTATTATGGTAACAAGATTCAAAAGTGCTCTACCGCAAATGTCCGCGATCATATTATAACCTGTATACAGTATACAGCGAAATGAAACAACTATACTTGTTGTAGAAATAAATGGTGTTGCGGCCGTGCGAATTTCGCAATGATGTCTAGAGAATAAATGAGATAATATACAGGAAAGTAACTCTAGCGGTATTATTACAAAATTGTTTACTTTGTCTTTTGACATGGTTTACACTTTAAACACAGTAATTACATCATACTCGTACATACAATCGTCCGACGAAGCCCGAGCTGCATACCAAGTTTGGCGGAACTACGTAAGCAGCTTGGGCTCCAAACCAAACAAAACCATCCAGGTAGTAATAAGAACGTACCTAACCGTGATTCAAAATCAATCTGTCCAGCCTTTTCCCAACGATGTTGGGGTCGGTTTCCAGTCTAACCGGATGCAGCTGAACACCAGTATTTTACATGGAGCGACTGTGACGTAACAGTAGTGCGAGGAGCTCGCGGCTAAGTAATAACAGCCACACGGGTCGTTCCGTCAGGTTAAACTACGCTTGCCGGCATTGGTCCGTGGATGGTTGACCATATTTACACACCGATACTCCTCCGTGCCTCGGAAAGCACGTTAAGCCGTTGGTCCCGGCTGTCATTCGTGGATCTTGAACAGTCGTTACGGGTCGTTAGAAGCCCGAAAGTCTGACAACCAGTCTTACCAACGGGTACCTATCGTATTACCCAGTTACTGGGTTGTGGAGGTCAGATTGGAACTGGACGTTTAACGTTTAACTTTTATAATAGTACATTTTGATACAAGTGGAGAATTTTTGTTATTGCATTCGAGGCGGAATTAATACCCGAGCCGTAGGCAAGGTTGTTTTTAAGCAGAGAACTGCAATAAAAAATGTCCACGTGTATCAAACGAGGTTTTCAATACACTTTTGAAGAAATAAAAATAAAATAACAAAAAATATTTTTGTCATGAATCACTGGAAACACGCTCGCAAATCATCAGCGTGATAAGGCCCTTGGGTTGATGTAACAATAAAACAATAATAAACAAAACACTTCTTTACTTATAGAATATTCTCTCAACATTACTAAACTAAAATAAATCTAAAATGGCACTTTACGAGTAGGATCTTAAAAACGAATAATCATAATTATTCTGCTATTTGTCTAATTGACTACATTACATCAAAACATCACGCCTTGTTTCCCCGATGAGTAGAGCCTTTGCTCTACTCATCGGGGAAACACACCTAGTCATACTATAGGTAAACATACTATAGGTACACCTTTGTGTACCTATAGTAGGTATACCCATATTTTGCTAATTATGTTTAAGTCCCATGTGATAGGGCGAGCCTATTGCCATCAACCGGGCTGCTAATGAGAAATTCTTGAAGGAAAAATCTAATAACTCTATGCCCGACCCGAGAACCGAACCTCATGTTCAGCAGTAGCGTTTGCGACCACTTGATCAACTGGACAGGTTTTTATACGAGTACAAAATTAGACTATACTCAAAAACGGTCTTTAGAACAACCTATGAGAACCAAGAAACATTTCCAGCAGTGATTTACAACTTATATACAGTTCTTAGCAAGAATGAGAAATATAATAGTAGCCGCTATCGCCTGGAAGGAATTGATTAAACAGAATGCATCGGTCACTACAATCACTTCAAGATAGGATAAAATATCGGTAACAAAAACTTGTAAACTCGTCAAACAAACCAATATGAATGAGATGATACAAGTTCTTATGATTTCGGTAAAATTTCTATTAGAGTTGTTGCGTCTGGTTATGATGACGTAGAAGATTCTACAGAAAAACAAAACATTCACGGTCAAAACGATAAACTTTGCCCACGAGTGAGCTTGATAGTATTCAAGAAAATGATTCCACTTAAGAAAGACTGGGCACAACACTCCTATGGGTATCGTAAGGCTCCAAATCAGTAGAGACAGAACGACGAAATTCCACTTTTGCACCGCAAACACTAGCACTACTTTGTCGTACAAACTCTTCGTGTACACAAACATCCAACACACTAGCACGGTATCAGTCTGCAGGTACAACGCGAACGTCACGTCCTTTGTGTACAAGTTAAACAACCCGTAAGACATCATGAACTCAAGTATCGAGTTTATCAGTCTCGCTACTGTCAGCTGCGTGAGGATCTTCTGGTCAATTTTCCTTATCTTGGGTCTGATTATGAAGAGCACCAATTGCAAAATTAAGCATAGCGATGATAGAACAATCCCAGTGATCCAGATATATTTCACCATTTCACTTGGCTCCTCGCCTAAATCCTCAGTCATATCGGTACTATTATCTTGGGTTACGTTAGCCATCGTGTTACAATGACCTGCTGCGCCGGCGCGGGTCACTATGATACTGAGGTTGCGCCTGCGAGGATTTCACCCTAAAGCTCGCTGCTACTAACTTGTTGCATGAATAATTTATAAGTATGTACTTGAACACTCATACTTATAAAAAGTTTTACTGTTGGTCGTTAACCCAGTAGGTGCGTCAGATATTCCCGCCTGATGCATAAATAATATAATTACGATTCGAATTGAATGGTCACAATTTTGAATTAAAATACAACCATAACCATTGAACTGAAAAAAAACCATTACTTATGTTCAAAGAGGGCTTTTGATTTATTCAATACCACCAACAGCATAATCATAATGAGCAATATTTGTGTATATCAATTACGTTATTATAAGTAGATCATCGTTGATTTACGAGTATATACATAGAAATATAAAAAACAGGAGAAGTGGCATGGAGGCGTGTCTGTGTCCACGCGTTATGCGCACGCTGTGCCTTTACTCGCCAAATGGCCGTTTCCGCGAACTAGTACGCTTTCGACCGTGGTCACGATAAATTATAAAAATGCCGTGTTGTTCAGTGGTTTGCTGCAAAAACCGAAGTGATAATAAAAACTTCGTATCTCACGGAATCACTTACCATATGTAAGTAAAAGTATTTTACTGTATTTATCTTTAAAATCATAAAAAACAACAAATCGTAAAATATTTCTTTCTTTTACTACGTTATTTTTGTTTTTAAATATCGCAGCGGTTGTACTATTTTTGCAGCAAATACATTGCTCCTTAACCACTGTCTTAAGTATGTCGCTAAGCGACTGGACAAGCAATGTAAAAATAACAAAACGATACTTCATTTACGCGGAGCGTCGCATAGTACAGCCGCTGTGTCTTGCGGCGAGATAGTGATGAGGTTAAGATCCACTAAAGTAGGCTATCGATAATAATGTCGATTGCCCAACGAATATTATATTGCTATTATAGTTTATTTTTCAATTTGTCAACCGTTTTAGCCCTGTTGGAACACTTGAAAAGATGTCAAGTACGGTTGGAAAACCTTTGAGAATGTAAAATAATCTTTTTTACTGTTTTTGATTATTTTACCTAGTTGAGAAATGCATAACCAACGGTCGTAAAGTAAGTTTTTTCTTTTTTTTAGTTAGTTTAGTTTTTTGGAGTGTTTTTGGGTTTAAATTATCGCATCTTCGTGCTATTTCCTTACTTTTTTTTGGTTTTGGTATTTTACTTCCGCTAAAGTCTTTAACTATGCACCACAAGATTCGAATGCGTTGTAGTAATCGGTATGGTTCAGATAAAATATTAGTGATTTTTGCTTAAAATAAGTCAACATATTCATGCTATTTATTTGTTATGCATGAGTATGGCATGTGTTTGTTTTCATATATTTAACTATTTCTTAACTAAGGGTTTTTTTTTAATAACAAAAGCCTATTCGCCTGTTGCCTGCTACCTGCTTACTCATCGTGAGGTTAAGAAGTATAGACCGCGCGGAACTAGTTGACCGCGCCGGTATGTGAGCGGTGGGATGGAGGAGCGGGGGCGCATTACTCAGTACGTGCGTTGCGAACCGCCGCCTCACCCCTGTCTCAGCGGTCAACTAGTTCCTAGACTATAGACTATAGCTTAAGATACTTATTATGTAAATGATAAATAAGTTCTTATAGTACCTTTTTAGCTTCCCAAAAGATACAAATACAAAAAAAGAATGGATTGATGCCACAGGAAGGCCACCTAACTGGTTCCCAACAAATTATAGCACCATATGCTCAATTTACTTTAAGAAAACTCGAGCCTCTAAAGAAAACAGGCTTTTTGAATGGGCAATCCCAAAATTAAGAGTACCTACGTCAAGTACTGAACAAATACCTCCACTTTACAGGTCAGTCAGTAAACACATCATAACAGGGTTCAACAATTCCTATGGTTTCACAGCCTAAACCAACTTAACCGGATTGTTTTAATTTATCGATTCGTGTTTTTTTTTAATATACATTTTTTTTAAATTTAAAATATATAATACTTTCTGGACATATCATTTTTTATTTTATTTTCAGGACCCCAAATTTTTCTTGTACTAATAAATGGAAGTATCGATAACTTTCCGATTTAGTCAATCACTAGCGTATATGTAAAATAAATTGCTTTTTGCACAACACAATAATAGCGCCAGATGTTTTTGTGTGAGTAAGTTGTACGGTGCATGGTAAATGCACGCTGTGTGTGACGAGTTAAGGTTTATAATTGATTGTGTAGTATGTTCTGATTTATGAATTGCAAGTGTGTGCGCGACTTTGTATCTATTGCTTTTATTGAACTACATGTGTAGTAGTGGCGCGGTGGTGGGGCCAACCTAGCGACATCGGGTTCTGATACATTTTCAACTACCGGGCATATCTCCTTCTTTCATATATCTATGAGTATATACCTATTATTTGTAATCACGTTCTCGAAAACGGCTCTAACTATTTCGATGAAACTTGCACTAAGGGGTTTCTTGGGGCGAAAAATCGATCTAGCACGGTCTCAACCCGGGAAAAGTAAAAAAAAAAGAAGTTTTTCTCTATTTTCACCCGAGCAGAGCTCGGTCGACGAAAGACAAAATGACAGATTGTGGAAGGATTTCTACGGTGCGATGTCGAAAATAGAGAAACGAAATGTCACTTTGTATAGAAAGAGATGTGCCTATTCTTATACCTAATTAGCTTATTAAAACGGTTTTTGAAGTAATACCACTTCTAAAAAAATGATAAGCAAAATATAGACGCAAATTATAAATTTGCGTCTATATTTGGCTTATAATTATTAAACAAGTGCATGTCGGACCACGCACAATGAAGGGTTCCGTAGTTGAAAAGAATTTATCCCAAAAACAAACTTAAGAATGGATCCCAAAAACATAATTTTTTATGTCATAAAACTACAAATTAACAGTTTTCGAACTTTTTCCTTTACCGCTTTGCCGGAAGACCTTGCTTCTTGCCAAATTTCATTATTCTAGGTCAACAGGAAATAACCTATAGGTTTTAATTTACTTGCGAGTATCAACATATGTCGCTTAAATAACCGTATTTTTTTTATTGCGTTTACGATACTTAGGAGTTTAATTTTTTTATAAACTGTAAGGTTCCATAGACTTACGTATTTGATATTGATCTCAAATTGATACCTCCACGTGATCCTGAGAAAAGGGGTCTTGACAGACTATTTTTTTGTGATAGAATTACAAATTAACATTTTTCAGAGTTTTCCCTTTACTTGTGCTGTTTGTTTCTTGCCATATTTCATTATTCCAGGTCAACGAGAAGTACCCCTATAGGCTTTGATTTACTTGCGACGGTTGCGAGTTTCAAAATGTGTACGCATAGGCGTAGATCCAATGTCTTTTTTAGGGTTCTGTACTACAAAAGAAAAAAACGAAACCCTTATAGGATCACTTCGTTGTCCGTCTGTCTGTCAGTCTGTCTGTCTGTCAGTCTGTCAAGACTCTTTTTCTTAGAAACGCGTGGAGGTATCAAGTTGAAATTAATATCAAATACGTAAGTCTATGGTCTCTTGGAGTACTAAAAAACTCAAGCTTCTATGTCAACGCAATAACAACATACGGTCATTTATGCGACATATTTGGTACTCGCAAGTAAATCAAAACCTATAGGGTACTTTTCGTTGTCCTAGAATCATGAAATTTGGCGAGAAACAGTCTTACAGCACAAATAAAGGAAAAAATTCGAAATTGTTTATTTTTAATTTAATCATATAAAAAAAAATTCAAGTCTGTCAGTCTGTCAAGACCCTTTTTCTCAGGGGCACGTGGCGATAAACTCAAACTCAAACTCAAAGCATTTATTTCAAATAAACCAATTACAGGCACTTTTGAATTGTCAATGGGTCGGTCAGTCAGAAAGATGAAGCTAGAATAGAATAGAATAGAATACTCTTTATTATGCACACCATTTAAATTACTGGTTACAATTATTAGCTAGTTGCCCATTCCAAAGCGTAGTAGATCCCTATGGAGAAGAACGGGCAAGAAACTCCACGGACACTCTTTTAAATCATAATATTTTTACAAAATATTGGTTACATCGTTCAAGTTGAAAATATACATGTGAGAACAATGTAGAAAGACGTGCACGTTAAAAAGCGTCCGTAATAAAAAGATAAAAACTAAAACAACTAAATTAAATATTAAAATTAAAAATAAGCCATGGCAGCTAAGAGACGACCAGTCCCAACTGACGGCGCCCGTTCACGAACATGACGCATGGATTAGCACCAATTAGCTCAACCATTTTGAAGGGAACTTAATGATCCAACACACACGCCACCACCAGCGAGACATTTGAGTGAGCATGACATACTCTCAACCGCCAGGGCACACTCAAGTCAGTGAAAGACGTACCCAGTAAAAGGTAGCTTAATAGTAGCTACATAGTGCTCACACATGTGCTATGCAATTATATAATATTATGAGATTGAATCTAAACTTCATTGATATCAACTTCTACCCCTAAGGGGGTGAAGAGGGATAGTCAATTTTACAGGGCAGGTTTTACTGCGGGGCTTGATTAACTCGAAAATTGGTGTAAATAATCTTTCAGTCAAGTTACGGAAATATCCCAAACGGTTTTTTTTTGTATTCCACCCTTATGGGGGTGAAAACAGGGAACATAGTTTATATGAAAAACCTTATTCATTTGGTTAATTAACTTGAACGTTAGCACAATACTTGCCTAAGCAAGTAATAAAGTTTGTCATTAATAGTTTTTCCCCAGAGGAAAGGCTAGAGCGGGAGGGGGAAGAAGAGGGGGTGGTTAGGAAGGAAAGGGGGAATGGGAGGGGCTACTACTTTTTTTTTATTTCCCGTCATTATTAGGCACCGACAATATTATATATTCAATTAAAAACAAAAAAAATGGCGGGAATAGAATGCGGCATACATTTTTTATTTTAGAACTTACAAGTAGAATCTACAAGTATTCAATTTTACAAGCCCTGTAGATTTTTTTTGATAAACGTAATGTAGACGAACTTTGCACTTGGCTCATTCCAGTGCCTAATACAGTACGAATTTACTGACAACCAATTTTTGTCAGGTTCTATCAGTTGTCGTACGGTATCAACATTGGATTCTGTAACCGCTATTGCCGGCAGACCTTTACGTAAATTGTCATGGAGATTATCACGTCCACATCAAAATTCTCCGAATCACGAATACACAGAGCTGCAATATGGGGCTTCATCGCCAAATGCTAATTGGTGTTTCTGGCAACTCTATTGTTGACTTAAGCCACAGCCGCTATTGCGGCACACTTTCTAAAGGATAGGTACCATAATGAAAAAAATAAATGACAGTCTCGCAAATTACTCGTAAAAACTTTTTTACAAAAAAAAACAACCGACTTCCAAAAAAATACTAGAAAGTGAAAAATAAATTTGATTTCTGTGGATCTGTATTTTAGCTTTTTGCCACCGACTTCCGAAATTAAAGTTATTTTTCAGTATTTTTTTGGAAGTCAATTGTTTTTTTTTTTGTAAAAAAGTTTTTTATTTTTCACTTTTTAGTGGGTCAGTCTGTAATGTATCTAAGTTAAAATAGCCTAATGTCAACTGCTCATCACCTTCTATAAAATATTGCTTTTCCCGATACAAGGACGTTAATTGTTGAGGAGTTCTCCCAGTAAGGAACCAGGAGAACTGAAACTGATGGTGAAGTCACCATCAGCTCCACTTCAACATATGTATTGTGACGAGCATAAATTGCTTAGTAATAATCGAATCGCAATCCGTGAAATACGTGTTATTGACTAGTTCCGATGGCCATCTGTGGTCTTCCTTATCAGTTCCACTTCACCGAATGGTGCTTTCCGGGATGTGCATAACTCCAGCTTCCGCATAGGTGATAGAAGAATTCTACCTATGCCAATATTTAAAGTCTTAATTTAGCTGCCGCAAAAACTTCGTCAATATGAGTCATTTAGTGTGTGTTAGCTGGAGTGACGCCACCCCAGCTTCCTTATTCAGAACAGGCAAACGGCGGGTTAGAGTTTTGGACTAAAGTCAGAAAATTAAAGCATAATAGCTGCCATTGGCAGCAAAAAAAAATGTATTTGATAAGAAGAAAAATTAATAAACGAAAGAATAATAATAACCCCACCGCCGTATCTCTACGTTGACGTCGTGGTGGGGCTTGCGCGCTCCGAACTCTGGGTCTGTGCCGATGGAGTTTACTTTGCCGAAACAGGTCTAGGGTGAGGAGCCAGACCAAGAGAGATACGCGAACCCGCAGGCCAGCTTGTGGCGAGCTGTTGGGCAGTAGCGATCCCACGGACCCTATTTCCCGGGAGAAGTCTTGTTCTTCACCTCTGGCTTGCCTTTATTGACCGGCTGGAGTGAACACTGACGGGAACTCAAACTCAAATTCAAACTCAAAGCATTTATTTCAAATAAACCAATTACAGGCACTTTTGAATTGTCAATGGGTCGGTCAGTCAGAAAGATGAAGCTAGTTGCCCATTCCAAAGCGTAGTAGATCCCTATGGAGAAGAACGGGCAAGAAACTCCACGGACACTCTTTTAAATCATAATATTTTTACAAAATATTGGTTACATCGTTCAAGTTGAAAATATACATGTGAGAACAATGTAGAAAGACGGAACAGAGCTCCCACCTCATTCTTGCCTTTATTGGCCGGCTTGAGTGGAGATTCGCAAGAGCAAACGTGCTCGGAGGAAGGAAGTATTCTAGTAAGTGCTTGTAGGGATCTTGACCATCTTCCGGGCTCTGGGATTGTTCTGAGAGCCGTGGAATACCTCTCCACTCCTCAAGCACCTCAGGACATGTTGCCCCTTGTCGCTACGTCACTATGTGCTGGCGACCGTTTCTGGGGGCCCATTATTGAGTGTGCAAGTCACCCCCTGCCAATTTATCAGGCAGGGGACATAGTTCTTCCATAGTTCAAGGTACCGAATCCACTATAGCCACCCAAACCCATAGACCCAATGTGTTTTGTTTCCATGTTCTGCAATAGTTCTGCACCAACCGAGGGTTGTCCTTGGGTGCAATTGCATAGTGCATACAGGGATAATCGTCGGCTGGTGCCTTCTGTTCATTTAAAATTGTCTAAGAGGCCTCTGCCAGTTGGCTTCGGCTCCTCGTACGCCTTCCAAAGGTCCGGGACCCCAGGGTCCCGAGATATGTCAAAAATAATAATAATAATAATTTATTTGCATCAAATTTAACATTTAACATTAGATACATGTTAATACATACAATTTAAGGAAATTAAACAATATTGTGGCGACACCAACACCCTTGCTAAGTTGTCAAGACAACTTGTGTTAAAGATGCTGGGCCCGACCCTTTAGTGGATGTTTCTTAATTGTAATTAGTTACATACATGCCATTTACAAAATATATGACTAGTCCATTATGCGGCATAAGTAAACGGGCAAATAAACTATTTAGAAAAGAAATAGAACGAAAACAAAAGTAATATATGGTATGAGCAGAGTAGTGTAGTGTGTGTGTGTGTGTGTACGTGTGTGTGTGCGTGCGTGTGTGTATGTGTGTGTGTGTATGTGAGTGTGCATGTGTATGAGCATAGGATAGTTTAACGGGAACTATATTGAGTCAACAATAAATTTTCTGTATTGTTGTAGTTAAGTGTAAGTAGCCAATCACTTAGTTTCTTTTTGAGTGACATTTTAGGCAGTGAGTAGAAGTCTAGTACTTTGTTAAGGCTATTATAGAGATGAGGACCTTGGAAACAAGGAAATCTTCTTGTTAAAGAGAATTTACAGGGGAAGGGTTGACATACCTTGTCTTTGCGTCTTGTGGTGATTACTTCATAGGAGGTTCTTTGGTGCTGATATAGTACCATGTGTGAGACAAATAATTGCCTCACTGTAAGGACTTTACAGTTCCTATATAATTCCTCAGTTGGAAAAAGGATGGACCAGGTGCTAGTTTTTAGCACGGCTCTCTGAGCACGTTTTAGTTTCAAAAGAGTAGTTTTTGGCCCACCACCCCAAGCGCTTATACAGTACGTTAAGAGAGACTGACAAAGAGCAAAATATGTACACCTAATAATTTGGGGTCCTGCTATGTGGCGAAGAGTACTAAAGACAAAGATTAGCTTTCTAATTCTTTTCGTCAGTAACTCTATATGTGGTGCAAAGCTCAGGCTGTCGTCGAGAGTCACACCGAGATATTTAATGGTTCTACAGCGTTCCAGTTCGGGACATGTACATGTCGCAGTGCCAGGCAGTACGCAAGAGTGCGCTACCAAAGCGTACGAATTTGGTGGTTGACTCGAATTTCTTAAACTGTATGTAAGAATTTTAGTTTTATCGGTGTTGATTGTGAGAATGTGTCTTTTGAGCCATTGTAGAACATTATTTAGTCCTTTTTGTGCGGAGTCGAAGGTGTCATCCCACGTATCACCAGAGAAGGTAAGGACAGTGTCATCAGCGAATGCCACGATTTTTCCACTTCCCAAACTCAGATTACATAGTTGGTTAACATATATTAGAAATAAGGTTGGACCAATCACACTGCCTTGGGGAACTCCGAATGTCACTGGAAGCTCTCCACTGAGGTAATTTTGTATTTTTACACATTGTGTTCGATTTTGAAGGTAGTCCTTGAAGATGTTAAGTGATTGGTCACGTATCCCCAGTTCTTCAAGCTTTATTATTAAATCAGAAATCGAAACCGTATCGAATGCCTTTTTTAGGTCCAAAAAAATTGACAATACCTTCTTTTTCCTGTCAATATTTTTGGTAACATAGTCAACTAGGTCAATTACAGCGCTACTAGTAGATTTATTGCGTCTAAAACCGAATTGGTTGGGAGAAAAAAGCTTTTTATCTTCCATGTAGGTCACGAGTCTTTTATTAATTAATCGTTCTAGTATTTTGGAAATGGAAGGTAACACTGCAATAGGACGATAATTGTTTACCAATTTTTTGCTTCCAGTTTTATGAATTGGGTGTATGATGGCCTTCTTGAAGTACAAGGGGAAAGTGCCAGTATGGAAACAGAGATTAAAAATATGTGTGAGTATGGGGACTAGTATCAATGAGTAGCGTTTTAAAAACTTTGTAGGAATATTGTCCCAGCCTACAGCAGAATCTGTTTTAAGTGACATTAGCAATTGGAGATGTAGGGGTAGTGTCTGATGGGACTTTATGACTACCAAGTGGACGTGAAAAGTTATTAGCAAGTTCCTTGCCGATATTGGCAAAAAACTCGTTTACTTTGTCCACCGAGAGCTGAGGTGACGTAGAAGAGGCTAATAACTCGGTGTTGGGTATGTTAGGCTTGTCTGTGTTAGTCACTCTCTTTATCACCTTCCAAATCTTTTTATTGTCCTTTGAAGCCTCAGTCAATTCTCTCCTGTCAAAGTCTCTTTTTAATTTTTTCAAAATTTTTGTGCAGTAGTTCCTATACCTTTTATATGTAGTACTTAATATCATATTGTTTGGAGAAAGCTTGAGTTTTTTGTGCATTGCATCTTTATTACGCATACAGCGGAGCATACCAACGGTCATCCACGGTTTGAGTAAACGTTTTTTATTGGGAACCTTGATTATAGATGTGTGGGTATTAATGAGTCTAGCGAGAATGGTGATTAAACTATTTGTCGCTTCATTAGCATCGGTGTGTTCATAAATTACTTGGAAACTTGTAGTCTTCATCTCACTATCAAGAGTTTCGTAATTAGTCTTCAAAAAAGTGTGCGACTGTGGATTGACATCTCGTTTAAGATCAAGGCACAGCAGTACAGGGTTATGGTCGGTGACAGAGGCGTGTAAAACTATGGTGAGTGCAGTCAAGTGAGTTTTGAGCATGACGTGGTCAAGACAGGCATTATCTCGAGTGGGAAGTGAGTGAGCAGGTAGCAAGCCATGGGAAGCTATGAGATCGAGATAGTCCGAGGTTTGGTTTGAAGATAAAGTACATGCGATGTCAAGGTTAATGTCACCAACTATTGCTATGCTTTTATATGTAGTCAAGCTTACCAAAAGAGAGTTTAGAGACTGTAGGAAGTTACTTAAGTCTCTAAAAGATGGAGATCTATAAATGCATATTATTGCCTTATCGGTGCCGATTTTTAGCACTAGACAACTGGCATCCGAAAACTTAGGTTCTTCGAATGTGTAGTTTTCTATATTTTTAACATAAAGAACCACACCATCGTTTTGATTGAGGTGTTTTTTTGTTTGGTAATAAGAGTAGTTATCGATGGTTGGGATTGAATCATTATAACGTTTCAGCCAACACTCAGTGAATACTAATAATTATATCGCACTCAAGGTTTATTCTGTTAAGAAGTGTTAAAAAAGAGTCGAAGTTTGCATGAATAGAGCGAATGTTCTGGGTAATTATTTTTAATTTCTTGGAAGGGTTAGTGATATAGTTAGTGCATTCTTCGGGGTCACAATTAAGTGTGATAGAGACTGAGAGCTGATCTATATTGTTTATAATTTCCTTAACGCTGTCCTCTGTTAAATTGTTTTTTGTGAGTGAACCAAAACAGGGCGTCATTGGGTGTTTGGTACGTAATAATAATGTGTAGTACCATTTAGTTGTATTAATATATTATTAATGAGAATGAGAAAACTTAAGACAATGAGTGGATGGATGGACGATTGCTACCCTTTCACAGGAAGACGGTTGGATGAGCGTAAAGGAAGCTTGGCACAGAGATAGTCTATAACTAGGAACAACACATGGGCTGCCGGTTATCCCAGTACTAGGTCGGCAAAACCGCGGACATAAGCTAGTGGAGAATATGTGAATGTAAAGTAAAAAATAGAGTGAGTTTAGTGTAACTATATGTATTAAAAACTGACGTCGTGGATTAAGTGTATTGTGTTTGTTATAAGTCGTTTTGTGAAATGATAGCGTGTATTGTGTAAGTAGAGATAAAATGTACTTTGGTTTTAGTGTGTTATACAAAAATGTAAAAAATAGAAGAAAAAAACTTAAAACTATGTTAATTAAAGAAAATTTTACGAGGCATGCAATTTTCAGACGAAGCTCCAACCTCCAATGTTTTAGGCAGGACACGTTGTTGGGTGTTGATAAGTGTTTTTAGTCACTTTTTTTGTTGTTTCAGAGCTTCAAAATTAGATTCTTGTGATATTCTCTTTGCCGGCGCACCCTCTGCCTTTTTTACGTAGACTTTGCCATGTGATGTTCCCAGAGTTCCATTTTCGAATTCCGTAATTGCTTTTTTATTTCTTTATTGTAAGTGGCCAGTTCCAGAAACTTTCAGCTGTGCTTTCTGTATGCCCCACGCAGCCCCACGTCCTAATGGTAACATCTGTCGATTATGCCTTAGGTGCAGAGACGTGTGGAAATAAAACACTTTTTAAGTAAACTTTAGAACAGTATTGTATTATTTTTTAAATAGACATACAGTAACAACATTTAACAAATATTTTGACTAGCATTTTATATATTAATCTTTTTATAATTATGTATATGTAGTAAAATATTATTTACAATTTAATAAACCACTCATTTGTAACTAATCTTCAATAGCTTATGTTTATAATTTGACACATAATTTGGCTTATTGTCTAGCATTAAATTCATTTAGACTGAATTTTAAAAATTACCACGTATTTTTCTTAACTTATTAGAGAACTGAACAATGGCTAATATTTTGACAGCGTCAATTTTTGTCATTTCATTGTTTCAATAGGCACACTTTAATACTTTTTATTTTATCATTAGAAAAATAACGGCAAAATAACGATTGTTATTGTGTAATATTGTAGAAATTACAGCACTTTAGAGTTATTTTTTTACTGTAAATGGTAAATATACATTACTTACATTGCTTTGTATTTATCATGAAATAACCAAGTTTACGATACGTTTATAACGAAATAACTAAAGGGAGATAACCGTTATTTTTCTAAAATTATTTATAAATGGAGTGTAGGTCCTTGCTAGTACTTAGGGTAAGATTTAATATATTGGCGCACTTTTTCTTTATTCTGGTAAGTAACGTAGGCATTTCGTACAATTATGAACCTTATTTTTTTGTTAATAATGTTCATATTCGTAGAAGCGAACGTGAGCAAGCGTTTCACACGAATATGATCATTAATGTTTTTAATTAATTTGTGTATATTCTTACCTGACGTTTACTTAGGAAAGTACGTCAAAGTACGGTCTGTGCAATCTTGCCCTTAGTGCTACGCTGCGTACTAAAGCCAGCGCAGTGACAGCTGCCATGCACATGATGGCGGCGGGGTTTGAGGTTCATCTGCTTAGCCTTTTCCCAACTATGTTGGGGTCGGCTTCCAGTCTAACCGGATGCAGCTGAATACCAGTATTTTACATGGAGCGACTGCCTATCTGACCTCCACAACCCAGTTACTGGGTAATACGATACCCCTTGGTAAGACTGGTTGTCAGACTCGGGTTTCTGACGACCCGTAACGACTGTCAAAGATCCACGAATGACAGCCGGGACCAACGGCTTAACGTGCTTTCCGAGGCACGGAGGAGTCTCGGTATGTAAAGAATGATCACCCATCCACTGACCAACCCCGGCAAGCGTAGCTTAACCTGATGGATCGACCCGTGCGGCTGTTATTACTTAGCCACGAGCTCCTCCTTGAGGTTATGGTGTCAAAAAACGCTCTCTAGGAAAACACCAACCTAGTTTCATATATAACGTTTCAGGGACGTCATTAGCATAAATTGCAAATGCTACGTGGCGGCCACCGCCACAGCACACTGAAGCTTTGTACTGTATAGGCTTTAAGCCTTATGCGTTTTAGCATGCAACCTCCGTGGATGTTTAAATAGTATATGTGAAAACATCGAATTTTAAAAACAAGTGACAAGAAGTCAGGCGGCCACCACGGGCCAAAGTAAAAGTTGTGTACTGAGGATTAGAAATTATTATATCCCTGGTTTACCTCTTTACCTCTTTAACCCCTCACACGAGTGAGGTGTGAATCGGGTCCGTGAGTCATTTTACCTAATATTGTACGTGGTATGAGTTCTATACCAAGAAAACATTTTTTTATTATTAACGTTGTTCCATCACTATTAAGTAATAATAAAAATTTATAGCGTAGCTATATCCTCCTGTGAGGTTCGAGTCTTCACAGTACCATACCGTTGACAGGACTAAAGCACGTTGTTGAACATATTATACAGCCATGCTGTGACTTTCTGGCTACTAATTGGCGATTTGAGTTTCTAATGCTGGGGCCACACCAACGGGAAACGCCGTTCATTATCGCGATGGTCCAACGTTAACCGTAAGTGTAGGTATAGCACTTATCGCGATAATTTGACAACTGCATGGCATTCACATTACCGTTTAGGTAGGCGATAACTCGGGTGGCGGTATTTTTTGGCAGATCAAAGAGATTTACCGCGAGAATTATTGCGTTGAAGCGGCCACACTTACGTTTGTCATTGAGCACCGTGAGCGCTACGGGATCGCACGTAATAGTTTAGCGGAGCCGATTATGATGTGGACTAATGAAAAAGTTATCGAGTTTCTCAAAATTCTGCAAACAGAGAAGTTTGTGGGATCCGAGACTCAAAAGTTACAAAAATCGTGCATCGCAACATGATGCTATGGGGACAATTAATAGAAGCATTACCATTTCAAACAACAATCGACGAAATTAAAAAGAAAAAGAAATCCCTAATGGGTTATTACTTATTATAGAGCCCATCTAAAACAAGTATAAAAAGTCTTCTTTGTGTTAATTTTTTTTCGTTCTGTAATGATAAAATATATTCATATAATAAAAATTGACACTCATTAAATACAGTGCAGCAGCGTCAACGTCCATCTTGTAATTCAACGCCAATTTTATCGCCAATTTAAATGAGCATTAACCGTTTAAGTTATCGCGATAATTATCGGAATAATTACCCCGTAGTTTTTGGCGATGATGGGCACGTTGGTGTGGCCCAGCATGACACAATACTTGTGTGTAACGTCAATGGGCATAATTTATCACTTGCTCAAACTACGCTACTCACTAAGCGTGGCTCCAAGCGAAGCTCCTATCGTAGCTTCGGCCGATACGAACGATATTATTATACTGATAATGAGGCGTAGAACCAAAAATTCAAAGCCATATGACCAACTCGCACTGGGCCCGCGTAGTGGATTACGGCCCACTCCCTCTCACAGAGAGGAGGCCTGGGTCCCAGCAGTGGGAATATTATAGGCTGATTATGTTTACTTGTGTTAAGTAAAAGAGGCGGAGGGAGATTTTATTTGGTCATAAAAGATGGATGTCAGGAGGAAATGATGCTGATTGTTCATAATACTGAATTCAATGTTGTTTCCTTTTGACGTCAGAGACAGGTTAGTTTAACAATATAGTTTAAACTTCTTCTCTGCTGTTCAGTTGCTTGTAGAAACTGTGGCACAGCAAGATTGTGTACACGTTGTGCCCTGAAAAATATAAAATTTATAAACGTTAAAGTTATAGTAGTAGAGTTTATGCTGATGTTCGGACGGACGTAAAAATATCGCGGCGGGATTTTATCGGGCACTGTATTTTCAACTCTCGGTCTTGAGCCGAGCTTCGATAATCCAACCTAACAAGAACAGGGTACATCCCAGCGCGTCGAAAAAACACACTGTTGGATTTTCAACTCTCGACGCTGAGCAGAGCGTTGAAAATCCAGTGCGAGAAAAAAAATCACTGCGATGTTTTTACGTCCGGCTTAGTAAACGTATTTAAAACTTCTAGCAATGCAAAAAATGCTCGATTGAGTTTCGCTGTTACTTATGTGTCAGGCGCATTGCACGTTTTCAACATTTAGCTTCGTCTGAAAATGGCAAACCATTGGCTGGCCCATTAGGCCAATTTACATCAAGCCACAAGGCATCGCCATCGGTTTGTTTGTCAACCAACTACATATTAAATGTTATTACTGTAGGAATAGTGAGACACAGGTAATACATTTATTACATCCCATAAACTAAGCACCTACCATTTACTCTGAGCAGCTATCTGGAGAAAAGCATTTCCAGTAATTGTTCTCTGTGATTGTTCTATTTTTAAGTATCATTATCTGGCTAGCCTTTTCCCAAATATGCTGGGGTCGGCTTTCAGTCTAACTGGAAGCAGCTGAATACCAATATTTTACATGTAGCGTCTGCCTATCTGACCTCCACAACCCAGTAACTGGGTAATGTGATAAGACTGGTTGTCAGCATTCGGGCTTCTGACGATCCGTAACGACTGTCAAAGTTCCACGAATGACAGTCGGGACCAAGGCTTAATGTGCTTTCCTCACGGTGCATTATTTGTCTAAAGGTTCATAAGTAACCCATTTCAAGAAATAATACTTTACATATTTGAAAATCGGTCAGACCCGAGACAGCTAGAGAAACCAAAAAATATTACTCACCAATATAAATAACTTCAGTGCATATAGTCCCAGCGCTGATGTTTGGAGAATTGAGGAAGAATATGAACATGGAGAGGAGGAAGAATACAATCCACATGATCATATACGCCTTGATGATAAGGGGCCGCTCCTGGAAATTGAAAAAAAAACCTTATTTGATTTAAATTCAATACCTCACCAAATTTTATGTTATATTCTCCATTATTGCGTCTATAACCGTCCGCAGATGAATAAAGGTTGTGTAATTCCATGCCACTAAGCTCGATCGTTGGTCACTACTGAAGCACCAATGAAGTGCATGGCCAGCCATCCTGTAAAGATGCTCCTCCTAGCTTATGGACGTCCAGTTAAGTTCTGGTTTACCTACTAACAGTTCGACAATTATTCATTAATGAGCATTGTACTAAAACAACACGCAGCCCTTCGCTACAGTAGTGCTATTCTGTAAACATCTCACCGTGATAACTTAAGTGAAGTGAGCGTGAAGTGAGTCGTCATTCCACCTGATGCTAGGGGTTGACACTATTGACAGTTCACTTTAAGATCACTTCACCTAAGTTTTCACGGTGAGATTTTTACAGAATAGACCGGCTGCACAGAATTTACTAAAAAGAGACGAAAAGATATTGTTTGCCCCACAAATAGTACAAGGCATGCTTTCACAGCCAAATTTTATGTTTTCCTTGGACCACTCTCTATAACAGACTAAATGCAAAAGCAAACATCTATTCCTTAAATTAAATCTATTTCCTAATTATGGAAATTGCAAGAAGGCTCTCAAGGTAGCTCTTCAAAGTTCGTCCTATGAAGATACAGAGAAGTTGTTAGTTGTAATGAAATAGAGATTGTTTGGTGTACTATTTATTTTTAATTAGTTCGCTAAGTTGGTATACTAAGATTTTAGGACGTAATATTTTTTACTGTTTTACTTTTTAATTTGAGTAAATATTATTTATTTATTATTATTTTGTTCATCGTTTGTCTATTGTTCTGACTGAGCTGTTAAGTAGCTTCATGGAAAAAAAAACTCGAATTGCGTGGCCTTTTTTTCTCGTTTGTTCCAATTTCATCTCTGCGCTACAGGTTGCTCCAAGATTCTATTTTAGAAAATTGTAAATAAATCAATAAATAATAACGTTTAATGAATTAAAAATATCTTTATAAAACGATAACGCGGAACCGCATAAGCGTGTTGAATTAATGTCGCAATTGCAGCTGCACATTGTATATTTAAATCTTACCGTAGAAACTCCATACACGAAGATAACATCAAACAGAAACTTGATGAGGAACATAAAGACCAGTATGATAGACATGGCATATAGCCCCGTGATGCCAGCCTGCATCTCTACGTCACCGGAATACTCCATTGCGACGTCTATGGCTCCTACTTCCGCTGCTAGTACTATCATCAATGATAGTAGTGTGAAGGATAACACCTGTGGAGGGGAAAAAAAGTTAAGAAGATAGGTACATTGCAAGTGATGGGATATTTGGTCCCTCAGTCTTTTGGTCCCTTAATCTTCGCCTTCTTGCCATTTTGTCTCATGTTACTTGGGGTCGGCGCAACACTTTTTTTCCACTTTCCTCAACTCCTTTTTCTGTTATCCCTCTCACAATCTATCCATTTTTTGTTTGGTCTTCCTCTTCATCGAATTTATATCTAGGTATTCATAATTCTTTTAGATATGTACCTACATGCGTTTCATCCCTCTTCCTAAGTGCTTCTTAATTGTCTCATATAGCACGCACTTTATGAGAATAAGCTCATGCTTTGTTGTACAATACTACTATAGCTAGGGACGAAAGTGCGCCGACCGGCTTTTGAGTATAGCCACGCCACTCGTGGCAGCTGTTATTTTATAATACACTTAACTCCAAAATAATGGCGGTGTTCCGGTTACATCAGAGAAGCATGCTTCATAGATCTAAATATTGTATACCATACAGTACCTATAATAAAAATAAAAAAATAAAATATGTTTACATGCAAACTAACATTACCTTGCCTTTACATATATGAGAGCGCACTGTTCGTCAAGAAAAATAGTGAACTGTTTAAAAAAGCTTCAGAGCAACGCTATAGATCGACAAGACAAGAATATCGTCACGAATTATGTCTAAGAGCCTCAAAGACTGCCCTTATGCACAAAAGCATCCTCTGCATGGCTCCGAAAATATTCAATAAAATACCAAATGACATTAAAGATTTAAACTTGACACAATTTAAACGGAGACTAAATAATTTTTTTATTGAAAAATGATACTACACCATTGACAAATTCCTTCTTGACAAAATGTTATAAATTAAATGATAATTTAATAATGTATTTTATGCTTGAAAATTCAAAAACTTGACTTATTAATTGTATTCTGAATATTTATTAAAATAATTAATTCCAAGTATTTTAAATATTGAAATGTTTGTTAATTTGTTTGCATGTAATATTGATTTTAAATTCTTATATTGATAAATAGTGTATTGTATGCCAAAATGGGTACTTTTTGAGTCACCATAACCTAAGTATAAGACCTAATGTATCACCATAAAACACACTAATATATACTTTGACTTTGAAAAACGTACTTTTAAAATTATAAAAATTAAGCGCCTAGTAAAAACTTCATAGCAAACTCACCGCATTGATGCTGCCCATTATAATACAGCCAGTCTTCAGATCGAACACAAAGCAACATGTTGTCAGCTCAGGGAGCCCCATTTTGTCCTGAAACTACAGTTATTAATATTTCAGTTTGTTTTGAGAAGTTTTAGATATCCGACACTAAATAGCACACACTGTAGCTGGGGCCTATTTCACGATGTCCGACTAGCACTACTTACCGAATAAATTCAAAAATAAGACAGAATTTGTATGATTGCCGATTCTCTTGTGAACGCACTAAACTAAAATTAGAGAATCGCTATCTTTTACTAACAGGCAGCGAGAGAAAAGGACGGCTATAGCTATGAACTAAGTTGGAGATGTCAAACTAGTTCACGCCTTGCGCTTCACCGTGTTTTTTAGTCGACATGTTTTTACGTGTCGTCTAAATGTATATGGAAAAATTAGTTCTAACTAATTTGACAGCTCTAATTTACTTCCGTCCCTTTCTTGTCATAATAGAGAGAAAAAGTTAGCAATAGCCTAAATTAAGTTTAGTTTGTGCACAACAGAATCGGCACCATTATCTGCCAAGTAAGTTTTTAGGAACTTAATCGTAGGTGATGAAATAGGCCGTTAGTGTTACAATTTGAAGAACGTTAATTTAATTGCAGGCACAAGAATCAAGTTGCTTTTCTTTTATTTAGATTGTTTTTCTTTTTCTTATACTCGTATTCTTCCTGAATTTCAAAGTCAACACCTAATTATTACGTAGAACGATCGAAAAAAAAAAATTATTTTAGAAATGATTTTCGAGTTTTTCATGCGTATGAATAAAGCACTGTTTTTTTTTTTAAACAGACTCGTTACCTACATTTGACTTAGACCTTTAATGAGGTCCCATTAAAATAGATGGACAAACTTTTAGAAATCATTCAACCCACCAAAATAAGGACAATGGTAAAATAAAAACAAGAAAAACGCATTAGATACTTACAAGAAAAAAATCAGCTAGTGAAAGTACACTAAAAATGTTGGTTATAGTACCCAATGCTGTCTTTGTTACCTCATAATTATGATACTGTGTATAAACGTGCAGGCGCACTTGAACACGTCACCGCCCGCGCCCGCCACGTTTTTTTATTATTTTTGGTCAAAATAAAATCACTTTAATTATTTTTTTTTTTGCTTGAATATCTTTGGTTAGACCTACTGAACGCTGTGTTAAAATTTGACCATCTATATTATTTTAATGGGACCTTATACAACGTGTCGTTTTGAACCATTAAACCGTACAACTTTTTCCATGGAACCAAAATCATAATAGCGAAAAAATAATCAGCCGTCCCATACATTTGCGTCGAGTAGGTATTGAAGTTTTCTATGGGACAGCTGAAAATTCCATGGAAAAAGTTGTTCGGTTTGATGTTCTGTATCACACCCTGAAATTTGTTGAGTATTCAAAACGACACGTTGTACACTTCTGGACACATCTATTGGCCCACCTTAGAGTTATGGTTTCGATGGCCCCTACCGAAATATGATTGCTAGATTGAACTAAAACTGTTGATGCAGTTTTAAACCTGATACATTTTACCATCTTTTTCGATCGTATTGTTTTAAATTTGAATTCAGAATACCATACGACATGGAGCTACGCCTAACAAGTCGGATATGCGCCTTGTTAAAGGCAATTGATTTTTGAATAAAAAACATGTTTTATCAAATAAAGGTTTAATTTAATAACGCGTGTTGCCTCCATGGGCATCTACCACAGCTCTCATACGATTAGGCATAGAGTTTATCAACCGCTCTATGAAATTTTGAGGGATCATCTCCCATTCCTCTTCTATGGCAGTTTTCAACTCCTGCATCGTCTGGGCAACTGGCTGACGAGCCCTAACACGTCTTTTTAGCTCGTCCCACATGTGCTCAATGGGGTTCATGTCTGGGCTTCTGACTGGCCAGTCCATAACTGTGATGTTCACATCCTGAAGATATTCCCTGACGATGCCGGCCGCATGGGCTCTTGCATTATCATGCATAAAAAGGAAATTTGGGCCCACATAGTCCGCGTATGGTATCACGTGAGGTTCTAAGCACTCACGAATGTACCTTTCAGCATTTAATGTTGGCAGCCGTGGTCCTGTAACAACCTCAAGTTGAGTTTTGCCGCTCGCGGATATACCGCCCCAGACAGTCCATGAGCCACCGCCATAAGCAACCCTCTCTTCAAAGTAGCATTGTGCGAAACGCTCTCCCTTACGTCGGTAGACCTTCTTCCTTCCATCATTGCCATGTAACACAATTTTAGACTCATCAGAAAAGAGTACACGGCTCCAATCTTGCTGTGTCCAATTTAAATGACTGCGTGCGAAATGAAGGCGCGCTGTTCGGTGGGCTCGCGTTAGTTTGGGGCCATTAGCTGGCTTGTGTGGTACCATATCGCGTTCTTTTAACCTTCTCCGAACAGTTCGAGCGCTCACAGATACTCCGTGGAAGTCGCAAAGTTGGTTTTGTATCTCAATGGAGGTAAGGTGACGATTTCTCAAGCTGGTCGTCACGATGAATCGATCCTGCCTTTCAGTTGTGACCCGAGATCGTGGCCTTCCTTGGCGACGAACAAAGCCGCCAGTCTCTAGGTACCTCCGATAAACATTTCGGACCGCAGATCGACTTAAATTAAGTTGAGCACTCACGTTTCTTTGGCTGTGTCCGGCCTGAATAAGTGCCACAGCTTGGGCGGCGACTTCAGGTGAAGTATCCATAGATTATTGATAGAACCTCACCTTAATGTTAAGAATAAGTAATGTTTGTTGCAAAACCAAAGATATCAATCACTTTTTCAAGAATTAAATCCAAGTAAACCAATAAAACCAAGTTTTCTTAGTATTCGATTGTTTGATATCAACAAACAGGCTCCAAATTGTCTTTTGTTTCTTTAAATTCTGTGTTCGAAATTCAAAAAAAGACTATTGAATGAAATTGTGAATGTGCCAGGTTCAAAACTGCATAAAAACTTTTTGCTCGACCTAATATAAAATTTTAGCTAGGACCAAACGAAACTGAAAATACAAGGTGGGCCAAAAGATGTGTCCAGAAGTGTATTAGTACAACAAACAAGTTATCTCATCCATGATCATTTCCACGCGCACAAAAACATAGTAGATGGTACTCCGTCCTGATAACAAATAATCCCGCAATTTATTCGATTTTATAAAAATGTACACGGACATGCAAATTAACAGCATTCAAAAATGGAGTAGCCGGAAGTCTGCAATAGTGTTTGATTTGATTCTTTATTTAAAGTTCAACTCAATTTTTTGTGGGCTAGCGAGCTTAGCTAAGATAAAATATGCCAAGGCAAACCAGTTTTTAGTAATATTCAACATAAATTGACACTATTGAACTAAGCAAGGAACTAGACTTTATTTATAATCTTATAGAGTTTCTGCAACAACAATGTACAGCAAAAAATCGCATTTTACATAACTAAACATTACTTTTGTAAGTATATTTGTCTGGTGCACATTAATCTGCCAAGCCTTTTTCCCACTGTTGGGGACGGCTTCCAGAGAGGTCTTGGTATATAATGCCTGGTCAACCACCCTCGGACCGACTTCAGCAACCGTCGCTTTACCTTAAAGATCGACCCATGCGGCTGTTAATAAATAATCACGAACCCCTCGTCTGGGTGGATAAACTTTACCCTCCTGTAGGGTTTCGTCACTTTTCGGGTTTATTTTTCGAATAAAGGGGTTGCTCGGTTGGGTTGCCTTGGTTTGCTACCTAGTTCGAACCTCACAACAACATTATTACTCAATAACTCTCAACGAATAGGTACAGTGCATTGTACAGAACGACGGAAGCGTGGGATTTTACATAATGTGAATCCAATAGTTATGATGTCTGGGTAGTACTTATTGATTCAACATAACGTAACATGCAACTAAGATGATTGTATCAATCTGCCTAGCCTTTTCCCAACTATGTTGGGATCGGCTTCCAGTCTAACCGGATGCAGCTGAATACCAGTATTTTAAATGGAGTGACTGCCTATCTGACCTCCACAGCCCAGTAACTGGGTAATACGATACCCCTTGGTAAGACTGGTTGTCAGACTTTCGGGCTTCTGACGACCCGTAACAACTGTCAAAGAGACACGAATGACAGCCGGGACCAAAGCCTTAACGTGCTTTCAGAAGCACGGAGGAGTCTCAATATGTAAAGATGGTCAGGCATCCACTGACCAACCCCGGCAAGCGTAGCTTAACCTGATGGGATCGACCCGTGCGGCTGTTATTACTTAGCCACGAGCTCCTCGACTAAGATGTTATTAATGATAGAGGTTTCAATATAACAAGTGGGGTAATTACGTAAATAATTGTCCTTTTAACTATAGGTACGCACGGCTACAGATCTATACATTTCCAGTATAAGCTGATCTCGCCTTGTATAGGATTTTCTTATAGTGAGAGGTCAGTGTAAACTGGAAATATATAGCTTGATGTGTAGCCGTGCGTACTAACATGCCTCAACCCTAGTCTACTTCTTCTTTTTGTGTTGATGATAATTGGCATCAATACTAGCTTTACAAATGTCCCTCAAACAAAAATGTGCTCAATGTACCTCGGAAAGCTCGTAAAGCCGCTATCATTCGTGGATCTTTGATAGTCGTTATGGGTCGTCAGAAGCCGGAAAGCTGACAACTAGTCTCACTTAGGGCTATCTTATTACCCAGTAATTGGATTGTGGAGGGCAGATAGGAAGACTGGAAACTGACCCCAACATAGTTGAGAATGGCTAGGCAGATGATGAGCAGTTTCACAATTGTCACTTCCACTTTCTTCTTTCTGTTAAACTCAAAGACTATTTTCATTGAGAAAGCTCGTATCAATCAATCTGCCTATCCTTTTCCTACTGTTACTAGTTGTTGTTGTTGTTGTTTTGTTACTGTTGGAGTCGGCTTCCAGTCTAACCAGATGCAGCTGATTATCAGTATTTTACATGGAGCGACTGCCTATCTAACCTCCACAACCCATTAACTGGGTAATACGATACCCATTGGTAAGGCTGGTTGTCAGACTTTCGGGCTTCTGACGACCCGTAACGACTGTCAAAGATCCACGAATGACAGCAGGGACCAACGGCTTAACGTGCTTTCCGAGGCACAGAGGAGTCTAGGTATGTAAAGATGGTCACCCATCCACGGAACAACCCCGGCAAGTGTGACTTAACCTGATGGATCGACCCGTGCGGCTGTTATTACTTAGCCACGAGCTCCTCGAGAGAAAGCTTGTATCAACACCAAGGAAATAATGCTACGACTGACTGTCAAACTCGCGACCTCTTGCTCGCCTGTCGGTCGCTGTACCTAGGTACCTACCTATAATTATAACCGCTCTAGAATTACCACCAATTAGCCACTTACATAATCTCAATAGATACCTAGACCTACATCATTATACCAACAGAATACTCGTATCTCATTTAAACTTAACTACGAGTATAATCACAGTCATGGATAAGTGCACATGCAAGACGAAACACAAAAAAAAAACAAATGAACACAGATAATAATTCAGTACAAAACTTCACTATATACGTATATAACTACATATTTATAGCACGTACCTTTCCTATACGTTTTCCTACGAAGATGTTCGGTAGTTACTGTGTCACTTGCTACTGCGCTACCCTTACTAGATGGGGTCTCTATGGCGGATTGCCAAAGACTACTCATAAATTCAGATAGGATAGTAGGTCAAGTATTGGTGGAACCTCAGAGGGGACCCTTGAAAAAATCGTCCGAGTATTTTAAAATATCGACAGGTGATTTTTTTTGAAGAATGAAAATGTTGCTAGGTTTCCGTCTACCTATAAGTAAGTTTACAATGAAAAACGTTTAATTACCTAATTTTTTTAAAAAGGCATGCTGATGTTTCTGGCATACCGTTACAGCTTATGTAGGAAAGCCGTCACTCAGGCCAAGATCTACAAACTTTACTGATCACGTTCTTTTGCTAAGCGTTATTCCCGTCGCTGTCGCACTACTGTCAAACTACAAGTGTTAAATAGAGATGGGTACATGTGTGAATCAAAGGATGAGCTAAGTAACGATTATACATCTCGGGCTTAGTCTATTGGGGTGATTTAGCCATTACCGCGCCCCCCGGTCTACTCCTTGATATGCAATGGTCTCTGTTGCACCATATAACATGAGGCAACAGGGGCTAGTGTGAATCTTTGGGTTCATTCGAGTAATCGAGTCTGCTCAAACCACGCTGGGGTCAGTGCAATCCACCGTGGTAGCGGGTTGTTCAAAAGAGATACCGTGGCCCTGGCACAGGCAACTGAAGGAACACGGGTGGGTTTGTCAGTAAAAGTCTGACGTTCCGCCCAGATCGGGAGAAGTCATTTGATGATTTCCCATCCACAAAAAAAAAGGGTCAGTGCAATTCATTCATTCATAATATTAGGTACAAATAGTATGAAATATCTAGTCGTCACCACAACAAGATCAGAATAGAAATAATATCGAAAAAAACCCAGTAGAAAAATAAAATATTGCTTATTTATACGTACTCTGAATACTTCATGAATTTGAATTACTACCTATGTTAAAATGCATTGTTCTAATAATTATTATTTGCTAAAAATATAACAATGTAAGGATAAACTAATAATGAACTATATAGTTATTAGGATTCCTAAGTACCTAATAATCTTTTAATTTTGGACAATGCAAGTGGTACACACGGCTAAATATCAGGCTATAATTTCCAGTATGAGCTGATCTCGCATTGCATAGGATTTCCGTACAATAAGAGACCAGCATATACTGGAAATGTATAGCTTGATATGTAGCTGTAAATATTCATTTTTATCCTTTTCCTGTCTCTTGTACAATAATAATTAATTATTTGTCGTAACAAGTCCATTGTACCGTGAGATATTACACGGTGGAGTGTATTTCCCTAGGAATTTCCCTAGGAGGATTCGAACAAGATATTTTTCCTCAGTGCTATTAGGAATTGCAACATACAAGGAAATAACTTTCTGAGCGTTCTAGTACTCTTGCAATGATTCATGTATAATTATAACTTATTTCCAAATTGATAGGACTTATTAGATGAGGTACTTTGGTCTACTGATGGCCTTGCCAATCCATCTTCAAAAGTGCAGGTATACCTCGAAGTTGGTCCCATGTAAAATTTATTTTCTTTGCATGGGTAGTTTTTGAGTTAGATTCAATTTCCTACTTTTATGTCGATGAGGTTCTCATTTCTTTTGCAAGAACCTTCGAATTTATGTGGGTTAGTACCACAACTAAAAAAAACCGACTTCAAAAAAAAAACAAGTTTTTGGAAGTCGGTTTTTTTTTTTTTTGTAAAAACTTTTTAATGTATGCCAAATGGTAGAATGTACCTAGAACCAAACATATTTTACTTGTTGCAAATAAATATTTTCTATTCTATTATATTCTACAAGCTCAAATTAAATTAGCTAGCGCGAAACTCTACAGACGTGATGGTTCGATATTTAGACACGATAAAATAAAAAAATAAAATATTTGAAGTTTTTTTTTGGGGCTCAACAACCGCTGTTGTTACTTGAAGTACCTATGAGCCGACCGTAAGCTCACTTTTCACGACCACATCACATCCACTGCTAAGGAGTCCTTCAGGCACCTTGGCTTTGTCTTAAGAAACTGTCGTGACTTCCACAACCCTCACGTTATCAGGCTTGTTTACGAGGCATTGGTCCGTAGCAAACTTGAGTCTAGTGCGTGCGTATGGAATCCTTTTGAGAAGCAGTATGCGTTAGCTTTAGAAAAAGTTCAAAAAGCATTCCTTAGATACCTTTACAAGCACTTGTACGGGTATTATCCTCTCTTGTATCCCACTAAATTCCTGTTGGGTTGCTTAAGTTTCAATTCTCTTGAAGTAAGACGGTCACGCGATCAGATGACTGTAATATTTAAAATTCTTAGGGGGATCATTGATGTTCCTGATCTCCATAATGAAATCTGCAATCTATTTGTCCCAAACAATTATTGTCGTAGCAGAAAACACCGCTTACTGGCTGTTCCAACTTGTCGTACTGTTGCACGCTCCAAGTCACCTATTCCTCGGACATTAGCCGCTGTTAACGCTCTCCTGAACTCAAACACAGATCTTGATGTGTTTGTGACTGAATGGAAGATGATTCTGTCAGAATGCTTGAATTTTTGTGAGAAGAATGCATGACTGTGTTAAATAAATTATATATTATGTAGTGTAAGTAATTATATTTAAATAGTGTAATTGGTTTCAGCCGTTCTATTTAAAATAAAATAAATAAATAAATAAATGAGTTGAGAAAATCTGTTTTCTTCTTTGTTTTATCGTGTTAGATATCGATACCAAACACGTCTGTGAAGTTTACACAATGAAAACTGATTTTTTAAACTGATATTTCAAGGGAATATACTAACTGCGGTCGATGACCCCACAAAAATTCATCAAATTAATAAATTTTTTGTTCTATCATGTTTAAATATCGATAAGTACCCTAATCACGTCTGCGAGGTTTCGCTAGCTAATTTAATTTAAACCTGTATTCTAGTGAGAGAAAAGACATTGTGTAGTTAGAAACGGAGCTCGATTTTACAGTATGATCAAAAAAGAACGAACAACGAAACAAGACGACTTAACCCCCGCTCGCACGGGCGTAATAAAATCGCGGCGAGATTTTATAGCGCACTGGATCTTCAACGCTCTGCTTAGCGCCGAGAGTGCAAAATCCAACAGTGTGTTTTTTGGACGCGCTAGAATGTACTCTGTTACTGTTAAGTTGGATTCTCAACGCTCGGCTCAACAACGAGAGTTGAAAATCCAGTGCGCTATAAAGTCCCGCCGCGATTTTATTACGCGCGTGGGAACGGGGGCTTAGAATGTCTTTTTTAAGAGAAAAAACAAATTCATGTCACATTGACTATATAAATAGTATATAAATAGATTTTCTTGACTATTTATGACAATTAAAAGTGGCCGTTTAGATATACATATAAAGCAAAGAGGTCACAAATTGTTATTAAGGTAAATAGGGTTTGTACCTTTTTTGACGACAGTACATATCTGCCTTTGTGTAAATCTGTCCTGTTGCTAATATGGGATTTTGCTAAGAGTATTCCGGGATTTTGCTTATCTGTCCTTCTGCTGCAGAGGGGCCAAACAATACGATACTAAGATAAACACAAGATAATACGATGGTAAGAGAACGAATGATCACAAAAAACTTGCTTGTCGTGTCGAAGAACACCTACAAAATGAACAAGTCTCTGACTAACTTTACCTACTACATCTTCTTCCTTGTTGCAGTTGTAGTTATAATCATCTCTTAGTAGGTAAGTGGGTAGGTACCGTAACAGGAAAAATATCTAACAAGTTCGATATCATTTATTACGAATACTTTATGTTCTTCTCTATGTTTCATCGTTGGTGCTTTTCGAGGAATACAATTTTATTATAATATTTTAATTGTTTTCCTTAGCGCACCTGGATGGTACGTTTCTAAGAATACTTTCGGTGTGCTTCGAGGAATACCCCTATGTAGGTAGCTAATTCCACATCATCTTCCTATCTTTTCCCAACTATATTGTGGTTGGCTTCCAGTCTAACCGGATGCAGCTGAATATACTGGTATTGTCTTTACGCTGAATACTGATTCAACGAAAAGATAATTAGTCATCTAATTATCATACTATTGTACATAATCAAGTTTATTTATTTATTTATATAACAATTGCTTGCTGCGCTTACAGTTTACACCAAAGCGCGCAGCCAGCCAACAACATACCATTTAACTAAAAAACTTCATGCAAACATTATACATAAGTTCTGATAATATAACAGACAGCTGTGCTGCTATGGAGTTTATGGCACCTCTTCTTGTTCCCAGCTAAAGCACTAGGAAGAGGTGAAGGGCGGGCGTTTCGGAGATCTGTCTTATGTAATTTTGACGTTCGAAGAGGGCTGATTCTAAGCCTAGTTATAATAAATGACTTTTGATTTTGATTTTATCTTTCGAAATTAAGTTTTGAATTTTAAAGGAGTATGTAAGGATCGTAGCAGGTGGGGTTCTATAGATTCTGCCTACCTGCATGAGAAGAAGGTGTGAGTTTATGTATGTATGTATGTATCAAGAGTTTTGAACGATGTGTCTCATCTACTTGATACACACTTAGTCTGTGGTTCATCAGGCGCCGTTATGTCTGAAATTGTAATCAATAATATGTACCAGACTGGGATGCTAGAGAAATTAGGTTTTTTGTATAATGTAGGTAGGTTAGAGGGCCTGATAGAGATGCTTGTCCTTTAGAGGGGTGACAGTGTGACATTCTTCTTCTCTTGTTTGTGTCATAAGTATACCTACGGCATTAAAATATAATATGTGACTACGCTTAGAAATAGGCAACTAGCTTCATCTTTCTGACTGATCGACGCCTTGACAATTCCAACTTAATTGGTTTATTTGAAATAAATGTTTTGAGTTTTTCAGTTAGATGCCGTGATAATAAGGTTAGCTAGTCAGCAAGGTAGAGGGGTTGCCAGAGAGATTTCCCAACCTATGAAACAAGCCCCACAGAAACAAATGCTTGCCGGTTTCTCTTGTGACCAAGAAAACTTTGTATAAGTACCATGTTTATACAACGTGTCGTTTTGCATCCTCGTCAAATTTAAGGATGTGGTATAGAAAATCAAACCGAACAACTTTTTCCTTGGCACCAACATCGTAATCGCGAAAAAATAATCAGCCGTCCCATACATTGGCGTTGAATAGGTATTGAAGTTTTCTGCGGGACAGTTGAAAATTTTTTCGCGAATACGATGTTGGTCCCATGGAGAAAGTTGTTTAGTTTGATACTCTGTATCATAGCCTGAAATTTGACGAGGATGCAAAACGACACGTTGTATTTAACAGTTTAATTACATAAGATTGTTTAACACTTTGTTAAATTTCTTCATATCTTTATTTGCTTTCTAGGCTAGGAGGAGCTCATGGCTATTAGGCAATAACAGTCGCACGGGTCGATCCATCAGGTTAAGCTACGCCTGCCGGGGTTGGTCCGTGGACCATTTTTACATACCGAGACTCCTCCGTGCCTCGGAAAGCACGTTAAGCCGTTGGTCTCGGCTGTCATTCGTGGATCTTTGACAGTCGTTACGGGTCGTCAGAAGCCTGAAAGTCTGACAACCAGTCTTACCAAGGGGTATCGTATTACCCAGTTGCTGGGTTGTGCAGTCACTCCATGTAAAATACTTGTATTCAGCTGCATCCGGTTAGACTGGAAGCCGACCCCAACATAGTTGGGAAAAGGCTAGGTAGATTGATTGATTTTTATTCGCTTTCCATAGTTTTTAATGATCTTTAAATGATTAAAATTTTGTCTTCTTTTCTGCTTATAGACATATGCACGTCTACATACTGCCAGAGTCGTTGCAAACACACTTGCCGCAGCTAATTCAACGTCCTACCATGGCTGGCTCAATCGCCAGGCTTCAATCCCATTAAACACGCATGGGATATGCTTCAAAAAAGAGCTCTGCCAAATATAGCTGCCGTACACACAACAGAAAATAATTTTCGCCTATTACAACAGACGGTCGTGGGCGCCATTCCGCAAAAATTAATTGGATGAACTCATATTGAGTATCCGAAGCGCTGCGATTGTGTTACACACGTTAACGGCTGAAATACAGACTTCGTATTGTTTATTTCACGCAATAAAAACCTTTAAAAACTTTTACTTTTATATTTTTATCACATTTTAATGTCAGGATTAAGGTGAAAATCTAGCATTAAGCAAAACTATGTCTTTATTAAGGGGGATGCGCTGGGGTAGCCCGCGAAATTCAATTTTTATTGGATTTTTTGCAATTCGCAGGTCCGTGTCAGGTTGTATCTTGATTAAAATATGATAAGCGGGAATAAAACATATGTATTTATATAATTTTAACCATGAAAATCATCAATACATCTCTCTAAGTTAGATTTCGTGCAGATTCAAGAATTTTAACATATTATATAAAGATGTATTGATGATTTTCAAATACATAATGTTTTATTCCCGCGTATCATATTTTGATCAAGATACAACCTGACACGGACCTGCAAATTGCATAAAACGCAAAAAAAATGAATTTCGCGGGCTATCACAGCGCATCCTCCTTAATGCAAAAACAAAGAGTACCGTACTTCGTCGATCTACACTTGCGAAAAGATTCCTATACAATCTAAATACATTTTTTTTATAGGGCAATAAGTATATATTTTTTTAATATTTCATTTTTATCATACAAAGTATGCGTATTGTTCAAACACATACAAAAGATTGTTACATTGACTCTACAATAAGAGTTTCATACACTACTATACTTTTCTTATGCTTGTATTCCGTTGGGAAAACCAGCACCGAGTTATAAAAACAAGTAGGTACGTATATAAAATGGCTCCCAGGACCGAATTACGAATTCAATTAGCGAGGCAATTGAGTAATTAAGCCACTTACTAACACATTGAAGAGTCGGCAGTATCCAACGTGTAAGTCCAGTCCAGTGAATTAGGTACCCGATTTATGATGACATTCGCCATATTAAGCCTTCTTCTCTGGTGTTGTCACGAAGATCAAAAGATTTAGGTTACGTATAAAGTACTTGTGATTAACCCTTGCTTTGCATGGGTGCTATCTACAGTGGCGACATGTTGCCACAGCATCGAGATTTCGGTGTACCTTACCTATACATGTGTATTTAACTCAGTTAAATAATAGGTCTTTACATGGTCTTTACCTAAGTAATTGCCGATTTTTGATACCGGCTAGTGTGAAGACTTTAATTTTATTTAGAATTCCAAAATCAAATTAATTTTATAATAGGTAATATAGCATGATATTTCGGGCCCTATCAGAATACCAGCGCTGCGACACTTATTTTAAATGTCGCAGCATCATGCTGAGATTTGGCCTTTTGGCCTTGTACAGGACTTTCTGTTTTTTTATTTAATTTTTTGTTATTTATTTTTGTTTTTTGTTTTAAAACATTTATTATTGTGTTTTTAGTTTAGTTGGTGATCTTCCTGTGCGAGTCAAAATAAATACTTTTTCTTTTTATCTTTCTATATTTAAAAAAAATTGTTCTTCATCTGTTTTCCCGCCGTTCGATTTTTCTTTGATATCGATGTTTCTGTAACTATGGAAAAATCGAAATAGCGCGCTATTTTCCAATACGAGGTCCGTCGTGGCACAGAATAAATAATAGTACTAACGTAGTCGTGGCACCAACGCAGCATAGACAGTACGCAAAATTAACGACATGTATGGACAAGTTACCGCAAGTGAACGCACGGTGCGTTTTTGGTTTGATCGCTTCCGTTCTGGTTTTGATCTCAATAATGAGCCCCGGGAAAAAATTTCAAATCCAACGAGAAGGTGAAAAACGCCTTTAAAGAATTCACTGATTCCCGTCCCCAGGATTTCTATTGCAGAGGCATCAACGAACTTTCATTAAAATGGCAAAAGTGCACCGACAATGTTTCTTATAAAAAAAATGTTTGATTTTTTCTACGTAAAACGGCAATTTCATAGGTAGACCTAATATTAGGTCCTAATATTAGTAAACCTATGAAATTGCCGTTCTGCAGTACTATTACTATCAAAAATTATTTTGATTTGAAATGGCCAGCCATTTCAAATCAAAATAATTTTTGTTTGGCTAAGAATTCTAATTTCAAATTAATTTTATTTTAAAAACATGGATTTTTCTTTCCAAAAGTAGTCATTTGTTTATTGATTAGTGTTACATTTTCATCGCATTTCAATCTTTTTCGTCATCATGGATACGTTAAAAATTCGAGTAATTATTATGGAATATGAGTACCGTCGTGGCAGCAACGCGGCACAAGCGGCACGCAACATCAACGACGCGACGTTTACGGAGCTAACACTACAAACCAACGCACCACTTGTTATTGGTTTGCTCGCTTCCGTTCTGGAAATTTCGACCTGAAAAATGAACCTCGCTGTCGTCCGAAGACTTTGGTCGACAATGACGAATTAAAGGCGATCGTGGAAGCTGATGATACATAATCTACGGCTGAATTAGCAGCAGCTTTCGACGTTAGCGTCAAAACAATATTGGTCCATTTGCGTCAAATTG
This sequence comes from Cosmia pyralina, assembly GCA_946251885.1. Classification (NCBI taxonomy): domain Eukaryota; kingdom Metazoa; phylum Arthropoda; class Insecta; order Lepidoptera; family Noctuidae; genus Cosmia; species Cosmia pyralina. The sequence goes on along the minus strand of OX276355.1, from coordinate 4,616,148 downwards.
GCAAGGTAAAAAAGCTTGACAAATGGGTGCCCCACGAACTCAATGATCGCCAGCGCGAAGTACGCGTCGAGACGTGCCTTGCACTGCTCAACAGACACACAAATGAAGGAATTTTGAACCGCATTGTTACCTGCGATGAAAAATGGATTCTGTTTGATAACCGCAAGCGCTCAGCAAGTTGGTTGGATCCTGGTTCAGCACCTAAACAATGCCCTAAACGAAAACTTACCCCTAGAAAAGTGATGGTCACTGTTTGGTGGTCTAGCGCCGGTGTGATTCATCACAGCTTCTTACCAAACGGGGTGAGCATTACTTCAGATGTGTACTGTGAAGAACTGAACACAATGATGGAGAAGCTGGCACATCTCCAACCAGCATTGGTCAATCGCTCGTCTCCGCTGCTCCTGCACGGCAACGCGCGACCTCATACTGCACAGCAGACAGTCTCCAAGTTGCAAGAACTGGGGTTGGAAGCTCTCCGTCATCCGCCCTACTCACCAGACCTTGCGCCTACAGACTACTACTTTTTCCAGAATTTGGATAACATCTTGGCGGGAAAAAAATTCAATACCCGAGAGGCAGTACAAAATGCCTTTGAAGAATTTGTTGCCTCCTGTCCAGCTGATTTCTTTAAGAAGGGCATCAATAAACTGCCACTGCGTTGGCAAAGATGCATTGATTGCATGGGTGATTACTTCGATTAATACAAATAAAAAATGCATGAAAAAAATTCGTTTAAATTTTTTCATACGATTGTATCATGAATCATGTGTGTCAAATAATAAATATTATATTATATCACTAATTTCGTAGGTAATTTAATTATGGCTTTAGAGTATTTATTTTTTTAGTATATAGCACCTGTCGTAGCAACTGTAGTAAGCGAGAGTTTTTATTATGACATCAGTCTAGTATCTTTCTAAAACCTAGCCACCTCTCCGTTCATAAATACCTACCAAACAAGTTTTTTTATATATTTCAACTAAAACACATTTAATATTCTTCTCATTTCATCTAAGATTCAGACTAATTTGCAAAACTTGTATCTTGGTATTCTAAAATGAACACGATCTAAACCATAGATATATTTTTTATATTTCTATGATCTAAACTGATGACTTTGCTATATGTAGAAAAATATTTATGTTTAGAATTATTCAAAAATATCAATTCGTGGAACGAATTTGCTATTTTATAACGAAGAATAATCGTCCTCTAACCTTGTTGACGCAACCATGATTAAAGTCACTTAACGCAAACTGTATGGTTTTCGTAAACATGTCGTGTCAATCACATCATCGCCGCTCGCCACCCACGCTATACTTGTATGGGTTACCATGGCGACGGCGTTCAATCGATAGTCACCACACCCATGGTGCTGTCATACCCTCGTTCTGTTACTTACTATCACGAAAACAGCCCCTCACACGAGTTCGGTGTGAATCGGGTCCGAGTAATTTTACCTAATATTGTACGTAGTATGAGTTTGTATGTATGTATGTATGTATACATTGTATGTATGTACGTAGTATGAGAACGTTAATAATAAAAAAATATTTTCTTGGTATAGAACTCATACTACGTACAATATTAGGTAAAATTACTTCACACCGAACTCGTGTGTGTACATAAACATTGACTTTTTACCGATTTGATAGACACCAGGATGTAAAAAACGCCACGTGCTACGATGCTTTCAAATACTCCTGGTGTAGTTGCCTATTACTGGTCTGAATACATGAATGTTCTAATTTTATTCTGTCGTCGCATTTTGTCACCTCTCTCGCTAACAGGGGACCAAATTTTTAAGTTACATTCTTAAAAATTTGGTAGAGGAGCTCGTGGCTAAGTAATAACAGCCACACGGGTCGATCCATCTTGCCGGGGTTGGTCAGTGGATGGGTGACCATCTCTACATACCGAGACTCCTCCGTGCCTCGTAAAGCACGTTAAGCGGTCCCGGCTGTCATTCGTGGATCTTTGACAGTCGTTACGGGTCGTCAGAAGCCCGAAAGTCTGACAACCAGTCTTACCAAGGGGGTATCGTATTACCCAGTTACAGGGTTGTGGAGATCATATAGGCAGTCGTTCCATGTAAAATACTGGTATTCAGCAGCATCCGGATAGACTGGAAGCCGACCCCAACATAGTTGGGAAAAGGTTAGGCAGATTGATTGATTGATTCTTAAGAGATAGCTACAATATTTATATTTTTTTAGTTTCTGTCAGCGCCTTGCAAAATCACTGACTTCCTAAAATAAACTAAGTAGATAATAATTACTATAATACTGTATCACCAAGATTCTTAGTCGAATATTATCGTGATAGTCTGAAGTTTGCCTAGTCGTCAGACTATCAGGCTTCTAATAACTTACGACTGTTCTAGATTTTTTAAATTAAAATCTAGTACTAGTATATCTCATCATCGACTTTACCTTTTCTCAACTATATCGGGATCGGGATATTGTTCCAGTCTAATTGGATGCAGCCAAACACTAGTATTTTACATGGAGCTGTGGCGGCATCTACATCGCCACTGCGAATAACGCATCACAGTTACGACACGCAAAAATCCTCGCGCAAACAGAGGTTACCGCGCGACTGGCTAGGTTAGGCATCCTGGCATCAACCGTCGGGTGAAACGACACCTGTCTGGTCGGAGGATCCTCCCTTTTCTATGGAGGATGCGTGAACTTTACACCCTGTTCCTCATGCCTCTATACTGCTTAGCTGACCTCCACAACCCAGTTACTGTTAATATGCCTTGGTAAGATTGGTTGTCAGATTTTCGGACTTCTGAGTAGCCGTAACGACTGTCAAAGATCTACAAATGACAGCCAGGACCGAGGCATGGAGGGGTCCCCGTGTGTAATAAATGGTCACCCAGCCACTGACCGACCTCGGCAAGCGTAGTTTAACCTGCGATCGACCATGCGGCTGATGATAACATCAGCACTCAGGACTCATATCTAAATAATTAGATACGAGTCCTTTCGTGTTTCGAGTAGGTACCATAGTAATATTATCTATCTATATAAATAAAAATTAATTGACGAATGTATGTACCTACGCGCATCACTTCAGAATGGGAATGGTTGCACGGTTTATTTGGCTAATTAATGTTATGTTGTGTTTGTAATTGTCAGGTAAGGCAACCCTCGCCCTTTATGGCACTGCGTTCGTTCGTTGAGATTTCTTGTTCCAAGCAACCTAAAATTCATAGTTTATTTAATTAAAAAACACACAATTATAAGTGAAAAGTGATTCCGTGAGACTTTTTATTTGATTTGCTATTTTTTTTACAAGTTTTCACTACACAGGAAGGCATAATTCTATTTTTTTGTTAACTATGTCAACTAGACGACGATTCATCTCGTACTAAGAGCGGTGAGCGTGGTTTTAGTTCTATGTGTGTGCGCGTGAGTGTATATTTTATATGCAGGAAGAAGCAGGAGCACGGTTTTGTGGCTTCACTTTTGATGTTCGCGGCGCTCATGTTCCTTTTTTTGGTTTTTCTGAGATCTGCCTAGGTATAGTGTGGTAATTTCTCAGCAGCCTGTAGCCTGAATTTTTGCCCGGTTAATGGCAATAGGTCCGACCCTTATACAGGGTGTCCCGTAATTAATAGATAACCTCTTAAGGAGTCATTGTACTCATCATTATGAACATCTTTTACTATAGGACCAAACATGAAATAGCGAAAAAAAATCAACTGTTCCCTACATTTATTTTCGCATAACTCGTCAAAATGTAGGGAACTGCTGATTTTTTTTTTCGTGATTTCAGGTTTGGTCCCATAGTAAAAGTTGTTCATAATGATGAGTACAATGACCCCGTAAGAGGTTATCCATTAATTACGGGACACCCTGTATATAGGGGACTTAAACATAACTTGCGAAATGTGGGTGTACTATAGGTTCAGTTATGCCTAACCCTTGGGGATTACAGACGTGATGTTATGTTTTAATATACAATGTTTAGAGCACAATTATATATTTATTTTAATTAGCCGACGTACCATAGATATAGAAAGAAGTTATTGTTCTGTTTTTTATATTTCTATGCGACGTACGCACGAACGTAAAAATATCGCGGTGATTTTTTTCGCGCGCTTGATTTTCAACGCTCTGCTTAGCGCCGAGAGTTGAAAATCCAACAGTGTTTTTTCGACGTGCTAGAATGCACTCTGTTATTGCTAAGTTGGATTCTCAACGCTCGGCTGAACAACGAGAGTTGAAAATCCAGTGCGCGATTAAATCGAGCCGTGATATTTTTACGTCCGTGTGTACGTCTGCTTAGCATCAAACTAGCGACCTTGTGCAGTTTTTTATACAAATAATACATGACGATTGAAGCACGGTTTTAATAGCATAGTACTTAGGTACAAAACATGCATAATAATGTGATGTGCATGCATTGCTCGTTTTTATAATGCCAGAACCGGTTTGATTCGCTATTGTTGATATCGTCATTAATACCTACAGTATAACACTCTATGCTACGGTTATATAATCAAAGATGCTACAATGTCTGCACTGAAAAAAATAATTTCTTACTAACTACGCCACATTAAAGTGATTTAATTAAGACTTACTGAATTTATACAGTAAGAAGAAATGTTTGTAAAATTACAATTACAATTTACAAGTCCGTGATAAGGCCTGTCGTACTTTATGGATCGGAATGCTGGGCAGTGAAGAAGACGGATGAAAAGAAATTGCATGCAGCGGAGATGAGAATGTTGAGAATTGAGATGGATGTGTGGAGTGACGAGAATGGATAAAGTAAAAAATGAGTATATAAAAGGAAGTTTGAAAGTGGCGCCAGTGACAGAAAAGTTGAAAGGAAATCGTTTGTCGTGGTATGGGCATATGATGAAGAGAGACGAAACGCATGTGACTAAAAGAGTGATGAATATACATGTTGATGGATGGAGAGGCAGAGGAAGACCAAAGAAAAGACGGATGGATTGTGTGAGGAATGATATGAAAGAGAAGGAAGTGAATGATAGCGTGACGGTTGACAGGGGAGAATGGAAGAAGAAAACGTGTTGCGCCGACCCCAAGTAATATGGGATAAGGGCAGGAAGATGATGAAGAAATGTTTGTAAAACATTAAAAGACAAAACAGTAACGTTTAATGATTGAGCATACGATTTACTGCAAAAAATAAGCAAAACCACCATTACTGTAATATAAGTTTTCAATGGTTTGAACGATAATGGTGCCGATTCTGTTGTACACCGAACTAAACTAACTAAACTATCACTAAAATTCCTTACTTTTTGCTATGAGAATCTTAGCGCTATTCTGACAAAAAAAACCTCTAAATTTAATAACAATTTTGACACAACTAAAATCGAGTTTGACAATCGTGACTCCGCGTGGTATAGTGCCTGTAGTATATTTGACCCGGTGGCTTTAATTGGAACTAACGAAATCACTATGAAGTGACAGGCTTGTCATTATTTTGTTCACCGACATCGCTGTCGTTACCGGGTCAAATATCTTTTAGAGCTGGAGGGGCGCAGGGAGGGGGCAGCTTCAACGTGTTTTATATGGAATGTAGGTAGGGTAGACCGGGGACAATAGTACCATTTTCGAAACATCGGTTGATTACACAAATTTAACTGCCGCTTTTTGTTTTAAATATTATTATTTTACAGCCTTGGTTTATTATCTACCGAAGAAAACATCTAAAGTTGGCCTAGATTGAACAAAACTTGGTCAAAATCGACTTTGAATGAAATAATGGCTAGTGCTACAAATGACCCCCTTTAAGGGTTGATTGTACCAAAACTGCATAGGGTAATAAAACGCGAGTGTAGGTATTAATCATATTTTCGCAGTCATTTATTTGAAGTCTTATGGGTTTATAATCATTCTTAAAAATTAGGAACAAAAAAATCGTCAGATCGGTGTCTTAAATCAACACAAATGTAAAGTAATAACATTAACATAACAATTCTTCACTTCGATCAAAAATAAAATAAGTTTTTATTAACATATAATCAACTTTGGTTCACACGTTGCACATTTGCTATTATCCAGCTTTATAACAATTATAAAATAGAAATAATCAAAAAAACATATTAGTATGGAGGTACAATTAACCCCTGGTACAATTGACCCTCATAAAAGATTAGTTACTTATAAAAAAATATTAGTCAGATTCGCAATTGTGACAAACATAAATTGACTCCTGAGGTGTACATTCCTCGTGTGCCCATAATCTGCATTGAGCACATTGAATCCACATTTCACTAGGGCGGCTGGCACTATAAGGTTCCATACATACAACACAAAACCATTCTTCTTCTCCTTCGCTGCTTTCAGTCATTTTTTGCTGCAGTTTTCTTTTTCTGGCTGGAATCACATTTTTTATTAAATCAAATTTAATAGAGCGTTTTACTTCTTGTGGCGTTAAACCATAATAAATATCTGCTGTTCTCACTAAATATTTCGCTATGCTTTGTTTTTGCTTATTTACCCCATAGAAATAAATTGGTCGGGATTTGCTTCTCTTTTACGTTTATATCTTATGAGAGACACATGACAAACGTTGAACATATTCGCAGCGGCGCGTATGCTACGCCCTTTTAATATCTCATCATATGCCTGTTCATACAACAAAGTACCTATCTCTTGACCCACGATCCGTTTTTTTATTCTATTTCGTGGCATCTAAAACAAAAACATGTCTAATAAATAATTGCATATTTTAAGTATTTATTTTATTATTCTGTTATTATAACCACGGGGTTATTTCTACCATGGGGTCAATTGTACCGGTACCAATGACCCCGGCGATGTTGGTACAATTGCACCAAAGTAACAAATTTAGGAAAACCGTCTAATAGTCACATAATTCTAAACTTATAGCTTCCATATTTATCATAAATCAAAAGTTTAATATCCGTTTAAACTAACAACAACAATTATTTGTCGAAAAGGCTCTGGTAATACGAGTTACAGGCAATAATATTTTACGCAAAAACTTACCGCGGTTTGCCGAAAATCAAAAATTCTCCACTAACACGTCCGTTTCACAGCACGCGCGCCGGGGACTGAGGGGCGCCTCGGGACTCAAGTAGCGCGTGTGCTGGCGCACTCACACATGCAAAATTTAGCTCAGTAGTAGAAATATCGAAGATGGTACTATTGCCCCATGTTACTATTGTACCCGGTCTACCCTACCTTTTTTGGTACCTTTTTTTTTGGTACCTTTTTTTTTTGGTACTTTTTTTTTTTTGGTGCCTACATGTTGAGTCATAGGGGTTCATGGGTTTTATAAAGGGGGGCCAAATTTTCATTATTTTTGCGATAGGACTCACCGTTTTCGAGATATATGCAAAAGAAAAGAAAAAAATACACTACTGTTTTTGCATCCGAAGTCAAGGTCTCGGTGTGAATTTTAGTTCATATCAACTAATTTTATTCCACACCTTTTTAATCGCGATTAAACATAGTCTGATTTAGTTTGACAATTAAAATTTTAGGTGAAAACCATGTGAAAACAGTCAAATTCAGAATAGCAAAATTGCCATTTTCACTAAACTAATAACTCCGTACAATCTTAGTCCTGTCAAACTAAAATATAGTTAAGTTGTGTCACTTTAGTCAATTTTAGAATGGGAAATCGTCGTTTGACAGGAATAAACTAAATTTTAGTGATTTTTAGTCTAGTTTAGTGGCATTTGTGACAAGAGAATCGGCACCATTGCTAAATGAATAAAATAGTTAATTTAACAGATAGCACAGTACAACAAACTGATCACGATTCCCCAATGTGTCCGTGCTGAAGTAGTAAATTGTGATGGTGTTTAAAACGTTAAAGTTAATTTTGCCTCAAGCTTCAACTGTTTTCTGATCAGTAAAAAATACTGTTTTGAACGTTAGGCTCTTAAAGAACTGTGTAAAAGTAGTTCAGATAAATGTTTTTTTTTTTCATTTTTATTTCCTGCTTTTTTCTTTCAGTGGACTTTTTAAAAACAATGATAGGCTTAGTGGTTCTAGTTCGTTAGAAGAGGCACCTTAATTGCGTAACACACTTTCAATTACAATCCTAGGTAATTCCTAATACTTTCATTTCTTCATTGGTTTGAGAAATTCGTCTGCTCGACAACGTAAATAATGCGATGAACATGGATGAACTGTCAATGGCTTGCGATCAATTGCCACTTTATGTGTTGCGCAATGGCAATGATTCTCGCAATTTATCCCGCGTGGGGGCACTGTTGTAGATGTAGACCTGTCAAATTTAGAACTATTGTACTTAAATTATCGTCAATAAACTAAATCTCCATGGAAACCACTTATGTACGCATTGTATGTGGTTTTCATGATGTCACAGGCGCCATGGTCTACTATGCTGCTATGTATTAAGATCTTAAACTAAGTTAGATCAGATTCTCGATTCCCCAATCGATAGCATCGATGATGTCTGATTCGATTAGAAATAATTAAACGACATAATATTGATAGATACGTCTATTGTGTTCGACAACACACATCATATAAATGTAACTACTAAAGAGTTATCGCAGCTAGCATTCAAGGACCCTTTTAGGAGAAAAAAAAATAGGTACTGCCAAAGAGCAATGGAGCGCAGCGTTCCGGGCGGAAAACGAACTAACAGAATACGAAACACCACGCTGCGCTTCAAAACGGGGGTCCTATTAGACGTAGGCAAAGAGGTTGCCAAGCTAAAATGTGATTGGGCGGGACATGTTAGCCGCATGCAAAGCGACCGCTGGGTTACAGTCTCCACACGGTGGGTGCCTGAAGATGGACGGCGCCACCGAGGCCGGCCTAGGAAGAGGTAGCGAGACGACCTAGATGCGTACCGCAAGAGTTGGGTCGAGGTAGCCCTGGAAAGAGATACTTGAAAGGATTTGGGGGAGGCTTTTGCTCAGTAGTAGGACAGTGCAGGTTAACATTAAAAAAGGTACTGTCTGTTCTAAAAGTATTTGATGAAACTATAAACAAACCCATTTCAGGTTAATTCTTACGCAATCGCTCATTAAAGCGAATTAGTAACACTTCCTTCTATAATTAGAAGGTTCCAACTTTATGTCATATCTAACCACTTTTTCCAACAATTATTGTTTGATTAACAGCATGAAATTTTTATTGAAAAATCATAGACGAAAATTGAGGTTATAAAGTTAACCTCAATTTTGAAATGAAAAACATCTCCCGTTGAGTATCGCGTGATACACCATTATACATAATAATATGTATATTGACATGAACCTATAGGGTATCACGTGACATTCAACGGGTTAGGGGATTTAAAATTAGAACTTCGGGTTAAATTATTCAAAAAGTTAAAACATTTTTGTAAGTGGCACTACAAATTGGCATCCATAAGTATGTTTTGTGGTTCATCTGTTTAAATTTTAATCAGATACGTATTGAACAGATCGTAAGTATTTTATTCGTAAATAATATTATTTACCTTATATCTGTTATCATCATTCATTAATAGCCACACTGATAAGGATATAATAGCTTTCACTAGTCACGGTAAATATTTAAAAGATTAAGTCGGTGATAACAAGAGGTAAGGCGTGATAAAAGAATAAATGAAAGATAAAATAAACAACTCAGTTAACGTTAAAATAATCTGTTTCCGTACGGTATGTTACTAATGCTTCTTTATTGTCTTGTGGCTGCATGGTGACGTCAGTTTGATTAAGAGGATACATCGAAGCGTGGTTTAGCTCAGTGTGTAAGTGAAATGGCATTATGGCTGTCACGTGCACCTGCACATTTTTGTAGTATCAGAATTATGAGATAACAAAGACATGGATGTGTTTATGCATTGGGTAACCAACATTTTTAGTGTAAATGCACTAAAAATGTTACAAAAGTAATAAGAAAAAGGCATTAGATGCTTAAAAGAAAAAAAAATCAGCGAAAGAACTTATTATTTTTTTACCATTGTACTTATTTTGGTGGACTGAATTATTTCTAAAAGTTTATCCATCTATTTTAATGGGATCTTTTACAATATGTAGGTAACAAAAACTCTGTTCGATCCAATCGATCGATCACACAGCACAGTGTGTTAGAGTCGAAAATCAGATGAGTGATGAATTAAGTATTTCTTTTGGTGTACTGCAGGGTAGTTTACTAGGCCCGACTTTATTCGCAATACCTATACATCGACGCCATTTTAAGAAATGAACTTACTAACGCTGACTTGATTTGGTATATACGCTGAAAATACAGTTATGATTTTCCGCGAGGCCGACTGGAAAGAAGTGCATGAGAAAACCGAGTCTGGAATGAGTAAGTTATAACTGGTTGGAAAATTTGACTCACGCTCAACGTAAATAAAATAAAATTATAATAACACTAGCTGCGCCCCGCGGTGTTACCCGCGGTTTATGAGATACACTAAAACGTGTATTATTTAATAGGTGAGAAAAGTATTCACAAAAAAATTGCTCATCCCACAGAAGCACTACATTTTTTCGGGATAAAGAGTAGCCTATGTGTTAATCCAGGATATAAGCTGTCTACATACCGAATTTCATCCAAATCGGTCCAGCCGTTTAAGCGTGAAGAAGTAGCAAACATGCACACACACACACACACACTCACAAGCTTTCGCCTTTATAATATTAGTGTGACTAGCTGCGCCCCGCGGTGTTACCCGCGGTTTATGAGATACACTAAAACGTGTATTATTTAATAGGTGAGAAAATATTATACATTTTTTCGGGATAAAAAGTAGCCTATGTGTTTATCCAGAGAGTCAGCTACTTCCACACCAAATTTCATCAAAATCGGTGGAGCCGTTTAAGTTTGAAAGAGTAGCAAATATATTTGAATTCCTTGCTCATCCCACGGAAGCACTACATTTTTTCGGGATAAGTAGTAGGCTACGTGTTAATCCAGGGTATAAGCTGTCTACATACCGAATTTCATCCAAATCGGTCCAGCCGTTTGAGCGTGAAGAAGTAACAAACATACACATACACACACACACACACACACACACACACACACACACACACACACACACACACACACACACACAAACTTTCGCCTTTATAATATTATAGTGTGATTCAGAAAAACGAATGCTATTAAACTGCCTGGATGGAGGGTAAAAATCCATAGATGTAAGTCTTACAAGTTGCTGGTAGCTCTATTTCCACGTGTTCGTATAATGAGACCGAAATGGTTGATCACCTAAAATACCTCGGAGTGACATTAGATCAGCATCTCTCTTTCAAACAATACATTCATGTTATGGCAAAACGAGTTCGTAGGTTGAGATATGTTATGAAACTTATACGTGATGTGCTTTTACCGAAATTGGCAAATTAGTTTACCTTGCCCTCTGTCAGTCTCTACTCCAGCAACTATAGGTATTTATAACAGTTTGGGGTGGAGTCGCCAAAACTCATAATTATGTTATAGCTGGAGAGGGCGTAACGTGCTATTTTAAAAGTCATGCTTCATAAACCTTACCGTTATTCAACTGACAAATTATATAAAAGGCAGATCACTTCTTGGGGTGCGGAAAATGTTTATTTCTACCGTTATTTCAAAAAGTCACTTAGAAATTGTAAAGAGAACTGATCTATAAGCCCTGCAAAGTAAAAGAAAATTCTGAATCCCGATCTTAAGAGTAAATAATATATAAAAGTAGAAACTGACTGATTGACTGACATATCAACGCAAAGCCCAAACCGCTGGGTCTAGAGTTTCCAAATTTGGCACGTAGGTTCCTTATGAGGTCTAGGGGTGCACTAAGAAAGGATTTTTCAAAATTCAACCTCTAAAAGGGTGAAACCAGGGTCCAAAGATTGTATGAAAAATCTTATTGCTTGAGTTAATAGACTTGAAACTTAGCACGAACATTTATCTAAGTAAATTATAAAGTTTGTCATTTTTATTTTCCCTAAACTACCCCCTAAAGAGGGATTGGGTGTCAAAGTTTGTATGGAGTAATTTTAACGCGCGGTCTGATTAACTCAAAATTCAGTATTTATACTTGAGATTAGAAATTAAGAATAACGTGTATCAGGGTTTTTCAAAAATCTACCCCTACGGGGGTGAAGAGGGGTAGTCAATTTTACAGGGCAAGTTTTACTGTGGGGCTTGATTAACTCGAAAATTGGTGATAATAACCATTCAGTCAAGTTACGGAAATATCCCAACGGTTTTTTAAAATTCCACCCTTGTGGGGGTGAAAACAGGGAATATAGTTTATACGAAAAATCATATTCATTTAGTTAATTAACTTGAAACTTGGCACAATTATTGCCTAAGCAAATAATAAAGTTTGTCATTCATAGTTTTTCCTCCAGGGGGAAAGGGGGAGAGGAGCAGAGAGGGTGTGGTGAGGAGGGAAAGGGTGAAGGGGAGGTGGTATTGAAATGGGAAAGGGGGAAGTGGAGTGTGTGGTGAGGAGGGAGAAGAGGAGGATGATCGAGGGAGGGGAGAGGGATAAGAGGGTGTGAGGGGAAAGGTGGTGAAGAAGGGGAAGAGGGGGAGAAGTGGAGTTGGTGAGGGTAGAGGGAGAGGGGAAACCGGTGAAGGGGGAGCGGGAAGGGGATGTGGTGAGGAGGTAAGAGGGAGAGGGGGTGGTGAGGGGGGTGAGAGGGGGTTAGAGGCAAGGAGGAGGGGGTTAGAGGGAGGGAGAGGGGGGGTGACGAGTGCCTTTACACCTTAAAGTTGCTTTTCGTAAAGCACTGATTCATTGAAGAGAGATTGAGTTCAGACTTTTGACTGATTTATTGGAGACCGGGAAGAGGTGGAGAGGGATAGGAGGATGTACTGAGAGGGGAGAGGGAAAAGCGGTGAAGGGAATGGAGTAAGCGGGAAGGGGATGTGGTGAGGGGGTGAGAGGAGGTGGTGAAGGGGATGACAGGGGAGAGTGAGAGGGAAGGGAAATGGGGGTCAGAGGAGGGTTAGAGGGAGAGGAGGAGGGTTGAGAGGGGGCTTAGAGGGAGAAGGGGAGGGAGAGGGGGAGGGATGAAGAGTGCCTTTATACTTTAAAGTTGCTTTTTGTATAGCATTGATGCATTGAAGAAACCCTGCCCGACAGAAATGACCGAAAACTAGAAAGTCGGCACAAAAAACTGGAGTAAACTCCAGTCGTGCGTCGGAGCTGACACACACACTTTTTTTGTTTGTTTGAACTCGCTAATCTCTGGAACTACCAGGCGGACTTTAATAATTATTTTTGCATTTGAATATTTAACATCACTCTAGGACTCTTAGGTGCCGAGCAAAAAGAGAAAAAGGCATAAAGAACGCTAAGCGAAAACGAAGTAATAGTGTGGCCAGGCAATGCGATGCGACGGGGTGGGTCGGGGGAGCAAGAAATTTCAGCAGCAAGGAATTTCTGAATTTTGGTAGAAGCTATCTATCTATATAAATAAAAAGAGAAGTCCTGACTGACTGACTGATTGACTGACTCATCAACGCCCAGCCCCAATTCCTTGGACCTAGAAAGCTAAAATTTTGCACAGAGGTTCCCTTTATAATGTAGACAAGGAATAAGGAAGGAATTTCCGGTAATACGTTCCCGTGGGATATTTCCCGACATCCACGCGGGCGAAGCCGCGGGCACAAGCTAGTTTACTATAAGAATCCATTGTAGTTTTCCCATAATTTGTTAATTTGTTTGTTTGTTTGTATATTTAGTTTTGTAGTCTCGAGTCTAACTATTAGCTTATCTGTAGCCAACTTCAACTTTTATTTTAATTTATTTTATTTACCTTTTTCTTTTTTTTTTACCTACCTATTTAATGGTGCCCAAAATACACAGGCTGTGTCTAGTTTGGAGCTAACGATACCTCCATAATGTATTTTGAATGTTGAAATGAACGATTTTTACTTTACGTTTTTCTACTACTGCAGTATTCAATCAAAGGTTGTCTGTAAAAGATCGCTTTTAGCGATAAGATCGCCTATTGTGTCACCCTATGTAAAACTTCTACATTTATTTTATGGTCTTTATAATAAAGTGTACCCGATCCACACCACGCTCGCGTGAGCGGATATACCTTCTGCTGGGCAAAGGCCCCCCTTTCCCTTCTCCACACACGTCTGTTCACTGCCATTGCGGGCCAGTCCTTTCAGTAGGAGTCCCTCCATCTTTGTCTTGGTCTCACTTATACTCTCTAACATCACTAGGTATATTACTCATCATCATCTGCCTAGACTTGTCCCAACTATGTTGACTTCAGCTTTCTGTCTAAACGGATGCGGCTGAATACATTTTACATAGAGCGACTTCCTATCTGACCTTCACAAACCAGTTACTGGGTAGGTATATACTTCTTGGTAAGACTGGTTGTCAGGCTTCCGGGCTTCTGACGCCTCGTAACGTCTGTCAAAAATCCACGATTGAAAGCCTAGACCAAATGAGGCACGGAGTGGTCTCGGTATGTAAAGATGGTCAACCATTCACGGACTAGCTGGAGCAAGCGTAGCTTAACCTGATCGATCGACCCGTGCGGCTGTGATTAGTTAGCCATGAGCCTCTCCTCACACCAATTCAAGTTATTTTTGTGTCGTTTGTGTAGCTCTATGTGACCATTGGCAATCTACAGTCTATCATAACACGACGTTCGCACGGACGAAAATATCGCGGCGGAATTTTATCGCGCACTGGATTTTCAACTCTCGGTGTTAAGCCGAGTTTCGAGAATCCAACCTAACAACAACAGAGTGCATCCCAGCGCGTCGAAAAAACACACTGTTGGATTTTCAATTCTCAGCGCCAAGAAGAGCATTGAAAATCAATGCGCGAAAAAAAATCGCCGCGATATTTTTACTTCCGTCGAACGTTGGCTATCTTATGATGATACGAGGTGAATCCCCGAAATGTCACTATCGAATATTGTTGCATATAATTCCTTGCAAGTAATTGAGTCTGTTATCAATTTGTTATTAAGTATATATGGCAATAGCTTTTCCTTATTTGACTAGATATTTGTTTAGGTACTTATATGTTTAGTTATCGACAAAGCAAGCTAGCATTAAAAAGTTGATAAGGTTAAATTATTTGTAGGTACTTAAAAGTGTATATTATCAATAATACAAACATATTTGACGAGTAAAAATCATAAAAACAATCAAAGATTATAATTCAATAAGGAGTCAGCCATCATACTGAAGACAATAATAACCACTTTAAGTTTAATTCTATGAAACATACATTTTAATCAGCTTGTCAATGACGTATTCTATCCGGAATACTATAGATAGATAACACTCTTATCAGTTCCAGTAGTATACACAATTTTATTGCAATTTGATTAGTCAGGATAAAGCGCACTAAATATTTTAGGAAAAAGGCCTCGAGAAGTATGACGCACAGTTACATATGTAATAAACTATTTAAATTTTTATTTTTTAATTTATAGAACAAAAACTGAGTCATGAAGATAAAATTGTAGGCCTCCAGTTGAGGGAAACATGGTCCGCGCAATTTGTATATTGTTGTGTTATTATATTAGTAATAAAATAAAAATAATGCCTTTTTTCGTAAACACATACATACCTACTGTTTATATAACAGATATACCTACCTATATGCAAAATTGAAAAATAGTGAAAAGTTTTTTTAATGATCTCACTCTCAATACAAAAATTGAGATAATAATATTAATTGGCATAATATTTTGGGGCAACTGTGCTGAAAGAAAAACTATATTTAGAACTCAAAAAAGATGTAGGTATACGATGTATGGTAGGCCTAAAAACTACTGATAGCTGTGAGCCTGTCTTCAAATCATTAAAAATCTTGACTTTCCCCTGCCTCTATATATTTGAAGTAGCAGCAGTAGTAGCAGCTTGCAGGAAACAAGTTCTTGTTTCCTGCGATAGTAGATACTAGAAAACGAATCGCTCAACTTAGATCCCAATACAAAACCATGTTGTGTACAAGTAAATACAAAACAGCGCTATAAAGGAAAAGTATATTAGGCATGGGTTCAATTATTCTGGATGACTTTTTGTACCGTTTTGAAAAAAATAGGTGATCGGAGTAGAAGCATTATTATATTATCTAACTTTTTTTTTATTTTTCAAAAATAAAATTTATAAAAATCAAATCATATGCATATGATTTGAATTTCGATATTTTAAACAATTTTTTTTTTCAAAATTTCTATTTTTATTGTTCTTAAATGAAAAGTTTACATCGAATTTGTAGTATTTATTGATACTTAGATATTTTTTTCTGAATAAGCTATTAAAAAGAAAAACTAGGTAGATATACCATTAGGTCTTCTACTCCGTTCACCTAATATTCCCAATATTCACCTAATATTCACCTATTTTTTTCCAGACGGTAAAAAAGTCATCCGGTACCTATACAATAAAATTCCAGATAACAATAAAAATTAAAATTTGCACAACTTTAAAAGAAAATTAAAGAAATTTTTTAATAGAAAAATGCTATTATTCAATCACCGAATATTTGAATGATATGCTGTTATAAAATATCTGACATTAATTCATAAGTAACAATTATTGATGTTTTTGACATTTAATTTTAATTTCTGACATCACAATGACAATTTCTTTATCATTCTTTAAATAAGTAAGTGCTGACAATTTTCATTATAATACAATAACTGCGGAAATTTTTATTTTTATTTTCTCTTACCACACATACTCGTAACTTATCTAATTGACTTGACATTGTTCAGTGTGAACTAATTATTTAAATGTTTATCTATAATAAAATTCATATGTCTATATTAATTTTCTTGTTTTAATTATATGCATGTGTCACTACTTTTATATGCCCTAGAGGCAAAACATAGCACCCTCAATGTTATAACCAAATAAGAACTTATAATGTACCTATGTTTCATAATAAATAAATTAATATGAATAAAAACAAATCTATCTGACCTATAACAAATTCTGCGTTCAACAAACAAATAACGAATAAAACACAAAACCTGTCCACAGAGGCCCAAACACGAACGTGTGACGTAAATTCGAAAGATTTTGGAATCGAAAATACAACTATCATACAGCATTTTTATTTAAAGTTTTGCGACAAGCAGCAATAACACATGTATAGAGATATGAATAGTCTTAAAACTAAGTAAATATGATATGCGGAACGAGTATTTTTAACATCGTTCCATTCCTTACGCTCATGCTAGATCCACAGGTCATCACATCTACGATGCCTAAATGTTTTATTAATTAAGCACTACATATATTGTAGCGTGTGCTTTTATTATTAATACTTAGCATTCAGCGTTGGAGCTCCCAAAATAGTTGGCACAATAAAATGACATCATCTGCCATGGCAGCCCGTTTGACCTTGCGTTCGTCGACGAGGCGAAACGCCACAGAAAATAGGTATAGGTATTATAGCTTTTGAATACTTTTTTTTATGTCTGTATATTCGCTCGTGTCATATTTTTGGCCGTCTTCTGTGGCCTTGCCATGCTTTATACAGGGGAAACGATCGGGTATCTACCAAGTAATTAATATCGATATTTTGCGTCTCTTTAGCCGAGATCGATCAGATGGAGGAGGTTTTTTTTTATGTTATTGCATCAATAACTTATACATACTTAAGACTTGTATAATAGGTTGGGGAAAAAGTTTCTTCGCATTTTTTAAGAAAATTCAAAACATTTTTTAATATACATTATTTACATTTATCTAAAGTATGTTCCATTTTGTTCGATAAGTTTTTGCCATCTTGTAGGTAGGGACATGATCCCATTGCTATAGAAATTTTGGGACTTCTGATCAAAATACCGCGACAAGTGGTTTTGGTAGTCCTCTCGTGATGTTAACCTGACACTGCCTAAAGAATTCTGAAGAGACCGAAACAGGTGGAAATCTGAAGGTGCAAGGTCAGGACTATACGGCGGATGCATTAACACCTCCCAGCCAAACTCTCTTAATTTTTGCTGAGTGGGTAAAGATGTGTGAGGTCCAGCGTTATCATGATGAAAAACCACGCCCCTTCTGTTGATTAATTCCGGCCGCTTTCTCTCAACTTTTTGCTTTAATCTCATCAGTTGTTCGCAGTAGAGTTCAGAATCGATGGTCCTGCCTGGTGGTAACAGCTCATAATGAATAATGCCCTTCCAATCCCACCACACACACAGCATCACCTTGTTGCGAGTTAACCCGGGTTTCGCCACAGTCTGTGAAGCCTGACCGGCCTTTGACCACGACCTTTTTCATACGTTCTGATCGTACTTGATCCACTTTTCATCACCAGTTATCAGCTTCTTCAAAAATGGTTCGGTTTCATTACGTCGTAATAAAGAATCACAAATGAGTACACGGTTCATTAGGTTTCTTTCAATGAGCTCGTGAGGTACCCAAATATCGAGCTTTTTGTGTACCCAGTTTTTTTCAAATGCGCTAAAACTGTTTTGTGGTCAATTCCCAGTTCTTCAGCTACGTCGTAACTACTGATATGCCGATCTTGCTCCACTTTTTCAAAAATGGCATCCATTTTATCCGTAATAGGGCGACCAAAGCAACGTGCATCTTTGACATAAAAATTTGCGGATTGAAAACGCTTAAACCAAATTTGTGCTACTCTCACAGACACTGCACTGGGTCCATAAACATCGCAAATTTTTTTCGCGGCTTGCGTTGCGTTTTTACCTTTTTTATAGTAAAATTTTAAAATGTATCAAATTTCTTCATTAGATTCACTCATCTTGACAGTACGAAAAACAAATGAAAATCACACATTTTCCTAATTTGAATTTGGAATTATGTTCTTTAAAATTTAAACTTTCAATGATACCAAAACCAGCCAGATACAAATAGTATAGCCAAAGAGATTTTATTTTAAGTTCATACATACTTTTTTTCGAAAAGACTTTTTCCCCAACCTCATATGATGGTAATGAAGCTGGCGGCTTGATGGTAAGTGATTATGCCACATATATGGGCATTTAATTGAGGAGAAGCATCACAGGGTCACAGGTGCGTTGGCTTTGAAACCCCATATGGCCTAGGATCCGCAGAGGATCTACCTTCACCCATCTATTTAATGGATGAAAAGTATTTTAAATCATAATATAATATGTTAAAAAAATATTTATTTATTTATTTATTAAAACTTTATGCACAAGTAAAAAAAATACCGTACAAAGGCGGACTTAATGCCTGAGGCATTTTCTACCAGTCAACCTTAGGGTGGTGCAGAGAGAAGACATGGCAGCTGCAACATAAAGGATAGATAACAAGAAAATAACTATAAAATATAAGAATAAATACATAGGTATTATATAATTACATAAATACATACATATATATATATATAAACGGAATAAACTTTGTAAGGAGAAATAACGATCGGTAGAGGAGAAACAACGATCAGTAGAGGAGAAAATGAAACCAGCAAATCAGCGCAGGGATGCTTCTGCCAACTTCTTACGTATGTACTCACGAAAAATCAAAATATCGCGTGTGCGTGTGGCATAAAAATTCCTGGAAAAAATAAATTAATTATTTCGCAGACAACCCTATTATTATTATCGTGTTCTCCATTAAATAATGCTTAAGAGGGCTGTTGCAGTTGGTCACCTCTCTAGCTCACACGGGACCAAATTTGAAAATTGTTATCAATTATCAAACTAGTAAAAAATTTTATTTAATAGGTAGGTAATTATTAAAAACACATTTTTATTGTGGGGCATTTATTTAACTCATCTCAAAAACATACAATATTTTTTGAGCCGAGTTTATTATACCTACTTTACACAATAGAAATGTGTTTTTAAAATTAGGTAGGTACCTATTAAATTAATATTATTTACTACTTCGCTAATTGATTAAATTTTTCAAAAAAGCATCTTTTCATTTAAAAATCTTAAAAAGTGATAAAATGCAACAGCCCACTTGATCACGCGCGGGATGGCAACGTCGCATTTCTAGAGATTTTTCGTGATTATTTTATTAAATTTAAATCTGAGATCACAAATTCTTAAATCGTTGGTATTTATGTAGGTATGTATGCTATATTTTGACAGTTATTTTGGTATTTACTCTTAGAGAATGACATATTGTCAATTATTTTCTATTTTTAACCGACTTCAAAAAGGAGGAGGTTATCAATTCGTCGGAACCTTTTTTTTTTTTTTTATTTTTTTTTTTTTTTTTTTTTTTTATGTATGTTCCCCGATTACTCGAAGATGGCTGGACCGATTTCGATTATTTTTTTTTTGTTTGAAAGGTTATACTTCCCAGGTGGTCCCATGATCATCAAGTCAGGATCTGATGATGGGATCCTGGAGAAATAGAGAGAACTCTTCCAATTTTATAGGCACACTTGAAGCGATTTGGATAGTTTTTGGAAGAGTACTTTCTTGGAGTGGTCCCATTTCAATTTGGTGAAGATCTGATGAAGAACTTCTGAGATAGGCAACGGAACTCCTCAATAAATGATAGCAAATGGACTGGGATTGCTGAAATCTCATGTATGTTTATTGTTCACACCAGTTCATAACATAACATCACGCCAGTATGCTGTGAAGGGGTAAGCACATGTGAACCACTAAAAAGTGAAAAATAAAAACTTTTTTACAAAAAAATACAACCGACTTCCAAAAACAACACTACAAAGTGAAAAATAACTTTAATTTCGGAAGGCGGTGGCAAAAACGAAAATACATTTAATCAGACACCGACTTCCGAAATTAAAGTTATTTTTCACTTTGTAGTGTTGTTTTTGGAAGTCGGTTGTATTTTTTTGTAAAAAAGTTTTTATATAAGAGTAAATAACAAAATCATTATTTTAATTCAATGTCCTTTTTATTTCACGTTTCTACTAACCTATCTACTACCTAATTGGTATTTATCTTCTCTGGCGATTACTGCTATCGCGTATGTTTATATAAAAAATCCCAATGCAAACTTTTTCCTTTGATTCTTTGTTAGTCAGGTCAACGTTAAAAGATAAGATGTTTTTGTTATGAATTAATTTATCTGTGAAATATGTGTACTTTGCGCATAATTAACCTGGTTTGTCATTCGTGGATTTTTGACAGTCGTTACAAATCCTCAGAAGCCCGAAAGTCTGACAACCAGTCTTACCAAGGGGTAGAGCTTATCCACTCTAAAATGACGCGCCCCACTACTTTTATCTATATATGTCGCAGTAAGATGGTTGTAGCCGTGATATAGTATATCCCTAGGGATATAGTTATCTACCGTAATATAGTTATATGAAAAGAGTTCATAACTAATAATCTTACTAAGAATATAACTATAATATGTGCCTGTTACCAAGCGGTGATCACTTCTGGTTTACATCGCATTGATCACAGATACATTATTGAATACTTGCTTCTACGTAGACCTATTGGAGTCAATCTCAATTTTCGTTGCACCATCAGGACTCTGCCAGGTCCACTTTCTGTCACATTCTCACGTTACGTCACGTTTTCTGAAGAAAAAGTTCATCATACAGAGACCTTTCTTCTCCATAAAACTGGCCAGTAGGTGACCCTGGGTAGTTCTGTCGTCATCATCGTCTCGTTTGCCCAGTTTCGCGTTGAAGTCCCCTATGAAAACGGTAAACTGAGTTTTAGAGCCATGCATGGCTCCGAAAGCATCCTAATTCATGGTCTCCATCTCACCATCGTGGTATGACGAGGTCGGGGTGTAAACCTGTATGACCTTCAACGAATATTTTGCGGATATTCTGAGTATAAGGTATGCCACCCTGGTCGCCACATTCTCAATCTTCACCACGTTACTCACAAGGGATATATGCACAATAAACCTGACACCACCTTGGGACTGCTGATATCTCTCTATGCCTATGCCTCCCGGAAATAGAGCATGTTCCCGGATTTGAGGATTATCGAGTCCTCGTCCTCTCTTCGGACTTATCAGATAACCCTATTATACCCTATCGTAACCTGCTTAATTCTTCCTCGAGTTCTCGAGTCTTTTCGCCGGCCCGGAGCGTACGCGTGTTAAATGTTGCCAATTCCAGTTTGGTTTCGGTGATTGTGACCGCCGGATCTCTCGTGGGGATACCAATAATATTCTCTAATCCATAAGCTGGAGAAGTAACATTTTACAAATGTCGAGCATAGCTCATAAACCATATTATCCACATAATATGAGAACTGCACCCAATTGTTATTTTGCTTATGACGCATGTACATGCGTAGTACAATAGTACTGAGCGATTGCTTCTCGTCCTGATAATGATTTATTTATGGCAATGTGTAGGTACGGACCTACATAACATTGTCTGGCTCTGATGTCAGGGCCAGACAATGTTATGTAGGTCCGTAACGGGAATGCAAAATACTTATTATTTAGTGTTTTATTTTTTGGATGTGTGGATATCATGATAGGATATGTATGCACGACAATATATTTCTACAATTTATTTTACACCTAATAAAAACACCCAATATAAATGAAATAAATTTACTTAAAAAAAAGTAAAAACCGACTTCAAAACCAAAAACGAATAAAATAACTTTCATAAAACACTTAACAGCTTCTGAAGTAGGTGTCTTCAATTCTTCAATGCACGTTAGCTTGACACCGACTCACGATAGTGAAATAATCATCAAAATTGGTTCATTAGTTTTTGAGAAAATCGCGGACAAACAAACATACATACATACGGGTCGAATACAGAACCTCCTTTTTTGAAGTCGGTTAAAAAGTGGCATGAATTTAATCGAAAAAACACAGATTTTTGTATGCAAATAAAACCAAGGGAAATGGTTTGACAGCTTCGATTCCATAATAAGAAATGCTCAGTCGGACAAATTCTAACTTTTACATTTGGACCAAAAATGTAAGAATCGTGGATGAAGTCCTTCATGCCCATAATTTATATTCTTTGTTTGGAATGTGCTGTTCAAGGCCTTCAATTTGATACCCATATTGTAATAATAGAAGATTTTTTTTTTTTACTTTTTAAAATGGAGCTATACTGCCGCCATATTGAATTTTTCCAAAAAAATGTATACCCAGTGTCACTCGGGATGATGTTAGGATTCCTAACTTTATCCCGTACATTCAATCTGTTCAGTCTTTTTGGGTAGTCGCGTAATAAAAACCGTTCAAGTGCGTGTCAGACCACGCACAATGAAGGGTTCCAAAGTCGGGATGAATTTCCCGAGAACAAACTTAACAATTTAGTTGAAAAACATGTTCTCCTATACATTCTACTAACTACAAATGTAAGTAGGTCGACTATTACTCGTTACTTGTAAAGCCTACTTACTAGCTGTGATAGTTTTGAAACACTGAATTCATGAGCTCACCGCAGTGCTATAAAAATTCATTGATGGAAGGCGTAATGCGTTTGAAGTGGGTATTTTTATTTATTTTTAGTTTATTGAACCCTTTTGAGTATAAAAACAGACTTGCCAAATTCAATGTTATTTTATTCCTGTATAGTATGTAGACTATGTAGATACTTAACTGTACGTATACTGTACTTCTGCCATATTCGTATGACAATAAAGTAGTACGAAAATGCATATTTCCTTAGAAGTAAATTTTCTTCATGAAAAAATGATAGTTGTATAACATACAAGGTCCCATTAAAATAGATGGACACATTTTAACACAGCGTTCAGTACGTCTAACCAAAGATATCCAAGCAAAAAAAAGCACAGATTAAAGTGATTTTATTTTGACCTAAAATAATAAAAAAAACGCGGGGGGCGCGGGCGGTGACGTGGTCACGTGCTCCTGCTCATTTTTAGTATCAGAATCATGAGATAACAAAGACATGGATGGTTTAAGCATTGGGTTACCTGATTTCCTGATTTTTTTCTTGATTTACTCTTATTTTTTTTTACCATTGTTCTTATTTTGGTGGTCTGAAGTATTTCTAAAAGTTTGTCCATCTATTTTAATGGGACTATATATGTATACATGTAATGATAGTTTTAAGGTATTCAAATAAATAAATAAAAGCATTGCGTTTCAGGTGTTTTGCATGAGCTTTCCTGGCCACTGTTTGTCATAACTCATTGCTTAAAAAAATTTCATGACTATCACCATTTTATTACCCTGCAGCGATCTCACTTTGTAACTCAGTGAAGACCAAAAAATTCAAAAAAAAAAAAACATTTATTTAAATAATTAGCGCTTAATATCTACTATAAGTTAGCTTTTTCATTCTTTGAATTGTAAATGTGGTGTTTGCCTATAAGTAATGGTTGCACTTTAAGACTGTTTTCAGCATAAATAATTTTTGATACAACTAGGTGTAAAACCTAATAAAATAAAATAAGAATAAACCTTATTTTTAAAAAAACCTTCGAGTCACTTCTAAAGCCTTTCCATACTTTAAGTACAAATGGAGAACAGTATTTTTGACCCGTAATTATTATTATCCGACTGCGTGACACAAAACGTTCAAAACAAGCTCACTTTTTAAGCAATCTGATGCCATAACATCAGACAGTCAGACAGCCGTGACGTGACTCCGGTAGAACAATTTCCATGAAAGTTTCATCCCACCAGAATCACATCGCGCATGTCTGTGGGAGCCTTCTGAAATAACTGCCAGCAACCACCAGGGGCTCGTGACTAAGTAATAACAGTCTCATGTTTCAATCGATCAGGTTAAGCTATGCTTGCCGTGGTTGGGCCGTGGACCATCTTTAAAAGCACGTTAAGCTGTTGGCCGTAGGATAGGAAGTAGGATTCACGCACTGTGTCCCCGAAGATAAGCGACGATCCAACGTGTTGCCTCAGCTACGCGCCGGCTGGGATCACTCGACCGACTTCATGGCAAACTGGTCTTATAAGGCAACCCAGAGAGAGGAAGGTGCAGACCTTTGTCCAGTATTACATAATTTATAGCTGGCATTCCATGATTTATTATTGATTGGTACCTACTTGGGACTCGTAATTATGTGCAATTAATATTGTTTACTTTGTTTGGTTTTCAAGTGATGCAACCTTATATCAAAATATAAGGCTATAAGACAACCAATTGGGTATAATAGCAGACATAGGATTTGACGGAAGATACGTATTCTGTTTGTAGGAACCGAGAATCAACCTGCCTAGCCTGTTCCCAACTATGTTGGGGTCGGCTTCCAGTCTAACCGGATGCAGCTAAATACCAGTATTTAACATGGAGCGACTGCCTATCTGACCTCCACAACACATTAACTGGGTAATACGATACCTCTTGGTAAGACTGGTTGTCATACTTTCGAGCTTCTGACGACCAGTTACGACTGTCAAAGATCCACGAATGACAACAGGGACCAACGGCTTAACGTGCTTTCCGAGGCACGGTATTTAAAGATGGTCACCCATCCACGGACCGACCCCGGCAAGCGTAGCTTAACCTGATGGATCGACCCGTGTGGCTGTTATTACTTAGCCACGAGCTCCTGTAGGCTTTAGGTTCCTGTTGGAACCGAGAATCCTAGTCAAAATTACGAAATAATTTATGGTCTAATAATGGCTGTCACAGTTTAAACAACCATTTTAATTACTAATATAGTAATTATGTACTAACATCTTGTTCATCGAAAAGGGTTATTTACCTTATCCTTTTAATTATTCATTAAGAAGGAATTTTGACTCAGTTTGGGAGTCCATGGTTCAATAAATTAGAAAAACCACAAGGTAAGTAACCTGTGGTATTTCCTCTAGGAAATGTCGGCATTAAGAGACTTAGGAATAATAAAGACTTACTATTATTCACGATAAGCGATGACAGATGCTTTAATTCCCGTTGAGATGTATCAAAGTTCGAGCGAGTACATTATCTGGCATCACGCCGCTATCCTCCTGTCAAGAGGTCACGTTTGGCCAGTTAGTAAAACTCATGTAATAGCGTAGTAAGTGAAAAGACAAAAGTTATTGATATTTTTACCAAAATAGATCAACAATAAAAAAGCAGTGATTAATAATAACACCTGTCTGGCTATGTGTGTACGTGTTTATAATAAATTACCTAATGAATTAAAATTATTAAATTGCAGATTATTCAAAATTAAATTATATAAATGGCTGAATGATATTAATTTCTATACTATTAAAGATTTTTTTGAACATAAATTATAATTTTTGTCAATTCGTTTATTCGTTAAGTTTGCATGCTTTAATTTTAAGCAAAACATGTACGATCTCCTATGCTGTAATAACACCTACGTAGGTATGTTTTACGCAAACAAATTATCTTAAAAGTGGAGATGGACAGGCCATACATATTAAGAGGCATTCAAGACAAGTGGCATAAAGTTGCTATAAAATGGTACCCCAGAGATGACAAAAGGAACATGGGAAGACAATATTAAAGATCGGAAGAAGAATTGAAACTCACAGCGGTTCCAAAATTGGAGAAGAGTTGCGAGAGATATGACTCAGTGGATGTTGTTAGAGACCTTTGCCAAAAGGCACACTGAACTAAGAGACATATTCTGTAAACTACTGAAAATACCACAACTCAAATATGTTCAGAATAAAAAGGGCATAAGTATTATATTTATTATATTAATAGCGTACTACCTACTATTCTATGTTCTGTGGTAATAGAGAAGGAACTTTTTGCCTTCTGCCGGGCACCGTTCCAAACATCACGCAGGTGAGAATTTTCTCATGGAACAACCCACGCTTTGATCTACCTGGTCATCATACCCACAAAAGCTGCATTTAGAACCCTTGAGCAGCTAGAACAACCAACCCGCACTGGGCCCGCGTGGTGGATTACGGCCCACTCCCCCTCACGGAGAAGAGGTCTGTGTTCCAGCAGTGGGATTATAGCTAGACAGTTGGATAGGTATGTATGGGTAGGGTACACTTGTGTGTAACTTTGTGAGCTCATCACCCCAGTAAAAAAAAAACAAACAAAACAAAAACAAACAAGTGAACAAACAAACAAGAAAACAAACATAAAAAAAAACAAAAAAAAAACAAGAAACGAGTAAAAAAAACAATCAACAAAACAAACAAGTGAACAAGTTTTCTTTCTTTCTTTTTTCTCTTTTCCCAGCAGCATTTTTCATATCTCAAGAAAGAGTCAGAAACACAATGCATTCGAGTGATCATAATATTTCGCTGGCAGACAGTAGTTAAAACTTTTATGTCGACGTACGCACGGACGTAAACATATCGCGTCGATTTTGTTTCGCGCACTGGATTTTCAACGCTCTGTGCTAACACCGAGAGTTGAAATTCCAATAGTGTGTTTTTTCGACGCGCTAGAGTGCACTCTGTTGTTGTTAAAAAAGTATGGATTCTCAACGCTCGGCTCAACAACTAGAGTTGAAAATCCAGTGCGCGACAAAATCCCGCCGCGATAATTATACGTCCGTGCGAACGTCGGCTAAGTGTAGATACTGTGAGTTGCGTACTAAACCATGGGCTAGATTGCATAGGGCACCTTGACCTTAATAGCCCGCATAGGTCATCGAACTGTTTAGACCTTCGGGCATATGTTCAAAAATACACAGACGTCACTTTCGACTAAGTAACAGGGAGTGCGTCTTCATAGGGATATATTTATATATGACAACGTACAACATATTATCACGCCTTGTCCCCGATGGGTTGGGCAGAGGTGATGGTGAGGGTTGATGACAATGTAATTATGTAATCATTTGTGAGCTTCGGGATAATAGATAATAGAATATCTTTATTTTTACATAAAATATAGTCCTTATATGGTCTCAAATGCACATACTTCCACATATTTTGCTTACTTTTTTCAGAAAGTAAAAACACTTTAAAAATAAGATTATAAACAAACAAAAAACACACACATTATTACTACGAGATCATGATATCAAAAAATACTTTAAATATTAAGTTACAAAAAAAATTCTAGCTGGGCCCCGCGGTTTCACCCGTGTGTCTACACGGGTGAAACCGCGTACCGGGGTAGTTTTTTTTTCACACACTCACACACATACACACACACTCACTCACAAACTTTCGCAGTGAGAATAGTGAGATCAAAAAAAATAATAACACCGATACGCTGGTGTTATTATTTTTTTTTTTTGTGTTACGGTGTTTTGAAATTAGGTATGATAGCTTAATTATTTTGAACTTATTAAGGACACTGTTACAAGTGGGTAGTCAAATCATTACTTTTTACACAAAAGTATGTTTATTAAATAAAATCCTTTGCATTCTTAAAATGTTTTTTGCACAAATTGTTGATAGATGTGCATGGTACGATTCTGAACTATAAATATAATTTTAAATAGGTACATTTTCTCAATAAATATACCGAAGTAAAAATTTTTACTCCGGTACATTTTTTTAGAAACTGTACCGACCTAAAATTATATTTCTAGTTCAAAATCGTACCATGCACATCTATCATCAATTTGGGCAAAAAACATTTTAAGAATGCGAAGGATTTTATAATATTTAATAAACATACTTTTGTGTAAAAAGTAATGATTTGACTACCCATTTGTAACAGCGTCCGTAAAGAGCCCATTTTGACAGTTACCTCCCCATTACTGTTGTAGAAGACAACACGAGAGCATTGTTGTTATTAAAAAAAAAAAAAAAACCATAAAACGCTTCTAAATAAACACAGACAGTTTTTTTACCTGCGTTCAATCCCCACGCGAAAACGTAGGCGAATTCTTTTAGACATAACAAATAAATATTTCTAAGCAATATGGAATCTTATGGCTTCTTCGTATAAAAATAAATGTTCTAAAGTAAAGGTCATTGATGTTGTTTCGTTTGGTAAATATACCGGTTATCACATCGTCTACAACGTGACCAGTATAACTTGATTCTCAATAATGGCGCTGCTAGTCAAGGAATATGTCACTCAGCTGTCAAAGTCAGTACTTAAAATTTTAGTTCCTTTTTCTGCCGCCTGCCGTGTTATATTGGACTTACTTAAACTTGTTCATTGACTGGTTTTTATTAAGGATTTAATTATCGTACCCACGTAAAGGTAATTAAAATCATTAGACAAGTTTATTTTTATTTTTGTGGGTTTTCCCAATTTGTTGCTAATTGTTAAAGATGTACCTAAGCAATGATAATATATTTTAATCCTAATTATTGTATTTATATTTATGGTTATCTCTGAACATCTTTGGTTTTAAGTATTTTCCTAGTTCATAAAACTATATTTATTTACTGTTCCTATATTTTGGATGTTACGACCCGTTCAAATTTCCTAGTTTCCTCACCTACATAAGTTTAAAACAAATCCGTAACGATATCCTGTACCTAGATAATTCAATACTCTCGACATAGTGCGCAAAAGCAAAAGCTCAAATTTATCAAGATCTAATCAGGAAAATAATAGATACTTTAAGAAGTCACAAGTTATGCCAAAAAGTATCATTAAATTTCATTACCTAGGCAGCTGATGAAGCATTCGACACTCAAAATTCGTTGATACATACGTACTACGCATACAAATTATATCTGTATGTTTTATTTTCGGATAAAACTTTGAGCGTAAGTTTGGCAACTTCGCATCTTCAAATCTCCAAGGCCGCCGAGCTGCGAAACCTGTTCAGCATCATTTTGGGCTGTAACTTTTAGCCTTCAAACGTAATAAAAGGCTTATTGTTTTTTACTCCCAATTTAATTTTATATTTAGGTTATCGTGTTTTTGCACCACGGATCAATTGAAATTCTTATTGATATCCATCTGCTCGTGGCATTGGAAACGAAAGGGAAAAATATAGGATGACTTTTTGTTGTAAATATTGTTAATTTATAAAATTTTATTAAAATTATTTATACACTACTAATTTTTAATTAGTACAAATACTTAAAGGGCTTAATAAAGAAGGTCTTGTTATTATCTAAGTAAAGTCTCAATAAATAATATTCATAAACAGCAAAGTTATTAGCGTTTGTTTATATCCCAAAATGTCACTCAGTATAATGAACTATTGTACAGGCTACATAGTAGTATTCAATAATCATAGAAAATCACTGCGCGTAGTATTTTCTAGTAGCAATTGTTATGAATGATTGATTCAATTGTGAATTTACCAATTAGGTATGACAAATTTTTGTGGACAATTTTGGGATTTAATTTTTTTGACTTTTGTCTACACAAATATGATCGGTAACGGGTACGTATAGAGCCCCAATTTTTTTGTACTAATTAAAAAATAAGTGTATTTATTAATATTGTCTTTGGCTTATCTCTGGACCCTGGGGTCCCGGACCTTTGGAAGGCGTACGAGGGGCCGAAGCCAACTCGCAGAGGCCCCTTAGAAAATTTTAAATGACGAGGAGGCACCAGCCGACGATTATCCCTGTATGCACTATGCAAGTGCACTCAAGGACAACCCCCGGTTGGTGCAGGACTATTGCAGAACATGGAAACAAAACACATTGGGCCTATAGGTTTGGGTGGCTACATGGATTGGGTACCTTGAACTATGGAAGAACTATGTCCCCTGCCTGACCAATGTTATCTAATATACACAGATAAATTGGCAGGGGGTGACTTGCACACTCAATAATGGGCCCCCGGAAACGGTCGCTAGCACATAGTGACGTAGCGACAAGGGGCAACATGTCCTGAGGAGCTTGAGGAGTGGAGAGGTATTCCACGGCTCTCAGAACAATCCCAGAGCCCGGAAGATGGTCAAGATTCCTACAAGCACTTACTGGAATACTTCCTTCCTCCGAGCACGTTTGCTCTTGCGAATCTCCACTCAAGCCGGCCAATAAAGGCAAGAATGAGGTGGGAGCTCTGTTCCCGTCAGTGTTCACTCCAGCCGGCCAATAAATTATTAATATTTATTATTATTCATTTAATTAATTATTATTGATTAAAATTTATTTAATTCAACCTGAGGCGACTGCTGTATTGTAACCAATTGATAGATGACTCAGAAAGCTCAACGTGCGCCATGCGTTTAGGTCTTTGTAACTTCATGAGGTAACAAGTTACGCACGCTCTGCTTTGCATGTGTGAGCTTTGCATACGGATAATCCACGAATACGGCTGTGGGACAGTGGAAGTTGGGCCTCTAGCTTCAGGAGCTACCGTCACCCAACATAGGCACTATGCTAGGTGACACCACTTTTCGGCTCGCTACAAGCCTGCGTCTTGGCACTCCTTGTGGGGCTCCTCATCGCTGTCAGTTTGGTGAAGCAGTCAACCGCCTCGGCCGCAAGAGCGCTGGTCGGATGTCACTGCCTGTGTGCCAGTAGGTAAATCCTAAGATTTTCCAGTAAAACCTAAGATTTATCTACTCATATTGGTGGTTTTTAGGGTTCCGTAGCTAAATGGCAAAAAACGGAACCCTTATAGATTCGTCATGTCTCTGTCTGTCTGTCTGTCTGTCCGTCCGTATGTCACAGCCACTTTTTTCCGAAATTATAAGAACTATACTATTGAAACTTGTTAAGTAGATGAATTCTGTGAACCGCATTAAGATTTTCACACAAAAATAGAAAAAAAAAACAGTAAATTTTGGGGGTTCCTCATAGTTGGAATTGAAATTCAAAAATTTTTTTTCATCAAACCCATATGGATCTTCTTTAAAAATGATATTGAGGTTTCTAATATATTTTTTTTCTAAACTGAATAGTTTGCGCGACAGACACTTCCAAAGTGGTAAAATGTGTCCCCCCCTGTAACTTCTAAAATAAGAGAATGATAAAACTAAAAAAAATATATGATGTACATTACCATGTTAACTTCCACCGAAAATTGGTTTGAACGAGAGCTAGTAAGTAGTTTTTTTTTGATACGTCATAAGTCGTAAACCGCAATTTACCTTAATTCTATCATTTAGGTACCTAATTATAATGTTTACTTATCAATAACTAAATTTAAAAAAATACACTATTATTAAAACATCGATCAAAGTTACAACGAACTACAAGAACTTTTATACTATGTTACTTGCTCCTACGGAACCCTTCATGGGCGAGTCCGACTCGCACTTGGCCGCTGTTTTTGTTCTTTATTATTCAAAAAGTATTTTGAAGGTGTTTTGAAATTATGTTTTACTAGCTTCTAATAAATATACCAAACAAATGATAATAATTTAAACTGCGTAAGGATTTGACTGGTGGGTAATTAATATTGTAATACTTAAGGTAAATAAAAATTCAGCGAACATAAAAATGCCCCTTATGTCCAGCAGTGGACTGCAATAGGGTAAGTTTATTGATGTCTGGCAAGACGAAAGAACTAGATGCAATTAGCATTGATTAGGGAAGAATAACACAAAAGGTGGCAAAAGGCGATAATGTCGAACAACTGGTAGTCCTAAGACAGCTGAATTGAAGATGGTTCTTAGTTCTAAAGCACAACTGTTAACTGTCTTTTCAGGTCAAAAAGACAGCCAAGGGTCTGTTATTAATGACATATCCATCAGGACCACTTGCTTTTGAAGACATGAAGAATCTTCCAAAACATAGCATGAGCATGAAATTGCGGAAATTACTGTAGATATTGTACCTTGTTGCGAGTATCGTAACCAAAAAAAAAAAAACCGGTCAAGTGCGTGTCAGACTACGCACAATGAAGGGTTCCGTAGCTGAAAAGAATTTATCCCAAAAAAACTTAACATTGTAATCCGTTTTTTTTATGTGATAAAACTACAAATTAACAATTTTTGAACTTTTTTCTTTACTTGTGCTTTGAGACCTTGCTTCTAGGTCAACGGGAAGTACCTATAGGTTTTGATTTACTTGCGAGTATCAAAATATGTCACATAAATGCCCGTATTTTTTTATTGCGATGACTTAAAACATGATTTTTTTAGAACTCCAAGGGATCATAGACTTACGTATTTGATATTAATTTCAACTTGATACCTTCACGCGTTCCTGAGAAAAAGGGTCTTGACGGACTGACAGGCAGACAGACGGACAACGACGTGATCCTATAAGGGTTCCGTTTCTGACAGATAAGTCTGTTGAATCTTTATAAGGGCACATGACAAAATTGTATAGGTTGAGGTACTAACTTCATTAATCAAAACATTGATCCGTTTTCTTTATGAACAATTTTAGAGGCATGAGGAACAGGGTGTAAAGTTCACTCATCCTCCCTTTTCTATGGAGGATGAGTGTTCCTCATGCCTCACCCTGTTCCTCATGCCTCTATACTAGTGACCCCGATTATGAACGTCCTTCGTGCAACTCCTTCAGCGTGACGTCATCAGCATCACTTCCTCAAACTTTCGAGCGGCGAGTCACACAGCCAGCCAGCACCCACGGCTTCAACGGGTATCCTGACCCACACGCCCTACACTACTACTTACCCCCTTATTCATAAAAAAACTAAAACGATCTACAAGCCAATAGTGTTTTGTCAATTTCTTTCGAATTATGATTTGAGTTTGAAAGAAGAAGACAAAACACTTTTTTAACTAAACTAAGTTTGTAGAGCGTTTAATTTTTTTACGAATAAGGAGGTAAATGTATATTCTATAACAATCAGTAATCGCGTAATAGTAAACGCACTACACACATAGTTCTATTCACACATTCATACATTTAATAAGTATCAGTGTAGCTGACGCAACCGCAATTATTTTCCTAGCCTAGTAAACAAGGATAAAAAGTAACAAAACTAGTTTAATTATATCGCATGTTTTTCTATTTACGAGTATATATTATACTTCTTCAATACGTGTGTTGTTTAATTTACTAAACGGTTGGACCGATTTTGATATTTTTATGTGTGTCTGAATAGGTCCCTGGATGGTTTAGCTTTAGATTCACATTGTAACCTGTAATTTAAATGGTGTGCATAATAAAGAGTATTCTATCTATCTATCTATTGAGCCCAGTAGATGGCGCTGTTTGGGACAACGTCTGTCAAGTCCGATATTTATTATATAAAATTGTATAACCGTATATCTTGAGAGGAAACGTGTGTGGTTAGTCACTTAACCACTCATTATAATAGGAAAATGAAAACTTGCATGACCAGTTCTTAAGCAAGGAGTACCCAGGTACGTCTTGCGTGTATATTTTTTGCTCTAAATGTACCTACGTCAATCTAGGATTAATTGAAAGATAATTTAATTGACCGAGCGAGCGAAGCGAGTGAAGCGTCTCTGCTTCAAGTCTGGCAAAATTTGCTTTTCTCCGTTACTTTGTTGTTACTTCTCTACAGGTCGTATTTTACAACCGATCTAGACGTAACTTGGTTTACAGATTTTACAACTTTATAGATTTTTTTTGTCGTCGGGGATTTTGACTGGAGGGGGTACCAGTTTTGGAGGCAGTACCAAAACTGGTCTAAAAGTGGGCTACTGGATATCTCCGCCTTATGGGATCCGATTTCGATGGTTCTTTTTTCCTTTGAAAGGTCACACTTTAAATTGGTCTCATAAAAAATTTGTGAAGATTTGATGAGGATCTTCGGCGTGATGAGCAGAATAGCTACTCAAAATGCAGTAAATTGCTCACTTTTAGATTTCTACCCGTGGATTCGGCGTTTTAACTACTAGGTAGGGATTTATGGAGCACCTGGGACCAGTTTCTCATAAAAAAAACTAGAGAATTTTGAAAACAAAAATATCTGAATTCTCTATAACGAGGCTTCAAAACCACCATTATGCTAGTTTTACAATAAGGTAGAACAATTGGTGGCTTAATTTGTTGCATTTTATTTTTTAACCTACGATGACGTCCTGCAAGGAATACGTCGAATTACAAGTAACCCTGTATATTGTATGCCAGTCGCGGGGTAACTCTGTTTGCGCGATACAGGATTTTGCGTGACGTCAGTGTGATGGTAGTGCGCATGTGGCGATGTAGATGCCGCCACACTACGTATGTATGAGTTCACTTCTGCCTAACCCTTCGTGGAAAACAGGCGTAATGATTATGTATTTGTCAACAGCAGTATCGGCTGATGCCCATGCGATAGGCACATCATACCGCGATTGCCAATAAGTTTGTCAGTATCGGCTGATGCCCATGCGATAGGCACATCATACCGCGATTGCCAATAAGTTTGTCAGTATCGGCTGATGCCCATGCGATAGGCACAACATACCGCGATTGCCAATAAGTTTGTTAGTATCGGCTGATGCCCATGCGATAGGCACATCATACCGCGATTGCCAATAAGTTTGTCAGTATCGGCTGATGCCCATGCGATAGGCACAACATACCGCGATTGCCAATAAGTTTGTCAGTATCGGCTGATGCCCATGCGATAGGCACAACATACCGCGATTGCCAATAAGTTTGTCAGTATCGGCTGATGCCCATGCGATAGGCACAACATACCGCGATTGCCAATAAGTTTGTCAGTATCGGCTGATGCCCATGCGATAGGCACAACATACCGCGATTGCCAATAAGTTTGTCAGTATCGGCTGATGCCCATGCGATAGGCACAACATACCGCGATTGCCAATTTAAGTTTGTCAGTATCGGCTGATGCCCATGCGATAGGCACAACATACCGCGATTGCCAATAAGTTTGTCAGTATCGGCTGATGTCCATGCGATAGGCACAACATACCGCGATTGCCAATAAGTTTGTCAGTATCGGCTGATGCCCATACGATAGGCACAACATACCGCGATTGCCAATAAGTTTGTCAGTATCGGCTGATGCCCATGCGATAGGCACAACATACCGCGATTGCCAATAAGTTTGTCAGTATCGGCTGATGCCCATGCGATAGGCACAACATACCGCGATTGCCAATAAGTTTGTCAGTATCGGCTGATGCCCATGCGATAGGCACAACATACCGCGATTGCCAATAAGTTTGTCAGTATTGGCTGATGCCCATGCGATATGCACAGCATACTACGGTCGCTAATGAGTTTGTCAAAGAAACGTGAAGGCACGGTGAGCCCCAAAAAGATGTATACACCGGTACACGGACAAGGAACCATTTTATTTTCTACACCGTTTGTGTATCTACGTATAGCTGAAAAATATAGTATACAATTTACGATATTAAAACAGTTGTATAGTCAGGGAGAAAAGGTAAGAAAAACTAAGATATCATCTTACCCATTATGTGTGTGATGTATGGTATATCTAAATGATAAGTCCAAAAATCTCTTTTTACATTATGAGCATTTGAAACATTAAAAAAATGCTACAAATCAGCGAGAAAATTAATGTCATTTAAAAAAAAAAGCGTGTGGTGCTTTAACTCTGTAATTCGAAAGCACCCCACGCTTTTTTTTACAATGACATTAATATTCTCGTTACTCACTTTATTCTTGTAATGAAAAAAATATTTTTTACTTTTTTGTTCACTTTAATGGTATTAGAGCGTGCTTTTTAGTTTTTTAAACTATAATTTTTACGTGTACCTACAGAAAGTTTTTTTTTCTTCATGATTTTATTTTACCACGTTGTCATTGTAATGAATATGTACATCCATGCCAAATTATAGCTTTCTAGTACTAAGAGTCTCTCAGCTAAGCTGTGGACGGACGGACAGACAGATGGAGATAGCGGAGATAACCCTAAAAACGGGGCTTCGTCGCGAAACTTTTATCCTACATACTTACTTAATTGGAAGAGCTCGTGGCTAAGTAATAACAGCCGCACGGGTCGGTTCATCAGGTTAAGCGACGCTTGCCGGGGTTGGTCCGTGGATGGGTGACCATGTTTACATACCGAGACTCCTCCGTGCCTCGGAAAGCACGTTAAGCCGTTGGTCCCGGCTGTCATTCGTGGTTCTTTGACAGTCGTTACCAGTCTTACCAAGGGGTATCGTATTACCCAGTAACTGGGATGTGGAGGTCAGATAGGCAGTCGCTTCATGTAAAATAGTTATTCAGTTGCATCCGGTTAGCCTGGAAGCCGACCCCAACATAGTTGGGTAAAGGCTAGGCAGATGATGATGACTTAAATAATTGGAAAAATTGTGATACATATTTATTATAGTTTGTTGAAGGTTTTGTGTAAAAATGCTTTTGATAGAAACAAATATGATAATGGACACTTATTGGAAATAAAACGCAGTTATGTAAGCTAGTGTTTGTATTTTAACTAATACCTACAAGTAAATATGATGAGTAGGACTATCATTCAAAAAAATATTACTTCAAATGTTTGGTCAAAAAGTAGGTAATAATTATGACTACGGTATGTGTATGAGCATGTCTTTTGATCTGTATTTGTCACAGACTTCCGAAATCCAAGTAATTTTTTTCACTTTGTAGTGTTTTTTTGGAAGTCGGTTGTTTTTTTTTTTTTTTTTTGTAAATAAGATATTTATTTTTTCTCTTTTCACCCGACTACGGCGAAGCAAAAAGGAGGGTTATGTTATTGACCGGTATGCGTATGTATGTATGTACAGCGGTTCTGCAAACACTATAACACTAAATTATAACCCCAAAATAATTTAATTATAAAGTAAGTTCAAAAACTAAAACCCGACTAGGTACCTACTGAAAAATCACGCTCTAAAAAGTATGAAACAAGAAAATATTCTCATCTGAAATTTGAAAAAGACAGACAAATTAAAAATCCGAAGTCACACGTAGTACCTAATCTGTTCGATTTATTGAAATAAAATTACTGTATTTTTTGCAACATGTAATTCTTTTCTAATTAATTTCAGATGAGAACATTTTCTTGTTTCATAATCTTTAGAGCGTAATTTTTCAGTAATCGTGTTGTAGTTTTTGAACTTACTTTTTAAGTTACAGTGCCTCTCTATCTCACACCAATTCGTATATCATTACTTGCTAAGTAAACAACTGAACAGTGACCGAAAGTATTATAAAATCATCAAAATACACAAAGTGGATTAAATATGTACGTGTTATCAAAGATAACTCAAAACTAAGCAAAGTCAGTAAAATTTATATGGAACTACCGCGCAAGCTTCCTCTAACAAATGAAAAGAGATTTTTCAATATCAGTCCACAATATTGATGAGAATATCGATGAACACAAAAAAAAAAATACATACAGACGAACATATTAACTTCCCTCTTTTTTGAAGTCGATTAAAAATATTGTGATGTTTCTAAATTTCTTTTTTATTTCAGTCAATAGTTTGTGAGTTAAGCGCTTCTAAAGGCGTAAAAAATGTGTCCACCCTCTAACTTTTTAAATAAACGGTAGAAAATTCAAAAAAAGAAGAAAGAAGATGTGTAGTTTTTGAGATATGGGATATTTTTAACCAACTTCAAAAAGGAGGAGGTTCTCAATTCGTCGGAACCTTTTTTTTTAATTTTTTTTTTTTATGTATGTTCACCGATTACTCGAAGATGGCTGGACCGATTTGGATTTTTTTTGTTTTATTCGAGAGGTTATACATCACAGTTGGTCCCATATAAAATTGATTAACTTTGCTTGGGTAGTTTTTGAGGTAGCTTCAATAATACGTATTTTTTCCCCACTTTTATATGGATGATGTTCTAGTTTGTTTTGCAGATAGTGGTATTAGAATTTGTGTGGGGTAGGTACACAACTAAAAAGTGAAAAAATACAACCGACTTCCAAAAACAACACTACAAAGTGAAAAATAACTTTAATTTCGGAAGTCGGTGGCAAAAAACAAAAATACATTTAACTAGACACCGACTTCCGAAATTAAAGTTATATTTCACTTTGTAGTGTTGTTTTTGGAAGTCGGTTGTATTTTTTTGTAAAAAAGTTTTTTTGTTACAACCAAACACCACCATCCATACCATCTCAGAAACAACTTAGTCTTTAATACTATGAAATACAAACTATTTTTGTCTGTCGTTAAATTCAACATCGTGTAGTGCATGCGTAAATTATTAATTCCGACTACGGAACCCTTCACTGTGTTCCGACATGCACTTTGCCGTTTTCCTTAGTTTCTTTCTCTTTACTTTCGGCTTATTAGTAAAGTCAACGACATTCTGGTACTTACAAATGCACAATGTCAATAATTCATTGACTTTGCAGTTGACAATCTAAAATGTGACCTATTACGTAGACTCTTAGTCAAATAAATAAAGTCTGAGTTAGTCTAGTGTGATAAAAATAGACGAGCCTTGTATGTAGCATGTAGTTATAAACATTTCCATTTTGTCTGCCTCGTTGGTCTAGTGGTCGTAAGCGCACCTGCTGAGCATGAGATCCTGGGTTCGATTCGCGGGTCGGGAAAAGTGTTTATTTTATTTTATTTTAAAAATAAAATAAAATAAATACTATGTTATTGGGTTTTTCCTTCAAGAATTTCTCAGTAGCAGCTCGGAGTTTGGATTTGTTTCCGGTTGATGGCAATAAGCTTGCCTCCTATTGTGTCCGTACAAACAACAAGAATGAACATTTTTTTGCCGCATCGCGGGACCAACTTCAGATCTACGGACGGAAAGAACGCGATCGCGAGCGCGACGCCAAGCCAACGCCAGTTTGTTCCGAGAGCGTCCCTGAGACAGTCGCCCCGACTTGCGATTATTTCGAATAATAATTGCTTTGCATTTTTATTTTTAAATAAATAGTGCCTGTGTCCTACAATCAGCAAAAAAAGTGAGTACCAGTGTTTATTTGTTTATTTTTTAGATTTAAGTAAGTATATTGTTTTTTTTTCTTACATGTTATTTTTATGAGAAGTTTTACATGAGTTAATTAATTAACTTTTGAAGTACGTCATTTTTAGAGTTAAATATTAAAACAAATTAAATATTAAAAAGCGGATTGATATCATGCGCATCCTAACTTACGCTCGACGCGACGCCGGCCTGCCATTTTTCTTTACGTACGGGAATGGCAGTTATCCGCCATTTTGTGATTTTTTAAATTCGCACACCGGTATAATATGTTTGTATCTACTATTTATAACAATCAAGTACCTACTGAAACTATTACATTGCGATTGATATTTCGCTGATGTATGTAGAATAAAATGAGAAGAAAAACATATAGATAGGTAGGTACGCGTCGGCTTGAGAACATCCTTCTTTTTTTACGTTGGTTAAAAACTAGTATTTTTTTAAATACATTTAAAAATATTTGTTGCTATTTGTAGTGTACTACGTATAAGTAGGTACTTTGTTATGCCGTAATTTAAAAACAAGTTTATTTAAATTAAATATAATCTTATCTATTTCAAAAGTTCATTCATATTTTGTAAATTAACTTTTTCGTACAATATTGTGTGGGTGTAATACAATATTACCGTAGATTTTTCTAAAAACCTACTTGGAAATAAAAATATAAAGCCAAATGATGATCCGGGAACTAAATTAAATATTTGTATTGTTTAAAAAACTACCTTGTTACAATACAGTTCCATCAGCAGAGTTTACACTCTGATGCAGACCACATCACCACACCACACACCACACACACACCACCACCACACACACCACCACACCACATCACACCACACCACACACACCATACCACACACCACACCACCACATTATGCGGGATGTGCCGTTAATTATCGCGTTAACCGTAGCTGTAGCCACCACTTACACCGATAATTTGATCGAATCTTGACCGAATTCAACTACCGCGATGTTTATGGCGTTTATGGGCATTGACGTTGACGTTAATGTGGCCCCGGCATTAGGGTGCTTACAACAAATCTGTGCGGGTCGGTACCGATCGGGGCATGGTAAACTTGCATAATAGAAACCGACAAGTTTAAACCAAATGAGCGCATAAGGGTGCTTACATACAGAAACAGGTTTCCGATACGGGTGGGTTCGGTACCGATCGGTGCAGGTATTAATTTCTATGTTATCTTAGCGCTCACTTATAAAGAAACAGGTTTAACATTGTCGCACAGATTTGTCTATACCGGAAACATGCTTCTTTATGTTTGCACCCTAAAATAACAGAAATGAATACCTGCACCGATCAGTACCGACCCGCCCGTACTGGAAACCTGTTTTTTTATGTAAGCAGAGATCTCTGTCTGTCTCTAATGCTGGGGCCACATTAATGTCAACGTCAATGCCCATTAACGCCATAAACATCGTGGTAGTTCAATTCTGTCAAGATTCGGTCAAATTATCGCGGTAAGTGGTGGATACACCTACAGTTAACGCGATAATCAACGGCACATCCCGTATAATGTGGTCCCGGCATAAAAAAATGCGGCGTAGAAAAAGTAATGTTCAATATTGTTTTAAGCACGTCTTTGTTCATCTCATTGTAATTGGCTAGTTGACAGTTTTTAGAAAACCGAGTAAAATGCTCCTTGTGGTCTATTTTCCTTAAAACATTGATATTGCATCAAAATACTAACATTAACATATAAATCTCAGTTTAATTTGGCGGCTCGAGTGATGTTTTTCTTATAGGCCTGTATTCCACCAACATTCAAACCACCGGTTAGGTATTTAAACAATCTTCTTCCAATTTCTTAAGGGAAGCACTGATTAACTAAACCTTCGTTTTAAAAATCGGTGAACTTCGCCCTTTTTTTTTTGGATGGGAAATCATCAATGACTTCTCCCGCTCTGGGCAGAGCGGGAGGGCGTGTCAGACTTTTACTGACTAAACCCACCCGTGCT
Source organism: Cosmia pyralina (assembly GCA_946251885.1). Lineage (NCBI taxonomy): Eukaryota > Metazoa > Arthropoda > Insecta > Lepidoptera > Noctuidae > Cosmia > Cosmia pyralina. The sequence continues at coordinate 4,574,755 of OX276355.1, read as the reverse complement.
ACTTCAGTTGCCTGTGCCAGCAAGGGCCACGGTATCTCTTTCGAACAACCCGCGACCGGCCCTATCGGACCCCGGCATTGCTGACATCTCTTTGAGGCGCGCGTGGAATACAACGCGCCGACGACGACCCTTACCGGCGGCGAGCTACCCACTGCCTGCTCGCCATCCGCAAGCCCGCGCCTACGGTGGCCGGGAATCGGCTATCAATTCCCGACGCCCAATGAACTTCGCCCTTAGTCGTCAAATCTGTGACAGATTGCCTGCTGTCAAAAAGTAAAACAAATAATCAGTGTTTCCACCCTCTGCTTTTGAATTTCCTCTATGATGTTCGATATCGATTAAAATAATTGATTATTTATTTGTTAAATATTTGATTATTTGTTAGTTTTTTTTTACTAACTTATCGAATCTAAAAAAAAATCGATACCATCGATTATTATTCTTACTGTCGAATCAGATTGATTAATTGCGATTTCAAAATAAAGAAGTGATGACAGTGATCACTTGATCAGTGATATTTAAAACGCAAACGGAACGGACTCTCAATAGCTCGTTTTACAGAACGTGACGTTTTCGTTTTGTTATTTCTTAAAATCATACATTTCAATCATATTTTTTCTGACTATTCCCTAAATAAACATGCGAATGCTATTTACTTTTTCTAAAAATCTCCTAAATTTAGGGAACAATATCTTGAAGTAGGAACCCTGAAACAATGTTAATTTGTCAAGTGACATGACCGCGAAGTGAGACGTATCGCGCTCTGATTGGCGTTCATTGTTAGGTGATCAATGGCTATTATTTTTTCCAAAAATATTTATTAATCTAAAATCATTTACAAAACTTAAATAAAATTTTGATACTTTTTGCTCATAACCATTCTACATAATAAAATTCATAAGGTAAGTATTTTTCTTACTGTCAACTAGTCTATTATGCTGTATTTTGTGTAAATATCGAATGATTGAATAATATTGATCTTGATGGAAGCCTGCACCTAGTTAGCGCATCATTTGACCTCATTGCACGATCGGCACATCACGGATTTAGACACGCAAGTAGATACCAACCAACTAAAAATGTTTATTCATATTTTAGGAAATATTCCACGCACGGCACACGTGTTTCAATAAAACACAGTGTGCAAATTCCCAAACTGAACTAGACAAAATTACAATACCTAATTGAATTGCGAATCATGTTACCAAAGTTTTTTTTTCTTTGTCAACTCGACTGCCGAAGCTGCTCTGTTTATGTGTACATAAACCTGTATATACACACACAACCTATACATTAATATGAAACTTAGGTATAATAAAGAAATCTCGATGTTTTGTCAAGTCTTAAAAACCGTACGAAGCAGGAGCGGGTCGCTAGTCAGATTTTATTGTGACATTCAAGACGATCATGTTATACCTACGAAAAAAATCTGAAAAATACAGCCCCTACAAAAAAGGAACGAATTTTTGAAGCTCCACCGAAAGAAAACTAAATAATTACAAAAACAAAAATTAAGATTTTTCTTTTGGACGTCACTGTTTGGACCACCCTGCATAAAATTATGTATATGACGGGTGTGCGGCGCCGCGCGGTCGGCGTGACGGTGTTTACCGTGCTCGGTCAAGGTTATAGTAAAAAAAAAAGGGAGTGGGTGGGCAGTCAATTTCGGGGCTCGTTTACCGACCATTATGTTTCGCCAAGCTTCGAATAAGTTTTGAGTGAATAAGAATAAAATTCATAGTAATAGGTACATCCAGGTAGTTTAGTCAGGTAGTTTTAGTAATCAGGCAGTTTTGCCTCTGAAGAATTATAGTATAAGGGACAGCTGGCATTCCACCTAATGCTAGGGATTGACAATATTGACAGCTCACTTCACTTATGTTTCACGGTAAGATTTTTTACAGAATAGATCTGCTGATACTTACCATGGACTTTTGCTTCGTTTTCTAGACTTTAAATTCATGCCATCCCTTACATTTTGTATCAAAAAGAAAGTGATAGTATCAATTTAAAGTCTCCGTTAAACTAATGTTGGTTTCGTGCAACTCACCGATACTGACCCGTTTGACAGAACTTTTATTTCCGCAACTCCGCTTAAAGTTAATCACGGAAATATTCACACAGTGAAATTAATTCGTTTCGTAGTTATGTCAGTAATGCATTTAAATACAGGTATTTTGTTTGTAAAGGTTCTGTTGTTTTTGTCCAAGTTGTAGAAAAAAAGACCATTGTGTGAGCTTAGCGTTTGAAATGCCAAAGTAAAAAATATTGACGGTTTAAAAAAAACGGCGCATAAAAAAACATAGCCATAGTTTCATGTAAGTACTTAGATAAGATAAAAGTTGAGTCTTCCAAATATGCTTGGTTCAATAATGTCTTTTCCAACCTAGTTTATCAAAATACGTCTTGCAACATAAACAAGTGAACAACTACCATTTCAAAAAACAATTATTTATTGGTTAGATAAGTACCTACGACTATGAAGGAAACGGAAAATCTATTTCTATTTGGCAGCATAACATACCCAGGGCAATACCCAGTCACATACACACACACACCCACATACTAACACACATACACCTCACACACGCTCACCCTCACCCCTCCACAGAACCTGTTAATTTTTAACTATATTATTCTTGTTACTTTTTTTTTTCTTTTAATGTAAACACCTTAGTACCGCCCTGTCACAGGACTCCTGTCAATACATGCCAAAAATTTAAATGTATTTCATTTTTGTTAACCGTCCGGGCAGATAGCCCGCTAGTGCTGTGCATGCGGGCGCTTGCAAACCGCACTCGATCTGTTTTAGTAAAACATATTATAGACTAAGCTATTTTGTTACTAACACTGTAGACCGCATTGTAGTCTGAATAAATAAAGATTAATAATAATAATTTAGCGTTAATAAAATTTATTAGATCACCAACCCTTTTAGGTTAGTTAGGATCGATTTTGCCCGAGGAGGATTTTGGAGGAGCTCGTGGCTAAGTAATAACAGCCGCACGGGTCGATCCATCAGGTTAAGCTACGCTTGCCGGGGTTGGTCAGTGGATGGGTGACCATCTTTACATACCGAGACTCCTCCGTGCCTCGGAAAGCACGTTAAGCCGTTGGTCCCGGCTGTCATTCGTGGATCTTTGACAGTCGTTACGGGTCGTCAGAAGCCCGAAAGTCTGACAACAAGTCTTACCAAGGGGTATAGTATTACCCAGTTACTGGGTTGTGGAGGTCAGATAGGCAGTCGCTCCATGTAAAATAATGGTATTCAGCTGCATCCGGTTAGACTGGAAGCCGACCCCAATATAGTTGGGAAAAGGCTAGGCAGATTGATTGAGGATCGATTTTGCCCATTAGGCGCCACAGAGAAAAATGCTACATAAATTAATTTAGCTCGTATTACTCCAGCCTGTGTTAATGTACAAATACCTAGTTGATTATGTATAGTAGATACATAAATGATGTCACCTCACCGACGCGGTCGCTAGCCCAATTCATGACAATATTTTTACAATAGAAATTGATGGCAATTGATCAATTCCGTTTCAATCCTTACTGTCGTGAAGCAAAATCAACCATGGAGTTAACAGATAAGGTAATTTTTATTTTATTATGTATCTAGGCCATAGATATAAAAAAAGAATATTTCTAGTCTATGATTATCGTTATACAGGACGAGTCCGAAATCGTTAACGAGAATAGAGACATTTAATAAGATATTTGTAAGTATTCGGATTGTTTATTAACAATATTGTCGTGATGTCCCAGTGGTTAAAGCCTCGCCTCACATGCACAAGGTTGCGAATTCAAATCCGGGCAAGTATCAACGTGACTTTTTAAATTCATGTGAAGATACGCGTCAATCAAGATCAACTATCTGTGTGCCTAATTTTTGCGCCAATCCGGAATATACATCCAGACAAACAGACAAACGGACAAAAACTCTTCGTTATTATTTTACTATCTTATGTATATAAAATTCTCTTGTCACAATGTTCGTTCCCGTACTCCTCCGAAACGGCTTGACCGACTCTCATGAAATTTTGTGAGCATATTGAGTAGGTCTGAGAATCGGCTAACATCTATTTTTCATACCGCTACTTTTTATCCCGGTCTACGCGGTGAAACCGCGGGGCGCAGCTAGTATATATATATAATTCGGTTCATCATTCATTGTCATAATTGACATTTAACCAAACCAAGTCAATCCCTACTTAGTTATTAAATTTATTGCTGGGTGTTTTTTCCTGTTTAAAATCAATTAAAATTGGAAATATTAATTATATGGAAATTCAATATTTATGTAATAAAATAACAAGCATAATGTTGTGGTCATTATGTAGGTTTGTTATTTTATTACTTAATTATTAGCGTCCATAAACAGTATTTTTGTGGTTTCCATAGTGCCCAATAATAATAATAAATAAGTAAACTACTAAACCTAAAAGAAACCCTCTATATCACCAACAAAAAGCTGCAATTTTAAATACATGTCGAATTGTCTGAAAGTTCATGCACATAGATGAAAATGAAATAACACAACACACGCTGCATTTACTTGGCTTCGGTCCGTAAATGTTGCAAAAACCAGCCAAAGAGCTGAGAAGAAAAAACACTCAACAATAATAATAATAATAAGCATGGCATATGGAAACTAGTGGGTTGTACTATCAAGTTTAAAATTATAGTCAGCTTTTCGGGCTTCTAAACTAGGTACGCAGACCTTTATCGGAGTCGCAGATATTAAAATTAATACTTCTGTGATATTGTCTCTTGAGGAGCTCGTGGCTAAGTAATACCAGCCGCAAGAGTCGATTCATCAGATTAAGCTACGCTTACCGGGGTCGGTCCGTGGATGAGTGACCATCTTTACATACCGAGACTCCTCCGTGCCTCAGAAAGCACGGTGTTAAGGTGTTGGCCCCGGCTGTCATTCGTGGATGTTTGACAGTCGTTACGTTACGTTACGGTCAGAAGCCCGACAGTCTGACAACCAGCCTTACCAAGGGGTATCGTATTGCCCAGTTAATGGGTTGTGGAGGTCAGATAGGCAGTCGCTCCATGTAAAATACTGGTATTCAGCTGCATCTGGTTAGACTGGAAGCCGACCCCAACATAATTGGGAAAAGGCTAGGCAGTTTTTTGTGATATTATCTCTTAACTAATTACTAATTTATAATGATTTTCATTTTCGGGACTTTCATAAAATAAGTTTTTTTTTGTTTTAAGTTTGTTCTATCACTTTAATTAAGCCAGTTACAATTATTTTATATTTTTATTCATAAGAGTATTAAGTACTATTCGTATTTTGCTAATAAAAACAAAGACTCAGACTATACGCATTATTAACACATAGGTGTAATAAAATAAATCTATATAATATATTATACAAAGTCGTGTTATTTACACCATTCATAACTCAAGAACGGCTAGACCGATTTTTACGATGTTTGATTTGTTGGATTTGTTGAGGAGCTCGTGGCTAAGTAATAATAGCCGCACGGGCCGATCCATCAGGCTAAGCTACGCTTGCCGGGGTTGGTCAGTGAATGGGTGACCATTCTTTACATACCGAGACTCCTCCGTGCCTCGGAAAGCACGTTAAGCCGTTGGTCCCGGCTGTCATTCGTGGATCTTTGACAGTCGTTACGGGTCGTCAGAAGCCCAAAAGTCTGACAACCAGTCTTACCAAGGGGTATCGTATTACCCAGTTACTGGGTTGTGGAGGTCAGATAGGCAGTCGCTCCATGTAAAATACTGGTATTCAGCTGCATTCGGTTATACTGGAAGCCGACCCCAACATAGTTGGGAAAAGGCTAAGCAGATTTGATTTTGATTTGTTGGATTTGTATCAGCCCTGAATAGCAGAATAACTATTAAAACATAGGAAAAACTTACAAAAAAATAATATGAAGTAAATTCACTTTCTCATAGGACAGGGCAACGTCTGTCGGGTCAGCTAGAATATAAAATAAAGTTTATTTATGCATCAGTTTACAAAAACAGGGTTTAGAGTGTATAAAGTAGGTTTATAAATAATCTGAATATACCTATTCGAAATGCCGTGAGTTTGCTTGGAGCACGCAATCACACACGCGTTTTCCTGTTATTACCATTTTATTGTACTATGTATTATTAATAAAAAACTAATTTAATACCAATGTGTCAGTTATTATTACGTATACCTACGCAAAATACTGTTTATCGCTCGATTTTTACCACGATTTTAATAACTGAAAACAGTGACAGGAAGACTACATCCTGTATAGGTACGCTTTTCATATCGGGTTGAATATGATAACGAATAAATCCTAGTGACCTCAGATCCTCGCAAAAAAAGACGATGCCTACATTTGTTCCTGTTTCCGATGATGTCATAGTTTGTGGGTCTTATAACCAGAGATCGGATAATCGGATGCATATTTTTTTTTTATCGTTTTGGCTTTGCACGGTTTGTGCATTTAGCCAATGTCACGTTTAGTCGGATGCATATTTACCTAAAGTTAATTTTTGGCTAAGAAACCATGGAGGCGGCTTCTTAATTTTTTTTTTCTTAACATTTATCCCGGAATTCCAGACATTTGTTCCTGTTTCCGATGATGTCATATTTTGTGGGTCTTATAACCAGAGATCGGATAATCGGATGCATATTTACCTAAAGTTAATTTTTGGCTAAGAAACCATGGAGGCGGCTTCTTAATTTTTTTGTTTCTTAATATTTATCCCGGGATTCCAGACATTTGTTCCTGTTTCCGATGATGTCATAGTTTGTGGGTCTTATAACCAGAGATCGAATAATCAGATGCATATTTACCTAAAGTTAATTTTTGTCTAAGAAACTATGGAGGCTTCTTAATTTTTTTTTCTTAATATTTATCCCGGAATTCCAGAAAATCCGGGAATGCACAACTAACCAAATACTTACATGGTATGGAAACGACTTCTTAAACATGTAGTAAGTATTATTTATTTAAAAAATACCGGGACACCGGGATTACATAACTGTTTGTATGCTTGTTTACTTGAAATTCGTTCTTTACATTACTTATCTTGACGTTTTCTATGCCAGCTTGGCAACCTACGAGTACTTTACAACATTAGCTAGCATTCGAGTCTATCGTCAAATATCGAGATTATTATGATCGATACAAAAGTGCGTTCCATATTAGCCAACACCTGAACGCAAATACCTAAATATACATTCAATTCTATAATCAGAACTCTGTCGATCCCGGAATCCCAGGATATTTTCGATACAAAAATGCAATCCCTATTAGCCCACACAGCGTAAGTAAATTATACATTCGATTCTTTAATCAGAACTCTAAAATTTTTCGATATAAAAGCCCATTCCAACCAACACTTCAATGTAAGGTAAATATTTATTCGACTAACCGATTTCTGCCTATAACGCTGCCTGTTTACTGGCTAATACTTACAGTCAGTCAATTAGTAGCATAGGTCCTACTTGCCTTTATTATAGACTCGTGTAAATGATAACGTTCTGATAACACTTCACTTGAACTGCATTATTGCTTTAATCAAAATGTCCCGTTTGTCAATCAATTTTGTGAAAATATTAGCAAACCATTAATTTCATATATGCCTCACGGATCACGATGTCTGTACACAGCTTTACGCAAAGAAAAGCGAATCTGAAATTCTACTATGACATACCTACTACAATTACTTTCCATGAATCGTGGCAAAATAATAATAAAAGGTGAAGCTACTCTTGCCGCGGTCGTTTCGTGGAACATCTATTACATATCGAGACCCCTCCTTGCCTCGGAAAGCACGTTAAAGGTCGTAGCTCACCGGGTGTTCAAAACTAAATTCGGTCTAGCGAGCCATCTAAGGGCTAGGGCACACACAAGGAAGTGATTTCAAAGGGTTGCCGTTATCGAAATAGATAAGGAGGACTATAATTACAGGGTTATTGGTAAAACACCAACAACCTCTTAAGGGGTCATTGTACTAATCATTATGAACAACTTTTACCATGGGACCAAACCAGTAATCGCGAAAAAAAAATCAGCTGCTCCCTACATTTTGACGACTTTGATGTAGATAAATGTACTGGACAGCTGGTTTTTTTTCGCGTTTTCAGGTTTTATCCCCTATTAAAAGTGGTTCTTAATTATGAGTACAATGACCCCTTAAGAGGTTATTGGTGTTTATTATATATCATCAACATACCTACCTAAATGCGTTCAACCTTTTGGACCGGTTTGAAGGATAAAAGATCGATGGCAACAACACTGCAGGAGATTACGCACGACATTGAAGTGACCGGGTGAATGATTCGAAATTAAATTTTATTTTCTGAAGCACTTTCAAACTTCCAGTATTTGCGCAAAATGAAAAAATTTGGCATGCTTTAAAAAGTATCCACGTGGAAAATTACTCCTGCCGGTGTCACAATAGTGCCAATCCATGGACTTGGACTTCTTAATCGTATTCAATAACTTGACAAGCAAACTAATGTTACCATACTTTATCATCGTCATTAATTATTATCGTTGTATTATGGTATTAAAGAATACCTATAACGTGTTTCAATTAAATCCGTAAGCAAGGTAAAGTAGTTTCGCTAATTCGTTTTTTCACCTCATTTCTTTTTTTTTGTCAGGGATTGTTTTCGCTCTAACTGTCAAGTTACTGAATACGATTAAAAACATTATGTGGATTGACAGCTCATTTTAAGATAGTAAAAATTAAGCCCAAAATAGAAACAACTTCCTCAACATAGGAAACGCTTAAATGTGATTGATCACTCAGAAAGCTTAGCGTGTCTAAAAAGTAGTACCTAGATACAAAAGTAAAATAGGTCGAGCCTGTTTTAAACCAAGAACTCGTAAAAACTCCTTAGAACGGAGGGCGGGCCACGGCGCCGCCGCCGCCATTTTGAACATAAAATGTGACGTCATAATATGACGTCACATTTTATGTTCAATGACGGCGGCGGCGTCTAATGACATATTATGTCATTAGAGTTTTTAATGGTTCGGGTAGTGATTTTAGATGAGGATAAATTATTTTGTTAATATTGTTTTTATTAGGTATTTATTATATTTATTATTGATACTCCCGCGTCAATAAATAACAATTATGTAGTAGTAGTACCTATGAGTAGTACCTAATAACTACTTAGAAACTACGAAGTCTTCCAAGTTGTAATACTTATTTGAGATATAAATAATGAAAAAATGCAGAAAAAAAATTATAGGTCATGTAAATAACAACAGTTCAGTTGGAAACTGAACAGTTGGTTTTTCCATAGTCGGGAGACAGATAAAATTAATGAGGCTGAGAATATTTTTATTTGTTTCATCCTTATAATATAGGTGGCCATCAGCCGTAAATAACATTAATTACATAGTTGGTAAGTACCTAATCAATGTGACGTCTCCTTGCGCAGGAATTGATTATAGTCCTGAATTCAACAATACATGTAAGTAGATAAACATAATTGATTATTTCCAAAGTTCCTATCATAGTAAATTTTCTCATATTGTTTTCGATACAAAAAAAAGCTAAAATTAATTAAAAATTAGTTCATTGTTTTTGTAGTACCTACCTACCATTTTTTTTCTAAATTTTTGACATTGTGGCATAGACAAACAACGAGTTAACATTATATTCAAAACAGAATATTATTGCTGAGTTTATATATTTACAGGAAAATCAATCTTCGTTCAGGCATAACACGTCTTTTTAGCTACTACGTTTATTAAACTGACTTCACAATTTTTTTACCCCGTATCTACCGGGAAACATAAAATCATTCCTAGTGTACATAAAGTAGATTTAACGTACTAGGTGATGCTGTCTAATCTACCTACCAACACCTGCACTTTCACAAATCATGCAAAAATTCTTAGTACTCTAATCCGTATCATATTTCCGATGTAAGTACATTAGATACGAGCACTTAGTTCGAGGAACTATGCGAGTGCATATGCAGACTGGGCGAATTATCAGTGCCGATAAACAACCCGGGGCCATGTGGTGATCGTGCTTATAATAATATATATGTATTGCTAAACAAGCAGTATTTGGCATAACAATGGTATATAATTACGAGAAAAAATTATAGCTATCTCAGTATTTAATCAATAATTTTTTAAAGACATTGGAATAGGATAAAAGTCTGAATTATTTATCAATGATACTTCTCCACTCTCGTGGCTAAGTAATAACAGATGCACGGGTCGATCCATCAGGTTAAGCTATGCTTGCCGTGGTTGTCCGTGGATGGGCGACCATCTTTATATGTATAACGAGACTCCTCCGTGACTCGGAAAGCATGTTAAGCCGTTGGTCCCGGCTGTCATTCGTGGATCTTTGACAGTCGTTACGGGTTATCAGAAGCCCGAAAGTCTGGCAACCAGTCTTACCAAGGGGGTATTACCCAGTAACTGGGTTGTGGAGGTCAGTTAGGCAGTCGCTCCATGTAAAATACTGGTATTCAGCTGCATCTGGTTAGACTGGAAGCCGACCCCAACATAGTTGGGAAAAGGCTAGGCAGATTGATTGACTTCTCCACTCAAGGAAGTACACGCTAGGCTTATAGGCAAAATAATACACACGCACACTATACAATATTTTTAATATTTTACTATTGTTAATAGATTAAATTCGGGGTGCTCGCCTGGTGATCTGTCACACAGGGTATCCTAGTATGGACGCCAGTCTCTCACAAAGGATCATATTTTAGGTTTTGTAACAATGTTTTTATTCTTGTCTCTCTATTTAATAACGTAGGTACTATAACATTTTATTAAAATTTTAAATCCTTTTTTTCTATATACGGTACTTAGAGAAGTATGGAAGAATAAGACATGCTGCGCCGACCCCAAACAAATTGGGATAATGGCAAGAGAATGATCTGATAACACGAGGGAACAAAACTATACTTTTTGGCTGTTGTCTACTAATTCGAGGTCGCTGATTTCAAATCTACCCTCAATTTATCTCTAACAGCAAGTTTGTTCTTGGGATAAATTCATCCCAACTACGGAACCCTTCATTGTGCGTGGCCCGATACGCACTTGGCCGGTTTTTTTTTTATAACCTACGAAAAATTTCAACGCTGAGTGGTCCATAATCATGTACTAAGTACGTGCGTGATAACCTAATCACCACTCGGTATACAACAAACTCAGGGTCGATTGGTCATCGCTATCTGCTCGTATTGCTTACACTTATAAATATCTGTTTTCTCAGTCACTAGGTTTCAGAAATGGAGGTCAGCTGGCAATGTGTGTTTTATTTACTTAGCAGTAACTTATAGCAAATATGTACAAACAACAAAAGGTATATCTAGGCAGGACACACTAACATATTTGTATGTGTATTGCTTCGTGTTCAATTTTATATATATATTACTTTGTTTTTGCAATACTCCTACACACCAACACAAAATTGTATATTGTCACGAAATTTAACATGAAGCAATTCACATACAAATTTGTTAGTATACCCTGCCTAGATATCTCTTTTGTTGACTGTAACAATATTTTAAAACAAATTGAGAACGGGTCTTCTCGCGATATTCCTTTTTACGAGGTAAACAGGTACCTACTAAAAGATACCTGTACCTGTAGGTACCTATTTGGTAGGTTGTTTTAAAATGTGTACAAATCGCAATAGTTTAAAAAGTTTAATGGCAACAAAGTAGAAGTTTGATCAAAAGTAATTGGTATCACAGCTTTTGCGAAAGATGTAGATCATCTGCCTAGCCTTTTCCCAACTATGTTGCGGTCGGCTTTCAGTCTAACCGGATGCAGCTGAATACCAGTATTTTACAACGAGCTACTGCCTATCTGACCTTCATAACGCAGTATGTAATACGATACCCCTGGGTAAGACTGGTTGTCAGACTTTCGGGCTTCTGACGACCCGCGTAACGACTGTCAAAGATCCACGAATGACAGCCGGGGCTAACGGGTTAACGTGCATTCCGAGGCACGGAGGGGTCTATTTATGTAAAGATGGTCACCCATCCACGTACCAACCGCGGCAAGCGTAGCTTAACCTGATTGATCGACCCGTGCGGCTGTTATCAAGCTCCGAATCTTGCGAAAGATGTGGATGTAAATTGAAAACCAGTCAGTCGAACAAACTAAGTATTTGCTATACAGGCAAACATGTTTATCTTTCCACTATACTTCTTAAATTCATTTTTTGTGTGCGATTATAATAGCTTTAAAAACATAGAGCATCTAATAGCTATTCTATTACATTATTATAAATTAAAGTCACTTTTCGTGTCTTGTCTGTGTGACCGCGTTGTTCTTCTAAATTGCACAACTGATTTTGATGCGCTTTTCACCATCATTTAAATAATTTATTCCGGAAGGTTTAAATGTGTATAATACATTGATACAAATCACCGTGTGAAGCAGGAGCATGTAGGTAGTAGTTTTTAAAATAATTGAACTCGTATCAGCGGATCGCAGTTCACCTAGCGTAGACAGCTAGACACTGAATATTCAGTTATGGAAATTTTCGCTACAGCATTCGGAATTTGTATCCTATTTCCAAGTGTTCAAAGCTTAGTTTTGAAAAATGCAAACAAATAACGCATCAAAACGAAATCGACTCGATTTTATTTAGAGTTTGAAGTATTATCTAGCTATTTTTAGTTCGACGGAATTCTGACAGATGTCAATTTTTGACACTTCAGATATCATAAACATTTTCTGTCTTGTCCTTTTATAAGTTATTGTAAATAGACAATGTCAATAGTGTTTGTTCAATGCTCACTAACAAAAATGTTAATTTTAAATAGCTAAATAGAAAAAAAGAGTATTTAAATATGTTATTTTTTTAATTTAATTATTTATATAAGTATAAATAATTAAATCACTATATCAACATCGTCGTCATCGTCATCGACTCGAATTTACAAATAAGCCAATATTTTACAAACAAAAAGGTTTTCCTAAAAAAGGCTTGTAACCTATGGAATAATAATGGACAGGGAGGGATAAAAGAAAAATAATTACCTTAGTAATTATTGTAACTTCAATATTTGATAATACAAAATCTGATTATTACTATTTTAAAACTATCAATCAATTTTTAAGTTTTAGTTTTTCTAATTGAAACCTTAAATTCAAGAAAGATTTTTTTTTTATTTCGCTTAGATGCGTTCCGTTTTTAGTAGGACCGTTTTATTATTGACAACACTTCTGAAATGTTAGAATTCCGTCGAATTAAAAATCAGACTATAGAATTGCAGATTTGCTTTATGTTGCTATAGGTACTTTTATTACTTACTAGGTACTTATAAAGAAAAATAATTGTGAAAAAAGTAAAGGTAATTTTTCTATCTCGAGTGAAATCGTTACAATTTGATTTGTGTAGCAAAAATACCGTAGTATAAAATTTTCCACCTACATTCTGCCAAGTAGGTACTACTCGTATTATTTATTCTGTGATACTGCTAACAATTAACTTACCTACTTGTAATGTCCGTTTTATTTGTACATATTTTGTTTATCATATTATTTTGTTATGTGCGTTGAGGTAATTACATTTCACAAATAATAGCAACGGTTGTCGTTATTACCAGATAAGAATGTATGTAATTAACAACTTTTAGAAGTACCTACCTCCTACGTTTTATGTTTTGAAGTGACACTTAAAGCACCTACTGACATATAGATAACAATTTTCCTGTTAACCGATTTTCCGCCATTGGTTTTTCTCTAATGAAGCAGAACCAGGATAATGACTGTATGTTCATTAATTATTTTAAATTTTGCGGATTTAATTATTTTTATTGACTTTATGTGATTTCCATTAAGGATAATTACATTTTATTCTTATTTATGTTTAAAAAATAAAACGTAAAAAAAACTCCATTCAGTAGTTGAGCTTGAGATTGAGTCTTGATTATTATTTGGAACTACGTAATTCTTATTTTTTTATTAGATCATGATGACATTGTCTAGGGCTACAAGGAAGCTACAATTTCCACCCTTTTTAACAAAAAAAAAATGTCATTTACACAAAATCAGGAAATGCTATTATAGGAAAATATTTTTGAAGGCCAATAGAAAATAAAGCACTGAAAAACACTAATTAATTTCAGTCGAGAATACAATGTACCAAATATGCGATGTCCATGTTAAACATCAATTAACAAAATGAGATTAACACGAATGTCAGTGGATACGGGGCCGCCCCCTAAGTGACCCCAATAGAGTCGCCGACCTCTCTGATGTCATTCTAAAGATCGGATGTGCGTCGTAGGTACTTAGGACTAGTGGGTTTTGTACACATGCCTACACACACTACAAAGCTTCTGCCTACGACTTCATCCGCGTGAAATTTCTCGTTTTAACATAAGATATATCCTATGGAACTCGGCACTACCTATAGCTTCCAGTATAATTTTGAAGATTACCCTACATACAAACAATTTTACCTCCCTACAATTAACCGAGCGAACGAAGCGTCACTGCTTCAAGTCTGGCAAAATTTGCTTTCGCCTGTCAGTTTGTTGCTACTCCTCTACAGGGGGCCAACCACCACTTCTTAAAGCAGTATTATTTTAATGTTACTTCAGTGTGAGAAAGAGATGGAGGTATACAGGATGTCTAGCTCCATCTCTTTCCCACACTCATGTAAGATTAAAATAATACTGCTTTAAGAGGTGGTGGTCTAGCTCCTGGTCGTATTTTACAACCGATCTGGACGAAACTTCGTATAATACGAAACTTCGTATAAGTAATACGAAGTTTCGTACGTAGTCGTAAAATCTGTATACTATACAGATTTTACGACTACGTATAATTTATTTGTCGTCAGGGATTTTTGATTGGATGGGTACTTCTTCCAAAAAGGGGCAAAAATCGTGCTACTGGATATCTCCGCCTTATGAGATCCGATTTCAATGGTTCCTTTTTTTATTTGAAAGGTCGTTAACCTTGATCTGATAAAAATTCGGTGAAGATCTAATGAAAAAAGGTAACTGTCCCGTTTTAAATAAATGGTATATTAATTGTTGCAAAAAAGTTTGTGCTCGCTAGGTCTACTGTTAGCAGAACTACTCGTATTATTGTAAAGTACCTTTAGATAAAACAGCACATGTATATTCTGTAATTGGCATGAATTCCCAACAGACCGGTAAATTATACTGTCGACTACTAACAATGTATATTCAATAGATATTAACCTCACAATACGAGATTCAGTATGTGTTCCGACTTCATTTACATAGAGTATTTACATAGATCTAGGTCACCTGAATGTGCGTTCAATCTCGAATTAGTCCAATGTCATTGGGACACTATTTCATTTTATTTTCGAGTCGTGTCGTGTTCAATTTTTTCTGTCGTTTCCATCATTATTAGGCTTGGTATGACTTGCATGTTGACCTTGATGGTATTTGTTTAGCTTTTTAACTGCATGTAGATTCAGAAACGTAATTTTAATAAAACCAAAACACTTTAATCAATATAAGTAGAAACTTCTTGTAATGTGTATTTTTGTCACGAGAGTTTATAATAATTATATTCATAATAAATAGTGTTGCAGCTAAATTCGACCGATTTTAAATATTCCATAGAAACAGAGATTTCCAATTATCTTTTTTTTTTAATAAGACATTTCGAAAATATTCTTAACTAACTTTTTAGACCTATGTATCATGCTTATGCGTATGAAGTTTCATTAAAATTGGTTAATTCATTTTTATAAACTTGAAAGTTTGTATGAAATGCCGTACGGAGCCAACGCTCTTGAGGCGAAAGCGCCAGGGTAGCCCGCGAAATTCAAAATTTCTTACGTTTTTTGCAATTTGCAAGCCAGTAGTATGTTGTACATGATAAAGAAAATGCCTGTGATTGTTTTTATCGTTTCGTGTAGCGATGGGATCGGTGAGAGTTGGGATGTAGCCCTAATTGCGTAATACACTATCAATCGGAATGGGTTTCATTTTGACAGTTCAACAACATTCATTGCGTTATTTTACGGTGTTGAAGACAAATATTTCGAACATATGAAGCAATGGATTAGCAATTAGCTTCAAAATGATTCAGATTCCGATCGATAGTGTGATACGCAATTAGGGTGCAGGTATAATTAAAACTCGTTTTCATTTCCCAATGTCCTTGGAACTCAGTGCGATGTAACAACAATGAATTAATCCGCTTAGTTAGCTCGGCACTTCATGCACGTTTGCGCACACGCCCCTATAATGACATCACCATTCAAATAGTACCAAAACCAAAGTGTACATATTCATGCAATGAAACAGTGAATTAAAACCTGCTTTCATTTATAACAAATCGACGATGATAGTTTTTTTTTTTTTTTTTTTTATAAGTAGGTACTTAGCTACCTATATTTTTTCTTAGTTTTTTTTTTTTAGTTGGTTTGGAATGGTTATTTAGATTAAGTCTATATTTTTGTGCTACCTACCTGAAGGTGGCTGGGACAGACTGTGCTGTGTGTGTGAACGTGTCGTTTAATTTGCATCCTCGTCAAATTTAAGGGTGTGCTAGACCATCAATCTGAACAAGTTTTTCCATGGCTCATCTCTTTATCTGTTCTGCGCATGGAACCAACATCGTAATCGTGAAACAATAATCAGCCGTCCCATACATTTGCGTCCAGTAGGTATTGAAGTTTTCTATGGGACAGTTGAAAATTTTCTCGCGATTACAATGTTGGTCCCATGGAGAAAGTTGTTCGGTTTGATGTTCTGTATCACACGCTGAAAGACGAGGATGCAAAATGACACGTTGCAGATGCGTAAGGCCAAGGACAGTATGTTGTCGCGCAGCTTGCGAGAGGCATAAGTCCAGCAGTGGACCGCGATTAATGAATTGATTTATTGACTACGTACCTACTTTAATTAGGTACTTATACTAATGCCGTATTAAATACGATTCAATCGAGCTGTTTACGAACGCATAGTATTTACTTACATAATGTAGTCTACTCCTACAAAAACGTTCATTAGCCGACACTCTGCGTAAAATTGACGACTGTTTATTCAGTTTACAAAGACAACCTAATGTGCGCTTTTATAATTTACTAGCTTCCGCCCGCGGCTTCGCCCGCGTGGTATGTCAATGAAAAGTAGCCTATGTCCTTTTCTAGGTAATAGTCTACCCATGTCAATCGAAATCACATTCCTTCACCACTTTTTGTTTTAAAGACGGTCAGATCGGTCGTTTGTTAGTAATAGATAACTGTTTCACTTAATACCCTCATTTTAGTTTTTTTTTGTTGCTTCATTTTAACTACGATTATAAGTTGGTTTTAGTTATCTAAATTATATGGTCGATGATTTTGGTGCACGGTAAAACTCTGATGAGTTATGTTTGCACCAACATAAAGATGTATAAAATGTAAGTGTACTACTGTTTAAATAAATAAATAATGTGCTAAATTTCACGCAAATCCGTTCAGCTGCTTTAGCGTGAAAGCGTTACAAACAAATCAATAAACAAACTCACCTTCTCATTTATAATACTAGCTTCCGCCCGCGGCTTCGTCCGCGTGGTATGTCGATAAAAAGTAGCCTATGTGTAAATTCAAGGTGTCAGCTACCTCCACAGCAAATTTTATCAATATTGGGTTAGCCGTTTGGGCGTGAAGAAGTAACAAACATACAAACACACACTCACAAACTTTTGCCTTAGCTTTTGTTGTCTTGTTTATTAATTGCATACCTGTGATTATGTTAAATGGAAGGGCGGAGTCACCTAACACAAGCATTTCCTTGCGTAACATATTAACCAGTAAATGGGTTGTGGAGGTCAGATAGGCAGTCGCTCCGTGTAAAGTAATGGTATTTATCAGCTGCATCTGGTTAGACTGGAAGCCATCTCCAATAAACAACGTGTCGTTTTGCATCCTCGTCAAATTTTCCATGGCACCAACATCGTTATCGCGAAAAAATAATCAGCCGTCCTGCTCGCGCAAGTTTAGTAATAAGTTTGTTTTTAATCTCGGCAAAGAGATAATTATGCGTCTTTACTATAATATTTCCGACCGCAGTTTTGAGCTATATTTCCTTCCCTCCCAATTCCCATACAACAGAACGAGAGGGATGTATATCGCACGCGCCCAATCAGAGGCATCTCCGCTGCAGCGATGGCCAATCGCCGCACGCAGCCATTGGGGTTCATAACCTCATGTTTCCTTTTGCTCAATTCTGTGTGTCGTCTAACATTCCACTCCGCGAATGGTCCTTTGAAAGCCGCTTCAACTTATACTTACACGACGTCCCATACGTTTGCGTCGAGTACGTATTGAAGTTTTCTATGGGACAGTTGAATTTTTTTTCGCGATTACGATGTTGGTCCCATGGAGAAAGTTGTTCGGTTTGATGTTCTGTATCACACCCTGAAATTTGACGAGGTTGCAAAACGACACGTTGTAGTTGGGGAAAGGCTAGGTGAATGTTAATTTGTGCACCAACTGTTATCTGCCACCTTGACCTGCCCCGCAATCCTCAACCCAGTAAACGATTATGGTACCAATTGTCCTGGCCGTGGCTACTCTTAGATTAATCGTCCATTATTTTTTTATTGGCATTTGTTAGTGCATAAGCCAGTCGTGCCGTGTTTGGCACAAACTATTTCTAGGTAGTCTAGTGCGTTATACATTGCAACTTATTTGCTCTTAGGACGCGTTTAGGCAAGTACGTGCCTGATGACATCGATACGTGCGCCGCCGGATTACGTATCGTTTACATTATAATAAATCATTACATGCGCATGCGTAACCAGCTCAACAGACTGTTCTATCATGTAACCTTAACCTCCGGTTTTATCGTGCATTTTGGAGCAAAAGTGTTAAGGTTAGATCAGTTTATCAGTTTTCTCTAAAGATCATTTTGGGTCAAACACAAAGAACACAACTGTTTTTATACAGGAGATTAGGTAAAATTACCTATTTATTAAACTCAATGAGATGAGAAGTTGGTGTATTGTGAAGTACCACATAGAACAACTTTGCACAGTGTCCTTTAATCGATTATTCAGTTTTCCCTAAGTTGGTGTTATAAATGCGAAAGTGAGTTTGTTTTTTATTTGTTTATTTTGTT
The DNA here is from genome assembly GCA_946251885.1 of Cosmia pyralina. NCBI lineage: Eukaryota > Metazoa > Arthropoda > Insecta > Lepidoptera > Noctuidae > Cosmia > Cosmia pyralina. The sequence continues at coordinate 4,555,680 of OX276355.1, read as the reverse complement.
TCGCTATCACGTCTTAACACTCTTAACTACTTCAACATGAAATTTTGCATACACGTTGTCAGAGGTACCTACAGAAAAGGACATAGGGTATTTTTCATCCGGGAAAAATATACATTAACGCGAGCGAAGCTGCGGGCAAAAGCTACTACTCTATAAAGGAAAAAGTATTAAGCTTAAAAATCAGTAAGTACTTACGAAAGTTACTGTATTAATACAACGGCGAGTTTTACACAAAACCGACCCCATAGTTCTATCAGTGAACAGATGTTTTTAATCTCTCAAATCTTCAGTTTTGTTGTGGAATGCAAAATGCTCAGTACTTATAGCAAGCCGGCTCGGCTGTATCAATAAATAAAGCTTGTTTGAAAGTGTAAATCGGACGCGTATTTCATAAGGGCCTCTATCCACAGACCACACAAAAAGTATTAGTTTTGGAACTTTTATATTAATACATGGTTTCTATGTTAGCTAATTGTCAGCGTAAATGTCTGTTTTTTTAACCGACAATGAAAAAGGAGGAGGTTCTCAATTCGACACGTACGTTTTTTTTTTATACAAATATTTTTCTAACAGGTTTCTACTAGGTTTTGAACATTATTACTAACTATCGGTCTAATTATAATTTTTATTTTTAAATAAGTAGGTACTTACCTTAAAAACAAATGATCAAAAGTATGGTTTTCCTGTTTTTATATAGACATAGATACACTAAATTACTAAACTACTACTACTTACAAATTTATTACTAAATTATGACATATCAGTGCGGGTAGAAGAAAAACAAAAACACTAACAATAAGCAAAAAATAAAGTATGATCGATCACCGTCAAACGAAATTGGAAGCGAGTTCGCTGCATTCCTAAGATAAAGTGGTGGTCCAAGTTAAAAGATGTTGCTGCTTTAGGCAAAAATAAACACAAAACAACTAGTGTTTCGTCGTTGTAAATAAAAGAGAATAATTTATTTTTAAATATGTTGATCGCTTCAACTTTCTGACTATAGTATAGTTAAAATCTCGCTGCAGACTTGGTCATAAATCATAATCGGAGTGGGGATGTGCGCTAGTTGCGCGCGCTCATGGCCATTATCGATAACAGAATCATTAAAGTTATCACGTAAACATACTGCATTCATTAAATATGCAGGGTAACTAATAAGTACTAATGTGTTTTTACGAGACTTCCTTCTCCTAAGAACACATTAGTATCCATTAGTTAATTCTATAAACAGAATGTAATTATATAAAAACTAATATGTTTTTACGTTCTTAATTACATAAAAAGAGGGTAATTAACAAATATGTTTTTGTCTCCTTTGCCTTATAAGTTATAACTGACCGACTCTTTGACAATTCGAAAGTGCCTGTAATTGGTTTAATTGAAACAAATGCTTTGAGCTAGAGTTTGAGTTATAAACTTATAAGTTATTATAACACAACACACACACCTAGTCTGTAATAAAATTGAAGTTTTTACTATAGTTCCGTTCTGTTTTTCCTTTTTGTTAAAAACGATAATAATTGGCATTGCTATTATCCTGCCTACCAATTATCATTGTAAGGCATTGTCAAGTAACCACAGCATCTGTAATGCAAAGTAATCTAATATTTTCTCATTTTAATTTGATTTATATTGTTTCCTTTTATAAAATAGACTTATGTTTCATACTGGATTATATTCGAATGCAATGTGTATAGGAATGTTACCTGGGTAAAATAAAAAAGCTGTTTAGTCCTATAATCAGATAATAAAAAAATATTAGACACGTATTTTTTGCTTTGTCATATTAATAAAAAATGTCTTACATAAAACTTATGAAATTTGGGGAGTGGGGGCTCGCTACGTCACAGCTATAACAAACTACGTATAAAATCTGGCAAGGAGTGACGTCATGCCACATTCGCCGTAATCTTTTGATTACTTACCTCCGTAAAAAATAAAAATAAGTGTCGAATATTTTTTATTAACCTAAATTGCGGACAAAAAAATATTTTAATCAATATCATTATTGTTACTGAATAAATAAATTGAAATTGAATTGAATTGCAAAATGTTTCAGTTGTAAAAAACTCTTATCAGAAGTTCGGTATAAAAACCTGACTCATAAAGATGCTTTTCTTTTTACGAATATTTTCTTGGATCTATTCCAAGTTTTCTATAAACATGGATCATCGCACTCGAGAGCAGAAAATTTCACCGAGCCTCTATACAAATAAACAATCATATAATATTTAATTTGAAATTTTGTATACCTATTTTTGTGGAGGAGCTTGTGGCTAAGTAATAATAGCCGCACGGGTCAATCCATCAGGTTAAGCTACGCTTGCCAAGGTTGGTCCGTGGGTGGATAACCATCTTTACACACCGAGACTCCTCCGTGCCTCAGAAAGCACGTTAAGCCGTTGGTCCCGGCTGTCATTCGTGGCAATCGTTACGGGTCATCAGAAGCTCGAAAGTCTGACAACCAGTCTTACCAAGGGGTATCGTATTACCCAGATGGAGGTCAGATAAGCAGTCGCTCCATGTAAAATACTGGTATTCAGCTGCATCCGGTTAGACTGGAAGCCGACCCCTACATAGTTGGGAAAAGGCTAGGCAGATGATGATGTACCTATTTTGTACAAAATTAGGTAGTACTTTGTTCGTATGTAACAACATATGAAATTATAACTGTATGATTAGTTTGAGTAGTGTTGTGTTTAATATGAATGAATGAAATGCACTGACCCCAGCGTGGTTTCACTAGACTCGATTACTCGAATGAACCCAAAGATTCACACTAGACCCTGTTGCCTCATGTTACATGGTGCAACAGCGACCATTGCATATCAAGAAGTAGACCGGGGGGCGCGGTAATGGTAGGGAAGACGTGTCATTTGGATATGGACAAGGATTATATACGAAGGAGCAGAGCTGTATTATAAACTACCTAATGACATTAAATTGAAACAATTCTTTATTTTATATAAAAACAGCATAAAGCACCACATTTTAAAAGATTTTTCTAGGTTTCAAATATAACCTACCACACCAGTTTAATTTGCATCTATAACAATTGTCATTATTTACTAATTTGCTAAGTATAAAGGTGACTAGGATACCTACTCTGTATTTCCGAAAAATTACACTACATATAAATGGTTCAATGTGTAATTGCCATTGACTTGCCTTCAAGAATCGATATGTAATAGTACACTCACTTTTTCCTTTTACCCACACTGTAAAAATTGTGTGTCTACTAACTTATTTATTTACGAGTACCTACCTTTTTCATAAGTAATTCTTATATTTAGTTTTAAGATTACCTTGTATTTCTCATATTAAGTGAATTGTATTCTTTTTGAGAAATAAATGTCTTAAACCGATTATAGAGCCTACCGAATATGCACCATTTTAGACAGTGGAATTGTGAAGAAGCGGGTAATGGCTCTTTTAAATACTTCTCCGCCAGGCTTCTCCAACTGATCAAGTCTAGATTCACCGGTGAATCCTTTGGCAGTTTAATCCTGCATTCTCGATGCTTTCCATTTCACTGTTATGCTGTGTTGTTCCGAAGTCTTCGTATGAGGCCCCGCCATAGAAATATCTTATGTTCCGAAGTCTTCGTATGAGGCCCCGCCATAGAAATATCTTATGTTCCGAAGTCTTCGTATGAGGCCCCGCCATAGAAATATCTTATGTTCCGAAGTCTTCGTATGAGGCCCCGCCATAGAAATATCTTATGTTCCGAAGTCTTCGTATGAGGCCCCGCCATAGAAATATCTTATGTTCCGAAGTCTTCGTATGAGACCCCGCCATAGAAATATCTTATGTTCCGAAGTCTTCGTATGAGGCCCCGCCATAGAAATATCTTATGTTCCAAAGTCTTCGTATGAGGCCCCGCCATAGAAATATCTTATGTTCCGAAGTCTTCGTATGAGACCCCGCCATAGAAATATCTTATGTTCCGAAGTCTTCGTATGAGGCCCCGCCATAGAAATATCTTATGTTCCGAAGTCTTCGTATGAGACCCCGCCATAGAAATATCTTATGTTCCGAAGTCTTCGTATGAGGCCCCGCCATAGAAATATCTTATGTTCCGAAGTCTTCGTATGAGGCCCCGCCATAGAAATATCTTATGTTCCGAAGTCTTCGTATGAGGCCCCGCCATAGAAATATCTTATGTTCCGAAGTCTTCGTATGAGGCCCCGCCATAGAAATATCTTATGTTCCGAAGTCTTCGTATGAGACCCCGCCATAGAAATATCTTATGTTCCGAAGTCTTCGTATGAGGCCCCGCCATAGAAATATCTTATGTTCCGATGTCTTCGTATGAGGCCCCGCCATAGAAATATCTTATGTTCCGAAGTCTTCGTATGAGACCCCGCCATAGAAATATCTTATGTTCCGAAGTCTTCGTATGAGGCCCCGCCATAGAAATATCTTATGTTCCGAAGTCTTCGTATGAGACCCCGCCATAGAAATATCTTATGTTCCGAAGTCTTCGTATGAGGCCCCGCCATAGAAATATCTTATGTTCCGAAGTCTTCGTATGAGACCCCGCCATAGAAATATCTTATGTTCCGAAGTCTTCGTATGAGGCCCCGCCATAGAAATATATTATAACTATGAGTCCCGCTATCATCCATTTGAAGTTTGTTGTGAATCTCACTCACTGCACATAATATTATTATAATTTGCCACACTTAACAGAGTTTAAAGTTGGGTGCCTATTTAGCGAATGAGTAGGAGCAAATTACCCTAATGATTTATTAATGAAAAGGTCTCACCAAATTAGCTTATATGGGGGTCACACCATGTCGCTCAGAGCCGTAGAGTAATGTTGCTCATAAAAATAAATTGCGTTACAACAATTTGTAACTTACCCAACCAACCAAGACCAAGTCACCAAGTTATTCGTACGTCAAGCTGCAGCCACCCAAGTTCTAATGTCCATTATGTTATGTCATATTTTATACAACCATTATAATAACGAACGTTTTATTTTTATCTAAACGTTACGCCGTCATCCAACATAGAAGGCTGTCGAGGGTCAAAAGGATTAAACGATTTGCGTGGGAAAAAAAAACAGATATTTTGTATAGATAGATACTTTTAAGCCAAGTATTCATTAGAAACAAAGTTTAGAAACAGTTGTGCAACACAAAAATACTGTCGGGAAACATCCCGCAACATCAGGCAACAATGTTGCACTACTTTTAATAGCCACATATTACTAGCCACATTCTATCTTGCCAGCAACATGTTTCCAATAACAAAAAAATACGTTGCTGAAACAATATGCTAAATTACCTAAGTACTTTGTTTCCTAACCCTTTAGATGTTAATTATGTACTAATTTATGAACCCAAAACCCCAGGGGGAGGGGTTAGTGGCGAATCCCATGGGTTCACAACTACCGATGGAATGGATGGAAAACAAATCATCATCAATGATTTCTTTTCCATCGGATGATGTTTTTTTACGTTTATATATATATGATATAAGCTTATATACCTATTATATAAAGGATTTTTCCTTATGCACACATGGGGTACAGTCGACACGTAACGAGCTAATGAATACGGGACTTAATCATTGTGAGAGTAAATGGGGTATGTATACCCATTTTTCTTTATTAAAATGTACTAGATACGGCACATTCCCAGGATTAATTAAAAGACCCAATTGTGAGAGTTAAGATAGCTGACATTTTAATTTGTGGCGCCACGTTCCTCTAAAATACATATTATACATTCTAGTTTGCGCCGTTCAATGTCAGATGAGATCATCATGTGGGATTTTAGGAGCACTAAATTGTTAACTTTGGCGAGTAGATAAATGGCCGATTTGTTTTTATTTCGGGCTATTTTTGGCCGTATTTTTCTCGAGAGGCGCCGCGCCGGTAGCGTGCATGTGGTCAGTGGTCACGTTGAAAAATGCACATTGTTCAAAGCGTGACTTTTTTTTTAGCACATATCACTATTTTACTGCTATACTTGAGACACCTTCAACTAAAGTTTTATTAAATCTTAAAATCAAAGGAACAAAGACATTACTGTTAATAGGTACCTACCTACTTCGCGTCGATTTTTATGATTAGTTTCGTTGCTTTATTTAAATCCTGTAAAAATACCTGATCTGATACTCAAATATTTTTGCCGAACTTAGTAATAATAATTCTACTAATAATTCTACTATTTTTTATTAATTAATTTAGTCACAAAGCATTTTATGATTATTCCGAGTTACGACGATGATATTAATAGTGTACTAGCACGTATACAAAAGTATAACACTGTGGTACTAGGTTTCCAGATGGCGAGTAGTGATGTTGCCCACATTCCCTGATGGCCATAATAGCTATAAATAAGAGCAGCCTCACCGCTCAAGAATCGGAGCTTCCCAAGGGAGTGTTCTTAAGTTAATGGGGCCATGGTACTGCTCAGTATGGAATAGAAACACGTGTTGTGTATTATTGCTTCGCTATTTTAGTCTTTAAAACTCGTACAGGAACGGAGTTCGTTTCGTTTTCTGTACTAATTTAGATTTGATCAATATTATACTCACATATTAATTAATATTAATATTAACCCATTTTTTTTTTTTTTTTGTAAAGATTTTATTGAGTACCTACCCACTAACTTCCAAAAAAAGTACCATTCATCAGCATAATTAAAAAAAAAAAAAACAGAAAAAAAACAAGCTCCAACAATAATAAAAAATTACGTTTCGTATGATCTGTCTCATTACTTTGTCTTGTTCGCTCTTGATGCAATAACAGATTTTGTCTTTAGTGCCTGGGGAACACAGCTCTGCTCTGATGAAAATAGAGAAAACCCGTTTTTTTTTCCAGGGGAACCTAGCCTCTCCCCCGTAAACCCCTATTGCAACTTTCATCAAAATCGTTAGAGCCGTTTTCGAGCACGAGATTACACATTTTATATTTTATATATAGGTATCTTATTACTCGTTTATATACAAATACTGATTAAAACACTAACGTTAAACATTTCTTGTTACAGATTCACAATGGGTTTCGAGTTCAACAAGTGTTGCTTCTGCATAGAGCTGAGGACGGGATGCCTGATCATCGGGTATCTGAACCTGGTAAGGAACATCCTTATTTATTATTTATTGAAATCTGTTACAACTTTAGTGTAGGTAACCAATTAAACATTGTGTAGGCAGAAACTACAGAACGCCACCTCTTTTCATGTCGGATGCCGTAATCTTGCTGTCAGATTTGAGAGAGATTGTACAGCCATCATTGACGCCAGCACATCAAGCTACAACAATCTGTCAAATTTCTTTAATAGATTTTCATCTTTATTGCTGAAGCATTAGGTTCAAGGTTGATTGGGAAAATTTGACAGTTCCGGGTGGCTTGACCTGCTGGCGTCTGTACCAAAGATTAATTTACCAAATAAAAAGCTGTACCTCACTAAGCCGACGTTTGCACGGACGTAAAAATATCGCGGCGGGATTTTATCGCGCACTGGATTTTCAACTCTTCTTGTTGAGCCGAGCGTTGAGAATCCAACTTAACAACAACAGAATGCATTCTAGCGCGTCGAAAAATCACACTGTTGGATTTTTAACTCTCGGCGTCAAGCAGAGTGTTGAAAATCCAGTGCGCGAAATAAAATTGCCGCGATACTTTTACGTCCGTGCGAACGTCGACTTAAACGACCCGCTCCAACACCGCTCCAGCACAACACAGTCTTATGTGAGGCCTGTCGCAGTTTGTCACCTCTCTCGCTCACACGGGACCAAATTTTTAAGAATGTTAAATAAAAAGATGCTTTTTTTTTAAATGTAATCAATTAAAGGACTAGTACTTAAATAATGTTAATTTAATAGGTAACTATTAAATTAATCAACAATATCAATCATAAAAACAATAAAAACACATTTTTATTGTGACATTTATTTAACTCATCTCAAAAACAGATACTTAAGTACTTAATATTTTTTGAACTGTGATTATTAGATAACACAATATATATGTGTTTTAATAATTAGGTACCTATTAATTTAATATTATTTCTTTTATATTGATTACATTTTTCAAAAAAACATCTTTTAATTTTTTATTAATTGGTCCCGTGTGAGCAAAAGAGGGGACAAAATGCGAAGCTCGCTTACAGCAAGCTGTCTGCTAATTTATGTTGTCAATGTAAAGTATGTCTACAGAGGACGCCCTGAAGCTCACATTTCAATGAACATTATTTTGCCGTGTGGGAGCGGTGTCGTATAAGTCGGCTACAACCTTTATAGGTACTCTATTAGTTCAAGAGTTCAGAGTTGTAAAGACAACTGGGTTACTGAAAAGTAAAGGGAAGGGTAGGTTGCTAATCTTTACGGACGAGGCTATCATAATTATGATAGAACTTCACTTACAGGTAAGTTCGTTTAATCACTACGTAATTATACTCTAGCTTCGTCCTCGAGATTAGCACTTACAAAGTGACAGGAAGTGTGACACAATACTTACCTTATAATTAATCCAAATATCACAATAATAAATCCCATGTAATGCCATCAACTGGGAACGAATCCAGACTCCGGGCTGCTCCTGAGAAATTCGTGATGAAAAACTCAATACAACTTTGAATCGAACCCAGGACCAAATAACTTAACTTTCTAAAACAATTTTCCAGATCGCTAACATTGCCATGATCCTGATGTCCATCCTCGGCCTGGCTGCAGCTGGCGTGGTCACCGCGCAAGGCAAGGACCAAGAGGTGCAGACAGTTGGAGCCGTCATGTTCGCAGTCATCGCGATCATGCTGGTCTTCTTCATCTTGTTCCTGGCATTCACTATAGTCCTGCTAGTTGGGCTGCATCAGGTAAATTATCTTATCTGTTTAAACTTACATAATATGGCCAATGATCAATCAATCTGCCTAGCCTTTTCCCAACTATGTTGGGGTCGGCTTCCAGTCTAACCGGATGCAGCTGAATACCAGTATTTTACATGGAGCGAGTGCCTATCTGACCTCCACAACCCAGTAACTGGGTAATACGATACCCCTTGGTAAGACTGGTTGTCAGACTTTCGGGCTTCTGACGACCCGTAACGACTGTCAAAGATCCACGAATGACAGCCGGGACCAACGGCTTAACGTGCTTTCCGAGGCACGGAGGAGTCTCGGTATGTAAAGAATGGTCACCCATCCACTGACCAACCCCGGCAAGCGTAGCTTAACCTGATGGATCGACCCGTGCGGCTGTTATTACTTAGCCACGAGCTCCTCTCAGCCATAATATGGCCAATGATATTAGGAGTAAAAACATGCGGATAAGTTATACGCGTTAGTAAGCCAAGTTTTCTTCGTCTTGTTTCTTTTGCGCTCCCGGTAATTACCCGACACTTTTAAGTAAACGTCTGAACGGATTTGGATGAAATTTGCAACATGGGTAGACTATGACCTGGATTAGGACATAGGTTACTTTATATCCCGGTTGTACGTTGCCGTGGTATGATTTCCGAACTCTACGCAGGCGAAGCTGCAGGCAAAGTATAAAAATTATAAATGCGAATGTTAGTGACGTTGGGCTGGCTCGTTCTTTGGCCAAAGAATTAGCATTGCCATTCAACGTGGCAATGGTGCCAGTCTTCTGGGCACGTTTCCGGATGACATCGATGCGGACGAGTACTTCGACGTCTAAGTGTCCTTTTGTTTTGTATTTATTTGTATAGTTAGTTAGTTAGTCTTTTACAATAATAATTGAATTAAATCTAAGTATCAGTAAATACTACAAATTCGAAAAAAAAATAAATGCGAATGTTAGTTTGTTTGTTTCTTATACGCTCTCACGGCTAAACGGCTGAACCGATTTTAAACCGCGGGCAGAAGCTAGTTACATAAAGCATAACAAGTAGTTTTATCAGAATAAGTTCGGGTATATAGTCGTCTTCGACAATTATCTATAATCCTGTGTGACGGTCACTTTGTGAATCTCCATGTACCATAGTTATATGCCCGGGCACTTTTTTGACATTTTTTGATATGTCATGTCAGTACCTACTTTCTCGCGCTTTGTCTGCAACTTCGACAACGTAAATTTTGGATGCTCCATTGAAAAGTGCATTTTTATTAAATACTAGCTTTTCCCCGCGGCGTCGTCCGCGTGGATGTCTGAAATTATCCTACGGGAAATTATACTACCGGGATAAAAATTATCCTATGTCCTAATCCAGGTCATGGTCTACCCATGTGCCAAATTTCACCCAAATCCGTTCAGCCGTTTTAGCGTGAAAGCGTAACAAATAAACTCACTTTTGCATTTATAATATTAGTTAGGATGTCTTTGGTAAACAAATATAGCGTAGATATACGTAATAAAATCTTGACTATGAGCAAATTTATGTTTTTTAAGATGTAATTCATATCGTATGTGGTGGTGTTAAAACATCGAAACGTTCATACCTAACTTATTACTTAATTGGTGTAAAAACTTGTAATTTTTGTTTACAAAATAAGATATGTAAGGGAAACTATATGCTGCATAGATCTTATTATTGGTAGGTAATTTAAAAAATAAAAAAAATAAAAATTTATTGAAGTATAAAGTAAAAATAAGATTTAAAATAATTACAATCGAGGAAAATTTCATTCTAACTGTAATGTATACCTGCCTGATCTAGGTTTATGAAAACCTGTGTTTCAGGCCATTAATTTACTTCAAACATTTAAAAAGAAGACAACAATAAAATTAGAAGCTAAATTAAAAAGAAAATATAATATTTTCAGTGAAGAGTAAGCAACTATAATATTTGGGTATTATTATTAAATTGGGTATTAAAATTAATTTAAATCATTTATAACAAGTTGAGTGACATGACAATTACTGTTGTAAGTGCTCGTCAATTGATAGTGATATGACGGGTCATATTATGAGTCAGTTGCATCGGGAAAGTAGGTACAGCCATTATAGGGTTGACTCATAACCCTATGATGACAGTACTTCCCCTATGTAACCGACTCAGAATGGCTTTCATAAATAGCAGAATAATTGAATAACAAGGGTCTCACAATATTGGAGTTAACAGATGTTATCAAATGCGGGCATTCCCTGCATTAAATAAAACGGTGTTGCCAGAGTTATTATTTATTTAGGCCAGCTACGACTGATTTAGATCGATACGGTTTTATCGCTTGGATTAAGGATTATCTAACATCCGTCCACTTAAAGGTACTTGAAAACGTCAGTCAGAGTTAATGCTCTCTGCAGTTATTGGCGATGCAGATTACTTAGATTCCATATCAGATTATTACAAATTCTGAGCTTTTTTTTTTTGCTTTTACTTTAACGCGTTGAAGAAAAAAAAATGAGATACAGTAAAAGTTTTATTGTTATGACTGTTATGGCAGTAAGTGTCCTTCAAAGATTTAATAGAAATCTCTAGGTACGGTAATATAACTAGCTTCTGCCCGTGAATTTGTGTGCGTGAAAAATATATCCTATGACACTCGGGAATACTGTAGCTTCCTACTAGTGAAAGAATTTTCGGAATCGGATTAGTAGTTCCGAAGATTACCTCTTTATAATATATTAAAATATATACGTTTCAAGAATTGTGTGTAAAAATCAATGATTCTTCAAATCGGATGACGAGATGCAGAAGATATAGGAATTAAGTCGTAATGAGTTGAAAACTTGCTTCTTTTATACTGGGTATCCGAGAAAGGTGTGGCCAAAATTAAGGGTGTGGTACAGACCATCAAACTGAACAACTTTCTCCCGGGGACCAACATCGTAATCGCGAAAAAAATATCAGTCGTCCCATACATTTGTTCGAGTAGGTATTGAGGTTTTGTATGGGATGACAGATTTTTTTTCATGATTACGATGTTGGTCCCCGGGAGAAAGTTGTTCAGTTTGATGGTCTGTACCACACCCTTAATTTTGGCCACACCATTCTCAGACACACTGTATAAGTCATGTAAGGATGTATTCGCATCAGCCGTTGGTTGACGTCACAATGATGCCGCGTAATCGCTGCGCTAGCGTTGAGTGGGCATTGTATCAAAAGTCCCTTGTCCTTTAAATACGACCGACATATGCGTCTTGCGACAGCACGGCAGTGACTGCGGAGAAAACAACCTGTCGCAATGTATTACCTCATACAACACACCACAACAACACAACTACTGTTAGCCCGCGGTCGCCATCAGATGATGGTATTTTACGTTTATATACATATTATATAAAGGTTTATCCTTGGTTTCTCCTTACACATCCCATATATGCGTCAGACATTTAAGTGGTTGAAAGAAGTTGTTTAGAGCATGCCACGTGTCACAGAGACGCGACTTGTTGAACGGCCGACGGAATAGCTGGTGACCCGCGCCTGCGTCGCTTGTCGCAAGTCGCGTTGCAAGTTGCATCGCTCGAGGCGTGATCCCCCGGGTACCTTGGAAGGTGTATCTTCTGAAACTAATGTGAATGTTTCTGTTCCAGTACAAACGCGGTCACGTGAAGGCCTACCTGATCTACACGCTGGTCTTCATCGTGCTGTATATCATAATGTTCTTCGCTGGTTTTGCCGGAGCAAACGTCACTGCTGGCTTGGTCGTCAGGGATCTCCTCTCTATACGTAAGTATTTTATTTATGCTACCAACCCGCCCCTTCTTCGCACGGCTGGAACAATGTAATGAAGTGGCTACATGTATAGGTACTATATACTGAGAGTTCTTCTGTGTTGCCTCTGTGAATAGTCACGAGAAAGAAGTCAATAGGACGAAGTATTTTATACAATAGGGAAACACGTCGGTTACCCCTACAGAAATCCACATAGCAATTATTCGTAAATGCTACTAAAAATCTTCTACAGATATGATTCAGATTCAGATATTTAAATTAGTAGCAACTACCTTAAATTTCATGTTTACGGCTCAATTTTTTTTTTAATATTCCTAAATATATGTTTACGAATTAATTTATATGAATGATTATTTCCAGTTCTGAGCATCTACTTCTTACTGGTGATCAGAAGCTACTACCTGAAGATGGACGACCCCGCCAACAAGCCAGCAGTCTACAACACAGCTTAAGTTACCTAGCCGTTTAAAATTACAATATCTATAGTAGGTATCTATAATATTGGTACAACACTTAATTATCAGTCACATGTCCAAATATTAATAAATATGTTTTAATATAATCTAAGAAATGAACATTTTCTAAATAAAATGTTCATAGAAATTAATTGCCATTTTACAAATATACATATTACAAAAAAAATATGAATATATTTTTAAAGAACTTGGGACACAAAATGTGCCTTATACAATACTGCCTCGCCATTATAGAATTTTAAACAAATATTAATGTGTGCTGGTAATTAAAAGTTTGATACATAAGAATATTTCTAAATGTTGTCGTCGTGGTGAGTTTAATTGGCTTCGAATCAATAATTTGACTTGCATCAATGTATTTGAATCAATCGTTTTGCCGTATAAGCTTATTTCTCAATAACATTGTGCATGTCAAAAGTGTTGATATAAAAACATTGTTATTACATTTAGTTGTTTAAGTTTCTTATACTTAGTTGTAAGATTTTGAGTTCTTTTTTTAAGTTTTCAACTACAGTTACGTTTTTCATGAAGTAGTTACGTACCAATATACTTTTACGAACGTTTTGTAAGTTAATCATTCACGCAGTCGCAGAAATGCAAATATAATTTAGTTAAAGTATCATTAATGAACAATGACTTTGGAATTCTGAAAAATGTATTTATTATAAAATATTAAATCGAACTAAAATATCATTTTGTATTTTTATACTGTATCACAAAAGTGAGTTTGTAAAAGACAAAAAAAAAAAAAAATAAGTCAAATCATTTTGAAAATAAAAAAAACATACCAACGAGGCTGGTGTTACATAGAGCAACAAAGAAAATGTATTTTTTTACAAAACAGTATAAGTAAAAACAAACAAAATGTATTTTAATAAAAAAGAATAGATTTTTATGGAAAGTTGTAATGTTGCGTTGCATTTAGAAGACAATTTTTATAAAAAGAAAATGTTTTAAATGCCACTGTAAAATTTATATTTGTTAGAAAACCAAACATTGTTGTTGATAATCTTCTTTGAAAAAAACAGTACAATAACATTAAGTTATATTAATAGTTATTATATTTTTAATTAACATAAGATACCCTTTTACAATAAACCTTTGGGGTTTAATGCAAATATTTTTATGTATTTTCTTGAAAGTGCCATTTACAAAATGTTTTTATTACTTATTTTGAAGTCTTACTATCGTTGCATTTACCTCATTGGGTAATAGTATATATATTGTTTGAAATAAATAAGATAATAAGTGTAAAATTATGCAGGCTGTTTAAAGAATCTCTTTGAATTCAGTAGGTACCTATATACGAGTACCTAAATGTACTTATATACTTCGAGGTCAAGTAAAATTGCGAAGCGTAGTCACGATTAACTTAAACACTGACTAATCTTATTAGTGCATTTAAACAGTGACACTAAATAATAGTTATCTATAGTGTTACGATCTCTTAAAAATCTTGAGTAAACCACCGATTCTTCAGAGAACAGCTCGTTTTTTCGTGTTTGTTAAAACAAATGTTTTTGGTCTTTAATGCGTTTACGAATGTCATTGTGATAAATATAAAATATGCTTGAATGTTTAAAAACATATGTTAATTAAGGAATTTATAAATCAAAATTAAAATACTTCAATTAATTTTTGCTGTTTTTTTTTAAATTATGTTCCCTTAGGTCCCGTATTTCTGATTAATAGCTAGCTTTTACGCTATTTAAATGTTGCAGCCAGCTGCCTAGCCTTTTCACTAAACGGCGCCGGTCACGGTGAATACCGGCCTGAATGATCAGCCATTGAATCAAACCGCTAGGAAAATTACTTGGATCGATAAAGTTTAACTTCTTGCCTAGCCCAGACAGACTAAATTTAAATTTAGTTCCATTTTCTGACATGGCGCTGAAATACACACTGTCAATATGGCGTGGGCGTCGACAAGAGCCACAATACCTATTTCTGGTTTTGTTTTCGTTGACTAAACGGCTTATAAACCAGTTGACTGCAACATCTATACACAAACACTAAACTGATGTATGTTTTAGTATAGGTAGGCTGTACTTAGTTGCAGAAAAGAAAAATAAATCTTTTTATGAAGGTACCTGGGTACTTTAAACTAATTATTAGTACTTAGTTCGTTTAAATGAGAAGGTCAGTATCTATACTGACCTCAGTTAAACGAACTAATTACCTACTTATGATATCAAAGTACCTCAATGTATCCTACATTATACCTATGTTGTACATTCAATTATGCAAAAAACAAGAAACAAAAAAAAACACAAGCGTTTATGAGGATAATAGCAATTGCCAGGATATAACTTGCTTGCATCCGTGACTTCTGAGTAATGATATAACTTGATATTAACTGTTATCCTCATAAACAGCCAGTAGGCCGTACTCACAGACTTCATTGTATGTTAGTGAGCTACAAATATAAACTAAAGTTTTGATAGCTTTAACTAGGCACTGAAACAATATCGGCACAATGGCTTTGCCTTTGAAATAATGACAGTAACCACTAGAAAGTTTAATTTATTTTATAAAAAGATGTGTATTTTATTTCTATAAAGTCATAAAGTATCTGCGCGATTTTTTGTCCCTTCAAAATAATTGAGCTAATGATCTATTAAAAGTATTGTAATTCTTTGGATGAGGTGTGGTCCTTTCACTGTATTGCACTTGTTTGAGTGAGACGGTATTTTTTATTTTATTAAGTAGGAACAACAAACAGCTACAAAATGGAAGATTACAATAGAAAAACATGAATATTTACAAAATTTAAAATCTAACAATCTTAAAAACAAAAAATATGTACAAGTATATAAAAAAGGAGGGGAAATAATCATAGGGCATCAAAAAATTCGTCCGTATCGCTGTCGACAGGAAAAGTGCCCAAAAGGCTGGCAGCATTGCCACGTTGTATGGCAATGCTAATTCTTTAGAAAAAGAAAAAGAAATAGAAAAACATAAATAAATAAGTAATAATGTAGCCCACAGCGCTGTTCACAGTTTACCATTAATAAATAAAACCTTAATCACTAGGAAGTGAACTGTTCATTTGTGACAGTTACACTAATATTGTAAAATAAATAGAAACAAAAATTAAACATTTAAAAAAAAAACAGCACAAAAAATAATTCGTCTTAAAGTTCAAGTGTCTCATACAAAAGGCTACGAAACCTTTTAAAAGAACATACAAATATATCTATATGTTCGAATGCTTCATTGTAGGTTGCTGCCATTCGCCGAACTGGTGAACGTAGACCAGTGTTAGATCGGCAGGTACCTACTGCAGAGTTTGCCCGCACACACCCGCCGTCTATGGACTGTTCTGGGGACAGCATAGCACTATACATTCATGTATGATCAACTTATTCATTTTTATTCATGTAAAATAATTTTTGATCAGTAATTATTGAGGCGTTCAATAGAACCAAGTTAGTGTCGATTTCTTTTGGAAAAGTTCGTCTTTCGTCTGTACCTATGATATTCAAATGCTACAGGTCATCTTTACGCTGTTTTTTATATTTCTATGTCTTTACGATTAGGATTACTTAGCGTTATAACTACTTAGGTAAGTATAGTCACCACCATAGTCAAGTCAAGACGATACCTAGAAAACTGTCAAAGATTCCTCTCGTGTGATGACGGTCCTGACTCCTGCCTGCACCTCAGATCAACTCTGCCCAATAAGTATTGTCATGCCCTGTAGGTGTTGTCATCGAAAGGGAACCAGCAGTCGCCTACTTGCGTAATCTCTCTTACAATGGCAAATACCCTTAATTTTCACAAATAAACAATATATTTACGTTGTGGAACAGATAAATTTTTCAAACTTCTAAATCCAGATTATGAATTTCCTTCAATTTGAATGTGATTATTATAAATTAAGTACCTAAGTTACGCAATTTTGGAGTGCTGTTTACAAAGTTTCAACTTTATAAGCCGAGAGAAGGATGACCAAAATCTCCTTGTAAATCCTACATCTTAAAATACTATCAAATAGAGCTAAATAAAAGCTTGTAGGAATAACAAATTCAATGGAAAAACTGAAAAATGTAATATTATTATTTTCTTAGGCTCAGAACCTCCCTAAAGATTCAATCAAATCAATTCACCTAGTTTCAATCAATCAAATAGTTTTGAACTAGTTTTAACTCTATGTATGCTTGAGTTATGAGTGAGGTTATACGGGCCTTAGTGTAGACGGGGCTTAAAATCTTTGTTTAAATAGGCGTATCCTTAATTTTATAACAACGATAATTAGCAAATCGATACAGTTTAATGTGAAATCGGTTCGTTTATATTGATGAGTTATTCGCATGTACGAAATCGTTTCAGTTCTGATTCAACATGGACAGGATAACGTTTTATGTGAATAAGGATAAGTGTTCTGGTAAGTGGAGATAATCTTACCACTAAAGTATTAACCGTTATGTTAGGCCGCCATGGCCCACGCACAATGATCCACTTGAAGGACTAAGTGCGGCAACCAAATCCTTAACATAGAACATAGAACCGTTATGTTAAATAAAGTCAAATTTTGATCAATTTCATCTATACCCAGTGGGTTCCGAAGTGGACTCGGACACGTCCCTAAATGACTACATCCGGAACCACCTAAATCTTCGTGGCACCAAGTACATGTGCAAGGAAGGTGGTTGTGGAGCCTGTGTGGTGGCAGTCACCGTCAGCGACCCGCATCCCAGGACGTTCTCTGTCAATTCTGTAAGTACATAAGTATACACCTTCTTAAATAATGTATGTGGCACCAAGTGCATGTGCAAAGAAGGTGGTAGGGAAGCCTGTGTGATGGCAGTCACCGTCAGCGACCCACATCCCAGGACGTTCTCTGTCAATTCTGTAAGTATACACCTTCATAGTGTATGTAGCAACAGGAAGGTGGTTGTGGAGCCTGTGTGGTGGTAGTCACCGTCAGTGACCCACATCCCAAGACGTTCTCTGTCAATTCAGTAAGTATACACCTTCATAGTGTATGTGGAAACAGGAAGGTGGTTGTGGAGCCTGTGTGGTGGCAGTCACCGTCAGCGACCTGCATCCCAGGACATTCACTGTCAATTCTGTAAGAATACACCTTCATAGTGTATGTGGCAACAGGAAGGTGGTTGTGGAGCCTGTGTGGTGGCAGTCACCGTCAGCGACCTGCATCCCAGGACGTTCTCTGTCAATTCTGTAAGTATACACCTTCATAGTGTATGTGGCAACAGGAAGGTGGTTGTGGAGCCTGTGTGGTGGTAGTCACCGTCAGCAAACCTCATCCCAGGACGTTCTCTGTCAATTCTGTAAGTATACACCTTCATAGTGTATGTGGCAATAGGAAGGTGGTTGTGGAGCCTGTGTGGTGGCAGTCACCGTCAGCGACCTGCATCCCAGGACGTTCTCTGTCAATTCTGTAAGTATACACCTTCATAGTGTATGGGGCAACAGGAAGGTGGTTGTGGAGCCTGTGTGGTGGTAGTCACCGTCAGCAAACCTCATCCCAGGACGTTCTCTGTCAATTCTGTAAGTATACACCTTCATAGTGTATGTGGCAATAGGAAGGTGGTTGTGGAGCCTGTGTGGTGGCAGTCACCGTCAGCGACCTGCATCCCAGGACGTTTTCTGTCAATTCTGTAAGTATACACCTTCATAGTGTATTTGGCAACTGGAAGGTGGTTGTGGAGCCTGTGTGGTGGCAGTCACCGTCAGTGACCCGCATCCCAGACGTTCTCTGTCAATTCTGTAAGTATACACCTTCATAGTGTATGTGGCAACAGGAAGGTCGTTGTGGAGCCTGTGTGGTAGCAGTCACCGTCAACAACCCTCATCCCAAGACGTTCTCTGTCAATTCTGTAAATTTACACTTGCCTAGTGTATGTGGTACTAAACGCATACAAGAGCAAAAAAGGTGGTTGTGTGGAGTCATTGTGGTGGCAGTCACGGTCATCGACCCTCATCCCAGGAAGTTCTCGACAATTCTATAAGTATACACCTTCACCCTGTATGTGGCACCAAGTGCATGTGCAAGGAAGGTTGTTGTGGAGCTTGTGACCACACAGGCTCCACAACCCACCAGGCAGTCACCGACAACGACCGGCATCGCAGGGTGTTGTTTGTCAATTCTGTGAGCTTACCTAATTGTCTTATGGCTTTGCTTGTTTGAGGAGACACACTAGTAGTAAAGTCTGAGAATCTTTTGGTTATTATGAACTCACTTTTGACACTCGTAAGGGAACGTGGGTTGTTTTTTTTTTTTTTGGAAAATCCATTGTTATTGCTAATTTAGCTTCTACAATGGGAAAAAAAGTAAAAACCGACTTCATAAAACCAAAAACGAATAAAATAACTTTCATAAAAACTTAACAGCTTCTGAAGTCGGTGCCAAGCTAAAGTGCATTGAAGAATTGAAGACACCGACTTCAGAAGCTGTTAAGTTTTTAAGAAAGTTATTTTATTCGTTTTTGGTTTTTGAAGTTGGTTTTTACTTTTTTTATTAGAGTAACATTTTTCCACTTTCTGTTGAATATACAATTACATAAGTAAGGCTCAGACAAACGAAAAGAAATCGGCTTAGAAATGCCGAAGAGTACATTTATGCATATAACTTCGTACGTAAGAATAGTAACGTACGTAAGAATAGTTACATAATTAATTATATACTAAAACCTTTCTGAAAGTATGCAGATCACGTTAGTGAAAGAATCATCAAAATTGGTTCAATAGTTTTTGAGAAAATCGCGGATAAACAAACATACATATATACATACGGGTCGAATACACAACCTCCTTTTTTGGAGTCGGTTAAAAAATATGGGTACTATAATAAAAACCCTATTAGGGCGCCTAACGCCTGCCAAAATAAAAGAAGCAATCGTTGTTTATGCCTAATTTCCCAGTACCTATGTTCATGTAGGCGGGACTATACACATAAATATTTTTATTTGCTGTTTTTTTTATAGATTACCTACGGCTATGTAGGTTCGATTCGGAAGTAGCATTATTTACACATCGAGACTCCTCCATGCCTCGGAAAGCACGTTAAGCCGTCCGGCTGTCAGTCGTTACGGGTAGTCAGAAGCACGAACCTCTGACAATCAGTCTTACCAAGGTGTATCGTATTACCCAGTTACTGGGTTGTGGAGGTCAGTCGGGCAGTCGCTCCATGTAAAATACCTACTGGTATTTAGCTGCATCCGTTTAGACTGGAAGCCGACCTCAACATAATTGGGAAAAGGCTAGGCAAATTCTATATCAATGTATATGGAGAACATGTTTTTCAACTACAATGTGAAGTTTGTTTTTGGGATAAATTCTTTTCAACTACGGAACCCTTCATTGTGCGTGATACGACAGCACTTGCCCGGTTTTTTCAATTTGCTCTGCTATAATTTACACTTTACACCATAGTAATTGTAGAATGCCTGAGTACCTTCGTAAGTAAGTAGATACCCAGACAAGTACCATCTGGTACCACCTAGAACTGATCTTAAAATCACAATCCACTGCTGGGCATAGGCCTCTCCCAGGCTGCGCCACAACACCCTGTCTTCCACCTTCCGTATCCAGTCTGTCCCAGCCACCTTCACCTGGGGGGCGTCCACACTACGCCATTAATGACTTAATAAAATCATAATTTAGTTAATACATCTACCTAATTTTCATGGGTTTGAAATATATATCCGTGCGTTTGACTATAATTACCCATATTTTAATCATAGATTTTTATAGCCGTTTGATATAAGCACAGTAATTTAAGTGTGGAAACTGGAATGTCAGGATGTAATTAACAATAACAAGTAAGTAAAACCAAATAAGCAATATAATTGTACATACCTAGCATTAGTACTTAAACATTTAACACTAGCTTCTGCTCGCGAGTTCGTAAGCGTGAAATTTCTTGTTTCCCCTTCCCACCCGTTGCATCGCATCGCTCGCCCGCGCTATTACTTTTTGCATAGCGTCCTTTCTGACTTTTTTTCTTTTTGCTCGGCTCCTAGGGGTCGTAGCATGATGTTAAATAACCCTTGCTCATGAATTGACCAATCAAATGCAAAAAGAATTTATCAAATGCGACTGGAACTTCCAGAGATAAGCGCGTTTAAATAAACAAAAAAATAAACGCCTTTCAACAAAACACTACAAAGTGAAAAATAATTTTAATTTCGGAAGTCGGTGTCTTGATCTGTATTTTAGTATTTTGCCACCGCTTTCCAAAATTAAAATTATTTTTTACTTTGTAGTGTTTTTATGGAAGCCAGTTTTTTTTTTTTTTTTGTAAAAAAGTTTTTTATTTTTCACTTTTTTTCAAATTTTGTAATTTTATACTGTCTCCATTTTAATATTTGTGGGAGAAAATAAATACATTTTTTTTTTTTTTTTTTTTTTTTTTATTGGGTCAGTTTGCAATTTAACTAAGTTTCAATAGCCTTATGTCAACTGCTCATCCCCTTGTACAAAATATTGCTTTTCTCGATGCAGGGACGTTAATTGTTGAGGTGTTCCTAGTAAGAACCAGGAGAACTGGAAGCTTATGGTGAAGTCACCAGTTTAATATAATATAATAAGGCTATAAACGTATGTACATCTAGTCGTGGTGGCCCATGCACGGGGTTGTGGGTTTAAATCCGGGCAAGTATCAATGTGACTTTTTCAATTCTTAAGTACTTTCTGAGTTTACCTTGGACATTACTGACATCGGTCAAGGAAAACATCGTGAGGAAACCTAGACCAATAGTTAATATAATTCTGAAATCGCCAACCCGTCTTGAGCAAGCGTGGTGATCAACGCTCGTGCCTTCTCTGTATGAGAAGCGGCCTTTGCCCTGCAGTGGGTCAGTTATAGGCAGACTCTGCACACACAGCGATAACCCAGAATCTTTGTCGTAAATGTAGATCTCGCATATGTATATTATGCATCTATAAAAGGAAAGCTTGACACTCGTTCTTGTACATTATATACATACATAGACTGTTAAAATCATAAGTCATAACCTTTCCATTTGACTTTGCCGTAGTAGCATGCATGTATGTTTGTTCATGCATGCCTGCCCCGTATGAATGAATGGCAACGCATTGGACCTAATATTAGAAGATCAGATAAGGAGTAGAATTAACCGTCTTCTTTTGAGGCCTCTCCAATTACTGAAAGCTGGCCGTATCTATTTATTATTGTCCATTTTGAAGTTGGAACTGCCAAACATCACCAGTAGCTCCAGTTCACTTGTGAATATTCCTCAGCCAGGACGTTTTTCTTTGGCCAACACCGCGATTCCCCGCTGCTTTGTCAATCCTTATAAGCTGCAGTTAGACACCTATCTCTCAATTAGACAATAGACGAAGACTAAGTTGTTAATCCAGGTTCAACAGGCCCATTTGACAAATATCTTCACCCTGTTTCTCAGTGCCTAGTATCAGTGACGT
The DNA here is from genome assembly GCA_946251885.1 of Cosmia pyralina. NCBI lineage: Eukaryota > Metazoa > Arthropoda > Insecta > Lepidoptera > Noctuidae > Cosmia > Cosmia pyralina. Next base: position 4,533,201 of record OX276355.1, on the reverse strand, counting down.
CATGCCAAGACTGGGAGGTGACCACGATAGAAGGGATTGGCGACCGATCGCGAGGGTATCACCCGGTTCAGAAGACCCTGGCGGAGTACAACGGCACCCAGTGTGGGTACTGCAGCCCAGGGTTTGTGATGAGCATGTACAGGTTAGTGCAGTTCTGGGAACAGGTTGGGAACTTGGACGTGTTCGTTCCTAGTCTATTTAAAAATAACATTGATCTCAGAATTAATTCTGGACACACATGTAAACAATGTTTAATATTACAAAAGATAATATTTATTTATTTATATATACCAAACATTTTATAGTACTTTACACTTCATAATACAAAAAAGACAAATATATTTAAAACTAGTTGTTGCCCGCGGCTTCGCCCGCGTGAATGTCGGAAATTATCCCACAGGAACCTACTACCGGGATGAAAATTACCCTTCCTATTCTATATCCAGGACTATTATCCAGGTTATAAACTATCTATATACCAAATTTCATTCAAATCCGTTCAGCTGTTTCTGCGTGATTGAGTAACAAACATACAAACATACAAACTTTCACATTTATAATATTATTAGTAGGAAGTAGGATAGTAGGATTAACTGACCCGACAGACGTCCTGTTCAAATTTCAATAATTCATACAAAATTCCCAAAGAATGTGCACTTTCAGTTTTCCCGAACTATCCAATTTTCCCAGCAACTTTTCAAATTTTTCTTTCAGTAAAATCCAGATTCGGACTATTAAGAACATTTTAAAACAAAAATTTGCAAAATTGATCCAGCCATTCTGAAGTGATGCGAACCAACGAACAGAATTTCATTTATCGCACATAGACTACTGTACAATGGGTGGTTTATTAACAATAACATTGCTCTATTAATATTACATATAAAATAACTTGGTACTTAGTGACATTTAGCCTGGTTACATTCAACTATAGACAAAGAAAAAAAACAAAATTATTGTTAATTATTTTTCAGTCTTCTAGAAGCAAAGCATTATGACTTAACTCAGTACGAGATAGAAAATTCCTTTGGAAGCAACACCTGCAGATGCACGGGTAGTAGGCCAATCCTGGACGCATTCAAAAGTTTCGCCAAAGACGCTCCAAAACCTCCCCCAAAAATTGAAGACATAGAAGATCTAAAAATCTGCAAAAACAAAGAAGATTGTCACAAATGTGATAAAAACTGGTGTATAGTTAACCAGAGTGATGCAGAACCTCCTCGGATAAAGAAGATTGATCTTAAAGATGGTCATGTATGGTATAGGGTCAATGATATTACTGATATATTTACTGTATTGGATTTTGAGGGATATGAGTCTTATATGTTGGTTAATGGTAATACGGGAAGAGGTGAGTGAATTGAAATATCTGTTGAATCATCATCTAAACCTATAGCAAATCATTATTATATTTATCATCATCATCACTTCAGCCGAAAGTCGTCTAGTGCTGGACATAGGCTTTCTCTAAGCGTTGGTCATCGACCGGTCCTCGTATCCAGCGGAGCATATAAAAATACTAACTTCTGCTACTAACTTTCAGGTGCTGTCCCAATTTTAGTTTACCCAAAGGTTCTAATAGACATCAAGCCAATAAAGGACCTCAAAGAATATTACTTAGATCAGAACTTGGTGTTCGGTGCTGGTATAACCCTGACTAATCTTATGGAGTTGTTCAAGAACGTGTCTCAAGCGCATGAGGAGTTCCAATACCTTTACAAGCTTTATGAACATTTAGACTTGGTCGCTCATATACCTGTTAGAAATGTAAGTGTTCATTGGATACATAATCCCCTTTTGAGGGTTCCGCCCCTCAAAAGCAAAAAAACGGTACCCTTATAAGATCACTTCGTTTTCCGTCTGTCTGTTAATCTGTGTTACCGCGTGGAGCTAAGGCGTGAAGGAATCAAATTGAAATGAAAATCAAATACGTTGGTCCCTTGTAGCTCTAAAAAAATATAGGAGGGGAATATTCATAGGGCATCAAACAATTTGTCCGCATCGAAGTCAACAGGAAAAGAGCTTGGCAGCATTGCCACCAAAAAATAGGCTAGCCCTCTGGTCACGTAAAGAGTCGACCAACCGCTTGGTGATGTTTCGAAAAACTAAGTGGGCACTCGGACGCCATGGCCTTGTGTTTCAACGCCAAACGAATCGATCATATTATATAAGTCCCAATAAGATTGGAGTATTTGCGTTGTTTGAGGTTTTTCGCACCAGCAGCAGCGGCCCCAGCATAGCCTGCTGTGGTAGTATGATGGGACGGCGCAAGGGTGTCGACACACGTTGCATCCAACACCGAAGGCCTACCTTTAATATATTATGGTCATTCCGTCTGGTACCGTCGCGTGCTAATCCATTGGGTTCTAAAACAGCTGGAACCCCAGCCGTGACAAGAGTACGACAGATGATGTCATTGATGCTCGTATGCCATATTATCCAGCCTACGCTCTTACTGCAGGATAGGCCATGGTATCCGAAGCAGTCGACACCTTCATCACATTGGCAGCGATGCGGAGCCACACAAGGAGCAACCCCCTTTTTCTATTTGTACTTTTGCTTTATTCACATTTCATATGGTTTCAGATTGGTACTGTTGCTGGAAATCTAATGACGAAACATCGTCTGCCAACATTTTCTTCGGATATTTTCCTGTTATTTGAAACTGTCAGAGCCACTTTGGTTATTGGTAAGTGTTATTTCAAGCGAGTATATTTTCACTGATTGCAATTACAGTACCTTAAGCTTAAGCGCAATTTATTAATTTTATTGGTGTAAAATAATTTTAGTACACAAAGGATCATCAGTGGAGGTGACTCCGGAGGAATTTCTAGCATTGGACATGACAGGAAGAGTAATAACTCATGTGAAGATACCGCCGTATTCTCATCGCTACCAGTTCGTGTCTTTTAAGGTATTTAGGAACTAAAGTTTTTATTGTGATTGAATTAATTTACAACTGTACAGCCACCATTGCTTTTTTTATATATACATCTGTTTATACGGATTTTTAGTGCTATGAACTTCTGTAAGTGACAAATTCACAATACCTACATAAAACTATGCAATTTTTTATATATTTAGTGATGCCCGGTTTCTAAGGAATTGTTAAACGGAGTTTAAACTCTCAATAGCTATTGATTCAACAAAATTATATATTCGACGAGTCATTCACCGCCTCATCTAACCCAAATGATTCACCAACAATAGAGGGGATCTGGCGCTCGGGGGCCGCTGCCGCGGCACGCTTGCTTCGTTCGCTTGCCTTCGCGCATTAATGGTCAACCTAACCTAACCTAACACAAATGATTACCAACCTTAGGAGAATCGCGGATCTTGACTTTTGGAATTTTGACCTTGACCCGAAGGTCAATGACCCTGAGGTCAAGGTTAATGTCCTTGAGGTGTCCCATAGTGTTCCCCACCCTATTACTCCCACATCCCACCGGGTCCCAAAGGCTTGATTAGGCGATGGTTTTTGGTGTTTTTTTTTTTATTATTTTTTTTCTCGATTTCCGTATTTCAGGAATCCCTAAATTAAACTAAAAATAATATAATAGACCAAAAAAAAAATAACGAAAAAATTAACGACGGGTTATAAAGTAAAGTGGAGCCTATTCAATAAACAGCTAAGCAATTTTCAGATCATGCCTCGAGCTCAAAATGCGCACGCTCAAGTGAACGCAGCATTCTTATACGAGTTTGATGAGCACAAAGAAGATGTAGTCCAATCAGCTAGAATAGTGATTGGTGGACTTTCCGCAAAATTCGTCCATGCGAACGAAACAGAGAAGTTCCTTCACAGTAAGAAGATATTCACCAATGAAATTCTGCTACAAGCACTGAAGATATTGGAAGGTGAATTGATAGTTGACGAGATTGCTGGTGAGATGAAACCGGCATATAGGAAGAAATGTGCTCTTGGTTTGTTTTATAAAGTAAGTGTCGTTATGTTACATGTGCCCATGATCACTAATAATATACTTAGTTATGGCAATGTGATATTATGCTACTTATATTTAACTTAATTTTCAGGGTTTGCTAGTTCTGATTCCCAAACAGCGTTTAAAACCTTGGTATCGTTCAGGAGCAAGAGACTTTAGGAAGACACGACCACTGTCAAAAGGTTCTGAAGTCTATGATACGAACCCCATAATATGGCCAGTCAACGAACCAATGCCGAAGATTGATTCTTTGATTCAATGTGCAGGAGAGGCGAAGTATAGCAATGACCTACCCACTGAACCAAGGGAGGTTTACTGTGCGTTTGTTACGTCAGATATTTGCACTGGTGAGGTGGAGAGTATTGATGCTACACCGGCTTTGGTTAGTACCACAAAACTAAATCTTATAAATGTGAAAAATGGTAGGGGTATATTTATAAACGTTGCTTAGAGTTAGATGTCATCAAAATTATGACGTACAGTCACGAGCATTAATATGTATACACTTAGCAAAATTCAAAAGCGATTTTCTCGTGTAATAACCACAGCAACTTTGAGATAAGACCTATTTCATATTAGTATGGGGTCCAAAATAGTACGTTCATAACAACATAAAATTACAATCAACACAGTAGGAGAAAATCACTTTTAAAATCTTGCTTAGTGTATACAAATTAGTGCTCGTAACTGTACTTACGTGACACCATAGTGTATTATTTATGCGTGACACCCATGACTTACGTATACTAAAGGTACACCTCTGCCTAGCCCTTCGAGGATTAGAGGCGTGATGTTAATTTTTTGTGTTAAACAGATGTTAATCATTTATCCCACCACCACCACTACGCCACTTACGTCTATAATGATTAAGTATTGAAATATTACGACAAGATTAACCGAGGCCAAAGGATAACAACAAAGTCCTTTCACAGTATTTTATTACCTCTGATTTTGCATCACAGTGTCATTGCTATAAGGTTGCCGATGGGTTGCTGTTGTAGGTAAAATAACTGGAAAAGGACTTTAGCTTTGCCATTGTTAAACTACTTGTGTAAACTTTGCAGAGAATACCTGGTGTTTTAGCATTCTTCTCATCCAAAGACATACCTGGAAAAAATTCGTTTCTGTCTCAAAGAGTACCTTCTCAATTGGTGCCAGAAGAAGTTTTCGTTGAAAAGTATATTAAGTACTACGATCAACCTCTAGGGGTTATTGTTGCTGAAACAGAAAAACTAGCAAACCGAGCCGCTTTATTGGTCAAAATTAACTATAAAGTAGATAAGAAAAAGCCTGCCTTGACGATAAAGGATGTCAGAGAAAGAGAACCGGATCGTATCACATTGTTTTTGGTCTTCCCTGCTAGAGACCGAGGTTTGAACGTGCAGAGAGTTCTCAAGGGTACCGATGACATCTATGCGCAGTACCATTATCATATGGAGACTCAGACCACGGTCACCAGGCCAAGCGAAGATGGAATAGATGTGGTGGCCAGCACACAGTGGTTGGATTCTTTCCATGTCGGTCTATCTGAAGTGCTGAATATACCGCAAAATAGGTAAGAAAGATTGAATATTAAGGAATAGGCAAGGCAGAAGAAAGGTGGGGGGGGAGGGGTATCAGAAGATACTTTTTTATCCGTTTCGTTGTTTTCTCTAAATATGAGTATCAATCTCCAATCAAGCAATAAAAAAAATCAATATATTATTCAATTTATCAATTCCTCGATATATTTTCCAGAATAAACTTATCAGTACCTCGATGTGGGGGTGCTTATGGGGCGAAGATAACCCGTGCCAACCACATAGGAGCCGCATGTGCTCTAGTCACCTACAAAATGGACCGACCGTGCCGATTTGTGATGAGCATCCAAGCTAACATGAGAGTGGTTGGTAAACGCCTGCCTTGCACACGAGACTTTGAAGTGAGTGGTTTTTTTAAAGAAGGATTTTTAATGTGGTAATCTGACGTCAAAACTATGACGGTAAATTCAGGCGTTGCGGTCCCACCTCTATATCGGTATTGTAAGGTATCGGTTTCAGTGAACTTTCTTGCTTACAAACAAACACGCGACGTCGTACCTAACATAAATTCGAAATCGATTCATTTTAAAACTAAGTAGGTAAAAATTATATGCAAAACGAGTAAATATTTCAACATTAAAATCGTTGGAATTTACGTTCCCTTCAGTCTGTGCGTTCGTGTGTGGACCACTGACGTAAAGATCCCGCAGCAGGACTGTTGGAAGCATAGATTTATTTGGAAGTGACTTTCTTACTTTGTATCCAGCAACAAATAATATTAAATATCAGGTTTTTTATTTTGTTTTGTAGCACCTCTTTGATGTTTACTTAAATATAACATTAGTTATACATCATGTTAACGCCATTACTTTCTTTAGTTTTATATTTCATGCCTAATTACTGGCAACTCTAATTAATTAGTATCTGTGTAACATAAAGTTCCTTCCGCTTTCCTTCTCCCTTCCACAACCCTTATAATGCCTAAGTGAGAGCGAGAAGGAAGATCCGCAATGGCGCGCATACGCTGCCGCCAAGAAGATCCGCCAGTTCTCAACCAACATCGACGCCTGTGGGTAAAATTAATCCCAAGTCGAAAAAGGACTCATATTTTCACCGCGAAGAACGAAGATTGCTATTGAACAGTGCAAGTGCGTGTATGTGTGTTGTGGAAAGTGCAGATTCTCGTCCGTACGTGATATCCTGGACGCGCCAGCCACGTGGCTAAGGAAACCCTTCTCGTCGTGTCGCCATAGCTCACCAGGCAGGTACCATCATCATTTTCTCACACCACCAAAACACCTACTTGTGTCACCGAACCGCCCCTCATACAGTCCACTAAGAAAATTTCGATTTTCACCCCAAGGCTTTAGGCCGCCGCAACATTTTTTGGTCCTTCGAGACGGATATCCAACATTTTTTGGTCCTACGATCACGGATATCTAACAGTTTTTGGTCCTACGATCACAGATATCCAACAGTTTTGGTCCCATGATCACGGATACCTATTTTTCTTTATCCTCTTGATAACGGATATCAATATTATATCCGTATATTATCATCCCGCAACTATATTTCATTTCAATCTTCGTTCCTTATACTCTTATACTAAACCGCTTTCATTTATTCATTTATTACAGTACCTACTTGTCATTGCGTACATTCACAGGTATTTCGCATCCCGCTCAACTTAATATTTTAATATACGTAGGTAGAAGCAAAATCTACCGCTCGCTCGCTTCGCTATCGTTCGGTACTATATTCGTAGGTACCACCTACCAATCCCGCACCGCGCGCAACTCGTTGAAGTTTGCGATTTATTTTAGCTATTATAAAAACCTACAAAAATATCGAAAATGCCTAAGAAAGTGACCATGGATTCGGATGATCAGATAGAATCCGCGATTCAAATAGCACTGTCATGTCGTAATATGATTTTTGCCCGCATGCAAATCATTTACGATTTAATGGAAAAAATGAAGTCCGGTATGGAACCGCTAGAGAAGTTCTTGTGTGCGTGTGTCAATGTTGATGCGTTGCGCACCGAGTTCCTCGAGGCATTTAATAAATATAACTCGCTTCTTCTAAGACAAGACCCGGAAAATAATATTGATGATCAGTCGTGGATTAGTTTTGAGGAATTATATTGCTGCGTTAAATATAATTATTCAAATTACTCAAAATCATCAGCCACATCGGCTCCTACTTCTAGTGGTAGTGGTGTCAATAAGCAAACAGTTCGCTTGCCTCCCATTGAAATTATGTCATTCGATGGCGATATTCGTAACTGGCCCCTGTTCTATGCTAATTTTAAAAGCACGGTACACGAAAATAATACATTGACTGATTCGGAGAAATTATATTATTTGATGGGGAAATTGAAAGATAAGGCTCAAACCGCGTTCTCAGGAGTTTGCCCTAATGGCGATAACTACCAATTAATTTTTAATTCACTCATAAACAAGTACGAAGACAAACGTATGTTGGCTTCTAGTTCCCTTAATCGGATGTTTGAACATAAATCTTTTAATACCGCATCTATTCAAAATTTCGAATCCTTTTCTGATAATTTTGTTTCCGCCGCAAACGCATTAAAAAACCTTAAAATAAATGATTTATCAGATTTGATTTTTTTCCATGTCGCTATAAAAAAGGTTGATTCTGAAACCGCTCGACTTTTTGAAATGAACTCAAAAGACGAAATTCCTAAATTCGACAATTTAGTACAGTTCATTAAAAATCAATCTCGCATTTTACAAAATACTAAAGCTTTAAACAGCTTGAGTTTCACTCAGCCTAACAACAATCCTGTAAATAAAAAAACGTCCAAAACTCCGCAACCGCAATCTTACACTGTAATTGATAAATCCGCAAAATGTTTGTGTGATAGCTTTGTTCATGAACATTTATTTAAATGTCCTGCCTTTTCTAAAATGACACCAAGTGATCGTTTCAAATCGGTGAAGCAAAACGATGCATGTACTAACTGTTTAAGTATTAAACATAAGAGTCTGTCAGTCTGAATCTAGATGTAAATCTTGTAAAAATAAACATCATACGCTTTTACACTTTAATCGCGAATCGCACGCGACTGTAATATCGAACGGTGTTGATGATACCGCACGTACACAATCTGGTTCAAACTCCACGGCTTCGAGCGAGCAAGATGCTCACGCCGCCGCCGCGCCGCTCGCCGCCACCGCTCAGAGCGCCCCGCAATGTAATGCATCCATTGCTGCGTCGATCCTTTACGACTCGAACTCCCGCGTATCAAAGCCGCAATGTAATACGAATACTACTATTTTGTTGTCAACCGCTACTGTAATAGTTCGAGATTCATTTGGTAAGGAGCATTTTATTCGCTGTCTATTAGACAGTGGCTCACAAATTAATTTTATTACCGCAGAATGTTGCAAACGATTAGGTTTGACTAGACATTCATCTGATACGCCTTCCGTTAAGGGTATCGGTGGTACGGAAAAATCCGTTAAGGGTTCCGTACAATTCGCTTTCTTTTCCCGTTTTAATCCGAATGTTACTTTTAACGTTAATTCGCTAGTTGTCGATGCAATCACCGATAATTTACCTACCGCTCCCGTAGATACTTCCGCCTTGCCTTACTTAAAAGGTTTACCGCTCGCCGACGAATCGTTTGGCAAACCCGGTCGCATCGATGTGTTGATCGGGGCTTCGCTTTTCCCGCATCTTATGCTGCCCCGCGTAGTTAGCAGCAACTCCTCCGCGCCGCCCGCCATGCAGACGGTACTCGGTTACGTCATCATGGGCACTGTGCCCGCGCTGCCTGTACGTCGTAATAAGCCTCCACAGTCTTGTTACTCACATATTTCGCAACCATCCGACAAAGACTCGTTAGAATCGGCGTTGAAAAAATTCTGGCAGGTCGATGAAGCGCCCGTCACTCTTTCGACGAGCAAATCGCTCGACGAACTTGAGTGCGAGTACTTTTATAATTCGACCACGGAACGCGATGGGGACACAGGTAGATACTCTGTAGCCCTACCGTTTCGCAGCGATGTGTTCTCATTGGGGAACTCACTCGAGATCGCGAAAAAACGTTTTTTCTGCCTAGAAAAGAAATTAGAATCCGCACCCGAGTTACGTACTGCGTATGATGACGTCATTCGCGAATATATTGATAAAGGATATTTATCTCATGCTCCGCTAGATAGTTCAGACAGTAGTTGTCCTGACTATGTAATTCCGCATCACGCAGTTGTACGTTTAGATAAGACAACAACAAAACTACGCTCCGTGTTAGACGCTAGTGCTAAAACGAGTACTGGATTATCTCTCAACGATATTTTACACAGTGGCCCGAATTTACAGGGTGACTTGTTTACTATAATTCTGAATTTTCGATTGTTCGCATTCGCGCTCTCGGCTGATTGCCGACAAATGTTCTTACAGATTGAAGTAAGAGAAAGCGATCGTCGCTTTCAACGCATCTTATATCGTTTTAGTCCAAACGATCCTCTGGTTCTGTATCAGTTTAACCGTGTCTGTTTTGGTCTCAAGTCAAGTCCCTACCATGCGATCCGCACGGTACAACAGTTGGTTCAAGACGATGGTCATCACTTCCCGCGCGCCAGCGCTATCATCGCGGATTCGCTGTATATGGATGACGTAGTCTACAGCGTAAGCTCCGAATCACGTGCAGTCCAGGTTTCGCACGAACTGATTAAACTCTTTAGAGGAGGTCAGTTCGAGTTGGTCAAGTGGACCAGTAACTCTCAAACTGTACTAAACAGTATTCCCGCGTCGCATAGGTTGACCGAACAACTAGAATTCGACAAGTCGGTAGAACAAAAGGTTCTCGGCTTGCGCTGGTGTAGGTCAAATGATTGTTTTGAATTTCTTATTTCAGCACCGCCAGACACGTGTACTAAACGTGCTATACTGTCGGCCGTAGCTAGACTGTGGGACATCATGGGGCTTGTCGCGCCTGTAGTTCTCTATGCTAAACTACTTATCAAAGAATTGTGGTTACTGAAGCTCGATTGGGATGACACTCCCCCGTGTCACATCATAAATATTTGGCAAACTTTTCGCTCTGCCCTGCCGCTTTTAAATGATTTTAAAATCCCGCGCCATTTAGGTATTTTTGAAAATTGTATTCTTCGCCTCATTGGATTTTCCGACGCCAGTGAAAGCGCCTACGGCGCTGTCATCTATGCGCATGTCACTCGCAACGATGACGTAGTTGTTCAGCTGGTTTGTGCCAAGTCGAAGGTATCGCCGGTTAAACCATTGACTATTGCTCGACTGGAGCTCTGTGGTGCCGAACTCCTCGCTAAACTTCTTCGCCGTGTTCATGACACTTATAATCCGCGTTATAATGTTACCGCTATTTACGCATTCACCGATTCTAAGGTGACTCTTTGCTGGATAAATTCTTCTCCGCATCGTTGGCACACGTTTGTGGCCAATCGTGTCGTTCGCATCGTAGACAACGTCCCCGCGGAACATTTCTACCACGTAGCTGGTACTGAAAACCCAGCGGACTGTTTGTCACGTGGTTTAACACCTGACAAATTCATTGAGCACCCATTATGGTTGCACGGACCCGTTTGGGCTAAGCGCGACCCTTCCGAATGGCCCATACATAAGGTTACAGACTTGAATTCGGAACCCATTCCGGAAGAAAAGGTCCACGCGCATCCCATAGTCGCGGATTCAAGTTCGGAAAATTCGCTTCTACTCGCACTCGCAGAACGTACGTCGTCGTGGACTAAACTGCTGCGTATTGTTGTTTTCATATACCGCTTCATGAAAAAACTCCCGCGTCGGACTGACGCCGTTACCGCTAGCGACCTCGAGTTCGCTGAAACCATTTTGTTGCGTCATGTTCAAACAAAACACTTCATGGAAGATTATTCCGAGTTAAAAAATAGTAAAATTTGTTCACCCGCTCTTATTAAACTCAAGCCATTTGTAGATGGTGATGATTTAATCCGCGTTGGGGGTCGATTAACTCATTCGGCTGAGGCCTATAGTACTAAACACCCGGTAGTGTTACCCCGTCATGATCGCATAGTTGAAATCCTCGTAGACTATTATCATATAAAATATTTACATGCAGGTCCAGAACTCACTATGTCGTTATTGCGCCATAAGTATTGGATTTTGTCCGCTAGACGCATTATTCGTCATAGAATCCACAAGTGTAACGCATGTCACAGGTGGAGACCGCGACCTCATGGTCCGCCGATTATGGGCGATCTCCCTAAATCTAGAGTAAATGTTGCAACCAAAGCTTTTTCTCATACAGGGTGTGATTACGCTGGCCCTATACAGTATGTGCCCGTACGCACTCGAGGTGCGAAGGGTTATTTATGTATCTTTACCTATATGACTACTCGCGCTGTTCATATTGAATTAGCTACAGATCTTACGACTGCGTCGTTCATAGCCGCGTTGAAACGGTTTTTATCCCGCCGTGGACCGGTACAATGCTTGTATTCGGACAACGCGACCAATTTTCGAGGAGCTAATTCGTTTTTACGCGACTTGTATACTTTCATAAATAAAGAATACCGCCCGCGCTTTGAAGAGGAGCTCGCTGAGCATCGCATTAATTGGCATTTTATTCCGCCCGCGTCACCGCACTTTGGTGGATGTTGGGAGTCCATGGTGAAGGCCGTGAAGACTCACCTTTTCAAGACAATAGGTCAACAACTCCTATCTTATGAAGAATTAGTGACAATTCTCTCTCAAATAGAGTGCCTGTTGAACTCCAGACCTCTTACTGTTCTTAGCGCTGACCCGGAAGAGCCTAAAGCTCTTACCCCTTCGCATTTTTTACATACTGTACCGCTTAACTCATTGCCCGCCGCGGAAGTAGGTTTACTGTCTGATCACCTGCTTCAAAGACACTCTCTTATGGATAAATTAGTCCAGTCGTACTGGAAAAGATGGCGAAGCGAGTATCTTCATAGTTTACAATCACGCTTAAAATGGAATAAACCTGATGGAGACATGATTAAGGAAGGCACTGTAGTAGTGATAGTTAATGATAATGCGCCTCCTCTATCCTGGCCTCTAGGTGTTATTGAGAAGTTGCATACGTCTATAGACGGTAGCACGCGAGTCGTTTCAGTACGCACTTCTAATGGGATTCTTGTGCGACCTGTGGTCCGCTTATGCCCCATTCCTACTCAGTAATATCTTATTCAGTCCATTCCCTCTTTATTTAGATTTAAGTGTAATTTCACTGTATATATTATTATATCATTCTCTTTAAAGGTGACCCTTTAAGGCCGCGAGGAATGTTAACGCCATTACTTTCTTTAGTTTTATATTTCATGCCTAATTACTGGCAACTCTAATTAATTAGTATCTGTGTAACATAAAGTTCCTTCCGCTTTCCTTCTCCCTTCCACAACCCTTATAATGCCTAAGTGAGAGCGAGAAGGAAGATCCGCAATGGCGCGCATACGCTGCCGCCAAGAAGATCCGCCAGTTCTCAACCAACATCGACGCCTGTGGGTAAAATTAATCCCAAGTCGAAAAAGGACTCATATTTTCACCGCGAAGAACGAAGATTGCTATTGAACAGTGCAAGTGCGTGTATGTGTGTTGTGGAAAGTGCAGATTCTCGTCCGTACGTGATATCCTGGACGCGCCAGCCACGTGGCTAAGGAAACCCTTCTCGTCGTGTCGCCATAGCTCACCAGGCAGGTACCATCATCATTTTCCCACACCACCAAAACACCTACTTGTGTCACCGAACCGCCCCTCATACAGTCCACTAAGAAAATTTCGATTTTCACCCCAAGGCTTTAGGCCGCCGCAACACATCATGTACGTTGTACATAGTTACGTTCAATTATACGTTACAATATGTGCGTGCGTTCGCACTGGCGAAACATTCACATAAACATGTTGAAATCTATTTCCTGTCAATGTATCGACTCGTGTTCGCATTCTCACACAACTTGTTGACAAATACAAATACAAAATACAAAATCTTTATTGCAACAATAAGTATTTACATTTCATGTGCAAGCCCTGTTTCCCAAACTAGCGTGAGCTGTATGTTGGGAATCAGTTCCTTCCAGATAAATATGTCGATCTAGTGTTACAATCATAACTTATAATAATTTATCTACTCATTAAGTTTATAACCAAAAGTTTACAATCTGCGAACTAAAAATAGTGTGTGTGTGTTTGTGTGTGTGTGTGGGTGAGTGTGTGTGTGCATGTGCATGTTTGTGGTTGTGGGAGTGCGTGTGTGTATGTGGCAATTTGAGAGTGGGTTTTGTGTTTTACTGCTTTATTTTTATTTTAAAATTAGGAATAGATTTTCTATTTCGTCGTAATTTAATGGTTTCAGCCATAATTTTATTTTATTTTTAAACTGATAGTTAGATAATTGTTTGGTTTTATGAGCTATATTAAGTTTATTGTGCAATCTAGGTGCTACATTGTTATAATGATGTTGGGCAAATTTGCTTTTTACTCTAGGGATTGGGCATTCGTCTCTTCTTTTGCCAGAAGGTATTAGATAGGGTACTGTGTTTTTATGATATTTACGTAAACATTGATACACAAACAACTTTCTGACAGACAGAACATCGGCCTTATCATAAACGGAATCTGTAGGATGTTGAAACGGTAGCGAGAGAAGTACTTTGAGCACAACACGCTGCGCCCTCTCAAGTTCAAGAAGATGTGTTTTGGCTGCCGAACCCCAGGAACATATACAATAGGTTATTACGCATTCTGCCAAGGCTTTGTAGGTGTGAATCAAAAGTTTTAAATCTGGTATCAATCTCAAGTCTTTAAAAATGTAAATGAGTTTCCTTAGTCGGTTGCTAACTGCAGTTATGTGCTTCTTCCAACATAGTTTGTCGTCAATATTTACTCCTAAGTATTTAATTTCTGTGGATCTAACTAACGTGGCGCAGTTACAGCGTGGCAAAAGAGTATTGTAAGATCTGTTACAAGGGTAGGAATGTATGCGAACTAGGAAGTTTTTTGGTGAAGATGCTTTGGTTTTGCTGAAACATAGAACTTTTGTTTTGTCAGTGTTTAGCGTTAATAAACTATCTTCAAGCCAAGAGGTGACCACAGACATGCCTTCCTCAGCAATTTGTTTAACACTCTCCCAAGTGTCACTATGAAACAGTATGACAGTGTCATCAGCAAACATTTGAATATCAGCACCCTTTATTTGACATTTACAGAGTTCGTTAATGTAGGTTAGAAACAATGTCGGGGCTAGCGTACTGCCCTGTGGCACGCCATATGATCCCCCACTAAAATTACTGAAACAATCTTCAACTCTAACGCATTGTTGCCTTTCTACAAGGTAATCCTCTAACCACAAAAGAGCATTCCCCCTGAACTGAACATATTAGAGAACGTTGGTACGTTCTCTAATATGACGCGAAATATGTTTGATGTTTCATATCACTTGACATGTTTCACACAAACCAATTTCATAACGAAATGTATATGTATGAATCTAGCAACATAATTATAAGATTTGTTTGACATTTTGCCGATTATGTGACGTAAACATAGACTATTATTATACTAAAGTAATCATACTGACCATGTGGACAAATAGTTTAATGGGTCTTCATCATCATCATCATTGGCAGCCCTGTGCCACCCATTGCTGAGTATAGGATTCCTCCCTTTTGTGCCATGCTTCCCTGGTCCGTGCTCTCATCCAGGTCTTCCCCATATTGGGTAATAATTTAAATTAAAGCTATGAGGACAATTTATTGTAAAGCACACCAGGTATATAAACTGGATCCCAAATCCCTATTGAATTGTTACACGTTGCGAACTAAACTAGTTGCACAAATGTTATTTTCGTTTTTTTTTTTTTTTGTTTTCGTAAACAAATTATTTGCATTAGTATTTATTTACGGAAACTGGCTATTATTGTATTGAAAATAAACATTAAACAAAAACTTGACAAAAACATTTCGAAGCTACTTCCGATTTGTCTGCAGTGGGGTTAAGAATACAATTCCTTAATGTTCTTGCATAGGTTGGCGTTAGTAATTCTGGACAGATCCAATATCTGGAGTACCATCTATATGAAGACAACGGGTACGTGGTCAGTGACCCCCTCGGGCCGGTGCTGTTGCCCAGTATTAGGAACTGCTACGACAACCGACGCTGGCAGTACAAAATATTCAACGTTACTACGGACACACCTTCAAATACGTACGCTAGAGCACCGGGTATGTTTAATTTTACAAAATTCTAAGACTAATTTAGTTTGCTTTTGGCCCCATCTTCATCTTAGGATATCCTAAATAGAACATGTTGTGTTGGGGGTTAAATTTTTTATCCATCGTAGAGATTTTGCATTGTTGTAATATTTGAATGGATAAATAATTATAAATGTAGTCTAAGTATTTAAAACAGAAACATTAAAATATTAACCAAAGTCATTGAAATCTTAACTTCCAGGAACATTAGAGACAATCTCAATGACAGAACAGATAATGGAGAGAATATCCTATGAATTAGAACGAGACCCAGCTCAGGTGAGGATCAACAACATTGAACCGTCTTATGTTGAAGTACAAGAGATGATACAAACTCTCCTCAGAGATGCAGAATACAACAAACGCAAAGATGAAATACAGAACTATAACAAGCTGAACAGATGGAAGAAGAAGGGACTCAGAGTAGCTTTCATGAGTTGGCCTGTAGCTAGTATCCTTGACTACCATGTTCTTCTATCAGTTTATCACGGAGATGCTACAGTTGTGGTCCACCATGGAGGTATAGAAATCGGGCAAGGGATTAACACTAAAGTCATACAAACTGTGGCGTATACTCTCAACATTCCCTTGGAAAAGGTCAAGTGTAAGCCTCCTAATGTTGCTACAAATCCAAATAACTTCACCACTGGAGGAAGCAGAACGACGCAATCAGTCTGTTTTGGCGCTATAAAGTGCTGCCAAATTCTCTTAGACCGTTTGACAGTTGTTAGGGAAATGCTAACTGATCCTACATGGGAGATACTGATTGAAGCAGCTTTCAATAGAGGAATCAATCTGCAGACCAGCTACAGGGTCACTGCTAACGATCAAGTACCATACAGGTCTGGAGGAGTATGCTTGGCTGAGGTAGAACTTGATATTCTGACAGGAGAACATGAAATACTTAGAGTCGATATTGTTGAAGATGTTGGTACAAGTATGAATCCTGAGCTGGATATTGGTCAGGTAATTGAAAGTTTTATTAATTTGTTGAAAAAAATTTTACTCACAAAGCTAATTTATCTTTCTAACCATGTACATAAAAAAGCGACCAAAAAAGATTATTAATTGGAGAATGATCCAGTAAAAAAATATATAGGTATAAACCTCCACTGTACTAGTCAAACGGAGGTTTGAGATATTGATACGAATAAAGTCGCGGATATCTTCCAAAGATGCTGTAACGGTTTGATTTTTGCATGATAACAAAGTCTCGACTCTCCGATAAGTAGCTAAAATATCAGATCTATACAAAGACATTTTCAGATACATAATCTTTATATTATCCAGATCGAAGGTGCGTTCATGATGGGCGTGGGCTACTGGACCCACGAGGAGCTGATCTTCGATGAGAAGACTGGTGAACTGCTCACAGACCGTACTTGGTATTACAAAGTGCCTCTCACCAAGGATATCCCCATAGACTTCAGGATACAACTCAGGAGGAACTCTTATAATCCTCTTGGTACTTTGGGTGCTAGGGGTAAGAGAACAAAATACATAGTTGTAGTGTTCAAAAAAATATATTATGCACATAACTTACTTTAGTACTGAGTTGGCACCAGAATCATATTTATGATTTATGATTATCATATTTATGCAATTATTATCATTTCAATCATTCCTTATTTCTATTTAATAAAATATACACTTTTTGAAACTTTTATAGACACAAAAGATGAATTATGTTAACAAAAAGTTTGTGATAAAATATTTCACATGAAGCTTTATCTTAAAACCCGTCTGTTTTCATAAGGATTCATACCCGGTTTCTGAGGCTTTTAAACGAAGTTTATCCATTTAATAGTAATTATTATTATCGTGTTCCTGAAGACGTCGTTAAAGAAGAATTTAGCTTAAAAGTTGAGTGTATTACTATCGAGGGTTTATCTGAGGACCTGATAAACCGAGCATAAGGAAGAAATTCTCTTAAATAGATAATTTTGTCGAATCAATAGCTATTGAGAGTTTAAACTCTCAGAAACCGGGCATTAGACGGTCAACAGTTAAATTCTGTAGAATGCGCTGTGCGCCTGACTGCTAGAGGTAGGTAGGACCTCAATCTATAGGCCTTAATCCATCTTTTGGTTTCTCTAAGCCTTACGATAAGCGGTAAGCGATTACGACAAATCAACGCTACAACCACTAACTGCGGCTGACCTAACCGAAAGCAATTATTGCGCGAATACGTGATCGTCGCTTTATTAATGTCAGTTTTTGTTTGGAAAACTGGAAGGCCGTCTGCCGGCGCGACCCTGCGGTTCCGGTTCACGAGGGGTATGGCGATAGACCGTAGACTCAGCACAAACATTTATACTGTGCCGTAGCGTTGGAAATAAGTTTGAGCCCAAATTCCCAACTCTGAAATGCCTGATTGACAATCTAATTTATATTGAGGAAAACTTTATAGATACCCACATAAAATTTTCCGATTCGGGAAAATCACTTTTATGAAACATTAAAATTTATTAATTTCCAAAAATATTTTTATGTAATAACATTTTTCCTGCACCAAATTATAAATCATTTACTAAGTACCATACAGTATGTAGGTACCTATACTTGACCATTTCATGATTGGCATGGAAAGAATACGAGTGTCCAATTACCTCAATATAATTTGACACATTTCAGCGGTTGCCGAGCCTCCTACGTGTTTGTCAATAAGCGTAGCTTTCGCTCTGCGAGAGGCCATTGCGTCTTCGCGGGAAAACACCGGTTATCCCAGAAACAAGTGGTTTGAAGTCGGTAAGTACCGCGTCAGTCACTAGATATACTAATTCATTTTTTATTAGCTTTTGCCCACAGCTTCAGCCGTGTGGAGGTTGCAAATTATCCCACGGGATAAAAAGTATAAGTACTAGTAGTAATAGTAAACTATAGATAAGTATAACTGTACTGTCCTAACCCTGATCATCTCTATTCGTATGCCAAATGACATCTCCCATCCCATCTCCACATATGACGTACATAATAATTGGAGATGGGTCTCCAATTATTATGTACGTCATATGTTTGTTGGTCCTACCAGCAAACTTAAGACACACTCCTACCAACTTATCTGTGAAATAGCGAAATTTGGAACTACGGCCGTCATGTTGAAATTTTATTCGATTGTGCCGACGCATGTCATTCGATTGTGTCGACGCATCGACGGTGGCCTCCTCTTTCAGTTCACAGATAAGTTGGTAGGACTGTACATAATAATTATAAATATATTTTATTATACTGATTGCGAATGTCTATGAAACGGACACTCGACAAGTCCCGACATAACGACATCACATCAAAAATGCCGCTTTCTTTGACAGTTAGATTTGACATGACAATAAAGTGATGCACAATCTTTTATTTCACATATATCTAGAGCGAGATTAGACTCCGTCTCACGAAAGAAGTCTCGCAGATGCGGCCGGCACCACAGGCAAGCGACTGACTTATAAATCTTTATTTATTTATTTATCTAAACATCACATTCCCGGCACTGGTTAATAAAATGCACAATCTTAAATAGAGAATGGAGTCTGATTTAGGAGGGTTGTTGTAAAAATTTTACAATTTTTGTAATAATGATTAGTTTCACTAATTGCCGCGGGACTTCTCCCGTGAGACGGATTCTACTTGCGTTGGCCACCTGCTCACGGATGTCATACAAATCCGTATGTACTTTCCTTTTCAACCTTTTTCGCTCTAAGGTATGACGCTTTTAACGACGATGACGTTTGATTGATACCATACACCTTAAGTGCGAAAAGAATTCAACAAGAAAACCGATTTTCCTATCCTAACCCATCCATCCTAAATAATTAATGATCTTGTTCTATACATGAGTGAAATGTATTGTAATATTTCAAATAGAATAACACGCTGGGTACTGAACGGTATCAATTTTATATAAAATTATCGATCCGGATCAAATATACATGTGGGCATCCCTAATCCTTGTCATGTCATGTCAAGCAACTCAATCACACCACATCGCACCACATACAATCTAATTTGGAACCATATAAGTCCAATGTACACTAGAGCAGTCAACAATTTTTTTGCGCAACATGTTGTAGTCCGTGACAGCAAACGTCCATACTCCGCGGTTGTCACATTTGACATCCGCGGTATAGCTACATCAGGCTACATCTTTATTTTGGGATTTTGGGACAAAGCAGGACAAAGACATTAAATATTACTTAAGGACGTTGTTACAAATGGCTAGTCAAATCATTACTCTTTTATACAAAAGTATTATTATTAAATAAAATACTTTGCATTCTTAAAATGTTTTTTGTCCGAATTGTTAATAGATGTGCATGGTACGATTCTGAGCTATAAATATAATTTTAGATAGGTACAGTTTCTCAGTAACTGTACCGAAGTGAACATGTTTAATTCGGTACTTTTATTGAGAAAATGTAAAATTATATTTATAGTTCAGAATCGTACCATGCACATCTATCAACAATTTGGGTAAAAACATTTTAAGAATGCAAAGAATTTTATTTAATAAACATACTTTTGTGTAAAAGAGTAATGATTTGACTAGCCATTTGTAACAGCGTCCTTAACAATTAACGGAACATAGCGAACAAAATCGTAATCCGTACGCTAGTAATAATAGTTCTATGTAATCCGATACTTATGTCCTAGTGGTCAAAAGTCGCTCAGTCTTGTGTGGTACGCCTGCATGTCAATTCACATTCGTGTCCACCAAAAGAAAATTATTTTCGTAGAAAATATGCCGAATTGTACATTGTGGTATTGCAGACCTCGTAGTGTTATGTAAAATTACTCGATTCAACTACGGTTTATTTTCGTTACCATTTTCTAATTTATCGAGTATTTAGATAAATTAAATAATTTTCTTAGTTATGTCCAATGTTATGTCAAACTATCTGACGGTTGCTAAATCAAAGGTTGGTGTCGGTAAAAGTGTATCGGGTATTCATGTCAAACTTGGCTATTATGTAATTTTGCTATATTATGCTAGATGGCGTCACTGTCTGATAGCCTCTCTATAGTATCTTAAATCTCTGTGTTTTGGGACACCAAAATATTGCGCAGGTTAGCGGTGTCGGCTCTAGACATTGCACCTCAATGTTTAGAACACGTAAAGCAATTTTCGTTCGCTGTTCGTTCTGGGGCGAAAGATTTATGGATGCAGAACAATCTACTTTCATCAAAATCCGTTCAGACAGATAATAAAAAAAGTTATTTTCATATAATATGAACTGATTTATTTGACTGACTGGCAAACAAGGCCCACGTCATGGTAAGAGGTCTCCGACGACGGCTTTATGTTTAGGGGAAGACCAAAGAAACGATGGATGGACTGTGTGAAAGATGATATGGCGAGAAAAGGAGTGACTACCGAGATGACGACTAATAGAGAAGTATGAAAGAAAGGGACAAGTTG
Organism: Cosmia pyralina; assembly: GCA_946251885.1. Lineage (NCBI taxonomy): Eukaryota > Metazoa > Arthropoda > Insecta > Lepidoptera > Noctuidae > Cosmia > Cosmia pyralina. The sequence continues at coordinate 4,512,080 of OX276355.1, read as the reverse complement.
CGCTGACCCCAAATAAATTGGGATAATAGGTTGTAACTTGTATCAAATCTCCACTTAGTTAGTACAGTAGTGTTAGAAAATTGACTCTGTAACAATAAACTGTGTAGAAGTTAGAGGAGCTTTTTCACTCGTTTATCCGTATCCCAATTCTGCGCCCACGACTATACAGGCTGTGGCGTAAATAGTGGTACAACGTTAAGGGGTCGATACACCGTATACCCATACGCCCCACACATACCCACCCCATACCCATACCCATTTTGTACGGTTCGTAACTTCGTACACTTGCAGAGTTGTTGTTGTTAAGGTGGTTGTTCAGGTTGAAGCGCGGAGAGAAAAGATCACTTAGTTCCCGTTAGGTTTATTACGTATAGTGTATACAAGTAATACTGTTGACGATTCCTTTCTCTAATGTTAGTCACCGCGTAGCAGTAATTCCACTCGCTGATTTATTGATATGTATGAATATTTATACCTAGTATTAAAATGACGCACGTTTGATGCAAGCCACCGCGTCAGCAAAACATGTACCGTTTAAGACTGTACACATTTATATCTGTAATTTTTTATGGTGTGCATACTAAAGAGTTTTCTATCTATCTTTATTCAGCTGTCACATACTCACAATTTCAACCATTCTTTTTCCTAGGTCTCCGAATACAATTTTTTTTTTATAATTGACAACATTCTTTAGTACCTTAATTTTTTACATTATTCGCATCCCAACTCCTATCACAGTTAATAAACCAAAAATAAAATTAAAAAATAATGTCATTTATAGAAAATAGCTGACCCGACAGACGTTGCCCTGTCCTTTCATGTATGAGAAAATGAATTTTTTTTATCTTTTTTTTTTGTGAATTTACCTTTGTTTTCATACTTATTATTCTATTTCGGACGAAGACAAATCCAAAAACACAAAAATCATAAAAATCGGTTTAGCCGTTCTTGAGTTATAAATTGTGTAATAACACGACTTTGTATATAATATACGACTTATATTATATAATATATTGCTGTATTTAGATTTATGTACAACGTTTTTTAATTTCAGATGGTCCGTTCACACTTGCTGCTAACGTGTTAAAAGCAGACGCTCGGCTCGACGAATTTCTGTTTTATTAATAACTTAATTCCAATAAAAATTAATATGCCAATATTATATCCATAATATTATATATAAGTTACAGGGATAACCATGTAACTACATAATATAAATAATTGTTTTTTTTTTCCTTCCCGGAAATCTCTAGTAATGTTACCTATACCACACATATTAGGTTGGGGAAAAAGTCTTTTCGCATTATAGTATGTATGAACTTAAAATAAAATCTCTTTGGCTATACTATTTATATCTGGCTGGTTTTGGTATCATTGAAAGTTTCAATTTTAAAGAACATAATTCCAAATTCAAATTAGGAAAATGTGTGATTTTCATTTGTTTTTCGTACTGTCAAGATGAGTGAATATAATGAAGAAAATCGATACAATTTAAAATTTTACTACAAAAAAGGTAAACATGCAACGCAAGCCGCGAAAAAAATTTGCGATATTTATGGACCCAGTGCAGTGTCAGTGAGAGTAGCACAAATTTGGTTTAAGCGTTTTCAATCCGGAAATTTTGATGTCAAAGATGCACGTCGCTCTGGTCGCCCTATTGCGGATAAAATGGATGCCATTTTTGAAAAAGTGGAGCAAGATCGGCATATCAGTAGTTACGACGTAGCTGAAGAACTGGGAATTGACCACAAAACAGTTTTGGCGCATTTGAAAAAAACTGGGTACACAAAAAAGCTCGATTTTTGGGTACCTCACGAGCTCACTGAAAGCAACCTAATGAACCGTGTACTCATTTGTGATTCTTTATTACGACGTAATGAAACCGAACCATTTTTGAAGAAGCTGATAACTGGTGATGAAAAGTGGATCACGTACGACAAGAACGTGCGAAAAAGGTCGTGGTCAAAGGCCGGTCAGGCTTCACAGACTGTGGCGAAACCCGGGTTAACTCGCAACATGGTGATGCTGTGTGTGTGGTGGGATGGGAAGGGCATTATTCATTATGAGCTGTTACCACCAGGCAGGACCATCGATTCTGAACTCTACTTCGAACAACTGATGAGATTAAAGCAAGAAGTTGAGAGAAACCGGCCGGAATTAATCAACAGAAGGGGTGTGGTTTTTCATCATGATAACGCTAGACCTCACACATCTTTAGCCACTCAGCAAAAATTAAGAGAGTTTGGCTGGGAGGTGTTAATGCATCCGCCGTATAGTCCTGACCTTGCACCTTCAGATTTCCACCTGTTTCGGTCTCTTCAGAATTCTTTAGGCAGTATCAGGTTAACATCACGGGAGGACTGCCAAAACCACTTGTCGCTGTATTTTGATCTGAAGTCCCAAAATTTCGATAGCAATGGGATCATGTCCCTACCTACAAGATGGCAAAAAGCTATCGAACAAAATGGTACCTACATACTTTAGATAAATGTAAATAATGTATATTAAAAAATGTTTTGAATTTTCTTTAAAAATGCGAAGAAACTTTTTCCCCAACCTATTATATACATAATAGGTCTTTACCTATGAAATTGCCGTTTTGTATGAAAAAAATTAAACGAATTTGAATTTTTGATTGAACGAATTTTTTTCATGCATTTTTTATTTGTATTAATCGAAGTAATCACCCATGCAATCAATGCATCTTTGCCAACGCAGTGGCAGTTTATTGATGCCCTTCTTAAAGAAATCAGCTGGACGGGAGGCAACAAATTCTTCAAAGGCATTTTGTACTGCCTCTCGGGTATTGAATTTTTTTCCCGCCGTAGTAGTCTGTAGGCGCAAGGTCTGGTGAGTAGGGCGGATGACGGAGAGCTTCCAACCCCAGTTCTTGCAACTTGGAGACCGTCTGCTGTGCAGTATGAGGTCGCGCGTTGTCGTGCAGGAGCAGCGGAGACGAGCGATTGACCAAAGCTGGTTGGAGATGTGCCAGCTTCTCCATCATTGTGTTCAGTTCTTCACAGTACACATCTGAAGTAATGCTCACCCCGTTTGGTAAGAAGCTGTGATGAATCACACCGGCGCTAGACCACCAAACAGTGACCATCACTTTTCTAGGGGTAAGTTTTCGTTTAGGGCATTATTTAGGTGCTGAACCAGGATCCAACCAACTTGCTGAGCGCTTGCGGTTATCAAAAAGAATCCATTTTTCATCGCAGGTAACAATGCGGTTCAAAATTCCTTCATTTGTGTGTCTGTTGAGCAGTGCAAGGCACGTCTCGACGCGTACTTCGCGCTGGCGATCATTGAGTTCGTGGGGCACCCATTTGTCAAGCTTTTTTACCTTGCCAATTTGACGCAAATGGACCAATATTGTTTTGACGCTAACGTCGAAAGCTGCTGCTAATTCAGCCGTAGATTGTGTATCATCAGCTTCCACAATCGCCTTTAATTAGTCATTGTCGACCAAAGTCTTCGGACGACCGCGAGGTTCATTTTTCAGGTCGAAATTTCCAGAACGGAAGCGAGCAAACCAATAACAAGTGGTGCGTTGGTTTGTAGTGTTAGCTCCGTAAACGTCGTTAATGTTGCGTGTCGCTTGTGCCGCGTTGCTGCCACGATGGTACTCATATTCCATAATTACTCGAATTTTTAACGTATCCATGATGACGAAAAAGATTGAAATGCGATGAAAATGTAACACTAATCAATAAACAAATGACTACTTTTGGAAAAAAAATCCATGTTTTTAAAATAAAATTAATTTGAAATTAGAATTCTTAGCCAAACAAAAATTATTTTGATTTGAAATGGCCAGTACTGCAGAACGGCAATTTCATAGGTAAAGACCTATGTAAATATATCTATGATCAAAGATACTCGTATAATATGACAATGTTTTCTGCTTACGAGGTCTGTCGCATTTTGTCACCTCTCTCGTTCATAAGGGACCAAATTTTTAAGAATGTTTTGAAAATGTAATCAATTGACGAACTAATAAATAATATTAATAATATAATATTAATAGTTAATGATTAAAACATATTTTTATTTTGGCATTTATTTAACACTCATCTGAAAATCAGACCATATAATACCTACTTATTGAGCTGAGTTTATTATATAACACAACATAATTATGTGTTTTAACAATTACCTATTAAATTAATATTATTTAATAGTTCGCCAATAGATTAGATTTTTTTTAAAATCATCATTTCATTTAACATTCTTAAAAATTTGGCCCCGTATAAGCGAGAGAGGTGACAAAATAGAAATGGGTACTCAAATCATTACTTTTTTACACAAAAGTATGTTTATTAAATATATGTATCTGTACTTAGTTCATTTAAATGAGAAGGTTCGTTTACATACGTCGGATGTTTTACCTATGTTGTACATTTTAATTAGCACTTGTGAGGATAACAGCAATTGCCTGCATCCGCTACTTCTGAGTAAGTTATGTAACTAGATATACTGGCCGTACTCACAGACTTCATTTTATGTTAATGAGCTACTACACAAATTAAGTATTGGTCTTCGTCCAAACTCGACCCTAGTTCGAACTCGCCCGGTCCATATAAACTACATATGTAGCTAGAAGGCGCAAAAGTACTTTAAGAAAAGTGCTAGTTTGATTTTTATTATTTTTTAATCAGTCATTATACGCGGTATCCACTAGTACGAAAGCGGCTCTACACAAAATAACAGTCCATCGTACAGTCATGCGTACGCGCACCGTGACGTCAGCCGGCACTTCGCACGTGTTTACAAACAATGCCAAAGCGATGAAGATTCTTGGAATCTTGTAACGTTCGAATGTTTTTATGGATGCCAGAGAACTGGACTTTATCGTAGTGTATGTTTCGTTTGAATGTATGATCGTATAAATTCACAAAAATAGGTATGTAAAGAGCAAACACAGTTAGTTTCAGATTTCTAGATTCTAGATTTCTAGATTTTCTACAAAGAAAAAACAAGCGATGACCTATATTTTTTATGGTTAAAATGCATGCTGTGTTAACTCTTAACGTGAAACATAAATAAAACCACTTACCACAGTACAATATTCATTATTTACAAGCTTCCGAAGTTGAGACAAAAACTTGTTATTGTTTACTTTAGATTTTATGACAGCGAAAATATTTTTTTTTATTATCATAGGCTAGTTCAGTGAGTGTTGTCGTATCTCAAAAGGTTCGACACAGATAATCTATCACAGTAAATGCATGGAATTGGATATTCCTACTCAATAGTGGTGGAACAAGGTTAAAAGGAAAAAAAAGATTGTCTTGGGAACTTTGTTCCCACGGACAATCTACTGTCGGGGAACAAACTTCCCGCGGTCGCGCAAGTGGGTACTATTAGTGTTTTTTCAACATTTATAAAATAGGATCAACATTAGTTAATAACTTATGTAATAAACGCTCGTTTAAAAGAATCATTCGTTTAACTATCCTCGTTAAAGTCACGGTTCGTAAGTACAATAATTAAAACTTTAATTACATAATAAAATTAAAACTTTTTCTCTAAAACATCACAGTATATACAATAATTAAAGCTCTCTGCTTACAAAATCACAGTCTGTATTATTAACTACTTATGTGCACGGAATCTAAGTAGGTAATTTTGTTAAAAAATAATTATATAGAAAAAGATCAAGACTGCCATAGTTAAATTAATACGAACGTGATAAATATTTATTTTCTACATCGTAGCAATTTTCCGACAAACTTTACCCTTGCAGCTGATAGCCATAATAAAAATTTACTTTAAGAAAAAGTAAAAACCGATTTCAAAAACCAAAAACTAATAAAATAACTTGCATAAAAAACTTAACAGCTTCTGAAGTCGGTGCCAAGCTAAGGTGCATTGAAGAATTGAAGACACCGACTTCAGAAGCTGTTAAGTTTTTATGAAAGTTATTTTATTAGTTTTTGGTTTTTGAAGTCGTTTTTACTTTTTTTAAAGTAAATTTATTTTTCCATTTTTAGTTGAATATACAATTAAAAAAGCCCAAGACGAACGAAAAGAAGAATCATCAAAAATCGACTTAGAAATGCCGGAGATACAGTACATTTATGCATATAACTTCGTACATAAGAATAATTACATAATTTATTATATACTTCTGAAAGCATGCAGGTCACGGTAGTGAATCATCAAAACTGGTTCATTAGTTTTTGAGAAAATCGCGGACGTACAAACATACATACATACTTACATACAAACGGGTCGAATACAGAACCTCCTTTTTTGAAATCGGTTAAAAAAGCGGGCTAGTTCGAACTAGGGTCGAGTTGGGACGAAGCCCAATATTGGCTGGCACATTGGCTTTGACTTTGAAATAATAAAATTAAATTTTTCTATAGGTTTATTTATTACCTATGGAAAAATTTAATTTATTTTTTAAAAATGGTGTATAAAAAAATATATAAATAAAATTTATTTATTTTAACTAAATTACAGACGAAAATACATATATGTACTTGTTACGGTTAAAATTAGGTAAAAAATTCTTTTAACTATTTGTAAATAATTGAGCTAATGATCCATTAACTGTTTTGTTGTAACTCTTTGGATGCGGTGTGGTCCTGTCACTCTATTGCACTTGTTTGAGTAAGGCAGTACGATCAACTTGTTAATTTTTATTCGTGGAAAATAATTGTTGATCAGTAATTATTAAGGCGTATTCAATAGAACCAAGAGCAGGTTTTTTTTTTTTTGGAAAAGTTCTGCCTGCACTCTTTCTATCCATTTAACATAAGCACGCCTGTGAAGTTCCTTACACCTGTTCCTGTGTGACAGGCAACCATAGACGAAAAAATGTAATACTTCATGTACGCAGTGAATTTTTTTATTTATTGCCAGGCAACCATAGACAAAAAAATGCAATACTTCATGGACGTTAAAGTAAAATAAAGAAAATAAATAGTTGCAAAGATTATAATGAGGGCTACTACAATAAAAATCGACGTCAGGTGGCGCCACTGACATAACAGGTCTAAAGAAATGTCAAATGACCGCTTTTTGTTGAAATAAACTCATTGTTTTATCTTTATTATGGACAACTCCAAGGTACAGTGCAATGAAAATTAATGAATTAAGATTAGAACTTAAAAAAAGAGGGGCTAAAACCAGTAGAACAAAAGAAAAACTTGTCCAAAGGTAAGGTATCTCAAAAAACAAATAATAGGTTGGGGAAAAAGTTTCTTCGCATTTTTTAAGAAAATTCAAAACATTTTTTAATATACATTATTTACATTTATCTAAAGTATGTAGGTACCATTTTGTTCGATAACTTTTTGCCATCTTGTAGGTAGGGACATGATCCTATTGCTATATAAATTTTGGGACTTCTGATCAAAATACCGCGACAAGTGGTTTTGGCAGTCCTCTCGTGATGTTAACCTGACAATGCCTAAATAATTCTGAAGAGACCGAAACAGGTGGAAATCTGAAGGTGCAAGGTCAGGAATTAACACCTCGGCGGATGCATTAACACCTCCCAGCCAAACTCTCTTAATTTTTGCTGAGTGGCTAAAGATGTGTGAGGTCTAGCGTTATCATGATGAAAAACCACACCCCTTCTGTTGATTAATTCCGACCGCTTTCTCTCAACTTCTTGCTTCTTCTCATCAGTTGTTCGTAGTAGAGTTCAGAATCGATGGTCCTGTTTATCACCAGTTATCAGCTTCTTCAAAAATGGTTCGGTTTCATTATGTCGTAATAAAGAATCACAAATAAGTACACGATTCATTAGGTTTCTTTCAGTGAGCTCGTGAGGTACCCAAATATCGAGCTTTTTTGTGTACCCAGTTTTCTTTAAATGCGCCAAAACTGTTTTTGGTCAATTCCCAGTTCTTCAGCTACGTCGTAACTACTGATATGCCGATCTTGCTCCACTTTTTCAAAAATGGCATCCATTTTATCCGTAATAGGGCGACCAGAGCGACGTGCATCTTTGACATCAAAATTTCCGGATTGAAAACGCTTAAACCAAATTTGTGCTACTCTCACAGACACTGCACTGGGTCCATAAACATCGCAAATTTTTTTCGCGGCTTGCGTTGCATTTTTACCTTTTTTGTAGTAAAATTTTAAAATGTATCGAATTTCTTCATTAGATTCACTCATCTTGACAGTACGAAAAACAAATGAAAATCACACATTTTCCTAATTTGAATTTGGAATTATGTTCTTTAAAATTTAAACTTTCAATGATACCAAAACCAGCCAGAAACAAATAGTATAGCCAAAGAGATTTTATTTTAAGTTCATACATACTATAATGCGAAAAGACTTTTTCCCCAACCTAATATATTACTATTTGAAAACAAGTTCTAAGGAAGCTTATAAATATGTGTTTTGAATTGTAGGCTTCAAGATTGCAAAATAAAAACATCGAACTTCTATATAATCTAACCTGCAAACTTTTGTTTGATGTTTGAGTTTGACAGATCCCTTCCTAGCTAGTGGCGCCAACTGGTGGCCCTTAAAGTAGACCCCATTGCGTAAAACTCTAAGGGCCTTTTTCACGATGTCCGAATATTCACTACTCACCGAATAAATTCAAAACTGGAACATTTTTTAATTTATTCGGTAAGTAGTGGCTATAGTGTGGTGAAACAGGCCTTTACAATGGCAAATACCGTTCACTTTGACAAGTAAACAATATGTTTACGCTGTCGACCAGATTAATTTTTCAAACTTCTGAAGCAATGCATTATGAATTTACTTCAAGATGATTGTGAATATGTAAGTTACGCAATGCGGGGTGCTGTTTACAAAGTTTCAACTTTATAAGCCGAGAGAAGGATGTGAAGCCCGTATTACAGAACCTCATTAAAGACTCAATCATTACTTAAAACTATTTTTGACCAATCAAATGGCTTTAAACTAATTTTAACTGCTTGAGTATAGAGTGAGGTTCTGTAATACGAGCCTTAGGCACCTGTCCCACCGCTGACGAGGAAGCGACTAGTTACCGAGTAATTTCTCGCTTAAGACATAATGTAGATTCCGTATCAGTAAAAGAGATACATATACGAATAGTTGATCGCTGATTGTTCACATTGCCAGCGAGAACTCTCTCTCCACTAGTTTGTCGCAGCGACAAGAGGTATAACAGAAAATACTCGCTTTGCGACCCTCGTTTGTTGGGCAGGACCATGAGGACACTCGCTGAGAGACTCTAGGTTGGTACATACGCATAGCAGAAAGTGTCTGGGCAGTCAATCTACTCATCGCGCTCACATAATCAGTGCGGCGAGTAAGATGATTACCCAGTAACTCTGGCATCCTAGCTACCATAGGCCAGCGACAAAACTATCCGAACTCGCTGCTTGTTGGGGTTCCCTCTATCTGGCAGAATCTTGATGCTCTTGATGTTAATTTGGCATAACACACTTGGCATAATCTTCTAACGAATATTTTTAAGGCATAAAAAATATATTTAATATAATTATTGTTTGGTAGAATGTTTATTGTCCAAATTTACGATGGCATACTTTCAAGATGGCAGAATTTTATTTGGCTTAATTACCTTTGGCAAAGTTAAAATTCCGCATCATTTCGTTTAGCATAACGTTTATATTAGAATTTTAGAGCGACGATTATTTGGTACAATTTTACTTGCCATACTATGAAGATGGCAGAATTTCATTAGGCATTCATTAGGTAGGCATATTGCCTTTCTATAAAATAGCATTTTTAACCTTAAATTAAAATTAAAACATTGGTTTAAAAAGTCAATGTGCCACAAAAGTTAGTGACAGAAACGAATCGCTGCAAAACCGACTCCACGCAGTCTTGTCTGCCCTACCCTAGAGTGTAATTTAAGCCCGCGTAGGCGCGGAGGGGCGAGGCGGCCCGCGAGCTGAGAAGCAGGTGTTTTGTAACAGTCGCCGCCGCGGCTGTGCCAAAGCTGTGGTGGTGAACGAACCATCTGCGACGACAAGCTCGCGTGGACCGCCGGAGCCCCGCAGCGCCAGAGCCGTGACGTAAACCATACCTGCTGCATGTTGCATGCTCGCTTGCATGCTGCATGCATGGTGTATGCTTGTTTGCATGTTTGCATGCTGCATGTGTTAGATATATGTAATTATTATGCGTCTAATATTCATTGATTCCGGAAGTTAGTTCGGCTGTGATTAAAATCATCGAATCATTGTAAAACAACCTTTAGATTATTAGAATAACTGTTTGTTGGATATTGACATCTGTCACATTTACGAAGCTTGAGACCAATGTAGAAGTATCTAATTTGATTAGTTATTGTGTTTACAAAATATACCACTCTTAACTTGTCAAATTCGTACAGATGTTATTACTATAAATAACTAAATAATATTTGATAGTAACTGTAGTATATCTTAGAATTTATATTGCTATTTTAATATAATAGGTTGTTTGAAACAATTGATACAATACAGTCAGTTGATGTTTGATGGGAAGGGATAAATGGAAGGGGTGGAAGGATATAAAAAGGATTGTAATGACATTCTCGAGGCAGTTGCTCAGTGGATGTTGAAGTGGCTAAGTGCTAGTGCCGTTGTGATGTGAAATATATCTACCAGGTGTCATGTAAGTTACGTAATTTCATATTATACCTTAAATATTGTTATTATGTTGCTATTATTCTGAGTGATAGAATTAACTGTTTGAGATAACTATAAATTGTGAAAATATAAGAAATGTGTTGATAGAATACTATAATACTGTTTCCATGGAGTTTCTTGTCCTTCTTCTCCATGAAGACCTAGTTTTGCGAACGGACAATAGATTTCTCATTAAAGATGAATAATTATTGACAAGCCTAATTGAAATAATAAATATCTAGTCTTGTCTTTTCTGTGCTTTTCTTTATGAAATCCTTCCCTTACACACCATGTTCATAATACTTTCATACACAATAAATAACCAATAACCATTCTGACATTTAAGACTTGCTATTTGCGTAGTAGCTATATATACGCTTATAATTATATATTATATCAAATCTAACATCAGAAGTGGGATAGTGCTCAGTCTCACATAACATATTTCTAATGAATTTTATTTTGCTATTTTCATGATCAACGTTGGAGCAATCGTGTTCTGCTGGAAACCATTGGTAACGGCGGGTCGTTGACTCAACCCTCATCATAACGATGAAAACATGCTGAGAATTGTATGGTCGACAAAAAAAAATGCAAGTTTTCACGGAAAATTAATTTAAGATTTTTAATATTATTGCTCTGTTGATCACAAATTAATTTAAAAAATGGCTTTGGAGGAAACTTTACAAAATTGAAGTTGGTAATGTCATAAACTAAATGAAACATAATTGTATTTTTATATTATGAAAGAAATAGCGAATATCACATAACTTGCTGATAAACAAATATGACAAGGTTGAAGGTTATTAATAATCAGCTTTATTTTATTATTTTTCACTTTCAAAATGCTTACTAATAGTATTGTTAAAATAAACTTCTATTTTTGTCGAAACTGATCTGTGTTTCTTGATAATTTTAATTTGGCTTATTATTGTAACCTTTTACTAAAAAGTAAGGTACCAACAGAGTTACCATATTAAATATTTGCAATTATTTAATAGAAAATGTAATAAGGATGATCAATACAATTTGCAATGATATTGTCAGGTTGACCGAGCGGTATATTGTTTTGATTACTTATTTAATTAATACAAAAAGAGCTTGTCTTGACTGTTGTCTGGCATTCACTGACTGCGGGTGATTGAGCTTCACCGACGGCGGGTGTTTGGCCACATACAGTAAGATGTGATTAAGTTTCACACTATTGTTTTTGTATAATGATAATTATCTTGTACTTCGAGATCGAAATACATGTTAGTATGGCCGTATTAGATAATTGTAATTAGCTGACTGTGACTATGACTGTGAGTGTTTCCGCTGGTCGGTCATTTGCTTGGTGCAAGTCTATCCCACTAGCAGCGGGTGGAGGGGACTTGACATGTCTAGGCAATTGGCAAAACAAAACAAAAGTGACAATGACAATGACAAAACCAAAGTAAATTACAATTGTAGAAAAACGGTATCTAATGTACTTCGAGAGCGAAGTACTTGTCAGTATGGCCGTGTTAGATAAATGTAATTATTATGCGTCTAATATTCATTGATTCCGGAAGTTAGTTCGGCTGTGATTAAAATCATCGAATCATTGTAAAACAACCTTTAGATTATTAGAATAACTGTTTGTTGGATATTGACATGTCACATTTACGAAGCTTGAGACCAATGTAGAAGTATCTAATTTGATTAGTTATTGTGTTTACAAAATATACCACTCTTAACTTGTCAAAATCGTACAGATGTTATTACTATAAATAACTAAATAATATTTGATAGTAACTGTAGTATATCTTAGAATTTATATTGCTATTTTAATATAATAGGTTGTTTGAAACAATTGATACAATACTGTCAGTTGATGTTTGATGGGAAGGGATAAATGGAAGGGGTGGAAGGATATAAAAAGGATTGTAATGACATTCTCGAGGCAGTTGCTCAGTGGATGTTGAAGTGGCTAAGTGCTAGTGCCGTTGTGATGTGAAATATATCTACCAGGTGTCATGTAAGTTACGTAATTTCATATTATACCTTAAATATTGTTATTATGTTGCTATTATTCTGAGTGATAGAATTAACTGTTTGAGATAACTATAAATTGTGAAAATATAAGAAATGTGTTGATAGAATACTATAATACTGTTTCCATGGAGTTTCTTGTCCTTCTTCTCCATGAAGACCTAGTTTTGCGAACGGACAATAGATTTCTCATTAAAGATGAATAATTATTGACAAGCCTAATTGAAATAATAAATATCTAGTCTTGTCTTTTCTGTGCTTTTCTTTATGAAATCCTTCCCTTACACACCATGTTCATAATACTTTCATACACAATAAATAACCAATAACCATTCTGACATTTAAGACTTGCTATTTGCGTAGTAGCTATATATACGCTTATAATTATATATTATATCAAATCTAACACATGCATGGTGTATGCTTGCTTGAATGGTTGCATGCTGCATACTTGCATGTAATGTGATAATGTGATGTGATGCATGTAATATGTAATGTGATAGATGAGACTTTCGATTATTATAGACATGAAATATATGCCAAAAGATGATTGTAAGTGTATATGTATATGATAGTTCCGCCTTTTAATGACTATCGATATGAAATGTATGCCAAAAGACGATTCTGACTGGGAACTTTCTGCGATATAATGATTCTACATTTTAATTATTCAATCAATCTGCCTAGCCTTTTCCCAACTATGTTGGGGTCGGCTTCCAGTCTAACCGGATGCAGCTAAATACCATTATTTTACATGGAGCGAGTGCCTATCTGACCTCCACAACCCATTAACTGGGTAATACTTGGTAAGACTGATTGTCAGACTTTCGGGCTTCTGACGACCCGTAACGACTGCCAAAGATCCACGAATGACAGCCGGGACCAACGGCTTAACGTGCTTTCCGAGGCACGGAGGAGTCTCGGTATGTAAAGATGGTCACCCATCCACGGACCAACCCCGGCAAGCGTAGCTTAACCTGATGGATCGACCCGTGCGGCTGTTATTACTTTGCCACGAGCTTCTCTCCTCTCTACTTTTTAATTATTCATTATGCCTAAAAATTATTCTGACTTACAAAATTATGAGTTTTGAATGTAACATGATAAATGAGTGTTTGCCAAACGATTTTCTGCGAAATGAAGTTTATGCTATCCGCTTTAAGCAATATTAAATCATGACATAAAAAGTTTTGCTATAAAGGTTAGACCACTGCTTGTTGCTCGCCAACTCGTTTTTAGTTGTTAGCTCTACTCGCTTCTCGCTAATCGTCGGTCGTGGGACAGGTGCGTCCGTGTGGTCGAGGCCTTAATCCTTATTTATGTCGGCGCATCCTTAATTGTAATAACAACGGTAATTAACAAATCGATACAGAGAAATCGTATGGATTATATTTATGAGTTTTTTGCACGTACGTATTCGTTTCAGTTCTGACTCAACATGGACAGGATTACGTTTTATGTGAACAAGGATAAGTGTTCCGGTAAGTGGTGATATACAGAGCTTGTACCTCTTTCTTGCCTTTATTTGCCAGCTTGAGTGGAGATTCGCAAGAGAAAACGTAGTCGGAGGAAGGACGTGTTCTAGTGAGATACTGGTTGGGATCTTGACCGTACTTCCGGGATTATCCTGATAGCTATGGAATATCTCTCCACATCTCATAAGCACCTCAGTACATGTTGCCCCCTTGTCGCTACGTCATTATGTGCTAGCGACCGTATTCGGGGGCCCATTATTGAGTGTCCAAATCACCCCCCGCAATTTTATCTGTGTATTTGTATGTTTTACGCAAAATATTAGTCAAACAGGCCCATATCGACGCAAGAAAGCAATCTTGTAGTATCTCGAAAACTTGGACTTTAAACTAAAGCCAAAAAACTATTTCAAAAATTAATAACTCGTAAACTAGCTAAATTAGAGAGGTCATTTTTGGAACACGTATTTCTTATAGTGAAAACAAAACAAAAATATTGAAAAAAAAATTATTGATGAGTGAAATTTATCAGATGCCACTAATGATAGCATCCTAAAGTTAAGTTTAAGTTAAGTTTTATAGTAGTTAAAGCAATTGGTATTTCAATTTCAAGCAGCAATGTCGCTGCATCTTGGTAACTTGGTAGGTAACTTATGGCACAACGAAATAGCTTTAAAATTCAAAGTTACAACAAAATTGTAAATCTATCAATTGTGCTGTGTTATTTAAAAATTGTTGATTTTATGGTAATAGGTTGGGGAAAAAGTTTCTTCGCATTTTTTAAGAAGATTCAAAACATTTTTTAATATACATTATTTACATTTATCTAAAGTATGTAGGTACCATTTTGTTCGATAACTTTTTGCCATCTTGTAGGTACGGACATGATCCCATTGCTATAGAAATTTTGGGACTTCTGATCAAAATACCGCGACAAGTGGTTTTGGTAGTCCTCTCGTGATGTTAACCTGACACTGCCTAAAGAATTCTGAAGAGACCGAAACAGGTGGAAATCTGAAGGTGCAAGGTCAGTACTATACGGCGGATGCATTGACACCTCCCAGCCAAACTCTCTTAATTTTTGCTGAGTGGCTAAAGATGTGTGAGGTCTAGCGTTATCATGATGAAAAACCAAACTTCTTCTTTTGATTAATTCCAGCCGCATTCTCTCAACTTCTTGCTTTAATCTCATCAGTTGTTCGCAGTAGAGTTCAGAATCGATGGTCCTGCCTGGTGGTAACAGTTCATAATGAATAATGCCGTTCCAATTCCACCACACACACAGCATCACCTTGTTGCGAGTTAACCCGCGTTTCGCCACAGTCTGTGAAGCCTGACCGGCCTTTGACCACGACCTTTTTCGCACGTTCTTGTCGTACGTGATCCACTTTTCATCACCAGTTATCAGCTTCTTCAAAAATGGTTCGGTTTCATTACGTCGTAATAAAGAATCACAAATGAGTACACGGTTCATTAGGTTTCTTTCAGTGAGCTCGTGAGGTACCCAAAAATCGAGCTTTTTTGTGTATCCAGTTTTGTTCAAATGCGCCAGAACTGTTTTGTGGTCAATTTCCAGTTCTTCAGCTACGTCGTAACTACTGATATGCCGATCTTGCTCCACTTTTTCAAAAATGGCATCCATTTTATCCGTAACAGGGCGACCAGAACGACGTGCATCTTTGACATCAGAATTTCCGGATTGAAAACGCTTAAACCAAATTTATGGTTCTCTCACAGACACTGCACTGGGTCCATAAACATCGCAAATTTTTTTCGCGGCTTGCGTTGCATTTTTACCTTTTTTGTAGTAAAATTTTAAAATATATCGAATTTCTTCATTAGATTCACTCATCTTGACAGTACAAAAAACAATGAAAATCACACATTTTCCTAATTTGAATTTGGAATTATGTTATTTAAACTTTCAATGATACCAATACCAGCCAGATACAAATAGTATAGCCAAAGAGATTTTATTTTAAGTTCATACATACTATAATGCGAAAAGACTTTTTCCCCAACCAAATATTTGCAACACTTAGAAGTATGTTTTGTTGAATAAGTTTAGAAAAAGTCGTTATGATACGGCGTAGTATCATAAAAAAAGCATCGAAGGAAAACTTTACTCAGACCGTCCGACGCAGTATTTTTTCTGATTTTAATGAAGCAAAAATTTTTTTGCCGTGTTTCATGATGCAACAAGATCGCTTTCCAGCGTCGTTGAAGTCTTTCCCTAATTCTAGATAACCAGTTCATTGTAATTACCCAAACCCGTAAAAAATCGTTTAACAGTCCTCTGCGAGTTGGCTTCGGCCCTCATACTTCTTTCAAAGGATAGGGACCCCAGAGTCCCGAGAATTATAAAGAGACGAAAAAATAATAATAACGTTCATCAAAAAATAAGAATACGGTATGAGACATGTCCATGTTGATGATCGTACTACTAAAGTATAATTTAGAAGAAATAATGATGAATATGATGATATGCTATTATGATGATGTGTATGTATGAAGAAGACAGTTTGTGCTAGAAAATCGCCCGCTTCCTCTGCCACCAATCCCTCGGAACACGCGCGCGGACTGAAGGCTTAAGCAAACCAAAATAATTAGAAAACTGGGTGAAATCAAATAATATCTTTATCTATAGAAAATAGAAATATAAAAAAGGTGCAAAAAATAAAAAGACAAAAAAAAATGAAAATCATTGTCTTCCTCATTGGTCCAGTGGTCGGATACACTGTTAACCATGAGGTCCTATGGGTTTCCTGGGTAAAGTGTTATTGGGTTTTCCATTATCATCTTCAGTAGAATCTGGGTTTGTGCCCGGTTTATGGCAATTGGTTTACTGCAATAAATGACTTACAACAGTAGGTGCTGGTTAAATGTGAGTGTACACTTCTGCCTTCCACTTCTGGAAATACTGGCCATAGTGGCATGATGTTACATTATGTCAATTAAAGTCAAATTTTGATCAATTTCATCTATACCCAGTGGGTTCCGAAGTGGACTCGGATACGTCCCTGAACGACTACATCCGGAACCACTTAAATCTTCGTGGCACCAAATACATGTGCAAGGAAGGTGGTTGTGGAGCCTGTGTGGTGGCAGTCACCGTCAGCGACCCGCATCCCAGGACGTTCTCTGTCAATTCTGTAAGTATACACCTTCATAGTGTATGTGGCAACAGGAAGGTGGTTGTGGAGCCTGTGTGGTGGCAGTCACCGTCAGCGACCCGCATCCCAGGACGTTCTCTGTCAATTCTGTAAGTATACACTTTCATAGTGTATGTGGCAACAGGAAGGTGGTTGAGGAGCCTGTGTGGTGGCAGTCATCGTCAGCGACCCGCATCCTAGGACGTTCTCTGTCAATCCTTTGAGCATACCTAATTTTCTTATGGCTTTGCTCAAAATTTGAGGAGACATAGTAAAGTCAGAGAATCTTTTTGTTAATATTATGAACTTTTTTGGTTACTATGCTGTATGGAGTGTTTTTGTGCGACATGAAGCGAGGGAGCGATTTTATGAAGATTCCAAGAGTTTTTAAGGCTATTGTGGAGCCTCGAATTTCTTTATAACTGTCTATTGACATCAACTTCCAGTTTATTTTTAGGTTTCCGTACCTCAGAATAAAAAAAACGGAACCCTTATAGGATCACTTCGTTGTTCTTCTGTCTATCTGTCTGTCTGTCAAGACCCTTTTTCTCAGGAACGCGTTGAAATGAAATGAAATTTTTAATTGCAATAATTGTAGTACATTACAGATGGTCGGATTTTTAAAAGTTTCTAATACAGTTAGCTAAAACTAGCATGCAAACTAATAAATTAATGAAGCTAATAAAATTAAAACATAAATCATAGTTATTAAATAAAGATAATAATGTCAATAATTTATCAAATTATAAAAAAAAATTAAATTATTTAATTATTAAAATGTCAGTGTCACTCTTTAAAATTTAGGTACTCATTCACAGATAATGATTGTTCTACAAGCCATTTGAATAACGCTGTTTTAAATCGATTGATTGGCAGTTCCATAAACGATTTTGGTAATTTATTAAATAACCTTATAACCTTTGGAAAGCAACTTCTGTGATACAATTGGCTTTTCATTGGAAGAATAGTTGAAGTATCAAGTTGAAATTAATATAAAATACGTAAATCTACGGTCCCTTGTAGCTCTAAAAAAAATCAAGCTTCTAAGTCAACGCACTATAAAAATACGGCCATTTATGCTAAATATTTTGGTAGGTACTCGCAAATAAATCAAAACCTATAGGGTACTTCCCGTTGACCTAGAATAATGAAATTTGGCAAGAAGCAAGGTCTCGCAGCACTATCAAAGTAAAAAGCCCTAAAATCATTCATTTGTAGTTTCATCGCATATTTTCTTTTATTTTTGCGATTACAAACTTTCATTCACCGTTTTGTAATTTAGCATGTCAATTTCACAACCTTTATTTATGCCTAGTTTCCTTGACATATATTCATGTAGGCGGGTTGTACACGATTTGACGATGTTTTTCGCATCCAGTCTGTCCCAGCTATGGGGTTGACCTGAGGAACCTCCCACACTACGCTATAAAATTATACACCGAACTAATTTTCACGGCTTTGACTATAAAATTATGTTTTAATCATAGATTTTTACAGCGGACTGTGATTAGTGTGGAAACTGGAATGTCAGGATGTAATTAACATTAACGAATTGATAAAGGCAATTAAGCAATAAAATTTTAGCTATAATTATTACTAAACTATTTAACACTAGCTTCTACCCGCGACTTCGTCCGCGTGAAATTTCTTGCTCCCCCGTCCCATCACGTCGCATCGCATCGCCCGTATGCGCGCTATTACTTAGTTTTCGCTTAGTGTTCTTTCTGACTTGTTTTCTTTTTGGTCGGCTCCTAAGGGTTCTAGTGTGATATTAAATAGCATATAACCTTCCTGAAGAATTGGGCAATCAATTGCAATAAGAATTTTTCAAATCCGACTGGTAGTTCCAGAGATTAGCACGTTCAATCATACAAAAAACAAACACTCTTCAGGTGTATTATTAGTATAGAGAGATATGGATTGAAAAACAACATGCTCTAACTCACTTTCAAATTCAAATTCATCTATTTGCTGCTGCTTCATAGCAACTATGTTTAATTTATAATTTAGTTGGTTTTAGTTTTTATATTTTTATTGCGGACGCTTTTTAACGTGCACGTATTTTTAAATTGTTCTCACATGTATATTTTCAACATGAACGATGTAACCAATATTTTGTAAAAATATTTTGATTTATAAGAGTGTCCGTGGAGTTTCTTGCTCGTTCTTCTCCATAGGGACCTACTACGCTTTGGAATGGGCAACTAGCTTCATTTTTCTGACTGACCGTCTCCTTGACAATTCAAAACTGCCTGTAATTGGTTTATTTGAAATAAATGCTTTGAGTTTGAGTTTATTCCCTTTACAATGCGAGCTGACCATCTGCCCCCGCCGACTTTCAAAATTAAAGCACACTTGTGTTCGATGCCTGCCCCTAACTGCTGTTGTCTATACGTTACCAGAACTCCCTTTTTTTTGTTTTGTGGATGGGAAATCATAAATGACTTCTCCCGCTCTGGGCGGAGCGGCAGGGCGTGTCATACTTTTACTGACTAAAATCCACCCGTGTTCCTTCAGTTGCCTGAGCCAGATCCACGGTATCTAACACGTGACCCTGGCAGGCATCGGCCCAATCAGACCCCATCATACCAGATCCCCCTGCGTTAAATATTTGGGCGTACATCAGAGTTTCCGTTGGCATAAACAAATTGAATCTGTCACTACTCGAGCTCGAAGACTCACATTTAAATTTAACTTATCGTTCTTTCAGTTTTTTTTATATTTGCTCGGCTCATAAGGGTCGTAGCATGATGCTAGCCTATAACCATCTTCGAGAATTGGGTTACCAAATGCAAAAAGATTTTTTCAAATCCGAGTTGTAGTTCCAGAGTTATTATTTTTGTTCACAATTTAGAGGATTTTATTTTTTTGTGCGGAACCCTAATTATTTTTAAAAATGAAAGTAGCTTTAGTTACTCCTTTTAACATCAGCTATCTGCCAGCGAAAGTTCCGTCAAAATCGGTCTAGCCGTTTCGGAGATTAGCCGGAACAAACAGCTCAGACAGACCGACAGACGAAAAAAAAATGTTTTATTGTTAAGTGCCTTAAATATTTTCAGTAAAAATCTGATATTTTGACTTATTTATTTGTAGATATAGATCAGATAAAGAGTAGAATTAACCGATTACTGAAAGTTGGCCGTATCTATTTTTTGAAGTTGGAACCAGTTCACTTGTGAATATGCCTCAGCCAGGACTTTTTTCTTCGTCAACACCGCGATTCCCCGCTACTTTGCCAATCCTTATATGTTGCAGTAAGACGTACCTATCTCTTCGTTAAGACGTGATGATGATGTTATTAGGTTTATAACGCTGAATTAAGTTGTAAATCCAAATTCAACAATAACCGATTACAGGCCCATTTTTTCTCAGTGCCTAGTATCAGTGACGTCATGCCAAGACTGGGAGGTGACCACGATAGAAGGGATTGGCGACCGATCGCGAGGGTACCATCCGGTTCAGAAGACCCTGGCGGAGTACAATGGCACCCAGTGTGGGTACTGCAGCCCAGGGTTTGTGATGAGCATGTACAGGTTAGTGCAGTTCTGGGAACAGGTTGGGAACTTGGATGTGTTCGTTCCTAGTCTATTTAAAAATAACATTGATCTCAGAATTAATTCTGGACACACTATGTAAACAATTTTTTATATGAGAAAAGATAATATTTATTTATTTATTACTTAAACATTTTATTTATTTATAATACAAATAGGACTAATACTATATATATGAAACCAACTGAGGCGACAGACGTTGTCCTATTCAAATAATTCATACAAAACTCCCAAAGAAAATGTACTTTCAGTTTTCCCGAATTATCCAATTTTCCCAGCAACTTTACTTTCCGTAAAAACCAGGTTCGGACTATTAAAAACATTTTAAAACAAAAATTTTCAAAATCAGTCAAGCCGTTCTGCAGTGATGCGAAACAACGAATAGCATTTCATTCTTATAATATAGGCTTGGGTGGCCTGATAACAATAACATTGCAATAATAACGACATATAAAAAAACTTGGTACTTAGTGATATTTATTCTGGTTACAGTCAACTATTGACAGCGACAAAATGATTGTTAAATGTTTTTCAGTCTTCTAGAAGCAAACCATTATGACTTAACTCAGTATGAGATAGAAAATTCCTTTGCAAGCAACACCTGCAGATGCACGGGTAGCAGGCCAATCCTGGACGCATTCAAAAGTTTCGCCAAAGACGCTCCAAAACCGCAACCAAAAATTAAAGACATAGAAGATCTAAAAATCTGCAAAGACAAAGAAGATTGTCGCAAATGTGATAAAAACTGGTGTATGGTTAACCAGAGTGATGCAGAACCTCCTCAGATAAAGAAGATTGATCTTAAAGATGGTCATGTATGGTATAGGGTTAATGAAATTGTCGATATATTTACTGTGTTGGATTCTGAGGGATATGAGTCTTATATGTTGGTTAATGGTAATACGGGAAGAGGTGAGTGAATTAAAATATCTGTTGAATCATCATCTAAACCTAAAACATATCATCATATTTATCATCATCATCACTTCAGCCGAAAGTCGTCTAGTGCTGGACCCTCCTCCAAGCGTCGGTCATCAACCGGTCCTCTATCCAGCGGTGCATATAAAAATACTAACTTCTGCTACTTACTTTTCAGGTGCTGTCCCAATTTTAGTTTTCCCAAAGGTTCTAATAGACATCAAGCCAATAAAGGACCTCAAAGGACATTACTTAGATCAGAACTTGGTGTTCGGTGCTGGTATAACCCTGACTAATCTTATGGAGTTGTTCAAGAACGTATCTCAAGCGCATGAGGAGTTCCAATACCTTTACAAGCTTTATGAACATTTAGACTTGGTCGCTCATATACCTGTTAGAAATGTAAGTTTGCATTGGATGCATAATTCCCTTTTTTAGGGTTTCGTAACTCAAAAGGAAAAAAAAACGGAACCCTTACAGGATTACTTCGTTGTCCATCTGTCGGTCTGTCAAGACCCTTTTCCTCAGGAACGCGTGGTATCAAGTTGAAATTAATATCAAATACGTAAGTCTATGGTCCCTTGGAGTTCTGAAAAAATCTAGCTTCTAAGTCAACACAAAAAAAAAAAAATACGGCCATTTAAACGACATATTTTCATATTCGTAAGTAAAATAAAACATATAGGGTACTTCCCGTTAACCTAGAATCATGAAATTTGGCAAGAATCAAGGCCTCACAGCACCAGTGAAAGAAAAAGTCCGAAAATTGTTCATTTGTAATTCTATCACATAAAAAGTTTTTTTCGCTCTTACTGCAAGTTAGGCCATGGGGTCCGAAGCAATTGACACCTTCACCACAATGGCACGATGCGATGCGGAGCCACGCAAGGAGCACCCCCCTTTTTCTACTTGTACTTTTGCTTTATACACATTTCATATGGTTTCAGATTGGTACTGTTGCTGGAAATCTAATGACGAAACATCGTATGCCAACATTTTCCTCGGATATTTTCCTGTTATTTGAAACTGTCCGAGCCACTTTGGTTATTGGTAAGTGAATAAATTTCAAGCGAGATTATCTTCACTGATTGCAAATACAGTTACCCAATCATCATCATCATTTCAGCAGAAAGACGTCCACTGCTGGACATAGGCCTCCCCCAAAGCACCGCCACTTCGACCGGTTCTGTGCTTCCCGCATCCAGCGGATTCCTGCGGCCTTTACAAGGTCATCGGTCCACCTAGTGGAAGGCCTTCCAAAGTTATGTCTTCCGGTACGCGGGCGACCTTTCGGCCCCATTGGCCATCTGTTCTGCGAGCAACCTGCCCTGCCCACTGCCACTTAAGTTTGACAATTCTTCGGGCTTACCTTGGTTCTCCTGCGGATCTCTTCATTTCTGATTCGATCACGTAGGGGAACTCCAAGCATAGCCCTCTCCATTGCCCTTTGGGTGACTTTTAGCTATCTAATAAGGTCCATTGTGAGCGACCACGTTTCAGTGCCGTAAGACAACCCTGGAAACACTCACTGGTCAAAGACTTTCGTCTTGAGACACTGCGGTATGTGAGACGAGAAGATATCGCGAAGCTTCCTGAACGCTGCCCAGCCGAGTCGTATTCGACGATTGACCTCTTTCTCAAAGTTGGACCTATATAACTGGACAGTTTGTCCTAGGTAAACATACTTGTCCACAACACCGAGTGTAGTGTCTCCGATGTTTATGAGAGTGGGTACTACATGGGCATTTAACATGACCTTTGTCTTATCCATATAATTTTAAGACCCACTCTTTCGGAAACTCTACTGAGGTCATCGAGCATTCTACCGAGCTTCTCCAAAGTCTCAGTCCAGTCCATGACTACTATATCGTCAGCAAACCGAAGTGAGTGAGTTACTCTATGCTCATGCGCAATTTATTAATTTTACTGATGTAAAAAATTTTAGTACACAAAGGATTAACAGTGGAGGTGACTCCGGAGGAATTCCTAGCATTGGACATGACAGGAAGAGTAATAACTCATGTGAAGATACCGCCGTATTCTCATCGTTACCAGTTCGTGTCCTTCAAGGTATTTAAGAACTAAAGTTTTAATCGTGATTGGGTTGATTTACAACTGTACAACGACCAATCCTTATAGGACCACTTCGTTGTCCGTCTGTCGGTCTGTTAGTCTGTCAAGACCCTTTTCCTCAGGAACGCGTGGAGGTATCATGTTGAAATTAATATCAAATACGGTCCACGGACCCTTGGAGCTCTAAAAAAATTAATAAACTTAATTAATTAAGCTTAATTAAGCTTTTATGTAAACGCAATAAATAAAATAAGGCCACATACTTGCGACATATAATATTTTGATACTCGCAAATAAATCAAAACCTATAGGGTACTTCTTGTTGACCTAGAAACATGAAATTCGGCAAGTAGCAAGGACATACTCGTACAACACCAGTAAAGGAAAAAGTCAAGTTAATTTTTAGTTTCCGACACGCACATGGCTGGATGTTACTGATTTACACATCTGTTTATACGGATTTTTAGTGCTATGGCTAGTGCTATGAACTTCTGTAAGTGACGAATTCACAACACCTAAAACTGTATTAAATTGTTGTGTGTATAATATGTTTTAGTGAGTAAGTTGTTGAAGTACTTACCATAAGCAATTAATAAATAAAGATTTACAGTACCTAGTTACCTACACGCTTTGTCAAGTAAAATATCAAGATATTTTCAATAAACATCTAAGCAATTTTCAGATCATGCCTCGAGCTCAAAATGCGCACGCTCAAGTAAACGCAGCATTTTTGTACGAGTTTGATGAGCACAAAGAAGATGTAGTCCAATCAGCTAGAATAGTGATTGGTGGACTTTCCGCAAAATTTGTCCATGCGAACGAAACAGAGAAGTTTCTTCACAGGAAGAAGATATTCACCAATGAAGTTCTGCAACAAGCACTGAAGATATTGGAAGGTGAATTGATAGTTGAAGAGATTGCTGGTGAGATGAAACCGGCATATAGGAAGAAATGTGCTCTTGGTTTGTTTTATAAAGTAAGTGACGTACACACGACAGTGCCCATGATCACTAATATTATAATATAATAACATACACCAATGTGATATTATGCTATCTACTTATATTTTACTTCATTTTCAGGGTTTGCTAGTTTTGATTCCCAAACAACGTTTAAAGCCTTGGTATCGGTCAGGAGCAAGAGACTTCAGGAAGACACGACCACTGTCGAAAGGTTCTGAAGTCTATGATACTAACCCCATAATATGGCCAGTCAACGAACCAATGCCGAAGATTGAATCTTTGATTCAATGTGCAGGAGAGGCGAAGTATAGCAATGACCTACCCACTGAACCAAGGGAGGTTTACTGTGCCTTTGTTACGTCAGATATTTGCACTGGTGAGGTGGAGAGTATTGATGCTACACCGGCTTTGGTTAGTGTTACAAAACTTAATAATATAAATATGAAAAATTACGGGTTTATTTATTATCGCTCATGCATGTCCAAATTAATAATTATTTTAAATTTTACTAACATAGATATCAAACTCAAACTCAAAGCATTTATTTCAAATAAACCAATTACATGCACTTTTGAATTATCAATGGGTCGGTCAGTCAGAAAGATGAAGCTAGTTGTCCATTCCAAAGCGTAGTAGATCCCTATGGAGAAGAACGGGCAAGGAACTCCACGGACACTCTTTTAAATCATAATATTTTTACAAAATATTGGTTACATCGGTCATGTTGAAAATATACATGTGAGAACAATGTAGAAAGACGTGCACGTTAAAAAGCGTCCGTAATAAAAAGATAAAAACTAAAACAACTAAATTAAATATTAAAATTAAACATAAGCCATGGCAGCTAAGAGACGACCAGTCCCAACTGACGGCGCCCGTTCACGAACATGACGCATGGATCAGCACCATTTAGCTCAACCATTTTGAAGGGAACTTAATGATCCAACACACACGCCACCACCAGCGAGACATTTGACTGAGCATGACATACTCTCAACCGCCAGGGCACACTCAAGTCAGTGAAAGTCGTACCCAGTAAAAGGTAGCTTAATAGTACGAGCCAATATCGCTCGTACAGCATTTTTACTTATACCTAAGTTTTAATAACCTAATTTAGTCGTAACTTAACAACACAGCGTATCGTACGTCAAGCGTGATTGTGAAACGCAAATATAAGTGCGATTCAATTAAATACCCTTTGAACTAATATCGGTGGTTTTGGTGTTACTCTCAACAAACTTACCATTATCTACAATCGAGGATACTGCGTTGCGGCTAAACCGGCAGAAATCCCCAACATCTTTTTTGGTCCTTCGATACATTTGGCAGTGCTTTGTGTGGTTCTTCTCGGTTGCGTTAGCAAAATCGGCTTGAGTGGCTTGCCACAAGCGGCATCACCCATTTAAGTTGAGACGGTTGCATATAGCGTAACGCGAGAGGGCTGCATCGAGCGTCAACTACGAACCCAGCGGAGACCATCTACGTCTACTGCTGCAAACAACTCTGAACCCACGGGAATCACTTCATCTACGTGCCACCCACCAACAAACAATCTTCAACTGCTACAATGTCGGAAGAATTCTTGGAGCTATTGAACAAACAACAACATAGCTACGAGCAAATCAAGACAATCCATACCAACTACAAAAAGGATTCTGTGGGTAGGAAATCCTTAGATTACCTTAATCAACGCTTGGATGCTCTACAATCGCACTGGGATGAGTTTAAAACAAATAACGACATCCTGAATAAAGGAGAATGGGCAATTTTGTATGGAGCGTGGGCGGTCCGCGGCCAAGGATGATTTTGTTGTTTATTGATGTGGTTTAGTCCTAAAATTACCGTGTAGAAGTTTTATCACTGTGGTGTACTTCTAAACCGGCTAAAATACATTTTTATTTCCGAACACTTTATACAACGTGTAACGTTAAATGCGCAAAACCTCTTAAGGGGTCATTGTACTCATCATTATGAACAACTTTTACTATGGGACCAAAGCTGAAATCGCGAAAAAAAAATCAGTTGTTTCCTACATTTATGTTCGAGTAACTCGTCAAAATGTACTAAACAGCTGATTTTTTTTGCGATTTCAAGATTGGTACCATAGTAAAAGTTGTTCATAATGATGAGTACAATGACCCCTTAAGAGGTTTTGCGCATTTAACGTTACACTTTGTATAGCTTATGCTTATGCTTAGGCTTATGTACAATGCAAAAATAGAAAAGGAAAGTGATTTCTGAAAACAAAACTATTCTAGATAGGCTCAAAGATATTTAATATATAATTATCTATATATTACATTGTTAGTATGAACAATTACCATACTACGTATTACATGTTACATACGATGTAATTACTATAAGTTAGTTAGTTTTACAATACTAAACCACCGATTAATCTGATATTCCATAGCTATAATAATAGTGCCTACTCATCATGCTCTATAATCGCACTTAATTCCGCTGCTGGTAACCGGATATCCTCGGTTTGATTTCTTGCCCAGCCTAAATACCACACCACACACATAACATGTGCGCAGCATCCTATCGTGCGCCTTCCACTCAGACATGAACAATAGTAATGAGCGATAGCTTCCCGGCCGTTCATTTGTCGGTCAATAACAATATATGAATAATAAATCCTAGACCTTACATGTCTAGACTGTATTCTGACACGTAATAACCAAACGTCTTGCTCTGCAATGTAATCGCTAAGACCCCTTATTTGCTGCTCTCGGTACACTTCAATATTATACAAGCCCTGTACTAGGTGCTCAGCATAATAACTGCGGGCTAACTTGACTTGGTACGTACCGAGAGCAAACAGAATAAGATCATCCTCTGTAAGATTTGGGAAATCGTCAAAAACAGGCTGATCACCGGTGATGCTTTGGAACGTTGCTCTTTGTCTGTTTATATTATTACGAACAACATAGTCCGCCAGGTGATTTGGTCGATTCAAGCGGTCGTTTATAATATCCACAAATGTGGCTGCATGTACGCTATCATGTATGGGCTCCTGAAAAGCGTTAATTAGTGCAGCTGCTATTTTAAAGTCTTCAAACATATGGTTTAAAGCCCGATTAAAATAGTCTTGGCGAAACAATTTGAAGTCACGCTTGAATCGACCATTTATTACTTCTACCACCCAGCGGCAAATGGTGACCAATCTAGACCTATTCGCTTGTTCGGTTGTGAGCTGATCTGCACCGCGGTCTTTACTTTCAGGCATATAAGCAGAGTAATGAAATTGTGACAAATCAGGAAGGGCGTCTCTAAACCCACGATCTAGTATAAAT
Organism: Cosmia pyralina; assembly: GCA_946251885.1. Lineage (NCBI taxonomy): Eukaryota > Metazoa > Arthropoda > Insecta > Lepidoptera > Noctuidae > Cosmia > Cosmia pyralina. Next base: position 4,484,039 of record OX276355.1, on the reverse strand, counting down.
ATATCGTTACGACGAAAGAACCAATGAAATGTACCTTCCTCGTCATATAACATTCTTTGTAATATAGTTGCGTCTGAATCAGTAGCTGCGTAGGGTCCACAAACATCTAAAATATAACCATCGCAGCTTACTATAATGAATGGTTTTAAAAGGTTGGAAAACTTGTGTAAACTATACGTATTTCTTTGGAAAGAATAATTGGAACTCTTCTGAATGTAGATGTATGTTCCGTCCATTATCGCTATTGCATGTCTGTCGTCTAATGTTGAATCAGGGTTTCCAAACAAAGCATTCGGTACGTAGAGATTGCGTTCAACGAGCATTCTTCTGTCGACGTGATTGAAACCCAGGTGCCTAGGCACAAACTCGGCAAATAAACAATCTCTTGCGGTTTTCAAATGTCTTTCAAGAGTTCTCCTACTCATTTGAAAGAGCGTGGCAAGTCTTTCGTTGCATTCACCAGTCCGCAACTTCATCAAATAAATGGCTAGAGCAGTTTTGGAATGTGAACTAGACAAGGAAGGCGTTTGTTCCAAAATATCGTAGAATTGTTCTCGACTAAGACCCAAGCGCATATGTACTTCATTGGTGTCCATATTTTCAATATTTTCAAAATCTAGAACAGAGCTTCTTGACACAGCTTCTTTCATAAGACCCATCATGTGTAAGAAATGAGTACTATTAAAATCATGTCTTAGAATTGGACTATCAATGATCTCGTCCCAGTCATTGGACCTTAGATGTGTTTCACATACTCTTGTTTCTTTTGGTATATATAAGTTGGCATCCATAAGAAGTGATATCCGTATATTTTGAGGAATCCGATGACGTGTAGTATTTCTACATCTCTCAAACATACAGACCGCTGCATTGTTAGGCACTCTAGAATACTCATCAATCTGTAGTACACATTCGTGCGAGGCCGGGTTTGGATTAGGCTGGACAGCACGTTGAGCTCGTTGCCAGCATGGTCGACAAACGTATTCCAGACCGTTATATTCAATCTGGAAAAATCATATTAACTTATAAGTAAACTACATACCTAGTGATGTGTAACATTAATAAAAAAATCGTCTGAAGTGTTTTACAGGTAAAATAAAACAAAAGAAATGACTCATGCAAGTCAGCAGGTAGCAAACTGTCGATGTTTCGCAAGTCGTTAGCACATTCCTATTGTTACTGACATTTATTACAGGACGACTCTACTCACTAGAACTCAAAGGTCATGTTTCGCTGTGACAACTGTAGTAATATGTTATTTACTGTTATGTTCGTCCAAGACTATTATTATTAACATTAAAAAAACTTACTTGATGTGGGGCAATAGCTTCAATAATATATTGAGCATTTGCGGCATTTTCCTCAAAAAATGCATGGGTTATCTCGAATGATCTTCTGTTAACCACTGACCGATTGCACAAAACACACACTGGTCGATTTTCCGCCATATTCAACTAAACCCGGTTTGTAAGTAGAATCGAGTCCAAAAACGTATGCCAAGTGATCAATTTAGGATAGGAGTAAACAAAGTCCAGTATGCAAGCAGAGGTCGAAAGGTTTATAGAAGCACAAGGTAAATCGATGAACAATCGCACAGTACACAACGACACAAGCGTAACCGAAGGACTGCGCGGAAGAAGCGCGCGCGCACCGCTTGCCAGTTGCTTTGTTCTTGCTCGAAGCTGATTGGTCCTCCGCTTTAACAGGGTTGCTTTGTTCTTGCAAGAAGCTAATTAGTCTTCCGCGTTAACAGGGTTGCTTTGTTCTTGCTCGAAGCTGATTGGTCCTCCGCGTGAGCAGGTAGTTGAGTCAAACCGGTGGGTTTTGTTGTGTTGATGATAATAAGTGAAAATAACACGTGTCACGACACGTTTTGAAGTAATATTAAAGCATTACACACACTTATAATATAATAATTATGCAAAAATGCTCTATACAATAACATTGTACTGATATTTAAATATCTCTTTTTCTAAATGAAACACAACGTAACGCCCATAGTAAAAGTTATTCCTAACTAACAGTACTTTCATTTGACACTAATTTGAAAACTGGCCGCCGACCGCCCAAAATGCCCATTCTCCTTTGTGTTAACCCAAGGAGGTCATGACTACTTCAAAAACAACGTGTTCAGCATAACATTACAAATGTATGAAGAATCTTTCCAATCAATGACTCGGCTACGAGATCAATTAACAGCAATGAAAGCCGTGGATCCTCGAGCTCCGGGAAACGAAGGATTAGGGGACTTTTCGCAACCTGGACCCTCAAAACAACAAGAAAGTGTGCAGTTCGACACGACGGGGATAAACTTAAACATCCCCGAGGATGCGGACGAGCACTTGTCAACGCTTTTACGTGCTCAAACTTGCAATTTCAACGCTTTGGAACGCGCAATTTCCAAAGTCCACCTCGATGAGTTGAAAGGCGAATGGCAGCTTCAGGAACAACTTCGCATACTACGCGCGAAATGGGAGTCCATTGACAAAGTCCACTGGCAGTTACACTACTTGCTACAAGGAACTAACGAGGATTACGAACAAACATTCGATCACTGGGAAAAGGCCTACGATAACATCAAAGACAACATCAACAAGAAGATGTACGAGACTTCTCATTACGAAAAAACAAACCCAAGAATTGAAGTACCCGAGTTCCACGGTGATTACAAAGACTGGGAATCGTTCAGGGATCTATTCCTCGAAACCATCCACGATAACCCAACTCTCAACAACGCCCAGAAAATGAAGTTTTTGAAGTCTAAGCTGAAAGGTGAAGCTGAAAAACTGATAAAACATCTGCCCGTGAGTGCGGCCAACTATGAGTCATGCCTGAACATCATCCAGCATCGCTACGACAACAAGCGCATACTTTTTAAATCCTATTTGGATACACTTCTCAATCAACCTGCGGTCGATATTCCCACCTTAAACAACTTGAAAAGGCTACACGACACCACGAGAGAGTGTATAAACGGCTTAGAAAACCTCGGCATAGATATACCTGTGTGGGGACCAATCATCGTGTACTTGCTGCAGGCAAAGTTAGATGACGTCACCGACAATGACTATCTCCTGTCGGTCAAACATTCCAGAGAACTACCAGATTTGGAAGAATTCCTCAAGTTCCTGGAGGAGAAGTTCATGGCGTTAACAGGATCCCGCACTAAGAAAAATCCTCAAAAACAAAATAATTCTGGGAATGTTCAAAACAAAAATAGCAATAATTATTCGAATTTCAAATCGAACAAAAATAATGCAGAGAAACGCACAAATACCTATCATGCTGCAATTCGAACTTGCCCGCTTTGCAAAAGTGAACACACGCTGTGGCACTGTCCTACATTTTCAAACATGGATATTACGACACGAAATCAAACTGCAAGTAATCTGAATATTTGCAAGAATTGTCTTGTTAGTCACGAAGAATCGAAATGTACTTCGAAACAAAGATGTCGCACGTGCCGATATAAGCATCATACTATGCTCCACGACGATAATATGAAACGAAATCGTCCTAAATCAACTACGTCAACAACTCCGGAGAGATCATCAAATCACGTAAACGGTGAACAAGAGATCCTCTTAACGACTCTTCAACTCCAAGTAAAAAACAAAGAAGGTGATTACATCACACTTCGAGCGTTACTGGATCAAGGTTCTCAAGTGTCTTTGATCACAGAAAACGCCGCTCAGCGATTGAATCTACCGCGGAGCAAAAGCAATGCCACCGTGACAGGCGTCGGCACTAACATGGGTACGAGCAAAGGAATGATCAAGCTCAATTGCAAATCAATTCACTCAGATTATACATTCCGCACTGAGGCACTGATAATGCGTAAACTGATCAATAACTTGCCGAACTCCACTTTCGACACGAAAAACTGGTCACTACTAGACAACCTCGAATTAGCTGATCCAAGTTTTAACATCTCTGGGCCCACCGATTTGCTTCTGGGTGCAGATATTTACTCGAATGTTATCATGGAGGGAGTACGCAAACAAAGCGACAACTCACTAGTAGCTCAACAGACGAAGCTAGGCTGGATCCTCAGCGGAGCTACAAAGAAGCAGTACAACTGTCTCGTCACGCTCAAAGAGCTGGATACTTTATCTCACTTCTGGGAAATAGAAGACATCCCCTTAGAACTCCAAAACACGAAGTCAGATGAATACTGTGAGAAATACTACTCTCAAACGACAGAGCGATTGGAAAACGGGAGATACGTCGTGAAAATGCCGATGAAACCAAACTTTGAGGAAAACCTAGGCAATTCAAAACCTCAAGCTATCGCTCAATTTCGTCAGTTAGAGAGAAAAATGGCGAGACAAGAACATTTCGCTGCTCTTTACAAACAATTTATACGTGACTATATTGAATTAGGTCACATGAAAACAGCAACAAAGGCCGAGAGTAAACTTCAAGTATACCTACCGCATCATGGAATACTGAGGCCTAGTTCTACGACGAGCAGACTACGTACCGTCTTTAACGGATCTATGAAGACTGACTCCGGCTACAGCTTAAATGACTTGATGGAAAAAGGACCTAACCTACAAAAGGATATTTTAACTCTGATCGTAAAATGGAGGACTTATAAATATGTACTAACGGCGGACATCGAGAAAATGTACCGACAAATCCTTATCCATCAAGATCAACAAAATCTTCAAAAAATTATTTGGAGAGACTCCGTGAACGAACCTCTGAAAGAGATGCAACTCTGTACGCTCACTTACGGCACAAAAGCCGCACCATTCCTCGCCATGCGCACTCTTTCCCAACTAGCTGAAGATGAAGGCAAACACTATCCTTTAGCGCAGAAAGCTTTACAAAATGACTTTTACATGGACGATGTCGTCACGGGGAACCATACTATCGAAACTACAACAGCCCTACAAAAAGAGTTGTACCACTTACTGAAAAAAGGTGGCTTCATCTTGCGAAAATGGGCTACCAACGAGCCTTCTATTCTCAAGGACTTGCAAGAGAAGGAGAAAACTCAAACGAGTAGCTTCAACTTTAAACAACAAGAGTTTAGCAAAACACTCGGTCTAACATGGGACAACTCTAACGATTCATTCCACTTCAAATACGAGCCTCAAAACGATAACAAAACGACAAGATATAATAAACGTAGATTGTTATCAGAGATCAGTAAGGTATATGATCCTCTCGGTTGGTTAGCTCCGATGACCATTCGAGCTAAACTAATCTTCCAAAAACTATGGAGTGAATCCTACCAAAAAATCGGCTGGGATGAAAACGTACCCGAGAACATATCCGAAGATTGGATAAAAATAAAAACTGATTTATTTAACTTAAATAAAATCAATTTACCTAGATGGATCAAAAACGCAAGCAGCAAGTTCGAATTACATGCCTTCTGTGACGCCAGCGAGCACGCTTACGCATGCGTCATCTATAGCCTCACGTTGTTACCAAACGGCGAATACGTAACAACTCTACTAGCCGCAAAAACCAAAGTGGCACCCCTAAACAAGAAAACTACAATCCCTAGGCTCGAGCTATGCGCTGCAGTCCTGCTATCAAGACTCCTAGATAAGATTCGCAGTGTCCTAGAAGACTACGATCTAACGACATCCTGCTGGACAGACTCTAAAGTCGTCTTAGCGTGGATACAAGGAAGTCAAACAAAATATGAGAAATATATTACCAATCGAACTGCACAAATAATAAACATCGTCCCTGCTAAACATTGGGGTTACGTAAAGAGTAACGAAAACCCCGCCGACTGTGCTACGAGAGGTCTCTCACCATCAAAACTTGTCAACTTTTCTTTGTGGTGGGAAGGACCTCAATGGCTTAAGGATCGAGAGCAACAATTATTGGAAACTCAAGAGAGTTACATCACCGACGAGGAAAGCCAAATAAATTGTTATGCAACTAACTCGGCGGAACCCATCGTCAATAAAAATGAATTAGTTGATTCATTAATTGAGGGATATAGCAGCCTCGATCGTGTTACAAGAATACTCGCCTGGGTGATACGTTTCGCTGACACGTTCAAACGCAAGAGGTCAATCGAGTACATTTACCTGCATTTCACAGAAATAAATAACGCATTAAGTGTGATTATTAAATCAATTCAATTGACTTACTTTGAGAGCGAGCGGAAATTTCTCAGTAACGGCGGAAAACTTCCTAAGAGCAGCTCTATTTTGAAGCTCAACCCTTTTTTGGATTCGGAAGGAATTCTGCGTGTCGGAGGGCGTTTAAAACATTCAACCTTACCAGAGGAAGCTAAACACCCCATACTCATCCCATCGGATGGAAGATTGACGAAACTCATTGTAGAAAAGTCCCATCTAGTGACTTTACACGGTGGAGCGAGACTAACGCTAGCTCACACAAGGAACAAGTATTTTATCGTCAGTGGCAATCGAACTGTTAAGAAAATACTACGGCAATGCGTTCGATGCCGTCGATATTCTACATCGAGAACAGAACAACTCATGGGCAATCTTCCTAAAGAAAGGGTAACACCATCAAGACCATTCTTACATACCGGTGTGGACTTCACGGGACACGTCGAGGTGAAAATAAACAAAGGCCGCGGTATAAAAACCAGTAAAGGCTATATTGCCGTGTTCATCTGTATGTCTACCAAAGCGGTACATATCGAGCTGGTCTCGGACATGTCGACGCAAACCTTTCTCGCTGCACTGAAGCGTATGTGTGCTAGAAGAGGCACTCCTAAGTATATGTATTCAGACAACGGAACCAACTTCGTGGGAGCTGCGAAGATACTGAGAGAAGAGTTTTCGATATATAAGACGATACTTTCTTCAGAGTTCTTCAAAGAAATCAATGAACTTGAGATTGAGTGGAAATTCAACTGTCCGCTAAATCCTGCGGCTGGTGGGATATGGGAAGCAGCCATTTGTTCAATGAAAAACCATCTGAAACGGGTAATAGGGCATCAAAAACTTACCTATGAGCAATTTTCGACTCTGCTCACTCAGATTGAAGCCTGTTTGAACAGTCGGCCACTGAGCCCACTATCAGAAGACGTAGATGACCTTGATTACTTAACACCAGGTCACTTCTTAACCGGCGGCCCGATACTCTCACTACCTATCAACGAACCTGAAGATATGAGATCAGTCGACATGCGAAACAACTGGAAACTAATTGAACTCATGCGCCGACACTATTGGAATCGCTGGTCAAAAGAATACTTACATCAACTACAAAACAGACATAAATGGCAACAGAGTAAGGAAAATATACAGAAAGGACAATTGGTTCTTGTGAAGGAAACCAACTTACCTCCAGGCAAATGGGCGATGGGCCGGGTTGTAGAGCTGCACCCGGGCACTGACAGCTTGGTTCGTGTAGTCACGCTCAAAACGCAAAATGGAGAGATTAAACGACCAATAACTAAACTAGCTCCACTACCTGTAAACGCAGATTGTGAGAGTACAGAAAAACTGAAACCGAGTACTGAAATGGTAACTCAAGGCAAACGTAAGCCTTCGTCAAAAACCAAGAATGTGAACAGCCTACTAATGGTCCTACTGGTCGTATTTCTTAACGTATCCTGTGGAATAGCAACCCCTGTACAACATTTCAAAACAACAAACCTGTCAGAAAATCATCCTATCTACTTCGATCCAGTTGGCAACGTGCAAGTAATCCATGATGAATGGAAACTTTTGGTTTACTACAACCTAACAACGTTTTGGGAAAGCACTAAAAAGGTTGAAGAGTTCATCGACCACTTAACCCAGATATGCGCGACAATGCCTTACGAACACTGTCATACAACTTTACATCAATTGAAATTCGATATTAATCAACTGGACGAATACAACCAACTGTTACTGTCTCAACATCAACAGAGAAGTCGCAGGCGCCGAGGCTACATCAACGGCGTCGGTAACATTGCGAGAACTTTGTTTGGTGTCCTCGATAACGAGTTCGCAGCAAAATACGCTCAGGACATACAAAAAATCCAAACAAACGACCAATACCTACTACAGCTGATAAGAAACCAGACACTTATCATCGAGGCAGAAAACAATATTATAAAGAAAAATGAGGACTTTGTTACACAACAAATGAGCATCATTCAACAATATATGAATGAAACGAAACACGATATTGAAGTATTAGAAAACCGTTTCCAGATTATGAAAACAATGAATGACGTCAACGCTGGAGCGCTAACAGCGGGTTTACTTCTCTCGGCTCTCAGAAGAAACCAACAGATGCTCTTAAATGCAATGACAGATATACACAGAGGACATCTAGACATGAATCTCTTCACTCCAGAGCAACTTTCGGAACAACTTCACTGCATAGCCGGAATCATACCTAAGCGATTGACACTGCCTATACAACTAAAACACGGAGAGAGCATTGAAAATATTTACAAATTAATCTATGTCAAAGCCCGTCTCACAGAACAATACCTACTCTTCGAATTGCACATACCTCTACTAAGCGACGACGAATATGCTTTGTATAACAGCATACCTATACATACTCGACGAAGCGCGCATAACCAATGCCCCGTGATCAAGACAATAACAAAGTACATCGGAGTCAATTTTGCAAAAAATACCTACATCCAGATGAGAGAGGCGGATCTTCATCAATGTACAATTTTGGTAACTAATAACTACATATGCCACGCCTCCACGTTGATAAGAAACCTACATGGAGCCACCGCATCTTGTGAGGCAAGAATGCTGAGTCAACATGTAAACTTTAACTGTGATTGGGTACAGCAACCATGCACCGACCAATGGATAAAGTTACAAAAACCTAACCTATGGCTCTATAATTGCATCGAGGAATGCCCAACACGTATAATGTGTGAGAATCAGGTTTCAACAACAATATTAACGAAGACGGGCCTCCTAGCAACAGATCAGGATTGTGTAATACAATACCAAGACACGACAATTTACTCGCAAAATGTGTTTAGTAGTAAAACCAAGATCGGTATAAGTTTGGAAGTCCCGACTATCGATTCCCTGAATGATATGTTGGATACATATAAACACATAGATACCATTCTACCAAAATTAAACATCTCAAATGACCATTCGTTGCTAGATAATCTGATCACAGCACAAAAGAGAGGCGAGCACCTACCGAGTGACTTATCCGTCCACGACATCAGCAATTATACAATAAGCTCACTATTGCTGGTGGGAGGAATCGCTGTCACTATTATAACATGGCGATTGAGAAAACTACTCTGGGTTCCTGCTACCAATCCAGCTTCGACGAAGACTGAGGATATCGAACTACAGGACATGGCCCCCTACGCTGAAGTTAGACGAGGACAATCCGAGAGCGTTCCCGATCCGAAACCAATGACTCACGCGGGGTTCATACTGTAAACAAAGATACCTACCTACTACTTATTGTAAAATGATACCATACTTTATTTCTTGTTACTTTATGTTGCTTATTGTTAATTGCTTGAATATTTTATACTTTATTTTTGTTACTTTTCCTCTCCCTCGGGAGCATGTACGAGCCAATATCGCTCGTACAGCATTTTTACTTATACCTAAGTTTTAATAACCTAATTTAGTCGTAACTTAACAACACAGCGTATCGTACGTCAAGCGTGATTGTGAAACGTAAATATAAGTGCGATTCAATTAAATACCCTTTGAACTAATATCGGTGGTTTTGGTGTTACTCTCAACAAACTTACCATTATCTACAATCGAGGATACTGCGTTGCGGCTAAACCGGCAGAAATCCCCAACAAGCTACATAGTGCTCACACGTGCTATGCAATTATATAATACTAAGAGATTTAATTTAAACAATGCAAAAAATAATCTATATATATCTACCCACTAACACAATATGGACTTTGTATAAACTACTGTGTGCTTGGTCTGAATTAAATATTTTCAATTCAATTCATTTATAAATGTTGCTTTAAATTAAGAGATGTTTAAACGTGCACACTTAATTTTCTTATATACTAGAAAAATTATACGGAGAAATAAATTTTGACCGTCAGCTTGACGGTCGGGGCACAGATAAAGATACTAAAGGTACACCTCTGCCTAACCCGTCGAGGACTACCGGCGTGATTTTATTTTAGGTGTTGATAATCAACGTTAATAATTAAAAAGTATTAAAATGTCACAACAAGATTAAACGAGGTCAAAGGAATAACAATACAGTTATTTACCTCTGATTTTGAATCACAGTGATATATTTTATTCTCATTGCTATGAGTTGCTGTTGGAGGTAAAATAACTGAAAAAGGACTCGTAGCTTTGCTATTAAACTATTTGTGTACATTTTGCAGAGAATACCCGGTGTTTTAGCATTCTTCTCAGCCAAAGACATCCCTGGAAAAAACTCGTTTCTGTCTCAAAGAGTACCTTCTCAATTGGTGCCAGAAGAAGTTTTCGTTGAAAAGTATATTAAGTACTACGATCAACCTCTAGGAGTTATTGTTGCTGAAACAGAAAAACTAGCAAACCGAGCCGCTTTATTGGTCAAAATTAACTATAAAGTAGATAAGAAAAAGCCTGCCTTGACGATAAAGGACGTTAGAGAAAGAGAGCCGGAGCGTATCACATTGTTTTTGGTCTTCCCTGCTAGAGACCGAGGTTTGAACGTGCAGAGAGTTCTCAAGGGTACCGATGACATCTATGCGCAGTACCATTATCATATGGAGACTCACACCACGGTCACCAGGCCAAGCGATGATGGAATAGATGTGGTGGCCAGCACACAGTATTTGGATTCTTTGCATATTGGTCTATCTGAAGTGCTTAATATACCGCAAAACAGGTAAGAAAGATTGAATTTGAATCAGCCAAGGCTATAGTATCAGAAGATTTTATGCATTCCATTGTTTTCTTTAGATATCAATGTAAAGTTTCCTCGATATATTTTCCAGAATAAACTTATCAGTTCCTCGATGTGGGGGTGCTTATGGGGCGAAGATATACCGTGCCAACCACATAGGAGCCGCATGTGCCCTAGTCACCTACAAAATGGACCGACCCTGCCGATTTGTGATGAGCATTCAAGCTAACATGAGAGTGGTCGGTAAACGCCTGCCCTGCACACGAGACTTTGAAGTGAGTGATTTTCTAACGGCAATAGTTTTGCAAACAGATTACCATGCCATGATGTATCAGCAATCGACACGGAACATGGAGTGGTACGAGGGAGGCCGTACGGAGGCCTGGCGCTCCTGTGGGATAAACGTATGTTTACAAACGCGGAGATTGTGCAGTTTAATAATGACCTTATGGTCGCGGTAAAACTTCGGCGTGGGGGCCTTAGTATGCTCATATTTAGTGTGTACATGCCTAATGCTAATTAGGATAAATTTCCCGTATTTTTACAGTGTGTTGGCAATTTTAGTGCTATAATGAAAAGTGTGGCTAACTAACGTCATGCCCTATCGGTTGTGGGAAACATGCTTGCCAGAAGATTTTTTAAGGCTGCAGCTATTCAGAACATACTGTCAAAGTTTATATACGTGTTAGCTCTGAGCAGAGTAAACAAATAATTCTTGAGATGGCATACGTGTTCAGTACAATGACATCTACAGACCCCTAATGAGGTTGAAGCCTAGCCTAGCCTAGCTCTAGTGCCTCTGGAACGCTCGCGGAGACGAGGCTGAACGCGTTCAATGTTATTCAGAGAAGCAAAATTTTGATACGTGTACAAACAGTACAGTTAAGGACCTTGCTGATAGGATGTATGCAGTTAAGATCTACAAGCGGTGGTTAGAAATAGCAGCGTAAAGTTTTTTTTAATGTGCATGAGAAGAAAGGCTTGAGTTTGTATATGTATGCTATTTCATTGTATTCATTATTTTTTTTATCTACTTCTAAACGATATAAAATTCGTTGTTTTCTTTATTATTAGTATATTCCAATGTCTATTCCAAGGGCCTATACAAAATGCACTCTTGTCAAACATGGTTATGTTTGACAAGAGTGCATTTTATATGGGTTCTATGATGTTTTACTTGAATTGGCACCCCTGGTAAGTACTTTTAACGTTTCATATTTATTTATATTATTTCTAATGTCTAATGCTAGTTCATAGATGATGATGTGATAGGAATGTCAATATTTTTTAAATTAAAATACCACTCCCTAATGTTCTTGCAAGGTTGGCGTCAGTAATTCCGGACAGATCCAATATCTGGAGTATCATGTATATGAGGACAATGGGTACGTAGTCAGTGACCCTATCGCGCCTCTGCTGTTGGCCGGTATTAAGAACTGCTACGACAACCGGCGCTGGCAGTACAAGATATTCAACGTTACTACGGACACACCTTCCAATACGTTCGCTAGATCACCAGGTATGTCTAATTTTACAAAAGTCTGTAGTCTAATCTAGTTAGAGTTAGACACCATCTTGATCTTGGGATACCCTAAATAGAACATGTTAGATTCGGGGTAAAATTTTTAATCAATCTTATTTGAATGGATACATAATTATAAATGTGGTCTAAGTATTTAAATCAGAAACATTAAAATATTAGCCAAAGTCACTGAAATCTTAACTTCCAGGAACATTAGAGACAATCTCAATGACAGAACAGATAATGGAGAGAATATCCTATGAATTAGAACGAGACCCAGCTCAGGTGAGGATCAACAACATTGAACCGTCTTATGTTGAAGTACAAGAGATGATACAAACTCTTCTCAGAGATTCGGAATACAACAAACGCAAAGATGAAATACAGAACTATAACAAGCTGAACAGATGGAAGAAGAAGGGACTCAGAGTAGCTTTCATGAGTTGGCCTGTAACTAGTATCCTTGACTACCATGTTCTTCTATCAGTTTACCACGGAGATGCTACAGTTGTGGTCCACCATGGAGGTATAGAAATCGGGCAAGGGATTAACACTAAAGTCATACAAACTGTGGCGTATACTCTCAACATTCCCTTGGAAAAGGTCAAGTGTAAGCCTCCTAATGTTGCTACAAATCCAAATAACTTCACCACTGGAGGAAGCAGAACGACGCAATCAGTCTGTTTTGGCGCTATAAAGTGCTGCCAAATTCTCTTAGACCGTTTGACAGTTGTTAGGGAAATGCTAACTGATCCTACATGGGAGATACTGATTGAAGCAGCTTTCAATAGAGGAATCAATCTGCAGACTAGCTATAGAGTTACCGCTAACGATCAAGTACCGTACAGGTCTGGAGGAGTATGCTTGGCTGAAGTAGAACTTGATATTCTGACAGGAGAACATGAAATACTTAGAGTAGATATTGTTGAAGATGTTGGTACAAGTATTAATCCTGAGCTGGATATTGGTCAGGTAAATGAAAATTTTATTAATTTGTTGAAACCAATTTTACTCACAAAGCTAATTTATCTTTCTAAACTTAAACAATGACATGACTGATGAAAAGACTGCACAGCCACTATACTAAAGCAGCCAAAAGAGATGATTATTTAGAGGATGGTGCAGTAAGAAAAAAATGTTAATAAGTCTACTATTCTACAAACGGAGGTTTGAGATTCGGATGCGAGTAAAGTCGTGGATAACTTCCGACAATAAAATAACGGTGGTTTGATTTTGTATGTTAACAAGTTAACAAAGTCTCGACTTCCCGATACACGGTAGTTAAAATATCAGATCTATACAAAGACATTTTCGGATACATAATCTTTACATTATCCAGATCGAAGGTGCATTCATGATGGGCGTGGGCTACTGGACCCACGAGGAGCTGATTTTCGACAAGAAGACTGGTGAACTACTCACAGACCGTACCTGGTACTACAAAGTGCCTCTTACCAAGGATATTCCCATAGACTTCAGGATACAACTCAGAAGGAACTCTTATAATCCTCTTGGTACTTTGGGTGCTAGGGGTAAGTGATCAAAATAGTAACAATGTTTAAAAAAAAAAATATTTTGCAGCTATCTTACTTTAGTACTGAGTTGGCACCAGAATCATGTATATGGATATGGAGTCGCGATTCAGTATATACACTTTTTGAACCTTTTCATAGGAACAAAAGATGAATTTTGTTAACAAAAACTTTATGATAAAATATTTCACATGGAGTTTTTTATATTAAAATCCGTGTGTTTTGATGAAGATCAAGCCTGTAAAAAGTTAAATTCGGTAGAATAACTGAGGAGTGAGGCTGATTGCTAGAGGTAGGGTAGGTAGGACCTCAATAGGCTTTGATCCATCTTATGGTTACTCTGAGCATTGACCAATCAACGCTACAACTACTACTACGGCTACCCTAACTAATAGCAATCGTCGCGCGAATACGTGATCGTCGCATTCATAATATAATATGTCACTCTTTGTTCGGAAAACCAGAAGGTCCTCTGTCGGTGCGACTCCGTGTTCTGGTTCACGCAGGGTACGGCGACAGACCTTAGCGAGGAACTAAGTTTGAACCCAAATTCCCAACCATGAAACTGCTTGATTGACAATCTAATTTGTATTGAAGAAAACTTTATACGTAACCCACATCAAATTTGCCGATTCGGGAAAAACGAAAATCAATTAACAAACATTATAATCATTACATCATCATCATCATCCACAGCCTGACTGCACCCACTGCTGGTCATAGGCCTCTTTTTTCTTGTGCCATAGTATCTTTTAGATAAAATTCTAGTGTCACAGTGTTTGTAACAAAACTCCTCCGAAACGGCTTGACCGATTCTTATGAAATTTTGTGTATTTCAGTAAGTCTGAGAATAAGACATTTAAACTATTTTTCATACCCAATAAATTTTCAAACAAAATTTTTACTTCTTGAAAAACCTTTTTGGAGGATATACCATAACTTTTTTTTATTCAAGTTCAATGGCTGACATTTAGGATTTTTTAAATAATAAAAAAATTACATAAAAAATCCTGTGGAGCAAAGAATTGTTTTGGGCCTGAGGAGATAGATAGTACATGACCTTTCTTATCCGCTATTTTCATTTGGCCAACGATGCACCAAACAGCCTGCATAACAACCGCTATATAATTTCAATTATCATTATTGGCATGGAAACAATATGAATGTCTTAATTACCTTAAAGTAATTAGTTCTTTAATGACACATTTCAGCTGTTGCCGAGCCTCCTATATGTTTGTCAATAAGCGTAGCTTTCGCTCTGCGAGAGGCCATTGCGTCTTCGCGGGAAAACACCGGTTATCCCAGAAACAAGTGGTTTGAAGTGGGTAAGTACCGCGTCAGTCACTCTACAGTATATAAGTTTGTTTTTTATTATTTTTTGCTTTTGCAAATTATCCCACGGGATAAAAAGTTTATTATTAGTAACTGTAGGTAAGTATACTATGGCTTAACCCTGATCATCTCTATCCGTATGCTGTATGCCTACCTTACCGGGATGCCATGGCGACGACGACGCGACGTCGCCGGGTCGCGCTGCTAACTACTTAAATGTATACGTATAAATAGGGTTAAATTTTATTCGTTTTTATCCTCGTAAGGGGTCATTGTACTCATCATTATGAACAACTATAGGACCAAACCTTAAATCGCGAAAAAAAAATCAGATGCTCCCCTACATTTTGACGAGTTTAATTTCGATAAATGTACTGAACAGCGAGTTTTTTTTTGCGATTTTAGGTTTGGTCTCATAGTAAAACTTGTTCATAATGATTAGAGGATAAAAACGATTTAAATTTAACCCTGTATAGTGGGTGGCTCACCTGGCGTCCGTTTGGATAGGTACGCAGCCAGCTATACATTTTGTTGGCGACGCGACCTGACGCCATGACGCGATGGTGTACCGGTGAGTTATGGCTCACCTCTAAAAACTTTTTTACAAAAAAATACAACCGACTTCCAAAAACAACACTACAAAGTGAAAAATAACTTTAATTTCGGAATTCGGTGTCTAGTTAAATGTATTTTCGTTTTTTGCCACCGACTTCCGAAATTAAAGTTATTTTTCATTTTGTAGTGTTGTGTTTGGAAGTCGGTTGTATTTTTTTGTAAAAAAGTTTTTATTAAACACTTGACCGTTATTCGAAGCATAATTAAACTATTGAGATAGGCTGAACCATGTTTCCTGTGCCTTTTTTCCTTACGTTTCTAGCGATATAGCTCTGTCTCGCTCTCATGACGTCACCAGGTCAGAGAGGGGAGCGCATTTTTGAGCTCGCGCGCTCGGTCTTGTTCATTGGCGTTCTTTTCCTTGCCGGAGACAGTTGCTGCTTAGCAGGTGAGTTATCTATATTTCTTTTTCACAACCGTCTATATTTTTCCTTTCGACGAAAGTTGGCATACTTACCAATTTACAATTTTTATTAAAACTGTTTCTAGTGAATGATTTGATAATACAGTGAATCAACGTTGATATTTTCAGAATTTAACGGTTTTCCGTTCGCGTGTTGTTTATTCTTTTTCTTTTCCAGTGTGTGTAATTCAAATTGTTTTCAGTATAATACCGAATATGTAATGGATAAAAAAATAACGTTGATTTCGCAAGATAAACCGATCGCAGGTCCTTCGAATACCGCTAATAATAGAGAATCTAGTGCCAAACGGATGCGTTCACATCCGAACAGCAGCAGTAGTAGTAGCTCTGATAGTAGCGATTCTAGTTCCAGTTCATCTAGTTCTTCTGACCATAAGTCTAAACATGCGCGTCGCCGTCACCGTAAGGAGGGGCAAGCACAAGCATCGCCGCTCGGAGCGTAAAGTGAAACATAATATAAATAATAGTATACCGCTGCCCGACGACGCCCTTTCCCTTTTCACGGAGGATGATTTAGAACTGGAGGGTAGTAGTCTTATAAATAATTTAGATGTTGAAACTAAGCTTAAGGATTGGGTGTTCCAAAGACAGACGAGCGTTACTTGAACATTTTAAGAGAAATTCAGTTTTAAATCGTATAACCATAGCCCGGGTTTCGTCGAACTCGAGGCAAACGAGATCTGACCACGGTATTTTAAAACAAAAGGAGAAGGAACTTTGTGCATTTTTGACATGGATCCGAGACCAGAGAGAATTAACTTCGAGGCTATAAAAAAGTTGAATGACATTTTCACTTCTGGTGAGTTCAGAAGGTTTCGGCAGACCTATTGCAAATGATTTGCGGCCATAGTGCTGAATCTATACAGATGCGCAGAGACAGCATAACTAATGCAGTTCGCGATCCCTTAATAAAAGCGGCAATAAAGAAAATACCTCCATCTGAGGTTAGCTTATTCAATTCTTAGCAGTTAGTTGTTGCATTAGAAAAAGCTGGCGGTATCAAAAAAGCCTTCTGGCCTGCTTCTAGATCGGCTGGTACATCTACAAAATCGGCTTATGGTAATACCTCAACTTCGCAAGTTGGAAAATGGCTCAAACGTCCCTCGCATGGGTAATATTCAGTTCCACCCTCACAGGGTAAGAACTAACTCAAGCATGCCTTCACAAGGCTGTAAGAACTGTAACGTCCCCTCGCAGGGTGGCTTTTTGCAGCATAATATACAGTGTCCTTCGCAAGGACCAGCACATGCGTATATACGTCCCTCGCAGGGGCAATATTCAGTTCCACCCTCGCAGGGTATAGAACTATAACTCAAGCATGCCTTCACAAGGCTGTCAGAACTGTAACGTCCCCTCGCAGGGTGGCTTTTTGCAGCATAATATACGGTGTCCTTCGCAAGGACCAGCACATGCATATACGTCCCTCGCAGGGGCAATATTCAGTTCCACCCTCGCAGGGTATAGAAATATAACTCAAGCATGCCTTCACAAGGCTGTCAGAACTGTAACGTCCCCTCGCAGGGTGGCTTTTTGCAGCATAATATACAGTGTCCTTCGCAAGGACCAGCACATGCGTATATACGTCCCTTGCAGGGGCAATATTCAGTTCCACCCACGCAGGGTAAGAACTATATAACTCAAGCATGACTTCACAAGGCTGTCAGAACTGTAACGTCCCCTCGCAGGGTGGCTTTTTGCAGAATAATATACAGTGTCCTTCGCAAGGACCAGCACATGCGTATTGCAACTATCCTCAACAGGGTAGTGGCGTAATGGATAGAGGTTCCTTTCGCTCCCGCGGGGCAAAACAAACCCAAAGATACGACGCTCATAAACGTGGCGGAAATAAGCGAAGGTCATCACCTTCAGGCTTAAATGCCAAGAGAAGTAAATATTGACATGAAAATATTTCAAGCCGGTCAGTTATCGAATTTCGTCGATCATTGGAAGGAAATGCAAGCACCAGATTTTCACCAAAAACTTTTGCCAGTTTGACAAATTGGATTGCCCAAATTATGAGAAGCCAAGGTGTGAGAATATTAGTATTTCTCGACGATTTTCTTTTGGCTCACCAAGACCCAGCAGTTCTCGCAGGCCATGTAAGTCTTCTCGTAAAAACATTAAAATATCTGGGTTGGCAAATAAATTTCGAAAAATCTATCCTAACACCAAAGAAATCCCTGGTTTACCTAGGAGTACTGTGGGATCCTTGGCTAAACCTCGAACGTCTGCCAAGGGAAAAAGTAACCTCATTACTAGCGAAGATTCGCGAAATCGTAGATTTGCGGAAGACAAACCTAAAGAAGTTGCAAAGAGTAATAGGAGCACTAAACTTTGCGAGTTTTGTTGTCCAAAGAGGGAGATTGCACTATCGAGCTCTATTGAAATTCCTAAACACACTACAATTGGACAATTCTGTCAAGGTATACACTGTACCTGCAGATGCAATAGGCGACCTACAATGGTGGAGCCACAATTTGCAACATCCGTCAATTCTACACCACGCACCAGCGACTAAAACGGACGCCTCCGACTTAGGCTGGGGGGCCCAGATGGACAACCAGTCTCTATGGGGAACGTGGTCCCAGAACGAGAAGAATTGTCACTGCAACGTAAAAGAAATGTTGGCAATATTGAAGGTTTTTCAAAGTCATCCAGTGTATCTGAGTTGATCTACGGTCACCATACAATGCGACAATCGCACGGTAGTAGCGTATCTCCGTCACGCAGGGGTAACCAAATCCTCGCGATTGATGGACATAACATACGACCTGTTTTGTTTGATAGATCAGTACCAAATTCATATCAATGTGTACTACATTCCGGGGAGGTACAACAACCATGCCGATAACCTATCGCGGTTTCGCCAGGTCCCCGAATGGCATCTGATACCCGAGATTACCAAGATAATATTTTTAAAATGGGGAATTCCCCAAGTGGACCTGTTTGCTTCCAGCAACGGTCACGTAGTCCCTCATTACGTGTCGAAAGATCAGAACGACAAACAAGCTGTAGCCCACGATGCATTCTCGATTGCTTGGAAATTCGATCTGGCATGGGTGTTCGCACCCCCGTTCCTGATTCCCAGGGTTTTTGAGCTACCTCAATCGGGCATCAGGAATTTACTTGATAGTAGCACCGCGATGGGAGAAAGTCTTTTGGCGCGGAGGTCTCAAAGCCTGGGCTCTGGCCCCACCGTTCACAATACAGAACCTGAACAAAGTATTGATCGATGTGACAACGGGACTGCCACCTCCTCGCGTCCAGGATCTAGTGTTGGAAGTTTGGAAATGTGGGGGTGGACACATCATTTAGGTAAGTGGAATAATTCTCAGATAGATCTTTTGAAAAGTTCTTGGCGCGATTCTACCCTAAGAACTTGCAAACCTGCATGGAACCGCTGGGTTTCGTGGTGTAGAGTCATATTAGCCCTAAGAATCCCTCAGGATCTGACCTAGCTCGTTTTCTGGCTGATCTGCATATAAAACATAAACTGTCTTATAATACAATATTGTTACACAAGTCTATGGTCTCCACCCTTTGTAATAATGTAAATGATTCAGGTGTTCTAAGTAATCATGCTTTGGTGTAACATATTTTGAAATCGATTTCAATCAAAAACCAATTGTTTCTAAGTTACCCGTGTGGAATATTGATGATTTTGTATGTTTTCTTGGCGTTAGAACTCGAAACATCAAAAATGTAGTCATGATTTATTAATCATGACTATCATGATGTCATGATTTATTAATCATGACAACTCGAAGCATCAAAAATGTAGTCATGATTTATTAATCATGACTACATTTTTGATGTTTCGAGTCAAGCCGCTGCCCTCTTAGTACTCTGTTCTGGTAGGCGTATTCATGACTTGACACTCCTAATGACCGATAACGATAATTTGGACCCCGTATACTGGGTTGAACAAACTGTATCACTGCTTTCCACTAGACGTCAGGAAGCTAAATGTCCTAACTTGTTTGTCACCACGGCTCGTGCGGCCTCACGAACTATTATTGCAGGCTGGATTAAAGCTCTGATGCGTCAGGCAGGTATTGTTGCTAGTCCTGAGTGTCCCTTCCGCTGTTGCTTCCAAGAATTGGTTGGACAACTTCCCCATGGAAGATATTATGGCTCGGGGAAATTGGAGGTCCTCAAACACTTTTAATCGATTTTATAAACGACAGGTTTCGGGCTCTTCTAGGAGTGACAGCATTACTGCTCTATTTAAACCTGTCTCATAGTGAATTATGTTGGTTTATTGATATTTTGTTGAATATTTTCAAACACATCTTTTCTTTTTTCTTGATCTTTCCCTACACATTGGCGTTCGTCATGAGCGTCACCAGGCGATAACAGACAATATCTCAATAGTTTAATTATGCTTCGAATAACGGTCAAGTGTTTAATATCGGCGTTTTACCTGAAATAAAACGCTTATTAAACTACTTACCTTATTCGAAGCATAATATTAATTTCTGCCAGGTGACATAGTCAATCATCCAATGAACAAGACCGAGCGCGCGAGCTCAAAAATGCGCTCCCCTCTCTGACCTGGTGACGTCATGAGAGCGAGACAGAGCTATATCGCTAGAAACGTAAGGAAAAAAGGCACAGGAAACATGGTTCAGCCTATCTCAATAGTTTAATTATGCTTCGAATAAGGTAAGTAGTTTAATAAGCGTTTTATTTCAGGTAAAACGCCGATATTTTTCACTTTTTAGTTGTGTACCTACCCCACACAAATTCTAATACCACTATCTGCAAAACAAACTAGAATATCATCCATATAAAAGTGGGGAAAAAATACGTATTATTGAAGCTAACTCAAAAACTACCCAAGAAAAGTTAATCAATTTTATATGGGACCAACTGTGATGTATACCCTCTCGAATAAAACAAAAAAAAATCCAAATCGTCCAGCCATCTTCGAGTAATCGGGGAACATACATACAAAAAAAAAAAAGTTTCCGACGAATTGAGAACCTCCTCCTTTTTGAAGTCGGTTAAAAAGGGCCATTGCACTCATTATTTCAACCGCTTTTATGGAACCTACCCTGAAATCAAGAAAAAAACTAGCTGTTTCATAAATATGTATAAGTATTCACATAAACCGACAACATGTATGCTTTAGGGTAAAGAACAACCAAGCTTTATACAAGCTTTGCTTGCAATGCAAGCTTTTGCTGTATCTAGATTGAGACGACGCGTCGTCTCAATCTAGATACAGCAAAAGCTTGACGACGACGTTGATTGACGTTTTTGAATTTCAGATGGTCCGTTCACACTTGCTGCTAACGTGTTAAAAGCAGACGCTCGGCTCGACGAATTTCTGTTTTATTAATTACTTAGTTAAATCCAATATATTTACTTTCCTGTAGGCAAACATAAGCCAATATTATAATTATCAATATAACAACATGTCAATAATTGTTTTTACTTTTTCCTTTCCCGGAAATCTCTAGTAATACCTACCTACACACACAATATATGTATGATAATGTAATTTATTCAGTAAGATGATTCATTTATGAGCTTTAATATAATATTGTAGGGAAGTTTTTCTCAGGGTGTATATGTTGGGTCTATTAAATGAGTTCGAACGCAAGATTAACAGTAAAAAGGTATAATAATAGTAAATCACAGTAAAAGGACACAAACAGGTATAAAGGGAAAAAACTATTTCAAACTATATCGAGCGTTTCCCGAGCGTGACGTACACTCCCGCGTTGGTGTGCGTGCACCCACAGTGAATGCGCGGTGACTCGGGCCAGTAGTGCTATTCTGTAAACATCTCACCGTGATAACACAGGTGAAGTGAGCGTGAAGTGAGCCGTCATTCCACCTGATGCTAGGGGTTGACACTATTGACAGCTCACTTTAAGATCACTTCACTCATGTTTTCATGGTGAGATATTTAGAGAATAGCACTACAGTGGCGGGCGCGACGCGCGGCGGCCACAATGACGTGCGAGCTGTTGTAGCGCATATGACCACAGTCTAAACATCAGACAGTCGTCCGACGAAGCCGTCTAGACAGGGCAATCGTGCGGAGTGTGAGGGGCGAGACGCGGGAGGCGGGAGACCGACCTGCATACTTCCACCGTGTTAGCTCGATACATAATTTTCAGGGCAATCGTGTTGATTTTATTATTGTTTTAATTTATTATTATTATTTAATTTATGTACACGGAAAAATACAGAGATACGACATAGTAACATTTGAGGGTAGCAGGACACTTGCGCGAAAGACATTTCCGCGAAAGATACTGGCGCGAACCCACTTGCGCAAAAAGACATTTCGGCGAATGGACTTTTAAAGCGCTAACGGACTTTTGCGCGAAAAACACTTGCGCGACAAGACATTTCCGCTATTGAACTTTTGCGCGAATGGACTTTTGCACGCATGGACGTTTGCGCGAAGGGCACTTGCGCGAAAGCGCTTGCGCAAAATACACTTGCGCGAATCCATTTGCGCGTCAGGACAGTTGCGCGAAAAAGTTGCAGAAATGAGATTTCTTCATAACATCACGCCTGTATTCTTTCAAAGGGTTGGGCAGTGATGTACAGTACATTTTTATTTAATTTTTTCTTATTTATGTATACAGAAAAATACATTTGAGTGCCTACTTATTTTATTAAGTTTTTTTTCTAATTATCTTATAATTTTTTTTTTTTTAGTTTATTATTTTTCGACATGGGTGTCATTTTCATGGTATTTGAGGTCGCTGAAAATGATAGTGGGGTTAAAATGAAAATCCAAGATGGCGGCTGCGAAAATTTTCAAATTTTTCGTCATGGATACCATTTTCATGGTTCTTGAGGTCGCTGAAACGATAATGTGGTCAAAATGAAAATCCAAGATGGCGGCTGCGAAAATTTTTAAATTTTTCGTCATGGTTGTCATTTTCATGATTTTTGAGGTCGCTGTAAACGATAATGAGGTTAAAATTAAAATCCAAGATGGCTGCTACGAAAGTTTTCAAACTTTTCGTCATGGGTGTCATTTTCATGGTATTTGAGGTCGTTGAAAACGATAGTGGGATCAAAATGAAAATCCAAGATGGCGGCTGCGAAAATTTTCAATCTTTTCATCATGGGTGTCATTTTCATGGTTCTTGAGGTCGCTGAAAACGATAATGAGGTCAAAATGAATATCCAAGATGGCAGCTGCGAAAATTTTCAAATTTTTCGACATGGGTGCCATTTTCATGGTATTTGAGGTCGCTGAAAACGATAATGGGGTCAAAATGAAAATCCAAAATGGCGGCTGCGAAAATTTTCAAATTTTTCATCATGGGTTTCATTTTCGTGGTTCTTGAGGTCGCTGAAAACGATAATGAGGTCAAAATGAAAATCCAAGATGGCGGCTGCGAAAGTTTTCAAATTTTTCGCCATGGGTGTCGTTTCTATTGCTTTTGAGGACGCTAAAACCGATGAGCTCAAAATCAAAATGGATTTTGACAAAAAAAAAAATAATGTTTCGCAGTCGCCATCCTGGATTTTGATTTTGACCTCACTATCGGCTGTACCGTCCTCGAAAACCATGGATACGAATGGCGAAAAATTTGAAAATTTTTGCAGCTGCCATCTTGAATTTTGATTTTATTTTATTACCCCGTTATCGTTATCAGCGACCTCAAAAACCATGAGAATGACCTCCATGTCGAAAAAAAATAAACTAAAGAGAAAAATAATAAAATAATTAGAAAAAAAACTTAAGAAATAAGCAGGCACTCAAATGACGTTTATAATAATAATAATGTTGATGACGATGTTGATCTCAAATATACAAATTAATTAATTAATATCATTTACTTGGAACAACCCTTGCTGTTGCGACAATCCCTAGACGTTGTCGGCATTTACCACGAGATCAAAGGCGTCGTCTGTGATATGACGCATTTCAGGTGTTGCAAACCATGGACGAAGAATTGGTGTTTTTACTACATAGCCCGTGTCAACATTTGACTACATCCTGAGTAAAATATTACCTAAAATCACCAGAGATGATACAAACTTTCTTTTATTTTGCTCCATAATTTTGTTGTTATTGTGCGATTACTGTGGTGTGGGTGTTTGCTTTGCCATATAGCTAGTTTAGATTGAATCACATTTTATAAATACTTCAGTATTTACCGCCATTTTGCAGTAAAAATGTTTGCAAACGGGCTTACGCCGAGTGACAAGGCTGAACTGGTTTGATGCCACCCGCTTTTTTTTTTTTTGTGGATGGGAAATCATCAAATGACTTCTCCCGCTCCGGGCAGAGCGGGAGGGTGTGTCAGACTTTTACTGACTAAAACCCACCCGTGTTCCTTCAGTTGCCCGTGCCAGGGCCACGGTATCTCTTTCGAACTACCCGCGACACCGGCCACCTGCTCATTAGGTCGCTTGCTGACTATGACCGTAGTGCAGCCATAACGCGTGGATAGGAACGTTTCAAAACTACGCGCGCTATCTCGTTCGGGCCCGTCGTGCTAGGCGCCCGCCTTAGTCACTGCAGTATGGACTCAAACGGCGGCGGCGGCGGTTTCTTTGTGTGATATGTCCAAACATATTTATTTATTTTATTTTATTTATACTTCGCGCCCGTCGCGTCGTCGCAAGCGCGCCGCGCTAGGATGGCAATGTGGATGCACACTTAGTTCTTAGTGTACGTTACCCCAGCAAGAAAGTGTCTCGTAGAGTTATATGAGTAGAACGTACAATTGGTGCCGTATCTGCTGTAAATGTGCCCCCACATAAAAAAAGTCGTTTTGGAAAAAACGGAAAAAACGATTCTTGCTGGGGTAACGTTTTTCTAGCAGGAAAATTCTAAACTAATGATCGGAGAGAGAAAAATTGTGCATGGCCAGAGAGCTTATATGTGAGCCAAAATGTGCCCCCAAAAATAAAATCTGTGCCCCTTCAGGTTTTCGAGATATTGCATTTCCTGCTGGAGTAACGCTTTGATGAATCGTATATCTCTAAAACCATTGCATGTGCCCCTGTAGAATAAACATACACGAGTAGCTCTTAATGTGTACCCCTTAGTGCCCCAATTAGATTTAAGAAAATATTTATAGTTTTCAAGTTATCGCGGTTTTATGAAAACCCGAAAAAACATCGCAGCGCTTAAATGAGACAAGGTAAAAGTTCGCTGAAAACTGTATTCGGTCCTTCTTGACGCTAATAATAACCATACAAAGTTTCAAAACTGTTCATGCATGCGTTTTTGAATAATCTTGCTAAAAGTCAAAACGATGGTGTCATAACTTTGACGGCAAAATACAAGGAACCGGCTCAATCCCAGGTGTGTAAGTGTAAACCAAAATCATGTGCCTATAGTCAAAAATATATGGTGAAAATATTCAGCTTGGAATTTTTCGCATTAAATAAATATAAACAAAAAACCAAAATATGTAAACAACGGCTGGTTATCCGACCAAATTCCAATGACTACTAAAAAGCGACTGATTCATACATATCGATGACCTTCTTTATTGGACGTATTATACCTAAGCTGTTGTCCGTACAGTCGCGTTCAAAAGTTTTGGGGGCTAATTACAAAATATATTAAAAGCACCTTGTGACTATGTTAAATGAAACAGCTTGTTGATGTGGAAATTATTATTTTTATTCCCTTAATTTTAATTCTTAAAGTAATTATTGCAACAAATCACAGATTAAATTTCCTACCATAAATATTAAAAATTATTTGCACGTTGTGTAGTCATTATTATTTAAATCACAGATCAGTTTTTCATCTAAGTCTAACATATTAGTAAATTCGCATCACAAAAAATCACAGATCAGTATTAAGGATGATGCGCAGTGGTAGCCCGCTAAATTTTTTTTTTTTTTAGTTTTTTGCAATTTGCAGGTCCGTATCAGGTTGTATCTTGATCAAAGTATGATACGCGGAAATAAAACATATGTATTTATATAATTATAACCATAAAAATCAACATTACATCTCTCTAAGTTAGATTTCGTTTGACGAATCTGCACGAAATCTAACTTAGAGAGATGTAATGATGATTTTTATGGTTATAATTATATAAATACATATGTTTTATTTCCGCGTATCATACTTTGATCAAGATACAACCTGATACGGACCTGCAAATTGCAAAAAACCTAAAAAAATGAATTTCGCGGGCTACACAGCGCAATCACCTTAAGTATAAGTATAATATTGTGTAAAAAAAAAATTAAATCACAGATAAATAATTTTCTTACGAGTAATTTGCTTATACATAGATTCAGATAAAGTGTGTTAGTATAGTAAACCGCATAAAGATATAACTGTAAACATCGAATGTGCACAAATTATCTGATGGTATTTGGCTATAAATAAACATATTTATCCCATATACTTAACAACATTATCACCTGACTGTGGAATGACACTTACGAGTATATATCTAAAACGCCATCAAATCAAAATTATGTGACACTACATAATCAGCTTTAATATAATCGTTGGTTAATAATTATAAATCCCTCATAGGTACGTAATGCGACATACAAAATGGAAACACGTTGTTGCAACACAGATCATTGTGCAGTTGACTACAGGTATACACTAAATACAACTGTCAAAACTGTAGGTATCAAAATTTATTTGGTTATGGTGAATGCTCCAACCAACCCGCGAAATACAAATTTTCTTACGTTTTTTGCAATTTGCAGGCCAGTGCTAGGTTGTATGTTGATTAAAATATTATTAAGAAGTACAATCATCAAAATCATCAATACAACCCTCCAAGTTCATAAAGGTGTAGGAATGACTTTTTCTGTTTTTTTTTTTTTTGTTGCTACACCTTTATGAACTTGGAAGGTTGTATTGATGATTTTGATGATTATAATTCTGTAACTACATACGTCTTACAGCCGCGAATAATATATTAATCATCATACAACCTAGCACTGGCTTGCAAATTGCAAAAAAACGTAAGAAAATTTGTGTTTCGCGGGCTACCCTGGAGCATTCATGTTAACCCTGTACAATTTTGTCTATTCTACTATGTAGACTATTACATGTGGCATAATATTATATTTCCCACGTCGTTGGATTTTACCATATAAGTCATCATAACATTCAAATAAATTCCTATTTTTTCTGTAGCAGTGAGTCCTGTAATGTCCAACACTTTTGGGTTTCGAAGCGGGATCATATTCTATTACAGACAGAATTGTGTACTCCTTATTATTTACTTCAATGTTACGAGGCAGATCATCCAAATTGGCGCACACGTCATGAAGTTCATAAATGATAATATCTTTAACATTGTATCTGAATGATATATTTCTAGCGCAACAAATATGACACTCTGGAGTAAATTCTGTTCTTAAACATAATTCGCAAGCTTCTTGTAGGTGGTTGATACCTTTAGTATTTATTATATCCAAGTTCAACGGCAAATACTTGCAATTGTACAATTTGTTTTCATCTGCATGACTTGTGCACATACTATTAGAGCAAACTATTTGTCTTATAGCAGAAACGAATAAGCTACTTGTACATATTTCATCTAATACTACGTATTGGGTTTTTAATTGATTAAAAAGTTGAAGGAGCAATTTCGCTCTCAGGTCATATAATTTTTTACCACAATTCTTGGCATTCGATAATTCTGTAATTAATGATAAGAAATCATGAAATTCTCCTTTATTAATCTGTGCATCTACAGAGTCTCTAATTTTTTGTCTATCTTTGTAAGCTATTGCAAACGTTTGTGAAACAGAATCGAAAGCACATGTGTTTGTTATTATAGTCCTGTTCTCAGCGGTTTTAGAATTTGCCACGTTGCCGTTTTGTAAAATATAAATTGATTTGGGTTTTAAACTTCTGGGTGTGGATACGGCTAGCCCTCTCCAACTCTCAATTTTTATCGGATTATCTTGAAAAACTGACTGTGCCTCAAAATCGTTATTTTCGCACTTGAAGGGGTTAGGTTTTGGCCTTTTATTTTCTGCCCTTTGTGTTTGCACACTTTGTTGAGCTTTTAGGTATTTATGTGTTGCAAGTGAGAAGACGAATAACGATCTGTATGGTTTATTAAAAAGCGCTGCTTATATACAGTACCAGTCAATATGAATATAAATAAATAGGGTACATTAATAAATTTATTGCAATCACAATTCGGTAATGACGGTAGTACGTGCCGCGCTCCCGTCGTACAACTAGCGCGATGATACAGCCGGGCGTTCGCCTCCTTGTCCTTCGGCTACTCAGTACACGCTGGCCCACGATGGCGCGCGGCCGTATGATCTCTTCTAATTTGTATGTTGTACGTAAGTATGAGCTGCTACATCATTCCCCCGCTAGTGAAACGTACACAGGGCTTCGACGTCCTTCCTGATTTGGTAACGTATGCGTACGTATCTGTGACTGATGTTTCTGACTCAGTGTTCATACGGAAAGCAGGCTTTAGTCTGTCTATAGTGATGTTGGCGCGTCTATTGCATAACTGGATAGTGTAATACTTGTCATTACGACTGATCACTTCGTATGGGCCATTGTAGGTAGGCGTCAGAGGCTTTCTTGATGCGTCATTGCGTAGGTAAACATGCGAACATTTATGTAGGTCGTCGTGAATAAATGTCGCTCGGGATTGGTTTGATTTCCGTTGCGCCTGGGCCTTCTTTAACACTCCATTCAACTTATTCATGAAGTTTGAAATTGTGTCGCGATGTTTTGTAGATTCTTCATAGAATTCTCCGGGTAATCGCAATGTTTGGCCATATAATAGTTCAGCAGTACTTGCACCAACATCTTCTTTTATCGAGGCGCGCAGTCCCAGCAACACTGTAGGTAGCTCATGCGACCATGTTGTAGTTTTGAGTCTCGCGGTGAGTGACGTCTTAAGTGAGCGATGCCATCGTTCTATCACGCCGTTACACTGCGGGTGGTAGGCAGTGGTGCGGGTACGATGGATTCCCATGCGTTGCATCAATTTATTAAATAGGTCAGACTCGAATTGTCTGCCTTGGTCGGTGGTTATGGTTACTGGGCAACCGAATCTCGCTATCCAACCATCATAGAATGCATTAGCAACCTTTTCTGCGGTTATGTCTTCCAATGGACAGGCTTCGGGCCATTTTGTTGCCCTGTCTATCATTGTCAATAAATATCGATAGCCGTCAGAAATAGGTAACGGGCCAACGATATCTATGTGCACGTGCTCCAGTCTGTTTGCTTGTTGAAAACTTGCTATTGGTGTCTTCGTGTGTTGTTGCACCTTAGCACGCTGGCACGCGTCGCACGCTCGAGTCCACACATTTACGTCACTATTCATAGAGGGCCACCAGTAGCGGGCAGTGACTAGCTTCCTTGTCGCCCTTATGCCGGGGTGACTAAGGTCGTGTATTGCTTGGAATGTGGGTTTCCGAAAATCTGGAGGCAGATATGGTCGAGCAGTGTTTAATGACATCTCACAGGTAACTTTGGTGGTTGTGTTGGGTATGATGATTTTTTTGAATAGGTATTTTCCTTTGTTTGCTAGCGTTTTCAATTCTTCGTCTTGGTCTTGTTTTTTTGCTAACTCGGTGTAATCCAGTGGTGTCGGGCATGTTATTGTTTCGACACGTGATAGTGCATCTGCGACTTTGTTGTCCTGGCCGGTTACGTGTTGAATATTTGACGTGAACTGTCCGATATATTCAAGGTATCTTGTTCGGCTGGGCGTCTCAGACTTGCTGTTTGACGTTAATGCAGTACACAGCGGTTTGTGGTCCGTGTAAACAATTAAATCTCGTCCTTCAAACACACGACGGAAATGACGTATTGCCATGTAGATTGACAGCAACTCACGGTCGTACGTGCTGTAATTGCGTTGTGCGTCACTGAATTTCTTGGAGAAAAATCCTAGTGGTCTCCACTTGCCGTTGATCTTTTGTTGTATAACGGCACCAGCACATGTGTTTGAGGCGTCTGTCATCAATGCGAAAGGTTCGCTCAGTGATGGATAGGACAATAATGCGCAGTTCTTGATATCTTGTTTGCATTGATTGAATGCTTCTTTTGCCTCTTCGGTCCACTGTATTTTTGTTTTATCGTTCTTCTTGGCGTTGTGAAAGTATTTACTCAATTCCTTTTGATGTTCAGCCGCATGGGGTATACTTGATCGATAAAAGTTCAGTATACCGACGAAACGACGAAGTTCTTGAATCGTATTTGGCAATGGATAAGACTGGATTGCTTGCACCTTTTCTTCTGTCGGTGTGATACCTTCTGGGCTTATTGTGTATCCCAGGAAATCGAGTTTTGATTGGCCAAAGATACACTTAGCGACGTTTATTTTTAAACCATTGTCGTTGAGTCGCTTAAACACTTCTTGAAGCTCTCTTCTGTGTGCTTCTTGGTTCTCAGAAGCTACGAGAATGTCGTCGACAAATGGAAAGACGGGTAGGCCGCGAAGTACGTTGTCGATGTGACGTTGGAATGTTTGGCCTGCATTCTTCAAACCAAAACACATCCTAGTGAATTCGTACAAACCAAAAGGAGTAATCACGGCTGACTTCTTCACGTCTTCTTCTCTATTTTTAATTTGGTAGTAGGCCTTCTGCAAATCAATTTTTGAAAATATCTTCTTGCCTTGGAGGTTATGTGTGAAGTCATGAAGTCGTGGTATCGGGTATCGATCGGGTGTGGTTACTGCATTGAGTCTACGGTAATCACCACAGGATCTGTAGGTACCATCCTTTTTCAAAACCATGTGTAATGGACTTGCCCATGAGCTATTTGACGGTCGACAAATTCCCTGGCTCATCATGAGTTGGAATTCTTGTTTTGCAGCGTTGTATTTGTGTGGCGGTAGTGGTCTTGCTTTTGTAAATATCGGCGGGCCGGTAGTTTCAATGTAGTGTTCGACTTCACTATTTCCCAGTTTCGTTAGGTTCGGTCTCGTAATGTCTGGGAACTTAGCCAACAGGTCGTGGTAGGGAAGCTTGTCATCGATAGTTCTGATGCTTCCTTCTGCTGCAGGTGACAGGAAACCACGTGCTGATAAATTGGTTTTTTTATCCACCAGTCGTCGTCCATGGAGATCCACCATAAGTGCGTGGTGGTGCAAAAAATCAGCGCCTAATATCGGCCGACTGACTGTTGCAACCATAAATCGCCAAGTGTAGGCTCGCCGCATTCCGATGTTGAGTACAATAGTTCGCTCGCCATATGTAGGTATTTGTGAACCATTCGCTGCATACAAGTAATTTGTTGGAGTTCGCTGTTTATCGCGTGCAGTGGCGGGTAAAACAAAGACATTTGCTCCCGTGTCGACAAGGAATTTTTTGTCGGATGATTTGTCGTGTATAAATAGGCGGTATGTGGATAAATCGTCGACCTCGGCCACCGCCACGGCTTGAGTCTTCTTTAGTTTTCCGGCTTCTCACTTAAAATACCTTTAAAACTGCACGGACTTCTGCACCGGTATGCTGCCTTGCCGTATTTCTTGTGGAAATAGCACACGGCATTCACTCTGTCCCGAGATTTCGAGCGGGAACGGCTTCTGAAATTGCGGGATCGGCGTTGAAATTTGCGGGATTGATTTGTCTTCAGCGCTGCAACTTCCTTGGTCAGTGCTTCAATCATGTTGAAGAGTTTCTGGTGTGCAGGTTCAGATGTAGCCGCTATTTCGGCTGACGCCGCTGTCGCCGGCGCTTTTGACGTGGAAGGTTGACACTGGCAGGAACACACGGCGCTCACCTCTTTTAACTGTTCTTGCATCCTGTCTGCCATAGCAGCCAACGAGTCCAGCTTGGATTCTTCACTCACTGCCAACACTGTGCGGGTAGAAGCAGGTAGGTGTCCTTGCCACAACATTTTCAGGGTGTCGTCTGGCATCTTATTCCCAGCTAGGTTCCTCATTCGGCGAAGCAACTGCGATGGACGTTGATCGCCGAGTTCCATATCATTCAGCAGTTTCTGTAGCTGAATACCCTCGCTGTCCTCATAAACCTCCAGCAGTCTTCTTTTCACAGCGTCGTATCGGCCGGAGTTGGGCGGTGACAAGATGATATCGCTGATTTGGTCGATGTCCTTGATCTCCAGCTGAGCCACAACGAGCGCGAACTTGCCCTCATCGCCGAGCTTCTGGTTGAATATAATGACCTCAAATTGGGCGAACCACAGCTTTGGTCTGTCGCACCAGAATTTAGGTATGCGTGACTGGACGCTAATTGATTCGACGTCTTGAGGCGGAGTAGTATTTCCTTCTGACATTTTGAACGCGGGGTCACCACTTTAGGTAATATATGTGTTGCAAGTGAGAAGACGAATAACGATCTGTATGGTTTATTAAAAAGCGCTGCTTATATACAGTACCAGTCAATATGAATATAAATAAATAGGGTACATTAATAAATTTATTGCAATCACAATTCGGTAATGACGGTAGTACGTGCCGCGCTCCCGTCGTACAACTAGCGCGATGATACAGCCGGGCGTTCGCCTCCTTGTCCTTCGGCTACTCAGTACACGCTGGCCCACGATGGCGCGCGGCCGTATGATCTCTTCTAATTTGTATGTTGTACGTAAGTATGAGCTGCTACAAGCTCGTTTGCTTGGATTTATTCTGTGCAAAACGTCACTGGAACTAATTTTACAGCTCCATTTATAAAACCATGGTGCTGGACTAAAAACTCGTCTAATCTCACGCGTTGGTTTTTTGTATCAAAGTATATAGTTTTTAAATCTTTGAAATGATTATCAGCAGGTAAAGAAGAAGATATGTTCTACCATATGGCAGCGTTTAGCGTTTCGTATCATCTGATTACACCGATTTCTAGCAGCTTTGAAAAAGTTGCGATTTTCTTCACGGCGATCCTTTTTAAATTTACGAAAGGTCCGATCGCTGCGCCTCATCGCCATTCGATCCCCTGGCTCTGTTGTCATCCAAGGAGTAGGAGGACGCTGAAGTTTAATCTTCTTTTAGCGCCAATTCGAGATAGGAAAAGTAGTCAACAGTGGTTGGACATTAGACAACAGCAAGTAGGGTTGAACCTTTGACGTAGACCTCTAAAAAGAGGTACCCAGCGGAAGCATGGTACAATAAGGGAGATGAAGTAAAAGGTTACTTTTGTTTAATGGCAACCCTAAATAATTATCCCACAGTATTGCGATTATCTTTAAAACTAAGGGTTCTATCACTCTCATTATTGTGGTATAGTGAACACAAAAGACAGAGCTAACAATAAAACTCGCCATTCTACTACATTTTAAACGAAAAAACGAACGCACGGTAGCTGAAATTCACTTCCGGATCCGAATGTTGCAGAAGTAATGGCCAAAAACCGCAGAAGTATCGATTTTATATTGTTATTATATTATTGCAGAAATTAATCATAGAACGTACCTACTTTTTTTCCAAATCTTATTGTTCAAAGTCAAATGTGATTTTAAGGCTAGCCGACCATTTCTTTGTCAGGTTTAACTATATAAGGGGGAAGCGATAAGGTAGCCCTCGAAATTCAAATTTTCTTACGATTTCTGCAATTTGCAGCTCAGTGAATATTGAGATCACGAAAGAAAACAAAATTAGTCGGGGTTGCTGTCGCCGGATACGGTGAAGAGAGGACTATTATGTATGTTGATTCTTTAATCAACATACATAATAGTCCGTACGTAATAGTCATACTTTTATGATTCGCGACCGTAACACATATGTATTAACATAATTATAATCATTAGAATCAGCGACACAATTCAGTAATACGGTCGCGAATCATATTCAGTTCATTACGCAACCCGGATGAGAAACAAACAACCCGCAAATTGCAAAAAACGTAAGAAAATTTGAATTCCGCGGGATACCCTGACGCTTTCGCCTTAAGTCATTATGTGTCAGGCCCCACACGATCATAAGAAAAACCCTATGAAATTTACGTTATTTTATCCATTTTGGAAATCTCAAAGTGGATTCATGACCACAGGGCTCGTATTTAAAACTTTTCAGATATATTTTCGGTGTTCATCATGCCGTACCTACTCTGCTATCAACTTTTCGCCTTATATATTATATACCATTCCTGACGCACTATGACACATCAGGCCGAAATTACGTCGGGTTTTATCAAGGGGAAGCTAAGGAAAAATACACTGTATGTACTGTAGGTAGGTATAATTTTTGTCACCTAACAGCATTGCATCATATTTAAAAGTCAAATAATACTCTCTGTACAGGGGATTTAGGCAGACGGTTGAACGTACGAAAACGGCGGATTTGTAGGGCCGTCTGCTACTTGTTTAGGCCCAATAACAAGCCCCAGACCACAAAGACTTTTTTCAATTACTTTTTTTAGTCTTATTCGGAAGCCGTTGCTCAAACTTCAAACGTCATTTTTTTAATTTAAAAATAACAAAATTCCCAACTTTTTTTTATTTTTATCTAGAATAATTTTAGAATCATAGGTATGAATTTGTATTTGACGGAGATGATTGCTAACAAGAACGACTAGAGTAATTCGTCATTTTTAATTACCCGGGCCTTTTCTCACAAACTCTATATGTTTGCGAAATTAATTAAGTACATACAAAATGGTTTAAGGAGTGTGAGGTGTGACGGAATTCTAATATGCGTAAAGTGCATAGCTTAATAATTATCTATACATATATAAAGTTGTAAAAAATAAACGGTTGGATTCAACTATATCAAGGGTACAAAAAGAAAACACTTAATTTTTTTTTCATCATTAATTTATAAAAATTGTTCAAATTGATGCCCTTAATTTGCTTTGCATTCTCAGCACCTTTTTCGTATTTCGCCATTGACCGACATCCACTCGTGAAACGCCTTTTTCTAAACTCCCCGGCTGCCGTGCGGAGGGCGGCGGGCCGTCACTGGGCGGATGTGGCAGCCCCATGGATATAAAAAGTATTTCTATGGGCAGCCCTCTCATAATATTGTTGTTATGTTCTTAATTACGTTTATATTTTTCTTCCTACGATCATGGTTTCTGCTTTTGATTTGTGGTTTGTATGTACTTACCTACATTATATGTACGTCATTATCCTAATTAGGTATGCGTGGTCCGACTTAACCCAACTGTTTCAAATGACGTAAATAAAATTACTATATGCGTATGCCCATCAAATGTGTGGACTACTATTTTTTACAATAATATACTAGCTTGAGCTGCGCGTATATCCGTGTCGAAAAACTTCGTAATGACGTTATCTCATAAGGTATAATTAACTATACGTATGACAAGATTACAGAGCAGTGATTAGACCCAGTGGTAATGGCCCGACTTACGAGTTGTAGGTCGTGGGTTTGAACCCAGATAGGCGCTTACTTTGTATAATTTATTTTATCACCACTGCTCTCAAAACGGTCAAAGAAAGCATTGTGAGGAAACCGGCATGTCCTAGAACCACAAAAATTCGAAGACATGTGACATTTACCAATCCGCACTGGGCCCGGGTAGTGCATTGCGGCCCGCTTCCTCCCACAGAGAGGAGGCCTGTGTCTCAGCAGTGGGAACGTTCTATGCTGATTATGCTATGGCAAGATTAATAAGAACTTGTGATTCAAACCATTGGGCAGCAGAAACTTATTTGTCAAAGAGTGATGCGTGTTGAGTGCGGATGGAGGGGTTGTATGTTTGAATATAACCACTCCGTCCACGTACGGAACCTGCAATATTAAACAGTCTTACGCTAAGACATCTAAATAGTTTGGTACCTATTATTTATTTCGTTTAACGATATCCATCCATAATAACAAATAACACCATTTACAAAGTTTAAAACGTGTGATAAACTTTGTTTTGTTACTCAAATCATGGGCGTATCAGTTAAAATACAAACGACATGTAGAAAAACCCAATTGATAAGGCAACATCCGTCAGAGCAGGCGTATATATACCTATATTTTAAATATATACTGATATATGATTAAAAATAATCTCAGCCTAGTACCTAAAGAATTTTTTTACCCTCGACTTTGGATCTTTGATACTATTCTGATTAAATAGGTAGGATCTACTTCATATACTTTGATTGACTGGTTGGTTGGTTGATTGGCAAGCGCTACTGCTAAGAATAAGATTCCGGGTTCGGTTCCCAGTTCGGACAGTGTTGTTGAGTTTTCCCATCAGGAATTCCTTAGTAGCAGCCCGGAGTCTGGATTTGTGTCAGGTTGATGGCAATAGGCTCGCCCCCTATTACATGGGGCTTGAATATAACTAGCAAAATGAAGGTGTCGCTATCTGCCTCTGCCTAACCCGTCGGGGATTAAAGACGTGATGTTACGTTATGTTTGAAACCCGCCGTGGTTGGCACTCATTCCCATTTAGTAAAAAAAAAAAAAAAAAAAAATAAAGAAAAAAAAAATTAAACAAGAAAAAACAAAACAAAAAAAAAGGAAAAAAAAGGATTTTTATTTAAAAGATTTCTCAATGACAGTTTTTACTCTGTGTTAATCACAGTAACCTATATTTTATTTTTTTACAATTATTCAAGAAATATTATTATTTATTTATTTATTTCCCACAATACAGATCTTTACAGGTTTAACACCTAATGCGATAATGTAGATAACGTGTATGTATGTGTGTGTGTGTGTCTATGTATGTATTATAAAAATAAGATACAGGTTAGTGTACTCCTAGTTCAGTAACCAGCTTCTGTCCAATGTCTTTTATCCTTGATTACCTATAGTTAAAGAAAAAAAAAGACATTGGATCTACGCCTATAATTTGCGTCTACAGTTTGCTTATATTTTTTTTAGAAGTAATACCATACCATACCATAAGGGGGCCTGGTGACCCGTAACACAGGTTTTTCCCAAAAACCTATATCAGGCACCAGTCTCTCACAAAGGTGGAATACAGCTGAAACATTTTTATTGTACACACTAACTTTAAGTCAGCTTTGTGAAGAGAGAATAAATGATATATACTATACTACTAATACCAAAAAACTGTTATAAGCTAATTATATAAGTAGTACTTGCACGCGTAACATGATCACTTCTATCTCTACGAAGAATAGACACATCTCTTTCTCTATACAAAGTGACCTTTCGTTTCTCCTTTTTTGACATCGCACCGTAGATATCCTTCCACAATCTGTCATTTTGTCATTCTTCGACCGAGCTCTACATAACATAAACATAATCAGCCTATAACGTTCCCACTGCTGGGACACAGGCCTCCTCTCTGTGAGCGGGAGTGGGCCGTAATCCACCACGCGGGCCCAGTGCGGGTTGGCAGATGTCACAAGTCTTCGAATTTTTGATTCTAGGACATGCCGGTTTCCTCACGATGTTTTCCTTCACCGTTTTGAGAGCAGTGGTGAGGAAATAATTTACACAAAGTAAAGCGCCTGCCTGGGACCGAGCTCTGCTCGGGTGAAAATAGAGAAATAGTTTTTTTTATAATTTTTCCGGGTTGAGGCCTAGCTAGATCGTTTTTCACCCCAATAAACCCCTATAGTACAAGTTTCATCGAAATCGTTAGAGCCGTTTTCGAGAACGTGATAACAAATAATAGGTATAATTAAATCAATGATGATCTATAAAACGTCATTGATATAAATATACAAATATTGATCATTTAATAGTATAGGATCATGCTGTTGGTGTACTTATTGAATAAATAAAAAGCCCTCCCTGAACATATCTTACGGTTTTTTTTCAATTCTATGGTTATATTTTAAGAAATTTGACCATTCAATTCGAATCGTAAGTATACAGGGTTACTGGTAACTCGACGTATTCCTTGCAGGACGTCATAGTAGGGTTAAAATGCAGCAAATTAGGCCACCAAATGTTCTACCGAAATTCAGTAGTTTTTGAGTTAATTCGATTTTTAGCTTTTCTATGAAAAATCCCAGATTAAATCATTTGGAGCCAATTTAAAAATGATTTACGGCGCGACTGTACTGAAATTTAAGTTAACATCATAGCTGACGCCGTAGCAGATCCTTGTTAATAATTCAAAGTTCAAAAATGCCAAAAACTTTGGCAAATATCACTAAAGAAACATTTAGTTTTTTTGTGAATTTTGCTATTACTTCATACAAAATGTTGTCTAGTGAAAAAAAAAATTACTACGTCTGATGTACAAATTACTAGGAAAATATCCTTGTCTTATCAGCTATTCAGAAAGGTATGAAAGTTAATACAAAGTTAAGGACTACATTATGTGCGTCTCACAAAAAGGTGATTATTCGGAAAATCAATAAAACTATTTCGTGAATATTAGCATTATTTTTAATAATAAAATATCAGTTTAAAAACTTTTACTACACTTTCACACGTCTTGTTCGATGTGCTGCCCTCGGTTTCTAATACACGTTCTTATTCGCTTCCTCACTTCAGTTTTTGTGATTCTTGATGTGATTGTTGCCCTCATCTGGTCCGCTGCATCTCTTATTCTCTCCCTTAGTTCTTCAATTGAATTTACTGGGGTCACATAAACTAGGTCTTTCATATGACCCCAGACGTAAAAGTCTAGTGGCGTAAGATCAGGGCTACGTGCAGGCCACGGAATTGGCCCACCGCGCCCTATCCATCGGTTTGGGTAGGTTTCATCCAGCAATTGTCGAATTGTGATTCGGAAGTGGGCTGGACATCCGTCATGTTGATACATCATGTTTGCTCTTCTGTCTTCCGGTACATCCGTGAGCAGTGGTGTTAAATGATTTCTTAGGAAATCTTCATAAAGTTCCCCATTTAATGTTTGGGGTAAAAAATGTGGGCCAATTAATTTGTCGTCGATAATACCCATCCAAACATTAAGCGAGAATCTACGCTGGGATGCGGTTGGTTTCAGTTTCTTAGGATTTGCTTCTGCCTTCGGTGCCCAGTAATGTAAGTTGTGGTAATTTGTGATACCATCACGGTCAAAACATGACTCATCGGTCCACAGAATGTTTTTTAAAAAGTTTTCGCTTTCGGCGTCGGCATTTAGCATAAAACGACAAAATTCAAGCCGTCTTGGCGGATCTCCCTCTTCTAATGACTGGACAGGTTGATAGTGGTATGGATGTCGGCCTGATAAGTGAACTACAGACCAGACTTTCCACTGTGACATAGCAAGCTCACGCGCTACGATGTTTGTCGATATGTTGGGGTCGTCAATAAAACGTTGAAGAATCAGCTCTTCGTCCTCAGCCGTGTATCTCCGAGAACGACCAGTGTCAATTTGCCTGCTTCTTTGGACGCTGCCAGTTTCAGATAATCGCCGATAAGTCGATCCAAAAACACTAACGTGTGGGAGTCGGCGGTTGGGAAAACGAAGTTGATATTCTCTCCGCGCCTGAGCAGCGTTACCGTCACTAAGTCCGTAACAGTACATTATGTCAGCGTATTCAAGGTTAGAATATGCAGCCATAGTCAGCACTTATGAAGGCACAGCACAGCACAAGAGCAAGATACGCAGTATCAGTTAAGGAAATAGCCAGATAACAAAACACGAGCTTGCGCGACGTAGAGTTGAAACTAACTGACTCTGACGACCAGATTTTGTAAAGTCGCACCCCGTGTCATGCCGGGAGAACAATAGTGACCAATCACAAAGCTTGCCGAGTGTTTGGGGTTCAAGCGCAGGTAAAAACTACGAATAATACGAATATGAAACAATAGGTTGACCGTCTCGCAATTTTACCTGCTCCTCATAAAACTCATTCTTTCCCTGTCACACATGCAAAAGTATTGACAATCATACCTTTCTGAATAGCTGATAAGACAAGGATATTTTCCTAGTAATTTGTACATCAGGCGTAGTAATTTTTATTTTCACTAGACAACATTTTGTATGAAGTAATAGCAAAATTCACAAAAAACTAAATGTTTCTTTAGTGATATTTGCCAAAGTTTTTGGCATTTTTGAACTTTGAATTATTAACAAGGATCTGCTACGGCGTCAGCTATGATGTTAACTTAAATTTCAGTACAGTCGCGCCGTAAATCATTTTTAAATTGGCTCCAAATGATTTAATCTGGGATTTTTCATAAAAAAGCTAAAAATCGAATTAACTCAAAAACTACTGAATTTCGGTAGAACATTTGGTGGCCTAATTTGCTGCATTTTAACCCTACTATGACGTCCTGCAAGGAATACGTCGAGTTACCAGTAACCCTGTATTATTTCTGCATCAGAGGGGAATCTCTGACGCACTTACTGGGTAAACGACCAACAATACAATTTTTAAATGTGTTCAAGTATACCTATAAATTATTCATGCAAAAAGTGAATAGCATCGAGCTTAGGGGAAAATCCTCGCAGGCGCAGCCTCAGTATCATAGTGACCGCCGGCGCAGTAGGTCATATTGACACGATGGCTAACATAACTCAAGGTAATAGTGCCGATGTGATTGAGGAGTTAGGCGAGGAGCCAAGTGAAGTAGTGAAATATATCTGGATCACTGGGATTGTTCTATCATCGCTATGTTTAATTTTGCAAATAGTGCTCTTCATAATCAGACCCAAGATAAGGAAAGTTGACCAGAAGATCCTCACGCAGCTGACAGTAGCGAGACTGATAAACTCGATACTTGAGTTCATGATGTCTTACGGGTTGTTTAACTTGTACACGAAGGACGTGACGTTCGCGTTGTACCTGCAGACTGATATCGTGCTGGTGTGTTGGATGTTTGTGTACACGAAGAGTTTGTACGACAAAGTAGTGCTAGTGTTTGCGGTGCAAAAGTGGAATTTCGTCATTCTGTCTCTACTGATTTGGATCCTTACGATACCCATAGGAGTGTTGTGCCCAGTCTTTCTTAAGTGGAATCATTTTCTTGAATACTATCAAGGTTACTCGTGGGCAAAGTTTATCGTTTTGACCGTGAATGTTTTGTTTTTCTGTAGAATCTTCTATGTCATTATAACCAGAAGCAAGAACTCTAATAGAAATTTTACCGAAATCATAAAAACTTGTGTCATTTCATTCCTATTGGTTTGTTTAACAAGTTTACAAGTTTTTGTTAGTGACATTTTATCCTATCTTGAAGTGATTATAGTGACCGATGCATTCTGTTTAATCAATTCCTTCCAGGCGATAGCGGCTACTATTATATTTCTCATTCTTGCTAAGAACTTAAGATAAGTTGTAGATCACTGCTGGAAATGTTGGTTATTTATATTCTTGGTTCTCATAGGTTGTTCTAAAGACCCTTTTTGAGTAAAGTATAGTTTTGTATAAAAACCTGCCCAGTTGATCAAGTGGTCGCAAGCGCTATTGCTGAGCATGAGGTTCGATTCCCGGGTCGGACAGAGCTAGTGGGTTTTCCTTCAAGAATTTCTCAGTAGCAGCCCGGTTGATGGCAAATGGCAATGGCAATAGACTTCAACATAACTGGCGAAATGCGAATGTACTACAGGTACCCAACCCTTCGGGGAAACTTGGCGTGATGTTTTGATGTAATGTAGTCAATTAGACAAGTAGCAGAATAATTATGATTATTCGTTTCTTAAGATCCTACTCGAAGAGTGCCATTTTAGATTTAATTTAGTTTAGTAATGTTGAGAGAATATTGTAAAAGTAAAGAAGTATTTTATTAATTATTGTTTTATTGTTACACCAACCCTAAGGGCCTCATCACACTGACGATTTGCGAGCGTGTTTCCAGCGAAGTGATTTGTGAACGAGCTCGCTGCGAGCGCGTAGCGAGTACCCCACGAGTGAACAACGTGTTCGCCGCGTTTTCATAATATTGTACACTCGCTTGTCTCGCTCTCTCTTAACGCAACTCGCTAGTGTAATAGGCCCTAACGATTAATGTAACAGATGTGAAGTACGTTATCTTGATGATATTAAATTACCAATAATTACGAATACACAGATCAGAAACATTTTGTAACACAAATCTTTCTTAGTGCCCGTTTTATTTATATAAACATTCATTCATAAATCGTGATTCGAAAATATGAATCTCTGAATCAATGTAACTTGTCAAACTCTGTTCATATTCAGTACACAAGTACAGAATATAGGTACGTATCGTCATTAATTAACTAAGGGCTGATTTTTCAATAGGCAGATAACTTTTATTTGAAGAATAAATTTGACAGTTTGACATATTTTCAATACAAAACCTGTCAAACCGCCATATTTATTCCTTAAATAAAAATTGTCTGACTATTGAACAATCAGCCTTTAGTGTATTTTTTTTATTCTACCATTTGTATCTATACATATTATAGACCAACCTTGCTGGGCCCGCGTGGTGGATTACGGCCCACTCCCTCTCATAGAGAGGAGGCCTGTGTTCCAGCACTGGGAACATTATTGACTGATTATGTTTACCTATACCAAGTAAGTACCTAATTTTGGATTTTGGTTGTTGTGGAAGTTGTAAAAGTCAAGACATACTTGGTTAATAATGGGATGTTTTTTGGGTAAAAAAAAAGAAATTCTATTTAGTTCGTCAGTCAGATAATAAAAAAATATTAGACACGTATTTTTTGCTTTACCATATTAGTAAAAAATTTGTTAGATAAAATGCATTAAAATTTGGGAGTGGGGGCTCACTACGTCACCACAACTATAACAAACTTCGTATAAAATGTGGCAAGGTGTGACGTCATGCTACATTTTAACTCAATATATCGCCGTATCTTTGATTACGTAAAAAAGAAAAAAATCCAATATTTTAATGACCTAAATTAGGGACAAAAGAAAATGTTTGCCAACATCCCTATTGATTCATAGTAACACAGGTCCTGACATTGCACTGCAACTGATAAGACGTATTATGATAATTTAAACGACCTTATCATTAAACACTTTGAATATTATTACCCGACTGCGCCATAAGGAGGGTTATGTTTTTCGAGAGTATGTATGTATGTATGTATACTCGTAATTGTTTGGCACGCTCTACGGCCTGAACGGCTCGATGGATTTTAGCTTGAGAGGTGTCGTTAGATTTGTATTTACTGTGAAAGTGACACTGGGTATATCAAAATAAAAAAAACAAAATGGCGGATTTTAGGCGCCTAATTATGTCTTAAATTTTTTTTTTCAAAACCTGTCGAGTGGGGTATCTAAATAAAGGGTTTTAAAAGGTGATTACAATTTATAATAAAACTAACAAATAAAAAAAGTAATTAAAAACATTAAATAACCCGACTACAGTAAAAACTTAAGTTAAAAAACTGAAAAGTTAAAAACAAGCCCATTTTAAAGTAAGTAAATAAATGTTGGAAGCAGGCGGGACCCATTTAAAAATATAATAATAATAATAATAAGCTGGCAACACCAAAGTCAACAAGTCACATTTGTTTTCATATCTGCACATTTTCAATTTTAATAATAATCGTAGTTTATTTTTATTTTATGAGAATCAACCTGAAACCATCCTGAAACCCAAACCTACAAGACAAAATTAAAATAGTAAAATGAACCAGAATCATAAGGATTTTCATCAAAAACTACCGAATCGGAGGTGACATCTGTCATCTCCGACAAAACAAACATGAAAATTAAATTAAAATGTTGACAAGATCAGCTGCAAGACGAGCACGCCCACCATCTCCGGACTCGCCGCTCAGCTCCGCCCCGCCGCCGCCGGTATCCAGCCCCACTATGAGCGCTGTGACGACACCGGCCGCGGCAGTTGCGTCGAGCTCGAGCGACGAGTATTTTTCCCCGCCGACGTCGCCAACACCTGTACGTCGGCAGGGGAGAGGCCGGCCACCGAGGAGCTTGGGACTTAGGGGCCATCCGGCCCCGAGCCGGGTCCCCGCTGCCGGTGGTTGTGTGCAGCGCATGAGATGGACTCAGTCAATGAACGAGAACGTCATGCGCGCATATTACGGGTCTACAGAGGGAGGAACTAATCTCACTGCGTATCGTGTTAGGATGCTGACTCTGTTCCAGGAACTAGAACCAACCGTCAACACCTCGGCCCAACGACTGTCGGATCAGGTGCGGGTCATCCAACGCAATCACAGGTTGGACGATACCGCACTTGATAGGCTGCGCTCAGAGGTACTGAGCAGCCGTATCGTCTCGACCCCAGCACAAACCGCGGTACAAGCGTCAACTATAGATGCAATCTCACCGCGGTTCAATCATGTTGAAGAGGAGGATGATAGGGTTGA
The DNA here is from genome assembly GCA_946251885.1 of Cosmia pyralina. Classification (NCBI taxonomy): domain Eukaryota; kingdom Metazoa; phylum Arthropoda; class Insecta; order Lepidoptera; family Noctuidae; genus Cosmia; species Cosmia pyralina. Next base: position 4,439,752 of record OX276355.1, on the reverse strand, counting down.
CACAGTAAGTAGCCAGTGCAATACCCGGTTGAGGAGCGCACTGGAGGATGCGTTTCGCGAGTATAGGTCCACTCCGACCGAACTTAGACCCCGTTTACCACGTCTACCTATGCACAAAAAAAATAGGGCGCTGGTGAGTGCCTTGGACTCGCAGCTTAAGAATTTTTTCGAAAGCAGCGAGGACCTCGTTGATACACACTCGATTCTGTATTGCGCGGCTGTTGCGGCATGTCGTTTAGCTAACGTCAATTTTCCTAGCTGTGACGGAGCTACTCGACCAAAACCAGCTGTACCAGCCTGGCAATGCAGGATCGAGCGTCGTATCGATGGGGCCAGGGTACTCATCGGCAAACTATACTGCTTCAGGGAGGGCAATACACGACCACGAGTGATGCGCTTTGTGAGGCAGGCATTCTCGGGGACTGGAATCAGCCCTCGAGAATACATGTCCAGTGTCACAGAGCGCATCGACTTCCTGAAGCAGAAAGTTTGTGCATGGGCGAGCCGTATTCGGCGGTATAAGCGGCGGGTTGATCGTTACACGCAGAATCGCATGTTCCAGAGCGATGAGAGGTGGGTGTATAGAACTTGGGAGCGACCTGAACAAAATGTGACAGACGTATGCCGCCCGGATGATGCCGCTACGAGTGAATTTTGGCGCAGCATATGGTCGGTACCCGTCTGTCACTCTGAGGCTGACTGGATGCAGGATGTCGAGCGAGTGTGTGAAACTATACCAGAAATGGGAAAAATCGCAATTACGCCATTAGACGTAGCCAGAGCAGTCCGTCCGTTACCGAATTGGAAATCACCGGGACCGGACGGACTGCACAATTTTTGGTTGAAATGGCTAAGTAGTTCACACACTTGCCTGGCATCTCAGTTCCAATCATCCTTAGAGTCTGGGTCGCTACCGCCGTTTCTAACAACAGGCGTTACCCACCTGCTCCATAAGTCAGGTAGTCCCGTGGAACCCAAGAATTATAGACCGATCACGTGTTTGTCGACGGTCTATAAACTTCTTACATCCATTTTGAGAGCGAAAATTAATACGCACATTGACAGTAACACGATTATGTCTACCTCTCAAAATGGATGTAGGAACGGGTCTCGCGGTACTAAGGAGCTACTCCTCATCGACATGACCATTAGCCAACAGGTTCGTCGATCCCGCAAGGATCTGTCGACATGCTGGATAGATTATAAGAAGGCCTATGACTCGGTGCCACATACATGGCTCATAAAGGTGTTGGAGTTGTACAAGATTGATGCGACTCTACGCACCTTCCTTGAGTCGTGTATGGGGCAATGGAGGACGGTCCTTCGCTATCCTGGATGTCGACAGATCCAAGGGAATGATGATCCTGTATGGATTAAACGGGGAATATTTCAGGGCGACAGTTTGAGTCCACTTTGGTTCTGCTTAGCCCTGAATCCTCTAAGCACACTGTTGGAGGATTCAGGTCTAGGCTATCGGTTGAAGAGAGGTGGTCAGGTGATATCTCACCTCCTCTACATGGATGATTTGAAACTCTTTGCCCACAACAAATTGCGGCTGATGGAGCTACTTAAGGTTACTGAAACTTTCAGTAGCGCGATCAGGATGGAATTTGGTGTAGACAAATGTGCAATCATGCATGTAAAACGAGGTGAGGTTATGGAATCCGGTGGAATTCAACTTTCGGATTCCATACATCTTAGATCCCTCTCCTCATCCGAAAGCTATAAGTATTTGGGTATGTCGGAAGCGTTAGGCATCAACGTTGCTGACATGAAGCAATCGTTGAAGGAGCGCTTCTTTGGTCGCCTGAAGAAGGTATTAACCAGTCTTCTTTCAGGCGGAAACAAGGTGCGCGCTTTCAACGGTTGGGTCATGCCAGTTTTGATGTACTCTTTCGGCATACTCAGATGGACTCAGACTGAACTCGACGCCCTGGATAGGAGGGTCCGTACACTGCTGACTGCAAACCGGATGCATCACCCACGATCATCGGTGATGAGATTGTACATCCCGCGGAAGTGCGGGGGTCGAGGCTTTTTAAATGCGAAGACCCTCCACAACCGCGAGGTGTGCATCCTCAGAGAATATTTTTTAAAAGTCGAAGTGGGTATGCACCGTGATGTCGTTGCAGTGGACAAGGGGCTCACCCCGCTGTCCATGGCTAAAGAGAACTGGCGCAAACCTGTAGTACTTACTACCGATGACCGCAAGAAGGTATGGCAAAGCAAGGAGCTCCACGGGCGCTTCTATCGGGCTCTTCATGAGCCCGGTGTAGATTTCTTAGCGTCCGTATCCTGGCTACGTTTCGGTGACCTTTTCGGGGAAACTGAAGGTTTCGTCTGTGCAATTATGGACGAAGTTATCTTGACGAATAACTATCGGAAACATATTATGAAGGACGGGACGGTTGACGTGTGTCGGGCATGCCACCGTCCGGGTGAGTCCATCAGACATATTATCTCCGGTTGTTCTCGTCTGGCTAACGGCGAGTACTTGCACAGGCATAACCAAGTAGCTAGGATTATCCACCAGCAACTTGCTTTGAAATATAAACTAGTCGATTCTGAGGTACCATACTACAAGTATGTGCCCGACCCAGTTCTCGAAAATGACCATGTCACTTTGTACTGGGATCGGTCTATCATTACTGACAGGACTATTGTCGCCAATAAGCCTGATATAGTAGTGATAGATCGGTTAGTGCGCCACGCAATGATAGTCGATGTTACCATTCCACATGACGAGAACCTCGTGAAAGCTGAGAAAGAGAAACAAATAAAATATCTCGACTTAGCTCACGAGGTTGTTGATATGTGGAATGTGAGCTCGGCTGTCATTGTGCCGATTGTCGTAACGGCCAATGGCCTGATAGCCGAAAGCCTCGAACAACACCTCTCGAGGCTATCATTAGGCGGTTGGATCAAGGGCCTGATTCAGAAGGCAGTACTCCTTGATACGGCTCGCATTGTGAGAAGGTTCCTGTCTCTGCAGCCCTAACCACCGGTAGCTTGGACCCTGCTCCCGACACCGGCGGACCTCTATTTTTTTATATTTTTAAATGTTTTTTTATATCCTTTTTTTAAGAAATATTTAAAAATGTAAATAGATAAGAAATAAAATAAATAAACGACATAATAATAACCCCACCGCCGTATCTCTACGTTGACGTCGTGGTGGGGCTTGCGCGCTCCGAACTCTGGGTCTGTGCCGATGGAGTTTACTTTGCCGAAACAGGTCTAGGGTGAGGAGCCAGACCAAGAAAGATACGTGAACCCGCAGGACAGCATGTGGCGAGCTGTTGGGCAGTAGCGACCCCACGGACCCTATTTCCCGGGAGAAGTCTTGTTCTTCACCTCTAGCTTGCCTTTATTGGCCGGTTGGAGTGAACACTGACGGGAACAGAGCTCCCACCTCATTCTTGCCTTTATTGGCCGGCTTGAGTGGAGATTCGCAAGAGCAAACGTGCTCGGAGGAAGGAAGTATTCCAGTAAGTGCTTGTAGGGATCTTGACCATCTTCCGGGCTCTGGGATTGTTCTGAGAGCCGTGGAATACCTCTCCACTCCTCAAGCACTTCAGGACATGTTGCTCCTTGTCGCTACGTCACTATTGTTACGACGGGTGGCCAGATATTATAAATAAATAAGACGACCAGACTATTTTATGTATCGTGTATTCAGCCATTGCATGACGAGCGATCGGAGTCGGTGACAAGACAACAGGATCCGGAAATACCACAGATAATATATATTTTATAAAGACTGATACACATACGTAACATCTCCCTTATTAAGAAAAGAAAATGGAATCATTACGTGGAACATGGTACGTAAGTATACTCTTTTTTTTTTTTTTTTTTTTAACATTAACAAAATTCTTATATACTAGTAGACTAAGTGGAACGGAACATCTCTAAGAAGTGACAAGTTGACTTGACTGACATTTACATTGCGACAGTTCTGACAGTGACGTCTATCAAATTGACTTAACTAAGTTTTGACAGCTACTAACAAAACAAAATTAGGTTTGACAATGCTTGTACAACAAACAATACATTTAGTATATTAAATTAAAACTAAGTACAAATTAAGAACTTAATCTAGACCAATTTTCAAAATCTTCGGGGCTTTATTATTGCTCTACCGAATGAAGAATAAGTTGTGTGTTGAGTTTGTTTATTTGGTGTATGTGATGTGTTTGTTTTTGTTTCAGATTCTTGGACAGGATTACTTGTACAAGGAGATTGATAATTAGATGGAGATGACGACGGCAGTATATTGGAAGGCGACGGTGGATCAGTGTCAAGTGGAACTGATGGGGATTGAAGTGAACTTCTTCTACTAGGAGCGGACTCAGTTGGTGAATGTTTTGGCTGTAGGATATGTTGGCGATTACGGCGAAAAGTACCTTCCGGGGAGACAATAGTATATGATCTAGGCTGTGGACCTATGTCTGACACAGTACCAGGTGTCCAAATACTGTCTGGCTGTTTCTGGAAGTAAATTTTATCACCAATGTTTAGGGAAGACAACGGTTTAGTATGTTTATTATAATAAATCTGTGATTTGTTCACTTTTATTTGAGTTTTATTTGTTAGAGACCTGTAGTTAGGTATTTTAGGTTTCAGAGTTTGTTCTAAGACTGGAAGTTTAGTTCTGAGTGTCCTGGACATTAGTAATTGGGCAGGCGAATACATATTTTCTTTAGGTGTATTCCTATACTGTAATAATCCTAGATGAGGGTCTGTATTATCAGTAAGACATTTCTTTAATATGTTTTTAACCGTGGCTATGGTTCTTTCTACAAGACCATTAGACCGTGGATAATAGGGACTTGATGTAATATGTTGTATTTGCCAATCTAAAGCAAAATGATTAAACTCTTTTGAGTTAAATGGGGGACCATTGTCTGAAATTAGAATGTTGGGTATTCCATGTCTGGAAAATATAGACTTTAGGTGACTAATGACAATTTTACTAGTAGAACCACCTGCTAGCTTTACAAGCTCGACATATTGGGAAAAATAATCTACGACTATGACATACTTGTTTGAATTGAAATCAAATAGATCAACTCCGACTTTATTCCAAGGGATTGGTTTTACCTCATGGGGCTGTAGTGACTCTTTGGAATTGCTGCGTCTGTTAGTGAGACAGTTATGACAATTATTAACATATTTTTCTATATCAGAGTACATATTGGGCCAGTATACTAGATTTCTTGCCAATCTTTGGCAACTATGAATACCTTGGTGACCTTCATGTATCTGTTTCAAAATGTCTTTTCTCATGGCTACTGGTATAATGACACTGTTGTTTTTGAAGACAATACCATTAATTATATGTATATCGGTTTTTAAAGGAAAATAAGGCCTAAGTATGTCTGGAAGCAATTTTTTATGTTCAGGCCAACCTGTTATGCAATATTTACTTAAGAGTGACAATTCATTGTCTTGGGAAGTCTGTTCTTGAATAGATTTAAGTTTATTTGGACTAACTGACAGTGATCTAATGACTAAATTGACATGTAAATCTAGATCAGAATCTAGATCATGTAATGACTGTTCTGGTAAAGCTGCTCTAGACAGAGTATCAGCTACATAAAGATATTTACCTGGTTTGTAAGTTACGTTCAGGTCATATGGTTGTAATCTTAGCATTATTCTTTGAAGACGGGGTGGAATGTTATAAATTGGTTTTTTATACAGCGATACTATTGGTTTGTGATCTGTTTCAACTAAAGTGTGGCGACCATAGACATATTGGTGAAACTTTGTACAACCAAATAGGATTGCTAACAGCTCTTTCTCAATCTGAGAGTATGACTGTTGACATGAGCTTAATGAAGCTGAAGCATATGCTATGGGGTGTTTATCATGGCAAATCACTGCACCCATGGCATCTTTAGACGAATCAACTGACAGTGTAATTGGTTTATTTTGATCATAATATGTCAAGACAGGGGCTTTTGTTATACATTCCTTTAATTCATTAAATTCTACATTATGTCTCTCTTGCCAAGACCATTCATTATCTTTAGACAGAAGTGTTCTTAAATTAGAAGTTTTATCTGACAAATTCTCTATGTATGAGCCTAAGTATGTAACCATACCTAAAAACCTTTGTAATTCTGTGACATTTGTTGGTGGTGGCATACTGCAAATGGCTTTCACTTTGTTTTCATCAACTCTCACACCATCTTTAGAAAAGATGTGTCCTAGGTACTTGACTTCACTTTTACATATATTAGACTTGTCTTTATTAAATTTTATTCCTATTTCTCTAGCTCTATCTAAGACTTGTTTTAACCTAAAATCATGTTCTTGTTTAGTTTGACCGTAAATTAGGAAATCATCCATCATGATTTTGACTCCTGGAATATCACTGAATCTATTTGTCATGATGGAATGAAACAGTTCTGGGGCTGCATTTATCCCGAAGGGAAGTCTTAGGAATCTATATCTACCTTGAGGTGTGATGAATGTACATAGTTTTGAGGAAGCTTCATCTAACTTTAGCATATAAAAACCTTTGTTTGCATCTAGGGTAGTGACATATTGTGAACCAGAGAGGCTGGATTTAATTTCATCAATAATTGGAAATTGATAATGAGGACGCATAATGGCTTTATTAAGTTTTCTTGGATCAATGCACAGGCGTAGTTTACCATTTTTCTTTGATGCAATTACAATTGAGCTTACCCATTCAGTAGGTTCCTCGACTTTGACTATAATTTGATTTTTTTTTAACATGGCTAATTCTTCTTTTAATTGTTCTAAGAGACTGAATGGAATTCTACGACAGGCATCTATAGACGGTACAGCATCAGGCTTCATTGACAAATGACATTCATAATCTTTAAGACAACCTATTCCTGAGAAGAGATCTTTATATTTGTCAAGCTGTGATACATTGAGTGACTCATGAAATTGGACATTATGGACTCTTTTAACTAATTTTAAATTCTCACAACTGTTGCGACCAATAATATTCCTACAGGGTATATCTATAATGTGGAAATTAACATTGTATAGTTTGTTGTTATGTGTGACAGACAGAATGCATTGACCTACAGTCGGTAATACTTCACCGCTAAAGGTTGATAGTTTGTGACTACTTTTCTTTAAACTACTCAATGGCAAATTAAGTTTTTTATAAGAGTTAAATGATAAAATGTTAGTGTCAGCACCTGTATCAAGTAAAAAGTCTACATTCTTACTATTTATGGACAAAGTTGTATGATAAGGGTTTTTTTTGCTGACAGAAATCTCATTAGTGAAAAGACTATTTAGAAAATAAGTATCAGTACCCGTACTTTCTTCTTCTTCTTCTATGGATCTCACATGTTTGCTGCGGCAACACTTGGCAAAGTGATTGGGCTTGTGGCAGTTGTTACAGATGACTCCTATGGCTGGACATTTTGTTCGGTGAACTTGACCACATCTGGAACAATTCTTGGTTGACTGTTTGGATTGAGGTTCTTGACTGGACGATGCTTTACTTGATTGACGACTTTGACTTGTTTGAGACTGATGACTTTGACTTTCTTGACGGCTATGACTTCTTTGACGACTGTGACTTCTTTGACTGTGACTTTTTTGATTGCGACTCTCTTGACTACGATGTGTTTGGCGACTGTGATGCGATTGACGACTGGCAACGACACTTACTTCTTGGCTTGATAAAGCTTTAGCCTGTAACCTAGTATTTCTTAGTGTTTTAGCGAGACTGACGGCGGCATCAAATGTTGATGGTTTCTCGATCAGGATACGTTCTCTGATGTACGAGCAAGATGAATTTAAGTTCCATGAGAATATGTCCTTTACTATATCATCGGCAAGACCTTCAAAATTGCATTGGATACTTAGATTCTTGAGATCCGTGGCATATGTCTCAATTTCTTCATCTGGACCTTGTTTTCTGTTGAACAGCTTATGTCTTTCGACGGAAATATTGACACGTGGTGTGAAGTAGTCTTCAAATTTGGCGAGTAAATCCTTATAGGTGATCTTGTCAATTTGTATGTTAAACGAGTAAAATATCTGAAGAGCGTCTGGGCCTATGATTTGTAGTAAAATGGCTACCTTTCGTTTGTCTGGTTGTTCTTCTAAATTGTTGGCTATCATGTAAATCTCTAGACTTGTGTTGAAATTTCTCCAAGCCAATGGCATGTTCGAGTTGTTGATATCTAAGCTGAAATTACTCGGCGGCAGGGGATAACTTGTATTATTTGCGTTTTTATTTTCCGGCATTTTAGGGCTGGACCACGCGGCGACGTTTTACTCGAAATTTTTTTTTTTTTTTTTTTTTTTTTTTTTTTTTTTTTTTTGACTGTTTGCGGCACTTACTTTTGTGGTTTTTTGTGACTTCTTTTTCTTCTGTATCTTCTGACACCATGTTACGACGGGTGGCCAGATATTATAAATAAATAAGACGACCAGACTATTTTATGTATCGTGTATTCAGCCATTGCATGACGAGCGATCGGAGTCGGTGACAAGACAACAGGATCCGGAAATACCACAGATAATATATATTTTATAAAGACTGATACACATACGTAACAACTATGTACTAGCGACCGTTTCCGGGGGCCCATTACTGAGCGTGCAAGTCACCCCCTGCCAATTTATCTGTGTATATTATATAACATTGGTCAGGCAGGGGACATAGTTCTTCCATGGTTCAAGGTACCCAATCCATGTAGCCACCCAAACCCATAGGCCCAATGTGTTTTGTTTCCATGTTCTGCAATAGTTCTGCACCAACCGGGGGTTGTCCTTGGGTGCAATTGCATAGTGCATACGGGGATAATCGTCGACTGGTGCCTTCTTTTCATTTAAAATTGTCTAAGGGGCCTCTGCGAGTTGGCTTCGGTTCCTCGTACGCCTTCCAAAGGTCCGGGACCCCAGTGTCCCGAGATATGTCAAAGACAATCTGTGGCTTCATGCACTACCGTCTCGTCGAACATAGGCACTTTGTGCGACGACACTACTTTCCGCCTCGCTGCTTCCCTGCGACTAGGAGCTCCTTCTTGTTCTCCTCATCGCTGTCACTGTGGCGAAGTTGTCAACAGCCTCGGACACCACGGCCTGTCTTGCAGCCGAAGTGCGGGTCGCTTAGCACGGCACGCGAACATCAATGACATCATCCGACGAGCCCTTGTCACCGTCGGCGTTCCAGCTGTATTAGAACCCAATGGCTTGGCACGCGACGATGGCAAGAGACCGGACGGCATGTCTTTATTTCCATGGAAGTTGGGAAGGCCTTTAGTGTGGGACGCAACGTGTGTCGATACTCTTGCGCCATCCCATCTTCCTGGCTCTGCGTGCTGTGCTGGCACTGCTGCTGCCGCTGCGGAAAACCTCAAGCGGCGGAAGTATAATAACCTTATCGGTAATTATATTTTTGAGCCGTTTGGGGTTGAAACCCTTGGGCCGTGGGGTCCGAGTGCACATAGTTTGTTCAACGAAATCTCCAAACGGCTGGTTGACACTTGCCGTGATCCAAGGGCTGGCTTTTACCTTGGCCAGCGGCTTAGCATTGCCATACAACGTGGCAATGCCGCCAGTCTCTTGGGTACTTTACCAGTCGACAGCGATGCGGAGGAATTTTTCGACGCCATATTTTAGTTTTTTAATAGTTTTAGTTATGTTACCTTTTAGTAAAATAATGTTTTTAGATTTTGACCTAATATAGTTACCTACATAAGTATTACAAAATAAAGACAATTTAAATAAAAATAATAATAATAATCTGACCCTGTTCCTGATACCGGTGGGCTACTATTTTTTATATTTTTAAATGTTTTTTATATATTTTTTTAGAAATATTTAAAAATTTATTTTATAAGAAGAAAAAATAATAATAATATGTTTATTGTTCAACAAGGACTAGATTACATGGCACAGTAGGTAATGTATAAAGCACAAGCATAGTTACTTAATCTAGTTAGTGGGTGTCGTACTGTTCTCCTAGATAGCTTACAGTATAACCTGTGTTTAGGAGAAACAGTTGCGATCCCCATTATAAGTGGTTGACATAAAAACAAAAACAAAGCACGTGTTAAATAAGTTAAAAACATGTAAAAAGTAATCAATCACAAAGTCATCATCAACGCGTTCAGGGCGGTGTTGGGGCTGCCCCGTTTCTGCAGCGGCTCGGGCATGTTTGCGGAAGCGCGCACCGACTGTTTCCACGCCACCATGCGCAAGCGGTGCGCGTCCTTGGTGCGCAGGGTGCGGGCCAGCTCCAACACTGTCCTGGCGATGATTGCTCAGCGACTGGATTGTCCCTACGTTGGGCATTGTTGTGGCAGGCATATTGCTGGTGCTTGAATGTAAGTTGTCTAATGATGTATAATGATTTGATTAATATTTGCTTTTGACATAACTTAATTTAATTATTTAATCCATTGTAATATTTATTAATTATTATTAACTTTGACATTATTTATTTATTACTGACATTATTTATTAGACATTAATTATTACATAATAGGTTGGGGAAAAAGTTTCTTCGCATTTTTTAAGAAAATTCAAAACATTTTTTAATATACATTATTTACATTTATCTAAAGTATGTAGGTACCATTTTGTTCGGTAACTTTCTGCCATCTTGTAGGTAGGGACATGATCCCATTGCTATAGAAATTTTGGGACTTCTGATCAAAATACCGCGACAAGTGGTTTTGGCAGTCCTCTCGTGATGTTAACCTGACACTGCCTAAAGAATCTGAAGAGACCGAAACAGGTGGAAATCTGAAGGTGCAAGGTCAGGACTATACGGCGGATGCATTAACACCTCCCAGCCAAACTCTCTTAATTTTTGCTGAGTGGCTAAAGATGTGTGAGGTCTAGCGTTATCATGATGAAAAACCACACCCCTTCTGTTGATTAATTCCGGCAGCTTTCTCTCAACTTCTTGCTTTAATCTCATCAGTTGTTCGCAGTAGAGTTCAGAATCGATAGTCCTGCCTGGTGGTAACAGCTCATAATCAATAATGCCTTTCCAATCCCACCACACACACAGCATCACCTTGTTGCGAGTGAACCCGGGTTTCGCCACAGTCTGTGAAGCCTGACCGGCCTTTGACCACGACCTTTTTCGCACGTTCTTGTCGTACGTGATCCACTTTTCATCTCCAGTTAGTAGCTTCTTCAAAAATGGTTCGGTTTCATTACGTCGTAATAAAGAATCACAAATGAGTACACGGTTCATTAGGTTTCTTTCAGTGAGCTCGTGAGGTACCCAAATATCGAGCTTTTTTGTGTACCCAGTTTTTTTCAAATGAGCCAAAACTGTTTTGTGGTCAATTCCCAGTTCTTCAGCTACGTTGTAACTACTGATATGCCGATCTTGCTCCACTTTTTCAAAAATGGCATCCATTTTATCCGTGATAGGGCGACCAGAGCGTCGTGCATCTTTGGCATCAAAATTTCCGGATTGAAAACGCTTAAAACAAATTTGTGCTACTCTCACAGACACTGCACTGGGTCCATAAACATCGCAAATTTTATTCGCGGCTTGCGTTGCATTTTTACCTTTTTTGTAGTAAACTTTTAAAACGTATCGAATTTCTTCATTAGATTCACTCATCTTGACAGTACGAAAAACAAATGAAAATCACACTTTTTCCTAATTTGAATTTGGAATTATGTTCTTTAAAATTTAAACTTTCAATGATAGGTACCAAAACCAGCCAGATACAAATAGTATAACCAAAGATATTTTATTTTAAGTTCATACATACTATAATGCGAAAAGACTTTTTCCCCAACCTAATATTTAATCAGTTTTTATTTTGAATAGTGTTTTTGTATTTAATATGGGTCAATGACCTGAAATAAATCAATTTTAATTTTAATTTAATATTCATCACGCCGACAAAGTGGTAAAATAAAATGATGAAAAAAAATTATTAGGGTACCTTCTTTACACGTAGGTCTTTCAAAAATATTGCAGGTTTGTTTCAACAATTTTTCGATTTAGGGATCCGTTTCTGAAATATTAAGCTTTAAAGCGCAAATTTTGTTTAGAGTCAAGTTGCCCCCCTCCACCCCTGCCAGCTAAACGGTTAGTTTTGGATGGGTAAAAATATTCGCGGTAGTAGTATATATAACGAAATTAAAAGGAAAACTATCACAGCTAAGTAGGCTTTTCATGTTTACGAGTAATAGTCAACCAACTTGTAAAATGTACTTGTAACAGTAAAAATTTCGTACAAATTCCATTAAAAATTACTTATATAACGTTTTTAGTTGTGTAAAACAGGTAGTAAATATAAGTTTATGAACCATGTAAAGATATACAAAAATAAAATCATAACATTCTTATTAATAATGATTTCTATATTAATAATATTTACGCTCGAATAACGACGAGCGGCGGCGTGTATTACGGAACCCTATTACTGCGCGTGTCCCGACACGCACTTGGCCGGTTTTTATCTATACAATTCAATTAATACACTTACCTCTGATTATTTGTTATTTGAAAATATTGTAAAAGCCTTTAAATTTTTTTTTTATTTTTAAAAAGAAAGAATAACGAAAAAGAAGAAACCATGAAGCAAGAAGCACCAACGAAGAAAGAAAGAATAAGAACAACCAGAGAATAAAGAATAACCATGGAGTTTCCTGCCGGCTCTTCTCCATAGGAAACGACCAATTGGAACCGTGCACCTAGCTTCTGACGTTTCATAAGTGCCCATGTAGGTTTATGTGAAATAAAATATTTTGATTTTGATACCTATAAGTAATTAATTAAAATCTTGTAGAATATACAGAGTACCTATAAAAATACTGGGTTCCTGGCAGGCTAATCAACACAGTTTGCTAACATACCTAATACCGTGCGTTCACACTCAAAACATTCACATGAAAACAAACTCAAGCTCAAAGCATTTATTTCAATTAAACCAATTGCTTCAATCATTATGAACTTTTACTTTCGAGTAAACCCGAAAAAGCGAAAAAAAAATTACCTAAGAGGTATTATTATGCGAACATAAATGAGGAGCTCGTGGCTAAGTAATAACAGCCGTACGGGTCAATCCATCAGCTTAAGCTACGCTTGCCGGGGTTGGTCCGTGGTTGGGTGACCATCTTTACATACCGAGACTCCTTTGTGCCTCGGAAAGTACGTTAAGCCTTTGGTCCCGGCTGTCATTCGTGGATCTTTGATAGTCGTTACGGGTCATCAGAAGCCCGAAAGTCTGACAACCAGTCTTATCAAGGGGTATCGTATTACCCAAAAATTGGGTAGTGGAGGTCAGATAGGCAGTCGCTCCATATAAAATACCGGTATTCAGCTGTATCCGGCTAGACTGGAAGGTAACCCCAATATAGTTGGGAAAAGGCTAGGCAGATTGATATGCGAACACAAATGTAGGAAACAGCAGATTTTTTTTTCGCGGTTTCAGGTTTGGTCCCACAGTAAAAGTTGTTCATAATGATGAGTACAATTAAATTTCAGGGTATTTAAAATTAAATTGTTTAAGTGGTTAAATTAGTGTAATTACTACAGTTTAAAATAGTTCATGGATAAAAAATGTTAATATCCTGTAACATTCAACCCTTAATTTTTGCATGCTATGTTTTGTCTTAGGAGAACATGTTTGTGCCATTCTAATTATATTAACACGATTGTATACAATGTTTTATGAAATGAATGTTTTTTTTTTTAAGTCTTTGACATGAGGAGCTCCTGGCTAAGTAATAACAGCCGCACCGGGTCGATCCATCAGATTTAGCTTCGCTTGCCGGGCGGGTGTTGGGGGTTTGTTCCTTGGATGGATGACTATCTTTACATACCATGCCTCAGAAAGCACGTTAAGCCATTGGTCCCGGCTGTCATTCGTGGATCTTTGACAGTAGATACGGGTAGACAGAAGTCCGAAAGTCTGACAACCAGTATTACCAAGAGGTATCGTATTACCCAGTTACTGGGTTGTGGAGGTCAGATAGGCAGTCGTTCCATGTAAAATAGGTACTAGTATTCAGCCGCATCCGTTAGTTTCAAAGCCGACCCCAACGTGGTTGGGAAAGGTCTAGGCAGATTATTGCGTGATTGCGTGATTATTGCGCATTGGCGTGATTGGCTTTGACATAATATCATAGGACCCTAGGGTCTCGGACCTTTGGAAGGCGTACGAGGAGCCGAAGCCAACTCGCAAAGGCCCCTTAGACAATTGTAAATGTAGAGGCACCAACTGACGGACGATTATCCCCGTCTTATGCACTATGCAAATTGCACATAAGGACAACGCCCGGTTGGTGCAGAACTGTTATAGAACATGGAAACAAAACATATTGGGCTATGTGGTTTAGAACTATGGAAGGACTATGTCCCCTGCCTGATCAATGTTAAGTAATACTCGGATAAAATGGTAGGGGGTGACTTGCACGCTCAATAATGGCCTCCGAAAACGGTCGCTAGCACAAAGTGACGTAGCGACAAGGGGGCAACACTTCCGGAGGTGCTTGAGGAGTGGAGAGGTATTCCACGTCAATCAGGACAATCCCGGAAGTACGATCTAGATCCCAACCAGCATCTTATTGGAATACTTCCATTCTCCATGCACGTTTGCTCTTGCGAATCTCCACTCAAGCCGGCCAATAAATAAAGGCAGAAAAGAAGTGGGAGGTCTGTTCCTCGTCAGTGTTCACTCCAACCAGCAAATAAAGGCAAGCCAGAGGTGAGTAACAAGACTTCTCCCGGGAGATAGGGCGCGTGGGGTCGCTACTGCTCAACAGCTCGTCACAAGCTACCCTGCGGGTTTATGTATCTCTCTTGGTCTGGCTCCTCACCCTAAACCTGTTTCAACAAAGAAAATTCTACCTGCACAGACCCAGAGTTCAGGAGCGCGCAAGCCCCACAACGACGTCAACGTGGAGATACGGCGGTGGGGTTATAATTATTATTATTAATGACCCCTTAAAAGGTTCTGAGTTATTAAGTTACACCTCGTATAGGATGAATTTGTATGGAAGTTCATATGTTTGTTGAGGGGAAATCCCATCGGTCGCACAGCTTCTTAATTAATAAATATCTAGCAGTAGAGTGTGATAGGTTGTGCTGATTGAATTATCAATTACAATCTTGCGCCAGCAGTACACATTAAATGATTAAATTTGTATACTTAAGTAACTTTGTATAATATTTGGGTTACCAATTACAGACTGTGCCTGGTTTGGAATCCACTGTTAAATCTGTAAAGTTTTTTGTTGTTTAGAATTTCATATCATGTTGTTGGTTTGGCGTGTGCTAGCTGACATCTGTGAATGTTTTGTGTTGCGTAATGTAAATTATGTTGCATACTATATAAAGACAGTCAGCTGTGCTGCTGGGGAGTTTGTTGCGCTACTTCTTTCCAGCTAAAGCACTATGAAGTGGTAAAGGCGGTCTTATGTGATTTAGTCGTTCAAAAAGTGCTGTTTCTCAGCCTAGTTTGAATAAATGAGTTATGATTTTGTTACATAAAGGTATGTTCATGAACTATTAATAAGTTAATTAAATGAATTTGAATTTTGCTGCGTGTCGTACGACTTTCGTTGCATTGAATGTTTAGGTATTTTCATTTGTGTTGTGCACAATAATACCCAGATATCGAATTACGTACTTATCTCTTCACTCCGTATTAGTCCGTATACCTAACAGTTATTCGATCGATAATATTCAACGCAATACGAATAAGGCAAACTTATTTACATGTCGATTTTCCTTATTTCGCCACCAGCGGGGTAATTCCGCAACATGTTTATAATGGCAATCATTCGCAATGCTTTTCATTTTGATTTCCATTGTTTCATATGTTTGAAAAATTCGTCTGCTTAACAACGTAAATAACGCAATGAACGTAGCTGAACTGTTATAAATACTTTTTTACAAAAAAAAAAAAACACTACAAAGTGAAAAATAACTTTAATACGGAAGTGTCTTTGGTTTTGTATTTTCGTTTTTTGCCACCGACTTCTGAAATTAAAGTTAATTTTCACTTTGTTTTTTGGAACTCGGTTGTTTTTTTTTTTTTGTAAAAAAGTTTTTATTTTTCACTTTTTAGATGTGATACTACTCCACATAAATTTTAATACCACTATCTGCAAATGAAAGTAGAACGTCATCCACATACCTAAAAGTGGGAAAATAATACGTATTATTGAAGCTACTCAAAAACTACTCCGGCAAAGTTAATAAATTTTACGTGGGACCAATTTCGAAGTATTCTCGAATAAAACATGAACCTTTAAAATCGGACAATTCTGTAAAAAGTTACACTACACACAATTAAACAGACAAACAGAAGAGGAAGATAAAAATACGTACAAAGGTTTTTATTTAGGTCATAAATAAAAACCTTTGTACGTATTTTTATCTGTATATAAATTTTAATATATATAAATAATATATATAAATTTTATCCTGTACATAAATAGTTAAATAAATAAATTTAAAAAAATATATACGTGTCGACTTGACAACGTCCTCCTTTTTTTTTTCGTTGGTTACAAATTAAAGGCATAGATAGCGTTCTATTACCAATTTACGTTAATGACGCAATCACCCCGCTTGGCTGTATGCCTATTCTCACTATCCTTATTCAGCATTTATTAGGGCAACATTCTCGTTACGATGACCAATTAACCTACCGAACGAATTGATAGTTAATGGCAGCGCGCAATAACTAAATTATAAATAACACACTTGTAAATAACAAAAAAAAAAATCAGCTGTTCCCTACATTTTGACGAATTATGCTAACATAAATGTACTGAACAGCTGGTTTTTTTTTTCGCGATTTCAGGTCCAAACCTGAAATCGCGAAAAAAAAAACCAGCTGTTGTTTGTTTGTTTGTTTTGCTGGGACCAATCCCATAGTAAAAGTTGTTCATAATGATGAGTACAATGACCCCTTAAAAGAATGCCACTGTTTACACTTACACCCTGCATACAGAAACAGAAAACTACTTTGTTTGAAAATGTGGGATATCTATCCTAAATTTACAAACTTTGTTGTTTAGGTTCGCGGGCGAAGCGAGCTCGAAAATGTTTGCATCCCACCCCGGATAGACAAGGTTTCCTTTTAACTATTCGTAAATAAATAGGAGTCATTTTGACGACTAACGCAAAGAAGTCATAGAAAAAAAATAATGTAGGTTGCACGAGCGAGCTAAGCGAGCTCGAAAATTTTAGCACTCTATTGAGACTGGGGGATAATCGATCTAAATAGCGTGCGTTTCGAGACGCCTATGTCCAGTTGTAGACATCTGCTAATAGGCAGATGATGATGTTAACAGTAGGCATATTCGGGTATTTCCTTATTCGTCTCGGATTAATAAAATCCCTAGGTCCTAGGTTTTAAATGGTGTGCATGATAAAGAGTATTTTTTATGTGTGTTCGCGGATAACTTCGTCGTTTGTGAACCGATTTTTATGATTCTTTTTTTTTGTTATTTTTTTGTTAATTATAGATGACGCCATTATTGCTGTTACCTGTCATCTTTGTATCTGTTGAAGGTTGTCAAGGATACTAAACAGAAAACGCGCTCTCAACATAAAAAAATTATATACAACGTGTTGTAAACCATCCTCGTCAAAAGAGAATGGGCAAAAATGTATGGGGGCGCGGTCCAAATTTCCACCACTAACGAGACCTATGTAGCTGAATAGCCCTCTAAATATAGATCAACTTTTACTAAGAGACCAAAAAAAAAAATGATGTGAGAAAAAAGTTATAGCTAAAAAAAAAATTTTTTTTTTTCGTTCATTTGCTTTTATATTGATTTTGTTTGACATTGATGTATGCAAATAGCTACATTTTTGCACTGTGCAATCAATCTGCCCAGCCTTTTCCCAACTATGTTGGGGTCGGCTTCCAGTCCAACCGGATTCAGCTGAACACCAGTATTTTACATAGAGCGACTCCACAATCTGACCTCCACAACCCAGTCACTGGGTAATACGATACCCCTAGGTAAGACTACTTGTCAGACTTTCGGACTTCTGACGACCCGTAACGACTGTCAAAGATCCATGAATGACAGCCGAGACCAAATGGCTTAACGTACTTTCCGAGGCACGGAGGAGTCTCGGTATGTAAAGATGGTCACCCATCCACGGACCAACCGCTGCAAGCGTAGCTTAACCTGGTTGATCAACCCGTGCGGCTGTTATTACTTAGCCACGAGCTCCTACATGCCACGAACTCCTACATTTTTGCACTGTGCAATAGAAGAAAAACAATATTTAAAAAAAACTGCTTTAGGACTCATTTTTATTGATACTTCACATCTTTATTACGCAGCCGCATTTATTTTGTTCCCTTGTACAGTCAGCCACAGCATTAGCTGACCCACCCTTACATAAATGGTTGAGATTTTTTAGAATACAAATTTCAGGGTGTGATACAGAACATCAAACCGAACAACTTTTTTCCATGGGACCAACATCGTAATCGCGAAAAAATTTTCAACTGTCACATAGAAAACTTCAATACCTACTCGACGCAAATTTAAGGGACGGCTAATTAATTTTTCGCGATTACGATGTTGGTGCCATGGAAAAAGTTGTTCGATTTGATTGTTTATACACACATCCACATCCTTAAAGACGAGGATGCAAAACGACACGTTGTAATAGTACGGGTGGTGTTGTTAGTTTGTAAAAGTAATTTTATACGGGCTGAAAATCATACCAAAAATAGTTTTTCCTTACTGTATAAATGAGGGTCAGCCGCTCCAATAGTGAACAGTTAGAGCATGTCAAAGTTGTAATAAAACTTATGAAAAAAGTAAGTTCATACCGCGCCAAAACCATAAAGGACGGTTTTTGGGACCATCTTCCACCCAAAAAAATAGTCAGTAGTAAAATAGAAATTACTTTTATAAAAGTATTTTTACAACTTTGACGAGCTGTAACTTTGAATTGCATGGGTGCGGCGGCTGACTCTCACTTTCATGATTAATGAATATTAAACAACTAAGTACTAGAAATAACATTTATTCGGTATAATAAATTAGGTCGTAAAAAATCGAGCTGTACCTCCCCTACTAATATGGTGTTCGACAGGTAAACATCACTAGCGACGAAGCGGGATAAATTGGCAGTGTCTCTCCCCATTGTTGAATTATTAGTGGTAGGTATTAGTCGCCCTCCCACTAATTTTTGGTACTCATTTCCATTTATAAATGATCACTAATTACAGTCTGTCTGCAATTACATTTGTACCTATAGGAATCAATTTTTCCCGCTCGGTCATAATTTGGAGTTATTTAGTATGATAGTGACCGGCGGCACAGCAGCACATGTCAACATTATGTCTAACGCAACTGTGAACACGACCCAAGTCATGGACGCTGACACTGATCCTGGCCCTGATCATCCAAGCCACCTAGAGAACTATATTTGGATCACTGGGATCATCTTATCATCGCTATGCTTGGTACTGCAAGTAGTGCTCTTCATAATCAGACCCAAGATAAGAAAAATAGACCAGAAGATGCTCACTCAGCTGACAGTAGCAAGACTGATGAACACAATCCTGGAATGCTTGTTGGAAAATAATATACTATTATTTAACCAGTATACAAAGGGTGTAACGTTCGCACTGTACGTACAAACGGACGCCGTGTTAATATGCTGGATGTTTGTGTATACGAAGAATTTATACGAAAAAGTAGTGCTGGTGTTTGTGTTGCAAAAGTGGAATTTCATTGTCCTGTCCCTTCTGATTTGGACCATAGTTTCGATACCACTAGGAGTGTTGTGCCCAGTTTTTCTTGCTTTTTTTCCTAAATATTTCTTTACGTACTACAAAGCTTACGCATGGTTAAAGTTCATCGTTTTGTCTCTGAACGTTTTGTTTTTCTGTAGAATGTTCTACGTCATCATAACCAGAAGCAAGAACTCTAATAGAAATTTTACCGAAATCATTAGAACTTGTGTCATCTCATTCATATTGGTTTGTATAACGAGTTTACAAGTTTTTGTTAATGATATCTTTTCATACCTAGAAGTGAGTAGAACAGTGGCAGATGCTTTCTGTATTATTAATTCATATCAAGTGATAGCGATCACTATTATATTTATCATTCTTGTCAAGAATAATGCTGACTAAGCACATGCAGATCAGTGTTCGTATTTAAATAAATTCAATTTTATTATTGTATATTGAGATGTTGGTATAAAGGTTAAGCTAGTGTTAGCTCAATAGCTTAAACTAGCTTAACCTTTATACCAACATAACGGAGTTCTTTACAATTAAAGAACTCCTGATTACAAAATCAGGAGTTCTTTAGGAAACTCGTATTAGGTAGGTATATCGTTATTTATATTTGACCACATCCTGATTGTGCATTTAAATGCCTTTACAGAGAAAACTTTACATTATATTTAAACATTATTCAGGAATATTTTCTCTTTGTGAAGTGTGCACCTCATTATATTAATAACACTAATATATACTCACAAAACTTTATCTGGTTTTAATTTTGTATGTTGTGTAAAAAGCGTTAAATTATATTGATACATGCGACCCGCCCCTACAAATAGCGTCATGTCAAAATATTATTTATGGAATAAATGTTCTAGTTGTAAATAATGGTGAAAACCGTATCAAAATCCATTGCGTAGTTAAAGAGACCCAATCGATCACAAAGACAGACACGAAAATCGACTTGGTTTTATACTATGTATAGACAAAGACAGATCAAGAAGTGCCGTAACTGGAAGTAGGAACTGATATCTTATTAAGCTTAGTTGCTATGCGGCAAACACGGAAAAAGAAACACCGATTTCATTCATTATAGTTGGGTTAGTATTGATTTTATGTATAAAACCGCTGAATTTCATATTGATTTTTATCCCATGGGAGAATGACAATTAATTCTATTTTAACTTATATACAAAAGTTATATAAATGGCTTGGATGATCAGGGCCAGGATCTGTGCCAGCGTCCATGACTTGGGTCGCGTTTACAGTTGCGTTAGACATAATGTTGACATGTGCTGCTGTGCCGCCGGTCACTATCACACTAAATAACTATCTTCTCCGAATTCTGACCGACCGACTAATTTAGGTACATTATTTATTTATTTATAGTTAATTAAAACGGTACAACACCAAATACATTAATTAACATAGAAAAATAAAAGAAGATTAACAAAAACAAAAAAACATACAAATGAACGAATGAAATGAATGAACGTATGTGTGTACATACAAATGTAATTGAAATTAAGCTGTAATTAGTGATAATAAATAAATGGAAGATAGTACCAAAAAATAGTAGGAGGGCGACTAATACCACTAATAATTCAACAATTATAGCAACATATTAATAACAAGTAATAATCTCTTAATATTTTTAATATAGAAGGTACTGATTGATGCAAATAATGTCGTGCTTGTACAGTCAACCGCACATCAGTGTCAACATTCGCATTGTTAAACTTACCTACTACAATGACATAAAGGCGCTATCAATATAAAATTCTTACCATGTGCGGTAGACTTCCCCTGTCACTAAAAGCCGATAGGCCTGATGAAAACCTTGATTTGAAGAGATGTCAAACTAGTTCACGCCTTGCGCTTCACCGTGTTTTTAGTCGACATGTTTTTACGTGTCGTCTAAATGTCTATGGAAAAATTAGTTCTAACTAATTTGACAGTTCTAATTTACTTCCGTCCCTTTCTTGTCATAATAGAGAGAAAAAGTTAGCAATAGCCTAAATTAAGTTTAGTTTGTGCACAACAGAATCGGCACCAATATAATCTTCTGATGATGATGGGATTTCTATCCCAATGAAATTATTATTAAAATTCCCGACACAATAAAAACAACTAAATTCAATTCAATTCAACGAATCTTAAGACTTCAATTTTATAACACACGTCCAGAAATTTGCCCAGCTAGATGTTTACAAGCTCTGAATAAAACTAAGGCATTACGTAAGTAAGAATAACAATAATACATAGTTTATGTCTAAGTTTCAAAAAACCACATTTAAACATTACGTCTCAAACTATTAGTCATTGGTTAAAGCAGGGATGGGCAATCTTTGGAAAGTTGCGAGCCAAACCCTATCATACCAATGAAGTCACGGGCCATAAGTAAAAGTACCTAGGAGGTTGATAAACGATGAGGTGGGGAATGGTATACGCTTTTTTTGTATTTTTAAACATTTATTAAAAGAATTGTAACGCTTAAATTTACATTCAAATTTAAATTAATATTTAGAAAAATACCTTGCTTCTGTGTGTTATTGGTGATCCCAAATAGATTTCATATAAAAATTAAAAAAAAAAAATTAAAAACTTGAGTTTGAGAAACAGATATTGGGGTAAATCCCACTAATGCAATGTTTCTAAATTATCATCAGTTAGCCTAGCTCAATACTTAGATTTATTAGTCTTCATCATTAAAAATAACTGTTGCCTGTGTATGTGCTTCCAAATACGCATATAAATTTTTCTTATACTTTTTTTCTTTTTTCTTTTTCATAATTTTCTTAGTTGTGGATAAAGTCACTTAGATACTCGTAGGCCCGGGCTTAGAGACCCAGGACCCATAGGCACTTGACTTTTGACTTAAGTCAAACCTCCATCCCGAAGCCATTTTGGAAAGTGAGCTAATAAAATGCAAGTACAGAAAATATAATCTTTAACCAACTTCAATTATTCCTTTAAATAAAGTCGATATTATAATTGGGATCGAACTTCACTTGTTAAGTTCGTTTGATCTTCAATTATAGCATAATCAGCCTATAATGTTCCCACTGCTGGGACATAGGCCTCCTCGCTGTGAGAGGAAGTAGGCCGTAATCCACCGCGCGGGTCCGGGGTGGGTTGGTAGATGTCAAATGTCTTCGAACGTTTGATTCTAGGACATGCCGATTTCCTCAAGATGTTTTCCTTCACAAAGTAAAGCGCTTGTCCTGAACCTACGATCTACAACTCGCGTAAGTAAGTCACGGCCTTTACCACTGGGCCACCACTGCTCTCTAATTATTTAGAACTATTATAGCACTAATAGGTTATTTTGGCGCATGGCCAAAATCAGAACTAACGCCGTCATTTTGTTTTTTCAATACATATCAAGCATGGAACTAATATACAAACTGGAATCCTGACTAGTGCCGAAAATTCGGTCTAGAAAGAGAAAGACTTTTTGGGAGTGTGCGTCCTTTTCTAACAGGGTGTCCATACATTTACTTATAAAAGTAGGACAGGTTGGAGTGGCTAAGTATATTACGTATAATAATAGAATCTATTTGCAATTATGAAAGGAGGAATAGTGGGCCGCGTCTGTATACTTCACAACCCAGGCTTTAAGTTTTAAGCATTACAAAACTTTTTCAGTGGGTTCTTCACTAAAGTTGGGAAAAGCCTAGTAGGCAGATTGATTATTAACCCTTCGTATGCCTATATTAACCACAGAACCGATGACTGTTGAGATAAACATGAAACCACATGACAAACATAACAACAAACAACAACACACAACGGGGTCAATGTACTGACCCTTTCGCGTGAAGATGATCTTAATAATAATTATGAGTTATATGAACAAAACAACATGCGTAAAGTAAATGAAGTGGGTAGTATATTTGTTAAGGGGTAATAATAAAAGCTCCGAAAAAAAAATATGAGCATACTCAAAACGTGAAAGTTACTGCTTTATATACTAATTTTCCGACAGCTTATATGCGAATACAAATAAAGAATCGACCGAATAAAATACTGAAAATTCCGAAAAAACAATACAGAATTTTGCTGACGTAATATTTTTCCACCGGCTTAAATTGCGTTTTACCGACAACTATAATTAGTCATTTTTATCGTAACTCACCTATTATAAATTTAGAATTAACCTTACACATTTTATAAACTGTGGTGCTTGTTAATCTATTGTTTTCTAAGTGATTCTATAGATACTCCTAAGAAATATTAAAATGTCCTTGTAATCAATATCATTCATTACTCTTACACTTACTTACCTGCCACTCTAATCAATTATTGTAAAGGTTATTGTAATGAACATGTATAAAATATAACGTGTTGAGTGCGTAAATAAAAGTAACCCAGTATAATATGAATTAATTTAATACTTACAGAAAAAATACACATTAATGTACAGACGCCAGCACATCAAGCCACCTAACAAACCTTGAACCTAATGCTATAGCGATAAAGATGAAAATCTATTAAAGAAATTTGATAGATTGTAGTAGCTTGATGTGCTGGCGTCTGTACATGAATTCTACTGAATCTAATTGTTAGTAGGTACGTCATCATTGTAGTATAAAAGCAGGTCTAGATCGTTCAGTTGCAGAATGTACCTTCCGCACAATGCACCGCATGCGCAAAACGTACCATTCTCAAAATGCACCTTTCTTATTACTTATGCAACTTCCTGTTAATGCGCCTTTCGCAAGACGTAGGAACCTTTTTGCTATATTAACTCTTTTTTTTCCTATTTCTGTCTGTAGGGTTTAAAGGAACCTAACCGAACCGAACCTCGGAACCTAACCTAACATAACCTATCAGGGTTAGGATTTTCGGGTCAGGTTCGGAATAAACACTAATTTGCTTTTTCACATGAACGAACAAACGAAATGATAAGGCGAATGTGAGCGCGCGCGCGCGTGTGTGTGCTATTGCTACAGAGCACTTCGTTCGTACGCGACCGGTACAGACCCGAACGCAACCGATGTCATCCGAAGTACGAACGAAGCGTCCGCGCGGGGTATAGGTAGTTATTTTCATTAAAATTGAGAGTTAAAAAAGTTATTCTATAACCAATAGTAAAAATTAAACTGGTTTCTATAGAGCTTAAGAAAACGATAATTTTTACAGAAATGTTTTAGGAAACTTAGTATTTTTTTCGGAAGTTTGGTATTTTTTTTGGAAATTTAGTTTATTATTTGAAAGTACAAATTATTTTTCGTAGAATTGTAATTTGAATAAGCTCATGTTTGTATGTTAATTTTTTTTTCGGTTAATTTTGTATTAATTTTTCGGTAAATCATTTTAACACAGCTTAGTATTACAGTCAACTTCAGATCGCTGGAATTTAATTTGTTTTTCAGAAGCTTTATTATTTCCCTTTGTTAAGTTAATATATCAGTTCCTACTTCCAGTTACGGCACTTCTTGATCAGACTTTGTCTATACATAGTATAAAACCAAGTCGATTTTCGTGTCTGGCTTTGTGATCGATTAGGTCTCATCTACCTTTACCACTATTAGGTGCACCACATTTATTATTCATTTGTTTTTACATGTCGTTATTCACCCGTGCGAAGCTTGTATTATTTGTAATATAATTTAACACTTTTGACACTACATATTAAAATGAAAACCAGATAAAGTTTTGTGAGTATTTTTTCGTAAATAATAATTATAATGAGGAAAATGACAAATACTTCACAACGAGGAAATATTTCTAAATAATTATTTTTTCTCTGTAAAGTCATTTAAGTGCACGATCAGGATGTGGTCAAATATAAATAACTACATACCTACCTAATACCACAATCTGTCATACAAGTTTCTTTAAAAAAAATTCTGATTACTAACACTAGCTACTACATACCAACACCTCAATATACAATAATAAGGTTGAATTCATTTAAATACGAGCACTGATCTGCATGTGCTTAGTTAGCGCTGTTCTTGACAAGAACGAGAAATATAATACACTTCTGGACACATCTTTTGGCCCACCTTGTATTTTCAGTTTCGTTTGGTCCTAGCTAAAATTTTATATTAGGTCGAGCAAAAAGTTTTTATGCAGTTTTGAACCTGGCACATTCACAATTTCATTCAATAGTCTTTTTTTGAATTTCGAACACAGAATTTAAAGAAACAAAAGACAATTTGGAGCCTGTTTGTTGATATCAAACAATCGAATACTAAGAAAACTTGGTTTTATTGGTTTACTTGGATTTAATTCTTGAAAAAGTGATTGATATCTTTGGTTTTGCAACAAACATTACTTATTCTTAACATTAAGGTGAGGTTCTATCAATAATCTATGGATACTTCACCTGAAGTCGCCGCCCAAGCTGTGGCACTTATTCAGGCCGGACACAGCCAAAGAAACGTGAGTGCTCAACTTAATTTAAGTCGATCTGCGGTCCGAAATGTTTATCGGAGGTGCCTAGAGACTGGCGCCTTTGTTCGTCGCCAAGGAAGGCCACGATCTCGGGTCACAACTGAAAGGCAGGATCGATTCATCGTGACGACCAGCTTGAGAAATCGTCACCTTACCTCCATTGAGATACAAAACCAACTTCGCGACTTCCACGGAGTATCTGTGAGCGCTCGAACTGTTCGGAGAAGGTTAAAAGAACGCGGTATGGTACCACACAAGCCAGCTAATGGCCCCAAACTAACGCGAGCCCACCGAACAGCGCGCCTTCATTTCGCACGCAGTCATTTAAATTGGACACAGCAAGATTGGAGCCGTGTACTCTTTTCTGATGAGTCTAAAATTGTGTTACATGGCAATGATGGAAGGAAGAAGGTCTACCGACGTAAGGGAGAGCGTTTCGCACAATGCTGCTTTGAAGAGAGGGTTGCTTATGGCGGTAGCTCATGGACTGTCTGGGGCGGTATATCCGCGAGCGGCAAAACTCAACTTGAGGTTGTTACAGGACCACGGCTGCCAACATTAAATGCTGAAAGGTACATTCGTGAGTGCTTAGAACCTCACGTGATACCATACGCGGACTATGTGGGCCCAAATTTCCTTTTTATGCATGATAATGCAAGCGCCCATGCGGCCGGCATCGTCAGGGAATATCTTCGGGATGTGAACATCACAGTTATGGACTGGCCAGCCAGAAGCCCAGACATGAACCCCATTGAGCACATGTGGGACGAGCTAAAAAGACGTGTTAGGGCTCGTCAGCCAGTTGCCCAGATGACGCAGGAGTTGAAAACTGCCATAGAAGAGGAATGGGAGATGATCCCTCAAAATTTCATAGAGCGGTTGATAAACTCTATGCCTAATCGTATGAGAGCTGTGGTAGATGCCCATGGAGGCAACACGCGTTATTAAATTAAACCTTTATTTGATAAAACATGTTTTTTATTCAAAAATCAATTGCCTTTAACAAGGCGCATATCCGACTTGTTAGGCGTAGCTCCATGTCGTATGGTATTCTGAATTCAAATTTAAAACAATACGATCGAAAAAGATGGTAAAATGTATCAGGTTTAAAACTGCATCAACAGTTTTTGTTCAATCTAGCAATCATATTTCGGTAGGGGCCAACGAAACCTAAACTCTAAGGTGGGCCAATAGATGTGTCCAGAAGTGTAGTAACCGCTATTACTTGATATGAATTAATTATACAGATAGTTTTTGTCACTGTTCTATTGACTTCTAGGTATGCATATATATCATTAATAAGAACTTGTAAACTCGTTATACAAACCAATATGAATGAGATGACACAAGTTCTAATGATTTGGATAAAATTTATATTGGAGTTCTTGCTTTTGGTTATGATGACGTAGAAGATTCTACAGAAAAACAAAACGTTCAGAGACAAAACAATGAAATTTAACCATGCATAAGCTTTGTAGTAAGTACTGAAAAGTTTAAGGAAATAACAAAGTAAAACTGGGCACAACACTCCTATGGGTATCGTAAGGATCCAAATCAGTAGAGACAGAACGACGAAATTCCACTTTTGCACCGCAAACCCTAGCACTACTTTATCGTACAAATTCTTCGTGTACACACACATCCAGCATAAAAACACGGCGTCCGTTTGCATGTACAGTGCAAAAACTACATCTCTTGTCGTCTTGTTGTTCAGGTTAAAGAAAGCATTTTGCACCAACAATTATAGGATTGTATTCATCAGTCTTGCTACTGTCAGCTGAGTGAGCACCTTCTGGTCTATTTTTCTTATCTTGGGGCTGATTATGAAGAGCACTACTTGCACTACCAAGCATAGCGATGATAAGATGATCCCAGTGATCCAAATATAGTTCTCTAGGAGGCTTGGATGATCAGGGCCAGGATCTGTGCCAGCGTCCATGACTTGGGTCGCGTTCACAGTTGCGTTAGACATAATGTTGACATGTGCTGCTGTGCCGCCGGTCACTATCACACTAAATAACTTTATTTTCCCCAATTTCTGACCTAGCGGCAACAATTTATTAATTTACAAATGTAGGTAATGTAAAATGAAGATAAGCTGTAATTAGTGATACTACGAGGGCGGCACTGAAAATTTCGGGAATCAAGGAAGTGACACAACATTACTATTTAAAAATGTATTTATTGCTTTTCGAAGTATTC
Organism: Cosmia pyralina; assembly: GCA_946251885.1. Classification (NCBI taxonomy): domain Eukaryota; kingdom Metazoa; phylum Arthropoda; class Insecta; order Lepidoptera; family Noctuidae; genus Cosmia; species Cosmia pyralina. The sequence continues at coordinate 4,411,436 of OX276355.1, read as the reverse complement.
TCCGCGAAATTTGACACATTCTTCCATACGATGGAACCAATCATTGAAGCAACCATTCCATTCGGAAGTTGGGGTCTCCAAAATGGCCGTTTTGTAGGCGTCCACAGCTTCTTCAGGTGATGAAAATCTCTGACCTCGCAATTTATTGTTTATTTTAGGGAAAGTATAGAAATCATTAGGGCTTAGGTTGGGGCTGTACGGCGGATGGTCTAATAATTCTATGTTTTCTTGCTCTAAAAACTCTTTTGTTCTGTGCGCGGTGTGAGAACTCGCATTGTCGTGATGGAGGATGATGCGGCGGTTGCAGTTCTCTTTACGGAGTTCAGAAACGACCTGTGGCAAACAAATGCTAGCATACCATTCTGCATTAATCGTTCTTTGTCCCTCAAGAGGAATAGTCGCAACATGGCCGGTTTTGGAGACAAACGTGGCCACCATTTTTTTTTGCAACACTCCGTGAACGAACAATTTTTGTTGGCTTTAACTCATTTTCGAACACCCAAACTCGTGACTAGTTTTTTGTTTCGGGTTCGTACGCGTATATCCAGGATTCGTCACCTGATACGATGTTGTATACAGCATTTGAGGATCCTGCTTGGAATCTTTCGAGAGTTCTGACGCACCAAGTAACGCGAACCGCTTTTTGCTCTTCGCAGAGCGAATGCGGTATCCATCGGGAAAACAACTTTTTTACACCTAATTGTTCATGCAAGATTATTTGTATTTGACTCATGCCAATGTCTAAAGTTGCCTGAATTTCGCGGTATGTCACATGTCGATCTTCCTCAATCAGCTTACGCACAGCATCAACGTTTTCTTGGGTGACTGCAGTTTTTGGACGACCTTGACGGGGATCATCACTGAGCTTGACACGTCCACGTTGAAATTCAGCAAACCAGCGATAAATTGTGGTTTTGGATGGGGCTTCATCACCAAATGCAGAAATCATCCGGTCAACACACTGTTTTTGTGTTAAACAACTTCGAAAGTCACAATAAATCATCGCTCTTGAATTTTCTCGAGTCAATTCCATTTTCTCAACGACTAAACAAGTTTGACAAAACCTTGTGACAAGACCGAGAATCTTTTTTTAAATAAATAAATGGTATTCGATTTTTAAAACCAAGGAGTTTTCAATTAAAAAGATTTTAATATGACAGGAACAATGGAAATATTCTATTCCCGATACTTTTAGTGCAGCCTATGTAATTATAAGGTAGTTAGTACCAAAAATCGTAGGAAGGCGACTAATACCACTAATATTCAACGTAATAATACCAAAATAATATTTCAATTTCAATTTATTTATTTCATAATCAACAGGTTTTAAAAATACATTTTAGAGGCCTTCTTTTAAGTATGGTGAAATACTGTAACAGAAGACCTCAAAAGAGTATTCAGACTTGTGTTGCAGAATTCAATTAATTCTGTCGTCGTTACCTAATTTTTTTTCTATTTTTACACCCGATAGTATAATCTCAATGTCAGCTAAAGAAGACTGGCAGGTTGGGTACCCCATCAAATCCAAACATGCCAAAATTTAGATATATGCTTATAAGTCTTACATCCGTAGTTATTTTCCAAGCTAAAATGTTTTAATAGTTGTAGGGAGTAATTAAAAAGCCATGATTTTAGGGTGCAGCCCCGTTACGGAAACAAAACTCACTAATGCAAAATAAAACGCATAAAATAGAATTTGTTTATCAATATTTGGCAACACAGCTGCCACCATAGATGCTGCTACTTATGTCAAATACAAAAAAAATAACAACTGTCACTTATGTCAAATACATAATTCGTCGATTGTGATATTTGTAATGTTTTCTGCATCTTTAAAGCCTCGGTCACGAAGTCAGCGGGAGCGGGGCGGCGCAGCAACGCTCGCCGCCGGTTGTGGTACCTCACAACGAGCTCACTGAAAGAAACCTAATGAACCGTGTACTCATTTGTGATTCTTTATTACGATGTAATGAAACCGAACCATTTTTGAAGAAGCTGATAACTGGTGATGAAAAGTGGATCACGTACGACAAGAACGTGCGAAAAAGGTCGTGGTCAAAGGCCGGTCAGGCTTCACAGACTGTGGCGAAACCCGGGTTAACTCGCAACAAGGTGATGCTGTGTGTGTGGTGGGATTGGAAGGCCATTATTCATTATGAGCTGTTACCACCAGGCAGGACCATCGATTTTGAACTCTACTGCGGACAACTGATGAGATTAAAGCAAGAAGTTGAGAGAAAGCGGCCGGAATTAATCATCAGAAGGGGTGTGGTTTTTCATCATGATAACGCTAGACTTCACACATCTTTAGCCGCTCAGCAAAAATTAAGAGAGTTTGGCTGGGAGGTGTTAATGCATCCGCCGTATAGTCCTGACCTTGCACCTTCAGATTTCCACCTGTTTCGGTCTCTTCAGAATTCTTTAGGCAGTGTCAGGTTAACATCACGAGAGGACTGCCAAAACCATTTGTCGCGGTATTTTGATCAGAAGTCCCAAAATTTCTAAAGCAATGGGATCATGTCCCTACCTACAAGATGGCAAAAAGTTATCGAACAAAATGGTACCTACATACTTTAGTTATATATAAATAATGTATATTAAGAAATGTTTTGAATTTTCTTAAAAAATGCGAAGAAAACTTTTCCCCGACTTATTATATATAGTATAGTGTCCAGTCAAAATTCTAAAAGGACATTTTACAATATTTTAATCTTAAATCAAATCAAATTATTTGCCAGCCAGGATCGTCTTTGCCGGCCAAGATTATCCCAAAGCAGCTACAGTGCAAACTTGGCCTTACAGTGTAGAACCTACTTTATTAAGGAGGATGCGCTAAGGTAGCCCGCGAAATTCAAATTTTCTTACGTTTTTTGCAATTTGCAGGTCAGTGTCAGGTTGTATGTTGATTAAAATATGAGACGCGGCCGTAGCTAATATGGCTTTGCAGAATTATAATCATTAGAAACTCCATTTGTTAGAATTGACTTCAAAACTAGCGATTTCATGAAATCATGAGGTTTGAGGTCAATTCTAACTTATGGAGTTGTATTGCTGATTCTAATGATTGATGATTGATATAGTGATTTTGGTATTTTCATCAACGAATTAAGCATTTGCATTCAGAAAGTATCATCTGGTGAACTGAAACTGATGAAGAAGACCACAGATGGTCACGATGGATGGAACTTCTCAACGATAATAAGTATTTCACGGGTGGCGATAAGACATCTCCATTAAGATAGTTAAGCGACTATAACGAAGCTTTAAATAAAATGGTACCATTGAACCGATCTGATGAAGAAGCCGGAAGCTAGGCACCGGAACTCAGTAATAAAACAATGTCTTCTAGCCGTGTTTGGCCTTATTGGAATTGTCATGAAGTGCACTCTGGCTTTATATGATTTTAATGGTAATTATATGCCGCTTCAAATTGTGCTACTTGAGTCAAACTCAAAACTCAAACTCAAAGCATTTATTTCAAATAAACCAATTACAGGCACTTTTGAATTGTCAATGGGTCGGTCAGTCAGAAAGATGAAGCTAGTTGCCCATTCCAAAGCGTAGTAGATCCCTATGGAGAAGAACGGGCAAGAAACTCCACGGACACTCTTTTAAATCATAATATTTTTACAAAATATTGGTTACATCGTTCAAGTTGAAAATATACATGTGAGAACAATGTAGAAAGACGTGCACGTTAAAAAGCGTCCGTAATAAAAAGATAATAAGTAAAACAACTAAATTAAATATTAAAATTAAAAATAAGCCATGGCAGCTAAGAGACGACCAGTCCCAACTGACGGCGCCCGTTCACGAACATGACGCATGGATCAGCACCATGTATCAGTTGTATGTTATGTGTGGCCTTGATTGTCAGAAGTCAGATTTCGTAGTCTCGTTATCTCCGTCAACATAAAACTACGCCTTCCGAACTTCTGACACGGCTTAGCGCGACGTATATTTGCCTTTTTGCAAAGATTTTGTTTGAAATGGTATATATACTCCTGAGATGGACGAATACTCGTATAAATAAATATCTTCAAGTTCTGATGAGTGGCTTTTGAGTTGAGCTTCAATAATTGAATACGTATTTTTCACACATAGTTTATGTGAATGATGATCTAATTTATTTTGCAGAGTGGTTTTCTAATTTGTGTAGGATAGGCACGCGTAAAAAGTGAAAAAAAAAAATTTTTTACAAAAAAAAAAAAAACAACCGACCCCCAAAAAAAAATACTACAAAGCGAAAAATAACTTTAATTTCGGAAGTCGGTAGCAAAAAACGAAACTAAATAACCAAAGACTTCCCAAATTAAAGTTATTTTTCGCTTGGTAGTATTTTTTTTTGGGAGTCAATTGTTTTTTTTTTTTTTTGTAAAAAGGTTTTATTAGGATATAATTTTGTTATTTTTAGGTTATGCTTAGACTACATTTAAAATAAGGTTATTAAAATTAAGAGTTTATTAAAATAAGGTATAGGTTAAACTTTAGTATCCGGTCGCACAAAAATGAGGGGAAGGAGGAAGGGAGAGGGGGAGGGGGCCTCCCCCCTGGTACCACTCCCATGAAAAGAGAATGAACCATTCCTGAGAAAAACAAATTATTGAAACCTAACCTCAAAACACTTGTTTGTCAAAACAAAGTTGCTTCTGCACGTCTCCGGCGCTGCGTGAAGTGCAGCCCTTTCCCCATTACGTAACAAAGGATAGGCACCCATGCTCACCTCCGCAGCTTCGGCTTACTGGTCGCCCAATGGGCGACCAGCCCCAGCCGCTACGGCTCGCACGGGTGCCTAAACTTTGTTAAAGCGGGCGGGGGCTGCTCTCTCTCCACGCCTCCGGATTTTTAAATACACTCTAGGGTGGCAGCCAAAAGACTACGTGGGGTCGGGATGCCCCGATTCGGTTTTGGGACAGATTCGACCTATTTTAACCATAAAGTGGGGGTACACTAACTTCCTTCTGAACACAATTTCTAAGTTCATAATAAAACAATAAAAGTCCAGAGAATAAGCCAAAATCGTCGGTTCTTTTTTACGTTCCGTTTCATCAATTTTACAGGTCATTTTGCAGCACAGACAATATGCCGATACAGATTTGGTTGTCAATGGCCCATTTTAACGTTTCGTTACACTATTTATCTAATTTGAGGTTAGAAACAATTAGTATAAATTTCTCTAAAAATATGCATTATCTTTTAATAAGAGTGATTACGTTATAATCAGGGACCCAACCCCAACTACCTTCAACTACTGTCACCCCATTTTCGTGCGACAGGCTACTAAAGTCAACCCCTTTGGATATCAAAAAACTTCATTACCACTACTTAATTACCTTGAGCAATGGATGAATTCGTCATTCACTGCCCCTGTGATGTAGTTTGAATGTACATACAAAATCCCCAATTTTTATGTTTTCTAGCCTCGACCGCCAGTCATCAAAATGGTGTTTTCGCATTTCCAGACTTGAATATTATAAAGTATTTTAAAGGTAAATTAGTGAAGTTACGAGCAATAATATTATAAGTAAAAAGAGGTAGAGAGGTCCGAAAGTGGCACATCAAAATCTGGCTAATTAGCCACATTTTCGTCGTCTCGTTTCTTTTCGCTCCCAATAATTACGACATGTCGACTACTCTTGCTCGACTACTTGAAGAAAGTTTTTTTTTTTTTTACTTTCATGTGTCATCTAATAGTTCGACATTGTGCCGTTTTTGAACATCGAATGTTGGGTAGGTAACCTATCTACTTACGTCATTTTACTTATAATATGATAGGGTATCACTTCATTTTGGGGTTCAATTGGGTACGATATAGAGCCGACAGAAGTACATGTGTTCGGGTTCAATTGAGGGCGCTTCCGAACTATATGGTTAACCTACATGCCAACATCTCGATATACCTCCAATAATAAAATTGAATTCATTTAAATACGAACACTGATCTGCATGTACTTAGTCAGCGTTATTCTTGACAAGAATGATAAATATAATAGTGATCGCTATCACTTGATATGCATTAATTATACAGAAAGCATCTGCCACTGTTCTAATCACTTCTAGGTATGTAAAGATATCATTAACAAAAACTTGTAAACTCGTTATACAAACCAATATGAATGAGATGATACAAGTTCTCATGATTTGGGTAAAATTTCTATTAGAGTTCTTGCTTCTGGTTATGATGACGTAGAACATTCTACAGAAAAACAAAACGTTCAGAGACAAAATGATGAACTTTAACCATGCGTAAGCTTTGTAGTAAGTAAAGAAACATTTCGGAAAAAAACAAAGAAAAACTGGGCACAACAGTCCTAGTGGTATCGAAACTATGGTCCAAATCAGAAGGGACAGAACAATGAAATTCCACTTTTGCAACACAAACACTAGCACTACTTTTTCGTACAAATTCTTCGTGTACACAAACATCCAGCATATTAACACGGCGTCCGTTTGCACGTACAGTGCGAACGTTACACCCTTTGTATACTGGTTAAATATTAAATTTTTCAACAAGCATTCCAGGATTGTGTTCATCAGTCTTGCTACCGTCAGCTGAGTGAGCATCTTCTGGTCTATTTTTCTTATCTTGGGTCTGATTATGAAGAGCACTACTTGCAGTATCAAGCATAGCGATGATAAGATGATCCCAGTGATCCAAATACAGTTTTCTAGGTAGCTTGGACGATGAGGGCCAAGATCTGTGCCAGCGTCTATGACTTTGGTCGCGTTTACAGTTGCGTTAGACATAATGTTGATATGTGCTGCTGTGCCGCCGGTCACTATTACACTAAATAACTTTATTTTCCTCAAAAACTGACCGAGCGGCAACAATTTTTTAATTAATTTATTAATTAAAAATAAGCTATAATCAGTGAATATAAATAAATGGAAGTGAGTACCAAAAAGAGTACAGTTGAAGACTGCTGTTATTACGCAGATGATGATGAGGTATATGCCATATTCGTGGGTATTGCCATATTCGTTCCAAACTAATAAAATCCAGGCCCGGATTAGCCATATGGGCAATTCGGGCAAATACCCGATGGGCCGGATGCCTGAAGCGGTGTGGCCAATTGGTAGTCAACTTTCTAGCTATTAAAAAAAACATAGCAGTACATCGATTCAAATAATGTCCTTTATTGTCATGTCGAGGACCTAATTCAATTTACGTTATCGTCATTGAGCTCTATCTCTAGTACCTAGTAGTAGTACACCTTGTTTTCTTAGAGATAAGAGTAAAAAGTAAAAAAAAAAGAAAAAAAAAAGTTGATTGATAACATAAACATGTTACACTAGATTGGTATGGCGCAGGATCCCGCACTAGGATACCCTGGCCTAATAGATGGCGCTTGCCACCGCCACGTAGCGTCGCATGAATCTTACCACTAAGACACATCACATGCACGGGTTCGACCATTGAGCAACACGGCCCGCGTTGGACGCCGGGGGCCGTGTTACTCTATGGGTAAGATCGACAGCGTCGTTATTGTTTTCGACTCGACACTTTCGAGCGAATATTTTCTATAGCAAAGTAGCAGTCGCACATTAGTACATTATAATAATTGTAGACATTGCAATCATCTGCATTATCTATATTAGTTTCTAAGTTATCATATTTTTAAACTTCGTTAACTAGACAAGAATCATTAGCGTTAAAACAGCTTCCGTCACATATTTAAAAAAAGTTGGGTTTCCTACTTTCATGAAATTCTTTACATTCTTCGTATTTTCTTTCCGATATCTGTGCATTCGCCGACTTTCCTACCTTCAACAAGTTTTCGAAGTTCTTCGAGATTTCTACATTCATCGAATTGCCGGAGTTCTTCAAGTTTCCTACATTCATCGAGTTTTCTGAGTTCCTTCAGTTTTTTTTTTCTTCGAGATACTTACAAAGCTCAACTTTTTTGCGTCTCCTACATTCATCAAGTTTTCTACGCTCTTAAAGCTGCTTACATCCATCGACTTCAGTTTCATCTTCTTTTCTATCGTCGAGTTTCTTGCATTCTCCGATTTTTTTGTCTTCAAACTTTTTACTTTCAACACGTATTTTGCCATCTAGAAGTTTTCTACATTTGTCAAGTTTTCTAAGCCCATCAAGTTTTCTACTGTCATCGGATTTCTATTCATCAAATTGTCTATGTTTCCGACATTCTTCAATCACTCTGAGTTCTTCAAGTTTTCTACATTCTTTACCTTGTCTTCGTTCTTATAGTTTCCTATATTCTTCTGCTTGTCTTCGTTCTTCGAGTTTTCTTTATTCGTCAGCTTGTCTTCGTTCTTGTAGTTTCCTATATTCTTCAGCGTGTGTGCATTCTTCAAGTTTTATAAAATTCTCGGATTGTCTGCGTTCATTAGGTTTCCTGAAGAAGATCAGATCTTTTAAGTCTTCATGTCTTGTAAATTCATCTCTAGAGATGAATTTAGAAGAAAAAGAGTCTTTTTCTTTCTTTCGCGCCATTTTTGTTTCATTCCTTGATGGAACGTCTACTACGAGTGAAATGCACCTTGACTTAATAGTCAAATCGCTTGCTCCACTTTGCGAAATTTTTGTGACTCGTTAGGGCCAACATTTGTGTAGTTACGAAATAATGTAAAAAAATGTTTTTTTTAAAATGATTTTTTCGAAATATCACGTTTTAGGAGTTTTAATTTCAATCTTTGCACAAACCTGTCTATACACGTTTTGGTGGAAACTGTCTACATGGTAGGTACGGTTCCAATTCCAACGCCAGTCATTTCCTGTGACAAAGGACATTGGCCTAAAAATTCCATGTTACTGTACCTACACTGATTTACGAAGTATGTGTGTGTGCCACCTGGAGTTTTCTCTAAACATGAACAAGTATTCTCACAGCAACCTGTTTTTGCTTCTCCTTTATCTTCCTTTTTATCACTGTCTCTAAAAAGATTTTAGAACATACATAAATTAATGCTGGCACGCACGAGGCTATTTCGATAAGCAGTAGGTATTATAGTTATATTATAATTCACATATTTTGGAGGGCCGACCGTCTCTAAAATGACCGGGCCGGTTTAAAGCCCCAGTCCGGCCCTGATAAAATCCTTATCTTAGGTCTTCACACAACGGAATCAACTGTGCTGACTCCATTGCATGAATATGATCTTAATAAAATTATGAGTTATATCAAAACAGCATCCGTAAAGATAATAATCATTCAAGTTAGTAGGCGTAGCGTAGTAGGTAACGAAATAAATTTGCTCCTTATTTAATAGTTTTTGACCGAATTTTTGTCGCTCACTGCCACTAGATAGGGTACGGTTAAAGATATTTATTTTCTCAAAAGAATTAACAAATTCACTTAGAGAGAAAAACAAATCATTTTAAACAAAATGTGCCATCAAGCGTAGCTTAAAAAAAAATATTGCTACACAGAGCTCGTAATTATCTTACAACTAACAATATAAAGTTGAAATAGAATTAATTGGCATTTTTCGCAATGGATTTTGATGCGGTTTCCACCATTATTTTAAATTAGAACATTTATTCTACATAAAATTCATTTATTTTGACATGTTGTTATTGCACCCGTGCGAAGCAGGGGCGGGTTGCTTGTATTACTTGTATTAATATAATTGAAAGTTTTTTACACAACATACAAAATTAAACCAGGTAAAGTTTTGTGAGTATTTATTCGTGTTATTAATAATTATAATGAGGTGAACACTTCACCAAGAGGAAATATTCCTAAATAATATGTAAACATATGTTTTCTCTGTAAATTCATTTAATTGCACGATTAGGTTGTGTTCAAATATAAATAACGACATACCTACCTAATACTGCAATCCATCATACAAGTTTCTAAACACTAGCTTAACCTACATACCAACATCTCAATATACAATAAAAAGATTAAATTCATTTAAATGCGAAAACTGATTTGCATGTGCTTAATTAGCAATGTTCTTGGCAAGAATGAGAAATATAATAGTAACCGCTATTACTTAATATGAATTAATTATACATATAGCTCTTGTCACTGTTCTATTCAATTCTAGGTATGCATATATATATATCATTAATAAGAACTTGTAAACTCGTTATACGAGTACATACCAATACAAATGAGATGACACAAGTTCTTATGATTTGGGTAAAATTTCTATTAGAGTTCTTGTTTCTGGTTATGATGACGTAAAATATTCTAAAGAAAAACAAAACGTTCAGAGACAAAACGATGAACTTTAACCATGCGTAAGCTTTGTAGTACATATAAAAATGTTCACGAAAATGACAAAGAAAAACTGGGCATTAATTGTAGTCGTAGTTTTTTTATTTTATGAGAAACCCTACAATTATCCTGAAATCCTAATATCCAAGACATAATTTAAAATTAGCAAAATTAACCATACTCCTACAGATTTTCAACAAAAACTGCCGAATCAAGATGACACCTGTCATGTTACCTCCTATAAAACACAACGAACGTATGAAAAATAAAAAATGTTGACAAGATCAGCTGCAAGACGAGCACGCCCACCATCTCCGGACTCGTCGCTCAGCTCCGCCTCGCCGCCGCCAATATCCAGCCCCACTATGAGCGCTGTGACGACACTGGCCACGGCAGTTGCGTCGAGCTCGAGCGACGAGTATTTTTCCCCGCCGACGTCGCCAACACCTGTACTTCGGCAGGGGAGAGGCCGGCCACCGAGGAGCTTGGGACTTAGAGGCCATCCGGCCCCGAGCCGGGTCCCCGCTGCCGGTGGTTGTGTGCAGCGCATGAGATGGACTCAGTCAATGAACGAGAACGTCATGCGCGCATATTACGGGTCTACAGAGGGAGGAACTAATCTCACTGCGTACCGTGTTAGGATGCTGACTCTGTTCCAGAAACTAGAACCAACCGTCAACACCTCGGCCCAACGACTGTCGGATCAGGTGCGGGTCATCCAACGCAATCACAGGTTGGACGATACCGCACTTGATAGGCTGCGCTCAGAGGTACTGAGCAGCCGTATCGTCTCGACTCCAGCACAAACCGCGGTACAAGCATCAACTATACATGCAATCTTACTGCGGTTCAATCAGGTTGAAGAGGAGGATGATAGGGTTGACACAATAAGTAGCCAGTGCAATACCCGATTGAGGACACTGGAGGATGCGTTTTGCGAGTATAAGACCAAACTTAGACCCCGATTACCACGCCTACCTATGCACAAAAAAAATAGGGCGCTGGTAAGTGCCTTGGACTCGCAGCTTAAGAATTTTTTCAAAAGCAGCGAGGACCTCGTTGATACACACTCGATTCTGTATTGTGCGGCTGTTGCGGCATGTCGTTTAGCTAACGTCAAGTTTCTTAGCTGTGACGGAGCTACTCGACCAAAACCAGCTGTACCAGCCTGGCAATGCAGGATCGAGCGTCGTATCGATGGGGCCAGGGTACTCATCGGCAAACTATACTGATTCAGGGAGGGCAATACACGACCATGAGTGATGCGCTTTGTAAGGCGGGCATTCTCGGGTACTGGAATCAGCCCTCGAGAATACATGTCCAGTGTCACAGAGCGCATCGACTTCCTGAAGCAGAAAGTTTGTGCATGGGCGAGCCGTATTCGGCGGTATAAGCGGCGGATTGATCGATACACGCAGAATCGCATATTCCAGAGCGATGAGAGGTGGGTATATAGAGCTTGGGAGCGACCTGAACAAAATGTGACAGACGTATGCCGCCCGGATGATGCCGCTACGAGTGCATTTTGGCGCAGCATATGGTCGGTACCCGTCTGTCACTCTGAGGCTGACTGGACGCAGGATGTCGAGCGAGTGTGTGAAACTATATCAGAAATGGAAAAAGTCGAAATTACGCCATTAGACGTAGCCAGAGCTGTCCGTCCGTTACCGAATGGGAAATCACCGGGACCGGACGGACTGCACAATTTTTGGTTGAAATGGCTAATTAGTTCACACACTTGCCTGGCATCTCAGTTCCAGTCATCCTTAGAGTCTGGGTCGCTACCGCAGTTTCTAACAACAGGCGTTACCCACCTGCTCCACATAAGTCAGGTAGTCCCGTGGAACCCAAGAATTATAGACCGATCACGTGTTTGTCGATGGTCTATAAACTTCTTACATCCATTTTGAAAGCGAAAATTAATACGCACATTGACAGTAACACGATTATGTCTACCTCTTAAATTGGATGTAGGAACGGGTCTTGCGGTACTAAGGAGCTACTCCTCATCGACATGGCCATTAGCCAACAGGTTCGTCGATCCCGCAAGGATCTGTCGACATGCTGGATAGATTATAAGAAGGCTTATGACTCGGTGCCACATACATGGCTCATGAAGGTGTTGGAGTTGTACAAGATTGATGCGACTCTACGCACCTTCCTTGAGTCGTGTATGGGGCAATGGAGGACGGTCCTTCGCTATCCTGGATGTCGACAAATCCAGGGGAATGATGATCCTGTATGGATTAAACGGGGAATATTTCAGGGCGACAGTTTGAGTCCACTTTGGTTCTGTTTAGCCCTGAATCCTCTAAGCATACTGTTGGAGGATTCAGGTCTAGGCTATCGGTTGAAGAGAGGTGGTCAGGTGATATCTCACGTCCTCTACATGGATGATTTGAAACTCTTTGCCCCCAACAAATTGCGGCTGATGGAGCTACTTAAGGTAACTAAAACTTTCAGTAGCGCCATCACGATGGAATTTGGTGTGGACAAATGTGCAATCATGCATGTAAAGCGAGGTGAGGTTATGGAATCTGATGGAATTCAACTTTCGGATTCTATACATCTTAGATCCCTCTCCTCATCCGAAAGCTATAAGTATTTGGGTATGTCGGAAGCATTAGGCATCAACGTTGCTGACATGAAGCAATCGTTGAAGGAGCGCTTCTTTGGTCGCCTGAAGAAGCTATTAACCAGTCTTCTTTCAGGCGGAAACAAGGTGCGCGCTTTCAACGGTTGGGTCATGCCGGTTAAGATGTACTCTTTCGGCATACTCAAATGGACTCAGACTGAACTCGACGCCCTGGATAGGAGGGTCCGTACACTGTTGACTGCAAACCGGATGCATCACCCACGATCATCAGTGATGAGACTGTACATCCCGCGGAAGTGCGGGGGTCGAGGATTTTTAAATGCGAAGACCCTCCACAACCGCGAGGTGTGCAGCCTCAGAGAACATTTTTTAAAAGTCGAAGTGGGTATGCACCGTGATGTGGTTGCAGTCGACAAGGGGCTCACCCCGCTATCCATGGCTAAAGAGAACTGGCGCCAACCTGTAATACTTACTACCGATGACTGCAAGAAGGTATGGCAAAGCAAGGAGCTCCACGGGCGCTTCTATCGGGCTCTTCATGAGCCCGGTGTAGATTTCTTAGCGTCCGTATCCTGGCTACGTTTCGGCGACCTTTTCGGGGAAACTGAAGGTTTCGTCTGTGCCATTATGGACGAAGTTATCTTGACGAATAACTATCGGCGACATATTATGAAGGACGGGACGGTTGACGTGTGTCGGGCATGCCACCGTCCGGGTGAGTCCATCAGACATATTATCTCTGGTTGTTCTCGTCTGGCTAACGGCGAGTACTTGCACAGGCATAACCAAGTGGCTAGGATTATCCACCAGCTAAATATAAACTTGTCGATTCTGAGGTACCGTACTACACTTGTAGTACGCCATACTTATGTGCCCGACCCAGTTCTCGAAAATGGCCATGTCACTTTGTACTGGGATCGGTCTATCATTACTGACAGGACTATTGTTGCCAATAAGCCTGATATAGTGGTGATAGATCGGTTAGCGCGCCTCGCAATGATAGTCGAAGTTACCATTCCACATGACGAGAACCTCGTGAAAGCTTAGAAAGAGAAACAAATAAAATATCTTGACTTAGCTCACGAGGTTGTTGACATGTGGAATGTGAGCTCGGCTGTCACTGTGCCGATTGTCGTAACGGCCAATGGCCTGATGGCCGAAAGCCTCGACCAACATCTCTCGAGGCTATCATTAGGCGGTTGGATCAAGGGCCTGATTCAGAAGGCAGTAAGTACTCCTTGATACGGCTCGTATTGTGAGAAGGTTCCTGTCTCTGCAGCCCTAACCACCGTTAGCTTGGACCCTGCTCCCGACACCGGCGGACCTCTATTTTTTTATATTTTTAAATGTTTTTTTATATCGTTTTTTTTTTAAGAAATATTTAAAAATGTAAATTGATAAGAAATAAAATAAATAAACGACATAATAATAACGTCGGTGTTGCAAATAATGTCATGTCGTGTCGTTATGAAAAGATGATGGTACTTTGGTATTATACACGACACAACATTACTTGTCGTGTCGTTATTAAATGATGAGTACTTGGCCGACCGAGCTTTGCTCGGGTGAAAATAGAGTAAACGTTTTTTTTTTTTATATAGATATATGAGACCTGGCTAGGTCGATTTTTCGCCCCCGTAAACCCCTATATTCCAAGTTTCATCGAAAACGTTTGAGCCATTTTCAAGAACGTGATTACAAAATTATACAACGTGTCATTTGCATCCTCGTCTTTAAGGATGTGGTATAGACAATCAAACCGAACAACTTTTTCCATGGCACCAACATCGTAATCGCGAAAAAATAGTCAGCCGTCCCACACATTTGCGTCGAGTAGATATTGAAGTTTTCTTTGGGACAGTTGAAATTTTTTTCGCAGTTACGATGTTGGTCCCATGGAGAAAGTTGTTCGGTTTTATGTTTTGTATCACACCCTGAAATTTGACGAGGATGCAAAACGACACGTTTTATATACAAATATTGCTCATTTAATAGTATAGGATTACTTTGGTATTGTATTAATACATTGACATAATAATGTCGTGTGTTCTACAGTCAACCACAATATCAATGGCCACACTTTACCCCTAATGGACATTAATGTCTATTTCCTTAATATTATTGTAGTGAACGCAGTTACACATCTTACTCGAAATATAATTATTTTAATAAAAATGACCTCCGGGCTCAATGAATGTAGGGCAAAACCTTTAATTTGGCGCGTGACCAAAATTGGAAGTAACGCCACAATCTTGTTTTTTGAATACACAAGTGACGTTTCACAAAACAATTGCACAAATATTTAGCTTGAACACCATTCATAGTAATTGGGTTTATTCAGTACATAGGTACTAATTCCATGGGTTTATCGCTTACGGTATGGCCAGTCCTGTATATTTCACAACCCAGCCTTTAACATTTTATGCATTACAAAACGTTTTAAGTAAGGGGATCTTCAACCAGCAGACGAAACTAGTATTCATATTTCGTTTGCTTCAGGATAAGAAAATAAACATATATTAGTATTCACGACGAGGGACATTCACTGAACATTTATGTGGAATGGGAACAAAATATCTTAGAAGTAGGACACATTACAAATTGTAATAAAAACTCTTTGATATGTTTTGTAATGAAAGGTCTATAGGGAAAGAGTTTTTATTGCTATTAAAACAAATCAAATTGCATAGTCACTAATTCACTATATGGTCCAAATAACCTGGTTTAATAGTCTGCATGCCTCATTGTTCTAATGACCTGTTAGCTTGCGAGTGCTACTGCTAAGCATGCGTCCTGGGTAAGATCGCCAGGTCGGGGGAAGTGTTATTGGGTTTTTCCTCCGAAGCATCCTGGAAAATTTGTGCACTGGTATAATACTCCTCCAAACTGAATTTCGGCCATGGCAGCCAATCTCAGCGGATACTTGCCTTCTGCGCAGGAGATATTGTAGTGCACATGTCTGTGCGCAGAACAGGTGCAATCCCTATTCCTTCACTTCTCATAGTCCAATAGGACGGTAATCCCACACGACCGGAGAGAGATCAGCGTGCTTTTCGAGACATGGAGCCAATACAAATACACAATAGGCGGCGAGCCCTCCATGACATGGGACTTCAACATTGTTGGGTTGGGGAAAAAGTCTTTTCGCATTATAGTATGTATGAACTTAAAATAAAATCTCTTAGGCTATACTATTTGTATCTGGCTGGTTTTGGTATCATTGAAAGTTTAAATTTTAAAGAACATAATTTCAAATTCAAACTAGGAAAATGTGTGATTTTCATTTGTTTTTCGTACTGTCAAGATGAGTGAATCTAATGAAGAAATTCGATACATTTTAAAATTTTACTACAAAAAAGGTAAAAATGCAACGCAAACCGCGAAAAAAATTTGCGATGTTTATGGACCCAGTGCAGTGTCTGCAAGAGTAGAACAAATTTGGTTTATGCGTTTTCAATCCCGAAATTTTGATGTCAAAGATGCACGTGGCTCTGATCGCCCTATTACGAATAAAATGGATGCCATTTTTGTAAAAGTGGAGCAAGATCGGCATATCAGTAGTTACGACGTAGCTGAAGAACCGGGAATTGACCACAAAACAGTTTTGGCGCATTTGAAAAAAACTGGGTACACAAAAAAGCTCGATATTTGGGTACCTCACGAGCTCACTGAAAGAAACCTAATGAACCGTGTACTCATTTGCGATTCTTTATTACGACGTAAGGAAACCGAACCATTTTTAAGAAGCCGACCGAAGCTGATAACTGGTGATGAAAAGTGGATCACGTACGACAAGAACGTGCGAAAAAGGTCGTGGTCAAAGGCCGGTCAGGCTTCACAGACTGTGGCGAAACCCGGGTTAACTCGCAACAAGGTGATGCTGTGTGTGTGGTGGGATTGGAAGGGCATTATTCATTATGAGCTGTTACCACCAGGCAGGACCATCGATTCTGAACTCCACTGCGAACAACTGATGAGATTAAAGCAAGAAGTTGAGAGAAAGCGGCCGGAATTAATCAACAGAAGGGGTGTGGTTTTTCTTCATGATAACGCTAGACCTCACACATCTTTAGCCACTCAGCAAAAATTAAGAGAGTTTGGCTGGGCGGTGTTAATGCATCCGCCGTATAGTCCTGACCTTGCACCTTCAGATTTCCACCTGTTTCGGTCTCTTCAGAACTCTTTAGGCAGTGTCAGGTTAACATCACGAGAGGACTGCCAAAACCACTTGACGCGGTATTTTGATCAGAAGTCCCAAAATTTCTATAGCAATGGGATCATGTCCCTACCTACAAGATGGCAAAAAGTTATCGAACAAAATGGTACCTACATACTTAAGACAAATGTAAATAATGTATATTAAAAAATGTTTTAAATTTTCTTAAAAAATGCGAAGAAACTTTTTCCCCAACCTATTACAATAACTGAAATGTAAATGTTATGTTCAAAAACGACTTCAAGTGGCAATTAGAACCTTAAACTCCAAGATTGACATTAAAGTGAAAACTTCTGTAGGCGCATAGAGAGATTTTTGGTAGGAGGAAATCTTACAGGTTCGCGTCACCACGACACCGCGACATGCTATGTATAGTTTCAAGTTTAAATGTTCACTTCTGTCGGCAGTCCCCATGACTGCCAATTTTTTTTCTACATGACCTTGTTAAAATAGTACTGACGGAAACTATCATAGATCTACTATCGTATATCCACATTTAAGCGATGGGGTGCGATTCCATCGCCTATGGCTCTACGTACCTGGCCCAGTTCCAACAGCCCTTCGCTGCGAAACAAACAATAATGTTGTCCCTGACAATAATGTAGTAATAATGTTGTAACTAGTAAATTGTAACTAGTCATTAAGTATAAAAGATCAATATTTTCCCGGATTAAGATTATCTGCTGGCATTTTTCATAAAACTATCCTGTCTGATGCCTAAGGAATTCAAAGTGTTTACGAAGATTTACAACGACGAAAAAGCAGCTGATTATTCACGTTGTGTTGAGCACCCAGGTGGCTAATACCTTTACGTCACCAGACCCTGCTAGCCCATTGATGAATCAGAAGCAATCAACTGTGCAATTAGTTAATAAAATCAAGCGCTGCAGCATTGTCTGGCTGCGGCAAGGCCAGGGCCGTCCATTACCGAACGGATGTAGGAAGCGCCACATCGCTAGTTGCTCACTAGACGTCGCACGGAGTGCTTATCGTCTCATATAATTAAAAAGAATACGACGTTCTTTTTTCGGTTTTCGCGGCTAAACTTTGAATTACATTATATGCAAAACTGTAATGGCGTCACGTGAAATAATATATTGTTATAAAACATAATCATACATATAACTAAATATGCAGATGTGTTTGGAGAATTCCAAAGTGTTAAAAATATGTATTTTTTAAAGAAAAAGACTCAAGGCCGCCAATTTAGAGATGAAGCACGTAATGAAGCACGTTTTAAACAACGATTAAACTAATGGCACATTCAATAGGCAGTTGGAAGCGTTGTTGAATAAAAATAGACTTCACAAATGCATCAATTCGTTATAATTAAAGTGTATGTAAATAGATCAGTGAACGAACGAATGTGACCGAATGGAACGGTGTGCACTTGAGTAAACGTTGGAATACATAAACGATTGTGTATTTTCACACAATTTTTTGGAAATATAAAGTCCGATTTTTTTAGTGTACCTACTGATGAAATAAGTGAAAATGTTTGTTCTGTGGCAGTGATGTAGCATATTCGCAAAATATTTATAGTTTCCTCGATTTGTACCTACGTGGTGACACGATTCTTGAGTTATTTTCGTTCAACGTGTTTTGGAACTTCTAATTAAATGAAACGGTGAGTGCTTTGCTGTTAGCGAAAATATAAGTACCTAGTGCTAGGTAAGTACATAAATGATATTAATAGGCATGCACCCATGCGCGAATGTGTCGGTTCAGTAGATAAATGCAGGGTTATCTTCAATAGATAATTTAGATTAAGTACCTATAATACGAGTAGTGCAAACTGATTTAATTAAAAATGCAAAATACTTATGAACTTTATATGGTTAACTCGAATTTATAATTATCATTGCAATAATTACCTAATAAAAACTTTACTTTTAATCGAAGAGTTATAGACACTTATGTATTGTTATGTAATTTCACAACAATCATCATTGCTTGGCAAACCGGTTTCATATCCACAACCTGTGTCCACAACAAAAAAATATGGCGGAAAAAAAAACAGTTTCGTAAACAACTAAACAATGACTCGATTTTTAAATTTATTTAGTTTATTTGTGCAACAAAATGTTATTGTAAGTAATAAAATCTGTTGGCTCTATCTCAATAAATAATCAGGCACGTCTCGTGCTTTGCTTCTGGAAAACAAAAGAAAATCATCTAAGTAAGTCAAATATTTAGTACTCTTTTTACGTTAAATAAATAAACAAACTGTTCAAAGATCCTGTGTTCCGGTGCATGACTTATGAGAAGATCTCTTACGAACCAACAGAGAATTGCTAAAGTTCTTGTAATTTTCGTAACTCACTTTGCTTTGATCATGAGCTGTTTAATAGTCCATCGTTATTTTTGTAACGGATACTGGGAAAGTAACTTTTTTTCAACATAACTTACCCAACCTGATCTATTGGGAATAAGGACTTATTTAGAAAGCGACTACTATTCTTACCTTCTTATCCAGGAGAGTAGAAAAAGTACTACTGCTTTTCAAAGGATTTGTCCCATTAATAATAGCTAATAATTTTACTCCCCTATTAGGTGCATGAGTAGTACAACAAAACCATCGTAATATGGCATAATTAAAACCTCGGCCTATCCTTCTCAGGATTACCTACAACGTGATGTTATGTAGCTATTGGTTCAAGATAATGTAGAAGGAGGCAAGAATAGATTAATAACAATTTTAAGGTTGTCAATTAACTCGGACAGATTACAAAAGAGGATAATGATGCGTGAATTTGATTTATTAATGTTTGTTCGGGAAATTCCTACATGCGAACTACATGCATATTGTTAGACCGATTCTGGACAGTTAATCTCTCTTAGCACTATAGAAAAACTGAGAGTGCATAGTGGCTTTATATTGCCCGTAAATATAATATTATGTAGCCATCCTAATATGTCAGTACCAGTGCTTTTATTAGATTCCTTTAGTTATGAGAGCTATATATATCCTTTGAAATAAAAAATACGCGCTCTTTTGAATATTCTAGTTAGTACCATCAATTATGGTGATAGCAGGCATTTCGTTTTCAGGTGCATTTGGGTTGCCAAACAGTGCAGTAGGTAATACTAGATTCCCTTTTTCTACTTGTTGTCTGGTTAAATGGTCAAAACCCTAATGTTGGGGCACAAAATCTTCTAACAGACACTCTTGTGCCAAATGTATGAGCCTCTCAAATTGTCTACGGTTTACGCCATACAGTGTCGCTAGACTATCGTCAGGTTCTCCACTTCTGAGTTTTGCTATATACATCATACATACATACTAATATTTTCTTTGGCTGAGTAGGTACTCCTTCTACTTAAGGATGGTGTTTCTGAACTGCTAGAATTATGTTAAATTCTTCGTGAGTCCCACCCGGTCCAGTACTGCAATTCGACTGCTGGCATATTTTCAACATGTTCAAAAACCATTTTGTTTAATGGATATGAGATGTTCATTAGGTACATGTGCACTCGAAAAGTCATGCGACCAGTTAGAGGTATCAAATAACTCCTCCCAGTTATTGCATTGCATATTATGTTCGTCACAGACTGTAGCACATGATAGCACATAATAGTTTGCGTTAATAAAAAAATCTGCCTTTTACTCTCTCCGGATATCATACGGCAACCATAAAAAAGTCATGCATTTGATGCTCCAAATATGGAGCATGAGATAAGTCTGACAGATTGAATGACTGTAGTAAATCAGGTTGCTATAGTTGTTTTAGTACTTCGTCCTGATCTAGATTTCCAACTGGTCAACCGCGTATGCGCCCTAGCGCGGTTACCATATTCTTCTGACGCACCAATTGCACCCCATGTGTGCATAAGGAAATTCCTTTAAAATCCTTTACATGATAAGTATATAAGCTTATATATTATATATAATCGTGAAAAAAACATCATCCGATGGGAAAAAATCATCATCAGTAGTTGTGAACCTATGGGGTTCGCAACTAACCCCGCTAACTTATAAAACTCGAATTAAAAACACCTGGGTCGATCCGAAAAAGTTATTTTATATAGCATTATGTTGTTAATAAATCTGTATCATCATTAAACTTTTTAATTTTATTTGAGTTGTATATGTATAAAGTCTAAAATTTCAATATAGTATTATTTTTGAATGCATAATCAGAACTTTACGATAAGAGTGTAGATAAAAATAATGATTCATTATGCTCCTATACAATGCGAGATCAGCTTATACTGGAAATGTATAGCTTGATCTGTAGCCGTGCGTACAATAGGTACCTATCCATTTTTCTGGACTGCATAACTTTTTTCTCCGTAGCCCATAGTAAAAAAATATCCTACATTCATGAACTACTAAATAGACTAGGTATCATCAGCCGACGCCATTTAGACCACTTCCGCCCGCTCTCCTTTATGCCTTGTGCCGCGGATGCACAAGCTAATGGCACGGATTATTGAGATAATGATTCTTGATCTTATCCAACCCATCACTACGCTAAAGAACTTATTCCAGCGGTCAGCGATTGCGGCTCCAAGATGTTTGACGAAGGTAGACATGTGGGGAGCGAAACTGTCAACATACGCAACAATATAATATGATATAATATGGCTTCCTTTTGGTCATCAGAACCATTACGTTTTTTAGGGTTCCGTACCTCAAAAGGAAAAAAAGAACCCTTATAGGATCACTTCGTTGTCCGTCTGTCTGTCTCTCAGTCTGTCAAGACCCTTTTTCTCATCAGGAACACGAAAAGTTATCAAGCTGAAATTAATATCAAATACGTAAGTCTATGGTCCTTTGGAGTTCTTAAAAAAATCAAGCTTCATAAGCGACATATTTTGATACTCGCAAGTAAATCAAAACCTATAGGGTACAACCCGTTGACCTAAAATAACGAGATTTGGCAAGAAGCAAGGTCTCACAGCACTAGTAAAGGAGAAAGTCCAAAAATTGTTAATTTTATCACATAACAAAATATTTTTTTGGGATTACAATGTTATGTTTGTTTTTGAGTGTGCGTGGTCCGACACGCATATTGGCCGGTTTTTTTAAATAGGTAACCGTACTTGCATGTTTTAAATAAGGAAAATACTACAAAAGCGGTACTTACAGTGTAGTGTCAATTAACTCTGGTCGTCATTATTTTCAACTTCCTGTTCATTTATCTATTCCAATTTATTTAGGGTTGGCAGTCTTCCTCGCAGATCTCTATCAGCCCTCATCACAGCATTGACCCTCCTTCTAGCTATATCATCTTTCGAACATTTTCATCCATAGTTTCCTTGCCAACTCTGTTACATGTTAAAATTGATGTATGATAAAATCCTACTACTTAATAATAAAAATGTGAAAGTTTGTGAAGATGTTTGGATGTTTGTTACTCAATCACGCAAAAACGGGTGAACGGATTTGGATGAAATTTGGCACACAGATAGTTTATAACCTGGATTAACATATATACAATACTTTTTATCCCGGTAGTAGGTTTCCGTGGGATAATTTCCGACATCCTCGCGGGCGATGCCGCGGGCAACGGCTGGTGATAAATAATTGTGTGGTAAAACAATAACCCTAACTAGTGATTTGTGATAAATTAGTCACTTTTTACAACACTAATACATATTACAGATACCGTGTAATCCTCCATTGGTAAATAATAATGAACAACAATCTATTCTACTACTTCTAGCCAGCTTTGAATGATAAATACAACCAGAAAATTATAGGCACGCTTCCGTTTCTAGCCGTAGCAAGAATGACCTCTAATAGTCCCATTAACAGAAAAGAATGATCTAATATAAAACTCCTCTCAGAATATTTTCCAAGCAATAAACTGCCCTATCACAAAGGCAGTAAGTCCAAGATCCTTTGAAGGTACAGCTATAATATTTTGACATCAAAGTCTGTAATATGAATATTTCGTTAGTAATGGTTTCGGTGGTTCGTGTTAATCTGTCCCGCGCCCGTCGACGTAAATAGAATTGACTGTTCTAGTACGAAATGAACACACGGCTACACATCAAGCTACGCATTTCCAGTTTACACTGACCTCTCACTGTAAGGAAATCCTATACAATGCGAGATCAGCTTATACTGGATAAATATAGCTTAATCTGTAGCCGTGCGTACTAATAAAATAGTTGCTAGCCTTGTTTTCACTCAGTTTCAGGGATTTTCTTTGTATGTACGCACGGCTACAAATCAAGCTATGGATTTCCAGTATAAGCTAATCTCGCATTGTATAGGATTTCCTTACAATGAGAGGTCAGTGTAAACTGGAAATGTATAGCATGATCCGTAGCCGTGTGTACCTAAGTAGGCAAGTACTTATATCTCGTAGAGATGTCCATAAAATGTATGAATGACTGAATAAAAATAATTTCTATACCATTAGGGAGTTTTTTGATAAAATAGTAGGTTTTTACCTATGAAATTGCCGATTTTTGATACCGGCTAGTGTGAAGATCAATATCTTTCGTTCTATTTAGAATTCCCATTTCAAATTAATTTCTTAGTAAAGCATGATACTTAAAAAAAATCAGTTGTTCATTTGTTTTCCCGCCGCTCGATTTTTCTTTGATATCGATGTTTCTGTAACCATGGAAAAATCGAAATAGTGGGCTATTTACGAATACGAGTTCCGTCGTGGCACCAATGCAGCAGAGACAGCACGCAATATTAACGACGTGTACGGACAAGGTACCGCAAGTGAACACACGGTGCGTTTTTGGTTTGATCGCTTCCATTCTGGAAATTTTGATCTCAACAATGAACCCCGGGGAAAAAATTCAAATCCATTGAGGCGACGAAAAACGCATTAAAACTCATCAATTCCCATCCCCAGGATTTCTATAGCAGAGGCAACAACGAACTTTCATTAAAATGGCAAAAGTGCATCGACAGTATTTTTGTTTCCCTGAAAATCTTATTCGGACTATTACGAACATTTTAAAACCAAAATTAACGAAATCGGTCCAGCCGTTCTCAAGTTATGCGCTTACGAGTACCAACGAACAGCATTTAATTTTTATTTATAATAGGTCTTTACCTATGAAATTGCCGTTTTGTATGAAAAAATTTAAACGAATTTTTTTCATGCATTTTTTATTTGTATTATTCGAAGTAATCACTCATGCAATCAATGCATCTTTGCCAACGCAGTGGCAGTTTATTGATGCCCGTCTTAAAGAAATCAGCTTGGACGGGAGGCAACAAAGAGGCATTTTTCTTCTTCTTCTTCTTCTTCTTCAACAAATTCTTCAAAGGCATTTTGTACTGCCTCTCGGGTATTGAATTTTTTTCCCGCCAAGAAGTTATCCAAATTCTGGAAAAAGTAGTAGTCTGTAGGCGCAAGGTCTGGTGAGTAGGGCGGATGACGGAGAGCTTCCAACCCCAGTTCTTGCAACTTGGAGACCGTCTGCTGTGCAGTATGAGGTCGCGCGTTGTCGTGCAGGAGCAGCGGTGACAAGCGATTGACCAATGCTGGTTGGAGATGTGCCAGCTTCTCCATCATTGTGTTCAGTTCTTCACAGTACACATCTGAGGTAATGCTCACCCCATTTGGTAAGAAGCTGTGATGAATCACACCGGCGCTAGACCACCAAACAGTGACCATCACTTTTCTAGGGGTAAGTTTTCGTTTAGGGCATTGTTTAGGTGCTGAACCAGGATCCAACCAACTTGCTGAGCGCTTGCGGTTATCAAACAGAATCCATTTTTCATCGCAGATAACAATACGGTTCAAAATTCATTCATTTGTGTATCTGTTGAGCAGTGCAAGGCACGTCTCGACGCGTACTTCGCGCTGGCGATCATTGAGTTCGTGGGGCACCCATTTGTCAAGCTTTTTTACCTTGCCAATTTGACGCAAATGGACCAATATTATTTTGACGCTAACGTCAAAAGCTGCTGCTAATTCAGCCGTAGATTGTGTATCATCAGCTTCCACAATCGCCTTTAATTCGTCATTGTCGACCAAAGTCTTCGGACGACCGCGAGGTTCATTTTTCAGGTCGAAATTTCCAGAACGGAAGCGAGCAAACCAATAACAAGTGGTGCGTTGGTTTGTAGTGTTAAATCCGTAAACGTCGTTGATGTTGCGTGCCGCTTGTGCCGCGTTGCTGCCACGACGGTACTCATATTCCATAATTACTCGAATTTTTAACGTATCCATGATGACGAAAAAGATTGAAATGCGATGAAAATGTACACTAATCAATAAACAAATGACTACTTTTGGAAAAAAAAATCCATGTTTTTAAAATAAAATTAATTTGAAATTAGAATTCTTAGCCAAACAAAAATTATTTTGATTTGAAATGGCCAGTACTGCAGAAGGGCAATTTCATAGGTAAAGACCTAATATTCTAGCTGTTCGTGCCCGGGTTCGCCCGGGTGAATTTCATGTCTCTATCTTCAGTGGTTTAGTCTGTGTGTTGACTGTTTTCAAACAAAAATACCATCCAAATTTCCGACTTTTCTGGTGAATTTTCCAAAAAAAATCTGTCATACAAACCTTGTCCTGTCAATTACAAACACAACAAAAAAGAATTAGCCAAATTCTGAAGTGATGCGCTTACATCTTTTTTTTTCCAGTTGCCCCAAAAGAGATTGTTAACGTCTACTTCAGTCTGAGACTTCAGTATTCTTGACCACACAGCTCCTGAGACATGACTAAGAGCAAATTTCACCAATGAAACTGAACGCTAATTAGCGCATCTAAACTGCGTTCGCGAGCTGTCAGTGTCAATATTCCACAACACACCAGTGATGACACTGACAACTCTTAGGCGCAGTTCAACTAGCCGGGCTATCCCTATATCGATCCTAAATATTATGTCACTTACCGACGAAAAAAAAGGAGTAGATTCCCAAGTCGACACGTTTATTTTTTTACAGAGTTGTCCGATTTGAAAGATTCTTATTTTATTCGGGAGGGTATGCCTCGAAGTTGGTCCCATGTAAAATTTATTAAATTTGCTTGGATACTTTTTGAGTTAGCTTAGCTTAGCTGTTTTCCCACTTTTTAAGTGGATGATGTTCTAGTTTCTTTTGCACGTAGTGGTATTCGAATTTATGAGGTAGTACCACAACTAAAAAGTGAAAAATAAAAACTTTTTTACAAAAAATACAACAGACTTCCTAAAAAAAACCGTAAGTGAAAAATAACTACAAAACCAAAGACAATGGTGCCGATTCTCTTGTCACAAATGCCTCTAAACTAGACTAAAAATCACTAAAATTTAGTTTATTCCTGTCAAACGACGATTTCCCATTCTGAAATTGACTAAAGTGACACAACTTAACTATATTTTAGTTTGACAGGACTAAGATTGTACGGAGTTATTAGTTTAGTGAAAATGGCAATTTTGCTATTCTGAATTTGACTGTTTTCACCTAAAATTTTAATTGTCAAACTAAATCAGACTTTGTTTAATCGCGATTAAAAAGGTGTGGAATAAAATTAGTTGACATGAACTAAAATTCACACCGAGACCTTGACTTCGGATGCAAAAACAGTAGTGTATTTTTTTTTCTTTTCTTTTGCATATATCTCGAAAACGGTGAGTCCTATCGCAAAAATAATGAAAATTTGGGCCCCCTTTACAAAACCCATAAACCCCTATGACTCAACATGTAGGTACCAAAAAAAAAAGGTACCTACATTCCATATAAAACACGTTGAAACAGCCCCCTCCCTGCGCTCCTCCAGCTTTAAAAGATATTTGACCCGGTAACGACAGCGATGTCGGTGAACAAAATATGACAAGCCTGTCACTTCATAGTGATTTCGTTAGTTCCAATTAAAGCCACCGGGTCAAATATACTACAGGCACTATACCACGCGGAGTCACGATTGTCAAACTCGATTTTAGTTGTGTCAAAATTGTTATTAAATTTAGAGGTTTTTTTTTGCAGAATAGCTCTAAGATTCTCATAGCAAAAAGTAAGGAATTTTAGTGATAGATTAGTTAGTTTAGTTCGGTGTACAACAGAATCGGCACCACTGGCTTCCGAATTAAAATTTTTCAATTGGTAGTGTTTATAACCAAGTTCAAAAAAAGGAGGTTTCTCAATTCGATCGTATATATATTTTTTTTATGTGTGTTCGCGGATAACTTCGTCGTTTATGAACCTATTTTGATGATTTT
Source organism: Cosmia pyralina (assembly GCA_946251885.1). Taxonomy (NCBI): domain Eukaryota; kingdom Metazoa; phylum Arthropoda; class Insecta; order Lepidoptera; family Noctuidae; genus Cosmia; species Cosmia pyralina. Next base: position 4,384,300 of record OX276355.1, on the reverse strand, counting down.
TTTTTTTTTTGTTGGAAATAAGATATCCCAAGGGTGGTACCATGATAAGGAAACCAGGATCTGATGATGGCATCCTAGAGAAATTGAGGGGAACTTCAAATTTTATAAGCACACCTATAGCGATTTGGGTATTTTTTATAGTAACTCGTGCATTTTTTCCCGAAAAGCACCATTTGGTGAAGTAGAACTGATGAGGAAGACCACAGATGGCCATCGGAACTACTCAATAATACGTATTTCACGGGTTGCAATTAGATTATTGCTAATCAATTTATGCTCGGCACATGTTCAATGTTCAATGTTCGTCATATATTGAAATGGAGCTGATGGTGATTTCACCATCAGTTCCAGTTCTCCTGGTTCCTTTCTGGGAGAACTCCTCAACAATTAACGTCCTTGTATCGGGAAAAGCAATTTTTGTCAAAAGGTGATGAGCAAATGACATTAGGCTATTGTAACTTCCATAAATTACAGACTGACCCACTAAAAAGTGAAAAATAAAAAACTTTTTTACAAAAAAAAACATACGACTTCCAAAAAAATACTACAATGTGAAAAATAACTTTAATTTCGGAAATTTTTCACTTTGTAGTATTTTTTTGGAAGTCGGTTGTTTTTTTTTTGTATAAATGTTTTTTTTTTTTTGGAAGTCGGTTGTATTTTTTGTAAAAAGTTTTTCATTCATTCTTTCCTGCTTCACTTCGTGTTACCTACTACGTATGGGTAGTCTCATAATTGAGACTTTCCTTGTATTACTTACGTACCTACCTCGTTTACCTTTAGCGAGTTGATGAATTACCCGTCAGTCATACAAGTACCCACGTCATCGATCCTTTTACTGCCTAATTGAATTTAACATTATAATACATTTTAGAAGGAAAATAAGATAGTTTATTTGCCAGTTATTTTCATTAATGAGCAAAATCAGACCTATTTGACATCCATTGTGATGACTCATCAAACATACCTATTGTATTTTTCGTAGGTACACTCAGGGAAATTAGTAATTTATCAAATAAACACACTATACTATATAAAAGATAGCTTGATCTCTGCGACATATGTCAAACTAACATTCCTAGGGTGTCAGGGTATAAAAAATTGTCGATAGACATTATCGACGTTTCTTACTATTATCGATGCTAATGTAACATATAATTGGGTTTAATTTAATTACAAACGTTACTAAATTAAACGAATATTGTAATATAAAATACATTTATTCTCTTAAAGGTGCCCAAATATTACATGAGTAGGTGAGAAAATGGATTTTATTTACTCACTATTATAGTAGATCAAATAAGTACAAATGTAAATAATGTATAAATATACAATAAAATTAAAAAATAAATTAATTTTAAATTAGATTTTAATTAAAATATCGATAGTTTACAGTCTGTGGTCACGATGATTCATCGCCCATCACTAATTAGGTCGGCATGCCCATAAAGTATGACATTGACAGATACTATCTGTACTATTATGAAATTCAGGACTTCATAGGCGTGTTTTTACTGACAGCTGTCGCAGAGATCAAGCTATATTTTATGAAGTATACTAAGTACAATTTTCCGTGTCATTTCACACAACTGTCAAAGATGCTGATGCTGATGCTGTGATTCAAATATACGGAAAATTTAAGTCGGTAGTCAATTTGATATACAATTAATTTCCCTGACTTTACATCATACAAAAAAACAAGTTAGTATTGATTCACAGGTTCGTAACATAAGTACCTACTTATTAATTTATTTTTTTTGGAATATGAGTATAGTCGTGTTCACACAAAAGTCTTTATTTATTCAAAGTTAAAATAACAAATCTTTTTCATAACTCGGTAGTCGGTTTAAAAGAAAATACGCCAGTTGATGACTCAAAATAATTACAAGTCATCTTCATTACCAGGTTGCAGGACTCAGAAAATGACAAATTGCACAGAAATCATTTGACGTCATAACTAAAGTACGTTTCACGTAAGAGTTCCCGTCACCGTGAAGTTGGCACCATTGCTTTTCGCTGATGAATGACAAAAAAAAACCATTCCTCCAACACCGCACCTGCACCCGCACCCGCACCCGTCTGGATTTTTCCAGAAATTTGTGACATCCAGCCTTGTCATTTGTCCGGACTTTTTGACTTAACGTATTTTTCTTACTGATAAAAGAAAATTTTGAAATAACCTACCAAAATGTCTGGACGTTTTTTGCAAAGGTCCAGTAGTGCTATTCTGTAAATATCTCACCGTGAAAACATGAGTGAAGTGATCTTAAAGTGAGCTGTCAATACTGTCAACCCCCTAGCATCAGCTGGAATGACGGCTCACTTCACGCTCACTTCACCTGAGTTATCACAGTGAGATGTTTACAGAATAGCACTACAGCTTTTTATCAGGATTTATGAAATATAGAAATGTCCTAGTCATAATAAGCTCTGAATGAATGAATGAATGAAAATATTTATTTGTAAAATTCAGGTCTTTTTGAACATACAGTAATTTTGTTCTATTTTAAAATAGCAATTCAGTTGACTCTATATTTTGCCAGCGGCCTACAAATTTTATAGTTGCAGCAGATTATAAATTAATAAATTAAGAACCTAGTTATGACAAATTAAGTTAGGCAGTTTAGATTAATTAATATTAAATTCAATAAACAAATTACACAATTACAACAAAAACATACACATCTATTAATTATCAAATTTATATTAAGCACTGAAATCATCAACAAACAATGAGCAATTTTGATGATCGTTGTTCATTATTTCTATTTATGAGGAAAAGCACGTGCCCTGCAATGGAACAACAGGCAAAAATATTACTTTAATTATTTAAAGTAATTTTAAGTAAATATTATTATTTACAAGGAAAAACATTCAACAACGACAGTGACTCAATAGCCCATAACTCACAAAACGTTCGTAAGTAACATCACATGGTACCATTAAGTCTGGCGCCATGGTTACTGATCAGGGGAGAATTCGGCACGGGCGCGGCGGCACGCTAGTGACGTCATGCCTTAGGCGCGGAACACGCAGAAGAGAGGTGAGACGAGGACGGGACAGACGCGGCAATAGTATGCGGATGGAAAAGCGACGCGTCTGCGTTTTATCCTTTCTGTACCTTTTGTACCAAATCGCGTTCTTGCATTTTGTATGAAGAATGAAAAATAATGAAGATACGTGAAAGAGACGCCGCGTCTCCGTCCCGTCCTCGTGTCACATTTCTGCTGTGTGGCCCGCGCCTTGCATATAGCTCTGCTCGAAACTTACCCACATTATCTGCTAGATACCCGTAAGTAAAACACAGGCGAGAGAAAGATTAGTTAATATTTTGGCGAAGTATTTTATAAGTGGTGCAGGTGACAAACGCAATTGCCAAGTGATTCGATTCCCGAGTAGAGTCAACTGACAGATTTCTTGCCAAGACATCCTCAGTTTTTAATTCTACGTGTTCAGGTTATATTCATGGTTTAAAACATGGTTTTAACTATGTACAGAGGCTAGCACATTAAGCTACCCCAATCTGTCAAATTTCTATGATAGTTTTTCATCTTTATTACAAAGGAATAAGGTTCATATTCAATTGGGAAAATTTGACAGATTGGGGTAGCTTGATGTGCTGCCCTCTGTACTTCGAAACGCACCACTTTGTCAGCCCACCTTTCAACTTTCAAGACCATTTAATTATCTGCACCATGCATGCAGTACAAACACTTCGTATTTTACTAATAAAAACCAGCCAAGTGCGTGTCGGACCACGTACAATGAAGGGTTCCGTAGTTGAAAAGGATTTATCCAAAAAACAAACTTAATCCCAAAAAAAAAATGTATGTAATAAAATTAAAAATTAACAATTTTCGGACTTTTTCCCTTAATTGTGCTGACCTTGCTTCTTGCCAAAAATGATTATAGGTCAACGAGAAGTATACGGTACTTCTTGTTCAGTCAGCAACAAAAGTCGATTAGCACTTCAGTTTTTTAAATCTTAATTATTGAGAAAAATACTTCATTAAAATCGGAACAGATGTAAATTTTAAAGGAAATTAACTCTTATCTAATAAATGAAATGCTAAAAAGCAGGTTATCATATTATTTTGTGTTAATTTAGATGATGTCAAAAAGTAGCAGTGTCTGTTGCTGGCCGTACCTATAGATTTTCAATCAATCAATATTATGTCGCATAAATGGCCGTATTTTTTTATTGCGTTGACATAGAAGCTTAATTTTTTTAGAACTTCAAAGGACCATAGACCTACGTATTTGATATTAATTTCAACTTGATACCTCCACGCGTTCCGGAGAAAAAGGATCTTAACAGACTAACAGATAGACGGACAACGAAGTGATCCTACGCTTAAGAGTTCCGTTTTTTCCTTTTAAGGTACGGAACCCTAAAAAAGCCTACAAAACTACACAATCATTATTTTCTAACAGAAATATTAAAAGTTCCTATGTTTTAACTCAAAAACTGATTGATTCCAGCTCCGACATGCCACTGCCGCTGTTAAGGAGATGCTGCGGCTGCATATCCCTGCGCACAGGCTGCTTCATACTGTGTATCATGTCCACTGTAAGTACCTATGCAATGCAATACGCAAAATACGCGCATTGTCGTGGAGTTGCGGATGCCAGCCCGTATTACCTAAGTACCTATACATTTCCCATCACAAAAATCTTTTCTTAGCCCTCGTACCCATGGGCGAATTTTTAAATCGCTATTTTTTAACGTGATAAAAAAAGAAAGAAAGAAATTTTATTTCCTCGAAATGTGTATACACACAGAATTACAATAGTACATGCATGCAAGATTTTAAAATAAGAGTGGGTCACGATATGTCAAAAAATAGCGCGTTAAAAAATCGACTAGATATTCAACGCACTCCTTAGCGCCGAGAGTTGAAAATCCAACAGTGTGTTTTTATGACGCGCTGGGATTTGCTCTGTTGGATTCTCAATGCTCAGCTCAACACAGAAAGTTAAAAATCCAGTGATTTTCAGGGCTTAGTTCTTGAGATTTCGTGATTAGTCAGTCAGACGTCGGTGAGTGAGTGGTATTTCGATTGTATACAGGAAAAGTTTTTAAGCAGTGCGCATCACAGGGTGTTTTACCCATGAATATGAACAGCTTTCACTACACAACAAATTATAAAATCTACATAATATACCACCAGACCAACTCTGAAATCACGAAAAAAAATCATCATTGAAGTTTTGTATGAAACAACTGATTTTTGTTCGTGATTTCAGAGTTGGTCTGTATAGTATATAGATTTTATAATTTATAAAATGCTCTGACTAAAGATAGTTATCTTCCATGACAAATTGCGGATATCCAGTTTTTACTAAACAATCATTCGTTGTGAACGAGTCCGTAGATAACAGAGGGCATAGACTACTAGACCATTTCAAAGCGATTCTATTTCTAAAATCGCTACAGCTTCGAAGTGACATTGATGACATGAGCTTATGTCAACCCCATACATTTTTTGGCTTTTTCACTAGCGATAGCGTCATCGCTATTCAAATGTTACTTTGTGTAGGCCCTCTGGTATATGGTTTTATTCAATGATATTATCCGTAAAAAGACGTAGATAGGTTACCGACCCAACATTCGGTGTTCAAAAATGGCACAATTTCATACGATTAGATGACATGTGGAAGTAGGATGGCATGTCTTAATTATCGGGAGCGAAAAAGAGACAAGATGACGAAAATGTGGCTAATTAGCCAGATTTTGACGTGCCACTTGCGGAGCGTGTGTAACCTATCTACGTCTTTCTACATATAATATCATTGGTTTTATTGTTTGTAATGAGAATTCAACATAAATAATTCCGCAAAAGCTAGTGAAAGTTAGTAAAGGTGAAAAGTCAAAAAAAGAAAAGAAAAAAAAAACACTCTTACTCTTTCTCTCTCTTCTTTTCTTTTCTTTTTTTGACTGAGATGATTTTTTTGACTGGGATGAATGAAAAGCAGTTGCATGCAGCTGAGATGAGAATGCTAAGAGGGATGTGTGGTGTTACACGAATGGATAGAATAAGAAATGAGTACATAAGAGGAAGTCTAAAAGTGGCACCGGTGACTGAAAAGTTGTGCAGAAATCGGCTGTCATGGTATGGGCATGTGATGCGGAGGAGTGAGGAAAATGTCGTGAGGAAAGTTTTGAGTATGAATGTCGATGGCTATAAGAGTAGGGGAAGACCAAAGAAACGATGGATGGATTGTGTGAAAGATGACATGGCTAGAAAGGGGGTGACTACCGAGATGACGAATAATAGAGAAGTATGGATAAAAAGGACATGTTGCGCCGACCCCAAATAGATTGGGATAAGGGCAGGAGAATGATGATTCTTTTTTTGACTTTTTGTGTGTGCACACACATCACTACACACTCCCTCATTCACTCGCTCACTATGCCTTTCCTGGATCTTTGACAGTCGTTACAGGTCGTCAGAAGCCCGAAAGTCTGACAACCATTGTTACTTAGGGTTATCGTATTACCCAGTTGGGAAAAGGCTAGGCGGATTGATTGATCTCCTGAAATTCTCTCTAATTACTATGCCGCCCAGCAAAAAGGCCGTCCATCAAACCATAAAGGTCACAAGTAGTGCGAACAGTCCAGTTCCGACAAATCAATAAAACAACTTACATTAAGCAGGTGATTTATATTCCAACTCGGTTTTCCCGAGTTATGAGGCGCTCCCAAATATAATAATATTATGTTTACGCCCCCTTTGCGTCGGAGCTCTGGCGTCATCCATCGCATTCGTCACACTGTGATAGCTTGTAAGTACAGTACCTACTTAGTATTCATATTCATATTTTGTGATTTTTTAGAAATGTAAACAACAGCTACTAAATAATATTTTTTTAGCTACTTATTATTTTAAGTTATTTTATTTATATTAACACTGGATGGATGAAATGGCGGCAGGTCACGGGAACAATCTGCGACTCCAACATTCCCCTTAAACTTAAGGGGAAGATATATAAAACAATGGTTAGACCTGCTGTCTTGTATGGATCAGAATGTTGGGCCACAAAAGGGATGAATGAAAAGCAATTGCATGCAGCTGAGATGAGAATGCTAAGAGGAATGTGTAGTGTTACACGAATGGATAGAATAAGAAATGAGTACATAAGAGGAAGTCTAAAAGTGGCATCGGTGACTGAAAAGTTGCGCGGAAATCGGTTGTCATGGTATGGGCATGTGATACGGAGGAGTGAGGAAAATGTCGTGAGGAAAGTTTTGAGTATGAATGTCGATGGCTATAAGAGTAGGGGAAGACCAAAGAAACGATGGATGGATTGTGTGAAAGATGACATGGCTAGAAACGGGGTGACTACCGAGATGACGAATAATAGAGAAGTATGGAAAAAAGGACATGTTGCGCCGACCCCAAATAGATTGGGATAAGGGCAGGAGAATGATGAATGATGTTTGAAGTTATCGATTATCATTAGTCACTTATGTACAAAAATTTTTTTTAGTCCTAAAAATAACATAAATAATATACACAGATAATAATATACTAATCTGTGTATTGTTTATTATTTAAGTTATTTTCAGGACTAAAAAAAATTATAATCGATAACTTTCCGATTTAGTCAATCACTAGTGTAATGTAAAATAAATTACTTTTGCACAGCACAAAGATAGAGACCGACGTGTTGACGTGTTGTGTTGTGAAGTTGTACGGTGCATGATAAATGCACGTGGGATAAGGTTTATAATTGATTGTGTAGTACGTTCTGACACAGTATAAAAACATACACTAGGACGACGCCTTTGATCTCGTGGTAAATGCCGATAATGTCTAGACATTGTCGCAACAGCAAGGGTTGTCCCAAGTAAACGATATTAATTAATTATTTTTTTTATTTGTGATCAACATCGTCATCAACATTATTATTTCGTTTATTAATTTTTCTTCTTACCAAATACATTTTTAAATATTTCTTAAAAAATATATAAAAAACATTTAAAACTATAAAAATTAGTAGCCCACCGGTATCAGGAACAGGGTCCAAGCTACCGGCGGTCAGGACTCCAGAGAGAGGAACCTCCTAACAATGCGGGCCGTGTCCAGAAGTACTGCTTTCTGAATCAAGCCCTTGATCCAGCCACCTAACGAGAGCCTCCTTAGGTGTTGGTTGAGGCTCTTGGCAATTAAACCATTGGCTGATACAACTGTCGGCACAATGATTGCTGAGTCCACCTCCCACATGTCTACAACCTCGCGAGCCAAGTCAAGATACATGATTAGTTTATCTTTCTCGGCTTTCACGAGGTTCCCGTCATGTGGGATTGTTATGTCAATAATCATTGCGCGCCGCTCTATTCGATCTACCACCACTATATCAGGCTTATTGGCAACAATAGTCCTGTCAGTGATGATGGATCGATCCCAGTACAATGTGATATTTCCATTTTCGAGAACTGGGTCGGGCACATACCTGTAGTACGGCACTTCCAATTCCACAAGGCTGTATTTAAGAGCAAGTTGCTGATGGATAATGCTGGCTACAAGGTTGTGTCTATGCAAGTACTCTTCTCATCAACATTATTATTATTATAAACGTCATTTGAGTGCCTGCTTATTTCTAAAGTTTTATTTTCTAATTATTTTATTATTTTTCTCTTTAGTTTATTTTTTTTCGACATGGATGTCATTCTCATGGTTTTTGAGGTCGCTGATAACGATAACGGGGTTAAAATCAAAATTCAAGATGGCGGCTGCGAAAATTTTCAAATTTTTCGTCATGTGTATCGTTTCCATGGTTTTCGAGGACGGTAAAGCCGATAGTGAAGGCAAAATCTTTTTTTTTTTTTGGTACCTACATGTTGAGGTTTAGGGTGTTATGGGCCTTATAAAGGGGGGCCAAATTTTCATTATTTTTGCGATAGGACACACCGTTTTCGAGATATATGCAAAAGAAAAAAAAAACTATTTTATAAACTCAGTAATCTACCTATGTATTTACCTCTCTATCACTTTCACACCTAAAGCGCATACAAAAACTTATTACGTAAGTACTAATGTAAGTAGATGAAAAGATATATTCGGAAGTATTCAGAAGTTTTCAAATCGAATAATACTCAGATGTATGAATGAACGCGTAGTAACATAGTCTCTGGCATTAACGCCATCTAGCGGTGAATATCAAACTTTAATAGATAACTACTCTATGCGTGACCGAACATGTACTTAGCTCGGCGAATAATTGCGAATACTACTCAAAACATTCGAATGCTTCCGCAAATAATACTACGGGAATACTTCGGAATATTACTCTCCGGCAACGCTAGTAGGGACAAAGTGGAGACACAGGGTTCCGATACATTTTCAACTTTTAAGCCATATCGCTTTCTATCTTGTAATTATGTTCACCACAAAATATGACTACCTAACACCTATGACTGCCTAGATTAATGTCGCAGGGTTATGGCGAAGTACAGTTTCCATCAAACCCTTTTAATATTCCAGGATTATAACTTTACAAGCGTTGGTGATGGGGACCGCTAGGCATGGCGAACTGATGCCAGTCGAAGGTGGGGCGAATGTACAAGTATATCCCTGGCTCCGACCTATGGTAGTAGAAGGATCAATGGGGTTTTAGTCGGTAGCAGTTCGACATAACCCTCGGTTCTCCTCAGACGGAGAGTATCCATGATGATTTCCCAACGAAAAAAAAAAAGAATTTCAAGCGAATTAAATTAAACAGACTATTGGACCTAATGTAGGTAACTAGGGTTATAGTGACTATACCTACCTTACTACAAACCAAGTTGCAAGGTACTGTCGCTCAGCGCGCTATGGAGCTCGAATTTTTTTAGAAGGATAAATCGGAAATAAAATTATCCGGAAAAGAACCGGAGTTACCGACATAGCTTGCAGAGTAAGCATGCTGAAGTGGCAGTGGGCTGGCCATGTTTGTCGACGGACCGATGGCCAGTGGAGCAGACGAGTCCTGGAGTGGACGCCACGTATTGGCTTGGCAAGCGTAGTGTGGGACACCCCCCAGCTAAATGAACCAACGACCTTAAAAAGGTGGTTGGAAGGATGCGGAGTTGGTTGATGGAGGTAGGTATATAGTCGAACAAGCTATTTGGTATAAATGCTTGCAACTACTTTTAAAACAATTTTGTGAGTGTCCAGAGTAGTCAACTCTTCTACATCACTGTCAAACAATCCGCTTAAAGATATTACACCCGCAATAAAAATGAATATTGGCAGTTTAGAAGAAATATGAATATTTTTGCCTGTAGGTATACTAAATAACTTGTTCGAATGTAGATACCTGTCTAACCTCGTTCGGAGTGGTCTGGTTTCTATGAAAGTGCTGTCAAACAGATACACTAATAGCTATTTACTGAGTATGTTTTCATAAATGATGAGAATGATTGATTTGATGTATGAATATTTTGAGTGGGGGTAAATGCACTAACAATTATCAATTATTGTTCTTGATGGTACTTATTCAGGTAATTCAAGTCTTAAGTTGAAGAAAGGAGAATTACAGAATCGATTACGAAGCAGGAAAACTCGCGATGAAAAAACAATAGGGTGTTTTTTTTGACTGTATTTAGGTCCTAGAAGGACAAAAGCGCACTGTTGGATTTTCAACGGTCGGCTCAGCGCCGAAAGTTGAAAATCTATCAAAGAAATTTGACAGATTGGGTAGCTTGGTGTGCTAGCCTCTGTACATGACGCCTACTTTTAAAATGTATGTGCTTGGGTACCTGTCTATCGAGAAGCAAGTACAGCGTGAGTCTCTCAGCGAGTTTTCTGCTCGCCGAGCGAGTGCCGCTGAGCGAATACTCTCTTTGATAGCTCATGTCGCTGCGACAAACGAGTACTCCCCGGTGGCGGCGGCGCCGGGGCAGTGTGAACAGTCAGCGATCAACTATTAATATTCTCCGTTTCTTGAGCGAGATAATCGTTTCATTCATCGTACAGTCGACGAATGTAATTAGTGGGTATGGGTACATAAGCAGGAAAATGTAAATCCCACTTATTTTTCATCAGGTTAGTTGTTATTTTGTAAATCGTAGTATTTGCATGAACAACGTCAAAAGTTTTAAACTTTCGTCTTATTGTTAAATCTTCTTTCTTATATCTATGTAAGTATGTATGTTATATTAAATGTTATTAGGATCTCTGTGTTTTGAAGTCTGTACGAAGTCGGTTAAGGCAACTGGCTCGCCCCTTACTTTCTACTTATACGCATAATCAGCCTATAATTTTCCCACTGCTGGGACACAGGCCTCCTCTCTGTGAGAGGGAGTGGGCGGTGATCTGACACGCGGGCTCAGTGCGGGTTGGTAGATGTCACATGTTTTCGAATTTCTGATGCTAGGACACGCCGGTTTCTTCACGATGTTTTCCTTCACCGTTTTGAAGAGGTATTCATAACTAGGGGACAATTCTACTAAAACAAACGTTCCAATAGTCTCTCCATTGCGAGTTTTTTGACAGACCGTACCCGTGATAATGTGTGTTATATTAGATAGGCCCTTCGAGAAATACAGCCAGCGTTTCTCGAAGGGCCTGAAGTTATAATGCGTTCTATGGAAAAATCTCTAGACGTATCCTGCATTTCTGTGTAATATTAATTTATTTTCTGAAAGTCATCAAGTAGGTACCTACCAATTGCTTGCCTGACTATCAAAAACGCACATAATAACAATGACTGTTGTATAAACGCTAGTTAGTGTATGCGTTGTTGTTGGGAAGGGCGATATCTCTGTGACGCAACTTATTAATTGTTGGTCCGGTTTGTAGGTATAATCAAAAAATAAAAACTGCAATAAACCATTACCTATTGGAGTCCACTTTTATTTGACCCCGAGCTAAGAGTTAGTACGTAGCTAAATATCGCATACCTATGGGTATGTGGCGGCATCTACATCACCACATACGAACTACGCATCACACTGACGTCACGCAAAATCCTTTATCGCGCAATCAGAGTTTACCGCACGACTAGCATAATAATACGAGTATATAGAACGTCGCGACATCAATCGTCGGGCAGTTGCCCACCAGACACGACACCTGTCTGGTTGGAGGATCCTCCCTTTTCAATGGAGGATGAGTGAACTTTACACTCTGTTCCTCATGCCTCTATAGGTATTATCTCCTTTGCTTTACCTGTTACACACTGAACATAAAAAAACTATATAGGTAATTTACTCATTCATTAGTATTCATGACGTCATCCGACATTCCTGATTGTATATAGTCATAGGTAGGTCTGGTTAGGTCAGTATCCCAGTCTTGTATCATGTAGGTATTATTAACATAAAAGTTGGAGATGACAATACGACAATAAATATTAAACTTCGTATATTTAGTGATGTTTTCAGTTGTATACAAAAATTCATTCAAATATATCCATTAGCTTAGACACCATGGCTAGCCCGCTGATCGGCTAAACCTATTAATTAGGGCAAAATCCCACCTTGCTTATATTCTGTTTAACAAAATGTATGGGATAGAGTAGTGTTAGTATTACTTTGAACGTACGCAGATCTGCTAGCTTGGGCCGAACGGCCAATTTTCAGGTATCGGGTACCAGAGTTACGTAAAAATATTACTTACTTTTCTTAAAGTCTGATTGCTGATTTTATGTATGTTTTACAGAATATTGTTAATAATTAATATATCAATACTGTAAGACACTTCAATTTTTTCCACAAATGACGTCATCTTATTGGTCTTTGAGTCCTAATTTTTATATAATGATACTCGGGGAACTCTTTCAATACTATTTGTAAGCAGCCAGATCAATCGTAGCGGTCAAACATCCCCCAGACACAGGTATTTGTATCTGGGGGATGTTTGATAATCAGAAAATAAGCAAGGTCTGGCGGCTCTGGGATCTAGGAATATATAGACGGCTTTGTTTGAAAAACATACTTCGCCGGCCAAAGTCCAATTTTCCATAGTTTACAGGACGAAGAAAAAACTGACTAATATACCGGATGACTTCTTTTACCGTCTTGACAAAAATAGGTATAACGGAGTAGGAGCCTATGGCATACCTATTTTTTTTTTTAATACCTTAGACAGAAATTGATCTATCAATAAATACTACAAATTCGAAGTAAACTTTTCATAATACTAGAACAATAAAAACAGAAATTTTGAAAAAAAAATGGTTAATAATAATCGAAATTCAAATCATTATGCACACTGCGTATGATTGGAAATACGATGTTTTTTTTTTAATATTTTTTGAAAACAAAAACTAGGTATGCCATAGGCATACTATAAATCTACTCCGTTCACCTATAATATAATAATAGCCTATTTTTTTCAAGACGGTAAAAAAAGAAAATAAATCCAGTATGTATCGCTTTAGCAATCGAAATTCTGAAACTCCCGTTGGTTCTAACAAGTTTCCTTGATATTTTAAAAGCATAACTAATAGCATTAACTTGCACACATTTTTGTAAAATTAGGAAAACAAATAATAATAATTATAATTATTTATTCTTTACCTATGAAATTGCCGTTTTGTATGAAAAAATTTAAACGAATTTTTTTCATGCATTTTTTATTTGTATTAACCGAAGTAATCACCCATGCAATCAATGCATCTTTGCCAACGCAGTGGCTGTTTATTGATGCCCTTCTTAAAGAAAGCAGCTGGACGGGAGGCAACAAATTCTTCAAAGGCATTTTGTACTGCTTCTCGGGTATTGAATTTTTTTCCCGCCAAGAAGTTATCCAAATTCTGGAAAAAGTAGTAGTCTGCTGTAGCGCAAGGTCTGGTGAGTAGGGCGGATGACGGAGAGCTTCCAACTCCAGTTCTTGCAACTTGGAGACCGTCTGCTGTGCAGTATGAGGTCGCGCGTTGTCGTGCAGGAGCAGCGGAGACGAGCGATTGACCAATGCTGGTTGGAGATGTGCCAGCTTCTCCATCATTGTGTTCAGTTCTTCACAGTACACATCTGAAGTAATGCTCACCCCGTTTGGTAAGAAGCTGTGATGAATCACACCGGCGCTAGACCACCAAACAGTGACCATCACTTTTCTAGGGGTAAGTTTTCGTTTATGGCATTGTTTAGGTGCTGAACCAGGATCCAACCAACTTGCTGAGCGCTTGCGATTATCAAACAGAATCCATTTTTCATCGCAGGTAACAATGCGGTTCAAAATTCCTTCATTTATGTGTCTGTTGAGCAGTGCAAGGCACGTCTCGACGCGTACTTCGCGCTGGCGATCATTGAGTTCGTGGGGCACCCATTTGTCAAGCTTTTTTACCTTGTCAATTTGACGCAAATGGACCAATATTGTTTTGACGCTAACGTCGAAAGCTGCTGCTAATTCAGCCGTAGATTGTGTATCATCAGCTTCCAGAATCGCCTTAAATTCGTCATTTTCGACCAAAGTCTTCGGACGACCGCGAGGTTCATTTTTCAGGTCGAAATTTCCAGAACGGAAGCGAGCAAACCAATAACAAGTGGTGCGTTGGTTTGTAGTGTTAGCTCCGTAAACGTCGTTGATGTTGCGTGCCGCTTGTGCCGCGTTGCTGCCACGACGGTACTCATATTCCATAATTACTCGAATTTTTAACGTATCCATGTTGACGAAAAAGATTGAAATGCGATGAAAATGTAACACTAATCAATAAACAAATGACTACTTCTGGAAAAAAAAAAATCCATGTTTTTAAAAAAAAAATAATTTGAAATTAGAATTCTTAGCCAAACAAAAATTATTTTGATTTGAAATGGCCAGTACGGCAATTTCATAGGTAAAGACCTAATATAACCAGCGTTACTTGGCAGGTTAACAAATTAGGCCGACGACTTCTTTTAGATTCGGTGTTACACTGTTTGTCCAACGCACCGGGAACGGGACGTCAACGAGCAAAACAGATGACGGCGCAGAAGTAGCGACACCGTTCCCACCCAGTGCGGTGAACAAACTGTTAGGATTTATTTGATAGTTCTAAAAGACTATGCGTTAGTACCAATGTTCCCATTTATTGTATATGGTAGTATTAATTCCTATGAAGGTATTAATGTGACATTCCTTTTAATGGGGCATCCCAATAAGTGGGACAGTGAATTATTGTTATATTTGTCATCCTTGTGGGAATTACAGAACGACTCACAAGGCCGTGTTATTTACAGTTAACTTTCAAAATGGGTCAATTAGTGATACCAAAGTGATACTTACAATTTTAAGTGCATTCAACTTTACGACTTATTTTACACTGCTGTGTCGGTACTGCACTGTTGATGCTACAATCTCACGGACCATATTATAACTGCTGATATTTCTATGCTGGCAAACACTTTTAGCAGTGGTGCTCCCGTGTTAACGGCCCCGATCAGAAGAGTTCAACTCGAAGAGTTGTAGGTTGTGGGTTCGAACCCAGGCAGGCGGTTTACTTTGTGTAAAAATAATTTCATCATCACTGCTCTCATCAAAACGGTGAAGGAAAACATCGTGAGGAAACTGGCATGTCCTAGAACCAATAATTTTCGTAAGCTACAGGGCCATACATTTATTTAAAGACATACTTATGTTATAAATTGAAATTACTTAAAGTAATTTATTTAAAAGTAAATGCTAATTTACTATTAAATGGTTTAAGAGACCAATGTACTTTCCTCGATAAATCCTTTACTGTCCAGGCTGCTCGTTTGTGGAATGCATTGCCAGTTCAAATAAAACGCGCGCAGTCGTTACCTATGTTTAAAAGGCTCGTAAAGGAACATTATTTGTCGTTGTGATCGTGTTCATGTAACTGTAAATATCTTTAGTCTTCATTTGTTTTCGTTGCTTATATTTAGTATGTATGTATTTATGTATCTATTATTTAGGTTATGTATGTATCTATTTTATTATAATATTGTAAGTAGGCACTTATTATTTGCACCAAAAACAGCCCCATTTCATATCCAGGCAAATCACTGTCCATTCTATGGTTGCCTGGAAGAGATTGCAGAAAGCGATAAGGCCGCCCATTGTATATTTTGTAGTTTGTGTCTTTTTTTTTTTGTTATGTATTTTTGTGGTGTACAATAGAGTATATATAAATAAATAAATAAATGTACCTAATGTACTTGCTTTCTCTATTAATATATTGAATTAATAATTATCTAATTAAGATAATTATTAACAAAATTCTTTCGATTACAATAGGCATAAATCTCTAATTGGCCCCACAAACTTCAGGACATTTTCCTTAAAATAATACTAGGACGATTTATGAAAAATAGTTGTTTGATTAAGTCGTTCAATTAAATCGTGGCAAACACAGGACAATATTTAAATATTAACTGAAACCTCTGGTCGTGTCCTTTTAAAAGTGTAATGAAAAACAGGAAAACGTAATACCCAATTAAGTGCGTGAAGCGGAATGTCTAATCAGCTTCCAAGCCTACTGATGTTTCAGTAGGTTACTTTATAAAGTTGTAACATTCAGTAATAAATCCATCATCTTTCCCTCTCGGAACATAACATCTCGTTTTCACGTCTTTAGGTATTCCCCAAAGTGGGGAAACATGCCGTGTGATTCTGTAAGACCTCATTCTAAACTTCGAATCTGAATCCACTGTGAATTTCTTGATTGGCATTCTAAAAACTCGGTTGATAATTCGAATTTACACTAGCGCTACCCTTGCGAGCGTGTTAACGAGTTGAACTAAATTGACCGTAAGATTTTGACAGTTAAAGTATCAGATGACGTAAGAAGTGGCATTCAGTAAGGTATTTCCCCCGTCACTTCGACGCTCACTTCGCACTCCAACCCGATTCAAAGTGTCAAATAAAAAGCATCTATTTTACGAGTGAGAGTGAATAGCGATGTGAGATGCGAGTTGTTGTTTGAATTTTACAGAATCGACGTAATGTTCTGGCCTGCCAGCAGTGGGAACAGCTCGCATCTCACACCGCTGTATGACACTTTCCTTTGTCTTTTCCAGCTGGCCTGTGCAGCTAACATCGCAGCCGGGGCCTGGAACCTGCCACGTCACAGAGAGAGGGAGCCGGAAGACAACCTGATATCCATGAGCATGGTCATGTTCTCTACGTTGTCGGCCATCAGCAATCTCATAGCACTGTTCGGCATTGTATTGGTGAGGACCGGCACCCTAATTGCCTAACAATTTGAATCATTTTGAAGCAAATTGCTAATCGATTGCTTCATATGTTCGAAAAATTTGTCTGCTCGACAACGTACCTAAATAACGTAATGCATGCTATCAAAATGAAATCGATTCAGTGTGATAAATAGTGTGTTAAGCAATTAAGGTACAGTTTGCTTGATAATGACGTCACAGAGAGAGGAAAACCAGAAGGTAACCAGCGTGGTATAACTGCGTATAGTTGCCGGCACGAGTCGTGAGCACAGTCACTTTTTACGTACCTTACTTCCTATTATGGCAATTCGTACAGCAGCAGGGGCAATGAGTTTATTATAAGATCAAACTTATTTATGTACAGGTAGAAAACAGAATAAAAGAGCCCGCTGACGATGGCAACAACAGTTCATGTACAATTTGTGCTCACGATTCGTGCCGGCAACTATAACACACTTGTAATTGCACAAAGCCTTTTATTTTGACAGTTCAACAACATTCATTGCTTTATTTACGTTGTTGTATGGGTCAGCAATTTGATTCAAAATGATTCAAATTCCGATTGAAAGTGTGTTACGCAATTAGGGTACAGTTTCCTTGATAATGACGTCACAGAGAGAGGAAAATCAGAAGGTAACCAGCGTGGTATAATTGCGTAGCACACTTGCAATGGCATAAAGCCGACATTTTTATTTGAAATTTTTATTTTGACAGTTCAACAACATTCATTGCGTTACTTGATTCAGCAGATGAATTATTCAAACATTAATTAATCTGCGTAGAAAGCTACGCAGATTAATTAATGTTTGAATAATTCATCTAAAAAGACCCAACCCCCTAAAGTAAAGCCCCAAAACCCCCCTAAAGTTCCCAACTATGTTGGGGTCGGCTTCCAGTTTAACCGGATGCAGCTGAATTAAATTAATTTAATTTAATTCGGACAACAGTGATCCATACATGTATAGTGGAATACAAGTATTTTATATGGAGCGACTGCCTTTCTGACCTCCACAACTCAGTTACTGGGTAATAATACGATACTCCTTAGTATGACTGGTTGTCAGACTTTCGGGCTTCTGACGACCCGTAACGACTGTCATAAAGATCCACGAATGACAGCCGGGACTTTCTGAGGCACGGAGGAGTCTCGGTATGTAAAGATGGTCACCCATCCACGGACCAACCGCAGCAGGCCTAGCGTTACCTGATTGATCGACCCGTGCGGCTGTTATTACTGTACTGAGCCACGAGCTCCTCATATCTCACGAGCTCCAAACATATGAAGCAATTGATTAGCAATTACCTTTTTAAAGTCTATCGGATTGTTATTGTATGTGTGTATAATATCCATCAGCATGGTCATGTTAACCTTATCGCGCTGTTGGCATACTGGTGATGCCATTTTGTTTTATTATGACGTCACAGAGAGAGGGAGACCGAATATTAAGAAGCAAGCTCGGTCAGACCTACCAATAAGTTGCTTCTTGACAAAGACAAAGACAAAAGACAAAGACATTTATTCGTCGGATATGGTAGCAACAAAGTTGGTATATAAAATAATTGTGTTCAGGACACATCCGCCGCTAAAAGCGGCATACGAATATTTACAATAATATGTGCACATGGGCATAAAACCCAACTTATAAACTACATACCTATACTCTATAAAACAATATAGAACACTTAAAACTATAGACATAGAGGCACATTCATTATTATTCTCGGGTACCTATAACCTACAATATAAAATAAACAATAAAAACACAACAATAACTTAAAAAAACAACCTAACAACAACCTAATTATAAATCTAAATAAATCTAATTTAACCCTTATAATAAAAAAAAATCTTTTATAGTATAAAAGTTATTTTGACTAAGCCATGTTTTTAGTTCTTTTTTGTAACAATTAAATGGCAGTTCTCTTATTAATTTTGGAATGTGGTTGTAAATTTTTATGGACATAAGGTAGCTGTTTCTGTAGTGGAGAGTGCTGTTACAAAATTGGTTTTTTAACTTGGTGGGGTCCTTTTTTGTAAATCTATTGTTTTCGGTTACTGTGGAGAAGAAGTGTGAATTTTTCCTAACAAATATGGCTATTTCAAAAATGTAAATAAAAGCTAGCGTTAAAACCTTTAACTTTTTAAAAATTGGTCTACAGCTCTCATATGGAGGCGCCCCAGTTATTGCTTGAGCAGGTAGATTGAGGGCTTAGCTCGATTTAGACAAATGCCTAAAAAAAACGCTCATAAATGATGCGAGATACGAAGTGTCGTGGTAATTGAAAAGATTTAGCTTAGATGGTTTGCTCATGTTGAGAGGATGAATGAAAGGTGACTAACAAAAGGATTTACAAGGCAGATGTGAGTGGAAACGTGGAGAGGGGACGCCCTAGGAAGACATAATAGTTATCTTATTGGTGCAGAAAGGGCAGGTGCGTAGTACTTGCTTCAAAATGGTTGAGCTAATTGGTGCTGATCCATACGTCATGTTCGTGAACGGGCGCCGTCAGTTGGGACTGGTCGTCTCTTAGCTGCCATGGCTTATTTTTAATTTTTAATTTTTAATTTAGTTGTTTTAGTTTTATTTCTACATTGTTCTCACATGTATATTTTCAACATGACTTCCCTCCATAGGGAAAAAATCTACAGAAGAAAAAAAATAAAAATACCATAATAATTATGATCAACAAACTATAGAATCCCAGAAAAAACATTAAATACCTACGAATACGAAGCAATACGAACCTTATCTAACAAATAAAACTGAACGTGCAGCCTCTAGTCCAACCAGATACCAGGGACAACGAGAAATCTCACTTGGGCCACCGGCTCCAAGATGAAGATTTTAAAATTTTAACATTTAAATTTGACAAAAAAATATGGACGGCCTCGTTCAGGGAAATAAAAGTCGGTAATGACACAGATTAGTATTATGTAGCTAGCTAGGTAATGAATGTGAAAAAACTTTAACAGGATCAAGAAAAAAACATCCGTCATCCGAATTCAAAAACTAAAAGAAAAAATGTGAAAAATAGCATGCCAAGATTTGGTTCATAAAAAAGTTCATAAACTTTTTTAAATAACGAGGTTTTAATGTAATAAATATTATGTAGTGTCTGTAACACTACAGTATGTAAAAGATGGTCCTTTTATATATATAGGAGATAAAAACTGGAGATAAATTATGAATAAAACCAATAATCTCTTCTTTTTTTCAGAAACGTCCATCGAAGCTGCAGTGGTCACTGGTGTTCAACTCAGTGTTCATATTCTGCATATTCCTGGTCGCCATAGTGACGTGTCTGTTCAGACTGGATGACTTCCTGAAGGTGCCTGGGCACATCGCCCTCATAGTGGTCCTATTGATTGGCGGGGCTTGTAAGTAACAAAGAGAATTTTATACTCCATAGGTAAAAATAGACCAGCACCCTAATTGCGTAACACATTATCAATCGGAGTTGGTTTCAATTTGACAGATCAACAACATTCATTGCGTTATTTACGTTGTCGAGCAAACAAAATTTTCGAACATATGAAGCAATGGATTAGCAATTTGTTTCAAAATGATTCAAATTCCGATCAATAGTGTGTTGCGCAATTAGGGTGCAGGTAAGATTGCCTCGTTGGTTTAGTTAGTGGTTGTTAGAGTCAACAAGAAGGTATAAAACCTCATTTTATATTTCGTTATTATCATTCTTAATTTTAAATATGTCGGAACGTCTGGATTTACTCAGTTAGATTTAGACAGACATGTGGGCTGAAGATGGGTTTTCTTGCAATGAAAACACACTGGGTGCGATACACGGTGTTTAAAATCACAATCTAACACAATCACTAAGCACAACGAATCGAATACAGTTCCGTGGCGTACCAACCCCGATGTTGCCCCGATGCGATCCAACACTAGACTGTCCTGCTTGCCATGAGGTTAAAACATCACGACTCTGTAGAAGCACGCTGTAGGCGTGGGTACCTCACGAGATGTCGCCTGTGGTGCGCTTGCGATTCGTTACGCGTCCGTACTATTGACCGGATCCGACAAATATTTTACATCGTCTTTTGTTTTCTTTTCTTCTATAGAGTGACATCTACCTACCTATGCATAAAGCTATAAATAAATATTTTATAATATTTCATATTTTGTTTGCTTATGTCTAACAGTGGTCGTGAGGTCCTGGGTTCATTCTTAGGTCGGACAAAGTGTTATTGGTTTTATCTACCAGGAATTTCTCGGTAGCAGCTCGGAGTCTGGATTTATTAATCTAATGTACAGAGGCGGACTTAATGCCATAAGCATTTTCTACCAGTCAACCTTTGGGTGATGCAGAGACAAACAGTGGTATGTGCAATAGCGAGAATTGAGGAATAAATATTTAGCTTCTAGGTATATAAATAAAAAGAGAAGTCCTGAAGACTGACTGACTGACTCATCAACGCGATTAATATGAACACTTAGCCGATGTTCGCACGGACGTAAAAATATCGCGGTGACTTTTTTTCGCGCACTGGATTTAAGTACAACGCTCTGCTTAGCGCCGAGAGTTGAAAATCCAACAGTGTTTTTTCAACGCGCTAGAATGCACTCTGTCATTGTGAAGTTGGATTCTCAACCCTCGGCACAACAACGAGCGTTGAAAATCCAGTGCGCGATAAAATCCTGCCGCGATATATTTACGTCCGTGCGAACGTCGGCTTAGGTATCTAAGGTATTACAACAACAGCATACATTTTATGCTGTTGGTGTACATAATGAATAAATAAATAAACTTTAGTACTGCGTAGTTAATTCTAATGATGATAAATTAAAAATGACGCAATGTCGAAGCATCTGTGCTTTGGTTCGTTAAAGACAGTTCGGAATCGGGGAAGCACCATGTCCTGCACCACGGCAACCCACGGCTAAGCTCCGCACTTGCTTTGTCTAAAAACCGGCCAAGTGCGTGTCGGACCACGCACACTGAAGAGTTCCGTAGTTGGGATGAATTTATACCAAGAACAAACTTAACATTGTTGTTGAAAAACATGTGCTCTCGTACATTCCAATTGTAAATGTAAGTTGGTCAACTACCACTCGTTAACTTGTCAAGCCTACTTAGCTGTTGCCATGATTTTTTTCACATATCCAGGGAAGGGACACACTTGACTAACAAAAATGAGCACTTTAAAGCTTACCTAATATTTCGCAAACGCATCCTTGAGACGAAAAATGGTGTTCACACACCTGATTTTTTTTTTAACGTCTTATCCAACGATATCCCACACCATTGGATAGACGAGAAAAAATAGTCATCCCCACGTTAGGCATAAGGTTTTTACCACTTTGTTGGCGTAATTATAATATGTGTAGGTAACACATAGGACATGGTGAAACTATAAGGGTTCCTTGTCGACTACGGAACCCCAAAAAATGTAGATGTGCCACGCGAAGCACGGATGAGTGGCTGGCTAATAATGAAACACGGAGCTAAGGAGTGTTATACACTTGTTCGACTTATTCAATTTGGCAATTTGTTGAACAACAAAACGGGCGCTTGTGGCTAAGTAATAACAGCCGCACGGGTCGATCGATCAAGTTAAGCTACACTTGCCGCGATAGGTCCGTGGATGGAAGACCATCTTTACACACCAATACCCCTCCGTGCTCGGAAAGTACGTTAAGCCATTGGTCCCATCGTCCAAAGACGAGATCGTCAGAAGACAGAAGCTCGAAAGTCTGATAACCAGTCTTACCAAGGGGTATCGTATTACCCAGTAACTGGGTTGTAGAGGTTACATAGGCAGTCGCTCCATGTAAAATACTGGTATTTAGGCTGGAAGCCAAACCCAACATAGTTGGGAAACAGGCTAGGTAGATGATGTTGAGCAACAAAGCTGGCCCGAGGCAATTACTATACATATTCGGCGTCCACTCGGCTCATTGGCAAACTAACGGAAAATGCCGATTGGTAGGAGCCGAATGCATCTGCCCTCGCTGAATCATGATCGGATCGTCTCGGCACAGTTCGAGCTAAACCGAGCGGCTTTTCCTGAACATTCGACATAAGAAAGCAATCTTGTTGTATCTCGAAATGTTGAACTTTACACCAGAGCCAAAAAACTATTTCAAAAATTCATAACTTGTAAACTAGCTGAATCAGAGAGGTCATTTTTAGAACACATATTTCTTATATTGAAATTGAAATGCCACTAATTATAGTATTCTAAAGTTAGTCTAATATACGTTTTATAGTAGTTACGACAATTAATTGGTATTTCAATTTCAAGAAGGAGTATTGCTGTACCTTGGTATTTGCAACATAAAGCATAACGAAATAGCTTTAAAATTCAAAGTTACCTACCTCTCACCAAAATCATTACTTATAATGATTTTGCTGTATCTCTAAAACATTTAAAAATTGTTGATTTGATGGTACTCAAAGCATTTTGAAGAATTTTTTGTTAAAATATTTAATAAAAAGTCAACTTCGTATCATAAAAAAAAAACATCGTAGGAAAACGTTGTTTAGTAGACCACCCGACGCAGTACGAGATACGACAAAATCGCTTTCCAGTTCGATATTACATTACATTAGTTTTTGGCGTCCAGTGCAAGCGTGTAGCACCTCTGACGTGGCAAACCTTTCTGTGCATATCCTACGTCGCAGTGGTCGGTTCATTTCATAACTGAGAAGCAATCCCAGAGTGGGGGCTAAATTATTCTTCTATTGAAATCTTTTTCTTTATCTTTTCAGTGTACTCCCTGTATTACCTGACGATGATCAACAGCCTCTACCGGTTGATGAAGATGGCGTACTTAGAGACTGCTATACCCATCTGAACCAGCTCGCTAGAATCTTGTCAGTATTTTATGTAAATCTACATACAATGTTGGTGTGGAAGATAGGAGTATAAACGCCTTATCCAAATTTTGTTTTTTTTCTTTTTTTAATCTATGGATGTCATTTTAGGCGTTATCTAGATGTAAAAGTGCGTTTTTCTCCATACCTAACAACTCGGGAAGAGGCGTTTTTGCTTTTATACCTCCAGCGTGGATTTGTGAATATACCTACAACTACAATTGTACAAGAATCTTTTGGCTCGTGGCCGAAATCGGAACTAATGTCGCCATCTTGTTTTTCAATACGATTTCTGTGACAATTTCACAAATATTTACCAACAATGCCCCCCTGTCAATGTCATTCAGTCGCCAAAAGATTAGTGTTCAGTTTAACGTATTTTATTAATATAATATGTTTTAAATGTGCCTGAGTGTGTAAGTTTATAATTATGTTTGGAAATATGTATGAATAATTAACAAAATTACAGTATAATTTGATACGATGTTATTTTGTTAATTTTTACATATTTCCCTTTTGAGAACTGGAACAAAATCCGTGAACTTTTTATAATAATATAAGAAACTTAAGAAACTATAAACACCATGAAGGTAGGCAGAAACTACTGAACCCCACGTGTTGCAAACCTTCCTTCCTCTATTTATTTTATCCGTGTTCAGGCATCGGATGTGGTTTCTTCTTATCAGTTAACCAGTATTGAATAATCATGTACCTACAGTACAACTATTTTCTTAATGTCTCTCGGCAATCATCGCATTTACGAATACAAACGAATGCTAAATTCTAACAAAAAGTAACACAACAATACACAACACACAATTAACAATTTATATACTTCCAAGTTTATTGAGAGCGTCCGGTCTGCACCAAGAACAAAGGGCAATAAAATTGATAGAAATCCGACGACTGACGAAACACGAAGTTTGCCGAGGGACATTGAGAAAATAGCTGTACTGTCTTTACTTACTACACAGTCTTTTTCTACATAAATAAAATTAGTTTGTATTGTACCGTTTTAATTAACAATAAGATGGATAAACGTTCTTTATTAAAATAAATAAAATTAATTTAATTCAGGCAAGACCCATTATTACATAAAATAAAATAAAATCTCACAATACTGCCACAGATAATATTAAGTATAATGTGTAAGTTTGATATAATTACGTTTATGATACACATAGACCTTCCGGAATAAATTCTCTAAGGGCTAATTTGGCCAGTCAGATATCTATTATCCGTGGAATAAAATATGACGACTGACAGTTTTTGTATGGAGAAGCTATCAAAAATTCAAATTCACCCTAAATGATGGTAAATACCATTGACCAAAAACAAATAAAAAAACGAAATATATATAATATAAATACCTTACTATTTATCTACCTTTAAATAGGTACCTATTATAATAATAAATATAATAACGATAGTCGTGACGGCCAATGGCATAATAGCCAAGAGCCTCGATCAACACCTGAGGAGGCTCTCGTTAGGCAGCTGGATCAAGGGCTTGATTCAGAAGGCGGTTAGGAGGTTCGTCTCTCAGCAGCCCTGACCACCGGTAGCTTGGACCCTGTTCCCGATATCGGTGGGCTACTATTTTTTATATTTTTAAATGTTTTTTTATTCTAATATTTAAAAATATAATTTATATGTATATAATACTTAAATAAAGAATATAATAATAATAAATATTTATTTCCAAAGTAGGTACAACAATTTCTTAAACTAATAACAGTTTAAATCTTTGTGAGGTTGTACGCTGTCACATAGAAAATATGGAATTCTCTAACTCCTACACTAAGTCAAGCTTGTATTATAGGAGTTATAAATGTATAGGATATTTTTTATAATATGTACCTACCTATAGGTATAACGTATCTACCTAGACATATAATTATTACCTATAAGTATTAACTATTATTATATAGGTATGTACCTATAAATAGATAAGTAGTAAGGTATTTGGTTACTTATTTTTTGTTGGAGATTATACTTTGAACGAATTAGACACTTATATTGAGATGAAACTCGCGTGAGAAAAAAGGAATAATAAAATGTGTTAATTTACCTTATTTTAAGTAACATTGTAATTTTGTAAGTTATCTAAGTAACTTTAGGTTTTGGCAGCTCTGCTTTCAGTTTGCATGTCAGATGCTCGTAAAGTTACAGTTTCTAATCAATGTTTAAATCTTATCAGCTAGTAATTCTCATAGCCCGTGATATTATGGATAGTCGCAAGGGAATTTTATAGCCCGGTTTCCACCACGAGCGGAACGTAAACGAGGCTACCGACCGCGCAGTGGCGCCCTCATCGTTTGTTTGGTTATTTCTTTTAGTTTAGAATGAAAATTCAGAAAATAAGCTGGAATAGTTGTGCTCCACACGACTATACGTTAATTAATTTATTACAAATAGTAGCTTTATATTGTTAAGTTTTATTACAATCGTTAAAACGGAAAATAGTAGCCACTTTTTTCCGTTGTAACGATTATAATAAAAGTAGACAATATATAGTTAGTTATTGCCGCGTATCATATTTTGATCAAGAACAACCTGACACGGACCTGCGAATTACAAAAAACCCAAAAAAAATTGAATTTCGCGGGCTTCCACAGCGCATCCCCCTTAATAGGTCTGCTCCGCTCGCGGTGGAAACCGGGCTTAAGGCTTCTACAAACAGGTGCGACCCGCGACGCGAATCGCACACTATGAGTCGCAAGTCGCACCTTATGTTTGAAGCAGCCTTTATCATTATCATCATTAGCAGCTTTGCCTATTAGTGTTCTCTTACCCACTCCTTCTTGTATTAAATCTTCTTTTACAAAACCCGTGAAAAGAGAGTTGGCTAGGTGTTCAAGAAACACTTTTCAAAAATGTATAATCATTGTTTTTCATAGCTTTTCATACGAGTTAGGTAAATTAACCAAATATTGTTTTGGTTTATTCTGTAAATAAGCCATTTCCGTCGTTTTTCTTCGAATTTAGTTAATGAGTATTTTAACCATTCTTTTTTACCGGGTTTTCTAGTTAATGAAAAACAAATACCTAGGAATATGCTTGCATCAGTAGTTTTGCAACGGCAGCTACACTATATTTGTTTTTATTTAATTGAAGATACCTGTATAACTTTTACAGATTATTCTAAGTACTTAGACTTAGTATAATCTGTATAACACCTTGTTACTTTATGTTTATAATAGCTTTAAATAATGGATAATGTGCAAATATCGTGCCTTTGATGTTGTAGAATGTAGATGAACTATTTGTATAATGTAGTATACAAATATTATTACGTACTGTACCTTAACCTATTTTATATTAGAAATAAAATTACAAGATTACTCTGAATATTAATATTTGTAATAAATATGTTTCTATTCATAGTAACGTAAAAATTTTACCAAGAATTTGATAACTTAGTATGAAGACTGCCTTATTGAATGATAAATGAGATTTATCTATATAAATTGGTTCAGAAAACACTTTTACACGTCAAAGAGTTCGGTGGTTCCTAACTGAGTACTCTGAGAAGAAAGACCAAAACAAACTCAGAGGTCACAGTGTCTATAAAGTTCCGACATAATCTTGGTCAGGCCATATGAGGACCATGCATAATATAATGTCTGAGATGGTATTCTGAGGAAATAATTATACAGATTTGAGACAAACGAATATTGTATAAACAAAAAGTAAATGTCTGTATACAAACAATAAATAAGAAACAGTTTGCTATAACTTTTCTTTTATTTTTATATACCCAATGCATTTAACAAAGCGTTGTACAACAGTCACAAACATCAAAATGTCTATAAAATAAATTCAATTCACATTGTAAATAATTGTTACAACATTTAAAGCGTTTATAATTGATCGATAGTTGTGCAAACATTTAGGATATGGGCCTATTCATATTAGACAGGATGTAGGTACTATATCTAGTTATGTTAGTCGAGTAACGTTACCTTCATCCTTGCCTCCAATTCATGTACCTACTCGAACCATATATTTATAAGTTTACTAGACCCAAAAATAAATAAATATTATTATACAATTTGTCTATTACCTACTTATACTGATGCTTAAAAGTAAAAGTAAATAGAATATGTATTAGTTCTATTCGGTCGATTGATTGTAGGTACCTATATTATCACTTTATCTTACTTTTTTTTATTTATCCTTTAGATCTTGCTGTAAATATACTTCCTTCCACGCATTTGAGTTACGCATTTGATGTAGCACCAGTGCCATTTCAATCTTTCAAATAAAAATATACACTGTAAGAAATAAACTTATATTTAGAGGATAAACGACCTTTCAATAACCACAATTATATAATCAATTAGTTGCGGATTTCCTTCAATACCAATTAAATTATTGTTATATACTTCCTTGAAGTTAATCGACCAACATACCTACTTTGTATTATCAATATAACTAAATACGACTATATTTCCGCAATTTTAGTATCCCAATGTGAATAAGCCCAGACTACATAATATAATAATATACATTTATTATAAAACGTTTCTAGCAGATAATTTGAGTACACTGTAAAGAGGAAGTACAAGTTATAATGTAGGTAAATATTCATAAAGATTTTTAGTATAAAATATAAGAAAACCCTTTTAAATACTATTCAATTCTGCAAAACAATACTCATAATTCAGTAAAAATAATGATACATGTTTAGGGAATTCTCATATTTTTAGGATTCAGGAGAATCAAATAGATTTAAATAATTTTCTTACAAAACAAAATTGTTTAAAGACATAAAGGAATGTTAAAACTTATAAATATGTATAATATTTAAAATATTATATATATAACGTATATTTTAAATCAAGTACATAAACTATAACTACAGATATTTCTGTATCTAAATTAAAGTAGGAAAATATTTTTTCAAATATGTATAATTATCTATTTGATTCCCTACAGTGGACAGGTACAGACATGGATACAATAATCTATCAGCTAATTAAAGCGAAGGACGTATTATTGTCGTTATTAAGTTTATTTGGTACCTAGAAACATATAATACATATCCATTTAATCTAATTTAAACAGAGCTAAACGTCTTCTGAGAAACTACTTTTCTGATAAAAAAGCAAGTTGTATACAGTCAGTCAAATAATTTAATGTAATTTTTGATATGATTTTATTTGTATTAAAAATATAAAATGTATTATGAAGTTATTATCAAATCATGATTACCTTTTTCTTCTACCGTATTGGCATGATTTATGTAGATATACGTGAATAGATTATGACTTGAAAAAAAAAATAAAGATGACTGCCTAGAATTGGCCAGACACAAAAATATCACCACGCGTGGAAATACATATGAAAGTTACCAATAAAATGCCATCATTATGTTAAATTTATCAATAGTAAAATAATGTATATCTGCAATATAATATATACAGCACTGTAGATGTAGAGTAAGAATACATGTTTACAACCAATTCTTCTGTTCCCTTCATTATAATTACGGCATACATGGACACTAGAACAATCACAGCTATTTAATACATAAGTACATTTGCTAGATCGCTAATTAACCTATTATTACACACACGGGGATCCTCACGACAGTTTAACCATCGTTGCCTTGACAACTAGAATTTTTACCTACTCAAGTACTTAATAATTTTATAAAAATCAAACAAAAAATAAGTTAATGTTTTCAGAGATAGGATGACTTTGAGTGACATTTTAAACTTTATTGAGAATAATAGTACAAAAAATATTCTTATTTTACAAAACTTTGATATAGCAATGTCCGTGCAATATAAATCTGTTAAGCACCTCTTGGTCAAACCCTTGACCGTAATAAATATTAATATGTCCAAATTACGTAAATGATATAAAAGATATGTAGGTAGATTTAATATGTGAGTAAGTATAGAATAACAATTTTGGAAGTATCAAATATACAGTTAGTTATAAGTCACACGTTATTAGATATATTATATCTAATAATATTTATAGAAATTGGGTAAATATGTCCATAAAAATTAATTTCAATTTTGTATAATTTTAATTATAAATTTTGAAGTACATAAAGCAAACGTGGTAATACCCGGAATATCCAAGAATATGTATAAATACTGACATAACTAGTTAACCATAAAAAAACTCTGTTAAAAGAAATAGTACATTTTGATACAAGTGGAGAATCTTTGTTATTGCATTCGAGGTGAAATTAATACCCGAGCCGTAGGCGAGGTTGTTTTTGAGCCAAGAACTGCAATAACAAATGTCCACGTGTATCAAACGACGTTTTTCAATACACTTTTGAAGAAATAAAATAACGAAAAATATTTTTGTCATGAATTATTAGGAAACTATGACTTAAATTTTCTTTTTTCCGCGCTTTGTTTTCGCCACGTTGAAGGAGAAGCAAAGGTATAAAGCCGATAAACAGCCTAATATGAAAAATAGAAAATTCAAATATTTTTGTGTTTAGAACACATGTAAATGTTGATTTGTTCATAAACGTTTTTTTTATGGTAATAATAATGGTTTTTGATGATATTCTATTTATAAACATTATTTAAATATTCAAAAATATTAACGCCGTAAAGACGCATATCTCTTTGCCGAGATTTAAAAAAAACATTCACCTCCGATTAAAGACGGTGTGAATAGAGGCATTGAACCAATTTGGAATAAGTATGGTATAAGTTATCTGTGGCAATTTTTATTCCCGCACACGTGTTGGAAAATGAAAAATCGCACGCGTGTGAAATACATTGCATTGTGAACCTAATCGTAGTGTGATATGAACCAGTTTTCGAGGAAGTTATTGAAAATAAAATTAATTACATATTGGGTGCTTAAAGAATGATGCGAAAAAGCAAAACATTATCATTATAAAACAACATTGAGAACAGCACCCTAATTGCGTAACACATTATCAATCGGAGTTGGTTTCAATTTGACAGTTCAACAACATTCATTGCGTTATTTACGTTGTCGAGCAGACAAATTTTTCGAACATATGAAGCAATGGATTAGCAATTTGTTTCAAAATGATTCAAATTCCGATCAATAGTGTGTTACGCAATTGGGGTGCGGGTCTTATCGCGATATTACTTTTTACGAGGTAAACGGCACCCTAATTGCATAACACATTATCAATCGGAATCTGAATCAATTTGAAACAACGAAAAATTTGTCTGCTCGACAACATACTCGTAACGCAATGAATGTTCTTGAACTGTCAAAATTAAACCAACTCCGATTGATAATGCTCTTGTGAACGCACTAAACTAAAATTAGAGAATCGCTATCTTTTACTAACAGGCAGCGCGAGAAAAGGACAGCTATAGCTATGAACTAAGTTGGAGATGTCAAACTAGTTCACGCCTTGCGCTTCACCGTGTTTTTTAGTCGACATGTTTTTACGTGTCGTCTAAATGTCTATGGAAAAAATAGTTGTAACTAATTTGACAGCTCTAATTTACTTTTGTCCCTTTCTTGTCATAATAGAGAGAAAAAGTTAGCAATAGCCTAAATTAAGTTTAGTTTGTGCACAACAGAATCGGCACCAATGTGGTACGCAATTAGGGTGCTGGTACCTACTTGTACTTGTAAAAAGGAATTCGCGATAAGACTCGTTCTCGATGTTGTTTTATAATGTGTACAAATCGCGAAAGTTTAAAAATTATTATCATTATCATTGTTTTAAAGAAATTCCTATATTTACCACTTCGTCTCGTCTCAACGACAACCGACTTAGATTAAAAAATGATATTTCAAACTTTACAACAAATATGATCACTTAAATCTACAAAATGGAAGACAAATCTTCATATCAAAATGATATAAAATAACATTTCACTATGCATTAATGCAAGCAGTATTATAGAAATATATTTTTGGTTCTAGGACATACCGGTTTTCTCACGATGTTTTCCTTCACCGGTTTGACAGCAGTGACTGCGGTTATGACATTATTTACACAAAGTAAAGCGATTGCCTGGGTTGGAACCGATTTACCCACGACCTACAACAAATCGATAAAGCGGAAGCTTTTCACAACCACCAAATTATGACTTTAATTATTATAGCAAGTAAAGTCAGGGTAATTAATTGTTTATCAAATTGACTATCAACGTAACTTGCTCATTGAAATCACAAACGGCTTTAACACGGCAAAATGGTTCCTATGTTGTCCCAAATAAAAGAATTTGAAAAAAAATATGATGCCTGGGTAAAAAAAAGAAATTCTATGTTTTCTGTCAGTCAGTTATTAAAAAAATATTAGACACGTATTTTTTGCTTTGTCATAATAATATTAATAGAAAATGACTTAGATAACACGCATTAAAGTTGGGGAGTGGGGCTCCACTACGTCACTTCTACGTATAAAATCTTGCTAGGCGTGACGTCACGCCATATTTTAACTCAATATATCTTTCTGTATCTCATAATCCGTAATAGGTAGACAGTTGAAATTGTCACCGATTGTGTATTTTTACTACGGCTATAACAAAAAGTAATAAAAATAAAATCAAAGTTAAAAATACAATCAATTTTTCATTTTGAAAAAAAAAATTCTTACCCTAGCATGTGGGGTATCATTGTCTAGACTAGAAGTCATCGAGTACCTACAAATATATTTTTTATTTTTTTTTTTATCTTCAAAAATTAAGAAAAGTAAACGTTGTCAATTTTAGACCATATTTGTACGAGCTCTATCGCAAAAATTAACTGGAACTGGGAATTTGAAACTTCTGTATATCATGTAAGTACCATAATACTGTATTTAATCAACAAATACTAAAAACGCCGATTCATAAGATCTTTTGATATGGGCGATTTTCTGCAACTGCAAAAAATAACCTTGTAATTCACAGTATCATTATGAACTACAAAGTTGTCTTTGCAATTGTTAAACATATATGGTACGGAACCCTTCGTGTGCAAGTCCAACTTGCACTTGGCCGGTTTTTTTATTAATAAAAAATATGGGCAAAAAAAATTTTTAGTCATCATCCCTATAGACGCAGGGTGTCAATTTATAATTAATTTCCCGACTGTACAATATTTCAAAAAACTCCTTGCCCAATAGCAGTTCATTTTGTTACCCATTGAAAAAAAAAACAAATATAATATGTAGGTTGAACTTATTAAGGGTCTCCGAAACGATCAATTGCAATAATTGCAATTCTCTGTACTCGTATTATACATTACTTATTTATAATGACATTATTATACTCTGACATTACGTACTTATTAATTTGTAATTTATGACATTGCATAACTTATTGATTTGAATTTATGACATTATAGAGAGAGAGTATTATTGATGATTTTTATGAATTTTTGGTATTAATTGGAATTTAGGAGTGTTTAATGATCATTTTGCATGCCTGTATTGGTGCAGCACAGTGCATTCACTTGACATCTAGAAATATATGATTATGTAATGTGTTGAGCAATAAAAATTTGAATTTCAATTTGTCAATTTTTGCATAATTGATGCACATTGAAACGCAAATCGATCGTCTACCAAGTGCAATAGGCATGACGACTAATATTTTTTTTTGATCGTGGTATACATTACTGGACACGTATTTTTTTTACGTCATCAAAAGATTACGGCGATTCATTGAGTTAAAATATGGCATGACGTCACGCCTCGCTAGATTTTCTACGGAGAAGTGACGTAGCGAGCCCCCAATCCCCAAGTAAATGCGTGTTATCTTAGTCATTTTTTATTAATAGATATGTTAAAGCAAAAAATACGTGTTTAATAATTTTTTTTATTATTTGACTGACGAACTAAATATATATTTTTTTTTTTACCCAGGCGTCATACCTATTGAAGCACTTCACAAATATTAGATACTACTACAATAAAAAAAAATTGATGGCAATTGATCAATTGCGATTGATTTTTCGGGTGACCCCTTACATTCGTTCACAAGAAGCCGCAGTAGACATTAGGTAGGTAATTCCTTTTCCCTAATTATAGGTAAAATGTCCCATCACATGTGGGTTTCCGAATTGAACCAGGAGCTGTACTTTCAAAAGCATAAATATTAAATAACAATTAATAATTTTGGGTTAGTAACACACTTCTAATAACTATTATTATAATCATATTCAATATACGCAGCACAAACCAACAGATATTACACTTAGATAACAAAACTTAAAAATGCATTCTCATATTATACGATTTAAGGATTTTGAACAAAAAATAAATACACATTCATACATACCTACTAGATGGCGCTAATGATGCTTGAACTAAATACGTCGTAGCCCTTTCTCCTCAATTTTTTAATTTTACTTATGGCTCCATGTCTGGGGATTTCACAGAGTAAACACTCAAAATTATCAGCAATCTTGCGGTAGCAGTACTTTAAATTATCAACTTTGTGTAGAATTCGGATCACCAAGTTATAGGCTTGTGCCTAGTTTGGGACCCGCTGTTTTATCTGCCAAGTTTTCTTTTATTTTGTTACTAGCGCCACCTAGTATTCTAGTGATAAACTATGTTCTGATTTTAAACTGATGGTTATAGTTAGGTATATATAATTTGGTCCTTTAAACTCTTCTTCTTCTTAATCATAACTCTCGCGATATTTTACAGTTCTTTACATCCATCCACTCCTTATTAATTGTTTCCTCCTTTCTCCAAATATCTCTTGATAGGGTGTTGTTTTATGTGAAAGAATTTTATGAACGCAAAACATTTACGGATTAAATAAAATATTTTCTGATATGTTAATTCTATCCAGCGATACAAATCAACAATCTATTCGATAATAAGGTTTCCTACGCTTTAGTAAGTAACGCCATCTATCGGTACATTTTGCTAAACACTGCTATTGCACACATTAGCAGATACCAAACGATAACTTTGTTTAAGACACTATCCAGAGCCCTACAAAAACCTATGACATGATGTTAAGTTACAATCGAATTAAGTACTATACTTTTGTAAAACTGTTACAAAATTATATAAATACCTATACAAATAATATAAGTAATACTTAATATATTTCCTGAATTGAATTTGTTTTTCGAGTCACAACTTGTTTGTTACAGAAGGTAATAAATTACTATGACAAGGAACTATTTACAGGACACCATCTTCGTTGATTGATATCAAGTAGCTCCTAATGACCACGATGTAGTATAAGTTTCCAGCTGAAAATTGATAAAGATTAATTTAAGTGTCCGTAAATGAAATTGGTTCAGGATATTTTATAAGTACTTCATAGTAATGTCAGGGAAATTAGACGGGGGAGGTAGACAAAGGTAAAGGTGAGCGTCCACTGGTCCGCGCCGGCCGCAACGCACGCACGGCACGCAACGGATTTCGGTTTGCTTTGTATGAATTCATTTCGCACTGTGTCCACTACCGGTACCGCCCGCGTTTTCATTTCTTCATACAAACAAACCAAAATTCTCACGCAACGTATTGAACGGATTTGCCGGTGGCATGCGTCGACTGTGTACGGATTTTTTATTTAATCTGTGTGTTCTTGTTGTTGTTGTTAGTGGACGTCGTTTGTCATGGAGATTGACGAAGAGATTATTATTAAGTATCAAATGCTTGTTGGCTTGTCGTAGAATATGGATTCATGAAATAAACTTGATGCGACCAATGTTTGGAGAACATCATTCATTATTTGTGACTGATTTACTACATGATGAACAAAGATTTTTTTGATTACATTCACCTGTCAAGATCTAAATTCATGAATCTGCTTGTTATACTCAAACCTTATTTGACGAAACGACACACTACATTTAGTAAGGGGATGACACTGACGCACATCCATGGGATGACACTGACAGACAACTCACTCCACGCTCACAGTTTTCACGGTGGCATGACGTGGTGAATTCACTGTTGTTATATTTTGTACCATTCTATTTGACTTACCCAGGAACATTATCTGAGCGATGACGTATCCTGCGTCCATGTGGAACAGGGTCTTGAGGAAGCCAATAATGTACAGCACCAAGAATATTATCCAGAAGATGCAGTACTTCTTCATGAGGCCCAGTTTTTCCTGTAAATTAACAATGCCCTATTTAGTCCTGTCCTGCTTGGCCAAAATAATTTCACATCAGCCGCATGCTCGATGACAGCAGGGCAAAAGTCTCAACACAATGGGTGCCTGAAGATGGTCGGCGCCTCAGGTCGGCGCCCGCAGAGACCAGCCCAGAAAGAGATGGCGAGACGAAAGCACGCGTAGCATGACAACCATAGAAAAAGGTTTTGTCGACGGAAGAATAGACAAAATGACAGATTGTAAAAAGATTTCTAACATATAAGCATGGCGATTTGTCATTTTGTCCGTCGACAGAACCCTTTTCTATGGTGGTCACGCTACACGTGCTGGACGCATACCGCAAGGGCTGATTAGATGTGGCGCGGGAAAAGAGTTCCTGGAAGGACTTTGTGACAGTATAGTAGGCTAAAAATAAAAATAGGGTGGAATGAAATTCTCCATATGTGTGGGTATTTTCGATTGGTGAAATCGGAGCCCATTCACACGATGTCGAATTTTAAAAAACTTTTTTACAAAAAAATACAACCGACTTCCAAAAACAACACAACAAAGTGAAAAATAACTTTAATTTCGGAAGTCGGTGTCGGTGTTAAATGTAGGTATTTTCGTTTTTTGCCACCGACTTCCGAAATTAAAGTTATTTTTCACTTTGTAGTGTTGTTTTTGGAAGTCGG
Source organism: Cosmia pyralina (assembly GCA_946251885.1). NCBI lineage: Eukaryota > Metazoa > Arthropoda > Insecta > Lepidoptera > Noctuidae > Cosmia > Cosmia pyralina. The sequence goes on along the minus strand of OX276355.1, from coordinate 4,347,638 downwards.
TTGTATTTTTTTGTAAAAAAGTTTTTATTTTTCACTTTTTAGTTGTGTACCTACCCCACACAAATTCTAATAGCACTATCTGCAAAACAAACTAGAACATCATCCATATAAGTGGGGAAAAAATACGTATTATTGAAGCTAACTCAAAAACTACCAAATAATAATAATAATAATAATAAATATGTTTGGACATATCACACAACGCCATCTAGCCCCAAGCTAAGCAACCTAATGCTTGTGTTATGGTAACGAGATGGCTGATAAACTACTTATATACATTTTTTTTTTTTTTTTTGTAAATACATACATATTATAGATAGAAAAACACCCAGACTCGGAACAAATACTTGTAGGTCGTACAAATATTTGTTCCGTGCGGGAATCGAACCCGCGACATGCTGCGCAGCAGTCAATCGCTCAACCACTGCGCCAACCGTGTCGTCAAAAGCAAAGTTAATTAATTTTATATGGGACCAATTGTGATGTATACCCTCTCGAATAAAACAAAAAAAATCCAAATTGGTCCAGCCATCTTCGAGTAATCGGGGAACATACATAAAAAAAAAATTTAAAAAAAAGGTTCCGACGAATTGAGAACCTCCTCCTTTTTGAAGTCGGTTAAAAAGCAATGAAACACGACCTCTCTTTACACTTTTCAACTAAGCAGGAAGCGCAAACAGTAAATATAGAGACTACAAATAAGTGAAATAAACTTGCTGCAACAGTCCTTTCATTGTTTTACCTCTGAGAGTAGCAATCCGACCACCAAGATTAAAGATCATTGTAATTTTGACAAACTTGTCAATGGCAGCAACCCAACAGTAACCTTATTGAAACGAGACTATAGATCACTGTGATTTTAACAGTGACACAAAATTACAGGTAAGCTAAGGTATAACCTGGTATAACTATGAAAGGAATGTATTAGATATCTGAGGACAAGTCACGATAACGTCATTAACAAAATGGCGGAATCTCACCTTATACACCGCGGTTACAAAGACCAGGTCCAGTAGGAACTTGACGAACAGCAGGACCACCAGCAGGACCACGATGGTGTACACCACAGACGACATTGAGTCGATATCATCGCGCTTCATCTGCGCTTCGGTGGCATCCTTGATGTTTACCGCGAAGTTTATCAGGAGCAGTGATAGGATGGATGTTACAAACTGGAGGAAAAAATAATGCTTTTTTATTGACAATAATAATAGCAAGATGATGAAAAGGAACACGGACTTGTAACCATTCCTTTTCATTTTACTATAGCCATTAGTCATTTGCAGGTCGAAGGTCCAAACCCCGACAGGCGCTTTACTTTGTGTAAATTATTTCATCACCACTGCTCTCAAAACGGTGAAGGAAAAGGAAGTAAAGTTTACTATGTACTTACGGAATTGATAAATCCCATCACAATACATCCTGTCCTCAAGTCGAAGATGAAGCAGAACTTGTCTAGCACGGGGAGCTCCATCCTTGCCTGGAACATATCACAGGTAAGTACTTGAAGCCTAAATGAAGAATACACCTGTATTTACTTTTCTGTTCTGACTTTCCGATTGTTAGTTCCAATGGTGATACTTCTTCACTCGTATCGAAATTAACGAAATAATTATTGTTTAGTTACCAGGGTGGTATTGCGAGGCTGATGGATCAGGGAGCGCCAGAAATACTATGTTATTTTAAGTTTTCCTCCACTGCGTTCAATCATGGTGCAATCAACTCATCCTGTCGCATTCCACTGCTGGACATAGGCCTCTCGCAGGCTGCGCCACAACACCCTGTCCTCCGCCTTCCGCATCCAGTCTGTCCCAGCCACATTTTTAAGGAGTTGGCAATCATGGTTACCCGTGTTGAAAATGTAGCATGTCTCCATATCCCTTGCACTCGGTATATAGATCTGTCTCAATACCACGGTTATAACGACTGTGTCTGCCTTACAAGATGCGCAGCAATATAACATCAACTTCTATCACTCACTTGCCGACAGCGGTGATTATAGCGTTCCTAGAACAGCGGTGGCCACCACATGTCAGTGACGGCAGTCATGAAAATGATGGCAACGGGTTTGACTTAAAGGTGTCAATAAACGCTCTATAAGAAAACACACTAATTTAATTTCGTTAAAAAAAACGTTTTAGTGACGTCATTCAACGGTAAACTGCGGACGCTAAGTATGTGGTGGCTAGCGCAATGTTAGGAAACCCTAGCTATAAGGGGTCCCTGAAACGATCAATCGCAATTCATAATCATAATCATTTATTTGCAATAAGTATTGGTACGGTGTTGGTCTTAAAGACAGTAATTAAATTAAGTTCTTAATACAAAGTCAAACATTTGTCATGCAAAACATTGCAATGTATTTAATGCTAGAGTATAATACTTACCTATTTATTTCCAATGGCATACTTTAAATTAATCAATTGCCATCAATTTCTATTGTAGTAATATTGTCAATTGCTTCAAATTTCACTCAGTAGACGATCAATTTGCGCATCAATGTCTTTCAATCACGTAAAAATTTACTATTGCAATTGATCGTTTCGGGAACCCTTAATAATATTATGATTGTCAATTTTTGTGTACCTACCGTCGTCAGTGGGATGTTCCGAAGTGGATGTTTGTGGACTAATACTAGGTATGATGATGAGGATCCATCCGTTTTGGAAACGCCGTAAAATAGGTACAGACGTCCGCATTAATTGTATTCATCTTACGTCCTAAAATGTTAGATGAAAACAATGAAGGCAAGCGTACATAACTAGTTATTTGCTCACAGTTGGTTTTGAACTGAAAAAGCGTTTTAATGTACCGCTGGAAAGTGGAAGTTACATGAGTAAATAGATAGGTACCTTCTTAGTTTTCTTTTATTCCCAGTTAAGCTTGAAAGTAGAAAAAATCGGTGATGAACAGTCCTCAAACCAATTACAAACCAAGCTAGCCAGCCAGTCAGCGCTAGCTGCGAACACGGACTAGAAAAAAAAGAAGGACTCCGCGCCACGCGTATATAAAGTAAAGCACCGTACCGATCTATAAGTGCGTGATTTGATAAAGACGCCGTCGTGTCACGTAATGGCGGCTGGCGGCCGGTCGGCATACTATGATGTAAATGTGTGCGTGAGGCGTGTTTGTACAAACGGTCCTGGCCGATACTTCCTGTACTTCACATTTGATATGAGTGGCGCGGAGTCCTTTTTTTTTATAGTCCATGGCTGAGCACAATACAGTGAAGCATGCGCAAAACTATACCTCGCTCTGTGCATGCTCACACGCACACATTGACACCACACTAAAACTAAACCACATTATAATAAATTATTCTGCAACTAAACTACACCTCATGTTTACAAAACACACACACACATGTTTACGAAACCGGCCTCACGTCGCTGTTGACAGCGCTATGTCTTGGTTTTTTATTTGCTGTGAGGTTCAGTCAGGGTTGTTTATGAAATTGACACTCTACCTCAATTACCCGTGTAAAGGTGAGCGTCCACTGGTCCGCGCCGGCCGCAACGCACGTACGCCACGGCAGACAACGGATGTCGGTTTGCATTGTATGAATTCATATAGCACTGCGGCAACTAGCAGTACCGCACGCATTTTCATATCTTCATAGTACTAAAGAAACCAAAACCCGTTGCGTGCCGTGCGTGCGTTGCGGCCGGCGCGGACCAGTGGACGCTCAGCTTTGTAGCTATCTCATACAACTGTCAAAGAATGACAGTTGGGATTTAAACATACCAACAAGCTTACGGACAATTAATGTTAGTAGTCAATTTGCTTAACAATTAATTTCCCCGACTTTATATTCAAGTTGGTATTCATGCAAATCAGACAATTAGTTTACAGTAGGTTTACAGACGATTAACGTCTGTTCAAATACAAAACAAAAGAACAGAATATTTGATACGAGTACGATTCAAAGGTTACTAGGTCATGCCTCCATAAAAAGCGCGGTCACTATCGCACTGCTTATAAGAGAAAGAGAAGCGCGATGACATAGCGCTGGTAATTTATTGCACAATATGAATCTATTACCTATTTACAAAAAATCTATTGATTGGACTAAAAAAGTAATGACATTGAAAATTGTAGGAGTATTAGGTAGTATTAGGCACTCGTACAATTTTTAATGTCATTCATTACATAAATGGTAAAAAACGAGAAAAAATTGACCTGTAATTACAGATAAATTTTTTCTCGTTTTTTCTTCTGGTCTATAACTAAAACAGATTTCAGGACAAATTAAATCACTTCTTATGTATTGTAGATTACCGTGTATTTTTTCCTATGAAAAAGATGCTGTAGTTACTGTAAAAGATGGACACAAAGTTACTTAGTGTCGCCTTATTTTATGGAAGACAAGCTTTGAGGCGAAAGCGCGAAATTCAAAATTTCTTACGGTTTTTGCAATTTGCAAGTCAGTATCAGGTTGTATGTTGATCTAAACATGATTCGCGGCCGTATCAAATATCTATATATAGAATTATAATCATATAAAAATCATCAATACAACTATCCAAGTTCATATTGCTCTATTGAATGACTATTTCATGAAATCATGCGATTTGATGCCAATTCTAACTTATGAAGTTGTATTGCTGATTCTAATGATTATAATTCTGTAAAGCCATATTAGCTACGGCCGCGAAACACATTTTAATCAACATACAACCTGACACTGACTTGTACGAAACTGATACATAAGAAAATTAGAATTTCGCGGGCTACCTTAAGCACATCCCCCTTAAGGTTTTTGCGTTTTTTCTGGTAAGTAGGAAGTACCTACTATTATAATAAGAGTTGCCTACAATTCACTCATCCGAGATGTCGTCAAAGGCAACTAACAACAGCATCTTCAATTCAGCTGGTAGCTACAAACTGCAATCATCACCGTATTGTGTGTGTGTGTGTATTATGTTTGCGGCAATCCTTCTGAGATCGTTTGTTCAAAGGATCAGCTGACATGGTTGGGACCTTTTAAAACATTCAAAATCCTAACCGTCAGTGGGAAAACGTATGTAATAAAATAGTATGTAAGCATTTATCGGACCTTTTTATTCTAGTGATCACGAAGAAGAAAGTAAGATACAACTTACCTATATTACTAACAACCATAAAAAAACTAAAACGCTCTACAAACCTATTCTAATTAAAATAGTGTTTTGTCAATTTCTTACGAATTATGATTTGAGTTTGAAAGAAGAAGACAAAACACTATTTTAACTAAAATGTGTTTGTAGAGCGATTTAGTTTTCTATGAATATGGAGGTAAGTTTAAACCTAGACATTAAACTATATTCTGATAGACTGATCAGAAGGATCTATAATTTTAGACAAAGATATCTTGCATTACAATAATAACATTAATAACTGATTACAATACACCACTAATTTTTAATTAGTACAAATACCTATAAGGCTTATTAGAGAAGGTCTTGTTATTATATATGTAAAGTCTCAATAAATAATATTCATAAACAGCAAAGTTATTAGCGTTTGTTTATATCCCAAAATGTCACTCAGTTTATGGAAATATTGTACAGGCTCCATAGTAGTATTCATTAATCATGGAAAAGCACTGCGCGTAGTATTTTCTAGTAGCAATTTTTAAGAATGATTGATTCAATTATGAACAATTATCTGTCTAGCCTTTTCCCAATTATGTTGGGGTCGGCTTCCAGTCTAACCGGATGCAGCTGAATACCATTATTTTACATGGAGCGACTGCCTATCTGACCTCCACAACCCATTAACTGGGTAATACGATACCACTTGGTAAGACTGGTGTCAGACTTTCGGGCTTCTGACGACCTATAACGACTGTCAAAGATCCACGAATCACAGCCGGGACCAACGGTTTAACGTGCTTTCCGAGGCACGGAGAAGTTTCGGTATGTAAAGATGGTCACCCATCCACGGACCGATCCCGGCAAGCTTAGCTTAACCTGATGGATTGGCCCATGCGGCTGTTATTACTTAGCCACGAGCTCCTCACGCCTCCTCACGCAATTATGAACAATTAATTAATAAATTGATTTAATTATTTACCAATTATGACAAATTTTCGTGGACAATTTTGGGATTTAATTTTTTTGACTTTTGACTATACAAATATGATCAGTAACGGGTACGGATAGTGCCCCATTTTTTTTGTACTAATTTAAAAATAGAAGTATATAATATCCTTCCAATATCCTTCCTGTGTCATTTCAGAAGAAAATTAAATTTGTAATCACAAGTAAATAAAAATCGTAAGTACTTATTATAGTAATAAAGATATCTAATCACTAAAGTAGCTGTCAAATACGACCTTTGTTTCTTCTACACAACTATAATGTCATATAAATAATAAAAAAAAATAATAATAATATTATTCTTTCTTTCTTTCTATATAAAAAGTCACAGAATAAAATCAGCTAGATCACTAAGAAATGCAGAAACAAAATCACCAAGTCTCGCGAAAAATACAATCAATCTATCACCACTAGATTTCACAATACAAAGAAAAACAGCGTCACAATAGTAATCTGTTCGACGATAAACAATTAGTACATACCATTATCTGATTAAGCACTGGTATCACAAAACTGGGCTGTTCCCGTCTCACAGTATGTATGCACAGAGATATAACATTTTAATAGATTCACTATTCGAGCGACAACTTCACTTTGCAAAGGCAGCTCTGATTGAAGTCAGCGTGCCATTTAAGGGGAATTTCTCTAGGGAAAACGATGTTAAGAGCGCTATCACAATTTCTCTTGTATTTGAGCGATTGACTCGAGTTTTGATATGTGATTGTGGTTTTGTTAGAGCCACAAAATTAAAAAAAACATATGCCCAAGAAAGCTAGATTATTTCTCTTGGGAGTGTTCTAAATGAATATTTCAATTTGTTTACAAAAATCAGTAAAAACCTTGTCTCTGCAAAGGATGTTTCATAATATTTTACTTTTGGACATGTTTTGATGCTTTGTTACATCAAAGATATAATAATTTAATCATTTAAAAAAATATCCTTGGAGCAACTGTGTCTTCAACTTTGGAGTGCTCAATTCAGTTTTTTATGTTTCATACAGTAATACACCAAAAATAATTCCGTAAACCAGAGAGTTACTGACAATTTTTCGTCCGAAATTGTATTTTTTATCTACGAATATATAATCCAAATTCATACAAAATGTATTTAATAAATAAGGTTACTATGTTACCTTGCTTGATAAAAAAAATTAGTCTATTTAAAAGTAAAATAATATGTTTAATTAATTATTGTATGCAGTGCTAAAAATCAATGTAAATCTCGGGACACGCGGTCTTTAGGTTTAGACGCCGACGCATCGCATTATGTAGCAATTTAGCGGTTGTGATTACGTTTATTTTGAGTCATATAATAATTATTTTTTTGTTTAAAGTGTGCAATTTCAATTTATGAAAAAATCACGGTCAAAATGTAATAGCGCCCTTAAACGTTCGCAGGCAGATACTTAATTAATAAGTACCTAATAGATATTATAGAACTCTTGAAAAGAAAGTAGAAATAAAATGAGCATGACGGATGGGGGAATTAATCTTCCTACCTAGACTGTGAAAACACAGTTCAATTATTATCTTCCAGATTTCCAGAAACATAAACTGCACCCTGATTGCTACGTAGACACTATCAATCGGAATCGGATTCATTTTGACAGATAAACAACATTCATTGCGTTAATTACGTTGTCGAGCAGACAAAATTTTTGAACATATTGCAATTTGCTTCAAAATGATTCAGATTCCGCGATTGATAGCGTGTTGCGCCATTAAGGTGCTGGAAAGCCAAGTTCAGGTGGCTACCATTACCTATTATTGCACCAACTGTTACACAATCCACAATTTCTAATTTTGATGTCATCCCGCAAGTCCCGCATGCTTTGGATGCTACGTATATAAATATCTACTTTATCAATTTCTCACCGAATACATCACCGCTTAAAACGTAACCAATCGGTCTCCTTTAAATTAAATACCCCAAAATTAAATGAGAAACAGTCTTGGCCTTAATCGGGAGGCTGTACGGACCTTGCGCAGTGCGTTAAGAGGCACCGATCGATATCATTCGGGCGCTCCGATATCCTGCCGCCATTAAATGTATATGCCTTTAACACATACTTATATATGTAGGTATAGGTAATAGAAACGTTTAGCAAGTAACGTTATCTCGTCAACGGTAATGGTATTGGTAGGTAATAATGAAATGGTTTCTTCGGTTATGGCGTTCATCTCCGGAGTTGGTAATGAGGTTTTAAAGTAGTTTTTGTGTAATATCTGGTTGCTTGGGTTTGTATAGAAACTACCTGTTACTTAGATACGTACAAGAATATTTGATACTTGTTAGTTGGTAATGTCAGGATTCTTTGATTAAGATTCTAGAAAAAGTTATACTAACCTATAAACGCTGCGATGCAGGAAAAATATGAAAGTTGTGATTTAGGCGTTACGAGTGATATTTACGGATTTACCAATATCAGTCGGTCGGTAAGTTATAGGAATTGCAATGGAATAGATCAAAATCAAAATGTTTTATTTCACATAAACCTACATGGGCACTCATGAAACGTCAGAAGCTAGTTGCACGGTTCCAATTAGGTCGTTTCCTATGGAGAAGAGCCGGCAAGAAACTCCACGGTTACTTTTTTAGAAATAATGGGACTTTACAATATTTTCAAATAATAGTGTTAATAGGTATGGGAGGGCAATGTAGGCTTTTAACAAGTACCAGGTACTTAACAAAATAGAAAATGGTCAACAGATCTACAGCCTACTAGGCCTACAACCACAGCCTAAGTAGATGCATACAAAAATTTATACACGTCAATCATATTTTAAAAACTAAACATAGGTTTTGGACTTGATTAAAAAGTACTCTTCGCCTTTAATCCGCCAGTGTCACGAACACAACACCCGAGCCTCGGGTGTTGTGTGCATTCGAGGTTTCCGGCGACTGGGACCGCAATTAACTGGGACCGCGGTCCCAGTCGCCGGATCCGTAAAAAATAAATATTTTTCTTCCAGCGACTGGGACCACTCATAGATAACTTAAAAAAATCTATTATTCAAGCCAAAATTAGTACAGTCAAACGAAAAAAATTATAAATTATTTATATAAATATCATTGACTCGTTCTAGACATGATTTTATCTTATTCGCTTAGTAATAGATTAAGCTAGCTCGTTTTGACATAATTTACACATGCAGGTAAATACACACAAAGGGAATAGCATTGTATAATACTATCCCTCCCTCTCTAACTCGAGTCCGTTTTGCCTGTCGATTTCAAGGTCAGGTAGCCCTTTTGTTATTGTAGTGTATGTAGATTATACTATATACTAGATTTTGTAATAAATAATTACTTTCTGATTGTTAATTATTTAAAAATTGTTTATTGTTATGCACGATTTATGTGTTTTTTTTTTTTGTTGATTGTTGTTAACACGATCTAAGTGTATGTTTAAATTACGAAAGTTTTAAATAACAGAACTGTAGTCAGTGGTTGTTTTTCTTATATCAATAAATGATGTTTTTAAATCAAAAAGGATTTTTCTTCAATTATTACATATAAAAATTTTTTGTTTGACTGTACATTTTTTTTTATTTCAGTTATCATATAAGTGGTCCCAGTCGCCGGAAGAAAATTATTTACTTTATACAGATCCGGCGATTGGGACCGCGGTCCTAGTTATTTGCGGTCCCAGTCGCCGGAAACCTCGTGCATTCGTGTGCGTTCGTGCTAGGGCCTCGGGTGCCGAGGCCCTAGCACGAACGCGCGAATTGAACGTAACGTAAATTCGGTAGATTTTTTTAAAATGGTAAATACAAGTTTCCTTTAGCATTTTGGTAAAATTTTTCGAGATAAGCACAATTTGTATCATCCGTATAATGATACTAGCTGCCCCCCGCGGTTTATGAGATACAATAAAACGTGTATTATTTAATCGGTGAGAAAAGTATTAACAAAAAAATTGCTCATCCCACGGGAACACTACATTTTTTCAAGATGTAAAGTAGCCCATTTGTGCTATTTGTATACAGGGTGTCTGCTACTTCCACGCCGAATTTCATCAAAATCGGTCGAGCCGTTTGAGTTTGAAAGAGTAACAAATATATTTGAATTCCTTGCTCATCCCACGGGAATACTACATTTTTCGGGATTATAAAGTAGCTTATGTGTTAATCCAGGGTGTCAACTACTTCCACACCAAATTTCATCAGAATCTGTCCAGCCGTTTGCGTTTGAAAGAGTATCAAGTAGGTATATTTGAATTCCTTGCTCATCCCACGGGAACACTACATTTTTTCGGAATATAAAGTGACCTATGTGTTAATCCAGAGTGTCAGCTACTTCCACATCAAATTTCATCAAAATCGGTCGAGCCGTTTGAGTTTGAAGGAGTAGCAAATACATTTGAATTCCTTGCTCATCCCACGGGAGCACTACATTTTTTCGGGATAAAAAGTAGCCTATGTGTTAATCCAGGATATAAGCTGTCTACATACCGAATTTCATCCAAATCGGTCCAGCCGTTTGAGCGTGAAGAAGTAACAAACATACACACACACACACCCCCACACACACAAACACTCACAAACTTTCGCCTTTATAATATTAGTGTGATTAGTGTGATTATGAATAGCTTCTTAAAGCTATATGCGAAAAGAGTATTTTCAATTCAACTTACGTAAAACTATTCGTTACGTTTATCCGCGCGTTCGCGCTAGGCCTTCGTATTGTCAAAGTTAGCGTTGCGTGTTTGCTTGTCCTCGGGATACCCATGTTCAGAAGTGTGCAAGCAACGGGCTGATAAGTAGGTATAATGGTATTTTTAAGGAAATCAGGACTCTTGCAAAACCTTACGGTGGTTCAACCCTAGAGCGTGGTATACTCTTCTCTTAGGGAATAATATGATTACTTTAGAGACCGAAGTCCCATGTCTGTGTACAATTCCCAAAAAGTTCTGAGAAGCCCTCAAGGTATTTAAGGCTTGGCCAAAGATAACACCAACCTTTTTTTTTTTTTCTTTTTTGTGGATGGGAAATCCTCAAATGGCTTCTCCCGCTCTGGGTAGAGCGGGAGGGCGTGTCCGACTTTTACTGACTAAAACCCACCCATGCTCCTTCAGCTGCCCGTGCCAGGGCCACGGTATCTCTTTCGAACTACCCGCGACCCCGGCGGCATCGGCCCAATTGACCCCGTCACTGCTGACATCTCTTTGAGGCGTGCGTGGAACACAACGCGCCGTCGACCCGGGCCTGGTCCTTCCCGGACGGCGAGCTGCCCATTACTCGTCGTCCGCAAGCCCGCGCCTACGGTGGCCGGGAATCGGCAATCGTTTCCCGCCGCCCAGGGCGTCTCCTACGGCGGCTAGGGGCGCGAGGGCGCGGCTGTTGCCTCTCCCTCACGCGTTCCGCTTCCTCCTTCGCGAGCATTACTGCTTCGCAGAAGGAGGTGACGGCTTCCCATGCACTCTCGCTCCGCACCATGGTCTGGACCAGGTTTGGACGCGAGAGATCGCTGCCGCCGATCGCCTCCGTGAGAACACGGCGGTGCTCCGCCCAAGCCGGGCAGACCTCCACTGTATGAGATAACACCAACCTAAGAACGAGATTAATATATATTTACATTTTTACAATATACAAATAACGGGATCATGAAATTACGGAGAAACTTAACACTGCGATTCAGCAAAAAAAAAAAAAACAATAAAGAATAAGTTCAAAAACTAAAACCCGACTACTGAAAAATCCCGCTCGCCGCGGTCGGTCTGTAACCAAATAAATTAATATTATTTAACTCCACTTTTACTTATTTTCAATAATTTAAACATATTAATTTACTTAAACAATATGAAATATATACATATTTGTAATTTGCTCGTTAAGACCTTTCTTTTGATGCCAACCATGTTATTATTATCTCAATTTAATTTTTTTCGTGTTCAGAAATTTACGTGTAAAGTCCACCATAATAAATTTATGGAGAATTTATTAGTAGGCGTAATAATGGTCCGGATGACATAGGTGTCATCCGGACCATTATTACGAATATATTGATACCTCATTTATTAAAATCGGTTCAGTAATTTACGCGCTACGGTGGAACACACGTAAATACATACTTATATACATACTTACATACATACATAGACTGCTAAAATCAATACCCTTCCTTTTGGCTTTGCCGTATTTGGGTAATAAAAATATACAACGCCATTCTATCAAGCCTGATAGAACTAAATTTCAAAATATGACAATTTGACATTTGACACAACCGTTTGCTTAGTCATATTTATAATCCATAAACCTAGCACGTCGATTACTTCAAGCCTTCTGTATTATTCTACGCTACCTAATTATTACCGTGAGCGACCGCGTGCAGCGCGGTGACGTAGACTGTAGACACAATCTAGTGGCAATCATGCGCTCGCGCAGCGTGCTCGCGTTCTGCGCTGTTATCGCCGTCGCGCGGTCTACACTACGGACCGGTATGTATTTCCTTGTTTTTAGTTTATATTTACGTGTAAATAACATGAACACTACTGAATAATTGATTTGTAGTATTAAGTTTAAAATAGGTAATTACCTAACAGTGAGTTTTTCCTTCAGCTCAGGTTATGTTGTTAATTTGGGGAATTAGTTGTTCAAGGTGAAGTTTATTTTACAGTTGAGTTGAATGAGTGTTGTGTTAGATAAGATATTAAAATATTGCATCAAGTCATTCATACCTGATTGTTATGTTTGCAAGCGCAAATTAAATTTTTATTGATTTGTCGTTATTCAGAAACTAATAAAGCGTAGTTGCTTATTGCTTGTTTAAAAGTGTTAGGTGCTACAGTGCCTCCAAACGTGACACATGATAGAACCTACTGTTATATACGATTAGTGTGATTAATTAAGGATATTATTAATTACCGGTACCTATTAATAAAATAAAAGTATGAATTAAGTAGGTACCTACTACCGGTTGTATGCCGCCGCGTTTTCAGACCAACAAACGCACATGAGACATGACAGACACATGAAACATATTTTTTTGTTTGGAGACATGTTTAACCTCTGACATATCGCTGCACCCCATGTGTGCATAAGGAAAAATCCTTTATATAATGGGTATATAAGCTTGTATCATATATATATATAAACGTAAAAAAACATCATCCGATGGAAAAAAAATCATCATCAGTATTTGTGAACCTATGGGGTTCGCAACTAACCCCCCCCCCCCATCCCCCTGGGATTTTGGGTTCATAAATTAGTACATAAAGACGTTTGAGGAGCTCGTGGCTAAGTAATAACAGCCGCATGGGTCCATCCATCAGGTTAAGCTACGCTTGCCGGGGTTGGTCCGTGGATGGGTGACCATCTTTACATACCGAGACTCCTCCGTGCCTCGGAAAGCACGTTAAGCCGTTGGTCCCGGCTGTCATTCGTGGATCTTTGACAGTCGTTACGGGTCGTCAAAAGCCCGAAAGTCTGACAATCAGTCTTACCAAGGGGTATCGTATTACCCAGTTAATGGGTTGTGGAGGTCAGATAGACAGTCGCTCCATGTAAAATACTGGTATTCAGCTGCATCCGGTTAGACTGGAAGCCGACCCCAACATAGTTGGGAAAAGGCTAGGCAGATTGAAAGACGTTTGAGGGGTGGCATTACATAGTCTTTATCAGAAGAGGTCTTAATAGTGCGTGGGTTTGCGGGCGAGGAGATAAGTAAATGAAAGTCAATGATATTCTGAATGTAACAAGGTTCCCCCGGGTACGTAAGCGCGAGCGCAAATCCTTCAACTCACTGCCTTGCCAGAGAAGTCATAACCCTAATCTCAGTAAATCAATACCACCGGCTTTTTCTCATAAATCCACCTCAACCAAAACCTATCCGCCCGACGCCGCTTCCCTAGAACCCGGGGTTGCCTCAAGTTTGACAGCTGTCAGGATCGTTCAAAAATCAATAGCATCGTAAAACTTTAGACGCTACGTCATGTTTTTGCGGCAAACGAGTGGTTAAATGTACTTACCTACAGGTGCCTACAGGTATTATATAGATAATGTAATGTGTAGGTGTTTTCAGTGGAATTTAATCTGAGAATTAAGAAAACAAATAACCCATGCACCGAAAGTAAAATCATCATTCTCCTGCCCTTATCCCAATCTATTTGGCGTCGGCGCAACATGTCCTTTTTTTCCAAACTTCTCTATTATTCGTCATCTCGGTAGTCACCCCCTTTCTAGCCATGTCATCTTCCACACAATCCATCCATCGTTTCTTTGGTCTTCCCCTACTCTTATAGCCATCGACATTCATACTCAAAACTTTCCTCACGACATTTTCCTCACTCCTCCGCATCACATGCCCATACCATGACAGCCGATTTCCGCACAATGTACCGAAAGTAAAATAACAGTTGTGTTTGTTGATTTAATGTTTACTAATTTTAGGTTTGGAATTCTCTCAGTAACAGCCAGGAGTCTGGATTTGTGCCCGATTTATGGCAATAGGCTCGCCCCCTATTGCATGGGACAACAATTAAACAACTGGCGAAATCTGGGTGACTAATAGCACAGTAAATAGGTACACCTTCGCGCAACCCTTCGGAGAAACAAGGCGTGATGTTTGTGTAATTTAAGTATAGGTTGTGCCTCTTACGTTGATTTATTTTAAACAAGGTCACAGGAACTGAAAACATCAGTCTTGTATAAAACGGAGCTCAAAATAAAATAAAACATAGTACATAACTTCAAATATAATAATAGGTATCTTTTCAATCAAAATAAAACGAATTCTGAAATCATTTTGAAATGAGTTTACAAACAACTTAGATAGATGTCTTTTATTTACTTTGAGATATCTAGGTAAGTGTATACCTACCTACACACTATTGTTTAATTAAATGTTGCTATTTATCCAAGCCATGAAGGCATGATTACAGCTCTGAGAGGTAAGCCGGATAAAGACATTTCGTTTTGAGAGCAGTGGTGATGAAATTATTTACACAAAGTATATAAAAGCGCCTGACTGGGTTCGAACCCACGACCTGCAATTCGCAAGTCGGGGCCGTTACCACTGGGCCAACACTGTTCTCAAAACGGTGAAGTA
Organism: Cosmia pyralina; assembly: GCA_946251885.1. Taxonomy (NCBI): domain Eukaryota; kingdom Metazoa; phylum Arthropoda; class Insecta; order Lepidoptera; family Noctuidae; genus Cosmia; species Cosmia pyralina. Next base: position 4,332,509 of record OX276355.1, on the reverse strand, counting down.
AATCATCATGAGGAAACCGGCATGTCCTAGAACCAAAACTTCGAAGACATGTGACATCTACCAACCCGCACTGGGCCCGCGTGGTGGATTACAGACCACTCCCTCTTGAAGAGAGGAGACCTGTGTCCCAGCAGCATTATAGGCTGATTATGTTATGGGGATCTTACATATTTAGGATTAGTACGCTTTGCAATTAAACTCACTATGTTTTGGAATAGCTGAAAACGTCAAACCGCGTACGAACATAGCACTGCGTCTGGCGTTTAGGTACTCGATTTTATTTCGGTACCACCATGGATTTCTGGCGGCTTCTAGTTTTAAAAATTAGAAAACGTAAACAATGCCGCAACCATAGGTACTGGGTACATCCATTACCTGACCAAATACATTTGAAATGACACTTTTGTAAAATGTACAACGATGTACGAGAGCATCCCGATACATAAATTTTTTAACTAAGTAGGTACTACGAATTTCGATCGGTAATTTTGATAAACTATAAACAAGCAAGGGGTTAACATCTTGAAAGGACCCAAGCCAACCTCACCTGCCCGTGGTGCAACTTGCTATTCAATGGAAGAGGCTCTGGTGCAAAGTCTACCAGCCCGCGCGCCTGGACTAGCGTGGTGGACCCCCCACCCCCCTGCCCCTGTACAAACTTCCAAACCATGTTTGGAAGGAGAAAGGGGAGGCGTTTTCCCAGCAGTCGGACACAAAATAGGGTGGCAAAAAAGAACTACAAGCTGTGAGCATCTACAATATAAAGAACTACATTTCGTAAGGCGAAAGAGCGATAGCGAAAACCGCTGTGCGTGCGCTACCATATAATATAGGTACCTACATATACTATTAGGTACTACGGGATACAAAAAGACCACGCGTTTTCCAATTGCTAGCCAAATGTAGCAAATTACGTTTTTGGAGTTTACACCTTAAGAATTTATTTTAATATAAGGCCCCCGGTATGGATATTTTATGAGGAGTGAAATACAAGCGTCAACTCAAAAGCGTTGTTACGTTTTTCTGCGCAACGTAAAACAAAACGAACGCCTTTACAGAGCTTAAAGTTGATTTTTGTCTAGCACTGATTCATTGAAGAAACTCTGCCCCTTGCTTCTTTGTTTTCGTCCAACAATAGAAAGTCGCAACGACACAAAGACAGGACTAAACTCCCTTCGTGCGTCGGACTCGGAGCTGACACACACACTTTTTTAAAATCAATTAAGTACTGAAAAAAAAGCCAGTGTGTGCACTTGTATAGAAAGCTATACGTTACATTTTTCGCCACTTGCGTTTTATCGCAGTGCGTGTATGCCTTACAAGTAACCTACTTACTTGTGTTTTTAGTTTTTGGATACCTGAGAAGCGTTGTAATTGCGTAATACACAGTAGCAAATGACTTTCATTTTCACAATTCAACAACATTCATTACGTTGTTGAGCAGACAGAAGCAATGGATTAGCAATAAGTACCTAAACTTCAAAATCATTCCAATTATGATTGAAAGTGTGTTACGCAAGTGCTGGTAAAGTTACTAACAGACCATTACAAAATTGAAAAAAAAACCGACCAAGTGCGTGTTGGACCACTCACAATGAAGGGTTCCGTAGTTGGGATGAATTTATCCAAAAAACAAAGTTTGTAGGTTATCACAAAAAATCATTTTTTATGGGGTAAAACTACAAGTAAATTACCGATTTTCGGACTTTTCCCTTTACTTGTGCTGTGAGACCTTGCATCTTGTCAAATGTCATGATTCCTGATCAACGGGAAGTAAAATAGTAGTAATAGTAGTAGTAGTGGTAGTTTTGAAATCAAAACCTATAGGTTACTTCCCGTTGATCTGAAAATATTTGAAATAAATATTTGAGAGTATCAAAATTTCACCAAAATTTCAGATGACCGTATTTTTTCATTGTGTTGACTTAGCAGCTTGATTTTTTTAGAGCTCCAAGGGACCGTAGACCTACGTATTTGATATTAATTTCAACTTGATACCTCCACGCGTTCCTGAAAAAGGGTCTTGACAGTTCATTGTCTCCGACAGACAGACGGACGACGAAGTGATCATATAAATGTTCCGTTTTGAGGTACGGAACCCTAAAAAACGGACTGCTTGGATTTCGCTAACCTGGACAGACGCCCAATAAATGGCATTTGAATGCAATATTGCAAGCTGCTTAGTACTCGTAATTAGTGTAGCAGGGGACTTCTTCTGGCAAGAAGAATAATATTGTTACAGAAATAGTTTATTATGAAAACATTGTGCCAAATCACAAGCCCGAAACTGAGTAGGTAGTGTAGGTATATTTAAAAAAATAACATTTTCTCGCGCATTTTACCCATTGAACTTGTTTAAACTTGTTTAACTCTTAAAATGTCGATTGCACACCATGTGTACAGATAACAATAGAATTTCAATTGTGTCTGCTAATTAGCGCGCGACGGGTTAAGAGGATACATCAAAGCGCGGTTTACCTCGATGTGTAAAGTGAAATGGCATCATGGCTATCTCGTTTCGTTTCGTTCACTCTGTCTCAAATAAAATAATAATGTTTTTTTTTTAATGTTTTGGTTGAGATGGACGAATTGTATTTAGCTTTTGATAATAAATAAAGATTATTATAGATTGTTTGACGCGCGAGATAGAAGACTCTCACGCGCACCGGAACTAAACGCGCTTCGTTTAAATGTAGATTTAAGACAAAATGCTAGTTTTTAGGTTAGCAAGCTCTTAACATATTTAAATACCTTCGATTTAAAGCAAATTTTACTGCACAATAAGGAACTGTTTACGTATAATCGTATAAAACAGAAAATAGACGATGCTACTTTGAAACGTTTTTCTACAGAAAAAATTGCAAGTAATTGTTTCGGTTTTAGTAAAGTAGTAGACAATATAATCAATAAAACACGTAAGGAAAATTCCAATTATTTAACCATTTACCTACCTTTGGTTATAAAGGAACTTTAAAAACACAAAATTTATCGGTGTATCCTCTTAATTCCGTTTGCTGTTAGGAAACATTACATAGCTCATAGATCATTAATATCTTATGCTCTAAACTACTCTAAAATGTTATTGGAATTTTCTAATCCAGATGGAAAATTCCAATAACAGAACAGAACAGTAGCAGCCCGGAGTCGGTTGATGGCAATAGGCTCGCCCCCTATTACATGGGACTTAAAACTGGCGAAATGTGGGCGTAGGTACTATAGGTTCACCTCTGCCTAATCCTTCGGGGTAACAAGGCGTGATGTTATGTTGCTGTAATAATTTTAATAAACAAAACGCATTTAGGTAGCCAATTATCATAATCACGTGCATCGTTAATGCTATGGATTAAGATAGCTATATTTGTTCAGAGGATCTTATTATTACAATTTTATTGATAAAGAGAATGCGAAGGTACCTAAATACCAATAAGATTAAGTTATTAAATAAAATACTCATTCATGTAATTATAATTAGAAAGCAGTGGTGGCTCAGCGGTCAATGGCCTCGGCTTACCTACGAGATGTAAGTCGTGGGTTCAAACCCAAGCATGCACTATATTTTGTGTAATTTGTTAATCACCAAAACGGCGAAGGAAACCTGCAGGTTTTAGAACTTTTAATTCGACGAAATGTGACATCCATCAACATGCACTCTCCCGCGGGGTGGATTATGATCCGCTTCATCTCACAGAGAGGAGGCCTGTGTCCCAGTAAGAAGTGGGAACATTATAGGCTAATTATGCTTATGCTAATTATATCTAACTAGTGTTTCGTGCCCGGCGTTCGTCGCCCGGGTGAATTTCATGTCTCTATCTCCAGTGGTTCAGACTGTTTTCATACAAAAACACCATCCAAATTTCCGACTTTTCCGGTGAATTTTCCAAAAAATATCTGTCATAAGTACAAACCTTGTCCTGATAATTAAAAAAAAATACTTAGCTAAATAGGTGCAACCGTTCTGAAGTGATGCGCTTACATTCCTACATTCGGCAATTGATTTTTATTTATATAGACTATGCTCTGGTCATGTTCAGCAGTGTACCAGTAGCAGTGTTTAGGCTGACATAAGTCAACAATCAATGACCTCCTCCACCACTACATGCACCCTTTTCTCTGCCTTCTACCGCCTTCTACATCTTAAACCGCTGGGCCTAAAAGCATACAATTTTGCCCCCGAATCTAAGGGGTTAAATAGGATATGAATAGAATAGAATAGAATACTCTTTATTATGCACACCATTTAAATTACAGGTTGGAAAGTTTGTATGGAAGTTCGTAACTCTTGTCGATAGAATCTCCCATCGGCCGTTGGCGGCTTTTACTGTAATAATATATTTACTATCATCAGATCAGCAGTTCTGGTCGAGCCTCGCACAAAATGAGCTGGAGGAGGCTCTCAAAATCAAATGGAACCTCAACCCGGCGAAGAATGTCATCTTGTTCGTTGGAGATGGCATGGGACCCAACACCGTGACCTCCACGAGGATATACAAGGGCGGGGAGAGTCATCGGCTGGTGTATGAGAAATTCCCGCATGTTGGACTTTTGAAGGTTACTTTTCGCCATACATAATACGGCCTGTAGTTGCCCCACTGCAGCAGGACAAATGTATTTTCTAATACAATACAACTACGCTCAGATAAGCTTCGTTTCCTTCACTTTCAGTTACCTTCTTATAATTTTATTATACCTAGGTATATAATTATTTAAAAAATGTCACGTTGGTACTTGTCAGGTTCGAACCCACAAGCTTATACTCAAGAATTAGATTCTTTCACCTGTGACGATCATTGCGCTGCTTAAACTGATTTATGCTATAAACGTATTCCGTAGTGCGTTGAGTGGTACGAGTAGGTACGAGTGTAATCCGTACCGCATCTTGTGTTACGAGCGGAGTCCATGTTGCGGTTAGCCCTACGAGCGTAGAGCGTTTAGTACTATGACCGTAGCCCATAGTGCGATTAGTGCAACGAGCTTAGCGCTTTTAATGCTATGAGCGTAGTCCATGTGCGTTTAGTGCTACGAGCGTAGTTTGAAGTGCATTTAGTGCAGATGAACGGAGTTGACTACACTAATTCAGAAAAATATGTACCTAGGTATCTACTTTTTTACATTTTCAGACCTACTCAGCAAATAAAATGGTGCCGGACTCAGCTTGCACTGCCACCGCAATGTTCAGTGGTGTGAAAACCAATCAGGACACTATGGGAGTGGATGCGAGTGTGCAATACAAGGATTGTGATGCAAGCCTTAAGCCTGAAGCCAGGCTGCAGTCACTGGCTGCGTTGGCTTTGAAGGCTGGGAAAAGTGCAGGTAAGGATTCATGATCAGAATCACATTAAAAAAGAAACACTTTGAAAAGTTTTATCAATCGTGATATTTATGATCGTATTTCTTGTCTTGTTTTAGATATATGTGAGTTGTTTCAATATTCAAGCCACGACATTTTATTATGACCAAACCAATTTAAATACCTGTTCTTAATTATGAAAGTTAAATAATTCTATCTGCTCTTTATAGAAAGTGTTTGCTTTCAAATCCACTAACTAGTAAAAATGAGATACAGCAATAAACGAAACCATCATCTGCCTGGCCTTTTCCCAACTAAGCTGGGGTCGGCTTCCAGTCTAACCGGATGCAGTTGAATACCAGTACTTTACATGGAGCGACTGCCTATCTGACCCAGTAACTGCACTGCACTGGGGTATATGATACCCATTGGTAAAACTGGTTGTCAGACTTTCGGGCTTCTAACGACCCGTAACGACTGTCAAAGTTCCACGAATGAATTATGACAGATAAATATCAGCACAAAGTAGAACCGTCTCCAGGACTTCTGTGTTTGATGCTAGGCTATGCTACTGACATGTCATGACATGTCTACGAATCATCAAATGCTACCCTTCTTCCTGCAGGTCTAGTAACAACAATGCGCGTCACGCATGCGACTCCCGGCCCCCTGTACGCGCACAGTGCTAGTCGCAAGTGGGAGTGTGAGGCCACCATGCCAGATGGAACTGCCTGCAAGGACATCGCCAGGCAGCTGGTTGAGGACTGGCCTGGGAGAGACCTGCATGTAAGTACTTTGATGAAGAAAATAATCTCTGAAATGCGAGGTAACCTTGCCTAGGATAGACTGCGAAAATAGAACCTTGAAAAAAACCTGAACTTGATTCGGGAGCATTTTAGTCTTGTGAGCTATGAACCCAACAGACAATATGTTTAAGTAAAACTGGGTTGTGGGTCCTAGAGGGTTCTAGGACCCCAAGTGGTTAGGGTAGGTACTACATAGAGGTACTTTAAACAGTAAGATCTTTTAATAAGGTACGCGCTACTACTTTTTTACTTCGCTACTAAAAAATTAAGCCCTGTATAGTAAGTAGGTCAACAAAAGTCGATTAACACTTGCAGTTTTTTAATTTTGATTATTAAGCGAAATATTTAATTCAAATCAGAACAGAAGTAGGTACTAAACATTTTAAGAACATTAACTCTTAACAATTAAACGAAAAAAAAAGCAGTTTATCGTATCATTTTGTGTTAATTTAGATGATGTCAAAAAGTAGCAGTGTTAACCGACTGTTCCGCAATGTTGCTGTTGCTGACCGTACAGTACGACACAATTTAGATGTAGCATAAATTTGAAAATGGTGCCGATTCTCTTGTGAACGCACTAAACTAAAATTAGAGAATCGCTATCTTTTACTAACAGGCAGCGCGAGAAAAGGACGGCTATAGCTATGAACTAAGTTGGAGATGTCAAACTAGTACACGCCTTGCGCTTCACCGTGTTTTTTGGTCGACATGTATTTACGTGTCGTCTAAATGTCTATGGAAAAATTATTTCTAACTAATTTGACAGCTCTAATTTACTTCCGTCCCTTTCTTGTCATAATAGAGAGAAAAAATTAGCAATAGCCTAAATTAAGTTTAGTTTGTGCACAACAGAATCGGCACCAATGTGCGTTCATTCATTTTAATTTTACGAATGTATTTGGTTATATGGCTTTACAAGTTATTGCGTTTGCGTAAAGATCATTTTTGCCTCAAGCAGTAATAAAGATTGGTGATGTTGAAAGGGCATTCAGTTCGGATGGTGATCGGTTTTACGAATTTTGCCGATGCTAAATCTAATAAGTTGTGTCTGACTATACCTATTAAGTTTAGTTAGTCATTCAGTTTTTTTATGTGTAACATCTTTCCTCTCGCTTTCCTGCAATCTGTGGTGTGGGATTGATTTCGTGAAAAGGCCGAAAGTGACGGAAGTGTGTTACAGGATGTGAAAATATTTTTCTAAGAGTTTTGAGTGACGGATTGAAATGTTAATTTTTGGCATGGAACTAGAAAGTACTTCTACCAAGGTGAGATGTCAGATGTTACACATCATAGGCGAATATGCGAAGGACTACAGACTGTAAGGCTCACTCGATTTTTTTTTCAAATCTCATTTACATATTACTTCCAAATTCCAGGTAGTAATGGGAGGTGGCAGACAAGCCCTGGTGTCCAACTCAACAGGAACAGACTCGGATCCTATCAGCAACATGCCGTGGACCTGCTACCGTCAAGATGGAAGGAACCTCATAGAGACCTACAAGGCCGACAAGCAGAGTCGGGGGCTGAAGTACAGCGTGGTCATGAATAACAAGGAGTTGGGGGACCTGAACGTGGATGATACTGATTATTTGTTTGGTATGTATCTGTTGTTCCCGTACAAGATGGCGGACGAGCTGGACGAAACCAACGACCAGTGGTCCCTGGATCGAAAAAGCTGGAAGTCATGTGGAGAGGCCTGTGCCCAGCGGTAGGATGATGTAGGGTAACTGCAACAGTATGCATCTGTGGGATCTATGTCCTCTGTTCCTTTGATTCAATATAGGGTGGTTTCGAATTGTTACAATAATGATACCTACATAACGAATTATCAGTTACCTATTTACTAGTCATTGAATGTAGAGCAGTGGAGGCCTAGTGGAAACAGCACTAACAGCCGCGACTTAAACTCAAACTCAAAGCATTCATTTCAAATAAACCAATTACAGGCTCTTTTGAATTGTCAATGGGTCAGTCAGTCAGAAAGATGAAGCTAGTTGCCCATTCCAAAGCGTAGTAGATCCCTATGGAGAAGAACGGGCAAGAAACTCCACGGACACTCTTTTAAATCATAATATTTTTACAAAATATTGGTTACATCGTTCATGTTGAAAATATACATGTGAGAACAATGTAGAAAGACGTGCACGTTAAAAAGCGTCCGTAATAAAAAGATAAAAACTAAAACAACTAAATTAAAATTCAAAATAAGCCATGGCAGCTAAGAGACGACCAGTCCCAACTGACGGCGCCCGTTCACGAACATGACGCATGGATCAGCACCAATTAGCTCAACCATTTTGGAGGGAACTTAATGATCCAACACACACGCCACCACCAGCGAGACATTTGAGTGAGCATGACATACTCTCAAGCGCCAGGGCACATTCAAGTCAGTGAAAGACGTACCCAGTAAAAGGTAGCTTAATAGTAGCTACGTAGTGCTCACACATGTGCTATGCAATTATATAATACTAAGAGATTGAATTTAAACGTGAGGGAACCAACATATCCTAGAACCAAATATTCGAAGACATGTGACATCTACCATCCCGCACTGGGCCCGCGTGGTGGATTAGGTACGGCCCACTCCCTCTCACCAAAAGGAGGCCTGTGTCCCAGCAGTGGGACATAGTAATTAAGGGGGGTAGGTGACGAGCACACCCCTACCTCCTTCTCCCCCCCCCCCCCCCCATCCCGTGTAACCCCACGTAGCACTAGTAGTTTTTGGTGATATTAGAGCAGGGGGTCGGGGGGTGCAGTGAAGCGCACACACCCCAGCCCCCGGCCCCACCCCCGCCTCCGCTCCCACCCCCCCTCGACCCCTCGACCTAACCTAACTAACGTAGAGTAACCTAACCACCTAACCACTAACCAAACCACCTCTGACCAAACCAACACCCCCCAACCGAACCGCCCCCCCCCCCCCCCCCCAAGATTATAGGCTGATTATGATGAGCCATTGAATCCTGCACAAAGATCCATTCAGTAATAAAGACTAAATTATAAAAACCAACCCAGGTCGGCGACTGCTCGCAGAGCCAGTCTTCTTGCATTGCTGTTGTGCTTGCTTATTGCGTTGCTACAATCTGTCAACGTTCGTTTTAAGATCATTTACACCTAGCTGGTAGTTGTTTTTTGGATATTAAAACATTTCTTTTATCCAGGTATCTTCTCGAACGAGCACTTGAACTACGAACATTTGAGAGAAAAAGGACCAGAGGGTATGCCTTCAATATCCGACATGGTGAAAGCAGCTATCAAGGTTTTACAGAAAAATAAGAACGGATTCTTTCTTATGGTCAGTAGATCGATTTATTTTATAAACTGAGGACAATTTAAAAGTTAAATTAAGTAAATTTAAAAAGTCTTTAAAATTGGTGCTGCAATTTTAAAGACTTTCGTAAAGCACCGCTAACCAAATCACATTCCTATATAAATTATACACATGAACTTTCTACTAGAGCCACTATTTAGGTATTTGTATTTAAAGTATTTATCTATTTCTAGATTGTTTTACATGAGTTTACCAAATAAATATAGGCTAGTTTTGAGTACAAATGAATTAAGCATCTGTAGCCGAACTTATAGCAAAATCTGTATTTCGGCTGTCAGCGCCAATCCCCTCGGATAATTTTACTTTTATCATAGTCAATGACATTAATTTTTACAAGATAATTAACGTTTGTATTATTTTACACATCTTATTATATTTTAGTATAATATGTAGAGTATGAATATGAATGTATGTGTAAGAGGAGCTCGTGGCTAAGTAATAACAGCCGCACGGGTCGATCCATCAGGTTAAGCTACGCTTGCCGGGGTTGTCCGTGGATGGGTGACCATCTTTACATACCAAGACTCGCCTCGGAAAGCACGTTAAGCCGTTGGTCCCGGCTGTCATTCGTGGATCTTTGACAGTCGTTACGGGTCGTCAGAAGCCCGAAAGTCTGACAATTAGTCTTACCAAGGGGTATCGTATTACCCATTTACTGGGTTGTGGAGGTCAGATAGGCAATCGCTCCATGTAAAATACTGGTATTCAGCTGCATCCGGTTAGACTGGAAGCCGACCCCAACATAGTTGGGAAAAGGCTGGGCAGATTGATTTGATGTAGAGTATAAATGCGTGACCTCTCATTGTGTGGAATGAAGTGTGAGTGTGTGAATTAAGAGTGTGTGAGTGTGTTAATCCATGAGAAAGTTAGTAGGTGAGTAGGTATTGCTGAAAACTTGTTTAAAATCCGTCCAGCACTTATCTGCCCTATTCCAAAGGCCTTTAATAATTCAAGGTAGAAGGCGGCAACATAGATATGGCGCACCATCGGGGCTGGGCGAAGACAGCCGTCAATGAAGCTGCGGCTATGGAGGCTGCAGTCCAGCTCGCAGCCAACATGACGGATGAGGAGGACACCCTGCTGATCGTCACCAGCGACCACACGCATTCGCTGTCTATCAACGGGTACCCGGACAGAGGGAGCAGTATTTTTGGTTTGTTGCTTTCTTCATTTGTCGGACTTTGTATTATCTAGGGTTAAAGCACACGACTCTAGTAGAACGATTTCTATGAAAACTTCATGGAACTTATCCTACTAGATTCGCGTCGCACCTGTCTGCGGGTGCCTTAATCCAGAAGCCGCCTTTAAATAATGTAGATGAGACAAGCAACCGCTTGATCAGCAATAAAAGCAAGCCAATTGTAGATATAGATCGAATTGATCGTAAAGACGAGGACATTAACCAATTTGTTTTCCAAAGAACATAATTTTATTTTTCCCAACGAATACAATTCTTCTAGAATAAGAATAATGTATTTGTGTCTCCTAAAACAAAGTTTAAAAACATTCCAAACTATTTCAGGTATAGCCCAACCCTCGAGCCACGACGGCGTGAACTACACGACGCTGTCATACGGTACGGGAGGCCCAGGGTCCTTCCAGTATTACGTCAAAACGGACGAGAATGGCAGCACCGTTGCGAGACGTGACGCAAGCGAGGACGACACGGAGGCATTCGATTATACCCAGGTCGCAGGGATCCAACTCGTTGAGAATTATCATGGAGGTGGCGATGTTGCTATTTATGCTAGAGGTGAGTATTTTTACTTCTTAAAGTTCTCGCCAAATTGAAGCCAATCCCACGCGGGATGCGGGACGAAATCAGCTCGCGGCGCTTGTGTCAACTAATTTGTGTGGAGGCATAGAGGTATGAGGAACAGGGTGTAAAGTTCACTCATCCTCCACAGAAAAGGGAGGATTCTCCGACCAGACGGGTGTCGTGTCTGGATTGACTGTGAGATGTCGCGACGCCCCGCAAGGGGCGTGGCGTGCGGTTCCAAGGCATTGCACCCCGTCCGCGGAAGCTATGCTGCGGCCCGTAACAATGGACCTCTCCTTCTGGTTGCCACTGGCAATGACATGTTTGGACCTGCTGCATTAACACGCCCACGTGTCTAGATTGATGTCGGGACGTTGTATATATGCTAGTCGCGCGGTAAACTCTGATTGCGCGATGCAGGATTTTGCGTGACGTCAGTGTGATGCGTAGTTCGCAGAGGTGAACACACTGGCGCAAGTTGTGTGACTTTCTAATCATTAGGCTTTGGTTTCCTATTTTACGCTATATGCAACGTCTGACTTCAGCGTCAATGTTCCGATTGACATCTGAACGCAATGCACAGCGTCGCCGGTCGTTATCATTTTGTAGTGACGCTTGACACTTTACACGACCTGACGCTGCAATAGTTCGAAATAACTAAAGACGAAACGTAAAGCGTTTGAATTCTTCGAATGCCGCATACGACGTCAACGTGTGAAAGAGACCACAACAGTACATTTCTATAGTAATAAGCATCGTGTCGCAGCGTACGGCGTGACGCTGTACGCGGCCGACGGCGTTTATAGGAGACCCTAGACACTACAACAATCGACTCGCGCAGTTGCGTACCGTGTCCCGCGTGGTATGCGCCTTAATTAGATAGATTAATACCGTAGGTGACTCTCTTGATAAGACAGTACAGCACATTCGCAACATATCAGATTGCTAAATCTGATATCCTCATCTTGACCTCAGGATCCGCCCAGCCAGGTCACTGACACTAAATAGGCGTGGACGCTTAGTTACCTAATGGTCTAAATTGATTCAATGAACTGTACCATTTTATTTTGATAAGTAGGTACAAGGTACATACAAGGCCAATGACACTGCTATTTTTAACCAACTTCAAAAAAGGAGGTTCTGTATTCGACCCGTATGTATGTATGTATGTTTGTTCGCGATTTTCTCAAAAACTAATGAACCAATTTTGATGATTCTTTCACTAACGTGATCTAGGTACATACATTCAGGAAGGTTTTAGTATATAGCAAATTATGTAATTATTCTTATGTACGAAATTATATGCATAAATGTACTGTACCTCCGGCATATCTAAGCGGATTTTGATGATTCTTCTTTTCGTTCGACTTGGGCTTACCTAGTAATTGTAGATATATTCAACTAAAAATTGAAAAATAAATTTACTTTAAAAAAAGTAAAAACCGCCTTCAAAACCAAAAACTAATAAAATAACTTTCATAAAACACTTAACAGCTTCTAATGTCGGTGTCTTCAATTCTTCAATGCACTTTAGCTTGACACCGACTTCAGAAGCTGTTAAGTGTTTTATGAAAGTTATTCCATTCGTTTTTGGTTTTGAAGTCGGTTTTTACTTTTTTTAAAGTAAATGTATATACTAAAGGGCCTGTTTCACCACCTACGATTCAGTTCCTATTAACTTGGCAGATAATTTCATACAAATTCTGTTCCATTTTTTTAATTTATTCGGTCACATCAGCCCAGATGGAGTTGAACAAACTAAAGAACTCAACATCGTGATTCATTAATCCATCGGACAGTATTGAGCCAGAGGGAGGGATGCGTCAGGAAGTTAAAATTCTATCGTCGAACCTAACTCACGTTCAATCTCCAGCTCCAGCAAGTAAAAAAAAAATATTGCGTAATTTCAACGCTGAACCCTCATTAAGGACGCTGTTCTTTAGTTTGTTCAACCCCGTCTGGGCTGATGTGAATCATCACATCATATTGTTATCGCAGGGGGCACGTCATCCTTTTGCCTCCGGGTTTTGTTTGACGGGGCTCAGACTAGATAAATGTTTTATTTTTGGGTGCATATTGGAACGCATAAATGGTAACTTGACTGACACTTAGCTTAATGTTAGATTTTTGCGATTCGTTTGTCCCTACAAGAACAATTCCCCAGATGTCTTCCTTTCTCGGAGTTAGGTAGGTTATACAGGGTGTTTGGTGCATCGTTTGCCAAATTCAATTGGCCGAAAGAAGAGGTCATTTGCTATCGCTTCAGGCTCAAGTACTCATTTTTGGCCACACCGGTTTTTTTATTACAACTTTCTAATTTTTATTTTGAAAAAATCCAAAACTCAGCATTAAAGCTTAAATTAAAAAAAAGTTTTAAGTGTAGTCGTCAAATTTCATTTTTATTTACATATGTACTGTTGTATGGCTCTATCAAATTTAAAATTACTTGCCAGTTACATCTAGTTTTTTTTTAATAAATCACAAAGTTTTTGGAAAAATAAAAAATGAACTTAAAACTCAACTTTAAATAGCTATAAAAAAAAAACTAAAAGCGATCGGGATCTTCGAATTATTTTAAAAAGTTCTCTAGTCTATCCCCTTTCCAACGGTATGCAATGTGTTAAAAAACTCTTTTAATATCTTTAATAATTAGCTAAATGTGTAGTCGAGACACGTCAGGCTGATATTGGATATTACGTTTAAAACACTAGTTTTCGCATAAATTACATGCTATTAGTAGATAGATACTGTTATCTCACGTCTTACGTAGTCTCTTATCTCGTTCTTACATAGGGAACTTTCCCCGAAATTGAAAAAAAAATACATTATTACAAAAATAATCATTTATTAATAAGTAATTTAATTACATACTAATCTTACAAGTCTTGTTCAAACTGTCTACCACTATTGCGTATGCACGCGCGACATCTTCGTCTTATCTCAACTGTAGTGGTGCGTAAACGCATTTCTGCTTTGATCGTCATGAAAGCCGCCTCAATGCGTTGGACTAAATCATCTCTTGTCTCAACTTCCGTGGCGTAGACGAGTTCTTTGGCCCGTCCCCAGACGTAAAAATCCAACGGAGTTAAGTCTGGAGAACGTGGAGGCCAAGGAATAGGGCCATCCCTCCCAATCCATGAGTCCGGGAATGCATCATTCAAGTACTCCCTGACGGTTATTCTCCAATGAGCGGGACAACCGTCATGTTGGAAAACAAAAGACCTGTCTTCACTGAAAATTGGCAAATCAGCTAATAATAAGGGCAACTCTGTTTGCAGAAATTCTAATTCTTGTAAGATTAGTTAGTATGTAATTAAATTACTTATTAATAAATGATTATTTTTGTAATAATGTATTTTTTTTTCAATTTCGAGGAAAGTTCCCTATGTAAGAACGAGATAAGAGACTACGTAAGACGTGAGATAACAGTATCTATCTACTAATAGCATGTAATTTATGCGAAAACTAGTGTTTTAAACGTAATATCCAATATCAGCCTGATGTGTCTCGACTACACATTTAGCTAATTATTAAAGATATTAAAAGAGTTTTTTAACACATTACATACCGTTGGAAAGGGGATAGACTAGAGAACTTTTTAAAATAATTCGAAGATCCCGATCGCTTTTAGTTTTTTTTTTTATAGCTATTTAAAGTTGAGTTTTAAGTTCATTTTTTATTTTTCCAAAAACTTTGTGATTTATTAAAAAAAAACTAGATGTAACTGGCAAGTAATTTTAAATTTGATAGAGCCATACAACAGTACATATGTAAATAAAAATGAAATTTGACGACTACACTTAAAACTTTTTTTTAATTTAAGCTTTAATGCTGAGTTTTGGATTTTTTCAAAATAAAAATTAGAAAGTTGTAATAAAAAAACCGGTGTGGCCAAAAATGAGTACTTGAGCCTGAAGCGATAGCAAATGACCTCTTCTTTCGGCCAATTCAATTTGGCAAACGATGCACCAAACACCCTGTATATTAGCGATAAAAAGGTTTGGTTTGTATGATCGAATGTCTTGGTCTGAATAAAAGTCTTGTTTGGAAGTGGACTACTGCAAGACTTTTATTCAAAGGGGGCGTAGCTCATGTAGAGGTTTGATGCTTTGATCAAGCCTCGACAATATTATACTGGCTGACATTCAATCATTTAAATATGGAATGTATTCTAGAAAGACTAGGATGAGAAGCTTAAAAAACAGAGGGCATCAGCCCCATTTAAATAGTCCCCCTCTCGTTTTATTATTAATTTAGAAAATCTCCTACTGTGTGTTGTGGTCGTGGCATCAACCATTATCTCAAAACTTCTAAAGGTCCACATGATGAATCTCCATTATTCCACATTTTCGTTCCAGGTCCCTATTCTCACCTCTTCCACAACGTTCACGAGCAGCACTATGTCTTCCACGCGATCTCCTACGCAGCCAAGATCGGTGCCTACTCCAGCGGAACAGCAGTCTACGGGAACATCTGGCACCTTGCTATCATCGCTGCTATAAGCATTGTTCTGTTGTGACTATGTAAAGTAAAGTAGATTTAAGCTTTATGCCTAAAGCTCCATTTACAAGGTGCAAGTTTATTGCCTATGGCATACCATAAAACTGAAGAGCAATTTACTGGCACCGCCTAAACTAAACAACACGTACAATATTGTTGCTCGATACAGACAAAACTGGTAAGTATAGGTGTAAACAACAAGTATAATAAAATCGCTCGTACAATAAAACCTCATTCAATTCTGGCATGAAAATTTTTATCATTCAAACGTGAGCGAACGAAACAAGACGTTCATTATATTTGAATGAAATATTTGGCAGCGCAAATACAGGTATACTTGAATCAATTGTATTGGGTCGTCAGAAGCCCCAAAATCTGACAATCAGTCTTAACAAGGGGTATCGTATTACCCAGTTAATGGGTTGTGGAGGTCAGATAGGCAGTCGCTCCATGTAAAATAATGGTTTTCAGCTGCATCCGGTTAGACTGGAAGCCGACCCCAACATAGTTGGGAAAAGGCTAGGCAGATTGATTGACTTGAATCAATTGTACAAGGGCGTGCAACTCTGTTTTATAGACGAGGCAAAACTTGCATGCAATAATCGCCTGGCAATTTTATTGCCTTGGTGCACAAGTCGCATGCGATTTAAATGAATGGCAAAACTTGCATTCAATAAATTATTGTATGCCATTTTATGGAAAACACGTGTGCATGTGTGTGGGCGCGCGTGTAAACACGTGTTAATTGCATGTAATTCTTGAATGGCAATAAAATTGAACGTGCTTTCATGCAATTATTGCTCTTGAACGTTCCAGAATCTTGAACCGTGGAAATGGAGCTTTATGTGTCGTGGCTTGGCGATTATTTATCGTTGAACGATTGTCTCTTCTTAATATAATGAGACGACTATTATTAATAATAAGAGTAATGTAGGTAATTATATTAGTAATGTATTACAAACGCACAGTAATTATCCTGGACGATATTAATCGAGCCATGGTATATACGAACAGCTTCATTTAAATATAATAGCCACGATAGTGAACAAGACGACTATCTGTCATCACGGCAGTGGGAACCATGCCTTAGGTTAGGTACAGTCAACGAAAAAATGTTCGATAAATTAATGTTCCGAGCAGTTGATATAAATAACTATTGTTTGTTGTCGACTAGCAGTATTTCGTTGTTTTTATTTACTTTGAAAATATCATACTAATTTGTTTAATTTTAAGAAAAAAATACTAAGTTATTTACTTTGGTATTTTCATACTGTATTTTTTTAAGTACATACTAAAAATGTAAAACTCTGTGATAGTTAAATATGCATTTATGAGATGGTATTAACGGTATCCAGCAAATATATTTTACCAAAAAATCATAGTTACCCATAGAATTACATTTAAATAAATAAAAAATACAACAATTCACTATTTAATACTTTATTGCATCATGTCATAATAAATAAGATAATTGTAACAGTTGTATAAAAAAGAATTGTACATACTTCATATCACAAAATAAACGCATCAATAAATTGGTATCAATAATAGGATATTTAATGTTAAGTAATGAAAATAACTGATTAAATAAAAAAATGCTTTCAGTGTGTATCAACACGACTTATTATTTTTACCTGTGATATTGGCAATCTTGTGGACTACTATTTAGATTGAATATTCGGCTAATTCGAAAATAAGACGAAGCACCTCAATAGTAATAATAGTTCATATTTATTTAATAAAACTTACTAAAATTTCGAAGAAATAAATAGCGTACCTAAGCTCACATTTATACATACAGATTTTAAAAATCTGTTTAACACCGAAGCTAAATACACACTTTCATAGGACAGCGATTTTGACCACTGCAGCATGCATACAACCAACTCTAAACATTAATTAAAAATAAATAATAATGGTGCAATTTTGAAAAGGTATCAAAAAGATATTTTTGAAACAAATTCATTGCATTTGAAAACAATTTCTGCTAAATTGAGCGGAAGCTTAAGAGGCCTGTTACATTTTATCACCTCTCGCTCACACGGGACCGAATTTTTAAGAAAGTTGAATGAAAAATGCTTTTTTGAAAAATGTAATCTATTATATTATATTATCTTGGGTTGCTTAAGTTTCAATTCTGTTGAAGTAAGACGGTCACGCGATCAGATGACTGTAATATTTAAAATTCTTAGGGGGATTATTGATGTTCCTGATCTCCATAATGAAATCTGCAATCTATTTGTCCCAAACAATTATTGTCGTAGCAGAAAACACCGCTTACTGGCTGTTCCAACTTGTCGTACTGTTGCACGCTCCAAGTCACCTATTCCTCGGACATTAGCCGCTGTTAACGCTCTCCTGAACTCAAACACAGATTTTGATGTGTTTGTGACTGAATGGAAGATGATTCTGTCAGAGTGCTTGAATTTTTGTGAGAAGAATGCATGACTGTGTTAAACAAACTATATATTATGTAGTGTAAGTATTTAAATAGTGTAATTGGTTTCGGCCGTTCTATTTAAAATAAATAAATAAATAAATTATTATTGTTGTCTAATATTAATTTAATAGGTAATTAGTTATTAAAAACACTTTTCTATTATTTAACTAATAAAATCAGCTCAAAAACAGATACTTATAATACTTATTGAACTGAGTTTATTAGATAACAAAATAGTAATGTATTTTTAATAGTTACCTATTAAATTAATATTTATTAACAATAATAATAGGTAACATTTTTCAAAAAGCCTATTTTAATTCAACATTCTTAAAAATTCAGTGCCGTTGAGCGAGAGAGGTGGTAAAATGTGACAGGCCTCTTAATCTAAAAACAATGAAACATACTCGAAAGAATATTTCTCATTGGTCACGAGGAATGAGACTTTTCTACCGGTACATTACGTTAGGCTTACACTAGGCCTTGACTGGATTCACCAGTTTTCTTGGACCCCTACTGTGTGCTACTTGTCATCGAGTCTATCCTGAGCTGTATTTTTTGTACGCGACGCCGATGATTATTGCGAGCCCTAAAGCCAGCAGCGCCCATTTCAGCTTCGAACTAGAAACGAAAATTATTTATATTAATATATATTTGCACATTTTAATTTGACAGTGGACTAAATTAAAAAAAAATCAAAATGTTTTATATCGTTATTACACGTTGGACAAAACTTAAGCATGCTCACTTAAGAAAATATTCCTGTGAGAGCGCAGCTAGTGACAAACGAACATTATCGAGTCGTGAGCCGTGCATGCGATTATCGCCTTTGAGTGATCATGCGGAACTGGCCAATAGTACATTTGTTACAACATTTGGAGGCTGGTTGGAGGTTGGTAAATTACTTAGTTTAATTATCAATATTTTATAACAATGAAAATATTGGAAAAAGGGGACACTAAATATTATTTGTTACCCACTGTCAAATAGGATATTAAAATTTCATTTTACTTTACATCTATAAGTAACTAATACAATGTTATATACCAAAACATACATTTATAAATATGTACTTAATTACTAAATAATGATATCTCAACATTACAATATTTAACTGGATATATAACTTTTATTTGCGACAGTAATAGATGCTAAATAATTCTATAAGAAAGATACAATCAAATAATGTTGTTACACCTTTGCGTACCGTCACGTACAGTAGAACAAAACATGAAACAATATTATTATACCTACTCTAAGAAAAACATAATAATTATATCAAATTACGAGCTTTCAGTTGGTGGTGGTGGTGGTGGTTGCTCCCTAGCTCGTGCCCTTCTATCACAAATAAAATCAACATTATAGATCTTCAAGCTCGCACTCCTACAGGATCCGCAGAACTCGAGGAGATACAGAAAGAAATCAGTATGAAAAAGTACTAGGTATTTATACCTGGTAACAGATTAAGTGCTGATACTAGGTTAAGTTAACTAAACTGGTATACCTACCACTGGTATACCAATCGGTGGTATACCTACCACTGGTATACCAATCGGTGGTATACCAGTGTATACCAGGTTAGTTTGTGTAGAGCGAGAGTTTATAATGAGAAGCAGTGGCTAACTAGGATTCTCGATGGTCGATTTTGTTGTTATTTTAATAGATAAAATAGTTTTATACCTACTCATTATCAGTTTTAGTGCCAGATTAAATCTGTCTTCAGATTTATAAATTCGGGTGTAAGTAACAAAATAAATAGTTGTTTTCTTGAAGAAGGCAGCTTTTAGAATATTTCTTTCACTTGACTTCGAAAAGTCAAGTTTTAGGAAATGTTACTACTGCGCTAAAAAGTAGTGCTTTTGCAAATAAGCGCATATAATATGCAACTCGATGACGATTACGTGATAAAAGGCACTTTTTGACGTTCAAAAGTGCCTTTTATGTGCCTATTTTAAATTAAACAATTTGACTTTGATGTAGTTTAGAGTTTTGCTTGAGAAAGGAGTTTGCGAGCGTGAAGAAATATACACACAATAAACTGCCCTAAATATCTACTCTAAGTAAACTAACTAAAATTGTATCTATAAATAAAATGAAATATATTGAGAACCTTCCTTCATCACATGGCCGACCTCGTGGTCTTGAAAAAAGGAACGAAGATTAATGTTTAGAATAAATGAAGAATACGAATCCATTTTTAGAATATTCAGGGGTTCAAAACTAATCATTTTAGCCCAAAGATTCTTTACCAAGACGCCACTATTTTTAGGTATTCCCAATCTACGTTTTAAACTTTAAAAAATCACAATATATGATGTAGGTATGTCTAAATGCGGCACATGTTAATATTTCTTGTGCCCTCTGTCCCTTGCTTTTAAGAATTAACATTCCTACTACACACTGAGGTATAAATATTAAAATAAAAAAATTGTACTTTTCTTCCAAATAAGGGCGAAAATACACATGCCTATAGCTGGTACAAAAACTATGCAAGTAGCTGGCATGCTATTGTGATATTGACCAATCAGAAGTTGTTATGGCACACCGGCACACGTGTGCCAGCTACGCATGTGTATTTTCGCCTTAAGTAGACAACTAAACTATGTTGGGGTCGGCTTCCAATCCAACCGGATGCAGCTCTGAATACCAGTATTTTATGGAGCGACTGCCTGTCAGGGGCTATGACGTGAAAAAAGATCTTGGATCCTTTGAGCAAAAAGGATGGTGCTATAGGTCGTATATAGCTCCATCTCTCTCCATCTCTCCAACTTCTGCCCTGCTATAAGAGCTCATAGTAAGTCCCCTGACCTCCACAACCCAGTAACTGGGTAATACGATATCCCTTGGTAAGACTGGTTATCAGTCTTTCGGGCTTCTGACGGCCCGTAACGACTGTCAAAGATCCACGAATGACAGCCGGGACCAACGGCTTAACGTGCTCTCCGAGGCACCGAGGAGGCTCGGTATGTAAAGATGGTCACCCATCCACGGACCAACCGCGGCAAGCGTAGCTTAACCTGATGGATCGACCCGTGCGGCTGTTATTACTTAGCCACGAGCTCCTAAATAAAGTAGACAAGTAAAAAAAATAATACCTAGGTCTTTCGCGCGGCACTACAATTTTTTGGATTCTTCGCTCTGCTTTAGGCGAGGTCGGCGCTTTATAAATAGATTTTTTTGACGACCTTGCGCTGTTACAAAATAAAATATTAATAAAAAAAAAGAAATCACATTGACATATTTACTACAAGTTTACACAGCAATTTTTTTATTTTGTAACTACTAAAATTAATAAGCAATTTAAGCCCTCGTATTTATAATTATATTTTCTACTTACATCAAAAAATACTCAAAGTTCGAAACTTTTTTAAACTAATCAAGTTTTTTGCTATAAATACTTCATTTACAACACATGAGTGCAATAAAGTATTTGAATTTGAACAAGCAGAACTCCAAGCGATGTTTTCCGACATCGCATCAACATCAACATTCCTGCTGTACTTTAGATAAATTAATACGACATACATCTTGGAAGCATGTTAGTAATAATTTTCTTTGCAAACTTAAATGTACACAAGCAAAAGCAGCTGTTTTCATTTTAAATTTCTAAGTAAATAGCCGTGTCCAGACCGACCGAGCACGGCTCGCGATGCAGCCTCGCGAGCCAATGCTTCGAACGCTGTGGACGTGGCTCAGGCTGCCTCGGGCGCACGTTGCCTAGGCCGAGCGCCGCTCGGCCGCGAGCCATACGCCCGAAGCAGCCCGAGCCACATCCATACCGGCCGAGGCATTGGCTCGCGAGGCTGCGTCGCGAGCCAATGCTTCGGGCGCTGTGGACGTGGCTCGGGCGCACGTTGCCTAGGCCGAGCGCCGCTCGACCGCGAGCCATACGCCCGAAGCAGCCCGAGCCACATCCATACCGGCCGAGGCATTGGCTCGCGAGGCTGCCTCGCGAGTCGTTCTCGGTCGGGCTGGACGCGGCCCTGGCCTGGACCTTAGTTTGTAAACTTTCTAAACACCTGATTGACTTTCCATCGAGTTTTAGCCACGGCTTCTCATCGGTTTCGCAACTCGCGGTGGCAAAAGTTGGACAGCTATCCAAATCACTAAGCGACAACACAGAAAAAAAATCTTTTCATCCATAGCTCGACTACGAATAAAATTGGAGGGACGGTAACTATGTCCCAATTTAATGGCCATTCTTGAAGAGTTGTGTGGCGAAAGAATTGTTTCTGCAGTTACAAACCCGTTTAGTCAGGCAGGATGATTACGCCAGGGCCACTACGACAAAACAACCAAAAATAGGATATTCATTAGTTTTAAATTTCGTTATTTGACACAAGATCTGATTGACGGAAAAGCACCTTGAATTTGAAACGCAACGATATTTCTACATCTGGATTACGTAGTAAATCAGGGCCCTAACGTAATTTTTGGAACAAGTGCAAGCGCAATTGGCTTGGATTACATAACGGGAGTCATTGTACTCATCATTATGAACAACTTTCACTATGGGACCAAACCTGAAATCGCGAATAAACAGCTGTTCCCATTTATGTTCGCATAACTCGTTTTTTTTCGTTTTTTCAGGTTTGGTCCCATAGTAAGTAGTTGTTCATAATGACGAGTACAATAACCCCTTAAGAGGTGGTGCGTTATTTAAGTTACAACTTGTATAAGTCTGAAATCGCCAACCCTCAAAACGGGTTGGCAAGTGTGGTGATCAAAGCTCGTGCTTTCTCTGTATGAGCATATAATACATACCTTGAGACCTTTGGCCTGTAGGGGGTACAATAATAGGCTGGTATTATTATTATTATTATACGAATGCATTACAGTAAAGTATACTAAGGCCCGCATTAAAAACGTTGACTTGGGTTTCGTTTTGACAAGGGCTGATCTCGCTCTAACAATGTCAGTTAATTTTTTTTGAAAATGTATGAAATTAAGGCGTGCCGCTCACTGGTAAGTCGTGTCGAGGAAGCGGGGGCGCGACATCGCGGCACGGTCTAGTATTATATGAGCACACTGCCATTTATTCCTAAAGAAAACGTAGATGCGGCGCGCCGCTTGTGAGCCCGCGCCTTGACGCCGCCTCGACCCTAGTTTGTGTGAGCGACGCGCCTTAGATTCTAAGGCTAGGTTATTAATATGACCCTTAATTTACAGTTTAATATTTCCGACAATTCAAGTCTTCTAACACTCACGGGGATAAATAATGTTTAGACAGATTGATTTAAATAAATTTCTATCAGATATTGGTGTTATAAATTAGCAGTGCGCCCCGCGGTTTCACCCGCATAAGTCTCGATCCCGTGGGAACATCATAACCCCATGTGTTAATCCAGGTTATAAACTATCTGTGTGCCAAATTTCATCTAAATCCGTTCAGCCAATTGCGTGATTGAGTAACAAACATCCAAACATACAAAGTTTCACATTTAAGTATAATATTAACCCTTTTCTTGACAATGTATCTCGTGAGATACAGTCAACTTTAAAAATTAATAGTTTTGAAAATATTGTGAGTGAAACGAAACATCACTCGTCAATTTATTTTATGCATATTTCAGAATGAATTTTTGTTTATCATGATAATCTTGTTGGTATCGCTGTTTTTTTTTAAATTAGAAAAGTTTAGCTGTTACGACACGATCCACGCAAAGAGGTAAGAATATTTTTTTTTTACTAATTTCTCTGGGTGTGTTGCTTGTTTTTAGACACCTAAGAAAGTAAACAATAGTTTCAAGTGTGGTAATCAAACCAAATGTTTAGTATTTTGTAAGAAACTCATCGTGTTTGTGCATGTATCTCAAGGTGCACACTGCCAAGTTGTTACAGAATTACTTGTTCCATGTTATGTATCTCATGGTGCACATTGCCACATTTAGGGAATATCATGAACTAGTTTTTGTATATGTCTCCGCTTGCTGTATTTCAGTTATTTCAGTATAAAAGTAATTTAATCTAAGTACCTGTGTCCTTGCTTTTTGTTCGAATGGTTTTCCCTTAGTAATATTAGTGTGGATGTTAGAAATGACCGGTTTCTTATGTCACAGGGGAGATTATATTAGTTCTGTGCTTATGTTTGGTGTGGGTGGTCAATGCTTCATTTCTTTGCAGAATACCTTGCAATCAATGACGAAGAGTGGGTACCAAGCGAAAAAAATTCTAGCTTTAGTCCCCAAATCCGGCCGAAAATCAGATTTAGATGAGACTTCAGATTCCGATACTGAAATACATCCCGTCTCCGAAGCAAGGTTGGACAGTCTTTCATCGTCCAATCCGCCTTCTTTGCCGTTGTCGTTTGACAATCTTAATTTATTATCCGATAAAGAAATAACTCCCATTCAAGCAGCAGTAACCGAGTCCCCATTTTTACCGCCGCCGATTATTCAACAGCCATCACCAATAATTGTTACACTACAGCGATCGACGTCAAAATTTGAATAGTAAAGTGGCTTGGTAATAAAGGCGTGACCTCTGCAAGCAGCTACTTGTATGTTGAGGCACATCCAGTGTCAACTATCCAACGCTACCGCAAACAAACAAAGAAGAAGTGTGCAGTGCCCTGTGCTGAAATAATCAAGCATTACAACTCGCAAATGGGTGGCGTAGACCTAGCGGACATGCTCACCGCCTACTTTAAAATAAACTTGAAAGGTCACCGTTCTTATTTGCCCTTAATTTCACAATGAATGCTGGACATGTGTGTCAGTGACTGGTTGCTCTATCGCAGGCACATAAGATTTGAATAATACATGCCTCTAAAAAAAAATTCGTTACCAGTGTTGGTACAAAGTGTACTGATGCACAAAAAGGAGACTGTATTAGATGAATTAGACGTGGCAAGGCCCTCTCCAGCTAAAACAATTAAAGCCCCTGTTATGCCAAGAAGCAGACCTTGTGTGATATGACCAGATTGGACATTCTCCAATATTCAGTACCAATGGGAGGTGCAAGTCATGCATAAAAGGACAATCCCCTGCTATGTGTTCTTACCCAATAGGAACTGCTTTTTAATTTTTCACACCGGAAATTAACTAAGGTTAAATTGTAAAGGCTTTTAATGTTTGTGTTTTATTTTTATCGGTAAATCTGATTAAAATTTTATTTAAAGTTATACTTATGTTGAGTTTTATTTTATTTGAGCATTGTATCCTCTCAGATACATTGACTCATGTGAACAAAAGTACAGATACTTGGCAATGTATCTCATGAGATACATTGAATATCTCCAAAAGTAGACACCCTGTATTTTTTTTTCTATTTTACCAAATCATCAATACTTGTCCTCAAAACAAAATAAAGAAAAAAAAACTTTAATACTTTTTTTTTGTTTTTGCCAAGAAAAGGGTTAAGTAGGCTATCTCAAATCAACAACAAAAAATAAAATAAATAACCTGCTGGCGTCACAAGGGATGCATTCTTGGTGGTACTTTGAACTGTAGAGATTGCAAAAAAAAAAGTTAAAAATACGACTAAGTACCATACTCTTCTTATACAAGGCAAGAGGCATTAAATTAAACCACATATACTATAGATGCATAGTTTTAACTCGGAACTATTAAAAAAAATTTAGAAGAAAAATAAGAAAAAACTTTTTTCGAACAAAAAAATAACCTAATGATCTAATTATAATGTAAACGTCCTTTGTAGACATTTCCACTGACGTGCGTAACAAAACGGCAACGTTGCGTCAAAAATTCTGCTGTTTTAAGGTGTATGACCCTAGATAACTATGCGTAGGTACCTACGCATAGTTATCTAGGGTGGGTGTTTTTCTATCTATAATATGTATGTATTTACAAAAAAAAAAAAAAAAAAATGTATATAAGTAGTTTATCAGCCATCTCGTTACCATAACACAAGCATTAGGTTGCTTAGCTTGGGGCTAGATGGCGTTGTGTGATATGTCCAAACATATTTATTTATTTATTTATTTTTTATTTATTTATACACCTTTAAACGACAGAATGTTCAACAACATACTTAGTCAGCTGTTAGGGCAGATACGTCGTGTTTCAACAAAGAAAAAACTAAAAAATAATCCTGTGACTAAACTATTGCTGCTATTTACCTGATTTTTAGTAAAGAGGCTCAAAATGATACAAAGTATATGTAGTTTAATTTAATGCTTCTCGCTCATATCAACCTTGTATATGTTTGGCGAACTATAATATACCTAGTGAAGACAATCTACGGCTACAAAACTTGAATTTAGAATAGATGAATAACATGTCTTGGAATTGAAAACCCAATGTCATACGTGGCAGTGTTTAAATTCCATTGCAACCTTTGATTTAGGACCTTTTATCAATCTTCTATATAAAAAGTAATATAAGTTCAAAAACGACCGACCGTTTTTCCGACTACGGAAAAATCACGCTCTAAAAAGTATGAAACAAGAAAATATTCTCCTCTGTAATTTGAAAAAGACTACTATATGTACCTATCTTCTTTCTTATATCTATGATAGGTATTAATATAGACTATAGGTATTTACTCTTAAAAAAATACATAAGTAATTGTCAATTATTTTCTAAGAATAAATTCCAAAATAACTGTCAAAAAAAGTAAGTTCAAAGACTAAAACCCGACAAATCACACCCTAAAAAGTATGAAACAAGAAAATATTCTCATCTGAAATTTGAAAAAAACAGACAAATTAAAAATCCGGAGTCACACGTAATCTGTTCGATTCATGCCTTGATGACATGACGTGTGACTCCGGATTTTGAATTTGTCCGTCTTTTTCAAATTTCAGATGAGAATATTTTCTTGTTTTATGCTTCCTGGTCGACAAGAAACTCACTAGTAGCGTTGTAGAAATCAGTAGTGTGTCGACACGGGTAGCGTACCTTGTACTAAAACTCACTGACAGGTACTGCCTGAAAGTGATACAGGTATATGCGCCGACTTCGACATGCTCTGACGAGACAGCTGAGGCCATGTACGAGGATATTGCCAAGGCAATGCACAGTATGACAAAGGCCCACTACAACGTTGTTATGGGGGACTTCAATGCCAAAGTGGGAGTACAAGAACGCGGCGAATCGAAAGTCGGACCGTTCGGCTTGGGGCGCAGAAATCACAGGAGGCAAATGTTGGTCAACTTTTTGGAGTCGCAGGGGCTCTTCTTGATGAATTCGTTTTTTGAAAAGAAACCCCAAAGGAAGTGGACCTGGCAGAGTCCCGATAACGTGACTAGGAACGAGATAGATTTTATCATGACGGATAAATGTCACATATTTAGAGATGTCTCGGTGATCAGCAGGTTTAATACCGGAAGCGATCACAGGCTTGTCCGAGGCACTCTAAATATCAATTTTCGAGCTGAAAGAATCCGCATGATGAGGTCTACTCTCCGACCTATGCAGCTCCAGGCCGCTTTAGGATCTGAAAAGTTCCAATTGGAACTACAAAATCGATTCGCCCTACTGGAAACCACAGGCACTGTTGACGAGAAAGCCGACGAGGTGGTCAAAGCACTTCGCGACATGTCCCGCAGACTTTTCCCGTCGCAGCGAAAAAGTAAGGTGTCCAAACTTTCCTCGGAGACTCTCGGACTTATGAGGGAAAGACGAGAGTTGCCATCCACGCAGCTGTCTTCGTCAGATAAGAGGGCCTTAAACCTAAAAATTAGAAAGATGATGCGACACGACCTTCGGTGGTCGCGATTGAGCAGAACCGAGGGTCGAAAGTGTTCGCTCAATAATTAGGGAGGTCCCATCTGACGAAACTAAGAACTGCGGATGGCAGAATCGAGACTACAAAGTCCGAGATAAAAAAATAAATAAATAATAAATTTATTGCACAAACAAAAATCACATTGCACTGCATGCATTCCATGCATACTCGAGGAAGTCGAGGATTTCTACGGACACTTATACTCAACGCGGACGGTGAAACCAGCGGAACATAGTACAGATGACGACCGAGCCGAATTAACGCGCCACTACACGGAAGACATCCCGGACCTGTGCGAGATTAGGGCGGCTCTCGAACAGCTAAAGAACAACAAGGCACCTGGTGATGACGGAATAACGACAGAGCTCCTTAAAGCAGGCGGGGATCCAGTCCTAAGAGAACTAGTGAGTCTCTTCAACTCCGTCATCCAAGAGGGAATAACGCCCGAGGCGTGGACCAGAGGTGCGATGGTTCTGTTCTTCAAAAAAGGTGACAAAACCTTGCTGAAAAACTATAGGCCCATCTCACTTCTAAGCCACGTCTACAAGCTGTTCTCGAGGGTCGTCACGAACCGTCTCGCCAAAAGACTTGACGAGTTCCAGCCACCAGAACAAGCCGGTTTTCGAAAAGGCTTCAGTACCGTAGACCACATCCATACTGTTCGGCAAATTGTACAGAAGACCGAGGAGTACAACCAGCCGCCGTGTATGGCATTTGTGGACTACGAGAAAGCCTTCGACTCCATCGAAATATGGGCAGTTCTGGAATCTCTGCAACGATGTCGAATTGACTGGCGCTACATTAAGTGTTGAGGTGTCTGTATGACGCTACCACGATGACTGTCCAGATCCAAGATCAGAAAACCAGCCCCATCCAACTGCTCAGAGGGGTGAGACAGGGGGATGTGATATGTGTGTGGATGTGTGTGTGTGTGTGTGTGTGTGTGTGTGTGTGTGTGTGGTATGAAGATACTGAGGCACTATTGAAACTTTGCAACACATAAATCACTCGGTTTATCAACACACTCACTCACAAAACACACGCTAACCCACCCTCATCCCCGTTTACATATGATTACTTTTATTGAATTTCCACTTAAACATTTACATACATACATACGCGCACACACACACACACACACACACACACACACACACACACACACACACTCACACACATTTAATTAGTTAGTCTTTTATTTTATTTTGTACCTTGCTGTGAAAGAGCGGAGTCTCCTAATACAGGCATTGTTTGCTTACAAGGAGGCTCCAATCACTAATTGTGTTTTTTATTTATTATGGTTACGAAATAAATAATTTTTATTTTTTTTTTTATTTTTTTTTTTTTTATATCCCCAAAACTGTTCACCAATGCGTTGGAGGACGTCTTCAAGACGCTGGACTGGACTGGACAGGGTATTAACATGAACGGCGAGAACATCTCACACCTTCGCTTTGCCGATGAAATCGTCATTTTGACAGAGACGCTGGAACAGTTAGATCAGATGCTGCACAGCCTAAATGGAGCCTCTCGGCGGGTTGCCCTCGGCATGAATTTAGACAAGACGAAAGTAATGTACAATTCACACGTCTTGCCGAGTCCAATCCACATCGAAGGGTCGCTTCTTGAAGTTGTGAAGGAGTATGTCTACCTATGGCAAGTCATCCAGCTTGGTAGACACAACATTGAGAGAGAAGCCGACAGAAGGATCCAGTTGGGTTGGGCAGCGTTTGGAAAACTTCGTCAAGTCTTATCGTCACCTATCCCGCAATGTTTGAAGACTAAGGTTTTTAATCAGTGCGTCCTGCCCGTTATAACATACGGTGCTGAAACGTGGACACTGACGGTCGGGCTGGTCCACAAATTCAAAGTTGCTCAGCGCGCTATGGAGCGGGCTATGCTCGGAGTTTCTTTGAAGTATAAAATCAGGAATGAAGTTATCCGGAAAAGAGCCGGAGTAACCGACATAGCTTTCAAAGTAAGCAAACTGAAGTGGCAGTGGGCTGGCCATGTTTGTCGAAGGACCGATGGCCGGTGGAGCAGACAAGTCCTGGAGTGGAGACCGCGTATCGGTAAGCGTAGTGTGGGACGCCCCCCAGCTAGATGGACCGACGACCTGAAGAAAGTGGCTGGGACAGACTGGATGCGGAAGGCGGAGGACAGGGTGTTGTGGCGCAACCTTGGAGAGGCCTATGTCCAGCAGTGGACTGCAATTGGCTGAGTTGATTGATTGATTGATATGGTATCCAACACGGCAACATTAAAAAAAAAATTTTTTTTGGTCATGACTATGTCCACTAGAGGGCGCCATATTCAATTTAATGTGACGTCACATAGCTTATAACCAGTGGACGATTAAGACTTCCAAAGATAAGTACCTCATTTGTCAAAATATGACAAGTACTTTAGAAGTATGAGGGAACAGATGAACAAACATAAGTACATACATACATAATACATACCGATCAAATCATAACCCTCCTTTTTACTTCGCCATAGTCGGGTTACAAAAATGAATCCCTATTTCCCTTGGTCACGCCATAACTTGAGAAAAACTTGACCGATTAGATTTTTTTTTTTTTGTATTATTCTCTTCTTTACTGGGGTGGTTTAAATGAAAAAAAAAGAAGAAATTTAAATTTTGTCAGTAAAAGGTCTGGCGGGTCAGTTAGTTTGTTATAAAAAGGTCCTAAATAAAGTATGGTCACACAAATATCAACTTAGACTACATAACACTAAAGAAGATAGTTGAGTGGTAATGAATGTGAATTATCCAAGATTCTAAATTCAAGTATAGAGAGGAATACTTTAGTCTAAACATCTGAAACGATGTTCGGTATGGATTTGTTCAGATTAAGGGGATACATCGATATATTTTGTGTTTTTAACTTTCCTATAAAACCAAATAAATTATGGTTAAATCATTTGGTTTTTCCATGTGTTATTTGACTATATTTTCTACTGCTATACTAAAACCGAAACATGATTACATCCTTGAAATTTTTTCGATAGAAAATTCCAAAGTAGCACCGTCTATTTTCTGTTTTATACGATTTTTATACGTCAGTTCCTTCCTTATTGTGCAGTAAAATTTGCTTTAAATTGAAGGTATTTAAATACATTAAGAACTTGCTAAGCTAAAAATTTATTTAAGTATAAATCTACATTTAAACGGCGCGCGTTTAGTTTCGGTGCGCGTGAGTCTTCTATCTCGCGCGTCAAACTAGACAGCCATAACTCCATTTCACTTACGAGCTAATCCACATATCGATGTATTCTCTTAAAGTTGGTTGTAGGTATAGATGAAGGTCTTATAGAGACAAAACTTATTTGAGAAAGCGTAGTGCGCAGATTTGGGCGGGCCGCATTGCAAAAATCCTCCTCCATTACTATGGTACATTTTGTACACAAAGCAGCAGGAAGTCACTACAAATTGTCAAATTTTCTCATTCGATTTTGAACTTCACCATCAACATTTTAAGGTCTAAAATCATTCGGAGAAAAACAGTTTGGTATAACCACTGTTGTCTGTACTTACATAATAAGAATAGCTTAACTAATTACAGTATACCATTCTAAATGGTAATTAAATAAAGAATTTAATATAGGTAAGTAAATATGTCGCAGATAGATTGTAGAATCCGCTGGTTTACAAAACCGCTAGTTGTTTTACAACAGCGTAGCGAAATGTCGCGTTAGTGTATATAATGATATAAAACAGCTGGATTGTCATTGCATTACGTTTTACAATACTGCTACCCATGTTTAGACGTATTGCAGAATGGCTTATCTGCAGTCACAATAAACGTTTTAAAATCTACAATCTGACGTTTCATTTCAAGCTGTTTTACATAACTAATCGTTACCCCGCTGCAATGATAAACGCAAAACGTTTATACAATCCTGCATGTTAAAGTTTAGTAATTATTTAAAACCGCTAAACGTCATTCAGTTGTTTTACATAACGGAGCTGTTTTGTAAAACAGCTGATTCTACAATCCATCTGCGATCTTGACTAGATTGTCAAGATGATGAGCATTTATCTATCACTAAATACATCGGTGCTAACGATTTCATACCACGTCATGTTTGATAATCCACTACTAAAATAACTTGTTATTTTACCTGCGTTATAAATAGTATTTGGACACTGTGGCAATGATAATACATACAAATATACACCTTATAATATAAACGATAAGATTTAAAATAACTTAGGAACTAGATTTTTTTGATGTCCTTGCTAAGCTAAAAATGAGGTAAACACAACGTGTCTATTAAAATAAAATACAAACAAACTGTCACCTTGATTTCCATACTCTGGCTTTCATTTTACAACTGCAAACAATTTACATAACTTTTTTATAATTAGTACTTAGTCATTATACGTTTAATTTTTATTACTTTCAGTTCAATTTAGGTTTTACAATATTTTTTACAATATTTTGTTGCTTGTGTTGTGTTATGTTGTGAATCTATGAAGAACCAAAAGAATTTCGAGATCATTTTATGATATTCTTTTTGGGGCCATAATTCTTTTTAGGGTTCCGTCCCGAACAGTTCCAAAAAGGAACCCTATTATGTACTAAGCGTCCGCTGTGTGTCCGTCCCACTGTCTATCAGCGAGCTGTATCTCATGAACAGTAAAAACAAAACACATCATCATCTCATTTCTGTAAAAACTTTTACACGTCAATCATATTTTTTTAAAACTAGATGAGGTCGGCGTTTCCTATCTGAATACTCTTAAGGAATACGGAAAGGCCGAAAACTCAGAGGTCACAGACTCTTTTAAAATCCAGACATAATCTTGGTCAGATCATGTGAAGACCATGTAGATTAGTGTCTGAAATGGTCTTTTGAGGAAAGAACCACACAAATTGAGTGGACCTGTCCAATCAGTGCACGCATTTGTCAGTACCTAATCGAGCATCTAGACACCTATAGACAGTTGAAATATTCACAGATCGTATATTTTTATTGCCGCTTTTATTTTTATTATTTTTTGTAATCAAGAAAAAATAACATAAAGTTAAAAATGTAATGGGATCCCCATACAAAAACGTGTTTATAAACTAAAGTTTTTTTTTTTTTTTAATTATGTAAGTAGTGTTAAGTACGGTGGAACCTACGGAACGGAACCCTTCGTGTGCGAGTCAGACTCGCAATTGGCCGGTTTTTTTTTTCTTAAAATATGTACTTACCAGCCCTGTCCCGGAGCTAGGACTCCAACTTTATATTTATTCATCATAGCTCTGAAATAGAAAAAAAACTTTTACATTCTACAATTTGGCAATAATATGTATAATACGCAAAAAAAGTAAAAAAAAAACAGACCGCTAAGGTTTTAAAAGGTTTATAATAAAAATCTTGAATTCATTTATTTGAAAATGTGAAAAGGAGAGTAAATACGGGAAATAACGTGAATGGTGCTATAGGTACATTCGATTGTGTACAACCAGTTGATGTCCAAAAAGGTTCGACTGGCTGTTCACAACGGTGTGCTGGTGCCTCTTTTTTTTTTTTTTTTTTTTTGTGTGTGGGAAATCATCAAATGACTTCTACCTCTCTGGGCGGAGCGGGAGGGCGTGTCAGACTTTAACTGACTAAAACCCGCCCGTGTTCCTTCAGTTGCCTGTGCCAGGGCCACGGTATCTCTTTTGAACTACCCGCGCCCCGGCGGCTTCGGCCCTATTGGACCCCGTCACTGCTGACATCTCTTTGAGGCGCGCGTGGAACATGACGCGCCGTCGACCCGGACCTAGTCCTTACCGGACGGCGAGCTACCCATTACTCGTCGTCCGCAAGCCCACGCCTACGGTGGCTGGGAATCGCCAATAGATTCCCGCCGCCCAGGGCGTCTCCTGCGACGACTAGGGGCGCGAGGCCGCGACTATTGCCTCTCCCTCACGCGTTCCGCCTCCTCCTTCTCGAGCATTACTGCTTCGCAGAAGGAGGTGACGGCCTCCCATGCACTCTCGCTCCGCTCCATGGCCTGGACCAAGTCTGGACGCGAGAGATCGCCGCCGCCGATCGCCTCCGCGAGAACACGGCGGTGCCTTGCCCAAGCCGGGCAGACCTCCACTGTATGCTCCACCGTGTCCATCCACACAATGGTGACACCCGGGCGTTTCCTCCCGCCTTATCCGAAACAGGAACCTCCCGAAACAACCGTGTCCGGTGAGGACCTGCGTCAGGTGGAAGGTGAGGACGCCGTGGCGCCTCTCCAACCACTCCTCAAAGAGGGGACTTATCGCCGCAATTGTGGCGTGCCCAGCGCTGGGTTGCGACAATTGCACTCTCCATATCGCCATGAGATCCCGCCGGAGCTCTGTCCGCTGTACCGTGATTTCTCGCGGCAGCGGATTTACGCCCCGGCGTTTCGCCTCCTCGCGCCACTCCACACATGCGCGAGGACTTTTGCCTCCAGATCCCATGGCTGTAATCCGGCAAGGAGGCTCGCCGCCTCACCGGAGACCGTGCGATATCCCCGGACTAGCCGGATGGCCATGATCCTCTGGGACGCGTTCAACCGGCGGGCTGGTCCCAGCCTCAGGGAACGCGCCCACACCGGTGCCCCGTAAAGGGCCATGGACCGCACGACCCCCGCGTAAAGCCTCCGGCAGGAGGCGTTTGGACCCCCAGATTGGGCAGAAGCCGCTTCAAGGCAGCCCCGGCCCGCTCCAGTCTGGGAGCCAAACGACAGAAGTGCTCCACGAAGTTCCACCGGCTGTCGACGACGAGTCCCAGGTACTTCATCGTCGACTCGACTCCAATGTGACCCCTCCTACCGTTGTTTGGGAACCCGACGGTGGCGCGTTCCGAAGACCATGAAAACACATGACCTCGGACTTGTGCAGGGCCACCTCGAGTCTCAACTGCCGGTTCCTCTCTACGATTGTCGCAACCCCGCGTGTCGCTAGTTCGGCCGCCGCCTGGTGCGACCTCCCCTGCGCCAGGACCAGCGTGTCATCAGCATAACATACCACGCTGACGCCGCTAGGGAGGTCGGCGCGCAGCACCCAGTCGTACCCGATGTCCCACAGATGTGGCCCCATCAGGACCGATCCCTGTGGGACACCGCACGACATCTCTCGCTGGTTCTACTCTCCCTGATGACCGGGGTAGATAACGGCCCTGTCCGTCAAATAGGCCTCGACCACTCGACAGAGGTAGGTTGGCATCCGGTGATACCGGAGTGCCCCCCTGATGCAACTCCAGGGCAGGGTATTGAAGGCGTTGGCGATGTCTAGAGACACAGCCAAGACGACCCCACCCTGGGTGACTATAATTATGTCTTTGTCTTTTCTGAAGAAAGGTCAGGTGCGTAGTACTCGCAACCGGCGTGCGTGTATGACTAGATGTATGAACGTAAACGAGGCAAAAGGAGTATGTAAGGACCGTACCAGGTGGCGTTCTGTAGTTTCTGTCTACCCCCATGGGAAGAAGGCGAGAATTTATGTATGTATGTATCTTGAATTCATTCATTAATTCACTGACGGACAATGCACAGCTTAAACCGCTGGGTCTAGAAGCATTAAATTTTATAGAAGAGTTCCTTATTAATAATAATAATAATTATTCTTTATTTCAGATAACCAAGATCCAAAGTGTTAGTAATTACAATAATGACTTAAGACTATTGTTAGTAAAGTGACACAATATTGGTGATTTTTATTTATTGATCACCGTCCTTATCATTTTCTTAAAAACTGGAGAGGTAATATCCTCCCCTATTATTTTGAGGATGCTGTTGCTAGTTCCTCGTACTCTGCTTAATAGAGATGCAGTTTTTTTGCGAATCACCTCATGAAAACCATCGGTTCGATTCTGCACAAACATCTCTGAAGCACTACAAAAGCGAGGCCTTCGCAACATCATCCTAAAAATATTATTATACTGGACGCGCAGCGCGTCCATCGCTCTTTTGGCATACGCGACCCACAGGCTTCCCGTGTAGAAACTTTGGCAGTATGCCTTAAAAAGGGTGATTTTGACATCTACACTACATCGGGAGAACCTGCGTGCCAGCATATTACCTCGGACCGATAGCGCCCTGCGCTCCCTTTCAATGTCTACATTGTCCTTAAGGTCGGCGGTGAGAAAGTGCCCGAGGTACTTGAAAGAATTTACCTTATTTAATTTCGAACCACTGAACATAATGTCAGGTATAATTTCAGGGCATTTACCGCCGGCCCTAAAGACCATGTATTTACATTTCATCACATTATATAACAGTCCGTGTCTAACCGCATAAATCTCACAGCGCTTCAGTAGCTCTCCTATAGACCGTACAGTAGGGCCCAACAGCACCATATCGTCTGCATAGCTTATGTTATTTACACTAACACCGCCCACCCAGCATCCGACATGCATGCTGCTGACCTCCACTAGTAAGTCATTAACATACAGGTTGAAGAGCCGTGGGGATGTCAACCCCGCCTGTCTCACACCGCACTCCAACCTGTATGAGTTTGAGAGTGTATTGGACCATTTGACATGGTTTAATTGGTTAGCATACCAGTACTTCAGGATGTCTACCACTTCCGTCGGTACGTTCCTGTCCCTCAGCTTTCTCCAAAGCATATCATACGACACAAGGTCAAATGCTTTGGAGAGGTCAAGGAAACAGGCGTAAACCGGCGTTTTCCTATCTGTGTAATATTGAACAGTGTACTTAAGACTGAGGATGGCACTCTCTGTTGACAATCTGCGTTGGAAACCGAATTGTGAATCGCACAGGGTAATACAACTCTCCAAGTAAGTATCGAGTACACTGTCCAACACCTTCGCAGCCGTGGTCGCCAGAGATATAGGTCGGTAGTTTCCCCTGTCCGCGATGTCTCCCGTCCTGTTCTTAATTATAGGTACTACGATTGTTTTCATCATATCAGATGGTAAATTATGTATCGAAGATTAAGTATCGAAAGTGAGCATTAAGGAAGAATTTTGGAAAATTCATTCATTCATTAAAGGCGTTAATAGGGAATGAAAGTTTGTTTGGAAGTTGGTTATTTTTGTCGATAAGTAATCCTACCGGGCGCAAGGTTAATAAATTAGAAAATTACGAAAAATAATTACATTGCATCTGCACTGTGGCCTACATCATTAAATGCTATTGTGGCATCTTGTCCTGCTGCCTCCAGTAAAGTTTCTTCACCACCAGGATGCTGGAAAGAAACAAAAGGGAAATATTTAGATAATTGCTCCTCTAAAAACTTACTGATCTTCAAATGATGTTCGCATTTTTTAAATAATTTTATATTATTTTCTTTAAGCCTCGAATACACTAGGGGACAAATGGAGCGACATGTTGCGGAACATGGCGCTCAACCACTATGTGGAATGTCACGAGACATATGTCACGGACCATTTTGCAGGTCACACTAGTCACTATGTCACCCGAGGAGGTTGTGGCGATTAGTGCTGCATATAAAAAGACACATCACAAAGCCGTCAACTACGCATACTGTACATCTAACTAAGTAGCTTTGCGCAAACATTATTACTGGGATACTACCTTTATTTTAGGTAGGTATAAAAAAAAGTTATGTTTTTATTGTGCACAATGTAACGCGATTTCAGGCATTATAAATATACAGTATATTGTGTCTTGCCCAATATTGCAACCTCAGGACTCTGGTCATAATGTTCTGCCAATTGCCATAGTTTATAAGATTATTGGTAGACAATAATTTATTTCTCTTTGTGTATATTTTTTACTTTTTGTTTTAAAGACGGTCAGATTGGTCACCGATGTTCCTTCGTTTGTTAGTATTAGATAAATGTTTCACTTAATACCCTCATTTTTATTTTAGTTGTTGTTTCATTTTAACTATGATTATAAGTTGGTTTTAGTTATCTAAATTATATGGTCGATGATTTTGGTGCACAGTAAAACTCTAATGAGTTTATGTTTGCGCCAACATAAAGATGTATAAGATGTAAGTGTACTACTGAATAAATAAATAAATAAATAAAAAATAAATATAATGAGTGATTGACAAGCCTCCAAATAACCTTTGTAAAACAATAGAATACCTATGCAAATGCAATGTTTGCGCTGTAAAATATTGTGGTAAAAATAATCAATGTTTATGAGGAACTATGGCTCCTGGCCTCATGAGATACAAGTATCTTTTTCTTAGTTCAGGAACCTGCTGTTAAATCTGTTTTAGACCACTGCTAGTACATTCATGTGTAGCGTATGTTTAGCTTTGTGTGTTTTTCATCATTTTGGTACAATAATCAATAATAAAGTGAAGGATACAACTAGCTGAACAAGGATCACCCTAATGATAATGGTTGAGAAGTGAAATAGTACAAATACAAATACAAATAGTTTATTTTCTTTAACATGGTATGTACTACATAGCTAGTGATAGAAATGTCCTTTTAAGCATATAAATGCCTGTATTAGGACACTCCGCTCTTCCGCAACTTAAATTTACGTAATGTACATTCACAAACAAAATTAAGCCTATGTTTACTATTTATACAATTTTGAAAAACTAAAGTAAAATAAAGTAAATTAAAATTATTCCAAACAAAGAATTGTAGAAGACTAAATTTTTATATCAGCTTAAATAGTGATTATAAAATATGTGCTAAGCAGACAGAATGCTGATTACAGTTTCTTGTTATTTATTGCCTTGATGTAACTATTTAAACGTTTTTATTTAGTTTACAAATACACCCATTGGATGGAAAATAAAATAATGCTTAGTAATACACAAAAGAATTTTGTAAATAAAGGCATTGCCAGACAAGAGACACAATAGAAAATTAATTGTTTGCTGATTACCGTTGACGGGCCCCTAAGACTCTCATTTTATATATACTAGTCTATGCCTAAGACGACCCACTGACCATGGCATGGCAGTTAACCTGTTAATAGAATAACTACCCAACTTGTTTAGGAAGGAGATTGTAAACATTAAATCCCCTAAGATGACCCACTGACCAATATTTACTACTTAATGTAGCAGGTAAATCACAGCAAGTAGGTACCTACTGCAGTTTTAACTGAAGTATATCTTAAATATAAGTTAGAAAGTGATAGCCTAGCATACTATAAAAGTTGAAATTAGGCCAGGTTTGTGCTCCTGTTTCAAAAAATAAATAAAAACAATCATTCAACAGGTGATGTTTACAGAAAATCCACTGACATCATTATAAAACACCTTTATGTACACATTAGATCTCCGTGTCAATTAAAAAATACAGAACGTAGGCTCACAAAATTTTTATTGTACATACATTGTACATAGGGGTCCGATGGATTCATAGATTGTTAAGGTTTAATCTAAGGCTCACCTCTGCAAGAAATGATGTGACATCGTAAACTTCGTTGCGATACACCATCCACACACTTCTTCTGGTATTGTGTTTTTTAACTTCATCTGCCGTTATAACGTTTGCCATGTTGATATAAAATGCTTTGTAGATTTTTTATTTGTAATTTACGAAACAAATTGAACCGAAACCGAATTTAAAAGTCAAGGTTAATAACCTCTCTTACAGGAAAAATTTATGTCACAAACAGAAACAGTCAGATGATCGCTGTTGATTGGT
Organism: Cosmia pyralina; assembly: GCA_946251885.1. Classification (NCBI taxonomy): domain Eukaryota; kingdom Metazoa; phylum Arthropoda; class Insecta; order Lepidoptera; family Noctuidae; genus Cosmia; species Cosmia pyralina. The sequence goes on along the minus strand of OX276355.1, from coordinate 4,293,119 downwards.
TGCGTCTGGTTGCGTCACTTGCGTCAACAGTACTTTTTTTTTTTTTTGTACAGTAGCCGTTAGGTTATCTAGGGTTATATTTATTAGGTACTTTACTCTACGCTTTACAGCATGTATGGGCAACAACCGGCCCGCGGGCCGGATCCGGCCCGCTGTAAGATAATAGGGGTTAAAGTATGAAATTGCCGTTTATTGTATTAGGAACTTCGAATTGACATAGAACCTTCATGGTTTGAGATTTTTGAGTGAAACTTTTTTCACATGGTACCTATGAAGTTCTTCTTTTAAAAAATATGCAACATTTGATTATCGACGTTCAGTTGTTTTTTTTATTCACCTTAGACAAGAAAGATGGATACTTCGAAATTCGAGTTATTTTTGATACGAGTTCCGACGCGGAACTAACGTGGCAGTAACAGCTCGCAATATCAATGTTGCGTTTGGAGAGGAGACTGCTAATGAACGCACCGTGCGATTTTGGTTTAAACACTTTCGTGATGGAAACTTTGATTTGAAGAACGAACCACGTGGAAGACTGCCCACACAGGTGAATAACAATGAATTGAAAGAGATGGTGGAAGCCGATCCGAGCCAAACTACCCAGGAATTAGCGGCATGGTTTAACGTTACCTTACCAACAATATTGACTCATTTGCGTCAAATCAATCAAATAAAAAAATATGAGAAATGGGTGCCTCATGATTTGACTGATCTGCAGAAAGAAGCGCGTGTTGAAACTTGTGTTGCCTTGTTGAATCAATACAGAAATGAAGGAATATTGGATCGAATTGTGACATGTGATGAAAAGTGGATTCTTTACGATAACCGTAAGCGAAAAATGCAATGGCTGACCCCAGGTCAAACGCCGCAACAGTGTCCTAAAGCAAAGCTTACCAATAAAAAGGTAATGGTAACTGTTTGATGGTCTCAGCATGGTGTTATTCACTATAGCTTTCTCCGATCTGGTCAAGCAATAACGGCAGATGTCTACTGTGCCGAACTCCGAACAATGATGGCAAAACTAGCAGTGAAACAGCCCCGACTCATGAATCGATCTTCACCATTATTGCTCCATGATAACGCGAGACCTCATACAGCACGAGAAACCGTTTTAACTCTACAGGAACTGCAATTTTATTAGAAACCATTCGTCACCCTCCGTATTCGCCAGACCTTGCTCCAACGGACTACCATTTTTTTCGTGATTTGGACAATTCTCTACGTGATAAAAAGTTTTCTTCTCAGGAGGCAATACAAAATGCTTTCACACAGTTTGTCGAATCTAGATCACGAGAGTTCTATCGCAAAGGCTTATATGACCTTCCTATTAGATGGCAGCAATGTATAGATAATAATGGTAATTATTTTGATTAAATATGTTAAATTAAAAAAAAAACGAATTTCAATTTTTCAGTACAAATCGGCAATTTCATACTTTAACCCCTAATATTATCCGGACCGCGAGATATTCTGAAAAAACCTAATTTAAAAAATATTACAATAGGTAGGTACTTATACTCATGGAAGTGACAGTGAGGCGGCAAACATCAAATCCTTTGATGTTTGCCGCCTCACTCTTTGATAATCGCCGCCACTCGGCTTGCTCGATCAAATTCTTTGAGGTTTGCCGCCTCACGGGCGACACATCAAAAGATTTATTGGCTCTCAATTATTCTAAACTAGTTTATTCCAGATTATTCCTTCATTTTACCGGAGTACCGGATTGACCTCCAAGTGAGTCGCTCCCGGCTACACGCCGCTCACTTGTGACACAAACGCTTTCACCACATATAACATACGCTGTCACGTGATGCGTGCTAGGATAATTTAGGCGTGTCGCGTGACAAACTACAGACCAGCCTATTTGTTTGCTGTTTAATTAATCCATTTCAGTAATGAAAGAATTCAATATAAAGAGGCATTACTCAACTAAGCATGCTACGCTGCACTCACTGACAGGACAATTAAGAACAGACAAACTCCAGAAGCTTATCGCAAATTTGAAAAAACAGCAAAAAATGTTTCATAAACAAAGAACAAAACTTGATAATGTTGTGAAAGCTAGTTTTATAGTTAGCTCAAAATTGGCAAAGGCATTAAAACCATTTGCCGAAGGAGAATTTATCAAGTCGTATTTGAATGATTTAAATTTGAAACTTCAAAAACAAGGACAGTTAGTAAATTATTTGTACAGCCATTTGAAAGCGTTTCAGATCAAACTACGCTTGTGGGAGTCACAGATGCTGTCTGGTTATAGTTACCATTTCAACACGCTCTCTGCGTATGAAAATATTGCTTATCCCCTCACACGAGTTCGGTGTGAAGTAATTTTACCTAATATTGTACGTAGTATGAGTTCTATACCAAGAAAATATTTTTTTATTATTAACGTTCTCATACTACGTACATACATACAATGTATACATACATACATACATACAAACTCATACTACGTACAATATTAGGTAATAGCGACTTCAAAAACATGGAAGACTGTTTCAGTTTATTTGCTACTCCTACAAAATGTAATGTACAAAATGCTCCAATACACTTACAAATGGAGTTATTCGAGATTCAAGAAAACTCACTCCTAAAATCCAAATTTGATGACGTAGAGTTGTGCGATTTCTACAAAAAATACCTAGAAGAAGACAATTTTCCGCAGCTTAGAAAATTCGCAAGAAGATTGATTTGTGCGTTTGGCAGTACTTATAAATGCGAACAGTTCTTTTGATTGATGAAAGTTAATAAATCAACACATCGTACAAGACTGACTGACGATAATTTGGAAAATTCTTTACGTCTTTGTATCAGTGGAATTAATCCAAATATCGATGGATTAGTTTCCCAAATTCAAGCTCAAGTGTCTCATTGATTTCGGTGTTAACTTTCATAGTATGTAACAATTGCAAATTTAACGATTTAATTATAATGTACCATTTTTTAAAATTTAATTTTGTTATTTTAATAAATTGTACTATAAATTGTCGTATTATTTCATGTCTAATATCTATCGCAAAAAATATTATTCACGCTAAAGTTTGGCCCTCAACATGTCAAAGGTTGCCCATACCTGCTTTACAGTCATCCGTTGCGTTTAATTATTGCTTTGAAAAATGACAAGTCACATGGTGATGGTGACAGTATTGCCAACTTAATGGATTTTCCACTAAAACTGGTGGTTCCAACTCCCTTTTTAGTGGCGATATATTGCTTTTAGTGGCTGGTGGATTTTTCTAGTGGTGTAATAGACTTCAGTTTCAATTACTGTAAATGCTTTACCCGACTACGGCGAAGCAAAAGGAGGGTTATGATTTGACCGGTATGTATGTATGGCCGTGGGCCCTGAGCCATTTAGTTTAGACTATCAGTAGTCGACCACACGTCACGCGTCTGTACTGCCCACCATACACTAAAGTGCAGTAACAGCAAAATCACGATTTCGAGTAAAACGCATTTAAAGTTAAGAATTGATTTTAAAAAATCAACAGAATGTATAAGCAAAAAAATTTGAATGCAGAAAGGTTGTAAAGGCATAGGTTCACACGTTAAAGCAATAAAAAAAAATATATCTTAATAACTGAATTTATTATGGCCATTTATTCTTTTTGGTGCCTATTACTGCATAGCCTTTTTTGTAAAAAATACCATTTTAAACTTAGTAAAATGCAGCAAAAAGCCCTATTACTGCGTTTGGATCAGTTATTTTGTCAAGAAACCCAACTAACATGCAGTAAGGTCAAAAAAATACTGCATTTTAGTTAGTTTTTTAAGAAAAAAGTGTTCAATTTACTAGTGCAGTAAGAAAAATAGCTAGTTCACATTTTAAAGACCGTTTATTTCTTATTATTTAATCACAATAATTCAACTCACTTATGTGAAATTTACATATCAAAAATAAAAAAAAAACATCTAATTAATAAAGGACCCTGCGCAGAATGCACAACCTCCTTTGACAGTTTTCTCTTAATATTAACATATACACTTCTGGACACATCTATTGGCCCACCTTAGAGTTTAGGTTTCAATGGCCCCTACCGAAATATGATTGCTAGATTGAACAAAAACTGTTGATGCAGTTTTAAACCTGATACATTTTACCATCTTTTTCGATCGTATTGTTTTAAATTTGAATTCAGAATACCATACGACATGGAGCTACGCCTAACAAGTCGGATATGCGCCTTGGTAAAGGCAATTGATTTTTGAATAAAAAACATGTTTTATCAAATAAAGGTTTAATTTAATAACGCGTGTTGCCTCCAAGGGCATCTACCACAGCTCTCATACGATAAGGCATAGAGTTTATCAACAGCTCTATGAAATTTTGAGGGATCATCTCCCATTCCTCTTCTATGGCAGTTTTCAACTCCTGCATCGTCTGGGCAACTGGCTGACGAGCCCTAACACGTCTTTTTAGCTCGTCCCACATGTGCTCAATGGGGTTCATGTCTGGGCTTCTGGCTGGCCAGTCCATAACTGTGATGTTCACATCCCGAAGATATTCCCTGACGATGCCGGCCGCATGGGCTCTTGCATTATCATGCATAAAAAGGAAATTTGGGCCCACATAGTCCGCGTATGGTATCACGTGAGGTTCTAAGCACTCACGAATGTACCTTTCAGCATTTAATGTTGGCAGCCGTGGTCCTGTAACAACCTCAAGTTGAGTTTTGCCGCTCGCGGATATACCGCCCCAGACAGTCCATGAGCCACCGCCATAAGCAACCCTCTCTTCAAAGCAGCATTGTGCGAAACGCTCTCCCTTACGTCGGTAGACCTTCTTCCTTCCATCATTGCCATGTAACACAATTTTAGACTCATCAGAAAAGAGTACACGGCTCCAATCTTGCTGTGTCCAATTTAAATGACTGCGTGCGAAATGAAGGCGCGCTGTTCGGTGGGCTCGCGTTAGTTTGGGGCCATTAGCTGGCTTGTGTGGTACCATATCGCGTTCTTTTAACCTTCTCCGAACAGTTCGAGCGCTCACAGATACTCCGTGGAAGTCGCGAAGTTGGTTTTGTATCTCAATGGAGGTAAGGTGACGATTTCTCAAGCTGGTCGTAACGATGAATCGATCCTGCCTTTCAGTTGTGACCCGAGATCGTGGCCTTCCTTGGCGACGAACAAAGCCGCCAGTCTCTAGGTACCTCCGATAAACATTTCGGACCGCAGATCGACTTAAATTAAGTTGAGCACTCACGTTTCTTTGGCTGTGTCCGGCCTGAATAAGTGCCACAGCTTGGGCGGCGACTTCAGGTGAAGTATCCATAGATTATTGATAGAACCTCACCTTAATGTTAAGAATAAGTAATGTTTGTTGCAAAACCAAAGATATCAATCACTTTTTCAAGAACTAAATCCAAGTAAACCAATAAAACCAAGTTTTCTTAGTATTCGATTGTTTGATATCAACAAACAGGCTCCAAATTGTCTTTTGTTTCTTTAAATTCTGTGTTCGAAATTCAAAAAAAGACTATTGAATGAAATTGTGAATGTGCCAGGTTCAAAACTGCATAAAAACTTTTTGCTCGACCTAATATAAAATTTTAGCTAGGACCAAACGAAACTGAAAATACAAGGTGGGCCAAAAGATGTGTCCAGAAGTGTATAACATAATGTATCTTTATGTTTAACAATAAAATATAGATACAAATATAGAAACAATAAAATGCAGTATTTAAAACATTAACTGCACTTTAGCTAGGAATAATCATATCTGTGTCATTATGCTATCCAAACTAATCTGCAGTAATGCTGTATTTTACTGCGTGTTAGTCAGTTTATAATGATAAAAGAATGTTAAGTATTCACAACTAAAATGCGACAAGCTTTGATTTTACTGCATTTTAGTTGGGAGTTCGTGACAATAAATTGTATTTTCTTAATTTGCAGTAAAAATAGCTTGTATGGCGGTAAATTTTACTGCGTATTAATTTTTTTTTAAATTTTTTTCCAGAAATATAAAACTATCTAAAGAACTGTAAAATTATATTGCTTACTGCATTTTAGTTATGAAACCTTAAAATTTAATCTGCAGTATAATTTATACTGTATTTTAGTTGGGAAATCACGCCAAATTGTTAATTTTTTTCGTTTGCAGTAAGTGAAAACTGTTAAATAAAAACCATTCTAATAGTCTTAGAAATAAGTAAGTTAATTCAATAGAAAGCTTAAGAAACCCGCTTTCAGAATCACTAATAAAACGAAAAATCACAAAAGGGCTGTTACTGCTCTTTAGTCTCTGGTGGGCAGTGTAGTAGTGGTGGTAACTAATGATATAATAGCTTTTTCATAGTTTTTGAGTAAGGCTGATAGTGAGGCCAAAATGTAAATACAAAATGGCGGCTGCGGGGGACGGGGGCAGCGGTAACGTTAAATACCTACGGCGCTTGGGTTATCCTCGTCTTAAGAGAACTTTTGTGTGGAATTGTGTATCTAGTTTTTTATTAGTGATCGATGGAGGTAGATAATATTTATAATTTACGAGAGATCAAAATTGTTCATTCATTATAATGTCTTAACTAATGATAACATGTTTTTTCACTCGTTATTAGGAAAATTATTCTACTAGTTTGAAAGGTAAATTATCAACCATTATAAGTAGTTGTTGTAAGCAGTGAAGCGATACAAAGTTTTTATAATAAGTTACAGTTATCTTTAATGATATATACTTGGTTAAGGTTTTCAATGTATAATAAAATTTACTAAAATAAATTATATTTCTTTCATTTTGATATAAATCTACTAGTTATAATAATATATAAAAAGAAAAAGTTACTAGTATAACTTAGGGAAAAATAAAACTTGACGAAAACAAAAACCTGATTTTAAGACTGTCAGTATCGGTGTCTGTCGGTTTCGCATGTCACATCCACAACCAACTTCAACTTAACTGTTACTACATAATTCGAAATATTCTTGTGCATTATTGTTTAACTATAAACTGATTGAAATAATAATATTGTCACTTTTTAAAGAACTAAATTATATTATAATTAAGTATATTAAATATGTTACATTTCTTAAATATATAAAAATGAATCCCTATTTCCCTTGGTCACGCCCTAACTGGAAAATTGCTTTACCGCTTTGAATATATTTTTTTTGTTTTATTCTCCTTTTTACTGTGATGGTTTAAAAGAAATAAAAATAGGGAAAAAAAAATCGAGGACAACGTCTGGCGGGTCAGCTAGTATTACAATAAAATACAAAACTTGCTATGCGGCCATCGCGGGTTCGAACGTAGATGCTTTTAAGGGGGGTACCCACATCGTGAAGCTGACTGTATGTATGTATTGACACTAGTAAAGTTTAGCAGTATGAATGTAATGAATAACAATCAGAGGAACAGAATGAAGTTAAATCTTTTACCTGATAAATTATTCTTAATTTATCAGGTCACAGGGTATTCTTACCCTGTGAATATCAAATTCCAATATTTATAACAAATCGGTACCAAAAAATCGTATATTTAATCTAAAAAAGTGAAAAATTTTTAACAAAATACAACCGACTTCCTAAAACAACACTACAAAGTGAAAAATAACTTTAATTTCGGAAGTCGGTGTCTGATTAAATATATTTTCGTTATTGCCACCGACTTCCGAAATTAAAGTTATTTTTCACTTTGTAGTGTTGTTTTTGGAAGTCGGTTGTATTTTTTTGTGAAAAAGTTTTTATTTTTCACTTTTTAGTGGTTCACATGTGCTTACCTCTTCACAGCGTACCGGCGTGATGTTAGGTTATGAACTGGTGTAAACAATAGACTGACTGAGATTTCAGCAATCCCAGTCCATTTGCTATCATTTATTGAGGAGTTCCGTTGCCTATCTCAGAAGTTCTTCATCAGGTCTTCACCAAATTGAAATGGGACCACTCCGAGAAAGTACTCTTCTAAAAACTATCCAAATCGCTTTAAGTGTGCCTAAAAAATTGGAAGAGTTCTCTCTATTTCTCCAGGATCCCATCATCAGATCCTGACTTGAAGATCATGGGAACACCTGGGAAGTATACGCTTTCAAAGAAAAAAAAAAAAATCCTAATCGGTCCAGCCATCTTCGAGTAATCGGGGAACATACATAAAAAAATAAATAAAATGGTTCCGACGAATTGAGAACCTCCTCCTTTTTGAAGTTGGTTAAAAACCGACGATGACGGTGCAGACAAAATCATCTGAAGAAAACGATCTATGTAATTTAGAACAGCAGTCGTTGTTGAGTAACTTATTATTCTTGTCTTGTTGATTTGCTAATTGTTACGTAATAATAAAGAAAATGAATTAGGTACTTTTTATTACTTACTGTTTTCTTTCGTAAAAATTAAAAACATTGTTTAGTGGAAATTTTTGCGGTTATTTAGAGTAGGGTCGTTTTTTGTTAGTGGTTTTCTGGTGGTTTTAGAAGTTCAATCTGGTGGAGAGCCAGTTTAACTGTTGGCAACACTTTGAAGAAAGATCAACAACATAACCTAGAAAAGGTGGTTGTTTATTTTTGTTTCTTGCAATTACGAAAATATTATTAAGTCGTCATCTATTATGATAATAACTAGTCAAAAAACTGCTAATGGCTGAAGAAAGGGATTTCAACGACCTTCTAGACGACATTGTCCTCAGTGAGGAGAGAGAACATAAGGAAAGTTATGATCAAGGCTTTAAAGCTGGGAGCGAAGCAGGAAACCCAGAGGGTTATCACTTGGGATATCATAAAGGAGCTGAACTAGGCCGGGAGTTGGGTAAGATCATTTTTTAACTCGCTTAAGTAGGATAAATTATACTTACCTATAACCTTTGAGACGTTATACAAGGCAGTTTATTCAATGATCATGATCACAAATAAACATCATATTACACGCAGGCACTGGTTAGCAATAAGAACATATTTTAATTATAATTTCCAGGCTACTATTTAGGTATAGTCACACATCATATCAACTTCAACGAGGAATCTGACACGAAGTACTCTGATAAAATTCTAACGCAGCTGAGTAAAGTAAAAGAACTTATTGATGCATTCCCGAGAACTAACTCAGAAGAACATGATATACTGGGCATGGCGGAGACTATAAGAGCTCAATATAAGAAAGCTTGTGCTTTGCTGAAAATATCTTCTACCAATCCTTATGATGCAGGAGTTTCCTTCTGAAGATACCAGTAAGTAATATTATTTATTTATTACTAGCTTTTGTCCATATGAAGGTTGGAAATTATCCCACGGAAAGGTACTGCCGAGATCTAAAGTATCGTATGAACAAACACAGGTCATGGACCCATGTGCCAAATTTCATACAAATCCGTTTGGTTGTTTTAGCGTGAAAGTGTAACAAACAAACTCACTTTCACATAAAATTTGGTAGGATTATGCTCTTCACACACACACACACACACACTACACTACACTACACACACTACACACACACTACACACTACACACTACTACACACACTGTTACTTTACAATTTGTACATTGCAAACATAAGTGTCTATTATTGCGATTATTTTGAAATCTCTATCAGTTAACTACACACCTGAAACACCTCTAACTCAAAGAGAAGTCATAATTTCGTATATTAACTTCACAATAACAATTTTGGGAAGAAAATTTTTTTTTTGGCATCCAACCAGATGTTTCTTTTGAATTATCACCAGCTGATTATTAAATACATGCCTAAAAGGAACAATTTAGGAAAAAACTATCAAAATAAAAAAAAAAAAAACTATAAACAGAATTTATTTTATTTCAGGACCATCAATGAACTCTACAATCAGTAAAATCCGTCACCACATAGAATCCATCACCAAATACTTGACACCTCTACTGCCTATAGCTAACTGTCATATGGTAGAGTTTCTCACTGAAAACCATTGGGACAGACTACTGCCAGGCCCCTTGAAAGAAACACTTGATGGTCTGGACCTGAATGAGGCATTGGAACAGTTCTGGAGTACTGCTGGGGGTCAAAACACAAAAAGTATCTTTCAAAATTCTTTTTAATATTTTTATTTTTTTTATTTATTTTATGATTATTTATTTTTAATTGTTTTTTCTGATAAAAAAGACATTTATATTTATTTTATTTATTGCATGAAAATTGTCCACAAAACTTGGTTGTCTGTTTTCTTTTCTTTAACTTCATTTGTTAGATAACTACTAGAGATGGTGCCAGTAATATGGAATAGGTAGGCTTTTTTACAAAAAAATCTTTACCTAGAACCACACTACCATTTTTCTAGATCACTCAGTCCTTTCTGACTGGATCCACACAGCCCGCTCCCACTGTGTGTCTGTCAACAGTGAGTACTGCCTGTCTGCTGAACAGCTACAGGAGCGCATCAGAAAATGGGGCGGAGACATCAGACCTGAGATTCGGGTCAAAGAGTTTATGACTAACAAGAAGAGTTATGAGGTAATCAACGAAAATTTTTGTTATTGATTTTATACAAGCTGCAACTTAAATAACGCACAACGTCTTGTGGGGTCATTGTACTCATCATTATGAACAACTTTTACTATGGGACCAAACATGAAGTCGCGAAAAAAATCAGCTGTTCCCTACATTTTGACGAGTTATGCAAACATAAATGTAGGGAACAGCTGATTTTTTTTCTGCGATTTCAGGTTTGGTCTCATAGTAAAAGTTATTCATAATGATGAGTACAATGACCCCTTAAGGAGCTCCTAGTCGGCGCGGTGGCGGCTCGAACACGTTGGTGGCGTGGCTAATATGCATGCTATTTATATTCCATTTGCAATAACATTAGACATTTCAACAAACCTTTTTTACAGTCCGTTCAACCAATATTGACTTCTATTGCGTTGGTGGCATGACAAATGGCAGCTGCAGTAAACAGTTGGTATTGTAACCATTTTTTTGCCTTTAATGCCTACGGAATAGAAGTCAAAATCGGTTGAACGGACTTTAAAAAAGGTTTGTTTAAATGTCTAAACTTATTGCAAATGGAGTATAGTTACATTATTTATTTATTTAGTTTTATGTATTTAGTGAAATAGACGATGATTTATAACGAAAACGAGCGCATAAAATTTCATGAACAGACCTTTGGGCCTATAGCTATTATGAAAAAACTACCGGATACAATATCTATCTATCCATATACGATAACAATTTCGCCATTTTCATACTCCGGGAGCTATTTATTTACGCCCAAAAATGCGTTAAAATTAGTGTTGAAATATGTAAGTTTCGATGCTCATAACATCCAAACCAATATTTTTTTTATGCTGCTTTCCATAAAGGGCTAGCTAGATAATGATGAAAAAAATTTAAACAATTTTTAGTTTTGAACGTAGGTACACTGTCAAATAGGCGAGTAATCACCAGACTACGTTTGTATGGAAGAATGAGCGACTAGCGTGCCCTTAAGAGGTAGTGCGTTATTGAAGTTACACCTTGTACAGTAATATAATGACTGTTATAAACATTGACTTAAGGTTCAAATTACAATAATCCGTGTTACATTACATCTCACAAGTGCTTGTGAAATCATGAAATGTAATAACTTAACCAAATGTTTACTTTATTGATAAAGCTAGGCTACGTGCTAGACGTTATAACTATAAAACAGCCAGTCAAAGAGTCTTGATCTACTATGTTGCTACTAAGTTGTTGTTTACTTCCAAGACTTCCTTATTTAAACTGCCAGTAGCAGCGCGATTGTTTTATTATTTCTCCGTAAGGGACCTTAGGACACACATGGTCGGGTGCCATTCGATTCAGGAGTATTTGTTGAACAACAAAGCCGACTCGAATCAATTTCTACACATATTCGGCTCGTGCCGATCGACAAATTTTGTTCGGCATCTATCCTCGCTAAATCATGTTCGGGTCGGCTCGCCACAATTCGAGCTAAGCCGACCGCCATTTTAATACCGAACCGAATAAAGGGCTGAGGTCAAAGTAAACGTAAAAGAAATCACTCTAAACTAAACTAGTTTATTCTTATAAATAAACTAGTAAAACACACAAAAGTACATCTTGGTTAAAAAAAATCACGTCTTATTGTCTTTTTCCGTCATTCAAAAAGCAACTGTCATTTTTAAATATCTTCCACGTCATCCAAGCATACGTCTTTGGCATACGTCATTATTCTCACTTTCACCTTAGCATAGCATTCAGCTCTTTCACACAGTCGTGCATTCATCAACATTGCTAGGTAAATATATCTGCATACATTCTAATTTGCCGCCCGAATGTGCCGAATCATCGCGACCCGAACATGGGTTTGATCCATATGTTCGGGTCGCGATGTTTGATTATTTATTGCGTAAGGGAGTCTTACGCAATAACTAATCATCTAAATTCTAAACAGGTACAAACAATGTCTCGTCTAGTAGCCTCCCTCCATTCTGCCTGCAACTCCACATGCTGCGTAGAAGCGGGGGGCGGTCGCGGTCACCTGCCCGTGGCGTTATGTCTCGCGTATGGCGTACCCAGCCTCACTGTTGACTGTGATGCCGCCGCGGTCGCTGCAGGACCGAATAGGATTAAGATTATACAGGTATGTGGGGCATGAGATGCGATGACGGCCTATACAAATGTATGGAAGAAGAATACATGCTTCGCAGACCCCAAATCAGTTGGGATAAGCGTAGGAGAATGATGAGATTATGTGTGACTACCAAATCAGTGAAATCTACCTAGCCGAAACCAACATAGTTGGGTGGGCGGCCGCGTACCGGAAGACATAACGTTGGAAGGCATCCCACAAGGTGGACCGATGACCTTGTGAAGGCCGCAGGAATCCACTGGATGCAAGAAGCACAGTACCGGTCGGAGTGGCGGTGCTTGGGGGACGCCTATGTCCAGCAGTGGACGTCTTTAGGGTGAAATGATGATGAAGACTCCAGCAGGGAGTTCCATACCTAAGTGACACGCAGCATGATAGTGTTAGATTATCGCTCCATTCTCGCCTTTATTTGACCTGTCAAGCACACGACAATCAAACCGAGACACACTTTTGTCCATATGTGAAAACATTAAATTGTATGAAGTATCTTGCATAAAGTCACACAAAAGACACGCACACTTTTTTGCACCTTATTATACAGTATGGAAACTAAATAAATGTGCAATAAATGAAACCACATGCTTGTTATACCTTTACTGACGATATACAAAAAATTTACGAAATCAGTCCAGTAACTAATTACTAGACCGATTTTGACCTAAGTCAAAAAGTCGTTTTAATTTTGATTAAACACTGTAGAATTGGATCACTAGGTCAAAGAGTCAATGAACTTGAATCCTTGAACATGTCTGCAAACAAAAAAAACATTTTCGGCGTACAATGGATTGGGCGCTATGGTGCACCTCAGGTGGCCAGCTCGGTTGTCTAAACAGAGTGTTTACTTTTACTGATTTTATTTTATTATATATTTTGTAAAAAAAAAAAAAAAAAAATAAATTTAAAATTTTTATTTCAAAAGACAAACATAGTTTTGTTTAATCACACATCGCTTAATCTTAATACTGAAAGATTATGTGCGAGTGAAGCGTCTCGCTTGTTTGAAAACGTGTTGCGCCGACCCCAAGTAACATGGGTTAAGGGCAGGAAGATGATGATGATTTTGTTTGAAAATTTAACTTTTTAATTTAATATTTAATTTTGCTTCATTTTGGACTAGTATTTTTTGTGGTTTCAATTATTGCATTATACAGTGGTGGTCATATAATTAGAAACACAAGAGTCACTTGGTAGTGTCAATTACTTCTTATGTTATTATTGCAATTATTATTGGGAGGTAAAAGATTCATTTACCACTCGTAACTCTAGTTTAAAAATGATCTATAACTTTCTGTTAACTAATAAAAAATAATAAAAATATGTAACTTGGAAAAAATATTATCAAAATCTTTGGCACTGGCAGTCGGACAACTAATTAGAAACAAAAAGTAACTTATGTTCTAAAGTTGAATTTTGAAACTAAAATACATCTTTCATAATGTCATCATATTAGGCAGTTTGCCGCCTTTTCTTATTCATTTAGTTAGGTTACATTCTGAGTGATTTATTTATTAAAAATACCCATTTTTACACAGCTCTTGTTTTTACCCAAAAACAAGAGCTGTGATGCAGCAACAAGAAAAATTATTGTGAATTTTCATTTCAAACGAAAATGGACCGACAGAAAAATAGCCACTCACTTAGTGTTCCGTAAAGATGGTATTTAACGCCATTGCACATTACAAACAGCATGGAACATCGGATAATGTGCCTAGAAAAGTTCGGCCAAGGAAGACCACAATTCAAGAACACAGGCTTATGATTCGTTTGGCTAAGACGGATCCATTCAAAGGTTCTAATGTTATTCGAACCCATCTTTAGTTATTATATTTTTAAATATATTATTGTTTAAAAATTAAATTGCAACCCACAGTAATTATTGATTTCGGCAATACAGTTCTCTTTGATGTCATTATTATCATTGTGAACGTCAAACAAGTGTCAAATTCAACTCAATGTCAATGCCAGTCAATGCGTTTGCGTCTAAACAACGGAACGGATACGAGTGATTTGAATTTGTTTGTATTTTTGTTCAAGTTTGTTGTTTTTTGTTAATCTTTATTTGACCTGGCTTTTAATTTGGATTATTTGATACTGCACACGATTTGAACACCCGACGACCGGCGATACTGACGACCCTGATTTCGTATTCTACTGATATCCGAAATAACAATGATAACAAAAAGAATAACAAGAGAAACAAAAATTAACAATAATGATCGATAACAAATTAACGCGATGAGATGAGAGATTAATAGCAAGATAACAACACACGTGCTTACGCGGCGTAGAGTCGAAACTTACTAAGGAAGGCGACGCGAGCGCAGCAGGCCGTGTAGTCCCCCGCATCACGAAGAATTTCGCCAGTAAAATCGGTTGTTTTAGCGAGGATCATAAACTAAAAACACAGATGATTTCTCTCCCCGCACCGCGCGCCGCCGCGCCGGTTCCAACACATGCCATGCCACGAATTATGTATTTTAAAATTGACTTTTATACCTTTTTGGAAAGCTTACAGAATATACAAGTTGTTTTAGTTATTTGTACGATTAATGTCATAGTAATTTTTGTGACGAGACAACATTTTGAAGCGTAAAATGAAAATATTAATAAAATATTATTCTTAAATCGCTTATTATTTTAATTATTTTGTTAAATTAAGTAGTTTTAATTATGTCAATAGCTTAATTAAAGTGCCAGCTACAACATCATTTTTAATGGGGTACCATTCAAATATGTATTTTTTTTTTATTTGGAATTAAATGTCAAATTTTGGGTAAATATCGAAAAACTCTTAAAATTCAAATATTTCAAAAACTATTGAATTTCGGCCATACATATGGGGGGTTCAATTTGTTGCATTTTGGCCCCCTTATCAGCCCCTGACGGATATACATCGAATTACCAGTAACCCTCTATATATACTAGTCTATGTCCTGGACTATTTTCTGTATCAGAAAAACCGCACATGATAGTTGTTCAAAAACAAAATTATTTTAAGCCCATTAAATAACATGTCCTTTGGTAAATTCTGACGGAAAGCGATATGTACGATGACCGATTAACGAGGCTTTGAATAATAAGTACTTATTACGCGAAAGACAGTGTTAAGCGCGGCGGTGGAAATGATGAAAGTGTGGGGATCGGCATACGGGGTTGGTCCCGTAAGAAAGATTGAAGGGCTAATGTATCAGTAGGTATCAGTACAGAGGCATCTTAGAGGAAACAATGATCCCATATTCCGATGAAAATTTGCCAGTGAGTTGGATATTTCAACACGATAGTGACCCAAAGCATACAGCAAACAGCGTAAAAGTTTTTCTCAGAGAACAATCGATGACAATTTTGGAGTGGCCTGCTAATAGTCCGGATTTAAGTCCGATAGAGAATTTGTGGCACATTGTGAAGAAAACACTATCGGATAAACATATCACTAACGTCAACCAACTTTACGAAGAATTTGTTGAAGTTTGGAGAGGTATTCCATTGGAAACGAGTGAAAAATTGATAGAATCAATGCCACGTCGATGTAAAGCTGTAATCGACAACAGAGGCTACCCAACCAAGTACTAATCGGTTATGAATAAAGTATTGGATACACTTCACGATTAATCCAAATTATTGGAGTTTTGTTTAAGCTTTTAGTGTTGATTTCTTGTGTTTCTAATTAGTTTTCCCACTACCAGTACCTGTAATTGGTTTAATTGAAATAAATGCTTTCGGTGTTATTACAAAACGAGGTTTTTCTTCGTCATGGTTTAAACCATCGAGCCAGTTTTTGTAATATGAACCTAGCTTTGATAGAAATACAGTTCTTTATACAAAACTGACAACTTAGTCTGGTACCAAGTCGTCAGTTTTGTAAAACTGACATCTTAACGTGTCAGAATAAAGCTCAAAATTCAAAAAAGGGTCCATGGTTTAAGCCTGGGTTTGAAGATGAACCTTGTTTTGTAATAAGACGGTTTGAGTTTGAGTTTTTTTAAACTAGTGTTACGAGTGTACATTTTAATGTGGTAAATTAATCTTTTACATCCCAATTAATTGTAATAATAACATAAAAAGTAATTAACACTACCAAGTGACTCTGTGTTTCTAATTATATGACCACCACTGTATTGTGGTTTCTATATTGTTTCAAGGTTGAATCTAAATACTAATCTCAACTACAATTAAATTATTTTTACCTTACAGAAGCAGTGGCACGCCATAGCCAAGCGCATAAAGGACGGCAACGAAGAGCGAATGAGTGAGAGCATCAACAGGAACCTGCATAGATTCGCGACCGCCTTCATCACAGAACAAACAGACTTGACCAGTGTTGTGAAGGAAAAGTTTCCGGAATTCGCTGAACAAGATGTTAAGCTGTTGCTTACAGGTTGGTAAGAATGTAATATGAAAACTGTTATTCATCCACAAAATCCTCAAATCATTGGACTAACAAATCTTCTGTATCTATTTATACATATATTATAATAAAATTGCCTCTGCGAGAAAAACGTGACATTTCGGAAAAGGTTCTGGGTATGATGTTTGGGGACAATGTTCAATCTTGTTTTTCATTCCGGGTGAATTTGAGGCATTCATTGCGTGAGTGGTCGATTGTAGAATCTTTTTGTGTATTTTTTAAAAGTTTAATAGATAACTCATTTAACGTAAAAGCACATTAATTTACTTGTCATAATTGTTTTAAAGTGTATGTAGTGCTTCCTGTAAAATTGCATTTTTCGAGATAGCACGTTTCTCTCGCAAAGATGCGAAATAGTAACGAAGTCAAAACTGTACTTATATTGAATATTTAAAAAAAAAAGTAATTGCAAGCGAGGTGTGGCCAAAAATATAGTTTTTTTTAGAATTTTTGTCTGGATGATGTTCCGGATCGGCGCATAAACGTCTGAACGGATTTGGATGAAATTTGGAACACAGATAGTTCATAACCTGGATTAATACCCAAGGTACTTTTGATCCCAATAGTATATTCCCGTAGGAAATTTTTCGACATCCACGCGAGCGAAGGCTAGTAACTAAATAAGGATCAACTTCGGCCAAGGAGGAGCACAAACAATAAATAATAAATCTTATAATTAAACTATTAGAGTGTAAACTTGCTTGAAGACACCCGAGGAGCCGTTTCACATCTGCTTGGATGCTCGTTCAACTTTGTACTTTATCTGTCTATAAATAGAAAGTATTATTCAAAGACATTTGAAAATCCATTTTGCACTGCGCGGAACCATCATCTCAATCACCATTTCTGTGATTATGCAACGAGTCGTTTTGCATCCTCGTCAAATTTAATTTAATAATCAACCGTCCCATACATTTGCGTCGAGGAGGTATTGAAGTTTTCTATGGGACAGTTGAAAATATTTTCGCGATTACGATGTTGGTCCCTTGGAGAAAATTGTTCGGTTTGATCTTCTGTATTACACCCTGAAATTTGACGAGGATGCAAAACGACACGGTGTATTGTCTGCACATTATGTGCTAAATAATCACATTTTCTTCACCAACTGGCCCGAAATCATGTCCAAAATATTTTATTTCACGTAAACCTACATGGGCACTTAAGAAACGTCAGAAGCTAGGTGCACGGTTCCAATTGGTCGTTTCCTATGGAGAAGAGCCGGCAAGAAACTCCATGGTTACTCTTTTAAAAATAAGTGGCTTTACTACGTTATCAAATTAGGTACTTACAGTGGTAATAAGTATGGGGAAGAGAATGTAGGCCTGTCAACAAGTACCAGGTACTTAACAAAATAGAAAATGGTCAACAGATCTACAGCCTACTAGGCCTACAACGTTCTCACATTGACAAAAAGAATCTGGATAAATAAAATAATACTAATAAAAACCTATTTAAACCAAAAGATATGATTGCCATTACAACCGTAACAAATCTGAATTAATATCCTTTCCACAAAAGCCACTAATATAATTTATTTCCTCTCACAGGTCTCCACACATGCGGCAACTTGGGCCCAGATTCGCTCCGTATCTTCACCTCTCAGCAGAGCACCGCCGCGGTGTTCAACGTTCCTTGTTGCTACCACCTGCTGAGCGAAACTGTTGATGTTAACTTGTTTGACGTGTTTCAACGGGAGTATGGGAGCGGGGAAACAAGTCAAGGGTTTCCGATGTCGGAGTTTTTGAGAGGTACTTAGGTTGTTTTTATGTAGACAACAAATAATTCCTATAAGTATGTACTAGCACAGCACCTATACTTGAAGTCAGATTCTATTATTTATTTATTTAGCTCTTCAACAATAAGTACACTATTCCTTTACAATTTGTACAGACAACAGCACATCAGGTTAAGTATACCAACCTGTCTTTCGCCAAATGATTTTAAACCTTAAAATATTGTTGGTTAAGTTCAAAGTCGAATGAGAAAATTTGACAGTTTGTAGTAACTTGACCTGCTGCTGTGTGTACATTGCAAACTTAAGTCTAACGCCTCATTATGTACTTATAGAAAAGCACAGCATGCACTACATTATGCGTAGATAATAACACAATGATTTAATATCTATCTATATATCAATCAATTGCCGCGCATGTCTCGCAAAAACTCGAAAATGGCTCGAAAAAAAATTAAAAAATATTGCAATATCAAGTTTTGGTAGTACAAACTTAATGGCATACACAACAAAGTTCAAATTTAATTGCAACAAACATTTTGGAGGTTTTGTAAAAAAAAAGGTAATTTAAAAATAAACAGACAGCTGCTCGCACTGTGTGCTCGCAAGTCAGTGCTCGGCTTACCTCGGCTGTTTTCGTTATGAGAGTAGCTGCCTAGACTCTTTCGAGTTGTGCGGTTGGAAAGATTATACAGGATCCCCTTGCGACTGACTGGCGCGCTACTGCCGAAAGCGTCCGAACGATGCAAGTGCTGTGCGAGCTGCTGCCCTGTCCAACTCGCAAGTGCGAGTAACTCGTATGATACGTCCACACAGTGTAAGTTGCTGTGTAAACTAGCCATTACATTGTAAAAATACTTATCTGCCACGAAGTTATTTGCAGATTCTGCTCTCTCTCATGAGCACTACATACATCCTAATCTATTCGATATTTTTCAGGGTATAACTTAGGCAGGAACGCAAGGATGTTGGCAGCGCAGTCAATAGACAGGGTGGTCAGTCAACGACAGTTACCGTCCAGCAGTTTGCTGTACAGAGCTTTATTGCAGGTAACATGAAACACCTGTCATTATTAAAACTGCTGAGGGGTTTGTGGCTAAGTAATAACAGCCAAACGACGAGTTGATACATCAGGTTAAGCTACGCTTGCCTCGGAAAGCACGTTAAGCCGTTGGTCCCGGTTGTCATTCGTGGATCTTTGACAGTCGTTACGGGTCGTCAGAAGCCCGAAAGTCTGACAACTAGTCTTACCAAAGGGTTTCGTATTATCCAGTAACTGGGTTGTGGAGGTCAGATAAGCAGTCGCTCCATGTAAAATACTGGTATTCAGCTGCATCCGGTTTGACTGGAAGCCGACCCCAACATAGTTGGGAAAAGGCTAGGCAGATGATGATATTAAAACTACTTCAATCTCGTTTGGGGAAGCCTGTCAATCAGACAGCATTAGTGTGTGTAACAAGAAAAGAAGGCTGGGTTGAAGGGTTGGTTGGGAAGTAAAGGTTTATGTAAAATTTGACAGTAACTTTAACGCTGATTGTATCGGTTACTGCAGTGGCGTGCACAGAGATTTCAGACAGGGTATGCACGTCTAAAATAAAAATAAAAACTTTAACAAGCTGAAACTAGTACCTAAGTTTTTTTTTTCCGACCGTTTGTTTTACCCGACCTCACCTACCCTAACCCTAATCTTACACTGACTCTTACCGCACGGCGCCATTGGCTTCGCATGATGTTTGTTTGCGACCACAACGAATACCGATCTAAAATATTTTAATCTGAATATCCGATAAAGGTCCAAATATTATTTTTATCTTGATTTGTAAGCAAAAAGCAAGGGATAAAATACAATGTGTTTGTGTTATACACAACATGTTTGCCAGTAGGTAATAATTAGGTATCACAAAATTTTTCTATGAATATAACGAGAGGCATTACTTTTTTTTTTTGAGTTAATAACAAACAAACATTGCAAGTTGAATAAAAGCGTGTAAAAACTTTACAATTACAAAATAATACGAACTAATCTTGGTCAATCCGACTAAAAAAGTCAACCCTCTGTAATCAACAGCTAAGCGGTGGTTTTACGGCTTCTTAATTTGGACGGGTTGCAAAATAAGCTGTGCTTCCAGGACTTAAACACACGCATACATTTTCACGCACACAGTCACACTATTGCTGTGTACTACACGGGTTGCGTTGTATGAAAAATAAGCACGGCGTTGTTCTGCTTATGCTCACCGGGAGCGCTGCCTGCGCGGTTGTCCCCGCTCGCTTCAAGAAATTAGTTTCAAATAAAAGTAATAGATGGCGCGTAAATCGCGTTATAAACAGTGAGATAGCGAATAAGTTAGATTAATATAGTTATTACCATGATTTTTCTTGCGTTAAAGTTATTTATCATTTCGAGGGGCATGTATGTATGGGACTACAGGGTATGCAGAGCTTATTTGCATGTATGGAGTGCACGCCACTGGGTTACTGCGGAATGTGTTGCACTATTCATCAGCATAATTAAAGTTATCAGGGTAGGTACGCGTCTGACAGAAGTGACAGATATTTAACAATAACATTAACCAGCGAAGCGTGGGCGGTTAAGGTTACAGTTAAAGCTATGTCGTCAGCTAACAAATTGTCAAATGGAGCATTCCATTTTTTAACCGCCTTCAAAAAAGAGGAGGTTCTCAATTCGTCGGAACCTTTTTTTTATTTTTTTTTTTTATTTTATGTATGTTCCCCGATTACTCGAAGATGGCTGGACCGATTTGGATTTTTTTTTGTTTTATTCGAGAGGGTATACATCAAAGTTTGCTTGGGTAGTTTTTGAGTTAGCTTCAATAATACGTATTTTTTTCCCACTTTTATATGGATGATGTTCTAGTTTGTTTTGCAGGTAGTGGTATTAGAATTTGTGTGGGGTAGGTACCACAACTAAAAAGTGAAAAATAAAAACTTTTTTACAAAAAATACAACCGACTTCCAAGAACAACACTACAAAGTGTAAAATAACTTTAATTTCGGAAGTCGGTGGCAAAAAACGAAAATACATTTAACCAAACACCGACTTCCGAAATTAAAGTTATTTTTCACTTTGTAGTGTTGTTTTTGGAAGTCGGTTGTATTTTTTGTAAAAAAGTTTTTTTCGCTTCGGTCCAGTTGAAAACCAGCGTCAGGCTCTAGTTGTCTGGCATTTTTTTTGCTGAACTGGGCCTTTTTGGCACAGCCGTGAGGCACACTTTCCTGCATTGTATTTTTTATTTTATTTTTTGTTGTTGTTGCATCGCAAATGTAGATTTTTAAATTTTATTATTATTTTTTACTTGTTTTGCCTCTTTAATTTAGTCTGTGCTAAATAAATGTGTTTTCTTTCTTTCTTTTTGCCTAACAGGATGTTTGTTATTATTAAAGTAAGACGGTGCAACCCACCCTTAGTGTATGAGATTTTGGTCAAGTTGACTTTGTTAAACGAGAATTTTTGTTGGTTTCGTGATGATACATAAATAGAACAAGCGATATAATAATTTATTTTTATCCCACAGGCAATAATACAAGAGCAACTACCCAACCACAAAATATCCGAAGACAAGCTCAAAAGGATAACACCGAAATGTCAAACATTTCAACAGTATTTCAAGATGGCGGACGATATTTTAAAATTAGAACTATATGACAGTTTACCAGACAGTTTCTTCACAGATATACATAAAAATATGGATAGCCAGTGGAGAAAGCTCGTGTTATTTTATTTATTAAGATTATGCCTAGCGCAGGTCGTTGAAAGCTTGTTATTGTTAGATAGGTTAATGTTTTTATTTGAGAATGGGTTTGAAAATGTTTATCTGGTTAAGTTGTTTGATCCTGTTTTGTCGCCGAGATGTCATAGCATTGTTGCTGTAAGATAGTTATCAATATTTCTATGTGAAGTGATATTTTTACAAAGCATTTCCTGTACAAGGTCCTATTAAATTAGCTAGATAAACTGCGAACATGATGGGTATCGATATTTAAACATGATGAAATGAGAAGAATATGATTTGATGACTTTTTTCGGGGTCAATGACCGCAGATATTTTACTTATGAAATTTAGAAAAACAGTTTTTTCTCTGTGAAAACTTCATGTAAGTATACATTTCCAGTTTACACTGACCTCTCATTGTAAGGAAATCCGAGATCAAATCAATGCGAGATCAGCTTATAGGTACTGGAAATGTATAGCTTGTTTTGTAGCCGTGCGTACGTGATCGGTAATATTCGGTATCAATATCTAAACACCAAAAAAAAAAAGAAAAACACGACGTGCGGGCGCTGACCCCATCAAATAATTTTTTTTTTTCGTTTTTCATGTATAGTTAGCCATCACTTACAACATATCGATAGCCATCACGTCTGCGGAGTTTCGCCAGTTAATTTAATTTGACCCTGTTTATACCGTATTGTGAATTGAACATAATATTGTATTTAGTTAAATAATAAAATGATTGAAACTCTATTTGGAGTATTTTTTAATCCCCGACAAAAGCAAAAGGGTGTTATAAGTTTAACGTGTGTATCTGTGTGTCTGTCTGTCGCATCGTAGCTTCCAAATTGTTGAACCGATTTTGATATTTTTTTTTTTAGTTTGGAAGGTGACTTGATCGAAAGTGTTTTTGACAGTCAGCCGGCTGTAAGCGCGACCCTGCTGCAGAAGTGTTTTGGTTCACGAGAGGGTCGCGCATATGGCGGTCGGACAATAGATGTGATTCAAGAAAATCTGTTCAGCCATTTGAATTATCATCTCTTTTCTAGTTGATGAATGGATGTGAGCATCTTCCACAGGGCTCATCAAATCAAAATTTCATTATATTAGAACATTACCTATTCTGGTTGGTCGACTCGTCACGTGACCAGACGGCTGGCCAATTTTTTGGCTAAACTAGCTGCGAACCGCGGTTTCACCCGCGTAGACCGGGATAAACAGTATAGCCTATGTGTTAACTGTTAACTTAGAATCATGAAATTTGGCGAGAAGCAAGGTCTCACAGCACAAGTACAGGAAAAAGTCCGAAAATTGTTAATTTGTAACTTTATCATATAAAAAAAAACAAGTCTGTCAATACCCTTTTTCTAAGGGGCGCGCGGTTGAAATTAATATCGAATAAAGTCTATGATCCCTTAGAAATCTAAAAAATCAAGCATCTAAGTCAACGCAATAAAAAATACCTACGGCCATTTTGCGACACATTTTGATACTCGCAACTGTCGCAAGTAAATCAAAACCGTACTTCCCGTTGACCTAGAATAATGAAATTTGGCAAGAAGCAAGGTCTCACAGCACAACTAAGGGAAAAGTCTGAAAAATGTTAATTTGTAGTTTTATGACATAATTTTTTTTTTTTTTTGGGATCTATTGTTAAGTTTGTTTTTGGGATAAATTCTTTTCAACTACGGAACCCTTCATTGTGAGTGTTCCGACACGCACTAGGCGGGTTTTTTATTTAAGTACGTAATATTTATATTATTTGAGTGTTAGCTTGTATATTCTAATTTCCTAACTAATATTATAAATGTTTGTTTATTTCGCTTTCACTCTAAAACGGCTGAACAGATTTGAATGAAATTTGGCATATGGGTAGACTTTGACCTGGATTAGGATATAGGATACTTTTTATTCCGGTAGTAAGTACATTCCAGTGGGATAATTTCCGACCTCCACGCGGGCAAAAGCTAGTTGTAGTTGTAGGTATAATATATACAGCATGGAATTCACATCTTGGCAATAAACGTTGCATTTTAGATAATTTTAAGTAGGTACCTATTTACATAGGTAGGTACCATATGTATTTTTTGCTATAGGTACTAATTTTAAAATCAGTTTTATAAATGGGTAGATTTAGGTAGGTACCTACCTAGCTACTCCCCTAGTAACTTTTCACAAAATTGTCCACTAATTGAAAAAGCCTTAGATGTCGACCAATTTATGCTTGTCTACGTAATTCGTAGATTTCCGTTTTCTGAGTAACTGCTGGTTGTTGAAAAGTTTTGATTGCTGAACAATTCCGTGAATTGAGCGCGAATTGGGTTTCTTGTAACGCGGTTAGTTTGGAATTGTTTTATGTTGTGGATTTCTAGGTAAGTACCTAGTCGTTACGAGATCTCATTTTCACTTCCTCTCTTAGTTGTTACACAGTGTTACCACAGCAGCTCGTGGCTAAGTAATAACAGCCACACGGGTCGATCGATCAGGTTAAGCTACGCTTGCCGCGGTTGGTCCGTGGATGGGTGGCTATCTTTACATAAAAAGACCCCGCCGCCGTGCCGCGGAAAGCACGTTAAGCCGTTAGTCCCGGCTGTCATTCGTGGTCGTTACGGGTCGTCAGAAGCCCGAAAGTCTGACAAACTGGAGTTACTGCCTATCTGACCTCCACAGCCCAGTTAACCGACCCCAACATAGTTGGGAAAAGGCTAGGCAGATGATAGTGTCACAATAATTATAGATAAACCTAGGTAAACAAAGGAACCCTCCTCAAAAACTTTTACTTACCTAAAAAAACATTTTAAATTTTTGACCGCGACAAAATATGATACGCGGCAATAAAACATCTCTATAAGTTAGATTTTGTGCAAATTCGTCGAACGAATGAAATCTTTACGAATCTGCACGAAATCTAACTTAAAGAGATGTACCTACTGATGATTTTTATGGTTAAAATTATGTAAATACATATGTTTTACTGTCGCTTATCATATTTTGATCAAGATACAATCTGACACAGACCTGCAAGTTGCATAAAACACAAGAAAATTTGAATTTCGCGGGCTACCACAGCGCATTACTTAACCCATAGAAATATAAAAAACAAAACTTCTTTCATATATCTATGACTTAACCACTTACCTATTATGTACTTCCCTACTTAAAACTACCTACATGACTTATAATGGCCACAAGGGAAATAAGCGTGTGAAGTTTTCTGAAAGCGCCTAAATACCTACCTAGCTACCTATACGACAGGTACCTAAAGATACACGTTGTTTGGTACCTACATGATATAGGTACTTAGTAGTAATTTTACGTAGGTACAAACAGCTTCATAAATAAGGTTTATCGTGTTGTAAATCCATATTTCGATGTAGGCATGACCTCCTTAGAAACAAAAAGTGTTTTTGTTTGTTTGTTTACCTACCATGTTCATATCAATTGTACTATGTAGGTACATAAAGTAGATATGAGGGCCGCCGCCGCCGATAGCTGTGTGCAATACCATAAGGCCTCTGCCTCGAATTTCGCGGGCAGCGGGGCGGCAGCGGCAGAATTTTATGCATAAAAACAAATGGACCGGACCTCGAAAACAGCGGCGCGGAAGCGGGGCGGGACAATGCGAGACGCGCCGCCGCCGCCGCCGCCCCGCTGCCCGCGAAATTCGAGGCAGAGGCCTAAATGCCGCCCCCGTTTAAGAGCATTATTTTGGTATTTACTCTTAGAAAATAGAAAATAGTTGACTTTCTATGAGTAAATACCAAAATAACTGAAAAAAATATATATATTTCATGCATAGGTACTTATAAATACCAACGATCTAAGAATTTGAGAGAGGAAATTGTCCTTTGATTTAAATTTATTAAAATAATCAAGTGAAACCTTTAGAAATGCGACGTTGCCAACCCGCGCGCGATTAACGCTCTTAACTACGATTACGATGTTCAGGGGCAAAATGTCCAATTCTCAAAATGTCCAGTGCTTTCAAAATTGTCCAAATCCCAAAATGTCCAATCTTTGAGAATGTGGTAAATGTGTTCAATAACTCATCCAATCGCCTATTTAAGGCATACGAATGACAAACAATAAATTCAAACTACTGAAAGAACTTCGTAAAGGTAAATAAGACAAGGCTGATGTTGCCAGGAAGGCTCTTTAGTTCGGTCGCGTGTGGAAAAAAAACTTTACATAAAAAAAAACATTTATTCTTATGCGTATGCTGGTTTACAGAAATTTAACTCTTCTTGCTTTCATGTTCGCTAAATCTGTTAAGTATTAATTTTGTAGTACCTATCCAAGCTATCTATGATTTGATGTTATAGTATGCTAAGTGTTTGCTGGCGCGTTGTTGATCTTAAATACCTAGTTTGTTTTTTATTTTTCAATTTAAAGAAAGGCCTTTCACCAAATGCAACAAACCGGCAAATACCTATCCAAAAGAATAATTTTCGCAGAAGAGTAACCAACAAAAATCTTAATAATGTAGGTAGAGAAAAAGCCAAAGTATTCTAATATTTACCTTTTCTGAAAATTTTAACGTTATTCACGGGCACAGCCGGGTTGCTGGCCTATGTTTTAAACATAAAGGCGACAATACAAATGTCATAAAAGTTTATTGCAAATGCGTGATATCATAAACATAAGTATAGGTAAAGACGTTGGAAAGTGTTGTAGAGTTTACAATACAATTTTCAACAATTATCTTGGTCACTCAGTTGGTGGGTTGGTGTAGGATTGGTATCATGTTCACAGGTCGTGAGTCGCATCCGGCGCCTGGGCCTGGAAGTGGCCCTCAACAAGTCGGAGGCCATTGCATTTCATGGCCCCCGACGAGCGCCGCCGCCGGGATTGCATATTGTGGTCGGAGGGGCTCGAATTGCTGTCGAGTCAACCATGAAGTACCTGGGACTGGTGCTCGACAGCCGGTGGGACTTCGGCCCTCACTTTCGGCGGCTGACGCCCAAGTTGATGGGTGCGGCGGGCGCGCTCGCAACGCTGCTTCCCAATCTGGGGGGGCCAAGCACCGCCTGTAGGCGGTTGTACTTGGGGATCGTGCGATCCATGGCCCTGTACGGAGCCCCGGTGTGGGCTTCTGACCTGACGGCTGGCAGCATCGCAATACTGCGAAAACCGCAGAGGGCGATGGCCGTCAGAGCTATCAGGGGGTATCGCACGATCTCCTACGAGGCGGCTTGCGCACTGGCCGGATCCCCGCCCTGGGACCTAGAGGCGAGAGCCCTCGCGTCACTGTACCGATGGCGTGAGGAGGCGCGGGCGCGGGGCGGTGAACCGATGCAGCGCGAGGTCGAGCATCGCCGGTCACAGCTCCGCGAGGTCCTGTTGACGGAATGGCGCGACAGGCTTCTGCGCCCTACTGCCGGCCTCGCCACCGTCGAGGCGATCCGACCAGTGCTCGGCGAATGGGTCGGAAGGAGGCACGGCTCCCTGTCGTTTCGAGCGACCCAGGTGCTCTCGGGGCATGGTTGCTTCGGGAAGTACCTGTGTCGCATAAACAGGGAGCCGGACGCTCGGTGCCATCACTGCGTCCACTGTCAGGAGGACACGGCGTGGCATACAGTGGCAGAGTGTGCCGCATGGGAGGGGCCGCGCCGTGCCCTCGTGGCAGAGGTCGGAGCCGACCTGTCGCTGCCGGCCGTCGCTCGTTCGATGGTCGGGAGCGCCGAGTCGTGGGATGCGGTGATCTCCTTCTGTGAAACCGTCATTTCGCGGAAGGAGGCTGCGGAAAGGGAGAGGGAGATCGAGACGACTCTCCCGACCCGCAGAAGGCGGCCCGGGCGTCGGCGGAGGGCGGACAACGCCCTCTTCCAGCCCCCGTAAACAGGTCCGGAGGGACGGTGGACTCGGGGACGTCCGCCGGCCCCCATCCAGCTGGACCCGAGGCGGCGGCGCGTAGTGTTCCGCGCGCGCCCCTATTGGACGTTGCGGGGGGAGTCCTGCACCTCACTCCCCTCGCAGGCCTGAGGAGGCCCGCAAATGCGGGCCGGCACTAGCCGGGGATCGTGGAAGGCGCCCAAGTTCCCATGATCCCCGGTCCAGGTGTGGGAAGGGAACACCGGGGTGGTTTTTAGTCAGTAAGAGTCTGACAGACCCCTCCGCTCACCCCAGGGCGGGGGACATCCATGAGGATTTTCCACCCCGGCAACAAAAAAAAAAAAAAAAAAAGGATTGGTATCATGTCGTTCCAGTTCAAGGAAAATTAAATAAAAAGCCAATACCTAAATCTTTTTATGTAAATATGTAGCTTTCTAGTAGGTACTGAACTGTACTGGCCCTTCAACACAACGCAATAGGTACCTACCTGATGAACCAGGCACGGACTACAGGTGGCAGCGGGTGTCGTTGCCCCCTGGGCTTCGACCAACCTTTAGTTTCTCGACCACATAACCCTAAATTAGACATACCTTTTATAACCTGTATTATTTTTACTTTGTACGCAGTAGGTATATTAGTACCTACCATTATTAGGTAAATCGTAGTAATCCTCAAAAACGGGAAGTTTTTTTTTATAACCTTCTCCTTTCTTGAAATCGATTAAAAAGTGCTTTCACGGCTTGGGAAATCTAAGTCCCCCGAGAGAAACTCCCCCCCTTGAGCGAAAACCTAGATCCACGCCTTAGACTCCAATCATTACGCTTACGATTAATGATTACGATCACCAGATTTGCTCCGTAAACTAACCAAAAGCATTGCCTACCAATCACCTTTTTATCTACCAAAAAATATGAATTATGCTCAACCAGCCCACACATAAGACTTACAAATAGAGTCTGGAATAAAGATTGATGAGGTCTAGTAGTACAAGCGAACTTTCGGCAGAATGCGTTGTAATCAGTTTAGGATAACAGATATAGTAGCTATGGAAAAAACCTACGCTAAGCTAAGTTTATCTAAAAATACCAACCTGCGTATCAGCAGGAAGCCCGCAAAATTCAAATTTTCTTACACTTTTTGCAATTTACAGGTCAGTGTCAGGTTGTATGTTGATTAAAATATGATTCGCGGCCGTAACCAATATGGCTTTACAGAATTATAATCATTAGAATCAGCAATACAAAGAACTCCCTTAGTTAGAATTGCCCTCAAATCTCGTGATTTCATGAAATAGTCATTCAAGTATGAACTCAGAGAGTTATATTGATGACTAACACTTCCCGCGCGGCTTCACCCGCGTGGATGCCGTAAAATAGGTATCCCACGGGAACGTACTACCGGGAATTCGTTCCTTATTCCTTGTCTACATTATAAAGGAAATCTCTGTGTGTGTGTTCTAGGTCCAAGGGTTTGGGCTGGGCGGTGATGAGTCAGTCAATCAGTCAGTCAGTCAGGACTTCTCTTTTTATTTATATAGATACATTTTTATGATTATAATTCTATGAATAAATATTTGATACAGCCGCAAATCGTATTCAGATCAACATACAACCTAATACTGACTTGCAAATTGCAAAAAATGTAATAAATTTTGAATTTCGCGGGCTACCCTGGCGCTTTCGCCTTATGGGAAAAACATCTCAACTTGAATGAGAGTTAAACTTCGTAAGCCTTTTTTTTTTGTGGGTGGGAAATCATCAAATGACTTCTCCCGCTCTGGGCGGAGCGGGAGGGCGTGTCAGACTTTTACTGACTAAAACCCACCCGTGTTCCTTCAGTTGCCCGTGCCAGGGCCACGGTATCTCTTTCGAACTACCCGCGACCCCGGCGGCATCGGCCCAATTGACCCCGTCACTGCTGACATCCTCCCACACAAATTCTAATACCACTACCTGCAAAACAAACTAGAACATCATCCATATAAAAGTAGGGAATAAATACGTATTATTGAAGCTAACTCAAAAACTACCAAAGCAAATTTAATCAATTTTATATGGGACCAACTGTGATGTATACCCTCTCGAATAAAACAAAAAAAAAATCCAAATCGGTCTAGCCATCTTCGAGTAATCGGGGAACATACATGAAAAAAACTTTTTTACAAAAAAATACAACCGACTTCCAAAAACAACACTACAAAGTGAAAAACAACTTTAATTTCGGAAGTCGGTGTCGGTGTCGGTGTTAAATGTATTTTCGTTTTTTGCCACCGACTTCCGAAATTAAAGTTATTTTTCACTTTGTAGTGTTGTTTTTGGAAGTCGGTTGTATTTTTTTGTAAAAAAGTTTTTATTTTTCACTTTTTAGTTGTGGTACCTACCCCACACAAATTCTAATACCACTACCTGCAAAACAAACTAGAACATCATCCATATAAAAGTGGGGAATAAATACGTATTATTGAAGCTAACTCAAAAACTACCAAAGCAAAGTTAATCAATTTTATATGGGACCAACTGTGATGTCCCTCTCGAATAAAACAAAAAAAAAATCCAAATCGGTCTAGCCATCTTCGAGTAATCGGGGAACATACATAAAAAAAAAGGTTCCGACGAATTGAGGACCTCCTCCTTTTTGAAGTCGGTTAAAAAGTCATTTATTCAAATAAGCTGAGGATCAGCACTTTTCGAACGTCAAAATCACTTAAGACAGTCCCCACTCCCCACAAAACGCCCGCCCTTCACCACTTCCTAGCTGGGAAGATAAGTAGGGCGAGTCCATTACCATCAACCGGGAACAAATCTGGACTCCGGGCTACTACTGAGAAATTCCAGATAGAACAACCCAATAACACACCAAGTACCTAACATAAGAAACAATTAAACCTTTAAAAGCTTATACGTGATAGTTACCTAAATAACCGAAAACATTTCAAACTATCGAACTTAGTTCAGCGTTAAGTCCTCGCCTATAGCGAAGACAGCTTTGTATTACAATTTCAAAATAGGATTAGTAACCAAGCCTTTGGATGCTGAATTATTTGGAATCGTTAACGGTCTTAATTGTAAGTCCGGGAGATTATAATGAACTAACGGCAATATGACTTAATTCTCATTTGAAGCATAGGCATTATAGATTACCAGCCAAAATTTAAATACCACTTAGAATAATTACATACATAAACTCACACCTTCTTCTTATGGGGGAAGGCAGAAACTACAGAACGTTTTACGTTTACGTTCATACATCTGACCTTTCTGAAGAACATCACCAATAAGGTCACTTTATGCCTACCTAGGGCGTACCCTCCCCACGTTTTCACTCACATCTACCTTGTAAATACCTTTTGTTAGTTGCCTTTCATTCATCCTCTCAACATGACCAAACCGTCTAAGCATACTCTTTTCAATGTTTGTCACTACATCTTCTTTTAAACTGCACCGTTGCCCTCAGCCTACCATTCATAGTCACACCACACATGCTTCGCAAGGAACGCTTTTCCACTTGCATGCTTCTTTTGCCACACCCAACATTTACTTCTACACAAAGCGTAGGCTCCAGCACACCATTGTGAACAGCCAGTCGAACTTTTTTGTCGAACTGGTTGGTCACAATCGCATGTATATCACCATTCACTTTATTTCCCGTATTTATTCTCCTTTCCACATCTTCATCAATATTTCCATCCCTTGTAAACAGACTCCCCAAATATACAAACTGACTTCCTTGCTCCACACTCTTGCATATAATAGTTATCCCACATGAATTATTCTTCTTAGCGTATCGGTGGCAAAAAGTTTAAATAATGGTTGGCCCAAAAATCCGCTACCACAGAGCTGTCTGCTAGCTTCTATCTTGCACCGCATGCCCTGTCACCTCTGCACTTGAGAACCTTATACTTGAGTCAGTGAGGAGACTTCCTGAAGCTGAATAGATGGGTGAGACGAACCAATACGCGAACACTGCTCGGCAGTCACGCTTGCAACCATGAGCTACATAGACCACCAGAGTGCTTTGATCACACGTACCGAGTAGATGGGCGAGACAGCAAAATGATACTAGGCCGAGAGAGTTGGGTGGACGAGTAGGTGTTTACACGAATTTTTTTAACTTGGCACCGAGTCAGTCAGTCGGTTCACAAAAATAACGGGAAACGGTAGCGTGCTGCGAGTGACGTAAGTGTGCCGAGTGGCTAGTACGCACCGAGTGCATGTTTATACCTGCTGAGTCAGTACGGGGAAACGCGGGTCCCAAACCCGCGTTTCCCCGTACGGACTTGACACTCGGTCTAGTAAATAGAACAAGGTCCGAGTGACTAACTCGCCCTTTAACTCGGCCGAGCACTCGGCGCGGTGTTTACACGTAACGAGCACTCGGCCGAGAGCAGTACCTATAGGACTGTCTCGCCTATCTACTCGGTACGTATAATCATTCTTGTGGTCTAGTAGCTCATGGTTTCAAGCGTGACGAGCAGTTCGCGTCTTGTTTTGAACCCTAGAGTCTTGTTGCATTATTACGAGCAGCGCGGAACTCAGATTTGTTCCTAGTAAGAGTGCAAAGAGGCTCGTCTCCTATTACAGGGAACTTTAACACAACACAGTAACATACACACACACATACAGGGTACATAGGGTGGGGTAGGGTACATTACTATGTACCCTACCTACTGTTACGAGGAATACAAGCGTGAATCACTAGAGGCACTATTGCCTGGATCACATGCACCGAGTAGGCGGGGCGAGACAGTGCTCTCGGCCGAACCCTGTCTCGCCCATCTACTCGGTGCCTACGTGTAATCCAGGCATAACTTATACACAAAACAATAACGTAACTTCCCAGATACGTGGAACCAAAACGGCTATTCCAGTGATCACTTGATAATTAGAAAAGTAGAATTTAACTGATACGGATCTATGTGGGATAGTCTGTGGTTCGGGGAAGCGACGCCGACGGGCGATGGCCAAGTGATTCAGTATTGTTTCCGAATTAGTCAAGTGCTTTTTTGTTTGTTTAAGTGTTTGCGGCGAAACGGTTTTTGAAAAGTACAGGGTGTCCGCCGGCAGATTTTACACATTAAAAATTTAAATAAATTAAATCAAGTATACAATTGAAGTCGTTTATTCATTATCGTATACAAGAATAACGCGGATTTAATTTTTTGAAAATATAATAATAGTAATAGTAATAAATAATATATTATTAATAGAATAATGGCCCGTTTTGTTAATGGACCTAGTTTAGATTCAACTAGGAATTTTTGAGGCTGTGTTTTGTAAATATTATGAAACAATTTAAGATTCATGTCATCGTCGTTCCAGCATAGGGATTTGCCCTTTTATAGGCGGTACCTAAATCAAGGTTTAAATTGCCAAAGTAAAATTTTAATTGTTTCCCGTCCTTTATACCTATCTATAGGTAGGTGCTGAAATGAACACTACTATCACGTTTACGTACTCACTTATTACGTATAGAGTAAGTACATTTTAAATTAAGGCCTTATGATCCGGCGCTGTACCGCGTACTGAACTGAAGTGCTCGCGAGTGATTGCCTCGCGCATTTGGTAGGTATTTAAACATAGACATTATTTTAATAATTTTATCACGATGAACTCAGCGAATTGTGCTAAAAAAAATTACTACCTTTTCATTTATATAAAAATAAGAAAAAAATGTCTGTTTTGTAGCTATGAAATTGAATAAACATTACGAAAAGTGTAACTTTGGGATGTTTTTCAATCCAGCAAAGTAAATCTAATCGTGTTATTAAAAGCAAGCAAAACAACGAAGAGCTCGTGGCTAAGTAATAACAGCCGCACGGGTCGATCAATCAGGTTAAGCTACGCTTGCCGGGGTTGGTCCGTGGATGGGTGACCATCTTTACATACCGAGACTCCTCCGTGCCTCGGAAAGCAAGTTAAGCCGTTGGTCCCGGCTGTCATTCGTGGATCTGTGACAGTCGTTACGGGTCGTCAGAAGCCCGATAGTCTGACAACCAGCCTTACCAAGGGGTATCGTATTACCCAGTAACTGGGTTGTGGAGGTCAGATAGGCAGTCGCTCCATGTAAAATACTGGTATTCAGCTGCATCCGGTTAGACTGGAAGCCGACCCCAACATAGTTGGGAAAAGGTTAAGCAGATGAATGTCGTTCTAGGGATAGTCAGGTTGTGTGTCCCGGATGAGTATGTGTCGCGCCGGCGGCGGCCGCCGCTGCTGCGTGTGCCGGTGGCGCGGACCAACTTGCTGCAGCAGGCGCCCCTCACGCGCGCTTTGCGGGCGCTCAACGCGATATCACAACAGGTCGATCTATTTAGCTGCACACTGAGTGAATTTACACGAACTGCATATTGTATTACTTCCAAAAATTAATAATACTTACTGACTGTTCGATAGATATTGGATAATATTAGAAATAAGTTGTTGAAGTTGTTATTACCTACATTAGATATAAGTACTTATTGAACTAACTATTGCATTAGGTTAATTTAAGACCTGTAATAATAGTTGTGTTATGTAAATAAATAAATAAATAAATAAATGTTATTAAAAGCAATTGGCTATCCGCCAGATCCTTAAATAAGATATATATTTTTTTCACATGGATTAAAAAAAACTAGTAAGCGCGGTCTCTGTCGGGTTCAATAAATTCTTTCTTGAAACACAAAACCCAACCGGTCACAAAATACTAAGAAAAAGGCTAAAATAGTTGTCCTCGAACATTCCCGCTTCGTGAAAGTATTCCAACGCAGAAAGTTGTAATATTAGCGGAATCAATATACTACACCACCCAACACCACCTGTTACACGTAGTTGACGGATAAGCTGCCAAACAATGAGCATTTCTTTTTATTAATATGGGTATATTAATAAAAAGAAATGCTCATTGTTTGGCAGTTTACACTCAGCCCATTTCCATGGCAACTTTTACGGTTTTTGTATAAAATAAAGATTTTTTTTTAACTTGCAAGGAACATGTATTCCCGTTCGTCCCCTCGACTTCGTCCCCCTAGGGGGACTTACGGGAATTTACAAAAATAATATTAAATTTGTTCCCGATCGTTCCCCTTGGGATTTTAGAGGGGATGAATGGGAATATGTTCTTAGATTAGTGCCATTCCTCCCCAGCCCCACTTAATAATATTGTGCAAAAAAATGTTAATCGTTGTTTTGAAGTTTACTTTTCAAAATAGTTACTTGGTTGGATTTAATCATTATTTTACAAAATAAATTGTTCTGTGTACATATTACATGGCTCGGGCGAGACGCGCCGGCGAAAGAAAGCCGATAATATTGTTTCATTTGCGTGAACCCTATTGCTGCCATCCACAAGCTATAATGCCGTTATCCAACAAAATCACATTTCGAGTTATGAACAAAAAAGCGCGGAAAAATAAGAAATGGATGCCGTTTCCTAATTATAACTCATAGGCAAGAGTTACCGGTGTCAAAAAATAGATCTAGTTTTGCGCGTTCTAATAGCCATACTTTTCACTTCTTAACAATGGCTTAATCTTAACAAAAATAGGTTTTTTGCGTTTTAGTTTAGTGTTTTTACGATTTACAGCATAAGCAACCACGACTATAATGCCGCTAAGCACACCTTAACGGCAGTTTAGTGTTTGATTTTCATGTAATTTTATTGACATTTAAAAGGCTTAAAAAAATCTCTATAATACTAAACTATAATGCCGCAAAATACTTTAACGTTGTTATAGCTAAGCATTACGACTCCGAGAACAAACACTATGCTAAACCTTAATGCAGCTATAGCTACTTAGTCACTCTTAAGACTAGTTCACCATAAGGATATTTTTCCAGCATTTTTTTTTAGGTTGACTACATTGCTAAAATGCCGCTAAGTATAAAACGTTAAAATGTAACGGCGTTTAGCTTTGAAACTGGTATAGGTGTTCTATGTTAAAGGATTTGGTTTCAGCACTTAGTCCTTCATGTGGACCACTGTGCGTGGGCCATGGCGGCCGTCGGGGGTTTATTCCAACCAGCCCACCTCCCTCCAGAATTTAATCAAATCTCCGGGTTTGTTAAGAACGTCTGTGAAAGTTCGGGATATTCCGAGAGTTTCTGTTCTAATCTGGGTGACGCCTGTGCATTCAAAAAGCACATGCGCAACGGTTTCCTCAGCCTCCATGCAGGCCCTGCACAGAGGACTGTCCGTTATTCCTATTGTGTGGAAGTGTTTGTTTAATGAGCAGTGTCCAGTGATGGTCCCCGTCACCATGCGCAGCCCGTTCCTGTCCAGACGTAATAATCGCCTGGTAAGCGTACCATCCAGGGACGGGATGGCCTCCCTGGACTGCCTGCAACCTGATGTCGAGGACCACCAACTCTCCGCTTGTGTATGGGTGAACTCCTGTAGACACCTGCGTAACTAGTTGAAGGGAATGGGTACGATTGGCTCAGATCCACAGACAGACGTGCTGGATGCTCTCCTAGCAAGTTCATCCGCTGCGTCGTTACCAAGCGATCCGCTATGTCCTTTTATCCATTGCAGTGTCACTGTGTTGCGGTTAGTTACCGCTACTCGTTCGAGTGCATCGTGACATTCTAGTATTAATCTCGAGGTAAAGTATTTTTTCTGTAGGGATTGGAGCACTGAGGCACTGTCTGAGAGTATTCGTATATAGGTATCCGTAACTCTCCTGGCTTCTATGGCATAACACGCTTGTATGATGCCCACTCACTCCGCCTGGTAGACAGTGTTGAATATTCCAAGCGGACTGGATATGTTAATGTTAAGGTCGTATGAGAAGACTCCGACCCCGGTTCCAGAGTCGGTCTTTGATCCATCGGTGTATACTCTCAACTCTTGCGGGCCTGAGTAATCACACCGTTCTTCCGTGAGTATTATGTTATAATGCTTCTGAAAGCAGTATTGTTTCGGGGCTTTATCGCATGGTGATGCCATCATTGGCTGTCGCCTGATCGCATCTTCTTTTATGCGTATATGCTTAACTCTAGAGTCCTTGCTCAGTGTTCCCGCTAAACTGAAGCTAAAGGCGGCTAGGGCCGCCTCTTCACGCACAATGAGGTGTAGTGGCGGCAGTCCAAGCATTGCCTGTAGAGCAGCAGTGGGTGTAGTTCTCATGCAGCCAGTTATTGCTACACAAGCGAACCGTTGCAGTTTCTCAAGATCCTTTCGGGCTGTACTCAGGTCTGTCCTGGGCCACCAGACCAGTGATCCGTATGTGATAATTGGCCGGATTACTGTGGTGTATAGCCAGTAGGTGACCTTGGGGCTAATCCCCCAATTCCTGCCGAGCAGTCGCTTGCACTGCCACAGGGATATACTGGCTTTTGTGATGATGTAGTTGGTATGTTTCGTCCAATTCAGCTGTTTGTCCAAAAATATGCCCAGGTATTTGGTTTCAGTTGATAGGCTTAGGGTAGTTCCAAAGAAACGCGGTAGTTGTAATGTAGTCAGCTTCCTCTTTTTTGTAAAGAGAATCAGCTCGGTTTTTGTAGGGTTCACCGATAGTTGGTGTTTGTTGCACCAGTCTT
This sequence comes from Cosmia pyralina, assembly GCA_946251885.1. Taxonomy (NCBI): domain Eukaryota; kingdom Metazoa; phylum Arthropoda; class Insecta; order Lepidoptera; family Noctuidae; genus Cosmia; species Cosmia pyralina. The sequence goes on along the minus strand of OX276355.1, from coordinate 4,255,372 downwards.
CTACTATTTTCAAAGCTTGGCGCATGAGATTACATAGGGTATTTTCATGGGTGCCATTTATTACTATGGTTATGTCGTCAGCATAGCCCACAGTAAAGTATCCTTTGTCATTGAGGGTTTTGATGAGGCTGTCTACGACCAGGTTCCATAGTAGCGGAGAGAGGACGCCACCTTGCGGGCAGCCCTTTGCCAAGATGGCCCTTGTAGTATCGTTCACCGTCACTTGCACAGCTCTCATTTTGAGCATGTTGGTGATCCAGCCTCTCAGTGTTGAATCTATGCCATGTCTGTCGAGTGCCATGTTGATGCTGTTGAACATGGTTTTGTCAAAGGCGCCTTCTATATCAATGAAGGCGGCCAGTGATGAGCACTTGTGGTCCACCGCGCATTCAATTTTGGAAACTACACTGTGTAGTGCAGATTCCGTTGATCTGCCAGTGGAGTGTTCCTACGGTTTCGAGAAAGTAGCAACGCCGGCGTATCTTTAACAGCACAAAGAAAATTTATTGAGTTTCTGCGTTTATTCCGCAAGGTACTGCTTTTTTTGAATAAAAGGAACAGTGTCAAGAACGTCAGATGTAAAGCTTTTCGTGACCACAGGTGGTGTAATGTGTTGTGAACCCTTTTTCTTAGATCTTCTGTTTGCTTGTAACACTTGGGACTTCTGGCTACTCGGTTTATCTGATTGAAAATCGACACTTGAATCACTACTTGGATCAGATGGGCAATAATCTTTATCACGCACAGAATTGTCGGAATCAAAATCACATTGCAAGTTTAACTGCGAAATTGTAGATGTATTTTCCGTTGTAATACTAATATCATTCGGTTCAGTTACATTAAATGAGAGATCTTGTAACGGCATCACTACGTTGCAGGTTAAATCAATTTGATCTGACGGCATCACTTCGTTGCAGGTTAAATTGATTTGAACTTGATCTGGACTTGGTAAAGCATCATGGCTCTGAGCAGGAGAAGAAGTAGTTTTAAAATCTTTACTCAAATTATTTAGGATCGATGAATGCACATGTGAATTATAAGTAATTTGCGTATCACAAAACTTTTTAAAAATCAGCTTCATCAATCAAAGGACGCGGGGGGGCCGCAGGGCAAGTGATCGAAGGTAGATAACCGCGTTTTAGTGTAGTAATGTGGGATAACTGCATTTTTGTGATTTACGTCGTAGGCAAAATATTTATATTTCATATTGAAAATGCCATTAGTAGGGTATTTACAACAAAATCTCTTAATAAAAACACATCTGAGTACTACACATAAATGCCGTTAAGTGACATTAACGACATTTTTGTCTAGTACTTACATTTAACGGCTTTTTAGCATTGTATTTAGAATACTGTAATTTGAAACAAAGCAGAACTACAAAACCGTTAAAGTACCTTAACCTCATAATAGAGTAGGAAATTCTGTTAACGGCATTTTAGGTTATGCAACTGATGGTAAAAAATCTAGTTAAAATGTAAGTTAGAAGCCTTTAGTCACATTTTAGTTTAGTAATGTTGCTTACCTGCGTTTTAGCGTAGTAAACATATGAAACAAGGCAACTTAACGGCGTTTTTATTTTTTTTATTTCTGGATCCTTAAATAGTAGAAAAATACTGCTTAAACAGAAAGATAGAGATTTTTTTTCTGATTATGGTGGCATCGAAAAACGAAAATCGACCAGATGCGAGATAACGGCATTATAGCTTATGGACGGCAGATTGGTTTACCTGACATTCTCTCCCCATAGTATTCGGTGGTATATAAGTGTAGAGTCGGTGGGTTAGTGGTACTTTATTAAATCATTTTAAAATTTGTTTTTTTTTTTACCAACAACCAGTCTGAAATTATTTCGTGGGACCAATGGGACTCAATAAAAATTAACAAATTATTCCCGTTCGTCCCCCTAGTTGGACGAAGTCAGGGGGACGAACGGAAATACACGAAAAAAAAAATGATTCCCGTTCGTCCACACCAACAAAATTAGGGGACGATCGGGAAAAAAATAACGAATTCCCGTTCGTCCTAGGGGGACGAAGTCGAGGGGACGAACGGGAATACACCGCAAGGAAATGGGATATAAAATGGGCAACGCGAATGTGTAAACAGGTCGCTTCCCTTGCCGCTTGCCTTGCCTGGCGATCCCAAAATTGGTGGTTTCTTGGCGGACATCAAAGGGCCGGCAACGCGAACACGAATTAGTGTTTATATAGGTATTGCTTTCTCCCTCACTTGCTATCGAATTTTTACGTTCTCCATTGTTGGAACGACATGTGACGAGGCAATGTAAACACTCATTTCCCTTGACGTTGCCACAGCAATGTTTAGGGAAATATTTCCAGCAGCGAGAATGGCAGTGGTTGAATGTAAACGGGGCATTACGTAGTTACTAAACTTAGGGCCTATTCCGAGCTCCTCTGACGCGTTTGGACTCAATAGTCAGAATGGGACAAAGACTGCTTACATATATTTTCTATCATCATTCTCTTGCCCAATTTATTTAGGGTCGGCGCAGCATGTCTTCTCCTTCCATGCTTTTCTCTTTTAGTCGTCATCTCAGTTCTAGCCATGTCATCATTCACATAGTTCATCCATTGTTTCTTTGGCCTTCCCCTACTCTTATAGCTACATTCACACTAAAAACTTTCCTCACTCTCTGCTAAACCGGGCTATGAGCCGTCCGAGCCTTCCAAAGCGTGGTGTGAAATACTCGAACACTGAATCAGAACTGTAACAACAAAGTTTTATAACTTACCAGCTGCGCCCCGCAGTTTCATCCGCGTAGACCGGGATAAAAAGTAGCTCATGTGTTATCCAGGGTATAAGCTATCTCAATACCATTTCATCCAAATCGGTCCAGCCGTTTGAGCGTGAAGAAGTAACAAACATACAACCACACACAAACTTTCGCCTTTATAATATTAGTGTGATAATTTTCGTAGCATTCGTAGACCTTCGCCTACGCTGCTACGAAATACTACAACTACGCAAAAAGTTAATTATGTCTTACCTTTATTTTGTTAAACCGATAATCGTATGCCATAAATCCTGGTGTAAATAGATGCAATGAAGTAAATAAAAGAGTAAAAACTGGTAAAAACATGATTTTTCCTGACAAACGGGTCGAGTTGGTCGGAAAATGTGAGTGGAAGAATATGATAATTTATTTACACAGATATAGTGTAGGCGTTTAATCATGTAATAATTAGCTACATATATATGTATTGCTGGTACGAGTACGTACAGCGTGTAGGTACAGTCACAAGCATAAATATACACTTACGTAAATTTCAGAAACAATTTTGAGAAAAGACCTATTTCTTAATAATAAGATTTCAAAAATACTCATAACATAAAAAAAAAACCGGGCAAGAGCGAGTCGGACTCGCGCACCGAGGGTTCCGTACCATCATTTATATGTAATGTCTGTTGATGATTTCTGAAAAACTGTGCTATTTAGAGATGTCGTTTTATTTTTCCTGTAATCTATACATAAACTTCTATCGCATAGAATAAATAAGAAAAATCAGAATATTAGAATAATTTAAGATTTTTTCTATGCAAACTTCGGAGATAAGGGGGGAACGGTATTTTTTTTTTAACATTTTTCATCAAAAGTCGAAAACTATGCTGCCTAAAAAAAGAAAAAAAATGTTTGAGAATGTACAAAACGCGTTCTTTCATATGATATCCCACATGCCCTAGTAGCCCAACTTCGATTTTTAATACCCCCTTTCAGTTCCTGTTGCAAAAAAACGTATATGTTTTTATTTCTTTCTTATTTTCAAAATAGTTGGGCAAACGTCATGTAAAACTGTTCCAAATTTCAAGTTGATAGCATTAGTAGTTCTTGAGATATCCAGCTATGACAGACAGACAGACAAGATTAAATCACACCATAAGGGTTCCTTTTTACCATTTTGGTACGGTACCCTAAAACTCTACCAATATATACATACACAAACATAACTCATGCCTTCTTCCCATGCGGGTAGGCAGAAACTACAGAACACCGCCTGCTACGATCTTTACATACTCCTTTTTGCCTCGTTTACGTTCATATATCTGGTCATACGCGCACGCCGGTTACGAGTACTACACACCTGACCTTTCTGAAGAACTTCACCAATAAGGTCACTAAGTGTCTTCCTAGGGCGTTCTATCAACACTTTAGAAGAAAATCGCTTTTCAATGTTGCGTAAATGTAATAATTATTACGCTCATCTGTAGGTACGTATTACTTTTTGTTTTAAAATGAAATGCAAAGAATCATCTACATACGACCTTTTTTCCAAGGAAAAAGATAGCAGAATCCGTCTATTCACAAATTATGAGCTAAATAATATCCTACTAACACAGGTTGGTGTAATTTCTGTTATCAATCTGCCTAGCCTTTTCCCAACTATGTTGGGGTCGGCCATGTAAAATACTGATATTCAGCTGCATCCGGTTAGACTGGAAAGTCTAACCGGATGCAGCTGAATATCAGTATTTTACATGGAGCGACTGCCTATCTGACCTCACAACCACAAACCACAACCCATTAACTGGGTAATACGATACCCCTTGGTAAGACTGGTTGTCAGAGTTTCGGGCTTCTGACGACGCGTAACGACTGTCAAAGATCCACGAATGACAGCCGGGACCAATGGCTTAAGGACGCTGTTACAAATGGGCAGTCAAATCATTACTTTTTACACAAAAGTATGTTGATTAAATAAAATGCTTTGCATTCTTAAAATGTTTTTTGGCCGAATTGTTGATAGATGTGCTAGGTACGATTCTGAACTATAAATATAATTTTTTTATTAAACAATTTCTCAATAAATGTACCGCAGTGAATATTTTTACTTCGGTACATTTATTGAGAAAATGTACCTATCTAAAATTATATTTACAGTTCAGAATCGTACCTTGTACATCCATCAACAATTCGGCCAAAAACATTTTAATAATGCAAAGCAATTTATTTAAAAAAAAACATACTTTTGTGTAAAAAAGTTATGATTTGACTACCCATTTGTAACAGCGTCCTTAACGTGCTTTCCGAGGCACGGAGGAGTCTCGGTACGTAAAGATGGTCACCCATCCACGGATCGACCCCGGCAAGCGTAGCTTAACCTGATGAATTGACCCGTGCGACTGTTATTACTTAGCCACGAGCTCCTCCTCAAGGTGTAATTTCTGTTATGATTACTGAAATTACGAAGACTGTTTTACTAATGCAAGTTAACGTTGGTTTTTTTTTTAATTAATTAAAATATTTTTAGATAAGTAGTAGAACCAGTGTCTTAGTCAATTAGAATTGTCAATTTATGGACAGTTTCTTTTTTTCTAGGTGTTTATTTATATTTTATAATATTTACATCATTTAAAAACGAACAAAACAGATTTATTTTTAAATTCTACGCCTTCCTATATTTTTCCGACATGTTGTATGCAATTATAGATGGACTGAGGACCGAAGAACTTCAAAGTAGCTACCAACATTTTACTGTTCGTCGCTTACGATCAAAACCAAAACATAATGCAAATGTAAGCAAAAACAAGCTACTCCTACATTCAAGCAAGTTTAGTTTTTAGTTTTTTTTTTTTTTTTAATTATAGGCCTAATGAGCTTTTTAAATCTGTAGGCGTCATGACAGGATTAAAAGCTAAAAGTAAGGAGCCATTGTTGTGATGTCCACCCGCGAGAATTTTAGTAATTAATTTATTTGACTAAGAAGCTTCTACTTAGTATTTCTTGTAAATGTAAAAATTATAATAGAGCTTATGCCTCGGTAAAAAAAAAGAAACTCTATTTAGTCCGTCAGTCAGATAATTAAAAAAAAATTAGACACGTATTTTTTGCTCACGCGAGCGTGGTGTGGATCGGGTCCGTGGAATCATTTTACCTTATATTGTACGTGGTGTGAGTTCTATACCAAGAAAAATATAAGCTATCAATAAAAAATTACCATTAAAGTTGGGGAGTGGGGGCTCGCTACGTCACAACTACGTATAAAATCTAGCGAGGCGTGACGTCATGCCACATTTTAACTCAATGCATGTGTCGGGGTAATCTTTTGATTATTGATTATGATTTTTTTTAAATCTGCGTAACGGACAAAATAAAATGTTTATTGATCATCGTTAGGAGACAATGTCCAAAATATTCAAGTAGGAAATAAAATCATGTCTCATTATGTCATGTCTGACTACAGTGGACACGCGAGTTCGTATTAATATCGATAGTAGTTTTAATATCGTACTGTTTAGTAATCGAGAATGAGGTATAAGATTAAAAAAAAAATATAAAAAAAAAATTCGCTGACCCCAAGTAACATGGGACAAAGGCAGCAAGATGATGATGAAATTTCCGAGTGTCAGGCCCCGGTAGTACGTAACCTGAATCCATATCCGAGATATCGTGAAATCACTGCAAGCAATAATTATGTAATTTACTGCTTACCGCTGTTTGTCATAGGACGCAGTCTACGGCGTAGGCCGATATTGTTTAACACAATACAATATAACGCCTTTGTTTTTACGATGTAACCACATGACCGGTGGAGGCTCCTTAGTATAAAAGCTTGTAGATCAAGCAATAACGAGTGCAAGGGGGGTTAATCATTGAGGTATTTGCTCAAGCTGTTGTTTTGTCGTAGCATCGTCTACGGCGTAGGCCTGTAGCTATTTGTCGTAACGTCATATTGTGGGTTATTGCCTTTTGACTGAGTAACCACATGCTATTGACTGAAGCATCTCAACGTGACTATAATACATAATCTAAGAATAGAAGAGGAGGTTTGAGTTTTGAGACATTATTGCTTAAAAAGGTGTGTATTGTCTCTCATTTACTTTCACTTAAAGCTTTTTGTCGTGACATCGTCTACGGTGTAGTAGACGGATATTACAACATCGCCTACGGTGTAGTTTTATAAAATACTAGCTGCGACCCGCGGTTTCACCCACGTAGACCGGGATAAAAAGTAGCCTATGTGGTAATCCAGGGTATAAGCTATCTACATACCGAATTTCATCCAAATCGGTCCAGCCGTTTGAGCGTGAAGAAGTAACAAACATACAAACACACCCTCACACACTCACTCACAAACTTTCGCCTTTATAATATTAGTGTGACTAGCTGCGACCCGCGGTTTCTCTACGTTAATCCAGGGTATAAGCTATCTACATACCAAATTTCATCCAAATCAGTCCAGCCGTTTGAGCGTGAAGAAGTAACAAACATACAAACACACCCTCACACACATACTCACAAACTTTCGCCTTTATAAATTTAATTAGTTTTTATTGTATTTTCCTTTCATAGTAATTACGAGTAAATTATTTGAAATTAAGAAATTTATTGTAACGTACTTAAACCTATTTCATGTATAGCTACAAATGTTAACGGAGCGAAGGAGCCCGGATCTCACGCCACAGGGAATCCTAGTGTGAGTTCCAGGAAACAACACATCGAATGTAATTTCTTAAACAATAAATTATTCTACCTAATACTCCTTCTAATTACTTACCCTGCATAAGGTCAAGCTGAGTCTAAAGCCTCGGCTACTGTCCCTCAATTACGACGAAACAGAGCAAATTCTATAAACTCTTTCGTAATATAAATTCTAGCCTATGAGAGGCACTCAACTTCACCCTTTACTCGCGTTCCCAGTCAACCTTTCCTGTACATTCAATTTCAATTTACACACATACTCACATACTTCAAGCACACACACAGACACCCCCACCACACATAATACACGCACACACACACACACAATCACCACTACAGGCTTTTTCTAAACTTTTTTGTATTAGTTTAGTCTTTTTATTTTTTCATTGTTTGTCTTCTTGCATAAGTTTTCAATTGTATTTATTCCCGGGAGAGGGCACTGGCTCTTGTAACACAGGTTAATCACCTAGCACAAGCGTCAGGGACTTCACACTATTTGTAATTCACTTTCTTATGTAATAAAGATTATTATTATTTATTATTTTATTATTATTTTTATCTTTGGCTTATCTCGGGACCCTGGGGTCCCGGACCTTTGGAAGGCATACGAGGGGCCGAAGCCAACTCGCAGAGGCCCCTTAGACAATTTTAAATGACGAGGAGGCACCAGCCGACGATTATCCCTGTATGCACTATGCAAGTGCACCCAAGGACAACCCCGGTTGGTGCAGGACTATTGCAGAACTTGGAAACAAAACACATTGGGCCTATGGCCTATCTTTATTTTTATTATTCTTATTCTATAATATTAGTGTGATTGGCCTATATTGTCTAAATCTAAAACAATATCGCCTTCAGATTTGCTATGTAAATACATAGGTTAGTTTTATGGTCAAGGCACAGATGAATACAGATGGGACACTCCGCAAAATCAAAAAAAAAAATCAACTTGCTACGACACAATAAAGTGCTATTCAGGTCGCACAACGCTTCATTACCTACAGTTATATTCACCTATAAGTTGCCTCTCTTTCTATCGCGTAACTCTTATACCTTCTGACTCGTTAGGGTTGTCTTCTTTTAAGACGCGGCGCGTGAGTGAGTATCGAACTAACGTGCGAGCCGGCCGGTGCGCGGCAGCCCACACTGAATTAACCCAGTGAGGTGAGCCCGCCGCGTACTTGTAGCTTCATACCTAAACTGTGGAGTGTCCCATCTGTATTAATCTGTGGTCAAGGCTCCTTTTCTATAAAATCGTAAGTTAGTATCGGGTGATTCAAGTTAATGTCTACGACGGAGGCCGGAATTGTCACGTTTTTTAGGGTTCCGTACTTCAAAACGAAAAAACGGAACCCTTATAGGATCACTTCGTTGTCCGTCTGTCTGTCTGTCAGTCTGTCAAGACCCGTTTTCTCCGGAACGCGTGCAGGTATCAAGTTGAAATTAATATCAAATGCGTAAGTCTATGGTCCCTTGGAGTCCTAAAAAAATCAACCTTCTCAGTCAACGCCATAAAAAATACGGCCGTTTATGCGACATATTTTGATACTCGCAAGTAAATCAAAACCTATCGGGTACTTGCCGTTGACCCAGAATCATGAAATTTGGCAAGACGCAAGGTCTCACAGCACAACAGAAGGAAAAAGTCCGAAAATTGTTAATTTGTAATTTTATCACAGTACATTATTTTTGGGATTACAATGTTATGTTTGTTTTTGGGATAAATTCTTTTCAACTACGGAACCCTTTATTGTGCGTGGTCCGACACACACTTGGCCGGGTTTTTTTTTTTGTATATACTTATACCCGTCTCAGGAGTACTCATGGCTACACATCAAGCTATACAATTTCAGTATAAGCTGATCTCGCATTGTATAGGATTTCCTTACAATGAGAGGTCAGTGTAAACTGGAAATGTGTAGCTTGATGTGTAGTCGTGTTTACTAGCAGATTCAGTTACCATAAAAAGAAGTACCTGTAAGACTACCAACCAATCACAGCCATTAGGAACGCGTAATCGCGGGGCATAACACTTTACCACCCACAGAACACAACCACTATTGATATTACTCAGTATTTCATTATTATTTCAGGAATACTACGCCGTGAACTATTGAATAAGCTTAGGAGAAGCTGGCTGTCTGTTGATGTTTCTTGACTTAATTATGGTAATAAATTATATACGGTTCATGCTTTGAACTGTCAGTTGTGAAATACGTTTACCTCTTCACTTATCGTGGGCGTCTTAAAAGGTGACTCGAGGGCTATAATGTCAATCGCTACGAAGGTACTTCTGTATGCTATCAGCAGAATGAAGATTATCAATAAGATCAATACACATACGGAGTGTTTGGAAGCTGTGCAAAGCCTTAAGGGGGTGATGCTTGACACTATTTAGAGCATTTTGAGCCATAAGTACATGTTTTAGGGAAGTTATTCGTTTTTAAGTGCTATTTGTAGTTTTTTTTTTTTAAATAAGTAAGTAACCCAATTTCTGACAGTTAATTACCAAGTGTCCCAGTTAAAGTTGATATGTTAAATCTAGACACTTTTGAGGTCGCAAAAATCTTTTAAAATTTGAAAAACTTGAAAAAACTGTAATTGGGTTATTTAAAAAAAAACCGGCCAAGAGCGAGTCGAACTCGCGCACCGAGGGTTCCGTTTCCGATTTCTGAAAAAGTGTGCTATTTAGAGACATCGTTTTATTTTTCCTGTAATCTTTACATAAACTTCTATCACATAGAATAATTTCAGATTTTTCTCTATGCGAACTTCGGAGATAAGAGGGAAACGGTATTTTTTTTTTACATTTTTTTCAAACGTCGAAAACTATGCGGCCTAAAAAAAAAGAAAAAGAAGTGTTTGAGAATGTGCAAACAGCGCTCTTTCATATGACACCTCACATGCCCTAGTAGCCTCTCTTCAAATTTTTAAGACCCCCTTTCAGTCCCTGTTGCAAAAAAATATGTATATTTTTATTTTTCTTATTTGCAAAATAGTTGGGCAAATAGAATAGAATAGAATAGAATACTCTTTATTATGCACACCATTTAAATTACTGGTTACAATTTTACAATGTTGAAATTTTACATAGGGTGACACAATGGGCGATCTTATCGCTAAAAGCGATCTTTTACAGACAACCTTTGGATGGAGTATGGGGACAAGGAGAGACAATCGTCAAACAAACGTCATCAAAAACTGTTCCAAATTTCAAGTTAATAGCATTAGTAGTTCTTGAGATATCCAGCTGTGGCAGACAGACTAAGTCGCACCATAAGGGTTCCTTTTTACCATTTTGGTACGGAACCCTAAAAAACTGAAAGTTTGCAGTTAAAAATAAAAAAAAAACATACTACATATACGACTACATCGTGCCTCGGAAAGCACTTTAAGCCTTTGGTCTCGGCTGTCATTCGTGGATCTTTGACAGTCGTTACGGGTCGTCAGAAGTCCGAAAGTCTGACAACCAGTCTTACCAAGGGGTATCGTATCGTATTACCTAGTTACTGGTTTGTGGAGGGCAGATAGGCAGTCGCTCCATGTAAAATACTGGTATTCAGCTGCATCCGGTTAGACTGGAAGCCGACCCCAACATAGTTGGAAAAAGGCTAGGCAGATTGATACATATATAGAAGTATAGAATAATTATAGATAAGTGTAGGAACATCAGTCACACAAGTCAAGTTAAAAGGTTACATACAAACTATGCCTAGATATGTAGCTGCAGGTTGTACAAGTCCACCTTTATTCCTTTACCACTGTCAGTATTTCCCTTAGGAATGCCACAACATCAGTGAAATATAATTGCTTTGTTTATACTCTGAAGTCTTGATCTAGCGTGGGATTAAGAGAAAAGCATTGTTAGAGGTATTATAAATTACTAGCGACCCGCCCCTGTTACGCACGGGTGCAATGTACCTACAGTACGACACAACTTAAATGTAACATCGGCAAAATTCGTAAAACCGATCACCATCCGATCTGAGTGCACCTTCAAAAAAACCAATCTTTATTACTGCTTCTATACTTCAATCTGCCTAGCCTTTTCCCAACTATGTTGGGGTCGGCTTCCAGTCTAACCGGATGTAGCTGAATGCCATTATTTTACATGGAGCGACTGCCTATCTGACCTCCACAACCCATTAACTGGATAATACGATACCCCATGGTAAGACTGATTGTCAGACTTTCGGGCTTCTGACGACCCGTAACGACTGTCAAAGATCCACGAATGACAGCCGGGACCAACGGCTTAACATGCTTTCCGAGGCACGGAGGAGTCTCGGTATGTAAAAATGGTCACCCATCCACGGACCAACCCCGGCAAGCGCAGCTTAACCTGATGGATCGACCCGTGCGGCTGTTATTACTTAGCCACGAGCTCCTCTCACTGCTTCTATACTTATTATAAAATAAAGTCACTTTTCGTGTCTGTCTGTGTGGCCGCGTTGTTCTTCTAAACTACGCAGCGGATTTTGATGCGGTTTTCACTATCATTTAGAGAATTTATTCCGGAAGGTTTATATGTATAATACATTCATATTTTACTTATACAACGTGTCGTTTTACTTCCTCGTCAAATTTCAGGGTGTGATACAGAACATCAACCCTAACAACATTCTCCATGGGACCAACATCGTAATAGCGAAAAAAATTTCAACTGTCCCATAGAAAACTTCAATACCTACTCGACACAAATGTCATTTTGTAATTTTTTCGCAATTACGATGTTGGTGGCATGGAGAAAGTTGTTCGGTTTGATGGTCTATACCACATTCTTAAAGACGAGGATGCAAAACGACACGTTGTATTATAGTACTTATAGAAACCTTCATGTTTTTTCAAGTTGTAAAAACCGTGCGAAGCAGGGCCAGGTCGCTATAATTATTTTTACGCAAACGCAATCTTGTTAAGTCATATAACCAAATCGTAAAATTGAAATAAATTAATGCAAATTTTCAAAATGCAACATCTAAGTTGTGTCGTACTGTACCTACTGATTCGGCGACGCACGGTGGATCGTAACTGCTATATATAAGGGACATTGGGATTTTTTTTACAAATTCCATTAAAAAAAAATACCGTTCGAAAGATCTGTCATTCTGATGAATAATTGTTATGAAACTTTTTTCTCTAAAACTGATAGTTTGCCCGGAAAAAAATATTTTCAATTTTTGTTGCATGGAATGAAACAGAAACTGCTAAAATTTGGCCAAGTCTTGACAGGTCTTGCTTTAAAACTACTTTATTCTTATTCTTTGGCTTGTTGGCTATAATTCTACGCTATCAGCGCGCGCCCATAATTGCCCGTTCAAGAGTTATGCTTATGACTTTATGAGGTTCAGTAAAATGAAAAAAAAGTGAGTAAAAGGTACTTTTTATAATGATATCATAGGTGAAATAATTGTGTTACATTAAAATACTTATAACTAAGGCATATTAATCATTTCAAAACATACTTTTAACGAAAAAAGTACAAATTTTTTTTTTCAAAATTAAAGCAAATAATAAATTTAAACAAAATTAAGAAATAAATGAGGTGGAGAGTACTAATTTATTTTTTAATTTTCTTTAAATTAATATTTGGTTTAATTTTGAAAATATTTTTTTTTTGTACTTTTTTCGATAAATATATATTTTGATGATTTTTGTTTCTACTCACTTTTTATTTCATTTTACTGGACCTCGATAGCTCTTGAACGGGCAAGTACGGCCGCGCGCTGATAGTGTAGAATTATAGCCAACAAACCAAAGAATAAGAATAAAGAAGTTTTAAAGCAAGACCTGTCAAGACTTGGCCAAATTTTAGCAGTTTCTGTTTCATTCCATACAACAATAATTGAAAATATTTTTTTTCGGGCAAAATATCAGTTTTAGAGAAAAAAGGTTCCTAACAATTATTCATGAAAATGACTGATCTTTCGATAGGTATTTTTTGTTAATGGAATTTGTAAAAATAATCCCAATGTCCCTCATATAGCAGTTTCGATCCACCGTGCGACGTGTCAATGTCAAAGCATCAAGATTGTTATTTCTCAGATAAATGTATATTATTCTACATGTAATACCTAAAAACCTTCCGTGATAAATGCTTGAACAGAAATGATAGTGAAAACCACCAAACCAAACTATAAATGGTGCATGTTGTGTTACGGCCGAACCCAATAACCAGTAGTGCTATTCCGTAAAAATCTCACCGTGATAACTCAGGTGAAGTGAGCGTGATGTGAGCCGTCATTCCACCAGCAGTGTTATTAAGTATAAATCTCACCGTGAAAATCTAGGTGAAGTGAGTTGTCATTCTACCTAATGCTAGATTGGATTGACACTACTGACAGCTCACTCCAGGCTCACTTCACCTAAGTTTTCACGGTGAGATTTGTACAGAATAGCACTGCTGATGCTAGGGGTTAACACTATTGACAGCTCACTTTAAGATCACTTCATTCATGTTTTCACGGTGAGATATTTACAGAATAGCACTACAGTATTGGCATACCTACTGGAGATAGAAAAACCTATATATCTATGGTTTTAACGTCCCAATAATCTAAGACAAATAAAACAAAAGAACACGAACGAACGAAAGGTACGTAAGGACAGATAGAATTATATTGTCTATCATCAGTAGCGATCTGTCTTTTACTGTCAGTAGTAGTAGTATTGGGCTCGGCCGTTATGGCCTTTTTACACGAGGCCAATAGCCGAGACAATCCAGTAAGCCAAGATAATAAGCAAATAAAAAAGTATCGTCTAAATACAATTCACTGCATTAGATTGTCCTCAAGATAATGATCAAGCGGCCAGTGAAATAAAACGATTTAAAATTTTTGTTTATTATCTTGGCTTACTGATTTGGATTGTCTCTGCTATGGCCTCGTGTAAAATGCCCATTAGCCTGTAAGCACCTAATTGTTAACGTACTTAGTACCTAGGCGACCAAGCTCTGCTCTGATGAAAATAGAGAGAACCATTTTTTTCTTTTTCCCAGATGAGACCTAGCTAGATCGATTTTTCGACCCCTGTAACGCAACTTGCATCGAACTCGTTAGAACCGTTTTCGAGAATGCGATTTCAAATATATCTTTTTGTACGTATAGGTGTAATATACAAAATATTGTTAATTTAATAGTAAGTATAGGAATATGATTAAAAGGAAATTATTTTAAATGTATTGTGTAAACATTGTTGGCTAACATAAATAAATTCCACTGTGGAGTTCAGAAGATCTTAGCGGTCATACAAACAGACAGGAAAAGTGACTTTTCTCAAATATGCTTGGAAATTCGAGCATTCGAAACTGCTGTACTGTTCAAATACATGCGAGCAGTGGCCGGCAATGTTAGTATATTCTGTCGTGTTTAGCGGCCGAATAAATTACTATGAAAACTCATATCTCATGTAACAATCGTGTAATTTAAAAATGGAACGAACTTTTTATTTCGAAATAATGACAACCAAGGAGCTAACTTATCACAGATTTTATTTAAATTTCGAACTGGCTTGCAAATAGATATGTTTTTAAAAGAAAATAAGAAACAAATAAACATAATTGGCATTTGAAAAATAATTGTTGATCGTCATTGATTCTGGAATTTATAATTTATTTAGTGTTAATTTCCGCGCAATATTTGAGAAAAGTACCTACTATATACAAACCTTGGCCGCAACCAGGCATTGATGGACTCACGTATATGTGTGCCTCGGCTTCGCCTCGTCCCACATTTTTACGTTCTTCCATCAATGGCTCTTTTGCAAGCCGCTGCATTTTGACGAGTTTTTTGATGTGTATAAAAGTACTGAACAAGCTTCGATCAATAATAGCACTAGATACAGGATCAGGAACAAAAATAAGTCGCTGTAGTGGCCACGTTTACACACACATAAACATTTACATTTGTTACTACGAAATATAGAAAAAAGTTTTATAATATTTACAACTTCAATTCATTATAAACCTTAACAATCAAACATAAAGTTTAATTACGATTGCAAAATATTTATATTTAAGTCCTTCTATCATCGGAGAAAGGTAAAAGCAATAAATTAAAAATGTCGCTTGAAAATAAAAGGTCATTTTTATAATAACTACAAAAATATTTATTCTAAAGTGAAACTTAAAACTTAAGCAATAAGGTTAAAAACATTTTGTTGAAAATTTTGTGCTTACTCTATTTTGGAACTAGACATAGTTCTTGGTATTTACATTTCAATGCTCAGAACACAGTAAGTATTGAAAGATGTAGAGTAGCAGAATAATAATATATTTTTTAGGCCAAGGTTCGTTTTATATGGTAGCAAATATTTTTGACCGATTTTTAAAAGTAGAAGGAGTAAATTAGTACAATAGTTATTTTAATTTTGATTATTAATTTGATAATTAATTATTTTAATAAAAATATTAAAACAAATTGTTGAATTTTTACAAGGTTTATATATTTCTTCTCCTCTTTCTTTCGCGACAATAGATACCCATTCTGCATTGCGAAATGGGTCACTAGGAAATCTACAAACAAAAACAACATATAAAGTAACAATACTACTCCATGCATTTCCCTGTTCCCGAACAGTCGATGTTTGAAATAAGACCACAAAAGTATTTTTGTGTTTTTATTTTTCGGGCCGTTTTTGAAGCGCTTATCGGGAATCTAGTACTATTATTGATCGAAGTGAACAAGTGATTTTTTTTCGCGATTTTAGGTTTGGTCCCATAGTAAAAGTTGTTCATAATGATGAGTGCAATGGTCCCTTAAGAGATTGCTGGTGTTTTACCAATAACCCTGTAGATATAGAATGATTTTTTACTCATTTTGAACGGTAAGTAAGTATTTCAGAACAGTATCTACATCAAACACTAACACTACAAAGGTTGGCTAAAGGAAAGAAGGAAAGATGAAGAAGGAATGGAAAGAAAGCATGGATGGGAAGGAAGGATGGGTTAAAGGATGGCTGGATAGCTAAACTAAACATAACTGGGTGGCCCAAGGGGGTCATTTGGTTGACGGCAAACTGCGGCGTCCAACATGACAACCATATAAAACACATACAAAACACAAAATACACATACATAACACACACATACAACAAATACAAACAAACAACAAAAATACAATATTATAAACAACAAGAGACTAGTAACACATACATTGATATAAAATATAAGTCAATGGCCTATAAAGTAATATCATTGGGATGGATACCTGTAGCCTTGTTAAAGAAAACTTAAAAACGTTGGTACATATTTCTTTGTAGCTTCTTCACATTTGTATTGAGTCTAGTTCTACCTTTTGAGATAGAAAACTTATTTATTTAAAACTTTTCGGACTAAAAAAGGTACAAAGGCGGACTTAATGCCTTAGGCATTCTCTACCAGTCAACCAAGGGTGGTGAAGAGATTAGATGGCAGGTGCTCAGTTTGAGAGGAATAATTAAAAAAGAACACAATTTTTTTTTTGTGGTTTATAAACATTATACAAGTTACACTAGGTACTAATGTAAATGACTAACTAACTAATTATACAAATAAATACAAAAACAAAAGGACACTTAGTCGTCGAAGTACTCGTCCGCATCGATGTCATCCGGAAACGTGCCCAGAAGACTGGCAGCATTGCCACGTTGAATGGCAATGCTTTGGTCAAAGAACGAGCCAGCCACGTGTCTGTCTGGTCACGTGAAGTCTAAGTCTACACTAAAAACATATCTTAATTAATTATAAATAGACTATGTACACAAGTACATAAATAGGTTAATAATACACACAATTATGCCTCAAGCCTAGGTATATCACCCATTTACGATTATTTTTCAAACAAATTGTAGCCTATGTTCTTCTCCATGATGCCATCTATCTCCTTGCTAAATAAATTCGATACAATGCAGCATTGGAGGTGGAAAATCTAGGTACCTACCTTGATAAAGAAATTGACGATAACATAAATGCTATTAGTTTAATTAAACCTTGCCTAAGACAGGGCGCCAATACTCGTGCCTACCTATCAAATCCTAGTTTCGTTCATACCTCAATGTCATGAATTATGCAACATTTACGTCAGCTCACATTACAAGACGAAGTAGCCCTCTGATGGCTAAATAAGCCGCCCACCTTCAGTACGTGTTGGAACATTTCCTAGGTAGTCCTTAGATACCATACTCGTATTAAGCATAAACATGTCTAAACTAATCCGAACTAATATTATAAATGCGAAAGTAAGTTTGTTTGTTACCTTTTCACGCCTAAACCACTGAACCGATTATCCTGAAATTTTGCATAATACGTTGTCAGGTGTACAGAAACGGACATAGGGTACATTTCATCCCGAAAAAAGTACTGTTCCCGAGGAAAACAACAATAACTTCCTTATGATAATAGATGGCGCCACGTGTATTTCGAATCATGATTGAATTATAATATTACAAGCAGAGTACAACCCGAATTGATTGTCAAATTCTAAATTAACGCGAGGGAAGCCGCGGGCAAATGGTAGTATGAGAGAGAGAAAAGATTTGATTTTTATAGCTATGTTTTGTTTGTAATGTCTCAAAAAATACTTCCTTAACCGATTTTAAGTAAGATTTTAAGTAAGCTACATTATCAGCTAGTAACATTGACTGTACTTTATTTTTCAAAAAATTAGAGATCCCTCCGAAAATTGCACTAATGTAGGTACCCCAAGATATCAAAATGGAAGATTATATGCTATTTGACATCACGTTAAGACTCTAAGGAGTCGAGTACAAAGACAAAAGTTAAAAAGAACGCTAAGCCAAAAAGCAGTAATAGCGCAGGTGGGCGATGGGATGCGACATGGTGGGTCGGGGGCCGAAATTTCACGCGAACGAAGTCGCGGGAATAAGCTATATTTTATAAAGGCGGTCACACACGGCACGATGCACCATCGAAGTTTGTCTAGATACAGGCCGCTAAGTGAACGTTTTGGTTTCAAACTGTCCAACTGTCTCACTCTATTCGAGTTCTATACGTTTGTCTGATTCAATGCCACGAGTGTCACATCGGTATGTGGAAATGTATTGTGGCAATGATGTACCTATTTATAATTTATATGTAATTAATTTATTTATTTGAGAAGCTCGTGGCTAACTAATAACAGCCGCACGGGTCGATCCATCAGGTTAAGCTACGCTTGCCGAGGTTGGTCCGTGGATGAGTGACCATCTTTACATACCGAGACTCCTCCGTGCCTCGGAAAGCACGTTAAGCTGTTGATCCCGGCTGTCAATCGTGGATCTTTGACAGTCGTTACGGGTCGTCAGAAGCCCGAAAGTCTGACAACCAGTCTTACCAAAGGGTATCGTATTACCCAGTTACTGGATTGTGAAGGTCAGATAGGCAGTCGCTTCATGTTAAATATTGGTATTCAGCTTCATCCGGTTAGACTGGAAGCCGACCCCAGCATAGTTGGGAAAAGGCTAGGCAGATTGATTGATTGAATTTATTTATGTTAGCCAACAAATGTTTACAGAACATATTTAAAATAATTTCGCGAACAGTACTTACGTATTAAAGATTGAAACTGACTATTATTTATCATGTGTCAGTAGTGTCTGACTGGATTTATTTTGATAATAGTTTTAGAGTTTATTTGCTATCGAATGTTAAATTGCCGTCTATCATCTCAATCAATCTGCCGAGCCTTTTACCAACTATATTGGGGTCGGGTTCCAGTCTAACCGGATGCAGCTGAATACCAGTATTTTACATGGAGCGACTGCCTATCTGACCTCCACAACCCAGTAACTGGGTAATACGATATCCCTTGGTAAGACTGGTCGTTAGACTTTCGGGCTTCTGACGACCCGTAACGACTGTCAAAGATCCACGAATGACAGCCGGGACCAACGGCTTAACGTGCTTTCCGAGTCACGGAGGAGTCTCGGTATGTAAAGATGGTCACCCATCCACTGACCAACCCCGGCAAGTATAGCTTAACCTGATGGATCGACCCATGCGGCGCTATTACTTAGCCACCTCAAGAGACCCTTTCAAATAAAAACTTTGAAAAAGGCAAATATATGTCACGCTAAGAAGTTTGGAAGGCGTAGTTTTATGTTGACGGAGATAATGAAGCTACGAAATCTGACTTCTCACAATCAAGGCCACACATAAAATACGACTCAAGTAGCACAATTTAAAGCGGCATATTACCATTCAAATCATTTATAGCCAGAGTGCATCTCATGACAATTCCAATAAGCCCAAACACGGCTAGGATACATAGTTTTATTACGGAGTTCCGGTGCCTACCTTCCGGCGTCATCGTCAGATCAGTTCGATGGTACCATTTTCATCAGAACCATTTATTTAAATTTGCTTTGTCATAGTCGCTTAACTATCTTAATCGAGATACGAGTATCTTATCGCCACCCGTGAAATACTTATTACCATTGGGGAGTTCCCGTGGCCATCTGTGGTCTTCTTCATCAGTTCCACTTCACCAAATTATACTTTCTGAATGCAAATGCTTGATTTGTTGTTGAAAATACCAAAATTACTATATGATGCCTATAATATTTGAGTAGTTCCCTGATTCCTCATGGATTCTACTATCAGAACTAGATTTTGATAAAAACGGGCCCAATCTAAAAGTATATGCTTTCAAATAAAAAATAATTTTCCAAATGGGTTTATAAATAACGGAGTAATGAGGTAACAAACATTAAAAAAAAATACAACTGAATTGAGAACCTCCTCCTTTTTTTGAAGTCGGGTAAAAAGAAAAGTGGTGGACAGAATTATACGCAAAAAGCTGAAAAGGAAATAACGAATATGTCCTACAAAAATTGGCCAAGTGCGAGTCAGACACACACCGCGCACCGCATACAATATTTAACACTACAGTTTTTTTACTTTAGTACTTAAACAAAAACTCATTTCTTGTGTGGGACCCCCTTTAAGTTTTAACTTTATTTTTATCATTTGTTGTTGCTGCGGAAATAGAAATACACAATCTGTGAACAACTGTCTACCTATTGCGGTTCATGAGATACAGTACTTACTGCCCGCTGACAGACAGACGGGCCACGGAAGCTTAGGAATCGGATACGGAACCCTAAAAAGAAATCTAAGTGGTGGTCGGGATTAGAATAGAGTTCATTACGAATTTACGACACATCAAAGCATAGCAAGCACAAAATATGCTTTGAGTCTAGGAGGCTTTTGTGAATAACAGTGTAGGTAGCGAATCAACAGAAATAGAAGTTATTTTGTCGACCTTTCCAGATAAGTTTGAGAATTAGAAGAATGCAAGACGACTAATAGAGAAGTATGGAAGATAAAGACTGTTCCGCCGACCCCAAATAAATTCGAATAAGGGCAGGAGAATGATGATGATGATACAGAAAGTTTGAAAACGAAGAAAATGTTCTATGGAAAAGCGACCGAAGTGAACTCAAAAATTTTAGCATGCTACATTTTTATTTTGCATATAAAAAGGGGCTCCCAACTACAAACTGCAGTGCTATTCTGTATAAATCTCACCGTGAAAACCTAGGTGAAGTGAGTTGTCATTCTACCTAATGCTAGATTTGATTGACACTATTGACAGCTCACTCCACGCTCACTTCACCTAAGTTTTCACGGTGAGATTTGTACAGAATAGCACTGCTGCTTCTTTGTTACTGAACATTAATTATTTTTGCCCTTGTTTGGGTTTTGATTAAAAAGTACTTCTCAAGATTTGGTGGCCTCCCAGGACCAGTAGTGCTATTCTGTAAACATCTCACCGTGATAATTTAGGTGAAGTGAGCGTGAAGTGAGCCGTCATTCCACCTGATGTTAGAGGTTGACACTATTGACAGTTCACTTTTAGATCACTTCACCTATGTTTTCACGGTGAGATTTTTACAGAATAGACCGGCAGGGGCCGGGGGGAAATAAATACGAATAACAAAACTTTTAGTTTTGAACTTTTATGAATGTAAACAATATTAATTTAGGTGATGAGATTGTGTTGAGCTAATTTAATTGTGTTTAAAAAACTTGTTATTATTTTAATTATTTGCGTAGGTATCTTTGTAAAACATTCAGATACAATGTAAATTGATATTGAATAAATGAAATTAATAATTAGTATATACTAGGCTATTATAGTTAATATCACCTGAAAAAAGTCCACTGTATTTAATGCCTTTCCCAAACATAGCCACAACGACCGGGGCTGGCTGCACTGTCCACATCCACGCAGCGCTAGCATTTATTATAAAAACTTTGTGGACCTACTAACCACACTACGCCTTCCGGACGTGGTCGCCATTCCAGAATTTATCGGTCACATCTGTCAATGCAAAAATATGACAAAACAACAACAAACAATCATGTTCATTTGAATGAACTGCCAAATATTGTTAATGTTTTGCCAAATTACCTAGGTCGATTAGAGATTAGTAGATTAGAAGCCCAAAAATTCGACCCTTTAGGGGATGAATTTTCAGAAAAAGAAGGATTTATGAAAATTTTCTTTAGTTACAAAATAAACTGTGGTATAAAATGTCATGCTTCTGCACCCAGCGATTTAGGCTGTGCGTTGTCTGTCAGGGAATGAACGAATTTAAGGTTTAAGTAAATTAAGTAAATATTCCAAATTGTAATTATCAGTCGCATCACTCTCTCGTGATTTTCTTAATAGTGAATTAGTGCCGAAACTTCTTTCCTAAGTTCTAGAGTCAATAGATTTGCGGAATCACGTTGCCTCTGTGTGCTTAGTGGATCTAAAGCTAAGGCGAATAATAATAATAGGCTATGGCGATTGGATAACCTTGAAATAGCATCTAATAGACCTTAAAAAAGGCCGTTCTAAAAAAAAATACAAAAAACCGGCCAACTGCGGACCAAGAACAATGAAGGGTTCCGTAGTTGGGATGAATTTATCCCAAGAACAATCTTAACATTGTAGTTGAAAAACATGTTCTTTCATACATTCCAACTGCAAATGTAAGTTTGTACGCACAATATTGAGAGATTTAACATGTTATTTTAAGACCATAGACTTCTTAAAAAATTTCCTTTTATCTATAAGTATAAGAACTATTTTCTGTATGTTTTTTAATAGGCTCAGCAGTTTCGGTGACAAGGGGAATGGTCAATTTTCGTCTATTTTTTTAAATAACTTTTAAACTATTTATTTTAAAATTATTTAAAAAAGTCTATATGAGACCCTCACAGCCAGCCCTTTCATTTGATATGTCACACGGTACAAAACGGTTACGGTACGGTACGGTTTTGCAAAACTTTTTTTTTAATTTTCTTATTTGTCCCCCCAAAAGTGACCCCCATATTCAAAAATCATTTATTTACGTTACACGTCCGTGTTTGGGTTACAGAAATTCATATTGCAACTTAATCGGTCCATTAGATTTAGAGCAAATTGGCTGTGACAGCCGGACAGACGAGCGATCATTTATGGATTCCGTTTTTTCCTTTTCAGGTACGGAACCATAAAAATTTATATCCCAAGTAGAATCCAAGATACGATTTTTTTGAAAAAAATACTGTGAAATTTCTAGTCACACTATTTACTGCCTCTCCAAAGTCAAAGTACTATATTTTATCAATAAATAACCGATGTAATTCATTCATTTGTGGACATAGAGAAGAAGAATGTAAAATAAGGTAAAAATAAATTAGTATTTTTTTTTCTAAAAATCTTAGGTATTAATTGGGATTTATGTCTATTTTTGTATTTGTTTTAGAACGGCCATAAGGTCTATTATATATTATGCTATTTTAAGGTTATCCATTCTTTACCGGACACCCTGTATATCGCGCTAACATATTACGTAAATAAACACCTACGCCCGCTCTAGGAATACTGTATTCCTAGAGGGCATCGTACCCTGTAATCAAATATCTAATACCGATTAAATAAATGTCTCTATTATCTAAGGTGTGCGGTGTACAGTCAACTGCAGTGGTAACACTTACACTATGAAAAGCACCCTTACAGGTACGACATAAGGAGCTATCAATGTCAAATTGGTACCTATGATGCGCGTTTGACCGTACGTCAAATAAAAAAAAAAACACTAAGAAAATAAATTGCTGCATTTTGAGGGTTCCGTAGTCAATAAGGAACCCTTATAGTTTCGCTATGTCCGTCCGCAGCTTAGCTCAGAGACTCTTAGTACTAGAAAGCTATAATTTGGCATGGATATACATATTCATCACGCCGACAAAGTGGTAAAATAAAATCATGGAAAAAAAAATTTTAGGGTACCTTCTGTACACAACGTAAAGTGGGGATATTTTTCTTTCTCGTCTACCCCATGGTGTGGGGTGTTGTTGGATGGGTCTTTCAAAAATATTGCGGGTCTGTCACAACAACTTTTCGATATAGGGATCCGTTTCTGAAATATTAAGTTTTAAAGTGCTAGTTTTTTAGAGCCAACTGCCCCCCCCCCCCCACCCCGCCAGCTAAACGGTTGGTTTTGGATGGGTGAAAAAATTCACGGTTGTGGTATATATAACGAAGTTAAAAGGAAAACTATCACAGCTAAGTAGGCTTTTCAAGTTTACGAGTAATAGTTAACCAACTACAGAACCCTTCATTGTGCGTGGTCCAACAGGCACTTGACCGGTTTTTACAACTTTAATTAGGTAGGTACGTAGGTAAACAGTATTTTGATTAGAATACTCTCATAGCCCACAGCCAAATAGTTTACAAGGAATGCTTAGCAAACATTAAATCAATTTAAAAAATTCAAATGAAACCACAAATTAATAACTTTCCATAAAAATAATTAATAGCAAAGGTTTTTTTACAGAAAAAATGTAACCAATATCAATTTCTCCGAGATTATAGAGGGGGGACATATTGCATTCGATTAAACTCGATACCGATGCATGAAATATATTAGAGATGTGACAAATGACCATTATTACTCATAAATAAAGGTTGTTTCTTCGCGCCAATAGTGGGTGTGTTCTAGCGCGTAAATTATTGCGTCAGCTTTTGTAATTTTTTAATGAATTACTTTTCATACGAAATATGAGGGTTACTACGTAGTGAGCTGTAAAAATGCGTCCTATGGCCCTTGTTTACTTAAAACTAATTAGTGAGGTAGGCTTTTGTTTAATTCGCAATGGGTCAAGGGAGGGAACACATGTAACTAAAAGAGTCATCATCTGCCTTTTACCAACTAGTTTGAGGTCGGCTTCTAGTCTAACCAGAAGCAGCTGAATACCAGTATTTTACATGGGTTGCGACTGCCGGCCTGACCTCCACAGCCCAGTTACTGGGTATAATACGATAACCCTTGGTAAGACTTTCGGGCTTCTGACGACCCGTATCTACTAAAGATCCAAGAATGACAGCCGGGATAACGGCTTATCGGGCTTTTCGAGGCAAGGCCCCCCCGTGGGGTTGACTTTAGTATCCGGTCGCACGAAAATGAGGGTAACAGTGGTAGAAGGTGGTTGGAGTCGGGTCCTGATTATATCGTTATCACTCTTATTAAAAGGTAATGCATATTTTTCGAGAAATTTATACTAATTGTTTCTAACCTCAAATTAGATAAATAGTGTATCGAAACGTTAAAATGAGCGTTTGACAACCAAAACTGTGTAAGTATATTGTCTGTGGTGCAAAATGACGTTTAAAATTGATGAAACGGAACGTAAAAAACTGTATGTTAGTGTCATTTGTTCGTTCATTCCGTTTCTTCCCGAGTTGCGTGAATGTGTTTTCTGATCTTCGTAGTGTTTTTATTGTGGTTTTATTCGACGACTTTGGCTTATTCTCTGGACTTTTATTTGTTTTTGAATGAACCTAGAAATTGTGTTCAGAAGGAAGTTAGTGTATCCCCTTTACACTAACTTCCCTATACTTTATGGTTAAAATAGGTCGAATCTATCCCAAAACTGATACAGGGCACCCCGACCCCACGTAGTCTTTTGGCTGCCACCTTAGAGTGTATTTAAAAATACGGAGGTGGGGAGGGAGAGCAGCCCACGCCCGCTGTAACAAAGTTTAGGCACCCGTGCGAGCCGTAGCGGCCGAAGCTGCGGAGGTGAGCATGGGTGCCTATCCTTTCTTACGTAAGGGTAAAGGGGCTGCACTTACCGCAGCGCCGGAGACGTGCAGAAGCGACTTTGTTTTATCAAACAGGTGTTTTGAGGTTAGGTTACAATAATTGGTTTTTCACAGGAATGGTGCGTTCTCTTTTCATGGGAGTGGTACCAGAGGGGAGGGGGCAACCCCCTCCCCCTCCCTTCTCCCCCCCCCTCATTTTCGTGCGACCGGATACTAAAGTTTAACCATTTTAAACTTGAATGGTTACGTAGCCTGCGTCTCCTCCTTAGGGCCAGACTCCACCAAACGGAATAATACGTCGTCGGTCTGCGTCGAATTATAAACTTTAAGTCAATATTGGCATAGTTACTTATTCAGTGAATCTTAAAAAGTACTCGAGCATCCGCAAGGATTTTCCGTTTGGTGGAAACTGACCCTTCGGCATCATAATCTAAAGGCTTTTCCTAGAAATCCTCCGACACCTTCATGATAGAGAATAGGATGCAATTAACAGTTTCGCTAATCAGCGTATACCCAATAAGTCAATCAATCTGCTCAGCCTTTTCCCAACCATGTTGGGGTCGGCTTCCAGTCTAACCGGATGCATCTGAATACCAGTATTTTACATGGAGCGACTGCCTATCTGACCTCCACAACCCAGAAACTGGGTAATACGATACCCTTGGTAAGACTGGTTGTCAGACTTTCGGGCTTCTGGCGACGACCTGTCAAAGATCCACGAATGACAGCCGGGACCAACGGCTTAACGTGCTTTCCGAGGCACGGAGGAGTCTCGGTATGTAAAGATGGTCACCCATCCACGGACCGACCCCGGCAAGCATAGCTTAACCTGATGGATCGACCCGTGCGGCTGTTATTTCTTAGCCACGAGCTCCTTACTTAGCCACGAGCTATACCCAATAAGTATTAGACAATATGTAGATTAACTACGTCTATGAACAGCTCCGGTGCTGCCCATCGTCCTGAAATAGAAATTCCTTACTACTTCAAACTATGAAAATTGCCGTTCTGAAAGGTGATTCTTTTCAGTTAGAAGTTTATTCACACCAAAAGGTAGGTAACCTAACGACACACATGATGCAGATAAGGAAACTGGAATTTAAATTCATTTATTTATGTTATTTATAAACAAACACAAACAAGGAAAACTTTACGGACTTTTCTGATTGAGAAAATTTAATCATAATATACATTGTAGCTAAAACAATTTCCCTATATTTATAATGGAGTACAGCATTGCTCTGTAGGGTAATACAGGTAATTATACGTATCTAAAGGAGCTTGTGGCTAAGTAATAACAGCCGCACGGGTCGATCCATCAGGTTAAGCTACGCTTGCCGTGGTTGGTCCGTGGATGGGTGACCATCTTTACATACCGAGACTCCTCCGTGCCTCGGAAAGCACGTTAAGCCGTTGGTCCCGGCTGTCATTCGTAGATCTTTGACAGTCGTTACGGGTCCTCAGAAGCCCGAAAGTCTGACAACCAGTCTTACCAAGGGGTATCGTATTACCCAGTTACTGGGTTGTGAAGGTCAGATAGGCAGTCGCTCCATGTAAAATACTGGTATTCAGCTGCATCCGGTTAGACTGGAAGCCGACCCCAGCATAGTTGGGAAAAGGCTAGGCAGATTGATTAACGTCATTATTTAAGTGTTCATTATTTGGGATTTTACGTTCCTGATTGGTAGCTAGGTAAGTATTATTCCAGCAAGTAAGTAGGTTAATTCAAGTACCTATGTTAGTGACACGTAATTATAGTTTCATCGTTAATGGTAAAATAAAATGTACCTAAATAAATCACAGTTAATTTTAAACAGGTTCATCCGTTCATAGTGTTTCCTTTCCATTTAATAATCCACGGCACAGTTTCTTCGCTTCATAATCTGTACTTACTCAAAAATATCGCTCAATTTGTTAGTTCAATCCCAATAAAATTCTCATCTTAGATATATTTTGACCACTTTATGTGAAAAGCTTTCGATTTTTTCTGAAGATAAACAGATTGACAGAAACTAGAAACAATTTCTTTATGTCAACTCTTCACAAGACCAGAGGGCTGACCAATTTTTAGGCAAATAATCAGCATTTCCATCCAACGTGGCATCGCTGCCAGCCTTTTGGGCACTTTTACCACTGACAGCGATGCGGACGAATTTTTTGATGAGCCCAGCAATGAGCTCACCCCATTTTTCCTTTATAAATTATACTTGTACATAATATAATTATATCTTTTAGTGTTAGATTATATATTGTATTTAAGATTTGTGTATAAAATATAAATATGACTATGTAAAAATAAATAAATAAAAAATGTCTTTATTATTTTATAAGACATGACACACAAAGACACACACAAGTAGGTACGCTTCCAAATAAATACATACCACTTCCCATTCTGCTTACCTTACCACAAAATTAAGACCTATCCAAAAGGGCTTTAATTCCCGAAAAAAAAAAGGCTCATCTGCGACACCTGCGTCACAATTACGTGCGATACCGGAGCATAGTTACGTGCTACTTGGCCGAGGGCGGTACAGCCCTAATGTTATAAGGCGGGCCCGCAAACAGCGCTCGGCATTCGGAACGCAACGATGAAACCATACGCAGCCTGCACGACCGCGGTGCTTGCCTTGCTGCTGGCCGGTTAGTTTCACAAGTTCTTATTTTAAATATTATTTTATTTTCCACCTCCTTTACACCAATATTTTACCTTACTGTTTAAAAAAAAGTTTCGGTACGTTTTACGTAATCTTTCTTTAACTAAAAAAAAAAAACAAAACAATCGTAATCCATATTTATTTATCAAAATAAGAATAGTAGGTATTATAGCCTATTCGATTCAAAATTGTGTAAAAAATGAATCGATTAATATTAGAGCACTAGCTGGAAATAATTTTCGAAAAGTTTTCACTTTCATTTGTTTAATAAAAACATCTTGTTATTTTTCATTCATTGCTCTGTTTCGTTAATTTTATCCGCACATTTATTTTGTGAATATATTTTACATAAATCTTTCGTTTTCCTCTTAACTTTAATAAGTGTGTCATTGATCAGTTTGGAGCGGCTCGGTAAGTGATTTAGATAATTATTTTGATGCTGGATCAACTCTAGTAAGACCAAAAACTTGAGTTATCATCCTATTATACTTTATGAGCGGTTTTATGGACGAATTTTTATGATATTAAAACTCTCATACAAAGTTGTTAACGCTTCATAATATCACCTACTTGTTGCCTTCAAATTTCAGAATATAAATATTTACAGCGGTGTCATCCAATATTGATAAAAGTTTTAAAATATTTAAATTCTATTGACAAATTCCCGCGTCCAATTTTGATACTAACTGAAGTTCATTCATGATGCTACCATAACTGAAACTTTTTAATCAAATAAACGCGTGGCTCTTTTATTTTTTTACTGCTTAAAGGAAAGCTATCAATAAAATAATTAAAGCTATTTGATTAATAAAAAAAAAAACTAATTCCTGTTGTTGTTTGCCAAATGAATTGAATACAACGACATAAACCAGGCTATTTTAAAACGTATGATGTGCACATAGACGTATAAAAAAAGGCGGACAGATTCTCGCTAACAAAAACTGTGTCTATCGGAGTCAGCCAGCTCGCTGTACCTACAGGCACACATTTCACAAGACATGCTATATGTTTACCTTATATATATACCTTACCATATTACGAATGGTTGACTGATGTGTGAATGTGTACCTGTAGGTGCAGCGAGCTGGCTGACTCCGATAGACAAAGTTTTTTGTTAGCGAGAATCTGTCCGCCTTTTTAACCGACTTCAAAAAGGAGGAGGTTCTCAATTCGTCGGAACCTTTCTTTTTTTTTTTTTTTTTTTTTTATGTATGTTCCCCGATTACTCGAAGATGGCTGGACCGATTTGGATTTTTTTTTTTTGTTTTATTCGAGAGGGTATACATCACAGTTGGTCCCATATAAAATTGATTAACTTTGCTTGGGTAGTTTTTGAGTTAGCTTCAATAATACATATTTTTTCCCCACTTTTATATGGATGATGTTCTAGTTTGTTCTGCAGATAGTGGTATTAGAATTTGTGTGGGGTAGGTACACAACTAAAAAGTGAAAAATAAAAACTTTTTTTACAAAAAAATACAACCGACTTCCAAAAACAACACTACAAAGTGAAAAATAACTTTAATTTCGGAAGTCGGTGGCAAAAAACGAAAATACATTTAACACCGACACCGACTTCCTAAATTAAAGTTATTTTTCAATTTGTAGTGTTGTTTTTGGAAGTCGGTTGTATTTTTTTGTAAAAAAGTTTTTATTTTATACGTCTATGGATGTGCAAAGTTACAAATGAGAACAAATTCTTAGTAGTTTCGGGTCGATATTTATATTATTTTGCTTACTTATGTAATTTTGTTAGATTTTGTACAAAATTAAGGCCCACATTTTCCTGATGACGCACGAAAATTAGGATCATATTCCGCCTCCTTAGAATTGTAGCCCCGTGGACTACCGCTACATAAAATATAATATTAGGTATACTTTGACGTAAGATTTAATAACCTACATTTATCTCATTCTTTTAATTAAAATCAAACTACCTATATTCTGGAATAGGCTGGTTTTTCACTTGAAGCGGAAAATGTTCCCAATTTTGTCCTGAAAATTCATTTTAATGGAACAACCTTGCACCAGTTATTTGCATGAAATGAAGCTAACATATTAACTGGTAGAGAATGTCAATGGCATAAAGCCTCCCTTTGTTCATTTTGTTATCTTACTATACAAGCTGTAACATAAATAACGCACAACCTCTTTAGGCGTCATTGTACTCATCATTATGAACAACTTTTACTATGGGACCAGACCTGATATCGCGAAAAAAAAATCAACATCAAACTCTTCAAAATGTAGGGAGCAGCTGATTTTTTTTTCGCGATTTCAGGTCTGGTCCCATAGTAAAAGTTGTTCATAATGATGAGTACAATGACCCCTAAAGAGGTTGTGCGTTATATATGTTACAGTTTGTATATCGTATCAATCTGTCTAGCCTTTTCCCAACTATGTTGGGGTCGGCTTCCAGTCTAACCGGATGCAGCTGAATACCAGTATTTTACATGGAGCGACTGCCTATCTGACCTCCACAACCCAGTTACTGGGTAATACGATACCCCTTGGTAAGACTGGTTGTCAGATTTTCGGGCTTCTGACGACCCGTAACGACTGTCAAAGATCCACGAATGACAGCCGGGAGCAACGGCTTAACGTGCTTTCCGAGACACGGAGGAGTTTTGGTATGTAAAGATGGTCACCCATCCACGGACCGACCCTGGCAAGCGTAGCTTAATCTGATGGATCGACCCGTGCGGCTGTTATTACTTAGCCACGAGCTCCTCGTATATCGTATCTTACTAGTAATATAAATTCGAAAGTTTGCATGGATGAATGGATGGACGGATGGATAGATGTTTATTACTCAATCACGCCAGAACGGCGAACGGGTCTGGATGAAATTTGGCACAGAGATAGATTGTACGGAATAGCACATAGGCTACTTTTATCCTGGAAAAATGCACGGTTCTTATGGGATAATTTCCGACACCTACGCTAGCGAAGCCGCTGGCGAAAGCTAGTTTGTTCATAAATAAATAATCTCACTGACGGGCACGCAATACCATACACAAAAGAAAATAATGTTAACCGGAATCGAACGCACGACCAACAGTTCAAACTTCTATCACGAGATGTGTTTACTTAATCACATTTACCTTGATCTGTAAACACTTGTAAAGGATGGAAGTGGTCCCCCTGCTATATTTGACAACTACGCACTAATATTGTCAAAGTTACCAGAGCGCAAACTTTCATCGTTTTCTTTAGAAGCAAAGATTACTAGCAAATGGGGTATTAGGTACGTACCTACTCCTTCCAACTACAGTAAATAGGACAGCCAGATATTGCTAGGATAACGTCAGTAGATCGTGAAAGGAGTTGGTATAGAACTCACGCCACGTACAATATTAGGTAAAATGACTTCACGGACCCGATTCACACCGCGCTCGCGTGAGTGGCTATCGCGTGGTTGGATCATTCGGTTCCCTACAAAATGGTTGAGCTGGATGGTGCTGATCTACGCGTCATGTTCGTGATCGGGCGCCGATTTTTTTTTTTTTACTTTTTTCTCACTTATAGAAGCAACAAGAATAATGTACCCAGGATTTTGTAATAAGAGGTCTACGTTTTGGAATAGGCAACTAGCCTCAACTTTCTGACTAACTGACCGACTCTTTGATTATTCAAAAGTACCTGTAATTCACGTTACCAGTTGCCACCATTTTGACAATTAATATAAAATATATGACGACGTTCATCATTCGTTTTTAACCGACTTCAAAAAGGAGGAGGTTATCAATTCGTCGGAACCTTTTTTTTTTATTTTTTTTTTATGTATGTTCCCCGATTACTCGAAGATGGCTGGACCGATTTGGATTATTTTTTTTTTGTTTGAAAGGGTATACTTCCCAGGTGGTCCCATGATCATCAAGTCAGGATCTGATGATGGGATCCTGGAGAAATAGAGAAAACTCTTCCAATTTTATAGGCATACTTGAAGCGATTTGGATAGTTTTTGGAAGAGTACTTTCTTGGAGTGGTCCCATTTCAATATGGTGAAGACCTGATGAAGAACTTCTGAGATAGGCAACGGAACTCCTCAATAAATGATAGCAAATGGACTGGGATTGCTGAATTCTCATGTCTGTTTGTTGTTCACACCAGTTCATAACATAACATCACACCAGTACGCTGTGAAGGGGTAAGCACATGTGAACCACTAAAAAGTGAAAAATAAAAAATTTTTTACAAAAAAATACAACCGACTTCCAAAAACAACACTACAAAGTGAAAAATAACTTTAATTTCGGAAGTCGGTGGCAAAAACGAAAATACATATAATCAGACACCGACTTCCGAAATTAAAGTTATTTTTCACTTTGTAGTGTTGTTTTTGGAAGTCGGTTGTATTTTTTTGTAAAAAATTTTTTATCATTCATTCGTTCCTCAATCAGTGATAAACAGTCATGACTAAAGAATAATAGGCGCTTTGACACTTTTGACCACGTCTCAGTATTGGCAAAAAACCCTTAATAATTATTTAAATAAATGCTTTGAGTTTAAGTTGATTTGAGACAAATAGTTATCAGACCAAACATCTGCATGTTTTAAATCTTTGAGGCATACGGAAAAAGATTGTTTATTTATTTATTTATTTATTTATTTATTGCACAATGTACACACAGTTACAGGCTTTGCTTAAAACTAATGAGTACATAACCCCGTTGGGGCGCAGCAAGATAACTTAAAACTAGAATATTGTTGTGTAATTTTATTACATTATTAAATATTTATACCTACTAAATTGTATTGTATTATATTACCTATTGTTCGAATTATATAACAAAAATTTTATAAATGCTGAATTTGAAACTCGATCAATGTTTGCACAAAATTCCCATCGACACTCGGTCTGTAACTAGATAACGTGTCAATTAATACATTCAATCAACTAATTAGTGGGTGCTAAGTCAAACAACAGCCGAATATCGCAACGAGCAAACCAAACGTCCTAAGTTCGGAATCACCTGTTGGCGCCCTGGTTAATTCAACGAGAACATAATGTGATTGGTATTTGAATAAGTATGATGTGAGTTAGTTTCGTACTTAAACGGGTCAAATTAAATTAGGTAGCGAAACTCCGCAGACACGATGAGTATCCAATATCTAAACATGATAGCAAACAATAAATTAATTTGTTCATTTTTTTGGAGTTTTTTGCTGTAGTTTAGTTGAAATGACAGTTTGAAAATATTTTTTTTTTTTTTTGTAAACTTAACAGACGTACTTACTTACGTATCGATCTAAATACGGCAAAACAAAACAAAACAGATTTCTCAATTCATAAATCGAGTAATAACACTACCAGCGGTCGTTGACCCCAAAAAAAAAAATATCATTAAAGCATTTTTATTTTGTCGTGTTTACAGATATCGATACCTACCCATCACGTCAGCGGAGTTTCGTTAGCTAATTTAATGTGACCGTGTATGGGCCTTGTGGTATTCACTACAATCTAAAATATCGTAACATTTGACTAAAGTAGGGGGTCTGGGGACGACTTTGAATTCCGGGCTAGATGCTAAAAATTTCGTAGTTCTGGCATGAAACCCACATAGTAACAGGTAACCCTACTTGTGGCCACTAAACCGCCTAGTTTAAGCTCAACATTGTTCCCTGTCTCCAACGAAATACAGATTATGTAGGGTAACACTGCTGTAGTAACTGGCCACTCATAAAAAAGAGGTTAGAAACAAGGTAATGCAAGCAAACTTATGAATAAAACGGATAAAAAAAAAAATGTCGTCCTTTTTATTCATGAGCTTGCTTCTTCTTGTTTCTACCTCTTTTTTTATGAGTGGTCAGTTACTAAAGCGTTGCCAATTACTACAGCAGTTACCCTACCAAGTTAAAACATACATAAACTTATACTTATGTACAGTACAACTATTTTCTCAATGTCCCTCGGCAAACTTCGTGTTTCGTCAGTCGTCGGATTTCTATCAGTTTCCCTT
Organism: Cosmia pyralina; assembly: GCA_946251885.1. Classification (NCBI taxonomy): domain Eukaryota; kingdom Metazoa; phylum Arthropoda; class Insecta; order Lepidoptera; family Noctuidae; genus Cosmia; species Cosmia pyralina. The sequence continues at coordinate 4,221,261 of OX276355.1, read as the reverse complement.
TGCACTTGGTGCAGACCGGGCGCTCTCAATCGACTTGGAACTCTAAAGAGTTGTTAAATAAATAATAATAAATCTGATGGACATGGAAATTAGCATTCGTTTGTATTCGGAAATGCGATGGTTGCCGAGGGACATAGTTGTACTGTAGTAGATGTAGGTAGATGTTTCTGCACCATTTGTAAGAGTTACTTAGAAAACTAGGTCATTTTACGATTCTAGGCAGCGAAAGCAGTAACTAATTAAAAAGTAAGGAAGCCATTTTAAAGGGCACACAATAATAGGTGGAACACATTCTCATGTTTTATTTAATACACGCTGTTTTAGCTTAATTAATGTTTTTAATGATTTATACCTACCTACCCTTTTTGATTAGGATCGGTTTGAAGCTTTAGCAAATTAATTTATTCGTTATTTGTATCCTGATAGGAATCGGGAAATGTTAGAATAATAGCAAGCATCACTCAATATTAAATATGCAATCGATATCAATTAAAAAATATAATTAAAATGCAAACTCCAAAAAAATTTAAATAACTTTGATTACCTCGAAAAGCTGTAGGTAGGTACTTCTAATGTATAAAACAAAGACGGGTTATTTACACCATTTATAACTCAAGAACGGCTGGACCGATTTTTACGATGTTTGATTTGCTGGATTTTTCTCCGCCCCGATTGTCAGAATAACTATTAAAACATAGGAAAAAATCACAAAAAAAATATGAAGAAAATTCATTTTCTCATACATGTAATTTGGACAGGGCAACGTCTTTCGGGTCAGCTAGTATTCAAATAAATGTACCTACAGCTAGCATTGTACTGTAGAATAAAATATTTATTACAAACTAGCATCATCCCGCGGTTTCACTCGCGTAAGTCTCGAACCCGTAGGAATATCGGGATATGTGCCAAACTTCACTCAATCGGTTCACTAGTTTTTGCGGGAGAGTAACAAACATCCATCCATCCTTCCTCACAAACTTTTGCGTTTATAATATTATTAGGATAATACAAAGACTCAAAAAATATATTTGTTAGCCACAATCCTCCTAACCTCTGACCCACAAACGATTGGATCGTACGTTTCCTTTACTAAATTAAAATGTACAACTATACTACTATATAGTTGACAAGATGAACACAAAATACTAAAATGCCTTCATGTAAAAAAATAAAAAGTAAAAAAGGTGTGTAGGTATTGAAATCCCAGAAAGTTTTATTGAAATCCTTACTCATTTTGCAATCCTATACGCTTGTACTGTCTGCCATATCAGATTTATATTAAGACTTCTTTTTTATATAAATACTGCTGGAATATTTTCAAGTGTAATAAGAGTACTTGTCCTCAGTTCAATAAGGTAATGAACTCATGAGACATGATAGTGAAAATGCTCCGCAAATTTAATTTTCGATAGACAGTGATTTTACATGGAGTGACTGCCTAATCTGACCTCCACAACCCTGTTACTGGGTAATACGAAATTCTGACGACCCGTAACAACTGTCAAAGATCCACGAATGACAGCCGGGACCAACGGATTAACGTGCTTTCCGAGGAGGAGTCTCGTTATGTAAAGATAGTCACCCATCCACGGACAACCCCGGCAAGCGTAGCTTAACCTGATGGATCGACCCGTGAGGCTATTACTTAGCCATGAGCTCTTAGTCTTACTTAGCGGTAATGCCAAAATTTTGTATCAGAAGGTACCTATAATCATTGTAAAAGTATATATCTAAATTAAAGATTAAAATTGAAGTGTCTGTAATGTCAAAATGCATATAACAAAAAAACAATCTGTTTCCGAAACGGCAGGACCTATTTTAACGGGACTTTCACTAGCAGATAGCTGATGTTATAAGGAGTAACTTAGAATATTTTTATTTTAGAAAAAAAAAGTCATAAAACTGTGAACAAAATATGAATCAAATAGGAAGGAATAGGAAGTATTGACATCCACTCGGGCGAAACCGCGGGCAACAGCTGGTATGTATCTGAGTTATCGCGTAGGACGAAGCTTTTTTACTATTTACAAAAATATGCTAAGACTGTTTTGTGGCTATTTACCTACTTGACTATTGCGTCTTTAGTTTGCTCATCACACTTCACTAATCCTGTAACCATACAAATAAATTCCAGAAGCAAAAGCCAGACGCTAAGATTACCTACTCTTCTTAAGGTGGTTGCGCAGTAATACCCCATAGAGATGTATTGATGATTCTTAAGGTTATAATTATGAAAATACATATTTGTTACAGCCGCGTTTAATATTTTTTATCAACATACAACCTGATACTTACCTGCAAATTGCAAAAAAACGTAAGAAAATTTGAATTTCGCGGCTAATAGTACTGCGGATCCCCCAAGCAATAAAGTGCAGCCTATGGGCATCTTACTCACAAGCTGATTACAGTGCCCTTCGTGTCCAATTCAACAACGCGTTCAGGGCGGTGTTGGGGCTGCCCCGTTTCTGCAGCGCCTCGGGCATGTTCGCGCATCGACTGAAACCACGCCACCATGCGCAAGCGGTGCGCGTCCTTGGTGCGCAGGGTGCGGGCCAGCTCCAACACTGTCCTGGCGATGATTGCTCTGCGACTGGATTGTCCCTACGTTGGGCTTTGTTGTGGCAGGCATATTGCTGGTGCTTGAATGTAGGGCTCACCACACCCTTTACATGGGACTCATAACATGACTGGCGAAACATGGGTGTGGAAACATGCAAAGTTTTTAGAGAATACAGACGAGATTTAATTATATTTAATTACATTCGATTTGACTTACTAATAATTACTAGAAAAAAATCACCACATCTACAATTCTATCAGCACGGTGAAATTGCAAGTGCAGACAAAAAGTTAATGGCTGAGCAAAACTATCTTACCATTAAATAATTTACAAAAGCCATTCAGATGTGACAAAACCCAGCTCGGAATTAAACCTGTCCCCTGCACTGCAAAATGAAACAAAACAGATCTACACTATCTTAAAATGCTTTGTTCATAAATAAGTTCTTTATCGGGATGCCATTTCCCCCTTTTAATTTTAAAACCGTCCGAGGTTTTGACAGGCATACCTATCTCCGGCAGGAAGTAATTCCCTTATTTAGTTTGGAAACCTTTGTTTTGTGTTTTTTTTAAACTATACCGTCCTTACTTTGTTGGGATAGGTTTAAGTACTTAGTTTAAAAAAATATCATGCTAGTATTTCGACTACTTAATTAAAACAAATTGACATTGATTAACAAAACTATCTTGAAGAATAGAGACAGAAATATCCAATTTATGCGAACTCAAACTCAAAGCATTTATTTCAAATAAACCAATTATGTACAGAAACTTTTGAATTGTCAAAGGGTCGATCAGTCAGAAAGATGAAGCTATTTGCCCATTCCAAAGCGTAGTAGGTATCTATGGAGAAGAACGGGCAAGAAACTCCACGGACTCTCTTTTAAATCAAAATATTTTTACTAAACATTGGTAATATCATTCATGCTGAAATGTAGGTACACGTGGGAACAATGTAGAATGACGAGCACGTTAAAAGCTAAAAAAAAATAAAAAGATAAAAACGAAAAACAACTAAATTAAAATGGTCCATGGCATCTAAGAGATGAATCGTCGGGTATTCCTCCAAACCTGTAAAGCCTTTCTTTTCTTGTTGGACCTAATCTGAAGAAACTAGCTGGCAATAAAACATAGATATTTATTATACCTTCTATTTATTTATAATTCTGTTAGAGACGACGGCGACGAAACATATTTTTTCGCAAAATATATCCCGACGTGACCTCATAACTCTTTTCTTCGTGAACCTTTTTCAAAAAGTTTGAATCATCAATCACTAAAAATTTCAACAGATATTTAATACAAACAAGTGGCGAAATGCAAGGTTTTCAAGTTCAAAATTTTTAGAAAGAGTATATAATATTTTAAACAAAACACAAACCCTCACAGCAGTTATAACGGGTCCGACTTACGAGTTGTAGGTCGTAGGTTCGAACCCAGACAGGCGCTTTACTTTGTGCAAACTATCTCATCACCACTGCTCTCAAAACGGTGAAGGAAAACATCGTGAGGAAACCGGCATGTCCTAGAACCAAAAATTCGAAGTCATGATGACATCTACCAACCCGCACTGGGCCCACCCCCTTTCACATAGAGGAGGCCTGTGTCCCAACAGAGGGAATATTATGCTGATTATGTAAACCCTCACATTACATTCAAAAGACTTTAAAGTACCTAAATTAACTATTAAATGTTTTGCAAGAAAGGAGATTTCTTTGACCATCCAAAATGACAGACAGCTAAACAAAATGTGAAAAGCTGAAGATTCTTGGTTATCACGAGGTTTAAGAAGACGTAGAGCTGTCAGTTTCAAGCATTGCGTCTGAGATGCCCTCTACGCTTCATTTGATCTAGAATTCTAGAGTCTAGAGCTAGACGATCAAATGAAGCGTACTTTACGTGCAATTGGAATATGCATGCTTTAGCATGTATATCAATCACCTAAGGTTCAATGTCGGTCTGTAAGAAACTAAGGTCTAAAGCTACTTACACGTTAACATTTTTACCTAAACAAAACACTATAAAAATATTTAATCAGCATATTTAAAGATAAATGTAGCATAAAAAAAGAATTTGTTTCTAAAATTTTAAGGTTTTTTTATTTACTGAAAAAAAAAATATTACAAAATGGATAAAACGGTTTTCGATTAGTTATTCCTCAAATGTAATTATTAAGATTTTGTTTGCGTAGGTATGTACGCGGCTTATTGTTAGGGCTTTATTGCGTGTAAACTGATAATGTTATTTATTACAAAATATTTGGATAGATCGCAGTTATTTAATGTCGTTTTTATCGATATTTATCGACAGATCTTTATTTAGACAGGACTTTAGGTGCATTCAAAAACATAGTATTGTACAAAGATTAATCGAAAGAATCGAGATAATCGATTTGATTTCAATAGACCATACAAAACGATAACAAAAATAATGTAGGTAAGTATGATTTTGATCAAACCATAGACTTAAAATTTTTTTCAGTAAGATTTACCGGTTTTTGAAGCGGTCTGTTTAGTATTTGGATGTATATTTCAACTTTGAGAACCGAAAAAAAATATAAAAACTAAAAAATTATAGTATAATAGTATAGTAGTATTATAGTAGTAATAACGGCTTTTGTTCCGTCACTCATCATTTTTACCCAACTACGGCGAAGGAAAAAGGAGGGTTATGATTTTGTCCGGTATTTATGTCTGTATCTATGTATGTATGTATGTATGCTCATCTGTTCCCTCATAACTTCTAAACTGCTTATAATAATTTAACAAATCAATCACAAACGGTCAATCAAAAAGCTTCCAACGATACCTTCGTTGGAAGCTTTTTGATTGACCGTTAGTTATAGGTTATGTGACGTCACATTTAATTGAATATGGCGCCCTCTAGGGGACATAAAGTAAAGAACTAAAAAAAAATTCCAATGATGCCGTGTTGGGAATCAAATGAAAGAGTTTCATTAGCACATTTCAAAAATGTATATATTGTTGGCAAAAAAGAATGTTCAAACAAAAAAAAATAAAGCTGCTCTGCAAATTCTTGAACATGAAATTGTAAAAATAACCCCCCCTAAATGATTTAAATAAAAAGTAAGTTCAAAAACTAAATCCCGACTACTGAAAAATCACGCTCTAAAAAATATGAAACAAGAAAATATTCTCATCTGAAATAAATATAAAAAAAAGAAAGACATTAAAAATCCGGAATCACACGTCATGTTAGGGATAAATCGAACAGATTACGTGTGACTCCGGATTTTTAATTTGCCTGTCTTTTTTTTTTAAATTTCAGATGAGAATATTTTCTTTGTTTCATACTTTTTAGAGCGTGATTATTCAGTAGTCGGGTTTTAGTTTTTGTACTTACTTTTTATACCTTAGTCCTTTGCGTAAGGCTGTACACACCTACGCAATATGGGCAAGATGTCCTTAATTATTTACGTCCAATTTTACCGCGCAATCAACACTATAATGTAAGATAATACTGCTGCTGGGAATAGGTATATAGGTACTTGCTGAATAGGCTGCTCCAAGGTCGTAACATGACCTTTTAACGTCCGATGTTATTCTACACAAATTCGTTTATATTTATAAGATATAATTAAACGGAACGAAGTGATCCGGCAGTCCGGCAGAGAACCAAAGTAGTCGACATAGCTCACAGAATAAGCATGCTGAAGTGGCAATGAGCCGGCCATATTAGCCGTAGAACCGATAACCGTTGGGGTAGATGTGTTCTTAAGTGGAGACCGGGAATTCGCAAACGAAAGCTAGGACGCGCTCAGGCTAGGTGGAGCGACGATCTTCGCAGGGTGGCTGGTAGCAGCTGGATGAGATTTGGAGAAAATCGAGCTGAATGGCGTGTAATTGGAGAGGCCTATGTCCAGAAGTGGACTGCTATGGACTGATGATGAATTAGAAAGAGCTGCAAGTGCGTCGATCGTATGCTAGCAGACAGTCCCGGTACAAACACAGCTAACGACATGAGATATAGAAGATAAAATACTTTGAAAACCTTGAACAATTAGCACTAGACACAAACCTATTCTTAAAAAACCGGCCAAGTGCGAGTCGGACTCGCACACGAAGGGTTCCGTACTATATGTTTAACAATCGCAAAGATAACTTTGTATTTCATAATGATACTGTGAATTACAAGGTTATTTTTTGCAGTTGCAGAACATCGTCTATATTTACACAAAATACCTTATGAATCGGCGTTTTTAGTATTAGTTGATTAAATACAGTATATGGTACATGATATACAGAAGTTTCAAATTCCTAACTTGTTTAATTGTTGCGATAGAGCTCGTACAAAAATGCTCTAAAATTGATAACTTTTACAGCCCCCTATTTATAAATTTTTGAAGATGAAAAAAAATAAAAAATATATTTGTACCTACTCTAGTCGACGAGTTGAATTTTTTTTAAATCAAAAGTTTATTGTATGAGGACCCCCTTTAATTTTTAACTTAATTTTATTTTTATTATTTGTTGTATCCATAATAGAAATACATAATCTGTGAAAATTTCAACTGTCTACCTATTACGGTTTATGAGATACAGCCCTGTGACAGACAGACGGACGGACGGACGGACCGCGGAGGCTTAGTAATAGGGATCCGTTTGGTACCCTTCGGGTACGGAACCCTAAAAAGAATCTGCAGATAATATTAAACACAGTCATTAACATATCATCTGCGATTTTGAGCTGCAACATAAATAATAATCTATCTAATAAAAACAGAAGTCCTGACTGACTGACTGACTGACTGATTGACTGACTCATCAACGCCCAGCCCAAATTCTTGGACCTAAACAGCTGAAATTTTGCACAGAGATTCCCTATATAATGTAGACAAGGAATAAGGAAGGAATTACTGGTAGCACGTACCCGTGGGATATTTTCCGACATCAACGCGGGCGAAGCCGCGCGGGAAGAGCTAGTTATGTAAATAAACTTCAAGTAATCTTCCTGAACTTACTGGAAGCTTAACTAAGATCATAGTTTCAGGTTGAATGAATGAACTATTAATAATACGTAGGTAAATATTACTGAAGTGACATATTAAATCCTTCAATTACGAATTCAGAAACGAACACCCGGGTTGAGATATCTTGTAAGATTAGAGGATTTAAAATAGACGTTTGATTTCTTGGGTTGGAAACTTTGGTGGAATAATATTTGGCTATTTCTTCTGTCCATATTCTAATAATTACTATTTTTGATCAAAATAATTATTTAACTTATGAAAACTGTACCTACTTTAATTTAATAAAATACATGTCTCATGCAATGTCTGCACTTGATACAATTATAATTAAGTACTAAAGGGAATAAATGTTTCGCGGGTAGGTGTAAAAAAACGATAGACGTATCTCTGGTTTTGAATTTATATTTAAATATAAATACATTGTTATTTGCCTAAATTTCTATCAAAATATATGTGTATAGGCTCCATTTCACGGGTACTCACGTTTGTGGCACATATGTGACTTGAGTCACTGAAGTACACCACCTGCCTGCTCATCATCTGAATAGTCACTACACTTTCACCTTGACACTAGTGGATCACTATGTCCCAACTGGCTGAAATATTATCTGCACAAAAGAGCCTTGAAGAGATTTTCACACGGAAAATGGAGGCACTGGAAGCTCAGATTCAGTGCGCTGGGCCAGCCAAGGATACCGTGGCAAGGGTGGCTGAAGAATTCCGGACCTTCAGGGAGCTTATTTTCAGCATGCTTGGCTTGCTCCGGACTCAGATCAACGAGTGTGCGAAGCAGCTCGACGGGTTGGAGACAAGACATAGGCGGAAAGCACTGATTTTTCAGGGTGTTGCCGAAGTTAACAGTGAAGACACCACTGCAGTCGTCCTGGATGTTATCACCAATAAGCTGGCCCTCAAGAGCTTTTCTGCATCTTCCATAAAGGTCTGTCACAGACTTGGCTCTGCCAATAAAGACCATCACAGGCCCATACTCGTGAGATTTTCCAGCTACGATGACAAATCAGTGGTCTGGAAAGCTAAGACGCACTTGAAGGGAACATCCATCTCAGTCAAGGAGTTCTTGACAAGGGTTCGGCAATCCATCTTTGGGAAAGCACGTCTCCATTTCGGAATGCGGTCGTGTTGGACTCAGGACGGTGTTATCGTTCTGAAGGCCTATGGCGGAAGTAGACATAAAGTTTCTTCAATGGATGAACTCAATTCTCTGCTTGCCAAGTTTCCAAAGGTCCAAGGTGCAGGAGATAGCCTGCAAAACAGAACGGGTGAATAATGGTATCATGTTGTCACTTACTAGATAATAATTTGCATGAAATTGTTATTGCGGAATTACTTACTTACAGCTATTATTTCTTTGTTTGTGTTCTTAGTAGTCCCTATAGTAGTTATGTCATTTCCTCATAATCTCTTGTTAATTTAAGCGGTACACTGTAGAGAATAATTTACCCTCAACATGTTTTCTTTTAATTTACCCTTTTCAATTTTATTTTTAGGTTAATAAATACGTCTATGTCAAATTATCTAATTGTCAATGTCAAATTACAATCACAAGTTGAAAAGTCCACAGATTATCTTTAAGTATGACAAGAAGGGTTTGAAGATTGACGTAATGTTCTTTTAATCTCGTCATAATTTAGTATTTTTACCGTAATATTTTATTCGTGTAAACTTGTTTTGTTTTTTCTGTTTATCATGATATTTTTATTACTATTTTATTCCGCATGATAGTCTCACTGTTTTGTTATTATGTTTCTGCTGTGTGTTCTATCCACTGAGCACTACTTGTTTTTATCTTGTAACTAGTTTACGAAATGATTAGAATTAGATGATGTTGTGAGCTGGCGGGTGGTGCAGATATGCAAACGTCGTACCAGTCGGTCGTGTAGTATTTTTAGCGTTGTATATAATTATTTATTTATACATATTTATTTTATTTACTTATATTTATGACATCTGATAACGATTCTTTTTATTCTGCCAACGAATCTAGTGCCTCTTCCAGCAATGAAAGTTTTACTTCTTTTACAGACACCTTGAGTGTTCTTTTACGCCGAAATTTCAGCCTAAATTCTGGCCGGCTATTTAACGTGTGCCACATCAATGCTCAGAGCATTCCCAGTCACTACAACGAACTGTACGACACGTTTTTCGACAACAACGTTCACGCCGTCCTGATTTCCGAGACTTGGCTCAAACCTGACCTACTTTCAACTACTTACCCACTTCCTGGTTTCGTTCTTCTTCGCAATGACCGGATCGGGAAGAGAGGGGGTGGTGTAGCCATCTACCTTCGCGATAATTTCCCTTTTAAAATTCTAGCTTCTTCTTCTTCCAATGAATCCGCAGAGTTTCTTTTCCTCGAGGTTTGTGTCAAAGGAGCCAAAACCGTCCTTGGCGTTGTCTACTGTCCCCCTTCCATTGATTACTTCACTGAATTCGAATCAGTACTTGAATCTTTGGGTTCGGAGTATACACATCACATTGTTATGGGAGATTTTAATACCAACCTCCTTGCCCTTAACTCCCATCGGTCCCATAAACTTCTGCATCTAATCGAGTCAGCCAGTCTGCATGTTTTGCCTCTCCAACCTACTCATCATAATATGGTCAGTGATGATACTTGGCTTGACCTGATCCTCACCTCTAATCCTTCCCTAGTTTCCTCACATGGTCAACACGATGCTCCTGGCTTTTCCCATCATGATCTTATTTTCTTATCTTATGTCCTTAAACCCCCTAAACCTAAACCAACGTTCCAGTACAGGCGTGCCTTTGCGCGTATGAATAGCGAGAGGCTTCAACAAGATGCGTCCAATATTGACTGGTCACCCTTGGAAGCAGCTGCTTCAGTTGACGAAAAAGTCAGATTGTTCAACGATGCTGTGGTCAAGCTATACGACACCCATGCCCCTTACAAGAAAATCAAGTTGAAGCGTCCACCTGCGCCTTGGATGAACAGGGGAGTTCGGATGGCAATGCGACGGAGGGACCGCGCATTTCGGAAATTCAGAAAGGATCGCTCGGAAGACAATTGGGCCTTCTTTAAGGCTGCTAGGAATCGGTGTAATCAGATGATACGCAACGCTAAACGCCGCCACATCCTGAATAATATCACTTCTTCTTCTCCTGCTGATATTTGGAAGTTCCTTGGAACATTGGGCATCGGTAAATCGCGACATTTGGACCTTCCTAGCACAATTGGTTTGGACGATCTAAATCGGCATTTCTCTACTGTTCCCACTCTAGATAGTCTAACCAAATATCAAACCCTTAACTACCTTGCGGGTCTGTCGCGTCCAAACATTAACCCCTTTGTCTTCACCCCAGTCGACCCGGGAGAGATCAAAAAGATTATCCTATCCATTAAATCCAAAGCAGTGGGCTGTGATGATATCAGCCGTCATATGATTGTAGCGGCTCTTGATCATCTTCTCCCTGCAATATCCCACATCATAAACTTCTCCCTTTACACTGGTGTTTTCCCTTCCCTGTGGCGTAAAGCCCTTGTTCGGCCACTGCCTAAGATACCCAATCCCTCTCTTCCTAGTCACTTTCGTCCAATTTCCATCCTTCCCTTTCTGTCTAAAGTGCTCGAGGCCAGTGTTCATAAACAATTCTCCCACTTTATTCACCGCAACTCCCTTATCAGTGCATTTCAATCCGGTTTCAGGCCCGGGCACAGTACCGTTTCAGCTCTCCTTAAAGTGACTGACGACATTAGGCGGGGAATGGAAGACACTAAAGCTACAGTTTTGGTGTTAGTAGACTTCTCCAATGCTTTTAATACCGTCAGTCACGAAATCCTTTTATCCATCCTTTCCTATCTTATGGTCTCTCCGGAGGTATTGGAATGGTTTGCCTCTTATCTTCAGGGGCGTCAGCAGTCTGTTCGTGCTGGAGACTCTTCGTCGAGTTGGCATGATCTTGCAGCTGGCGTCCCTCAAGGCGGTATATTATCTCCTCTTTTGTTTTCCATTTTTATTAATCTCATTACCACCGAGCTTCGGGCTGCGTATCATCTTTATGCTGACGATTTGCAGCTTTACTGCCAGGCAAGTGTTGACAACATATCCGATGCGATTGACGAGCTGAACCGGGATTTAAGTGTGGTTAAAAGCTGGTCTGATCGATTTGGAGTGGCGGTTAATCCTATCAAGTGTCAGGCTATCATTGTAGGGAGCCCCCACAGTATGAGAAAGCTGAATGACTTAACTGTGCCACCTGTAATGTTTGACAACGCAGTCATCCCGTTTAGCTCCAATGTTAAGGATCTGGGTCTGCATGTCGACACTTGTCTTGACTGGCGAAAGCAGGTCACGACTGTAAGTAAGAAAGTCACCGGAACGTTGAGGTCGCTCTATCGGTTGAAAAACCTTCTTCCATCACACATAAAGGCCATGCTTGTACAGTCCCTAATCTTTCCCATAATAGACTATGGTGATGTGTGTTATTATGACCTGAATGCAGATCTCCTCAATAAACTTGATCGCCTTCTAAATAACTGCATTCGATTCGTCTTCAATCTTCGTAAGTATGATCATGTGTCTGCGCACCGATTGCTTTTAAAATGGTTACCCATACGTCAGCGCAGAGAGCTGAGGGCTCTGTCTATGTTGTATTCCATACTAAATAAGCCTACTTCTCCTTCTTATCTGACTTCCCATGTTCAATACTTGTGCTCTGCCCATAGTAGAAATCTTCGTTCAACCAACAATCGTCTTCTACGATGTCCTTCTCACCGCTCTGGTTTTATTCATTCTTCTTTCTTTGTCCAGGCGGTATTTCTTTGGAATGCGCTCCCTCTGAACATCAGGATGGCAACCAGTCAGCTATCGTTCAAAATGAAGGCTCGTGAACATATTCGTATAAAGTTGGCAGAATCACTTCAGCGCTGATTCTTGCTGGATTCTTTTTCTCCTCTACCTATCGTTATTTCTCTTGACAAAGTTTATTCTGTTTATATGTATGTATATATGTATTTATTTATTAGTATTTATTCTTTTTCGAGTTATCTATCCCTTATGCTGCACCTGCCATGTTTTCTCTCTGCATCACCCTAAGGTTGACTGGTAGAAAATGCCTCAGGCATTAAGTCCGCCTTTGTACAGTATTTTTTTACTTGTGCATAAAGTTTTAATAAATAATAAATAAAATAAATAAATAAATTCCCCTTAGTCCTTTGAACAGTTGAGATTCGTCGAAACATAATTTAATTAACCTTTGTCAAAAATAATAACTAAGTAAATCTAACAAAACGACTTCGAATGTATTTAATTATAATAAGTATCTATAATCTCTACGTGTTATAATTTAGTTAAATTAAAAAGAGCTTTGAGTGGTATTCAGCAAAGAATACTTCCAAATTCCATTTCCCCCTTTTATTCGTCAAGACTTAGCGTTGCTGGAGAGTAATATTCCGAAGTATTCCCGTCGTATTATTCGCGGAAGCATTCGGAAGTTTTGAGTAGTATTCGCAATTATTCGCCGAGCTAAGTACATGTTCGGTCACGCATAGAGTACTTGTCTATTAAAGTTTGATATTCACCGCTAGATGGCGTTAATGCCAGAGAATGTTACTACGCGTTCATTTATAAATCTGAGTACTATTCGATTTGAAAACTTCTGAATACTTCCGAATATTTCTTTTCATCTACTTACATTAGTACTTACGTAATAAGTTTTTGTATGCGTTTTAGGTGTGAAAGTGATAGAGAGGTAAATACATAGGTAGATTACCGAGTTTATAAAATAGTTTTTTTTTTCTTTTCCTTATATCTCGAAAACGGTATGTCCTATCGCAAAAATAATGAAAATTTGGCCCCCCTTTATAAAACACATAAACCCCTAAACCTCAACACGTAGGTACCAAAAAAAAAATAAGTTTTATGAATGCGCGTTCATTCATAAATCTGAATATTATTCGATTTGAAAACTTCTGAATACTTCCGAATATTTCTTATCATCTACTTAGATTAGTACTTACGTAATAAGTTTTTGTATGCGGTTTAGGTGTGAAAGTGATAGAGGTAAATACATAGGTAGATTACCGAGTTTATAAAATAGTTTTTTTTTTTTTGCTTATATCTCGAAGACGGTGTGTCCTATCGCAAAAATAATGAAAATTTGGCCCCTCTTTATAAAAGCTATAAACCCCTAAACCTCAACATGTAGGTAGGTGCCGAAAAAAAAAAAAGATATATGAATGAACGCACTGCGCGTTCATTCATAATTCTGAGTATTAATCGATTTGAAAACTTCCGAATATTTCTTTTCATCTACTTTTACGTAATAAGGTTTTACTAGTAGTATTCCTTCAAATCGAAGTATTCTTTTGAATATTTGCGAATAATTGCGAATTATTGCGAATACTTCCGAAGTTTTGCAACGCTAGTCAAGACAATAGGATTATGTAAAAAATCTACGATTATGGAGTAATCCGTAGGTACTGCAAACATCGGTACTTTTTTCACAAAATTCCTCACTCCACCCTTGTCATCATTCATTTTAAAAAGATCGTAGAAATATATTTTAGCGGTACTTTTAAAAAATCGCGTCTTGAACAATAAGAAAGAAAACTTTATAAGTCGCACAGTGTGGCTATCTACAACGTGTCGTTGCATCCTCGTCAAATTTAAGGGTGTGGTATAGAGCATCAAACCGAACAACTTTCTCCATGGCACCAGCATCGTAATCGCGAAGAAATTGTCAACCGTACCATACATTTGCGTCGAGTAGTATTGAAGTTTTCTATGGGACAGTTGAACATATTTTCGCGAATACGATGTTGGTCTCATGGCGAAAGTTATTCGGTTTGATGTTCTGTATCACACCCTGAAACTTGACGAGGATGCAAAACGACACGTTGTATACTAATAATAAAGCTGTAGAGTTTGTTTTTTTGAACGCGCTAATGTCTGGAACCAATTGGATTTGAAAAAACCTTTTTGCATTTGATAGCCTAATTCTTGAGAAAGGCAATTTTATCATCACGCTACGAGCCGGGTGGGTCGGAGGATAAGAAATTTCACGCGGACGAAGTCGCGGGCAGAAGCTAGTATAATAGTAAAGAGCAATAATATGTTGGTTTATTAACGCGCAACATAACCGCGGGAGAGGACAGTATTGAAGTAAAAATATAACCCTGGCTTTGCTGCCGGCAACGACCAATATGGTCGTTGGCTGCCGGGCATTGCAAACGGGTGATAAAAATACTAAATGAAATAGTTTCATATAATTCTTGCCTCAGTGCCAGTTTTAACATTACAGTTGTCCTGGGCGTGATTTTTCTTCTCCACTTTTGGAGAGTCGAGGGGCGAAAATTTTTTACACTCCGCCTCGAAAAAAAAAAGGTTTTCTTTTGTCCGTTCATATAGAAATATGAGATACTTGTCGACTTATGCAGAAAAGGGAGAATGCAGGATGCATGAGCTGCTAACTCGATGATGTTTGCACCCCGCTTCGGATAGGTTAAATTTTCATTTAAACATTCTTACAAAAACAGGAGTTACTTTGTCAACCCATGCAGAAAGTTCCAGAATTCGGATGAATTTTTTTTTTAGACCCGCCGGTTTTCTAAACCAACAAACTTGAGAAGCTTGCTTCCTACCAGATGCCCCACGACACCTCCCGACTTTTTTTATTTGTACATCAATCATTTTCTTCTATATTCGTGGTCCGATGGACCTCACCACAGTAATACGCGTTGCGTTATACATAATATATTTGGTATGCTGTATTTGGAGTTAGGACTTAAAAAAATCGAATCACTAAAAGTATCAAAGTACATTGAGACTGGCTGGACTGCTGGAGACAAGACAGACTGGCTTAAATCCATGTCCTATGATGAAACTGAACAACTTGCAACAAAAACAAATTCTCACGCTAGCGGTCTCTCATAATAATAGACAAATTGCACAGCTTACACACACACACACATGCACACACACAAACACTCTTTACCTCACTTCCACTCCACATTACTAGGTACTTTAAAACGAGGATAACAAAAAAAAAAAAAAAAAGTTTTTAATATTGTGTCTGATCTCCGAGTCCAAAAAGTCAAGACATGTATAAAATGTAATTAGTAGTTCTATTAATTAAACCAATTCACATAATGTGTTGAAACTGTTTTTTTTTTTTAATTGGAGGAGTTTTACGTTCCAAAGTAGCGCTTACAAAACAATTTCTCGAAACAATTTTACCCCTATAGGATATTGTCACTTTTACCCAAAGATTTAAATCGTTAGATTTGCCCTCACCGTAATTAGGTCGCGTGAAAAAGTGTCCATACGTAGAAGAGAGAGATTTTAGATACCGACAGTGATCTATATTTTTATTTACACTTCCGTTTTACACTCACCTAGTTTTACATATAAATATTTTGACTTTGACTTTGAGAGCTCATAGGTAAGGTACATCCCACAAGAAACGATACATATTTTCTTTCGTATGAGTGAGCGAGACAGTAGTATATTTGGTAACGGAAACAGAAACGTGACCATTTTTGGCACAGTCGGGCGAATCTAACGATTTAAATATTTGCTTTTATCCCCTTACCAGTCCCCAACCTAATTGTTTTTATTTTTTTTAACTCCACTGTGCTCCCGCATCAATTGTTCATCTCTAAAAGTGATCCCGATCGGTTCATAAATAACGGAGTCAATTTACCGATACAAAGGCCCCGCGAAATTGTTTGCATGTTAAAACTTATAATGATTTTTTCTTTTGTAATTTTTAATTTATTAAGAGTTCATTAAAGATGTGAAAGTATGGAACAAAAATGTCTTCCTTGTACTTTGTGTTGGGCGTTGATAGCTGCGCCGCAGTATTTTACTTTTGCAGCTATCTTCGTGTCTATTGTTATGAATAATACCTAAAAATTGTTCCTAATATACTTTATTTTATTTTATTTAAAAAAAAAAACATTTGACGTCAAATATAACTCTAACATAACTGTAGGTACTATCTACAGCATAATCAGCCTATAATTTTCCCACTGCTGGGACACAGGCCTCCTCTCGGTGAGAGGGAGTGGGCCGTAATCCACCACGCAGGCCCAGTGCGGGTTGGTAGATGTCACATGTCTTCGAATTTTTGGTTCTAGGACATGCCGGTTTCCTCACGATGTTTTCCTTCACCGTTTTGAGAGCAGTGGTGAGGAAATAATATATACAAAGTAAAGCGCCCGCCGGAGTTCGAACCTACGACCTAAAACTCGTAAGTCGCAGCCATTACCACTGTTCCACCACCACTGTCTGCAGCGACAGCAAATAACAAACCAACAAAGTATAATTTGCTAAATTAACTCCTTTCAACAAATATCTCTACAAATTACAGCAATTGAGAAAATCAAAGCCCCATTGACAGTTCGCATAATATATTTTATGTACCTATACGAAAGTTGCACGAACCTACTTAATAATTAGAGGAACAACTTACAAGTACATAAGTAGGAATGACGTCAGAAGTTCGAAAATGTAAAAAGAACATGCGAATGAACGGAATTTCCGCGGGAACTGTTGTCAAGACTTTTGTTTGAAAAGCTTTGAAGAAACATACATAATTAATTATGCACAACATGTCCTTCAAAATAAAGTTCAGAGTCCTTAGTGCGAGTTTTTACATTTACTCCATCACGTTTACGTTAATTTCAACTTACGTCAATTTGTATGGAATAATAAATTGTGTTTCCCATTATAGTCACCAGACGGCGCTTATTCAGTTTCATTACAAATTGAAGCTTACATTAACGTGATCGAGTAAGTATAAAACTCGCACTAGGGCCTCTGAAACTCAGCTCGCCGTCCGGTAAGGACCAGGCCCGGGTCGATGGCGCGTTGTGTTCCACGCGCGCCTCAAAGAGATGTCAGCAGTGCCGGGGTCAATTGGGCCGATGCCGCCGGGGTCGCGGGTAGTTCGAAAGAGATACCGTGGCCCTGGCACGAGCAACTGAAGGAATATGGGTGGGTTTTAGTCAGTAAAAGTCTGACACGCCCTCCCGCTCTGCCCAGAGCGGGAGAAGTCATTTGATGATTTCCCATCCAAAAAAAAAAAAAAAAATGGGCCTCTGAAACTGAACAAGCCCCGTCTGGTGACTATAATAGGAAACACAATTATTCCATACATATTGACGTAAGTTACTCGTGGCTAAATAATAACAGCCGCACGGGTCGATCCATCAGGTTAAGCTGCGCTTGCTGGGGTTGGTTCATGGATGGGTGACCATCTTTACATACTGAGACTCCTCCGTGCCACGGAAAGCACGTTAAGCCGATGGTCCCGGCTGTCATTTGTGGATCTTTGACAGTCGTTACGGGTCGTCAGAAGCCCGAGTCTGACAACCAGTCTTAC
Source organism: Cosmia pyralina (assembly GCA_946251885.1). Classification (NCBI taxonomy): domain Eukaryota; kingdom Metazoa; phylum Arthropoda; class Insecta; order Lepidoptera; family Noctuidae; genus Cosmia; species Cosmia pyralina. Next base: position 4,203,347 of record OX276355.1, on the reverse strand, counting down.
CAAGGGGTATCGTATTACCCAGTTACTGGGTTGTGGAGGTCAGATAGGCAGTCGCTCCATATAAAATACTGGTATTCAGCTACATCCGGTTAGACTAGAAGCCGACCCCAACATAGTTGGGAAAAGGCTAGGCAGATTGATTGACGTAAGTTAACGTTAACGTAAACGCGATTGAATAAGTATAAAAAGTCACACTAAGGCCACTGAATGGACAAAATATCCGTCCTAACCAACGAATGTCCTAACAGAACTATTTGTCAATGTGTTCTTAGAGCTCTAGAACAAAGTTATGTACCCATGTGTTATGTAGGTTATGTGTAACCTTTAATAATCTATATCTTCAAAATAAAACAAACGTTTTTATCTTTCAAAACACGGCCACGGCAATGAGCAACGGCAACGGGTGTTTCAGTAGGTATCACTAGAAAAAAAAGAAATCCGTTCTGCAACAATGATATTTAATATAATATCATTGTTCTCCAAATAAAGTGTCCTCTTTAAACTTAGAAAAAAATACCTTTGTAGCCTTTTACGATACTTTGCTGACTTTTTAACGGCCATACAATTTACCCTCAATTATTTTAATCGGCCACTTGTGGGCCCCGTGGCGAGGTTGGTAACATTACACAAATTACATTTATACCCTCATATTGTTACAAGAGATTTTTAGGCTGGCAACCCTTTTTGAGCGTGTTTTCAGCGAGATTTTGTTGATTAGTTCTGGGTTGCAGATTTTTCTTAAACTTTATGAAGCTAGAAGAAGTATCGGGTAACTTTTTTACTCATAAAAGGTACCTTTTAGCGGATTACGTTGCGAAAGTGGTTTTATATTATGATGGAAAATATCTACTCGCCTTTTATCAGTAGCATTATTTTACTTGAATTCATAACAAGTCTCTTAAAAATAATTCAAAATTTATTCTGCTATACAGGGTCAAATTAAATTAGCTAGCGAAACTCCGCTGACGTAATGGGTGTTGATATCTAACACGACAAGATAAAAAAGATTTGTTGATTATTTTTTATTTTTTTGGGGGTCAACGGCCGCTGGTAGTGTTGCTACTTGAAGTATGAGTTGTGATTTTTTTTTTGTTTTATCGTGTTTTGATAACCCATCACGTCTTTGAAGTTTATACAAAAAAACTGATTTTATAAACTGATATTTGAACTACAAAGCAGTTGATGACCCCAAAAAAAATCATCAAAATAAATTTTATTTATTTTTACTTTATCATGTTTACATATAGTTTCGCTAGCTAATTTAATTTGACCCTGTAGATGTGTGATAACAAAAACTGCCATTTTGTTTTAACGCTCATGCACGGGTTACACGAGGCTAGTTTTTTAAGCTAAGCAAGCAAATAATATCCTGGCTAACTATCCTGGCTTGGCACCACAGAACTGATAAAAGAGGTCTTGGCACCATGCTAGAGCTGTTTACACGATGCTAGTAAGTTTTTAGCCAGTAGCATTGCGGTGACTTAGTCCGTAGAGTAAAATGTTCCGATTGGGTACTATCTTCGCCGACCACACGAGGCTTAGGATAGTAAAATCGGTGGTCCCAGGCTAGCTCCAAAATAGAACCCGATCCAGCCATCCTGCATCCCATTAAACTAACACACTAGTTTTACTATGGGGGGCCTGATGACCCGTAACACAGGTATTTTACGCCTTTTTCGGGCACCAGTCTCTCACAAATGTTAACCCTATATTTCATAGATTAAGCACTTCCTGTCCACAACAAAATTTGTGATGAGAAATGAATAAATTATCTTATCTTATCTTTCTCAATAGCTTACTGTGTATATGTCGTAGCCAACTGGTTTAATTAGCCGTTAGGTCAACCGCCTAGTCTTTTCATTAAACGGCGCCATTCAACTAGCGGCCTGAATGGTATTCAGCCGGTACGTCTAATACACATTTAATGAACTGGCTGGCTGATGCTTAGCCATTGCCATTTCTACAATAGGACCATATAGGGTATTTTGGTAGGTCATTTAGACATATATTATTTAATTCCAATTTAAAATTACAATGTAAGGTAACGCACCGTTCTTGAAAAAAACAAATTATTGTACCTTAACCTTAAAACACTTTAAAGTTGCTTCTGCAACGTCTTCGGCGCTGCGGGAAGTGCAACCCCTTCACCCTAACGTAACAAAGGATAGGCACCCATGCTCACCTCCGCAGCTTCATCTTGCTAGTCGCCACGCGACCAGCCTCAGTCGCTACGCCTCGCACGGGTGCCTATGCTTTGTCACAGCGGGCGGGGGCTGCCCTCCCTTCGCGCCTCCGGATTTTTATATACACTCTAGGGGTAGCAGCCAAAAAACTACGTGGAGTCGGGGTGTCCCGATTCGGTTTTGCGTAAACGCATTTAAACTGTGAGAAACAGCAGAAATATTGTGGCTTGTCGACACCATATTGACAGTGCGGATTTCAGCGCCAGGTGGCAGAAATTGGAACTAAATGTAAATGTCTGGGCTAGGGAAGTAGTTAAACGTTATCGATCCAAGTAATTTGCCTAGCTGTTTGATTGAATGGCTGAATATCATTCAGGCCGCTAGTTGAACGGCGCCGTTTAGTGAGAAGGCTAGGTGGTTGTACAAACTGTTAATTAAACAAGTTGGCTGCGACAAATGTTACACGAGACTAGCGTGACTAGCTTGCTAGCTTACTAGTACTATCTTGCTATCCTAGGCTCCTAGCTTCAAAAACCAGCTACGTGTTACCCGGGCAGCAAAATGGCTTCTGTTTTCAACTTTTGATTAATCTCCACGAGACAGAAGTCCTTCCAAGAAGAAGACCAGACCTTTCTTGAAAGTTAAATCTTTATGAAAAACTATACTTACCAATGACACGGAAAGTCAGACGAGTGATTATGTGCTAATCAGTTTTCTATCAAAGTCAAACAGAATTAAAAGTTGAACGTATTTTGCTGACATACATCGCCGCGTGATGGATCTATTAAGTAACTTCGCCTGTAAGAAGCTGTTTGTTTCATCGCCGATATAATAAAATTAAAGCATTATTGTGTTGGTAAAAACCTGGCAACTGAAAAACAAAACTCTAAGTAATGGAATCCAAAAGATCTGTTTCATCAACATTATTTTATTTTACTTTACAACATAGTCAGCCTATAACGTTCCCACTGCTGGGACACAGGCCTACTGTCTTCGAGAGGAAGTGGGCCGTAATCTACCACGCGGGCCCAGTGTGGGTTGGTAGTTATCACATGTCTTCGAATTTATGGTTCTAGGACGCCGGTTTCCTCACGGTGCCTTCACCGTTTTGAGAGCAGTGGTCATGAAATTATTTACACAAACTAAAGCGTCTGCCTGGGTTCGAACCCACGCCTACAATACTCAGTACGTCGGGGCCGTTACCACTGGGCCACCAGTGCTCTCAATTTTACTTTATTGGGACTTATAACAGTTACAAATTACAATTTAAGTGTGACAGAAAAAAATAAAAACTAGGCAAACGTGTAACCCACACCAATGTGCGCGAAATAATAGTTTATGACACATAGTTTAATGTATCGTTTCAGCCGAAAGATGTCCACTGCTGGACATAGGCCTCCCCCAAGCACCGCCACTAAAAACGGTTCTGTGCGTCCCGCATCCAGAAATATAATATCAGTATAAGAATGCTAAAATTTCTAATCTGTTGTCTGTGCTGTACGCCGCCGTAGGCGTTGCAACGCATTATTTCCGCACTCAAGGAAATAATATATAGATATACATATACATATATATATATATATATATGCCGGAGCGTCAAAAGGGGCCTCGTAGCGGTCTTGGCTTTCGCTATCCATTCTGGGCGTTGTAACGATCGGAATTTGAAAATAAAAGCACACTTGTACTGTCCAATGTCTTATTACTTGATTTCCTCACAATTTTATGCAAAATCACAAACAATTAACAAGATGAAACTAGATTGCGAGCCAATAGGTTAGCACGTGTGCACTTCGTTCGGCAGCCGTCAATCGAATGACCGCCGCCATTACTCGTAGTGACACTTACTACTCTATTCGGGGTTACCCGCTCATAATTTTTATGTTATCGATAAACTAATCGACTAAAACAAAATCAACATTGAAAAATCGAGTTATGATTAACAATAAATCGTAAAGTAATAATTGCCTACTTTATAATTAAAACTAATCCATAATAGGCGCGCCGTCACGGCCGTCCTGCATTATCACACGTCCTCGTGTGTGTGGGTCTCATCTGTAAGCCAAAGACATAGTCCATTACAGTATACTCCGTTCGGTCTCCCTGACCCCACAATGTAGTTGTTATACAACAACTTACAATGATTACAAATTTTAAGTGCACATACTACGAAATGTTTCGTAAAAGACACACATAGCATAGGGTCCTACAAAATATGTCACAAACGTCAGTCAACACCACACAGGCTAGTCATTGCCACACAGGCTAGTCATTGCCACACAGGCTAGTCATTGCCACACAGGCTAGTCATTGCCACACAGGCTAGTCGTTGCCACACAGGCTAGTCATTGCCACACAGGCTAGTTATTGCCACACAGGCCAGTCTTTGCCACACAGGCTAATCGTTGCCACATAGGACAGGCTTGTCTTTGCCACACAGGCTAGTCGTTGTCACAAAGATCAAAAAGTACAATTGAAAGGAAACATAATTACTTACCATGGCCGTCATCGGCACATTCTGTCTCAATTTGGTTGGTTGGGACTTCTAATCCGCCACTCAACTCTAATGGAACATAACATTCGGGCATAGCACGCACACGATCGTGCGCGTATTTATACGTCCTATTAGAGTTAAGGGCCCGCAGTAAATATCTGTCACCATCCAACAGCTCAACTACTTTATAAGGGCCTTTAAATTTTGGGTCAAGCTTGGTTTGATTACGCTCGTGATTTTCAAGGAGCACATAATCACCTACTTGAAATTTTTTTAACATAGCTTTACTTTTATCAAACCTAACTTTCTCCGAAGAAGCGTTAGCTTCTATTGCTCGTGTCGCTTGCTCTCTAATATGATTCAAATTAACTTCTATGTTATCTGTTTCTAATGACATTAAGTTTAGGGGCCTAGCAACCCTTCCTATTAACAATTCCAAAGGACTTGCCTTTGTAACCCTACACATAGTACAGTTGAGGGCTAGCTGAATGTCAGGCAGTGCATCTTGCCATGACTTACTATTATCTACCTCAACAGCAGTTAGCAAATTCTTTAATGTGGACATGACCCGCTCTACCTGTCCATTTGCGCGGCTTGATCCGGTAGCTACAAGATGTAGGTTAATGTTGTGGGCATTGCAAAAATCCCTAAACTCTTTCCCAGCAAAGCATCGACCCTGATCAGCTATAACGCGTGTGGGGGCACCAAACAAAGATACATTGTATTTTAATGCCCTAATGGCACTATTTGCGTCTATGTTGCGTGTATGATGTAATATTACGTACTTAGTAAAAGCGTCTATTGATACAAAAACATACTCTTTTGCGTCTTTTTTACCGCTAAGTTTACCTGTTGCATCCATGTGAATAGTATGCCATGGGATTGGAGTTTTAGGGATTGGGTGTAGTTCAGCTTGAACTTTCCCTGAGTTAGACTTTGACATTCTGCAAGTTATGCAATTTTCTACAAATTTCCGTACGTATTTGTTCATATTTGGGAACCAATAGTGGCAGTTAGCCTTTTCTAGTGTTTTGTCCCACCCTAAGTGCATGATACTTTCGTGCACATGGTTAATTATAGCCCACTGAAATTCCCTAGGCACTATTGGCAACCAATAGCTCTTATTATTTCTGTCAATTTTCCGATAAAGAAGACCGCGCCTAATTTCGTAAGTTTTAGCGATACCACTATTAAGATCATTTGCCTGAAGTTTGGTCATAATAGAATTAATTTCATTATCTTTTTCTTGCTCAGCCTTTAACCAATGGTCTGAAATCGTGGTCAAATGAATACGTTTTGGTTCAGTTCTAATGACCGAACCCACTGTGGTTGGCAACGGGTTACGGGAAAAGAAGTCTACGTGGCTCATGTGTTTCCCCAGTCTATACTCGATATCAAAGTCAAAAGCTTGCAGGAAACACCACCACCTGTGAACCCGAGGTGTAAGGTCTACTTTTGACTTCGACGCCTTGACAGCATTGCAATCAGTTACGACAGTAAACCTTCTACCCTGCAAATAGTGACGAAAATGCTTGACAGCGTTCACCACTGCAAGCGTCTCCAGCTCATATGAGTGGTATTTTGATTCAGCGCTTGAGGTTCGGCGACTGTAATATTCAACTACATGCAGTTTGCAATCGACTCGCTGCATTAGTATTGCACCATAACCCTCAGCGCTGGCATCTGTATGTAGCTCTGTTGGAAGGTTAGGATCAAAGATCATCAATACAGGTTTATCAATCAAAATGTCTATTATATCCTTTCGAACCTTCTCAAGTTGGGGAGTCCAATTAATTTTTCCTTTTCCCGACGTAAGCCCGTAAAGTGGAGCAGCCTTTTGAGAAAACCCCGGTACGAATTGCCTAAAGTAGGAAGCCAAACCAATGAATTGGCGAAGCTGAGTAACGTTTTGAGGTGGTGGGAGTTCAGTAAGGGCTCGAATTTTACGAGGATTTGGTCTTATTTCACCGGCTGACACCTCAAAACCCAAAAATTCTACCCTCGTCTTAAGAAAACTACATTTCTTTATATTTAACGAAAATCCCGAATCAGTTAATGCTTTAAGAACTAGTTGTAATCGTTCGATGCCCTCGCCTACTGTTCGTGATGGAATAATTACGTCATCAATGTAAACTACAGCGAACGACTCAGTTAATGCCCCAAGGGCCTTATTAATGGCACGTTGATACACTGACGGTGCATTACGAAGACCAAATGGCATTGACAAATACTCAAACTGGCCATCCGGCGTAACAAACGCGGTACGTTCTATGGAATTTTCTTCGACTGGTATTTGATGGTAGCCGCTAGCCATATCTAACGAAGTAAAATAGTTAGCCCCCACTAAACGCTGTATTTGATCCGAAATAAGTGGCAAAGGATATCTATCAGGCACCGTATTGCTGTTTAATTCCCTATAATCTACGCAGAGCCTATCGCTCCCGTCCTTCTTCTTAACCAAGATGATTGGACTCGCGAAGGGGGAAGAACTTTCACGTATAATGCCAGCGGACAAAAGTTCTTTGATTTGATGGCGTACTTCTTGTCTTTCGTCTGGACTTAACCTATAGGGTCTACGTTGAACCGTGAGATTAGGGTCAATTAGTTTAATGACCAGCTGACCTGTACTAACCCTACCAGTGGGTGTACCCTCTACGAAATTACTAGAATGATTCTTCAGTAAAGTTATTAATTGCTCTTTCTCACGATAAGGCACGTCGCACTCTATACTTTCGAAGTTGTTTACCTTTGTACCTATGTCACAAATAGAAACTACCCTATTTTTTTTAAGAACAAGATTATTTTCAAAAATCTCTATTGAATACCCTAATGTGAGCAGATCCCGTCCAATCATTACATCGTTAGAAATACATGAATCCGGCACCACATGAAACAGTAACTGCACTGAATAACCCTGAATTGAAACTGTAGAAAGAATTTGGATGTGGCAATTAAGGCGCGCGTCAGTTATACCCACTAATGTTACTGTATTATATTGTCGTTTACCTGGAAATCTATCTGACAGAACTTGTTTAATTAAAGAGCATTCGGCACCTGAGTCAAAACAAAATGAAAACTTCTCACCAGTTTCATCTAAGAGCTGATCCGTAGCTGGCTGGATGGAACAGATATCCACTCGTCGTTCGGTCCGTGCATCGCTGGACTTGACATCCACACTGGGGCAGCGCGGCGCAATGTGGCCTCGTTCACCACACTTGAAGCAGGTTGGAGTAATCGTCTTCTTCTGCGCGCTAGTTTCCTTGGACTGTTGAGTGGAGGTAGTATCTGAAATCTCAGGACGTGTATTAGTATTGTGGTCACGACTACTATTGCCTCGACATTCACTAGATACGTGACCAGGCTTGCCACAATTATAGCATCGCCGCGTAATATCCATTCTTGGCTTCTTCGCTTCCACAGTCGGAGTAGTCTTCTCACTATTCGGTGGTCCTCTTTTTCTAAAGCTAAAAGCCATGAGCTCTTGTTGTAGTTTATTACGAGTTCCAATCTCAGTAGTAAATGTGATTCTTTGCAATCGTGGCTCAATTTTTGAAGCATGTGCTAGAGTAAGCGCGATCGCAATCTGTTCCACCGACAAAGACTTCCACCGCGCTAATATAGTGCTCATAAATCGCCCAGCATACGCAGATAAACACTCGCCTTCCTTTGGACTACTATTGAGTAATCGCCATAAATTCGCAGCTGGAGTTTCAACAGTATCATATCGAGCTAAAAACAGGTCTTTCAATTGCGGCCACGTAATTCCAGAATAACTAGATTGGGCAAGCCATGATGATGCCGATCCCTTGAGAGCCTTGCTCATTGTAATTATCAGATCACTGCCGGAAATAGGTTTTTCTTGTAAACATATGTCCACCGTTTCACACCAAGCGCGAGCATCGTGCTCTGGAGTATCAGGATTAAACTCAGGTAACGTTATTATCATGCTGGATGCACGTGGTTCTCGTATAGTACGAATCAATTCCATCATACTTTGTTGCTGCATTTCAAAAAGACGTTTCCAACGTTCACACTCATTATCTTGTGAAATATTTACGCACTGACCTGTATTCTGTTCCTGATTCGTCGCAGGTGATCCCACTTCTGATGCCGGAGCGTCAAAAGGGGCCTCGTAGCGGTCTTGGCTTTCGCTATCCATTCTGGGCGTTGTAACGATCGGAATTTGAAAATAAAAGCACACTTGTACTGTCCAATGTCTTATTACTTGATTTCCTCACAATTTTATGCAAAATCACAAACAATTAACAAGATGAAACTAGATTGCGAGCCAATAGGTTAGCACGTGTGCACTTCGTTCGGCAGCCGTCAATCGAATGACCGCCGCCATTACTCGTAGTGACACTTACTACTCTATTCGGGGTTACCCGCTCATAATTTTTATGTTATCGATAAACTAATCGACTAAAACAAAATCAACATTGAAAAATCGAGTTATGATTAACAATAAATCGTAAAGTAATAATTGCCTACTTTATAATTAAAACTAATCCATAATAGGCGCGCCGTCATATATATATATATATATATATATATATATATATATATATATATATATATAAATATATATATATTATATGGTAAGATCGTAGTAAGCTATTTCATCACGAATCCGTAGGCTCCGCTCCGAAGATTTTATGGTTAAGTAATAGAATACTGAGAAGAGTCTTCTTGGCAAGAAACTAAACACCGTTCTAAATAAACGACCCCAATATGTTTTTGTCACGGAAACGTATTTTTTCTTTTTTTCCGTAATCAAAAGATTACGGCGACACATTGAGTTAAAATGTGGCGTGACGTCACTCCTTGCTAGATTTTATACGTAGTTTGTTATAGTTGTGACGAACCGAGCCCTCACTCCTCAACTTTCATGTGTTTTATGTAAGTAACTTTATATTAATATGATAAAGCAAAAAAATAATAATTAACTTTAAAATTTTTTTATTATTTGACTGGCGGGCTAAAAGAATTTATTTTTTTACACGACTGCCTCAAAAAGGAGTGTAATGTTTTTTTACCCAGGAAACATTCCTACTGCCAATATAAGTAAGCTTGACAGTCTCATCTACATAATCAACCCACACTGACAGTTACCGACTGTATAATTTCCACTGAAAGTGATTCGACTTTCCGACCTTATCAGTTCATAAACGGAACGATCATTATTAAATAAGAGCCACTTGGATGTTAATATTCGTTTTACGCTCCTTGTGTGCGTCTCGGGTGTCATGTTTGTTAATATAAACCTGTATTAATCCCTAAAGAACGTTATATTTGATAACATAGAACCATAAACTCACGCCTTCTTCCCATGGGAGTAGGCAGAAGCTACAGAACGCCACCTGCTACGATTTTTACATACTCCTTTTGCCTAGTTTACGTTCATACATCCTGAAAAATCAATAAAAAAAATAACATTGTGGCAAAGTCGCGTAGACACTTATATTCGGACCCACTTTATATGCACGCAGCTTTAGTAACTGTTGGTTAAGCAAAACATCGTGAAAAAATCGCCAACAAGGCCAAACGGAAAACATCTTGATTTTTCTATGACACATTTTAAAAGCAGGTAATTGTTACCTGCATACGCCTTTAAATCTCATTATACGTAGGTAAATCTGCGTTTGACTGTTCTATAACAAAAGCTTTTAAACCCCTAAGCACTGGAACCAGGTATACCTACCAGCTATAATTTATCAAGCACTTAGGAGATCAATACCCGATCTGCTTACGACGTTAGAATAAACCTATTAACTACAAAGGTGCCTGGTGCAAGCCGATGGATGCATTATAATTTATTTGTACACGTGGCATTAGGAGTTAATTGAATCGGTTATTTTGAAAAGGGCATATGTCATAAATTTTGCACAAACTGATATGAGTTTGAGGAAGAGTTTATGTATGGATTCTACACGTTTTCACCGAAATCGGCGTTAGTTCACTATTTAAAGACAGAGTTATAGCACCTCTCAGTTTTATTTTGAAAAAGGCAGAAGTTCAGGACTTGTTGTACATTTCCAAACTAAACGTCATATGATAAAGCTGACATATGGACGGGAAAATATTTCACTACCAGCAGAATTGTCTTACAGAAGTAAAGTAGCCATAATTATTTAAAAAAATGAGGACATGTCAAATTAATATTAAAAAAATCTATTTATTATGAAAAATCCAGAATGAAAAATAGGCTCCCATTACCGTGAATGTATACATGTCATTAATACGTCAGAATAATAGCTTTTATAGGTCACTCTATTAAATGGTAGATTGGTTATTTCTGCCCCCGTACAAAACATACACGTCATACAGTTTTTTGTTTCTCCTAAAAAAATTGATAAAGTAACTTAAGCACTTTTTAAAATAACCGATTCAATTAATAATTAGGTATAACTTGTCCACTCTGAAACGACGGCGACGCGCCCCACTACTTAAATTTGTATACGTACGAGTACACTACGGTAAATGCCGTAGGTGGGGCGCGTCATTTCAGAGTGGACAAGCTATACGGCTAATCATTGTTTCTAACTTTAATACGGATGATTCATAAACTTGCTAACAATTCAACTCAAAAATTTGCTGTAGGTAGGTATTTTAAACGTAAAATGTGGAAGATTGCAAAAAAAAAAAAACAAAATTAATGCTTTTTAGTCCGATCAAGTGAAGTCAAATCATGCATCTAGCAAGGCCAAAATGGCTCTAAGCTGCCAAATGGCATGATTTCAGAAATGAGGAGATTTGATTTGGTTTGATCTTACAAACGTAACGCGAAATTGTACTATATTATTAGAAACCGTAGTCATATTTGGATTGGAAGTAACGCTGTTTTAATAATAATTTTGGTTGTTTCGTTTAGATTTACTTTTTGCCGCTTAACTGATTACTTCTACCTTCGTTGGTGTAAAGTCTATCTACTGAGTGCACCAAATTGATTACCTACCAGGGTGGGCTAACGTCCCCTTACTTTTAATTAAAATAGAGGTCGAACGGAAAAAGTATCTATCCACTTTGAGACGGTCAACAAACCCTTGTCTGCTTAACCAACTAAATCAAGCTTCTAATTATAATGTGTGTGTATTAAACGAAGCTTTTACGAATACATTTTTAAACCTAGCTATATTATAAGTGTACCATCTATCGTTTTCGTCCACACATCTTTATCAGCCGTCGAGGGGCTCAGGGCTAAGTATTAACAGCCACAATGGTCGATCGATCAGGTTAAGCTACGTTTGCCGCGGTTGGTCCGTGGATTGGTGACCATCTTTACATACCGAGACCCCTCCATGCCTCGGAAAGCACGTTAAGCCGTTGGTCGCTGTTATTATCGGATCGTTGACAGTCGTTACGGGTCCTCAGAAGCCCGAAAGCCTGACAACCAGCCTTATCAAGGGGTATCGTATTACCCTGTAACTGGGTTGTGAAGGTCAGATAGGCAGTTGCTTCATGTAAAATACTGGTATTCAGCTGCATCCGGTTAGACTGGAAGCCGACCCCAACATAGTTGGGAAAAGGCTAGGCAGATGATGATCTCTATCAGCCGTCACGGCAGCGCTCACTACTTCCGTACTAGCTATTTTATCACACGATCCATCCATCTTTTAGTACACTTTTTTCATCTCTCGCTTCTTGTCGCACGCCTGTCATTCCTCTGCATCACATGCACTCTACGACCATCAGTTGTTCCCCAGCTTTTCTGTCACCGCGGCTACTTTCAAACTCCCTCGCCAAATGTTGCTTGATATACTTATGAATATTCCACACAATTCAAAGCCAGCAATATTCATAACTAGTAACAATGATCTCGATATTAATATCTGGAAGTGCCTATGACGTAGCCACATCGCAGGACAGAACGCAAGTTGTACTGTATTGTCACCTCCAATCCTTTGATATAGTGACGTAGGTCTTTGTTTAGTATCAACTAACTTTGTACGGTCAACAGATATCTGTTGAGAAACTATTTACAATTAGAAATATTGTGCTGAATAGGACTTTGTAGAAGGACCTGGCTTTGTTTTAAATTAGGTAGGTGTATACTGAACTCTAGAATAGTCCATTGGAATATAACTATGATGAAATGATATGTTGTTTATTTCTGTAAGCAGATCTTTTGTACGTAAATTTTTGGTAAGTTTACCAGTAAAACCAGATGGCGCAGGCATTTCATGAAAATTGGAGTAGGAATTAGGAGGAAAGCACGTTAAGCCGTTGGTCCCGGCTGTCATTCGTGGATCTTTGACAGTCGTTACGGGTCGTCAGAAGCCCGAAAGTCTGACAACCAGTCTTACCAAGGGGTATCGTATTACCTAGTTACTGAGTTGTGGAGATCAGATAGGCAGTCGCTCCATGTAAAATAATGGTATTCAGCTGCATCCGGTTAGACTGGAAGCCGACCCCAACATAGTTGGGAAAAGGCTAGGCAGATTGATTGAAGTAGGAATTTATTTCCTCGATTTTATAAGAGAGTAGTAGAAAAAGGTGTTATTCATCATTATCAAATTATTGGGCCCTTTTAAGTTAAGAGAAGTCATTCTGCTCGTCAAAAATATAAATTTTCACGTTAGCTATGGTCCCCTTATCGAAATTTAATCAGTGTCATTTGCCGACGGTACATATACGAAACATTCATAAAGCCACTGGATACCATCGAATCATTCAAGTGAAGGACCTCGTATAACATGTCAACATTATTGAGATGTATCCGATAGAACCTTTTGTCAAACCTTAGCGTTTGACACGGGTCTAGAAAAATTACCCTCCTCCATTTATAATGAGGAGGATCGATTTCATATGCATATTCTCTTGTCAATTTCTCAAGAATGTGCCAAATTTTTGTCTGAGATTTTATTTTAGCATAGCGAGTGAGATTCCTTGATATTATAAATGAGACTCCAACGCTCAAAGAATTTCCTCTTTCATCCTTTCAGTGGAACCTTTGCAATCCCCATGCCATCCGAAATTATCTAAATACTCCTGTATCTTGTAACATTAGAATTTTTTACCCAAGCCAACCTGGTAACAACACAGTGGAGATGAATATGTAAACATGCTTGAAACTGCATACGGATTATGAAAGAGATGAATTACACAAGGTTTTTCTCACTTTTTCCTCCACATAGCTCTACATTCTGCTGTTGATTTTTGTTACTTTTTCCCATGTGTTGCAGCTTTCATCCATCATACTTTTTTCTTCTAACAAAACGTGGTATTTACCTATGTGTTTCATGTCCCTAGAGAAGTCAAAGCCAAGCTCTAAGCTTAGCTTAGAGCAAGAACTTGATATTGATATCTCTTGTTTTACCCTGCTGAAAGTATGCCGTAGTATTCTCGCCATAGTTCGTTACCTCCATTGTTTAGCTTGATGAATTACATTTTCATAGAATATCTGCGTTCCCACATTCACACCTACATTACTTTTCAAGCACAATATTTGCCTCAAACAGCCCACAATTTCACGAGCAATATAAACCAACCCACGGTGTGGGCTGAGGGTTAGAAGTCGATAAAATTGCGACCTTTAGTGACAGGTTGTCATCTCATCAACGACCTACTATTAATGCTATAACAACCCTTCCTTTAGTATTTACGATCCTACGAAATAATAAAAGACGCTGACACAATCATTTTCATTGTCTCTCGGATCAAAGATCAATATTAGTTTCCTGTTTCACTAGCTTCGTCATGATAAGAATCTGTCAACGCAAATAACCGTGTCTGTGCAATAGTGTGAAAGTACGAACGTGAAATAGTGTAAGCCCAATATGTAGAATATTTTTCACCACGTAATATAGATATTTCATGAGACCTACTGCTATCACCAAAAATCACACTAATAAAAGACTTGATTCAGTTTGCCTACTGGTGACACTAAGGGACTAATTACTGTTATTATAAGGAACTAATTGGATGTGTACCTACGCATCTCCCTACAAAACTGGAGTTTTCTATGAACAAAGATAAATTGAGCTGAATAAGTGTACTCAGTACTTATGCCGCAAACCTATATTACTAGTACCAAACAACATTCAATTATGGGTTGTGTCCTACTCACTTGAACTACCTATTCATTTATAAATATAAAACAACTTATTGCATAATAATTGACGCCTGAGTAACGCCTGGTTGACGCTGTCCAGCAAATGCATGTAACTCATATAATTATGTACTGTAGGAACGGTAATAAGGAAGTGTGGATTTAACGATCAGCTGCATTTATGAATATCGTTTTATGATTTAACCAAATGGTAGAATGTTAGGATAATTATGTTGCAAAAAGTTATAAAATACAGGGCATGGATTCGATGGCGTTTTACAGTAGCCACCAACCACCCAGCGAGTTATTCCGTGAATCCATCCCAAAAATATAATTCTAAGGTGGATTCGCGGAAACGCATGTTCGAGAATTCACTCTAAGCCTATAATTTTCGTTTATCCAACTAGGCTTACAGTGGATTCTCGGACATTCGTTTCCACGTATCCACCTTAGGGTGGATTTTTCGGGGGTCGATAAACACAATAACGTAGCCAGCAACACAGAATCCACAATTTACAAGTGTAAACAAAAGTACAGACAGACAATAAAATACTAGAGGGCACCATCAATCTTCCATCAGTTCCATCACACGTGGCACTACGAATAAAAAACTTCACTCGTGGTGAACACGGAAGCGAATACCTATCTTTTTGTTTTTGTACGAGGTGACATGATCCTAATCCATTCACTCGTGCTTAGAGAATGTATCCAGGTGCATTTACCTGACGGAAGGTAAGATAATGGATGAAGCAGACAACTTGAAAATAGGTGTAAAGTGAAAGTTGCTACGAAAATAAACAAACGTAGCCGATCTGCTACGCTTCGTAGCAGATCGGCTACGAAATTAAGTAGCAAAATATTTTTGTTTAATCAGTTTAATCTGAAGTTGAAAGTTAAGAAATCCTGTTATTGTTTAAAATTTGTTAAGAGAAAATCTCATAGATTCTAATTAAATAAAATAATATACAAGTATAATGCCCATAACGTGAGCTGCAAAAATTATGTCGTTTTGGAGCCGTTTGAGAAGACGACATTTCATGATAAGCTTAGCTCGTGGCTAAGTAATACCAGCCGCACCGGTTAAGCTACGCTTGCCGCGGTTGGTCCGTGGATGGGTGACCATCTTTACATACCGAGACTCCTCCATGTCTCGGAAAGCACGTTTATCCGTTGGTCCCGGCTGTCATTCGTGGATCTTTGACAGTCGTTACGGGTCGTCAGAAGCCCGAAAGTCTGACAACCAGTCTTACCAATGGGAATCATATTATTAACCAGTAACTGGGATGTGAAGTTCAGATAGGCACTCTCTATGTTAAATACTGGTATTCATCTGTATCCGGTTAGACTGGAAACTGATCCCAACATAGTTGAGAAAAGGCTAGGCAGATTAATTGATTGACAAGATTAGTTGGATGAGAATAGTTGATAAAGGCAACAATGAATCAAGTTTTAAATATTCACTGTCTATCATATTCCTACACCGCATTGATTACCTACTCACTAAAGGTAATGATTACACACTAATTTCTGATGGATAGATTAAAGTTAGTTATATCGGTGTTCCAAATAAACACAAAGGACTATTTGTGTTCCAAATAGGATTTATTAATGCATAAGTAACTTAGACTAGAACATTTAGCAAAACATTTCTACTAATTGCTTTGAAAATTACAGGTGACTTCACACCTTTCTAAATGATTGCCATTATAATGAACTAAACACAAGTAAAATCCCACCGTAATATAGTAGTATATCAGTATGTTTTGTAGTTAATTCCCGGAGGAGGCAAAGCTTTTAGGCGCAAATTAGAAGGAATCTTGATGACACTAACCATTTTTAGGTGTCCTTGGGGAGGGCAGGTATGTACGTGTGTCCGTGAAAGGTATGTTACATCAACATGGCTAAGTTACTTATGCCCGGTTCCTGAACAATTCTTAAACGGAGTTTAAACTCTCAATAGCTATTGATTCAAAAAGATTATCTATTTAAGCAAATTCCTTCCTTATGCTCGGTTTTTGAGGTCCTCGATAGTAATTCACTCGACTTTTAAGCTAAATTCTTCCTTAACGAAGTGTTCAGAAAAGCGATAATAATAACATTTTATTCAAACTCAAACTCAAAGCATTTATTTCAACCTTTTTTAACCCAATTACAGCCACTTTTGAATTGTCAATGGGTCGGTCAGTCAGAAAGATGAAGCTAGTTGCCCATTCCAAAGCGTAGTGGATCCCTATGGACAAGAACGGGCAAGAAACTCCACGGATCAAAAAATATTTTTACAAAATATTGGTTAAATCGTTCATGTTGAAAATATACATGTGAGAACAATGTAGAAAGATGTGCACGATAGAAAGCGTCCGTAATAAAAAGATAAAAACTAAAACAACTAAATTAAAAATTAAATTATATAGA
This sequence comes from Cosmia pyralina, assembly GCA_946251885.1. NCBI lineage: Eukaryota > Metazoa > Arthropoda > Insecta > Lepidoptera > Noctuidae > Cosmia > Cosmia pyralina. Next base: position 4,186,213 of record OX276355.1, on the reverse strand, counting down.
ATGGTTAAAATTCGTTTAAAAACCTCAGAAACCGGGCATTAGAAGTATGCAAAAATGCCAACAAAAATTAACAATGTTTAATTAGGTGTAAATAAATAAACGGGAATTCATGGAGTTTAGTTATTTCGTACTAACCACACAGTTTCAATTCTCTGAACTAACTGGATTCCAAAAAAGTTGTCAACTTGAATCCTAGTAACCTACTTCCTTTTATTATAAATATTATATATATTAGGTCTTTACCTATGAAATTGCCGTTCTGCAGTACTGGCCATTTCAAATCAAAATAATTTTAGTTTGGCTAAGAATTCTAATTTCAAATTAATTTTATTTTAAAAACATGGATTTTTTTTTCCAAAAGTAGTCATTTGTTTATTGATTAGTGTTACATTTTCATCGCATTTCAATCTTTTTCGTCATCATGGATACGTTAAAAATTCGAGTAATTATGGAATATGAGTACCGTCGTGGTAGCAACGGGGTACAAGCGGCACGCAACATCAACGACGTTTACGGAGCTAACACTACAAACCAACGCACCACTTGTTATTGGTTTGCTCGCTTCCGTTCTGGAAATTTCGACCTGAAAAATGAACCTCGCGGTCGTCCGAAGACTTTGGTCGACAATGACGAATTAAAGGCGATTGTGGTAGCTGATGATACACAATCTACGGCTGAATTAGCAGCAGCTTTCGACGTTAGCGTCAAAACAATATTGGTCCATTTGCGTCAAATTGGCTAGGTAAAAAAGCTTGACAAATGGGTGCCCCACGAACTCAATGATCGCCAGCGCGAAGTACGCGTCGAGACGTGCCTTGCACTGCTCAACAGACACACAAATGAAGGAATTTTGAACCGCATTGTTACCTGCGATGAAAAATGGATTCTGTTTGATAACCGCAAGCGCTCAGCAAGTTGGTTGGATCCTGGTTCAGCACCTAAACAATGCCCTAAACGAAAACTTACCCCTAGAAAAGTGATGGTCACTGTTTGGTGGTCTAGCGCCGGTGTGATTCATCACAGCTTCTTACCAAACGGGGTGAGCATTACTTCAGATGTGTACTGTGAAGAACTGAACACAATGATGGAGAAGCTGGCACATCTCCAACCAGCATTGGTCAATCGCTCGTCTCCGCTGCTCCTGCACGACAACGCGCGACCTCATACTGCACAGCAGACGGTCTCCAAGTTGCAAGAACTGGGGTTGGAAGCTCTCCGTCATCCGCCCTACTCACCAGACCTTGCGCCTACAGACTACTACTTTTTCCAGAATTTGGATAACTTCTTGGCGGGAAAAAAATTCAATACCCGAGAGGCAGTACAAAATGCCTTTGAAGAATTTGTTGCCTCCCGTCCAGCTGATTTCTTTAAGAAGGGCATCAATAAACTGCCACTGCGTTGGCAAAGATGCATTGATTGCATGGGTGATTACTTCGATTAATACAAATAAAAAATGCATGAAAAAAATTTGTTTAAATTTTTTCATACAAAACGGCAATTTCATATGTAAAGACCTATTATTATAAATGTGAAAGTTTGGATGGATGGATGTTTGTTACTCAATCACGCCAGACAGAGATAGATTATAGTCTGGAATAGCACATAGTCTACTTTTTATCCCGGAAAAATGTACGATTCCCATGGGGTGATTTCTGACATCCACGCGGGCGAAGCCGCTGGCAAAAGCTAGTAACACTATGCCCACAAATACCTTTAGGCCTGATAGTTATAAGTAGCTATAGAAAGTGTATCAACTATCAATAATTAAAACGTCGATCAACTTTAAGTAACCCTAGCCGAGTTACTGCATTATTTTTTCTCCTCTACTGAAGCCTGATCATTAAATAAAGAAAATATGATATGCTAACTTTAGCCACGGAAATTAAAACTTTAAATGAGGCCTACAATAAAGAAAGGTGAGCTTGAAGAAAATTAATCTCTTCTTCTTATTCTTTTTGCTGTGCAAATTTGATCTTTTTTGAACGTCGAAATAGCAGGAATGACTTTACTTAGAACCAACTATTTATCTACCTACTCAAGTTTTTTTAACACGATTTCTACCTATAACGTTTCTGCTATACTCAAAATTTTGTAGCGTCTGCTATTAAAAACTGACAAACCAAAATGGTGTGCAACAGCATCTGATTTTCTTATGTTTATTTTTGCTAGGTATCTGTTGCTCCTCTATCACTCTCCTTTCATCACACATTGTTGTACCTTAGATACTTTCGCAGAATAGACAATAAAATAATAATATTAGAACAAAAATAATTACCATTAGAAAGTAGAAACCCTCCCATAAGTTTCCTGCAAAAGTTTATGATTTTCTTGATTAAATGTCGGTAAGGCTTCACTTCATTCTTTGCTTACCGTCTGTTTTCGACAAGGACGTTATAATATTGTGATGTTCCAAAGTTTATTTGTTCTATCTACACTGAAGGAAAGTTAATGGGTTATATGTTGACGTAAACATGTTGTCCAACATCAAAATAGTAATTCAATATGTCACAGAAATTGCCTCACAGAAATTCATTTTTATGTTTTTGGTGAAAGCCTAACCAATCATTAATTTAAGCTCTAGAATGATGTAAACCATTTAAATTACCCAGCTATAAAAACAGCAACAATCATAAACCATTAGGCATATATACAACTTGTCGTTTTGCATCCTCGTCAAATTAAAGGGTAATAAACCTGTTGCGGCGGCCTAAAGCCTTGGGGTGAAAATCGAAATTTTCTTAGTGGACTGTACGAGGGGCGGTTCGGTGACACAAGTAGGTGTTTTGGTGGTGTGGGAAAATGATGATGGTACCTGCCTGGTGAGCTATGGCGACACGACGAGAAGGGTTTCCTTAGCCACGTGGCTGACGCGTCCGGGATATCACGTACGGACGAGAATCTGCATTTTCCACAACACACATACACGCACTTGCACTGTTCAATAGCAATCTTCGTTCTTCGCGGTGAAAATATGAGTCCTTTTTCGACTTGGGATTAATTTTTACCCACAGGCGTCGATGTTGGTTGAGAACTGGCGGATCTTCTTGGCGACAGCGTATGGGCGCCATTGCGGATCTTCCTTCTCGCTCTCACTTAGGCATTATAAGGGTTGTGGAAGGGAGAAGGAAAGTGGAAGGAACTTTATGTTACACAGATACTAATTAATTAGAGTTGCCAGTAATTAGGCATGAAATATAAAACTAAAGAAAGTAATGGCGTTAACATTCCTCGCGGCCTTAAAGGGTCACCTTTAAAGAGAATAATATAATAATATATACAGTGAAATTACACTTAAATCTAACTAAAGAGGGAATGGACTGAATAAGATATTACTGAGTAGGAATGGGGCATAAGCGGACCACAGGTCGCACAAGAATCCCATTAGAAGTGCGTACTGAAACGACTCGCGTGCTACCGTCTATAGACGTATGCAACTTCTCAACAACACCTAGAGGCCAGGATAGAGGAGGCGCATTATCATTTACTATCACTACTACAGTGCCTTCCTTAATCATGTCTCCATCAGGTTTATTCCATTTTAAGCGTGATTGTAAACTATGAAGATACTCGCTTCGCCATCTTTTCCAGTACGACTGGACTAATTTATCCATAAGAGAGTGTCTTTGGAGCAGGTGATCAGACAGTAAACCTACTTCCGCGGCGGGTAATGAGTTAAGCGGTACAGTATGTAAAAAATGCGAAGGGGTAAGAGCTTTAGGCTCTTCCGGATCAGCGCTAAGAACAGTAAGAGGTCTGGAGTTCAACAGGCACTCTATTTGAGAGAGAATTGTAACTAATTCTTCATAAGATAGAAGTTGTTGACCTATTGTCTTGAAAAGGTGAGTCTTCACGGCCTTCACCATGGACTCCCAACATCCACCAAAGTGCGGTGACGCGGGCGGAATAAAATGCCAATTAATGCGATGCTCAGCGAGCTCCTCTTCAAAGCGCGGGCGGTATTCTTTATTTATGAAATTATACAAGTCGCGTAAAAACGAATTAGCTCCTCGAAAATTGGTCGCGTTGTCCGAATACAAGCATTGTACCGGTCCACGGCGGGATAAAAACCGTTTCAACGCGGCTATGAACGACGCAGTCGTAAGATCTGTAGCTAATTCAATATGAACAGCGCGAGTAGTCATACAGGTAAAGATACATAAATAACCCTTGCGACTCTTCGCACCTCGAGTGCGTACGGGCACATACTGTATAGGGCCAGCGTAATCACACCCTGTATGAGAAAAAGCTTTGGTTGCAACATTTACTCTAGATTTAGGGAGATCGCCCATAATCGGCGGACCATGAGGTCGCGGTCTCCACCTGTGACATGCGTTACACTTGTGGATTCTATGACGAATAATGCGTCTAGCGGACAAAATCCAATACTTATGGCGCAATAACGACATAGTGAGTTCTGGACCTGCATGTAAATATTTTATATGATAATAGTCTACGAGGATTTCAACTATGCGATCATGTCGGGGTAACACTACCGGGTGTTTAGTACTATAGGCCTCAGCCGAATGAGTTAATCGACCCCCAACGCGGATTAAATCATCACCATCTACAAATGGCTTGAGTTTAATAAGAGCGGGTGAACAAATTTTACTATTTTTTAACTCGGAATAATCTTCCATGAAGTGTTTTCTTTGAACATGACGCAACAAAATGGTTTCAGCGAACTCGAGGTCGCTAGCGGTAACGGCGTCAGTACGACGCGGGAGTTTTTTCATGAAGCGGTATATGAAAACAACAATACGCAGCAGCTTAGTCCACGACGACGTACGTTCTGCGAGTGCGAGTAGAAGCGAATTGTCCGAACTTGAATCCGCGACTATGGGGTGCGCGTGGACCTTTTCTTCCGGAATGGGTTCCGAATTCAAGTCTGTAACCTTATGTATGGGCCATTCGGAAGGGTCGCGCTTAGCCCAAGCGGGTCCGTGCAACCATAATGGGTGCTCAATGAATTTGTCAGGTGTTAAACCACGTGACAAACAGTCCGCTGGGTTTTCAGTACCAGGTACGTGGTAGAAATGTTCCGCGGGGACGTTGTCTACGATGCGAACGACACGATTGGCCACAAACGTGTGCCAACGATGCGGAGAAGAATTTATCCAGCAAAGAGTCACCTTTGAATCGGTGAATGCGTAAATAGCGGTAACATTATAACGCGGATTATAAGTGTCATGAACACGGCGAAGAAGTTTAGCGAGGAGTTCGGCACCACAGAGCTCCAGTCGAGCGATAGTCAATGGTTTAACCGGCGATACCTTCGACTTGGCACAAACCAGCTGAACGACTACGTCATCGTTGCGAGTGACGTGCGCATAGATGACAGCGCCGTAGGCGCTTTCACTGGCGTCGGAAAATCCAATGAGGCGAAGAATACAATTTTCAAAAATACCTAAATGGCGCGGGATTTTAAAATCATTTAAAAGCGGCAGGACAGAGCAAAAAGTTCGCCAAATATTTATGATGTGACGTGGGGGAGTGTCATCCCAATCGAGCTTCAGTAACCACAATTCTTTGATAAGTAGTTTAGCATAGAGAACTACAGGCGCGACAAGCCCCATGATGTCCCACAGTCTAGCTACGGCCGACAGTATAGCACGTTTAGTACACGTGTCTGGCGGTGCGGAAATAAGAAATTCAAAACAATCATTTGACCTACACCAGCGCAAGCCGAGAACCTTTTGTTCTACCGACTTGTCGAATTCTAGTTGTTCGGTCAACCTATGCGACGCGGGAATACTGTTTAGTACAGTTTGAGAGTTACTGGTCCACTTGACCAACTCGAACTGACCTCCTCTAAAGAGTTTAATCAGTTCGTGCGAAACCTGGACTGCACGTGATTCGGAGCTTACGCTGTAGACTACGTCATCCATATACAGCGAATCCGCGATGATAGCGCTGGCGCGCGGGAAGTGATGACCATCGTCTTGAACCAACTGTTGTACTGTGCGGATCGCATGGTAGGGACTTGACTTGAGACCAAAACAGACACGGTTAAACTGATATAGAACCAGAGGATCGTTTGGACTAAAACGATATAAGATGCGTTGAAAGCGACGATCGCTTTCTCTTACTTCAATCTGTAAGAACATTTGTCGGCAATCAGCCGAGAGCGCGAATGCGAACAATCGAAAATTCAGAATTATAGTAAACAAGTCACCCTGTAAATTCGGGCCACTGTGTAAAATATCGTTGAGAGATAATCCAGTACTCGTTTTAGCACTAGCGTCTAACACGGAGCGTAGTTTTGTTGTTGTCTTATCTAAACGTACAACTGCGTGATGCGGAATTACATAGTCAGGATAACTACTGTCTGAACTATCGAGCGGAGCAGGAGATAAATATCCTTTATCAATATATTCGCGAATGACGTCATCATACGCAGTACGTAACTCGGGTGCGGATTCTAATTTCTTTTCTAGGCAGAAAAAACGTTTTTTCGCGATATCGAGTGAGTTCCCCAATGAGAACACATCGCTGCGAAACGGTAGGGCTACAGAGTATCTACCTGTGTCCCCATCGCGTTCCGTGGTCGAATTATAAAAGTACTCGCACTCAAGTTCGTCGAGCGATTTGCTCGTCGAAAGAGTGACGGGCGCTTCATCGACCTGCCAGAATTTTTTCAACGCCGATTCTAACGAGTCTTTGTCGGATGGTAGCGAAATATGTGAGTAACAAGACTGTGGAGGCTTATTACGACGTACAGGCAGCGCGGGCACAGTGCCCATGATGACGTAACCGAGTACCGTCTGCATGGCGGGCGGCGCGGAGGAGTTGCTGCTAACTACGCGGGGCAGCATAAGATGCGGGAAAAGCGAAGCCCCGATCAACACATCGATGCGACCGGGTTTGCCAAACGATTCGTCGGCGAGCGGTAAACCTTTTAAGTAAGGCAAGGCGGAAGTATCTACGGGAGCGGTAGGTAAATTATCGGTGATTGCATCGACAACTAGCGAATTAACGTTAAAAGTAACGTTCGGATTAAAACGGGAAAAGAAAGCGAATTGTACGGAACCCTTAACGGATTTTTCCGTACCACCGATACCCTTAACGGAAGGCGTATCAGATGAATGTCTAGTCAAACCTAATCGTTTGCAACATTCTGCGGTAATAAAATTAATTTGTGAGCCACTGTCTAATAGACAGCGAATAAAATGCTCCTTACCAAATGAATCTCGAACTATTACAGTAGCGGTTGACAACAAAATAGTAGTATTCGTATTACATTGCGGCTTTGATACGCGGGAGTTCGAGTCGTAAAAGATCGACGCAGCAATGGATGCATTACATTGCGGGGCGCTCTGAGCGGTGGCGGCGAGCGGCGCGGCGGCGGCGTGAGCATCTTGCTCGCTCGAAGCCGTGGAGTTTGAACCCGATTGTGTACGTGCGGTATCATCAACACCGTTCGATAATACAGTCGCGTGCGATTCGCGATTAAAGTGTAAAAGCGTATGATGTTTATTTTTACAAGATTTACATCTAGATTCAGACTGACAGACTCTGGCCTTATGTTTAATACTTAAACAGTTAGTACATGCATCGTTTTGCTTCACCGATTTGAAACGATCACTTGGTGTCATTTTAGAAAAGGCAGGACATTTAAATAAATGTTCATGAACAAAGCTATCACACAAACATTTTGCGAATTTATCAATTACAGTGTAAGATTGCGGTTGCGGAGTTTTGGACGTTTTTTTATTTACAGGATTGTTGTTAGACTGAGTGAAACTCAAGCTGTTTAAAGCTTTAGTATTTTGTAAAATGCGAGATTGATTTTTAATGAACTGTACTAAATTGTCGAATTTAGGAATTTCGTCTTTTGAGTTCATTTCAAAAAGTCGAGCGGTTTCAGAATCAACCTTTTTTATAGCGACATGGAAAAAAATCAAATCTGATAAATCATTTATTTTAAGGTTTTTTAATGCGTTTGCGGCGGAAACAAAATTATCAGAAAAGGATTCGAAATTTTGAATAGATGCGGTATTAAAAGATTTATGTTCAAACATCCGATTAAGGTAACTAGAAGCTAATATACGTTTGTCTTCGTACTTGTTTATGAGTGAATTAAAAATTAATTGGTAGTTATCGCCATTAGGGCAAACTCCTGAGAACGCGGTTTGAGCCTTATCTTTCAATTTCCCCATCAAATAATATAATTTCTCCGAATCAGTCAATGTATTATTTTCGTGTACCGTGCTTTTAAAATTAGCATAGAACAGGGGCCAGTTACGAATATCGCCATCGAATGACATAATTTCAATGGGAGGTAAGCGAACTGTTTACTTATTGACACCACTACCACTAGAAGTAGGAGCCGATGTGGCTGATGATTTTGAGTAATTTGAATAATTATATTTAACGCAGCAATATAATTCCTCAAAACTAATCCACGACTGATCATCAATATTATTTTCCGGGTCTTGTCTTAGAAGAAGCGAGTTATATTTATTAAATGCCTCGAGGAACTCGGTGCGCAACGCATCAACATTGATACACGCACACAAGAACTTCTCTAGCGGTTCCATACCGGACTTCATTTTTTCCATTAAATCGTAAATGATTTGCATGCGGGCAAAAATCATATTACGACATGACAGTGCTATTTGAATCGCGGATTCTATCTGATCATCCGAATCCATGGTCACTTTCTTAGGCATTTTCGATATTTTTGTAGGTTTTTATAATAGCTAAAATAAATCGCAAACTTCAACGAGTTGCGCGCGGTGCGGGATTGGTAGGTGGTACCTACGAATATAGTACCGAACGATAGCGAAGCGAGCGAGCGGTAGATTTTGCTTCTACCTACGTATATTAAAATATTAAGTTGAGCGGGATGCGAAATACCTGTGAATGTACGCAATGACAAGTAGGTACTGTAATAAATGAATAAATGAAAGCGGTTTAGTATAAGAGTATAAGGAACGAAGATTGAAATGAAATATAGTTGCGGGATGATGATATACGGATATAATATTGATATCCGTTATCAAGAGGATAAAGAAAAATAGGTATCCGTGATCATGGGACCAAAACTGTTGGATATCTGTGATCGTAGGACCAAAAACTGTTGGATATCCGTGATCGTAGGACCAAAAAATGTTGGATATCCGTCTCGAAGGAACAAAAAATGTTGCGGCGGCCTAAAGCCTTGGGGTGAAAATCGAAATTTTCTTAGTGGACTGTATGAGGGGCGGTTCGGTGACACAAGTAGGTGTTTTGGTGGTGTGGGAAAATGATGATGGTACCTGCCTGGTGAGCTATGGCGACACGACGAGAAGGGTTTCCTTAGCCACGTGGCTGGCGCGTCCGGGATATCACGTACGGACGAGAATCTGCATTTTCCACAACACACATACACGCACTTGCACTGTTCAATAGCAATCTTCGTTCTTCGCGGTGAAAATATGAGTCCTTTTTCGACTTGGGATTAATTTTTACCCACAGGCGTCGATGTTGGTTGAGAACTGGCGGATCTTCTAGGCGACAGCGTATGGGCGCCATTGCGGATCTTCCTTCTCGCTCTCACTTAGGCATTATAAGGGTTGTGGAAGGGAGAAGGAAAGTGGAAGGAACTTTATGTTACACAGATACTAATTAATTAGAGTTGCCAGTAATTAGGCATGAAATATAAAACTAAAGAAAGTAATGGCGTTAACAAAACCATCAAACCGAACAACTTTTTCCATGGCACCAACATCGTAATCGCGAAAAAATAATCAGCCGTCCCATACATTTGCGTCGAGTAGGCGATTAAAAGTTAAAAGCTTCTATAGAAACCGTCCACTAACTTCCTATATCTCCTCCGCCCAGGAGCCGCTCAGGCCCAGCACAGGGACTACAGGGGTCAAAGCCTGGACCTCCTTCGTCTCCTCGCTGACAAACCATGGATAGGCATGGGACCCCACAACCGCTTTGACCGGGCGCCTCGAATCGACATGGAGTTAGGAACCACTGGCATGGAACCGCAGCTGCCTCCAATACAAGTCACTGAAAATAGGAACTACCTTGATGATGAATTCCGGTAAGTGACCTTTTCGTTTTATGAAAAAGTTTGTGCACAATCATGGACTAATAAGTCCCAGCTCAAAACCCGTTGGGCCACCGCAATGGGCGTTAGCCAGCATTCGGGGATCAGAGTGAGAAAGCGAATTCATCGGAATTTGGGTACAAATCAATGCACAGTTAACCTAAAGAAATCGGAAGACGAAGAGTGACCTTCCGATCGAAATTCAGATTCCTATGGAACTCGGGTAAACAACCAATTGTACAAAATTGCGTCATAAGCATCCTTACAGTCAATCTTTGAAAACCCTAATAAACATCGTAACATGATTCCTAAAATATCCTTATTTCTAGGGGCGCATCCGAAAAGCGGTCAGCTGTGGCGACGGCGCTAAACTCCGGCCGCCGGAGACGGCAGCCGACTCCGGCGCTCGGTAAGGCAGTCACGCCGTATGTCGGCGTCGGTAAGCAGCCGGTCGCACGCACCGCTATATTCCGTCGATGTTGTATCTAACTCGCTCTGTCACTCTTCCAGCTTTGACTGTTTTTTGTGAGAGGTACTTTTTCTTGTTCAGAAATAGCCTCAGCCTCACCGAATGGGAATCTTAAAGGTTCGTTCGATGCTCTCTGGGCAGTTTGCCTCACTGACACTTACTAACTGACTAATACTTCGACCACGTGATGGGCTACTCTTCTCCCATACTTTGTACCGATACCAGAGACGAGTTAATCATCAAACGCAGCCGAGCCCATCACTATAAATGAATGGTTTTTATCTATGGCTCTCAGAAACTGCACCCAATTCCGGCGCACCGCATGTCGCTATTGGGAAATTCGAAATGCCTACTAAACCGTTGATGTTTTACCTTTTCTCAATCCCATCCTTCATATACTGGGGCCGTATTAATAGTAAGTATAAACACTAGTATGGTGTTCTGCCTATACGCATATCTCACACTACATACGGGTACTTATGTACTTATTTATACTTTTTGTTGAAACCCAGAGACAGGCGTATCGATCTGTGTTGTATCTAACTGGTTTTTGGGTGACGTCTCTGAGTGTGTAAATTGTGACTAAATTAAATACAAAAATCAAATACAAATACAAAATCTTTATTGCAACAATAAGTATTTACATTTCATGTGCAAGCCCTGTTTCCCAAACACCATCATTCCATTTCATTTATTATTATTATTTTTTTTTTTTCATTTTCCATTGTTGTATTAGTTGTCTCTGAGTGTGTAAATTGTGACTAATTGGTTCCCTACCTGTAAAAACAAATGTAAGTGGAAATAGTAAAATAAATAAATAAACGTTTTACCCATGTTGTCCCATTCTATGTAACAAGCTTTTACATGTACTCGTATACAGGATAAGTTTTTAAGCAGTGCTCAAATTTTCACAGGCTGTTTTACCCATGAATATGAACAACTTTCAGTATGGGCTAACTTTAAAATCGCAAAAAAAAGTCAGCTGTTCAGTACATTTATCTACACCAAACTCGTCAAAATGAAAGGAGCAGCTGATTTCTTTTTCACGATTTCAGGTTTGGTCCCATAGTAAAAGTTGTTCATATTCATGGGTAGAACACCCTGTGATTTGCGCACTGCTTAAAAACTTATCCTGTATACTTGGTGTAGTGTTTATTTTTACGTGTATTTATGAGTCCCATTCTCCATTTCTGCCACAATAAGAAAAGTTGATTATTTAAAACATCCACTCCACACGAAAATAAATTAGTCTTTTGCACACCTTTTATAAGACAAATAAACAATGCTAATATCTACTTACACCCCTAATTAACCTAATGCAAGTCGTAAAGCACTGTAGAAACTATGCATAAACATAAAAATGTACGAGTACTTTAGCACTAAACACAAAGAGCAAGCCAAGCTAACGGTTCCTACACAAATATGCATAGCAAGCATATAAGTGCATCTAGATCACCGACTGTTAGCTTTAAATATTTCTGAAGGCGTCATGGCGATTACTCAATGCATAAAAACTATCCCCCGTATTCATTAAAAGTGAAAGAACACTATCTTTCCACTTCTTCATTTATTAGTTATTTAGTCATATTTATAATTATGTTTTATTTAATGAGATAATAGTTTTTTTTGGATTTTATCGTTGTCTACATCTCTTTTTATCCTTTGTCCTATCGCAGGTATGCTGAAAGAGATTTCTTTAGAAATAAGCATCACCTTTGTACGTATTTTTCTGTTCCTTTTTTCTTGTCTGTTTATTTGTATGTAGATAAATAAATAAAAGTAAAACACTACAAACCTATTTTAGTAAAAATAGTGTTTTGTCAATTTCTTTCGTATTATGATTTGAGTTTGGTAGAAGACAACAATACTAGAATAGGTTTTTAGAGCGTTTTAGTATTTCATGATTAAGGAGGTAAATGTTTTTGGTCATTGAATATGGTCCATTTGTTTTACTAAGCTACGTCTTTATTACTTGCATAATTATGGGAAACACCCGCCTTGCTAATCATTTTACGGTGATAATGAATCCAGTCTACAACATGCTATATATGCTCCAGCCAAACTTGATGTGAAATGATTTTTTTGGGTCAATGTTCCCAACATCTGAAAAGAAAAAATCAAAGTCAAACATCTCACTTGTGCTCACATGAACTTTCCATGCATCAAGTTTATCTACTCTGCAACATCTTGCACCTACCAATTCTCCAATTATACACAGTATCCTACCTCCGCAGGTGTGTTAAACGACATGGGCTCGTTCTTCGACTCTCTACGTGATAACCTGGAGACGCTGGTCTCCCTCTCACCTCAGGAACGATCCACGCTGTTCCAGGATCCACCTTCCGTTGTACCAGCACCGGCTTCTAGTAAGTTGTAGTTTTATTTAAACATTTTTTGATACCACAAAACATAGAGATAGTGATAACAAAGTAAACTTTTCTACCTTAATAAAAAGAAGAAAATGTTTTGCTCTTTGCATTGCGTTAATTTATTATTTTAGGAAAAATATCCTCTACTCCAGCGCAAGAAACACATTAGCATAAAATGAATAAAAGCTACACGTATGTAGGCAGGTACAGAAATTGGGCCATAAGTTTAATATTCACGACCCTTTCTAAAGGTAGGTACTGGTAGGTATTTATAAGCGTAACAACCACGTTGCAGGATGATATATTAATTGAATACATAATAAAATACGTGTACTTACTTACCCAAAATACCTTCCAAATATCTTACATTTCAATTTTGTTCTCCAGAGAATTTATTTTCAAGTTCATACGAACATGATATTAAAAAGATAGGAATAGTTTTTGTGAAAACTCATATCTGTACCTTGGCCTTGCACAAAAAATTATGAAGAGGTTCCAAATAACTTCATCAAAAAGAGAAAACAGAACTTCTGAAAAATGACGAAGCTTTTTATAACGCGCAACAGGGAAGTTGGTAGTTTATTTTAGTGTTAGGCACAGACTACAGAATTAATAAGTAACTAGAAACTCAGAACGTCACAGACGATAATACCAATTCATAATAATTGCAAAAGTAACAACATTTTTCTAAAAACAAACATAATTTAACTTTACATAATGTCACACATGCAGATGCGAATCTAATCTGAAAGTATGTATATCTAAATATAAAAACGCGCACTTCATATAATAAAAGGCAAAGTTTCGCAGTCACTCGTGTAGTTGAGATAAACTCTCACAATAATGTATTGTGGACAAGTCTCTCGGGAGCCTGCAGATGGACTGACTCTGACTAGACACCTAATTAAACTTTGGTGGCGCATACGCAGCAAGAATGCTCTAGGGCGAAAATTGTATAATTAAATTATCTATAAATAGCAATTAGTTAGGTACTTACTAGTTTATTTTGCCCAGGTGACTTGATTTAACAATTCAAATCAAGTCACCTGGGCAAATACGCCTATTACACTCGGTTAAGTGTCCGTGGAGTTTCTTGCACGTTCTTCTCCATAGGAACACTAAGCTTTGGAACGGGCAATTAGCTTCATATTTCAAATCGTTTCTCAACCATTGCCTTTAAGACTACACCATAAAACAATTCCTCAAGTCGAATGCTAATATCAATGCGACACATTTACCCTACCGCAGTTCGATGACTCCACCTAAAATTCTAATTCAAAAGCTATTAGACAAAACTTTCGAACCTTGATCAGGCATTGTTGCGCAATTACCGTTAAATATAGGTACATAATAACATCGGTGTCTTAAAGAAACCCAAGTCATTAGGTACGTATATTCAACGGTAACTGCGCAACAATGCTTCAAACTACGACACTGAATTGGTCTATTAATAATGCTATAGATATCCTCACATAAATAACTGTCTTGCGAATAGAAGATGCGCAAACTAATTAAACATTGGTATCTGATGGAAGAGGAGGAGGAGGATTTCAACCTCAACTTAGTGCGATAATCATAGCATTCTTGATAAGGGGATTACAAGACTATTCTCGTCAATTTCTATAAATGGAAAGTTTTATTTTTTTCTGAGGGGCTCATGTCTAAATAATGACAGCCGCTAGGGTCGATCGAAAGTTAAGCTACGCTTGCCGAGGCCGGTCCGTGGATGGATGACCATCCATTACATATCGAGACCCCTCCGTGCCTCGGAAAGCACGTTAAACCATTGGCCCCGGCTGTCTTTTATATATCTTTGACAGTCGTCGTTCGTCAAACAACCAGTCTTAATAAGGGGTATCATATTACCCAGTAACTGGGTTATGGAGGTCAGACAGGCAGTTGCTCCCTGTAAAATACTAGTATTCAGCTGCATCCGGTTAGAAAGGAAGCCGATCCCAACATAGTTGAGAAAAGACTAGACAGAATGGTATGATTGGAAAGTTTTCTTTTACTATCTGCTTGACAACTCAATAATTATTGTTTCCAACTTAGAATTTCTCTGAGGTCAACACTAGCGCACGTGACCTTTAATTACAGCCCACTTATCACATAACAAATAAACCTCATTACTCTTTGACACGCATTCACTCTTGAACAACTCTGCTGACACGTCAGGAAGTTAATACTCCATTTATTATGAATGAATTAAACGTTTCCCGTAGTTCCACCCTTCAGTTTAGCTGTTAGCAACACAGTACTAGCCTTTGTTTAGCTAAACTAAATAAAAACTCCTACATGCGTAGTCAATTTGTCTAGCCGTTTCCCGGCTATGTCGAGATAGGCTTCCAGTCTAACCGGATGCAGCTGAATACCAGTATTTTACATGGAGCGACTGCGGGTTCCTCCTTAGGTAATATTAATTCAAATAATGACCTACTCTAGATGGATGATAATGGAAGATAAACAAGATAATTTGTGGTACAACTTCAACCTCGGAAAATATGTAGTACTTATCAGACTTACTAATGTAACTAACTCATTATTTTTGTATCACTTAAGGACTTTTTTGTCTGGTAATAAAGTTTTTATTATTATTATTATTTTTGTCTTTGACACATCTCGGGACCCTGCGGACCGCGACCTTTGGTAGGCGCACGAAAGAGCCGAAGCCAAATCGAAGACGCCCGTTAGATGCTTTTATACAGTGTGTCCGTATTTCTCCCGGGGACCAACATCGTAATGGCGAAAAAATTATCATACATTTGGTCGAGTAGGTATTGAAATCATATGGGATGACTGTTTTTTTTTTTCACGATTACAATTTTGGTCCCCGGGAAAAAGTTGTTCAGTTTGATGGCCTATACCACACCCTTAATTTTCGCCACACCGTAAACAAACACACTGTCTAAAAGCATCTAACGGGCCTCTGCGAATTGGCTTCGGCCCTTTCGTACGCTTACCAAAGACGCCTGCCTACCTTTGAGAGTCGTTACGGGTAGTCAGACTGTCAGAAGCCCAAAATTCTGACAACCGGTCTTATAAAGGGGTATCGTAGGGGTTACGCAGTAACTACTAACTGGGTTGTGGAGCTCAGACTAGCAGTCGCTCCTTGTAAAACACTGGCATTCAGCTACATCCGGTTAGCCGACCCCAACACAGTTGGGAAAACGCTAATAGGCAATTCATAGATTTTAATTTATAGATAAGTACCTACCTACTGTCTATAAATAAAAAAATATAGGTGACTATGCAAAACCTAATAGACATTTGATAGCTTTGAAAACGGCGACATCAATCATTTTGCAATCCACACATTTTTTATTTACTAACATTAAAATATTGTTAATATCATGTAATCGTTATTTTGTCCTTCATAACTTGTTTACATAAAAATATTTTTATGTAAACAATCTATAATGCGCGAATATAATTTGAGATGTAGCCACTTTTAGCACGATTTGCGTTCTTGCAAAGTGGTACCTATGCATAAAAAGAATAAGATCCGGATCCCCTTTTAGAAACTTAAAACTACAAAACATTATCTGACATGGACATGAACTTGCTGCAGGCATAATTGCAAGACCGATAGCTCCATAAGTAGTTTAATCTGCAACACGTATGTTAGGTACACATCTTTTATCAACCTATTTGTATTCAATTAATTATTTTCGTAATCAAATTCCGTACACAAATGTCAATGGACCAACAAACCATCACAAAAATCTCATATTTACTACTCGTAGCTACTCACAAACGCATCATAATTCTCGAAACGATATCAACGACCTCAGCCGTCACCATGGAGCTCCACGCCACCGGTATCTCAATTAGAATCGCTTAAGGATACTTGCCGGGTATCCTCTACGTTATACGGTACTACGCGGGAAGTAGGAAAATGTCGGAATGTAGGAACTGTCAATAACGATGTCTATCAAATTGCAACCGGAAGTGGCCTTTTGTTTATGGTCGAATCTGGAGTCTTAACGAGATCGTTTCCGTTCTAGTGCGAGTGTCGTACCCGCCTACATTAGGCCTTTGAAGATCTTTGTGTATGTTGTATAGTTTGGCTTTTCTGTGATAATGTGGTAAAAATCTCTTTACGTGGGATGGTAGTGGGTTGAAGCAATTGGGTTGGTTGATTGATTGATTGGCTGAAGCGTTTTGGAAATAGATCCAAATTCTATTCTAAAACAATCCTACTAATACTCGTATTATAAATGTGAAAGTTTGTGAAGATGTTTGGATGTTTGTTACTCAATCACGCAAAAACGGCTAAATAGATTTTAGCCGTTTTTGCGTGATTGAGTAACAAAAAAAATAGATTTGGATGAAATTAGGCACACAGATGGTTTATAACCTGGATTAACATACTTTTTATATATATACTTTTTATCCCGGTAGTACGTTCCCGTGGGATAATTTCTGATATCCACGCGCGCGAAGCCGCGGGGACCGGCTAGTATTACATAAGTAGGTACACCGACTGCTTTTCTGCTTTTTATCCTCTAAACAAAATTAAATATTCAAGTGGCCCAGATTTCAAAGCTTGTATAATAAAATAAAATAACAGCGCAATTCGGTGTCAAATTATTTCCATATACATCAACCGTTAAAGTAAATTGCTGCGATACCTTAGAATCACACTTTTATCACCTTTTATGCAGTTCCAAAATGAGGAAAATACTTGTATTTCTGTAACTATGCAGTGTAGGGTTTCTCAATCGTATAATAACTCGCTTGCATACAGGCTATTGTTACTGGCAGTAATAAGGCCGCCTGCAGAGGTGTCTGATATCACTAAAGTATTTGAATAACATACAGTCTGCTACTACAGACATACTGAGAAATGTTTCACTTTGTAAACTCTAAAACATTGTGGAGCTGTAGGATCTTTTAATCATAAAGGCTTTGCTTATTGTGACGATATATAGAAGACTAGCTGCGCCCCGCGGGTTCACCCGCGTAGACCGGAATAAAAAGTAGCCTATGTGTTAATCCGGGATATAAGCCATCTACATACCAAATTTCATCCAAATTGGTCCAGCTGTTTGAGCGTGAAGAAGTAACAAACATACAAACACACACACACACTCACAAACTTTCGCCTTTATATTATTAGTGTGAAGTGTGATGATATTGGAAAGGCAGTTTTGACGTACCTAATCATAACATCAAATATAGGCATTTGACTGAAAATATTAAAATTTTGCTTTGGTGCAGTAGTGGGCCAGTGGTAACAGCCGCGACTTATGTGTTACGGGTCGTAGGTTCGAACCCAGGCAGGCACTTTACTTTGTGTAAATTATTTCATCACCCCTGTTCTCAAAACGGTGAAGGAAAACATCTTGAGGAAACCAGTATGTCCTAGAATCAAAAATTCGAAGACATGTGACATCTACCAACCTGCACTGTGGGCCCGCGTGGTGGATTACGGCCCACTCCCTCTCACCGAGAGGCGAGGCCTGTGTCCGAGCAGTGAGAACATACTCGTATAATGTGGCTGATTATTATGCTATCCTAATTTTACCAATTAATGTTTATACAGGTTTAAAGCAAAGCCTAAATATATTAATCAAAGTTCTCACTGAAGATATAAGTACCTATTACCTATACCTTATTTGTGCAGAATAAACAAGTTTTCTTTCTTTCTTTTTACCTAACTACTAACAGGCTCATTTTAAAAGGGCACAGAAAAATCGGAAAATGAGTAGATAATAATAAAATTGCTCGTATTCTTCAACAGATACCGGTGGTGGCGGCAGTGGCATCAGGAAGCTGTATGCTCTCCGACCTCTCAGACCTACTGGCAACATCAGGTGGGCACTTTGACAATTTTTTTTTTTTCTTTATATTTTCATCTATTTTGAGCACATAACTTACTTCAGTCTCAATAGTCTTTATCAATCGTAACCCTATAATGTTCATGTCATACGATATCTCGGGAATATGTAAAGATATAGGGTGACTGGTAATTAGTGAGCGATACTTAAACACATGATTGTGCTCATGATAACAAACAAAGGGACCAAACATGAAATCACGAAAAAAAAATCTGCTGCTCTCTATATTTTGACGAGTTATGCGAACATGAATGTATGGGACAGATTATTTTTTTTTTTCGCGATTTCAGGTTTGATCCCATAGTAAAAGTTGTTTGTTATCATGAGTACAATCATGTGTTTAAGTATCGGTCACTAATTACCAGTCACCCTATATATTGATTTCCTGTTTGCCCCCATAAAATGATAATGACGTATCTGTCGCAGTAATATGGTTGAAGCCGTGATAATTATAGTTAAGTTATATCCGAAGGGATATAGCTATATACCGTAATATAGTTTTATGAAGGGGGTTCATAACTGTCGGAGTGCCCTAATTTTGTTACTGCGACCAATTTCGACGTAGCGCTCGCCGGCTGCTACCGCAGCGCCGCTCGCTTCGCTTGCTCGGCTCGCGA
The DNA here is from genome assembly GCA_946251885.1 of Cosmia pyralina. NCBI lineage: Eukaryota > Metazoa > Arthropoda > Insecta > Lepidoptera > Noctuidae > Cosmia > Cosmia pyralina. The sequence continues at coordinate 4,166,879 of OX276355.1, read as the reverse complement.
GTAGTTAGTGTTGTCAGCTGTAACCTAATCTAACCAATTTGGTCGGAATACCATAACAGTTATATTACTAGATCGTGCTGGTAAGCCAGATAGGAACCGCTTTCATCTAAATATATTACGGTACCCACGGACTAGAAAAAAAAGAAGGACTCCGCGCCACACGTATCGAAAGTGAAGCACCGTACCGATCTATGTGTGCGTGATTTGACAAAGACGCCGTCGTGTCACGTAATAGCGGCCGGTCGGCATACTATGATGTAAATGTGTGCGTGAGGCGTGTTTGTACAAACGGTCCCGGCATACTTACTGTGTCACTTTCGATATGCGTGGCGCGGAGTCCTTCTTTTTTTCTAGTCCGTGACGGTACCTATAACTACATATATCCCTAGATGTCACGGCTTCAACCATCTTACTGCGACATATCTATTGTAAATAATTGGTTAATTTTTTTTTGTTTGTTTTTAAATTTTGTGTTTTCTATCACTTAACGCTTTAATCTGCATTACTAAATCTAGTTTAAAATATCGTTGTACGTAGATCTTACAACCGCAGATCACTCGTGGAGGCGGACGGTGTCTACCCGGGCGCCAACCACCACGATCCTGGCCTGCTGTGGACCGGACTGGGCCGGTAGACGCGCACACTCCCCCTACCCGCACACACACACACCCCCCGACACTCACACACACCCACACGCGGACACATACTCACATATCACACACCCACAGTACGCATACACTGACCAGCGTATGAAAATGAATCATGTATTTCAGCGAAAACCGCCGTGTATTTCACATTTAAAACCTAATTATTTAGATTTAAGTGGTGTATCGTTACCGGAGATTATTTTGGCGATGCAAGAATATTGCTATCTGTGAACGTTATTGTAACGCTAATATGTTATCGATCTCTGATCTAGTCAATTGAAGGTGTTTAAACTTGAAAATCCGATGATGAAATACTCTAAACTAGTTCCCTAATATTTCGTTATAATATTGACATAAGAAGTTATAATATTGACATAGGTAACTTGTCAATATTATAACTTCTCATCTGTATTTCAAAAGCATTCTCAATGATTTAAATTGACCAAAACTAATTGAATTTTGGTCATGAATGTATGTAAATTGTAAACGTTACGAAAGGATTACAGTGACAGCGAGAATAGTTCAGGCTTTTCAAGGTTCACATATCTGCATAGTTTAGTCTAATTGTATTGATATATAGGGGATAAATAAACTGATAGCTTTGGATTTTCGAATTTCATATGACCTTTTCTCATACCTGATAGTCAAAGAAGATTTCTTCATATTCCCTGTGACTAGTGTAAGAATTTACTTTCATGTCTAATTAAAATACATTAACTGTATCTAACCATCTTTCATTTCCCTAATCTTAAGTCTTGCTACAAAATGTACCTTCTCATAAAATATCCATGTTTTTAATGTATTTTCAATATACCAAAGATTTTTATGTAACTTTCATCACATAACTCCACTATATTGCAAATGTTTTGCAGCAAATCAAGTATTGTGAATCTATTGAAATGAAAATGTAATATATTATCTGTGTATGACACCGTATAATTATAAACTTCGTTAGTTTTAATCTATCGGTATTATTTGCGTTGGAATAAAAACTGTCGAAAAATTGTGAACTGCAACAAATCATTTACAATTTAACGTTTTTTTTTTTTTGATAGTTTATAATTATTCCATGGGAAGCCGACAAATTGTGAACTGGTATCAAACTTGCTTGCGACGTAACGCACCTTACATCCTGCCTAGCTGCGAGCAACTTGGTAGTAGCGCTCGCTCGGCTCGCGCGCGGTTAGTCACGGTTCTGACCAAACCTAACCCATTTCACTCAGTTCACAATTTTTCACAATTTTAGACAGTTCTAACGGAAATAACACCGATGGTATCTAACGGTTCTTACATTAACATTTACATTTGACGTCTTTACAAGAGAGAACTAAGCCGATTTGATAGCAGTCCCTTTACACGAACATATGAGATATATATTTATATGTTCGTGTCAAAGACCCTACCCAGGTGAATTTGTATACTTAGGTCAAAAATATGTATCTACTTACGACTTTGTGCTTTTAGAGAACAAATTGTAATGCAATACATTGAAAAAGGGTAACCCAAAGTTTCAATCAATTTTATTTTTCATTTCTCTATCAACAATTTTTAACTTGATCTAAACTTAATATGTAGGTATTAAGTTTGATTCTTAATGATTCTTTTACTAATAAATTTATAACATCTATGTTAATAAACCTTTGAATTTGATCTCTACCTAAGAACATGTACTTACAATAATGTATTGTATTATGTACCTACCTAATGTAGTATTAACTCTTAACACAATTTTACTGAAACTTACATTAGGGAATTAAATAGGTATGTAAACTGACATTGGATATTGATTGAGTTATATTAATTACAGTTAAATTATCAAGTTTAATGTTAAATGCCAAATCATAATTCAATCGTTTTTAAGTCAGAATTTTGGAATCATTTCTAACCATAATTATTAATCAGTTAAGTACCTATAATATTTAATGTTAGTTTACATATAAATAAATGTATGTCTAAATGAATGTTTCACTATATATTTAATGTAAATACAATTTATCTTCATTGCATTAATGTACGTTTTAGCATTAAATGGATAAATCATAGAAATATTTAGCTTTTAAGTATTTAATTGTCGCGTTTAATTTATATGTTAATGAAATTAATGATATACCTATTACATTGCTAATGTGTTTTATTTAATAACGACTAGCTGCCCGACCCGGCTTCGCACGGGTGTAGGTACTAATGAAGAAAATGAGACCAAATCTATCCTTTACCCTTTACAGTATGCAGTACGACCATGTAATAAAATAAAATGACAATTAAATAATTTCACAACGATAACTTATTGAGTTTTATAGACTACTACCTATTGCTGGTATTTTTAAAAATAGTATAATTATAACGTTCTACAACATTTTTCACAAAACAACCAAAACGAAAATTTTATTTCGGATGCAACAAATAAAATGTTGTAAGAAAGTGAACAACTAAACGTCAATGTGTCCATTCTGTCAATATTTTTGAAAATCTCCCCACTCCTACTCACTTTATTACATGGAGATTTTTTAACCAAAATTTTTCGGGTTTACTGCTTGATTTCGAATGTCATAAATGGCTAATTTCCCGAAGTCAGCAGATCGAACGTCCAAATTGCCGAAATTCCATAGCATCGATGTACCATAATTTCGAATAGCCATTAGATCGAGCGTCCGTTTTGCCGACAAGCCATTGCAACGATAGTCCTATCTATCCATCGAATGTCTATTGGCTCGACATGTCAAAATTATAAAAAAATAATTTAAAAAAAGTAATTTCGTACCGCACCAAAACTTAATGGGACGATTTTTGGGATTATCTTCAACCCAAAAAAAAATAATCAGCTGCATGGAAGTGGGGGAATATATTATGTCAGTCGCGTAAATGAACATAATTGTAGCAATGGCACATCAGGCTAAATTCGAAACTTTGGTAATGAGGCAAAGTGGTCAAAAGAACCATAATCTAAATTTTGAAGGAAAATAAAATTGCATTTTTGGTTTTCTGCAAAAAAACTTCTGCCACAGCCAGGAAACGAACCCGTTTTTTTTACAAAAACAGCACCCTTTTTTATTACACTAACCGATAGTGTAGCTAGTAGGAATCAAATGCTGTGAACAAATGTAATGTGGTAAATCAAAGGAAATGGTTTTTTTTTTTAGATTTTTCATAATTTATGAAACTAAAAATTGCAAAAAAACTATCAAAAAAAAAAAAAAATAAAAAAAATACAAAAAGTTTTATTGGCAAAAGAAAAGGTGATGACAGAATACACAATCACAAATATAACTTTGTACATCACAACAATGCAAGGTTTGACCGTTGACCCACAAACTAAGCAGGGCTTGTATCTAGTGAACTGACACTTCCTTTGATTTTATACAAAGCAGGAGTATCAAATACTGCAAAGAAATTGCAGTATTTGATCCTTGTCAGCAACATTATCGCTCAGTATAAAATACAGGGTACTTTTTTACAACAGGAATCGGGTTCGATTTCCGGTTCAGGCAAGCTTTTTCAAAAAACAAAAAATGCGGTTTTATTTTCCTTCAAAATTGAGGTCATGGTTCTTTTGACCGCTTTAACCCATAGTTTCGATTTTGACCCTGATTTGCCATCGCAACAATCAATTTCATTTACGCGACTGACATAATATTCCTCCCATTTCCATCCAGCTGACTATTTTTTTTTGGGTTGAAGATGATCCCAAAAATCGTCCCATTAAGTTTTGGTGCGGTATGAAATTACTTTTTTTTTAAGTATTTTTTATAATTTTGACATACTGGCTTGTCGAGTCAATAGACATTCGATGGATAGGACTGTCGTTGCAATGGCTTTTCGGCAAAACGGACGCTCGATCTAATGGCTATTCGAAATTATGGTACATCGATGCTAGGGAATTTTGGCAATTCGGACGTTCGATCTGCTGACTTCGGGAAATTAGCAATCGGGCATATGACATTCGAAATCAAGCAGTAAACCCAAATTTTTCACTTTTCCGTACAATTTTTCAAACATTTTCTTTCATACAAACCTTGTTCTGACAGTTAGAAAGACAACAAAAAAAAAAATAAGTAACCAAATATGTGCAACCGTTCTGATGCGCGTACATACATTTGCCAATAGATTTTTATTTATAAAGAAGATGTTTATCCCAAATTCCCTAAAGTGGCATTATTGATATCCTACACAAATGCTACGACTGGCTCGTTGGTCTAGTGGTCGCAACGCTACTGCTGAGCATGGGTTCGATTCCCAGGTCAGGAAAAGTGTTATTGTGTTTTTCTATCTGGAGTTTCTCAGTAGCAGCCCTGAGTCTGGAATTGTGCCCGGTCGATGGCAATAGGCGCGCTCTCTTTTACATGGGACTTAAAACATAACTGGCGAAATGTGGCTAGCTAACCCTTCCGGGATGTTATGAAATACATACCTACGTTGATGTTGGTACCCAGACTGCCTGTGGACGGAATTCAGCCCTACAGTTCCATGTTAAGAGGTCTGCCCGGCTTGGGCGGAACACCGCCGTGTTCTCACGGAGGCGGTCGGCGGCGGCGATCTCTCGCGTCCAAACTTGGTCCAGGCCATGGTGCGGAGCGAGAGTGCATGGGAGGCCGTCACCTCCTTCTGCGAAGCAGTAATGCTCGCAAAGGAGGGGGCGGAACGCGAGAGGGAGAGGCAACATCCGCGCCCTCGCGCCCCTAGCCGCCGCAGGAGACGCCCTGGGCGGCGGGAATCTATCGCCGATTCCCGGCCACCGTAGGCGCGGGCTTGCGGACGACGAGTAATGGGCAGCTCGCCGTCCGGTAAGGACCAGGCCCGGGTCGACGGCGCGTTGTGTTCCATGCGCGCCTCAAAGAGATGTCAGCAGTGACGGGGTCCAATAGGGCCGAAGCCGCCGGGGTCGCGGGTAGTTCGAAAGAGATACCGTGGCCCTGGCACGGGCAACTGAAGGAACATGGGTGGGTTTTAGTCAGTAAAAGTCTGACACGCCCTCCCGCTCTGCCCAGAGCGGGAGAAGTCATTTGATGATTTCCCATCCACAAAAAAAAAAAAAAAAAAAAAGCCCTACAGTTCCATGTTAAGAACTATTTGACTAAACATATGATGATTCATAACTACTACTTACCTAGCTTCATCAATACTTACGCAAAATTCTATACCTAAACAGATGCACCCTTAGTAAGATTGGTTGTCAGACTTTCGGGCTTCTGATGACGCGTAACGACTGCCAAAAATCCACGAATGCCAGCCGGGACCAACGACTTAACGTACTTTTCGAGGCACGGAGAGGCATTGGTATATAAAAATGTTCACCCATCCACGGACCAATCGCGGCAAGCGTAGCTTAACCTGATCGATCGGCCCGTGCGGCTGTTATTACTTAGCCACGAGCCCCTCTCAAGCTCTTAGGTACTCTCTCAACAATTTGTATCAACTTACTAAAGACGAAACAGTCAATAAAGATAGCGATGATACTCATTAATTCGTAACAAAACTATGCAGGGTCAAATTAAATTAGCCAGCGAAACTCCTTGGGGTTATCAACCAATGCGCTGGTAGTGTGGTCACTTAAAATAATAGTTTCAAAATCTGTGTTTTTAGTAAACTTCACAGACGTGATGGTATCGATATCTCAACTCGATAAAACAGATTTTATCAACTAACACATTAAGTAGCAACACTACCAGCTGTCAATGACCCTAAAAAGATCATCAATTCTTTTATTTTTACCCGACTACGGCAAAGCCAAAAAGAAGGGTTATGATTTTAGCAGTCTACGTATGTATGTAAGTATGTATTTACGTGTGTTCCACCGTAGCGCCTAAATTACTGAACCGATTTTAATGAATGATGTATGAATAGATTTGTAATAATGCTCCGGGTGACATAGGCTATATAAATTCTTCCTAAATTTAATATGGTGGACTTTACATGTAAATTTCTGACCACGAAAAAAATTTTATTGAGATATTATTGACATGTTTGGTATCAAAATAAAGGTATTGACGAGCACATTACAAATATGTAGGTATATGTATATGTTATATTGTTTAAGTAAATAAATATGTTTAAATTGTTAAAAATAAGTAAAAGTGGAGGTAAATAATATTAATTTAATTGGTTACAGACCGACCGCGGCGAGCGTGGTTTTTGAGTAGTCGGGTTTTAGTTTTTGAACTTACTTTTTATTCTTATTTTATTTTGTCGTGTTTAGATATCGCTAGTCGATACCCATCACGTTTGCAGAGTTTCGCTAGCTAATTTAATTTGACCCTGTATAAGCAGAAGCACCTACATACAGAGTGTTATTTTTAACTGAGTCAGCATGGGGAAATCTGAATCAGTAGGAGATACGGGGAAACTGTTTTAGGAACCATTATCTCTTTTTATTAACACGTTAACACGCTTTTATTAGCTTCACCTGTATGTATGTTTAGATGTTTGTATGTAACGGAATCTTTGAACACGATTTTTACCCACTTTAAATGGTCAGATTAATTCTAAATTTTGCTCACTTATCAGGGCCCGATGACAATACAATCATTTAAAAAAATTGTCCCATTATCCTGATCAGGAACAACAGGTTTAACGAGTTTAAAAAACTAAAAAACACGCTTTAATATCATCAAACTGAACTAAAAAGTAAAAAATAAAATTTTTCAATGTAAGAATAAAGTGATTAACGAGAAAATTAATGTCATTGTAAAAAAAAGCGTGGGGTGCTTTGTACAAAATTCTTACACTAACTCTGTAATTCGAAATCACCCCACGCTTTTTTTACAATGACATTAATTTTCTCTCTTTTTAGTTCGGTTTGATGGTAGGTATTAAAGCGTGTTTTATAGTTTTTTAAAACTATAAGTAATTTTTTATACCTTTAAAATTTTTAATAATTATAGATTTTGCTGTCCATAAAAATGAGTGACACACTCAACTATAGGTACACTCTGTATAGCACATAACACTAGACCAAAATCCCTGTCTACTACGCAGTAAGCGTAATTTTTAGGGTTTCGTAGCCATCATGGAACCCTTATAGTTTCGCTATGTCCGTCCGTCTGTCCGTCCGCAGCTTAGCTCAGAGACTCTTAGTACTAGAAAGCTATAATTTGGCATGGATCTAAATATATTCATCACGCCGAAAAAGTAGTAAAATAAAATCATGAAACATTTTTTTTTAGTGTGGGGTGTTGTTGGATGGGTCTTTCAAAAATATTGCGGGTTTATAAAAACAATTTTTCAATTTAGGAATCCGTTTCTGAAAATATATTAAGTTTTAAAGTGCTAATTTTTTGTTAGAGTCAAGTGTCTCCCAGCCAGCCAAACGGTTAGTTTTGGATGGGTGAAAAAATTCGCGGTAGTAGTATATATAACGAAGTTAAAAAGAAAACTATCACAGCTAAGTAGGCTTTTCAAGTTTACGAGTAATAGTCAACCAACTACGGAGCCCTTCATTGTGCGTGGTCCGACACGCACTCGGCCGGTTTTTCAACATTATTTTGACCACCAAACGGTCTACAGATTACGAGAGGCATTTACAGCTATCAACAAGAAACAGCCGGCATCTCCTAACCGCGACCAATTGCCGGTAATTCCTGAGGCACCGTCAAGAAAGACTTCCTTATTGTCAGCCAATCATTGTAATAGTCCCGTGAACGACAAGCGATCGACTTTTGGGAGGACATTATCTAATCTAGATAGATTGTGGTAACGACTGGGCGCACCCACGCTGCACGCTGTGGTGAAGAGGGAGGATAAGTTATCACATGATTTCTGAAAATAATAGGTACCTGAGCAGTCAGTTTTATGGATGTCTGGAGTTTTATGGCCAAGTGCGAGTCGGACTCGCACATCGGTTCCGTACCATATATGTTTAACAATCGCAAAGATAACTTTGTAGTTCAGAAAATCGTCCATATTTAAACAAAATACCTTTGAATCGGTGTTTTTAGTATTTGTTGTTTAAATACTACAGTATAAAAATATGGTACATGATATACAGACGTTTCAAATTCCTAATTTGTTGAATTGTTGCGATAGAGCTCGTACAAAATTGCTCTAAAATTGACGACTCTTGCGGCCTCCTATTTCTTCATTTTAGAAGACAAAAAATATAATAAATATTTTTGTACTCTACTCGATGAGTTCTAAACAATAACACTCCACATGCTAGGTTAAACAAATATATATTTAAAATTAAAAGTTTATCGTATGTGGACCGTCCCCTTTAATTTTTAACTTTATTTTTATTATTTGTTATTATAGTCATAATAGAAATACACAATCTGTGAAAATTTCAACTGTCTATCTATTACGGTTCATGAGATACAGCCCTGTGACAGACGGACGGACAGCGCAGGCTTAGTAAGTTTGTACGCACAATATTGAGAGACTAGCTAGACTGCCCGCGGCTTCGCCCGCGTAGATGTCTACTTTCATGGGTTTTAATTTTCTTGCGCGGAATTCTAATTATTTTTCTAAAATAAAAATAGCCTAAGTTACTCCTTATAATATCAGAGCCATCTGCCGTCAAAATCGGTGAAAATTCGTTTGGGAAGTTCCATAACTGGACTCAAAGATTACTTATACCATTTTTTGAGTTAATCAAGCCACCCAGTAAAATCCTACCCTTAAAAATTTAACTATCCCTTTTTGGTCCTTCTGGAATCGTCTTTCGAAACACCCAAAAACTTGTATTATACTTGTTTATTTTATATATCAAAAGTATAAATTCTGAGTTTCCAGTTAATCGGACCGTGCTTTAAAATTCTTCAATACAAACTTTAACATCCCTAAACCCCCTTTGAGGGGTAGTTTTGAAAAAGTGATGATGACAAACTTTATTATTTACTTAAGTATTTGTGCTAAGGTTCAAGTTAATTAACCAAATTAATAAGTTTTTTCATATAAACTGTATCCCTGTTTTCACGTCCACAGGGGTGGAAATTTATAAAACTTTTTTACAAAAAAATACAACCGACTTCCAAAAATACAAAGTGAAAAATACCTTTAATTTCGGAAGTCGGTGTCTGGTTAAATGTATTTTCGTTTTTTGCCACCGACTTCCGAAATTAGTTATTTTTCACTTTGTAGTGTTGTTTTTGGAAGTCGGTTGTATTTTTTTGTAAAAAAGTTTTTATTTTTCACTTTTTAGTTGTGGTACCTACCCCACACAAATTCTAATACCACTACCTGCAAAACAAACTAGAACATCATCCATATAAAAGTGGGGAAAAAATACGTATTATTGAAGCTAACTCAAAAACTACAAAAGCAAAGTTAATCAATTTTATATGGGACCAACTGTGATGTAAACCCTCTCGAATAAAACCAAAAAAATACAAATCGGTCCAGCCATCTTCGAGTAATCGGGGAACATACATAAAAAAAAAAAAAAAAGTTTCCGACGAATTGAGAACCTCCTCCTTTTTGAAGTCGGTTAAAAAATCGTTTGGGTTGTTTCCATAACGTGACTCAAAGATTATTTACACCAATTTTCGAGTTAATGAAGCCCCCCAGTAAAATCCTCCGCTGTAATATTGACTACGCCTTCTCACCCCTTAAGGATAGATTTTTGGAAAACCCTGATACACGTTAGTCTTCATTTTTGGTCTCAAGTATAAAAACTGAGTTTTGAGTTAATCGGACCGCGCGATAAAACTCCTCCATACAAACTTTGACACCCCCCAATCCCTGTCTATTAACTCAAGGGATAAGATTTTTCATACAAAATTTCATCCCCTATTTTATTCCCTTAGGGATGGAATTTCCAAAAACCCTTGCTTAGTGGATGTTAACACTATAAGATCTCTATGTGCAAAATTTCAAGTCTATAAGTCCAGCGATTTGGGCTGTGCGTTGATATAATTAGTCAGTGACTCAGTCAAGACTGAATTTTTTATATATATAGAATTACCATGTTATTTTGAGACTATAGACTTCTTATAGGGTTTCCTGCAATCTATAGGTAAAGAACTATTTACTGTCTTTTTTTTTAATTTTAGGCTCAGGAGTTTCGGAGATAAGGGGCAAGTTCAATTTTCGTCTATTTTCTTAAATAACTTCAAAACAATTTATTTTAAAAATATAAAAAGTATATATTTGAGACCCTCACAATAAGCCCTTTCATTTGATATATCACACGGTACAGTTTGCAAAACTTTTATTCCCCCCAAAAGGGACGCCCATATTCAAAATTCATTTATTTACGTTATACGTCCGTGGTCACCAAAATTCATATGTTTACCAAAATTCAACTTCATCGGTTCATTAGATTCGGAGCAAATTGGCTGTGACAGACGGACGGACAGACATACAGACACACGAGTGATCCTATAAGGGTTCCGTTTTTTTCCTTTTGAGGTACGGAACCCTAAACATCTAAAGAAATGTCAGGAAGATAACTGCAATCATCAAGGACGGAGCCCCCCACTGCGGTGGGCTGGTGGCCCAGTGGTCACAGCCTCGACAAGAGTAGATTCGAACCAAGACAGGCGCTTTACTTTGTGTAAATTATTTCGTCACCACTGCTCATAAAACGGTGAAGGAAAACGTCGTGAGGAAACCGATATTTCCTAGAACCAAAAATTCGAAGACATGTGATATCTATCCACCCGCACTGGGCCCGCGTGGTGGATCACGGCCCACTCACCTAGAGGAGGCCTGTTTCCCAGCAGTGGGAACATAATAGGCTCATTAACACTACTCGTTTAGATGTGATCTTCAGTTTAAAATCATTAAAAGTCGTTTATAGGATCACCATGCCATGGGTGAAGGCGAATTTCACGCGGTAGTTAGCAAAGTGCCAACGTAATCGATTTATGGAGATGCAGGCATTTGCCAGGATTAATGGCGATTGTCGCCTCAGTGACCTGATACGACTATTCAGGGAGAATCTAGACCTATATTGTATGAAAATGGTCAGTCAAACAGATTTGAGTCAGTTAAGATTAGTTTCACAACGTAAACGAAGCAAAATGAGTAGATATGTAAGTACCTACCTAAGATCGTAATAGGTGAGGTTCTGAGGTTTCTGCCTATGGTAAGAAAGCGTCAGTTTATGTATTCAGTTTCAAAGTCACACACAACAAAAAGACAACAAATTACAATATATATTATCATCTATTATTATTATTTATTTATTATTATCTATTACTAGCTGTGCCCCGCGGTGTTACCCGCGGTTTATGAGATACACTTAAAACGTATTATTTAATCGGTGAGAAAAGTATTCACAAAAAAATTGCTCATCCCCCGGGAACACTACATTTTTTGAGGATGTAAAGTAGCCTATGTGTGCTATGTGTAAACAGGATGTCTGCTACTTCCACACCAAATTTTATCAAAATCGGTCGGTATTTGAATTCCTTGCTCATCCCACGGGAGCACTACATTTTTTCGGGATAAAAAGTAGCCTATGTGTTAATCCAGGGTATAAGCTGTCTACATACCGAATTTCATCCAAATGGGTCCAGCCGTTTAACCGTGAAGAAGTAACAAACATACACACACACACACACACTCACAAACTTTCGCCTTTATAATATTAGTGTGAAGTGTGATGGTGTGATTAGTGTGATAATGTGATTATTTATTTTTGTTTTTCTGTTTTCAAACTTTTATTATTGTGATTTTAGTTTAATTGGTGATCTTCCTGTGCCAGTGACAATAAATACTTTTTCTTTCTTTCCTTCTTTCTCTATTTTTTCGGGATAAAAAATAGCTTATGTGTTTATACAGAGTGTCAGCTACTTCCACACCAAATTTCATCAAAATCGGTCGAGTCGTTTGAGTTTGAAAGAGTAGCAAATATATTTGAATTCCTTGCTCATCCCAAGGGAACACTACATTTTTTCGGGATAAAAAGTAGCCTATGTGTTAATCCAGGGTATAAGCTGTCTCACATACCGAATTTCATCCAAATCGGGTCCAGCCGTTTGACCGTGAAGAAGTAACAAACATACACACACACACACACACTCACAAACTTTCGCCTTTATAATATTAGTGTGATTTTTATTTATTAGTTGGACAAAAAATTATGTCTAGATAATAATTATTATTTGTACAGGTTTTGATATTCAAATTAATTAATTAGTAGTGCTAATCATTGATTTGGTGTACGTGTAGATTATTAGATGTAAAGTATTTGATGTGAGAATATTTTTCTGGTGTGCAATTAATAATTTCCCCTTATTTTTTAAATCGCAAAGATATAATTTAGCTCTGTGGTGGTATGGAATGGAGAGAGATATAGGCATCGGCACCCTAATTGCGTAACACATTATCAATTGGAGTTGGACAAATTTTTCGAACATGTGAAGCAATGGATTAACAATTTGTTTCAAAATGATTCAAATTCTAATCGATAGTGTGTTACGCAATTAGGGTGCGGGACCGACAAGTACCAACTAGAGTCGTTTTGAAGAGATTAGTAGTTAATTTTAAAAATACTGGTAGTTGCAAAAGGCGACAACAACGTCCTTAGCAGAACTATTCCGATTTTGAACTAAGTGTTTTAACATACCTACTTCGAAGCATGTCAAAAGGTTTCAAGCAGAGAAGCTGCCTGTAATGAAACACACGCAGGTTGGTTAAACACTGATGAAAGGCTCCTAGAAACAGGAGCGATTACATTGCGTGTCGCGCTCACATCCACACACACATGATGTGTTTCCACATCTTCACATGCAATTATCATATTATGTTGACTTATCGTCAGAATACATAATAAAGTGCATCTCTAATGCCTAAAGGTTATCAAAATTGAAGGACTAACGATAAGACTAATGATGTTGTTTGTAGAAGATAAACTGTTGCGTTTATACATTATATATAAGTACATCAGAACTCGAACCCATAGGTACCGACCTGTTAACTTTGAATAATTTTAGTGTACATGTATATGCTGTTGGCGTACCTATCCTCATCATTCATCATTCTCCTGCCCTTATCCCAATCTATTTGGGGTCGGCGCAACATGTCCTTTTTTCCATACTTCTCTATTATTCGTCACCTCGGTAGTCACCCCCTTTCTAGCCATGTCATCTTTCACACAATCCAGCCATCGTTTCTTTGGTCTTCCCCTACTCTTATAGCCATCGACATTCATACTCAAAACTTTCCTCACGACATTTTCTTCATTTTTGGCGTACCTATCCTAACTAATAATATTATAAATGCGACAGTAAGTTTGTTTGTTACCCTTTCACGCCTAAACCTCTGAACCGATCATACCTCTGAACCGATCATACCTCTGAACCGATCATACCTGTGAACCGATCATCCTGAGATTTTACATATACAGTGACCCAGAAATCGACCAACATACTAGGTGATGATAGCTTTGGTAAAGCCCTCCCAAAATAACAAAACATAATATGTTCCGCAAAATCTTATAGTTTTCGAGTTATATATGTATAGGTACCAGATTTAAAAAAAAAAAAAAATAAAAATAACTGCCATGCTTTTAAAAAAAAAAAAAGAATTATTGAAGAAAAAGCCAAAGTAGATACTAACTAAAACTATGTTGTTGTTGTTGTTGGTTGTTGTTGTATGTTATTGTTACTCTCTTATGTATACAAAATCTTTTTATTTAAAACTTTGTCCATCAAAATATTATTAAATCCGTAATTACCTTTAATTCTCCATAAAAACTCATAAATTCAACATAAATTCACTATTACTTATTTGATTTGTTCCTCAAATATTTTTTTGTTAATAAATTCTAAATAGTGGTGACGAAAAAAAATGTATGTGGCACTTTTGGCAAACATATTCAAAAACTTGCTTGTTTTATGCCGATTATGGAAACACACATTGCATTTAATTTATAAATTACGAGAAAATTGATATATTTTCTAGGAAGGGGCTGATTTTATTATGAATTAAAGTTAAAAACTTTGTCAAAAAGTCCTTGGTAAATTATAACTAAATACAGCTACGTACCTACTTACTTAAAAATATATTGGTTTTTGAAAATTTTGGCTTGATTGTATGAAGAAATGAAAATGCGGGAGGTACCGGCAGTGGACCACGCTATGTTGTATGAATTCATATAAAGCAAACCGAAATCCGTTGCGTGCGTTGCGCCGACGCGGACCAGTGTGGATGCTCACCTTTAATTCTTAATCGATATTTTTAATCTTGGTTGCAAGTAAGTAATCGTCTAGCGTCTACCAAATAAACCGCGACGGTCATATTATTTTTTAATACGGACAAATTGGTGATCCCTGCTTTAGGCCATTCACTCACTCATGGTGTAAACTAATTATGTAAACGCGTCTCTCCCTTGGGTTCGGCTTGATACACTGTTATTGCTGTTATCGCCGACACACAGGTTGAATCAGGGTCACTGCCTTATCACATCACTTATCACACAAATTAATTGTGATAATCAATCTGCCTAGCCTTTTCCCAACTGTGTTGGGGTCGGCTTCCAGTCTAACCGGATGCAGCTGAATACCATTATTTTACATGGAGCGACTGCCTATCTGACCTCCACAACCCAGTAACTGGATACCCCTTGGTAAGACTGGTTGTCAGACTTTCGGGCTTCTGACGACCCGTAACGACTGTCAAAGATCCACGAATGACAGCTAGGAAATCTATCTATACGTCTAACGTTAAATGCGCAAAACCTCTTAAGGGGCCATTGTACTCATCATAATGAACAACTTTTACTATGGGACCAAATCTGAAATCGCGAAAAAAAAATCAGCTGTTCAGTAGGTAAGTATAATTGTAACGAATTATGCGAACATAAATGTACTGAACAGTAGATTTTTTTTCGCGATTTCAGGTTTGGTCCCATAGTAAAAGTTGTTTATAAATAAAACGAGAAATCCTGACTGACTGACTCATCAACGCCCAGCCCAAACTCTTGAACCAAGAAAGCTGAAATTTTGCATTGAGGTTAGGTTCCCTGTATAATGTAGACAAGAAATAAGGAGGGATGTCCCGGTAGTACGTTCCCGTGGGATATTCCGACATCGACGCGGGCGACGCCGCTGGCAAAAGATATAAGTAGTTTACACAATGTTACCTTTTTTTTTTAATTTTTAATCAACAGTCTTCATAAGTCGTGAAAAAAAAAGTCATGCAGCCATGGGAACTGCCGACAGAAGTGAAAACTAAAACGTAAAACTATGCATAGCATGTCGCTGTGACGCGGTGACGCAGTGACGCGGTGACGCGAACCCGTAAGATCTCCCCCTATCAAAAATTTTCACTTCCAAAATTGAAATAAAGTTTTCATTAATTACCTACCTAATATGTTGGATCAAATTCTAATTGTACTTATCTGACAAGCAGGCAATTATAACTTTCCTATTTTTTTGGGTTTTTGTGGTCTCTCACAAACAGCAAAGCACTTAGGCCTATATTTTGTCCTGTATAATAATAATATCGATAATAGTAGGTACTTACCTAATACAACACAGTGATAAATAAGTGATACTTATGTCATTTATTTCTTAACAATATACATTGTGTTAAAAGTGATAAGTAAATAAAATAGAAGCAAAACCAATACTGGTTTTGCTTCTATTTAGACATACATAACAAACATATAAACACATTTAGATATACATAACAAACAGTAAATAACAACATCTTAATAATTAACAATAATTTTATAAGTATTAAAAAAATAACTTCAAAAATAAAATGTCACTTTTAAAAAAAAAAAATCCAAATTCCATTTTAAAAACATTCGAACAACGATACATTCGACAGTAGTGGAAGGCTTATTTTCTTTTTATTTTTTATTTTTTTATTTATTTATTCATATAACAATTCGCATTGTGTTTGAAATAGTACATTAATTACGAGTAATTGATTACAGCTAAAAATAGTAAAATATGAATTTCAAACAGTAAATTTCGCTAAAAAAATAATCAATAACTTACGATAAATATTAGGTTGGGGAAAAAGTCTTTTCGCATTATAGTATGTATGAACTTAAAAAATAAAATCTCTTTGGCTATACTATTTGTATCTGGCTGGTTTTGGTATCATTGAAAGTTTAAATTTTAAAGAACATAATTCCAAATTCAAATTAGAAAAATGTGTGATTTTCATTTGTTTTTCGTACTGTCAAGATGAGTGAATCTAATGAAGAAATTCGATACATTTTAAAACTTTACTACAAAAAAGGTAAAAATGCAACGCAAGCCGCGAAAAAAATTTGCAATGTTTATGGACCCAGTGCAGTGTCTATGAGAGTAGCACAAATTTGGTTTAAGCGTTTTCAATTCGGAAATTTTGATGTCAAAGATGCACGTCGCTCTGGTCGCCCTATTACGGATAAAATGGATGCCAGTTTTGAAAAAGTGAAGCAAGATCGGCATATCAGTAGTTACGACGTAGCTGAAGAACTGGGAATTGACCACAAAACAGTTTTGACGCATTTGACAAAAACTGGGTACACAAAAAAGCTCGATATTTGGGTACCACACGAGCTCACTGAAAGAAACCTAATGAACCGTGTACTCATTTGTGATTCTTTATTACGACGTAATGAAACCGAACCATTTTTGAAGAAGCTGATAACTGGTGATGAAAAGTGGATCACGCACGACAAGAACGTGCGAAAAAAGTCGTGGTCAAAGGCCGGTCAGGCTGCACAGACTGTGGCGAAACCCGGGTTAACTCGCAACAAGGTGATGCTGTGTGTGTGGTGGGATCGGAAGGGCATTATTCATTATGAGCTGTTACCACCAGGCAGGACCATCGATTCTGAACTCTACTGCGAACAACTGATGAGATTAAAGCAAGAAGTTGAGAGAAAGCGGCCGGAATTAATCAACAGAAGGGGTGTGGTTTTTCATCATGATAACGCTAGACCTCACACATCTTTAGCCACTCGGCAAAAATTAAGAGAGTTTGGCTGGGAGGTGTTAATGCATCCGCCGTATAGTCCTGACCTTGCACCTTCAGATTTCCACCTGTTTCGGTCTCTTCAGAATTCTTTAGGCAGTGTAAGGTTAACATCACGAGAGGACTGCCAAAACCACTTGTCGCTGTATTTTGATCAGAAGTCCCAAAATTTATATAGCAATGGGATCATGTCCCTACCTACAAGATGCCAAAAAGTTATCGAACAAAATGGTACCTACATACTTTAGATAAATGTAAATAATGTATATTAAAAAATGTTTTGAATTTTCTTAAAAAATGCGAAGAAACTTTTTTCCCAACCTATTATTATGTATAAAGATTGTAAATAGTTATTATACTTATATAAGACTAGTTGCGCCCCGCGGTTTCACCCGCGTAGACCGGGATAAAAAATAGATGTTAGCCGATTCTCAGACCTACTCAATATGCTCACAAAATTTCATGAGAATTTGTCAAGCCGTTGCGGAGGAGTACGGGAACGAACATTGTGACACGAGAATTTTATATATAAGATTGTGAATATTATTATGTCAAATTATTATAAATGTTTAATAGTGTGTTGAATATACATATTTTTAATGTCATAAGTAAATGGCAGGTTCAAGAAGGTAAAGTACTAAATATAAAAACTATTCACCATCATCTGTCACAATTCAAATATGGAATATAAACATTTCTTTAACAGGAAAGCTTTAAGTTTTAACCACAAAATGAGTAATAATATAAGTAGGTTAGTTAGATACACTGTTTGTCCACCGCATAACGTCAACGGGACGTCAACGAGAAACGAGATTATTCGGAGCAAACGTGACGTCCCAGTGGTGGTGGGCAGTGGACTGACGGCCTTAGCACAGAATAATAAAGCTACAGTAGTTACCTACGGCCGCTCGGTAAATAAATACGCGTCCGTCCGTGCGTAACTGCCGCGCACTCGAACTGTTGCCTACTGGGTTATACTGAGATTTCGAAGCGCGTCGTTTTGGCCGTTTTTTATAAAGATAAACTTCTGTAACATTAGTACACTGGCCTTAGGTGCCTTTGTTTCTTTCGGCGACACACTTATCCACAATGTTTATTTTATTATAATCAAATCTACTTCAATTTACTCCAATCTGTCCAGTACCTACACGTGTTTATGTGCGCAGTCACTCAAGATTCTTTACGCACCATTTGGAGGGTAGTCTTAATCTCGTCTAGTGGCTCACAAGGTTTATTAACCCAGCAGTAAGGGCACATAATATAATATTTATGTGTGTTTAATATAATATCATATGATATGATAAAAGGTGTCCTGTTATACAGGGTGACTATGCAACAGTGTGAGACTTCCTTACGTTAGAGGAAATTAGATCCCAGTTCAGGTGAGGTTGATAGGTCATTGACTGCAATAAAAGTACTTGATAAAAGTATCGATCTGTATTTTGAAGTATTTCGTAAGAGTACTGTGGCGGCATCTACATCGCCACAAGTGAACTACGCATCACACTGACGTCACGCAAAACTCTGCATCGAGCAATCATAGTTTACCGCGCGACTAGCATATATACAACGTCCCGACATCAATCGTGGGGCAGTTGTCCACCAGACACAACACCCGTCTGGTCGGAGGATCCTCACATTTTCAATGGAAGATGAGTGAACTTTACACCCTGTTTCTTATGCCTCCATAGTACTAGTAGATACGATCTTCTTCTTCTTCTCCGTGTGGGCACGACAGTTATTCAAATGTTGGCCCAAAACTTCGCCACTTCCACGGCGTTATCGGTGGCAGCGCAGAGGTCACTTTGGCTGCATGTTTTGGGGCACAGAGGGCAGGATAGGAGGTGCATCATAGTTTGTGACACAGCTCCACATGCACACCCTGTTGCCGTTCCGTCGAGGTAGCCCCACTTTACGAAGTTTGATTTACAGCTTCCCACTTGGATTCGGAGACGGTTCAGGGACTTCCAAGTGGACCACTCCAGGTTACACCCTGCAGGAAGATGCTCGTTTGGTGGTAGATAGTTGAAAAGGTTTGCAATGGGCGTCGACCGGGTTACCTGCTAGAGACTGTCGATTTTAAGAAACTGTGCCTGCTTTTTAGCCGTTAACGGCAGAAACACAAACAGCAGTCTGACACTAGACACTATAGTCTAGTGTTAGACTGCTGTTTGTGTTTCTCCACTGCGCTTGCAACTTCTATTCGCAAGTGGAGGCGCTATGCCAGCTATGGGATATATTGTTCTGACCGGGGCAGAGTGCTAGATTTATACATACTTAGTAAAGTCAGGGAAATTCATTGTTCAGCAAATTGACTTTCAACTTAAATTATCCGTTTAAAGCGTCTGCTACACGATCGCCAAACGTGTCCCCGACAATGACCTTGGTTGGCGACCGGCAGAGCTGTTTTGTGATTTGGTCGTACCACCATCTACAGTAAGTATAAAGAACTATTTTCTTAATGTCCCTCAGTAAACGTCGTGTTTTGTCAGTCGTCGGATTTCTGTCAGTTGCCCTTTGCACTTGGTGCAGACCGGACGCTCCTATCAGTCTGTCAATACCCTTTTTCTCAGGAACGCGTGGAGGTATCAAGTTGAAATTAATATCAGATCGTAGGTCTATGGTCCCTTAGAATTCAAAAAAAATTAAGCTTCTAAGCAAACGCAATAAAAAATACAGCCATTTATGCGACATATTTTGATACTCGCAAGAAGATCAAAACCTTAGGGAACTTCCCGTCGACCAAGAAAGATGAAATTTGGCAAGAAACAAGCTCTTACAGCACAAGTAAAGAAAAAGGTCCAAAAATTGTTAATTTGTTACATTATTAAGTTTTTTTTTTGGGATAAATTCTTTTCAACTACGGGACCCTTCATTGTGTGTTTTTTTTTTTAACTGAAGTATTTGTACGGTGGTATGGAATTCTTCGCGTGCGATCCTGACTCACACTTGGCCGGTATTTTTTAGCTGTTGCCACAGGTCAACGACATAAACAACAACCACATTAATGAAATTCTAGAAGTTTATGTTTAGTTTCAGTCGCCATTAGGAACGCAGACCATGCAATTTATCTGGGGTTAAGAGAAAAATATCTCTTAATTTGATTGCAGCTTCAATTTATCAGGGGTTAACAGAAAAATATCTTTTAATTTGATTGCAACTTCAATTTGCTTCAAAGGCCATCTCTAATTACTTGCTAATTAATTTATAAAATCTCATTATATTTCGTTTATGAAACAATGGCAAAGCTAATGTCATAACTTCATAAGAATAACAACTAAATAAAGTTTTTGTGTAATTTGTCTTGATTCTCTCTGAAGATGATTTTATTATGTTTCTTTATTTATAAAAAAATTACAACAGTCTTATACTTCAAACTATGCCCCACAAAACTGTTTTCACGGTTTATTTTATTATTTATTTTATTTTTATTTCTTTAGGACAACAAACAATTGCGTAATAATGCTTAATACTAGTACAGATAGATTATAAAACAACGGTACGGTTTGTCGGACGAACAGAACATCGTAACTAATAATAGGTCTTTACCTATGAAATTGCCGTTTTGTATGAAAAAATTTAAACGTATTTTTTTCATGCATTTTTTATTTGTATTAATCGAAGTAATCACCCATGCAATCAATGCATCTTTGCCAACGCAGTGGCAGTTTATTGATGCCCTTCTTAAAGAAATCAGCTGGACGGGAGGCAACAAATTCTTCAAAGGCATTTTGTACTGCCTCTCGGGTATTGAATTTTTTTCCCGTCAAGAAGTTATCCAAATTCTGGAAAAAGTAGTAGTCTGTAGGCGCAAGGTCTGGTGAGTAGGGCGGATGACGGAGAGCTTCCAACCCCAGTTCTTGCAACTTGGAGACCGTCTGCTGTGCAGTATGAGGTCGCGCGTTGTCGTGCAGGAGCAGCGGAGACGAGCGATTGACCAATGCTGGTTGGAGATGTGCCAGCTTCTCCATCATCGTGTTCAGTTCTTCACAGTACACATCTGAAGTAATGCTCACCCCGTTTTGTAAGAAGTTGTGATGAATCACACCGGCGCTAGACCACCAAACAGTGACCATCACTTTTCTAGGGGTAAGTTTTCGTTTAGGGCATTGTTTAGATGCTGAACCAGGATCCAACCAACTTGCTGAGCGCTTGCGGTTATCAAACAGAATCCATTTTTCATCGCAGGTAACAATGCGGTTCAAAATTCCTTCATTTGTGTGTCTGTTGAGCAGTGCAAGGCACGTCTCGACGCGTACTTCGCGCTGGCCATCATTGAGTTCGTGGGGCACCCATTTGTCAAGCTTTTTTACCTTGCCAATTTGACGCAAATGGACCAATATTGTTTTGACGCTAACGTCGAAAGCTGCTGCTAATTCAGCCGTAGATTGTGTATCATCAGCTTCCACAATCGCCTTTAATTCGTCATTGTCGACCAAAGCCTTCGGACGACCGCGAGGTTCATTTTTCAGGTCGAAATTTCCAGAACGGAAGCGAGCAAACCAATAACAAGTGGTGCGTTGGTTTGTAGTGTTAGCTTCGTAAACGTCGTTGATGTTGCGTGCCGCTTGTGCCGCGTTGCTGCCACGACGGTACTCATATTCCATAATTACTCGAATTTTTAACGTATCCATGATGACGAAAAAGATTGAAATGCGATGAAAATGTAACACTAATCAATAAACAAATGACTACTTTTGGAAAAAAAAATCCATGGTTTTAAAATAAAATTAATTTGAAATTAGAATTCTTAGCCAAACAAAAATTATTTTGATTTGAAATGGCCAGTACTGCAGAACGGCAATTTCATAGGTAAAGACCTAATATAAATGCGAAAGTAAGTTTTTTGTTACGCTTTCACGCTAAAACTGCTGAACGGATTTGGATAAAATTTGGAATATGAGTAGACCATGTCCTGGATTAGCACATAGAATACTTTTTAACCCGGTAGTACGATCCCGTGGAATAATTTCTGACATCCATGCGGACAAAAATAAATATAAGTTTATAACGTAGTGCAGCTTAAATTATTAGATTAAATCTTAAGAACGGCGGGGCAATTACGTAACTCACTTACAGTAGGAATCGGTGTCATTTTGACAGTTCAACAACGCGTTATTTACGTTGGTCATTTGCGTTCGATTTTTGCTGAGAGCAGTTGTGTTACATGTGACCGCGCGCGTACCACAGTGTAAAAGTGCTGACGCATCAATATAACACCGTCCAGTCGGATGCACCGCAATGACCTAAACCCTAAGTCATCAATTCAGATAATTTTAGTAAACAAAGAAATGTCACTGTCAAAATGACAGGACAGTGCTGCAAAACAATTTATCAAAAACAAGGAAATATAACAACTAACAACAAAATGAAACACTTAACACGATGATAACAAAGCACAATTAACAAACACGCAGCGAATAATATGATCGGAGAAAAGAACACGAACGTATTGAAAAGACGCGAGTTTGCAAATTATGTCAAATAAAATTTGAGAATGTTGGGAACTCCTGTAGTGTTACCAGTATCATAATATTTTTTATACCACAATATTTTCTTTTTTTAATAACTTTGTTTAAAACCGAAAACTTATAAAAATTAACACGGTATGATAATTGTTTAATTATTATTTCTAAAATAAGTACATAAAAGCCAATATAGCCTTGTTTTCCGCCATTTTATGTGAATTACCATTATGACGATATTTTTTTGATCTGTTATCACCTTTGTTTACATAAATTATCTGAATTGATGACTTAGGGTATAGTTATTGCGTAATGCTGACGGCTGTCAGCGAATGTTAGTGTTAAGGCGAAGGTAATACTCGCTTAACTACAATGGGTTCGGAAAGGCCAACACTGAACACTATTAAAGTAAACTTAAAAACAGAAACTGAACATCTGTTGTACAAGTACCTTTGTCAAGAACAAAAACAGCGTGAAGAGCTGCAAAAAAACCTGAATGACTAACAGGTCAAATAGAATATCTCCAGCAACAACTGAAACTTCAAGCGGAAAACGCACCGAAATCAGCTACTACAACCGCCACTGAGACTTCTCCCCCGCGTGTTGAATATACATACTACGGACGAAGAAGAACTAGCTCTTCTTCTCTTCACTTTTTTGCCTTCTCTCGTTAGCGAAACGAGAGAAGGCAAAAAAGTTAAGCACCTATGCACATTGATACCTTTACTTCCACCGATGTTAATTCCTGAAGCTTATCTGGGCATCTGCGAAATGGCACCACAAAATGAATATTTAGACAAGTTTCGCTCATATTTTGATAATCAGTGGATTAACAAAATAACGACGGATGTTTTCAGTTGTTACGGTGAAAAAAATTGAACCGCCTATGCTTTGGAAGGATGGCACCGAACGGCGACGCCTGAATACAAAAATTGCATGTAAACCATCCTTCTTTAAAGGCATTATAATATTTAAAAAAAGAAGCTTAATATCCAGCACATAAACATTCAATAAATCTCATTACATTGCAAAGAGAATAAAAGAAACATTAAAATATTACAGAAAAACGAAAATATAAATAACATTATTTTGGACTGTCTCAACGAAAAATATAGTGTAAATGAGTGAATGAAACACTTTGCTTTTTTGAATTTCAAAAGCGAAGTTCACATTTTCCATTAGATTTACTGTATTTTAACCGACTTCAAAAAGGAGAAGGTTCTCAATTCGTCGGAACCTTTTTTTTTTTTTTTTTATTTTTTTTTTTTATGTATGTTCCCCGATGACTCGAAGATGGCTGGACCGATTTGGATGTTTTTTGTTTTGTTCGAGAGTGTATACATCACAGTTGGTCCCATATAAAATTGATTATCTTTGCTTGGGTAATTTTTGAGTTAGCTTCAATAATACGTATTTTTTCCGCACTTTTATATGGATTTTGCAGGTAGTGGTATTTGAATTTGTGTGGGGTAGGTACACAACTAAAAAGTGAAAAATATAAACTTTTTTACAAAAAAATACAACCGACTTCCAAAAACAACACTACAAAGTGAAAAATAACTTTAATTTCGGAAGTCGGTGGCAAAAAACGAAAATACATTTGACTAGACACCGACTTCCGAAATTAAAGTTATTTTTCACTTTGTAGTGTTGTTTTTGGAAGTCGGTTGTATTTTTAAATGTTTGTCACAGTCCAACCACTTGTTTTAGTATAGCTCATAATTCTGTCCAAATGCGGTAATTTTCCAAAAGTTTCGGGCTCATGGACAGTTGTTGATTTTATAATTGAGCTATTTTAAATGTAAGTCACAGTTCCATACAACTTATCTTAATATAGCCCATAATTCTATGTCAAAATGTGGAAATTTTCCAAAAGTTTCGGGCTCATTGAAGTACGTAGTAACCACATTTACGGACATACGTAGTGTACGAGTATGTACGTTTGTAACCGAAACACGTCGAAACTACTATACCAGTTCAGATTAGGTCGTTAAGATGGCTATCTTTGAAACGAGCATGCTTCTAACTCGTGCTTGCTCGTCTATTTATGCATAATATATACACACCGTGTGATCTATTTGGATCTACATGGGATAATTGTACTATCTATGGATTCAGTAGAACTATTAAAACAACTTTAAGCGGCAGGTAACCTAGAGATCACCGTCCACACTTATTAAAATATAATAGAATAGAACAGACACTCAA
The DNA here is from genome assembly GCA_946251885.1 of Cosmia pyralina. Taxonomy (NCBI): domain Eukaryota; kingdom Metazoa; phylum Arthropoda; class Insecta; order Lepidoptera; family Noctuidae; genus Cosmia; species Cosmia pyralina. The sequence continues at coordinate 4,141,702 of OX276355.1, read as the reverse complement.
AAATTTTATAAAAACTTTTTTACAAAAAAGTACAACCGACTTCCAAAAACAACACTACAAAGTGAAAAATAACTTTAATTTCGGAAGTCGGTGTCGGGTTAAATGTATTTTCGTTTTTTGCCACCGACTTCCGAAATTAAAGTTATTTTTCACTTTGTAGTGTTGTTTTTGGAAGTCGGTTGTATTTTTTTTGTAAAAATGTTTTTATTTTTAATATATTGACCATTTATTTATTTATCATTGCGCCTGTTCATCAAAATAGAAATACTAATTCTTTTTCATTGAATAATTGATAGTAAATTTAGATTTGTGTTACATTTTATAGTTTCGTTTCTCACTGTACTTACTTTTGAAGAATTGAGAATATGATGAATTGAGAACTTATTAAATTAAGAACTTGGTGATTTGAGAATCAGGTAAGTTGAGCAACGGGTAAATTGATAATCTGGTGGGTTAAGAATCTGATGAATTGAGAATTTGGTAAACTGCTCATGCGCTGCCAGTCAGTTCCAGGTCCAGCTTCACCGTAGAATCTTTTGGCGGGGTTAACTTGCTGTCTCCACTCTTTTCTATGTCACTACTCTAAACTTTCACTCAACAATATTTAAGAATAAGTAGGTATGCAATTTGAGTGTTATCCTTATCCTGTCCCATCCAAAATCATGGTCACCCCACAGTCCGAAATAAACCGCTCCTAATAATACTTACGTAGTAATAAACCAAGGTGCTTGTTGTCTTAGGACACAGCCTCCATCTTGAGATTGTTTCTCCGTGTACCTCGCCTCGTTACCTACAGGTAACGAACATAACAGGCAAATAGGGATGATGACTATATTATTTTTGTCTGTCATGTCATGATTTCCAAATAATAATAAGTTTGTTAAAGCAAAATACTAAATAAAAAGTTGAAAGTTGACTCAAATGATTTTGTATCCGTGTATTCGTGAAGTTAAAAAGTATCTCATTTGACAGTTGCCGCCAAAAGTTCTGGTTTCTGATACTTTTAATTAACTTTATCTATCCCATTGGTTCAATAACTTGTGACCAATGTTGTTCGTTTGATCGTTCCATAATTATTTGAAGTTTCATTTCTTAATAAACTTGCAAACGAAGTTGCAGTCTTATTGGTGGATGAAGACAAGGGCCCTAGAGATATAGTTCTTTGCAAAGATGGTCAACTGAAAAGAGTTTCTGAATTTCACAGAGCTTACGATCCCTTACCCATAGTTTAATCAATACTGTGTTGACTTGACGGCTAAAATGATAACAGAGAGACTAAATTATATAAGTCGCAATCAACAACAACTGAGAGCTGACGACTACATATACGTCTATGACACGCTTTAAATCAGGATGCTAATGCGAACGCTACATATATGATCTTATATGTGATCTTGCCTTCATCTTTCACCGGCTCTTCACGTTCCATACATGAAAAAACCCAAGATGCGATGACGTATGTACGCAACTAAGGAAGACCCGATTTATTCGTGACGTTCACTTGCAATCCGGAGTGGCCAGATATTAAGAAAGAGCTTCCTGAGTCAGAGAGAACCTGGTCAGCGTTCTTTCGACCGTCATGACATCATTGCTAGGGTCTTTAATTTAAAGATGAAGAAAATAATGATCAAGTTGTTCACTAAAGACGAGGTTTTTTCGCGATTACGATGTTGGTGCCATGGAAAAAGTTGTTCGGTTTGATGGGGTTTGATGGTCTATACTACACCCTTAAATTTGACGAGGATGCAAAACGACCTGGAGCTAGACCACCACCTCTTAAAGCAGTATTATTTTAATCTTACATGAGTGTGGGAAAGAGATGGAGCTAGACGTCCTGTATAGCTCCATCTCTTTCTCACACTAAAGTAACATTAAAATAATACTGCTTTAAGAAGTGGTGGTTGGCCCCCTGTTGTGTAAGCACGAGCGCGGTGTGAATCGGGTCCGTGGAGTCATTTTACCTAATATTGTACGTGGTGTGAGTTCTGTACCAAGAAAATATTTTTTTTTATTATTAACGTTGTTCCATCACTATTAAGTAATAATAAAAAAATATTTTCTTGGTATAGAACTCACACCACGTACAATATTTGGTAAAATGACTCCACGGACCCGATTCACACCGCGCTCGTGTGAGCGGTCTGGGTAGATTTGGAGAGAAAATATGTTTGGCTCACATCTGAGGCGTGATTTTAGAAATTATTCCTAAATATCGGATGCTTGCAAAAAAAACCCGCGAGCAGAAGCTAACAATATATATTTCTGAAATGTGGTAATTAAGCCCTTTCATTTGATACCCAACACAGCATCATTAAATTATATTTTTTTTTAGTTCATGACTATGTTCTCTAGAGGGCGCCATATTCAATTTTATGTGACGTCACATAGCCTATAACCAGCGGACAATCAAGCAGAAGAAATTATGATGATAAGTAGTTTAGAAGTTATGAGGGAACAGATAAACATACATACATACATACACACATACATACCGATAAAAATCATAACCCTCCTTTTTGCTTCGCCGTAGTCGTGTAATAATAGGTCTTTACCTATGAAATTGCTGTTTTGTATGAAAAAATTTAAATGAATTTTTTTCATGCATTTTTTATTTGTATTAATCGAAGTAATCACCCATGTAATCAATGCATCTTTGCCATCGCAGTGGCAGTTTATTGATGCCCTTCTTAAAGAAATCAGCTGGACGGGAGGCAACAAATTCTTCAAAGGCATTTTGTACTGCCTCTCGGGTATTGAATTTTTTTCCCGCCAAGAAGTTATCCAAATTCTGGAAAAAGTAGTAGTCTGTAGGCGCAAGGTCTGGTGAGTAGGGCGGATGACGGAGAGCTTCCAACCCCAGTTCTTGCAACTTGGAGACCGTCTGTTGTGCAGTATGAGGTCGCGCGTTGTCGTGCAGGAGCAGCGGAGACGAGCGATTGACCAATGCTGGTTGGAGATGTGCCAGCTTCTCCATCATTGTGTTCAGTTCTTCACAGTACACATCTGAAGTAATGCTCACCCCGTTTGGTAAGAAGCTGTGATGAATCACACCGGCGCTAGACCACCAAACAGTGACCATCACTTTTCTAGGGGTAAGTTTTCGTTTAGGGCATTGTTTAGGTGCTGAACCAGGATCCAACAAACTTGCTGAGCGCTTGCGGTTATCAAACAGAATCCATTTTTCATCGCAGGTAACAATGCGGTTCAAAATTCCTTCATTTGTGTGTCTGTTGAGCAGTGCAAGGCACGTCTCGACGCGTACTTCGCGCTGGCGATCATCGAGTTCGTGGGGCACCCATTTGTCAAGCTTTTTTACCTTGCCAATTTGACGCATATGGACCAATATTGTCTTGACGCTAACGTCGAAAGCTGCTGCTAATTCAGCCGTAGATTGTGTATCATCAGCTTCCACAATCGCCTTTAATTCGTCATTGTCGACCAAAGTCTTCGGACGACCGCGAGGTTCATTTTTCAGGTCGAAATTTCCAGAACGGAAGCGAGCAAACCAATAACAAGTGGTGCGTTGGTTTGTAGTGTTAGCTCCGTAAACGTCGTTGATGTTGCGTGCCGCTTGTGCCGCGTTGCTGCCACGACGGTACTCATATTCCATAATTACTCGAATTTTTAACGTATACATGATGACGAAAAAGATTGAAATGCGACGAAAATGTAACACTAATCAATAAACAAATGACTACTTTTGGAAAAAAAAATCCATATTTTTAAAATAAAATTCATTTGAAATTAGAATTCTTAGCCAAACAAAAATTATTTTGATTTGAAATGGCCAGTACTGCAGAACGGCAATTTCATAGGTAAAGACCTAATAATTTGATACAAAATAACATTTATTATGAATGTATGAGGCTTATAATAGAACACGTACGCATACACTTGTGTGCAAACCTTACAAAAGTCAATGGGTTATCGTTAAAGTTACTTGGTTCAACTCACTGTAATTACAGTTTATTTTATAAAACTAGCTTTTGTCCGCGGCTTCGCCCGCGTGTATGTCGGATATCGGAATCCCACGGGAACATGCTATTACCGGGATAAAAAGTACCCTATGTCCTAATCCAGCACCCTAAGTGCGTAACACATTTTGATCGGAGTTGGTTTCATTTTGAAACAAATAACTAATCCATTGCTTCATATGTTCGAAAAATTTATCTGCTCGAGAACGTAAATAACGCAATGAATGTTGTTGAACTGTCAAAATGAAACCAACTGCGATTGATTATGTGTTACGCAATTAGGGTGCAGGTCATGGTCTAAGTATGCTCCAAATTTCATCCAAATCCGTTCAGCCGTTTTAGCATGAAAGCGTAACAAACAAACTCACTTTCGCATTTATAATATCATAAAAAATAATAATAATAGTAAGTAGTGCTGTATAAATAAGCATGAGGCAAGTGGGATTGATCAATATCGACAAAATGAATTACTTGGTACTGCTACTGTTGGCTCTGACGGTGGTCGCCTCCGCTGATCAAATCAACCTCGAGGATGCCATCGATCTAGAAGACATCAGCGCTTACGGATTCTTGACTAGAAGAGTACGTCGCCTGATGCACACAACCGGAGGTGGAAGAGTACGTAACTCAGAGGAGTTCCCCTACCAGGTAATTCATCTGTTTCATTATGCACATTAGATGTCTGAATAATACACACTCCATTTAAAATTGCCTATGGCAAAAAAAAGGTGAGAAAAGTTGAGAAAGCTATCAAGCGCTTTTTCTATAGTACTAAAACGGGTGTAACCTTTTGAGTTTAGTGCAGTTTGAGTGAACCTTAACTGTAGTGAGTGTTGACTAAAGAACACGTGATTTAAGAGAAAGATGTTATTGGACGATTTCTTAATTTTATAGTTACTTAGCAGTTTAAGGCGCGGATTGATTACGATTTTAAGCGGCACACAACCGCGTAATCTATTGTCACCATTAACTGGCTTGCAATAAGGTTGAAAATTGACGATATTATTTGTGTTGTCGAGATGTGACTAAGCTGCGAATGTGCATTTATTTTCCGGGCTTTCTTTAGATTATTCAGAATATACACAATAAATTAAGTAATTGTCCGGTTAAATTTAAAAAAAATGCTAATTCTATTAAATTCTTAAAAAAATAATGTCTTTATCGCTGAAAATACAGAGATGTTCGATGCCAAAGTTTATTTTTGTGGATCAACTTCCAAATTTTTTATTGGGAATATCAAACTATTTTTTAATATTCTATTCGGTTACATTTTTTTTTAAACCCTTCTCTGTTCACTGTAGTTTTTGCGTCGGATAGTTTCATTGCGTCACGACATACTCGACAATCCAAGAAACCAATTTTTGTGAATATTGAGCTAATACCGCGCCTTAAGTTATATTTAAATTACTTATTAGCGAATTGGCTAGATTGTAATGTGAACAAAGTATCAGTACCTGCGATACATTTTAAAAGAAAAAACAAAGCGCTATTTCGATCACAGCATTTGAACTGTCATTGGCTCATCTTCAAAATCTATGGAACCATGAGCTGCCCGTAATTTAAGGTCCTGTCGGGGGCAACGCAGCGCGGCGGCAGGGCGGTTCGAGGTATAATTGGTTATAAAGCTTGATTTCTCTGATCTCATCTTTTTACGGTAAATAAAACGGTTAAAATATAAAAATTAACACACAGGTAGTACCCGCTTTATACATAGTTCTATTATCCTGCAAAGTTTCATGACCTAATTTAAACTTTTCATTGAATATTATCCATTTATTGTACGGTTTAGAGGTAGAGAGAGGCTTTGGGATTTCTTTGTGTCAAGAAAAATCATCTGTTGCGGCCATCATGTTTTCTGAGCCAGCTGACGGTGCAGTAGAAGCATAGACACAGCATAGTCCCGTACTACATAATAATAAATAAATTTTCTAAAAGTAAAAAAAAAAAAAAAAAAAAAAAAAAAAAAAAATTGTAAACAATAACTCGATCTATAATGATGTTGGTAATTGTCCGCAGGCCGGTCTTCTAGTGCGCAGCCCTGGTGCTACGGCTATCTGCGGAGCCTCTCTGATCAGAGCTAACCGCCTTCTTACCGCTGCTCACTGCTGGTTCGACGGTCGAAGCCAGGCCACTACCCTTAACATTGTCCTAGGTTCAACCTCTCTGTACGCCGAGGGTACCAACGTGGAAACCAGCAATGTTACTGTGCACGAAAGCTGGAACCCTAATCTGATCCGTAACGACATTGCTATCATCAGGTTGGCTTCTGACGTTGAACTTAAAAGTAAGTTAATTGAAAGTAACGTGTAGTAATGTACCTTCTTACCCGACATCTTTATTGCTAAAGTAACGTGTAGTAATGTACCTACTTACCCGACATCTTTATTGCTAAAGTAACGTGTAGTAATGTACCTACTTACCCGACATCTTTATTGCTAAAGTAACGTGTAGTAATGTACCTACTTACCCGACATCTTTATTGCTAAAGTAACGTGTAGTAATGTACCTACTTACCCGACATCTTTATTGCTAAAGTAACGTGTAGTAATGTACCTACTTACCCGACATCTTTATTGCTAAAGTAACGTGTAGTAATGTACCTACTTACCCGACATCTTCATTGCTAAAGTAACGTGTAGTAATGTACCTACTTACCCGACATCTTTATTGCTAAAGTAACGTGTAGTAATGTACCTACTTACCCGACATCTTTATTGCTAAAGTAACGTGTAGTAATGTACCTACTTACCCGACATCTTTATTGCTAAAGTAACGTGTAGTAATGTACCTACTTACCCGACATCTTTATTGCTAAAGTAACGTGTAGTAATGTACCTACTTACCCGACATCTATAATGCTAAAGTAACGTGTAGTAATGTACCTACTTACCCGACATCTTTATTGCTAAAGTAACGTGTAGTAATGTATCTACTTACCCGACATCTATAATGCTAAAATAACGTGTAGTAATGTACCTACTTACCCGACATCTTTATTGCTAAAGTAACGTGTAGTAATGTACCTACTTACCCGACATCTTTATTGCTAAAGTAACGTGTAGTAATGTACCTACTTACCCGACATCTTTATTGCTAAAGTAACGTGTAGTAATGTACCAACTTACCCGACATCTTTATTGCTAAAGTAACGTGTAGTAATGTACCTACTTACCCGACATCTTTATTGCTAAAGCAACGTGTAGTAATGTACCTACTTACCCGACATCTTTATTGCTAAAGCAACGTGTAGTAATGTACCTACTTACCCAACTTCTTTATTGCTAAAGTAACGTATAGTAATGTACCTACTTACCCGACATCTTTATTGCTAAAGTAACGTGTAGTAATGTACCTACTTACCCGACATCTTTATTGCTAAAGTAACGTGTAGTAATGTACCTACTTACCCGACATCTTTATTGCTAAAGTAACGTGTAGTAATGTACCTACTTACCCGACATCTATAATGCTAAAGTAACGTGTAGTAATGTACCTACTTACCCGACATCTATAATGCTAAAATAACGTGTAGTAATGTACCTACTTACCCGACATCTATAATGCTAAAATAACGTGTAGTAATGTACCTACTTACCCGACATCTATAATGCTAAAATAACGTGTAGTAATGTACCTACTTACCCGACATCTTTATTGCTAAAGCAACGTGTAGTAATGTACCTACTTACCCGACATCTTTATTGCTAAAGTAACGTGTAGTAATGTATCTACTTACCCGACATCTATAATGCTAAAATAACGTGTAGTAATGTACCTACTTACCCGACATCTTTATTGCTAAAGTAACGTGTAGTAATGTACCTACTTACCCGACATCTATAATGCTAAAATAACGTGTAGTAATGTACCTACTTACCCGACATCTATAATGCTAAAATAACGTGTAGTAATGTACCTACTTACCCGACATCTATAATGCTAAAATAACGTGTAGTAATGTACCTACTTACCCGACATCTTTATTGCTAAAGCAACGTGTAGTAATGTACCTACTTACCCGACATCTTTATTGCTAAAGTAACGTGTAGTAATGTACCTACTTACCCGACATCTATAATGCTAAAGTAACGTGTAGTAATGTACCTACTTACCCGACATCTTTATTGCTAAAGTAACGTGTAGTAATGTACCTACTTACCCGACATCTATAATGCTAAAATAACGTGTAGTAATTTTATTTTATTTTATTTTATTTTATTTGATAGGAATAACAAACAGCAGTATATTACACAGTAGGCATACAATATATAACTTGCAATAAAAGTAACAAATACACTACTCAAGACGTTATCCACAGATTACCATACAGAATAGCTAGCTGTTAGCAGAGCAAGTTAAAAAAACACTTATATTACTTATTAACTATATATTAGGGCTATGATCTCTTAAAATAGTCATAATTTCACTCTTAAATACAGCTTGGCTGAGAAACATAATATCAGTAGAGCCAAACAGTTTATTATAGGTGTCAACCAAACGATGTAACGGTGAGCGAACGCCTGAGTTAGTTCGACAAAATGAAGTAGCAAATAGGCGTCTTGAACGAACCTCACGACCGATTACAGTACGAGGGATCAGGTAGCACAGACTGTTCACAAGATCAGTACAATCAAATTTATTGCGGCATATACTAAACAGAGTCATCATTTCAAGAAGGGTGCGACGGGATTGTAGGGACATGAGGTTATATTTTACAAGCAATAATTTATAGCAATGTGTATTGTATTGTATGTGTATTGTAATGTACCTACTTACCCGACATCTTTATTGCTAAAGCAACGTGTAGTAATGTACCTACTTACCCGACATCTTTATTGCTAAAGTAACGTGTAGTAATGTACCTACTTACCCGACATCTATAATGCTAAAGTAACGTGTAGTAATGTACCTACTTACCCGACATCTTTATTGCTAAAGTAACGTGTAGTAATGTATCTACTTACCCGACATCTATAATGCTAAAATAACGTGTAGTAATGTACCTACATACCCGACATCTTTATTGCTAAAGTAACGTGTAGTAATGTACCTACTTACCCGACATCTATAATGCTAAAATAACGTGTAGTAATGTACCTACTTACCCGACATCTATAATGCTAAAATAACGTGTAGTAATGTACCTACTTACCCGACATCTATAATGCTAAAATAACGTGTAGTAATGTACCTACTTACCCGACATCTTTATTGCTAAAGCAACGTGTAGTAATGTACCTACTTACCCGACATCTTTATTGCTAAAGCAACGTGTAGTAATGTACCTACTTACCCAACATCTTTATTGCTAAAGCAACGTGTAGTAATGTACCTACTTACCCAACATCTTTATTGCTAAAGTAACGTGTAGTAATGTACCTACTTACCCGACATCTTTATTGCTAAAGCAACGTGTAGTAATGTACCTACTTACCCGACATCTTTATTGCTAAAGCAACGTGTAGTAATGTACCTACTTACCCGACATCTTTATTGCTAAAGCAACGTGTAGTAATGTACCTACTTACCCAACATCTTTATTGCTAAAGTAACGTGTAGTAATGTACCTACTTACCCGACATCTTTATTGCTAAAGTACAGAGTCCCGTTCATAAAGCTAAAACACACAAGATTAATATCTACTAATTAAATTGGGTTGTGCCCATCTTATATCGATGGTTAAATATTAATTAATGGTTAATAGATAATTAACCATTAATTATTATTAATCGATGGTTAATAGATAACGTACGACGTATATACGTAGTTATAGTTTTTTGTACAAGCATCAACACAATTTAGGGATATTTTAATTATGCATGTATTGAAACGAAACTACAAAGAATACAAAATGGGCAGTTTTTATACCTTAGCAGGAAATTAAATAAAAATCTTAGTTCATATTTAAAAAGGGCTACAAAAAATAAAAATGTGCTAAAATTAAACTTACTGCTTTTTTTTGGTGATTAAAGACAGCAAGAAAGTTAAATGAAAAATTAAATGTTGTATGAAATAAAAATAAATAATCTGTAAAAGCACCTCGTCGGATATTTATATATAGCATCTGCAACGAATAAGTATTCATACTCAAAATGAAGTTATCAATTTCTCCTTGTGGGATAATATCCAAGGTTCGACGGAGATGAATGAAAAGTTCCGTAATATTATAGATTATGGTGATGTGTGTACCTTAATGCTCTCCTCAATAAACTTGACCACCTTTTAAATAACTGCATTCGATTCGTTTTCAATCTTCGTAAGTATGATCATGTGTCTGCGCACCGATTGCTTTTAAAATGGTTACCCATACGTCAGCGCAGAGTGCTGAGGGCTCTGTCTATGTTATATTCTATACTCGACAAACCCACTTCTCCTTCTTAAGAAGGAGAAATAGTAGGAAGAAAAAACCTTCGTTACACAAACTCTCATCTTCTACGATGTCCTTTTCACCGCTCTGGTTTCAAAAGAGCCACATAATATATGTATAACAAAAACATTCTATCGTTTTTGAGAAAATCGCGGACATACATACATACGGGTCGAATACAGAACCTGCTTTTTTGAAGTCGGTTAAAAACGGCTAGTACTTTTAAAGTTATGCTTATAAACGTGAAACATCCCAAGACAGTGTTGATATGTGACCTACCTACTTTCAATCATGTTAGAAGTGTACTGTAGTTAAAAAATATGTAATAGGTTGGGGAAAAAGTTTCTTCGCATTTTTTAAGAAAATTCAAAACATTTTTTAATATACATTATTTACATTTATCTAAAGTATGTAGGTATCATTTTGTTCGATAACTTTTTGCCATCTTGTAGGTAGGGACATGATCCCATTGCTATAGAAATTTTGGGACTTCTGATCAAAATACCGCGACAAGTGGTTTTGGCAGTCCTCTCGTGATGTTAACCTGACACTGCCTAAAGAATCTGAATGGACCGAAACAGGTAGAAATCTGAAGGTGCAAGGTCAGGACTATACGGCAGATGCATTAACACCTCCCAGCCAAACTCTCTTAATTTTTGCTGAGTGGCTAAAGATGTGTGAGGTCTAGCGTTATCATGATGAAAAACCACACCCCTTCTGTTAATTAATTCCGGCCACTTTCTCTCAACTTCTAGCTTTAATCTCATCAGTTGTTCGCAGTAGAGTTCAGAATCGATGGTCCTGCCTGGTAGTAACAGCTCATAATGAATAATACCCTTCCAATCCCACCACACACACAGCATCACCTTGTTGCGAGTTAAACCGGGTTTCGCCACAGTCTGTGAAGCCTGACCGGCCTTTGACCACGACCTTTTTCACACGTTCTTGTCGTACGTGATCCACTTTTCATCACCAGTTAGTAGCTTCTTCAAAAATGGTTCGGTTTCATTACGTCGTAATAAAGAATCACAAATGAGTACACGGTTCATTAGGTTTCTTTCAGTGAGCTCGTGAGGTACCCAAATATCAAGCTTTTTTGTGTACCCAGTTTTTTTCAAATGCGCCAAAACTGTTTTGTGGTCAATTCCCAGTTCTTCAGCTACGTTGTAACTACTGATATGCCGATCTTGCTCCACTTTTTCAAAAATGGCGTCCATTTTATCCGTAATAGGGCGACCAGAGCGTCGTGCATCTTTGGCATCAAAATTTCCGGATTGAAAACGCTTAAACCAAATTTGTGCTACTCTCACAGACACTGCACTGGGTCCATAAACATCGCAAATTTTTTTCGCGGCATGCGTTGCATTTTTACCTTTTTTGTAGTAGACTTTTAAAATGTATCGAATTTCTTCATTAGATTCACTCATCTTGACAGTACGAAAAACAAATGAAAATCACACTTTTTCCTAATTTGAATTTGGAATTATGTTCTTTAAAATTTAAACTTTCAATGATACCAAAACCAGCTAGATACAAATAGTATAGACAAAGATATTTTATTTTAAGTTCATACATACTATAATGCGAAAAGACTTTTTCCCCAACCTAATATAATAAAATGTATGTACCAACAGAGGACATCGCAGTCATCGCTCTGCCCAGTGGTGCCCAGCTCAATGAGAACTACGTTGATGAAAACGCCACCGCAACGGGCTACGGTCTCACTGGCGATGGTAGGGAATTCTTCACAATGCGTTTGAATCTAGAGTCTTTATTTTGTTTACTGGAGCAACTTAAACAACTTATGATTCTCCAGGTATCACTGTCACCGGCGACCTGAACAAGGTTACCCTGCCTGTGATCACGAACGATGTATGCAAAACTACCTTCAAAGGCCTCATCCAGGATTCCAACATTTGCACAAGCGGGGCCAATGGCAAGAGCACATGCGGAGGTGACTCCGGTGGCCCTCTCGCTGCGACCCGGAACGACAGCCTTATCTTGGTAGGATTTTGAGACTAAATTCCAAAATGTTTAGGGCACTTTAGGGGAAAGTGGTCACTCTTTGAACATGGGTCGCATTCGTACAGTAGAGATATTACAAAAAAAAAAATGTAAAAACCGACTTCAAAATCCTAAAACGAATAAAATAACTTTCTTAATAAAAAACTTAACAGCTTCTGAAGTCGGTGCCAAGCTAAAGGTGCATTGAAGAACTGAAGACACCGACGAAAGTTATTTTATTAGGTTTAGGTTTTTGAAGTCGGGTTTTACTTTTTATTTTAATAAATTTATTTTTCCATTTTTAGTTGAATATTACATAGGTAAGCCCAAGACGAACGAAAAGAAGAATCAATCAAAATGCACTTAGAAATGATGGAGATACTGTACATTTATATGCATATAACTTCGTACATAAGAATAATTACGTAATGTTTTATATAGTAAAACCTTCCTGAAAGTATTTAGATCACGTTAGTGAAAGAATCATCAAAATTGGTTCAGAAAATCGCGGACTAACAAAAATACATACTTACATACATACTGGTCGAATACAGAACCCCCTCAAACTCCTTTTTTGAAGTCGGTTAATAATTAATTACCAAAAATCGGCATCGTACAAGCATCGTTCTTTGTGTGCGTAGAGGTAGTGGCCGCCGCCATGTTGCTTACCGAGTATCGTAAACTGACAGTCGCTTCGTGCTTCTACCCTCGCGGCCTCGGTGAGTAATTATTTTGTCGAAATTTCCGTATTATTGGCAGAGTTTTAATGTTTTTGACAATATTTGTGGTTTTTTAAGTTAATAATGTCTACTACAATGTTTTTACATAACTGCCTAAGATGGGTTATGTTTTTGTATTTCTATTAAGAAATTATAGTAAATTAATAGTTCAATTTTAATGTTATGTAAACATTGGGATTCGGACAGTAGGTACTACAAAGGCAGCATTCGTACGCGTATGAATGCTCTCCTTTATTCACTATACTATTTTATTACAGAATCATGGTGAGGAATACAAAAAAAAGGGGTTATTCGCACTTCGTACCGCGTTCGCGGTTGGTTCCATTCACAGTTGATCCCATTCGCACTTGGTCCCATTCGCACTTAGTCCCATTCGCACTTATTCCCATGCAAGTAGTTTGTAAGGGAAGAGGTAGGTTGGTGGACAAGAACCCAAGAAGTGGATGAAAAGTTCAGAAAATTACATCAGTGCAATACAACCATTGATGTTCGATCAGAGAATATTAAAGACAATCGTTTTATAGTGGCCAAATTTGAAAAGAAAAATTCTACGTACTGTGTATTATGTAGGGAAATTATTGAGTCATTATTCTATTACCGAGTTCAAAGTGTCTTACCTTGGGAAGAAACCTGGCACATTATCATTTGTTTTTCCAAATGTTGAAGACGTAAGTACATACTTTGTACATTAGTGATGTAGTATAGGTTCTACCTGATACTAACCCACCTGGAACATCTAAAATATACTTTTGCAATTTACTCATTATTTTATTAATGTGGTCTTTGAGTATTTAATTATTAATTGCCAATTGGTGAACAGAGATCTTATTTGATCTGATTGATTATATATAATTATATAGATCCTAATAAAAAAGTAAACTAATTGTTGAAGTTTATTCATTGTTATTTTTGTCTAAAAAAATTATGGTTTCATTTAATAATGTTTCTTTTGTTTATAAATAAACAATATTGTATGATTTAATACAAAATAAGAAATATATTACACTTGTTAATGCTTGTATGAAAGCTTCCCATGGTGTACGAAACTACCCCACATACGGGGTACATTCGAATGAATTTCCCATTCTATAAAAATCTCTTTTACGCTTAATCTCTTAAATTACCTATTAATTTCAAACTTTTTTCTATTTGATACATAGAGGGACATAGACGCTTAAAGTGGAGTTCTTAGGCAAATGATCAAAGAGTAAAAAAATAAAATGAAAAAGTGTACGAAGGGTGACCACTTTCCCCTACTGTTTCGATGGCTTACCTTTCATAAAACTTAACCGTTTTGATACTTGTTTTAAGAACTAATTTTAACTTTTCCAACAGATTGGTATCACTTCCTTCGGATCTGTCCGTGGTTGCCAGGCTGGATATCCTGCCGTCTTCACCAGGGTCACGTTTTATGAGAGTTGGATCAACAGTCACCTGTAATAGTTTACAGCTAGATAATTAGTTTTTAGCTAGTGCTAGCAGAAAATGATATCTGAAACACATGTTTTAGCAATAACACATTTTTTTTATTTAAATATGAGTTTCGTTTAGGTAGAGTACTTAAGAGCTTGTTTCACCACCTAGAAAGAAAAAAAAGAAAGAAAACCTGTTTATTCTGCACAAGTAAAACGCACATTATAAAAAAATAAAAAAACAATGTGAGCAAAAGCCTCGATTAAGATACGATTAAGTTCCGATTAACTTATTGGCAGATAATTCCATACAAATTCTGTTCCATTTTTGAATTTATTCGGTGAGTAGCGGCTATTCGGACATCGTGAAATAGGCCCTAAGAATTCTATGGCGGCTTGTAAATTGCGTCTCTGATGAGCAAATGCCTCAAATCTGCCTACTCATTCAGAAAACGAGCATCAAGTTTGCTAAGAACAATTTATTGGCATGTTTTCCTCAATAATTTTTAATCCACTTCGTGTATCTTTATGATGTCATGATATTACTTCCTGTTAGTAGCAAGTAGTGGTATACGACTTGGTGAGGGCTAAGTGCCAACTAAACAATGGATCGGAAGTCGGTGGCAAAAAACTAAAATGCGGATCCAAAGACACCATCATTCTCCTGCCCTTATCCCAATCTATTTGGGGTCGGCGCAACATGTCCTTTTTTTCCATACTTCTCTATTATTCGTCATCTCGGTAGTCACCCCCTTTCTAGCCATGTCATCTTTCACACAATCCGTCCATCGTTTCTTTGGTCTTCCCCTACTCTTATAGCCGTCGACATTCATACTCAAACCTTTCCTCATGTCATTTTCCTCACTCCTCCGCATCACATGCCCATACCATGACAACCGATTTCCGCACAACTTTTCACGGATCCAAAGACACCGACTTTCGAAATTAAAACTATTTTTCACTTTGTAGTGATTTTTTTGGATGTCGGTTTTTTTTAATGTAAAAAGTTTTTTGGTTTCCTGAAATTATGTGGTGAACGTGGGTGAAAATATTAGTCAAGTTAGAAAGGGTACAACCGGAGGAGTGGTGCGCTGGAGTAGCCACCTAAGTAATAAGTAAGTAAAACTCAGTATAAAGGTTCGCGCACATAAAAGAAAAGAAAAGAAAATACGTTTATTTGCGGTTCATTATGTAGGGCCACAGCGGATCGGGTCGCAGCGCAAAAATCGCTCGTTTGTATTTTATATGAATTATCGCACACTACGGGGCGCAGCGGGCCGCATATTCCGCCGCGGATTTTGGTTGCGTGCGATGCGGATTGGATTGGAGTGCACGCGCACGTGTTAATTTTACGATGTTTGCGTTTTTTTTGGTATTTGCGTGCTCCTGTGGTATGTTCTTCTTCTAACAACAGGCAAAAAAAAGATAATTCTTCGTCAGAGCTATCCTTAGCGT
The DNA here is from genome assembly GCA_946251885.1 of Cosmia pyralina. Classification (NCBI taxonomy): domain Eukaryota; kingdom Metazoa; phylum Arthropoda; class Insecta; order Lepidoptera; family Noctuidae; genus Cosmia; species Cosmia pyralina. Next base: position 4,125,750 of record OX276355.1, on the reverse strand, counting down.
ACAGTTGCACGGACGTCTGGCATTACACTGATCTCAAAATCCGTCAATGCGCTGCGACTCGCCCCGTCAAATGTGCTGAGGTAAGTAAGCATTTTGCGCTGCGCTGCGGCCCGCTCTGCCCCGCTGCAGCCCGACATAATGTGCGCGAACCTTTATAGTCACCCAAAAACTAGCTAAGTAGGTACCTAATTGAAACGAAACTCTGGTTTTAACCTCAAAACACATAAATTTCCGTAACGTGTTGTTACTCATATTAAAACTGAGCATTAACTTTAAAATTGTGTTTGTTTTCCGTGTTGTGTGACTGCTTTTTGTTAATTAGCACATAATGCGGTTAGTCTGTAGGTAACCCTATATAGGGTGACTGGTAATTAGTGACCGACACTTAAACACATGATTTACTCATGTTAACAAACAACTTTTACTAAGGGACCAAACCTAAAATCGCGAAAAAAAATCAGCTGCCCCATACATTCATGTTCGCATAACTCGTCAAAATGTAGGGAGCAGCTGATTTTTTTTTCGCGATTTCAGGTTTGGTCCCTTAGTAAAAGTTGTTTGTTATCATGAGCACAATCATGTGTTTAAGTATCGGTCACTAATTACCAGTCACCCTGTATAGGTACGTTTTGTAGTTTGACAAACAACTCATTACCAGTCACCTAAAATACCCATTATTATTAAAAACTCTGTTTTGGTGAACACTACAGGTACCACGTCCACCACCACCAGGTACTACTTTTCGACCTTATTACTATTGTAATAAGGTTCAAAAGTGGTACACCGCAAATGTCTCGATGGATCCATACTTAATATTGTAAATGTGACAGTAAACTCTGTCTGTCTGTCTGTTGCATAGTTGACCGTGACATATATCAATGTATGGGGGAACATGTTTTTCAACTACAATTTCAAGTTGTTTTTTGGGATAAATTCTTTTCAATTACGGAACCCTTCATAGTGCGTGGTCCGACACGCACTTGGCCGGTTTTTTTATAATAGTGCTCCATGTTCTATCGTCACATGGGCATGCAAATTGTATTTAGTTTACACAAGCAATTAAAATAATACAAAAAACAAATGAATGTCAAATCGTTTGAATTAGGTACAGTCATGGTAATACAAAAATATCAAATATTATCAAGGTTGCAGTAATCAAAAATAACATAAAAAATAAATATCAAAGTAGTACGTAGCATGTCAATCAGTCAGCGAGTCATCAATTGCGTAGTATACTAACATTTTGTAATTAACTAGCTGACCCGACAAAAGTTGCCTTGTCCAAATTTCAATAAATAAATTAATCTATCTATCTAGGAATTCATACAAAATTCCCATAGATAATGCACTTTCAGTTTTCCGAAATTTTCTAATTTTCTAAGTCGATTATTAACCAAGGGGATAAAGCAGTGTCTTCTGTCGCGGGTGACGATTTAAATTGCGAGCGTAACGAAGGACTCGAGGTTTACTCCCGAGCGTAGCGAGGGTGTTAAAAAGTTAAATCACGAGCGAAGCGAGGGATTTAAGACGAGTTCTGAGTGTAGCGAGGGATTTAAGTTCACCCAAGACTAAGACAGCTTTATCACCTAGGAAAATACTCTACTTTTCGTACCATTTGCGAAAAAATTAACACAATAATAATATGAGATAAGCATTTATTAAAAATAATGACAATTAAAAGTAAAAGTTAACATTCGAAACATTGGTCCAATTATTCTTAGAGAGTTACATTTTTGTTTGATACATTTATTGTTGATGAGTTGATTTGAGTATTTCTCTGTTCTTGCATCAGAGGAACTTGCGTTTCATCGTGAGTTCCGGACGAAGATAAGATGCCGGAAGTTGATGGTTGTGGCTCTGATGGATTAAGTTTTATATTTTTGTTAATGTGACTGCATAATATGGTTTTATTCGCCATTGAGCTTTCGATATAACCCTCAGCTACTCTATCAGAGCTCCAATCACCGTGTCTTTTTATTGACGTAATATCTGCCCCTGAATCCGCCAAGAAAGTCGCAGAAGTTCTTCTAAAGCAGTGACCGGTGTAGAGTTCAACATCTTTAAGTTTTAAATATTTAGCAATTTCCTTTGGCATATTGCTAATTTTATTTTTGCCGATGGCTTGTCGAGTACATTTCCCATTCTGATAGTTTATAAAAAATCTATTGTTTTCCATGTTGGTGGGACGTAATGCTTGGTATTTATGAATGATTTTAGTATATTGTCCTTGTACAATAAATGACCGATTTTTCTTTGTCTTAGTTTCCTTTACATTAATCAGCAGTAACTAATTGGAATGATTTTCAACGTCCTCCACCTTTATGTTTACAAGTTCACATCCGCGGCAAGCACCATTGAGTCCAAAAATTAAGGCCACTTATAACGAAGATAAAAAAACAGGTAAAAATATAGAATAATTACCATTACTAAGATACGAAATATTAAGTCTTTACCTATGAAATTGCCGTTCTGCAGTACTGGCCATTTCAAATCAAAATAATTTTTGTTTGGCTAAGAATTCTAATTTCAAATTAATTTTATTTTAAAAACCTGGATTTTTTTTTCCAAAAGTAGTCATTTGTTTATTGATTAGTGTTACATTTTCATCGCATTTCAATCTTTTTCGTCATCATGGATACGTTAAAAATTCGAGTAATTATGGAATATGAGTACCGTCGTGGCAGCAACGCGGCACAAGCGGCACGCAACATCAACGACGTTTACGGAGCTAACACTACAAACCAACGCACCACTTGTTATTGGTTTGCTCGCTTCCGTTCTGGAAATTTCGACCTGAAAAATGAACCTCGCGGTCGTCCGAAGACTTTGGTCGACAATGACGAATTAAAGGCGATTGTGGAAGCTGATGATACACAATCTACGGCTGAATTAGCAGCAGCTTTCGACGTTAGCGTCAAAACAATATTGGTCCATTTGCGTCAAATTGGCAAGGTAAAAAAGCTTGACAAATGGGTGCCCCACGAACTCAATGATCGCCAGCGCGAAGTACGCGTCGAGACGTGCCTTGCACTGCTCAACAGACACACAAATGAAGGAATTTTGAACCGCATTGTTACCTGCGATGAAAAATGGATTCTGTTTGATAACCGCAAGCGCTCAGCAAGTTGGTTGGATCCTGGTTAAGCACCTAAACAATGCTCTAAACGAAAACTTACCCCTAGAAAAGTGATGGTCACTGTTTGGTGGTCTAGCGCCGGTGTGATTCATCACAGCTTCTTACCAAACGGGGTGAGCATTACTTCAGATGTGTACTGTGAAGAACTGAACACAATGATGGAGAAGCTGGCACATCTCCAACCAGCATTGGTCAATCGCTCGTCTCCGCTGCTCCTGCACGACAACGCGCGACCTCATACTGCACAGCAGACGGTCTCCAAGTTGCAAGAACTGGGGTTGGAAGCTCTCCGTCATCCGTCCTACTCACCAGACCTTGCGCCTACAGACTACTACTTTTTCCAGAATTTGGATAACTTCTTGGCGGGAAAAAAATTCAATACCCGAGAGGCAGTACAAAATGCCTTTGAAGAATTTGTTGCCTCCCGTCCAGCTGATTTCTTTAAGAAGGGCATCAATAAACTGCCACTGCGTTGGCAAAGATGCATTGATTGCATGGGTGATTACTTCGATTAATACAAATAAAAAATGCATGAAAAAAAATCGTTTAAATTTTTTCATACAAAACGGCAATTTCATAGGTAAAGACCTATTATTCATAGTTAAATCATGTATACTTACTTACTTTTGTGGCCAGAAAAATTTCGTCAGGAGCTTCATTAAGAAATTTTTCCACATTTTGAGTCGTAAAAATTTTAGACTTCTTTGCGCAATGCCTTCTGATTTTCTTTTTAAAAAAGCCAGTAATTTCGTGAATCTATTTATTTCAATGCTGTGTTTGATGCTTATTGTAGCTTTCAGTTTTGAGTATATGCACCAAAGTGTATTCGGATTCTTTGTCTTGGATAAATAATCAAAATAGACAAGAAGTACTGATTCTGAAATTGATAGGCCTTTCGCACTTCTCCACGTTGAAAATTCTTCATAAGTTTTTAAATAATTTTCCTTGGATTTTGTTGGAAGCAAATTATTTATAATTGCGGCAGCATTTGCACTGATGGAATCCGACAATTCACTGTCACTGTCGCTTTGATTTAACATCGTAACGTATTTTTAGAACATTAACTTATTTATAAAAATAAATTAAAATAAACTTAACGTTTATGTATTTGAAGGAAACAAAAACGCGGCAAATTCCTAGACTAATATTTTTTTGTCGGAAAAGCAAAGGCATCATCAAGCTCATACGGCCTCGTCGGTTTTCGTAATTTTATTTAATAATCATAACTGCATAATAAATGCGTATTCCTTTTTCAAAAAGATGTATAATGCTTTATATACAAACTCAATGGTGTAAACACAGATGTAGTTCAGTTTAAATAAATTTCGGTAAGTATTCCAAATTTAAATCACATTCTCCCCCTAGAGGATGAATGAAATTCAGTACAATTTTCTTTCCCTGTTTTTAACAGATTAAAAATGACTATTGTTAAGTTCGCTTTTTGTGGCATAGAATGTCACTTTTTTGAGCAAGTGGTACGAAAAAACTTTTCATTACGGTGTATAGCTAAAGTTCATACACGTAACGACATCTATTAACACAAAATGGTACTAACGAATGTATGTGATAACCATATTAATTTAGTAACACGTCTGTGTTATTTCAAAATTAGATTATGTTATAAAAATCGCTTTCCATTGGTGGTTGATTAGTGGCGCTAAAGGAGTTTCAAATAAAGCGTGGTGATAATGTAGGTTACTAATTGATGTGGTGTACTGAGTGATAAAGAATGCTATGCAATTCATATCAATTTTTAATCTGCCTAGCCTTTTCCCAACTATGTTGGGGTCGGCTTCCAGTCTAACCGGATGCAGCTCAAACTCAAAACTCAAACTCAAACTCAAAGCATTTATTTCAATTAAACCAATTACAGGCACTTTTGAATTGTCAAGGGGTCGGTCAGTCAAAAAGATGAAGCTAGGCGCCCATTCCAAAGCATAGTAGGTACCTATGGAGAAGAACGGGCAAGAAACTCCACGGAAACTCTTTTAAATCAAGATATGGTTACAAAATAATGGTTACATCATTCATGTTGAAATTTCACATGTGAGAACGATGCAGAACGTTAAAAGCGTCCTTAAAAAAAAAACAATTCAAATATTTAAATTAAATTAAAATAAGCCGTGGCCGCTAAGGTATGACCAGCCTTCACTGACAGCGCTTGTTCACGAACCTGACGCATGGATTAGCTAAATGATCCAACACGCGCCACCATCAGCGAGACATTAGAGTGAGCGTCACATACTCTCAGCCGCCAGGGCACATTCAAGTCAAACAATGACGTACCCAGTAAATGGTAGCTTTAGAGTATGTACATAGTACTCACACATGTGCTATGCAATTATATAATACAAAGGAGATTGAGTCTATACAATGCAATGATAGTCTAGTAGCAGCAGTGGTAGCAGCCTAGCTGAATACCAGTATTTTACATGGAGTTACTGCCTATCTGCCCTCCATAACCCAATAACTGGGTAATACGATACCGCTTGGTAAGACTGGTTGTCAGACTTTCGGGCTTTTGACGACCCGTAACGACGGGTAAAGATCCACGAATGACAGCCGGGACTAACGGCTTGATGTGCTTTCCGAGGCACGGAGGAGTCTCGGTATGTAAAGATGGTCACCCATCCACGGACCAACCTCGGCAAGCGTAGCTTAACCTGATGGATCGACCCAAGAGCTCCTCTATAATATATAAAATAATATAATAATCTCTTTAAAACCACTCTAATCTAAATTATAATATATAAAAGAAGAAACTGACTGACTGACTGACATATCAACGCACAACCCAAACCGCTGGGTCTAGAGATTCCAAATTTGGCACGTAGGATCTTTATGAGGTTTAGGGGTGCGCTAAGAAAGGATTTTTCATAATTCACCCTCTAAGGGGGTGAAACGGGGGTCCGAAGTTTGTATGAAAAATCTTATTCCTTGAGATTTGAAACTTAGCACGAATATTTATCTAAGTGAATTATAAAGTTTGTCATTTTTAGTTTTCCTAAACTACCCCCTAAAAAGGGATATAGGGGGTTTCAAAGTTTGTATGGAGTAATTTTAACGCGCGCTCCGATTAACTCAAAATTCAGCATTTAACTTGGGATCAAAAATGAAGAATAACATGTATCAGGGTTTTTCGAAAATCTACCCCTAAGGGGGTGAAGAGGGGTAGTCAATTTTACAGGGCAAGTTTTACTGTGGGGCTTGATTAACTCGATAATTGGTGGTAATAATCTTTCAGTCAAGTTACGGAAATATCCCAAGCGGTTTTTTTTTAATTCCACCTGTGTGGGTGAAAACAGGGATTATGGTTGATATGAACCTTATTATAGTTTTTCCTCCAGAGGGAAGGGTAGAGGGTGAAGGGAGCAGGGGGTGTGGTGAGGAGGGAGAAGGGGAGGCTGATCAAGGGAGGGGGAGAGGGATAGGAGGGTGTGAGAGGGGGAAGAGGGGGAGAGGGATAGGAGGGTGTGAGGGGGAATGAGGTGGAGAGGGGGGAAAAGAGGAGTTCTCGAGGGTTAGCGGGAAGGGGATGTGGTGAGGGGGGTAAGAGGGAGAGGGGATCTCGAGGGTGAGGGGGTAGTGAGAGGTGGGAAGGAGAGATGGGTGAGAGGGGGTTAGAGGGAGCGGAGGAAGGGTGAGAGGGGGGTTAGAGGAAGAGGGGGAGGGGTGAGAGGTAGGGTGGGGGCGGGGTGACGAGTGCCTTTACACCTGCAAGTTGCTTTTTGTATAGCACTGATTCATTGAAGAGAGATTGAGTTGAGACTGACTGATTAATTGGAGAGCGGGAAGAGTTGGAGAGGGACAGGAAGTTGTAGTGAGGGGGAGGGTGTAGTGAGTGGGGAGTGTATGGGGAGGGGGCTGAGGGGGGCGGAGTTGGCGAGGGTATAAGGGGAGGGAAAAGCGGTGAAGGGGTGTGAGAGAGAGGGTTGTGGGGTAAAAGGGGGAGGGGTAGGTTAGCGGGAAGGGGATGTAGTGAAGGGGTGAGAGGGAGAGAGGATGGGGTGGGTGAGGGGGTGTGAAGGGGTGATGAGGGGGATGATAGAGGAGGGTGAGAGAGGAGGGAAGGGGAGGGGGTGAGAGGAGAATTAGAGGGAGAGGAGGAGGGCTGAGAGGGGGTAAAAGGGGGTGGGGGAGGTTAGCGGGAAGGGGATGTGGTGTGGAGGTGAAAGGGAGAGGGAATGGGGTGGGTGAGGGGGTAAGAGGGGGCGGCAGTGAGGGGGATAATAGAGGAGGGTGAAAGGGGAGGGAAGGGGAGTGGTGAGAGGAGAATTAGAGGGAGAGGAGGAGAGGTGAGAGGGGGCTTAGAGGGAGACGGGAAGGGATGACGAGTGCCTTTATACCTTAAAGTTGCTTTTTGTATATCATTGATGCATTGAAGAAACCCTTTTTTTTTTTTTTTTGTGGTTTGGAAATCATCAAATGACTTTTCCCGCACTGGGCAGAGCGGGAGGGCGTGTCAGATTTTTACTGACTAAAACCCACACGTGTTCCTTCAGTTGCCCGTGCCAGGGCCACGGTATCTCTTTCGAACTACCCGCGACCCCGGCGGCATCGGCCTTATTGGACCCCGTCACTGCTGACATCTCTTTGAGGCGCGCGTGGAACACAACGCGCCGTCGACCCGGGCCTGGTCCTTACCGGACGGCGAGCTGCCCATTACTCGTCATCCGCAAGCCCGCGCCTACGGTGGCCGGGAATCGTCTCCTGCGGCGGCTAGGGGCGCGAGGAGACGGGGAGGGATGACGAGTGCCTTTATACCTTAAAGTTGCTTTTTGTATAGCATTGATGCATTGATGAAACCCTGCCCGACAGAAATGACTGAAAAATAGAAAGTCAGCACAAAAAACAGGAGTAAACTGTCTGCGTCGGAGCTGACACACACACTTTTTTTGTTTGTTAGAACGCGCTAATCTCTGGAACACCAGGCGGACTTCAATAATTATTCTTGCATTATTTTGATAGCCCAATTCTTAAGGAAGGCTATAGGCAATTTAACATCACTCTAGGACTCTTAGGTGCCGAGCAAAAAGAAAAAAAGTCAGAAAGAACGCTAAACAAAAACAAAATAATAGCGTGGGCAGGCAATGCATCAGCAGCAAGGAATTTCATAATTTTGGCAGAAGCTATCTATTTATAAATAAAAAGAGAAGTTCTGGCTGACTGACTAATTGACTGACTCATCAACGCCCAGCCCTAGCCCTTGGACCTAGAAAGCTGAAATTTTAACAAGTAAACAAGGAATAAGGAAGGAATTTCTGGTAGTTCACGTTCCCGTGGGATATTTCCCGACATCCACGCGGGCGAAGCCGCGGGCAAAAGCTACAAACATGTTGATGTTTACTTATCTTGACCCCGACAGAGATAAATAACATTGTTTAAATCCTAATCTGATACACTATTCACATGAATCAAGTCACCAGAGTCTAGAAGACAATCTACCAAGAACCAGTTTCCATTCCAGTATCCAGTCTCTACAAATATGTGAAGCATGACCGCTGCTTACCTCGTCTAGTGACGCAGCGTGAAGACACGTCATCAAACTATCGCGCGACGGTTTCTCAAGAACACAATTGTCGCATCGTCGCCGGATGACCGCTAAACGCTGGCTTCCTTCGATCCTTGTTGGTTGAAGTTATGAGCGGATAGCGGGTTTAAGTGAAAACGTTTACAAGATCTGTTGAATCGAACACTGAATACCGAACCTTAACATCTTACACTAAGGTTCAATAGTTAATATGCACTTGGGTACTGTACTTACCTAAAACTTTTTTTTTCATAGCGACACAAACCATATTACAACGATTGCCCAGCGTTCGCCAGACCGTTACCGAGTAGATGAGTGAGACATGATCTCGGCCGAGTGCTCGGCACGAGTAAAGACATCATTGAACATCGAGTGCTCGGACGAGTGAGGGTGACACAGCGATGCCTGGATCACACATACCGAGTAGAGGAGCGAGACATGATCTCGGCCGAGTGCTCGCCGGTCCGTGTAAAGACATCATTGAACACCCGAGTGCTCGGACGAGTGTGGGTGACACAGTGATGCCTGGATCACACGTACAGAGTAGATGGGCGAGACATTGCTCTCGGCCGAGTGTTTGGGATAAAATTTACCGAGCACTAGGCCGAGCCCTCGCCTCACCTGCGAGCAATTTACTGCATTTTAAGATGCTTTTATGCTCATCACGCCGAAGATCCTCATCAGATTTTCACCAAATTTTTATGAGACTAACTAAAAGTTTCAAACCTTTCAAATGAAAAATAACCGTCGAGATAGGATCTCATAACGCGGAGATATCCAATAGCCACCATTTTGCCCCTTTTTGGAGGAAGTACAGACCTACCCCTCCAATCAAAAATCCCCGACGACAAAAAAAAACTATAAATTCGTAAAACCAAGTAATTCGTATAGTAAGTATTCCAAGTTTCGTCCAGATCGGTTGTAATATACGACCTATAGAGGAGTAGCAACAAACTGACAGACGAAAGCAAATGTTGCCAGACTTGAACAGAGACGCTTCGCTCGCAGAGGAATAGAAGAGAAAACAAAATACATAAGATCAAAAAAACTATTCACTAATCTATACTTAATACTTACTGATAAGCTGAAGAGTTTGGTTTTTAGTTTGTTTGAACGCGCTAGTCTCTGGAACCAGCCCAGTCGGATTCGAAAAATTCTTTTTGCATTTGATAGCCCAAATTCATGAGGAAGGCTGTAAGCTATTAACATCGCGCTACGACTTTTAGGAGTCGAGCAAATGGAAAAAATCAGAAAGAGCGCTAAGCGTAAACGAAGTAATAGCGCGAGCAGGCGATGCGATGCGACAGGGTGGGTCGGGAAACAAGAAATTTCACGCGGACGAAGTCACGGGCAGCAGCTCGTTTAAATAAAAACATACAATATGAGAATTACTTACATACATGACATGCATACTTCTAAAATAAATATCACTAAAATACAACGTGTCGTTTTGCTTCTTCGTTAAATTTAAGGGTGTGGTATTGACCGTCAAACCGAACAACTTTTTCCATCGCAACAACATCGTAATCGCGAAAAAATAATCAGCCGTCCCATACACCTGCGTCGCTGATTGAAGTTTTATATGGGACAGTTGAAATTTTTTTCGCGATTACGATGTTGGTCTCATGGAGAAAATTGTTCGGTTTGATGTTCTGTATCACACCCTGAAATTTGACGAGGATGCAAAACGACACTTTGTATACACTTTGTATATAATATACAATTTTATTATACATATTGTAGTTTATAATAATAAACATATGATATTATGTAATTATGACGAAGTAGAAAGACAGTGTTCTTTCAATCTTCTTTACAATTATTATTATTAGGTCTTTACCTATGAAATTGCCGTTCTGCAGTACTGGCCATTTCAAATCAAAATAATTTTTGTTTGGCTAAGAATTCTAATTTCAAATTAATTTTATTTTAAAAACATGGATTTTTTTTTCCAAAAGTAGTCATTTGTTTCATTTGAGTAATTATGGAATATGAGTACCGTCGTGGCAGCAACGCGGCACAAGCGGCACGCAACATCAACGACGTTTACGGAGCTAACACTACAAACCAACGCACCACTTGTTATTGGTTTGCTCGCTTCCGTTCTGGAAATTTCGACCTGAAAAATGAACCTTGCGGTCGTCCGAAGACTTTGATTGACAATGACGAATTAAAGGCGATTGTGGAAGCTGATGATCTACGGCTGAATTAGCAGCAGCTTTCGACGTTAGCGTCAAAACAATATTGGTTCATTTGCGTCAAATTGGCAAGGTAAAAAAGCTTGACAAATGGGTGCCCCACGAACTCAATGATCGCCAGCGCGAAGTACGCGTCGAGACGTGCCTTGCACTACTCAACAGCTGAATTTTGAACCGCATTGTTACCTGCGATGAAAAATGGATTCTGTTTGATAACCGCAAGCGCTCAGCAAGTTGGTTGGATCCTGGTTCAGCACCTAAACAATGCCCTAAACGAAAACTTACCCCTAGAAAAGTGATGGCCACTTTTTGGTGGTCTAGCGCCGGTGTGATTCATCACAGCTTCTTACCAAACGGGGTGAGCATTACTTCAGATGTGTACTGTGAAGAATTGAACACAATGATGGAGAAGCTGGCACATCTCCAACCAGCATTGGTCAATCGCTCGTCTCCGCTGCTCCTGCACGACAACGCGCGACATCATACTGCACAGCAGACGGTCTCCAAGTTGCAAGAACTGGGGTTGGAAGCTCTCCGTCATCCGCCCTACTCACCAGACCTTGCGCCTACAGACTACTACTTTTTCCAGAATTTGGATAACTTCTTGGCGGGAAAAAAATTCAATACCCGAGAGGCAGTACAAAATGCCTTTGAAGAATTTGTTGCCTCCCGTCCAGCTGATTTCTTTAAGAAGGGCATCAATAAACTGCCACTGCGTTGGCAAAGATGCAATGATTGCATGGGTGATTACTTCGATTAATACAAATAAAAAATGCATGAAAAAAATTCGTTTAAATTTTTTCATACAAAACGGCAATTTCATGGGTAAAGACCTATTATTACAATGTCTGGAATAAAACTAAATAAACTGTATAATTTTGTTATTCCGTAACATCCGTCAAGTCTCTTACCTTGGACCACTCTGCTCGCGCGACCGTATGTCTGCCCACGTGTATGTTTCATGCTGCGACCAAATATTACTTTATCTCACTTTTACCCATACTGATATCATCTTTACTGCACTTCCCTTATAATTGGACTCATTGCTAACGGGACACGCATGTCCTTCTGAGAATTAAATTAGAGTCTAATGAAGGAAATTGTTCATTTCAGTGTCATTTGTCGCGTCTATATTTTGAGAGAGGTGAACACATGAAGCATGTAGGTTCCGTACCTCCGTACAATACTTAACACTACACTTTTTTGAAATGCTTTGTAAATAAAAAGTAATTTAAAAAAAAATACTTAAACTGACTTCAAAAATAAATGTACTCAAAATTATGAAATAAGTAACTTTAATTTCGGAAGTCGGTGTCTGTGGTGGTGGATCTTTATTTTGGTTTTTTGCCACCGATTTCCGAAATTAAAGTCATTTCAGAATTTTGAGTTCACTTCTTTCTGAAGTCTGTTTATTTTTTTTTATTACTTTTTTTTTTGGAGTTTTTAGTTTTAAGTAGAAACTGGAATATTTATTTGTAATAAGTAGTTAATAGTTTTGTAGTAAATATTGCGCTAGAATTTGACCAAGGTTTATGAGAAGTTTTCCCTTTGACACCTCCATACCCGTAGCTCTTATCAATAATCCGTCTAATACGTATTGGTCCATATCTTGAAAACTACTAAACCGATTATGATGAAATTTGCACTGTTCCCTAAGTTGAAGTATGTGTAAGCCAATAAAAAAAATGGTCGCAATGAAATTAATATTTTCTGAGAAATGCGTGGACAAACAAATATAACATACAATACACCTATGAAATTTTGTATTTTTGCTTGGAAGCCCATTAGGGAAGGAAAAAGGAGATAATCTATTAAGATTATCTCCTTTTTTTGAAGCCTGTTAAAAAAAAATACGTTTCTTGTATGGGGACCCCATATAATGTTTAACTTTATTTTATTTTTATTACTTGTTGATAAAGCGGCCATGGTAGTTAGTACACACTCTGAGAAAACAAGTTCTACGTGTCTACCTATTAGGGTTCAAAAGATGCAGTCCTGTGACAGACGGGCGGATGGACGGACAGCGGTGCCTTAGTAATTGAATGCAAATGTGCCCAATTGTGCCTAATTGTTTACATCTAGGCTAGAATGAGCCACTTTACAAAAGCGTATCCCTTCAGAACCAATATTTTAATTTTCATGAACCTCGTCGATTGTAGAGTAGTACATTTTCTTTATATTGTAGGAAATTCAACCCCTAAGGGGGTGAAACGGGGGCCAAAGTTTGTATTAAAAATCTTATTCCTTGAGTTAAGAGACTTGAAACTTGGCACGAATATTTATCTAAGTAAATTATAAAGTTTGTCATTTTCAGTTTTCCTAAACTACCCCCTAAAATGGGATATAGGGGGTGTCAAAGTTTGTATGGAGTAATTTTAACGCGCGGTCCGGTTGACTTGAATAGCTAATTGGACCGCGCGTTAAAATTCCTCCATACAAACTTTGACACCCCCCAAAAAAATGACGAACATTATAATTTACTTATATAAATATTCATGCCAAGTTTCAAGTCTATTAACTCAAGGAATAAGATTTTTCATACAAACTTTGGCCCCCGTTTAAATTTTGAAAAATCCTTTCTTAGTGCGCCCCTAAACCTCACAGCTTTTGTATTGAAAATATGTCAAACTGTCACATTTATTCTTCAGGTAAAAGTTATCTGCCTATTGAACAATCAGCCCTAAATGAATTAGATATTCCATATAAACTATATTCCCTGTTTTCACCCCCACAACGGTGGAATTTAAAAAACCCACTTGGGATATTTCCGTAACTTGACTGAAAGATTATTACCACCAATTTTCGAGTTAATCAAGCCCCACAATAAAACTTGCCCTGTAAAATTGTAACCTTGATACACGTTATTCTTCATTTTTGATCTCAAGTATAAATACTGATTAGCACAAACGATTTTTTAAAATTCCATCCCTGTGGGGGTGTAAACAGGGAATATAGTTTATATGAAAAATCACATTCATTTGGTTAATTAACTTGAAACTTGGCACAAATACTTGCCTAAGTAATAAAGTTGTTCATTAATAGTTTTTCCCCCAGAGGGAAGGGTAGAGGGGGGGCAGGAGAGGGAGTGGTGAGGAGGGGAAGGGGAGGGGAAGGGGAGGGGATGGTGGAAAGAGAAAGGGGAAGAGGGAGGGTGTGTAGAGAGGGAGAGGGGGAAGATGATGGAGAGTAGAGGAGAGCGGTAAGAGGAATAGGACGGCGTAGTGAGGGGAGAGGGTGTGGAGAAGGGAAGAGGGGGAAGGGATAAGTTGGTGAAGGTAGAGGGGAAGGGGAAAGCGGTGAAGGGGTGTGAGAGGGGATGAGAGGAGGAGGGGGAAGTTAGCGGGAAGGGGATGTGGTGAGGGGGGTGATCCGGAGAGGGGGATGGAGAGGGTGAGGTGGTGAGCAAAAGCTAGTTAATATTATAAATGCAAAAGACTATCTGTCTGTCTGTTCCTTATACATAGATATAAGAAAGAGGGTTCCGTACCTTTTCACGCCTTTGGATGTAAACACGTAGGTACACGGATACACCAAGCATGACCTCGGCTAGGACGTAAGATACTTTTTATCCCGGTAGTATACATTCCTGTGTGATTCTGTCCGACCTCCACGACCAGGGGGAAGCCCCGGGGAAAGGCTAGTATTTTATAATTTGATTTGAAGAATAAAATTTGGTTGGTCACAATTTGTACTCGTATAACGAATATCACGATCAGGCTCAGAATGTCCCTTTCCCAAAATGTCCCTCGGTTTCAAAACGTCCCTTTCCCGAAATGTCCCCTTCCCATAACGTCCCTTTCCATGAATGTCCCTTTCCCAAAATGTCCCTTTCTCAATATAAAATTGCTAATAATGGTCCCCGAAACGATCAATTGCAAATTGACAATTTTAGTGATTGATACACATTGATGTGCAAATTGATTGTCTCCCAAGTGCAATTGAAGCGATTGACAATATTACAACAATAGAAATTGATGGCATTTTAACAATTGTGATTGATCGTTTCGGGGACCCCTTAACGTTTCTTATGCCATAGTTACAGAAACAATTAAAACACCATTGTGTCTTGCGTAGATCTGCGTGTCCGGCAGTCGGTGAGTTAATCACTATGTGACTAAGCAAACAGCAAAAATTACCTATATTACCATAATTTCGATTATTGAATGCAATCAGTACCTACAAGTCAGTAGCACATTTTACTGATTCAAACTATTCCTTTGTTTACTACGCCACTTACACATGTGCGCGCACGCACACAGCCACGCGTGTGCGCAAGTTTTCCTGAAACATGCGCGCGTATAGAGCGCTGCTCTTCCGGTCATGCGCAAAGAATATGCAATTAGGGGGAAAAGATTCTGTTTATTTACATACCGTGTTGAGATGGGTATTATGATCTAAGATGCAAATATAATAAAAAATGTAATGTTGGGGTAGACAGTATATGTATGGGGACAGGTATGTAGAGACTGGGGGATGATAGGGGATGATTTTTGCGAATTGGTTAGATAGATTAAAAAGACAAATCAACTTATGGACTTAGCTCATTAGATATTTTAACACAATGAAAATGAACACATTTGGAAACCAGCACCCTAATTGCGTAACACACTATCAATTGGAATCCGTTTCATTTTGACAGTTCAACAACATTCATTGCGTTATTTACGTTGTCGAGCAGATAAATTTTTCGAACATATGAAGCAATGGACAATGGATTTGCTATTCCATTGTCCATTGCTTCATATGTTCGAAAAATTCAAACAAACTGGTGTTTGCTTCAAAATGATTCAGATTCCGATTGATAGTGTTACGCAATTAGCGTGCAGTTCTTATTTTCATTCTGTTCTTTTAGTATACCCAGGACTTGACTTCAGATGGTCAAACCATATACCTACCTACCTACTTATAGGTAGTCATGTTTGGAAGTCTCTTTTTCTGGCCTGTGGGGGTTTCAGTCTTTTTTCAACATTTTTAAGTAAGAGAGCGAGTTGTTTACCTCTAATATAATCATTTCAAAGCCTATAGGGAAATGTTTCTACTGTCTCTTTATGTACAAGGAAATTTTAAAAACCTTTAATTCATAGAAATTCGAAACCAAAACAATGTTATTGTTAAGCATTCGAATAAAAAAAACAATGTTATCAGTATCACCCGATTCTAATTAACGAATGACTCATGTGTCCCCACTCCTTCATCGCTTGCTCTTTGACCGGCGCCCGCGCATTTTATAAAGCAACAAAGGTCGGCTGCAAACTACTCATCCGTTCAGTCCCGTCAGTCAGCGACGATCGTGCGAGTCGAACACACGTTAGCGCGCGATTTAAACAAATAATTAAAAACAAAAATGTTGTTTTTCATAACAGTTTCAGTGCTCGTCGTCAGTGCGAACGCGAAGTTCTACACGGACTGTGGTAATTATTATTTTTTAACCTTTTTATTTACTTAAATATTTTCGGTTGATTTACTTCGTTATTAAATTTGATACAGACATTTTATGCTTTATTAGTAAATTGCGTATATTGTATGTGGCTGGTATAAGATGTTCGTGTGCGAAATGCGTTGTAATGTGGACCGTTGCAGTTATATTGCAATCGGTGGTCGAAACGTGAAACCTGTGTTATTCTTATGCCGCGGTCCACGGCCTGCTATCTCACAGGCCAGAGCGCGCCAGGCCAGGCCGACAGGCCGTGGGAACAGTCGGCGGAGCATTCCATGATCCATGGAATGCTCAGCACGGGCTGCGACGGCCTTGGGAACGCGACATTAACAGTGCCTTATTGTGTTAGGTACATAGGATTGACAGTATTTGAAAGATTAGAGAGAAGTGTAGGGTTATTTTTAAACAGTTGGTATTGTACCTAACCACTTTTTTTCCTTTAATGCCATCCTTAAACCTTCGGTTGAACGGACTGTAAAAAAGGTTTGTTTAAATGTCTAATCTTATTGTGAATGGAGTATAGTAAAATATTATTGACTCCCTCTCACTCTCCCTCTCCCACACAAGATTCCAAGAGCAGCTTAGACACAGAAACTAGTCGCATGTTGTTCAAACAGAATCCATCAATCTATCCAATCATAGCTGATGCGTGTGTTTAGGTATAAGATAGGTACTAATACAACTCAGCTATTCGTAGTTCTCCGTCGTTAAATTACCGTGTCTGTCTGGTATTATCCGGAGCATTCGGACAATTTAAAACAAGCGGTCACTTTAAATGGTTTTTCGAAAATTTTCGCCAAGTTTTGTACCTACTGAAAACGTTGCAGTGAGCTATTTTTGTGTACAAAATATTGGTTTATCTAATAATCCACATATATATTGTGTTATATGGAGATGAACTAGTGTTTAGCACTAAGTATTATGTACACATAACGATTATAAAATCATTCTTGTCATCAAAAATAATAACCAAGATGCATCTGTTTAATCCTACATAAACAGGGTGACTTGTAATTTGACGTAGGTATTCCTTCCAGAGCGTGATATTGTGACCCATTTGCAACAATTAAGCATCCCATATAGCCTAGGCGAAAATTCATAGAATATGAGAAAATCCAACTTTCATGTATTTTAGAAAATTTCCCAGAATTCGTCACTGTTCTCTAAACTCTCAAATTGAATTACCCTCATTACTATATTCTATTGGGTACCTAATACTTTAATGTCCTTTGTTTTTGATGTAACCAAATTTTCTAAAACACCAAACAGAAAGTTAAAGGAAGAAGTTTGTTATTCATTTTTTTTTTAATCATATACCTACTTAGATACATGAACTTTGACACCAGTTATCTCAAAATTTTAGTAGGGCATTAAGCGTACAAATTACGAGGAAAATACATCTTCATTTTAATCAGCTATCTCTAACGAGGTACAAAAGTTTAAAAAATAATTAAAGGTGCCGATGAAAAGTAAACAAAAAAAGTAAATAACAAAAGCTTATTGACGTTCGATTATATCCACCACAAAACTGTGTTTATCAGTTGTTTATGCTAAACAACTGTTTAACATGACATTTATGATTTATGAGTTTGACGTAAGACTGACACTAGCAAGGCACGCATTGAACAATGGAGTTTTTGTGGTAAGACCCTAACTGAGCCAAGATTTTGGAATTTAAGTACAAAGAATTTAGAGTTCTGCAAAGAACGAATTTAAAAAAATCTTAGGAAATATTTTTTGCCATGTGGCAAAAAATATTGGATGTTGGATGTTTGATAGTTGGATGTCCAACTGGAAACTTACATACATATCCCTAGATTTTTAATTTTAATATCCCTAGATAAATTTCTATAGACCAATTATTTTATACTATAATGTAATTTTTTTAATTTATATTATAGTACTAGGTAGTCCGCCAGCAGTCCGCCGGCAAGCGGTCCACTTTTTATGGGTGGACCGCCTGTCGGCGGACTGTAAATGTGTGGGGCTAACGGTTTCACAGCTAACATGTTGATAGACAATAAAAAAAAAACAATTTCGAATGACCTCTATCATTGAACTTTCGCCTAGTTTCACATACTTATTTGCTTATTTAATAAATATTAATAGAAATATAGAAGCAATATCAGCTGCTTATTATCAGTAACACAAGGGTCAATGTCCTTTGTGTCAACAAAGACGAACCATATCATTTTAATTGTAATTCATGATAACAATAGGTATCTGCCTGAACCTATGACAGCTCTCAGCTCACAGCTTCTCGATTAAAGAAGAAATGAGCGTGCATGCCTCCAACCTTCGAGCTTCGGTTCCTAAATAATTGTTAATCGAGTAAACATCCTCATCGCTCAACATGGATATACCGACCGTTGTGGCAATCTTTGGTGGAAGGCTATTTTTAACCGACGAAAAAAAAGGAGGAGGTTTATGTATGACCACGCTTAACTTTTTACAGTCGTCCGATTTGAACAATTTTTGTTCTATTCGAGAGGGTATACATCAAAGTTGGTCCCATATAAAATTGTTTAACTTTGTTTTTGAGTTAGCTTCAATAATACGTATTTTTTCCCCACTTTTATATGGATGATGTTCTAGTTTGTTTTGCAGGTAGTGGTATTAGAGTTTGTGTGGGGTAGGTAACACAACTAAAAAGTGAAAAATAAAAACATTTTTACAAAAAAAATACAACCGACTTCTTAAAACAACACTATAAACTGAAAAATAACTTTAATTTCGGAAGTCGGTGGCAAAAAACGAAAATACATTTAACCAGACACCGACTTCCGAAATTAAAGTTATTTTTCACTTTATAGTGTTGTTTTTGGAAGTCGGTTGTATTTTTTTGTAAAAAAGTTTTTTGACCTATTAACTTATTTCGAGGCGATGCAGATTTTTTTTCTTTTCTATGCAGTTGAAGACACTGTCATCAACTGGTGGATCGAAGTATCAGGTGATTTAATTCAGGTTTCCTTCACTGTAGGTCTGTGGTGTCAGAAAAAAACTATTAAAGGTGCTGCCCTAAGCGGGACACCGTAATACGTTCACTTTTTCGTCGCACAGTTAGCCGTATTGCTATAAATTATAAACACAAAAAAAAACAGTGTATAGTGAAGTGTATAAAAAAATACTTATAGAAAGATATCTTATAGAAACGATCTGCATCTTGAAAAAAAAAATCGCAAAAAAGGAGACGAAATGCTCAATATTCTGAGCGCCAACTATTCAGTTTTTTGTAATAAAAAAGGAATTTTAATCAACTAGAGAACAATGTAAAAAAGTTTTAACTTATTGGTATGTTTTTTTTTTTTATTATTAAATTAAAACCGAAATAATGCTCATATTGGGGAACACGAAATTCAAATAAAATCAAACGCATCATCATTTTCAACCGTATTTGTATGCCTTTACGATTTACTATTACCTAACCTTGAATATTTGCATCTTACCGCATCTTAAAGACTAGTCAGTAGTCACATTGATTGGTACGTGCCAGATTTTAATTAAAATTTAAATATATCTTTATTGTACCCAAGTAGTCACACAGTGGACTCTGGGCTAATATACGAGTGCCACCAGCGTCTCAACCAGGTGGGTAGACTCAATAATATAACCATTCAATGGATCAAAGGACACAGCGGCTCGTTAGACAACGACGCAGCCGACGAACTTGCCAGAAGGGGGTCGAGCATGGCACCAGTGGGACTGGAACCCATGGTGCCGCTCCCCTTCGGGTACTTGCGCGCTAGGTAAGGAAGCGTACCAGGGACCAGCACCACAAACTATGGTCGGACCAAGGTGAGTGTAGGCAGGCTAAGGAAGCACTCCCTACAATTGATGGCCGCCTCACAAAACAGGTTCTCCGACTAACTAAACAACAGCTGCGTACAGTTACAGCTGCTATAACTGGCCATGGGTCATTTAATAAACACCTCTTTGTCATAGGAGTCACAGACAGTCCGCTGTGCAGGGCCTGCATGGAGGACGACGAGACAGCAGCTCATGTGCTTTTAAACTGCCCGGTGGTTGCCGCATACAGGGCAAAGTACTTCGGTAACCCACGTACCCTCCGTGAGGTTGTCAGTAATATTAAGGCGCTGCTGGCCTTCTTTGAGGAGCTGGGGTGGATCGAATAATCGATTTTCCCACCCATACGCAAAATACGCGCATTGTCGTGGAGTTGCGGATACCAGCCCCTATTACCTATTACCTTTAGTACCCAAGTACACTTTTGTTAGTCGCCTTAACACAAGTCTTTATTGGAGGCGTTCACCTATAATCATAGTCAATCTATCTCGTCTATGGGCGTCGCTTCCCCGCACTGTAATCATTCCTCATCATCATACTCAGTCCGTTATTGTCCGCTGCCGAACCCGAGTCTCCTAAATGACACAACATGTATAGGTAACACAGGATTGAAAAAGTAGTTTGTAAAAAAATAAATAAAATATTAGACAATTTTTCCTGAAAAAAATAATTGCGAAATTAGAGATCATATTTCACACACTTTTGGTAGAAGTAGCAAAAGAAATACATTTTTTTGTTGCTAAGTTCAAGTTACAAGTAAACTTTATAAAAAACTTTTTTTACAAAAAAAAACAACCGACTTCCAAAAAAATATTACAAAGTGAAAATAACTTCAATTTTAAAAGTCGGTGTCTTTGGATCTGTACTTTAGTTTTTTGCCACAGACTTCCGAAATTAATGTTATTTTTCACTTAGTAGTATTTTTTTTGGAAGTCGATTGTTTTTTTATAAAAAAACTTTTTATTTTTCACTTGACTAATGGGTAATTTGTTATTTATCTATGTTCACCATATACATTGTCAAAACTTGCTAAAACTAAGTTTTTAGAGTTAGAAAGAGCCCAAAGATCACTTTTAAAAGTAATCTATTTTAAGCCACATAGGTATCCCACACTCGATCTATATAGAATTGATGGCCTATTATCTGTCAGGAAACTGTACCTTTTAAACATCATTCTATATTTACATAAATACCTTCCAGTTAACTCAGAAAGACAGGCTAAGAGGAGGAAAGATATTGTGGCTTCCACTACACCGGTACGTACGGTTTTTGCAAAGCGTCAGTATGTATGCCAATCAGCCTACATAGACAATAAAATTAACGCTAAACTTAAGTTCCACCATGAGGTCTCGCATCAATGCAAAATAGTTATAACTGAGTGGTTAAAAACTCTAAGCTACGAACAAACAGAGCATATTCTAGTTAGACTTACATGAATACTTCTCTCATAATCTTATACTTTTTGATCACCTAACTGTACCTTTAATAGCGATTTATAATGGCACTATCAGCTAACACGTAAACTCATACATAAACACACACTAATACACACACACACACATACACACACAAACATAAAACACACACACACACACACACACACACACACACACACACACCCACACACACAAACAAACCATGATCAGACACAACTACAGTCACACATACCCACAATTGCAAAATACATAGAGCTGCTAATTATTATTATTATTATTACTTTTTTTTTTTTATATCATTGTATTCTCTTTGTTTCTAAATTAGTTCAATTAGCTTTATTAGTTTTATTTTAATTGTTACAGAGTCTCAATAGTGTATACTTAACAATTAAGGGAAAGAGCGAGTCAACCCCAACACAAGTATACTAATTACTTACTGGGGCTGTCTCAATCACATCTGCAAATGTAACTGTTTGAGACCCAATAAACAATTTTTTTTTTTTTTTTTTATTGTGACGAGCATTAATTGCTTAGCAACCATCTTAAAATATCGAATCGCAACCCGTGAAATACGTATTATTGAGTAGTTCCGATGCCCATCTGTGATCTTCCTCATCAGTTCAAATATATGTTTTATGTAGGTATGTACACCGATTTTTCCGTCAATTGTGAATCGATTTTTAAAATTATTTTTTTGTTTGAAAGGGTGTGCTCTCGAGGTAATTGAGGGAAACCCTCAAATTTATAGGCACACCTATAGCGATTTGGGTATTTTTTTATAGTAACTCGTGCATGCACCATTTGGTAATTGAAATGATGAGGAAGATCACAGATGGGCATCGGAACTACTCAACAATACGTATTTCACGGGTTGCGATTCGATATTTTAAGATGGTTGCTAAGCAATTAATGCTCGTCGGAGCTTTGTTATGGACATCATTGGCAGTCCTGTTACTTCAGAGAACGTTAAAAACAATAAAGATTTCACAAAGTAAAATATCTATTAGCAGTGCTTGAATGAAGACAATCCAGCAATAACGTGATATAACGGCTAACGTTCCTACGCCTCAACGCCCATTCACTTCTTACTAACAGAGTGATACCAATGTATACGTAGTATTCAGTTAGCTGCATTATGATTAACAAACTGCTTAAAACAATGCATCATAGTGCTTTTGTTTCATGAAAGTAAGTATTCATTCGCTGAATGAAACCTACATTAGGCATACCTGCATTAGGCACGTTAAGTTTTTCCATGGAACTACGCTGAATTAAAAATAAAAAAATAAATTATTTAAAAAAAAAAAACAAAAAAACCGACTGCAAAAAAGCCAATTTATATGCAATGCAGTAAAAAGACCGAAATAAGATTGAGAATAGAAAACAAAATTAAAATAAACTAAAAAACAAAGCAAACTGTACTTCGGCTTTAACATATTATTATTGGACAGTATGCAAGTGCGTGTTGGACTAGGCACAATGGAGGGTTCCGTAGTTGGATGAATTTATCCCAAAAACATGTCTACATTATGTTCACCCATAAATTCCAACAGCAAATGTAAGTTTGTACGCACCATATTGAGAGATTTACCAAGTTATTTTAAGACTACAGACTTCTTATAAATTTTTCTGTTAACTTCTTCTAAATAGAATAGGTAATTTACGCCATTCGCGTGTACAAAAACAACCACATTTATCAATGAATTTATAAGTAGGACAATTTGTATTTGGACAAACTATGGGCCCAACTTTGACACCAAAACAAAAACTTTTGAAGTAGAACCATTCTTATTCATTCTTGCAGTTTCCAAATACTCATTAGCAAAAAAATAATGACCATGATAAAAATAATAACTACATTAGGTAGGTACGACAAATAGGCCCATTAGTTTTTTTGCAAACGAAAAATAATATAATAATACTCCTTATCATAATGTGTATTTAATGGTCGCAGCGAGTATAAACGGCTATACTATAATAATGCAAAATGATACGATCATGGTGATATACTAATCAGTGACATCACATCAGGTGATCTAATCTGTCCGCCTAGCATTTTCCCAACTATGTTGGGGTCGGATTCCAGTCTAACTGGATGCAGCTGAATACCAGTATTTTACATGAAGCGACTGCCTATCTGACCTCCACGACCCAGTTACTGGGTAACACGATACCTCTTGGTAAGACTGGTAGTGAGGCTTTCGGGCTTCTGACTACCCGTAACTACTGTTAAAGATCTACGAATGACAGCTGGGACCAACGGCTTAACGTGTTTGCACGGAGGGGTCTTGTTATGTAAAGATGGTCACCCATCCGCGGACCAACCGTGGCAAATATTATTGAATTAAAATAGGTCATAATAAAGTTAATCTGTCAAGATCGAACACTTAACCCCAATTGAAGCGTAGGCATAGAAAGTAGAAGTAGACAGTTACGAGTAGATACTGAAAATCTCCTCACCTTATATATTGAATATAATCTATTATCTATTTTTTTTGTATGACAGTAGTAAGTCTATTATATTCTATTTTTAATAAATGGCAAGCAAAGCCGATGTCGACTATTCTGCCAATGTCTATAGTGAGCTAGAAGAAAAAATGTTGATATGCGTTTAAATACTACCCAGTATTTAAACGCATATCTAAATAAATTAAACGTAACGTCACGTCGACGGAGCCCCGCTATACGGGACTCCTATTTCTGTCTGAAGGGTAAACCCTTCACGTACCCGTACGAACGTAAAGAACCTAACCAAACCGAACCTCGGGGTGCCCAATAATTATAATTTGAACAAGTTTTGATATTCAATTAGTTAACCAGTAGAGCAATAATAAGTTTATTAGATGCGTATTTGTTATTTTTGATGAACAGTTAGTATTTTTGTTAGATAATTAGTATTTTTGTTGTGATTGGACAAAAATGTATGTATAAATAATGATTACTATTTGTACAAGTTTTGATATTCAATTAGGTAGTTAATTAGTAGTGCAATCATCGATTTGGTGTAAGTACCTATAGATTATTATATGTAAAGTATTTGATGTAAGAATATTTTTCTGGTGTGCAATTAATAATTTCCCCTAGAAAAACAAATGTTGCATGAGGAAAAAAAAAATTTAAAGTTATAAACAAATAAAATTCTATGATTAATAAGTCTATACGTCATTTACCGATACTTAAATGTTAAAATTAAGAGAGATGGCCAGATTATACCCAAAAAAGTGGTCTAAGGGACGGTTTCTTGATCCGTAGTTAACTCAACCAATGGTTAAACATATTAATTAACTAATATTTGAATTTTGGCGAAATGTGTTTGCCAAAATGACCATTAGTTACTATTTTTTAACATGAATGAGTTATCAGTTATCATGCATTCACTCATCTTAACTCATTCATGTTTAGCCTTCACATTTAGCCAAAATTCAACCATTATAGTTACTATGTTTAACCATTGGTTGAGTTAACTACGGATCAAGAAACCGGCCCTAAGCCACCATATCGAAAAAGAGTTTACAGGAGCAGGTAGTTTTTTTTTATCCTGTGGAAATCCTCATGGATGGCCTCCACCCTGGGGCGGGAGGAGGGGTCTGTCAGACTTTTACTGATTAAAACCACACGGCGTTCTGCTGCTACCTTTAGCCGGGGTGCTGGAGTGCTTGCGCATTTCGTCACGCTCCCCCGGATAGGTGTCGGCCCGCATGAATTCATGCGGACCCCGTCACCCTCAGCGGCCTTATACGGCCGCAATCCTTCTAGAGAGGCGCGCGCGGAACACGGCGCGCCGCCGTCTCGGGCTTTTCACTATTCAAACAAAAAACTCCCCCAGTCTGTTGCCTGCAGGCCTCAACACTGTATACAATATGAGAACAACAACATAATCAGCCTATAATGTCCACTGCTGGGACACAGGCTCTCTTCGAGAGGTAGTGGTCTGTAATACACCACGCGGGCCCAGTGCGGGTTGGTAGATGTCACATGTCTTCGAATGTTTAGCTCTAGGACATGTCGATTTCCTTTTGATGTTTTCCTTCGCCATTTTGAGGGTAGTAGTGATGAAATTATTTACTCAAAGTAAAGCGCCTGTCTAGATTCGAAGCCACGACCACTGCCACTGGAATTCTTCCATGATTAGGTCGAACTACAAGGCTTTAAGTAGGAATGTTCTTCACTCGTGATTTCGGTGTATTTAAATCAGCTAACATCGGAACCCAAAACATTGGTTGTTCTGCTGATAACCTTGTGTTTGTGTAGGCAGGATGCATTTCGCGACGCCACACAATGGCGGTGACCAAATAATGTAGCTACTCGGATATTGCGTCCGTGCCGAATGCTTTAGCTAGCCATTTAATCATGCTTTTGTTGTCATCTGTTGCTATATATATGTATAGGATATATGGTTTGATCTTATCGACTTGGAAGTATAAACCCGTGATTGTGGTTATTCCAAGGTGTTACACAATTTTTGAAAGTCAAGGCAGTCAAAATGTAAAAAATTTGATATTAATTCGGGTGGCTTTTTAATATTACCTACAAAGATTTGTATAATCTTCGTTAGAGATACTGGCCCTTAGTTCATGTCCTAATTCAATGCATTCTAATAATAAACAAGAAACGATCTGACTCGCATAACGTGAACCAGCTTGATTTAAATTGCCATGTTAGATCAAATCGAGTGTTGGTTGATTATACCTACTATGCCGTAAAATGACAATATCATGTAAACCGAATGGTTTGGCTAAGGAAACACTGTCTCGCTACATGATAAATTGCAGTTACATGATATTGGTGGAACGAATATTCTACCTGCTGGCATTCGTGGATCTTTCACAGTCGTCAGAAGCACCAAAGTCTGACGACCAGTCTTACTAAGGGGTGTCGTATTACCTAATTACTGGGTTGTGGAGGTCAGATAGGCAGTCGCTCCATGTAAAGGTATTCAGCTGTATTCGGTTAGACTGGAAGCCGACCCAGGTTGGACGAAGCAAATTCCAGAAACCTGTTCAGGTGGAGATTCATATCGCCACCTGAACAGATTTCTGCTCTGTTTCTGTTTTTGTTTGGTTTCTGTGATTTATCACCATATTCACACTCCAGGGCGAAATCAGCTATGAAGCTGACTCCGCCCTCGAATGTGAATGTGGTGCTTTTCCACAAACGATGATGGGACACCTAATAACGTGTCTTGCGTTTCCTGTCGTCTGCACGTTACAGTAGTGCTATTCTGTAAACATCTCACCGTGATAACTCAGGTGAAGTGAGCGTGAAGTGAGCCGTCATTGCACCTGATGCTAGGGGTTGACACTATTGACAGCTCACTTTAAGATCACTTCACTCATGTTTTCACGGTGAGATATTTACAGAATAGCACTACAGGAACTGATGGCGTCAAATTCGGAGCAGTATTCTTGGCCGACTCCCTTTGGTTCACTTTTAGATTACAATCATCACGCTAAGAAGAAGGCAATATCATAAAACCCGAAATATCAAGTCGTGTACCACAACTACGGCGTAGCTAAAGGGGTCCCCAAAACAATCTATTGCAATTGTAATTTTTTACGTGATTGATACACATTGATGCGCAAATTGATCGTCTACCAAGAGCAATTGAAGCGATTGACAATATTAATACAATAGAAATTGATCAATTGCTATTGATCGTTTCGGGGATAGGTACCATATCCTCCTCCCACGTCCACTTTTCACGTTATTTACGTTTTTTTTTTCTTTTTTTAAATGATTCATAGCCTCTTTCTCAAACAGTAGGAATGTAGCTGTCTTTCTTAATTTTCTCACTGGAGCGAAGTAATTCGCTCTCGGTTTTGCTCACAAAACCTCATTAAGTTCGTTAACTCCAATTACCTGCTTGACGTCAAGCAGTCGCTATTTCTGGAATATTTTAAGTAGCCGACTGGATTCTACTACAATAATTATAACATGTATAAATTCTAACATAGGTACAGTACGACACGTTCGAAGGTTCTATTGTTTATCTTCGGAAAAACCGAACTTTACCGAAAGAAACGTTACTGGTCCATAATGGGACGAATTATTGCGTCAATCTAGATAAAAATCAATTTCTATTGGTCGAGAATCACAGTCTATTCGCTATATCTCGGTTTTTCCGAAGATTGATTCTTTCTTTGTACGTTGTCGTACTTGTACAGGTAATTTTTGATCAAAATAATCTAATCTTACTAGGTACTTATAATTAATAAGTCATCATCTACCTAGCCTTTTTCCAACTATGTTGGGGTCGGCTTCCAGTATAACCGGATGCAGCTGAATACCAGTATTTTACATGGAGCGACTGCCTATCTGACCTCCACAGCCCAGTAACTGTGTAATACAATACCCCTTGGTAAGACTGTACTATTTGTACTGAATTTCGGTGGAACATTTGGTGGCATTTTAACCCTACTATGACGTCCTGCAAGGAATACGTCGAATTACAAGTAACCCTGTATGTTGTTAGGTATACATATATGTATCAATTCTGTATTTAGCTGTATCTAGGTACATAGGACCTAGAATTCTAGGCCTATCTAAATTCATTCGTTATCTGCCCGTGCCACACATTTTTTCATATATTTTTACTACCGATACAAAAATAATTGTTTAGTAATAACACTAACAATGTACATAGTTATATTAATCGCATAATATGCGATAAAGAATGAACGGTCTTACATAAATTACGTTAAGAGCCCATACTACCATCTTTTTATTTCGCTCGCACGATACTGCTCGCGGACTGAGTGAGAGCGAGACTGAGTGCAGTGCTGGGCGCCGAATGTTTAGTTAGGTAATTGCTTGTCACAGTAAAAATAACGGTAATTTGAATAAAATTTTAAACATAAGACCTGCTATATAGTTAGTTCAGTTAGTATGCTAAGTTTCACGATTAAATTAGAAGTGTTTTTTTTTTAATACCAGCGGTTTATTCTTCGATTTGGAGATAATTTTACTTTTTTTTTTTCTATCGAGAAAATTTTATGGAATCGTGTTTTCGTCAAACATAGTACTTAACATTAATCCTCTATCATATATTTATTTCAAAATTAATGCTGCAGTATTTTCGACATAGCGGAGGATCATGCTAAGCCATTTGAGGTAGTTTATGCTCTTAAGTCTAATTATAAATATTTATTGCAGTCTTAATTAGTGTTATTACATTATTTATATAGCAGTCTTGTCTACATCATACGTCATAGTTCTCACATATTCTCGTCCTAATCCTAACCTAACCTATCCCGGAAGAGCAAAGCTACATGAGACTCTTGTTGGTTGCCTACTACTACGGGCTTCCTACAGAAAACTGTTTAAGGCACCCCTAGTTAGGTTAGACAGACTAGTAAGTAGACTTCGTAACATAAAAACTTTTTTACAAAAAAAATACAACCGACTTCCAAAAACAACACAACAAAGTGAAAAATAACTTTAATTTCGGAAGTCGGTGTCTGGTTAAATGTATTTTCGTTTTTTGACACCGACTTCCGAAGTTAAAGTTATTTTTCACATTGTACTGTTGTTTTTGGAAGTCGGTTGTATTTTTTTTTGTAAAAAAGTTTTTATTTCTCACTTTTTAGTGGTTGTACCCCACACAAATTCTCAAAAAAATAGAACATCATTCACATAAAAACTACTAAAGCAATGTTAATAATAATTATGGGACCAACTTTGAGGTATACCCACCCACTCGAATAAAACAAACATTTTTAAAATCGGACAACTCTGTAAAAAGTTATACGTGGTCACACATAAAAAAAAACGATTTGAGAACTCCTCCTTTTTTTTCATCGGTTAAAAATAGCCTTTGGAAAGTGTAATTTGAATCATCTGCGATAATTTTAGCCCTGAATTCCTGCAAATGATCGGTCTCAAGATCTTACATGTAGGAGTGTTTTGGACATCCATCCATTTAGCTGATATCTATTAAAATGACGTTAGTCTTGGAACAACCTACCCTCTCACAGTCGGGCGTCGCCGTCGGTAGCTGCGCTGCGCCACTATTGCAGCTATCAATGTTTGACATTGTTATCTCTGAATGTATATGTTTTTCTGTCCTCAATAGACGATTATAATTATAAAATCACTGTACATATTCATGTAGGTCCCTACATTATTAAAATGTTGTTTTCTATTATTTCCAGGTTCAAAACAAGCGACGGTGCAGAAAGTGAGCGTGACCGGGTGCGCGGAGGACGCCACGGAGTGCGTGCTCAAGAGGAACACTAACGCCACATTCAGTATCGACTTCACACCTAGTGAGTATATACTAAGTACCTATATCATCATCATCTTCCTGCCCTTATCCCATATTACTTGGGGTCGGCGCAACACGTTTTCTTCTTCCATTCTCCCCTGTCAACCGTCACGCTATCATTCACTCCCTTCTCTTTCATATCATTCCTCACACAATCCATCCATCTTTTCTTTGGCCTTCCTCTGCCTCTCCATCCATCAACATGTATATTCATCACTCTTTTAGTCACATGCGTTTCGTCTCTCCTCAATAGATGCCCATACCACGACAAACGATTTCCTTTCAACTTTTCTGTCACTGGCGCCACTTTCAAACTTCCTCTTATATACTCATTTCTCACTTTATCCATTCTCGTCACTCCACACATCCATCTCAACATTCTCATCTCCGCTGCATGCAATTTTTTTTCATTCGTCTTCTTCACTGCCCAGCATTCTGATCCATAAAGTACGACAGGCCTTATCACGGACTTGTAAATTTTCCCCTTCAACTTGAGGGGCATCCGTGGGTCGCAAGTTGTTCCTGTAACCTGTCGCCATTTCATTCATCCTGAGTTGATCCAGTGCGTTATGTCTCGGTCTACTTCGCCATCCCCTTGGACAAGCGACCCGAGGTACCGAAAGTCGGAGCAGATGGGTAAGGTCTATCCGGCTAAGTACCTATATATCTATATAAATAAAAATAAATGGCTAAATGTGTTGCTAAGCGCAAAACGAGAACGGCTGGACCAATTCGACAATTTTTTTTTTCAAACATTCGTTGTAGTGGACGAAGTTTCTTATGAAGAGAAAATTGGAAAAGTTGCCGGGAAAATTTGAAAATTCGGGAAAACTGAAAGTGCATTTTCTGTGGGAATTTTGTATGAATTATTGAAAGTTGGACAGGACAACGTCGGGTCAGCTAACTAATATAAGTTACTTTTCTACTAGGCAGAGGAAAATATTCCTTCTAAAAAGATTACGTTCCTACTACTAAATATGACGACTAGAATAGTCAGGACTCCTGACTATTCTAGTCGTCATATTTAGTAGTAGGAACGTAATCTTTTCAGGAGCACAACTATGTTACCACACTTAGGGCCTGTATCACCACCTACGATTAAGTTCCTATTAAATTACTCGGCAGATAATTTCATACAATTCTGATCCATATTTGAATTTATTAGGTGAATAGTGGCTATTCGGACATCGTGAAATACGAGTAGGCCATAAGGGCCAATTTTCCAACTGTCAGATAACTTTTCTTTTATGGAATAAATATGGCGGTTTGGCAGCTTTTGTATAGAAAATATAGAAATGTTATATTTATTCTTCAGTTGAGTTATCTGACTACTTATTGAAAAATCAGCCCTTAGCAAAATTCAAAAGCGATATCCTCGTGGAGTAACGATTGTAACTTCACAGACTGGCTCATCGGCGTAGGTACCTAATGTTGCTTGCCTGTCGGTCTTCTACAGACTGCACTTCGGAGAGTGAGCGCAGAAGCTGCACGGCTGATCCCACCATCGCCCTTTTACTACCGGACTACCAGACGTACTACAGGGTACCATCAGCACTTGGTTGATATTCCGACCAGTCGTTCTCAGCGCTATTCCTCCACATTTATTATGCGCACAGCCAAACTGTGGAACTCCCTGCCAGCGTCTGTGTTCCCTTCCACATTTAACCTTTAATTTAAAGCAAGAGTGTACAGGCATCTTCTGGACACGCTCGTTCCAAAGTAGACGTCATCCATCGCTTTCCATCAGGCGTAATCATTTCATTATATTAGGTTGGGGAAAAAGTCTTTTCGCATTATAGTATGTATGAACTTAAAATAAAATCTCTTTGGCTATACTATTTGTATCTGGCTGGTTTTGGTATAATTGAAAGTTTAAATTTTAAAGAACATAATTCCAAATTTAAATTAGGAAAATGTGTGATTTTCATTTGTTTTTCGTACTGTCAAGATGAGTGAATCTAATGAAGAAATTCGATACAGTTTAAAATTTTACTACAAAAAAGGTAAAAATGCAACGCAAGCCGCGAAAAAAATTTGCGATGTTTATGGACCCAGTGCAGTGTCTGTGAGAGTAGCACAAATTTGGTTTAAGCGTTTTGAATCCGGAAATTTTGATGTCAAAGATGCACGTCGCTCTGGTCGCCCTATTACGGATAAAATGGATGCCATTTTTTAAAAAGTGGAGCAAGATCGGCATATCAGTAGTTACGACATAGCTGAAGAACTAAGAATTGAGCACAAAATGCTTTTGGCGCATTTGAAAAAAACTGGTTACACAAAAAAGCTCGATATTTGGGTACCTCACGAGCTCACTGAAAGAAACTTAATGAACCGTGTACTCATTTGTGATTCTTTATCACGACGTGATGAAACCGAACCATTTTTGAAGAAGCTGATAACTGGTGATGAAAAGTGGATCACGTACGACAAGAACGTGCGAAAAAGGTCGTGGTCAAAGGCCGGTCAGGCTTCACAGACTGTGGCGAAACCCGGGTTAACTCGCAACAAGGTGATGCTGTGTGTGTGGTGGGATTGGAAGGGCATTATTCATTATGAGCTGTTACCACCAGGCAGGACCATCGATTCTGAACTCTACTGCGAACAACTGATGAGATTAAAGCAAGAAGTTGAGAGAAAGCGGCCGGAATTAATCAACAGAAGGGATGTGGTTTTTCATCATGATAACGCTAGACCTCACACATCTTTAGTCACTCAGCAAAAATTAAGAGAGTTTGGCTGGGAGGTGTTAATGCATCCGCCGTATAGTCCTGACCTTGCACCTTCAGATTTCCACCTGTTTCGGTCTCTTCAGAATTCTTTAGGCAGTGTCAGGTTAACATCACGAGAGGACTGCCAAAACCACTTGTCGCGGTATTTTGATCAGAAGTTCCAAAACTTCTATAGCAATGGGATCATGTCCCTACTTACAAGATGGCAAAAAGTTATCAAACAAAATGGTACCTACATACTTTAGATAAATGTAAATAATGTATATTAAAAAATGTTTTGAATTTTCTTAAAAAATGCGAAGAAACTTTTTCCCCAACCTATTAGTATGGGGTATGGGTTCAAAAATACCATGTTCGTGACAACATAAAATTACAATCAATACAGTTAGAGGAAATTAGAATGGTAAATGTTGTTGTTGTTGGTAGGTTAGGTAGTAAATGTCGCTAAATGTAAGTTTTTCACCTATTAGTGTTCGTGACTGTAACTACCTATTACTAAATATTTTGCTCAATAAAAAAGACTAATTAAAGTGTCTTGTGACTTTTGTCGCTGACTGTACCTAGATAAGTAAATATTTGAAAACAATAACAACTCTAACACTAACTGACAAGGTATAGGGTACCTAACCAAAACAGTTATAGGTAGGTAATATCAATAATGCAAAACAAATAATTTATCTATTATATAGGGATAAATCGTCGGGATTGTTGGCTTATTTATGAAGCTAAATTTTCCTCTAATGCCCAATATGTAACGTTGCCTTGGTAAGTATGTACCTACCTACCTACCTGTTTAACGCTATAGGTACCTTAAATAACTGAGATTTTATCCAACACATTTTGTTACACTAACATAATTTTGTTCAATAAAAAATTGAAAATTGGGGGTTAAACCCTACCACCCGGCTGGCTGGTCGTGGGCGTGGCTTAGTGAACTCGACTTCGGGTGCTGGGGCATAGGGGTCCCGTTACGTAACCATCGCGCCGATGGACTCGAATGATGGGTTCTTATAGATTTGCGAGACACATTATTTGGCATGTCAAAAGTATGTAAGTACTGTTCTATGTACTTGGCAATGAAAGTGTTAATGGTAACATTATGCCTTTTTCAAACAGGCGCGACGCGCGGTGCCTTTGTGTCGCGTGCGATTCGCGTTCCATAATGTTACCTAACTTTTCGTAGAGTAAATACGCCATGCCGCCATACGTATTGCAAGAGGACCAACCTGGAGCGTCATCACCGGCATTACCTTTGAAAGTAACATGTTGCTGGAGAATTTATACTTACAGCAAGTTCTTTTGTTCAGTTTAGGTTCAGGAAGCCTTTTACAACCTGACATTCAAAAACAACACGCCTAATTATTTGAATTTCCATTTCGACTTTCACCACAAATCACCAGGTAAATGGTAAACATATAGGTACCTAGATTTAAATCATTCTGTCTCCATCGTCTTCAAACGCTTGACAGAAACAGAACGATGTTTTAAATTCGTAGGTGTTTTGTGGTGCCAGTGCCTAAGAGTTTCGAGTGTGAGCGAGTCCAATAACTTATTTTTGTAAACAAGCTTTTAGGTTTCTGTCTATATACCTACCTAGATCCCACAATTGTTTTGTAGTCGACAACTTTCAAACTAAAAGCGGTGCTAAAATAGGGTTCACGACAATGTAAACTAATTACTCACAAAATTCCTTGAACTCAACTAAGTATCGTCAGGCATTGAGTGGGTGTTAAATTGCCCCTAGAGGCAAGTCTAGAGTCGGCACATAAAACTTAGGGCACTCTAATTTTATTTAATCGCCATAGAGGCTCCTGCAGACCGGCGGCGCGACGCGACTCTAATGGAACAATTTATCTGATAACTTCATGGAAATTTGTCTTTTTTTTTTGTCACGCCTGTCTGCGAGAGCCTTAAACTCACTCAGACAAAAATATTATTCCAAGAGCTCGGACCGTAAATATTGTTAATTTGTATGTACCTAGTCCTTCCATTTTCTTTTCCGATTAAGTTTAGCTCCAAGCCTATACGAGTAATTTCCCTGGTAGGTACGTAGGTACTCGCCTCAGAGCTTCTTTGTCTCTCTGCGTTTCTGATTGGCCGCTTGAACGATCGCTCCACTACCTAGTTGTAATAGTGTTCTCCCAAAGAAATGTTCTAAAAGTATTCCACTAAGGGATACCTAAGATTTGCAGACTTTTGAGTTTATCCAGGGTGTAAGTGTAAACAGTGGCAATATTTTAAGGGGTCATTGAACTCATCATTATGAACAACTTTTGCTATGGGTTAAAACCTGAAATCGCGAAAAAAAATTAGCTGTTCAGTACATTTATGTTCGCATAATTCGTCAAAATGTAGGGAACAGCTGATTTTTTTTTTCGCGATTTCAGGTTTGGTCCCATAGCAAAAGTTGTTCATAATTATGTGTACAATGACCCCTTAAAATATTGCCACTGTTTACACTTACACCCTGTATAAGTACCTACTAAGTAGGTACCTAAGCGTCTCATACTAATGTAAACTATATTTGTGTGTTCTTATACAGCGCTTGCTCATATTCGCTTAAATAAATATGAACATAAGAATAAGGTTCACATTCGTATGAAACGCTTAGGTACTTAGCAAAGTAAAATCTAAGTGCTATCTGTGAATCTTGCCCCTAGGCAGTAAGCTCCGATAGAAGACAGCTTTTCTTTGGGAGTGATTTTTCAGGCTTCATTAAGTCTTCTACAAGAATATTTCACATTTTTCCCGACTTTTTTAACGCAAGCTTTTTATGTTTTCAGACAAAGAAGTGAAAGGAGTTCAGACGGTGGTCCATGGAGTCATAATGAACCTACCAGTGCCATTCCCGCTGCCCCAGCCTGATGCGTGCAAGGACAACGGATTGACCTGCCCTCTGCCGGTAAACACTATAAGTACTAATAGATGATACGACGTCGCTTTGAGAGGCTCGTGGAGTTGTGGCTAAGTAATAACAGCTGCACAGGTCTGCCGAGATTGATCCATTACATATCAAGACCCCTCCTCCTCGGAAAGCACGTTAAGCCGTTGATCCCGGCTGTTATTCGAAGATTTTTGACCAGTCATTACGACCAAGGGGTATCGTGCTACCTAGTAACTGGGTTGCGGAGGTCAGATAGGCAGTCGCTCCATATGTTGGTATTCAGCTGCATCCATTTAGACTGGAAGTCGACTCCAAGATACCAAAGGGATAACATTGGGAAAAGGCTCGGCTCGTCGCTTTGCGCCCTACCGGCTTAGGGCGTTTGCATCTCATTGTAATGCAGAACCAGTGGAAATGCAAATTGTGCAGCTGCATATCCTGTCTGTTTCCACCCTTATTTAACTGTATAATTTTCGCTCCAAAACGATGAAGACCACCCCCTTCTCTGGAGACGGAGAGAATTCTAACCAAATAAAGAAGGACCACCTTGTTGCTCCTTCCACCCTAAGTATATGGCCCCGTAATAAGATTTTTTTTTAATGAACTAAAAGTTCGGCCGAGTATCATCTCGGCTTACAAAAAAAGTTTACTGCCCGCATTTTCAATTCTGCATCGTTACCGAGCACAATTAGTAACATGAACCTCTTTATTTTCCAGGCGGGTCAGTTAGAGAAATACCAGACAGTCATGCCGATCCTCAAATCGTATCCTAGGGTCAAGGTCGAGGTCAAATGGGAGCTCAAGGACGAGAATGAAGAAGACCTCGTGTGCATCATGATACCCGCCAAAATACAATAAGGAACTGTAATGCCTGTTTCCTGTCGTTAACCATGGTTTCTGGGAGCATTTACTGGCTCTCTTAAGAACTTTTGGTCAATCAGTATAGGTACCTACCATAAGATTTGATTTGTCAGCAGATTTGTTGATCAGTTTTCAGAAACTGTGGGTAAAATTACGATGGAATACTTAAAATCTCCAATCAATTTTGGAATCTTCGCCAATTTTTTCAAACTATGTATCTTTTAAATTTTTAATACCTGTGTTTAGAAACTAGTACAATATTGCCTTCAAAGACAAGGCCCACTAAGACCCAGATAATGGATGCATCGAGGATTAGGAAATCAGAATCAAGCACAAGTACTATTATAATTTCAAATACCACCTACCTACTTAATTTTATTTTACTGACAATATAAACGAGGCTAAATGAGTTTTTAATTATTTTGAAGCAGCTTACGAATCTCGAAGAACTTTCAGAATGTACCTATATTTTTTTTGTATTAGGAAATTACGTTCCCTACTTATTATTTTTTCCCAACCAGAGTATTTTTTAATTTAATTTAAGTATATTAATAATTCTTAGTCGTGCTAATTTATGGTTGTGTTAAAATGACAATTTTTAAATTGCTTGAAACGTTGGATCTATAATTGTATTCCTTCTTATAATTTCCACGCACATCAGTATAAGAGCCTGATCTCACGACCTTATTGCGGACTCCTGCGCTGCTCATGTGAACAGGGTCTCGTACTAGAATCTTTACATTACCGAGTAGGTATGAGATTTCCTTAATTTATAATAATTGTTTTCCATTAAATAATAATATAGGTTAAGGATTGTGGTTTTGTACATTATAATATAATACATATTAATATTGTATAAACACAAGAGTTTTATTGTTTCTTTCCTGAAAAATTAAAAATAGGTACCTATTGAGAACGGCGTGTAAAAACTTACTTACCTATTTACACAGGTGTCAGAAAAATTGTTTCAGCTTTTATTTACTTTAATTAAATTTGTAATATTAGGTATTTACCTATGAAATTGCCGTTCTGCAGTACTGGCCATCTCAAATCAAAATAATTTTTGTTTGGCTAAGAATTCTAATTTCAAATTAATTTTATTTTAAAAACATGGATTTTTTTTCCAAAAGTAGTCATTTGTTTATTGATTAGTGTTACATTTTCATCGCATTTCAATCTTTTTCGTCATCATGGATACGTTAAAAATTCGAGTAATTATGGAATATGAGTACCGTCGTGGCAGCCACGCGGCACAAGCGGCACGCAACATCAACGACGTTTACGGAGCTAACACTACAAACCAACGCACCACTTGTTATTGGTTTGCTCGCTTCCGTTCTGGAAATTTCGACCTGAAAAATGAACCTCGCGGTCGTCCGAAGACTTTGGTCGACAATGACGAATTAAAGGCGATTGTGGAAGCTGATGATACACAATCTACGGCTGAATTAGCAGCAGCTTTCGAAGTTAGCGTCAAAACAATATTGGTCCATTTGCGTCAAATTGGCAAGGTAAAAAAGCTTGACAAATGGGTGCCCCACGAACTCAATGATCGCCAGCGCGAAGTACGCGTCGAGACGTGCCTTGCACTGCTCAACAGACACACAAATGAAGGAATTTTGAACCGCATTGTTACCTGCGATGAAAAATGGATTCTGTTTGATAACCGCAAGCGCTCAGCAAGTTGGTTGAATCCTGGTTCAGCACCTAAACAATGCCCTAAACGAAAACTTACCCCTAGAAAAGTGATGGTCACTGTTTGGTGGTCTAGCGCCGGTGTGATTCATCACAGCTTCTTACCAAACGGGGTGAGCATTACTTCAGATGTGTAGTGTGAAGAACGGAACACAATGATGGAGAAGCTGGCACATCTCCAACCAGCATTGGTCAATCGCTCGTCTCCGCTGCTCCTGCACGACAACGCGCGACCTCATACTGCACAGCAGACGGTCTCCAAGTTGCAAGAACTGGGGTTGGAAGCTCTCCGTCATCCGCCCTACTCACCAGACCTTGCGCCTACAGACTACTACTTTTTCCAGAATTTGGATAACTTCTTGGCGGGAAAAAAATTCAATACCCGAGAGGCAGTACAAAATGCCTTTGAAGAATTTGTTGCCTCCCGTCCAGCTGATTTCTTTAAGAAGGGCATCAATAAACTGCCACTGCGTTGGCAAAGATGCATTGATTGCATGGGTGTTTACTTCGATTAATACAAATAAAAAATGCATGAAAAAAATTCGTTTAAATTTTTTCATATAAAACGGTAATTTCATAGGTAGACCTATTATTTTTTCAAATCCGACTGATGGTTCCAGGGATTAATGCGTTCAAACAAACAAAAAACTCTTCAGCTTTATTGTTAGTATAGAAGATATACCACCTTCTTAGCTGCGTCCCGCGCCCCGCCCCTACCTAACAGGCACCTTAGTCTAGTCATGCATTATCAGGAGATATGTAAGACCCCTATGTAGATACCTATATGATGCGACATTATTGGCTCAGTAGCTAAATGATTCGCTTCTGTAACCCACCTCACGTGTTCGAATCCTGTGAAAACAACGATTTGTATGGCCTAAAGACCGTCATGATGTAAGTAAACACGCGTATTATATTAATGTAAGTAACCCTGTTACAACTTACAGGTAAAAGCAACAGAAATAAAAAGATGTGCATAACTCCAGCTTCCTCTTAGGTGATAGAATAATTCTACCTATGAAAAATATTTAAGGCATAATAGCAGCAATCACAATTCCCAGTCTCAATTTAGCTAAGTACCACAGAAACTTCGTTAAAAATGAGCCGTTTAGTGTGTGTTAGCTGGAGTGACGTCACCCCAGCTTCCTCATTCAGTACAGTCAAACCAGTGAGCTATAATATTTTCTTTATTTCGGAAGATATAACATGAGCAGCTGGGGTGACGTCACTCCAGCTTGCACACAGTTTTTTGATCGCAGTTTCAACACTTTTTAAGTATTATCGTTCAGTTCTTTCCTTCCTTGTGCAGCTATTATGGCTTATTTTTCTGACTATAGTCCAAAACCTTAACCTCACTAATTTGCCTGTACTGCATAAGAAAGCTGTGGTGAGTCACTCCAGCTAACACACACTAAACGGCTCATATTTACGTTTTTGTGGCAGCTAAATTAAAACTGGGAACTGTGATTGCTGCTATTTTGCCTTAAATATTGGTACAGATAGAATTATTCTATCACCTATGAGAAAGCTGGAGTTATGCACAAAATAAAAAGATTGAAAATTGGACAGACGAGTTACCCGAAGGGCTGGCAAATGGGTACATCTACATTTTGACAACACAGCAATTAGATTTTGACAGCACCTTTATTTTGTAGGCTTAAGGGCTGTTGTCGGGTTCAAGTGTTACTACTGACCCCACCCCGGAAGGGACCTACATATACAGTATTAAAAAAGACGTTTAAAAATATCACATCAGTTTCTATTCAATAAGGTGTACTTAAAATGAAACATATTTTGTTCATCTTCATTAACTTCATTACAAAAATATAAAACACATGACATAGATATTAATACTTAGATCATTTTGTACAACAAATAAATTAATAAAATCAGTCGTAGTATATTTTCTTAAAATTAAATACTTTTTTGAAATATCTACAATATGTCTGTCTATAATAAATCAGATACAATAAGGACTGAATTAGCCAAAAATTAAGATATCTTTAAATTTCAGTATGACGTCATACCGTTAAATAAGGGTTAAGTACCGAAATATTTCTATACCGTTTTTTTTTTTCAGTAGCGGAATTTTAAGGTAATGCATACCGGTATATTTGTGTGGCTGACTGGCATGGCCACCATCAGGGATTTTTGTTTGATAACACAAAAAATTAGTCGCGATCAAGATAAAATCGTTTTCGTAAATTCTGCGATCTACAATAGGTAACTAATAGTTTGGCAGCACTGCCCTCTGCCCTAATAAGTTATAGTAAGGTAAGGTGGTGCAATTTTATACAAAGTCAAATTAAATTAGCTAGCTAAACTCCGCACGTGATGCGTATCGATATCTAAACATGATAAAACGATAACAGAAATTATTTGACGCGTTTTTTTTTTTTTTTTGAGGGCCGCACGTGTTTTAGTTACTTGAAGCTAGAGCTTAGAAAATCAGATTTTTTTGTGTTAACTTCACATACGTGATTGTTTACCCAAAAAAACCGGGAGGTTTTGCTAGCTAATTTAATTTGACCCTGTATAAAATTGCACGACCTTACCTTCCTATAACTGACTAGGACAGTGTTGCCAAACTGTTATTGTAAAGCTTTTAAACTACAAGCACTGCCAAGCTCGGCAAGCACTAATACGAAAATTGGTAGGATGACAAAGTACAACTGCTGGAACCTTTTTTTAAACAACGATGCCGCTTAATTAGTTGCTACGTCTGTCACCAAAAGCAGTAGTTTATCTTCATAGAAAACGGCCGAAACGACGCGCTTTGATATCTCAGTCAGTCTCAGTTACGCAACAGTTCGAGCGCGCGGCAGTTACTCACGGACAGACACGTATTTATCTACGGAGCGGCCGTAGGTAATTATTTCAAGGTAACTGCCCAGATGTATACCACTGTAGCTTTGTTACTCTATGCCAAAAGGTTGGGTTTGGGGACATACAAACATCAATTCATAAATTGAAAACAAAAAATAAAATACCAGGAGTAAGAGGTTTATTTTTACTTTCAAATAGTTCGCTGACACCGATCAGCTGACTTAGTGCTAGTGATGTATTTATTTCAATTTGAAAAGTTCGGTTTCTGGTATCAATGTATTAAAAATTCTCATAACTTCCGAACGTGTAGAGATAGGATTAAAAATCCCTTCCAATATCGTTTCATACCATCCAAAGAAGCCGTGCCTTTGGTATGTATATACCCTTTCCGTTACACCCTGTATATATTCCAAAGGGCCCGAACGCCAAATACTATAAACGTTATAGGTAGGTACCTACTCTTTTAACTTCGTCCACATTTTTTTCTGCTATGCCAATACATCATCTATAGGCAGTCTTTTCACAATTTTATTAATTTACCTCTGACAGCAACTCATAGAATTATGATTATGAACCTTAGGTATAGCAAAGACAATAAAAATCAAAATAAAGAATACTATGATGCAAAACTCACCCTTTGAATGTCCAGCTGTCAGAGCGTTTTTTTTTTTCGATAATTAATTCATTAATCACACTAATATTTTATAGGCGAAAGTTTGTGTGTGTGTGTGTGTTTGTATGTTTTTTACTTCTTCACACTCAAACGGCTGGACCAATTTTGATAAAAATTTGGTATGGAGGTAGCTGACACCCTGGATTAACACATAACACATAGGCAACTTTTTATCCCGGTCTACGCGGGTGAAACCGCGGGGCGTAGCTATTTTTTTTTTTCTAAGTCAACGAGGCCGCTCTTGTCGCCCGGACATTCAAAGATCTAATGCCCATTTTAACCAACCGTAAGTGACTCGAAATGAATCCCTAAAGACCTGATTCATTAAGTTCCTATTAACTTACTTGGCAGATAATTTCATACAAATTCTGTTCCATTTTTGAAATTATTCGTTAAGTAGTGGCTATTCGGACATCGTGAAATAGGCCCAAATACTATTGCCCTGTTGGATTGCATCTCTCGGCGCTGTTAAGCCTAGCGTTGAAAATCCAACAGTGCATTTTTATTTAGGGATTCATTTAAGTGTATCTTATGGTTGGTGAAATCGGGCATTCGTTTCTAACCCAACCCACTTATTTATAAAAAAAAACCGGCCAAGTGCGTGTCGGACCACGCACAATGAAGGGTTCCGTAGTTAAAAATAATTTATCCCAAAAA
This sequence comes from Cosmia pyralina, assembly GCA_946251885.1. NCBI lineage: Eukaryota > Metazoa > Arthropoda > Insecta > Lepidoptera > Noctuidae > Cosmia > Cosmia pyralina. The sequence continues at coordinate 4,083,621 of OX276355.1, read as the reverse complement.
CAAACTTATGAGGCCGTACACGAAATTTTGTCGATTTCGCTGATTTACGTGATTTTACAGGTATAATACTATATTTCTATAAGTTTTAATGCGTTATATGAATGAGCATTTCAATTATGATCGTATGAGCTACTTTTTTATTTTTACTATTTAGTTTTGGTTAATCGACCTAAACCGGCGACTGTTTTGTGAATTTTTGCTGTAAGAGGTTTAGAATATCACATATTTACGAATTGTTTTGACTTCTAATGGGTAAGGAAGAATTAGAATATATTTGTGTGAAAGTTGTTTATACAATGTGTGAATCACTTTTTACTACTTTCATATAAAATTTTTGACTAAAAAAATATTTAACTAAGTCAAACTATAAAGAAAATGGGCAAAGAATTGCTTTTCATTTCGGCTACTTAGAACTATCGTTCATAAAATTAAAACAACAGAAATAAACTTCAGTTCAAAATTAATCCATTTCTTAAAAAAAAGCAAAATATTAAAACATTTGGTATTAAAAAATCTTTTAAAACAACCTAATTCTCGCATTTATAAACTCGACACAAAATAAAAAGTAGCTCATTCATTAGATCATAATTGAAACGATCTTGAATCTTGAATGATCTTTCATGTTGTGCATTAAAACTTATAGAAATACAGTATTTTAACCGTAAAATTACGTCTGTAAAATCACGTACTTAAATAGCTAAATCGGCAAAATTTACTATATACGGCCTCTTAACATTGTAATCCCAAAAAAAGTTTTTTTTATGGGATAAAATTACAAATTAACAATTTTCTGACGTTTTCCTCTATTTGTGCTTTGAGACCTTACTTACTTCTTGACAAATTTCATTATTCTAGGTCAACGGGAAGTACCCCATAGGTTTTGATTTACTTGCGAGTACCGTAAAACCTTACGAGATTGCCCAACTAATCTGACTTTGCCCAGCAAGGTACTTTTCACAAGTATTTAAAAAACCGCCAACATATTTTATTTGCGTTTATTATTTAATCTATGGAAGAAATTTGATAATGTCTGTGGCAACACTAAGTAACTGATTTTTCCTAATGTCACTTCAGTCGGCTGTCAAACTGTGTTGAAGTTGGTGGTGTATTTTGCGGGCCAAAAGTAGTGTGAAAAACTTTCTGTGAAATTCGATTTGTAATTACAGCAAGTAAGTAAGTTTTTTACCACATACAGAAATTATTCAGAGGAAATGTTAGAGTTAGCGGTTGACATGGTAGAAAATAACAGGATGTCAAGTCGGGAGGCAGAAAAGAGGTTTGGGATTCCTCGACGGACGATATTGAACAAAGTTAAAAAAATGCACTTGAAACCAGTTGGAGGACAAAAGAAACTCTCTGACGAAGAGGAAGAAAAACTGGCAAACGTGTTGTTAGCTTCAGCAGATTATGGCAGCCCCATGACGAAAATGGATGTAAAAATGTTAATCTATAAATATGTAGAAAAAAAATCACGAACTGATTTGTTCGATGGCAAATTACCCAGCGATACTTGGGTGGAAGGATTTTTAAACAGACATCGTTCGAAATTGACCGTCAGAACGACTCAAAATATAAAAAAGGTACGTGCTGAGAAAGGATTAGAAGAAATGGAGCAATTTTATAGTAATTTAAGTGAAACGCTAAGTGATGTACCACCGATGAACATTCTGAACTACGACGAGACTAACTTGTCCGACAATCCAGGCACTTCAAAATGTGTTTTTAGAAGGGGCGTCAAACATCCTGAAAGGATTATAAATAGCACAAAGAGTTGCGTTTCCATTATGTTCACTGCAAGCGCAGCCGGGACATGTCTACCAACATATGTGGTTTATAAATCCTCAAATTTATATTCCGAGTGGCTTGAAGGCGGCCCAGCTGGAACTAGATACAATTGTTCAAAATCCGGTTGGTTTGATACGGCTTCATTCGAAGATTATTTCAAAACTATAGTGGTTGAGTGGGCGAAACAAATTCCCGGGCCAAAAGTAGTCATTGGAGATAATTTGTCTTCCCACATAAATATTGAAGTTGTAGAGTTGTGTCAAAAACACAATATAAGGTTGGTATTTTTACCACCAAACTCCACTCACTTAACACAACCGCTGGACGTAGCGTACTTTGGCCCACTAAAAAGAGAATGGAAAAAGATCCTGTTGGATTACAAATTGAAGAATCCAGGACAAACCTCCTTGAATAAAAAACACTTTCCAAAACTTTGGCTCAATTACTAGACAACATGAAACATAAGGAAAGCAATACCATAATAAGTGGCTTCAGAGCAACAGGAATATGGCCTGTAAATCCACGAAATGTTTTTAAGAGAATCCCAGAGTATTTCGACGATTCAGAATATGGAATTGATACAACTTTATTGGATTATCTCAAAGGGCTGCTAAGCCAATGCTAGTAAAAAGAAGTAAGAAATTACGCACAGAACCTGGAAAGTCAGTACCTATGTGCTAACGATATCTCGACAATAAATAGTCAACCAACAGCACGAAAAAAGCCACCTGTAAGAAAAAATACTAAGAAGGAAACAATAAAGACTAACCAACAAAGAGAGACAGAAGCAATTACGGCGTCGTGGGACACAGAAAATGAGATCTTAGATGTAATTACAGGTGAAATGATAGGAGGGGAAGAAACGATTGAATACAATATGCCGTCGACCTCATCTGGAATCATCGGTTGGAAAAACACTAAAGAGGAAACAATAAAGACTAATAAAGAAATAGAGACAGAAGAGATTACGGCGTCGTGGGACACAGAAAATGGGATTTACTTAGATGTCATTACAGGTGAAATGATAGGAAGAGAGGAAACGATCGAATACGATATGCCGTTGACCTCATCTGGAATCATCGGTTGGAAAAATACTAAAGAGGAAACAATAAAGACTAACCAAGAAATAGAGGCAGAAGATATTATGGCGATGTGGGACTCGGAAAATGAGATATACTTAGATGAAATTACAGGTGAAGTGATAAGAAGGGAGGAAACGATTGAATACGATATGCCGACGACCTCATCTGGAATAATCGGAAAACCAGCCCTACTGCCCCAATTTTCACCGGTGATCTATAATCCAGCCAGACTTGCTAAACTTAGTATCAAAGTTATCAACATGCATTTAGGTTCACCAGCTCACGATACTAACGCTCAACTACCCGACGTCTGTGTATTAAACAAAAAATTGAAAAGTGGCAGCCAGAATCGGCCTCTTATAGCTCATGATGAGAATGATACTCCAGGGTGTATAAGATCAATGAAGAATAGTTCATGTGAATCTAAAGTTATAATAACCTCAGATATTAAAGTAACCCCTAAGGTAATGAAGGACATAAAGAAAAAAATTAAATTAGGTACTGAACTCATCGGAAAATCAGCTTTACGGATGAAAATTGTTACGAAGAAATTAGACAGTGAAAATGGAAATGTGTTATATGAAAAAAATAAAAGAAAACGGGATAATGTAACTACTGGAAGGAAAACAAAGGTTGCGAAACGGAAGAAATTGAGATCATATTATTGTGAAACAAGTTCTGAATCGGATATTCTGAGTATTGCAAACACAGATGAGTCTGATTATGAGACATTTGATGAATATTTATCAACATGTTTACAAGATATAGACAACAAGGAAAACTGTGAGCCAGAAAACTTCACTGCAACATTTGGGTTGAGTGATATCAGCTATTATACAAGTGATGTCGATTTAAAAGAAGAGGACTGGGTAGTTGTAAAATTTGCGACAAAAAAAAGCGTAAAGCACTTTGTCGGTCGTGTTTTATGTTTGAAAAACGGTATTCCTACTGTAAAATTTGCAAGAAAAGTGAAAAATGCAAAAAATGGTAAAGTTATTTTCACGTACCCAAACGTGGAGGATGTGTGTGAAGTGAATCGTGATGATGTGGAAATAGTATTACCTCCACCAAATATTTCTAGACGAGGCCAAATAATGTTTGACAACATGCAATAATAAAATGTTTTTATTTATATAAAGGAATCGCCAACACGCGAAGCCAAAATCTTCCTACATTTAGATACTTAATTTCAGGAAATAATGTTCCTATATTGTTCAAGACTAATTAACCTTGATGATTATTGTTGATTTTTTTACTAGTTTGTTGCATAGTCTATCTACTTGGCATTGTTCATGTTAATTGTTACTGTATCACAGCTGTCATAAAAATATAATGTTGAGTACAGATGGTTACTGACATTATACTTTACTGTAAAAGACATTGAAAACATAGACCTGCACTATAGTGTTGTGAAATACAGTGCATTCCCAGGTATAGTGCAGGTCGCTATTTTGTATCACTTCTATAGTAGGTATAAGTACAAGCTGTTCGAAAAGTAAAATTGAGTAATATTTTATTTAGTTTTGATGAGCCTAAAATAATGTTCCTATTTGCTAAGAGTTTCTGTTTGTCTATAGTATTATATGGTTGATTTTTGAAAGCTTTATCTTGAATAGGTATAGATTTATTTCACTTGTATGAGTCTATAAAGTCAATGTTCCTATTATTTATATTAAGAGTTGGTATTAATCTTAATATTATATTTTTGTTTGTTATGAAGCTAGTACTATAGTTGTGAAATACAGTCCATTCCCAGGTATAGTGCAGTAGCTAGACCACCACCTCTTAGAGCAGTATTATTTTAATCTTACTTGAGTGTGGGAAAGAGATGGAGCTAGACGTCCTGTATACCTCCATCTCTTTCTCTAACTGAAGTAACATTAAAATGATACTGCTTTAAGAGGTGGTGGTTGCCCTCCAGGTCTTTATTTTGTATCACTTTTATAGTAGGTATAAGTACAAGCTGTTCGATAAGTAAAATTGAGTTATATTTTATTTAGTTTTGATAAGCCTAAAATAATGTTCCTATTACTTATTTGCTAAGAGTTGCTGTTAATTTATACTATTATATTGTTGGTTTTTGAAAGCTTTATCTTGAATATAGATTTAATTCATTTGTATGAGTCTAAAGCCAATGTTCCTATTATTTCCCAACTAGCAAAAACGTCGTATAATTCCAGTCTTATATGACTTCATGTTATAAAACGGTTATATATCGGTATTTAGTTAACTATTACGTTAAATAGACGTTCATCTTACGATGTTTCAGTCACCTGACTTTAATGTCTTATTATAAAGTTGAGTAAACGTTTTCAGGACTAACTTATACGACGTCGTATAATGGAAGCAGTGTATATGTTCAGTAAACGTTTTCAGGACTAACTTATACGACGTCGTACAATGGTGTCAGTGCATATGTTGAGTAAACGTTTTCAAGACTAACTTATACGACGTCATATAATGGTGTCAGCCGATTAACTTTTATATAACTAAAACACCGCTTAAAAGTTTGTGCAGGACCTTTATATATTACAAAACTGTTTTAGTCATATGGAAGACTAATTAAGACTTGTATGAGACTAAAATGTTGAATTTCAACGGTAGTACATAACTTTAAGTAGACTTTTAAATCATCTATAGGTCAAACCCACACTTTAATTAAACCATTTCTATTTTATTTTGTCATTCAAATTAAAAAGTAAGTAATGATGAGAGAAATCTAAAGTCAGCTGAAAATGGCCGGGGCGTCATGGTCTCAAGGAAAAGTATATGCGACCTTTTTGTTATATTAGTGTATTATAGAGGTCGCCATATAACTTAGACAAGATGGTTGGAACTTTATTATGAAAACATATCTTGAATAATTAACTAAAACCCTTGAATTACAAAGAAATAGAGGAGGGCATTAAAAACTTGACAACAACACATATACACACACACACACATGTATACATTGTCATAAAACTAAAGTTCCCTGAAGAAATACCTATCACAATTAGTATTATATCACACTAACTTAAATAATGTGGATACAATAATAGTATTTTGAAATCATGGAAATTAACTTCATTTACTTTTTCTCTTATTCTTTCATACACGCACAATATTAAACACGCGAATCAAAACGGTTGTCGTTGATTCGTATTGTTTGACACTGTACAACGTCATTACAACTGCAATGTGACATACGCGGTCACATAAGGGTCTCATCACAACAAGTATTGGACCAAAAAGTCGGTCTTTGTACTTTTATTTAACTTTTATGTAACGTTCAACGGTCATTGGCTGACTTCTATATACCTACTAAACGATATTAATGTCGTATAATTTGGGCCCTTTTCGCGTTTTTTAGACGTTTATATGTACGTTTTTGCGACCAATCTTAAAAACGTAAATGAAAATGTAAAACGTTATCTTGACTATTATAAAACATTAATTTGTTAGTTGGGTTATATTAAGAAAAATTAATCTTAATATTGTATTTTTGTTTGTTTTAAAGCTAGCCTTTGCTTTAAAATATTGCTAATTTAATTGTTCAAATATTTTTAGATTAATGTTTATAAGCGAGCTACGTGATCGTGACATAGCTGCGTACACCGTACTGATTATCAATAAAAAATTGACAACCCTAGATCATCGTTTAATTTGTATGAAGAATTACAAAAAAATTGTTATGACTTTGCCCACTCAAATTTGACAGGTAATATGAACCCTTAAACGTATAGTATTATAGTCTTATGGTACACTGACTATCTTTCTAAAATGACCCTTAAACATTATGTGTTTAAAGTAGAAAATACAAAAGTTACGGAGGTTTCAGCAAAATGGGCAAACTCGTAAAAATTACTAAATATTTGGCCCGCAGTCCAAATTAAGGCTTTTAGCATATAAACGTTGATTGTCTTGATATTATCATATATTCTATGCAAAGAACATTAGATTTATCAATGATGTAGCACGATCGCAAATGAAAAGTAATATTATTTAAAAAAATATTTAAAGTGGAATAAAAAATCGCAAGAAATCTGGGCAAAGCTGTACGGTTTTACGGTATCGCATAAATGGTTGTATTTTTATATTCCGTTGACTTAGAAGATTGATTTTTTTAGAACTCTAAAGGCCCATAATAGACCTACGCATTTAATAGTAATTTCAACTTGATACCTCCACGCGTTCCTGAGAAAAAGGGTCTTGACAGGCTGACAAACTTGAAAATATTTTTTTATGTGATAGAATTATAAATTAACAATTTTCGGACTTTTTCCTTTATTTGTGCTTTAAGACCTTGCTTCTTGCCAAATTTCATGATTCTAGGACAACGGGAAGTACCCTATAGGTTTTAATTTACTTGCGATAGTTGCGAGTTTCAAAATGTGTCGCGAAATGGCCGTATTTTTTTATTGCGTTGACTTAGAAGCTTGATATTTTTTAAACTCTAATGGACCATAGACTTACGTATTCGATATTAATTTCAACTTGATATCTCCACCCGTCCCTGAGAAAAAGGGTCATGACAGACTGACAGAGTATTTTTTTTTTAATATGATAGAATTACAAATTGACAATTTTCGGACTTTTTCCTTTATTTGTGCTGTGAGAGCTTATTTCTTGCCAAATTTCATGATTCTAGGACAACGGGAAGTAGGTACCCTATAGGTTTTGATTTACTTGCGAGTATCAAAAAATGTCGCATAAATGGCCGTAGGTTTTTATTGCGTTGACTTTGAAGCTTGAGCTTTTTAGGACTCCAAGAGACCATAGACTTACGTATTTGATATTAATTTCAACTTGATACCTCCACGCGTTCCTGAGAAAAAGGGTCTTGACAGACTGACAGACAGACAGACAGACGGACAACGAAGTGATCCTATAAGGGTTCCGTTTTTTCCTTTTGAGGTACGGAACCCTAAAAAAGACTAAAACGCTCTATAAACCTATATTATAGAAGTGTTTATCTTCTTTCAAACTCAAATCATAATTCGAAAGAAATTGATACTTCTATAACTCAATCTGCTAGCCTTTTCCCAACAATGTTGGGGTCGGCTTCCAGTCTAACCGGATGCAGCTGAATACCTCCACAACCCAGTAACTGGGTAATACGAAACCCCTTGGTAAGACTGGTTGTCAGACTTTCGGGCTTCTGACGACCTGTAACGACTGTCAAAGATCCACGAATGACAGCCGGGACCAACGGCTTAACGTGCTTTCCGAGGCACGGAGGAGACTCGATATGTAAAGGTAGGTAGCTTAACCTGGTGCGGCTGTTATTACTTAGCCACGAGCTCCACCTATAACTAAGGTAGGGTGTATAAAGAGCGTTTTAGTTTTTTTTATCTCTATGACCATTGTTGCTAAGCGAACGCTCATCAAAGTCAAAGTACCATTCAACTTTATACGACATCCAGGGACATCCGATTGACGAGCGTATTCACAACTATACCATTTTGACCGCGTCTGCATTGACCAATGACATCAAACAACGAAACAACGCGTTACACATTCTAACAGCATCATTAAACAATTAATATGTTTTCTTTATTAGAATATAATTAGTCGTTAAAATGATTTATTGAGCGTTGTGCTTTTATTTAGTTTTAATTTGGCAGAGATTTTGGGCAGGCGACGAAAAAGGAACGCTGGAAGATCTTGGACGAGATATTCAAACCTGCATGAAGAGAACCCATACCAAATGAGATATGAGGTACTCGTAGGTACCTATGGAAAAGCCGAAACCTTAAACAAACAAATAGGATTCCTTACTACCCTATATGAGTTCAAACATGCCAAATACCATTTCGAAATCGTAAAAAGGTTTAAAAGTTAAAACTTTTAAACTATTTTCTAAAATAATTTCCCACAAGTCGATAAATCTGGACAAACGACAAGGCCGGATAAAGTCCGGAACGGGGGTGAAAATTAAAAAGCCATTCATGTCCAGACGAATTCGGACAGGGTAACCCAAACCGATGCGCTATTTCATTCCAATATTTGTGCCAATCTCGCAAGAGGTATTACGAGTTACGACGATGTAGCACTTCGTGCTCTTCCAAAAATATTTAAAACTAAAACTTATGTAAAACGTTGACTTTCGGAAATAATCTACATTACTTCAGACTTATACATGTTACCGGCCAAACCCGGTTTCAGGCCAAACCTAGCTTTTGGAAGTAGCGCTCGCCGGCCGTTGCCATGGCACCGCTCGCTTCGCTCGCTCGCCTCAGCGCGGTTAGGCACAGTTCTAACCAAACCTAACCCCTTTTGTCAAGGTGCCCTAGCTTAATAAATTAAATGTTTACCAACCAACCAACGAACCAACCAACCAACCACACCAACCAACCAACCAACCAACCAACCAACCAACCAACCATACCAACCAACCAACCAACCATACCAACCAACCGACCACACCAACCAACCAACCACCAACAAGTATGTCCGGTAACATACACACCTAAAGTATCACTCTTAGGGCGCTTTCAATTTAGACGTTTCGTGTTGGACCGCACGGTACCGAAGCGGTGTGTTTGTCGTATTGCGCACGGACGGTCGTTTGGTTTCATACAAAGCGCGCAGTGCGGCGTCGATATCGCGAACGCTAGACAACCGGACGGCAACGTCGCAAACTCCGCGTGCATGAAAACAAACGACGTCCGTGCGCAATACGACAAACGCACCGCTTCGGCACCGCAGCGGTCCAACACCAAACGTCTAAATTGAAAGCGCCCTTAAGTGCTGGCCCAATGTGGCCGTAATGCGCCCTTAGTAAACTAACCGTCGCATTTCTATACAAAAAAAGCACGATGTGGCCCGCCTGTGTGATGACAGTCCTTCCAGGACTGTTGCCATGCGCCGCGGCCCGCCAATATGTGCGTCAGCACTCAAATGGTGTTCTCAACTCGTTTGCGACACGATAATTTCTCAACTAGGTACTGACTTTAGGTACGCGCCGTAACCAGGTTTTTTTCCCTTCATTCAATAGCTTTCCCTGAGATTTCATCAAGATCCTTCACTTTTTTTTAATAGTGCTCTTACATCGCCCACACAAAGCCTGTTCAGTCTTAACTTTTCTAAAATACAAGTTAAACTCTTGTCTAAATATCTTCCTGTACATTGATTCCTTTACAGCCACAATATTCTCTTTATTGCATTCACTAAAATACATGTTGTACATATGTTTGACGCTCAAGCTTGGATCCAAGTATTGTTTTTTCTTTGAATATTGTACAACAGGCTTAGATTCAACTGTTGTGTAAGACAGTATGTGCTTTCTCACTCTATCTTTCGATTCTGATGGTAAAGAATGAGTGCTGGCTTTTGAATGCCCTCTACCATCAGGTTTTGGCATATTCAAGTCTGTTTTCCCCATATGAACATTATAAACTGGCTTCTGAGATATAGCTAATGTTCCTAAGTAAAAATTCTTACAAACTGTATGTCTTTCAGACTTGAGTTGGAAGAAATATTTAAATGTGTATTTCCTTTTATGGTTGTTGGACATTTTATTGTGTTTTATGTATGTTCTTTCAGTGGTGCTTAGTAAGAAATACTTCTTATCATTAGCATTGAGAGAGTAGAACGCTTTGAAGATATGTTCACGGTCATCATCAGTGATTTTTTCGTTGCATTTGTACTTGCAGCTCTTTATGCAGTCTTTAGTGTTTTGTATTTGTCTCTCTGGGACGAATTTGCCTCGTCTACTAATGTAGGCTTCCCCACGTTGGTGCTTCAACTTGCGAACATTGCAGGCCCAGGTGTTTGGGTCTGGTATTTGGCTGCGAGACCTCTTTTTTTGAGGCTCTGGTTCTATTTGTGACGTGTCTGTCTCGCACCTGGAAAACAAAATATGGTCTCATTAAATTAGGAAATGTATATTTATGAGATAAATGCATCCATATCAATTGAATTGGTATAAGCATAGGTTCACATGTTATATTTATTTAAAGGCATCATTAAGTACATGTTAGAAATAGTGTTAAATCTACTTACTCATTATCTTTATATTCCTTATCTGTCAGTCGCACTTCAGGCTCAAGCTTAGCAATAAAACACTGCTCTTTCGGATACTCGTACTGCCTATAGTATGAGTGCACTCCAGCTATCATATGCTGTGGCACAATCATATGCGACGCAATCTGCAGAGACTGGGTCATGTCCGCACTCTGCAGCATCTGAGACTGGACTTGACCCTGCAAAGGCTGGATAGTCTGCAATCCTTGTTGACAAGACATCACTATTTGATTCTGTGACATTTGTATCTGACTCTGTATTTCGGTAACATGGTGTGACGTTACCGGTAAGTGTATTGACTCCGATGTGATTGTCTGCTGGTATGTGACTTTGCCCTGTGATGTTGGTAGCCCTGGGTGTGATATGTGGATGATCTGAGGGCTCTGTATCTTCGTGTTTGATATCGCTGGTTGGTAGACTTGAACGAGATGTGGTATGGAAGACTGCTGTAATTGCTCCATGGTTTAAATCTGGAATATAAAAAACGTACCTAAATGAAAATAGCACAGACAAGACAAGGTTTTAAGATTTAAAAAGATTTTTAATATAGTTACGTACCTACCTAAGTCTACAATTTAAAATGTTTTTCAAACATAAAACCTTGTCTTAGCTAATTTATCTTAGATAGTGTTTGCTAAAAAGTCCAGAACCAAACATATATAATCCATAAAAATAATATAATCAGCTGCAAAGGCCACTGTAAATGTTGTCAAGTTACTTCATTTATTCATTTAACCCAAATTAAATTTAACATTACACAGTACCTATAGTTTAAGAATTACATGATAATTATAACTCATCTTCACGCTCTGTTTTCCTGGGAGGGTCAGCAGCAAACCAAGTTTATTTAAATCATCACAAGTAGCTTAACAAGTAGTTTTTATCATGTCTGAATCATATTCATAGAATGTATCACGGTATTACAAAGGTAATAGGTACTTATTACTTACTTTGAAAGACCCAATTTACTGTAAATACTAATACCGCTAAATTCGGCAGTTTTCCACTACTTGCAAAGTTTTCAGTAAGTATGCCACAGTTCCATCTTAATTCAGGTAAACAAGAATACATGGATGAATTCATTGACCCGATGCAACTTCGGCACATCAAGAAGCCTCGAACAGTTTCGTGTCAACACTAGTACTCTTTCTCTATCTCTCCAAGGTAACACAATAAAGACAAAACATTGACCATGCTATGAATTAGTCACAATTTCACAAATCTAAAGATGGAGGTGGAACACGCACGAAGCTGTCACTAGTGCTGTAAACCTGTTTTCATAAACCGATAATATTTCATTTTCGGTATTCTTCTAATCGACTGAATTAATTTTAAATGTTTATTGATGTTTTTATTGTTGGATTTTCAAGTTTAGAAACAAAATACCACTTCAACATAATAAATAGCAGACTACAAGACTTTCAGTTATCTCTTAAAGCGATTTTGAACCTGTTACATGGTGACACGAAACACTAAGGCAAACTGCGATCAAATGGCAACGTTAACATTAAAAAATTTTAAGCGATGATTGGATTGACTGTGGATGGTTCCTGTTATTGCCTGTTGTTTAGTTTTATAAAAAAATCTATAGTTAGCATTACAAAAAAAAAATATACCTAAGGCGCGGTATCACTTCAATATTCACAAAAATTGGTTTCTTGGATTGCCGAGTATGACGTAACGCAATGAAACTGTCCGACGCAAAAAAAACAATGCACAGAGAAGGGCTTAAAGAAAATTTTTTACGGAATAGAATAGTAAAAAATAGTTTGATAGTCCCAATAAAAATTTTGGAAGTTGCTCCACAAAAATAAACTTTGGCATCGAACGTCTCTGTATTTTCGCGATAACGACATTCTTTTTCTTTGAGAATTTAATAGAATTTGCATTTTTTTTTAAACTTTAACCGGACAATTATTTAATTAATTGTGTATATTCTGAATAATAAGAAAACCCGGAAACTAAATGCACATTCGCAGCTTAGTCACATCTCGGCAACACAAAAATTATTTCCAATTTCCAACCTTATTTCAAGCCAGCTAATGATGACAATAGATCACACGGTTGTGGGCCGTTTAAAATCGTAGTCAGTCCTCTCCTTTGCCCGCAACTTTGATCTTCAGTCCTCAAACCTTACAATTTATTCAGAATGATAGACAAAAAAATATCAGGGTTTTGTCAGGTCTGGTAGCAGCTACTACCGCTACGGGCCAACAGGTACCTAAGTAGTAGGTAAGTATAGTGAATAAAACTCAAATAAGTATAATAAACATAATTTATGCAAGTGTCAACAAAAATAACATTCATGTCTACTAAACTATGTACTTAACAATATTTTTAAATGTTTAGTGTAAACAATTGTTGGCTAGCCTAAATAAATAAATAAATTATGTAAATAGATATCAATTAACGGTTTACCAAAATATCTACCTACAGCATAAACTATTCTTGATAAATAAATGCTTTAGCATCATAGCTGTAGTTCTTACTTAAAATAAAAAGTGCGTCATGTTTATTAATATTATTTAATATTAAAGTATGTTATTATTGTATTATTTTACTATAATTGCATGCATCTGTTATCACATAACTGGCTTAACAATATAATTTAGGAAATAATAATCGAGATTTAAATGAAGTAGGTACAAATTATCAGTTAAGTAGGTACATACCTACATATGCAGGCAGATAACTTCTAACTATACTAGTGTTGTGCGTTTGTTGAGTAATCTAGTCTTTGACATCATACATTTATATCACACATATTAAAAATGAATTTGTACCTAGATCTACCTATTTTGCTGACTGAACCGTAGGTAGGTGCCTACTTATACGTAAAATTGTTTGATTAAAAAATCAACTTGACTACTTATAATTTTTATTGAAATAAATAATAATCAGATGAGTACTACTTTACCCATTTACCGGTCAGATAAGTTTATGGCACAGTAGCCGTCTCATCAAAAATAACTTGTCAATGACATGGCAATACAACAATGTGACCTTACTTTTTTTCACTGGTTTAATTTTTATTTAATTATTTAAAATAATTCAGAGGCCTTGTTGCGAGTTTTATACTTACTCGACTTCAATTTGTATTGAAACTGAATAAGCGCCGTCTGGTGTCTCTAATTGGAAACACAATTATTCCTTAAAAATTGACGTCAGTTAACGCGCGAAATTAAAATTTTCGTACGTTTTTGCAATTTGCAGGTTAGTGTCAGGTTGTATATTGATTAAAATATGATTCGCGGCCGTAACTAATATGGCTTTATAGAATAATAATTATTATTTTAATCAATATACAACTTGACACTAACCTGCAAATTGCAAAAAACGTAAGAAAATTTCAATTTCGCGGGCCAGCTTAGCGCATCCCCCTTAACGTAAACGCGATAGAATAAGTATCAAAACTCGCACTCCATTGTTACCTACAGAAGGATCAATTCTTTAGGTAACTGAATTATTTTACTCTTGAAGAAAGATCACTTTAGAAGTCAAAAATTATAGGTAAAGTGCAGAGCCCAGCAGATCAAGCTATCATAATCTGTCAAATTTTCCCAATTGAATATGAACCTTATTCCTATGTGGTAAAGTTGAAAATCTATCAAAGAAATTTGACAGAAAAATACCTATACAGTCTGAAAACATAAACAATCTAAACACGACAATGTATTTAGTATTTTGGAATAATTTAATGTGACAAAATAAATGCTTCCTCTCTTTATGTCAACTGTGAGACAATCTTATCAGCAAGGTTATTTTAAACAAGATTATTTGTGCTACCTACACATCATTATTTCACTATGTATTTGTGCGTATACTTGTCAGCTGGTTCCACCTACTGAAACTTTTTCTCTAAGAAGTGGTATACGTAATCATACACAACCAACATGATAGCACCACCGGGCCCCAGTCGTAGAACTTTCGGTAACAATCCTTTATATAAAGCGCGGAATCTGAAAAAAAAAAACAGTACTTTTAGTTTATGTTATATGTATGTAACAATTCTTTATTTAGGGTGACTGGTAATTAGTGACCGATACTTAAACACATGATTGTACTCATGATAATAAACAACTTTTACTATGGGACCAAACCTGAAATCGATAAAAAAAATAGCTGTTCCCTACATTTATGTTAGGGAACAGCTCAAAACAGCTGATTTTTTTTTCATGATTTCAGGTTTGGTTCCATAGCTCGTACTTATTATCTATTCTAAGCTCATAGTAAAAGTTGTTCATAATGATGAGAACAATGACCCCTTATAAGGTTATCCATTGATAACGGGACACCCTGTATACGAAACTGCATCGATCAGCATCATTAAAATTAAACTTGGGAATTGACGTTTAATTGTAGTCGACTACTATTTTTCCAAAATCTGTGAATGCAGTCAAAAAGTTACGGACAGTCTCCTAAGAACATTTTCCTGTAGCTACAACGCGAGGTACCTACCTGAATAAATAACCTGTATAAATCCCTGTATAAATCGAAAAATATGCGGTACCTACCAATGACTGAAAGACTGTACTGAATGACTGTATTTATTATAAAACTAACTGCGCCCCGCGGTTTCACCCGCGCAAACCGGGATAAAAAGTCTATATGTTAATACAGGGTATAAGCTACCTACATACCAAATTTCATCCAAATCGGTCCAGCCGTTTGAACGTGAAGAAGTAACAAACATAAAACACACACACTCATAAACTTTCGCCTAAATATTAGTGTGATAAAATACTCGCATTTATTAAGTACTTAGTCGACGCCAACGTACGCACGGACATAAAAATATCGCGGCGATTTTTTTTCGTGCACTGGTTTTTCAACGCTCTGCTTAGCGCCGAGAGTTCAAAATCCAACAGTGTGTTTTTTCAACGCGCCAGAATGTACTCTGTTATTGTTAAGTTGGATTCTCAACGCTCGGCTCAACCACGAGAGTCGAAAATCCAGTGCGCGATAAAATCCCACCGCGATATATTTACGTCCGTGCGAACGTCGGCTTGCTGTTTATTTGTACCAAACTGTTGGGAAACTTGTGTGTTTATAATTAATAAAAAATGCAGATTTAAGGCAAAGACGTGTGGTCCATTTTAATGTTCCTTTGTACAGTACAGTGGCATGTGACATTGACAGTAACGTAATATGACAGTAATGACACTAAATGTTGTGTTGCCAACATATTGCCAGGACAACTGAAAGAATAAGCAAGCAGGTACTTACTAATAAAGTTTACAAAAATTAAAACGCCTTATTACTAGACAAATCATATTGACAATATAACATGAGAATACTAATACCAACAAAACAAAACTACGATGTTTAACCTAATAAATTAACAGTATAATGGATAGGTACTAATTTCTTCCATAAAAAAAAAAACTAAACTTAATTTTTATCATATTAATCAGAACCACTACATTCTAGCGGTAGAACACAAACTTTCATTATAGCTCTTCTATGAGAATGACCATTTGCAGTTTTGACTTCAACAACTCTCACTTTACCATCTTTACCTGGGTAAGTATTTATGATTCTGGCTAGGGGCCAGTACAGTGGTGACAAATTGTCATCCCTTAGGATCACTAATGTTCCTACTTTTACATTAGGTTGAGTGTTTTGCCACTTAGGGCGACATTGTAACAAATTTAAATAATGCTTACTCCAAACCTTCCAGAATAACATTTTTATCTCATTACAAATTTTCCAAAATTGAGATTGTTTTACTATGTTTACATTAGGCTCAGGATAAGTATTTAAAGCAGTTCCTATTAAGAAATGACCTGGAGTAATACAAGAATAATCATTTGGATCATCAGATAATGGCATGAGAGGTCTGCTGTTTAAACAAGACTCAATTTGGCATAGAACGGTATACAGTTCTTCATATGTAAGAATAGACTTTAGTAACACTCTCTTTAAGTGGTACTTTACACTTTTAACGCCAGCTTCTGCCAATCCAGCGAAGACAGGTGAGTAACAAGGCAAAAAATGAAAATTAATCCTCTTTCGAGCTGAAAATTGACAAACCTGTCTTTGGTGAACTGGTGAGTTGTGCAAGTTATGCAATTCGTTTAATTGGTTCCTTGCGCACTTGAAAGTTGAAGCATTGTCGCTGTATATGTCTGTGGGCAATCCACGTCGCGAAATAAATCTATTTAAGCACGCTATAAAAGTATCTGTTTTTAAATCAGAGGCCAGCTCTAAGTGGATAGCTTTCGTTACAAAGCACACAAACAGGCAAACATAACCTTTTGAAATTATAGGTTTTCTGATCCTGGCTATTTTGAGTGGGATCGGACCAGCGTAATCTAACCCAACCTTTTGGAAGGGGCGGCAAACATTTACTCTATCTGGCGGCAAAGAACCCATTAACTGTTTTGCTGATTCAGCTTTTAATCTAAAACAAACAGTACACTTATGTAAAACTTTTTTAACCTGTCTGAGACCATTTACAATCCAGAACCGTTGGTTTATTGATGACAGAACAAGCCTTGGACCCGCATGGAGGTTTTTTAAATGTTCACTGGTAATAATTAAGTTAGTGATATGTGAATCCTTAGGTAAAACAATGGGATGTTTCTGTGTATAAGGAATGGAGGCATTTTGTAATCGACCACCCACGCGAACCAAACCCCCGTCATCAATAAATGGACATAATGGTTTTAAATTACCTTTAACAATTGTTTTATTACATTTTAGAACATGAATGTCTTCTGAAAAATACTTTTGTTGTTCATATTTTACAATCATTGACAATGACAGATCAAGTTCTTGAGCTGTAATATAATTAAGTTTATTTTTAGAGATTTTTGACTTTGCATTCTGACCGAAACGTAAGATGTAAGCTAAAACTCTTATCATTCTATTGATATCAGACAATTTTTCAAGAAAATCGAGACATAATGATTGCTCACCAGAAGTAGTACAAAGCATTGCACTTAAGCATGCAGAGTCGACGTTAACCTCTGGCAAATCCTGTGGTAAAATAATATTTAATTGTGGCTTGTACTCACGTGAATTTAGAAATGCTGGGCCTTTCCACCACAGTTTATGATCGGCTAGCTCGTTTGGCATGACTCCTCTGCTAAGACAATCGGCGGGGTTCTCATCCGAACTAACATATGACCATGTGTATTTTTGTGTAAGTTGTGAGATGACCTTGACACGATTTGCAATATAAGCCTTAAGTGTGTTAATGTTAGTTTTCAGCCAAGCTAATACTATTTGTGAGTCTGAATAAAGTATAACGTCCTGTATTTGCATTTTAACAGTCAATACGTTATGAACTCTGCTAACAAGCTTTGCAAGCAATAGAGCTGCATTAAGTTCGAGTCGAGGAACTGATAAGCTCTGATTTATAGGATTTATTCGTGATTTCGAACAAAGTAAAGAAATCTTGACATTGCCTACTGAATCCAAGGATCTTAGATAGACACAACAACCATAACCAGTATTGCTAGAAGCATCAGCAAACCCTATAATTTGTGCAGAGCTTGTGTCATGCACACCTATGTGTCGCGGTATAAGCATTGGTTTCATTGTAAGCAAGCTATTATAAAATTTGTGCCAAAGCTGTTGTAGTTCACCATTTGGCACCGAATCCCAGTCCAATTTTTCTTGCCATAAGCGTTGCATTATAGCCTTCGCGCTTACCACAATAGGTCCAGCAAGGCCTAGTGGGTCATAGAATCCACTTATGAAGCTAAGAATTTCACGCTTAGATTGAGGCATGCTATGAACGGTTTTTGTACTCGATATAATGAATGAATCTAACTTAATATTGTAATTCATACCAAGTGTTTTTAAAGAAAAGTTATTTTTCTCTAGATCAATCTCATCAAAATGTTGTTGATCTTTTTGTATTTCTTTTAATAATTCTGGTGAATTTGAAACCCATTTGTGTAAGTGAAAACTTCCTAAACTTAACAAACTGCATAGTTGTTCTTTTGCTTCTGATAGTTTAACTATAGATTGCTCAGAAAAAAGAATGTCATCGACATATGTACAGTTGTTTATAATGAAAGCAGCTACAGGGAATTCATCCTGGTATTGATCTGCCAACATTTTCAAACATCGAGTTGCCAAATAGGATGAACTCTTTAAGCCATAAGTAACTGTGTTTAGTTGAATACATTTAACACTTTCGTTTGGTGAGTCTCTCCATAGAATATTTTGTAATGACCTGTGTTTTGAATCTAAGCTTATATTTCTAAACATATTTTTGATGTCTGTTATAAAAAAATATTCATCAACTCTGAACAACATTAAGACATCTACTAATTCTTTTTGTACTACAGGACCATTAAGCAATAAATCATTTAAAGATGTTTTTGTATTGGTTTTCATGGAACCATCAAATACAACCCGACATTTTGTAGTCTTTTTATCTAACCTAAGCACAGGGTGATGTGGCAAAAAGTACACTGGATCAGTTGATAAGTTATATTTACTGATATCAATTAATGTACCATGACCTTGTTTTAAATATTCATGAATGAAGCTTTTGTATAACATATAAAGATTAGAATCTTTTTTAAATCTAAGTTCTAAGTTATGAAATCTTTTTAAAGCTAAATATAATGAATCTCCTAAAGCTTGGTTAATTGAATCTAATGGTAACTTCAGTGGCAAGACTACTTGAATTTTATTATTTTTTGTATCTTGCTCAACATTTTCACAAAATATTTTTTCACACATGTCATGTTCAGAATATGTCTCTGGAAAGGTCTCTGGGACACTTTCACACTTCCAAAACTCAACAATGGCTTTATTTAAATCAGAATCACATTTTTTGCAAACTAAAGTGACAACTGGTTGTGTGTGATGTGTAGGTGTGTTACCTGCGATTACATAACCAAGTCTAGTATTTAAAAATGGAGCTGTAGATGCGACATTGCCATCAGCTGACTCTGAGCTGGACGGAAGAAGTTGAGGCTCAGGCGGCAGCAGGATCTGGAAAAATATGTCGGCGCCTATTAGAATGTGTATGTTACTTGGCTCATTGAACTTCTTGTCGGCTAACATAATTTTGGGAGGTAAGACTAGATCACGCAAGTCAAACTTTCTTTGTGGTAACTTTGAAGTTATTTTGTCCAATAAGTAACATGTAACTGAAATTTTAAAATTCTGGGTGAGGGAGTGTACTTCCAAATTAACCTTCTCCTTTAATTTATTTAAAGTATTGCCTATACCGATAACTGGAGTGTTGGCTGTATCAATTTGCAATTTTAATAGATTTGCAAGTTCTCTAGTCACAAAAGATGCCTGCGAACCAGTATCTAGAAGAGCCTTGACATGCACCTCAGTACCGTTGCTCGCTAATAATTTTACCTGTGCTGTAGGCAACAGTACTTGCTCGGAGGCAGCCTCGGACATCAGTGTTACTGGAGACGCTGCTTTATCTTCGTGGAGCAACGTATTGTGCTCTTCTTTGCAGACATCACATTTAAAGTGATATCTACATTTTTTACTGTGATTGTTTAAACAAATCTCACATATTTTGTTAGATGCAGCAAACTTGATTCGATCACTCGCAGACATAAGTTTAAATTGAGGACAAATAAAAAGCTTGTGATTGGACTTACAGAGCAAGCAGCTTCTTGTTCCTACTGTCTCCGCAGCACCTGCTGACTTATCTTTCTTCACAGCAGCGACATGAGCTACCTTTGATGCTGGTTGGCATCTGTCCGGTGGCCGCTCTGCATTCTCCAGTGCAAGTGCACGCTTGTCTAGAAAATCGATTAAGTGTGCAACCGTGGGGTCTCGTACCCGAGCCAATTGGAATTCCCTACTGCATAATAAGTCTAACTTTCTGGTCAGAATGCAAAGTACTATTGGATCCCATTGATCAACTGAATTACCCAGATTTTTTAAGGCAGCTAATTGTTGTTTTACAACAGATACAAAGTTTCTTAAGTTGCTTGCTGTTGACTTACTTATAGGAACAATATCTAACAGAATGTGTATATGTTCATTTGTAATTTTATACTTGTTATCATATCTATCGAATAGAATTTTCCTGGCCTCATGGTAACTCTCAGCAGACAAGGTGAGATTTTTAACCAGATCGTGAGGTTCCTCTCGTAGAAAATTACGTAAATAGAAAAACTTTTGCACGTCATCTAAATTACGATTGTTATGTATGAGCGAATCGAAGAGCTGTATGAACGGCTTGAACTCGGAGTACTTACCAGAGTACGTTGGTACATCTATGGTAGGTAACTTAGTATTGAAATTTTTCACGCACCCGGTTTTACAACCGTTTTCACAATTAATTTCATCTAACAACTCCCTTATGACGGTGAGCGTTTTGATGTATTTTTCTTCAACATCATCGTCGGCATCGAGGTCGGGTTCTATGGCGCATATCTCCAACGAGTATTCTTCGTACTTCTGGAATGCATCTCGAAGGCGTTCTTCTTTGAGGATCAACGCCTGTTTTGATAACCTTTTGTTTTCCTCTTTTTCTTTGAATATGTTTTCAATTTTCGTTATCGAACCTTTGATTGACGCTCGTTTCCTGACGAGCGTTTTGACTTGGTCTTCCATTATGGGAAAGCTGAAGTTGTTTTCCACACTGTAAAATTGCCGCTACAACAATATGCTTCGGTTGTAACTTGTAACTGAAGTTTTCTTGACCGCATAAGAACAAGACAACACGTTTTTTTTTTTACTTAAATCTGAAAATGGCATCTGCCTGCACGCACTAGTGAAAAAGTATGTCGGTTCGGTTGCGATTCGAACTACTTCCGGCGGCGTCGGCGTGGCGGCGCGTGCTCCTAGAGCACAATGGACTCACCCGTCGCTGATTGGCTCGTCGAGATGGCGTGATTTCACGTGAGCCAATCAGATGCGTGCTGCTTGGCGCGGCGACGAATCTCGATGGCCACGGAAGTCGTTCCTTGCTGTACTCAAACCAAGAACGGATTTCTTCTCAGAATACTCGAACGCGGCGACGAACTTTCTGGAGCGTTTTGGACTTGCCCATATATGAAGGAGTAATGGACTTGCCCGCTTCTTTGTTCGTGACGGTCGGCGTGGGTCTTTTCTGGAAACTTGATCCAATTTCTACACAAATTCACTTTCTTTCGCTGGATTGTCTATATAATTGCTCGATGGACCATGTTGGGAAACTTGTGTGTTTATAATTAATAAAAAATGCAGATTTAAGGCAAAGACGTGTGGTCCATTTTAATGTTCCTTTGTACAGTACAGTGGCATGTGACATTGACAGTAACGTAATATGACAGTAATGACACTAAATGTTGTGTTGCCAACACAAACCCTTAGATGGGATTCCTGACACCTAATTTATATCTGCACGTAGTGCTAGCATAGCTAGTAACTAGCTCATTCGTAATTCTACTTATGAGCTAATCATAAGCTAAAATTAAATTAAATGTACCTATTATCTGTAAGTGCACAATCTAGGATTAAAATGCTATAATTGACTAATCATAATCACAAACGATCATCATCTGCATAGCATTTTTCTTGGGGTCGGCTTCCAGTCTAACCGGATGCATCTGAAAACCAGTATTTTACACGGAGTGACTGCTTATCTAACCTCCACAACCCAGTTACTGGGTAATATCAGACTTACTGGGTAATTCGTGCTTATGACTTCCCATACATAACAACTACGCTTGCCGCGGACAGTCTGTTCTATTTTTTTTAAAGAAAAATAGAATAGAATAGACTGTCAAAGATCCACGAATGACAGCTGAGACCAACAGCTCGACGTGCTTCCCGAGGCACGGAGGGGTCTCGTTATGAAAAGATGGTCACCCATCCACAGACCAATCCCGGCAAGCGTAGCTTAACCTGATCGATCTACCAGTGCGGCTGGAGCTTGTGGGTTATAAATTAGGATTTCTCGATAAACACACGGCGGCGCTAAAGTTAAATTCGGCTTATGAGTACACAACACAAATCATATCATCATAATATATATCATAATGTTGAGTCTAAAGTTCAAAAATTACAGCGCGGTACACTCGTCAAAGTATGTTACGACTTACGACACAACGCGTGCAGCATATTTGCCGTAACAACACGTTTATCTGATAAATATCTATTTGTATAGTGCAGTTCAAGCATTTCAACAACCGTGTTTATAAATTATTTACAACAATATTTTTCTTTAAATGTGCTATTACGCGATTCGAACTCCGTTATACGTTTCGCATCTTAACTCTGGTGGTTAAAGAATAGATATTCTATTCTTGTGGTAATCACCACCACCACTGTACCATAAAAAGTCTGAAATATAAAATAGTTCCACATATTTTGCTTACTTTTTTCAGCATGCAATGAATTGAATGAATGATGGCAATATGTACCTACACTATTTAAAATAGTAATTTTATTGTTCGTTGCCGATGTTGTACGGGTTTCATTCTCCATACGATGACATTTGTTATATGTTTTATCTGGGTACTTTATCTTTGAATATATATTTTTATCAATCAATTAAATATATTATCAATTGCTCAATTTGCCACCCGCTAGACGTGCACCCGCGTGCGATGCTCGCCGCGTGATTACAAAAGCCTGTTGATTTCGGCCCAACCGCTCGGGCTTTTAAAGTAGACATCCTCACTTTAATCCCCTGAGTGTTTCGGCCAGTCAAGGGGCGGAAATCAACAGGCTATTAGAGTAGATCAATCAGTTTACTCCAACTACAAAAGCCCAAAGCCCGAGTGAGTCACTCGGGCTTTGGGCTTTTGTAGTTAATTAATATTATTACATAGATTCTGAACTGATTCATTTATTGTTTGGTTTTCCAATCATGTAAATTGTTTGTTATTAGGTAGGTACCTACGGTTATTGGCAATTATGCACTGTAGGGAAAATAATAAACAATTTAGTAGGTAAATTACTGAATGTGTAGATTTATAAATCTACTACACTCAGTAATTTATTACACTTGAGCTATAAACACCTCTAGTCAGCTAGTAATGTCTATAATAATGTTACATTATGAATGATTATAGGTAAAACCAAGAGATCCGCAAAACTTAAGCCCGGTTTCTGGAACGAAAATCAACACAATTAGGGGTGTCAATGCTGTGATTGGTTAACTGAATTATCAACAGCCAATAAGATCATTTGAAATGTCTTTAATTTTGACACGTCATTGATTTTCTTTCCAGAAATCCGGTGAGTTTTTTACAATCTTCAGTCTTTTACTCTTGTCCCTGCGCCAATTTCCAGATTATAAGGAACAAGGGATAACTCAGTATAAATGGACACGTATTTCACTCGGCTCGTAGGGGCTCGTAGCTAAGTAATAACAGCCGCACGGGTCGATCGATCAGGTTAAAAAGCTTGGCGTGGTCGGTCCGTGGATGGGACACCACCTCTTTACATACCGAGACCCCTCCGTGCCTCGGCAAGCACGTTAAGCCGTTGGTCCCAGCTATCATTCTTGAACTTGTGACAGTCGTTACGGGTCGTCAGAAGCCCGAAAAACCAGTCTTACCAAAGGGGTAAAGTATAACCCAATAACTGGGTTGTGGAGGTCAGATAGGCAGTCGCTCCATGTAAAAGACTGGTATTCAGCTGCATCCGGTTAGACTGGAAGCCAACCCCAAAATAGTTGGGAAAAGGCTGAGCAGATTGATTTACCAAGAGTATCCTGTACCTATAGTTTTGAAGTTTTTTCTGGTATTCAATATCACTGTAGTATCTACACCTTGCACTCCGTCTTTCACGACAACTACAGGAAGATTTGGCAATGCTTATTTTTAGCAAAATAAGTAATCACTATTTAATAGGTCATCAGACTCATCAGACAATAAGTGACATACAGAATTTCAAAGAAACATTTAGTGAGTAAGAGATTTCTTTGTTACGCTTGGTATGAGAAAGTCTACTTGGCTTCCTGCCAGCATTCACGCAAAGAGACAGTATGTACAGAGTACATGCGGATTCATATTTATAGTCGGCGTATTTACGGAATGCTGGGGAAATTACAGAAAATCATAAAGATGTTTGGGACTTTAACACCAGAGAGCTAAAACTATATCTAACTAGCTTCTGCCCGCGGCTTCACCCGCGTGGATGTCCCACGGGAATTTATAATATTAGTATTTTTCATATCCCTAACTTAAAAAATGCTCCCATACAAACTTTCGTCCCCTATCCCCCTGTAGGATTATTTTTGAGACAAAAAGTTGCCTATAGATGTCCTTCCCCAGGATGCCATGCCTTGCTAAAATTTATCAAAATCTGTTCAGTGGTTTAGGCGTGAAAAGGTAACACAGACCGACAGACAGAGTTACTTTCGAATTTATAATATTAGGTACTATGGATTTCATTAAATAGTGATTTTTACCGGCGTTGTTTTTAGCTATAGATTCACGCAATAGGCCGCTGAAATCGGCCATTGGTAGCAGCCGACTTCAGAAACTTATCCTAGGATTTCTTACCTAAAAAATCCTAGGATAAGTTTCTGCAGTCTGTCTAGCCAGACTGCAGAAACTTATCCTAGGATACATATTATTATGATTCCAGTAATAGGTAAGCTAACATTTTTTTTGGAACTGTACAAGACAAATGTGTACTGTAAGCCAGCAATAGTAAAAAAAATATCTTAAAAGTTATAGGATTCCGATAAAAGAAAATCCATAAGTACTAACAAGTACATATTACAAATGCGAAAGTAACTCAGACAGACTTACTTGACGGCTGAACGGATTTCGATGAAATTTGGCACGCAGGTCTACAGACCATAATCTGGGTAAGGACATAGGTTACTTGTAATCCCGGTAGTACCGTTCCCGTGGGATAATTTCCGAACTCCACACGGGTGAAGCCGCGGGCAATAGCTAGTGTTCTATTAAAAATATTGCTCACCCTTCTTCTTTATAAACTAGTTGTAGGGCCCCAGTGGTACTGCCATACTTGATGACGCCTTGCTGCGGCTGCGGACCCTGGATGCGACTCTTAGCCACGTCGAACGGGATGTTGATGCAAGAGCCAAGAACTCCTGATGTGAAGCCTATAGCTAGTTTTCGCATGAATTCCAAAACTGGATCCTGTAACGAGTTGAAAGCGGTATTTAATCATTTTCATTTTCTGCTGCAAAGCGCCAGGGTAGCCCAAGAAAATCAAATTTTCTTACGTTTTTTTTGTAATTTGCATGTCAGTATTAGGTTGTATCTTGTATCTTTACACAAAATACGCGTATTGACGTTGAGTTGCGGACACCAGCCCGTATTACCTATTACCTACGACCTAGGTTGTATCCACGGACTAGATTTTCTAGTCCGTGGTTGTATCTTGATAAAAATACTATATTCGCGAAAGTCATCAATACAACTCTTTCATGAAATCTTAACATTACTAACTTAAGGAGTTGTATTACTGATTCTAATGATTACAGATAATACGCGACAGTAAAACATATGTATTTACATAATTATAACCACACAAATCATCAATAGGTACACTCTAAGTTACATTTCGGCCAGATTCGTTAGATTTTGTTCGTTCGACGAATCTGCACGAAATCTAACTTAGAATACATTATGTTTTATTGTCGCGTATCATATTTTGACCAAGATACAACCTGACACGGACCTGCAAATAGCAAAAAACCCAAAAAAAAATTGAATTTCGCGGGCTACCACAGCGCATCCCCCCTTAAATTTGTTTTTAGTACACTTCCCCGAAAACTGGTGCATATCGCACTACGATTAGGTTCACAATGCAATATATTTCACACGCGTGCGATTTTTCATTTTCCAACACGTGTGCGGGAATAAAATTTGCCACAGATAACTTATACCTATACTTAGTCCAAATTGGTTCAATGCCTCTATTCACACCGTCTCCATTCGGAGGTGAATGTTTTTTTTTAATCTCGGCAAAGAGTTAAGCGTCTTTAGGGCGTTAATATTTAAATAATGTTTATAAATAGAATATCATCAAAACCATGATTATTACAATAAAACATGAACAAATTAACATTTATTTGTGTTCTAAACTCAAAAATATTTGAATTTTCTATTTCTCATATTAGGCTGTTTATCGGTTTTATACCTTTGCTTCTCCTTCAACCTGGCTAAAGCAAAACGCGTCAAAAAAAAGAAAATTTAAATCATAGTTTCCTAATAATTAATTATTTTATTTCTTCAAAAGTGTATTGAAAAACGTCGTTTGATACACGTGGAAATTTGTTATTGCGATTTTACGGCTCAAAAACAACCTCGCCTGCGGCTCGGGTGTTAATTCCGCCTCGAATGCAATAACAAAAATTCTCCACTTGTATCAAAATGTACTATTTTTGTCAACCATTTTCTGGCAGATTCAAATAAATCATTTCACAAACCTGATATTCCGGTACAATGCCTTTCACGCTGTGATAGAATCCGAAATACACCATGTTGAACACGCCATTCCTGGCGATCGTCGCCGTAAGACCCTTGTTGAGGCCTCTCTTCCCCAAACCATTAGTTCTGACAATTTCCCTGGTAACTGACCAAGTGCTGGGTACTTCTTTTGTCTTAGCCTTGTTCGACATTAAGGTCACTTTGACGACTTCGAAGGGATTGACAAGGATAGCTTCAGTTACACCTGCTCCTAAACCCGCTAAGGCGAATGTCTGCACAAAGATGTTTTAAAATTAATAAAATGTTAGGAAGTATTATAATTTAAGCGTCTTTAGGGAGCACTGGTTTTAATAAGACAATGTTAAAAATCAGCTGTAGTTAAAAGCTCAATAAATAGTCCAATTTTGTTTTGGACTCCCTGTATACAAGATCAAATTAAATATAACTAAATACGACAAAATAAAAATAAAAAAGATTTGATTATTTTGTTTGAGGTCAATGACCGTAGGTAGTGTTGTGTTGTAGTACTTGAAGTGCGAGTCTGTTGATAAAATATGTTTTATCGTATTGAGATATCGATACGGTATCGACGATACCCATCACGTTTGTGACGTTTACACAAAAAAACTGATTTTTAAACTAATATTTTAAGTGACGACTACATTGTAGATGACCCCAAAAAAACATCATCAAATTAATTTGTTTTTAGTTGTATCATGTTTAGATATCACGTCTGCGGAGTTTAGCTAGCTAATTTAGTTTGACCCTATAGGTTACTTTCAATCATTTTAAGTATGTTATTAAACCACCTGACCGTTATTCGAAGCATAATGAAACTATTGAGATAGGCTGAACCTTGTTTCCTGTGCCTTTTTTCCTTACGTTTCTAGCGATATAGCTCTGTCTCGCTCTCATGACGTCACCAGGTCAGAGAGGGGAGCGCATTTTAGAGCGCGCGCGCTCGGTCTTGTTCATTGGCGTTCTTTTCCTTGCCGGAGACGGTTGCTGCTTAGCAGGTGAGTTATCTATATTTCTCTTCCACAACCATCTATATTTTTCCTTTCGACGAAAGTTGGCATACTTTCCAATTTACAATTTTTATTAAAACTGTTTCTAGTGAATGATAATTATTGATAGATAATACAGTGAATCAACGTTGATATTTTCAGAATTTAAAGGTTTACCGTTCGTGTTGTTTATTCTTTTTCTTTTCCAGTGTGTGTAATTCAATTGTTTTCAGTATAATACCGAATACGTAATGGATAAAGAAATAACGTTGATTTCGCAAGATGAACCGGTCGCAGGTCCTTCGAATACCGCTAATAATAGAGAATCTAGTGCCAAACGGAAGCGTTCACATCCGAGCAGCAGCAGTAGTAGTAGCTCTGATAGTAGCGATTCTAGTTCCAGTTCATCTAGTTCTTCTAACTTGAACATTTTTAAGAGAAATTCAGTTTTTTAATAAACCGGATTGGAGTGAAGTCCATTACGCGGAAACTCAAAAATCGTATAACCATAGCCCGGGTTTCGTCGAACTCGAGGCAAACGAGGAGATCAGACCTTATGACACACTAAACACTTAAGTTACTCGGAGAGGGCCTATGCTTCGTTAACTTACGGTATTTTAAAACAAAAGGAGAAGGAACTTTGTGCATTTTTGACACAGGTCCGAGACCAGAGAGAATTAACTTCGAGGCTATAAACCAAAAGCTGAATGACATCTTCACTTCTGGTGAGTTCAGCAAGGTTTCGGCAGACCTATTGCAAATGATTTGCGACCATAGGGCTGAAACTATACAGATGCGCAGAGACTGCATAACTAATGCAGTTCGCGAACCCTTAATAAAAGCGGCAACAAAGAAAATACCTCCATCTGAGGTAAGCTTATTCTATTTTGAGCAGTTAGTTATTGCATTAAAAAAAGCTGGCGGTATCAAAAAAGCCTTCTGGCCTGCTTCTAGATCGGCTGGTACATCTACAAAATCGGCTTATGGTAATACCTCAACTTCGCAAGTTGGAAAATGGCTCATACGTCCCTCGCAGGGGCAATATTCAGTTCCACCCTCGCAGGGTAAGAACTATAACTCAAGCATGCCTTCACAAGGCTGTCAGAACTGTAACGTCCCCTCGCAGGGTGGCTTTTTGCAGCATAATATACAGTGTCCTTCGCAAGGACCAGCACATGCGTATTGCAACTATTCTCAACAGGGTAGTGGCGTAGTGGATAGAGGTTCCTTTCGCTCTCGCGGGGCAAAACAAACCCAAAGATACCACGCTCATAAACGTGGCAGAAATAAGCGAAGGTCATCACCTTCAGGCTTAAATGCCAAGAGAAGTAAATATTGACATGAAAAATTTCAAGCCGGTCAGTTATCGAATTTCGACGATCATTGGAAGGAAATGCAAGCACCAGATTTTCAACAAAAACCTCCCTTACTCGTGCCCAGATTAGACAACAAGGCGTTTCAAACACCTGTGTCACCAGAAATTACTTAATTATTCAAAAAATGTTGAATCAAGGAATTCTGGAAAATGCAAGCCCAACACCAAGTTTCTTATCTACCTTCTTTCTAGTACCAAAGAGCGATGGGTCAGCCCGACCGATTTTCAATTTAAAGGCTTTAAACGAGTTGTTACTGACCACCCCTTTCAGTCTGATAAATGTGTTCAGAGTCCCAGATTCCATTCAGCCCCAAGATTGGATGTGCAAGCCGGACATCTCACAGGCTTACTTTCATCTAAACATAGCAAAGCCTCGCAGGCGCTTCTTACGTTTTATTTACAAAAAACGGCTTCTTCAAATGACCTGCCTACCTTTCGGTCTCAGCACGGCTCCAAAAACTTTTGCCAGTTTGACAAATTGGATTGCCCAAATTATGAGTAGCAAGGTGTGAGAATATTAGTATTTCTCGACGATTTTCTTCTGGCTCACCAAGACCCAGTAGTTCTCGCAGGCCATGTGAGTCTTCTCGTAAAAACATTCAAATATCTGGGTTGGCAAATAAATATCGAAAAATCTATCCTAACACCAAAGAAATCCCTGGTTTACCTAGGAGTACTGTGGGATCCCTGGCTAAACCTCAAACGTCTGCCAAGGGAAAAAGTACCCTCATTACTAGCGAAGATTCGCGAAATCGTAGATTTGCGGAAGACAAACATAAAGAAGTTGCAAAGCGTAATAGGAGCACTAATCTTTGCGAGTTTTGTTGTCCAAAGAGGGAGATTGCACTATCGAGCTCTATTGAAAAATTCTGTCAAGGTATACACTGTACCTGCAGATGCAATAGGCGACCTACAATGGTGGAGCCACAATTTGCAATATCCGTCAATTCTACACCACGCACCAGCGACTAAAACGGGCGCCTCCGACTTAGGCTGGGGGGCCCAGATGGACAACCAGTCTCTATGGGGAACGTGGTCCCAGAACGAGAAGAATTGTCACTGCAACGTAAAAGAAATGTTGGCAATATTGAAGGTTTTTCAAAGTCATCCCGTGTATCCGGGTCAATCTACGGTCACCATACAATGCGACAATCGCACGGTAGTAGCGTATCTCCGTCACGAAGGAGGAACCAAATCCTCGCGATTGATGGACATAACATACGACCTTGTTTTGTTTGACAGATCAGTACCAAATTCATATCAATGTGTACTACATTCCGGGGAGGTAAAACAACCATGCCGATCACCTATCGCGGTTTCGCCAGGTCCCCGAATGGCATCTGATACCCGAGATTACCAAGATAAAAGTGGACCTGTTTGCCTCCAGCAACGCTCACGTAGTCCCTCATTACGTGTCGAAAGATCAGAACGACAAACAAGCTGTAGCCCACGATGCATTCTCGATTGCTTGGAAATTTGATCTGGCATGGGTGTTCGCACCCCCGTTCCTGACTCCCAGGGTTTTGAGCTACCTCAATCGGGCATCGGGAATTTACTTGATAGTAGCACCGCGATGGAAGAAAGTCTTTTGGCGCGGAGGTCTCAAAGCCCGGGCTCTGGCCCCACCGTTCACAATACAGAACCTGAACAAAGTATTGATCGATGTGACAACGGGACTGCCACCGCATCGCGTCCAGGACCTAGTGTTGGAAGTTTGGAAATGTGGGGGTGGACACATCATTTAGGTAATTGGAATAATTCTCAAAAAGAACTTTTGAAAAGTTCTTGGCGCGATTCTACCTTAAGAACTTGCAAACCGGCATGGAACCGCTGGGTTTCGTGGTGTAGAACTAGTCATATTAGCCCTAAGAATCCCTCAGGATCTGACCTAGCTCGTTTTCTGGCTGATCTGCATATAAAACATAAACTGTCTTATAATACAATATTGTTACACAAGTCTGTGGTCTCCACCCTTTGTAATAATGTAAATGATTCAGGTGTTCTAAGTAATCATGTTTTGGTGAAACATATTTTGCAATCGATTTCAATCAAAAACCAATTGTTTCTAAGTTACCCGTGTGGAATATTGATGATTTTGTATGTTTTCTTGGCGTTAGAACAATAAATCATGACTACATTTTTGATGTTTCGAGTCAAGCCGCTGCCCTGTTAGTACTGTTCTGGTAGGCGTATTCATGACTTGACACACCTTATGACCGATAACGATAATTTGGACCCCGTATACTGGGTTGAACAAACTGTATCACTGCTTTCCACTAGACGTCAGGAAGCTAAATGTCCTAACTTGTTTATCACTACGAGAGGTACAGCTCGTGCGGCCACACGAACTGTTATTGCAGGCTGGATTAAAACTCTGATGCGTCAAGCAGGTATTGTTGCTACCCCTGAAAGTGTCCCTTCCGCTGTTGCTTCCAAGAATTGGTTGGACAACTTCCTCATGGAAGATATTATGGCTCGGGGAAATTGGAGGTCCGCAAACACTTTTAATCGATTTTATAAACGACAGGTTTTGGGCTCTTCTAGGAGTGACATCGTTACTGCTCTTTTTAAGCCTGTCTCATAGTGAATTATGTTGATTTATTGATAATTTGTTGAATATTTTCAAACACATCTTTTCTTTTTTCTTGATCTTTCCCTACACATTGGCGTTCGTCATGAGCGTCACCAGGAGATAACAGACAATATCTCAATAGTTTAATTATGCTTCGAATAACGGTCAGGTGGTTTAATATCGGCGTTTTACCTGAAATAAAACGCTTATTAAACTACTTGCCTTATTCGAAGCATAATATTAATTTCTGCCAGGTGACATAGTCAATCATTCAATGAACAAGACCGAGCGCGCGCGCTCTAAAATGCGCTCCCCTCTCTGACCTGGTGACGTCATGAGAGCGAGACAGAGATATATCGCTAGAAACGTAAGGAAAAAAGGCACAGGAATCTCAATAGTTTAATTATGCTTCGAATAAGGTAAGTAGTTTAATAAGCGTTTTATTTAAGTTAAAACGCCGATATTTAAAAGTGCCATGCTTTTATTTATTTCAGATACACTGGGCTGCATCAATTGGGTACCCCAGTTGTATTAAAATTTTAATACAACTGGGGTACCCAATTGATGCAGCCACTGTACATGCAAGATCTATAATTACAACGAAGATTGTGGGTTAACGCTGTGTATATTGTATTTAGCTGACAAGCTTTTAATAAATAAATTAAAAAACAAGCCATGAAATATCTAAAAATAGTAATTCATCATCATCATCATTTCAGCCAAAACATGTCCACTGTTGAATATAGGTCTCTTCCAAGCAACGCCACTGCAACCAGTTCTGTTTTTCCCGCATACAGCGGGTTCCTGCGGCTTTCACAAGGTCATTGGTCACACACAATTAATTTTGTAGCAGATCTACACAAGACACAATGACTTTTCAATTGTTTCCGTAATTAGAGCATTCAAGCATTTAAATAACATGATTTCATGTCTCTTTTATCTGTTAAAAGATATATTTTGTGTGATTTTACAATAACACATTAGATAATGTTTCAACACTGCGTCTTTTGACATCTTATCAGTCATTTGACTTGCGTTTGTTTTGGGTTCTTGATAAAGTGTAAGATATAGTTTGATACATTGGAAGATAATGGTTGATTATAATATTTATAATTTAAAAATCTCTTAGAAAAAAAATCGTAAATCAAGTACAGTTTAGTAGTTATGTATTTAATTTGAGTGAAATCATAAGGCAAGTCTTTTAATTACTATTGAGATAAGTATTATAAATTATTGTTAGTATGTTTTAGTATTAAATGGTCAAGAACATGAAATCTTGAAACAATAAAAATAAATTAATAGAATAAATATTATTTTTATGGACTTTTAAGGCAACATGTTGGCAACTAAATAAATAATAAAAATAAAATATTCTCACTAAAGGTGTTGGTGAACTGGCGCCAAACATAAAAAGCTTTTTGTACTGTTCAAAGGTAGCAAATTTCACAGCTCGTTTAGGAGTTTCAGCCAAAATAGGAGGTAATATACCCTTCCAAAATGAAGTAACTCCTTCGTACTTATACATTTTCTTCATACAATCTGCTACCCCCATGTAGTAGTGAGGATCAGAGCGTGGTAACGTGGAAGAAGTTGCTTGAAGCTGCAGCCTCGTCTTCACCAGGTCTAGAGGCTGCATGATTAGCACTTCCACAAATCCTGCACTACCACCAGCACCAATCTGCATAGCAGCTTGCTTCAGTACCCGCTCCATGTCACCCATTTTGACGAACACAATACAGATCGCTTTATCAGCTCACAAATATTATTATTTCATCAAGTTTAACAAAAAACAACAAATCGGCCTTTCGCCGGGACCGAACCACAAAAATAAATAATCAGGTGTGAGATGACAGTCGAATGAAACAACCAATGTTGCTAGCTTTTTTTTCCGGAGTCCACTAGCGGCGGTTCTTCAAACCATCAGAAAAATAAACTAGATTAGTCACAATTTTTGGAACGAAGTTCTTTAACGCGGCTAGCGGCTTGTGGTAGGAGTAACCTGGCTGAAATTGTGACGTAACGAAAATGCCGTCAGCTAAAAATATTATAATTTTAAATATCAAGTTATAAACTACTCTGTATAGGGTATTCCGTATAATACTGCAGAGCGGCACATCCCACAGTTTCTAGGAGGACGGGTTGACGGGCAAATCCGTATTGGGACAATGTGGGACGTGCCGCTCTGCAGTATTATACGGAATACCCTATTAAACACGTCATTTAATACTGTTGAGCGTGCCCGTCTGCTGGCTGTGGGAGAATGGGAGTCAGGCTTGTGGCTTCAGGCGCTCCCGTCATCCACCATAGGTACTATGATGGATGACTCATCGTTTCGGCTCGCTACGTGTCTCCGCTTGGGCGCACCTTGTGTTGCTCCGCATCGGTGTCACTAATAATAAAAAAAAAAAAAAAAAAAAAAAAGTTTATTGCATATTAAAAAACGTACACGGAAATGAGCTCTTGACTTCCAAACTAAGTAGGACTTGTATTATGGAAGTCAAGGCACTCTCTCATTATATATGCTTAATGAATACAATAAAAGTAAGGGATGCATGCAGCAAACAAAAAAATATTAAAATACCAAAAGAAAAATAACCAAAAAATAAAAAAGTAGGTGGGTATAACAAAAATTAAGTTCTACAACTACCTGTGGAGTGTAGTATTGTCAAAATGTGAGTCAGTGTGATGAATGATAAGTGAGATAAGTATTATGTGGTGTTACGAGTGGTGTGTTCGTGTGCTGTGTGATATGTAGTTAATAAGTGTTAAGTATGTTCTGTACGCGGCGAGTTTCGTGACTTCACTGCGGTGAAGCTGTCGACAGTCTCGGGCACCATGTCCTGTCCTGCTACAGGAGCGCAGGTCGCATAGCACGGCACGCCAGCATCAACGACATTATTCGTCGAGCTCTTGTTACCACCGGCGTACCAGCGGTATTAGAACCAAACGGCTTGGTACGTGACGATGGGAAGAGACCAGATGGCATGACGTTGTTGCCTTGGAAGATGGGTAGGCCTCTGGTGTGGGACGCAACCTGTGTCGACACCCTTGCGCCATCTCATGTTCCAAGCACGACGTGCTGTGCTGGCGCCGCTGCTGCGGCTGCTGAGACCCTCAAGTGGCGCAAATACTGTAACCTTATAGGTAACTACAGTTTTGAGCCGTTTGGGGTCGAAACGCTCGGGTCTTGCGGCCCGAGTGCGCGTCTACTTTTTAAGGAAATTTCTCGCCGACTGGTCGAGTCTTCACGTGACCAGAGGGCTGGCTCGTTCTTTGGCCAAAGAATTAGCATTGCCATTCAACGTGGCAATGCTGCCAGTCTTCTGGGCACGTTTCCGGATGACATCGATGCGGACGAGTACTTCGACGCCTAAGTGTCCTTTTGTTTTGTATTTATTTGTATAGTTAGTTAGTTAGTCTTTTACAATAATAATTGAATTAAATTAAAATTTCTCTGTATTAAAAAAACAAAAACCAATTCCGCCTGTATTAATACATAATATACAGCGACTTTGTTCCAACCGGGTGTCCCAAGAGCCAAGACACCTTTTTAAGCTTTGTACAGAAGTAGTTGGTACAGAAATAAACATTTTGTATTTGTATTTTTATTCTTATTACCGACGTTTGGTCGATATTTTGGAGGTCCATTTGAAGATTTGAGAATTAAATTAAAACATAATA
The DNA here is from genome assembly GCA_946251885.1 of Cosmia pyralina. Lineage (NCBI taxonomy): Eukaryota > Metazoa > Arthropoda > Insecta > Lepidoptera > Noctuidae > Cosmia > Cosmia pyralina. The sequence continues at coordinate 4,047,769 of OX276355.1, read as the reverse complement.
TTTGATCATAGTATTTTTTTAACAATATATCACAATAATGGCTTAACGGCTAAATTTTTTATCCGGGATTTATGTTCCTGTGGGATATTATTTTCGAAATGACGTTGTTTATATGAAATGAATCATAAAATTACGGACAAAGGTTTTAGACAAACAATGAAACATTCCATTATCGTGTTATTATAATATTTTCCGAGTCAAAGTTTTAGTGATTGATTGTATTGTTTTCTACAAATTGAGTTAAACTAATCACTAGACAAAACCACCTGCCACTAGAAGCAAAATTTCTCCGCCAGTAGGGATGTCCAAACCCCCAGATTTAGTGGAAAACCCACTAAGCTTACAACACTGAAAACAACTGAATTCAGTCTCAGTGATGCTATTAAAAAAAATCGGGTGACATTAGACGGTTTTAGAACACATGGAAAGTGCCGCACTCAGAGTGAATATGGCAATTGGCAAGTTTGGCAACCCAGTCGTTAGCTGTCAATGAGTATCCGATGGAAAGTGTTGTTTCGCTGATTTCATCCATGTATCTTAGCTCAAATTTATTAATTTGTTTGTCCATATTTTAATTAGGCTACCGTTATTGTTATTTACAAATGTTTATTAAGATAAGGACTCGCTACTAACGTAGGAAGAGGCGTGTATTTAACAAACAATCGATGTCTATAAAGTCCATTTTCGCGTGGAATCTATCATTCAAAATGGCAGTGGTATTAACAATTTGCAGATGTGAAAAATGATTTCGTGAGTTAAAAACAGTGTCGGTGTGGGTGGATAGTGAATTAAACGCGGAAATGTGGACATAAAGTGTAAGATGGGTTCCCAGACACTAGAGATATTGCGCCAAGGTGTTTGGGCATCGTTAACTGGGGGATGGTTTTATGATCCTCATCAGAATTTGTTTTGCAACACTGTGCACTTGTATGTGTGGTTGTTCCTGCTATGTTTGCCGTTTTCTATATATCTGGTGAGTTATATTATGATTCTACATTCATAGTTTTTTATTTATGTCGTTTTTATTGGTTGTAATCAAAAGCAGGTCAGTGGACAGTTTGGTTAAGATCATTGTTATTCAGCATTGTGTCTTGTCTTAGTCATTATGGTCATTGCCCTCACGAAGCCTTAGCAATTGTTAACACTAATCTGGTGAACACTGCACTTCAAGGTGATTTCTTTTCTTGAAATAAGTAAGTGGGACAGTGTTACTTGGACTAGTTTTTATTGTTTATTATCTGTCATTGATATTGCGCCTTAATTGGCGTAATTAATTATAGTTATAATTGGTTTTTAGGTTATGGTTTCTTATGTAAACAGTTATCATAACAAATTGTCATGATAAGTTTTATTTAAAAAAAAAGTGCATTATAATGGTGATTACGGATTAAATAGGTTCTATCTTTGCTTATCTTCAGAATCATTTGCTAATCTACTTGTGTGCTCATTAGCTAAATACTTCACAAATTCCCATAACACTGATAACAACTTTTACCTGGCACAACTACTTACTATCTGCCCCTTGTAGTTTGTAAAGAAATAATGCTATTTTCAAATATACTAAAAATACTACTTAACACTTTGCGGGACAGTAAATGAAACACAATATAAGTTTTATTGTTATTACTGCTATAGTTGTAGCATCCCTCAAAGTCTGAAACTCTTTGTAGTATACAACTAAGATTCCTCATACACCAATCCAGTGTTATAAAAAAAACTTATTTATAGCCAGAGATGAGGATTACTCGGCACTATTAATGCCTACTAATAAAAGAAGAAAGCAGAACTATAAAATACTATTTAAGGTGATTGCGCAGTGGTAGCCCCCAAAATTCAATCTTTTTTTTCGTTTTGTGCAATTTGCAGGTCAGTGTCATGTTGTATCTTGATCAAAATATGATTTGCGATTATAACAAATATGTATCATATTTAATTATTACCATAAGAATCATCAATCCATCTTTCAAGATTGGTTTCGGAAATCGTGACACTTTGGAACAAATAGATGTATTGATGATTCTTATGGTTATAATTATGTAAATATACATAGTGTTACTGTCGCTAATCATATTTTGATCAATATACAACCTGACACTGACCTGCAAATTGCAAAAAAAAAAAAAAAAAATTTGCTGGCAACCACTTGTTGATAAGTTACAAGTAATTATATAATTAGAAAAATTAGTAGTTACTTATTAGTTATTATAGATACATAATTGTACCAGTTATTACTTAAAAAAACTAGTTATTTATTTTAGGTATTGTAAACCAGACTGATAAAAAGTAATGTGTTCTTGCAAAGTTGTTTAAAAAAAGTACATACTTTTATCTTTTTCCGATATAGTAAACAAGAGATCTTAAAGTACAGTTCTGTAATAAAATTGTCCTTCTCAAGATATTTTAATAAAGTTATGTTCATTCAAGTTAACCCAGATAAGCCTAAAACTATTTTCCAAAAACTTTGAAAAAATTAATATTATTTGGATTTAAATATTAAAAAAAAATATTTCTACTGTTTTCATACTGTATAGGACGGTATGCATATATCTAGGTATAAAAAAGTTTATAATAGGCATGTAGATATACAAACAAACAAATACAGTAAACAGTAAACAAATACAGTTAATTGTAATGTAATGAAATACAATTTATTGGAATATATAAAAAAACTTTTTTACAAAAAAGTACAACCAACTTCCAAAATCAACACTACAAAGTGAAAAATAACTTTAATTTCGGAAGTCGGTGTCTGATTAAATGTATTTTCGTTTTTGCCACCGACTTCCGAAATTAAAGTTATTTTTCACTTTGTGGTGTTGTTTTTGGAAGTCGGTTGTATTTTTTTGTAAAAAAGTTTTTATTTTTCACTTTTTAGTAGTTCACATGTGCTTACCCCTTCACAGCGTACTGGCGTGCTGTTATGTTATGAACTGGTGTGAACAACAAACAGACATGAGATTTCAGCAATCCCAGTCCATTTGCTATCATTTATTGAGGAGTTCCGTTGCCTATCTCAGAAGTTCTTCATCAGATCTTCACCAAATTGAAATGGGACCACTCCAAAAAAGTACTCTTCCAAAGACTATCCAAATCGCTTCAAGTGTGCCTATAAAATTGGAAGAGTTATATTTCTCCAGAATCCCATCATCAGATCCTGACTTGATGATCATGGGACCACCTGGGAAGTATACCCTTTCAAACAAAAAAAAAATAATCCAAATCGGTCCAGCCATCTTCGAGTAATCGGGGAACATACATAAAAAAAAAATAAGAAAAAAAAAAAAAAAAAAAAAGGTTCCGACGAATTGATAACCTCCTCCTTTTTGAAGTCGGTTAAAAAGCTATACAAGTTAGAGTATCTAATAAAACATTTGCTTACAGTATTGGGATTATTGGGAACACATTAATTTTAAGATCTTTTATGTTTAACATTTTATACCATAATAAAAAGTAAGTAGAATTTTAATTAACATTTACAGGTTAAGCTATGCTTGCCGGGGTTGGTCAGTGGATGGGTGACCATCTTTACATACCAAGGCTCCTCCGTGTCTCAGAAAGCATGTTAAGCCGTTGGTCCCGACTGTCATTTGTGGACCTTTGACAGTTGTTACGGGTCGTCCGAAGGCCGAAAGTCTTGACAACCAGTCTTACCAAGGGGTATCGTATTACCCAGTTACTGGGTTGTGAAGGTCACATAGGCAGTCGCTTCATACTAATATTCAGCTGCATCCGGTTAGACTGGAAGCCGACCTCAACGTAGTTGGGAAAAGGCTAGGCAGATTGATTTAAAATCAAAAGTATAGCAGCAGACACTAACACATCATTCAGAATCATTCAATTAGTTTCATCTTTCATCTGCAAACATATTTGCAACAATATAGAATGACTCACAATTTAATAATTTAATAAGTTTAGGTATTTCTATTGTTAAACACATTATTTTGTAGAACTTAAAGTCCATCAGGTTTGGTAATTAACTGAAGGTAAACAAAAGAACCCAAATTATACTTAATGTTACTAAATTGAAGAGTACAACTGAAGTGACAGGTATTACATTTAGTTGGTTAACCACGTCACATGGTTTTATTATTTAACTTAGTCAATTACCTAACCCCATGGAGTACAGCTGATTCATCTTACACTTTAGTTATTTAAAATATGTATAATATTAAAAAATACCTTATTGAAAATAGCATGCTAGTCACATAAATTTGTAGGCATCAACTGTAATCTTTGTTTTTCCTTCTGTATGATGAGAGGCTTAAATTATTATAATATTGTAAACATTACCTACCACACCACCACATCATATCATACCAATTACGTTCGGCTGCAATCGGGGATGCAAAGGAAACCGAGATATAATTTACTTAAACAATTTAATCAAGAAAAAATTACAATTAAATCGGTAAAACTAAGGTGCGCGACAATTGTCCGATGTCAGAAACAAGTGATTCACCAATACACAAAATCAATATTCTCTGCTATAGCACTAGCTTCGATCCCACGCCTTCGGATTGCTGAGAAGGCGATTCTTACGGTACGAGAGCAGGGCGGTCTTAGTCATTGTCTTAGGAATTTAGGGTTCCACAACTAGCGACATAACATACCTAGTACCTGTGAGTAGTTTCTATAAAGAATTATTTATGATCAGCTTTGAGGCAATATACACCTACCTACTTGTCTGTATTTTAAAAGTCATAAATTATCCTATTGGAGGATATCAGATTCAATAGGAAATAATCATTTTGTTGTGAACTAACTGGCACAAGTTTATTTTGAAGCTAATCAACTGTTTTGGAGCCTTCTATTTTTATTTAAATCCTGACAAAATTGTTGTATCTCGTCCGCAAAAGTCACAAAAGAGAAGTTGGAGTTGCGTCCATTAACAAACATTTTATCTATTAGAATCAAAAGTTTTGCCACTAAACATGCATATAATTTTGCTGTTTATGGTACCTACCTGTACTAGGAGCTTGTGGCTAAGTAATAACAGTCGCACGGGTCGATCCATCAGTTAAGCTACGCTTGCCTGGGTTGTCCGTGGATGGGTGACCATCTTACATATCGAGATTCCTCCGTGCCTCGGAAAGCATGTTAAGCCGTTGGTCCCGGTTGTCATTCGTGGATCTTTGACAGTTCGTTACGGGTCGTCAGCAGCCCGAAAGTCTGACAACCAGTCTTACCAAGAGGTATCGTATTACCGAGTTAATGGGTTGTGGAGGTTAGATAGGCAGTCGCTCCATGTAAAATACTGGTATTCAGCTGCATCCGGTTAGACTGGAAGCCGACCCCAACATAGTTGGGAAAAGGCTAGGCAGATTGATTGGTACCTACCTATACTAGGGCTTGTGGCTAAGTAATAACAGCGGCACGGGTCGATCGATCAGGTTAAGCTACGTCTCGGAAAGCACGTTAAGCCGTTGGTCCCGGCTGTCATTCGTGGATCTTTGACAGTCGTTACGGGTCGTCAGAAGCCCGAAGGTTTGACAACCAGTCTTACCTAGGGTATCGTATTACCCAGTTAATGGGTTGTGGTGGTCTGATAATCAGTTGCTCCATGTAAAATACTGGTATTCAACTGCATCCCGTTAGACTGGAAGCCGGCTCCAACAAATTTGGGAAAAGGCTAGGCAGATTGATTGGTACCTACCTATACAGATTGTAGAACAACCACCTCTTTCCAAAATCATGCATTTTATTGGGAAATCACAAAGCAGAAGCAAAATTATTTGATTCACCATTGTTATTCAGTCAACCAATCGCAACAGCTAACATTAGATTAATAAATCAGTGTATCATCAGGCTTCCACAAACCAGGGCTAAAACTATATCCATACTATACCATCCGTACTATCTCAGACTAAATAAAAATCCCAGACATAGCGCTGCAAACAATACAGTGAAGCATGCTCAGAACTACACCTCGCTCTGTGCATATACGCTCACACACACACATTTACACCAAACTACAATTAAACTACACCTCATTACGTGCACACAAGTTTACGAAACCCGAGACGTGAGGCTTAGAATATGGCGCTATGTCTTGGTTTTTTATTTAGTCTGAGGGTACTATAAATAAATCACTGCCTACAGATGTGTTTGATGTTAAACATACTAATAACATTTTAGCCTACATTAAATCCATTGCTTTCACCTCCAGAAGTCCAGACATACAAAGGCAAGCCTTCGTAGATAATGTTACCTTAGACTAATGACATTGAAATAGTCTTTATACATATTTACGTAAGTTTATGTTCACCATTAACTTAATGAATATGAGAATTATTTAACTTAACGGCTCTTGTTGTTATTAAGTATATAATTTTAAATTGTTGTTTTTTATTTGAAGTAAAGTTAAAGGAGAATGGGCATTTTGGTACTCGCTCCAATAGCAATCATTGTGGTGTCATTGGATAGGTCTTTTAATCAGGAAAAATATTTACTATGGCGACATGTCCCAAATCCTTGTCTGAAAACCACGGCAAGCCCCCAAAGTTCCAGTTTTAGTTAATATCATAATTGCAAGTACGATAATATTACATACCTATCATGGTTGAAATACGAAAAAAACAATGTAAAACAACATTATTTAAAACGAGAAATGTATTGTTACTCATAGACTCATAAAAAAAAGAAGGATTCCGCGCCACGCATATCGAAAGTGAAGCACAGTAAGTATGCCAGGACCGTTTGTACAAACACGCCTCACGCACACATTTACATCATAGTATGCCAACCGGACGCCATTACGTGACACAAGCGACGGCGTCTTTGCAGGTACTCATATCACGCACACATAGATCGGTACGGTGCTTCACTTTCGATATGCGTGGCGCGGAGTCCTTCTTTTTTTTATACGTCTATTGTGTTACTATTCATGCATTATATCGTGATATGATACGATAATGGTGAAGACTTTTGAAAATATGTTTTTTTACATAAAAAAGTAGTATTATCTTTAACATTTCTGTTTTTTGTTACAACGGTGACTATAGACCTCGGGGATAGGGAACCAGACGCGGGGTGGGGTAGGTGGTGCGCTGTGCCAGTGGACAGCCTTTTGTGCCGCGACATTCACTAGTCGTTGTATCGTTCTGTGCGTGAAACGACGTTCCGCAGCTGTTTATTCTACCTAGTACTTTGTTATACCGTTTTCATCACTGACCCCGGCGCCCCTTTTGGACATTGTTACCCGCTACAAACGTTTATCTTGGCTAGTGTTGTGGACTATTGTAGTGCTTATCGATTTGGAACATCGTTATGGAAGAAAATCGCAACTGTGTGATGTGTCGGCGAGGCCTACATCATGCTAGATACCAACAGCATGTTTTAACTGATGATCTTCCAAGAATGCACCCCGAGTTTGTGGCTTACATACGAGAACATGCCGTTTTGGAGGTTAGTACATACTTCATTAAACTATTTCGAACTTCACCAGCTTCAGTTTCTCTTTTTAGAAGCGGTTTGTTTATATTATTATTGTCTGTTATATTTTTATACCTGAGCCATTACAAACGTGCGAATTGAGCCCTAAATCATTTTAATCGGACCTCTTGCTCGCACTTACAGGTCTTATTGAACTACTCTAGTGTTGTGTGTAAAAGTGCGTTTCCGAACCGAGCTGCAAACTACCAACTGCACGTGTTTATTTTCTATGTAGCGCGGCTGTATGGTCCGTAGCTAAGGGTGTTCGCTTCATAGAAAAAAAAAAACACGTGCAGTACTAGCTACCTGCTTCCGAGCGGCATCCCTTTATATCAGTAATGACTTGTGCAGCTTTCTCACAATCCTTTAATCCTTTTATGACTCAGTTCGCACGTTTATAGTTCTTCTTATTAAAACACTTCTCTGACCACCTATTGTGTGTTTGCTATTGTTATCTATTCACTAAGCCGTCACATCGGCTATACATAAGATATATTTTTACTTGCATTACTTAAAATATGAAAACAATACAAGTATGCCATGACTTTAGACCTGAACACCTACATACCACATTGTTTTAAATGTTTTCATAAAAATACAACATAACATCAGCAAGATTGTATTCTACCATTTTCAGGTAGAGTTCGACAACACACGACGTGTGTGTCACCGATGTTGGCAGAGAATTGACAACGTTGTAGGAAGACCACCTGTCATACCAGAAGTAGAACAGAATGTACGAGAGCTTCAGGTTCCAGACTACACTCGAGCTCCAAACACTCCAGGGCATTGTATCTTTAACACTTGCCAAAACGCAACCCGCCATCGAATACCAGAGACGATCAAGATTCACATTTTCTGTGAATATAAGTTATATATTCCTGACGGTGCTAGAGTATGTGGACAACACCTTGAGAGCAATGCTTGGGAAGAGCTGCCTCAATTCTGCAATGTCACACATAACTTCAATGCGCAACAGTTTAGGGACGTTTGTGACATGTTGAAAATGGCTTTAAATCGTGGACCTAGGCTAGATTTCAACACAAGAGGTGCTTTAAGCAACGAGGATATGTACTTTTGGACAGGACGCAAATGCGAACAGTTTGATTCCATATTAGAACAAACACCCTCACTAAGTGGGAGGTGCAAGGAGCCTCGAACTGCGTTAGGCATATATCTGACGAAACTACGTACCGGAGACTCAGATGAAAGACTAGCGACGTTATTTAATATGTCACGAAGAAAGCTGGAACGTTTACTAACTATTGTGCGTGAATGCCTCACGATTGAATATGTAATATTACACTTGGGAGTGGACCATATGAATAGAAACGACGTTTTAGAAAAAAACCTCACTATACCAAGAGGGTTATTTGGCAATGAAGAAAACAATAAAGCTATCGTTATATGCGATGGGACTTATATATATATCAATAAAAGCTCGAACTTTTTGTTCCAGCGTCTATCTTATAGCCTGCATAAGTTCCAGAACTTGCTGAAGCCGTTTTTAATTGTGTGTTCCAATGGCTATTATAATCGATGTTTTGGGACCATACGCTGCCACTAAGACTGATGCGAACATCATGAGCGATATAATGAATGATGGAAAAAACCCATTGCATTGCTTTCTTCAACCGAACGATGTCTTCATATTAGATCGCGGCTTCCGGGACAGCTTAGATGCTATCGAAGCATGGGGATATGAATCCTACGTTCCACCATCTAAAGACAGATGGGAGACACAGCTAACTACTGAGCAAGGTAATGAAGCTCGATCAGTTACACTATGCCGGTGGGTAGTGGAAGTGGTGCACGGGAGGTTCAAACGAGATTTCAAGCTTTTGCGGCAAAAATATTTTAATAAAAAACTACCAAAAATGTTCTTTGATTTTAAAATCGCCGCAGCTATGTTTAATAACTTCCACATACCCATCGATGACAACATTCACGCAGAGGCCTTCCTAAACATAATCAGGGAGAAAATAGATTCCCCGAATCTACTTTATGATTATGTTGAAAGAAAACATTTGAATAACCGAAGAGCGGATTTTCAAAGAATAGAAAGTCACGAAATACAGAACTTCCCACTACTGACGGAAGAACAGATTATTTTACTTTCATTGGGCACCTATCAACTGAAGCTAGCCCGATCCTACTGCAGCGAGCATTTATCAAATGGACTATACATTCTACAAATATATAGAGAAAGCGCACTCCAAGATTTAAATGAATATGGTATAAACGAAGATGCCTGGCTTTTACGCGGACGCATACAGTCGCGTCACGTACGGTCAAGAACTTATTATTGTTATGTATTAGTAAAAAACAATGTTAATGAAAACGAAACCAATATCCATAACATTTTACGCAATTATTACTGCACGTGTTTGACCGGACGACGAACAATCGGCACTTGTGCTCATATAGTTTCAATCGTTTGGTATTTAGGATATGCCAGACATGTAGGCTTCACTGCTCCTGCAGCGTTCCTCAACGATGTCATTATTGTTGATAATAATGTTTAAAAAAATAAATAACGTTTCTTACTTTTTCTATTTTTTTTTTATTCCTGAGTGTTTATTCATTTAAGTACTTATCTATTAATCAACAAACACAGGATTCAATAGAAGAAAATTATATAATATCACCATTATCTTAACAAAATGAAACAAAAACAAAAAAAAAAATACTTAACACAAAATAACTCCGTTCCGACAGCAAATGGAGACAAGCGACTCAGTTATCATTAATCCTTGTAAAAAGACCTTTCCAATGATATATATATTATGGCTATTGGACCGAGTACCAGGCTTCATATATTTTTGCCCATGATCCTTTCAATGCAGAATTTATCTTCTGTAAAAACAAGACAATTGAGTAATTAATTTATTCTGTTTTTACTGAGATAATATTTTTATAAGTAAATACACTTCTGGACACATCTTTTGGCCCACCTTGTATTTTCAGTTTCGTTTGGTCCTAGCTAAAATTTTATATTAGGTCGAGCAAAAAGTTTTTATGCAGTTTTGAACCTGGCACATTCACAATTTCATTCAATAGTCTTTTTTTGAATTTCGAACACAGAATTTAAAGAAACAAAACACAATTTGGAGCCTGTTTGTTGATATCAAACAATCGAATACTAAGAAAACTTGGTTTTATTGGTTTACTTGGATTTAATTCTTGAAAAAGTGATTGATATCTTTGGTTTTGCAACAAACATTACTTATTCTTAACATTAAGGTGAGGTTCTATCAATAATCTATGGATACTTCACCTGAAGTCGCCGCCCAAGCTGTGGCACTTATTCAGGCCGGACACAGCCAAAGAAACGTGAGTGCTCAACTTAATTTAAGTCGATCTGCGGTCCGCAATGTTTATCGGAGGTACCTAGAGACTGGCGGCTTTGTTCGTCGCCAAGGAAGGCCACGATCTCGGGTCACAACTGAAAGGCAGGATCGATTCATCGTGACGACCAGCTTGAGAAATCGTCACCTTACCTCCATTGAGATACAAAACCAACTTCGCGACTTCCACGGAGTATCTGTGAGCGCTCGAACTGTTCGGAGAAGGTTAAAAGAACGCGATATGGTACCACACAAGCCAGCTAATGGCCCCAAACTAACGCGAGCCCACCGAACAGCGCGCCTTCATTTCGCACGCAGTCATTTAAATTGGACACAGCAAGACTGGAGCCGTGTACTCTTTTCTGATGAGTCTAAAATTGTGTTACATGGCAATGATGGAAGGAAGAAGGTCTACCGACGTAAGGGAGACCGTTTCGCACAATGCTGCTTTGAAGAGAGGGTTGCTTATGGCGGTGGCTCATGGACTGTCTGGGGCGGTATATCCGCGAGCGGCAAAACTCAACTTGAGGTTGTTACAGGACCACGGCTGCCAACATTAAATGCTGAAAGGTACATTCGTGAGTGCTTAGAACCTCACGTGATACCATACGCGGACTATGTGGGCCCAAATTTCCTTTTTATGCATGATAATGCAAGAGCCCATGCGGCCGGCATCGTCAGGGAATATCTTCGGGATGTGAACATCACAGTTATGGACTGGCCAGCCAGAAGCCCAGACATGAACCCCATTGAGCACATGTGGGACGAACTAAAAAGACGTGTTAGGGCTCGTCAGCCAGTTGCCCAGACGATGCAGGAGTTGAAAACTGCCATAGAAGAGGAATGGGAGATGATCCCTCAAAATTTCATAGAGCGGTTGATAAACTCTATGCCTAATCGTATGAGAGCTGTGGTAGATGCCCATGGAGGCAACACGCGTTATTAAATTAAACCTTTATTTGATAAAACATGTTTTTTATTCAAAAATCAATTGCCTTTAACAAGGCGCATATCCGACTTGTTAGGCGTAGCTCCATGTCGTATGGTATTCTGAATTCAAATTTAAAACAATACGATCGAAAAAGATGGTAAAATGTATCAGGTTTAAAACTGCATCAACAGTTTTTGTTCAATCTAGCAATCATATTTCGGTAGGGGCCATTGAAACCTAAACTCTAAGGTGGGCCAATAGATGTGTCCAGAAGTGTATTTATTTTATGAAATTGTCATAGATTTCTATGCTGTGTTGCATAAGAAAAATACTTTGAACAGAATGCTGTGTCTGAAAGTTATTATTTTTTATACAAACAATGATACCAGAAATATCTGCTATAAAAAATGCATTTAAAATAGAATCTGTGACCTCTTGGCATGTAAGTAACAGTGTCGCTGCATAATTGAGGGCGTATTGCACATAATTAACGTAATCAGATGTTATTCTATTTCTGTAAAACCAAACCCACTAGCTTGTTTCCAATTACGTTTCATCAGTATCGGTTTACCTTCAAACTAATTAAGTATGCGAGCCAAAAAACAAATTAGTAAATTAGCAAATCAATGATTATTAAGTGATTCCGTTGAGTGTGTTCTGATAGAGCGAAAAAGATTATGTTCGTAGTTAAAAAGTCATAAATTAGATTAAGAGTACCTAGTTGTTTAAAGCACACTCCTTTCCGCGTCAGATACACGGCCGGGCCGTGGCTTCTTGTTGACATTCACTAAAGGTCCTGCGCCGACACTGACACAGACGGATGTGAACGACCTGTAATATAAAATTTTCAAGGATTATTTTATCTCTTCGAATCAATGGTTCAATCACAGCCTTGACAAGGCACTGAGGTGTGCGAAACTACAACTGTCTTATTAAAAAAACGAGATAAATCATTCCCAATTTTCACCAGTGTTTACTAGCTCTAATAAAGCGAGTCATGTCAGACTCCTACGCGGGCTCTCACGGGAGTTAGATACTCGACCGTTCGATCGCTGTAAATGCTGTAAAACTAATTTACCGTCACATTCTAAAAGCTTCGTGTAAACACAATATACATGCACATATGCTATTTCATTATACGGAGGTGGTGTTTCCTCTGTCTAATGAAATTGAGTTATGTGTCAATGTCATCAATATTATTAGGTATATAATTGTTGCACGGATAGTTTTGGTGACAAAGTGCAAGGTCACGAGAATTGGCGCTAGGGTTATCAAGCTCATAATAATTATGATACATCATAATGCAGGTTCCAATTTCTTTAATCAGATTAATTCTATCCTAACCATTAAACTGATCAGCTTTTAATTAAGTATCCACTGAAAAAGGCAGCGAAATATGAAATGATTATCTATATAAATAAAAGTGACTGACTCATCAACTGCCAGCCCAAACACTTGAACCTAGAAAACTTTTTTCCAAAAAAATACAACCGACTTCCAAAAACAACACTACAAAGTGAAAAATAACTTTAATTTCGAAAGTCGGTGTCTGGTTAAATGTATTTTCGTTTTTTGCCACCGACTTCCGAAATTAAAGTTATTTTTAACCGACGAAAAAAAAGGAGGAGGTTCCCAATTCGACACGTTTTTTTTTTTCACTTTGTAGTGTTGTTTTTGGAAGTCGGTTGTATTTTTTTGTTAAAAAATTTTTATTTTTCACTTTTTAGTTGTGGTACCTACTCCACATAAATTCTAAAACCACTACCTGCAAAATAAACTAGAACATCATCCATATAAAAGTGGGGAAAAAATACGTATTATTGAAGCTAACTCAAAAACTACCCAAGCAAAGCTATTCAATTCTATATGGGACCAACTTTGATGTATACCCTCTCGAATTAAACAAAAAAAATTCAAATCGGACGACTCTGTAAAAAGTTATGCGTGGTCATACATAAAAAAAAAAACACGTGTCGAATTGAGAACCTCCTTTTTTTTCGTCGGCTAAAAACTGAAATTTTGCACAGAGCTTCCCTTTATAATGTAGACAAGGAATAAGGAAGGATTTCCCGGTAGTTCGTTCACGTGGGATATTTTCTGATATGCACGCGGGCGCAGCTATGGGAAAAAGCTAGTTTTATATATTTCACTAGCTGACCCGACCCAACAAATGTTGTCCTGTTCATAGGTCTTGACTTCATATAAAAATCCTATACAAAAAAGCACTTCCAATTATTATTTGTCTTTTCATAGAAACCCTCGTCACCATTTCTCTCAGGAGTAGTCAGTTATGAAATGTCGACCCCATGTAGGTTTTTTTTTTTAATATGACGTAAAAGTGATTCCGATATTCTATTACAGAATAAGCAATTTCATTTCCTTATTTGGACAACAAGGAGAGGAACTCGTGGCTAAATAATAACAGCCGCACGGGTCGATCCATCAGGATAAGCTACGCTTGCCGGGGTTGGTCAGTGGATGGGTGACCATCTTTACTTAACGAGACTCATCCGTGCCTCGGAAAGCACGTTAAGCCGTTGGTCCCGGCTGTCATTCGTGGATCTTTGACAGTCGTTACGAGTCGTCAGAAGCCCGAAAGTCTGACAAGTCTTAACAAAGGGTATCGTATTACCCAGTTACTGGGTTGTGTAGGTCAGATGGGCAGTCGCTCCATGTAAAATACTGGTATTCAGCTGGATCCGGTTAGACTGGAAGCTGACCCCAACATAGTTGGGAAAAGGTTAGGCAGATTGATTTGGACAACAAGGAAAAAAAAAGTTATCAGTCGTTCTCACATGAACAGAACAATAACCATCATCATCTTCCTGCCCTTATCCCATATTACTTGGGGTCGGCGCAACACGTTTTCTTCTTCCATTCTCCCCTGTCAACCGTCACGCTATCATTCACTCCCTTCTCTTTCATATCATTCCTCACACAATCCATCCATCTTTTCTTTGGCCTTCCTCTGCCTCTCCATCCATCAACATCTATATTCATCACTCTTTTAGTCACATGCGTTTCGTCTCTCCTCATTACATGCCCATACCAAGACAAACGATTTCCTTTCAACTTTTCTGTCACTGGCGCCACTTTCAAACTTCCTCTTATATACTCATAACAATAAACAATAACAAACAATAACCAACCAACAGAATTTAATTTTATTCAAGTATAGATATGTCGGTGTAATACTCGTAGAACCGTAGAACCGATGACCGCTAGGGTAGCGTGTTCTTGAGTGGAGACCGTGAATCGGCAAACCTAAGGTAGGACGCCCTCAGGCTAGGTGAAGCGGTGGGTGGGTGATCTTCGCTGGGTGGTTGGTAGCAGCTGGATGAGAGTTGCCGAGAATCGAGCTGAATGGCGTGCAATTGGAGAGGCCTATGTCCAGCAGTGGATTTACTGCTGTAGGCTGACGATGCTGTCAGTGTCATGTTTTTAAGTACCAATTAGTAATAAAACATTTTGTTCCCAGTACTTCCCGCCAGCGAGCCTCGGTTGGATAATATACTGCGCGCTTGTAGCGCTGCTGTTTGCCGGCCTGAAGCTGCTGAACCACGCGCTGCACCACATGTACGACACCAGCGAGTGCATCGTTGTGCAGCCTCCCACTGATCCCAACGCCGCACAGAATCCTCCGTGAGTCATATTTTACTACAGACCTTTTTAGGGTCAAACGGAACGGCACCTATTACTAAGCCGTCTGCCCGTCCGTCCGTCCGTTTGTCTGTCTGTCTGTCTGTCTGTCTGTCTGTCACAGGGCTGTATCTCATGAACCGTAATAGGTAGACAGTTGAAATTTTCACAGATTGTGTATTTCTATCAAGGCTATAACAACAAATAATAAAAATAAAATAAAGTTAAAAATGAAAGGGTCCCAAAACAATCTAGACAATGACACCCACATGCTAGGGTAAATTTTTTTTTTCCAAAATGATGAGTTCTAGGACTCATCGAGTAGAGTACAAATATATTTTTTATTTTCAAAAATGAAGAAATAGGGGGCCGTAAAAGTGGTCAATTTTAGACCATTTTTGTACGAGCAACAATCAAACAAGTTAGGAATTTGAAACTTTTGTATATCATGTACCATGTACAACAAATACTAAAAACGCCTATTCATAATGTGTTTTGTTTATAGGTCTTTACCTATGAAATTGCCGTTCTGCAGTACTGGCCATTTCAAATCAAAATAATTTTTGTTTGGCTAAGAATTCTAATTTCAAATTAATTTTATTTTAAAAACATGGATTTTTTTTTCCAAAAGTAGTCATTTGTTTATTGATTAGTGTTACATTTTCATCGCATTTCAATCTTTTTCGTCATGATGGATACGTTAAAAATTCGAGTAATTATGGAATATGAGTACCGTCGTGGCAGCAACGCGGCACAAGCGGCACGCAACATCAACGACGTTTACGGAGCTAACACTACAAACCAAAGCACCACTTGTTATTGGTTTGCTCGCTTCCGTCCTGGAAATTTCGACCTGAAAAATGAACCTCGCGGTCGTCCGAAGACTTTGGTCGACAATGACGAATTAAAGGCGATTGTGGAAGCTGATGATACACAATCTACGGCTGAATTAGCAGCAGCTTTCGACGTTAGCGTCAAAACAATATTGGTCCATTTGCGTCAAATTGGCAAGGTAAAAAAGCTTGACAAATGGGTGCCCCACGAACTCAATGATCGCCAGCGCGAAGTACGCGTCGAGACGTGCCTTGCACTGCTCAACAGACACACAAATGAAGGAATTTTGAACCGCATTGTTACCTGCGATGAAAAATGGATTCTGTTTGATAACAGCAAGCGCTCAGCAAGTTGGTTGGATCCTGGTTCAGCGCCTAAACAAGGCCCTAAACGAAAACTTACCCCTAGAAAAGTGATGGTCACTGTTTGGAGGTCTAGCGCCGGTGTGATTCATCACAGCTTCTTACCAAACGGGGTGAGCATTACTTCAGATGTGTACTGTGAAGAACTGAACACAATGATGGAGAAGCTGGCACATCTCCAACCAGCATTGGTCAATCGCTCGTCTCCGCTGCTCCTGCACGACAACGCGCGACCTCATACTGCACAGCAGACGGTCTCCAAGTTGCAAGAACTGGGGTTGGAAGCTCTCCGTCATCCGCCCTACTCACCAGACCTTGCGCCTACAGACTACTACTTTTTCCAGAATTTGGATAACTTCTTGGCGGGCAAAAAATTCAATACCCGAGAGGCAGTACAAAATGCCTTTGAAGAATTTGTTGCCTCCCGTCCAGCTGATTTCTTTAAGAAGGGCATCAATAAACTGCCACTGCGTTGGCAAAGATGCATTGATTGCATGGGTGATTACTTCGATTAATACAAATAAAAAATGCATGAAAAAAATTCGTTTAAATTTTTTCATACAAAACGGCAATTTCATAGGTAAAGACCTATTGGGCGATTTTCTACAACTGCAAAAAATAACCTTGTAATTCACAGTATCATTATGACATACAAAGTTATCTTTGCGATTGTTACACATACATCATTACAGAACACTTTGTGAGCAAGTCCGACTCGCACTTGACCAGTTTTTTATGCCATTGAGTGGCAGTCGCAGGATCCTGCGGCCGTCATTCCAATTTATTTGAGGTCTGCGCAAAACGTCTTTTTCTTCCATACAATATCTGTCTCTATCAGCCTTAACCTTAGTATTCACTTCCTTCCTAGCTATATCGACTTGTACAAAATCTATCCATCTTTTATTTGGTTTACAGTACGAGAACGTTCGAAGGATGAATGATGGAATCGTTTATCTTGGGAAAAACCGAAATATAGCGAATAAAATGTGAATTTCGAGCAATAGAAATTGATTTGTGTTCGCACCAAAATTATATACATAATCAGCCTATATTGTTCCCACTGCTGGGACACAGGCCTCCTCTAGGTGAGAGGGAGTGGGCCGAAATCCATTTCTTGATCCCCCGACCTACCCCGTCGCATCGCATCGCCTGCCCGCCGCGCTATTACTTTTAACGAATATTAACGAAAAACGCAGAAAGAACGCTAGTTCTTTCTGACTTTTTTTTATTTTTTGCTCGGCTCCTGAAGGTCCTAGCGTGATGTTAGATAGCCTATATCCTTCCTCAAGAATAGGGAAATCTATCAAATGCAAAAATAATTTTTGAAATCCGACTGGCAGTTCTAGATATTAGTGCGTTCAAACATACAAACAAACAAAAAAAAAACTCTTTAGCTTTGTTATTTGTACAGATTTCAGTAATAAACGATTTCATTTCATTACAAGGCGTTAAGCAGATGACATTTTTTTATTGTAGGTACTTATAATAAAATGTTTCCATATCCACCAGTGCTGAAGAGGGCATGGAGATGCAAATGTTGAAGCTGGGCGGTGCGGCGGCGACGGGCAGCGACAACGAGTCCGTCACCTCTCTGGAGTACCACAAGCCTAACAACAGTACCATAGGTATGTACTTTGTGACTTAAGAGCATTGTCATATGTTTTAAATTACCATGATTGATTGGTTTAATTATGATTATGATTACTCTTGAAATTAAACAACTGTACAAGTCAGCAGAATAATAAACAAAGTGCTGAGACATGTTCTCTACTTGAATTTATTAGACGAAATCTCGATGATAGAAAAAGTTGTGGCAAATTACTCGAGCTGAGATCTATGAAGCGTATTTATTTAGACTTTACTGTAAGCTTTTCATACAAATCAATGTGCCTAGCCAACTAAGTTGGGGTCGGCTTCCAGTCTAACCGGATGCATCTGAATACCAGTATTTTACATGGAGCGACTGCCTATCTGACCTCCACAACCCAGTAACTGGGTTGGTAAGACTGTTTTCAGACTTTCGGGCTTCTGACGACCCGTAACGACTGTCAAAGATTCACGAATGACAGCCGGGACTAACGGCTTGATGTGCTTTCCGAGGCACGGAGGAATCTCGGTATGTAAAGATGGTCAACCATCCACGGACCAACCCCGGCAAGTGTAGCTTAACCTGATGGATCGACTCGTACAGCTGTTATTATTTAGCCACTAGCTCCTCCACGAGCTTTTCATACGATTATGAACATTAATCTTATAGGAATAAGGTTCATTGTATGAAACGCTTACCTATATACTTAGCTTGAGTAAAATCTAAGTACGCTCTATCATGTTATAAGCAAACCACTTATTTCTAATTTACAAGAATTCCCATAGAACTTACTCCAATTAGATTTCTCTCTCCATCTTGTTACAGATTTAAAAGTAGATGTCCATCGGAAGAACAGTTCGGAGTCAAGCATAGAGGACAGCGCCATGTCTGGCAAGCAGGCGCAGACGGAGGTCGTAGCCGCGACCAAGTCCGACTTGTGCGTGGCGCAAGCCGCCGAAATGCCGGGCCCTTCCAAAACCCGTCCAGCCAATAGGAGCCGTTCAAAATCCGGCCACAGAAGGGAACACAGAACCTCGAAAAGAAGGACTCATGGTACACGAATAGATGAACTTATAGGTGAAGCTTCTAGAAGTGCAAGGGCGGAAAATAACTTGCCTGTTCACATGATAGTCGATGAAGGTCCTTTTGCTAAAGTCAGTAGACGATACCACGAGTGTCCGCATCGCCGTGGTTCAAGTAATAAGGATTTTTTTAAAGAGTGGCTGTATCTAGACGGTACCGAGGCCGGTGGTGAACCTTACCAGTCCAAGTTTGCGCGGCAGCTCAGCTCAGACTCAAGGGATAACTCTGAACCCAGTGTTGGACCTCCATCTCCTAAGAAACGCCCAGCGCATCGACGAAGGTACGCTAACTACCCAGATGAGAGCTGTACCAAGTCTGCGATGGCATTAGCAACGCAACAATCTTCGAATATGAGGAGGAATTCAAATTCGACCATGTCCACCATACAGTTACCGCTGTTGAATTCAACTGCCCAACTTGTTTCCCATATGAGGAGGCATTCGAACAACGCGGATACTGGGTTCTTCGCCAGTGTAGAGCTTGGTGAATACATGATGGTGAAAGCTGAAGCCCCTGTGGGCGAAGCAGAGAAAAGCAAAGGAAAAAGTTCAGGGTTTAGAAGAATAAAGAGCGCCGCGTTAGAAATTGGATGCCCACCCCCTAGTGTGTCCAACCTGTCCCCCCATCCAAACAGTGCAGAAACAATTGGTGGCCAGATGCTAAAGAATCCTAAAAACGCAGTCATTCCACCGCCTAGTAAAAGTTTGACCCGCGGTCCACATTTAAACTTATATCCAAAGAACGAATCCGGTGAAGGATGCAGCTACCCATACTTAACTTACGGTTCAGAAATTGTGTACCCAATAGCTGAAATATCAGATGAAATGCAGACATCGCAGAAAGAAACCGATCTGGATTCTAGTGGAGAGAGTTACAGTGATTATGATGATGAGAAGCAGTTCCGAGGGTTCGATTGGGACGCTGAGCAATCGCCGGCGATGCGCTCCAGTGACTCCGACTACGAAAACAACGGATCCAGGTCACCGTTACTTGACAGACCCTCGGATGTCCGAGTAGTGCGCAGCAAAACACACGCGGACGCCAAGAAACACTGCTGCGAGCGACACACTAACAAACATAACTTAGACTGCCCCAACGACAAAGGAAAACCTGTAAGACTGAAAAAGCTAAAACACGAGCAACAATATGAGGCTAAACGTCCTGAAAGACCAGCTCCTTGCTGCGAATGTAAGAACGCCATCAACACTAACGCTGATTACTTTGAAAAAGCCAGCGCGAGCTCCAAAGACTTACTAATAGAAAAGTCCAGTTTAGAATCTAATGAGAACCAAGAACAGTCGGAGAAACAAACGGACGAAAAGAAAGTCGTCGAAAAGAAACCCTGGGACCACGATATATGTAATTCTAGCAGTAGTAGTGATACTTATATGGATGGACCATCAAAAAACTTTAAAATCGATAAAAATATTGCCCCGGAAACGGAAGAATCACAACTGACGTGTGATAGTAAAAGTGCTGACGAGAGGAGCGTGTACAGTTTAGACTGGCTTTTTGAGGAGTCGGAACAGCCTAAAGCAGGTTGTTGTAAAGAAGCTGGAGCCTGTGCCCTCCCAGAAGAAGTCCTATGTCAGAAATTAGCTTACGCACTTGGCGAATCGTCTTCCAACGTTCCAAAAAACTTGGGCGCTATACCAAAGCAGATAAAAAACTTAGCGCGTTCGCGAGCTTCCTCGCAGAAGGAGAACAAGAAGAGAGATTCTAAGAAGGAGAAAGATGAGAATCAGAATGAGGAAGTCATTCTCTTCGACGCGGTGGAAGCTCAGGCTGCTTTGGTACAAGGATTGGAGTGCTTGTTCGCGGCGACGAACGCTAACACCGTGGTGATGCCACCTCCTAACCGGGAGGAAAGGCCTCGTAGTCACAGACAGAGCATTCGCGGAGAGAGGGAGAATTCGCACAAAACGAGAAAGCGCTCCATAGAAGAAGTAGCACAAACGTCTACCAACACCCTTCTCCCAACCTCCATGCCTTTATTAGCAGCATTCCTCAACTCGCGAGTAGACTTCGGACCTTGTTGCCTACCTTCCTATGTGGCTAACGCTACTGCTACAGAGTCGGCTGCCACTCAAACCGTGCCACCTGCGGAAGAAGGGCCGAGACTTAGACCATTGATGGACAGGAACCATAGAAACCGTGTTAGGAAAATAAAGCGGTCGACTCGCCAACGAAACAATCCTTCACAGCAGAACAACCCTGAAAAGAAAGATAACTCGAAGCCACCAGCTCCGGACAACTCGAATAATTCTACTAACGTTCATTTTGCGACGTCATTTGATGATACGACGGACGGCGCGATTCACTGCTTTATGGACGAATATGGCAACTGGATGTCGTATACGTTTGATAAGAACAGTTCAGGGCGAGCGCAAGCAACGCCGATCCCTTTACCGGAGAAAGAGGATCAACAGGGCATGCGCATTAACAGAGTGAAGCCTATAGACAATCCTGACAATGCTCAAGAAACTGCCGGCGAAGGCAGTTGTGGTTCTCTAGAATCCGAAGCTGGGAACAGCGAAAGTATACCTAAGAAACGCGGAGACAGTATCGACCAAAGTTCGTCTAACCAGGGCAGCAACAACCCCCTTCTATCAAGCAATAACAACGTATCGGCAGTCGTTCCTATCAACACTAACAATGCTAACAAACGATTCTACGTGTTCGACGGAGGAACCGGTGGCTCCCACGCCGACCAGCCTCGGTCACCCGTAGCTTACGTCACTGATAGTTTACTAGAACAAATAGAGGCTGAAAGACAATCCCGAATGGGACTGCCCAGTATGCATATAAACTTCCTAATGAATCAGCAAAGGGCACAGCAGTTGGCACAGCAACAACAAGCTGAGAATACATACGCAAATGTACCAAGTTTAATGCCTTCCATAGGCGAAGAAAGTGTAGATTTAAACCTTAGGAGCAAATTCTCAAAATTAATGGACGAAATGGAGAAGGCGAATCAGCCAAAACCAAAGAGTTACTACAAGTTTAAACTTTCTAAATGTTTCGAATTGAAGGTGTCTATGGATAGATTGCAACTGATGGCGTTGTTTGACAGGAACCTGACCTGCAGGGAGACTTTTGTCACAATCTTGTTGGCTGTGATGGTGGCCGTTTTGGGCTCTATGGTGTTAAACCTTGGCTTCTACAGGGACATATACGCGTTTTGGTTTTGCTTCATCATGGCGGGCAGTCAGTACTCTTTGCTGAAAAGTGTCCAACCTGATTCTGCGTCACCAGTTCATGGTTTTAACAAAATGGTCGTATTTTCTCGGCCGGTATACTTTTGCATATGCACAGCACTATTGTGTGGGGTGCATAGTTACTTGGAACAAACAGCGCCTTTTACTGACGAAGTGCATACGAGAAGAAAACGAAGTTTCGATGATACCAAACCTATTACTATATACGGGTTGGAGATGAATGAAAGAGATTTTTTACACGTTATTCAGGAGATTTTGTCAAAGTTCCTGCTGTTTTTTCCTTTGGCGTTTAGTTTGGGGTTATTTCCTCAAGTCAATACGTTTCTCATGTACTTATTGGAGCAGATTGACATGCATGTCTTTGGTGGTAACGCTACAAGCAGCTTAAGCGCTGCAGTGTACTGCGTTGTACGGTCTGTAGCGGCGATCGGAGTGCTGTATGGTTTCGCTTACAGCGGCTTAGTTGAGGGGAAGAAATCGCAGCATCAGAAACACAACATCCTTTTCTCAATATTCTGTGGCTTACTAGTCCCTATAGCTTACCATCTAAGTCGTAGTGCCAGTGACTACACTCTAATCTGGAACTTAATAAAGAAACATCTGTTACCACCTGAATTATACGTCATACAGAATCCAGAATGCTCTCCAGAGTTAGACAAAACAGATCCGAACACTCTAAGTGACGATAAAAAGAACAACTCGGAAAGTAACATATCAAAACAGAATTCTATTGGAAGTTCTGCATCAAAAATAAACTTTAGCTCCGAGACAAACATTGCTAAGCAAAAACGTTCACAAACATCAAGCGTTAGCTCTCTGAAAATGGACCCTAGAGGCGGAGACACGATGAATTCTACAACATCGTTAAAAGCTGACCCACCTACGGAAGAGGATAAAACCCAGGACACAAATACATCAAATGTAAAGTCGGATTCGGAGAAGCCTGATGAAGACATGGAAGATCCGCTGCCTAAGAAGCTGCAGGCGACGGTGAACGCTCGCCTCAAGAATGACGTCATCGTGTGCACGTTTCTTGGGTTGTTCGTGTTTGGGCTGCATTGTACGACGGTGTTCACTACGCTTAGACCGCAACTTAATACGGTGAGTGTTTTACTTTGTTTATAACTTTATCTAAAAACCTCTCCAAGATTAAAAGTCGCGAATATCTACAAGTTAACAATGTCGCGCAGGGCCTTTGTGCGAGTTGATGTTGTAATAAATTGTTGTAAAGTTGCTTTGGAAGTCGATTCCGATTAATGGGTCGCTAAAATTACAATCAAAGTATTAAAAGCGCAGGATCGGCGTATAACAGAGTAACAGCGAAGTAAATAATTGAATATCAATTTGCAAACAGCTAAAAAGAGCTGTGAAAAAATAAGTTTTTCCGCGATTCAAAGTCAGTTTATTTTTCCGTCACTCCGCCTGGGTCAGTTACCACCGAACTGAAAAATGATCGCAGATGCTCGAGCACTTTTTAAATTTTACTGTCAAATCAAATCAAAATCATTTATTTCAATCCATTTCTAGATCATACGTTAATATTAATCACACTAAATATTATATAAACATAATTAATTAAATAATATAAATAAATATAATATATATATATGATTAATTTATTTAAATGTAATATAAACATAACCTAAAAAAGCAAGTTTTTAAACTAAAACCCGACTACTGAAAAATCACGCTCTAAAAGTATGAAACAAGGAAATATTTTCATCAGAAATTAGAAAAAGACAGACAAATGAAAAATCCGGAGTCACACGTAATCTGATCGATTTATGACTTTACGATTTATAACAGGACTTTTTTTCATTTTCATTTTTTTTTTTTCATTTTTCATACCCTAACATAACTAAAATTGTTCACAAAATAAAACGTGGCGTCGAAAAGTTCATCCGCATCGCTGTCGACTTTTATAAGTAACTGTATCAATATTGACTTTACGTACAAAATTCGACGCAGACATCAAGCGTGACGTCTGCGTGCTCGAGCATCCGCGAGGAGTTTTCCGTTTGGTGGAAACTGACCTTATTCAAATCTTGTGCACTGGCCAAAACGTTGTTTTGTATGTGTATCATCTCAAAAAAATATTCTATACTATGATCAAATGTAACGTCATTATTTTAAAAAAATTTACCGACTTCTATATCAATATATTTGAGGCAAAGTCTAAGATCTACATTCCCGCCAGCAGGTTCTCTGGATAATCGCGGGCATCCTGGGCTGGGCGCTGCACTACGTGACGCCTCAGCTGCGCAAGCAACAGCCGTGGCTGTGTCTCGCCGGGCCGGTGCTGAAGCAGCACGAGCACGCGCAGTTCGAGGTCACGGAGCCGGCCAGGCTTATGTGTTTCGAGAAGGTAGGATGCTCCTTACTTAGATTACGTTGGACTTGCACAGCTTCATAAAAAATAAAAGTTTATTTTTTTAAGAAATTTAGAAGCGCTGTCGCATTTTGTCACCTCTCTCGCTCACACGGGACCAAGTTTTTAAGAATGATAAATGGAAATATGCTTTTTAGGGTTCCGTACCAAAATGGTAAAATGGAACCCTTATGGTGTGACTCAGTATGTCTGTCTGTCACAGCTGGATATCTCAAGAACTACTAATGCTATCAAGTTGAAATTTGGAACAGTTTTAGATGACGTTTACCCAACTATTTTGCAAATAAGAAAGAAATAAAAATATATACTTATGTTTTTTAAAGGGGGTATTAAAAAATCGAAGCAGGGCTATTATCATATGAACGAGCGCTGTTTGCACATTCTCAAACATATATTTTTTTTTATTTTTTAGGCCGCATAGTTTTCGATTTTTAATGAAAAATGTTAAAAAAAAATACCGTCCCCTTATCTCCGAAGTTTGCATAGAGAAAAATCTGAAATTATTCTATGGATAGAAGTTTATGTAAAGATTACAGGAAAAATAAAACGATGTTTGTAAATAGCACACTTTTTCAGAAATCATCAACAAAAATTAACGGCAGGTTGTTCGGGCCTGTAGGCCTTTAAAACGCTACCTCCGCCTCCCCCAAATGCAGCGCGACGTGTTTATTTACGACGCGCCGCCGACGATTTCGCAGAAAATCCATGCCACAGTGTAAAATATTTGCAGTTGATTAACTTAATTAGTTTTTCTTAGGTCGATATTTATTCCTTAGGTTTACATTTTATGGTGTCTACGGTGGAGTGAACTAAGATGATTACATAAAATGTCGTGAACTTGTTTTCACATTATCAGATAACGATACCAACACGATTCGATAGCGATAGGTTCAATTATTACCGGCCCCATGATATTGTTGAATATCGATGACCATCGCGACTCGACAAACAAGCACACTACTATGTATCGACGTCTCGAAGCCGGCAGTGCGAAAAATTTTGCTCAAGTGAAAGAATGCCCGCTACTCTCACCCCGCACTGTCTTCGCCGGTGGATATCGTGCCGATATTGGTGTCGGTGTATGTGGAAACCGGTTACAATGTTATGGGCATGTGATGCGGAGAATGAAGAAAATGTCGTCTGGAATGTTTTGATTATGAATCTGGATGGCTATACGAGTAAGAGAAGACCAAAGAAACGATGGATGATCTGTGTGAAAGATGATATGGCTAGAAAGGGACTGACTACCGTGATAACAACTAAGTAACAGAGAAGTATGGAAGATAAAAACAAGTTGTATCGACCCGAAAAAAAATGGGATAAGGGCAGGTGAATGTAGATGATCGGTGCCTGTCGTTGACTACGACGATATAGGTGACAATAAAACACAATGTAAAAGCGAATTATTCCATTACTTCACTGGGCGGAGCAGGAAACGAATATAGCACATAGTTTCAGATTTAACCTTTAAATGATTATCATCGCGCTAAATCTTTATGGAGTTAAGGCTTAGCGGATGGAAGGATGTCAATCGTGATATAATAATAACATAAGAACGGCTATTTTAGTCAACATTCATACAAGCAAATAGCTTAGTGGTTCGACGACTTCTTTGCACACCGGTGGTTAAAAGTTCAATTCTCAACTGTTGATATTTTTTTCGATTCTTTTTTTACATTTTGTTATACTGTTATTTGATAGTTCGTAGAACGTACACAGAATCTATGAAGTTTATTCCTTTTAAATCATCTACGGTTATAATAAAAATAAATATCATTGGTTAGCTGACAGTATTAATGAGAAATCCCGTGTGTACAATCTACTGTTATATTTTTTAGCGATAGCCGGGTTCGCCAGGAATAATCTGTAAGAATCACTCAGTGTACCACTGTTGTCCCATTATGTATTAAATACAGGTATGGCACGAACAGGCGTTTACGAGTATTTATTCACTAAAAACGAAAAACAAGCAATGGAAAATTGCTACTGAAGGCTGCGGGTTTCGAACTTAGGACGAGCTGCTTCTCAAACGGACGACTCTCTGTATATTTTGGCTGCTGAGACCACAACTACAAACGTATTGTACAGAAAAGTTTTATAAAATATGGCTGTTGTTTTAGTATATTGTGAAGTCGCGGGCGGAAGCTAGTTAGAGATAAACATGATTTTGAGGTAGTAAGGTGAAAGTTTCAAATTGCAATGGTTCTACTGGGTATCAAAAAGTCACGCAAAAGTTAATGTTAATAGAAATTTAATTTTTTCTTTAAAAAAAGATCTCTTTTGCAAAATTTCATGCTTCTAGCCCAGCGATTTAGGCTGTGGATTGTCTGTCAGTGAATATAAGAATTTTATCAAGTTGACAAGCCGTGTGCCCGATGGTATTTCCCATCGACATAAATGATGAATTTTCATCCCCTATTTAACCCCTTTAGTGACTGAATGAAAAAAAACATTAAGATTTTTATTAAGTACGGGCTAAAAATGGTCGTACTGCTTTGCTTCTGCTGTAACCATATTCTTTTGTTTTTGATGTCGACCACTGCTCATAAAGATAAGTAAATATTGACAACTACATATGAAGGAACAATTGCCGTACTTTATTGTCAAGGGACGTAACTACTGCTACAGCTATAATTTATCGAATCTACTATTCTAAGACATCAAAATTAATTTAGTGTATTTTTTAACCGGCCCCGCTCATGTCGGATTGCCATCCCTTAGGACAATAGTCATAGTTTTTAGGCTAATAAGCCTAAAAAAAAATTGCAAGTATCAATATGTTAAAAGTTACAAACCAACAAACATACGATAGGTACGTCATCGACTAACTTGCTTTGGAACATGGACACCGAGTGATAGGTACGGTTACCGCCTAACTAGGCTACGTTCACACGGCGCTATTTTTCAAGTGTATAGAATACGATATTTTATCGTATACAGTGACTTTTTGTACTAAAAACTGAAAGTTTGTTCACACAGCTAAAACGATACAAGAAAATAATCTTTTCGATCGACAATTTTTATCGTGTTCATGCATTAGGTCATGTTAGTATAGCACTTTTGTTTGAAACAGCTCGACGAAATTCTCTGGCAGAAAATCGTCACGTAACGAAAAAACGTTTAAATGCCCCCTACATGCGACTTTGTCTCTTTATCTCTTTCTATTATATCTTGAAAGAGACAAAGAGAGAGAGGACAAAACGACGACAGACGAGAACGGAGAGGGGGAAAATTTTCGAATTTTACTTTTTTCATGGTTTTCGAGGGAGCCAAGCCGGTAGTGGAATTAAATTGAAAATTCAAGATGGCGGCTGTGAAAATTTTGTGTTTGTGTTTTAAATCATACGTTAGAAGGAACTTCATTCCTGACGGTGGTCCCCGACCGCACATTTTTATTTTTTTCTAATTTTCATTGTTGTTGCCAGAGTGAAAGTTGATTATATTAGTATCCAACCGACAACCGGATACATTGTATTTATACATATTATGTGTAATTAATGTAGGATATGGTAGTAGCGAAGACAGTTCGATGGAGACTGAAATAGTAATATGGATGAATCTGATGAAAAAATCTTAGAAAAATGTGTTTTAAAACTTCTTCATAAAGGACCACGATAAAAAATTATAAACTACTCGCGCTTGACTATAATTTTATCGATAATAATTTGCAATGTGTCTTAACACTATCGTAAGATGACAGTTAAACGTCATCATACCACATATAAATAATCACATTTTCGAAAACGATATTATGAATTAAAACTATAATATAATTACGAGATATTTTTTCTGAGCTGTCGCAATTTCATATCTAATGTGTTCCTCTTTTATTTGAATTTTTTGAACAACTGCAGAGAGAGCGAATTTTTAAAAATTTTGACACAGGTCCAACCTCCATGACGTCCCGCAGGACTCTGATCGCGAGCGGATTTAGCCAAATTGACTAATTTTGAGTTTATTTAAAAAAAATCTATTAAACTCAAAAATCCAACCGTTAAATTCCCTCCGAAATACGATTACCTCATGATACATGCAATTTTCATATAATTTTATGCTGTAATTAGGAAATGAAACGGAAAATGGTTTTGAAATCGACCATGTTTCGGATTTTTTTTTCATCGAGGAAAGTACAACTAATCGTGTTTTGAACCGTTAATTTCCCTCAAGCAAGGATGTATCTATGGCATATATTTTTTTCAGGACCTTAATACACTAATTTGACCATTTAAAATTGATTCTAAAACAGGAAAATTCGGATAACCTCCCGTTAAATATAAATGATTGTACGGAAGCCTCGGTGCGCGAGTGCGACTCGCTCTTGACCGATTTTTATTTTTTAAATGTCATCAATTTGCGAACTAATTAATATTACTTAATTTAATAATTATTAAAAACACATTTCTATTTTCATTGCTGGGACACAGGCCTCTCGGTGAGAGGGAGTGGGCCGTAATCCACCACGCGGGCCCAGTGCGAGTTGGTGGATTCCTGGCTAATACGGGTTTTTTATTTTCCTTAAAAATTTATGGTTTAATGTTTAACCATTTTGTTCAGTTCACTGGGGCCATAAAGTAAAGTGTGAAAGTAATTATTTTTACAGTGCTAAAATTATATAATATGAGCTGTACAGGACGGTTAGCGGCATCCCTGAAAGCACATTTCTCACCCAGTATTGTTTTGTCCCCAGATGTTCGTATACCTCTGTTTCCTGGAGCGCAACGTCCTGTATCCGGGCGTGGTGGTGGCGGCCACGACGCAGGACGCGCCAGCCATCGCCGCTAAGTACGGCGACGCCGTCGGAGCCCTCATCATATGCGTGTGCGCCTTGAAGTGTAAGTTATATATTTATTCGATAGGAAACCAGTTTAATGAATCAAATCAGCCTTCCAGATCAACACAGTACATTTTACTCTAGTTTGAATCCCGCCCCATCTTTGATCTAACAAAAGCTTTAAAATGCGGTTTAAAAGAAGATGTATAGTGACAAAAAGTGAAAAGAGTATGCTTATATGGTTTGCTCATGTTGAGAGGATGAATGAAAGGCGACTAACAAAAGGTACAAGGCAGATGTGAATGGAAACGCCGGGACAGGACGCCCTAGGAAGGCATATAGTAACCTTATTGTTGCTGTACTACGCGAAGATCAGGTGCGTAGTACTCGCAACCGGTGGCGCGGCGTTCTGTAGTTTCTGCCTACCCCCATGGCAAGAAGGCGTGAGTTTATCTGTCTGTATGGTGTAAAACCTTTCAGATGGTGACCACAAATTAGCAAAGACAGAGTTTTGCTGTAGCGCAGTCAGATACATAGTGTTAGTGGATGCTTACAACAGAAAAGGCATCAACTGCCAGAATTTCAAGTTTGTAGTCCGATCGGTTTAGGCTCTGCGTTGATGCATCGGTCAGTCAGTCAGGGCAAGAAATTATGTAATGACACAGATTAATACAGATGGGACACTCCGTAGTTTAGGTATGAAGCTACAAGTACGCGGCGGGTTCATCTCACTGGGTCAATTCAGTGTGGGCTGCCGTGCACCGGCCGGCTCGCACGTTAGTTCGATACTCACTCACGCGCCTCGTCGTAAAAGAAGACAACCCTAACGAGTCAGAAGTTATAAGAGTTACGCGATAGAAAGAGAGGCAACTTATATGTGAATATAACTGTAGATAATGAAGCGTTGTGCGACCTGAATTGCACTTTATTATGTCGTAGCAAGAGTCGCTTTTTTATTTAAATGTTTTCGCGGTGTGTCCCATTTGTATTAATCTGTGGTAATGTATAGGCTAACTGGATAAACCTAAAAAATTATAAGTGTCCTCACATTACTGTTTTTGTATATAAAATAATACAGTGCTCGAATGTTGTCAGCGAATCTTATACTCTTTGTAATAAGGTTCAACCTATTGCCCGCAGGTCTTCGAAACGCCTACTCGGAACCGGATTCCCAGTACCTAATCCTGGTGTTCGCAGTGCTACTGTTCCAAAGAGACCTGAGCAGTCAGAAAATCTCGGAGACTTTCCTAGTCGACTACTTCATCACTGCCATCATCTTTAGCAAGGTCTACGAGTTTCTTTTGAAAGTAAGTTTGTTACGGTAGCCGCAAAGCAGTTGTCAAATTTTCGGCATGGAGGGGATAAGTTTGCGCAGGTACGCGACCAATCATGCAACAGGATACAGATAAATCGACTCCTGCTCATCCCCATTGCCATTTTTTGACAACTTGCGTGGCGATTACCAATAGAGTTGAAAATCCAACAGTTTTTTCGACGCGATAGAATGCACTCTGTTGTTTTTTAAGTTGGATTCTCAATGCTCAGCTCAACAACGAGAGTTGAAAATCCAGTGCGCGATCAAATCCCGCCGCGATATTTTTATGTCCGTGAGAACGTCGGCTAACAGTTTCTGCAGTAACATACACAA
This sequence comes from Cosmia pyralina, assembly GCA_946251885.1. NCBI lineage: Eukaryota > Metazoa > Arthropoda > Insecta > Lepidoptera > Noctuidae > Cosmia > Cosmia pyralina. The sequence continues at coordinate 4,016,528 of OX276355.1, read as the reverse complement.
AAATAAAACTTTGAATTGAGATCAAATTCACTAGAATTATTGTAAGTAAATTATGACGCCAACTTTAAAAGCAGGATGCATGATTTATGATTGTTATTTTCCCCCACCAGGTCCAATTCGTAGTAACATACATAGCCCCGTGGCAGATCACATGGGGCAGTGCGTTCCATGCGTTTGCGCAGCCCTTCTCCGTGCCACACTCCGCCATGTTGTTCCTACAAGCTGCCGTGTCCGCGTTACTATCGTCGCCTTTGACGCCGGCTTTAGGTAAAGTAGAAAAGATCCAATACCTCGACGAAAAGTAGAAAGTTTTGTTTACAAACAAAAAGGCTGTGAAAAGGAGTCGCTAGCTTGGTCACCGCCAAGCTCGGCTTTGGGAGAAAAAGATACATCGTTCCACTAAACGATGTAGGTATCATTTTCTCCCAAAGCTGAGTGCGGCTTTAATAATAATAATAATTCCGTATCCTGCAATAGTTCTACACGAACCTATGAAGTGAAAAAGATCATGGATCCATTATGATTCCAGTGTGAGAGAGAGACGGAGCTATATACGACCTATAGCACCATCCTTTTTTCTCAACGGATCCATAATCTTCACGTCATAGGATAGTCGTTAATAATCTTCTGTTGGTGCCTCATTTCATTAAAAACATCGAACTGGCCTCTGCAAGTTGACTGCGGCCCCTAGTACGCCTTCTAAAGGTCCGGGACCCCAGGGTCCTGAAATATTTTATAATAAAGACATTTTTAACCTCTAATAAAAAATAATATTTATTTCGGAACAAAGGATCCATAGAGTGAGTCACGAGACTCGAATCAAAGAATAGATCGAGTTGAGTGGTCACGTATAGCTACAAACAGGAAGTCGATTTTAAATAAATAAATAACTAAATAAATAAATTATGTCGGACTTCTACCGACTAAAACCCCACTGTTCCTTCTTCTAGCACCATGAGTCAGGGGCCCGGGAGATACTTGTACATTCACCGCACCCCCGACTGGTATAATATATATCTGATATAATCACTTGATCTGGTGTTTGACAATATACAGGGTCAAATTAAATTAGCTAGCGACACTCCGCAGACGGGATGATATAACGAAAGAAGTTAATTTGATGCGTTTTTTTTTTGGATCATCAACCACATGTAGTGTAGTCATTTAATATCAGTTTATTTATTTTTTTGTGTAAACTTCACAGACGTGATGTGTTTCGATATCTACACACAATTAAACAAAAAAAAAAAAACTGATTTTACCAACTCATACTTCAAATAACATCACTACCAGCGGTAGTAGTTGACCCCAAAAAAATCTCAATTATTTTTTTATGTTTACCCTTCATGATACCCATCACGTCTGCGGAGTTTTGCTAGCTAATTCAAATTGACCCTGTATAAAATTGAATATGTTTGCAGAAGCCGAGGGTTTCTTAATTGCATTGGAAAAGCTATCTACAGATGTTTAATCGTGTCGGAATTTGTTGTAATTTTCATATTTATTCGCAGGTAGCGCAATATTCATGACGTCGTACGTGCGTCCGGTAAAGTTCTGGGAGAGGGACTACAACACGAAAAGAGTTGATCAGAGCAATACGAGGCTCTCGTCACAACTTGAGAGGAATCTTGGAGCTGGTGAGGACTTGGTGTTTTATTTGTGTTTTCTCAACTATGCTGGTGTCGGCTTCCAGTCTAACCGGATGCAGCTGAATACCAGTATTTCACCTAGCTCTTATGATACAGGAACTCCTAGTACCAGAGTCAGGGCTACACAGATGTTTGTGACTTTGAAGTGTGAATAAAGAATTTATTGATAAGTGATAAGTTACATATACAGTCTAAGAAAGCATCAGACAACCTTATACTTAAAATTACTTATAATCGCTATCGAAACTTTTGTAATGACCTACTCCGAAACCTAAGAATATCATATGAAAATAGTGAGTTTGAGAAAGCAAGTAATAAACCAAAGATTTTATGGAAAACAATAAAGGAAATAACCAACACCACGAAGCAATGTGCATGCCCTGTTGAGCTATTAAAAATACGCAATGATCCTAAATCTTCCGTCAATGAGGTATGCAATTTCTTTAGTAATGTAGGAAAAAAGCTGGCTGACAACATCATATCACAAAACCCCAACCCTTCACCTCACACTAATGACCAGTCTCATCTAAGTAGTATATCCCCCTCCCCTGTAAACTCTCTTGGGTTCTTAGATATAGATGAATCTGAAACAGAGTCGCTTATCCTACAGTTACGCAATGACTGTGCTATTGGATGGGACGGTATTTCGCCTTTTTTATTGAAAAATTGTCGCCATGCACTGATACCGCCACTTACCTTCATATACAATCGCTGTCTGCAATTGGGCGTGTTCCCGAATGCTCTTAAAAAGGCGTTACTTTATCCTATACACAAGGGAGGGAGCAGAATCTGTGTCGATAATTATAGGCCTATATCAGTTTTGCCGACACTTTCTAAGATCCTTGAGAGGATCTTAAACAATCGTCTCAGGACCTTTTTGGAAAAATATAAAATTATAGCAGACAACCAGTATGGCTTCCGAGCTGGTGTTTCAACAGAGGATGCAGTGCTGGGATTGACACAAGAGGTTGCTAAAAATCTGGACAAGAAGACAAAATGCTTATGTATATTTCTAGACCTTTCCAAGGCATTTGACACAGTTTCTGTTCCCATCCTTATCTCAAAATTAGAACACTTAGGTGTACGCGGCATGGCACTTGAAATATTTCAAGATTATCTCAAGAATCGCACCCAGAGAGTAAAAATTGATACCCACCTCAGTGATGAGGAGTTTGTTACTTTCGGCGTCCCTCAAGGCAGTATACTGGGTCCCACCTTATTTCAAATTTACGTTAACGACCTTTGCAAAATGAATCTCCCAAATACTAAGATATATACTTACGCTGATGACACCGCGATCTTAGTTCATGGTTCTACCTGGGATAGTATAAAATTTATGGCAGAGTCGGCTGTAGCAGAAGTAATGAAATGGCTCAATTTTAATCTTCTTACCTTAAACATAAACAAAACCTCCTACATCCCTTTCGCAATTAGGCGAAAGACCGCACCGTCACACAGTTTTTCAATTACTGCCCATTCATGCTTTAACCGATCATCTCCATGCTGGTGCCCAGCACTAACTAGAAGTGACAACGTAAAGTACTTAGGAGTCCATATAGACGACGGACTTACATGGAAAAAACAACTTGGAGCTGTCACGACTAGAACATTGCGCCTTATACATATTTTTAAATCCCTTCGAAACTCTGCTAATGCCGCTATTCTGAAAATGGTGTATTATGCATTATGCCAATCGGTCATAGGATATTGCATCTCTGTCTGGGGTGCCGCAACAAAAGGTTGCATCCTGAAGGCAGAGAGAGCACAAAGAGCAGTACTAAAAGTAATGGCTAAGAAGCCCCATAGATACCCAACAACTCAACTGTACGCGGACTGCAAGGTTCTCACAGTTCGTCAGCTCTTTGTGCTTCAATCTGTCCTTAGGAAACATAGCAGCCTTCCCCCGTCTAACCCAACCAAGCGTACAAACCTTCCCTCCGGCACCCAACACAGGACCTCGTTCGCACAGCATCAGTATTACGTAATTAGCGCTTACATTTACAAAAAGATTCATAAAAAACTGAATATCTTAGACCTCAACAAACACAACCTAAAATTAAAAGTGACGGAATGGCTTCTTAAACAGGACTATGCTGCAACGGAGACTTTACTTACCTACATCGCCTAATAAGTACTCACCCAATTTTATGCCTGCGTGCATGAATACTCTTTCCTCGCAACCAAACACACTTGAATATAATACAACTCCCCTACTCACTTACACTCCAAACACCTCATCACCTACTCATACATACTCACACATAAACACCTATACACACCAACAATCACATTCTTTCACCCTCACCTTTTGTTCTCTTTCATACTCATACATAATTTAATAGCAGATTTAAATTAAAACATTTTTCTTTTTTTTTTTTCCCCCTTCTGATGAAATACTGACACAGTCCACTCACACATAACTGTATTAATTGGAACCTCATTGTGAGACACTGTCTCTTAAGATACAGGATACCCTAGTTTAAGAGACAGAGTTTAATCTTTTGTGTACAGATTTTGCAGCGTTTAGATGTTATTATGTAAATCACATATCTTCATAGTTGTAACCTACAATCACAATTATCTGTATGTTTTGGGAAATAAAGATATTTTTTTTTTTTTTATTATTATTTATTTATTTACATGAAGCGACTGCCTATCTGGCCTCCAAGACCCCAGTTACTGGGTATTATTACACTGATGTATTGTTATGAAGGCATGAAAATCCTTAGAAGAATATTACAATACGTTGGGTTCACACACAGGCCGCCTCTCGGTGAGAGGCAGTAGGCCGTAATCCACCACGCGGGCTCAGTGCGTGTTGGAAGATGTCACATATCTGCGAATTTTAGGTTCTAGGCCATGCTGGTTTCCATGTTTTCTTTCACCGTTTAGAGAGTAGTGGTGATGAAATAATTTACTAAAGTAAAGCGCTTGTCCCAGACAAGCGCTTTACTTTAGTAAATTATTTCGAACCTATGACTCGGTAAGTCGCGGCCGTTATCACTGGACCACCACTGTTCTCGCGCACCTAATAAAGTATCGTTGTTACGCGTCGATCAGTGTTCAAGTATGATGCGTATACGCAGTTTATTTTACAGACAAATGTCATTGTTTGTATCTGTTCTTGAATACTGATCCTCAGTTTTGTGTCGTTACATTATGATAATAATAATACCAGCCTGTTACTGCCCCACTGCAGCGCAAAGGCCTCTTCTCACACAGAGAAGGCACGAGCGTTGATCACCACGCTTGCTCAAGACGGGTTGGCGATTTCAGACTTATATTAACTATAAGTCCAGGTTCCCTCACGATGTTTTCCTTCACCAATGTCAATGTGACTTTTTCAATTCATATGTACTTTCTGAGTTTATCTTGACTGACATCGTAATGTCCAAGATAAACTCAGTACATTCCGCGAGGCCTAAGCTGAGCTTTGCGTTTGTGTGAGTGCAAATAGATAGTGTAGGTGTGACGTCCGGCCTAGAGCGCGACGCGTCCTTTGCTTGGTTTAAAACTGGTTTATACTGCTTTTTGGCAATCGGCCTGAGACGCGGTGCGTCCCTCGCGCGACGCTACACCGCTTCTTTGGTGATCACTCAGACAAATGCAAAGCTCAGCTTAGGCCTCGCAGACTGTACTTGTCCGGAAATTAACCCATAACCTCGTGCGTGCATGAGAGGCGAGGCCTTAACCGGTGGGCCATAATAACATTCAATCTGCATAGCCTTTTTCCAACTATGTTGGGGTCGGCTTCCAGTCTACATTCCATAACATTATGAACCTTTAATAATTTGCAGACGACAACAATCTGAACTCGATATTCTACGAGCACCTGACTCGGTCGCTACAACACTATCTGTGCGGAGATCTTATGCTCGGACGATGGGGACAGGTGCAACAGGGAGACTGTTTTGGTAAGTTAATAGAATAGGGCTTTTCCATCTTCTCATTTGTATTGAACCTAGAAAGTTAGATCGTGGTTTATTATATATTTTTTTCGTGTTTACACTGGAATTTACTGTTAAAATTAAATTAAATTCATTTATTTCTTTCAGATAACGTTATTCATACAGTCCGATTTCAATTAAAAAATAAAAAATGAAATAAAATTAAATTAAAACACATTCAAATTAATATTGCTTAACAAATTATCTCCATAACGGAGAAGATATCTGCTACAGTTTTCAGAATTCCGTTGCAGCTACCACGCATTTTGCAGATCAGGATACAGTTTTCTTGCGGATAACGGCTTGAAAGCCATTAGTGCGATACCACACAAACATCCCAACAACATCAACAACAACATCTATCAACAACTATTGTCTACACTGGAACATTTTGCTAGTTATTACTATTTTGTCGCCTAAAACTGCTCAAATTTTTTTCCAGTCCTAGCCTCGGACTACCTGAACTGCCTGGTCCACATAGTGGAGATGGGTAACGGGCTGGTCTCGTTCCAACTGCGAGGGCTGGAGTTCCGAGGCACGTACTGCCAGCAGCGGGAGGTGGAGGCCATCTCGGAAGGCCCGGAGGAAAGTAGCGGTGAGGGTTTGTGGACTTTTATAGTTTTAAGTTCGTGGTGTTGTTTGGCTGTTGATGTTTACAGAAAGTTATAGGGGTATGAGGATCAGGGTGTAATGTTCACTTATCCTCCTTAGAAAAGGGAGGATCTTCCAATCAGACGGGTGTTGTGTCTGGTGGGTTACTGCCCGACGGTTGATGTGGGGATGTTGTATATATGCCAGTCGCGCGTTAAATTCTGCTTGCGCGATGCAGGATTTGTGTGACGTCAGGTTGATGTGTGTGCATGTGGCGTTGTAGATTCCGCCACAATGTTTTGAAAAAAGAAATGTAGAAAGGTGAAATGAAAAATATATCAGTCTGTAGTTTTTTACACTGCAGACCAAAAATGTTTTCTGATCTTGGAGTTTTGCACCCTAATTGCGTAATACACTATCAATCGAAATCTGAATCATTTTGAAGCAAATTGCTAATCCATTGCTTCATATGTTCGAAAAATTTGTGTGCTCGACAACATAAATAACGCAATGAATGTTGTTGGAACTGTCAAAATGAAACTGATTCCGATTGATAGCGTGTTACGCAATTGCTCCTATTTGAGTGTTTTCTATGCATGTGAATCAGAACAGTGCTATGAGTTTGCATTTTTGTCGCTTTATTTGGTTTTAAGTATTCTTAATCTGTTGGGATTTTAGAGCTGGAGCTACTAACGAAAGAACTGGCTCCTAATATTGTAGCATGCTCCTAGTGATCTTTCTGGCAAGCTTACAACAAAATGTAATGCGCCAAACCTTGCATAAGAAGTAGGTCTTAAGGTTCAGACAGAGGCGAATATCGCATGGAACTCAGGGTTCCACTATCGTGGAAAGAACGTGACACGATGTTAGTAATAATTCGTTTTTAAGATGTCCATCCACTTGCACTTTTCAGGATCTCAAAAAGCCCCTGATGTCGATTAATGTGGCCTCCTACTGGGCTAAACTCATTTAATACAAATACTGAAATGGGGTTGTTCACCGCAAGCTTCGCCGCGAGAGAGCGCTGTGTGTTTGTCACTTGTCAAAGTCATCTTGAAGACAAAGCGACCAATCGTCAACAAGAAAAATCGCTTAGCGCCATCTCGCGGCAAAGTTTTCAACAAGGAACTCCATTGACAGTTGAATGAAAGTAATAAACACTTAGCGCCATCTACGCGGAACTAATTTGGCAGTTTTCATCCCCCTTCCATGAAGAAAGAAAATGGTGTTTAACGATAATGGCCTTGTTCAGTCCACTGACTGTTGATGTAGTGATTTTTGGTAATAAAGCTTTGTTTTGTATTCGTCAGAGGGCGTGTGCACCGGCGTGTGGTGGTGTGGGGGCCGGGCGCTCTCGTTGGGCGCGGCGTGGGCGCTGCGTTGGCTGGCGTGGCAGCTAGTGGCGGCGCGCTACGTGCTGGAGGGCTACTCCGTGTCCGACAACAGCGCCGTGTCCATGCTGCAGGTGTTCGACTTTAGGAAGGTGCTGCTCACGTACTATGTGAAGGTATGTGTAGTATTTATATATTTTTTTGTTGTAAATATAAATCTGTGACGAGCAGTCTTATTTTAAATTCATATATAGGTAAATTACAGTTCAAAGTATCGCACAGAAATACTTCTTCCGTCACTGAAATCACTCAGGGTGTTTTGGCAAATGCGCCACGAATACGCGCGACCTGGACGCACGCAGATCGCACGGTTTGTTGAATGCGTTAACGCAGGTTAAGCGCGTCAAACACCCTGTGTTACGCGTATAACCTGCGCCAATGCTCTTAAAAACAGAATCATCCGTCATTTGCATGATACGATTCTGAACTATAAATAAAATAAAAACTTTTTTACAAAAAAATACAACCAACTTCCAAAAACAACACTACAAAGTGAAAAATAACTTTAATTTCGAAAGTCGGTGTCTAGTTAAATGTATTTTCGTTTTTTGCCACCGACTTCCGAAATTAAAGTTATTTTTCACTTTGTAGTGTTGTTTTTGGAAGTCGGTTGTATTTTTTTGTAAAAAAGTTTTTATTTTTCCCTTTTTAGTTGTGTACCTACCCCACACAAATTGTAATACCACTACCTGCAAAACAAACTAGAACATCATCCATATAAAATTGAGGAAAAAATACGTATTATTGAAGCTAACTCAAAAACTACCAAAGCAAAGTTAATCAATTTTATATGGGACCAACTGTGATGTATACCCTCTCGAATAAAACAAAAAAAATCCAAATCGGTCCAGCCATCTTTGAGTAATCGGGGAACATACATAAAAAAAAAAAAATGTTCCGACGAATTGAGAACCTCCTCCTTTTTGAAGTCGGTTAATAATTTTAGATAGGTACAGTTTATCAATAAATGTACCGAAGTAAACATTTTCACTCCGGTACATTTATTGACAAACTGTACCTATCTAAAATTATATTTATAGTTCAGAATCATACCATGCACGTCTATCAACAGTTTGGCCAAAAAACATTTTAAGAATGCAAATCATTTTATTTAATAAACATACTTTTGTGTAAAAAAGTATTGATTTGACTACCCATTTGTAACAGCATCCTTAAGTGCCTCTTCAAAACTGGCACAGTCTCTAATGAGCAATCTTTTTTTAGAGAAAATTTAAACATTGCATAAAAAATTATCGGTAAAAAACAAAATAACTCACTAGTAACCACAAAAATAGATAAGGACTCTTTTAAACCCTAACTCCTCTCCTACACAGAGTATAATCTACTACACGATCCAGTCGGCCAAACTAGAAGAGTGGCTAGCTTCCAGCATGATAGCGGACGCTCTGAAGCCCATGAACGAGAGGAACTTTGTGGACCTGGACCCCATCTTCAATGTTAACCTAGATGAGGATTATGATTTTAGAGCTTCGGGGATTACTAGGTATGTTATTGTTGAGTAAATCATCATCTGCCTAGCCTTTTCCCAACTATGTTGGGGTCGGCTTCCAGTCTAACCGGATGCAGCTGAATACCAGAATTTTACATGGAGCGACTGCCTATCTGACCTCCACAACCCAGTAACTGGGTAATACGATACCCCTTGGTAAGACTGGTTGTCAGACTTTCGGGCTTCTGACGACCCGTTATTGTTGAGTAAATATTGCAAAATAAGTGTCCGATAAAATGAATGTTCGTATGTTCAAAGTTTACGCTCTTATACTGTGTTTCGTACCGCAATTCAGTAGTAATAACACTTGAAGTACGAAACCTACGAAGCGTTGAACCTATTAGCACTGTCAAAAACAACAACATAGTATTCAAACGGCCAATTATTTGATCCATCAAGTAAAATAGAAGTCAAACACAAACACGCAGTTGTGTCTATTATGTAATGGGTTATAGGATGCTTCATCAATTTATTTTTGTTAGTTAAGCAAGAAATCAAGTAGTTATTTTAACCCTTTAGATGTTAATTATGTACTATTTTATGAACCCAAAACCCCAGGTCATTAGCTGCGAACCCCATAGGTTCACAACTACTGATGATGATTTTTTCCATCGGATGATGTTTTTTTACGTTTACAATATATATGATATAAGCATATATACCTATTATATAAAGGATTTTTCCTTAAGCACACATGGGCTGCAGTCGACACGTAAGGAGCAGAAGAAAATCCTTGTTAAAAAAAAATCGAATAAATAAAAACAACTTGGCTGTTTGATAAACTTTCTGTGACATCCTTTACATTTCATGTTTAACTTATCTCTCATATTGCAAAAATTATCCTAATATTTACTCCAACCCTTTATTCTTACAGGAGTCGTTTCTGCGCGATCTACGGCGAGTGGATAGCGCACTGTGGCGCGCGCCGCGGCGCCGCCTGGCGACGTCGCGCGGCGCACCCGCACTCGCCTCTCACGACGCTGTGCTTTGCTCTCAGTTTATTGGGGAGAAGGGCCTTGGCTGCGGCACAACATCTGTCAGCATCCAGGTAATGTCTTAGATTTTAACGTTACTTTAGTGCGATGTCAGAAGGCTTTTTATGCCTTATAAATAACCGAAACAAATGCTCCTGTTACAACCGAAGGAGAGTGTATCCAAACTTCACTCTCATACATGACGAGGATCTAAGTTTGTATAAATGTTTATTCTGGATAAACTTCTTATTCTAAAACAGGGGCTCGTGGCTAAGTAATAACAGCCGCACGGGTCGATCGATCAGGTTAAGCTACGCTTGCCGCGGTTGTTCCGTGGATAGGTGACCATCTTTACATACTAAGACCCCTCCGTGCCTCGGAAAGCACGTTTGACAACCAGTCAAACCCAGGTCCCCAGGGGTATCGTATTACCCAGTAACTGTGTTGTGGAGGTCAGACAGGCAGTTGCTCCATGTAAAATACTGGTATTCAGCTGCATCCGGTTAGACTGGAAGCCGACCCCAACATAATTGGGAAAAGGCTAGGCAGACTTCTTATTCTAAACAGATTATTAAAATAAAAATTAAATAACCTAACCTAATTAAAACTATTAATAAACTAAAAAAAATGGCAATGCCGCCAGTTGTTTGGGTATATTACCAGTCGACAGCGATGCGGATTTTTTTTGTCACCGTTTTTTGCGTCAAAAAAATATGTACTCGTTAATAGTTTTAGTTATAAATGTTTTAATGTAAAGTTGGGGAAATTAATTGTTTATCAAACTACCAACTTAAATTGTCCGTATATTCAAATCGCAATTGTCGATCTTTGACAGTTTTATGAAATGGCTGTAATCCGGCAAATTGACGAAATTGTCAATTTGATAAAAACTAATTTCCCTGATTCTATTTTATGTGTGAAATAAAGCCCTAATAAATACAATATTTTTGTTCCAGTGTGGAATTCTTCCTCTACGGTCTCCACTCGTTATTCAAGGGTGACTTCCGCATCACTTGCGCACGCGACGAGTGGGTGTTCACGGACATGTCGCTCTTACACTCAGTGCTCGCGCCCGCCATACGCATGGCGCTGAAGTTGCACCAGGTAACTGAAATATTATCTCCTGTCATTCAATTAAGTAGCAAAAATAAAAACGTAAAGAAAACATTTGTATGTCTGAAGATACAAACAAACAAGGCTACGTCAAATTAGCAATAACGAACCGAAAAGCTCACCATGGATTCAAAAAATCGAATGGTAAAAGAGTTCAAATACCCAATGCAGTGTTCAGCAGTGCGTCACTAATTAGAGAGGAGTTAGATTTGTTCTCTTTTAATCTGATTTCGGAAATCAGATCAAAAGAGAACAAATCTAACTTAGAAAGATGTGTGTTGACTACGATTAAGTAAATACAAATATTTGTTAGAGTTGCGAATCATATTTTGATCAACATACAACCTGATACTGACTTGTAAATTGCAATAAATGCAAGAAAATTTGAATTTTGCGGGCTACTACTGCGGATCCACCTTATGTTATAAAAATTTTTTGGAAAATTTTTCACACGAATTTTTGTTTCCAAATCACATTTTTGATCAGCGTGTGATTTTTTTAATGTATTGTTGTGCATGCATATAATGAGTTTTATCACTACCATATGGCGGCGTAAACATTCTTTGGTGGACCAAAAAAAAAAAAAAAAAACCGGTAACAGTGCAGTTTTTTTTTTTGCCAAATCAATAATTCTATACATTTCCTTACAGGACCACTTCATGTTCCCCGAAGAATACTGCAGTAGCTCAGCTCTATACTGTGCCATCGCATCGCACGCGCAACGCCTCGTCATCTGTCACGAAGCAGCGCCGGCCTGGAGATACAATGTGTTGCGAGGCGCTCCACATTTGTTAGCTTTGAGGTAACAAAAAAACTTGCTGTTGGTGCTCCATCTAAAGGGTTTTATGAATCATAACTAATATTATAAATACGAAAATGAGTTTGTTTGTTACGCTTTCACGCTAAAATGGCTGAACGGATTAAAATAAAAAATTTCACATGGGTAGAGCATGACCTGGATTAGGACATTTAGGATACTTTTATCCCGGTAGTAAGTTCCCGGGTTTTACGAACATTGTAAAACAAAAAATTGCAAATTCGGTCCAACGAACCATTTTTATTTTTATTGTATAGAAGATAAAGGGCCGATACATCAAGTTGCAGATTCACCCCATCTGTAACTTGATGTACGCCGGCTATTTACTCATGACCGGGACTTGATATGGTCAAAAGTGGTTTTCATGACAATGCGGAATTGCGCAACCCCATTGCGCAAAGCGAATCTTCATAAACAATTTATGATTGTTGTTTCATTTCTAGACACGTAATGGACGAAGGCAACGACGACTACAAGATAATAATGCTGAACAAGCGCCACCTGGGCTTCCGCGTCATCAAGTTGAACCGCGAGTGTGTGCGCGGTCTGTGGGCCGGCCAGCAGCAGGAGCTGGTCTACCTGAGGAACAGGAACCCTGAGCGAGGGTCTATACAGAATGCTAAGCAGGTGAGAGGCTTCCTGGAACATTCATTATCCTGCTGCTTTTGTCCCATTTTATTTGAGGTTGTGGCAGCATGTCTTCTCTTTCCATACAACTTTTTTTTTAACTGTCATCTCATTAGTCACTCCGTTTCTAGCCAACCTGTCAAGCCCCGACGGTACTATATGGTAGCGCTCGCCGCCCGTACCGTCAAGTGTACACCACCACCACCACCAGCTACCACTTAGCTTCTGGCCGCGACTTCGTCCGCGTGAAATTTCTTGTTCCCCCGATTTACCCCGCCCGTTGCATTGCATCGCCTGCCCGCGCTATAACTTCGTTTTTGCGTTCCCCCGATCCACCCCGCCCGTCGCATTGCATCGCCTGCCCGCGCTATTACTTCGTTTTTGCGTTCCCCCGATCCACCCCGCCCGTCGCATTGCATCGCCTGCCCGCGCCATTACTTCGTTTTTGCGTTCCCCCGATCCACCCCGCCCGTCGCATTGCATCGTCTGCCCGCGCTATTACTTCGTTTTTGCGTTCCCCCGATCCACCCCGCCCGTCGCATTGCATCGCCTGCCCGCGCTATTACTTCGTTTTTGCGTTCCCCCGATCCACCCCGCCCGTCGCATTGCATCGCCTGCCCGCGCTATTACTTCGTTTTTGCGTTCCCCCGATCCACCCCGCCCGTCGCAATGCATCGTCTGCCCGCGCTATTACTTCGTTTTTGCGTTCCCCCGATCCACCCCGCCCGTCGCATTGCATCGCCTGCCCGCGCTATTACTTCGTTTTTGCGTTCCCCCGATCCACCCCGCCCGTCGCATTGCATCGCCTGCCCGCGCTATTACTTCGTTTTTGCGTTCCCCCGATCCACCCCGCCCGTCGCATTGCATCGCCTGCCCGCGCTATTACTTCGTTTTTGCGTTCCCCCGATCCACCCCGCCCGTCGCATTGCATCGCCTGCCCGCGCTATTACTTCGTTTTTGCGTTCCCCCGATCCACCCCGCCCGTCGCAATGCATCGTCTGCCCGCGCTATTACTTCGTTTTTGCGTTCCCCCGATCCACCCCGCCCGTCGCATTGCATCGCCTGCCCGCGCTATTACTTCGTTTTTGCGTTCCCCCGATCCACCCCGCCCGTCGCATTGCATCGCCTGCCCGCGCTATTACTTCGTTTTTGCGTTCCCCCGATCCACCCCGCCCGTCGCATTGCATCGCCTGCCCGCGCTATTACTTCGTTTTTGCGTTCCCCCGATCCACCCCGCCCGTCGCATTGCATCGCCTGCCCGCGCTATTACTTCGTTTTTGCTCAGCGTTCTTTCTGACTTTTTTTTATTTTTGCTCGGCTCCTAAGGGTTCTAGCGTGATGTTAAATAGCCTATTTAGTGGAATGAAATGATGTAAGGGCAACTTTGTTCAAAATTAAACACTTGTGATGAATAACGTATTTATTTGAATAAGGATTAATACCATGTTTATGAATATACATTATTTTATAATAAATTTGATTACCTTAAAAAAAAAGTTATAGTGAGCCAACCTTAAAAGAGCCATATGCTATCGCAGACTTTTTTTTAGAACTTTTTAAGAGGAACAATTCCGGTTTTTAAAAGGAACAACAATGATTTTTGCATTACGCAGCACACGCAACAGAAGATCTGAAACGAAATAAATATTCCCGTTTTTCCAATATTTTTCAATGATGCTCCGCTCCTATTGCTCGATAAATGGACTATCCAACACTAAAAGAATTTTTCAAATCGAACCAGTTGTTCCTGAGATTAGAGCGTTCAACCAAACAACCAAGCAAACTCTTCAGCTTTATAATATTAGTATAGATAGAGTGAAACTAAAAAGTTCCTCTAGCGGGGCTTGAGAGGTAGGATTTTATTTAAATCCTGGAGTGTCCAGCAATACAACCGCTTATAAAAGATCACTGACTACACCGATTTGGTTTTGAAGAATGTCTGCCCTTAGAGGACGTCCTTCCTATTAAAAGGAATACACTTCCAATCTGAGTAATGTGATTACCTTACTGTAGTGCGTCAGGGATGTTCGCGGACGCGCACACTGACGATTATTTCGCGATTATGCGCAAAAAAGTGGCATCAGTGATACGTAGACTGAGGGGAAGCAGCAATAGCATTCTGAAGGTGTTTGCAGAAAGGCTAGAAGGGCCTACAATGGATAGATTTATCAAACTGCATGTCAGACATGGGATTTGATGAATCTTCCTCCTCTTATCTTGGCTGTATTTTTAGTGTATTTGTGTTTTTATTGTTGTACTCATGTGTGTTTAAGTGTTACTACTAACATAGTTTTTTTAAGTTTTTTTTTTTGTTTGTACTGATTACTAACACGTTATGGGCCGTCGACGCCTGAAAATAAACGATTTTTATTTTTATTACCCTTCAAAGTTTTTATCTCAACTCACACACACACCTTTTATACTATTCACTCTTCTATACCTGAAATGGGAATCTGAGATAATTATCAAATTTAGAAAAGGAAGCTCAATGTTATACACAACAGGGTTAAAATTTCATTGCATCAAAATTTTTCGTTTTTGGTACTTACCTTATTGTCTCAAACTGTCACTTCACAACCAACTTAGATGTCTAAAGTTGAAACAGACAGTTCAGTAAATGGGTGTGAAGTATAAATGATCTAAGATTACAAATTCAAGTACCTAATTAATTAATTATTTTTGAATTCTCTGGTTCTAGTTTTGTTATTATACCTACTTTGTTAAAATATCGGCGTTTTACCTGAAATAAAACGCTTATTAAACTACTTACCTTATTCGAAGCATAATTAAACTATTGAGATAGGCTGAACCATGTTTCCTGTGCCTTTTTTCCTTACGTTTCTAGCGATATAGCTCTGTCTCGCTCTCATGACGTCACCAGGTCAGAGAGGGGAGCGCATTTTTGAGCTCGCGCGCTCGGTCTTGTTCATTGGATGATTGACTATGTCACCTGGCAGAAATTAATATTATGCTTCGAATAAGGTAAGTAGTTTAATAAGCGTTTTATTTCAGGTAAAACGCCGATATTAAACACTTGACCGTTATTCGAAGCATAATTAAACTATTGAGATATTGTCTGTTATCGCCTGGTGACGCTCATGACGAACGCCAATGTGTAGGGAAAGATCAAGAAAAAAGAAAAGATGTGTTTGAAAATATTCAACAAAATATCAATAAATCAACATAATTCACTATGAGACAGGTTTAAATAGAGCAGTAATGCTGTCACTCCTAGAAGAGCCCGAAACCTGTCGTTTATAAAATCGATTAAAAGTGTTTGAGGACCTCCAATTTCCCCGAGCCATAATATCTTCCATGGGGAAGTTGTCCAACCAATTCTTGGAAGCAACAGCGGAAGGGACACTCAGGACTAGCAACAATACCTGCCTGACGCATCAGAGCTTTAATCCAGCCTGCAATAATAGTTCGTGAGGCCGCACGAGCCGTGGTGACAAACAAGTTAGGACATTTAGCTTCCTGACGTCTAGTGGAAAGCAGTGATACAGTTTGTTCAACCCAGTATACGGGGTCCAAATTATCGTTATCGGTCATTAGGAGTGTCAAGTCATGAATACGCCTACCAGAACAGAGTACTAAGAGGGCAGCGGCTTGACTCGAAACATCAAAAATGTAGTCATGATTTATTGTTCTAACGCCAAGAAAACATACAAAATCATCAATATTCCACAGGGGTAACTTAGAAACAATTGGTTTTTGATAGAAATCGATTTCAAAATATGTTACACCAAAGCATGATTACTTAGAACACCTGAATCATTTACATTATTACAAAGGGTGGAGACCATAGACTTGTGTAACAATATTGTATTATAAGACAGTTTATGTTTTATATGCAGATCAGCCAGAAAACGAGCTAGGTCAGATCCTGAGGGATTCTTAGGGCTAATATGACTCTACACCACGAAACCCAGCGGTTCCATGCAGGTTTGCAAGTTCTTAGGGTAGAATCGCGCCAAGAACTTTTCAAAAGATCTATCTGAGAATTATTCCACTTACCTAAATGATGTGTCCACCCCCACATTTCCAAACTTCCAACACTAGATCCTGGACGCGAGGAGGTGGCAGTCCCGTTGTCACATCGATCAATACTTTGTTCAGGTTCTGTATTGTGAACGGTGGGGCCAGAGCCCAGGCTTTGAGACCTCCGCGCCAAAAGACTTTCTCCCATCGCGGTGCTACTATCAAGTAAATTCCTGATGCCCGATTAAGGTAGCTCAAAAACCCTGGGAATCAGGAACGGGGGTGCGAACACCCATGCCAGATCGAATTTCCAAGCAATCGAGAATGCATCGTGGGCTACAGCTTGTCTGTCGTTCTGATCTTTTGACACGTAATGAGGGACTACGTGACCGTTGCTGGAAGCAAACAGGTCCACTTGGGGAATTCCCCATTTTAAAAATATTATCTTGGTAATCTCGGGTATCAGATGCCATTCGGGGACCTGGCGAAACCGCGATAGGTTATCGGCATGGTTGTTGTACCTCCCCGGAATGTAGTACACATTGATATGAATTTGGTACTGATCTATCAAACAAAACAGGTATGTTATGTCCATCAATCGCGAGGATTTGGTTACCCCTGCGTGACGGAGATACGCTACTACCGTGCGATTGTCGCATTGTATGGTGACCGTAGATCAACTCAGATACACTGGATGACTTTGAAAAACCTTCAATATTGCCAACATTTCTTTTACGTTGCAGTGACAATTCTTCTCGTTCTGGGACCACGTTCCCAATAGAGACTGGTTGTCCATCTGGGCCCCCCAGCCTAAGTCGGAGGCGTCCGTTTTAGTCGCTGGTGCGTGGTGTAGAATTGACGGATGTTGCAAATTGTGGCTCCACCATTGTAGGTCGCCTATTGCATCTGCAGGTACAGTGTATACCTTGACAGAATTGTCCAATTGTAGTGTGTTTAGGAATTTCAATAGAGAAAAGTTTAGTGCTCCTATTACTCTTTGCAACTTCTTTAGGTTTGTCTTCCGCAAATCTACGATTTCGCGAATCTTCGCTAGTAATGAGGTTACTTTTTCCCTTGGCAGACGTTCGAGGTTTAGCCAAGGATCCCACAGTACTCCTAGGTAAACCAGGGATTTCTTTGGTGTTAGGATAGATTTTTCGAAATTTATTTGCCAACCCAGATATTTTAATGTTTTTACGAGAAGACTTACATGGCCTGCGAGAACTGCTGGGTCTTGGTGAGCCAAAAGAAAATCGTCGAGAAATACTAATATTCTCACACCTTGGCTTCTCATAATTTGGGCAATCCAATTTGTCAAACTGGCAAAAGTTTTTGGTGAAAATCTGGTGCTTGCATTTCCTTCCAATGATCGACGAAAGTCGATAACTGACCGGCTTGAAATATTTTCATGTCAATATTTACTTCTCTTGGCATTTAAGCCTGAAGGTGATGACCTTCGCTTATTTCCGCCACGTTTATGAGCGTCGTATCTTTGGGTTTGTTTTGCCCCGCGGGAGCGAAAGGAACCTCTATCCATTACGCCACTACCCTGTTGAGGATAGTTGCAATACGCATGTGCTGGTCCTTGCGAAGGACACTGTATATTATTCTGCAAAAAGCCACCCTGCGAGGGGACGTTACAGTTCTGACAGCCTTGTGAAGTCATGCTTGAGTTATATAGTTCTTACCCTGCGTGGGTGGAACTGAATATTGCCCCTGCAAGGGACGTATATACGCATGTGCTGGTCCTTGCGAAGGACACTGTATATTATGCTGCAAAAAGCCACCCTGCGAGGGGACGTTACAGTTCTGACAGCCTTGTGAAGGCATGCTTGAGTTATAGTTCTATACCCTGCGAGGGTGAAACTGAATATTGCCCCTGCGAGGGACGTATATACGCATGTGCTGGTCCTTGCGAAGGACACTGTATATTATGCTGCAAAAAGCCACCCTGCGAGGGGACGTTACAGTTCTTACAGCCTTGTGAAGGCATGCTTGAGTTAGTTCTTACCCTGTGAGGGTGGAACTGAATATTGCCCATGCGAGGGACGTTTGAGCCATTTTCCAACTTGCGAAGTTGAGGTATTACCATAAGCCGATTTTGTAGATGTACCAGCCGATCTAGAAGCAGGCCAGAAGGCTTTTTTGATACCGCCAGCTTTTTCTAATGCAACAACTAACTGCTAAGAATTGAATAAGCTAACCTCAGATGGAGGTATTTTCTTTATTGCCGCTTTTATTAAGGGATCGCGAACTGCATTAGTTATGCTGTCTCTGCGCATCTGTATAGATTCAGCACTATGGCCGCAAATCATTTGCAATAGGTCTGCCGAAACCTTCTGAACTCACCAGAAGTGAAAATGTCATTCAACTTTTTTATAGCCTCGAAGATAATTCTCTCTGGTCTCGGATCCATGTCAAAAATGCACAAAGTTCCTTCTCCTTTTGTTTTAAAATACCGTGGTCTGATCTCGTTTGCCTCGAGTTCGACGAAACCCGGGCTATGGTTAAACGATTTAAAACTGAATTTCTCTTAAAATGTTCAAGTAACGCTCGTCTGTCTTTGGAACAGCCGGTTCCTTAAGCTTAGTTTCAACATCTAAATTATTTATAAGACTACTACCCTCCAGTTCTAAATCATCCTCCGTGAAAAGGGAAAGGGCGTCGTCGGGCAGCGGTATACTATTATTTATATTATGTTTCACTTTACGCTCCGAGCGGCGATGCTTGTGCTTGCCCCCCCTTACGG
Source organism: Cosmia pyralina (assembly GCA_946251885.1). Classification (NCBI taxonomy): domain Eukaryota; kingdom Metazoa; phylum Arthropoda; class Insecta; order Lepidoptera; family Noctuidae; genus Cosmia; species Cosmia pyralina. The sequence goes on along the minus strand of OX276355.1, from coordinate 3,997,179 downwards.
TGACGGCGACGCGCATGTTTAGACTTATGGTCAGAAGAACTAGATGAACTGGAACTAGAATCGCTACTATCAGAGCTACTACTACTGCTGCTGTTCGGATGTGAACGCATCCGTTTGGCACTAGATTCTCTATTATTAGCGGTATTCGAAGGACCTGCGATCGGTTTATCTTGCGAAATCAACGTTATTTCTTTATACATTACGTATTCGGTATTATACTGAAAACAATTGAATTACACACACTGGAAAAGAAAAAGAATAAACAACACGCGAACGGAAAACCGTTAAATTCTGAAAATATCAACGTTGATTCACTGTATTATCAAATCATTCACTAGAAACAGTTTTAATAAAAATTGTAAATTGGTAAGTATGCCAACTTTCGTCGAAAGGAAAAATATAGGCGGTTGTGAAAAAGAAATATAGATAACTCACCTGCTAAGCAGCAACCGTCTCCGGCAAGGAAAAGAACGCCAATGAACAAGACCGAGCGCGCGAGCTCAAAAATGCGCTCCCCTCTCTGACCTGGTGACGTCATGAGAGCGAGACAGAGCTATATCGCTAGAAACGTAAGGAAAAAAGGCACAGGAAACATGGTTCAGCCTATCTCAATAGTTTAATTATGCTTCGAATAACGGTCAAGTGTTTAATTCTGTTATTAACAGGCTTTATATTTTCTAAATATAGATATGGAAGAGGGAGTTCTTCCGGTATTTGTTAAAACCTGTTGATCTTACTACTATTATAAATGCGAAAGTTTGGATGGATGGATGTTTGTTACTCAATCAAGCCAGAACTGCTGAACGGATCTGGATGAAATTAGCACACAGATAGATTATAGTCTGGAATAGCACAGGCTACTTTTTATCCCGAAAAAATGTATGGTTCCCGTAGGATAGTTTCCGATATCCACGCGGGCGAAGCCGCTGGCAAAAGCTACTACATATATAACTCTTTTCGACAAAAGCAGGGTACAGTCCTCCTTGAGAAGAATCTTAGACATAAGTCCGCTTGTGTAATTTTGTATAAAGTTGAGAAAACATGAACGTTATTGTTTCCTACTTCCGCAGGCCCTCCGCAACATAATAAACTCATCATGCGACCAGCCTATAGGCTATCCTATCTACGTGTCGCCGCTAACAACGTCATATGCGGACACCTCGCCGCAACTGTGCTCGTTACTGGGAGGCCCGCTCACTGTGTCCGCTATACGGGCGAGGATAGCTGCTGCGTGGAGACGGTGAGGAACATGTTTATATTATCATCATCACCATTTGGTGTGCTGGATATAGGTGTGCCCGAAACATGGCCACATCCACCGGTCCTACACTTCTCGCATCCAGCGGATTTTCGTGATCTTCACCGGCGCGATTCCTGTATTTAAAAGGAGGAAGTGATAAGGTAGCTCGCGAAATTAAAATTTTCTTACGCGTATTTTAATCAAAATATGATTCGCGATCACAAAAAATATGTATTTACAGAACAATAATCTTTAGAATACGGTGAAGGAAAACATTGTGAGGAAACAGGCATGTCCTAGAACCAAAAATTCGAAGACATGTGACTTCTGCCAACTCCACACTGGGCTCGCGTGGTGGATTACGGCCCGCTCCCTCTCACAGAGAGGAGGCCTGTGTCCCAGCAGTGGGAACAATATAGGCTGATTATGTAATCATTACAATTATCAACAACCATTAGAATTACGAACAAGGCATAAAGATAGACTTCGGCTGCCATCAATAAAACTAAAATTATTTAAGAAAAATGTATACTGCATGTCGATTATTATTTACAATCATTTATCAAATAGTTTTCAAGACCTACCGCTGACAATGTTTAAAAAATTACTTTTCAAACTACTACTATTTAAAAGATATTATACCATTTAGGACTATTTAGAAGACAAGTCAATAGAATCTGTAATTTGTAACTTTGTACGCCACGTTATGGCAGGATATGCTGAAATTAAACAACCTAACATCCTATGTACCATATTCTAGCAAATAAATATTTTGATTCGATTTGATTCAATACAACTCTCTCAAATAGTCATTCAATAGGGTAATTTGAATTTAGAGAGATGTATTGATTATAATTCTGTGTAATTTTAAATATTTCTTACGGTCGCGAATCATATTTTAATCAACAAACTGACCTGCAAATTGCAAAAAAACGTAAGAAAATTTGAATTTCGCGGGCTACCTTTGCGTTTTCCAGTCTGTCAAAAACACCTGTAATTTCCCCACATTTCTGACTAGGTTTTACATTGATTTTCACTGAGATGAGATTGCGATTAGCTTTTGAATGTTTTTGATTAAGGGAATTAGCCTTCAAGCCACTAGTCCACTAACATGATCTACAGAAGTCCCCAATCTCTTTGGCCGGGCTGAATTGAGCGCGACCGCAATCTTGCGCATCCTGCGCTCCTCCGTCGTCCCGACCGATACCTTCATTTTGCATTCTGCATCGGCTCGCGCCTACTTTCAACCCGGCCAAAATGATTGGGGATTATTGTACCTGTCATCAGTCGATAGGCTATTATACTACACGACACAACAACAACAACAACAACTTTGATCGTGACTAGGCGGACTCGTTGAAGCCCCATTCCAAATTCAAAGCATTTATTTCAAATAAACCAATTACAGGCTCTTTTGATTTGTCAAGGGATCGGTCAGTCAGAAAGATGAAGCTGGTTGCCCATTCCAAAGCGTATTATGTTCCTATGGAGAAGAACGGGCAAGAAACTCCACGGACACTCTTTTAAATCAATCATTGATAAAATAGAATAGAATAAAATAGAATAGAATAAAATAGAATAGAAAAAAAACAGACAAAAAAAAAAAAACATAGACAGACGTGTAGCACCAGTTCTTCATGCCAGCTAAAGAATCTCAGTAATTTGACGTTCTAAAAATGCTGATTCATACCCTAATAGGAAATATGTATGTGATTGAAGTAAGGAGCTCGTGGCTAAGTACACAACAGCCGCACGGGTCGATCCATCAGGTTAAGCTACGCTTGCCGGGGTTGGTCAGTGGATGGGTGACCATCTTTACATACCGAGACTCCTCCGTGCCTCGGAAAGCACGTTAAGCCGTTGGTCCCGGCTGTCATTCGTGGATCTTTGACAGTCGTTACGGGTCATTAGAAGCCTGAAAGTCTGACAACCAGTCTTACCAAGGGGTATCGTATTACCCAGTTAATGGGTTATGGAGGTCAGATAGGCAGTCGCTCCATGTTAAATATTGGTATTCAGCTGCATCCGGTTAGACTGGAAGCCGACCCCAACTACGTTGGGGAAAGGCTAGGATTGATTGTGTTTTGTAGGAGTGTTTGCGATTTGTTGTGTGTATGTTGTCATTCTAGACTATGTCGTTACACCAAGCGCGCCAAAATGGAGCGCGTTTAAGGTGTCCGTGTCGATTGGCTATTTTTAACTTTTTTTTTCAACTGCTTTTAATTGTTTTTTTGGCGTTGAACATTTTTATACTATTATAATGGCGATGTGAAATATCAAATAAAAATATTTAAAAAAATACATGCGTATTACCTATTTAAATATTGACAAAACATTTACGTCATAATTGAACTTGTCTTATAAATTCGGCTTTAATGAACACGCTATGTCGGACACAGTATCCGTCGGCGCTGCGGCGAGGGCTGCTCGTCGGGCGGGGCGGGCGGCACCGCGTGCGACGCTAATGCTGCGGAGGCGGGCGCGGCGCGCAGCAACACGCCCCGGCACAACGCGCTGCATTTGTCAAGGACTTCGCTGGGTAAGGAGCTGTTGTTTATTATTACAAATATTTTCAATACATGCATCGAAATGCGTGTGTTTTTTTTTTACGTAAAATTGTATTTCGGCTCCTCTGTCTACCCCTTCGGAAAATACATGCTTGATGTATTTTATAAATAACTAGCGACCCGCCCCTACTTCGCATGGTTTATGCAACGTGACAATACATGGTGAATTCTATAGTATACGAAGTGGCGATTAGATTATCACAATAAGGGCCTATTTTACGGTGTCCGAATAGCCACTGCTCAGTGAATAAATTCAAAAATGGAACAGAATTTGTATGAAATTATCTGCCAAGTAAGTTAATAGGAACTTAATCGTAGGTGGTGAAACAGGCCCTAATTGAAACCACGTATTCAGTATGATTCTGGGCCCCCATGCGTAGAAACTTTACGAGGAAAAAAAAATTACTATTCCATACAGCAGCTGATTTTTAGCGTTCTGTACCTCAAAAGGAAAAAACGGAACCCGCATATCGGATCACTTCGTTGTCCGTCTGTCTATCAGTCTATCAAAACCCTTTTTTTCTCAGGAACGCGTGGAGGTATCAAGTTGAAATTAATATCAATTACGGTCTATCAATTTTATCAATATTATTGTCTATGGTCCCTTTAAGCTCTAAAAAATCAAGCTTCTTTATCAATGCAATAAAAAATACGGCCTTTTGTGCGACATATTTTGATACTCGCAAGTAAATCAAAACATGAGGGTACTTCCCGTTGACCTAGATTTATGAAATTTGGCAAAATTCCGAAAATTGTTAATTTGTAGTTTTATCAAATAGAAAAAACTTGAGTTTTGATTTTTTTTTTTTTTTTGTTTTACTAATTTCGTATTGTGTAACTCGCCAATTTTGTAAATGTTTATGATTATAATAGTTTTAATTCATACAAAACAATAATACTATATAAAATAAATAAATAATAAAAATAATATGTGTCTGTATTTGGTAGCGGGCACGCGCGGCAGCTTAGCGAGTGCAGGCAAGCCAACATCCTCAACACTTGCGTCGTTAGCGGGGTTGTTACGAGAACACTCGCATGAGAGAACTGCTCACGATGAAACTGGTAGGTTACTTTTTCAGTTTAAACAGAATCTACGCTTTCGAATAATAAACTGACGTCGTGGCTAACAGATGGAACTGTAGATAATTCAAAGAGTGCGAGTATATCTGATTGGAATAAATATGTGAATGCTTTGATTTTGAATGAACATCCAACTAGTTTGGTTATTTATTTAGCTATTCTCACGGTATTTGGTTAAGGACGCTGTTACAAATGGGTAGTCAAATCATTACTTTTTTACAGAAAAGTATGTTTATTAAATAAAATGCTTTGCATTCTTAAAATGTTTTTTGGCCAAATTGTTGATAAATGTGCATGGTACGATTCTGAACTATAAATATAATTTCTCTCTTCTCTTTCAGTTTCTCCATAAATGTACCGAAGTGAAAATTTTTACTTCGGTACATTTATTGACAAACTGTACCTATCTAAAATTATATCTATAGTTCAGAATCCCACCATGCACATTTATCAACAATTTGGCCGAAAAACATTTTAAGAATGTAAAGCATTTTATTTAATAAACATACTTTTGTCTAAAAAAGTATTGATTTGACTACCCATTTGTAACAGCGTCCTTAAGGTGGATGCGCGAAAGTAGCCCGCGAAATTCAAATTTTCTTACTTTTTTTGCAATTTGCAGGTCAGTGTCAGGTTGTATCTTGATCAAAATATATTCGCGACTATAACAAAATAATGTATTTACATGACTTTTAGAACAAAGCTAACACTGACCTGCAAATTGCAAAAAACGTAAGAAAATTTGAATTTCGCGGGCTACTTTCGCGCATTCACCTTAAATGGGTTTATAATTATTTTTGGAAATATTTGTTGCAACTATTAGGTAGAAATATAGAACTTTATGCTATATGTTAAAGGTGTAATTTAAACTATTAATAATTTGTTTCTTCCCGCTCATACAACAGGATTAGATATATTGAAGATTTATAACTGTGAGTGGTATTTGTATTATATTGTAGATGGACTTTGTAGTAGTCAATATAATTATAGATTTTGTCTTCTAGTCATTGCATGCCAAGGCCAGACGATCGTAATTTGAGTTGCTATAGTTAGTTGAATAATTTTTGTTTGGTATGAAAGAAGACTGAATGCATTATATATTTCAGAGAATCACTAAAAGCGGCGTAAATGAGGGTTTGCTGAAATGACGTTCACTAGGTGGCAGCACTGAGTCGTCAGGTCCGGGCACCTGTCAAAAGTGTCAAAGCGCCTAATTATTTTCTTTAGTCGTGACCGAATGATGAACGAATGAATGAAACGAATGATGTACTTACGTCATCTTATATTTTATATTCATTGTCGAAATGGAAGACCTCTAGTCAAAGTGGCGCCAACTAGTGGTGTGAATTTCATGAAAACCCTCAATATGCTGCTGTACTTTCTATGGGCCAGCGAAAAACGACGACTTTTTAAAGATAATTACACTCCGTCATGGCTTTCAATGAACGTGGCGTAATAGAGAACTAACATGAAATGTACTGGATTTGACATCTTCTTTTACAAGCAACGCTGCTCATTAAGGCATAATTATGTTCTGAGAGGCTTGTCTTAAAAAAAAAAACAAATCTATACAAGGACAAATTAAGTTAGCTAGCGAAACTCCGCAGACGTGCTAAGTATTGATATCTAACCACACAGATTTTTTGAGTAAATAGATAATTGCTTCATAAAGCAATAAATTACAAAAGTTGTGTCATCGCACTTCTCTTTCTTTTCTATGCAGTCCGATAGTGACCGCGTTTTAGCTCTTGTCAGCGTCTTAAGAGCCATGTCGGATTTTCTGCCTTGTGCGTTTGTGTTAAGGTCCAGATATAATTTGTTTTATATAATGCAGCAGCAGCAGTGTCAGTATCAAGCGGCGGCGTGCTAATGGAAAGCGGTAACTCTCACCGCGTCGCACGTGAGCTGAGCGTGCCCGCCAGCGTGCCGCGCCGGGACCGGAACACGCGGGCCCGGACACCGGCCAAAGAGCCGGGACGACAGGTATGCATAAATTTTCACTATAGACTGTCAATGTTTAATAGGGTCAACTATGAAGTTCTACGAGCTCAAACATAATCTCGATGAACCTCAACCTCGAAACAGAATAATTTTTTACATCGAATAAATTCACTTTTAGCCTACCTTATCTTTGCCTTAAAAAAAATTCTCCGATTATTACAACAGGGACAATTAAATAAAAATACTAACAAAACGCGCCCAGTTTTAAGAATGATAATTATTATCCCTTTGAGCGGGTCAATTGTCATTTATTGTAATTCTGTGTCAACTTGCTTTACACGTTTTACCAAATAATTTGACCTCAAGCTTCAAAAATCATGGAAAATAACTGTGTCATGAAATTTTAATGCATGCCTACTAACCAGTGTTTTACATGCTAGCAAAATAAATAAATAAATAAATTTATGAATGAGGGGGCAGTACTGAGACGTCAGGTCCGGGCACCTGTCAAAAGTGTCAGTGTCAGAGTGCCTATATTTTCTTTAGTCGTAACTGAATGATGAATGTCATCATATTATTATATTTTATATTTCATTGTCGAAATGGAACACCCCTTGTCATACTGGTGGCATGAATTTTCATGAAAACCCTCATTGAGAAGGAACGATTTCAAGCTTTTCGATATTTCTATCAAACCTATTTACAACAATACTTTCCGTACAGAGCTGTAACCGCAGCCGCATGCGCCGCGCGGCGCCCGCCTCTTTCAGGCTGCTGGCCGCGTCCGACAATATGAGGCTGGAACCTACTGCGTGCTCCTCACACCCTAATGATGAGACACAGGTACGTACTGTACACTTATTAAAACCTAATTACACGTTGTTCTAAAAGCTCTAATAATATTTTATTTAAAAATGGTTGTAAATTATCTTCGTTTTGCAATCACATTTTTTTTTAAATATATTTTTTTATTTATTAATTTATCAATCATTGCTTTACTTTTATTCCAGGTCCTCACAGCTTCATATCTAGCTATATATTTCCAGTATAAGCTGACCTCTCAAACGGAAATCCTATACAATGCGAGATCAGCTTATACTGGAAATGTATAGCTTGATATGTAGCCGTGCGTACATCGTATCCATATATAATTAATGTTTACAAAATAATATAAAACATTTTAAAAAGTAACTATGGGAATTTCTTGCCCACTTTTCTCCTTATGAAGCCATGCCCATCCTTCTACCTTTTGGATGGAGCAACTAGAATCAATTACATTTTCTTGTAAATGCCTAATTGAAAAAAAAATTGCCCAAGAACAAGTCGGACTCGCACACGGGTTTCGGACCACCGTACAATATTTAACACTATTTTTATTATTGGTTGTTGTAGCAGCAATAGAAATATCCAATATGTGAAAATTTCAACTGTTTACCTACTACGGTTCATGAGATACAGCCCGCTGACAGATCCATACGAACGGACAGCGGAAGTTCCGTTTGTCATCCTTCGGGTACGGATCCCAAAAAAGATCTTCGTCGTTTTATTTACAATTATTTGTAACGCACGTAAAACAAGATTGCATTGTGTTTTTCTTTTAACTTTAGAATGGGAGAAGGTTGTGTACTCGATCCGGTAGCTAACTAATATTTGTGTCGGCAGAGTGCGGCGGGCAGTAACTGGGAGTGTGCGTGGCGCGATCAACCTAGAAGAGCGGCTAGCGCTAAGGTAACCATCAGGGGGCAACTCCCATATCTATAAGAACGGGGCTCGTGGCTAAGTAATAACAGCCGCACGGGTCGGTCGATCAGATTAAGCTACGCTTGGCGCGGTTGCTCCGAGAATCCCCCCGTGCCTCGGAAAGCACGTTAAGCCGTTGGTCCGGGCTGTCATTCGTGGATCTTTGACAGTCGTTACGAGTAGTCAGAAGTCCGTAAGTCTGACAACCAGTCTTACCAAGGGGTATCGTATTACCCAGTAACTGGGTTGTGGAGGTCAAATAGACAGTTGCTCCATGTAAAATACTGTTATTCAGCTACATCCGGTTAGACTGGAAACCAACCTTAACATATTTGGGAACAGGCTAGGCAGATGATGTCAGATGGAATATCACATAACTAGATTGCCTGATTCTGATATATTCTTCAATTCGGCCCATCCCTTCAGAGCATTAACTCTTATTCCCCAGGTCTCAAGCAGCCGAGGAGGCCCAAGCGCGGAGTCGTCCCTAGAAGACCTGACCCTGACCCCGACAGGTCTGGACCTGTCGCTGCCAGACTGCAAGATCATCGCCAACAGGAACGCCAGGCAAGACAGAGACTTTAAAAGGTATCCCCACGCACGCATTCATACATCCACACGGCTTGACAGGATAATTATGGTGATTAATAGATACTGTGACGTCATAGCGAACGAGGAGGAAGATTAATGAAGTAGTGTAGCGCGTTATTCGATATAAAAAAGTTAGTAACAAAGAAACACACAGAGGTGGCCACGATATTTTTGTAAATTATAAATAGTTATTAGTTTAAAATTCTTGTATCTGGTAGATACGCTGTGAATTCGCCACCTTGCTTTTTTTAGGCGGGTATCACACCTCCGCCGCGAAACAGCAGTTACATGACTTATCCGATGTATGAGAAGCGAAACTGCCTGTTCTAATGCACAGATTTGATTATGATTCTATCTTTTTCCCTGTGATTTCGCCGATCTGCTCGGAAGCCGGTTACACCGAGCTCAGCCCGCCATTTTGTTGCGGTACCACGTTGGTTTCGCACGTATCTGTGGCAGTTGACATTTATAAAGCGAAACTTATTTTTTTTTTTTTTTTTTTTTGTAAAATGGATGTTGATTTTACGGAAAAACTATAATGCAAGAAGTCCGAGAAGTATACCTATACTGTATTTACTAAGTCGAAAGCGAAAGTCCGATTGCTCAAATTCAACTGACTCGCATGATGTTTCGCTACTCGAATCGCGACATAATGTAGTAATATTTCTTAGCGAAATTCGTTAAGCGGTTTCCCATCAATATTTTTGCCCTTAAAGTGTAACATAATATTTTGTAATCTATATATCTCGCAAGAAATACGGATCGCATAAAACTATTACAAAAAAGTTGGAAATAAAAGTCCAATATTGTAAAACAAAATTATATGCCCCGACGTCACGGTCATCGGCAAAATTGGCTTTTTTGTACCGAAAACGCGCTGCGCTTTTGTTTGTATTTTCGATGGAACTGTTTTTTTGCAATATTCAAACCATTTCCATAAACCATAATAACATTATAAATATTTTGTAACAATCACCGCTTTGAATGATTTTAATTTTGGTGTGCGAATGAAAATCTAAACCATTATTTCATCAATTTTAACTGTCACATACCATATTCAATTCATATAACGTCATTCTTCCCCGTATTTACTCATTATCATGCCTCCCAAAAACAATGAAATAATACCATTTTTTCATATAGGTACTATGTCAACGAAATGACACCAAAAGACTTATCGAAACTCAGCAAAGAGATCCGTCACGAACGCGAAAGCTATCGAGAACTAACTGGCCGCTACATTGAGAAACCCGAAGCAATACCTCTAAAAGAAACTCATTATTCCGACTTATCAAACAAAGAATCTATCCTCAAAAAAGAATCGAAAAAAGACTCTAAGGCGAAAGAAATAAAGACGAAGATTAAACGATCTGATTCGGGGAGGAGTGAGTTGAAAGTGAATGTGAGTGTGGGTAGTAAGGTGTTGATTATTGAGCCGTTGGGAGTGTATGATTGTATTAACTTGGGGAGGAGGATCGATGTGCAGTGGCCTTCGGAAGCGGAGAGGGAAAGAGGAGGGAGGAACTTCTGGGGCAGCTGGGTACCGATGGCGGGGATGGATGGACTGGTAAGTTTTTTTTTTATTTTTTCCTTCTCTAAAATCCCGGAATGATGATAATGGTTCAATCCGAGATTCAATAACGAATTATTTATTGGACTTAATGTAGTTACAAATTATTGATTTGAAGAATCATATTATTTTTAAATTTTAGGGTTCCGTACTACAATTGTGTCAAATTCAAATGTTTTTTTTAGTAGGTAAAATAAAATTAAGTTGGCTGGTTTATGTGCTTACTATCTTTTTCACACAGCTTTTAGGGAAAAAAATGGCTTTGTAGAACGTCGTCTTTGTCTCTCTTTAAAGCACGAGTGCTCTACAAATATAGTTGGCAGGTCTCAAACTCAAACTCAAAGCATTTATTTCAATTAAACCAATTACATTCACTTTTGAATTGTCAAAGAGTCGGTCAGTTAGTCAGAAAGTTGAAGCTAGTTGCCCATTCCAAAACGTAGATCTCTATGGAGAAGAACGGGGATACAAGAAACTCCACGGACACTCTTTCAAATCAAGAAATATTAAAAAATTCTGGGTACATTATTCTTGTTGCTTGTATTTGTGAGAACAACGTAAAAAAATATTTTAAAACAATTCAAAATATAACGTTAAAAATAAGCTCTGACAGCTATGATATGACCAGTCTCAACTGACGGCGCCCGTTCACGAACATGAGGCGTGGATCAGCACCATCCAGCTCAACCTTTTGTAGGGAACCGAATGATCCAACACACGCGCCACCATCAGCGAGACATTTAGGTGGGAATACAAACTCTCCTTCTCCTGCCATGCTCTTTCATGTCAAACTTACCTACATCATAATAATCTAAATGATAATATTCCAGTTTTAATAGGTAATCTGACTTAGCAATTTAAATTATGACTAAATTATTGATAAACTGGAAGTTGTGATCAAAAATACTATTGCTAAATATGTTTTCCCCTTCACAGGTTGTACACAAATGGACACCAAACCACAGAGACCCGAAACTTCGATCTCACGTCGACAAAAGCATACTTCTCATACAAATAGACGACAAATATGTGCCCATCGCTGAGAACTGTGTCCAAGACCTCGGCGACGAAGTGTGAACCTTATCTCTAAGAACACAAGGTCGAAATCAGCGTAAACAAAGTATGAACTTTTATCATATTTTTAAAATGGACATCTATGAGCTGACAGTGAAGTCTGAGCCTAATATGTATAAAAATAAAGTAGATATCAAAATCTACTGGACAAAAAACTTATTGTGAATTGGAATAAACATGGCGAATGGAACCAACCATCAAAATAAGTTGAAAAATTGCATGAATTTCAAAATTGACAGTTGAAAATTGCGTGTGTGATCTCGGTATTGAATTGTGATCCTTATATGTACCGGAGTAAGGTGTATTATGCAAGGCTGTTGTGAAACTGATTCTTATTTTTATTAATGCAACTGATACAGTTCCTCTTAATACTTGTGGCGTAATTAATTACACAGAATTATTAGAATCTAAAGAGATAGTAATAATTGTATTAAAATCTCTTGAAATAATTTTCTAAATCTTGCTTTTTAACAGATACATCCTGTGGCCGTCTTATTTGACCTCGTAAATTAATGCGTTATAATTATGCTGATGGATAAACCTGAATTTGCCTTACTGTAACTGACTATTGAGCAAGTGTCTGTCGTGAAGAAAATAACTTAAGGGGATACATCGAAGCGTGGTTTAGCTCGGTGTGTATGGCCTTACGGCTGTCTTGACGCGCGAGATAGAAGACTCACGCGCATCGTTTAAATGTAAATTTATGACAAAATGCTATACTTAAATCAATTTTTAAACATATTTAAATACCTTCGATTTCAAAACAAATTTTACTGCACAATAAGGAACTGTTTACGTATAATCGTATAAAACTGAAAATAGACGGAGCTACTTTGGAATTTTTTTCTATCGAAAAAATTTCAAGTAATCATGTTTCTATTTTAGTACAGCAGTAGACAATATCAAATAACACATATGGAAAATCCAAATGATTTATATTAAAAACACAAAATTTATCGATGTATTCCCTCAAATTCTGTCTGTGACTATTAATTATGCTACTATGTGTGTTCTCTTAATATAGTGCCAAGTTTAATTTTATGAGCTCGCTATGAAAACAATTACATTAAAGTACCTATATTACAAATACTTACTTACCCATACTCCACTCTGAAGGTAAACGCACAATTGTCCGCGCCGAACGAAACGAAGTTCCCAATAATTCTTCCAGCGATTCGTCAGATTCGGCGCGGATAGATGTGCGAGGTTTCATTGGATTTAATACAAGCAATTTCAAAATTGTATTCTTTCGGCTCCTTCGCTTCCTTCGGCTCTAAAGTGTGCGTTTACCTTTAGGCGGAAATCTATAAATTAGCACGCACTTAGGCTATGCGTTATTCCCGCACACCTGTCAAACAACAAGTGCAAGATAGAGACGGGTACATGTCTAAGTCAAAGGAGCTAAGTAACGTTTATAGATCTCGACCAGCGCACACCAGCGGTAAGCGATAAGTCCAATTTTACTATAATATGAAATGTTATGTTGAGGTCACAAAGCAATATCAAGCAAAGACAAGTACAGATCTTATGACAATTATGAATAAGTTAAAATGAGAAAGAAAAACGTTCCAACTAGCAATGTGTTTCCAACCTTAAGTCTTGGTGGTAAAGTGCAATTTTGCATCACGAAATCTTGAAAGAATGTTCGCTATTCCATCAGAACAAAACATCTTATGTTATTGGTGTGATTTTCAACTGTAAACTTATGAGAATAAGGTTGAAAATACGAAAGCTGTTTCTTCATATAGGAATTACTTAAAAGCGACTCAAAGTCGTCCATGATTGACTTAAACGTATAATTATGAAGCTATAGCTAAATTGTCTACCAAAAGGGTGCACGTCCATTCGAGCGGAGAAAGGCATTCTATTGGTTCTCTACACTTTCCGCTGAAATGGACAAGCAGCCTTAAAATAAACATAGGCTTAAATCGGATAACACAAAATACTTTTTTTTTTTAATTTCGCACTTATGCCATTACGTTTCGTTTAGATGTAACTGTAATATATTCCCGTATTATTAAATTTAAGTTGCGTTCAATTGGTCCCGTGATGTAAATAGTGATGATTGGTTGTGGCGCAAGTTTGACTTTTACGTCTTCGGAATAAGGTTGACTGGAAGAAAACCTGAAAATATTTGTAAATTAATTAAGGACACTGTTAATGAGTAGTCAAATCATTACTTTTTTTACAGAAAAGTATGTTTATTAAATAAAATGCTTTGCATTCTTAAAATGTTTTATGGCCGAATTGTTGATAGATGTGCATGGTACGATTCTCAACTATAAATATAATTTTAGATAGCTACAGTTTCTCAAAAAAGGTCCCGAAATGATTTTTTTTACTTCGGTACCGTATTCGACTACCCATTTGTAACAGCGTCCTTAATTTGCTGATTTATTCTTGTAAATCTTTTAAAATAAAACATAGGCAAGCTAAGCTTTAGATTTGTTGATCACCATAAAATAAAAAATAAAAATATCTATAACGTTGATTTAAACCAAGAAGCAGGACCAACATCAAGCTTTTAACGTGCATATTAATGTATAATTTGTTTGCTTAAAGCGCAGGCCATACTGGAAACGAAGCGAAACGTAGCTAAGTTCGTTTAGATTTTTTCGGCGTCTTTTCATACTTCCGTTTTCCTTTCGCTTAGTACGCGGTGAGAACCGAAGAATGAAAATACGCGAAAGAAAGCGAAACGAACGTAGCTTCGTTTGTTCGTTTCGCTTCGTTCCCAGGTGGTCTGCGCTTTAAAGCTTTGGTTTCCTAGGAAAGCGGCCGTAACGCCGTCATAAAAATCTGTCATTTTAACTAGTATTTGACTTTAAGGCAAACCCCGCCCCCCTAAGATTTAAATAGCTAGATTTGTCCTCATCGTACTTAGTCAAATCAAAGAAAAAGTGTCCATACTGAGAAGAGTGAGCTCACACATTATTAAACAGCATTTCCATGATAATCAAGTGAAGTCACTGCGTCATTGCGTGTCAGAGGTGTAACAACGAATTAGGAATGCGATCTTTTGACGCGGTATAGTGCGAATCTAACCATTTAAATCTTTGCCGCTGTCATCATTTTCATGAATGCGTGGTGATTTTTACGGCCGTTAAGTGCGGCCACTTGCTCTATGAAACATGACGTCATCGGACAAAATGAGACAAAAAAATATTTGTACTACTTATAGAACTCTTCTTAGTGACGTCACGGTACAAAGTCGGAATTAAATTTTTCCTAAATTATTCCATGTGATGTTTGACATAGAGATCTGTCATTGTAAGTGACACATCTATGTTGCAAAAATATATAATTAAAGTATGACTGAAGAAATTGACGAATCCTCAGCTGATTAGATTGAAGATTCCCAGAGCATTCTACCATCAGTTGGTAACAATGCCAACCACATGTAAAACAAATCAATTTTTAAATACGAGTAGGTACCTATAACAATCAAGTCAATAAGACAATCATCATTCTCCTGCCCTTATCCCAATCTATTTGGGGTCGGCGCAACATGTCCTTTTTTTCCATACTTCTCTATTATTCGTCATCTCGGTAGTCACCCACTTTCTAGCCATGTCATCTTCCACACAATCCATCCATCGTTTCTTTGGTCTTCCCCTACTCTTACAGCCATCGACATTCATACTCAAAACTTTCCTCACTCCTCCGCATCACATGCCCATACCATGACAACCGATTTCCGCACAACTTTTCAGTCACCGGTGCCACTTTCAGACTTCCTCTTATGTACTCATTTCTTATTCTATCCATTCGTGTAACATCCCTCTTAGCATTCTCATCTCAGCTGCATGCAATTGCTTTTCATTCATCCCTTTTGTGGCCCAACATAAGTGACTCTAAATAATTATTTACTAGTGGCCAGTTTGATAAATTGTAAAAGATTGTTTGTTGTACCTGTTCCGTTCCTAATTTGTTTTAGAATGTGTACAAATCGCGAAAGTTTAAAAAGTTTAATTGTAAAAGAGTCTTGTTTTCCTTGTTCCATAGAACAATTTGAGAAATAAAAATATTATAAATGTTCTGTAGTAAGCAGAAAAATTTAGCTTATTTTGTCCGATGACGTCATGTTCCATAGAACAAATTGGACCTGCCGCTGCTCTTCTAGGAAACCGTAGCAGACAAAATATCTGGCAAAGATACATAAAGTTAGTAGCCATTATGTAAGAGGTAACGTAAAAGTCTTCCAGGACTTGCGACACAACACAAGCTTTGTTGTGTGTGGGTAGCTTTACAATGTAAATACTTGTAAATAATGTAAAAAAAATACGAAAAAATGTATATTCGTCTCTTTAATATATAAAGAAAAACATCTTATTACAGTACATAAGTAGAAACCTTTTTTATTTTTGTTATTATGTTATTATTTTTTTGTCAAAATTCGTTTTGTATAAAAAAACCGTTCGCTCCAAATACCTTTTAGTCTGACAATGAATGTGTATTGTGTATTTCAATTATTTATAAATTATACATTTATGTAAGTGACTGTGTGTGTATATTAAAGGCAAAGTGGAATATTCTTTCGATGGCACCTGAACTAGATATCCCAAGTATCAATGCAACGGCACTTTGATATTCGAATCCTTAATATTTTCTATGTATTAATTTAGAGCAGTGTAAAAGGCCAATATCAGAAAAACTGGCACTCATTCTTTTAGATAATATTTTATTCGGCATCTGTAATGGTTGCATATACTATACTATTATTATGTAAAAAAAAAAAAACTTGTATTTTTGATGAGTTCATCGGGTGCATAGTCGTTATCAAATTCTTAGTAGATTATACATACATATCTCGATTAACAAAAAAAAAAAAATTTTTTCCTAGTCTTTGACTTTGCTAAACCTAGTATGCACACAGTACCTCTATTTGTTCACTGTTGTTATATATACTATATCACTGTATATGTATTGTTTACCAAAATAATGGACAAATTATAATGATGACGTTGTGTTTTGCGAATTTAAAGGGGAGTGAAATTATTAAATGTTGTTCCAATCGCGCCTTCTGTTCCAAAATACTGTGAATTTAATTAAAAACAATATATTGGGGAATAACACTATGTTTGTATAGATATGCTTTAAAATTAATATTTTGTATTGAACACAATAATTATAAAAATACACAAATGCGTGTCGATTAAGAACTCAAATAACGGCTACCTAGTGCTATTTCATAATATAAAAGTTAAATAGCACCTACAACAAATTATAACTGTTTGTTCAAAATAAACTAGAATTACAAATTATTAAAAACCAATAATTTTCACTAAATCCCCGAAGCGTTGAGATAATTTAAAATTATAATTCGATTGTTCACTTTAAATCGTCACGGATTTTTTTATCATCTGCTCATAAAGGAATATTTTTTGCCTCACTGAATGTGAGTTATATATCAGTGTTTTCTGCATTGCCTGGGCTGTTTAATAATAATTCTGATATTGCTGACAATTATTTCTAGTTTTGCTTCTTGATATTGATCACTTCCATAATTATGACGTTCTTTAATGTAAAAAAAAAAATGCCGAATGCAAAATGCATTTTTTTAAGTCGGTTAAAAACAGTAATTTGTTTCAATAATTTTAACTACATTATAGATTTTTTTCATTATTAGCAGATGATATTTAAATCACAAGTGACTCTATGGACTCTGCACTTAGACACTCCGTGTCCCTTGTGGTATTCGTTCGCGTTTTATATTGGTTTTACGTTTAAAATAATATGTAACCTATGTATTTTTCAAAAATAGGTAAAAATTGAGTCCAGTAATTTTGATTTGAAACATAATTTCAGCTTCTCCAAGCTGTTTAACTTATAAACAGAAGTTGACACAAATATAGAAATAGAGTAATGTTGCTATTTGATTTATTGGGTGAAATTAAATGAACAAAGTAATACTCACACGACACCAAATCGAATAGGTATGACAAAAACATAGAAGAAAATAAGAACATAGAAGAAGATAATAATTATTATAAGAATTTCAATTTCATCCAAATAAAATCAAGCTACAAACTATTCCTTGAAAAACATTACGGACGAAATGAGAACCTGGAGAAGATTCTCATTTCGTTGGAGTGGAGTCGGTTAAAAATGCAAAGAATGAGGGTTTTCTGAAATGACGTTCACTAGGTGGCAGCACTGACACGTCAGGTCCGGGCACCTGTCAAAAGTGTAAAAGCGCCTACTTATATTTTCTTTAAAGACGTGACTGAATGATGATCGAATGAACGAAACTAATGATGAACGTCATCATATATTTTATATTCATTGTCAAAATGGAAGACCTCAATGTGGCGCCAATTGGTGGCGTGAATTTTCATGAAAACCCTCATTGGTCATACATTTTACGTAGAACGCGAACGTACCACAACTAATATTATGAGTATATATTATATTCTCAAGTTGCCTTAATATATTTTAGACTGATTTTTTATAATCGTGATGTGTGTCAAGCCGATTTATAGATAGTTAAGGTGAAACTGCGCTCGGTTCAATCATTTAATTGTTAAGATCGCAGTGTACTTATGAACATGTGTTTTGGCGGTTTACTCATTTACGTATTTTATGTTGAAAAATTGATATTTGTCGTTAGAAAAAAAAAACACTTTTAATCAGAAACTTCGTGATTTTCTATGACATTCCTTGGTTAATTTTTGTCTGCATTTTTTATCGAAATATTTTGCGTATACTATGTTTCATGGGTCAGATTAATTCACTGTTTTTATACTGACTTCATAATTTTGGTAACTTATTCGTCACTTAGCATACAAACGACAAATATCTGTATAAAAATCCGAATTTATATTTATTACTTTGCAAAAACGGAAGCTCTGCGTTAAGCTTGGTGTATTCTGTGTATTAGTCTAAATTGAACTTTATTACAATGTAAAAGAGTAGATGTTTGTACAGTAGGAAGGCACAATCCGTCCACAAGAGATTTTTTCTGCATATGCAACTATTTTGTTTTGAATCTAATTGATTTTATTCTTCGTTGACATCGATGGGTGAACAAAAAAATAAACGTCTTTCCTAAAAAATAATAAAAATAAAAATTATACATATAAATTTCAAACAAAATAATAATATTACAAAAATCTATGGTAATTAATTTACATAAATTAATGTTACATTCCACAGAATTCTTATCTGGATAACAAATATCTGTTTTACTAGTGCCTAATATTTGTAGCAGGTATCTGGTACATGACTATCTTTGATTGCCTTTATATTATAAAAAAGAACTTTGTATAGAAGCGACACAGGCCTTATCATGCACCCGAAGCTGTAGGCTTAAAACGCGATTTTGAACGCATTCGAACCGTTCAACCAATCAGAATGGAGTTGTTTACCGGAAGCTTCGCCGCGAGAGAGCGCTGTGTGTTTGTCACTTGTCAAAGTAACCGTGAAGACAAAGCCACATTGTGTTCAACTGTATCAATCAAAGAATATTATTTGTATATAAATAACTTATAATTTTTTTTTTCTCATGCACACTTGTTTTTCTAGCTTTACACATTGGCAGAATAGTCGACATCGGCTTTGCTTGCCATTTATTAAAAATATAATAAAATAGACCAATCGGCGACAAGAAAAAACACTTAGCGCCATCTCGCGGCAAAGTTTTCTGCAAGGAACTTCATTGACAGCTGATGAAAGTCACAAACACTTAGCGCCATCTACGTGGAACTAATTTGGCCGTTTTCTTTCTCAGAAAACTGCCAAATTAGTTCAAAATTAATAAAATTCGAATTTTGAAAGTATCAAACGGTGCGTAACAGTAGAATAGGCCAATAGCCTAATTTTGGGCGTTTTCGTTTCTAGAAGAGGTTTTTAATTCCTTTTCTATGCCTTTTTTCATGTTGTCGATGTCAATAAAGTAGCTTCCTCTCGATAGCATATGCAGACAAGACGTGGTTGTTTTGTGATTATACGTACCAGTAAACCGCCGTTCCGTTGATTTGTGTCACATTATCAATGTCAGAATTAATACTGAATTAAAATGGTACATGGATATTAAGCGTTTTATTCCTAATTCTTTCGCCGAGGTTAATAAACATTAATTAGCATTTGCTTTAGCTATATTCTCGTCTCTTTCTTGTTGTAGTTTGAATGTTGTGCGACAGTGACAAGGATACGGCTTAGTCATAGCATATGCTAAGTAACGTCTATTTACAGTATATGTCAGTTTTTATGAATGACCGCCTGCCGGCGGATTGTGTAGTGTGTGGGGCCCTTGAGTAATATCACAGTCTATACACATACGCCCGACGAGAGCCCGAGCTGCTTACGTAGTTCGCCGAACTTCGTATACAGCTCGGGCTTCGTCGCACGACTGTATGATGTATAATGACTGTGGTAATAATAGGTCTTTACTTATGAAATTGCCGTTTTGTATAAAAAAATTTAAACGAATTTTTTTCATGCATTTTTTATTTGTATTAATCGAAGTAATCACCCATGCAATCAATGCATCTTTGCCAACGCAGTGGCAGTTTATTGATGCCCTTCTTAAAGAAATCAGCTGGACGGGAGGCAACAAATTCTTCAAAGGCATTTTGTACTGCCTCTCGGGTATTGAATTTTTTTCCCGCCAAGAAGTTATCCAAATTCTGGAAAAAGTAGTAGTCTGTAGGCGCAAGGTCTGGTGAGTAGGGCGGATGACGGAGAGCTTCCAACCCCAGTTCTTGCAACTTGGAGACCGTCTGCTGTGCAGTATGAGGTCGTGCGTTGTCGTGCAGGAGCAGCGGAGACGAGCGATTGACCAATGCTGGTTGGAGATGTGCCAGCTTCTCCATCATTGTGTTCAGTTCTTCACAGTACACATCTGAAGTAATGCTCACCCCGTTTGGTAAGAAGCTGTGATGAATCACACCGGCGCTAGACCACCAAACAGTGACCATCACTTTTCTAGGGGTAAGTTTTCGTTTAGGGCATTGTTTAGGTGCTGAACCAGGATCCAACCAACTTGCTGAGCGCTTGCGGTTATCAAACAGAATCCATTTTTCATCGCAGGTAACAATGCGGTTCAAAATTCCTTCATTTGTGTGTCTGTTGAGCAGTGCAAGGCACGTCTCGACGCGTACTTCGCGCTGGCGATCATTGAGATCGTGGGGCACCCATTTGTCAAGCTTTTTTACCTTGCCAATTTGACGCAAATGGACCAATATTGTTTTGACGCTAACGTCGAAAGCTGCTGCTAATTCAGCCGTAGATTGTGTATCATCAGCTTCCACAATCGCCTTTATTTCGTCATTGTCGACCAAAGTCTTCGGACGACCGTGAGGTTCATTTTTCAGGTCGAAATTTCCAGAACGGAAGCGAGCAAACCAATAACAAGTGGTGCGTTGGTTTGTAGTGTTAGCTCCGTAAACGTCGTTGATGTTGCGTGCCGCTTGTGCCGCGTTGCTGCCACGACGGTACCTACTCATATTCCATAATTACTCGAATTTTTAACGTATCCATGATGACGAAAAAGATTGAAATGCGATGAAAATGTAACACTAATCAATAAACAAATGACTACTTTTGGAAAAAAATCCATGTTTTTAAAATAAAATTAATTTGAAATTAGAATTCTTAGCCAAACAAAAATTATTTTGATTTGAAATGGCCAGTACTGCAGAACGGCAATTTCATAGGTACAGACCTAATATTATACTCCCTATGGGCGCTGTTTCACCACCTATGATTAAATTCCTATTAACTTACTTGGCAGATAATTTCATATAAATTCTGTTCCATTTTTGAATTTATTCTTTATTATTTTCTAAAGATAAAGATAAAGATATATTTATTTGTAAACATGTGTGACATTAATTATACATATAAATGCAAATGTGGATGTAAAAGTAAAAATCTGTGAGTTTCAACATGTTTTGCCACCATTGGCGTACAAAATGAATTATAGCAACTAGAAATTTATTACAATAGATTAGAAGCTATCATTTAAAAAATCTTTAACGCAATAATAACATTTATCGGTAAGTAACTTCTTAAGTTCTCTTTTGAATAAGTTTGGCTGGTTTATATTTTTAATAACCTCTGGAATCTTGTTATATATTAATGGTGCCATACAAAACACGCTCTTATGAAGGAGTGCTGTTTTCGCAGAGTGAGGTTGTAAGAAGTTCTTATATTTAGTACGTCTATTTCTACTGACATTGTCTGACAAAAGAGGAAACCAGTGAGGATTGCTTCTAACAAATAAAGCTATTTCCAAGATATATAGCGACGGAAGTGTCAGTATATGGTATTTTATAAACATTGGTTGACAGCTGTCGGTATTTTTGATCTTAAACATAGCCCGAATACAACGCTTTTGCCTTTTAAACACCATGTCAGTGTTTGTCGAATTACCCCAAAATATTAGACCGTATCTAAGCACCGATTCAACAAGTCCAAAATACGCCATGAATAATGCATTTCTACTCACTGTTGGAGCCAGTTTGTACATCGCAAAAGATAAACTACTAATTTTTGTGCAAAGGTCTTCTGTGTGACATTTCCAATTGATTCTACTGTCAATTTTTAAACCGAGGAATTTAGCTGTTTCTACTTGATCTATTATATTATTATCATATGTTAATTTAAATTTAATTGAATTTTGAGGTCTTTGACTGTAGTTCATTATATTTGTTTTATTTATATTTATTTTCAGATTATTATTGATTAGCCATGTTATTATAGATTCTAGTGCTTTATTTATGTCGTTTTCAAATAGATTTTTATCATTACATGTAATATTTACTGTGCTGTCGTCTGCAAATAATGTCATAGGTTGCACAGTTGCATTAGGGAGGTCGTTGATGTAGGTAATAAATAGCGTTGGTCCCACTACGCTGCCCTGGGGAACACCATATCTAACATATCTTACTTTGGATTGATATTGTTCTTCTTTTTTAGTTTTTATGTTAAATTTTGTAATCTGCGTGATTTGTTTTCGATCAGTTAAGTAAGATCTAAATAGTTCTAAAACGTTTCCTCTTATACCGTATGCCTCCAATTTACTAGCCAATATTTTGTGATCCACATAATCGAAGGCTTGTGTCATATCGCAGAAGATTGAGCACACAGGGGTAGTTTTATCAACCGCGGTCATTATATTTTTTAAAAACTCAAAGATGGCCATATTTATATTTTTATGTTTTCGAAAGCCTTTTTGTTCGCTGCATAAGATATTGTTGTTTTCTAAGTAATTATTTAATTCTATATTGTAATAAGTTTCAAAAATTTTAGAAAATACAGAAAGGAGAGCAATGGGCCGATAATTTTCAACTAATTCTTTATCATCTTTTTTCAACAAAGGTTTAACAATTGCTAGTTTAAGATCCTTTGGAAATGTGCCATTTGTTATAGACAGGTTAATGATATGACTTAAGTGATCACATATCTGACTATTTACTTCTTTTACAATTTTTGTAGATATTTCGTCATATCCGACACTTTTTGTATTTTTTAGGCCATTTATTATCTTAAATACATGAAGAGGTGTGCTTGGAGCTAAAAACATTGAATTAGATCTGTGATTAATTAGGGATGTTACTTTTTTACCAGCACCCAAGATTGGCTTAACTTTATCAACGAAGTAATTATTAAATGTGCTAGCTATTTCAGTAGGATTTGTGATACTTTTATTTAGGATTTTAATTTTTTCTATGGGTTCTCTTGGTAAATTTGGCCGTATCTTATTAATCATTTGCCACGTAGTCTTTGATTTATTATTTGACATTTTAATTCTGTAATTATTTTGCGCACGCTTCGTTAGTGCTATAATTTTTTTTAGTAATTTGGAATAATTAATATAATTTTGTTTATTCGTCTTTGTTGCTTTTTGTCTATGTTGCCAGAGCAATAATCTTTTTCTTTTACTACAAATTTTTATTCCGCGTGATATCCACTTAGATTTATCATTAACTTTCATCATTACGCTTTTTTGCGGGAAGCACAGATTGTAAAATAATTTAAAATTATCTATGAAATATGTATAAGCATTATCTACGTCCTTGGTGGTGTAGATTTCTGAGAAAGAAAAATTATTCAGGCACATTTTGAATTTATCAATGTTTTCTTTACAGTAGTCTCGTTCCGTTTTATACCAGTATTTAAATTTGAAAAGCTTTTTTATTGGAAGTTTTATTAATTGGGCTGTGTGGTCTGATAAACCCAATTCTAACACTTCAGTCTTACACTGTTTTTTGAAATCATGGGCAAAGTTATCTAAACAAGACATGCTAATCAGTCTAGTAGGTTGTTTTAAAGCAAGCTTTAAGTTGAAATTCAATAACAAACATTCGAAATCTAGGGATACATTATTACTTTTTAAAATGTCAATATTAAAATCTCCAGCTATTAAAATATTATTACTACTTAATTTCTGAATGAGCAGAAGGACTTTTTCAAGTTTTGAAAGAAATGTTACCACATTGTTTGGATTCGGTACTCGGTAGACACAGACAATAATAACTTTGTAATCAATAAGTTCGATAGCACAGCATTCAAATACATTAGTTATAGTATGTTTCTTAACATCTGCAATTTCCCTCCATTTATGCTCCTTATTAACTATGATACACGCTCCGCCTCTTTTGCTATTATTTCGACTAATACAACTGGCTAAAACATAGTTATTTATATGAAGATATGTTTCGGTTCCTTCCATCATAAAATGTTCCGTGATACATAGTACATCAATTGATTTGCTTTTGTCTGCAAGCTCTTCCATATTTATCATCAAGAGATCAGTTTTGTTCAATAATCCAGCTATATTTTGATGTAATACATATAGGTGTTTAGTTTCGAAAGAACATGGATTCAGAGTTGTTTTCATCTGGCAGCTGATTTGTGTGTGTAAGGCTATCCAATGTTTGTGCTTTATCCTGTATTATTCCATTAATATAGTCCTGGATGTCTTGGAAAATGGTTTCCATGCCGAGTTTGTTCACCGTGCGACTATGTATATTAAACATCTCGTAGCTAAACTTAAGATTTCTATTTGAATCCAAGAAGTACGCATGCTCATGTTCTAGTGTGTCGAGATATAACAAATTATTAAAATTCTCTACTCGCCAGTTGTACATATTGGTGTGGTGCCCATACTTAAAAGTGGGTGCACATATAATTATATTAGTGTGACTTAACTTCTCTAGAACTTCTCTTATATAAAATATAAGGCCAAAGTAGTCACGAGTATTCTGAAAGTCTTCTTCGCCTATTAAGATAACACAGAAGTCGTTATTTGTAAAGTCTCGTATTTTGTTTTCCAAATTATTAATTAGTAGGTCTGTGCTACAGTTCGGCATGAGATAGTGGCATACATCGTAATGTTCGGTGAATGTTTTTTGAGAGATAGATAATATTTTATTCCTGGGATTAGTGCTCAATATGTGAATTTTATTTCTAGTCCTTATTTCGTTTATTTTTTGGTGTTGCGTAGGCTCGGTACTGGATAATGGCTGGATCAGGGTGTCACTTTGATCTGCCGTTTGACCTACTGTTGGTGGTAATTGTAGTTCAAATGTTTTTAATTGTTTATTTCTTTTTGTCTTTTCATTCCCAAGAGGTGTTCTTGTTTTAATTTTATTTATGGGGCTAAGGGTAACAGTTTTGTATAAATTATTTTGTTCCAGTAATTCAATATTCGATCGTTTGAGGTTTGTATTTTCAATAGAAAGAGTCTCAATTTCCTGATGGGCACTGCTGAGTTCTGATTCTAGTTTGTCAATTTGTTGTTTTAATTTAAGTATCAGTTCGTTATGTGATTCATCGCTTGACAATTCAGGCATACTGGATATACTTTCATCATTGAGGGTATGTGCGGAAACTTCACTCACATTACTTGTATTTGGGTCCGAGTATGTTCGCTTTCGTCGCAATGTTATATTATTTAGGAAGTTCATCGTAATAATTCAACAATTAACAAATCTTTATAGATCGCAAAAAGAACCACGTTCGGCGGGGATCGAACCGGGTGACACGAGAACCTCAGTACACGTTCTTACAGAAACAGCTACTTAGTACTTGAGTTAGAGCGTCGAAATAAAAGCCTGTATTCACATTAGTTACGTCGTCACTTTTTTCTACTAATTTAGAATAATTTTATTACTATGGTATCATTACCGTTCCTTTTTCCAGCAGCAACACTGTTACTAATGTCACCTAGTATCAGTGAAACGTAAACTACTCGATAATAGATGGCGCTTATTGCAGTTTTAGGATAACTGATTCTATTTTATACAGTGGCAACTCGTAACCTTAATGTCACTTTTAGTTTATCTTTTCAGCACTTCGGGCGCTAGTTGTCTTTATGTATCAATTTTCAAATAAACACTTTTTCATAACGTATGACAACAAATTGTTTTTAGTTTGTTTTCATTAGTAAATCACTATTTTAACTACACACACATTCGGAGAGGCTTTTTAAGTTTAAAACTGTTTGTTTATTGTCCAAATAAGACACTTATTGTTTATTTTTGGAGTTTTTTTTAGAAACATGTCACTGTATTTTTTTTTTTTGTTTTTGCACACTATTCTTGTTGTTTTCAAGTAGTGTTTGTAGCCACGAACAATGACACAGGAATGGTTCACTATTTACTCTAGATTCAATTACTATAAAACACTATTTTATCACTTATTTAATATTTTTAGGATTTAAATACGCGAGCGATGTTTACTAAGCCAGTGTTGCCAACACGTCTCTCTAATAACCGGTAATCAAGCAAGTTATTTTCTAATAATCGGTAATCAAGCAAGTTATTTTCTAATAACCGGTAATCAAGCAAGTAATTTTCTAATAAGCGGTAATCAAGCAAGTAATTATCGGTTCGGTACTGTTACGGGGTGGTGCTTAAATCGGTTTAAAAAAAAATTAAACACTGTAATAGAACTTTAATTGATGTTGAGAAAATACAATAAAATTATGTATCCGCGACGACGTTCAAATCCACACTGCCGTAAGGCTCTAGAAAAGTAGCAAAGTGGCGAAAACGCTGACATAGCAAAGATGGTTCCACGTGTAAGGGACAGCGTGGTCATCACTATTATTTTATATGCATTCGCGTGTATTATAAGATATAACAGCCCCCCAAATAAAATGGAGCATCTGGGACGAATGATGCGAAATTTAAGATTAAAAGTGGATAGGATTTGAACGTCATTGTAGATTTACAAATTGTTACATAAACTAAGTGCATTATACACTTCTGGACACATCTTTTGGCCCACCTTGTAGTTTCAGTTTCGTTTGCTCCTAGCTAAAATTTTATATTAGGTCGAGCAAAAAGTTTTTATGCAGTTTTGAACCTTGCACATTCACAATTTCATTCAATAGTCTTTTTTTGAATTTCGAACACAGAATTTAAAGAAACAAAAGACAATTTGGAGCCTGTTTGTTGATATCAAACAATCGAATACTAAGAAAACTTGGTTTTATTGGTTTACTTGGATTTAATTCTTGAAAAAGTGATTGATATCTTTGGTTTTGCAACAAACATTACTTATTCTTAACATTAAGGTGAGGTTCTATCAATAATCTATGGATACTTCACCTGAAGTCGCCGCCCAAGCTGTGGCACTTATTCAGGCCGGACACAGCTAAAGAAACGTGAGTGCTCAACTTAATTTAAGTCGATCTGCGGTCCGAAATGTTTATCGGAGGTACCTAGAGACTGGCGGCTTTGTTCGTCGCCAAGGAAGGCCACGATCTCGGGTCACAACTGAAAGGCAGGATCGATTCATCGTGACGACCAGCTTGAGAAATCGTCACCTTACCTCCATTGAGATACAAAAACAACTTCGCGACTTCCATGGAGTATCTGTGAGCGCTCGAACTGTTCGGAGAAGGTTAAAAGAACGCGATATGGTACCACACAAGCCAGCTAATGGCCCCAAACTAACGCGAGCCCACCGAACAGCGCGCCTTCATTTCGCACGCAGTCATTTAAATTGGACACAGCAAGATTGGAGCCGTGTACTCTTTTCTGATGAGTCTAAAATTGTGTTACATGGCAATGATGGAAGGAAGAAGGTCTACTGACGTAAGGGAGAGCGTTTCGCACAATGCTGCTTTGAAGAGAGGGTTGCTTATGGCGGTGGCTCATGGACTGTCTGGGGCGGTATATCCGCGAGCGGCAAAACTCAACTTGAGGTTGTTACAGGACCACGGCTGCCAACATTAAATGCTGAAAGGTACATTCGTGAGTGCTTAGAACCTCACGTGATACCATACGCGGACTATGTGGGTCCAAATTTCCTTTTTATGCATGATAATGCAAGAGCCCATGCGGCCGGCATCGTCAGGGAATATCTTCGGGATGTGAACATCACAGTTATGGACTGGCCAGCCAGAAGCCCAGACATGAACCCCATTGAGCACATGTGGGACGAGCTAAAAAGACGTGTTAGGGCTCGTCAGCCAGTTGCCCAGACGATGCAGGAGTTGAAAACTGCCATAGAAGAGGAATGGGAGATGATCCCTCAAAATTTCATAGAGCGGTTGATAAACTCTATGCCTAATCGTATGAGAGCTGTGGTAGATGCCCATGGAGGCAACACGCGTTATTAAATTAAACCTTTATTTGATAAAACATGTTTTTTATTCAAAAATCAATTGCCTTTAACAAGGCGCATATCCGACTTGTTAGGCGTAGCTCCATGTCGTATGGTATTCTGAATTCAAATTTAAAACAATACGATCGAAAAAGATGGTAAAATGTATCAGGTTTAAAACTGCATCAACAGTTTTTGTTCAATCTAGCAATCATATTTCGGTAGGGGCCATCGAAACCTAAACTCTAAGGTGGGCCAATAGATGTGTCCAGAAGTGTAGTAATATTTTAATCAAGCATAAAGAATTTAATAACGAGGTTAGTTTTGTTTTGATACCAAAATGTTTCTTTTCAATGATGTTGCCCTTGATGATGACAGATCAGGCTCAACAGTTTCTTCAAACACAGATAGTTCAATGGCTTGTTGAGGATGACTGGGATTATTCACTTTCTTGGTGTTATTACATTGATTAAATATTTGTATGCAGCACGGAACCTTTCAATTTGGGCAAATTAATTTTCGACCTCTGTATAATAGGTATAATAAGAATATCATAAAAAATGTATAACTTAAGGACATATAGGTAATGAACTCCGTACTTTTGGAAGTGGCTCGGATCCTCAATGTTATTTAATTCTTGTTCAAATGAGTTTAGATGCATACTAGCTTGTAATAAAGAGTCAAGTTATTGACATTATTTATTTTAAGGTATGGTAAGCGTGAAAGTGAATTGTTGACCCTATTCTTTTCACAGCAATCATCTTCAACGAGGTTAAAATTAGAAACAACATGTGAGGTTACATTAACGAAAACATTTGATGACGGCACAAATTGTAGAGTTTTATAGGTAAAAGGCTTTGCAGGGTCTAGTTAAAGACAATATTCCTGTACCAAATAGAGTTTCATCAAAGCTACTGCCGTCATTTTCACAGGATACATGGCATTTCCTGGCTCAGATAGAACAAATATTCATCTATTATTGCTAATTTTATGAAACACTTGAATAGAGCCTTTTAACAATTTAATCTCACAGGAGTTAGGTAGCATATTGACTAATTCCGTAATTAGAATAGTTTCACAGATCGGATTCACAACACTTGAATATACACTTTCTAATTCACATAATGTAAAACTTTTCACGTATCACTTTGCACTGGTCTACACTGTGCAAAGGTGAGTAAAACATGGTCGATTGTTATTGCAAGGTAAGGACGACTAGGAGCGATAAGCGCGAAGGTATCTGGTTGCGCAACGTTATAAGGAACAGGCATTGGAATAATATGGTATACCTAGGTTGTATGCTTGAGGTAAGACCAGCGGGACATTAATGACTACAATTATTTTGTTATTATGAAAATAAGATATGAAGTTTCGAAATATCAATAAGATCGTGAATATTTTTTAACGACAAAGATACAGGGAGTTCGTAATACCTTGGCATATTATTCATATTCTGCTCAAGTTCGTTATAAAGTTGATATGGACTAAGTAAAGTTGGATGTAGAATATTGATTTTACTAAATAAAATCGCATTATTGATATCCTCAATGTCGAACGACAAGGAAATAATGATGCTTTCAATAGCGTTGAGGAATGCATTTATATTGGATTTAATATCTAGCTTATCATTAGAATTAGTTAGTTGTTGAAAAGCTTGATCTTTTATTTCAAGGTTTTTATTAAGACGCTTTTCATTTTCATTCAATTTAGACATTGAGTTATTAAATGTTGTAATAGTTGATTTGATTACGTGAATATTATCTCTCATCAAATGTGCTAATTGTTTTTCATCCGTCTGTACTTGGTCTTGAGTAGGGATTCTTTGTATTCTTGGATGACCGTATCGAAACTAAAATTCGGCTGTTTAATAACTTTTAGATACTTTTCATAAGACGTATCTGCTGTGGACGGCGAAGGATAGTCATAGGGTGAATTTGAAGGATTTGGAGGGTTATTATCATCGACGGCGCATACGGGACGATTCGAGTCGATAATGTCTTGTGGTGGGAAACGCGATAGAGCGTCGGCGTTGCAGTTTAATTTTCCCTGTTTATGCACTATCTCGTAGTTATACCTATTCCTCTAATTTTAAACGCCAGCGAATTAATTTCGAGCCTGAATCCTTAACGTTAAATAGCCAAATTAAAGGTTTATGGTCGGTGACGATTTTAAACCTATAGCCGAAAAGATAGGGACGGAAAGTTTGTACGCCGAATATAATGGCTAACAATTCTTTTTCGGTGGTGGAGTAGTTGCCCTCGGCTTTATTCAGCGTCCGTGACGCATATGCGATAGGCTTGTCCTTGCCTATTTCACCCTGTGATAATATTGCACCTACAGCGTGGTTGGAGGCATCAGTCGTCAACACAAAGGGTTGACGGAAGTCAGGATATTGTAAAAGAGGCGCTGTAGTTAGTTTTTGTTTTAAAATAGTAAACGCGTGCTCTTGTTCTCCTGAATGAGGCGTCTTTTTTTTAAAAGGGAAGTTAAAGGTTTGGACATCTTAGAGAAATTTTCAATGAATCGTCTGTAGTAGCCAACTAAACCCAGGAAAGATTTGATGTCTTTAGGACATTTAGGAGTTGGGAATTGAGTGACGGCCTTGATTTTATCCGGATTAGGATAGACACCTTTGTCGGTGATTATATGTCTTAGATACGCAACTTCGTGTCGTAAGAACTCGCACTTTGCGGGTTGTAATTTTAAATTATATTGACGGAACCTGTCAAAGACTAATTTTAGCTTTTCTATGTGAGATTGAAGGTTTTGGCTATAAATAATACCTACAATCATCTAGATAAATGTAACAATGAAGACCTTGAAGACCAGATAGGACAGTACTTTATCATGAGTTTTTGGAATGTAGCAGGGGCATTTTTTAGTCCGAAAGGCATTCTTGTAAATTCGTAATGTCCGGAGATTTCATTTCCTACTACTGTAAAACCAGTCTTAGGCGCGTCCTTAGGATTTAAATTTAATTGGGGGAAGCTGCTTACAAGGTCGAGCGTAGTAAAATATTTCGAATGACCTAATTGATCTAGAATACCTATCCGTAATTAAAGGGATAGGGTAAACTTCGGTAACAGTCACATCGTTGAGTTTCCTATAGTCGATGACTATCCTCCACTTTTGCTTACCCGATGAGTCTGCTTTTTTGGGCACTACCCAAATAGGGGCGCTCCATGGTGATTTTGAAGGACGAATAATGTTTTGATCGAGCATTTTCTTTATTTGACTCTCGACTTCGCTTTTGTGACACTCGGGGAAGCGATAAGATTTCGCATGAATTGGGGCAGCGTCACCAGTACTGATTGAATGTTCAATAGCAATAGTACAAGTTAAGGGCTCGCCCTCAAGGTAAAAAATGTCTGTGTAGTTAGTGCAACATTCTAAGAGGACTCTTGTTTCTTCAGGATTTAGATGTTCTGTTCGGATAAGATCTAGTACTTGTTGTGATCTATCTAAAGACACATTATCAAGATTATTAATAAACTAAAGACTTTTGTGATTAGACGATTGAGAGGGCAGCGATACATTCTCGAAGGGAATCAAGTGGACACAATAATCTTTCAATACAACTTTAGACTCAGTGGTATTCAATATTGAGATATTAACGCAATTATTAGGCTTGACCGAGACAATACCTACAATTTGCCAAGTAAACGCCTTCGGCATACATATGATCGAGAACTAAACCTTCTTTCATGGACTTTTACTCTTCTAAGGAATTTGACACAGGACATTCAACTATCGCCTCGGAGCGAGGCGGAATAGTATAGATAATCTTACTAAAGTTTAGCGGTATAAGATGACCACGAATGAGCAATGAGTTTTGAGAATACTTAACATTGCACTCGTTTTTTTGTAGGAAATCATTACCTAAAATACCATCATAATTAAGCCGTACTTTATCACTGACGGCGTGGAAAATGTGACTGAAAGAGAGTTTAGAATTTGGAGGAAAAATATATTCGAAGCCGATGGTGAAAGACCCTAAAGTTTCATAGCAGGAGTCGTCTTCAGTCAGACCCTTGAATTTGATTTTGTCACCAGATAAGGATGGCGTAGAATTGAAATTTTGAAGTTTAACAATAGGTACTAACAGTAGCTCCTGTGTCGATAAGAAAGCATAGAGGTTTACTTGAATAACCAGTATTAAGAAATACGTGAGGTAGAGAGATTTTGCTAAATTTAATTTCGTAAATTGGAGTGATGGACTCCTGGGTTTGTAGGACATTAGGACTCAACGAGACAGTGGTTCCTGACGGAAGATGTTGAGATTTAAGATTTGAAATGTGTGTGCCTTCTGTTTGGGGCTGGCTACCTTGTCGCATGGCATCACAAGATTTTGAATGGCCTTCGGTTTGGGACTGGTTACCCTGTCGCATGGCATCACGAGATTTTGAATGGCCTTCGGTTTGGGACTGGCTACCATGTCGCATGGCATCACGAGGTTTTGAGCGGTCTTCGGTTTGGGACTGGTTACCCTGTCGCATGGCATCACAAGGTTTTGAGCGGCCTTCGGTTTGGGGCTGGTTACCCTGTCGATTAGCCGGATGAGTTAAAGGTTGACCTTCAGATTGGGGCTGGCTACCCGGTCGATTGGTCGAAATTGATTTAACATATTTAGATTGATTATGATTTAAATGAAATTGTGGGTTTGTAATGTGAGATTTCGTTGTGCCTTGAATACGGTCGGGCGCAGTGCGGCACGCTAACGACAACCGACGCTTTAGTTTAAATCATCAGCACATTCTTCGGTTTCTTCCCGCAATTCAACTTGATCGGGTAAAACTGTGACGTTATGTTGAATCGGGGAGTAATTTTTCTTAGAATTGTTATATTTGCGCCTATAGCATTGAGAAATATCGTGGCCCGGTTTCTTGTAATATCTACAGACTACGTCTGTTGGTTGATTCGTCTGAGTATTTTATTGGTCTCGAGATGTAGAAGGGGCTTGAAAGTTAGACGAAGTTGGAGGTTGTGACCGAGATCGGTTTTTCGTCAGACACTCGTTTTCTAAGTGACCGGGTTTATTACAAAACTTAGGTACAGATTTTAGCGATTTTCGGGGAAATT
The DNA here is from genome assembly GCA_946251885.1 of Cosmia pyralina. Lineage (NCBI taxonomy): Eukaryota > Metazoa > Arthropoda > Insecta > Lepidoptera > Noctuidae > Cosmia > Cosmia pyralina. The sequence continues at coordinate 3,963,737 of OX276355.1, read as the reverse complement.
TTTAGGGAGAAATTTCGTATTTTTTCTTCTTCGATCGCGATGTTAATAGCATCGTTCAGAGTTTTAGGGTTTCTACACCGCACCATATTACTATGATTAGATTGTAGACCAAAAATAAATGTATGGAGAGCCAGATCTTCCGTCATTGCGATTCTACCTGATAAATCCTTCTTAGTAGTTTCGGAATTGTGAATCTCGGTCTGCATATCGGTGAGACAGGTTTCTAAGCGGAAAGAGAATTGTGACACTGACTCATTTTGTTGTTGCCTACAAGACTGCAACTCGAAGAATAAATGACTATAATGTTTCCTTTCGCCAAAATTTTGGCGAAGGAATGACTGTAACGAATCAAAGTCATCGAAAACCTTGTTCGAGCAAGCTATTTGAGCTTTGCCCCGCAGTTTGGATAAGATATATTTTAGGAGCAATTTTTTCTGACTTTCGGTCGCTAGGTTTAGTGAATTTTGACAATTAGTTAAAAATGCAGACAAGGTTTCACGATCTCCATTGTATGTGTCAATAAAATCGCATAGAATTTTAGTAGGATATTGTTCGCTTGATGAGGTTTCTCCTGTAGTCATTTTGATCGTAAGTTGGTTAACGACTAGAAGACAGAAAATATATTCGAGAAAATAAAGATTTGTAAGGAAAACGAATAATAAAGATATTATTTGGTAAGATTTGCAATAACAAATTACTAAATGTTCGACTTACAGTAGCACCGCGAGAAGGAGTGTGGACATCGCAGGCTTCAAGTAGAGCAGGTACCTATGTTGCACTCGCAGCCCAACAGGTGCCAGGACAGCAGCAACAGACTTCGTCGACGGCGGCGGTGGCAAGGTGAGCAGGTACGGACACGTGTCGCACAGACAACGTGTACGTGTGACGGCACCTAACCAGGTAAATACCCAGTTGAACAGGACGGTGGCAACCGGACCCGACAATACTGTCAGGTAAGAAGCACGAACAGGCACGACCACGTTGTCAAGTCACGCAGCGCGAACACGCAGCGCCACGTTTTGGCGATAGGCTAGAGGATGGCAGGCTTACGTGGTAGGTAAGGCTTACTGTTGCAATTCCTCAGAATTTGCAGAGTTCGTGATTTGCACACCAAATAGAGTTTGTAAGATTTTGTAATAATTAGTAAGAGTTTGAAAGAGTTTGTCAAAACGACGCACTCCGCGGATTTTACAAGGGATACCAGCCAACGGTTGCTGAGTATCCCACTTCTGACACCACTGTTACGGGGTGGTGCTTAAATCGGTTTAAAAAAAAAATTAAACACTGTAGGTAATAGAACTTTATTTGATTTTGAGAAAATACAAAAAAATTATGTATCCGCGACGACGTTCAAATCCACACTGCCGTAAGGCTCTAGAAAAGTAGCAAAGTGGCGAAAACGCTGACATAGCAAAGATGGTTCCACGTGTAAGGGACAGCGTGGTCATCACTATTATTTTATATGCATTCGCGTGTATTATAAGAGATAACAGTACCCTTAAACTAAATAATTGTGGTTTTGGAGGCTTGTATGGATCCCTAAACGTTTTCACTAGAAATTTGCTCAATTGGAAGAACAAATAATTATTACTTCACAGAAGTTGCATGATAATGTCGGAAATTTTATGATAATAATCTTATGTAATTGTTTAATGCAAGTCCAGGTCAACGTTAATTGTGACTTAATACAATAATGGCCGAAGAAATGATTACCATGCCTGAATAATTAATTATGAAATCGCAATAGGTCACTTTAATTCTAGATTTTTATTTGACTAGAAAGTCTGTAGTAACTTGTACGATTAATTTCAAATCATTTCTAATTTTGAGAAAATTAATCTTTAGACGTCAGCAACTATGTTGTCTGATCTCCCAATGGATTATAAAAATACTTTCGGCCGTTACATTTTCTTGTTCAAATGTATTGGCATAGATTTCTTCGACGATTCGAAAAGTTATCTCAACAAGAATAATTTGAAGTTATTATTGTTTAGCTTGGCTTTCTATCCGTTCATTTTGGGGCAGTTCACTTTGATTTCTAATATCAGAGCTGATAATTTTTTAGACACTGTCCGCGTTGTGCCTGTCGATCTTATGTTTTTTCAGGGTAAGTACAATAAATAATAATTTTCTATAATACTTACATGGTATTGAAACATTAATCGTTGAAAGTGTCGATCGCTGCTTATACCTACTAAACATTAGCTAAATTAAGATTCAAATTTGACCTATTTACATATTTACAAACCAGTTGTTTATGTTATCCTTGTTTTATTGTGCTTTTGAATGTTGTGTTTCTTCTTTTGTATTGCAACAAATAAATGGTTTAGGATCTATCTATCTAAACAAAAAAAAAAAAGGTTCCGACGAATTGAGAACCGCCTCCTTGTTGAAGTCGGTTAAAAACTATTTTTCACCGCTAGGTTGGGTTCTGCAGTTTCTCCCCACTCTGAAGGGATAGGCATTTAACATTAACATTTTATAAGTTTTATTTTAGAATATATTTTTTTTTTACTTATTTAAAAACAATCTGTGATTACCATCAACAAAAATGACATATTTCCATACAAACTTTCATCCCCTCATTAACTTATTTAAGGGGTAAACTTTCACCTTCGTTATTTAAGGAACTCTTGCGAAATTTCATTATTTTTGACCCAGCGGCAGGTTTAGGCAGTGCGTTGTCTGCCAGTGAGTGAGTGAAAAGCCGACCTACTTTCTTTTCTATAGTATAGTTAAAATCTCGCTGCAGACTCGGTCATAAATCATTCGAGTGTTTCGCTCTCTTTCCCACTCACGGGCCTTATGGGCAGGCCACGCCCACACGTAGTCCTGTGCATTACTGCAGTCGATGAGTGATATCGATAGTTTTATATATTTATAAATGGGTGATAGAAATAAATACACATTTTTTTTTTATTTTATTACCAAATATACTACAAAGCATATTAAATCCCTACTCCGATTATGATTTATGACCAAGTCTGCAGCGAGATTTTAACTATACTATAGCTTCAATTTGTTTATACATTTTCTTCGATGACGTAGATACGATCCTAAAACATAATTCAACTTTTGAACAAACGGTGAAAACGTGAAAATAAATTCAGCTGTCCCTAAATCGTACGATCTATTCCAACGAACATAAATGTATGGAGCTGCTGATATTTATTTCTCGATTTAAGGTTTGGTTAGTTATTAAATGTTGTTTATAATGTCATCATGAACAATACTTGAAAACCTCTTAGGGAGTAGTACCTACTCATGTACCTACAGTAGTCCCTATGACGTTTTTAGTTATTATTAGATTTAGGTACTTCTTGTAGGTAACTATAACTCAATGCGAAGAACCTTCAATAACATAAGTTTATATTTTCAGATATAGTAAAAATAATGATTGCTGTTGTCAGAAGGTCTGAAATAAGGGATATGATGCTGGAAGTCGGTGAGCTGTGGCCTAAAGATCTAGAACCTGGCAATCCAAAGGCGGTGATACTGAAGGCTTGGCTGCGGCGGATCAGGATTCCTCTTGATTGTAACAAACTTTTAACTTTTATTTTGGACATCGAACCAATATTCTTGGAACCCTATGCAAAAATGCGATCGTAATTGTAAACAAAAACCTCGCAAACAGTATTTACGAGGTTTTTGACGTCTGCAGGATAGAAGGATATGCCAAAAAAATGCAGAGGGGGAGGATGGATACCATAGGCCGGGCCGGGCCGGGCATAACCGGGTGATGAGGTGCAGCTTAGGAGAGGTCTGTTATACAGGTCCTAATAGATGTGTTGTTAAGCCTTATGCTGCGACCTATTTAAAGCGAACGCCGCGCGCGAATGAGAACGCGTATTCAATCTACTCAACGGGCTCTAAGCAACTATACTCCACTTGATGGGGTAGGTCAACATTTTTTTTCGCGCCACCCTTTAGTTGTAACCCCCCCCCCCCCCCCTCTTCCCTTAAAACTTGAAACTTGGGTCAACAAGATGCTTATACTGTGAAAAATTTGAAGACTGTATCTCCAACCGTTTGGCTGTAAAATCTGTGTGACAGACGACGGAAAGACGGACACGTGAGTGACAGTAATAGGGCTCCGTTTGGACCCTTTCGGGTACGGAACCCAAAAATTAGGTGCTGATGGTCTTTTTAAAAGGGCTTTCACGGCTTGAGAAATTTCCCCCTTCCCCCCTTCGTCCTCTCAGAGAGAAACATTTGCGCCCCTGAAGCGAAAACTTAGTCAAGATTTTTTTTGTTTTTTTCAGTATTCTTCATATTCGCGATGACAAACATGAGTCTGTTCGAAATGACACCGTTCCTTGTCTCAGTCTTCAACATCTGCAAGGGCATTGATGTTTATTTGTTTCCGTTCCAACCGACTAGCTTCTGGGATGTCAACTCGCTGTTCACTTATCTAGTTACTTACCTGTGGGAGCTAGCTGGCAGTAAGTATTGTTTGCAAAATCAAATTTTCATTATGATGCAGATATACAGTATGGAGCTCACATATATGCAATAAATCCAACCACATACTTGATATCACCTTTGCTGACGATATACAAAAAATTAACAAAATCGGTCCAGTAATTAGGTCAAAAAGTAGAGTTTTAATTTTGAGTAAATTTGAACACTCTGTAGATTCGATCACTAGGTCTATGAGTCAATGAACTTGAATCCTTGAACATGTGTGCAAACAAAAAATCCCTGTTTGGTGAACAATTGAATGGGCACTGTGGTGCACCGCAGGTGGCCAGCTCGGTTGTCTAAACAGAGTGATTACTTTTACTGAATTTATTTTGATATTTATTTTGTTTGAAAAATTAACTTTTTTAATTTATGGTTTTTAATTTAACATTTAATTTTGCTATACTTCTGTGGACTAGTATTGCTAGTAGATTAAATTCTTTCACATGGTGCCAGTTCCATACTGTATGTCAATTGCCTTGAGTGCTGAGCTCACGTAACGCGTCGTACGTCCACCCAATATAGGAATCTTTCATCAAGGAGCGCTGTCCCTAATTAGACGCATTATTAATTTATTATTTGTTGTTATAGCGATAGCGGCAATAGAAATACACAATCTGTGAAAATTTCAACTGTCTACCTATTACGGTTCGTGACATACAGCGTGCTGACGGACAGCGGAGGCTTACGCTTCCAGTACGGAACCCTAAAAATGCTAGGTCATAGGTAGTTGAATTACTCAATAAAAACGTTAGTGTTCACTGTTCAGTTCAAGTTCTATAGTGTTGTTAAAATCTCGCTGCAGACTCGGTCATAAATCATTCGAGTGTTTCGCTCTCTTTCCCACTCACGGGCCTTATGGGCAGGCCACGCCCACACGTAGTCCTGTGCAGTACTGCAGTCGATGAGTGATATCGATAGTTTTATATATTTATAAATGGGTGATAGAAATAAATACACATTTTTTATTTTATTTTATTACCAAATTTACTACAAAGCATATTAAATATATAAACAAAAGAACGTATATATAAAACTAAAAATAGAAAATTAAAATTCTTCGTCTGAGTCATCGTCATCATCATCCACATGAATGATGAACTCTCCGCATAAATGTGCTTTTCTTAAGTCTTCATCTTCCAGCAATTCTGCATGTTCCACACATTTTTGCCAATTTTCAATGTAGACATTGGAAATGGCTTCATCGACTAACTTCTCGACATCAGCTATCTTGAAGGTTTTGTTTTTCGTTGCAACTTCATTTTTTACTTGAGCCCACACCAACTCGATGGGATTGTACTGACAGTGGTAAGGCGGCAAGCGGATAACTTCATGACCATGCTCCAAAGCCATTTGATATTTACGTGATAACCTTAATGATTCTGTTATCGATAATGGCCTTGAGCGCGCGCAACTAGCGCACATCCCTACTCCGATTATGATTTATGACCGGGTCTGCAGCGAGATTTTAACAATACTATAACATTTAAAACTAGAATTTTAAATAAAATGTGGCATCACAGCTGAAGTGGGAAAATGTCAACTAACTTTTGGGAGGCCACTGTACATAGTTTGCTTCGTCTGACTTTCTTAGACACTACTAAGTACTAACCAAGTTTTATGATTTTTAACCGACTTCAAAAAAGGCGGTTCTGTATTCGACCCGTATGTATGTATGTTTGTATATCCGCGTTTTTCTCATAAACTAATGAACCAATTTTGATGGTTCTTTCTTTCGTTATCTACATACTTTCAGGAAGGTTTTAGTATTGTGTATTACATTATGTTGTGGCGGCATCTACATCGCCACATACGAACTACGTTACTACGCGTCACACTGACGTCACGCAATCCTGCATCGCGCAATTAGAGTTTACCGCGCAACTAGCATATATACAACGTCCCGACATCAACCGTCGGGTAGTTGCTCACCAGACACGACACCCGTCTGGTCGGAGGATCCTCCCTTTTCAATGGAGGATGAGGAACTTTACACCCTGTTCCTCATGCCTCTATACTGGTGACCCCGAACATGAACGTCAGCGCAGCCTTCGTGCAACTCCTTCAGCGTGACGTCATCAGCATCACTTCCTCAAGCTTTCAAGCGGCGAGTCACACAGCCAGCCAGCATCCACGGCTTCAACGGGTATCCTGACCACCAGCATGCAGCGAACGCGCATTCCTGGTCATCACCCTCAGCCTCATCAGCAACCTTGGCACAGCACACTGCACTCTCGGCCGGTCCACAAGAAGAGCCCTACCTCTCCTGGTCGACACCAGCAGTCAGCCTCAACCCAGCGCTGTACACTCCGACTCACTAGAGCACAACGCAGCGCCATCACCCCGACTCACTGGGGAATCACCGCAGACAGTTCCGACTCACCGTGAACTATGCGGCACCCGGTTCCGACTCACTGGAACCACAACTGGCACTGGCAAGCATCGCAAGATACACGACTCAGCCCACTATCGACCTCCGGTCTCAGGAGGGGAGTGATGTGGCGGCATCTACATCGCCACATACGAACTACGTTACTACGCGTCACACTGACGTCACGCAATCCTGCATCGCGCAGTTAGAGTTTACCGCGCAACTAGCATATATACAACGTCCCGACATCAACCGTCGGGCAGTTGCCCACCAGACACGACACCCGTCTGGTCGGAGGATCCTCCCTTTTCAATGGAGGATGAGTGAACTTTACACCCTGTTCCTCATGCCTCTATAATGTAATTATTCTTATGTACGAAGTTATATGCATAAATGTACTGTATCTCCGGTATTTCTAAGCCGATTTTGATGATTCTTCCTTTCGTTCGTCTTGGGCACACTTACATAAGTAATTAATTGTATACTCAAGTGAAAAAAAAAATTTACTTTAAAAAAAAGTAAAAACCGACTTCAAAAACCAAAAACGAATAAAATAACTTTCATAAAAAACTTAATAGCTTCTGAAGTCGGTGTCTTCAATGCACCTTAGCTTGGCACCTACTTCAGAAGCTGTTAAGTTTTTTATGAAAGTTATTTTATTAGTTTTTGGTTTTTGAAGTCGGTTTTTACTTTTTTTAAAGTTTTTTTTTTACGTAAATGTTTGTCTCTTTTAGCTCTACCCAGCCAAATGTGTATCTACCTGCCTTTCGACCTAACAATCGTGATCATGACATCGAATGTAAGCGCTCTCTTCCGATTACTGCAAGTGGACATTAAGAACGCCGTCAAATTATACGACGAAGACCATAAATCGAAGAAGAGCATTAACGTCTCTGATCCAGAGAGTTATGAAGAAGTGAAGAGAATTGCTAAGATACATCAACGACTTCTGAGGTAAGAAATTCACAAATAAATTACAAACAAAATTAATATTTGTACTTATAGCAATTGATGTAGTAGGACATACAATAAAAGTGTTTTTTTTTTAACCTGAAATTGTGTTAATTAGGTACAATACGGAGGAGATCGTGACTAAGTAATAACAGCCGCACAGGTCGATCCATCAGGTTAAGCTACGTTTGCTGGGGTTGGTCAGTAGATGGGTGACCATCTTTACATACCGAGACTCCTCCGTGCCTCGGAAAGCACGCTAAGCCATTAGTCCCGGCTGTCATTGTCATGTCATGTCTGACAACCAGACTTATCATAGGGTATCGTATTACCCAGTTACTGCGTTGTGGAGGTTAGATAGGCAGTCGCTCCATGTAAAATACTGGTATTCAGCTGCATCCGGTTAGACTGGAAGCCGACCCCAACGTAGTTGGGAAAAGGCTAGGCAGATTGATTGAGGTATAGTACGGTAGTACGGAAACCTTCGTGTGCGAGGCCGACTCTTACTTGGCCGGTTTTTTTATCCAATATTGATTGGATAAAAAAACCGGCCAAGTCAGCCGCCAACCGCCCGTGTCAACTAAGAACAAATTGTTGTTCTTAGTTGACACGGGCGGTTGGCGTGAAGGTACTTATTTGAAATTAGAGGCAGAGGTTAATTTAACTCAGCGCGTTACGGCCGCCAAGCAATCACGCTAACGTAAAATAAAAACTAAGACTTTAATTCTGCGCAGGATTGCAGATCAGCTGAGCAGTATATTCGGCTTGGTAATCTTCATTCACGTCGTGTCCGCTGCGCTAGAGATTTGCTTCTTTGGATTTCTGACTGTGGTTAGTTGCGATTTTCTGACTTACACTCCGGCCAACGATACGACATAAATACTTAAAATTGGAACTTGTACAAATATCAAATCAAGTTGAATTTGAAAATGAAAAAAAAATATCGATAAAGGTCATAAAATAATTTTAGTTGCAATGTAAACTGAACCATACGTAACTAAGTTAAAGTTTTTAATCCTAAATCATGAAATTGTTTCTCGGTCTTGTTGGCTTTAGTATACCTACATTTCTAAAACTTTTCCCAGCAGTGGCATAATGCAGACAGACTGACAGTATCCAATAGCCAGTAAGTAATACTTACAACGCTTCAAAATTATTTTTGCGCATAACCAAAATCGGAAATTCGGGTCTAACGCAGCCATGCTTGTTTTTCAAGCAAACTATTTCACAAATTAAAGTTTACCAACTAACCATATCAATCAGGCGCCAAAATGTCCTAGTTGTAGGTACTGAGATAGAGATTACACCTCGCCTGATCTAGGAATCGAGCCGATTAACTGTGCACGCAACTAGGTACTATAGTTGTACTGCGCCTTAGGTATGTGCACGGTGAGACGGGGGGGCAGTGCAGGCCGCTCATTCTTCAACGCTCACGCAGCGTCCTACGTCCCACCGCTCATTATTTAACGTTGCCCCCCGCCTCGTCGCGCATTCCTAAGGCGCGGTACAGCGGTCTCGGACAAAATAAAAAGCAGTTAATGTTTTCAATACTCTGTTTCAGGTATATCGTCGCTGCGCGTGCGAATCCGCGTAAGAGCAACTTGTAAAGACCGCGTATTTGCTTTTTGATGATTTTACAGGAGGAAGAAAAAACTTAATATCTCAGTGATTTCAATTCTTATTACCGACTGAACTTAACAGCTAGTTCTTTACAAATTTCTTTATTGGAAAATAACGTAAATTGACTCGTACTTGGCTTAGATTTTGTGTAAAGTCACTTACGCGGTTTTGTTGTTAACTAATTACAAAATAAGTAGACTTTTATTACAGGTACGCGGTTTTTAAATAAAACGATTTAGTGAACTGTTGTATTTATTATTAAAAAAATCAAATCTAAAACAATATAATCTAACAAAAATATTCTGTATTTATTATCACAATCAGTTTAAAAAAGGATATTACCTATTCATAATTTGTAATAGAGATCTTATTACAACTTTACAAGAGTTCAGACTCCTTATTCAAGAGATCAAAATAATCATCTAAAACTAAAAAAATAATAACTATTAATTATTACTTAAACGTTATGCTTAGGTAGGTGTACATACATATATACCTAATGAAAAAAAAAATTATTTTTATAAGAATAAAAACTTGGAATAAAATAAAATAAAGCGCACTGGCATTGAGGAAAGGACATAGTTTGACTGCCTGAAGATCTGCTGTTAATGCATGTATGATTCCTTTTTGTGCCAATTCTTTGTCAGAATGTTTTTCAGTTCTAGCTAAGTCTTTTCGTTCGATGTGTTTAGCATACTGTTCATCTGATAAATTACCTACTTTGTGAGCGCAGCACTGGTCGCAAACATCCTTTTTTGGTTGGAACAATCCAATATTCTCCTCAAACAAAACGCTTTCAAATACTTTTCTAGATGCCACAGGTTTATTCTCTGAAACCGAGTAGTCGACATAAAGGCGATACAATTGTGATTTTGATTGTATGATGGGTTCTAAGTACAACTTTGAAGTAGTTTGTCTGCAGTAATGGGACGGTAGTTTGGGTAGTGCAGTTAAATAATTTTTAACAAATTCTTTTTTGGATATTTTTTGTATGACTTCTGTTGTTTCAGGTTCCTTATTATTTCTCCCATCTCCAAGCCAATATCGAACCGTCCATTCTTTTATACCCAATGTCTTCAAAAACGTTTTCAGGCAAACTCTTTCTTTTTTATCATTAACTTTTAGATAGTAAATTTTAGTATCACTTCGTTTTGAATTTGAACTCTTAGTTTTTCTAGATGTAGGTTTTTATTCACCATTGAAGATATGTAAATTTTTTTTTCTTGTCATGTCATCTTCCAGTAGTTATTAAATATTTGAGATCGAACTTCTTCTGTTAATTTTGAACAATACATAGCTTTACCACTGAAACATTTTGTTGACATACATATTGGACCCATTAGTCTTGCTGGTTTAGGATCGTTCTGTACAAATTTTGTGCCCTCTTTTTTAAATCCAATGTACTCTTTTCCCATCATTCTCTGTCTTTTATTTTTCGTTCTCTTCCAATTATTTTTATCCCCTTTGCGTTTTTTAATACTTTTTTTTATTTTCTTCTATTTCCCTTTCAGGAAACCACTCTATACATTCTGGCGATAATGGCTTTAAGTTTGTAATGTCTGATAAGTTAACAAAAGAGTGATCATCAGGCGTAAAATCAATGTCATTATTGTGATTTCCTGCCAGATCATGAGATTCAATGGGTGTAGGAATATTATAATCTTCATTTTGCATCGATTCTGGAGGGTCCAAAATCGTCGTAAGGGTAGTAAACTCGGATGTTAAATTCTCAGGCAAAGGTATCTCTGGTGTTAAATTTTGGTTCTCAGACAAAGGTGTCGACACTGGTTGTATTACTGCTTGATTTTGATGGTTAAATTTATTTAATATTTCTCTCTTCTTCTACAAACAATATTTTTCGCCTTTCAGATAACTCTCGCAAAGTTACGACGTTTTCTTTAATATTCGCATTTTCTACAATAAAATTATCTTGGTCCTCCATCATTTGGGTAGTTACTTGAGAATGCAAGGATTTATCTATAAACAAGAAAAGAATAATTATTAGTTTCAGTAAAATGCAATACCGCGGAACTTAACAAAAGAAATAAATCAAGCGATGTCAAGTACGCGTAAATACGTGATGGGGGTTATATTAGTAAGAACCATTAAATTAAAACAGAATTACATGTAATTTAAATATTCTAGCATAAACACATTACACACGAAGAATAATACATAATTAAAACATACTTACATGGTGGTTAATCACGGCAAAATAGTTATTTTCGGGAGCACACACTAATCGCGTTACATTTTTCTCACGGCCCGTAGTAAATACGCGCACTTGCTTCCAACTTCGAGTCTCTTACTGTTCCGCGGTATTGTTTCAAAAGCACAACTGACGTTTCTCATTGGATAATTCAAATCAGGTGAAGTCTAGTATAAGCCAATAGGCGTTTAGAATCGGCTAGCACGATATTTAAATTTTGCGCATTTTGCTGTTACGCGGTATTAACAAACTGCTCTTACGCGGTTTCGCACGCGCAGCGACGATATGGTGGTCTTGCAGAAACGATCGTCAATTTGCTGACAGTACTGAATGCGGTGTTCACTATTTTTCTTCTAGCGCTATCGGGACAGTTCTTGTGTGACACGGTATGTTTCGGAAACATTTTCGTTCGGAGGTTCTGACTGACTGACTGACTCATCAACGCTCAGCCCAAACCCTTAGACCCAGAAAGCTGAAATTTTGCACAGAGGTTCCCTTTATAATGTAGACAAGGAATAAGTACGGATTTTCGTTCCTGTGGGATATTTTCCGACATCCACCGGGAAGTGCTTTCTAATATATTGATTTCTGTTATTGTTTGTAGTACCCTCTGTAACATTTCAGAGCTCACAAGTTGCTGATGCAGCTTATCAGAGTTATTGGTATGAGAGTGATGTCAAAGTGAAAAAACTCATATTTTCTATAATAATAAGGTACCAAATCTATCCATTACATACAATTATTTTATTATGGTCTTTGTTTAGATGATATTTAACTTGACTACAACTTTTGTTTTTAGGGCACAGCGTCCCAGTTATCTATCGGCTCTTGGTTTTTCTCAATTGTCACTGACATCGTTTTCGAAGGTAGGCATTATTACTCACGTAAATTAGAAATCGCAAAATACCACAGATTAATACAGATGGGACACTCTGCAGTTTAGGTTTGAAGCTACAAGTAGGTACTTACGCGGCGGGTTCATCTCACTGGGTCAATTCAGTGTGGGCTGCCGTGTACCGGCCGGCTCGTACGTTAGTTCGATAGTCACTCACGCGCGGCGTCGTAAAAGAAGACAACCCTAACGATTGAGAAGGTATAAGAGTTACGCGATAGAAAAAGAGGCAACTTATAGGTGAATATAACTGTAGGTAATGAAGCGTTGTGCGACCTGAATAGCACTTTATTGTGTCGTAGCAAGAGTCGTTTTTTAAATGATTTTGCGGAGTGTCCCATCTGTATTAATCTGTGCAAATACTTAAAATTCTTATTTGTTTTTCAGATTATGAGCTCAGCATGGACCTATTTCTCATTGTTGATACAGGTGTACGAAGAAATCTGAGCAAGTCGCTAGATATACTACACAGGCTATAGTATTTTTATCTCGCGAGCTACACGCGCTTTACTTGTGTTTACCAAGGTACAAACACGCAGTGAAACACGCACACACACGCGCTTGTGCGCCATCTTCCTACTTCGCCCGTGTCTTGGACGGTATCGAGAGCTCCTGCGCTTATACACACACTAGCTGCGCCCCGCGGTTTCACCCGCGTAGACCGGGATAAAAAATAGCCTTTGTGTTAATCCTGGGTATAAGCTATCTACATACAAACACACACACACACACACACAAACACTCAAAACTTTCGCCTATATAATATTAGTGTGAAGTGTGACAGTGTGATTCACAGCGTGTTTGTAGTACACTTGGTAAACACGAGTAAAACGCGTGTCGCTTCATGAGATAAAATACTGTACCTACACAACTCTTATTGTAGTCTTTAATTAATTATTCACTAGCGTGATTTACTGCATTTAATTCTATTTCCAAGCACTCAGCATTTTGCATTTAATTCATGTTGTTCACATTATAGTTGAGGCAAATACTTACCTATCTAATAATATAATATTTTGCTGACCTCTCACCTACTGTGTTTTATTTCCTCTTTGATGAAATTGCGCGTCTAAGAGACTATTTTTTACTAAAGTATTTAGATTTCTAAGGGTATGAAAAGCATATACAGGGTCAAATTAAATTAACTCCGCAGACGTGATCAGTATCGATAAGTACGAGGGGGCGTTTTTAAGTTCGCGGAATGGGGGGGAGGGGATAACAATAGGTCATTATCGGGATGGCCACAACTTCAGCCACTCAATATTAGTATAAATACCAGGTTTTATCTTAATTGGATCATCCCCGTTATGATCCAGCCTGCCCCGTCTGGCTGTCATATTATTATTAGCGACGCTCAGTCGACTAATAATTTACCTTAGTTTTAGGCCTGGCCGGGGGCTTTAAGTTCGCTTAAAGAACCCACAGGAAACGCCCGGTTGAGCAGTCTCGACCCTTAGTGGTCAACTGCGAGATGCCATACTTAACTAACTAACTAATTGGATCATTAATCTGTAAAGACTCGTATGGAGGATCTGCGTTCCGCTAGCTGGGATAAGATGTTGAGCGAATTAGAGCCAAACCATCTTGCCTTTTGGCAACTCCAAAAGAAACTCACGTCCCAACCGACCTCTATGCCCCCCCTAGTCCGCCCCGATAACACCATCGCGTTTGACGATGTCGACAAGGCGGAATGCCTTGCAGACAGTCTCGAGGCGCAATGCACACCGAGCGCTCTACCGGTTGACCGAGCTCACCTCTCTGAGGTCGACGCGGAAGTCGAACGTAGAGCTTCCCTTCCTCCCATTGAGGACCCTGATTGTCCCCTGCCCCCCGTCACGCCGGACGAGGTGCAGGAGATAATCAAGGGTCTAAAACCCCGCAAAGCCCCTGGCTCAGATGGACTCACCAATAGGGTGTTCCAACTGTTCCCAGCAAATTAGACCATCATCTTCAATGGTGCCATGAGCAATAACATTTTCCCCCAAGCCTGGAAACAGGCCACCGTATCGATATACCTAAGCCCGGCAAGCCCAAGAGCGAGCCCACTAGTTATTGCCCCATTAGCTTGCTCAATGTTCTCGGCAAGATCTATGAGATACTTATTTATAAGCGACTCAGACTATGCCGAGACAAAGGGCCTCATCCCGAATGAACAGTATGGGTTCCGAACCCAGCACTCCTGTGTGCAACAGGTTCACCGTATCGTCGAACACATAAGCGCTAATTTTCGGCGCAGTTTGATGACGGGCGCGGTCTTTTTCGATATAGCGAAAGCGTTTGACAAAGTCTGGCACAACGGCTTAATTTATAAGCTGTACAAACTCGGAGTGCGTGACCGTCTCGTGCTCATCTTACGAGACTTTTTGTCGAACCGTACTTTTCGTTACCGTATTGAAGGGTTACTTTCTGCCCCCCATCCGATTCGCGCGGGGGTCCCACAGGGCTCCGTAATTTCTCCCCTTATTTTTACCTTATTCACTAGCGACATCCCGAAAAGTAAAAAGGCTCAGTTGGCTCTGTTTGCAGACGATACGGCCATATACTGTTCGGGACGTGACCAAAACGCGATAGCTCGTAACCTCCAAACCGCAGTCGATACCCTCGGCTGCTGGTTCCGTCGGTGTAGAATCGAGGTCAATCCTGACAAGAGTCAAGCGGTTCTCTTTTTGAAACCGTATTTCTCACGTTCCATTCCCCGACCAATCACCATGTTTGGTAAGCCGATCCCTTGGGAGAAGCGAGCCAAATATCTAGTAGTGACTCTCGATCAACGCCTCTCTTTTGCGGAGCACATTAAGCTGGTACGTTCACGGGCCGCTTTTGCCCTCGGTAGACTACATTACGTTCTAAATGCACGCAGCAAACTATCTCTTAAGTGCAAATTGCGCATTTACACTGCGTGCATTCGTCCCATCATGACATATGCGGGTTCGGTATTTGCACACGCCAAACCCCGCTATCTGCATCGGATGCAGACGTTACAAAACCGTTTCCTCCGAAGGATAACGGGCGCCCCTTGGTTCGTTCGGAGCGCGGACCACCTTGACCTCAGAATCCCCACGATCCATCAATTTTTAAAGCGCGGCTCGGAGCGTTTCTTTGATGCCGCCGCGAAGCATCGCAACCCTTTGGTTGTCGAGGCCGCGCGCTATGCCCCCTCTAAAATCAGTAAGACTCGCCGTCCGAGACATATTCTCACCGACCCTGATGACCCCATAACCCTCCTTCAGGAGAGTAGCAAGGCCACCAGTACGGTTTACAAACGTAAACCACCCAGGAATACATTCCGACCTCGCCGCCGAGGTCACAATCGTAACCGCCCCCCCCCCCCCCTATCCCCTACTCGGTGAAGCTGTGCCAGCTGGGGGCACAGCTGAGCCTGTAGCACTTATCCCCCCCATTATGATCCAGCCTGCCCCGTCTGGCTGTCCTATTATTAGCGACGCTCAGTCGACTAATAATTTATCCTAGTTTTAAGCCTGGCCGGGGGCTTTAAGTTCGCTTAAAGAACCCACAGGAAACGCCCGGTTGAGCAGTCTCGACCCTCAGTGGTCAACTGCGAGATGCCATACTTAACTAACTAACTAACTAATTGGATCATTAGTCTTTGAACTATCGTCAAGCAAACAACTCAATTGGGAAGAAAGTGTGAATTATGGAAAAAATCCGAGTACCGTGCCGTAATAAAGTTCCTTACCAAGCAAGGAAAGTCAGTTCAAAATATACGGGAAGAGATGGAATCCGTTTACGGGGACTCTTGCCCGGGTAAAACCATGGTTTACAAGTGGCACAGTCTCTTTAAACAAGGCAGGACCTCACTTGAAGACGACCCACGGCCCGGACGGTCGATCGAGGTGACTACTCCGGAAATCATTAAAAAAAACTCGAAAAAATAATATTGGAAGATGCCAGACTAAAGAAAAAACAGCTTGCAGAAATGGTTGGAGTATCGGATAAGTCAATTTTCAAAATTCTACACGATCATCTTGGCATGACAAAGGTCAGTGCAAGATGGGTGCCAAGAATGCTCACGCCGCCTCAAAAACAACACCGCGTGGAGTGTTCTCGCACGTTTTTGGACCTCTGTAACGAAGATAAGGATGGACTATTAAGTCGAATTGTTACTGGAGATGAAACTTGGGTTCATCATTATGAACCTGAGTCGAAACAAGACTCTATGCAGTGGCACAAAAAGGCACAGGCACACCACCACCCAAGAAGTTTAAAGTGTCACAATCGGCTGGAAAAATCATGGCAACAGTGTTTTGGGATTCAGAAGGGATCCTGTTGACCGATTATAAAGATAAAGGCGTTTCTATAACCGGAGAATAGTATGCTTCTATCCTCGAGAGGTTGAAAGAAAGCATTAAAGAAAAAAGGAGGGGTAAATTGACCAAAGGTGTCCTTCTTCTTCACGACAACGCGCCTGTTCACAAGAGCCGCGTTGCGTTGGCTGCCCTGCATAAGGTGGGCTTCGATATTTTAGACCATCCACCCTACAGCCCAGACCTGGCTGTCCAGTGATTATTACCTCTTCCCAAAACTGAAAAAAGAACTTCGTGGGAAGAAATTTTCAACTGATGAAGAAGTGAAGGACGCGGTTTCAGCTTATTTTTCGGACAAAGACAAAGCAGAAGGTATACATAAGCTAATTGAAAGATCTGAAAAATGTATAAGGGTAGCAGGTGAATGTATTGAAAAAGAAAAATAATTTAGTATTTTTATTTTCACTTCTCACCCTCCATTCCGCGGGATTTGGCTCGGGTGACGCCGAGACGAGTGGTCGTTCTTTGAGTGCAAGCTCCCTCAAAGTTTTTTATTGTTTAGCATGTGGTCGTGTCGTGCAGTGTATATATCGTGTGTGGTGTGTGATTGAGTGTCAGTGATTATTTCTATGATAGGTACCAAGTGAGTTTGTAATGGTCTCCTGAAAGTACGAGAGACAAACTGCCTGCCGAAGGATCCAGTTTCCCGAGCGCCAAGCTGGGTGAGATCTTTTCATGTCTTTCAGGGATACGCTCCTCTCTGCAAAGTCATTAGGTTATTTTCTGTCTACCCAATATATGTGCAATATATGTAACTTTGAACAATACGTGTGTGACAGTTATAATAAAGTTAATCACGACAATCGCAAAGCAAGCAAGCAATCTTAGACATTTTCAGGTACTCGTAACCCAAACCAAGGCAAAAAACTTAAACTACTAGTGTATAGTGTTCGTGTGTCCCAAAATCGGAGTGTGCAAGGGTGCTTTTTTTTTTTGTGAGTGGTGATGTGCGTTGTTTCTGTGAAGGCGCATTCAATTATTAAGCTCTGAGACGACCCGGGAATTAAACTCAAGTACCTACGGACACGGATGGTGCGCTGGCGCCGCCCTGTCGCCATACCCGACAGGATTTTTGTTGGGGTCCAGTTTAATTAATTATTTGTGCTAATTTGTGTGCATTAATTTGTACTTTAAAACTGTAATATCTGCAATCGCGTCAACCTGCACTGAACAGCGGCGAGCTATAGGTCGAACTTTGAATAAAACCAAAAATTACATAATTTGAAGTTGGAGTGGGACAACAACGAGGAACGGTCCGACCGCGTTCTGGACATTTTGCTGCTGACAACTCATCAGAACGAAGAAGAAAATAGTCGAGAAGGCAGATTACCTGTAATACAGCATAGCAGCGACATAAAAAGAGTCGAAAATGCAGTTTAACCGCCAAAAGATTCACCGGGGAAGCTGGACTAGAAGCAACATGGCAGCAACGTCGTAAAAAGCCCATCCATATTATATCACCCGTCTCTCCACTATTCCAATGCTTATTTTACGGTGCATACTGGATAGGCTCTATATCCCCTCCATATCCTAAGGGCATGTCTTCCCTACCATTACCGCGCCCCCCGGTCTACTCCTTGATATGCAATGGTCGCTGTTGCACCATGTAACATGAGGCAACAGGGGCTAGTGTGAATCTTTGGGTTCATTCGAGTGATCGAGTCTGGTTAAACCACGCTGGGATCGGTGCAATTCATTCATTCATTCATTCATTCATCACTTCTCACCCTCCATTCCGCGAGCTTAAAAATGTACCTACGTATCTAAACATGATAAAACAAAAAATAAATTAGATAGATGATGTTTTTTTTTTGTGTCGTCGTAAAGGTAGTGTAGCACTTAAAATATCTGTAAAAAAAAATCAGTTTCTTTTGTGTACAGTCAACGAAAGAGATATCTAGGCAGGGTTATCTAACTAACAGACATACAAATATCTAACTAACATATTTGTATGTGAATTGCTTCATAATCAATTTTGTGACAAAAACAATTTTGTGTTGGTGTGTTACAATGTAGGAGTATTGCAAAAACAAAGTAATATACAGGCTGTAAGGGTAAACACCGTTGTCACTAAAACCATAGGTAGTTGGCCTAAATATAAAAATATTTATCCGAATTTAAAAAACAATAAACGTCATTTTCATTCAAAAATTTCAAAAAGTTTCTGTCTGACACCGTCCTTAAATTCATGGATAACTGCGCCCGAGTCGCGTGATCACTGCAAAGGTCGCCGCCCTTGCCGGTCGCCACCCGTCCTATTTTTTTTCCTACATTCCGATAATAACAATACGTACACGCAACCTGCGATGTAACTTTCCCTTCATACTTCCCTGGCTTAGGACAGGCAAAAATACCTACCTTATGTGTTGCGTGACCAGTCCAAATGTAAGTTAGATTCAACAACAAAGAAAATGAAAAATAAACAAACACTAGGTAGGTATTTTTGGCGTATTTAAAAAGTTAATCACAGTTATGTACAGTTTAATTAAAAATTACTTGCTAAATTTACACTTGATTGAATAGGTATCTACACTTATTATTTACACTTACATTAATCGTAAAAGTTGTTCGAAATGCGATCCATTTACGGCCACGCATGCCTCCGCACGTTTTCTTAAATTGTTTCTCACTCTAGGAAGCACAAGAGTGTCATTTTTAAGGTCTCTGAATGCACTACGAATTCGCCTTTTGAGTTCCGATCTAGTGTGGAACTCAGTAGCATACACCCGGCGCTTCGCTTCCCCCCAAAGATAAAAGTCCAGAGGTGAAAGGTCTGGCGAGCGCGCGGGCCACGCGACTGGTCCTCCACGGCCAATCCATCGCCCAGGAAACTCCTCATCCAGCATAGCCCTGACTTGCAGCTGAAAATGCTTAACACACACGCGCGACATGAGCGGGAGGCGCGGCGCGGCGACGCGGGCGCCGGGCGGCGCGGGCGTTGCGCTCGCGCTGTGAGTCTAAGAGTTACGTGCACTCGATAGCGAGACAGCTGACAGACTGAGGTGAGGTGAGCGAGGAGGGAGGGGTCGCGCGCCGCCGGCGGCGTCGCGCACGTGGCTTGTTGGGTATTCCCCGCGCTACAATCTGTGGCCTTGCGCATAGGGTGATAAACTTTCGGGGAAATATGGAGATTTTTCTTTAAAAAAAAATGTTGTTATTTTTCATTGAATTTACGTTCTATAAGTGAAACCAAACCACTGGTTTCAAGGACAACGGTGTTTACACTAACACCCTGTATATAAAATTGAACATGAAGCAATTCACATACAAATTTGTTACTCTACCCTGCCTAGATATCTCTTTTGTTGACTGTACATTTCAAAGATGTGATATCGTGGGTATTGATATCTCAACACAACAAAACAGATTTTATCAACTCGTCAAGGGCCCCAAAAAATCATCAAAGCTTTTTTATTTTGTCGTGTTTAGATTAGACCCATTACGTCCATTTAGACCCATTAAGTCTGCGGAGTTTCGCTAGCTAAATTAATTTGACCCGTTATTTAGTAGTTCTAAAGGCGAGTTAACTTATAAATAAAATAACATAATAAACATTATCCAAGAAAATATATTTCCTTCTAAACACAACTCAGTATTATTGTGCCACAATGTATAAATTAAATTAATTTCAATTCCGGTTAGCTATGACAATAAGGTACAATGTTTAATAAATTAACAGTAAGTACATTTTATTTGATTAATTTGGACGAGTTTCGGGTTTTCTAGTCATGTAATAATTAATTTATTATCTAATAATACTTATGATTCTTGTCTAATAAGCTTAATAATCTAAGGGTAGAGTCATACTAAGTAAATGCGCAAAATGTTCTAAACTATGCAGATGGTACTACAACCGCTTGTGTCATCACTTCTGATTGGTCAGTTGTCACGTATAGAGAAATGCTGGCTTCTGATGGGCCCGATTTAAAACGACTTCACACACGGTTCCAGCAAGCTGTTTGGTTTAACTATTCGCGATTCATAACCGCAACAGTTTATTTTTTTACATTTTATTGATGGTCACCAAAATATTTGTTTCGAGCTTAGCGCAAAAAGTCGGCCTGTAACGAATTTTATGATCCTGCTTATTTTTTGTCTACGAATTAATTAGAAAAAGATTTCTCAAGGTCCCTGTAGATTCTATTTATCGTTACAAGCCAAATATCTAAATCTAAGAAAATTCCGGTTGTCTAATCTACGAATGGACCCAAATATGGTCCGTAAGACATTAGTTTCTAAGCTCGATAATTTTAAGCTAACTACGTTATGCGTATACAACAAGCTCTGTGTGCAGTACTTACCTACAATAAAATAAATGTTTACCATTTCCAATATTATAGGTAGATAGCAAGGGGATTTTTATAACGTCCTAGATTTCTAGACAAAGGATTTTATAATAGAGGCTACCGAGCGCGCAGTGGCGCCCTCCTCGTTTGTTTGGTTATTTATTTTATTTTAGAATAAAAATGCAGAAAATAAGCCGGAGTAGTTGTGCTCCACAAGACTACATTATTACCTAAAATTGCAAATAGTAGCTTTATAAAGACTTAAAGTAATTAAAGCTACTATTTGTAATAATAATAACATATAGTCTTGTGGAGCACAACTATTCCGGCTTATTTTCTGCATTTTCATTCTAACATAAAAGAAATAACTGAACAAATGACGAGGGCGCCACTGCGCGCTCGCTAGCCTCTTAGGCCTCTGCCTCGAATTTTGCGGGCAGCGGCGGCGGAGCGGGAGCGACAGGATTTTATGCGTAAAAACAAATGGGCCGGACCTCCAAAACAGCGGCGCGGTAGCGGGGCGGGACAATGCGAGACGCGCCGCCGCCGCCGCCGCCCCGCTACCCGCGAAATTCGAGGCAGAGGCCTTATGGGAGTTGGATATTATTTTTGCTAAATTCTATCGAGGAAAGTAGCGTATCTGTACTCTATTTTATCCAACTTCGTCAAAGCAAAACAGAGCACAGAATAATAATTTTACAGTAGTTTATCTTCATAGAAAACGGCCGATACGACGCGCTTCGAAATCTCAGTATGTACCAGTAGGCAAGTTCGAGTGCGTTGCAATTACGCACGGACAGACGCGTGTTTGTCTACCGAGCGGCCGTAGGTAATTAATTCAAGGTTACTGCTCAGATAAACTACTGTAGCTTTATTATTCTGTGCACAGAGACAGGTTTATGATGATGACCTACCTACATATAAATAATAAACAATTTTATCAACCGCTCACATCTATACCGGATGACTTTTTTTACCGTCTTGAAAAAAATAGGGTATATTAGGTGAACGGAGTAGAAGCGTATGGCATACCTAGTTTTTTTTTTTAATAGCTTAGAAAAAAATATCTAAGTATCAATAAATACTACAAATTCGTTGTAAACTTTTCATTTTAGAACAATAAAAACATAAATTTTGAAGAAAAATAATAAATCCTTTAAAAATATCGAAATCAAATCATATGCAACCTGCATTATGATTTGAATTTTGATTTATTATAATTAAAAAAAAAAACAAAAACAAAAAAAAATCTAGATATGCCATAGGCTTCTACTCCGTTCACCGAATATACCCTATTATAATTTTTTTCGAGACTGTAAAAAAAGTCATCCAGTATACGCGGGTTATTGAAAGTACTACTAAGTCGCTATGCCTAAAAGTATACGTCGGGGATGGATTTACAAAGCACCTCGCTTGATTAAGGTCTACGGCTACAACTACAACACACATTTTCACACTATTTTTAAAAGGAACATTTTAGTTAAATTATTCAAGATGCCTTGAAATTGAGTTACCAATTCTACAAGAGTATTATTTAATTACACTTATAGAATATTAGATAAATGCAGTTGCAGCCGAAAACTGTTACAATCTTAAAATATTGCTAGCAATAAAAAAAGATTAAGTATAGCAAAGGCAATATGTGAGGCGAAAAGCGTTTATTTACTACTTAACAAATACAATGGAAATTGGTTAAGTATCTAAATAGTGTAGATTTCAAAAAATATTTAGCGACAATCGTCATTATTATAATTACTACAGTCTGGCCGTCAAGAGAATGCCTTTTTGACATGTATATACTTCATACTAACGAATATTTGTTTTGCGAATTTGTCCGTATTACAACTAGAAATTATCAATCTGACAAGGTGTCAGGAACGCATTGTTTAGACGGCCGGACTGTAAGTAGGTATGATTGGTATAAAGTCCAAATATATATTTTTTTATATACCTGCTTATTCTATTTCTATAAAAAATGCGCGTCAGAGTTACTAACAAGTCACTTAGGGCTGATTTTTCAGTAGTCGGATTACTTTTATCTGATGAATAATTACGACAGTTTGACATATTTTCTAAACAAAAGCTGACAATCCGCCATATTTATTCCATAAATAAGTTATCTGACGATTGAAAAATTAGATCTTAGAAAAAGAAAAGTGACAACTGGCCACCTTCTTTTAGACGCGCTTTTAAGTGATAGTGATATCTACCCCACATGTAAACAAAGTCTAATATAGAAAAGATCTAAGAAGACTACAGTGAAAAGTGAAGTGTAAATATATTTATTTTTCATTTTTATTAAATGAATGCATGTAGGCGGTATTTTGAAAATTGAATAATTTGTTGCTTTGTAAAATGACAGTATAAAAGGAATGAATGAAAACTTGTAGTTCCTACGAACACGAATTTGTATAACAAGTACAAAATAATGTTTGAATATCAAATGTATTAAGTATAGTAGTAAGTTATAATTATATATTCTCGCTTTTTAATGATTTCAGTGCTAAAATATTATTACATGAAATAGATAAGGCAGGCTCAGTTTGGAAAGCCAAGATATGTCTGGTCGCACACAGATTGGAATCAAGTTACTACAATAGTGCCAGAATTTTCTAGATATAATTTATATCTAAACTACACACACACATACCAGAAAAGAAGATCGTAGAGAAGAACAGAAAGAGAGTGCTGAAAACGGTTTAAAAGTGCGGAAAAGAAAAAAAAAGAAACAAATTCATAGAAAAAAATATATTTTCAAACTTACAAAAAAATCAGACAGACAGACTAGGCCTATTATTTTAAACAAACAAATTAGCAAATAAATGTTTAAACATAAAAACTCTTACTTTAATACAGTTTTCATAGTTAATAATTTAAGGTTGTTGCACATTATTTTCAATGGGCGACTAACTGATCTTTTTCGAGTTTACGCTAAAGTTAGAGGACACACAGCTACACATCAAGCTGTACATTTCCAGTTTACACTGACCTCTCATTGTAAGGAAATCCTATACAATGCGAGATCAACTTATACTGGAAATGTATAGCTTGATCTGTAGCCGTGCGTACAAGATTTCGAAAGGCAATAAGACTTAGCAATATACCTTTGATTATACATAGCTATATTTTCTACATACCGAGACTCCTCCGTGCCTCGGAAAGCACGTTAAGCCTTTGGTCCCGGCTGTCATTCTTGGATCTTTGAGTCGTTACGGGTCCTCAGAAGTCCGAAAGTCTGACAACCAGTCTTACCAAGGGGTATCGTGTTACCCAGTAACTGGGTTGTGGAGGTCAGATAGCAGTCGCTCCATGTGAAATACTGGTATTCAACTGCATCCGGTTAGACTGGAAGCTGACCCCAACATATTTGGGAAAGGTTAGGCAGATTGATTGATTATTTTATTTTATTAAAATAATCAATCATAATCATAATTAATCATAGGTATGTATGTCTAGATAGTGTCGCGCTGCAAAAGAAATAAAACAAACAGGCCAACTTTGATATGCTGGTGTGCGTGACAGCTGACGTCACACTCGCGCCAGTCATTGTGCTTTTCTAGTGTGCGTGCAAATTGCGGCGAACAGTTAGACGCTATTTTTCGACGAGTTCACAGCTTTGACTGTCTATTTAGACATATTTATATCTTTTATTTTGACTATCCACAATATAACAGTCAAAATTATAGGTTTATCCCTACAATAATGTGCACCAACCTTAGTAAACATTCAATAAATATAACAATAGATTTAACTAACATAGGAACAATAACACGTTACCTTATAAAGATAGAAAGATTTAAAATATAATATTATCTATCATTTGGCTATAACCTAAGGCAAGGTGTAAACTGCACCTTAAATATATTTTTTATATTTTCTAGATGTTTATAATTTATTCAAAAAGGTATATCGATGGTACAGATGTTCTCTTAACTTAGGGGCATTTCTTTAGGGGATACCCTTTTTGCACTTAAACAAAATTAAACATTATCAAAATAAAATATTCACCCTTCGATTGCCGCCGGAACGCAGACATAATAATATAATTTACGGCATACAAAACGACATAATTATATATCTCACAAGCTACAAAAAACGAGGCAGGCAATATTATTATAATTAGCAGCACTTTTAATAAGATGCTAAGAGCGAATAAAAGAAATTAGGCCCCCAGAGCTGTCATCACAATTAATACATATTCAAATATATGGCAGAATTTAAGAGGGCTATCGCATTTTGTCACCTCTCCCACATGGGACTAAATTTTTAATAATGTTAAATGATAAGATGCTTTTTTGAAAAATGTAATCAATTCGCGAATTATTAAATAATATTAATTTAATAGGTTATTATTAAAAACACATGACATTTCTATTGTGTTAAAAATTGTTGAAAATTTGGTCCCATGTAAGCGAGAGAGGTGATAAAATACCCTTAAATATTTTTATTTATACAAATCCTTCAGTTTGAAAACATCTAAATATTCGGGAACTCAAGAAAGTGCTCTAGTTAGTCAACAACATATCGAACATAAAATATCAAGACACTGCGTGGAAGATTAATTAATAATACTCGTATTCTGCAGCTTCACTTGAGCTCACGGATATAATTCATTCTTAGAAATACTTGAAAATAGTAACAATTTTACTAAAAACCATAGACACCAAACAAAATAATAATGAATTTATTGCTTCAAATTGTGTTCAAACTCCAGTAATGATTACTGGTACAGTAAGCATCAACATATAAGATTTTCAAAAATAATTTATCACAAGCGCGAATTATTGTTCTATTCATTAAAATCTCCGTAGCTAAACAAATTCGAATAGTCAATTATTTATGTCATAATAGGCAAGGTTTAATTTATTAATCATATTCTCATCATTTACATTTGATGCTGACTGTACATTCGGCTTCGTCCCAACTCGACGCCGTTTTCAACTCGCCCGCTTTTTTATTATACCTATCAGCTACAAAGGTACAGTTTGTCGGAAAAGTGCTACGATGTAGAAAATAAATATTTATCACGTTAATGGCTTCCTTGATCTTTTTCTAATTATATTTTTTGAGAGCAGTAGTGGCCCATTGGCGACTTACGAGTTGTAGGTCGTAGGTTCGAACCCAGACAAGCGCTTTACTTTATGTGAATTATTTCATCACCACTGCTTTTAAAAACGGTGAAGGGAAACATCGTGAGGAAACTGGCATGTCCTAGAACCAAAAATTCGAAGACATGTGACATCTACCAAGCAGAACTGGGTCCGCGTCCGCATGGTAGATTACGGCCCACTCCCTCTCACAGAGAGGAGGCCTGTGTCCCAGCAGTGGGAACATTGTAGGCTAATAATGTAATTACTAATGCATTTCTTTCCAATTATTGCATTCCTAGAAAGTTTACAATAAGCAAAGCCTGAAAGTGATACAGGTATATGTCTCTTCGACTCCGTCATCCAAGAGGGTCCATCGCCCGAGGCGTAGAGCAGAGGTGCGGTGGTTCTGTTCTTCAAAAAAGGTGACAAAACCTCGCTGAAAAACTATAGGCCCACCTCACTTCTGAGCACGTATATAAACAAGCTATTCTGGAGAGTTATCACAAACCGTCTCGCCCGGAGACTTGATGAGTTCAAGCCACCAGAACAAGGATGTAAAATTTGAAGAATGCAGTATACCAGAAGAGACAAAATTATACAATAATGAGCTTAGATAAAGAAGAAATGGAACAGTCAATATCACTATACCCATAAACTGAGATTCAGGACCAATATAATGTATCTCAAGAAATCTCTTCTGACGAAGATAGTATGAAGAGTACAGAAGATACAGATGACTCCTATCACCCTCCAACAGGTATTCGTTTAGAGCAAGAAGAACAGAGAAATATCACATTACGTCCTCGACGAAATAATAATCTGGAAGTAAATTTAATTGAATTAGAAATACCCAATACTTATGAAGAGGCGATAAATAGTGTTAATTGTCATCAATGGAAGAAAGCTATAGCTGAAGAGCCTCAGTCGCATGAAAATAACAAAACATGGATTATAACTAATAGAACTGAGAAGCCTGCCGCCTGCTGCGCTGTGCCTGCTGGACTTGTAAATCGGTGTTCAGCACAAAGAAGAATACAAGTGGAGAAATTGAAAGATACAAAGCAAGATTATGTGCCCGAGGTTATACCCAAGTGAAAGGTTTGGACTATAATGAGACTTTTTCACCCACTAGCAGGTATGACTCCATCAGATTATTACTTAGCATAGCTGCAAGAGAAGACCTACAAATAGAGCAGTTTGATGTAAAGACAGCCTTTTTATATGGTGAGCTATCTGAGGAGCTATACATGGAGGTGCCAGAGGGGGTGGAAGCCAAGCCTTCAAAGGTGTGTAAGTTAATTAAATCTATTTATGGACTGAAACAGTCCTCTAGATGTTGGAATAAGAAATTTTGTTCATTTTTGTCTGTCTACGGGGTTTAAATCTTGTCCATCTGATAATTGTGTATTTGTGGGATATTTTAATGATGACAAAGTAATATTTATTCTTTATGTTGATGACGGATTACTACTGGCCACGAGTAAAATTGTTTTAAAAAATGAAAATAAAAAAATAAAAAAATAAAATAAAAAAAAATATATTAAATGTTTTGAAAGAAAACTTTGATATAAAGATTTTAAAGTTCAATTCATATGTTGGAAAGGAAATAAATAAAACAGAAGGATGTATAAGTATAAGTCGAAAACAGTATATTAAAACACTAATAGGTAAATTTAATTTGTTGGATGCTAAAAGTAGCAGTACCCCTGCTGATGTAAATGTACATTTATTTAAGAATGCAAATCATGTATCTATTAATTTCCCATATAGAGAGGCAGTGGGAGCATTGTTATTCTTGACATCTGTATCTAGACCGACATAGCATAATGCTGTGAATGTTGGAAGTAGATATGTAAATGATCCAGGTCCTTCACATGTAACTGCTGTGAAAAGGATCTTGCGCTACTTGATTGATACAAAAGAAATATCTATTGTATACAAAGGTAATTTAGAATTAGTTGGTTACTCTGATTCTGATTTCGCAGGTGACTTGGATACTAGGAAATCGAATACGGGTTACATATTTTTAATGAATGGGTGTCCTATCACATGGTCAAGTCGTAAACAAAACAATGTGGCATTATCTACAACTGAATCTGAGTATATGGTTGGCAGTGAAGCATCAAAAGAAATATTATGGCTTAGACAATTTTTGTGTGATATTGGGGAGCCACAAACCACCACCACCACTTTAAATGTAGATAATCAGAGTGTAATTAAACTTATTAATAATCCAGTATATCATAAAAGGAGCAAGCCCATAGATATAAAATATAATTTCATAAGAGAGAATGTTGAAAAGAAATTCATATTAAATATGTGGAAAGCTCATGCCAACTGGCATTAGAGATAAGATCTTGAATAGTGTTTAAATCCATGTGTCTTATAGTTAATTATTAAGATGATTTATATAAAGTTAGGTTTCTGAATGTAACAGGATTACCTAAGTCTTAAAGTAAATTTCATAGTCGTTATTACAAGTATTAGTTAATAATGTTAACCTTGTAAATTGAAGTGGAAGTGTTGAATAAATAAATTTAAAGGTGTCTTTATGAACGAACTCCGCATAAAGGTATATTTGTAAATGCATTTTTGTGAGTTTCGTTTTCTTACCGCTGGTGGCGTTGATGGTGGCTCCTTGCCTCGTCAATGTAAACCAAGTTGTGATTAAAAAGTTTATTTTTCAAAAGTCTTACTTAATTTATTGAAATATAGGTACCCAAAACCCAATAATCCCGCAGTAAGGTATTCAACCAGTGCGTCCTGCCCGTTATGATATACGGTGCCGAAACGTGGACACTGACAGTCGGGCTGGTCCACAAATTCAAGGTCGCTCAGCGCGCTATGGAGCGGGCTATGCTCGGAGTTACTTTCATGGATAAGATCAGAAATGAAGTTATCCAAAGCCTGCAGAGTAAGCAAGCTGAAGTGGCCATGTTTGTCGAAGGACCGATGGCCGGTGGAGCAGACGAGTCCTGGAGTGGAGACCACGTATCCGCAAACGTAGTGTGGGACGCCCCCCAGCTAGATGGACCGACGACCTTAGAAAGTTGGCTGGGACAGACTGGACGCGGAAGGCGGAGGACAGGGTGTTGTGGCGCAGCCTGGGAGAGGCCTATTGTCCAGCAGTGGACTGCGATTGGCTGAGTTGATTGACTGACTGAAGCAAAGCCTGGAGGTGTCCGAACAAAAGAGTCATAACCCAATAACCGCAATGGGAATAAAACCATATAAAAATCACACTTCTACTTTTATTACCATCAGTACTTTTGCGCCTTCTAGCTATACATGTAGGTAGAGAGATATATATATAAGACCGGGCGATTTGGAACTAGGGTCGAGTTGGGACGAAGCCGTACATTCAAAACATAGAATTATGCGAAAATAATTACACATGGCTGATATTAGCTATTTTTTTTATTATTATTTACAATATGAGATGTCAGCTAGTGATTTAATACATATCTTTTCCATTCATAAACTAATTATAGTCGTGTCTTAAAAAACATGAGTGTATTAAATACTAATATAATAATAACTAACGTTGAGTTGCACGAAACCAACATTAGTTTAACGGACTTTAAATTCATGCCATCCCTTACATTTTGTATCAAAAAGAAAGTGACAGCATCAATTTAAAGTCTCCGTTAAAATGTTGGTTTCGTGCAACTCACCGTTAGTGGTGTGGTGTAACAATAAAATCTTTTTAGTTTTTTTCTCAACTTGTAACTAGATTCCGACAGCTTGGTCTTAACATAAATCCAAATTAATACACTCCTCAAGGCACTGACAGCTGCCACCTACAATAGCTAATCAAATCTTAAAATAATCAAATGAAAACCAAACTCACGCATGTTTAAACCTGAACCTTATAATATCCGCATCCATTCCATAAACTACTCGACCAAGGTAATGAGACAACTGTCAGTGGTGTCGTCACCCTTTATTTGACAGATTCAAACAATAAGCCACACACTTGGCCCAATTGTCTTTGTCGGCTGGTACAACAAGAAGTCCATAGAGTTAGCAAACATCCTTCTTTGAGCATCTTGTCTACCAAACACAAGCTGACATCTCAACACAATTTTATAATCTGTGCTATATTTACGTGCTGTCCTTTTTATTACCCGCCATCCGGTCTATGAGGTCTGTGATCATGTCGGCGTCCACCAAGCCTATGAATTTGTCCACTACGATACCGTTCTTTATTGCTATTACTGCTGGTACCGCTTTTACCTGTAATATTAGATAATGTCGTGTTGTTATGGCAGGTCTTAAGCATATAAATTGATAAGATATGTATTTATTACAAAGTCTTAAGCCCATCACACGGTGTGATCAGCACATGACTAAGATCTACGTGCGGGGTCGAAACTATTAAAGAAAACCAGAAAGTAAAAAACAACGTAAACAATTTTTTAATTTTTTTTTTCTCTGTATCACTCTATGGTAGAAAATGCCTAAGACGTTAAGGGGATACATCTTTAATGGTACAAAAACCTTTGAAGTTGCTTATCTATGTTAACTGACGGTCATACCCTGACTAGGTGATCCTGTGACTTAGGAGTCAGAAATTTCATATAAAACCAAATGTATATGGTTAAATCATTTGGATTTTCCTTTCTATATGTATTATTTGACTATATTGTCTAAAACCGAAACATGATTACTTGAAATATTTTCGATAGACAAAATATTCCAAAGTAGTATCATATATTTTCTGTTGTATACGATTATACGTAAACAGTTCCATAATGTGCAGTAAAATTTGCTATAAATCGAAGGTATTTAAATATATTACGAACTGACTAAGCTAAAAATTTATTTAAGTATAGCATTTTGTCATAAATCTACATTTAAACGAAGCGCGATTAGTTACGGAGCGCATGAGTCTTCTATCTCTCTCAAACTAGACAGCCATAACGCCATTTTACTTACACACCGAGCTAAACCACGCTTCCATAATATCCTCTAAGTCCACCTTTTTACAGTTTTTACTTGAGAATAAACATAACATTGCACCTGTTTTCTCCGAAGGGTTAGGCAGCTGTACCTATAATAAATCCATATTTAACCATTTACTCGTATGTTTAAACCCGATGTGATGAGCAGTGGTGGCCCAGTGGTAACGGCCGCGAATTAAGAGTTGTAGGTAAAAGGTTCGAACCCTGTCAGGCGCTTTACTTTGTATAAATTATATCATCACCACTGCTCTCAAAACGGTGAAGGAAAACATCGTGAGGAAACCGGCATGTCCTAGAACCAAAAATTCAAAGACATGTGACATTCTACCAACCGCACTGGGCCCGCGCCGCGTGGTGGATTACGACCCACTCCCTTTCACCGAGAGGAGACCTGTGTCCCAGCAGTGGGAAAATTATAGGCTGATGAGGTCTGTCTCCTAAGATACAGGACTACCTAGTTTAGGAGACAGGGTTACATGATCTGTGTAGATTTATGTAGATATCCGTGTTTTGTTGTTTTGTACATCTGATCTTGTGTACCTATCATGAATCTTGTGTGTGTAATAAATATTATTCTTATTATGTTGTTTAAATCCGATGTAATAGGGGGCGAATAGAGGACAGCAATAAATAAATTCTTACTTCTCTTTTGCACCCAATATTACAGAAATGGCAGAGAAAAGGTCTGTTATTAAAACTTACTTCAAACGTATCCACCAGATCAGCATTATCCTCCACATCCACCACAGCGAGGTCGAGGTTGTTGAGAGGCTCAATCAGCTCCTTGAGTTTCGGAGTCAAGATCTTGCACGGCTCGCACCAGTCAGCGTGGAAGTTCACTATAACTGGCTTGTCACTGTTCATTACCTGAAAAATATGTAGATTGATGATGAGTCAATGACATTATGATCGCTTTAGTTAATAGGATCTGCACACACGAGTTTGTTTTTACGCTCCGTGTAAAGGCCATAGGACTAAGCACTGCATCGGATCGTCATCATCTGCCTTCATTTTTACTAAGTGATCCCGAGCTGAGGCGATGCCGTCACGATACCTGTAGGTGTGCGTTACAGTACCTATGGAGTTTCATAAAAAGAATGGTGAACAGCTCGAGTTGAGACGATTCTGATGCTTATACGTGTGCGTTGCACTGCTATACTTGAAAAAGCACTGTAAGCCGAAGTAGGCACGGACGTAGAAATATCGCGGCGGGATTTTATCGCGCGTTGAGAGCATTCGAGCTCCGTGCGAGCTTCGTGAGCATTTAACAATCGTCTGTGATATTCATTCACAAATTTCCTTTCCCAACCCCCTTGGTTGGGAAAGGAAATTTGAGAATGCCTTCTAGCGTAATTTATGAGTACATAAAGTATCAATCAATAGTATAAAATAATGACACCTTTGTGATAGATTCCACCAAACAGAAAGATCCTCGCGGATGCTCGAGTACTTTTTCAATTTCACTGAATAAGGACAAAATACTACAGCAACAGCACGGGTTCGTAAAAAGAAGATCTACAACAAGTAATATGATAACTTTCACTGACTATTTGTTTAATAGTATGGACTCTCGTGTGCAAGTGGACGCTGAATACGCCGACTTTCGAAAAGCCTTTGACAAGGTTGATCATGAATTGCTTTTGAAGAAGCTAGCCTTTAACGGTATCCGCGGGGATTTGTTACGTTGGTTCAATTCTTATGTGTCAAATAGAACTCAAAAAGTAGCGGTCAATGGTTTCCATTCCACTACCATAACTGTGACGTCAGGGGTGCCTCAGGGCTCAATTCTCGGACCTCTGTTGTTTGTAATGTTTATTAACAATATCGATGTGTGTTTTCTTAATAGTAAGTTCTTACTTTACGCGGACGACCTTAAAATTTTCAGACCCGTTAGATCAATTCTAGACTGTCATTTACTCCAACAAGATCTCAATTGCTTGGGTGTGTATTGTATTAAAAACAAACTCCAACTTAGTATTCCCAAATGTTGCTGTATCAGCTTTACTAAAAACAAAAACCAATTTAAACACCCTTATGTACTACAAAGTGAAGTCTTGGCCAGAGTTAACACAATTCGTGATCTAGGAATACTGCTCGATGACAAACTGCATCTAGACGCACATGTTGATAAAATCATGAGTCAGGCTTAACGTATGTATGGATTCGTGATAAGATCAACCACGGAATTCGTCCACCCGAGCACATATTTACACCTGTATCGATCATTGATCCGGTCTCAACTGGAATATGCGGGGCCGGTGTGGAGTCCCTATTATAATAAATGTACTGACTGTATCGAGCGTCTACAACGTAAGTTCTTAAAAACGATGCATTACCGCTGTTCTAGAAGTCGTATTTACTTTCCCTATAGCGATTTACTGAAAAAATACAATTTGCTCTCTTTGAAGTCTAGACGTACCTTTCTAGAAACTATGTTTCTATACGATCTGTGTAACAATTCATATGATTGTATGGATATTTGTAACAAGCTATGCTATGTTGTCCCTAGAACCATTCAGGGACGTGGGGTGCGCACACGACCTGTTTTCGCCGTCACTCCTAGTCGTACAAATGCAGGCTTGCGGGCACCTCTACGTCGCCTTACAGGCAATTTTAATAAGTTTTTCTCTAACTTATTTGCTTCTATTTGGATCTATTTGCTTTATCCGTTGGAAAATTTAAAAAGATCTTGCTTGACACAATCAAAAATGTATTGTAAATTTCTCTAGTGTTCCTTGCTGCTGTAATTTATGTCTATCTTTTCTATTCTGTCCGACTTTTACTTTATCAATTTTGTCTGTCTTTTTGTGCATCTGTGGAGAACGTTGTTGGTTGCACATTTGTATAACTCCTTATTTTCTATTTATTTGTAATATATAATGTGTAATTGTTTGTTCTTCCGAATAAATAAAATAAAATAAGTATCTGTATCAATATTGACTTCTATCTATACTTATTATATAATAAAGTCACTTTTCGTGTTTGTCTGTGTGGCCGCGTTGTTCTCCTAAACTACACAACGGATTGTGATGCGGTTTTCACTATCATTTATAGAATTTATTCCGGAAGGTTTATATGTATAATACATTAATATTTAACTTAAATAATTTTGTAAAGTAGCAAAAACCGTGCGAATC
The DNA here is from genome assembly GCA_946251885.1 of Cosmia pyralina. NCBI lineage: Eukaryota > Metazoa > Arthropoda > Insecta > Lepidoptera > Noctuidae > Cosmia > Cosmia pyralina. The sequence goes on along the minus strand of OX276355.1, from coordinate 3,929,431 downwards.
AGGACCGTGTCGCTAGTCAAGTATAAAATTCGACGCAGACATCATGCGTCGAATTTTTCGTTTGGTGGATTCTGACATTCATTGAGTAGCCCATATTCAGGATGTATGAATTGATGTTATGGCCTAAATGATAATGTATGTGTAAATAAATTTATTCACATAATATTTAATAAAAACATAACCTAAAAATAACAAAATTATATCCTAACATAACTAAAACTATTAAAAAACTAAAATACGGCATCGAAAAATTCCTCCGCATCTTTGTCGACTGGTAAAGTACCCAAGAGATTGGCGGCACTGCCACGTTGTATGGCAATGCTAAGCCTCTGGCCAAGGTAAAAGCCAGCCCTTGGGTCACGGAAAGTGTCAACCAGCTGCTTGGAGATTTCGTTGAATAAACCAAATTTGTTGGCCTAAATTGAATGTCAATCATGAATACTGTAATAGATAACATGTTATGCTTATCATATCATTTAAGTACGTAATTTTACTACATTCTTATCTGTCCGAATCTAATCCACACAAAATTACTACTACTTATAAGATAAAAAAAAGTTCCATTTGTAAAATTCAGTAGCAATTTCAGTAGAAGAAAATTAAGTTTTTCGTTCTCGGCAAATTTTTATAAGCGAAAACCAAAAATAGAATACATTTTTGTAAATGATTCACATGTTAAGGAAAATGTGACATCATCAAACAAGTCATGAAGTCATCAACTACTGAGTGACATCATCAACTTAGTTTAAATTCCATTTCTCTTAACACTCGTTGTCGTAGATTCCCCATTATACATAGTATAGTTAAAATCTCGCTGCAGACTTGGTCATAAATCATAATCGGAGTAGGGATGTGCGCTAGTTGCGCGCGCTCAAGGCCATTATCGATAACAGAATCATTAAGGTTATCACGTAAACATACTGCATTCATTAAGTATGCAGGGTAACTAATGAGTACTGTGTTTTTACGAGACTTCCTTCTCGTAAGAACACATTAGTATCCATTAGTTAATTCTATAAACAGAAGGTAATTATATAAAAACTAATATGTTTTTACGTTCTTAATTACATAAAAAGAGGGTAATTAACAAATATGTTTTTGTCTCCTTTGCTACCCGCTAGTTGTCACTTGGATCAAATGGCTTTGGAGCATGATCATGAAGTTTTCCGCTTGCCGCCTTACCACTGTCAGTACAATCCCATCGAGTTGGTGTGGGCTCAAGTAAAAAATGAAGTTGCAACGAAAAACAAAACCTTCAAGATAGCTGATGTCGAGAAGTTAGTCGATGAAGCCATTTCCAATGTCTCCATTGAAAATTGGCAAAAATGTGTGGAACATGCAGAATTGCTGCAAGATGAAGACTTAAGAAAAGCACATTTATGCGAAGGAGTTCATCATTCATGTGGATGATGATGACGATGACTCAGACGAAGAATTTTAATTTTCTATTTTTAGTTTTATATATAACCCTACTAAATGTTCCGTAATTTCGTTTAGCAGAAAACGCTTTCCACTTCATACCGCCTATAAGCTGAAAGGTCAGCTACTGCAGAGATGTGGCGGTGTTCGTGACCTGGGCGTATATCATGACTCTAAACTTCAGTTTAATGTTCACTTTGAGCAAATAGTGGCTAAAGCATCCAAAGCATTAGGTTTTGTTATGAGACTAGCAGCGTGTTTTAAGAAAGTAAAAACTATTAAGATATTGTATTGCTCATTTGTGAGAAGTCATTTAGAATATGCTTCTCAAATTTGGAACCCGCGTTATGGCGTGCACATTGATCGAATAGAGGGTGTACAAAAAAGATTTGTTCGGTTTCTGTGCTATCGTTTGCGCATACCATACCACAGTTGTGAATATTTGGATCTCTGCAGGAAATTTCACCTACAACCACTTACTAACCGTCGTCGATTAGCAGATTGTACATTTTTGCTCAAAATTGTATCAAATGAGGTGGACTGTCCGCAGCTTCTACGTAAGCTGTACTTTAATGTTCCCCAGCGAACTCTCAGATTTAATCCTCCTATAGCTATTCCGTTGTCTTCTTCAAACTACAGGCAAAACTCATATTTAGTGCGAGTGAGTAAAGACTTTAATGACCTATGCAAGCAGTTCTCTTTTGACTTGTTTTCAACCAAAGGCTCAAGCGTACGCAATAGGCTGAACCTGGAATTTTTTCAAAATTAATTCTTAGTGTTATAGTTCTGTTTCTTATTTTATTTATTTTTTTTGTAATCTATTCTAATCTAATCTATTGTTTGGCGGTGCCGATTTGACGATTGGTGCTCATCTTTTCTTGATGTCTTGTCGTGTGTAAGATCTCTTATTATAATTACTGTATAGCTAGCCGTGAAAACCTGTAATTGGCTTCATGTTTCTTATTTTAGTATATTTATTGTTTGTAAGTTAAGCTGTTGGTTTTCCACATGTTAAATAAATAAATAAATAAATAAATAAATAAATAAATAAATATACGTTCTTTTGTTTATATATTTAATATGCTTTGTAGTAAATTTGGTAATAAAATAAAAAAAAATGTGTATTTATTTTTATCACCCATTTATAAATATATAAAACTGTCGATATCACTCATCGACTGCAGTAATGCACAGGACTACGTGTGGGCGTGGCCTGCCCATAAGGCCCGTGAGTGGGAAAGAGAGCGAAACACTCGAATGATTTATGACCGAGTCTGCAGCGAGATTTTAACTATACTATAGTTAAAACACTCCAAAAATTTATTTTAAGCTTTAACATAGCAATTCATAATGGTGGTTATTTCGAAGTTAGTCCCATAATAAACTTAATTTATGTTGTCTGCTTATTAATCATTTATATTAACAAATATTATTGTGTTGTCCTTACAGGTTACTCAAACGGATCCGAGTTTTAATTCAATTGTACAGGCTGTATAACCGGCCAACCTCAACATATTAGGTCTTTACCTATGAAATTGCCGTTCTGCAGTACTGGCCATTTCAAATCAAAATAATTTTTGTTTGGCTAAGAATTCTAATTTCAAGTTAATTTTATTTTAAAAACATGGATTTTTTTTCCAAAAGTAGTCATTTGTTTATTGGTTAGTGTTACATTTTCATCGCATTTCAATCTTTTTCGTCATCATGGATACGTTAAAAATTCGAGTAATTATGGAATATGAGTACCGTCGTGGCAGCAACGCGGCACAAGCGGCACGCAACATCAACGACGTTTACGGAGCTAACACTACAAACCAACGCACCACTTGTTATTGGTTTGCTCGCTTCCGTTCTGGAAATTTCGACCTGAAAAATGAACCTCGTGGTCGTCCGAAGACTTTGGTCGACAATGACGAATTAAAGGCGATTGTGGAAGCTGATGATACACAATCTACGGCTGAATTAGCAGCAGCTTTCGACGTTAGCGTCAAAACAATATTGGTCCATTTGCGTCAAATTGGCAAGGTAAAAAAGCTTGACAAATGGGTGCCCCACGAACTCAATGATCGCCAGCGCGAAGTACGCGTCGAGACGCGCCTTGCACTGCTCAACAGACACACAAATGAAGGAATTTTGAACCGCATTGTTGCCTGCGATGAAAAATGGATTTTGTTTGATAACCGCAAGCGCTCAGCAAGTTGGTTGGATCCTGGTTCAGCACCTAAACAATGCCCTAAACGAAAACTTACCCCTAGAAAAGTGATGGTCACTGTTTGGTGGTCTAGCGCCGGTGTGATTCATCACAGCTTCTTACAAAACGGGGTGAGCATTACTTCAGATGTGTACTGTGAAGAACTGAACACAATGATGGAGAAGCTGGCACATCTCCAACCAGCACTAGTCAATCGCTCGTCTCCGCTGCTCCTGCACGACAACGCGCGACTTCATACTGCACAGCAGACGGTCTCCAAGTTGTAAGAACTGGGGTTGGAAGCTCTCCGTCATCCGCCCTACTCACCAGACCTTGCGCCTACAGACTACTACTTTTTCCAGAATTTGGATAACTTCTTGGCGGGAAAAAAATTCAATACCCAAGAGGCAGTACAAAATGCCTTTGAAGAATTTGTTGCCTCCCGTCCAGCTGATTTCTTTAAGAAGGGCATCAATAAACTGCCACTGCGTTGGCAAAGATGCATTGATTGCATGGGTGATTACTTCGATTAATACAAATAAAAAATGCATGAAAAAAATTTGTTTAAATTTTTTCATACAAAACGGCAATTTCATAGGTAAAGACCTATTATATTCTTTGTTTTTTTCAACCTTGACATTGGCAGAATCATCGATAAAACGATGGAGCCACTACTATAAATTGGAATTGGAACTTAGTTTAAGTTCACAAGTATTTCTTGCAAATAAACAATTTTAATTTTAAAGTTAACATTTCTGATTCTGTTGTAGTTTAAAGAAATTAGTTTTCAAAATATAACATACCTTATTAACAAACTCGTCATTGTTCTTAACTAGTATAGTCTCATTGTGCACAACTGACGTAGATATAGGGCAGGCCCGTCTCAAACTTGCTAGACGTCTTATGGGTGACCGCAAACTCTGACATATTGCATTCGACATTTTTACTGAAACAGAAAATTTTACAATAGATTAGTTTCTTTTTATATTTTTTTTCAGAATTAAGTACTTTAATAACTTTCTAATAAAGGTTGAAATTTGAAAGAGATTTGCACCAAAATGTTACTTTTTACCAGCCAAAATTGGAATAATCAAGTTTAATTAAAATTTTATGAGAAAACAGTAATAATTCAATGAAAGAAGGATAACTATCTATCCTTTTCGGACAAAATTTATTGTCTATTTATATATATCTAGAAAAAAATTGTGATTTATCTATAGTAATGTCAAACTTTTAATAAATTAATAAATGTGTTAACCTAGTGACCCAAACATAGTCAAAACAACCATTATCAATGATTCATTCAACTCAAGTTTATCTGTTTAAATAAACTCTGTAACAAATTGATTAAACAATGTGGTTACTATATTCTTACTGCTACAGCCATCTGATAAAGGCCTTATTTTTACAAGGATGATTTAGACAATCTTGAAATAAATTTTCATAACTGTGTAGCTAGCTAGATAACATTTAATAATTGATTTTACTGTAACCATAACATGAAACAGAAATGAATTATGTATATAATGAAGGAAATCACATAATTATAACCATGAGAAACATCAATACATCTCTCTAAGTTAGATTTTCCCCAGATTGGTCTGATTTCCGGAATCAAATTAAAAAAAAAATAAAAAGGGTCAAATGTAACTTAGAAAGATGTACTGATGATTCTTATGGTTATAATTATGTAGGTACTTAAATACATATTTGTTATAGTCGCGAATCATATTTTGATCAAGATACAACCTGACACTGCAAAAAAACGCAAGAAAGTTTTAATTTTGCAGGCTACCTTAGCGCACCCACCATGAGATTTATTTCAGCACAACCCATCAATATTTATTTTATTAAGTTCTCTGTCCAAGAATCATAGGTCTTATTCATGGTTTTTTTGTGTATTGTGCTTACTTCTCAAACAGATACTTGAATTATTGTAAAACTCACAATTTGTTAAAAAAATAAAATTAATAAATATAAATACAGCACATTTCTCTCTAATACAGTTGCCAAACAACAACTATTGATGGATCACACTTTCACAAGCAGATCTGGGTCCTTATTGTGAAGTATTAACGCCATCATGATTCCGTTGCGAAAAAGGGATGGTGCTATAGGTCATGTATAGCGTCGTCTCTCTCTGGCACTGGAAAAATGATGGCATTAATTGTTCATAACACGGCCCCAGTTTATTCATGTTTATCATACATTTTGCACATGATGTTTAAGCTAAGTTAATAATAGCAGCTACGTGCAGATGTTAAGGTAGGCATTATGAAGATGATAGTGATAACAATGATAACTTGTGTTAAGTACATAATGAATTATTTAATGTACACTTGACAATGATGAAATAGAGATAAATAACTATAACGAGGTATAGTGAATGTGTTAGGCTTCATGCATTAGGTGGTTAGGTGGGAAATAAATAAATGTAATTGTTTTTATTTTTTTTATTGCAATGTGTGGGCCAGCTCTTGACCTTGATATACATATACATTATACCTATATTTCTAATAGCCAAAACATAAAATCTTAACACCTTTCATCAAAAATCGTCATTTAATTTAAGCTCTCTGAGCTAGTCTACACTATTTACAAAATGTACATCAACTTACTGTAAAAATTACATGAAAAAACTGTATGACATGTATTAGAACACCATAAAAGACAATAACAAACATAAAATTGTAACCAAACGAAGAACTTACCAAAGCGGAGTATTAAAAACTCCTTACTTTACGAGTTTGGACGGGCACAAGACAAACATGGGCTAAACAATACAGAGCACCGAACACCGCACTAATGACCAAAAATACGAGGAGCACGTACCGCGGCACGTACAGCTTGTCGTAAAAATTGGCACTGCTCGAATTATACGACTCGCCTTTTGGCAAACATACCAAAACCAATGTTACTATTGAAGTTACGATCAGAGCAATTTTCCCAATGCTATGTCCTGTACGCACCGACACCCAGCATAACATCAACGTTACACACCATAGCATCGTCAAAAAATACAACCCCACGCCGAAACTATTCATTTTTGTTACAATAAACAAAGCGGATAGACGATAATCAGTAAAAATAGTTTGATGATCATGCAGTAAAGTTAATGGAATTACTCTTGTTACAGAAGACGGGACATGTATATTAGTTGTGATAGCTCCCCACAAAGCAGTTATATCTTGCTTTTCTGTTTAATTATAATGATAAAAACCTGGGTAGTATTTTAATTTTCACAAGATCACAACCACTCGCTGCCAGTTCCCACTGTTTGACAAATAATTTGTCACAAATTGTCTTGATTTGATTGATGTGTCATGACATTGACGTTTGGTTGGAAATGATGACACAAATGTGATTGTCATGGGGATGGCATATTGGCATTATGAGAAAATCAATGAATAAGTTTATTGATCTGTAACTCAGAGATTTATTTATTCTGACAATAGTATCTAACATCAATATTTTTACATTACAATATATTTTATTTATTTTCTACAAAATTATTATAACTAAGTATTTCTTCTTCTATTTCTCCAACTAAGAGCCTCTTCACACTTGCGTTTCTCCAGCGAAGGCCTTCGATAAAATAAAGGCGCAGCGGCAGCGTTATCTATTATATCAAGCTACCTACTTCTTCTTCTACGAATATAAATTTAAACAACACTTTGCAAAGCGGTTTATTGCATAAATACGGGAATCCCCTTATTTCCCAAAATATCTACAGGGTGTCCCGTAAATAATGGATCAAACGTAACGGGTAGGTAGCTTACCTAATTTCCAACAACTAATTTGAATATTAAAAAAAAAACCGTTACAGTAACCAGGATATTAATTTTTTTTCGAATTTTACGATTTTGTCTTCCAGAATTAAGCTTTTTTAATGCTGTCGCTGCAAATGATGACATTTTTAGGTATGATTTTTATTTAACATTTCTGAATAGCTTACTAATGTTATAAGATACCATTTTTTTTGAATACTGTTTTATTTGCCTTAGAAAAAAAATCTTGAGTTGAAAAGTTTTTTCTTTACGATGTTAGGACCAAAATTGAAAAAATTCTCCTGTAAAAAAAATGTATGACACCGAAGACCACCATTATTTTAAAAACTTGTACATTTAATAAGGTTTGCAAATTGGTATAAAACTTACGTCTAGTCCTTATCGTTACAAAGATATTGCTATGAATGTGATGAAGAAGACAGAAAATAAATTAAATTGGTACTATTCCATTTTTTCCTTTTCGTAATGGCTTATGCTTGAATGCTTGTAATCGAAGCAGGTAGTTAAGCGGATAGCATAATTCCGACCCGATGACGTCATCTGTCCGGAATTTGGGACCGCTACCTGTGGCGGAGTTGCACCTCAGTCAGTGTGAAAGGGATAGATAGCGCCGCTTTTTGGTAAATCGGTTAAATCGGTATGAAGTTGCGCAGGTTCTTTTGTTCTTTCCTGCGCCCTTCACTCGTACAGGCTTCATTGTTGCTTGATTTTATTAGTTTAGTTGTAACTAGTCTCTCTTCGAGTTGCTACGTCAGACAACTTTCGCTCCCGGTCAGTGGCTCGGTGTTTTCTTCTGTAAAATTTGACTTGTGCTGTGTTTTTGGACTTTGCTTTGCCTATCGATTTGGAACTCTTTGCGTATTGGACAAACGACTTGGCGATCCTACGGACTCCGAAAACATTCGTTTGTGTGTGCTTGTACGTGTGTGCAGTAGCGCTGAAACCTTATTCAGCCCAATGCCTCGTTATGAGTACACGCCACGGCAGTACGCCGAAATGCATTTTATCTACGGAGAAGCAAGAGGTAATGCCAGGGCGGCTGCAAGATTGTACCGTGAAAGATACCCGAACCTGGTTCGTTATCCCGATTATCGCGTCTTTATTAGAGTGCATAACGCGCTTCTTGAGGGAAGAATTCTTGGCACCGGAGTTGGTGGTACCCGTGAAGGACGACCGCGACAAGTTAATGACGAAGTCATTCTTCGAGAAATCGAGGAAGATCCGTCAGTCTCCGTTCGCGTCATAGCGCGACGCGTAGGAATTTCTAGATCGACGGTGCATCGAGTGCTACAACGGTGCCGATTGCACCCATATCACGTGCAACGTGTTCAAACGCTGACGTCGCGTGATTACCAGCCAAGAATAGAATTTTGCCAAAGGATGCTTAGAATGATTCGGGCGGACCCGCAGTTTTTTAACAAGATTTTATGGAGTGACGAGTCTTCATGCCGCCGAGATGGATATTTAAATTTGCATAATTTGCACAGTTGGCAGCTGATAAACCCATATTTGATGCGAGAGGACAGGAGCCAACATCAATTTAAAATAAATTTATGGGCGGGAATAATCAATGGGCAAATAATAGGGCCCTTTGAACTACCAGCTACTCTAAACGCCGAATATTATCTCCATTTTTTAAGGAATGAGTTGCCAAGGTTATTAGAAAACGTTCCAGAAGACGTACGGCAAGCAATGTGGTTGCAAAATGATGGGTGCCCCGCTCACTATGCGACGGCAGTAAGGGCGCACCTTGATGAAAGTTATCCGGACAGATGGATCGGCCGATTAGGACCAATTTTGTGGCCTCCGCGATCTCCGGATTTAAATCCCCTAGATTTTTTTTACTGGGGATGTTTAAAAGACAGGGTCTACAAGAATCCCATAACGTCGGAAGAAGAATTACGACAGCGCATCCAATCTGCTGTATCAGAAATAAACCAAAGCCGTTTTGTCCGTCGGATAAGAGCTTCCTTTATTAGGAGATGCAGACTTTGCATTCTTGTAGAGGGAAGGCAATTCGAACATTTATTGTAAAAACCAAATAAAACGATTTATTTGAACTAACTGTTTTTTTTAGTACGGCCTCCTAATTCTTTTCATACGCCTCAATAATTCAATGAACATTGCCTCTGAAATACTACTGTTACACATTTTAAAGAAAAAGTTTAAATGTACACACTTTTTTATTTTTTTTATTAACGTTGATTTGGAGCACCTCTCAGATTCATAGCAATTATCTTTGTAACGACAAGGACTAGAATGTACAACTTCATACCAATTTACCAAAAATACAAAAGCGGCGCTATCTATCCCCTTCACGCTGACTGAGGTGCAACTCCGCCACAGGTAGCGGTCCCAAATTCCGGACAGATGACGTCATCGGGTCGGAATATGCTAGCCGCTTAACTACCTGCTTCGATTACAAGCATTCAAGCATAAGCCATTACGAAAATGAAAAAATGGAATAGTACCAATTTAATTTATTTTCTGTCTTCATCACATTCATAGCAATATCTTTGTAACGATAAAGACTAGACGTAAGTTTTACACCAATTTGCAAACCTTATTAAATGTACAAGTTTTTAAAATAATGGTGGTTTTCGGTGTCATACATTTTTTTTACAGGAGAATTTTTTCAATTTTGGTCCTAACATCGTAAAGAAAAAACTTTTCAACTCAAGATTTTTTTTCTAAGGCAAATAAAACGGTATTAAAAAAAATGGTATCTTATAACATTAGTAAGCTATTTAGAAATGTTAAATAAAAATCATACCTAAAAATGTCATCATTTGCAGCGACCGCATTAAAAAAGCTTAATTCTGGAAGACAAAATCGTAAAATTCGAAAAAAAATTAATATCCTGGTTACTGTAACGGTTTTTTTTTTAATATTCAAATCAGTTGTTGGAAATTAGGTAAGCTACCTACCCGTTACGTTTGATCCATTATTTACGGGACACCCTGTATATCGCTTTTTGTGTCTTTCTGTGTGGCCGCGTTGTTCTTCTAAACTACCCATCAGATTTTGATGCGGTTTTCACCATCATTTAAAGAATTTTGGAAGGTTTGTATATAATAAATTACCAAAGGAGATCCGCAAACAGCCCTAATAAATTAGGCCTCAATAAACAAAAATGAAATAATTTGGGTTTTCAAGGAGTAATATTAGTCTATAGCCCTCTGTAATTAGTTTTTTGATATAACATGGGATATGGAAATTAAAAAAAAAAACTTTATTTCAGACAGTAGTCAATAAATCCCATTAACATTTGTTCCCGCTCTATCTTTAGGTTATGAGTTTGAGTGATTTTAATATGAGGTGAAAGTTACTTACAAAATGTTGAATTTATATTCCTTAGCTGCACATGATCAGGGATTTTAAAGAAAAAAACGAATTCAAGTTAAATGAAAATATTTTATTCATTGTTTTCCACATCATCATGTGATTAATATACTCGTATTATCGAGATGCTGGGCGGGAGGTACCACATTTTCTTGGTACCTAGCCCACCCTAAGTACCATATTATACATAAAATATGTGCACAGCAGCCTACTGTTCTCTTGCCCACATTGCAATTGCAATAGTGTTGCAGTATTGCGTCTCTACCATTAAGAGAGCCGTCAACCAAAATAAAAACAAAATATATTTTACGGCCTACATGGCGCGATTGAATTTTGCCTCTTAGCAACCAAACACTATTTTCAGTCGACAGCTCTCTTAGTAAACTGCTGTCAACCTCTCTGCATACCTCAATTGTGAAAGTTCCATTGGATCTTATATGCTCGCCGTAATAGGAACATGCCTGTTTTATTTGGTACGTTCCTAAACATACCAATATCAGCTCATTGTAGGTGAGCTGGGGAAAATCACTAACATTAGTGTCATCAACATTTATTCTTTGAAAATTCCTTCGTCTTCTATATAAGTTATTATTAATAACTACAGTACTTAAACTGTTTTCAGAGTACATTTTCTGATTTATTATATTAAGAATTTCCCCAGCATCGTTCCTGTCTTCTATAAGAGGGTGAAAGGCATTAATCAGGGCAGAAAATTCCTCGCGTTGCAAAACAACTGCAACGCGAGGAATACATCAACTGACTTTTCTTTTTTTTGAATTCCTTTTTCCTACGTTTTTTTAGGAAACGATAAATTAAAGTAGGTCTTATAATTATTTAAATATTTTTTCGAATGGTCTAATACTTTGTCTATCGGGGCCATGACTCGCCGATCTCCTTTACTTATATTAGAGAATATAAAGCAACGGTGCGGTCTAAAAGAAGATTTAGTGACAAAAATTTAAAATAGTTTGGTCATGTTGAGGGGTAGACATGACAATAAGGAAACACTCAACAGAGCTGCCATCGCACGAATGAAAATTCGGTTTGCGGATCCGCTCCCCACCTCTCGCAGCTACAAATACCAGCTTTGACTTTTGCTAGACTGTCCCATTTGCTCTGTGTATACGTTTATACCCCGTGTATTTAAGCCATTGCCATATCCATTTGCGCTGCCGTAGTTATTTATTTCCCTTAAATATTGCTGTGGCAACGTCAAGACCCAATGAGTGATAGATCCCTATGGAGAAGAACGGGCAAGAAAGTCCACGGACACTCTTTTAAATCATAATATTTTTACAAAATATTGGTTACATCGTTCTTGTTGAAAATATACATGTGAGAACAATGTAGAAAGACGTGCACGTTAAAAAGCGTCCGTAATAAAAAGATAAAAACTAAAACAACTAAATTAAATATTAAAATTAAAAATAAGCCATGGCAGCTAAGAGACGACCAGTCCCAACTGACGGCGCCCGTTCACGAACATGACGCATGGATTAGCACCAATTAGCTCAACCATTTTGAAGGGAACTTAATGATCCAACACACACGCCACCATCAGCGAGACATTTGAGTGAGCATGACATACTCTCAACCGCCAGGGCACACTCAAGTCAGTGAAAGACGTACCCAGTAAAAGGTAGCTTAATAGTAGCTACATAGTGCTCACACGTGCTATTCAATTATATAATACTAAGAGATTGAATCTAAACAATGCAAAGAAAGTTTTCTCTCATCTTAATCTTCAGCAGCTCTAACAATATATCCGAATGCTAATCAATTAATTAATGCGTCCTTGTGGAACAGGACAAGCATTCAGCCAAGCATTTTTGTCAGCACAATCATGTGTTTAGGTATCGGTCACTTATTACCAGTCACCCTATATAAACACTCATTCACGCTCGCGTTGCCGGCTCTTTGATGTCTGCATAAAAAAATGCCAATTTGGTGATCGCCAGTCAAGGCGAGCGGCAACGGCAGGAGAAGTGACCTTATTGACATACTCGCGCTGGCTATTTTATTGCCCATTTCATGCCAAGTTGCTGTGGAAATGGACTGAATGGAAACAGGGTATTATCGATCGCTTACGCTGGAGAAATGCTAGTGTGAAAAGGCTCTAAGCTATGGGCAAACTATGTTACGTTTTGTTAATGCGTCCGTGATTACTTTTTTTACTTTTCTTAAATAATAAAAAAAACTGCACTAAAATAGTAATTAAAATATTTCAAGATTGAAGAAATAAATTATTTATCTTTAAATCATTTTATTGTACTGAAAAACTGCAACTTATTTTAATCTGTTTTGCTGTGTTGAATAATTAAACGTATTCAAGATTACAACATACGTGCATGAGCTTCAAAATCGTTTTGACATTTAGGTTGGGTTGGTAGCATTGGCAAAAGTGAATTTTCTAGTGCTGTGTATTGCTGTCAATAATTAGAAAGGTGAGTGATTTTTATAGATTTTACTCAAGATTTTCATGATAATTGTGTATTTTCTTCTAGCTTTATTCGTAAGCTACAAGTACATATTAAATTTACGTGGGTAAAAGTGGATAAAACAATGAAATAACCGTAAATTTGTAACGCCATTTTCCGCTTCGGAGATCTATTCTAATGTATTTTTTTATAATAAGTTGCCGTGACTAAGCTATTGAATTTTATTAGCTCTGTCAATGTTATAAGAAAATTTCTCTTTGCTATCTTGGTAAGACAAGGCATGTTTCCGGGGTTTGCAATATTTTGATTACTTATTCATTTCTGATGACTAATCTTGCTAACAAGGTCCAATTTTGCGAGGGCGCATCTAGACGCCACCTAACCAAACCTACTATTGATTAGTGTTAATGTCCAGCCCTTTCCCAAAGGGTAATTACTATAACGCCCTTTTCAAACCTCTTGACATATCGTTTTGATTTCAATGCAGATGTTGTGTTAGACACGATGACGGTCTATCGTAGATAAAATTTTCATAAATGATATGACCTTTCGTATGTTGCAAATTGCAGGTGTTATTTAAAAAAATCGAAGACAAATCTACCCCATTCCTTCAAGACATTATTATTTTAATTTAGACTGATTTTCTACTTATAAACATTTCAAGTTTTCAAACCATGTGTAATTAAATGATTTTAGTTAATAATGTTTAATTCTGCAATAGTTTTATGGTTCATTAGAATATTTTCCTGAGTCCCCAGACTTATTAATGTAGTCACTTTGTGTAGTTCTCACACTGCGTGTAAATGACCAGATGTATCAAGTGTTAAAAATGCATGCAGCAACAGTGGAAGGACCATAGCCTGTAGCATTCTATAGTTTCTTATCTACAGGGAAAAGGACTAGCTACTGTACTTTAACACCCTCGGATATGATATTATGAAACATTACTACTTGACATTGTTACAGATTCCTGACCTTACATAGTTTGTACAAGACATTAACTAGCGGTAGCATGATATTAAAATATATGATGTCATGTGTGATGTGGGGTGTGCCATGTGTCATAATAATAAATCTATAAAGTTGTGTCTACATTATCTATTCTATGTTAATCAGAATATCTTGCTAACTGCAAAATATTCTATACAGACAGACACCAAACTGCTCTCTGCTTTGAGGCCAGCCACTGGTGATAATAGACAAATAATATATTCCTAATGTTCTTGGGATTAAAAAGACATGACATTAAAATTAACAAAAGCCTGTGAAAGTACACTCCTAAAAACCTACAAATATTAACTATTAAAACCTTTATAGTCCCATCTGCAAGCAATATCAGACCATAACAATTATAGGGACCTCTTACATATAAAGTTACAGATAATTTTAAAATAAGTAGCTACAAATCTGTCTACTAAATTATACACAAGCGTGACCTTGATCCAGTGCTTTATTTCTACACACTTAGCCACCTTGTTGACTTCACTGTCTTACTCAAGTTGTTGAATATAATATAATACTAACTTTTGCCAGCAGCTTTGCCCACATGGATATCGGAAAATATCCCACAGGAACATACTACTGGGCAATCCTTCCTTATTCCCTGTCTACATTATAAAGGGAACCTTTGTCCAAAATTTCAGCTGTCTAGGTTCAAGGGTTTGGGCTGGGTGTTGATGAGTCCCGGCATGTCCTAGAACCAAAAATTCGAAGACATGTGATATCTCATCTAACAAAACCGCCCTGAGCCCGCTTGGTAGATTATAGCCTAATCTCAAAGAGAGGAGGCCCGTGTCTCAGCAGTGTAAACATTATAGGCTGATTATGTATGTAAAACCATTATTATTAATAAATTATCTGTATTACTTTCTTGCACAAACAAAAATAAAAGAACCATTTGGAGTACTATGAGACATCATAATTTTGTTTTGCAGCGCTAATCAAAACCATATTATATAAAACTACTATTCCCTCTACAGCAGTAGATGTGCACATACACAACATTACTTCTTTATAGTCCGTTCATATTATTGCAGACAGACCACAGCACAATGCAATGACTATTTAATGAAAATACATTGCACTGACCCAGTTTCTTTTATTAAAAGTAGTGTGGTTTGTAAATAGTTATTTAGAAGACAGGTTCTTGGTTTATTTTTGTAGATTAAATATGGTGGTCCTTGTGTCTTGTGTCTTAACCTCCTAGGTTCAAAGCTTTAGTGGCCCGTTTTTGGCGTTACCCCCTACAGCAGTAATGTGAACATACACAACATTACTTCTTTATAGTCCGTTCATATTATTGCAGACAGACCACAGCACAATGCAATGACTATTTAATGAAAATACATTGCACTGACCCAGTTTCTTTTATTAAAAGTAGTGTGGTTTGTAAATAGTTATTTAGAAGACAGGTTCTTGGTTTATTTTTGTAGATTAAATATGGTGGTCCTTGTGTCTTGTGTCTTAACCTCCTAGGTTCAAAGCTTTAGTGGCCCGTTTTTGGCGTTACCCCCTACAGCAGTAATGTGAACATACACAACATTACTTCTTTATAGTCCGTTCATATTATTGCAGACAGACCACAGCACAATGCAATGACTATTTAATGAAAATACATTGCACTGACCCAGTTTCTTTTATTAAAAGTAGTGTGGTTTGTAAATAGTTATTTAGAAGACAGGTTCTTGGTTTATTTTTGTGGATTAAATATGGTGGTCCTTGTGTCTTGTGTCTTAACCTCCTAGGTTCAAAGCGTTAGCGCCCCGTTTTTGGCGTTAATTACTTAACTATTTGCTAAGGCTGTGAATCTAGGTTTAGTGTTGAATTTTTTGATAAAAAAAATTCTACCTCATCTGACTAAAAATGTGAGCATAGGAAATTTCAAAATGTTCTGTAACTGGGTTGTTGAGGTCAAATAGGCAGTCGCTCCATGTAAAATACTGGTATTCAGCTGCATCCTGTTAGACTGGAAGTCGACCCCAACATATTTGGGAAAAGGTCAGGCAGATGATGGTTTCGTTTATTGCTGGTTTCTGCATTTCATTTATACTGATTAGAGGATTTGAAACCAAACACTTTCTATAAAGATCCCTTTGAGATGGAAAAATCTCTTGCATAACAAAACGTCAGAAAAGTGAATAAACCTTTAAAAAAATTGGCAAACTGTACACATTGAAGAAATAAACTAGAAACTGACATCCAGTTTCGCGATAATAAAAACTACCTGCTTGGACCTGTGCCAATGTTTTTACTAACACAGTGAGTCATACATAATATCCCAGTGTATTACTTACCTAACTAAAATACTAAAGCACTAGTGTAACACAAATTAGATTTTTTAAAGTATGTGTTACATTTACATTGCGCCTTGACTTTGTTTAATAATAATTATTATTGGGAACACGAAATAGGTTAATGCTTTGTAAACTAAAATAGGTATACAGGGTGAATCTTTCAAGTGGGCGTGGATGGCCAAATCCGAAACTATGAGGAATAGCGAAAACTACTCAAAGGAGTCTCGGGCTCGATTTTGATGAAAACTAAAACTGCATTATTGGATTTTTGAAAAAGCAATATTTCTAGCCAGGAATCGAACCCGTTGACTTGGAAAAAAACACTGTATTATTACACCATTCGATAGTGTCGCTAATAAGGACCGAATTCTGGGAAGTACGACAAACTAAAGGAAGGAGCTCATTAATTTTTTATTTTTTTTTTATTTTACCTACCTATAAACCTTAACTGATTAATTGTTTAAAATTATGACCATTGTTCAATAAATAGCTGGATTCGAGACGTCTCAAAGATTGTACTTCATTCAGCATTACAATATTCCTCATAGTTTCGAATTTGGCCATCCACGCCTACTTGAAAAATTCACCCTGGATAGTGCCTGAATCACACACATATGTGGCGGCATCTACTGCACCACATGCGCAACTACGCATCACACTCACGTCACGCAAAATCTTGCATCGCGCAATCAGAGTTTACCGCGGCGTATTGGTGGTATTGGGGACAAGAAATAGGTTGATGCTATGTAAATTAAAAAAAAGGCTCTAGTGTCGATTATTACGACTTGATCTGCCATGGATATAAATGAACATTAAATATACCGTGAAGAGATAGACAGCCAAAAAACGCCCGTATTGCAGTTGATTGTGAATTCGTCTCGGGAACTGCAGACAATAGTCAGACGGAACTGTGATTAGGAAATTCTGGTAGGATCAATATCTATAGACTGAGTTTACGTGGATCGGATTGCTTTTGATAGGACACAGATGGCGCTGTTGCATAATTAGGTTCTGAGGGGTTGTATTTGTGAAACAGTCGGTTTAGTTAGACCTAACGAGCGAATGCGCATTGCTGCACTTATGGCCGACTCCTATAATTTACGGACCGTTATTGGTTAAAATTATGACTTGTATCTTTACCAATAATGAACCTCATAGCTTTGCATAGTACTGTAGAGGTTTTATACTATGTTCAACCTTATATAATAGGTTGGGGAAAAAGTTTCTTCGCATTTTTTAAGAAAATTCAAAACATTTTTTAATATACATTATTTACATTTATCTAAAGTATGTAGGTACCATTTTGTTCGATAACTTTTTGCCATCTTGTAGGTAGGGACATGATCCCATTGCTATAGAAATTTTGGGACTTCTGATCAAAATACCGCGACAAGTGGTTTTGGCAGTCTTCTCGTGATGTTAACCTGACACTGCCTAAAGAATTCTGAAGAGACCGAAACAGGTAGAAATCTGAAGGTACAAGGTCAGGACTATACGGCGGATGCATTAACACATCCCAGCCAAACTCTCTTAATTTTTGCTGAGTGGCTATATGTGAGGTCTAGCGTTATCATGATGAAAAACCACACCCTTCTGTTCATTAATTCCGGCCGCTTTCTCTCAACTTCTTGCTTTAATCTCATCAGTTGTTCGCAGTGGAGTTCAGAATCGATGGTCCTGCCTGGTGGTAACAGCTCATAATGAATAATGCCTTCCAATCCCACCACACACACAGCATCACCTTGTTGCGAGTTAACCCGGGTTTCGCCACAGTCTGTGAAGCCTGACCGGCCTTTTTACCACGACCCTTTTTCGCAAGTTCTTGTCCTACGTGATCCACTTTTCATCACCAGTGATCAGCTTCTTCAAAAATTGTTCGATTTCATTACGTCGTAATAAATAATCACAACTAAGTACACGGTTCATTAGATTTCTTTCAGTGAGCTCGTCAGGTACCCAAATATCGAGCTTTTTTGTGTACCCAGTTTTTTTCAAATGCGCCAAAACTGTTTTTGGTCAATTCCCAGTTCTTCAGCTACGTCGTAACTACTGATATTTGCTCCACTTTTTCAAAAATGGCATCCATTTTATCCGTAATAGGGCGACCAGAGCGACGTGCATCTTTGATATCAAAGTTTCCGGATTGAAAACGCTTAAACCAAATTTGTGCTACTCTCACAGAGACTGCACTGGGTCCATAAACATCGCAATTTTTTTTCGCGGCTTGCGTTGCATTTTTACCTTTTTTGTAGTAAAATTTTAAAATGTATCGAATTTCTTCATTAGATTCACTCATCTTGACAGTACGAAAAACAAATGAAAATCACACATTTTACTAATTTGAATTTGGAATTATGTTCTTTAAAATTTAAACTTTCAATGATTCCAAAACCAGCCAGATACAAATAGTATAGCCGAAGAGATTTTATTTTAAGTTCAAACATACTATAATGCGAAAAGACTTTTTCCCCAACCTAATACAGGCTGACATTCCGTCGCTCAAGCACCGAACTACTTCTGTATAAAAGCTGGTCTAGCTTTTGTCCAAAGGAAAAGTCATATTCGAGATAGGATAGCAATAGGGAGTGCGCGTGTATTTTTCATTTAAGGCTAGGTTGTTCGGGCCTGTAGGCCTTTGAAACGCTACCTCCGCCTCCCCCAAATGTAGCGCGACGTGTTTATTTACGACGCGCCGCCGACGATTTCGCGGAAAATCTATGCTACAGTGTAAAATATTTGCAGTTGATCAACTTAATTAGTTTTTCTTAGGTCGATTTTTTTTCCTTAGGTTTACATTTTATGGTGTCTACGGTGGAGTGAACTAAGATTATTACATAAAATGTCGTTTTGTTTTCACATTATCAGATAACTGTACCAACACGATTCGATAACAATAGGTACAATTATTATCAGCCCCATGATATTGGTGAATATCGATGACCATCGCGACACGACAAACAACCACACTACTAAGTCGGCGGCAGTTTGAAAAAGTTTTCTCAATTGAAAGAATGCCCGCTACTCTCACCCCGCACTGTCTTCGCCGGTAGATATCGTGCCGATATCGGTATCGGTGTGTGTGGAAATCGGTTATCATGGTATGGGCGGATGCGGAGAAATGAAGAAAATGTCGTCTGGAATGTTTTGATTATGAATCTGGATGACTATACGAGTAAGGGAATACCAAAGAAACGATGGATGATTTATGTGAAAGATGATGTGGCTAGAAAGGGAGTGACTATCGAGATGACGACTAATAGAGAAGTATGAAAGATAAAAACAAGTTGCATCGACCCCAAAAAAAATTGGGATAAGGGCAGGAGAATGCTGATAATCGGTATCGGTCGTTGTCTACGACGATATAAGTGACTTTAAAACACAATGTAAAAGCGAATTATTCCATTACTTCATTGGGCTGAGTAGGAAACGAATATAGCAGATAGTTACAAATTGAGCCTTTAAACGGCTATTTTAGTAAACTTTCATCAAACCAAATAGCTTAACGGTTCGACGACTGCTTTGCAAACCCGTGGTTAAAAGTTTGATTCTCAACTGTTATATTTTTTCGATTCTTTTTTTTATATTTTGTTTTATACCTACTGTTATTTGATAGCTCGCATAACGTACACAGAAAACATGAAGTTTAGGCCTCTTATACCACCTATATTTATAATAAAAATAAATATCAATGGTTAGCTGACAGTTAATGAGAAATCCCGTGTGTACAATCTACTTTTATATTTTTTAGCGATAGCCGGGTTCGTTAGAAATAATCTGTAAGAATCACTCAGTGTATTCGTGTTATAACATTAGGTATTACACCTGTTCGTGTCGTTCCTGCACAGGAACGACACGAACAGGCGTTTGTTTATTTATCCACTAAAAACGAAAAACTTCGCAAGCAGTGGGAAATTGCTACTGAAGGCTGCGCGTTTCGACCTCAGGACAAGCTGCTTCGTCGTCGGTCGCTTGCTCCCGCGTCACCAGTCCCAACTCTCTGTGTATTTTGGCTGCTGAGAGAGACCACAACTACAAACGTAGTGTAAAGGAAAGTTTTATAAAATGTGGCTGTTGTTTTAGTATATTGTGTGTCTAACTTGCATCCCCTATAACCCCTTTAGTGACTGAATAAAAAAAAAAATTTTTAGAATGGGCTAAAAATGGTCGTACTGTTTTGCTTATGCTGCAAACATATTCTTTTGTTTTTGATGTTGACCACTGCTCATGAAGATCAGTAATTATTGACAACTACATATGAAGGAACAATTGCCGTACTTTATTATCAAGGGATGTACCTACTGCTACAGCTATAATTTATCGAATCTACTATTCTAAGACATCAAAATTAATTTAGTATATTGTCTAACCGGCCCCGCTCATGTGGGATTGCCGTCCCATAGGACTATTTACCTAAACAAAAGTGCAAGAATCAATATGATAAAAGTTACAAACCAACAATAGGATACGTCATCGACGAACTTGCTTTAGAACATGGGCACTGAGTGATATGGTTATCGCCTAACCATGGCTACGTTCACAAGGCGCTATTTTTCGAATGTATAGAACACGATATTTTATTGTATACTGTGACTTTCTGTACTCAAAACTGATCATGGGGTGTCGTTTTTATGGTTTTCGAGGGAGCCCAAGCCGGTAGTGAAGTGAAAATGAAAATTCAAGATGGCGGATGTGAAAATTTTGTGTTTGTGTTTTAAATCATACGTTATAAGGAACATCATTCCTGACGGTGGTCCCCAACCGCACATTTTTATTTTTTTCTAATTTTCACTGTTGTTGCCAGAGTGAAAGTTGATTATTATTAGTATCCAGCCGACAACCGGACACATTGTATTTATATTATGTGTAATTTATGTAGGATATGGTAGTAGACTAGTAGTGAAGACAGTTCGATGGAGATTGAAAATACTAATGTGGATGAATCTGATGAAAAATCTTAGAAAAATGTGTTTTAAAACTTCTTCATAAAGGACCACGATAAAAAAATATAAACTACTCGAGCTTGACTATTATTTTATCGATAATAATTTGCAATGTGTCTTAACACTATCGTAAGATGACAATTAAACGTCATCATACCACATATAAATAGTCACATTTTCGAAAACGATATTATGAATTAAAACTATAATATAATTACGAGATATTTTTTCTGAGCTGTCGCAATTTCATATGTAATGTGTTCGTCTTTTGTTTGAATTTTTTTGAACAACAGCAGGGAGAGCGAATTTTTAAAAATTTTGACACAGGTCCAACCTCGATGACGTCCCGCAGGACTCTGACCGCGAGCGGATTTAGCCAAATTTACTAATTTTGAGTTTATTTATAAAAAATCTATTAAACTCAAAATTCCAACCGTTAAATTCCCTCCGAAATACGATTACCTCATGATACATGCAATTTTCATAACATTTTATGCTGTAATTAGGAAATGAAACGGAAAATGGTTTTGAAATCGACCATGTTTCGGATTTTTTTTTTATCGAGGAAATTACAATTTATCGTGTTTTGAACCGTTAATTTCCCTAAAGCAAGGATGTAGCTATGGCATATATTTTTTTCAGGACCTTAATACGCTAATTTGACCATTTAAAATTGATTCTGAAAACAGGAAAATTGGGATAACCCCCCGTTAAATCCGAGGACCATAAAATATATACTTCTATAGCCTCCTCCTCTTTAATTTGTAGCTCATTTGAGAATATCAAGAAAAGTATGTTCATGCTTTCTTTCTATATTCGTTTAGTATAAACCAACCTTTAGTCTATTATATTCTGATCCACTCCTGGTCAAAAGCCTCTTTCCGTTTCCATTTATTTCTTCCAAAGTTTTGCGACCCTGCGCATCGCGTTTTAAGACAAGTTAAATTTAAAATTTAAAAACCCTTGACACCACCCTCATTTTTTTTTTGCTACTTTGTTATCAGACCCTATTGCCATCTATCTATAACCTATTTATTGGGACCATGCCAATGAGCCCAAACACGATACTTCTGCTGTGAGTTGGTGAGGAAGTTGGGTATCCAGCAAATTCCAGGTAATGCTGCAGCAATAGTTCAATGTTACTCAAAAATCAATCTGCCTAGCCTTTCCCGAACAATGTTGGGGTCGATTTCCAGTCTAACCGGATGCAGCTGAATACCACTATTTAACATGGAGCGACTACCTATTTGACCTCCACAACCCATTAACTGGGTAATACGATACACCTTGGTAATACTGGTTGTCAGACTTTCGGGCTTCTGACGACCCGTAACGACTGTCAAAGATCCACGTTTGACAGCTGGGACCAACAGCTTAACGTGCTTTCCGACGCACGGAGGAATCTCGGTATGTAAAGATGGTCACCCATCCGCGGCCCGACCCCGGCAAGCGTAGCTTAACCTGATGGATCGACCCGTGTGGCTGTTATTACTTAGCCACGAGCTCCTCAATAGTTCAATGTTACTATGCTATTTTAATATCTTTGAAGTAGCAGAATACCAAATTTCGACTATCAGACCTGTGGAAGATGCTCACATCCATTCATCGACTAGAAAAGAGGTGATAATCTTCAAACGGCTGAATAGATTTTCTTGAATCATAGCTAAGAACACTCTCGATCAAGTTCAACAAGACAAAAAAAATCGAAATCGGTTCAGTCGTTTGGGAGCTACGATGCCACAGACAAATACACAGCTATACACGTTAAACTTATAATACTCCTTTATTTCCGTATAAAAAAAAAAAAACACTAACAAATATCAATAGAGTTGAGTAGATCTTGTTTATAAATTTATCTGGTAGAAGTACCCTTCAATAACAATGGTTAGTTCAATTCAATTGAATAATTCGGTGACTCACACAAGGTGCATCCTTTGAAGATAGGTATGGTATAATTAACTTAGGTTGTAAGAAATAAAAGTGATGTAACTAGTCGGAAAACCTGAGGAATCGTCTAGAAATAAAGCCTGATGTACACGGCGCGATTTTATTGCATGCCATAACTTGAAGCACATAATAAAAGTTGCAGTAGTAACAGTGTTTATACGATGCATGTCATTTGTTGCTTCAATTTCTGACCGACGAAAAAAGGAGGAGGTTCTCAAGTCGACACGTATGTATTTTTTTTTTTATGTATGACCACACAACTTTTTTACAGAGAAGTCCGATTTGAAAAAAAAATGTTTTATTCGAGATGGTATACATCCAAGTTGGTCCCATATAAAATTTATTAACATTGCTTTGGTAGTTTTTGAGTTAGCTTCAATAATACGTATTTTTTCCTCACTTTTATGTGAATGATGTTCTAATTTCTTTTGCAGGCAGTGGTATTAGAATTTGTGTGGGGTAGATACCACAGCTAAAAAGTGAAAAATATAAACTTTTTTACAAAAAAATACAACCGACTTCCACAAACAACACTACAAAGTGAAAAATAACTTTAATTTCGAAAGTCGGTGGCAAAGACGAAGGTACATAATACATTTCACCAGACACCGACTTTCGAAATTAAAGTTAAGTTTCACTTTGTAGTGTTGTTTGTGGAAGTCGGTTGTATTTTTTTGTAAAAAGTTTTTATATTGTATGCCACAGGCAAGAAAATTGCACCCCGTATAATGGGGCTTTACTAACGTATTATTGAACTCTCATTAAAAAAAAAAAACTAAATACATACTTAAGTATGCACCGACTATCTAATTCCTTTGAAAGACACTTGTATCAACTCCGTATCCAATGTCCATTGATCCGTAGGACGGAACAATGCACATAAGGTACTCAGCGCGGCCGCAGGGTTCTGTGGTGCCCTCGCGCAGAGTTCACGGTCGCGCGCGCAACGCCCGGCGACAATGACAGACACAGACCTGTCCCCGCGACAGGTGGGCGAATATTCACTACAAAGGTTGTCTCTTTTAAACGTTAACTGTACATTCGGAAACTAATTAAAATCAAGGAAATTAAAGAAATGGTCATAGATTACTACTTTGGAGAAGTCATCGTCTTCCTCCTGCCCAGTTTTTGGTGCAACATGTCTTCTTTCAAACATCTCCATCGACCGTCATCAATATTTTTTTTTTTTTAATACTACTCCCCTCTGACACAATATCAGGGCCTATTTTATCTAATGCTACTCTTTCATTCCAGTTCTATCAAGTATTCCTCTCGCACTTTTATTCCGCATACTTTAACTTTCTTTCTTACTATCTCTGTCATGCAATTTCCCGGTGGGATTCCGGTCTTATCCTCCTATCTACTCAATCTAATAATATTGTATCTTTATTATAAGTATCGCGTTTACAGCATACACAGGTTTCTTTATTAAATTAGGGAACAGCAGATATTTGGCACGTTGTATTCTTTTTTTTTTTTTTCTTTTTTTTTTTATTATTATGTATGTTCCCCGATTACTCGAAGATGGCTGGACCGATTTGGATTTTTTTTTTGTTTTATTCGAGAGGGTATATATCACAGTTGGTCCCATATAAAATTGATTAACTTTGCTTCGGTAGTTTTTGAGTTAGCTTCAATAATACGTATTTTTTCCCGACTTTTATATGGATGATGTTCTAGTTTGTTTTGCAGATAGTGGTATTAGAATTTGTGTGGGGTAGGTACACAACTAAAATGTGAAAAATAAAAACTTTTTTACAAAAAAATACAACCGACTTCCAAAAACAACACTACAAAGTGAAAAATAACTTTAATTTCGGAAGTCGGTGGCAAAAAACGAAAATTACATTTAACTAGACACCGACTTCCGAAATGAAAGTTATTTTTCACTTTGTAGTGTTGTTTTTGGAAGTCGGTTGTATTTTTTTGTAAAAAAGTTTTTTACATTTAAGTTTGGGATTCCGGGTTTACAATACCCACTATTTTCTTGAGCTTCTTTTATTACCGTCATCAATTGCGTAATTTTAATATTACCTACTTACTGATATTTAACTCCATATTACGTCCTAGGAGAGGAGAGAGACAGAGGAGCTCGTGGCTAAGTAATAACAGCCGCACGGGTCGATCCATCATGTTAAATTACGCTTGCCGGGGTTCTCCGTGGATGGGTGACCATCTTTACGTAACGAGACTCCTCCGTACCTCGAAAAGCACGTTAAGCCTTTGATCCGGCTGTCATTCGTGGATCTTTGACAGTCGTTATGGGTAGTCAGAAGCCCGAAAGTCTGACAACCAGTCTTACCAAGGGGTATCGTAAGACCCAGTAACTGGGTTGTGGAGGTCAGATAGGCAGTCGCTCCATGTAAAATACTGGTATTCAGCTGCATCCGGTTAGTCTGGAAGCCGACCCCAACATAGTTGGGAAAAGGCTAGGCAGATTGATTACGTCCTAGGAGAAAGGCTCACGAGAGTCGCCGTCGGTAGTTGGTGGCTAAGACAAGTAGGTATGTGGCCTTAGAATTGACCAGTGCAGTATTTCGTAATAAAACTACCAGTACGTACAAAACTAATAAGGTACGAATAAATGAGCATAATTTAAATATCCATTGGATTCAATAAGAGAACTTATTCTATCTGAACCAACCTCCCATTAAGAAACATGCAAGGTTAAAAAAAAAGAAAAAAAAAAGAGAAAAAGAGAGAGAGAGAGAGTTAAGGTTTAAAATAGACCGCACTTAATTATAATATTACTTAGAGTGAATTCGACCAAACATTTATACCCAGCATAAGTCTTATTCTTCGATTAAATTTTGAATTTTTGACAGTTTCTCCAAACAAAAACTGTCAGTCGTCAATTTTATTCCACGAATAAAAGATATCCGACTTTGGTCAAATTAGCCCTTAGAAGGAAACAATTTGTCCGTTCGACTCAGCTTGATGGAGTTGATTATGTAGCGAAGTCGACAATGCATCTATAACTACAAGAGCTGTAAAAACGCCATTAAATTGCCGTCGAGTAATTTACGGTGCTAATGTATTGCAACGATGCATGGCTATTTGCGAATGCACAGAACATTTCTTCTTTTTTCCCGTCTGTCTTGTCTACGCCGCCCGTCGGATGATCGGCCGGTTTCAGCCTATTGAATCGTTTTAAATTCGCAATTGTATTACGGTTGGGAGTACCGGCCTTGGATGTATCAGCTACGAAGGATGTCTGGTATGTTAAAGTAATTGACTCCGCTAGTCAGTACGGAAGCCTGAAAGTCTGACAATCAGTCTTACCAAGGGGTATCGTATTACCCAGTTAATGGGTTGTGGAGGTCAGATAGGCAGTCGCTCCATGTAAAATAATGGTATTCAGCTGCATCTGGTTAGACTGGAAGCCGACCCCAACATAGTTGGGAAAAGGCTAGGCAGATTGAGTCAGTACGGTTAGCAATTCTTGAGCTCTTGAAGTCTTGACCATATTTCCTGCAATTACGGAGATAGAAACTGTTGTGGTCAATCATTAATCAAGTCTTCTCATTTTTCAATGATTCATTGCAAGCTACAGTTAGCAGAACAAATAGTATTTGAAGAATGAATTTCTGTTCCATTCCGTTGAATCTTTATATCGCTGCAAAGTCGTTATATTTGCTGCTAACCAATAGCATTTGCAAAATTGCTTTGCCTTGCGCAGCGTTGAATTTTTCAGTAAATTTCTGCATCGAAATATGAACGATCTAATAACCGCAAATCCCCCAATCTCATTTTACTAATAGTGCAAAGAATATTTTTTGCTTGGTTCAAGTTCGTGCAGATATATACCATGAACATTAAATAAATACAATTTTTTTGTAAAACACATGAAGCATGTTTTTGCCGCATGCGGCATTCCCAGACTGTTTACGTTAATTCGGTCCCCGTCCGTTGGTAATGGAATGTTGTTCCATTCTTAGTTCCAGGTTTAGTCTCGTCTTTTGACCTTGACCTTCTGTAAAGAATCCGACGACGGCCTCATGAAGTATCTGACCTTTTTATGGTTGGCTACCTTTTGTTCTGGAATTCTTCCGCGCATTGTTGTTTAATGCTTTTAAGTGCTTTATTTTTATGTTGATCAGGGAACTATTCTTCGACCTCAGTTAATGAAGCTCCATACTTAACATTTTTTCTTGTTTTAAGACCTTTTAGGTTCTTTTAACTTTTCTTAGCAAAACTGAGAGCTAATATTCTTATAAGTAATCAATCTCTAGCGCTTTCTAAGTGCACGTTTTATCTAAGGAACAAAGAAGCACTAAAAGCTTATTAAAAATGGAAAGTAATAGATGGAATAGAAAGGCTGAAGATTTGGCCCAATTTTCTCAGTAAGCTTCTAATTCAATTATTTCGTTTTTGGGCCACCTGCCGTTTTCTGAATCACAGCCTATTGCTTATCGAGCTTTATGTAAGTGATGAATGTGATGATTCACTTGAAGCTCTTTTTTATGCGTTTTTGTGTTATAAAGGACGTCTAGACTGAATCTGTTATACTCGAGTTGATAATAAAGGTAATAAAAAGCAGCAGGTAATTTAAAAGTAAGATGTACTTAATAATTCTCGCTATTAAAGTTTTAAGAAGATACAGACTTCAGTTGAAGGTATTTTAATTTAAAATTTTATCAGTCTTGAATCTTGATCTTAAAACAGATGATATCTACTTAAAAGTTACTTGCTATTTTGAATATAACTTTAAACATATTTTAATGAGAAACCGAATTGCTTTCTATCTTCTTCGTTTCTAAGCTTAGGTGTTAGTTATTTGATCTTCACTCACATCATCTCTGACATTAAGCTTGGCACGCATTACTTTCATGTTATCAAGATCAAAATTATCTTGGAATGAAAGGATTGTATATCTAATAGAGTTATTAAAATCGACATGGATACTGACACTGACACTATTATTATTGTTCATTGTATTATCTCCTGCAATTTCCCGTGATCTTCAAATCTGACACGTGGTATTAATAATTACCTGAGTATCTATCAGAATTTCTATATTGTTCTCGGTACGATTATTTTATTATGCTGTTGAAATACTTTCTTTACGACTTTCGGTGCCGACTTACGTGTATCAATAAAGTGTAATGGTTTCATCCAGTCTGACTCATCGGAGCTCAGTCTGATTGCTTGCAAAATGCAAGGAGAATTATTATATTTGTTTTTCATGAGGTAGTATTCTGTGAATCACGTTTGGAAGAAGGAAAGTTATGACTGTATTATTATCGACTTCTTTCTAATTTTTTTGCTCACCAGGTTTATGCATTGCTTATTTTGTCTCTGTATCCATGTGCGTATTTATCTATCTATCTTCTCTATTATATAAAATCAATTGCCGTGCATTAGTCTCGTAAAAACTCGAAAATAGCTTGACCGATTTGTATATTTTTTTTTTTTGTTTTGTTCCCCTCATTCCTGGGGTGCCTTAGGAAAACCCAAACGAGCAGCTGAAAAATCGAAATTGATATTTTGACAGGACAACGTCTGACGGTGACCGTGGGTAAGTTTTAATACCGTGAAATCTTACAAAATGTTTGTATATGCCGAAGTTTGTATATGACTTGGATATGACTTACAAGTGCTTCAGTCGCTCCTACTTCCTTTGCCAAGTATTCTTAACAATTATTGGCACTTAATTGTGTTCTACCTTTGTTCAAGATTTAAAATGCTGCTTCTTTACCGTTGATAAATTTTTGATTTCTGCAAAGAATTTCCAAAAAACCCAGCCAAGGATTAAAGTTTAAACACAGGTAATCTAAGGTTAGGTTAATATTTGGAGTAGGTTTCTAAACAATAATACGAACAATCGAGCAGCTGTTTATAAATACCAAACCGAACGTACTCAGCAGACAATGTCCATGACCGCTTCAGATCACGCAGCGCTCGGGCTGGTATGACTCATTGGCTAGGGTTGCTAGATTTACACACGGTGTCTGCACACGTTGTGATGTAAAAGATTTCACGGCTTATATGGTAATGACTAGTGTCAGAGGTAATATCTTTGTTTATTGTTGTTGTGTACGACTTAGTTCAGCCTGTAAAACTAAATAAAAATTGTTAAAATGAGCGTTACAAATCTTTCTGGAGGTCGCTCCTCGGAAGATTTTGTCACTCAAAATACTCTGTATTGACAGACAAAATATTTGAGCCTCCACCTACCTTACCATGGGCATGACTATTAAGCATATCAGCATGATTTATTATATCCTAACTTCCTAACTAATATTATAAATGCGAAAGTATGTTTGTTTTTGTTACCTTTTCACGCTTAAACCACTGAACCGATCATCCTGAAATTGTGCATATATATTAACGTGGTCAGGTGTACAGAAACGGACATAGGGTACCTTTCAACCCGAAAAAAAGTACTGTTCTCGAGCAAAACAACAATAACGTTCTTATGATAATAGATGTTGCCAGAGGAGCTCGTGGCTAAGTAATAACAGCCGCACGGGTCGATCCATCAGGTTAAGCTACGCTTGCCGGGGTTGGTCCGTGGATGGGTGACCATCTTTACATACCGAGACTCCTCCGTGCCTCGGAAAGCACGTTAAGCCGTTGGTCCCGGCTGTCATTCGTGGATCTTTGACAGTCGTTACGGGTCGTCAGAAGCCCGAAAGTCTGACAATCAGTCTTACCAAGGGGTATCGTATTACCCAGCTAATGGGTTGTGGAGGTCAGATAGGCAGTCGCTCCATGTAAAATAATGGTATTCAGCTGCATCCGGTTAGACTGGAAGCCGACCCCAACATAGTTGGGAAAAGGCTAGGCAGATTGATTGATAATAGATGTTGCCATGTGTCTTTCGAATTGACTGAAATTCTAAATTAACGCGAGCGAAGCCGCGTGTAAAAGCTAGTTGTCTATAGACGAAAGAACCGACTTTACTGCTTGATTTATTAACTGACTTCTTTATTAAACCTAAAAGATAAGAGCTAGACTATCTGAATGTTGTTGATGATGAGATGACCCTACACGTACAACACGATTAATCGCCCAGAATTCGTTCCACATGATGCGACGCTTGAAAGCTAAAGTAACATTTTTAACGACAATTAATTTCCGTTTTCACGACGTGGAAGTTGATTGTAGCTTGTTAAATCATTATAATGTCCGTTAATTAATGAATACAGTTATTAAATATATGTAAGTGGTTTATTGTTATGAAGTCTTATCGTGAGATTCAAGTTGATTCTGAGTTCCATGAGACATTTTTCTTTTACCTATGAAAGCAAATTGTGTAGCCTTTTCTTTTTCTACTATGTTGTACACATTAGGCGAAGAAAAAACTATACAACCGGTTATACTGTCATTTACTTTAACTCTTTACGCGATTTAAAATCTAATAACGGTAATACCAACACAAATTAAAGCCTCTTAAACGTTCACTTTATGACCGCTGCATAGAAACAAGTTTATTTGTAGTGATGTGTATGATTCAGTCCAGTGAAATGCATAATTTTCGCTCGTTTTCATAAAATTGAAGTAAACACGTACGTGAAGTGCTTCATTTATAATTTAGTCCTGTTATAGCTTTTGTTATGTGAAGTTGTTTATGGAACACCAGCAAAACTAATTGCAATTTTCGAAGTCTCAGCAAAATAGGTCAAACGCTCATTGAATTTCTATTTCCTTGAACGAAGCTCCTTAATTTGCGAGTCCTCGGAATCTAAAGCACTGTTTGCTTCGATCTACTGATCTCGTTTCGCTCAGCACTAGTTTCCTGTGAGTAGTTAGAGCTGCAACAGCCGGCAATCAGCGAGCTCTAGTGCAGTCTCAATTTGCCGATATTATCGGTTTTTGCCCTGCATTTACGTTATCTGCACTTAACTTTGTATCGCAGATTTTAGGGTTTAGAAATGTCGGCCAAGATTATTAAGGTAATTGGTCTTTAATGATACTTCATGTATTTATTAAAGCCTTTGCTTGAAGTTTAAGGTGATTTCATTATAACTTTAATGTTTACTTTGATTTTTGTTGAATATAGGACGTCTGAAGCCGAATTAGCTATAAAACGTTGCTTATCGCGAATGGCCACGGCATTAATCACTTAAAATGTGGGTGTCGTAGCAAGCCTCTAGCGACCACTGGGAGAGATAGGTTATTCTATTTTTAGCTCAGGACCACACTTACTGGTCTAACAACCTGTGATATGCACGCTTGTATAAAATGTTGTACGCGATATAACCACCTCAAAAGTTATAAGGTATTTATAACAGAAAATGTATGTTATCATAAAGATATTCAATAGTTCAGCGGCAAGGTTCCGATCGATTCGTTCAATGACGAACGACCGACTGAATTACGTGATTGAAATAACTTTTCACAGCAAAACGAAATGACTAAAATAGTTTGACAGAAGTAGATGGAACTAATTGTTTTGGGATAGTAATCCCAAAAATGAATGATGACAATGATAATATAGGTTGGCTAATCCAGTAGGATTAGCCAACCTATATTATCATTGTCTTCTTCCAACATTTTTCATAGCGTGTCGATGGCAATGAGTCGCCCAGAATTTGAATAAGAGTTTTACACTTTCAATAGCGTCAATCAGCTCCTGTAATGTGCAAACAAAATGACACGCTGGACACTATAATTATCTCATTATTTGTGGATCAGCACCACATTTACACTATAGGGCGGAGTCATCTGAATCTCCACCTGAGCAGATTTAACTTGCTTCGGCTAACCTAGGTCCGGAGTCTATTTAAAGTCGTCCAATATTGATTCTATTTTGTGCAGCTCTTTGCTCGTACTTTTTTAACGGTTATTTTGATGATGGGGATATCATAGCATTTGAGATTTCTTACTATTGGGAAATATGAAAACCTTCAATCATTCCTTTCTCTTGTGGTATTTATTAGTTCCACCTTCATCGTGATTTTTACTAATATGCACTTCATCTTTGAATAATCAATGTCATTATTACTTCTTATAATGAAAACACGCCATTTGTAATTGGCAAGGGAAAGCTAAAAGTCTCGCGTCTTGAGCAAAAAGTCGACTTGCCTTTGTAGCCAGGCCAGCTATTACAAGATAATGGATTTCTATCTACCGTACATTATTGGGTTAACATTCGTTTAGTGTATTGTTCGTAGAGAAAGCTATTTCTTTGTTGAGATTACTTACTTAATTACATACTGTCTTTATCTTCATGGAATTCAGATTCTGTAATCGACATCTGATAACTGTTGTTTAATATTGAATCTAAATTGGTTCAATTGTCTTTTTATTTGGATTGTGTTATATCAGAAACAATGAATGTATTTTTAATCTTTATTGTTTTGATTTTGGGTTAAACAGACTTTAATCGACGGGTATTATATCTGTCACTATTTATTTTTGACTTCCCAACAATTCCCAAAATATACTTTGTCAAATATCTCGCATTCGACCTTGTCAATGTGTGAGCGATAAAAAGCCCTCAAAAATAGGTTTAAAAAAATTCTGGGAATCCGTTTCTTATTTTTTTATCAGACAAAGAATGAATGACTTCTTTTAGCATTTATTAAGATACATAAGTACCTATTGAAATTTAAATGGTGCTTGGCTGCGTATAAAGAGAGTCAGTGAGTCATTCGGAGTCAATGAAGTTTATTGAAAGTATTCGTAAATGCATTACTTTGTCACATTCTGAATAACTGTCAGCTTGATACAATATTTTCTTTTGTTAATGTCATATTGTGCTACGTTGCAAACAGAAGGAAGCATTGATGTGGAATGGTACAATAAGTGTTGAAGAATAACATTTAAACAGTATTGTGATCTACCCCATCCTAATGTTTAGTAACTATTTCCTTCTCTGGCACTGTTCATAGTCAGCCGGGACCATATTAATGATCTAAAAGATGATATTTTTGTGATAATAGCAAACTACAAAAATGAATATAGATAACTTCAATAAAAATCAAAATATTTTATTTCACATAAACCTACATGGGCACTTAAACGTCACAAGCTAGGTACACGGTTCCAATTGGTCGTTTCCTATGGAGAAGAGCCGGCAAGAAACTACACGGTTGCTCTTTTAAAAATAATTGGCTTTTACAATATTTTCAAATAACACTGTTAATAGGTATGGGAGAAGTGTAGAGCTTTCAACAAGTACAGGTACAAACAAAATAGAAAATAGTCAATAACATCAATAAACTACATTTAGAACCAAAAGATACTATAAAGTCAGCCTAGTATTTAGTTGTTTATAAACAATAGCACCTAATACTTTACAATTAGTTCTTACAACTTACACAAGGTAAATATGTTGCTCAATGTATGTTTTTCTTTCATTCTCGGACTGCCAAGAAAAACTATTTTAAAAGTAGGTTACAATTTGAGTAGTCTTATTTTAGAAGTAATTACGCTTATATTGCTCAATGCTTTACAAGTAGTGCCACTTGTAACAAGAAGTGTGGCGTATTTAAAGATAGTTGCTATCAACAGCAACCAAGAAATCTTTTGAAAGATGTTGAGAATGAATCTTCGTATTGATAAGATAAATAACGATAGAAAACATGCTTAATAAGCTGATAGTGAATCTGCCAATACACTTCCTGTCGGCAGAGAGAGGGAGAAAAACACTCCAAATTCAAAAAGTCCCCATTCAGGGCAAACTAACCTACGTAATCAAAGTCGACGCTTGATTTAATTAACTGCACGACTCGGCTGATACGGCTAGTCTTTCGTACAAAGTAAACTTTATCTGCACTCCCTTAGTATTCATTACATAAGTAGGTTCTATCTTCTATTACGTCACTGTGAAAGTTTTTCGGCCCGTAACGTGGGAATTTAATCAACTGTTTGATTTTAATTAAAATTGTATCGTTTCTTTGTTTGCTGTTTGTTTGTTGTGTAATTTTCATTTGTGGGCCTTAATTGAGATTGGGAGTTATTGTTAAAGGTGTTCGATGAGGTTAATTCTGATTGGCTGAAACTTTGCTGAACTTGAAATTGGTTCTGTGGTTACATTTATTAGCACTAGTATATACTTCACAAGAACAAAGAAAACGCTATTCTTCTCCGCGCAATAAGCCGCTTTCCTCTGAAAAGGTATTACGAAAGGAGTGAAATATTATCCCTGGGTTTGGCGTAAGACCTTAAATTCGTGACCTAAAAAGAAACAGTAAATTAATTTTAAACAAATTGTTGCCGAGCCAGCTACGAATTTTCTCGCGGTAAGTATTTGCAAATACCGGATACAAGGGTTATAGGTCTAATTTCCTTTCGTTAATATTCAGAACGATATTTTCTTTGCTTGTAAGTCACGCTAAGAATTCATTATATTTTCGCTTTGTTCCCGTTTACTCGCGATATTGAGAATTCCTTCCGAAATAAGTCTAGCTTGCCAGACGAAATTAACGTTTAACTAATTACCATATTAATACACTTTCTTCGTCGTTAGTTTTATGTTTATTTTGCGCTCTACATGGTCAGTGTACTGTGAATGTATGAATGAACGGTTCTTACTTACTTGCTTGCTATGCTAAGAAGATTCTTTGTTGAGGATTGCAAATGTAAAGGTGTAGATTCTAATTGTACTTTAATAAGGTGTCCCCCAAGGGCAGATGTTTAGACCTCTAATCTTTAAATTACATGACG
Organism: Cosmia pyralina; assembly: GCA_946251885.1. Taxonomy (NCBI): domain Eukaryota; kingdom Metazoa; phylum Arthropoda; class Insecta; order Lepidoptera; family Noctuidae; genus Cosmia; species Cosmia pyralina. Next base: position 3,894,457 of record OX276355.1, on the reverse strand, counting down.
AAGCTTCAGTCACTGTACACTGTCACTATGTCTATACACTTCATAGGGATCCGACAACAGGTGGAAGATAACCATCATTTCGAATAACCACTCACAATCTTAAAATTATCGTAATTCTGTCAAGGCATCATGTGCAATATGTGCACTATGTTTTTAATTCTATAACACTTTGTGTTCTATCGAAATCGATGAAGCTGAAACATGCAATAAAATACTGGTATACAGAGCGAACATTTCCATCCAACCCAAAATTCTAATATACTACAGTAGCATACGAAGCATTATTAGGTAAAAGAAGAACAAAAGACGTGGTGGAGTTTACGTAGAATTGGTGGAGGTATAATATCTAACAGCCGGCAATATATGCACGCAAGCCAACCATACAGGGTGACCATCCTGCCGTTGCTTAGTCAGCTGAAATAATGTTGAATCCTTGTTTCTTACCAATACACGCGCCTACCGTCTTATCTTGGTGAAGTTTCCTGTATAATTGTGTTTTCAACAATATTTTTTAATGCTACTTGAAACGTAATATCGTCATTTTAATAATTCCTTATCGCCGTCCTTATTATTGTTACAAACAGGAAAGTTTTGGCTGTCAGGAACAACGCAAAAACAGATTAATTAAACTGTTATGCGACCAATCCTATAGCCACTGATGATTAAACTCCATTTCTTGGCGTTATTCATTATAATAATCTGACTTTGATTGAGTTTCTATATAAACCCTTGCAAGTTAATTGAAAGTAAGTGGTATTTCATAGGAAATGGGTCACGAAGTTCCTCGTTAGATGGGGAGCTTAACATTGTTAAAAGCTTTGGTTAAATCCTCATACAACGTGGACTAGGTTTAAAGTTCACTCTATTAGTTTCGGCTCTTGTTGCTCGCGGTTACAGGACCTCGGTAATTAATGTCATAAGCCAGCCAACATTAATTGTTTATGAAATTAGTCTTAATCATCTCTTATCCATTTTATATCAGCTTTCACCGAAAACTATGCGTCATAGGCACTATTTTCTAAACGAAATAGTCACACCTTGATTTTCGCGAGATTTTTCTCAGTTTCAGCTCTCCTGTCTTAATTCCCCAATTTATATCCATTCCAAGAAGATAAGCTGAAGGTGGGTGTTCATTGTTCTTATCTTAATTGTTAGCAATGCGTTGGGACTGTTTACTTGCCAGACAATTTGGCGTCTGCGTATTGATTCGCCTGACCTTGCAGGCTTATGTAACTTTACATTTGAAGGTCTCCACATCTCGCCCTTGTCTTCATGTTTCTTATTAAGTGAGCTCAGTTTAGTGGGAATGGATGTGGTGATATCGGTTTGGGATAATAAGATTGGGTAGATGAAGGTTTAGTGGTAAGTTATCGGAACAGTTTTAATAAGGGGAGATATAATTATAACATCGGTTCTGTTGCTAAGATGTAGAGTAGCCAGTAGCAGGAGCAAGGTTAGTTGAGGTTTACCTTATTTGACGGTTTCTTCGTGCAGATGAGTTTTATTTTAATATACAAAGCTGAAAATTTCTTGAAATTGAAATACATTGTAAAGCTAATAATCGATCATCATCATCATCATCAAATCAAAAGACGTCCACTGCTGGACATAGGGCTCTCCCAAACATCGCCACTTTGGCCGGTTCTGTGCTTCTCGCATCCAGCGGGTTCCTGCAGCCTTTCTTGGACAACCACACACACCACCACCAGACATAGCGTTAGAAGGCCTTGTGGGACCACAAGGCCTTCTAACGCTATGTCTTCCGGCATGAGGTCGCCACTCCAGAACCTTTCAGCCCCTAATAATAATTGATACGGTCACACAACGATAGGCATACTGATAAAATTAAAAATATTCTAAACAAAAATAATAAATAACAAGAAAATTTAGATCTCGCCCTTATTAGGAGCTTCCCTAAATGTTTATCAGTCCATTCATCATGACGCATGGTAACCCTGCATATTCCGTGTGTGTGCGTCAGTGCATACGCGTAGCTTGCACAAAGTGCGGCAGTAGTGAGGGGGGCGTGGGTAGGGGTGGCGACCCTAGCTAACGCGATTGGAAAACTTTAGGGCGGTGCAATCGCTCGAAAAACGAGTATCTTTTTTACTTCGCTTTTATTCGATTTTGATTGTGGGATTGGAATAAGAATAGGAGAGTTCACGAGAATTTTGTTCTGCATCTGTATACTCGTGATTCTTGTCAAGAAAAACATCTCTGGTCCACATTTTACTGGTTCTTAAAAAAAGCTTTATCATATCAAATAGATATTAGAAGTTATAAAATAAAACGTATACAAGTTAGGAAGGTATAAATGTAGTTCTGTTAAATAACAGGTAAATATTGTCAGGGTAATGTCACAGCGTAAATAGTAGCTACATTGCTGCTCACCTCAACACGTGTGATAAAAGTGGCGTTTATCATTTTTACAGTCCATTTATAGAGTAATCCACTTGTCGTTATTTTTCTACATCTATCGACTCGATAATGCTAATCGAGGCGCCTAGCTGCGTGCGCCACACTATACTCGGCCTCAGTCGATTTAGTTTAGTACGCAACGAGCGACCGACGCGAACGGAGGTCGCGACGCTCGACAACGTGCCGGCATTATTATAAAGCACTTTTCAAAAACATTCACGCGTCCAACAGAACCGTCCTCAGTTTTCTATCGTAATTATCAGTGTCAGTGCTTTTATGTTTATTCAACACCTTGGAAGGATTATTACGAATGCGCCAGGAATTCCGACTGCTTACATATATACAATATTTTTACCCCTTTTTTCCTATTACACTGTGGTTATTTACGCTTATCGGTCATTCAGATATTGAATTTGTATAAAAATTTGAAATCGCATGATTACTAACTAGGTCTAGTATGTTTATTCATTACGTGCTTGCAATATGTAGGTAACGTTTTCACCGCTGCATTCAACAATTTATTGGAATATTTGTTTATTAAATATTATACACAGACTTTCTTAGATTATAATATCTGAATACGTATAGTAAAAATGCTGACACATTAAGATACAATAGATATGACTCAATTAATAAAATGTCAGCCACTTATTTTAATCGTAAAAGAAAATCTGTTTTCTCTACAACGTAATTAAAATTCCTATCAACCGTTCAATTGTCTTCATCTTTATATACGATCTTAATTATTATGACACTTTCTTAGACGCCTTTTACCATCTCATACTTTCTTTAATTAAAATCAGCAGGTTTATCATTAATCAATATGGCCTAGTAACGAAATGTTTTGATATCTATAAATGCACCACAAATATCTTTGAACATATTATACAGCGTGTCCGGTAAATAATAGATAATCTTGAAATAGCATATAATGGTCCACATGGGCGGGCGCTCTAGAATAATTACAAAAAAAAATATATATCCTAACTTACCTTATTTTACGACCACAAATGAATGAATTCCATCGGGTATTTGTTGTTATAATATTGTACGTTGATTATGCCGACAGAGAGGCAGTAAAGTGTGATTAGAAATTTCACATTTCTAAAGAATCGTATCGGTATAACATGGGATATTTTTTTTTTGTATTTTTTTTATAACGACCATAAGGTATATTATTATGCTATTTCAAAGTTATCCATTAATTATCGGACACCCTGTATAGTGAGTTTATCGTGGACGTTTTATCACCTAAGTTATTACTGCACTAGTGGCTAACCGCGGTCAGTCCATCGTCAGAAGCATCTGATCTACACTGGTCATCAAAAAAATCGACCCACCTGCGTTTTTACCGCACATCACGTTTTTCTTAGGCAAAACCAAACAAAATGTTCTAGTACTGAAATGTTTTATTTAACTTGTTTATTTACACCAATTTAATCACAATTTAAACTTCAAAATGTTTTTTTTTAAAGAATTTTGATTTAAAAATCAAAATCCTTAATTTTACACCATTTTTTGATTAATTTTAAAAACGCTGTAGTTTTTTTGTCATAAGTGTTATGTACACAATTGTTTCAAATTAATATTGCGTATTCCCTCCTCTTGCTCGAATGACGGCCTGCATTCGCCGTTTTAACGACCTTATCAAGATTTTGATAGTCTCTTGAGGGATTCGGGCCCATTCTTCCGTAATGGCGGTTTCCAGGTCTCCTAATGTTGTCGGGGCTGGATTACGGGCTCTAACCTTTTGTTTTAGGGTGTCCCACATATGCTCTATCGGGTTAAGATCGGGGCTTCTTGCTGGCCAGGACATAACCCGAATGCCGACCTCTTCAAGGTAATCGGTGGTGATGTGCGCTACGTGTGGTCGTGCATTATCATCATGCATTAATTCAAAGTTCTCACCAATATAGCCGGCATATGGCACCACATGGTCTTCTAAGATCTCTGTGATGTAGCGTGCGGCAGTTAAAGCACCTCTTCGTATGAAAACCAGCTCCGTGCGTCCAGTCAAAGATATCCCAGCCCAAAACATTACAGAGCCCCCACCATAACTGACAGTTTCTCTTATGCAACATTGAGTATAACGTTCACCTGGCCTTCGCATCACATTACGGCGTCCATCAGAACCGTATAAAGTCATTCGACTCTCATCACTAAAAAGAACTGACTCCCATTGACCTATAGTCCAGTTGATGTGATTACGGGCAAATTGAAGTCTGGCTTGTTGATGAGCTGTGGTCAATTGTGGTCCTGTTGCAGGCTTGTGTGGTCTTAAATTTTGCTCACGAAGTCTTCTTCTTACAGTACTATCACTTATAGCCACACCCCGAACTTCACGTAAGCGTCGCTGGAGATCAACACCCGACTGATGTCGATTTCGTAGAGCTGATACCACTATAAAGCGATCATCCCTTTGAGATGTCACCCTATGCCTTCCAGATCCAGATCTTCTTCGATACTGGCCAGTTTCCAGGAACCTTTGGTAAACTCGCCGCACTGCAGAACGGCTCAGTTGTAACCTCCTGGCCACGACACGTTGACTTAAGCCTTGTTGGAGCAAAGCCACCACTTGGGCCGCCTCAGCCTCAGTAGTGTCCATTATTTTTAAGTAAAGTAATCAAATCTACAGCCTCGGTAAATAAACTTAACGTTATTAACAAGAAATCCCTACAAAAGTCTGTTTCGGACTGAAAGAACGGTTCGAATTTGTTTCGACGTAAAACCACCAAATCAGCACTCGACAGTATTTCTGTATAAAAAATTGTTAAGTACCTTCAAGTGCAATAAGATTTACGACAAACAAGATGTCAAACATCATATCCGACCCTCAAAATAAAAAACAAACGTGTGAAACAGCTTATCTGTGAAACAATCGATAAATATTAAACAAAAAGTGGGTGGGTCGATTTTTTTGATGACCAGTGTATATTGAAAACCGACTCTATTATGTTCATCCAAGAGTTGAATATCGTTAGATACGTTTTCTAACTTGCGGTTAGAAGATTATTAATGTCCATCTCGTTAATACTCTTAAATAATGTCCACTCTTCAGCTTAATGTCATCGTTCATCGTTGGTATTGAAATCGAGTTCTAAAACCACTCATTAGAAAGTTATATTATGGGCCTAAAGACTAATATTCTGACTTTGAACAACAAAGCCCATTATTTAAGCCCATTATTTGCGGCTGTGCATTATCGCTGCTGGACAAATTGGTTAAGTTTATTTGTGGCGATAACGTCTGTCAGGACGTATTGCTGAGTTCAGATGATTCGCGACTAGCCAACCGCTGACCTATTTAACCAAGTGACTATTTTAGATATGATTGCAGACTTGACTTGAACAGATGTCCCCACACCGAGCGTTTTATTCTTCCCGACAGTTAGATCGAAATTATTTATTAGTGTTGGCATTTCTCTGGTGTTCTGTATTTTTTTACAGCAATATAATTCTAGATTTCCTTCTCTTTGTATTTTCAAGCGTTTAATCTTCTAATGTGTTTGTTTTTAGTTGATCTCGAAGGATCGCTGAAACCTCCGCTGAACAATAGTTAAGTCTCTTTCAAAGATTAGTCTTGAGTCTATATAATTTATAGAGCTCAAAGACGCTGAATTTTTAAATGCTCATTTTTATTCTAGTCAGACTTTTGAGTCCAAAGCTTCTTTTAAAAACAACCGGCTATAAAAATACCAAATTATGTTCGAATTATTATGAATTATCATCATACAATAACTTCATTACTGATTCACGGAGTGATATCGACCCTCCATTTGAATTCATACCGTCAAAGCGATCCTTTTTCAGCCACCTTTTCAAAGGCTCTTTATATTCCTTGAGATTTCCCTCAGGGATTTCACTGAGCACTCTTGATAAAACTGCGAAGGAAGTCTGCGTTCAGTTACTTGAGAGTTAAGACTGCTAAGATACCGTTGCTGGGTACTTTAGTACAAAGAGTTTGAAGTTTTCAAAGAGAGCTAGCTAATGTGGTTGCAATACTTGCAGTTGCATTGGATTTTCTGTAAATGGCTTCGGTAAGCTCCTTACGTGTAGTGAGTATTGTTAAGCCGACCAGGGATGCAATTACAACCATATGGTTTTTCATGTTGTTTATAGTTTTATACTAATTTATAAAAATAGACAAATACTTCATCATAAGTCTTAGATGAGATAGGTCTTAATTAAAAGGTCGTGGTGGTACTTCAGACAGTGAAAGAATTCAGAAAGAAAGATAGAAAAACGATTATTTGGACATACTTCGTGAAACACAAAAACAAAAGAAAAAAAAATGAAAATAATGTTTTAAACCAATAGTGTGTGCCTCACGGCTGCGCCAAAAAGGTTCATTTCAGCATTAATGCCAGACAGATGCTGCCTGACGCTGGTTTTCTAATGAACCTGTAGGGAAAAAGTGCCACGGGCTAGAAAACAAAGTTCAAGCAACATTTACCAATTCTTTGCTTTGTGTAGGGGATCCATAAAATAATTCCATTGATCATTATGAGAAGACTGAAGTAGAATCTTTTATCAGCCAAGACTTTACCAGAATACCTAATTCTACATCTACATCTAATTCTACTCGTCTACATTTATCGAAGACTTGACGGTAACGGATAAGTCAAGACTTCGAGGAATCTTCTTCAAGAAAATTCAATCCACACAATTTTGTTAATTAGCGCAATCCTAACGGTGAAAACATCGCGTAGTTTCTGATGTAGTTGATTTATTAACAAGTTAGACTGATTAGTTATTACGGTTAAGGAGGACTTGCGTTACCGGAATCGTCGGCAGAACGCCGGTAGCTATGCAATGCTTGTTAGAGGCGCAAATTGCGCCTCGCTACACTTAGCCAAGCGTTGATTAAACGTTCAGTTTAAAAGATACCTTCATGATTTTTTGCTCTAACTAATGATCAGCCATCTAGGTTTTTCAGCAAAAACTGGAATAAATGTGTAACTTTTTTTTCAACAAACAAAACCGTCAAAGGAAAAATGTGACTTTTCTATTTTTTTTTTTTCTATCTACGTAATATGCAGGCCAAGTCCTTTCTTCTTGACGATCAATGTTTAAACCAGGACAAGCTGTGTTTTCATTCTGGCCATCCAAAAGTCGTTTGGCTCTACAGACCGTGTCCTTTGTGCCAAAGAACGTCATAACGCTCGCTCCAGCATAATGTTACTTAACTTTCTTGTGTATATATCATTTTACTTTACTTTCCCTTTCATAATATATAGGACAAAGTATTCGTTGTAGGCTTTATTAATATTTTAGCTACAAAATACACGCACGGCTTAAATATTTTGCATAGTCGTGAAGAGGTCTTAGAGCTTTGAAAATTCTGAGTGGGTAAACTTGCATTTTGGTGTTAAGTATCGTTTAGGAATGTGCTGTTACTTTCAGCAATATATTCTAGAGTAGTTCTATATTCTTTGTGACTTTTGCTGAACTCGGGTAAACTCAAAATTAAACATTCGTAACTCCTTCAGAATTTTTCCTCGTTTTAATTCTTAATGAAAAAAATATGAGCTGAGTAAGCTTTCAACAAAATTAACTTGTTCAAAAGTTAAATGGAGTGTCCATTCAACTTTTTCAACAAAGTAACAAAATCTTGAGTTACATTTATTGAATATTTAAAGAGCATTTGCGCATTGCGTCGTTTTGACGAACTTTTACTTACAGATTTGCTCCTGCAACGATACTGTTTATTCATATCTCGAGAAGTTTTAATGACGTCTGTGTTGTCCAATCGTTCCAAAATAATCTTGTCCAATTTATCATTTTTACGACTTTGTCTAATCAAAACAAAAGCCCGATCACTGTACTCGACGCCCTACAATAATTAGTTCTTGATCTTGATACGTCTATAAATAAAAATCTCCAAGATCTAGATTTCTAAACAGTCGCAGATAATGTTGTCCTTGGCAAAATTACAAGTATTTTTGTTGTTCTTAATATCGAAGCATCAGACGACGCTGATAGCAGTACGAAAACAAACAAAGGAAACGTATGATTTCTGAAGGGATCAACGACACACACACCGACCCGCCGGGTTGCGTAGGAGTCTTTCTATTTTAATACTTCAGTTTGTATATCGATCTCACTTCAGCATTAGACAAACGTATAGCTCTGTCTCTGTTATCTATTGTGCAATAATTGGCAACATATTTATTTTTCCCGTGCCGTGTGTGCCAAAAACACACGTGGATGACCTGAGCCCAGATAGATAATATAATTTTGTAAGTGGGTTCAGTGCTTCGTCATACGGAGTGATTCCGAAACGTTTACGTTATAAACACGATGAGTGTTAATATTAGCTTAGCTTCTTCAACTCTTGTTTATTATTTAGGTGTCCTTAAAATACTGCTACGCTCTGCGAGATTTCTATTTTTACATTTGGTAATTTAATGTTAATTGTTTTATTTTCTCTTTTAATTAAATAAAGTGTACAATAGTTGGGTTAGGTTAAAGTTAGTTAGGTTTAGGTGGTTTTTTATATCTATCAGTCCTATCTAATAATCCTGCATATTTAATTTAAACCCTGCAATATTTAAATCATTTCTGATAAAGTACCGAGCTTTACTGAACGTGACATGAAAAGTGTCAACCGCACGGCTATCAGCGCCGGAGATATGAAGAAATGTATCTTCCACCGTATTAAAAAGGAGTGCACAATTTCCTTAGGTTTTTCGCCCTATCTCAGAAATCACTGCATTTGTATTCGTGAATGTAAACCTAACTACGGCTGAACTAAACCAAAATTCATATTATTACCAGCTTCATGTAACCTCAAATTCTTACTAACAAGTTTTACGTTCATTTTTATTAAAACATTGAATTTATTATATAGCGTGATTCGCGTTTTAGTCCTTCCAAGGTCGTCAGTAAACATGTCGTGACCACGACCATTGTATATTGTATCGTTTATATTATACCCTTTTAGTGGACAGTATTTTATGAAGCATACCCGCTTATTTTTCTAAACGTTTATCGAGTGCAAGTATTACAGTGTGATAATGGTTTCTTCGTGTTAGTGCAGTGGAATGGATTGCATTTGTTAGTTCAACAACTTCAACTGTTGTATAATGTCGAAGACTCTGAACGCCTACAGAATGTGAGTATGATTTTTTACCTTTGCGTTCTTATGAATAATATTCTGAATTATGTATGTAGCACGAATCAAATTGTCGGATTATAATCAAGACTTGATAGATCTATCTATCAAGTACTCTACCTGAAGTGACTTGAACAAAGCAAAATGGTTCTGTTCGTGGATCGTCCCGAATAATATATTTTTAAAGGGAAGGTAAAATAAAACGCAAAATATGTCCATCCAATTTTTTTTATACATATAATTTGATTTTGTTATTATATGACGACCTGTCAGCACCACTTATCATATTTATTTGTCTTTAATTTGTTGCGAGCCTTTAGTAGAGCTAGAACCAATTGCCGTAAGACGTTATTTCTTTACCAATTTCGCCAAGCCTCTCCATAGTTTAACTTCGTCCTCTTACATCGAAAGCAACTTTCTTCACTGGAGAATATTTTAAATGCGGTAAGTTTTCTATTGGAGCACCATCGTTATCAGAACTTGTGGGACCGGTTTATGTTGCATCTGGACAACCTTTAGTAAGAATGTGTCGTTTTGTTTTGCCTGCATCTTGAAAGTAATGTAATGCGTTCTAAGGTTTTTTCTTCGTGTTATTGAGGATCAGTTTAAAGATCTACATTATTAGTTTTGCTATTGCAAGCGTATACGATATCAGCGTTGTAACGCATTGATCTACAGAATTTACATAACAAATGCATCGGCTGGCTGCAATTTAAAAATTAAAGGCGACCGAGCTCTGCTCTTGTGAAAATAGAGAAAATTATTTTTCCCAGATATAATTAAATTTCCATTTACTGACCTTTTTATTTCACTACGTTTATGACGTAAATGACACAATTCGCCCTGGAGGTCTGCCGTATAAACAGTTTATCGATGATAGAATTAGGTCATAATGTGCTGCGGAATGAAATTGCTTTTATTTATTGGGAGCAAATCTAATCTCGGATCATTGTGTAGCAGGAACTTTTCTCACAAATAACCTTATTGAAATCGAGCACTGTTTGTGTAGCTACTATAGCAATAATCAGATGGACTTCGACATTCCTGTTGAATATGAAAACTGTAACAAGGTTCTTCACTCACTAATGAATCTTCATTAGCCCTATTTAATGTCTCCATCAATAAATCGGAAGCATCATCAATCATGGTACATTTTCAACGACCACTAGTTAATTAATCACAGTGAAAGCTACATTAATCTCGTGGCACGAACAATTTGCCATTAGCAGATTTATAGGACCCTGTTATGACTTAGTTATTATCTTCGTTAGTTTTGGATGTAAAGTGTTCTTGACTTGGATTCATATTTTATGGGCACTAGACTGACCAGCACTCTACTTGCGTAACACATCAATCGGAATCGGTTTCATTTTGACAGCTCAAGAACATTCATTGCCTTATTTACGGTGTTGAGAAGACTAATTTTTCGATCATACGAAGCAGTGGATTAGCAATTTGCTTCAAAATAATTCAGATTCCGATCGATAGTGTGTTACGCAATTAGGGTGCTGATTAAACTACTTCGTCTATATCTGCATTCAATCTCAAGAATTTTTTTTAATTACCTTGTGAACTTTGGTCATTTTGGTCTCCTAAGATTTTCATCGTCTTTTTATGGTTTTTATTTACGAGTTGAGACGAACTTCCAATAGTTCGATTTAATTACGTAGATGCTGTTTGAAGTACCTACCTTCGGAATAGGTATAGGTTTATGAGTAAATTTTCTAGAAGAGGAAAATATATTCTTTCTTCAATAGAATCATAGATATATGAAAGAAGGAGATATGCCCGGTAGTTGAAAATGTATCAGAACCCGATGTCGCTAGGTTGGCCCCACCACCGCGCCACTACTACACATGTAGTTCAATAAAAGCAATAGATACAAAGTCGCACACACACTTGCAATTCATAAATCAGAACATACTACACAATCAATTATAAACCTTAACTCGTCACACACAGCGTGCATTTACCATGCACCGTACAACTTACTCACACAAAAACATCTGGCGCTATTATTGTGTTGTGCAAAAAGCAATTTATTTTACATATACGCTAGTGATTGACTAAAACGGAAAGTTATCGATACTTCCATTTATTACTGTACAAGAAAAATTTGGGGTCCTGAAAATAAAATAAAAAATGATATGTCCAGAAAGTATTATATATATTTTAAATAAAAAAAAATGTAGGTTTATTAAAAAAAAAACACGAATCAATAAATTAAAACAATCCGATTAAGTTGGTTTAGGCTGTGAAACCATAGGAATTGTTGAACCCTGTTATGATGTGTTTACTCACTGACCTGTAAAGTGGAGGTATTTGTTCAGTACTTGACGCTTTGACAGTTTTGGGGTGGCATTTTTTGTCAAATAGTATAATCTTACGCTCATATATTTTTCCGTGACTGCTTTAATGAGAAATATTATGTGATTATTCATAGGAGACTGCTCAAATTGGTGAAACTTAATACTATTAAATAGGTCTAATCCTATAAAATGTGGCAAAGCCTTTGCCATGAGTTCCTGTTTGACATTTTTAGTTTTAACTGTTAATTTATCATCGGTGAGACAAGCTGTTTTAATGATTATTTCCAATGAATTGAGCATATGGTGCTATATTTTGTTGGGAACCAGTTAGGTGGCCTTCCTGTGGCATCAATCCATTCTTTTTTTGTATCTGTATCTTTTGGGAAGCTAAAAAGGTACAATAAGAACTTATTTACCATTTACATAATAAGTATCTTAAGCTATAGTCTATAGTCTAGGAACTAGTTGGCCGCTGAGACAGGGGTGAGGCGGCGGTTCGCAACGCACGTACTGAGTAATGCGCCCCCGCTCCTCCATCCCACCGCTCACATACCTAAGGCGCGGTCAACTAGTTCCGCGTAGTCTATACGTCTTAACCTCACGATGAGTAAGCAGGTAGCAACAGGCGAATAGGCTTTTGTTATTAAAAAAAAACCCTTAGTTAAGAAATAGTTAAATATATAAAAACAAACACATACCATACTCATGCATAACAAATAAATAACATGAATATGTTGACTTATTTTAAGCAAAAATCACTAATATTTTATCTGAACCATACCGATTACTACAACGCATTCGAATCTTGTGGTGCATAGTTAAAGACTTTAGCGGAAGTGAAATACCAAAACCAAAAAAAAAGTAAGGAAATAGCACGAAGATGCGATAATTTAAACCCAAAAACACTCCACCTAAACATTAATAAACTTACTTTACGACCGTTGGTTACGCATTTCTCTACTAGGTACGCTGTAAAATAATCAAAAACAGTAAAAAAGATTATTTTACATTCTCAAAGGTTTTCCAACCGTACCTAAACGTCATCTTTTCAAGTGTTCCAACCGGGCTAAAACGGTTGACAAATTGAAAAATAAACTATAATAGCAATATAATATTCGTTGGGCAATCGACATTATTATCGATAGCCTACTTTAGTGGATCTTAACCTCATCACTATCTCGCCGCAAGACACAGCGGCTGTACTATGCGACGCTCCGCGTAAATAAAGTATCGTTTTGTTATTTTTACATTGCTAGCCCAGTCGCTTAGCGACATACTTAAGGTAGTGGTTAAGGAGCAATGTATTTGCTGCAAAAATAGTACAGCCGCTGCGATATTTGAAAACAAAAATAACGTAGTAAAAGCAAGAAATATTTTACGATTTGTTGTTTTTTATGATTTTAAAGATAAATACAGTAAAATACTTTTACTTACATATGGTAAGTGATTCCGTGAGATACGAAGTTTTTAATATCACTTCGGTTTTTGCAGGAAACCACTGAACAACACGGCATTTTTATAATTTATCGTGACCACGGTCGAAAGCGCACTAGTTCGCGGAGACGGCCATTTGGCGAGTAAAGGCACAGCGTGCGCATAACGCGTGGACACAGACACGCCCGCTTGCCACTTCTCCTGTTTTTTATATTTCTATGAATAGAATAATTTTATTCCTTAGAGGGCGAACTGGATTCTGTCTAGGGCATTTCCAAAACTGTATTGCTAACATCTATAACTATACAAATCTATACAAATAAATAAAATTGGAATGTCAAAATAACAGCTTTTTAATAAATGCATATGAATGTATTATACCGTACTTTAACAAAAATATTTTTTTTTTACTATTGTGTCTGTGTTTGTTCCTGCAAATCTCCAAAACGGCTGGACTGATTTTGACGGGACTCACTGGCAGATAGTTGATGTTATACGGAGTAACTGCTACTTTTATTTTAGAAAAATAATTAGGTTTCCGCGCAAAAATTTGAAACCCATCAAATTGTGAACAAAATCCGATTCAACTAGGAAAATATTGACATCCACGCGAGGGAAGCAGCCTCACGGCGCGTTGTGTTCCACGCGCGCCTCAAAGAGATGTCAGCAGTGACGGGGTCCAATAGGGCCGATGCCGCCGAGGTCGCGGGTAGTTCGAAAGAGATACCGTGGCCCTGACACGGGCAACTGAAGGAACACGGGTGGGTTTTAGCCAGCAAAAGTCTGACACGCCCTTCCGCTCTGCCCAGAGCGGGAGAAGTCATTTGATGATTTCCCATCCATGCAACAGCTCTTATACCTATTATAAAAAACTCGCCGATCTCGTCCTTTTTTCGAAGTCGGTTAACAAACGAAAAGGCTTGGAAGGGGAAACATTCATTCAAGAATCTGCCCATAAAATATTTTCACTATTTGACACTTAATATTTGGATAAACCCTGCAAATCTAGACAATTTGTTTTGCGCAGAGCATAAGTCGCATTTATTAGCCGAACTATAAGCCATAGCTGACGTATAGCAGTCGTAAAACATTGTTAGCCTGATATAAAACCTGGATCATCATCATCATCATCAACAGCCTCTAGCAGTCCACTGCTGGACATAAATCCTGGATAGCTCAAAGCAATGCTTTATTTATTTAGATATACTCTACAAAAGACTACTTACTTATAATTTTAGATTTTCTTTCTGTTGGTGTATTTTTAACCGATTTCAAAAAGGAGGAGGTTCTCAATTCGTCGGAACCTTTTTTTTTTTATTTTTTTTTTTTATTTTTTTTTTTATGTATGTTCCCCGATTACTCGAAGATGGGTGGACCGATTTGGTTTTTTTTTGTTTTATTCGAGAGGGTATACATCACAGTTGGTCCCATATAAAATTGATTAACTTTGCTTCGGTAGTTTTTGAGTTAGCTTCAATAATACATTTTTTTTCCCCGACTTTTATATGGATGATGTTCTAGTTTGTTTTGCAGATAGTGGTATAAGAATTTGTGTGGGGTAGGTACACAACTAAAAAGTGAAAAATAAAAACTTTTTTACAAAAAAATACAACCGACTTCCAAAACCAACACTACAAAGTGAAAAATAACTTTAATTTCGGAAGTCGGTGGCAAAAAACGAAAATACATTTAACTAGACACCGACTTCCGAAATTAAAGTTATTTTTCACTTTGTAGTGTTGGTTTTGGAAGTCGGTTGTATTTTTTTGTAAAAAGTTTTTATTCTTTTGAAATGTATTTACTAAATATACATAATCGAATTTACTGAATGTATGAAATGGCTTTATCTATCAGAAAATACTCGAATATGGGCCTTTACATACACTCAACTTCAGAACACTTATATCAGTCAGTCTGAAGGATATTACAGCCTTCACGATAAAGTTTGCAAGAACTGTCTTGCGAACTTGTTCCTTGTTAGATTTACTTTACAAGTTAGGCTTCAAATCGATCTTGCTGTTACTAGGACAACTTTTAAGCCAAGTGCGGCAAGTAAGACGTTAATGTTAGCTCAACGTCCCGTCCGTTTAAACAAACTTCATATATCCTCGTATTCACGATCTTCGTGTTCGAGTTCCATTAATATTTTCTGATTACCTTCTATCGTTTCATTGGCAAACTCATCATCCGGTCGTCCTTCAACGAAGGTCGCTAGTCCTTGACCTTTCAATTGAGGTACGAGCTCATCCGGGCCCAATGTCACCATTGTACCCTCGTATTGAACTTTCAGGATTAATTCAGCCGTATTAATGTTACCTCCTACGCGTAGGTATTTTACTTTCAAGTTTTGCTTCAGTAATAATTGTTCAGAGGAAAGTAATAATTCATGCTTTTGAACTAATTACACGCCCAAGTCTGATTTATTTTGCCTGTCCTCTGCTATTGTAATTGGGTTTTGCTCGGCTAAAATTATAAAATTTTCCGGCTGTTTTCTTATCATCAAACAAATTTAATTGTAATTCTTCAAATGCTTTTAACCAATGTACACAAAATTTGTGGTATGTTTTGATTATACATTACTATACTAGCATACGGCCATTTTATATTAATTTTCTTATCTGATACTAATGCACAACCTATGCTTTAATGGTAGAAAATTATAGACTATCAAACGCTCGTTGTTCCGCTTGATGATTCAGCTCGATATGCAAACAACTAATCATCGTTGCATTGTACTATTATTTATACAAAATTTACTGGATTTAAAAGTCCATTTTAAAACTCGCCAGTAAATCCAGGCCATGTTTCAATTGAAATGGCAACATTTATAACCTTGTACCATCCTGAGCTCACATTTTACAATTTGCGTCCAAACTGTCGCTTCTACGTTACTTATTCAGCCGCGGTCCGGTACAACCCGGTTGACATAAAACTGAACGTTATATCCGTATGTGCAGAAATTTTTAATGTTCCCTCACTGGCGCCTGGTCGGTGTCTAGACGCATCGATTGGCCTGGGCTAGCCCTTTGTGTGATCGCTGTAATTGCATTAAGTGCACGTGGAGACCTCTTATTTTCTCAGTCATTAACTGCGCTTTTGTTTTTTTCGGCCCTTTCAGGAAGGTATTGTTTGGTTCTGTGTGTCGGGCTTGAATTTTACGTCGTTCGACTGTCGGTGATATTCATACAACTTAAAGGAAAAGAACAACGCGGCGTGCACTTCAGTCTCTATACGAACGTAGTAAACGAAAGTGGAATTGAAATTCCTTTGCCTTTGACGTCAAGTGAATAATTTAGTAAGGTAATTGCCTATCCTCATGCACTGCAAAGGCTACTCAGAAATTCTGTGAGTGACTAACGCCAGGCTTGAAGGTTTACTAGACATATCAATAATGATAGATAAGAATATGAAATATGATAGGTATATGATTGAAAAGATATAACATTACAGTTAATTTTCCTGCTATCCCGAAAACTGAAACGAAAACCGTACATTTACAAGCAAATGCAAATAAAACATCATACAAACATGGCATATAATTTATGCGTTGAAAAGGCATATTATTACAACATTTAACGCCTGGCACCTGTCCAAAACCTCCTTGTAAGTCTTTCAAATCCCACCCCGCATGAACCGCGTTTTTATGACATTTTCTACAAGTCTTGTAGAATTTACCGAATCTCGCGAGTTCAAAATTATAAGTAACTAGCTTTGCCCGCGGCTTCGCCCACGTGGATATCGGAAAATATCCCACGGGAACGTACTACCGGGATTCCTTCCTTATTCCTTGTCTACATTATAAAGGGAACCTCTGTGCAAAATTTCAGCTTTCTAGGTTCAAGGGTTTGGGCTGGGCGTTGATGAGTTAGTCAATCAGTCAGGACTTCTCTTTTTATTTATATAGATTGCGGGATTTTTATTATTTCTCGTATAACTTTTCCGCTAAATAATAAAACCCGTGTGGGTTCGCTTTGATGGAAGGAAATAAAGTTTTAATTGGTGATACCGAGACGAGGAACTTCCAGACATGGGAATAAGGAAGTCTTTCAGACGTTGATAAGTCACGTTTTGTTAATAGGATCAGGTCGCAGGTTTATTAGCATACTAACAGTTTCTTCGGCTAATGTAGAGCTATTCTCTGGTTTTACGAAGTGCGATTGTCGTTTAGCTTCGGTAGCAATTCGAGAAGCGTCTACCTCCTCTTAGTCACCGTTTACGACTCCCACGGGAGAAAGAGCTAGTCCTTTCGTAGCTAGCAGACGTTATAAACTATGTGCATTAGGAAGTTTGTTTGTATATTTTACTGGACCATCTTCTTTAAGATTTTCCTGGTTGATGTTACGGTCTTTATGCTTTATATTTTCGTGTCAATGACCTACTCAAATTTTGTTCAACCTTAATGTAGCTCCCTGGACAGCTCCAACGTCCGCCTCGTTCAAATCCTGAAGCATGTGGTTGTGCATTATGACCAGTTAAGAAGGCTTTTAATTATTATGCTATTAGCTTATCTAATAGGTGCGAGAATCAATAAAAATCAATTAAACCTTTAATGTTGATATTCATTTTCATTACATGACCAATCTCTATGTTCAAATTAAATTTTGTCGTTAGCATTCCACTCAGCCGTCAATATTTACCGAACTTCAATCAACATCGGTGCACCGAAATAGAGCCCAGTTAGAGGTTAATTAATTACTTTCTAAACAATCAACTAATTAAATTAATTAATAATGCTGCTCTGGATAGTTTTCATTACCAGAACGTGTTTTTCGTCTGTAAATGTCGTAATATCATTATTTATTATGGCTTTTATCTATACGATTGGTCAATAGATTGTGTTGCTGATATACTGTACGGTTCAAGTGTCTCTAATCTCTGCTCCACCACTTGTATTATTTATTATATACAGGGTGTGGCGTAAATAGTGGTCCA
Organism: Cosmia pyralina; assembly: GCA_946251885.1. NCBI lineage: Eukaryota > Metazoa > Arthropoda > Insecta > Lepidoptera > Noctuidae > Cosmia > Cosmia pyralina. The sequence goes on along the minus strand of OX276355.1, from coordinate 3,876,251 downwards.
ACGTTAAGGGGTCGATACTCTGCATATACAGCTATCACATACCACAATTTGAACCATTTTTTTCCTAGGTCTCGGAATACAATTTTTTTTTAAATTGATAACTTGCTTTAATACATTTTTTTTTTTACATAAGCATGTGATAGCACATGTATTTCACAGTTATAAACAAAAAACAAAATTAAAAAATAATGTCATTTATAGAAATTATAGCCAAATTAGTAAAGCAAGGTGTAAAATTTTCAAATAATAATATAAAAATATTTTATTCTGAGACTGGAAAAAAATAGTCCAAATTGTGGTATGTGATAGCTGAATATACACCGTATATTATATCGCCCCCTTAACGTTGGACCACTATTTACGCCACAGCCTGTATATATTTTCATCTATATTCATTTTCACCTTCCAAGACTGTAATTATATTCTTAAATTTCCCATTCCTATTATTCCTGACGTCGTGCCCTGCCACACCTTGCTCGGAAATACCTATACTCGTAAGTCAAAAAATAAGAAATAATAAACAACGACAGAAGTATCTAAATCACCCCGATGCTCCACTTAACCTAGCTCATGTCTTACGAAATTTCCTAATTTTCCGTACAAACATTGCGTAGCTCGCAGGCTCGGAGGGTTGTCGCCCTTGGTTGTCATGGCAACGGACATTTTATGCGCCCCACGTTGCCTTCACCCGACTCTCTGGAGGGGTAATATGAATTTGGCAAGGTTACCCCCTTCCCCCTTTCGCCCGAAGGTCTGGAATCCAATGAGTTTCATACACTTATTTATCGTGGTTTACACTTGGTATGTAATTTTGTTTTCTGTTGATACAGCCGTCTCATGTTTATTATTATTCGTTTTGCTGTCTTCATGTGTTATATTTAAATCGAGGGTTGAAATACAAACTTATTAATTCCTCAGGCACCTTCATGGATTAATTTGGGAAAGTTTAAATGGTTGTTGTATTTTTGAACATAAAGTATGTACTGTAGCTAGAGAAAAGGACATTTTAATATTAGCGGTTCTTATGATAACTTGTATCTGCGTATTTACTAATATGATTATATATAATAATCAATAATAATCCTAATCCTTATCAATAGAGGTCGTTACCCTATTAACAAGATAGTTATTATTTATTAACAGCCCACGTTTAGCAAATACGTCTTGGGGTAGATGTTATTGTTCTGGACGCCTACAGCTCTCTTTATATTTATACCCTTCTAACCCGAGGGATCAATTTGCGAAACTTGAAAGGACTGAATGCTCCCTCCTCTTTAATATGTCTAAGTGCTCCTGAGTTCAGACACATATTCTTTGCATTTCAAGTTCTTTTTAATAACCTTGACGTAGCGACTGCTTCTCAGGGTCTATTGTTTTGCTTGCCATAAAAAAGTTTACATGAATCATCTGCGCAAGTCTAAAGTATCAAATGACATCGCTAAATAGTTATTTCCTTGTATGTGATATAGTTACATTTGACCATGTTTGTCAAGTGTGATATGGCCTTCCTCAATGTACACATGTTTTTTCTAACTGGATTTATCAGTAACTTGATTTATGTGTGTATTGATTTATTTCTTCTTTAGTCTATATCTCAAAGATTAGATCGTCTTAATGGTAAAGTATTTATAAGTGTGTTCTTTGCTTATTATCTTTACTATTGTTATTATTCTCAATCAGTTCAGTTCAGTGACATTGTCCATTTCTGGAAATGATTTTTTTTTTAATGTTACAAAGTTAAGAAGGTAATATCAAATAACATAAGAATATGAATTGAAAACATGACAGGTTCCCAAATCCGACAAAAAAAAAAGATATCCGAACTAGACACATAAAATATGTGAAATAGAAGACGGTAATATTATTTCAGCTGATAGACGTGAGCTGTATATACTACATGAATATAAAGCGAGCCCGGTGTCATGCTAGCAATCTAATACATGGCAATAATTTAGCATTCCTAGACACGTCCCCACACGGAGCCGACTACATTGGAACTGCTAGACTAAACCGATAAATGAAGGGTATAAAGATAAAGTTTGACGATGCTGTTAATGGAATGAGGGTAGATATATGTAGTTGGATGACAATATTATCCTTGTAATATATTGGTGAAGGAACTTTGTAGACAGTTGCTTTAATTTCGCAATTTTGGTATTAGTCACGACTTTATTTTTACATTAGCCTTAATAAGATTGAAATGTCAAGAACTTATAGTACGGGAAGTTCAAGCTGAAATATTTTAATTTCATGTTGTTCCAAAGACTTGGCAGTTCCAGAATGCAAAGTCTGTAGTGAACAACTCTAAAGAAACTCGCGTCTGGAATTCTGAACTAATCTCAAGTAATCTGCATTTTCTAAACCATCTACACCAAATTATAAGTTGAGATGGGATAACAATACATTGTTGCCAGTTTCGCCTTGGGCATTTCCTGGATTATTTCCACTATTTGTAGATATTTCAAGATCCTATTGCCCTTGTATGGTATTAAATCAATGTTCTTATTTTCTTGATAAATAAGCATACAAATTCCATGTTTCCACATTCAATTTACAACCATGTGTTAGGCATATGACGTATATTTACGCAACCGGTCAACATGACAGTCTGTCAAGGTTAAACCACTTAGAATCTGCGAGATAACAATGTTTTACTAAACTGAATTTATATTTAGACAAGCTCAACTGTAAACATGGACTTAATGAATGGAAACTCATTTGTATACTATGTATGATAATGTGAAAAAAAGTGCTCTCTCGTAAAAGCTCTCGTGCAGTCTTTTGTTATATCAACATGAAATGGGCTGTTGGGAATAAAAATAAATAAAACGCAATGTTGAGTGTTAACAATATTTTGGTCTTTAGAACCGCTTTTTCTAGTAATCCAATTAGGCTTACCCTTATGATAAAACATAACGCAAAGAGGCAGAAATGCATCAGTAATAGGATATAAATATCTTACTCTATTTAAATGTGAATAAATGATTATGATTATGATTATGATTAAAAGTTTAATCTAATAAATGTGACCTATCTAGCTAGACTTTCTTTGATTCCTTGTAAAATTCACCAAGAACCCGCAGCTTATTCATCATTCCTCGGCTTTCCGTTCGTATCGGATATCTCTACATATTATAATTGTTCGTCGTTCAAGATCGGAATCGTTGTATCCGCTATTTGTTTCCGAAGTCTTACCTGCGTTTCCGCGGTGCATGTGCTCGTTTACGGTGTAATAGATTTTCCGCATTGCGCCATTGTTACCTGTTCATAGTTCATTGTCCACGTGTCCTTTCAACCTTTTACCTGCTTTTATGTAAACGTCTACATTGAAATTGTTAATATTGAATTAATATAACAACATTTTTGTCCTCCTATTCGTGATCGTCTTTCACCGTTTCTTCTTCCTTTTCCAGTTATCAAGCCTCTAAAATGATAACGATGTCTCGTATCGTATTCCATCCATCGTCTCTTATGTTTCTATGTTCTCGTACGAGGAATGAAATTGATACAGTGTGGGTAGCAGTAGTGTATAGTATACAAACAACCAACGCGACCCTTGTTGACTCAGTCAATAAGCGTAACTTGATAAACTATTCATCGAGTCTACATGTTTTTATATTGTATCTCATAAGGCAATGAAGTTCAATTCGTCGACCTGTATTACAATTAATTAATTCCATAAGCGTCTACCAGCTCTACCGTCTACTTCAGTAAAAGTTATTTACGATTACTTTGTATGGTGTTTACTTCTTTAGTACAAGCGTGTCGTCTAAATGTTCATTGTTTACTTGTACTCCAATATGTAAAAGTATGCGTATGTATAAACCCCTGTGTCCCTCATTTTGCGTGTTCAATCTCACACCTCTGTTTCCTGTAAATTGCGCACATTTTCCAAATTGTCGCCCCTTGGGTTAGGGTTGGGACGTTACGGATGTAAAAGAAAACATCCATTGTTTATTTTTTTTCGCCCAAGTGGTCACAGTTTCGTGCTCAGTCCACGACCCGACTTCTAACCAAAGGTGATTTGGGTTAAAGCCCCGATGTGTAAAGGTCCAGTGAAATTTTATTGTTAGAACGTTAGTCTTCATGAGTCAAAAATTACTTTTGTAGTGGTGACACGCAACTCCACCGTGCCTTTTTAACCGACTTCAAAAAGGAGGAGGTTCTCAATTCGTCGGAACCTTCCCCGATTACTCGAAGATGGCTGGACCGATTTGGATTTTTTTTGTTTTGTTCAAGAGTGTATACATCACAGTTGGTCCCATATAAAATTGATTAACTTTGCTTCGGTAATTTTTGAGTTAACTTCAATAATACGTATTTTTTCCCCACTTTTATATGGATGATGTTCTAGTTTGTTTTGCAGGTAGTGGTATTAAAATTTGTGTGGGGTAGGTACCACAACTAAAAAGTGAAAAATAAAAACTTTTTTACAAAAAAATACAACCGACTTCCAAAAACAACACTACAAAGTGAAAAATAACTTTAATTTCGGAAGTCGGTGGCAAAAAACGAAAATACATTTAACCAGACACCGACTTCCGAAATTAAAGTTATTTTTCACTTTGTAGTGTTGTTTTTGGAAGTCGGTTGTAATTTTTTGGAAAAAAGTTTTTATATTATACAGAAATGGGACTAAGAATATAAAAAATCTATACATACAGGGTGTCCCGTAAATAAAGGATAACCTTTTAAGGGGTTGTTGTACTCATCATTATAAACAACTTTTACTTTAGGACAAACCTGAAATCGCGAAAAAAATCTGCTGTTCCCTACATTTAGACGAGTTACGCGAACATAAATGTATGGAACAACTGATTTTTTTTTCGTGATTTCAGGTTTGGTCCCATAGTAAAAGTTGTTCATAATGATGAGTACAATGACCCCTTAAGAGGTTATCCATTATTTACGGGACACCCTGTATAAGAATGCCTTAATCTATAATTATCCATACAGATGTCTTATGGATAATGATGACATTGACAGCTCTTGAAACGCAGTTTAGACGTGCTGAAATTCGCCCTAACAACCACTAAAATTAAAACCCAGATCACGCACAACCAAAAATGAATAACGGATCGATAAGCAAAAAAAAAAATTTTATATTTGTTTGTAAAAAATAATCCCCACTTATTTAAAAAAATGGCTACAGTCAAGAAATTACCCATACGTGCTCAATATATGAATACATTATGCCATGTTAAATGTAAAACTGCATTGATGAAGAAAAGTTTCTTTGGTATTGCTCCCCAAGTTTTTAATAAAGTACCCGATGCAATTAAATGTATGCCGTTACAAAAATTCAGAAACATTCTACAGAAGCTGCTACTTGAAAAATGCTATTACACATTAGACCAGTTTCTGAATGATAAATTTAATTAATCATAATTTTGGGATTATTATTATGTTATTATTTAATTATATTTTACTATAATGCAATTGTAAGTTTTAATAATAATAATCTCTGCTGACATTATATTTTTTCTTATGACATTTAGACTATTTTAATTTAATTAATTTTGACGACTGTAATATTGTTGACATTGATTTATCTTTTGTACTATTTTTTAATTTTTTTCAATTTTATTTGCTGACATTGTTTTTTCTTTAAATTTAATTTTGATCATAGCATCACTATTTTGTATGCCTGTTGGCGGAACATAGGTTGGACCAAACAATATATATAAGATCACTGTACCCTGTGTTCACAAAATAAAATGAATTTTGAATTAAAAAAAAAATTTTGAATTAAAAAAAAAAAAGGTCGCACGCGTTAGGAACCCTAAAATCAGTAGAGGAAGTAACACAAACCTACTTCTAAACACAATCCCGGATTACGGGTACGTGTTTCATACATTGACATGCAAATCGTGAAGTTATGTATGCGAATATTAATAGCAGAGTCTATAAATATTTTTGTATCAAATATAGACATGGCCTGTCGACGTCATTTTGTAGATTCTAAGCAGGTACACGCTATGTTGATTCCATATGTATTAGCACAAGGCTAATCTGTATCCTTATCCATAGAAAGTCATTAAAGTTGAAAATCGTAGCTGTTTGGAAAAAATGTTCCGTTGGCGTTGTCATATACAGGGTGTTTCAGAAAGGTATGGTCAAATTTAAGGGCGTGGCATAGACCTTCATACTGAACAACTTTCTCCATGGGACCAACATCGTAATTGAGAAAAAAAAAATATCAGCTGTCCCATACATTTGAGTCTAGTAAGTATTGAAGCTTAGTTAATTTTTTCTCGATTACGATGTTGGTCCCAGAAAGTTGTTCAGTTTGAATCTGTACCGCACTCTTAAATTTGACCAGAAGATAGATACAGTCAACAAAAGAGATATCTAGGCAGGGTATACTAACATATTTGTATGTGAATTGCTTCATGTTCAATTTCGTGACAACATACAATTTTGTGTTGGTGTGTTAGAATGTAGGGAGTATTGCAAAAACAAAGAAATGTAATATATAAAATTGAACATGAAGCAATTCACATTCACAAATATGTTAGTGTACCCTGCCTAGATATCTCTATTATTGACTGTACGTGTGTATGTATAACTCATAATGAAATTATTATTGCTCCTGTATTATCTTCCTCTCTTCAAGAAAATTAATATTTTTATTAAACTAAAACTGTACGTTTTCTGTTAATTCTGATATAAATAACCCAATTTCTCTAAAAACTTTTTTTTTAAACCACTTTTTAGTTAGAGACGCAAGATTACTCTCAGTTTCCGCTCTGAAGGACATCAATGATATGGGGTGTCCATCAATGCGTCCCCTATTTTCCAATACACTACACTTCCGCACACATTCAAGTAATAAATCCTTTCAGATAATCGCCTTTCGCATATCCTTCTCGCTTAGTTGAACTTTATACACTCCGACACCAGGAATATTCACCCAGGATACTTTAGAACTTCCTAAAAGCTTTTTGACTGCCTCGCTGGTCTAGTGGTCAAAAGCGCTACTGCTGAGCATGAGGTACTGGGTTCGATTCCTAGGTCAAGCAGTGTTATTCAGTTTTCCATCACGAATTACTCAATAGCAGCCCGGAGTCTGGATTTGTGCCCGGTTGATAGCAATCGTCTCGCCTTCTATTGTGCTGCGAACAATACAGTGAAGCTTGCGCAAAACTACACCTGGCTCTGTGCATACACGCACACATTTACACCAAACTACAACTAAACTACACCTCACTAAGTGCACACATGTTTACGAAACCGGCCTCACGTCACTGTTGACAGCGCTATGTCTTGGTTTTTTATTTTGTCTGAGCATGGTACTTTGGTACTTAAACATAATTGACGAAATGATACTTGGTTTAAAAAAAAAATATGTAGAATTATTTCAAACACAATGTAAAGTGTTAATGAATAAATTGAATTGAACTCCTCTGCCTAGCTCTTTGGGGATTACAGGCGTGATGTGTAAAAAGATTTTTTTTTTTTTTCAAAGCACAAAATCAAAGTATACCAACATAAAAACTTTTTTCCAAAAAATTACAACCGACTTCCAAAAACAACACTACAAAGTGAAAAATAACTTTAATTTCGGAAGTCGGTGTCTGGTTAAATGTATTTTCGTTTTTTGCCACCGACTTCCGAAATTAAAGTTATTTTTCACTTTGTAGTGTTGTTTTTGGAAGTCGGTTGTATTTTTTTGTAAAAAAGTTTTTATTTTTCACTTTCTAGTTGTGGTACCTACCCCACATAAATTCTAATACCATCATCTTCCTGCCCTTATCCCATATTACTTGGGGTCGGCGCAACACGTTTTCTTCTTCCATTCTCCCCTGTCAACCGTCACGCTATCATTCACTCCCTTCTCTTTCATATCATTCCTCACACAATCCATCCATCTTTTCTTTGGCCTTCCTCTGCCTCTCCATCCATCAACATCTATATTCATCACTCTTTTAGTCACATGCGTTTCGTCTCTCCTCATTACATGCCCATACCAAGACAAACGATTTCCTTTCAACTTTTCTGTCACTGGCGCCACTTTCAAACTTCCTCTTATATACTCATTTCTCACTTTATCCATTCTTGTCACTCCACACATCCATCTCAACATTCTCATCTCCGCTGCATGCAATTTTTTTTCATCCGTCTTCTTCACTGTCCAGCATTCCGATCCATAAAGTACGACAGGCCTTATCACGGACTTGTAAATATAATACATAAATTCTAATACCACTACCTGCAAAACAAACTAGAACATCATCCATATAAAAGTAGGGAAAAAATACGTATTATTGAAGCTAACTCAAAAACTACCCAAGCAATGTTAATCAATTTTATATGGGACCAACTTTGATGTATACCCTCTCGAATAAAATAAAAATTTTTCAAATCGGACGACTGTAAAAAGTTTAGCGTGGTCATACATAAAAAAAAAACACGTGTCGAATTGAGAACCTTCTCCTTTTTTTTTTCGTCGGTTAAAAAGAGGACATATGTCCCTTATTGAATTTCAAAGCTCAAAATCAAAGTACCAACAAAAGAGGACATATTTCCCTTATTGAATTTCAAAGCTCAAAATCAAAGTAGGTACCAACAAAAGAGGACATATTTCCCTTATTGAATTTCAAAGCTCGAAATCAAAGTACCAACAAAAGAGGACATATTTACCTTATTGAATTTCAAAGCTCAAAATCTAAGTACCACCAAAAGAGGACATATTTACCTTATTGAATTTCAAAGCTCGAAATCAAAGTACCAACAAAAGAGGACATATTTACCTTATTGAATTTCAAAGCTCAAAATCTAAGTACCACCAAAAGATTACATATTTCACTTATTGAATTAAGACGCTAATCGCGTTTCAGCGGCTTATTTCTTTAATTTACGTAACCACAGAAATCTGAGCCGCTATTATGAGATTAAAATTGTCCCTACCTAATTGTTGGTTGTGAACAGTGAATGAAAGTAAAAGTAGGTCTTTAGGGGGCTTCATGGTTTCAGTGAAGCCTTATTTCAACTTCTCATTAACTGTTTTGTTTGAAAATAACTGGCAAGTTCGTTGTGTAACTTCGATTTTATATCTGGAGAGGTGAAGTATTAACACAGTATAATAAAGTAAGCAGTATTACATCTTCCTAGAAAATGGCCGAAACAACGCGCTTCGAAATCTCAGTGTATACCAGTACGCAACAGTTCGAGCGCGCGGCAGTTACGCACGGACGGAAGCGTATTTGTCTACCGAGCGGCCGTAGGTAATTAATTCAAGGTCTCAGATAAACTACTGTAGCTTTATTATTCTGTGGTATTACAAAGGTTGTTACAGAACAATGTTGGAACAAAATTAACCGTAATTAAGTTACATAATACATGCTACAAAGACGCCAGAATTAGCCTCTTAGTCTCTCCACTTTTTTCTTTCGATTTAAATGTCTCCAACCATATCGGAAAATTGTCGATTTCTGAGAACATGGAAATCTCATTTGACAAAGGGTCGATTCGGTAAATTGAACGACATGAAAATCGCCCTAGTTTCAGCTGTAACCCTTGCAAAAAAACCCCTGCCCTTTCCTTGAAAATCCTGGTTAAACCATAGTGTATATTGATAGCAGACTGAACTTTATGCCGTATTTTGAACCCGTTGCTCCACTCTCAGTTAAAATGGCGGCTCATGTGGAGTAAAGAAACTTTATAGTCTCTACGTGCCTCTACTTAAGGCAGTACTGCAGTACAGCCTTAAGTAGAGGCACGTAAATGCAGCCCAAAGAATATGGGCTGCATTCACACGTTCCCCGACGTTATTCAACCTAACTGGCGATAAAAAGCTCCCATCTTGTGTTATATTAAAAATATGGCTGCGTTAAAATCCTTGTGCCAAAGAATATAAAAGAAAAACAAAGAAAGAAAAAGAGAAGAGAATATAGGTTGCTTCCTTCCCCTACAGATTTTTTACCTACGATATAAAAAGCTCCTATTTTTTCGTGCTGTATTAAAAGTATATTTCGTGACGTAACCGTCTCGTCGCCGCTACGGAAAATGGGCCTTCAAATGTCACTCAGTGTTTTCAGTCTCGGGAAAAAGAAACATTATCGATACTTTCAATGTCTCGGAATAGAACAGTGTGCTAGGAATGGCTACGTTGGTATCTATTTAGTTAGGTAGTAAGTTGATTTGAAAATTCATCGCCTCGTCCAGAGTTGTAAGCGTAACCTCTTTTTTTCCTCAACTAAATCTTACGACTCGCGGAGGAAGATATGCTACGCCATCTTCATTGGATTACATCACCGATGAAGTGTGAAATTATGTCGTTACTACCAAATCCGTTATACTTTTCGGCTTGTATATAAAAATTCATGCTTGTCCTCTAAGGAGCGGGTAATTGTTGTTATTTTTAGGGTTCCGTACCTCAAAAGGAAAAACAGAACCCTTATTATAGGATCACTCGTGTGTCTGTCTGTCTATACGTCTGTCACAGCCAATTTGCTCCGAATCTAATGGACCGATTAAGTTGAAATTTAGTACACATAATAATATGACTGTGACCCAAACACGGACGGGTTAAGTAAAAAAAAGAATTGTGAATGTGGGGGTCACTTTTGCGGGGCAAATAAGAAAAAATAATAATTGTAAACTGTACCGTGTGACATATCAAATGAAAGGGCTTATTAGGAGGGTCTGAAATATTTTCTTTTTTATATATTTTTTTAAAGTAAAAAAAAAGGACATGTTGCGCCGACCCCAAATAGATTGGGATAAGGGCAGGAGAATGATGATATATTTTTTTAAAGTTTTTTAAGAAAATAGACGAAAATTCACCATTCGCCCCCCCTTATCTCCGAAACTACTGAGCCTAAAATTTTGCAATAAAATACAGAAAAAATAGTTCTTTACCTGTAGACAGGAAAACCTATAAGAAGTTTGTGGTCTTAAAATAACATAGTAAATCTTTCAATACTGTGAGTACAAACTTACATTTACAGTTGGAATGTATGGGAGAACATGTTTTTCAAATAAATACAATGTTAAGTTTGTTCTTGGGATAAATTCATCCCAACTACGGAACCCTTCATTGATTGTGCGTGGTCCGACAGGCACCTGGCCGGTTTTTTTTTATACGATCCCGCTAGCTACCACGTTCATGCATTTTTCAAACAACCGTGTTCCGCGTGTTGATCTGCTTTGACTCGTTCGCTTCAATTGTTTACAATCCCGTTCAGCAGACAGTATCGTTCAACAAAACGGGCCTCTTAACTTCCTACCCAATTGTGTTACTCTTTTATTTGACTCAAACAAAACTGGGTAGCTACCATGCAATCCCAGATCGATCTGTTTTGACCCGTTGACTGTCATCCCATTCATGAATATCGTTCCAAATTCTGGTTCCTGGCCAATTGTTCTGCTTCTCACGTATTGTTGACCCACCCCTGTGTCGTCACATCCACGCTGCGTGCCCAATGCGTTTGGCAGCCGTGTCGCAAGTGGGCGCGGTAATGTGACGCTTCCGTTGCGATAGTGACGGTTACTTGCCTGTTATGATGCCCTGGTGGCTCGAAAGTGTTGGCCGTTGCAAAGTGAAGAGCCAAATTGCTAAAGTATTTTAATTATGACGTAATTAGGGAATTTAAATGAGTGTGATAATTGTCGGGTAATGTGTGTAAAGTTTTCTACGTCTTTTAATGTTGGATGTGACTGTATGTACCTAAGCAGATCTATATACCGCTAAGCGAAATCCTGAACAAATTTACTTCCATGACGGCGATTGCTATGCTATTGAAATCATGATAATATCGCAAGTTATATGGTATCTGCAAAAATATTTACTGTGGTTTGTAAAATGCATGTTGAAGTTTCAGTAACAGCTAGCTAATCCTACATACATACATAAATTCACGCCGTCTTCCCATGGGGGTAGGCAGAAACTACAGAACGCCACCTGCTACGATCCTCACATACTCCTTTTGCTTCGTTTACGTTCTTAAATCTGTTCATACACGCACGCTGGTTGCGAATATTACGCACCTGACCTTTCTGCGCCAATAATATCACTGTATGTCTTCCTAGGGCGACCCTCCCGGCGTTTCCACTCACATCTGCCTTGTAAATACTTTTTGCTAGTCGCCTTTCGCTTATCTTCTCAACATGACCAAACAGTCTAAGCATACTCTTTTCAATTTTGTCAACACATCTTTAAACCGCACCGTTGTCTTATCACATCATTCTAGCTAATCCAATCATCAAAATTTCAATTCAAGAGTACACGGTGAGGCGAGGCGATATAAATTGCTCGTTTCTAAATTAAGCCTCAATCCGTGCCTCCACAGCTGTCACTAGGGTTCGTGTAAATCAGGCTTTCAAACTTAGGCTGCTCTCAAGCAATCGATAAATGTACAATGTTCGTCTACCTACTCGTAAGTATAGAATCTCGAAATCTTTAGACATAAGTACATACATAAACTCAAGGTGCTTCATGGCTTAGTAATAACAGCCGCACGGGTCGATCCATTAGGTTAAGCTATGCTTCCCGGGGTTGGTCCGTGGATGGGTGACCACCTTTACATACCGAAACTCTTACGTGTCTCGGAAAGTCCCGGCTGCTATTCGTGGATCTTTGATAGTCGTTACGGGTCGACAGAAGCCCGAAAGTCTGACGATCAGTCTTAGCAAGGGGTATCGTGCTACCCAGTAACTGGGTTGTTGAGGTCAGATATGCAGTCGCTTCATGTAAAATACTGGGATGAGACTGGAAGCCGACCCCAAAAAAGAAAAGACAGAAAAGGCTAGGCAGATTGATTAACATACATACATAAACTCACGCCTTCTCACACTAACTCACGTGGGGTAGGCAGAAACTACAGAACGCCACCTGCTACGATCCTTACATACTCCTTTTGCCTCGTTTACGATCATACATCTGGTCATACGCGCACGCCGGTTACGAGTACTAATCACCTGACCTTTCTGAAGAACATCACCAACTCTTTAGACATAAAGTTAAATTGAAGGTTTCTATAGCTTAGTAGAAAAAGTATTTATCCTGTACAAAAACTTTACTTAGCAATTTTGTTTGTTCTGAATTAAAAATAGTACATAAGTACGGTCAGCAACAGAAATCGGTTAACACTGCTAGATTTTGACATCATTCACACAATGATTCGATAAACTGCTTTTTTTTCGTTTAACTGTCAAGAGTTAATGTTCTTAAAATTTTAAGTAGGTACTTTTCTTCCGATTTGAATGAAATATTTCGCTTAATAATTAAGATTAAAAAACTGCTAGTGTTAATCGACTTTTGTAGCAACAAAAGTCGATTAACACTAGCAGTTTTTTAATCTAACCTAACCTAACTACTTCAGTTAATTACCCCGCCTCCGACTGGAGGGTTGATTTCAAGAGGAGGTGAATAGGTACTTGTTATGTTTATGCACAAGAATAATGAGGACATTAAGTACCTAGGTACTAGTAGGTACTTTATGGCTGTAAGCTCTAGTGCTTTAAGAACTTATTTTAATTCAGTGTTAATTTAATAAGGTTAGCTCGTGGCTAAGTAATAACAGCCGCACGGGTCGATGTATTAGGTTAAGCTACGCTCGCTGGGGTTGGTTCGTGGATGGGTGACCATCTTTACATACCGATACTCCTCCGTGCCTCGGAAAGGACGTTAAGCCGTTGGTCCCGGCTGTCATTCGTGGATCTTTGACAGTCGTTACGGGTCGTTAGAAGCCTGAAAATATGACAACCAGTCTTACCAAGGGGTATCGTATTACCCAGTTACTGGGTTGTGGAGGTCAGACAGGCAGTCGCTCCATGTAAAATACTAGTATTCAGCTGCATTCGGTTAGACTGGCAGCCGACCCCAACATAGTTGGGAAAAGGCTAGGCAGATTGACTTATCGTATGTATTTTTCTGTTCTTTTCTTCTTGTCGGTTTAGCTGTGTGTACATCGTGTACATAAAATAATGATTTAATAAATAAAGCATGTTTTAACTCAAAAGTTCATTACTTTTAGAAAATTTTGATATTTTACAGTATCAAGTTACCAACGCCTCTGTTTATAGTTCAGTTAAGTATTTACAAAACAACTATTTTTAGTATAAAATCAATAGAACATCATTATAAGGTCAGCCCGCGAGGCTCGTCGAGGATCACTAATATACACTTTTAATTGTAAACTAGTTTTTGCCCGCGGCTTCGCCAGCGTGGATATCGAAAAATATCCCATAGGAACGTTACTACCGGGAAATCCTTACTTATTCCTTGTCATGTCTTGTCATGTTCGTGAACGGGCGACGTCAGTTGGGACTGGTCATCTCTTAGCTGCCATGGCTTATTTTTATTTTTAATATTTAATTTAGTTGTTTTAGTTTTTATCTTTTTATTACGGATGCTTTTTAACGTGCACGTCTTTCTACATTGTTCTCATATGTATATTTTCAACATAAACGATGTAACCAATATTTTGTAAAAATATTATGATTTAAAAGAGTGTCCGTGGAGTTTCTTGCCCGTTCTTCGCCATAGGGATCTACTACGCTTTGGAATGGGTTACTAGCTTCATCTTTCTGACTGACCGACCCATTGACATTTTGACAATTCAAAAGTGCCTGTAATTGGTTTTTTTTGAAATAAATGCTTTAAGTTTTGTCTACATTTATCGTTTTATTTATGTAGAAGACTAGCTTCTGCCCGCGATTTCGTCCGCGTAAAATTTCTTGTTCCCTCGACCCACCCTGTCGCATCACATCACCTGCCCCCGCGCTATTACTTCGTTTTAGCTTTGGGTTCTTCCTGACTTTTTTTCTTTTTGCTCGGCCTCTAAAGGTCATAGCGTGATGTTAAATAACCTATAGTCTTCCTCAAGAACAGAACAATCAAATGCTAAAAGAATTTTTTAAATCAGAGTGGTGGTTCCAGAGATTAGCGCGTTCAAACAAACAAAAAACAAACTCTTTAGCTTTATTATTAGTATAGATCACACACCACTAGACATCACCACTCAACCACTAGATAAATGTAATCAAAAATGTACTTTAAAAAACACCGACTTCAAAAACCAAAAATAAATAAAATAACTTTCATAAAAAAACTTAGCAGCTTCTGAAGTAGGTGCCAAGCTAAGGTGCATTGAAGAATTGAAGACACCGACTTCAGGAGCTGTTAAGTTTTTATGAAAGTTATTTTATTCATTTTTGGTTTTTGAAGTCGGTTTTTGCTTTTTTTTTAAAGTAAAATTATTTTTCCATTTTTAGTTGAATATACAACTCCTACATAAGTAAGCCTAAGAAATGCCAGAGATATAGTACATTTATGCATATAACTTCGTACATCAGAAAAATTACGTCATGTATTATATACTAAAACCTTCCTGAAAGTATGTAGATCACGTTAGTGAAAGTATCATCATTAAAATTGGTTCATTTGTTTTGAGAAAATCGCGGACATACAAACATACATACATATGGGTCGAATACAGAGCCTCCTTTTCTGAAGTCGGTTAAAAACAACACATTAGGTAATGACTTCATTTTTCTCATATTATGGACTTATCATCTATCTTTGCTAAGCCATTCATGAATTGGCATGTCGTATCGAGTAAGTGTAGAAAATGATTGAACATTGGAATTTATCTTGCATATAAAGCTGATATCGGACGGTTCACTCGATTTAATGGCTCACTCGAGTAAAGATTAATTTGTTACATTTCACGTTCACATGACAACGACAAAATTATTCAACATGTCCCAGAATTGATGGCACAACCGCATAAGGGGTCATTGTATTTATCATTATGAACAACTTTTACTATGGGAGAAAACCTGAAATCGCGAAAAAAAAAATCAACTGCCGTTTTATCTACATCAAACTCGTCCGTGTCCTATTTGTGAGCGCGCCTACACTAGCGGGCTGTCTGCCCAGGTGGCTATCGACTGCAGGATAGTGTTGGGACTGCCACGCAGCCTGCGAAGTAGCGAGGCAGATTTCTTACGCCACAGTGCATCAAAGCCGTCATTGCGTGCTTCTGCAAACATGGCCGAGGTAGTACAGAATCGCGGCAGACGCATCAATACCCTGAATGCGTTATTGTATTGGATACGCAGAGCATACTCGTATAGGAAGGAACTTTTATCTGCCCTCAGACTAAATGGTTTTTTATTTGGTCTGAGCATCTGCCCCTTTCAGGAGCTCGTGGCTAAGTAATAACAGCCGCACGGGTTGATCAACCAGGTTAAGCTGCGCTTGCTGCGGTTGGTCCGTGGATGGGTGACCATCTTTACATATCGAGACTCCTCCGTGCCTCGGAAAGCACGTTAAGCCGATGGTCCCGGCTGTCATTCGTGGATCTGACAGTCGTTACGGGTCGTCAGAAGCCCGAAAGTCTGATAACCAGTCTTATCAAGGGGTATTGGATTACCCAGTTACTGGGTTGTGGAGATCAGATAGGCAGTCGCTCCATGTAAAATACTGGTTTTCAGCTGCATCCGGTTAGACTGAAAGCTGACCCCAACATAGTTAGGAAAAGGCTAGGCAGATTGATTGATCTGCCCCTTTCATTCCATTTTTCGATCATTCGGTAGGCAACTATACTAACAACTCGAGTGCTGGAATCCAACATCGTTGGATCGTCGGTTCACTATAAATGATTTTTTTTTTCACGTTTGATCCATTTTGCCATTCCTTCGAGAGAAAGATGAATGAAGCCGAATTAAAGGCAAAAATGAACAAAAAATGAAGAGTTGGTACTGTATTCTTTTTACTTGTGCGTAAAGTTAAATATTGGCTTATGATGTGATTTCATGTAATTTATCAACAGACCGGTTACAGCAGCCGACCGTGACAATCTGTTTACCTCCAAACACTTAGATAAGAGTAAAATACAAAATGTATTTTTATAACAAAATCCTTACGTAACAAACCCAAGCTCACAACCCTTTAGAAAAGGTTAATAAAATAAACGTCAAGGATTTAGAACCTTCCTTTTGAAATATTGGACATTATACACCCTACCTTTGTCAAGCAAAACTCGCGAGTATTATCTACGCCCACAATAGGAGTATTGAACATCGATTTTTAGAACAAACAACGGGCTCTAAGCCGCCGTTCGCACGGACGTAAAAATATCGCGGCGATTTTTTTTCGCGCATTGGATTTTCAACGCTCTGCTTAGCGCCGAGAATTGAAAATCCAACAGTGTGTTTTTTCGACGCGCTGGGATGCACTCTATTGTTGTTAGGTTGGATTCTCGAAGCTCGGCTCAACACCGAGAGTTGAAAATCCCGCCGCGATATTTTTTTTTTACGTCCGTGCATACGTCGGCTTAGATTTGCCGGTTTTCCATCACCGTTTTTATAAGTTCACAGAAATGTGACATCCACAATTTCTACCAACCCGCAATGGGCACGGGTCACGGGTGTAAAAAACGCTTAACAAAGCCGAGAATCACTTGTACTCCCCATCATTGTGATATTTTTTTTGTAATGGACTTGAAAGTCCCAAATTTTCACATGAAAATAAGTTTTAAATGTATAACTTAACAACTAAATGTCCCCCACAACTCCTGTACAGTTGCATGCACCCATAAGTACAATGATTTGCGGTACATTGTGCGCTGCCGGAAACAGCAATTTTTCAACCAGTAAATTATAGTTTAAAAACTAAAAAACACGCTTTAATACCATTTAACTGAACTGAAAAGTAAAAAATAAATTTTTCAATATAAGAATAAAGTTATTAACGAGAAAATTAATGTACGAGTAATTGTAAAAAAAGCGTGGGGTGCTTTCGAATTACAGAGTTAGTGTAAGAATGTCGTACAAAGCACTCCACGCTTTTTTTACAATGTCATTAATTTTCTCGTATGTGTTGGTAAACCCTATATACGGCGCACTCCCTCCCTCTCACAAAGAGGAAGCTTTATAGGCTGACTAGCTTTTGCTCGCGACTTCGTTTGCGATCTAGGATGCACAGTAGCCTATGTTCTTCTCCAGCTCATGGTCTACGTATTTGGATGAAATTTGGCACATCCAATTTTCATCCAAATCCGTTCAGCCGTTTTAGCGTGAAAGCGTAACAAATAAACAAACTCACTTTCGCATTTATGTTATTAGATATTACTAAACCCACGTTCCGTATTGTCTTGTTGAAAAAACTTTCTAGTATTATCTGCGTCAAACAATAGGGGTATTGAACATCGATTTTTATGAAACAACGGTTTATTTGAAATTCAACAGTATACCTATCCTCAAATAACATTACAGAACAAAAGCATCGTTTGCATGTTAATGTAAACGACGCCATTACCACGACCGACGTAACGTAATTGGATTGGTGTTGGTATGCCTCGATGAAAGCATGGCATGCAGTAAGAATATTGAGTTTTTAAGAATTCCGATGTTAACTATTTCAATAACGAATAGATACACCCCGTAGTCCTGAAAAGACTGGGGGCAAGAACAGTTTTCGGTGACTACAATGAGGTCCCAAACATGTAAATAGCTCTTTGGTTCAGGCTGAAGATTTTGCAACCGCAAAACCAATTCACATGTCCCGGCTTTATTAAGCGAGCCAACGAAGCGTCTCTGCTTCAAGTCTGGCAAAATTTGCTTTCGTCGGTCAATTTGTTGCTTCCTCTACACGTCGTATTTTACAACCGATCTGGACGAAACTTGGAATACAGGTTTTACGAGGGGTACTTCCTCCAAAAAGGGGGCTACTGAATATCTCCGCTTTATGAGATCCGATTTCGATGATTCTTTTTTCTTTGAAAGGTAGTAACTTTAAGTTGGTCTCGTAAAAATTTGGTGAAAATCTGATGAGGATCTTAGGCGTGATGAGCAGAAAAGCTCCTCAAAATGCTGTAAATTGCTCACTTTTATTAGATTTCTAGCAGTGGAATCGGCCCTTTAACTACTAGGTAGGGATTGATGGAGCACTGGGGACCACCTTCTCATAACAAAACTAGATAATTCTTAAAATAATTCGCGAGGTCTACTGTTCGCAGAACTACTAGTTTGAAGACTGGTTCCCATTCTTTACGATATATTTGCAAGACCAAAATGCATATTGGTGGTTGGCATTATGCTGCTCGTCAATTAGAACGCAGAGGATAAGTATAGATCTAGGAAAACATCAACCTTCACTTCTCCTCGCTCCATTGGGCAGGCAACCGTAGACGAAGAAATCAAAGCACATTATAACGTGTCTTTAGACTTTAATATGTCACCGGCGAATGAATAAGTTCAATATGACCGCACTCTGATTGAATCAGTCATTCAATTGAGGCATTAGTCTTCATTTGCATAATCATTTCACGTAATAATGTCATTGTTCAACATTAATATCTATAGAAGCCGATATGAGTATTGAGTAACTCCGCCAATCATAATTAATGAATGACAATTCTATTGAATTGAGAACAAACGACTATAAATAAATGCATTCGAGATGAGTTTGAGTTTTGCTGTACAACCTGATGCGTTTTATGTCAACACTTTTATGCCAACACCCCAGTTGGCATAAAACGCATCAAGCTGTAATAAACTTACGTCTGGATAAGTTTTCATATTTCAGATCTTACCTTGATAGGGGAAAGGCACATAGCAGGCAAAGCATCTTTTATTTCGCTATCGTTAAGAGGAAAGTAGTCATATTCTTGAAACCACTGCTAATTTAAATCAGTTTAAATTCAAAGCACCTCGACTGCTTTGAATTTCGCACTGAGATATTGTCCTGTTGTCTAAGCGTGTTTGACTTTCTTTGTATATGTTTTTCTTGTTTGTAGGTGAAAAGCACATCAAAGTTCTAATGTTCCTTCTCCTTTGTCTGCAGAAAGAAGATCGAATCCTTAGGCAGGATGACGGCGATGACGCAGGAGGAAATGGTGGCGGGTGCACGCACCGTCGCTGCGGGGCTCGAGGCTCTGAGGGCAGAACACGCCCAGCTGCTAGCAGGATTGGCAGCCAACACTGAGCATGAACATGAAAAGGCATCGCTTGTGAGGAAGAGCATTGATGCTATTGAACTTGGATTGGGCGAGGCACAGGTCAGTTGCTAAGATTGTGTTGTCCGTTCCCATACTTGTAGGTCTACTGTTCTGCTCGGATTTTCCGTAAAGGCTTGACTTATGATTTTGGTAAGGTGGAATCCGCAGCAATCCTCTGTATGCGAGAAACACCGAATCAGTCGAAGTGGCGATGTTCGTGGGAGGCCTATGTCCAGCAGTGGACGTCTTTGGGCTGAAAAAATCAAGGTGGATTATAAAGACGCTTCTCTACCTACAGGAACCGCATGTGTTCCAGTTTCTTTTGATCGTTCTCGCCCAAATCTTTCCTGTAAAGTAGTTTTTTTTTTTCACCACTTTTCCTTCAATTTTTAGGAGTCGGCTTTCCTTTTAAGGAATGACGGTAAGCTTAAGTGCCGTCTACTTTGTATTTATTCACAATAATGTGAATAGCAAATATGGTACAAAATTCACAGAGAAACAAGATTAGGTAGGTAGATTAGTACTTTTCTGTCAGAATCTTCCTTTGATAACAAAAGATTGTGCTGTGTCACCCCTAAGTAAGTACTTCTTTTATTCGGTTTTCGTTACAAACCTTCCTTTAAATGCATTGACAGCGATATGTCTTTATGTTAACTGTTTCAATATTTGCAATTCATTAACCGAAACCGCGCACGCACGGCTTTTATGGCATTTTGCGTGTACAGATTGAACCTGTTTATCCTTTGTCCTTTTCTGTGCTTAACATTTTTGCTAAAAACACGACAAAAAACTCTCGATCACACATTTACTTTACAAATGACTTGTGTACCATGTAAACAAACGTGATCATGTACAATTGTACAGGCTTCCGATTCCAAAGCACAAGTCCTGAAGATGACATGCCTGAGGTTTGCGGTCTGTGGTTAGTTACATCTGTCCCGCGTATGGAGTTACAGAACTTACGGATACGACTGTCTTTGGTAAGATCTGTCGTGACTATAAAGTCGACAATTATATTTCTAATCTTTTTTCACTTTTCCAATTGCGAGGAGTCATTTAAACTTTAAACCCTCCAACGTCAATAACCTAAAATTGATTTCCAAAAGTAAAACATCTCCTAATAACCTCTCCTTGAAAATTGCTCACGTTTTATATAAGCTACACGTTTTCGCATAAGCTTACATGCGAAGCTTTTAAGGTGAGGTGAAGAACTATTGATCAAACGTTAAGGCTTGGTAACAAAAGGAAAATTCTTCGTACATTTTCTGTAGCCCAAATGACGGATGGATTATTTTTAGGAGTTTGTGATGTTTTTCTTTTAAAGAATTCGTTTTCTTTAAGACGAATTCCTTAAATATAAAATTCTAACGGAAATGAGGTCAAGAATTTGGTCATTGAACAGCTCGGCTTTGAAAAACCTATATAAATGAAAAGCCTGGCTTCTCAGCGGGTGAAGACAAACAGCCTCAAGGTAGCCTAGATTCGCTGAATGCCTTTAAGGACTACCCGTTATAGCATCATTTAGGTCACACCTACCAGGCCTTGAGGCTTGAGGGCTCCGCTGTATAAACGCGAGTTTCAAACGTGTAAAAGGAAACTGTATTTTTGAAACAAAATGTCGAAGAGCGCTTTCAGAACTTTGCTTTTAACGTTTTCAATTCCAATTTTTGTGAAAGATTGCAACGTTTCGTGTGGCGGGAATGAGAGGCAATTTCTTGGCGATTGGAAAACAAAGTATTGATAGATTGTGTGGGCATCATGTATTCTTATTATTTGAAAAATCACGCATCATATGCATTACTGGAAGATTTTATGGAGCTTTTGGTGGTTAAAAATAAAACCATGAGCGATTCAGAATAAAATCTTGAATCAATTTCAGCATTTCACAAGCCTATGTTAAAAGTTCTTTGCCATTTTGTATTTGAATTCCCAAATTCAGTGAGCTTGGTTTCAGAGGTTGGCTTAGTTACAAATATTTGAGTTAACTTTGATTGTAATCCATTAATACGATTCTGAATAAACATTTCTAGGCATTTTAGCTTCAAAGACTAATTCAATAAGGGTCTTAGACTTGCTATTAGTTTTGCGGTTTCTAACTTCAGTGAGATCTGTTTAAGACAGATTATTTTATTTTATATCTAGTTAATATTTGTTTGAAAAGATTATTTTTACTGTTCATTTTGTTTAAAATAAACCCGATTTGGGTCCACATTTCGCCCATCAGACAAACCTCATTATTTAATACTAGATGAATAGAATACACCAAATCGACTTCACAATAGGCAGCTTTATCGGTTTCAGCGATCTCTTTCAATCAAGCTTTAACCAACAATCTTCTGTAGGTATGCTTTGTGTTCAAAACACCCTTCAAATTGAACAGGAAATACCAATGTTTTCGCCGCAGTAATTCCATTTAACATAACATACACATATCACCGTTGACCTCTAACTTTCCGGCGCCATATTGGCAAAATTGCCGCCATATTTCCAGCGTCATTTTTCATAAAACGTCACAGAGTAAAATTAAGTTGAGTGAGTGAATCACGGGGCGGTGCTCCATTCAGCCTTCCACAAAGGCACGCGACACCCTCTTGTGAGGTTGACGACGTTGAGGTTCTATGATAGGGCCGGGTAGACAAGTCTGAAGATGACAGCGGTTTGATAATATTATTGGATATTATGTATGTAGAGGAATACATTATGCGAAAATATTCAAGGTTGCTGTGTATTAGAGGTTGTTTGGTCCTTATGTAAGAGTTTTATCATTCGGAAAATTGATTTTCACGTTTAGCCAAAACAGGGGCTTACAAGTTTCAGCCAACGAAACACTACTGAGTTTGATTGGTGTTGCAAGCATTGGTAACTTTTTAAAAGAAGATAGTTATTTTGAAAAATAATCGTTTGTGCGGTGACGGACGTATGCAAATATTCAAGAGTTTCCCCCTACCCTAATTACCAAATTCGTGCTAAAAATAAACTTAATATTAGCGATTGTGTCACGCTAACATAACAAGTCAAAGTTACTTACAAATACAAAATACAAATACAAATTGTTTTATTTGGGACAACATAGACCTACAACTTTGACCTACTTGGGAACTTCCGTGATCAATGCGAAGATTTTTCCTTCGACATGTTTGCGTGAACTTTTCAAAGAAGGTAAATAATTGATTGCCATGAAATTTGATCTACAGAACACTGACTTTGCACTGAGGTCTTTTATTAAACTTAACCTTCCCCAGAGAACAGACAGCCATCTAGAAGTATATAGAAAAACAGTCGTTAGGTTCGCTTTCTACCAAATCAAAGTGGAGAGTTGGATGTCCCAAACAACCAAAAGACAACCAACCAGAGGGTTATATTGACACCTCTCCGCTTGGACATGAGATAGCACCTCTGCTCTCCCCGCTTTTGTGTAAACCGGCCTTTGCCCTACGTAAAACAGTTCAACACAACATGATTTTGACAAGTTTCTAGCGTTACTGTATATTCTAGCATAATATTTGAAGTTATTATATTAGAGTATGCTGTACCGTAATCACCTCCGCTTTTCTTCACACCTTTGCACCATAGCATCACCATTACAAGACGTCATACGTACCCTCAGATTATAAAAATCTGAGTACGTGGGAATGTTTGTTTTTAAACAAAAGGATGCTGACGCGGCGCCGCCGTCGGCCTTGGGGCTGTCGTGTGCCTCTGTTTTGTATTTACTCTGTTTATTTTGAGTGCATTGTGTAAACCATGTCTTGAGTTAATAGATTGGTTACAGATGATACAGGATAGACAGGTGAAAGAGTATTACGTCATTTTAAGATGTTATGATTAGCTGATGTATTGAGTACTTGAGTACCGATGGTGTTAGCGGTTTAGTGACCTTTCAAGACCCGGGGCTTGCCGAGGGTGGGTGCCACGCGGATCCTCCGGGTAAACACCGGTGCTTGCCCGGGGGATACGCGTGGCACTACCATAATATTAGCGTTTTTGTAAATCAATTCCGAATATTTTTCCCACACTGGCAATGGTTTACAAATATTATTGTATTTGCATACCAGGATGGCCAGTGAAGGAAAAATGTACGGAATTGATTTGGTTTCGTTTCTGCGCAAAAGAGCTAGTGTTCAGGGGTGGCACCACGCTTCAACGCGCGCGTTCCTATTAGAGTCACTGACGATGTTGGTTGGCTTTATATAACTAGACAAGTCAAGAAAATCAATTTAAGAAACACATTTTTTTTGATCCACCATACTATAACTCGAGAGAAAAATAAATCGAAATAAATTGTGAATTGAAAACCTCGACTACACGACTCTTACCTATTTTCGCTAAGTATTCATAAGCTACCTTCATTATGAAGGACATTTTTTCGTTTTGCCTTCCGCAGTAAATACCGACTCACATTAAAATTAAAACCAACCCATCATTTAAAATTACGACACCGGTACGAGACGGCACCACTAACGACGTCTCATTAATCAGCAAGGTTTATTTATTTTCGTCTCGACTTCACGTACTCTCACGCACCCTCGCACCTCATACCCCACACACCTAGGGAATGCAATCTCGAGTCGAGATTGGCAACTGGAGATTCCGCGTGCTAAGTCTGGTGTTGAGATTGGTCATTTTTGAGATCGAGATTTCGATTACTAGGATGCGCAAATGTAGCCCGCGAAATTCAAATATACTTACGTTTTTTGCAATTTGCATGTCAGTGTCAGGTAGTATGTTGATCAAAATATGATTCGCGACTATAACAAATAATTATGTATATAATATTTACATAATTTGTGGCTAAGTAATAACAGCCGCACGGGTCGGTTAAGCTACGCTTACCTGGGTCGGTCCGTGGATGGGTGACCATCTTTACATACCGAGACTCCTCCGTGCCTCGAAAAGCACGTTAAGCCATTAGTCCTGGCTGTTATTCGTGGATCTTTAACAGTCTTAACGGGTCGTCAGAAGCCCGAAAGTCCAAAAACCAGCATTACCAAGGGGTATTCAGCTGCATCTGGTTAGACTGGAAGCCGACCCCAACATAATTGGGAAAAGGCTAGGCAGATTGATTGACTACGCATACATAACCCAAGAAATCAGCACACACACATCAAGCACTGCACATAGTGTGCCATCCATTAATTATCCATTAATTATTATATGAAAATTACTTCTCAAGAAGCATAGTGGTCGGATTGTCTCGATTTAAAAAACGTGATTGTCTTCCTATGAGATTGAATCTCGAATGGCTCGAGATGTCGCGAAATCGAGATTGCATTCCCTACCCACACCCCTCTGCTCTTGCCACTTAGTAATGAAAAACTCGACTTGTCACTCTTTAAGAGAAAAAAATGTGTATAAATAAAGCTTGCCAAGCGAAATGAAAGCGATTTACGACGTGAAAGTTGTGTTAGGGCTAGATTTTTTCCCCTTTATGGGTGGAAAGTGATTATATATTGTTGGTTTGTTGGGATTACATGTGTTGCCAAGCCTACATTCTTGCCTTACAGTACTACATACACTCAAATAAGTACTCCTTTAATACGGTGATAACCTGCCTCTACTGAAAAATACAATGAACGTTATAATATATGGAAGTTGAGGTACCTGTAAAGTTCAGTAGCACAGCCTACTGGAACAAGATTATTTGCTTTTGTAGTGGCAAAAAGTGTCAATGAACTGGCAGTCTGCCACCGCATATTGCACTTTTGAACTGTTGACTCCGTTATATTGTGCCAAATATGGTTTTAAACAGTAATGTATTATTTCGTGTAAAATTGCTTTCTGCTTATTTGAAAAGAGATAATACTTCAATAATCTCTGAGATTCCCTATATTTAAAACATTAGATGTTTAATTCGTTTATTCTATTATTGATGATACATTAACAAAAAGAAAAAAAATGCACATCAAACAAAGATTTAAAAAAAAAATGGTTTCTACAATGGGGCTACACACGATAGACATTGTAACAATATGACATCTCATACGTTAGAAAATATTTTTCATATAATTAATGTTCCTCCTCTCCATTCCAGGTGATGATGGCCTTAGCCTCCCATTTACAATCAGTGGAGGCTGAGAAGCAGAAGCTCCGCACCCAGGTCAGGAGGCTGTGTCAGGAGAATGCCTGGCTTAGGGACGAGCTGGCAGCTGCCCAGCAGCATCTGCAGGCTTCGGAACAGCGTGTGGCTCAGCTGGAGGAGGAAAATAAGCATTTAGACTTCATGGCTTCCATACGGTAAGCTTCTATACTTGAAAATACATAATCTTAGATACACCTGATTTCCCCAAAGGGTAAAAACAGCAACAGAAGTCTGTTAACACTGCTGCTTTTTGACATTTAACACAAAATGATTCGATAACCTGCTTTTTAGCATTTCATTCGAGTTAATTTTCCTAAAAATTTACATCTGTTCCGATTTTAATGAAGTATTTTTCTCAATAATTAAGATTTAGAAAACTCAAGTGTTAATCGACTTTTGTTGCTGACTGTACCTATAGTACTCCCTCGTTTCGCGAGTTATGTTTAAGCCTCATGTAATAGGGAGCGAGCCATCAACCGGTAACAAATCCAGACTCCGGCCTGCTATTGAGAAATTCCTGATGGAAAAAACCCAAGTACCTCATGGTCAGCAGTAGCGCTTGCGACCACTAGACCCAATGAGACAATCACAATTTATGCTTAGCGTTATGTAGTCTTAAGTTGATTTTTGATTGACCAATTGTAATAAAAAGGTCTAAAAATTAGGTTGCAATGGAATTTGAACATTGTCGTGTATGATATTGAGTTTGTATTTCCAAACGTTGATAATTATCCGAGATTCTGGTGTTTATTATATATATATCTATCTTCGTCAGCTTCGTAAGACGTCTTGTTCCAAAGCTTCGGAGCACTACTTGGCGTTCTTGGTTCATAAGGTAGCTGTACAAAGTTTAATATTGATAACTGCGTGTTAGACAGACGAGAGCTTATTTCTTCCCGGATCAATGACCTACAATGACAATAAACAAGGTTTTGGATTAAATGGGTTTCATACTGTGACTGTTGTTAATATTGCAGAGAAACAATTTAGGCTTGGCAGATGGCCAAAATGAAAAACCGTTTTTCCATTTAGGCTGGCAAATGAAAAAAAATATTAAACCACGTCATTTCGCGGTCTCATAAAATGGTTTCGTTTTCGTTTCGTGCATTTTCATGCTGAAGCCAATCATCATCTTCCTAGCCTTCCCAACTATATTGGGGTCGGCTTCCAGTCTAACCGGATGCAGCTGAATATCAGCATTTTACATGGAGCGACTGCCTATCTGACAACCTTTTAACTGGGTAATACGATACCCCTTGGTCTGACTTTCGGGCTTCTGGTGACCCGTAACGACTGTCAAAGATCCACGAATGACAGCCGGGACCAACGGTTTAACGTGCTTTCCGAGACGCGGAGGAGTCTTGGTATGTAAAGATGGTCACCCATCCATGGACCAACCCCGGCAAGCGTAGTTAACCTATTCGATCGACCCGTGCGGCTGTTCTTATTTAACCATAAGCCCCTCTATATTGAAGCCAATCATAATTTTTAAATAGAACAGGGTTTTTGTTTTAACTTTTCATGTTTTATTTTTTCTTTGTCACGTCTCGGCGCGAATTTTAAATCTCGATGTGCAATATTTACGCCCGTGTAATTCAATGTTATAAATAAATGAATTCCCACCACCATGTAATCCTAACTAGTATTATAAATGCGAAAGTAACTTATGTCTCTTGTACATTTCCGATATTGACACAGTGAGATGGGTTGGGTGAGTGGGTGGGTGATTGGTCGGGGTGGGGCCAACGCCTTTGTTTTGTTTTGAAATTGTTAAGGCCCGTTCATATTGAATACTTTTAAAATTTACTATACAGGAGACATGTCCGCCATGACTCACGCGCAAACAATATCGTCTGGTTCACTCACTAAAACACGTGCGACGCGCAGGTAGTCGATGACTTTACTGAATGTACATGTAACTTCAGCGTTTGGTTTGTGTGTTCAACCAGTGTTTCTCGGCTTAGGCATTTGTTGATGAAAAGCTTCTTTACGACGGAGTAATTGTTTGCGTCTAAATGATTTTTAGTTTGTGTTGGTTGATTTGTTCTATTTGTTTCCTAATTTATGTTATAAGTACCTACTTATAACATAAATAAGGAATTAAAATTGAAACAAAAAAATCGGTACAAAATAGTATTTTGTACAGACTTTTTTTGTTTCAATTTTAATTTTCAGTGTGTTTAAGGACATTGTCTACTTGAGCCGTAAGTTTCCCAAATAAAATTCAATTGTGCAGGTTTTTTCTCTCACACACTCATTACCTAAACCCTCAGACATCAAGCGAGATTATTGTTTTTCTTTTTACTAATAGTTCTGTTGTTGTATTTCAGTAAGTACGACAGCGATATAACAGAGGAGTCGGACAACAACCGCAGCGGACAGAGCGAGAAGAAACGCGACGATCCCATGGTGGACCTGTTCCCGGATGATGACCATGACGATAACAGGAACAACAAATGTAAGTAGCCATTTTAAAACCGATGACTGAACGGCTTCTAATATTAAGAACTTAATGTACAGACAACAGCATATCAGGTTATACCAAACTGTCAAATTTCTCCAAATGATTTTAAACCTTACGATCTTGAATATTAAGTTCAAAATCGAATGAGAAAATTTGACAGTTTGTAGTAACTTGACCTGCTGCTGTGTATACCATGTACTGAGAAAAAAAAAATACCAGAAGTCATAATTTTTTACAAGTGCCTATTATTTACATAGCGCTTAGCATAATTAGCCTATAATGTTCCCACTGCTGGGACACAGGCCTCCTCTCTTCGAGAGGGAGTGTGCTACCACGCGGGCCCAATAGTGGTAGGTGTCACAAGTCCTCGAATTATTGGTTCTAGGACATGCCAGTTTCCTCACTATGTTTTTTTTTCACCGTTTTAAGAGCAGTGATAAAATTATTTACACACAGTAAAGCGCCTGCCTGGGTTCGAACCCACGATCTACAAGTCGTATGTCGGGGCCGTTACCACTGGGCCACCACTGCTCTCTACATAGCGCTTAAAAAGTTTAAATTTTTAGGTTTAGGCTTAGTACCGTTCACACGGCCCTGTAAGCTAAGATATTTTACGGTAAAAAGTTTGGATCATACGTCAACATCCCACTGTTCTTAAACCTCAAAAAAACTTAAAACGTTTACTTCAAATAAACTAATTACAAGCACTTTTGAATTATCAAGGAGTCGGTCAGTCAGAAATATGAAGCTAGTTGCCCATTCCAAAGCGTAGTAGGGATTTATGGAGAAGTACGGGCAAGAAACTCCACGGACTCTCTTTTAAATCATAATATTGGTTACATCATCCATGTTGAACATATACATGTGATAACAATGTAGAAAAACGTGCACGTTAAAAGCGTCCGTAATAAAAAGATAAAAACTAAAACAACTAAATTAAAAATAGGCCATGGCAGCTAAGAGACGACCAGTCCCAACTGACGGCGCCCGTTCACGAACATGTCGCATGGATCGGCACCATATAGCTCAAGCATACATTTGCAAACACAATATGAAACTGTCACGTGATCCCAAAATTATCGTATCTACTGATCAACGCCACGTGAACTTTCAACATCGGTCGTTAAAACAGAGATACCAAACAGAATAAGAAACTCGCTCATATTCCACTATGAAATACTCGTAAAAATTAGCATTCTCCAAAAAGAACCAAACATTTCTAAATGAAAACAGGAGGTTCGAGGAGGAACGGAGGCACGTACTATTCGGGTTGTACCGAATAGCATGTGCTTACGCTAGCTTATAACTTAAAACGCAAAACACCACAACAACAAACAAACAACAAAACGCACCGAGACGCACCGCACCGAATACGGTGCGTCTCAATATTTGCATATTCGATATTTTTTGTAGATGTTTTATAAACCAGAATGTTTTTTAAACAAAATACAGGCATGTTTTGTTGACGGAAAGGATTCCTCGAAGGAAATGGTAATTCCATCAGTAAAAATTATAGTGTACTTAGCTGTTAAAAGTAGCCTATGTCCTAACACAGTTCATGGTCTACCCATGTGTTCAATTTCATCCAAATCCGTTTTAGCGTGAAAGCGTAACAAACGAAACTCTTTCGCATTACTAGCAGCGGCCAGCACGCGGTTTCACCCGCGTAAGTCTCGAACCCGTAGAAATATCGGAATAAAAAGTATCCTATGTGTTAATTCAGGTTATAAAATAACTGTATGCCAAATTAGATGAAAATTAATTCATTAGTTTTTGCGTGAAAGAGTCACAAACATTTGCGTTTATAATATTAGTAGGATTTGTGCTTGGCTCATTCCTAAGAAATTTTCAAAAGGTTACAAAACTATGTATAACGACGTATCAATTAGTATTCTTTTTAGGGACTTACATCTCAGTCTGATGTTATATCTCAAGCAAAATTATTTTGTTCGGCGGTGTCTATAAATGACCTGAGAATGTGATGCTCCTTAATCTACGGGAATTTTCACTCAACTAACTAAAACAACCTTTTCTCCTTCCAGCCATGTCACCGACTCCACCGCTACACTTCGCACAGCAAGTGAACGCCGGCTACGAGATCCCGGCCCGCCTGCGTACCCTACACAACCTGGTCATACAGTACGCCTCGCAGGGCCGCTACGAGGTGGCAGTGCCTCTCTGCAAGCAGGCCCTCGAGGATCTGGAGAAGACTTCGGGACACGACCACCCGGATGTCGCCACCATGCTCAACATACTGGCCTTGGTGTACAGGTACGTCCCTGAATAAAAGAAACTGGGTAAAGTAAGGTCAACGGCACTTTAGTGGTAACAGTTGAACACCAACTAAAACCGCTCTTACTGGTACGTACGACATAAAGACTCTGGCAATGTTTGTTACGGCCGATTTATCTTGACAAGTCAGAACTTCGCACAGAAGGCTGCGCAGTAACATTTTTTAGGAACCAAATGGTGACATGAGGAGGTGTGAGTGAGAGAACATGCGCAAAAGTTCATAGTGCCTATGTTCTGACTTGTCAAGATATTTCGACCATGGACGTGCGGTTGACTGAAAATAAACGTCCTTCCCTGAAGTATTTTCTCATATCACGTTAACCCGGCGCCAATGACGTTGGGTAATAGTGATCCGAGGTGTTTTCACAGGGTCATATTTTGTACTAGCATGTGCCCGCGGCTTCGCCCGCGTGGATGTCGGAAATTATCCCACGAGAACGTACTACCGGGAAATCCTTCCTTATTCCTTGTCTACATTATAAAGGGAACCTCTGTGCAAAACTTCAGCTTTCTAGGTCTAAGGGTGTGGGCTGGGCGTTGCTGAGTCAGTCACTCAGTCAGTCAGGACTTGTTTTTATTTATGTAGATTTTTCGTGCATTGTTGTTTTGAACGTTCTAGTTACTGGAGATACAGTAACCCTTCACCCGCAAAAAAAAATGGTGGTATTGTGAATATATTGGGTTTTGTTTGCTTATCCAGTAAACAATGACGCAAACTAATACATGAATAATTGAAATATGCTGTTACCATTACCTACCATTTTAAAAAAATGCTGATAAACTTCGGGTCACCCTGACCCGGTATCATCGTTTCAATCGTCGTAATTATTTTCACGTTTAGGCGCCGCGTTAATCTTATTTTGTTCTGTTCGGGAAACTGATAGCTAACTTATCGTTTTATCACGCTCCAACATAATATTATGAACATGTTTACGCATACTCTTGTTTATTTTTAATCGACGAAAAAAAAGGAGGAGGTTCTCAATTCGACGTGTTTTTTTTTTTATGTATGACCACGCATAACTTTTTACAGAGTCGTCCGATTGATTTTTTTTTTGTTTTATTCGAGAGAGTATACATCAAAGTTGGTCCCATATAAAATTGATTAACTTGGCTTGGGTAGTTTTTGAGTTAGCTTCAAATAATACGTATTTTTTCCCCACTTTTATATGGATGATGTTCTAAGTTTGTTTTGCAGGTAGTGGCATTAGAATTTGTGTGGGGTAGGTACCACAACTAAAAAGTGAAAAATAAAAACTTTTTTACAAAAAAATACAACCGACTTCCAAAAACAACACTACAAAGTGAAAAATAACTTTAATTTCGGAAGTCTGTGGCAAAAAACGAAAATACATTTAACCAGACACCGACTTCCGAAATTAAAGTTATTTTTCACTTTGTAGTGTTGTTTTTGGAAGTCGGTTGTATTTTTTTGTAAAAAAGTTTTTTTTTTTATTCAAAATAATGCGACCGCAAAATTATGTCGCTCAGTGTTAGTCAATACTTCTATTATTTTTATCTAATACATGATTCCGTGACAACCACAGAGATCAGAACAAATACAAAGAAGCGGCCAACCTTCTGAACGACGCGCTGTCCATCCGTGAGAAGACTCTCGGAGAGAACCACCCCGCTGTCGCCGCCACGCTCAACAACCTTGCCGTTTTGTACGGAAAGCGAGGTGAGAGACACATCTGTGAAATAAGTAAAATTGGAGACAGACTTAAAACCAGAGATCGAAATATTTACGTAAACTTCAAGAAAGTAAGTAACGTAGAGTGGATAATACCACCCTTTAAAATTATCCACACTATGTTGCTTACTTCATTGAAGTTTAGGCAAATATACTCTTGCCTATTCTAATCACTGCTTATAAATACGACGTGCTACGCTACGTCAATGTTGCATGCTCATTGTTCATATTTCATATCGTGAATACGATTTTCATATTTTTGGGCAGTGAACTCTCTCGGAAAGACGGATACTCTCTCGGGAGTTCCTTAATAAATGCTTAACAGTATTTCCTGTGTTTTCGCTCTGCAGACCTCCTCAGTAATTATTGCTCTTAACAGTGTCTCAATAAATCTACCGAAGTGAAATTTTTTACTTCGGTACATTTATTGAAAAATGTACCTATCTAAAATTATATTTATAGTTCAGAATCGTACTATGCACATCTATCAACAATTCGGCCAAAAAACATTTTAAGAATGCACAGCATTTTATTTAATAATCATACTTTTGTTTAAAAAAAAGTAATGATTTGACTACCCTCTTGTAATAGCGTCCTTAAGAACATGTGTAAGTTAAATAAATGAACTTGAATCTAAATTCTTCGTATATTTGTAGGCAAGTACCGCGAGGCGGAGCCGCTGTGCAAACGTGCACTGTGTATTCGTGAGGCCGTGCTGGGCCGCGACCACCCCGACGTCGCCAAGCAGCTCAACAACCTCGCACTGCTGTGCCAGAACCAGGTACATACAAAACGTTTAGGGCCTATTTCACGATGTCCAAATAGCCATTAAAGTCAATCTGTCTAGCCTTTTCCCAACTATGTTGGGGTCGGCTTCCAGTCTAACTGGATGCAGCTGAGTACCATTATTTTACATGGAGCGACTGCCTGTCTGACCTCCACAACCCAGTAACTGGGTAATACGATACCCCTTGGTGAGACTGGTTGTCAGACTTTCGGGCTTCAGACGACCCGTAACGACTGTCAAAGATCCATGAATGACAATCGGGACCAACGGCATAACGTGCTTTCCGAGACACGGAGTCACGGTATGTATTTAAAGATGGTCACCCATCCACTGACCAACCCCGGCAAGCGTAGCTTAACCTGATGGATCGACCCGTGCGGCTGTTATTACTTTAGCCACGAGCTCCTCCGAATGGCCATTACTTACCGAATAAATTCAAAAATGGAACAGAATTTGTATGAAATTATCTGCCAAGTAAGTTATTAAGAACTTAATCGTTGGTGATGAAACCGGCCCTTATTATATTAAACTTACGAGCCGACTCACAGAGCATGTAACTCTAACCCGACTGTTCATGAAGGAGCCATAGTTGTTATTGTAAAACTTTTGAAAGTTTGATGTCACGCTCGATGACGGCGTTGTCGTCAAAATAGATCCCGCTATGGTTTGCTTACTTTAATCAAATATCAGCTTAGATCAGGGCAAAATAGGGATGATGACGAAAAAAAATTTTTTTGGTCCAACGTAGATTATTAAAAAATGTTGGACACGTATTTTTATTATTTTTTACGTAATCAAAAGATTACGGCGATACATTGAGTTTTAACTCAATGTATCGCCGTAATTACACACACATACATTACAATACACATACACATACAGTACATTTTAATGTGGCATGACGTCACTTCTTGCTAGATTTTATACGTAGTTTGTTATAGTTGTGACGTAGCAAGCCCCACTCCCCAACTTTAATGCGTTTTATTCAAGTAATTTTTTAATAATATGATAAAGCAAAAAATAAGTGTCTATTATCTGACTGACAGATCAAATAGAATTTCTTTTTTTTTACCGAGGCATCATCCCTTCCGGTTTTTTTTATTTACAACTATTAGCTGACGTTCGCACGGACGTAAATATATCGCGGCGGGATTTTATCGCGCACTGGATTTTCAACTTTCGGTGCTGAGCCGAGCTTCGAGAATCCAACCTAACAACAACAGAGTGCATCCCAGCGCGTCGAAAAAACACACTGTTGGATTTTCAACTCTCGGCGCTAAGCAGAGCGTTGAAAATTCATTGCGAGGAAATTAAACGCCGCGATATTTTTACGTCCGTGCGAACGTCGGCTTAGTGTTTACGTAAACTCAAACTCAAACTCAAAGCATTTATTTCAATTAAACCAATTACAGGCACTTTTGAATTGTCAAGGGGTCGGTCAGTCAGAAAGATGAAGCTAGGCGCCCATTCCAAAGCATAGTAGGTACCTATGGAGAAGAACGGGCAAGAAACTCCACGGACACTCTTTTAAATCAAGATATGGTTACAAAATAATGGTTACATCATTCATGTTGAAATTTCATATGTGAGAACGATGCAGAACGTTAAAAGCGTCCTTAAAAAAAAAAACAATTCAAATATTTAAATTAAATTAAAATAAGCCCTGACCGCTAAGGTATGCCCAGCCTTCACTGACAGCGCTTATTCACGAACCTGACGCATGGATTGGCTAAATGATCCAACACGCACCACCATCAGCGAGACATTAGTGTGAGCGTCACATACTCTCAGTCGCCAGGGCACATTCAAGTCAAACAAAGACGTACCCAGTAAATGGTAGCTTTAGAGTATGTACATAGTACTCACACATGTGCTATGCAATTATATAATACAAAGGAGATTGAGTCTATACAATGCAATGATAGTCTTACAATCTTCAGCATCTAAGTAAGTTCATTAGTCCAACATTACCAGCTCTTTCAAAACATAAGGTTAAATACTAATGCACATACCTAAACCATCCTGAAGAAATTATCTAAATGACGGTGAAACCCTCATCAAAATTCATGGTGACCAAACGGACAGACACGAAAAGCGACTTTGTTTTACACTATTTCTTACCAGCCAAAGACCTGCTGGCGGCTGATGGTTCTCTGTGAACAAAACAGTAGGTATAATGATTCCATGTATTAAAAAACCGGTCAAGAGCGACTCGGACTCGCGAACCGAGGCGAGGGTTCCGTTCCGGTTTCTGAAAAAGTGTGCTATTTAGAGACATCGTTTCATTTTTCTTGTAATCTATACATAGACTTCTTACATAGAATAATTTCAGATTTTTCTCTATGAAAACTTCGGAGATAAAGGGTACGGTATTTTTTTTTTTTACATTTTTCATCGAAAGTCGAAAATTATGCGGCCAAAATAAAGAAAAAAAAAGGTTTGAGAATGTGCAAACAGCGCTCATAAACATATGATATCCCACATGCCCCTAGTATATAAGGAGGCCACTTCGAATTTTAAGATGTTGCAAAAAAAAAAAATTTTTATTTCTTTTTATTTGCAAAATAGTTGCGCAAACGTTATCTAAAACTGTTCCAGATTTCAAGTTGATAGATTAGTAGTTCTTGAGAATCCAGCTGTGACAGACGGGCAGACAGACTGAGTCGCACCATAAGGGTTCTTTTTTACCATTTTTGTACGGAACCCTAAAAACGACAGTTACATAATTTTCTATTCAGATTGTTTTGTTTTTCTCACTACCAGTTTTTTTGTGTAGTATTTTACAGGAATAATTTTTCTCTCGTTATCCGCAGAACAAATACGAGGAAGTAGAGCAGTACTACCAGCGAGCTCTGGAGATCTACGAGAGCAAGCTGGGACCCGACGACCCCAACGTTGCCAAGACCAAGAACAACCTCGCCTCTTGCTATCTCAAACAGGTGAATATGAACCTTATGGCGTTAGTGATAAGTGCTCAAATAAAATCTTAATTGAGATCTACGAGAGCAAGCTGGGACCCGACGACCCTAACGTCACCAAGACAACCTTACCTCTTGCCATCTCAAACAGGTGAGCGGAAATTAAGCTTATGTCTTAGTAATATGTTCTAAAATTACGAGTTTTCTTTGTTGACAATTATTATATTCTTTATTCTTCGGACAACAATGATCCAGCGTGTTAGTAAACAATATTATAACTTATTACTAGTGTTAGTAGTTAAAATACAATAGAAAAAATAAAACAAAGCAAAACAGAATAAATAGTGTTGTGAAAAGGACATCCCCAAATAAATGTTTAGTGATTGTCCTTCTCACAAAACTTATAATAATTGGAGAGTCGATACTCTCCGCCACAGTTTTAAGAATGCTGTCGCCACTCGCCCGCAACCTTGACAACAGCGACGCGGTTTTCTTGCGAATGACGACAATAAAAGTGTCACAGTGTATTAAGTTATTATAAATATTGTTATTTGACTGTCTCGATATTTGCATAAACACGGAGTTGCCATCATCCTACAACGATGCTCAAGCGTGAATCTCAATTTAAGTACGAATTTGAGTTTGCTTTACTCTGAAACTTTCATGCGAGTCGAGGTTTATACTTGAGCACTTTTCTGGAATACGGGCCACAGTGTTCGTTAAACATTTTGTAAACGAACGCGTCGTCTCGAGTGTTTTATTGAGTTAACTGCAAAACACAATGCCATATATGTTGGCTCTTTCAGAAAAAAAATGTTAATATCGGATAATTAATTATTCCCAGGGCAAGTACAAGGAAGCCGAGACGTTATACAAGCAGGTGCTGACCAGGGCGCACGAGAGGGAGTTCGGAACTATCGACGGTAAGTCCTAGCATAAAAACAATGCAGATATATTTCAATATAACAGTACCCGGCCGTAAATATGGCACATCCAGTAAGAATAAGTCTTTCTTTGTAGACTCTTCCCAACCATTTATTTTACTTTTGACTTAGGCACGCCTATGAAGTTCCTTATTTATTGACAGCAACCATAGACGATAAAATGCAATACTTCATGGACGCTGTTTTTTTCTTTACATTTTTCTTTGAAATGAAATATCAATGTGTTACTTAAATCGATTAAAACTTCTTCATAAAATATAAAGTCGATTTTTACAAAATCGGTAACGCGTTAGTACATCACTAAAGTCTGTTTTTTTAATCTCGGAGACTAATTTGACAGGTGTATATGTCAAACTATGAAATGAAAAAATGATACATGGAACATTTTAAATGTCAAATTAGTCTCCAAGATTATAAAAAAACAGACTTTAATTGATTAGTACTCGAGCTGTCAAAGGTAAAATAAATAGTTGGAAAGGTTATAGAGCGTCATCCGTGTGGCAGTCTCTGTAAAGTGCGCGCGCGCGTGCGCTAACAACAAGCGCGCGCAAGTGCGCGTATTAACATAATTATAATCATTAACAATATTACATTAATGACAACACTCTTTTTAAAAGCTCGATGCGTCATATTTATTGCGCCCGGGTACTGTACCCAAGTGCTTGACGGTTGGGCTTTCGTAACATAAGTTATTTTCATACAATGGTACAGAAAAATATTATTATTCTTATCTTGCTTTAAAACTACATTATAAACACTGAAATTAAACAAGAACTGTTCAAGTAGTTTGTTTAATTTCAATTAATTACAACTACACAGAATAAAAAGTTTTTTTTTTAAATATTTAATTTTAGTTTGATTTTCGTTATTTTATGTATTTGCATTTATGTAAATTGATGTTTATTTTGTTTACCATTTCAGAGTATATAGCATCATTAAATGCAAAAAAGCCTCTTAAAAAATAACAATCAGCTGCACATAGTATATGACAAATTTTAAGACAAACTAAGAAAGTTGTCAGAAGATACTACTGCAACATTCCTATAGCATAATAGAATGATGAAATGGCGGCTAAAACTCTAATCAGTTATAATTCCAAAGAAATGATAAAAATATGGCCATCATTATTTTGTGCAATAAGTAGGCGTTATTCATCTTTGGTGCAATACAAAGACAGTTTTTAGAGGGGGAACCAAAGCACTTACCATATTGAGAAAACCAATAATAAAAAAAAATATATAGGGTGACTGGTAATTATAGTTGTCAAAAAATAAGAGGCCCGTTTTGACATGAGGGTGTCCCTCTTTGTCCCGCTATGTTTGTCTCTCTTTGGCATATGAAACGATATGGGCTGTCAAAAGGGTCCTATTAATTTGTGACGAGTATAGTGACCGATACTTAAACATATGGTTATAGTCATGATAACAAACAACTTTTACTATGGGACCAAACCTGAAATCGCGAAAAAAAATCAGCTGCCCCATACGTTCATGTTCGCGTAACTCGTCAAAATGTAGGGAGCAGCTGATTTTTTTTTCCGCGATTTCAGGTTTATTCCTATAGTAAAAGTTGTTTGTTATCATGAGCACAATCATGTGTTTAAGTATCGGTCACTAATTACCAGTCACCCTATATACGCGTCGACTTGAGAACCTCTTCCCTTTTTTTCGTCGGTCCGTTGAACTATGGTGAAGGAACTATGCTAAATAAAGTAACATTTTGACCAAAGCTCAAAGGTTTCCTGAGTAACAATGTATTTTGTAAAGAATGTTTATTATTCTATTCAATACTTTTTTCTAAGGAATAGTCGTTTAGTCTCGACTTAGCTCGAATTTGTACATAGTAAACAAAAAATACAAAAATATTGCATGTTAATTTTTTTAAGCGACTTTATGTTTTGCTAATTTGTTATTTGTAATTTATTTATTTGTAGATATAAATAAATATTGAGAGAAATGTTATCCAATTTAGTGAAATATTGATTTATTTTATTTTTATTTGTAAGTAGTAGATGAGGCATGCAATTAGTTTATGAATTCAATTTTTACTCGACGCAAAACTATAGAAAACTAATATTATAAATTTACAATCGTTTTGTATCGTTTTTTTTTTTTATAAATCTTTGCGTCCAGTAAATCGAATTTTATATTTAGATAATTATTTTCTGAAAATGTTTTTCTTTCTTGTATAGATCTCTTTATGCATTTGATTTAGAAATTGAAGTAGGTAGTTAGCATGTAGAGGCTTTATACTTTTAAGTCTTGCCATTAAATAAATAAAAGAAAAAAAAATGGTTACTATTAGTTTGTAATAGCTGAAAGCTTATGCGTGATAGAATTTAAAAAATCTTTGTCTTGACTCATTATCACCTTTTCCCAATTATGTTGGGGTGGGCTTCCAGTCTAACGGGAAAGTCTTTATCTTGACTGTGATTGAAAACTCACAGTATCAAGAGGTTTATTCTTCCAATTTGACAATCTCTGTTACCTTTGCTGTGTACTAAGGAAATTTGGACGATTGGAGATGTTATTTTCGTAAAATTGCCTTGCGTTGCCTTATAATTTTTACTTATAATTTAGAAAAACGAATACAGGTTGCTTTTCTGTGCAATAATGAGCCAAGTTATTGATTTGCCTCGAGAATAAAAATTTTAGTCTTAAAATATACAAGGTCAAATTAAATTAGCTGGCAAAACTCCGCAGACGTGCTATCTAAACATGATAAAACAAAAATAAATTAATTTGATGATGTTTTTTTTGGGGTCATTAACCGTCGTAGTGTACCTAGTCACTTGAAATATCAGTTTTTTATTGTGTAAACGTCACACGTGATGGGTATCAATATCTCAACACGATAAAACAGATTTTATCAACTCGCACTTCAAGTAATAACATTGGGCGGCGGGAATCGATTGCCGATTCCCGCCAACCGTAGGCGCGGGCTTGCGGACGACGAGTAATGGGCAGCTCGCCGTCCGGTAAAGACCAGGCCCGGGTCGACGTCGCGTTGTGTTCTACGCGCGCCTCAAAGAGATGTCAGCAGTGACGGGGTCAATTGGGCCGATGCCGCCGGGGTCGCGGGTAGTTCGAAAGAGATACCGTGACCCTGGCACGGGTAGCTGAAGGAGCGTGAGTGGGTTTTAGTCAGTAAAAGTCTGACACGCCCTCCCGCTCTGAAGTCATTTGATGATTTCCCATCCACAAAAAAAAAGAAAAAGTAATAACATTACCAGCGGTCACTGACCACAAAAAAAAAAATCATCAAAAATCAATCAATCCTCAATCATCATTTATTTTGTCGTATTTAGATATCGATTCCCATCGCGTCTGCGCAGTTTCGCTAGCTAATTTAATTTGACCCTGTGGTCTCGAGAATAATAGAAATAATTAAAATAATATGCAATAAAACAAGGCTGAAGTTTAACTACAACCATGCAATATAGTTACATCCAATTGTGATAAGTATAACGTTACCCACTCATAGGGACGATTTTGTTTACCAATTTCCTACGCTTTTTCAAAAGCGACATGCTAACTTCATAATGTATTATTTCATCTGATCTTTTTACATTGCCTACAGTAACTCTTGATATTTTTTTACACAATAAAACTGAGTTAATTTAATCGCACGTTTTTTTTATCAGAGTGAATTTAAATTGTTCTATACAAATATTAAAGCAATAATTTAATTGGAATATTGGATTTAGAGTTTATCAAAAATAATAATAAAGTTGTAACTGTACATTTTATTAGAATACACTATTGATTTTTTAACAAAAATAGGACATGCAATTTCTTTCAAAAATCAATTATGCCAAATTATTTACTAATTTATATACCAAATGTAGCGAACCGCTGAATTTTATACAGTGTGCAATAATTTTATATACATGATATTTATTTACATTAAATGGAAATAGTAAAATGTTTTGTTTGTTTATCTTATGAGTTACTTGTGGTAAAGAAACAATAAGTAACATAATTCACGCGGTAATTTAGAATTTTTAAGTATGCTATAAAATCAAACATTTGGTTAATATTTTTTTATCGTAGTAAAACAAATTAACTAATAAACAGAGACCGGATAGTTGAATGCATAATTACCTAAAGTTAATTTTTGGCGCAGATACTATGGAAGCGGCTTCTTATATTTTTTTTTCTTAACATAAATCCCGGGTTTCCAGAAAATCCGGGATTGCACTACTAATCGGATACATGGTATGGAAACTACTTATTAAATATGTGGTATCATTAATTTAAAAAATACCGGGATCACTTAGCTATTTGTATGCTTGTTCACTTAAAATTCATTTTTAACATTACTTATCCTGACGTTTGCTATGCCAGTTTGGTAACCTACTTTACAAAATTAGCTAGCATTCGATTCTATAGTCAAAAAGTACAAAATTTATCTGTTCCGGAATGGCGAGATTTTTACGATCGATACAAAAGTGCATTTCATATTAGCCAACACCTGAACTTAAGTAAATATACATTCGATTCCGTAATCCGAACTTTAATTGGGCGATCCCGGAATCCCGGGATTTTTTAGATACAAAAGTGCATTTCATCACAACACATCAACTTTATTTAAATATGCATCCGAATATCCGAGCTATACTAATAAAGGAATTAGTATGTTCTGAATTCCGAGTTTATATTAATGAAAAATAGAACTTCCTTAAGAGCCGATACTACCTCAAACGGCTTAGCATGATCCTCCGTTATGTAGAAAATACTACAGCATTCATTTTGAAATAAATGTATGATATAGTTGAGGATTATGTCATAAAATTTTCTCGAACAATAAACCGCTGGTATTTAAAAAATACTTCAAATTAGATCATGAAACTTTGCATACTAACTGAACTAACTATAAAGCAGGTCTTGTTTTTTTTATTTTTTCAAATTACCATTATTTTCACCGTAAAAAACTATTGGCGCCCAGCACCGCACTCAGTCCGCGAGCAGTATCGTGCGAACGAGATAAAATATAGTAGTATGGGCTCTTAAACATTTAGCTTTTTAAAACCCTGCTAAATATTAAAATACAACCTCAGGATGCCAAAAATAGCGACCCGAATATTATTACTTATTGTTCCTATACTCTTCCCATTCCTGTACCATCATACTGCAGCATAATAAAACTAAAAATGGCTACAAATTGTGGCTGCATGGTACTTATCCCTCAAGGTGCGATGTGGATGGATGTTTATACGAAACTAAACCTTAGGTGAGTGACACAAGTTCGGATACTGTGTGGCACAGGTAGGAAAGGCAAAGAACATTCCTTTTTTACCATTTTTTATTTTTGTAAGTATGTTTTCTTAATATTCTTTTGTAAACGTCTTTTGCCGTGTGTCACACCTTCCCGACTTGTGTCACATTTTATATAGAAATAAGTTTGGTTATGGCTTTTTATTATTATAATTATGGCTTTTTAATTTTTTATACTATTTTATCATTTTTATAATATTGAGCATGAATGGTTTTGGGATAACTGGGTTGATGGAGAATCTATTGTGTTATCTAACATCCCATTTTTGTGGATAGGAAAACTCTGAACCACACGTCCATTTATTTATTTATTTATAATGGGTCTGTTGTTCCACTGTAGGGCGATTATAATCAGCCTATAATGTTCCCACTGCTAGGACACAAGCCTCCTCTCTTCGAGAGGGAGTGGGCTATAAACTACCACGCAGGCCCAGTGCGGGCTGGTAGATGTCACATGTCTTCGAATTTTTGGTTCTAGGTCATGCCGGTTTCCTCTCGATGTTTTCCTTCACCATTTTGAGAGCAGTGGTGATGAAATTATTAACACAAAGTAAAGCGACCCACGGTATATTTTAACAATATACAACGTCAAATGAAATTATACAATAAAAAGTGACAAAATAAGTTTACCTAACCACAAAAATCGAGATGAATATCAATGTATTGTCGTTTGTATCTCTTCACTTGGACACTATCTGTTTACAATGTTATGTATACGTTATATATAAAGGTTATTATATGTATTTACAGGCGACAACAAGCCCATCTGGCAGGTGGCTGAGGAACGTGAGGAGAACAAACACTTGCAGAAGGAGAACGCTCCTTATGGCGAGTACGGCGGGTGGCATAAGGCTGCCAAGGTATGCGAGACTTTATTTACTAGTTAATAAGAACTTAAATTGGATAGCTATGTAGGTATAAAGAGCAAATGATAGAACATTGCTGTGTACTTTGATAACATAGCTGATTATTTCATTGCGTTAGTAAGTCAGACATAGACGTCTCCTCGATAGAAAACCTAATTTTTGCATATTAATATACAATGTGTAACTTAAATGACGCAGAACCTCTTAAGGGGTCATTGGACTCTAATTATGAACAACTTTTACTAGGGGACCAGACCTGAAATCGCGATAAAAAAAAATCTGCTGTTCCCTGCATTTATGTTCGCATAACTCGTCAAAATGGAACAGCTGATTTTTCCCCCATAGTAAAAGTTGTTCATAATGATGAGCGCAATGACCCCTTAAGAGGTTATGCGTTATTTATGTTACATCTTGTAGATACAAACGAATATCTTAATAAATACAGTAGCTGTTAAGAGCGACGCTTCAACCCCCGAAAGTTGTTTCTAAGCCACAATCACAGAATTATTGAATAGGTTTAAAAGAAGACTTGCTACGCCGATCCCAAATAAATTGGAACAAAGGCAAGATGATGATGAAAAGATATTGGGAATAATAATTAGCAGATAGTAAGTAACCTACAGCACCTTTATTTCGTTTACTTTAAAGATGGGAGGACGAATTCAATCTCACAGTAGCTCCAAATTGGAGAAGAATTGCAAAGGATAGAAATCAATGGAAATCGTTAGAGGAGGTCTTCGCCAAGAGACACTGAACTCGGCAAAGAAAATAACAACAATTAAAATAGTACAAGAAGGGAGTTTCAGGATAAAATTGGTCTATTATATTGTAACCTAAACAGAGGGGCCCGTGGCTAAGTAATAACAGCCGCACGGGTCGAGCCAACAGGTTAAGCTACGCTTGCCGCGGTTGGTCCGTGGATGGGTGACCATCTTTACATACCGAGACCCCTCCGTGCCTCGGAAAGCACGTTAAGCCGTTGATCCTGGCTGTCATTTGTGGATCTTTGACAGTCGTTACGGGTCATCAGAAGCCCGAAAGTCTGACAACCAGTCTTACCAAGTGATATCGTATTACCCAGTAACTGGGTTGTGGAGGTCAGATAGGCAGTCTCTTCGTGTAAAATACTGGTATTCAGCTGCATCCGGTTAGACTGGAAGCCGACCCCAAAATAGTTCAGATGAGTTGTCTTGTAACCTAAACGAACGTAATTTCGTTTCCCCAGGTTGATTCCCCAACAGTAACAACGACACTGAAGAACCTGGGCGCTCTGTACCGGCGTCAGGGCAAGTACGAAGCCGCTGAGACGCTCGAAGACTGCGCCCTCCGCAGCCGAAAGGAGGTAAACACTACTCCAAATAAACTTGTAGACAAATGAATAATAGGGTTACAGGTTGAAAGATGTCGCCTGCTGACTTGATAAGATATAAAAAAGTTCTATCTCAATTTTATAATATTAGTAGCTTCTGTCCGTGACTTCGTCCGTGTGTAATTTCTTGTTACCCGGTCCCACCCCGTCGCATCGCATCGCCTGTCCGCGCTATTACTTAGTTTTCGCTTAGCGTTCTTTCTGACTTTTTTTTCTTTTTCCTCGGCTCCTTTGAGTCGTAGCGTGATGTTAAATAGCCAGCCTTCCTCAAGAATTGGGCTATCAAAAGCGAATAGATTTTTTCAAATTCGACTGGTAGTTCCAGAGA
Organism: Cosmia pyralina; assembly: GCA_946251885.1. Lineage (NCBI taxonomy): Eukaryota > Metazoa > Arthropoda > Insecta > Lepidoptera > Noctuidae > Cosmia > Cosmia pyralina. The sequence goes on along the minus strand of OX276355.1, from coordinate 3,831,286 downwards.
TTGGCGCGTTCAAACAAACAAAGAAAAAAACAAACTCGTCAGTATCGTATTAGTATAGATGTAGATTAATTTGTGTAACTCATTGTACAAGAGTATCCGTGTCTTCTCTTGATGACTTTGTTAGATAAGATTAAATGAAACCTTGCAATTTAATTTTTGAAATATCGCTGGAGCTTCTTTCTGGCTTCTGGTAAGCTAACGTGTGAAAGTAAAAGTAAAGTGAAGATCCCGTAACTTGCGACAGTAATAAATGAACATAAATGCAGAATGAATTGCACGTTTGATTGTACTTAAATATTTTATGGGCTAGTTTGACATTATAAAATCAACTTAATGGTCATGTTTTTAAAGTCGACGTTTCCGGCGTATTTTTTTCCATGTTGAATCAAAGTTTATATTTTTGTCCAGAAATTGCGATAGTTTTGAGTAGGCGACATCTTTCTGCATTAAAATTATGGATACTTTAATGCGATTATATGAAATCAATTGTTTTCTAAAATAATCTACAACGTGTGTGATTTGATGCACTTGAATTTGAGTAATATGGGAGGCATTAATCTATAAATGAAGTTTATCATTATCACAGAGTTGTTTTAGTAATTCTAACACAGTTTTGTGCACTGCAGTGACAATTGTTGCACTTTCGTTCTAGTTGATGGGTTTAACACATTTTTAATGACAACACTTATACAAGGTGAAACTTATATAACGCATCTCATTGTACTCATCATTATGAACATCTTTTACTATGGACCAAACCTGAAATCGCAAAAAAAAAAAAATCTGCTGTTCTCTACATTTTGACGAGTTATGTGAGCTGTAATAAATGTAGGGAACAGCTGATTCAAAATTTCAGGTTTGGTCCCATAGTAAAAGTTGTTCATAATGATGAAAACAATGACCCCCTAAGAGGTTGTGTGTTATTTAAGTTGTACCTTGTAAACATTCAAATGCTAACTTACTTTTTAGATTATATCGTATCTAATTTATAACTTTTACGTATATTTCTTCTATTTCACGGTTTTACTATGCTTAGAGAACAACACGCATATTACTATTTTTTTACGTAACGGACTTCGTCATAACGCACATTGTCTGAAGAATATTGTCAATATCCGGGAAACGCTGACATTGCCCGATCGATGTTAACATGTCGCGGAAATTGACATTAAATCCTGATTTACATGGTGCGATTTTATTGCCTGTGCCATACCGTAGGATGAAACAACAATAAAAGTTTAGACGACGCAAGTCATGTGTTGTTTCAATTTTATTGTATGGTACAGGCAAGAAACTCTCATCGCGTAAATGGGGTACTATCCAGACAATGTGGTATGCAGTTTTGTCCGTAATATAAAAATATATATTTACAACATACTCTAGCACAATTTAACGTACAAATAATTCATTTTGCACGCTGCCTAGCACGTACAGCAAGTAAGTCACAAACAAGAAGCTAATTAACATTTAATGCTTAAAATGTTAAGATTTTACAGGTGGCTGATAATTGGCGATGATTTTGTTTTCTAAATTATTGTTATTATTAATTTAGGAATTCGTTCTCTCTTTAAGTTATTAAGTTTTTTAGCAGACAATTAGGACGATCCAATTGAAGATTTGAAACAAAAATTGCTCGAGAAATGTTATGTATTTTCTAAACTAAAGTCATTGTACTTAGCTAACTGTTTATTTTGAGAAAACTTTGGATATCGCTATGTTTAAAAGACAAGATGAAAAATCTCGCCTCATACGCGGAAGTTAAAATCAGATAACATTAGGTCTTGTCCATTTTCGATCCATAGAAAACTTCGAAAATACTTAGCAGAAATTGCAAGTTTAAAACCTACTTAATGAACTGGTCACGTATATAGGCTTTGGACATCGTGAAGCAGTCGCGCGCTCGTACCGGGCGGCACGGCAGCCGCGAGACCATGGAGCCGCATCAAGACCATCACGTTGAAGAGGTCAGCGCCTGAGCTGTGGCTGTTGAGGCTTGATAGGAACATGGTGGCTTGCTCTCATAGGGGGAGGGGGGTATTGCACTTTGAAATAAGGGCGGGAATACACATGCTTGTAACTTGTTAAAAACTGTGCAAGTAGCTGGCATGCCTTTGTGATTTATGACATTCGCCAATCAGAAGTTGTTATGGCACTACTTGCACACTTTTGTGCAAGTTACAGGCATGTATTCTCGCCCGAAGAATCATTTTTCTATGGGGTTTGTGATCGTCTATTGATTATTTTTGGAAGTTGCCACTGGTTTCTGGGAGTTTAGTGTCGTCATATTGAGTGTTTGTTCAGTGTGTACGTTGATGCTGCGTTAATGCGTTTCATTCGCGCTGCGGGCAAGTTCGATGAACGTCTACGCTTTACCGACGCCAAATGTTTTAATATCATTCAGAATTCGATCATTAAATTGTTATACATATTACTTGAGAAGTTGGTTAACATGAATGCGCAATGGTAGGCCGCGAAATTCAAATTGAGGTTGTATGTTAGACAAAATATGACTGTAATAAATACATATTTACATAATTATCACCACAAGAATTATCAATACATCTCTCTAAGTTAGATTTGTTCTAAAATGTCATGATTTCCGAAATCTAACTTAGATAGATGTATTGATGATTCTTATGGTTATAATTATGTAAATACATATTTGTTATTGTCGCGAATCATATTTTGATCGAGATACAACCTGACACTGACCTGCAAATTGCAAAAAACGTAAGCAAATTTGAATTTCGCGGACTACCTTTACGCATTCACCTTAACCAAGCACAAACGATAGATAACATATGATTTCGCAGCAGATAAATCTGCTTAAATTTGCTTTGTCAGTAAACTGATCAGGACCTCGAATAAGCTTTCAGAAACTATGGTTGGGTGTACCTTAGCGATAATTGCACTATGTTCAAACTTGGACTTTCGCGTAAAAATCATTATTTGGGAATATAAAATAGAGCATGTATCAGGAAATCAAGCCACCTCACAGCTAAATTGGTTGGGTTATCAAAGCACTCGGTTGTCAATGTCGTGATCGTTCCGCACATCAAAATTAAACCACATTATTATGGAGCTTAACACTTCGCATGTCCAGCAAATGTCACGTAGTATGCACCGGTATGCGGCACAGGATGCGATACTCAACCCTGCGGTCTGCAAGGTTTCATAGAATCAGGATGAGCACGGTTGGGGCATGTTCACCCATTTAAATGGTATCACCACAAAATTTTATTTAATGTAGACATTGTATGACATGTGTGGAGTGACGAGAATGGATAAAGTAAGAAATAAATAGTATACGGATGAAATTTAAAACATGTGCCAAATCGAAATGGGAGATTGTACTCATCATTATGAACAACTTTTACTATGGGACCAAACCTGAAATCGCGAAAAAAATATTTGCTGTTCAGTACAATTTATCTACATCAAACTCGTCAAAATGTACTGAACAGCCGATTTTTTTTTCGTGATTTCAGGTTTGGTCCCATAGTAAAAGTTGTTCATAACGATGAGTACACTCTCCCATTTCAATTTGGCACGTGTTTTAAATTTCATCCCGTATTGAAAGTGGCGCCAGTGACAGAAAAGTTGAAAGGAAATCGTTTGGCTTGGTATGGGCATGTGATGAGGAGAGACGAAACGCATGTAACTAAAAGAGTGAAGAATACATGTTGATGGATGGAGAGGGAGAGGAAGGCCCAAGAAAAGATGGATGGATTGTGTGAGGAATTATATGAAAGTTACGTGGGGTTGCGCCAACCCCACGTAACATGGGATAAGGGCAGGAAGATGATGATGACATTGTATGAAACAGAAAGACGTGTTCAGTTGGATGATCTATTGCAGTATTTAATTGTTTCGTTTTCTCAACGTGAGCAGAAGCAAGACTTTCAAAAGCATCGTACTTGTGCAATCACTTTATCATTAAAATTACAGCAACCCCACTGGTATCTTATTCCAAAGAGTAAAGGTTGAGTATTGCTGCATAATCCTGTGTGCCGTGTACAAACTTACAAACTTACAAAGCTACAGTTCTACAATACTACCTCAAATAACGGCTATGACAGTTCGCGTGATCGTTCCCTTGAATTTATTCCGTTGCCTGATTTTATTATTATCTTTTACATTACTTATTATAAGTTACTCTTATATTATTTTGCGGTGCTTTAAATGTTTTAAATGTTGGTCCTATTTATTTTATTAAAGTTGGCTGAATTTAAATGTCGATCTGGCAGCGCTATTGACTTAATGTATGACAAATACGTTTCGTTTCTGTTTTTGAGAGCTCTCAAAAATTAACCATTGCAGAGTTGCAAGAATTAAATATAGTGAAATGCTCATTACCGGTGCATAGGGTTTTAAAGTATGTTATACAAGTTTGAGGACAATTCAAGCGGTTCTGATGCTTATCGTTAGGGTGCTGGTTGTCAGCATTATATTCACAGCCACCTTCCATTCACTCAGAGTATATAAGTGCTGTATACCTCATTGGGCAGCGTTGCAAATATTTTTTGGTGCTTTATGTCCTCATCACACTTTCATACATTTTGTTTGGTGTCTTGTTTATGTTTATTTTCATATTATATGTTTATTTTTTTTTAATTTGTTTATTACATGTAATTTTTGGGTATAGAAGTTGGTTTTATATGACTAGTGGTATATGAAACCGATTTCTGTTATCATTTCAGTTATTTTGATTTACATTGTACTATTTTCTGTTGTTTCCCATTGGTGCACAAAGCTAAGGTTACTTTGAAAGTATCAGAAAGTATGTGAGGCTTGGAATCATTGCATTTCTTATAAACTCACCTAAAATTTAAAGTCTCTATTTCGAACGACTCGCGACGATAAAAAAAATACATATGGTTAATTCCACAGTACACAATACTCACATACTTTCTTTAGTAAGCACACTGTTGGGTTAACACCTAACCTAAGCTACCTTTTATTTCTGCAGCTTCTAACACACCACCCATTATTTTTTATTTGCACATTTTATTTTTTGTTTGTTTCCGTTATAGGGCGCGAACCAAGCGAGCGAACCACGCATGAACCTTAAGTCAAAACTGTTCAATGCGCTAGGCATCAACACTGGCAGCAATCCGCCTCACCAGTAGCCACGTAGAGTACACTAGGGTTTAAGTTGTCACTGCTTCACGCACATGGTCCTTATAAACCAATACGATATGCAGGCAATGGCTTTGTAGAGTGTAGACTATGCTTGCTTTTGTGATGTGTAGTTAGAAATGTCACTTAGCACCGTTTTTTTTAAAAGATGAGATTACTAATGTCATTTCAGATGACCAGTATTAGTTCTGTTTAATATGAGATTATTGCAGTGTACTAAACAGCAGATATTTTTTAAACATGTTTTATTAAATCTAAAATATGTCTCTGATAAGCTTTTATTATGGTGCAAATATAAAACCATTGCTTATATTTCGTAATCGACTAATGTCCGCTCACTATATTGAGGATCACGTGCGTTCCACACTTAATTTGCCGCCATTTTGAATTTCTTGGTCAACAAACATAATGCAATTTTTCAATGGCCTAAGCCTTAGTTAAGATTAATTCGAATGAAAAGCATTTTTATCACAACAAATTCAAAATGGTCGTGTAGTAGCTTAGTATTATTTATTAGCATGCGATATAATTATAGTAAAAATAAAAGTTTTTGAAAAATAAAAAGATATAAAAAAATATAAATTACAAATGAATGTGTGATAGAAGCATGCTAGTGAGCCGTCCTGCTAATAGTATACAATATTTTGTTTATAAATGAATATAAAGTATCAAGACGGTGTGTGTATGCTGTTTTATAAGATGACACTTAGTCATTTGTTGCTGAAATGCATTTTATATAACCAAGTCTTTTGGTTCTGTTAGATTCTGTTCTATATTTGAGAGTATTAAATCATTATCTAATATGTATGTACATATATTTTAATTTTATAGGTGCATATTGTTCACACTCTTGTGCTAAACTTATACTAAACTCAGGCCAACAATACGAGATAAATACATAAAATTGCAATTTATACAAATATCAACTTTAAAGTCAAGTAATTTAAGTTGATTTTTGAATAAAAAAACTATTGATAAACGTCATAAAATAATTTTAGTTGCAATGTAAATTGAACCATACGCAATTAAGTTAAAGTTTTTAATCCCAAAGCATGAAATTTATCTCGTCTCGTTGGCTTTAGTATACTAGGAATCATTGTTTTATTATCTAACAAGACCTTAATAGGTATCAACAAATTGACGTTGATTATATAAAATGTACACGAATTTTGAGAATTTATAAGCTGAATTTTGCATTTATAATCATTGAAATATTTATAAATATTATCATCATTACAATAATTTTTATTTTATTAATAATTAATTTGCGCATGTTTAAACAACGATTTTATTCGCTTACAATATCAATTTTAATTAACTGATTGTATTTTTAATCGATGTATGTCATGTTCTTTGTTAGGAAGAATGCATGAATGTGAATTTTATTATTGTGAACTGAGCTTTACTCAACCCAGGGAAAATATATGTGGTTTTCGAACATAATTTTAGGATATTCTAGTTTTAATCAATAATAATGAAAGTTGTAATGCTCGTGTCATTTTAAAAACACGAGAACGTGGATGCAACTTTTTAATCAGTTAAGTATGTGTGAACGTCAATGTTAACAACGTTTTCTTCCACGAGCTGTACGGTTGAGTATAGCTGTTTTTATAAGTTTTACCAGTAGTCATGTTTTATCATTATCATCAGTAATTTTATGCTTAACTTTCATTCCAATGTTAGCGTATGTCGATCTAAGCTTTATGTGAGAGTAGGTGATAAATATTATTATATAGTATTTTTATATACACTGAACTTCTTTTAAACTATGGGGGTGCTTGAAATGTGGATTTTTTCTATGTACATTAGATTACAATATCGGCATAACTTTAACAGTTTTTTTTTTAAAGAATCTCCCTTTAACAACCGCCACGTCACAGCAATGAGAATTATTTTTTTATTGTCTCGATATCTACGTCGAATGGTAATTATAAAAATTGTTAATAAATATAATTTATGTAACATTATTTTTGGTTTTATTTATTTTTATTTCGGAAGAAGGTGAGTCTACAGTGTTATGCAATTTATAGCCCACGAAGCAAACAGACGCATGACAAACGAACCAACAGACACACGAACACATGTTTATAAAACGGCTTTCGCTGTTTCAGTAGATGCATGGTGGCATCTCATTCACTAATGTTTAGTAAATTTCATAATCACTACTATCCTACATATTAGTTACACTTCTATCATTGTAGAGTTTTATTTATCTGTGGTTATTTCCCGCCATTTCCGTTGGGATGTTCCTGGCAAAGGTATATATTTCATTCAGTCTAGTTATGAAAGTCTGCCGTACTATTTAAACAATCCCTTTTCAAGACATAAATCTAAATTTCAAAATTCCTAAAGACTGTCAGACCTTACTTACCATCAACATTCTTTTTTCATATTATTTTGAACAAAATGGAGTGTAAATTGCATAACACGGGGGCAGGATTGTGGCGCGGTGTCTCGGAGCGCGAGTTTCTCAAAACTGCGCGAGTCGCTGAGGCGCTCGTCCGCGCGACTGTTCAATCGGCTCGCCGGCCGCCACTCCGCCCACTTGCCAACAGACGTAGACTTCACCGACCCTGAAAGGTAACCACGCCACATTGCAGTCAGCATGATGACAAATGTCTACTCCGGCACAATGCTGACCCTTCAGGCGCGCGTATTTGTCAAAATATTCATGGTACTTTGAGTACGAAATGAAGTTCATTTGCAAATGCGCCAAGTGTAGTTCCAGCATAACATATTGTACCATATCCCCGAGATGTAGGTCCAGAAGAAAAAAAAAGTAAAATGAGCGGGGATTGTTGTGGTGGTTTTTTATGCCAGTATTGTGATGAAATTGGTCTTGATCAATCTTTGTAAATTAAGATCTTCGCAAGCTAAGCTAAATTCTGCTTGCTATCGCTTAACTACGCTTATAATTCGGCTTATATTATATCTGGTCTATGGTATTTCTATTCAACTAGTTGCAGAAATAAAGCAGTAATTTCAATAAATATCTAATATCAGGTAATTATACTTTATTACTATGTAAATCAATGTTATTGCACATTCCAGTGAGTGTGTTACATTATTCGTGTCAATCATTTTGCTAACCCTATGAAATGCAAGATTGAGGACGTCCATGAGCGAGCAAGTATTGTATCTAAAATGCTATACCTACAATACATTTGCACTAAAATTCCACTTGTAATGAAAAGTCTACATGTTGCCTGCATATGTCGCTAATTTCTTCATTTTTAATTATTTAAAGTATCCAGATTAATTTCTTGGCAATTTATTTTCAGAACCCTTTTTCTGTTTTCCAAATATAATTTAAAACAAGTAACATTAATCAACAAATTAATGATTAACTTTCTTTTATTATAATTACAATATCAGAAGCAATTTTCTGTATTCCATAACACAAAACTTAACAATCGGCTGCCGTATTTTATAATTATAATTTATTCGACTGACAGTACATTGACGCCATCTTTTTTTCCCTATAGCATGAAGCGCGCAAGCTCCCTGTCCGCGCTCAGTAACTCGAACCCGGCCAGCCCGCGACACTCACAGCAGCGGTAGCTGACAACAGCCGCCAGGACTAAGACCATCATCAGATACACCACTATTACTTTCATCAGGCTACTGGCATTACAGTCATGACCTTTGCCTGGTCGAAACAATGGCTACGTAAACGGTGCGAGTTCCATGCTCTCTGGTTTAAAAAAAGAATTGTATGTACGTAGATGTTGATGTTACTATATAAAAAAAAAACATAATCTTATAATATCGACTTGGTACAAAGAGTTATTTATGGAGCGGTTAATGTAACATCAGATTTTGATGACAAGGAATTTTAAACACATAGGATTAAACATTTATATTCTTCACACATTCAATTGTTGCTTATTTTTATTCTTACAACAACAAAAATGCTAAGTAGGTAGGTACCTACTTACATTATTATGTGTACCTACAAGTAACATATCCACATTTTAATTTTGTTTTCAGGATTAAAATATTAGAGGTATCTACCGATTGTGGTACCTATAGACTTGATTCTGAGGGATGGTTGAAAGTAGGTACTTACTATCACTAATATTCTAAGATATAATTACTTACCTATTGGTTTATTGTTCAGATCACTCTTGCTAACAGTACACTATAAGTAACATATAGGACATGCCAGCTAATTTATTTACCTAATCAACCATTACAATCATGGAAAAATAAAATACCATCTATGTTTTAAAATAACTAAAAAAATTGTACTTTGGCTCGGCATGTGCAATACTGCAATCACTAGAGTGGCTTTATTCGTAGATCCTGTACTTAGTAAGATAAGCATAATTTTTATAAAAAGCATGAAAAGGGCGGGGGAAGTGTGTATGACCCGTGGGAAGACGATAAAGAAAAGTGGGTAAGAAAATAAGCACATGATAGTATTGATTGGGTATTATTAATTAATATTTAAGTTTTATTTCCAGCAAGGTGTCTACTAAGCTTTATTTTTATTCAAAGCTTTTATTGTCTCAGCATTTTAAATAAAGAAGCTTAAGTTTTTTTTATCGATACTGTGAAAGTTACTGTCGGAGTAAATAAAAAGCTTGTATGTATAGGTGCTACTTTTTACTTTGATCTCGGTTAGTTAAAAAGAAATCGGAAATCCAATTTGAAGCTATTGTAAAAGTAGGTATAATACCTAATTAGAGGGGCAAAACAAAAATAAAGTCTAAAGTAGGTATAGATTTTGGGCCAAAAGTTGTATTGCAACTCCGTGCAATAATATTATGGTGCAAAAAAAATAATTTTGAAGAAAAGCATTAAATAAAATCTTATAATTTACCACATAAACTATCCGACAGTAACTTGTAAACTTTATTTTTATAAATAAGAATGGCTTCAGCTCAGTGTAATGTAATCTTATGTGATAAACTTGCAACTGCAAGGGGGCTTGTAACTTATTGACTAAATATTTTTATTGATATCAGACAGTTGGCGTGACGATTGATTTGAAATAAAAATCATTTTGACAAGTATTTTGGTATTTCTTTAAAAATATTCCTTCTATTCCTTCTTTAAAAATGCAGGAGTAGAAAATGCAAAAATGTTTATGGACAAGTGTGCAAAGCTGCAGTAAGTAGGTTGGTAGGATTGCACTGACTTGCGTGTTCGCGGGGAAATAACCGCTTTACTGATAAGCAACGAAGTTTCTTATGCAAGTCCCCAAAATGTACCTACATATTTGCTTAAACTTGGCTCAAACATATGAAAAATGAGGAGCAGTGGTGGCCCTGTGGTAACGGTCCCGACTTACGAGTTACTAGGTCGTGGGTTCGAACACCGGCAGGCGCTTTACTTTTGTGTAAATAATTTCATCACCACTGCTCTCAAAATTGTGAAGGAAAACATTGTGAGGAAACCTAGAACCAAAAATTCGAAGACATGTGACATCTAACAACCCGCACTGGGCCCGCGTGGTGGATTAAGGCCCGCTCCCTCTCACAGAGAGGAGGCCTGTGTCCCAGCTGTGGGAACATTATAGGTTGATTATGCTTATGTGAAAAATTGCCCGACACATGACTACTAGGTACTACCTACTATTCACTATTTTATTAACTACTTATTTGTAGATTATGTGTAAATACCTATCTAACGATCATGAAAATATTCGTAGCGATGAACTAGATATTTCGTCACAGCTATAATACAGCAGTAGGTACCTACCTACAGTGAAACAAGTGTCCGAAATATGGCAACACAGATATAATGAAGTGCCGCCTATAAATAAAGTGTTATGTGTTTAATCACGTCTGCTAAGCTCATCAACACCGCAGCCGACATATTCGGTGGTAGGGCTGTGCGAAGTAAGTTTATCACTCACTAGCAGCTGCGCCTGCGACTCGGTCCGTCCGCGTGGAGGGCGGACAACTAGATCTATGGGAAAACCATACAAAACAGCCTCCCAATCATAGACAATTATTACACTAGAGTCCCTCAATCGTCACAATTCACGATATGCACCAAGTTACTTCCATCAACTCACAATATCACTACAACAACGAATCAATCTGCCTAGCCTTTTCCCAACTATGTTGGGGTCGGTTTCCAGTCTGACCGGATGTAGCAGAATACCAGTATTTTATATGAAGCGACTGCCTATCTGACCTACACAACCCAGTAACTGGGTAGGTAATACGGTACCCCTTGGCACAGATAATATAAGCCGACGTTCGCACGGCCGTAACAATATCACGGCGGGATTTTATCGCACACTGTATTTTGAACTCTCCGAATCCAACCTAACTACAACAGAGTGCATCCCAGCGTGCTGTTGGATTTTCAACTCTCGGCGCTAAGCAGAGCGTTGAAATTCCAGTGCGCGAAAAAAAATCGCCGCGACATTTTAACGTCGGCTTATTATAAGTCCCTTGGTAAGACTGGTTGTTAGACTTTCCGGCTTCTGACAACCGTAACAACGACTGTCAGAGATCAACGAATAACAGCCGGGGCCAACAGTTTAAAACGTGCTTTCCGTGGCACGGAGGAGTCTCGGTATGTAAAAATGCTTAACCTGATGGATCGAGCCATGCAGCTGATATTACTTAGCCACACAACAACGACAACAGCACCAGCAGCAGGTAATAAGCTTAGGTAATCACCGACCGAAATTCAGAAAACAACTTTAGGTAGGTACCTAGTATGGGCCAAAGTTCCCCATGATCACCTCAAAGGCGATAATCGCATAGCACGGCTCACGACTCCATCGCACAATGTTCGTTTGTCACTAGCTGCGCTCTCACAGGAATATTTTCTTAAGTGAGCATGCTTAAGTTTTGTCCATAGTACGTGATATTCACATAACATGACGGCTGTTGTTCCCGAAGGGTTAGCAGACGTGGACCTATATCTTTAGTGCACCCACAGTTCACCAGTCATAAGTAAGTCCCATAGAGGACGAGCCTATTGCCATCCACCGTGCACTTAACCAGTCTCCGGGCTGCTACTAAAAAAATTTCTTATCAAAACCCAATAACACTGCCCGACCTGGAACTCGAACCCAGGACAGCTCAGGCGTTGCGCTAGCGACCACTAGAACAATGAGGCAGTCAAAACAACATTATATTGAGGCAAAATTAACTAAGTAAATTGCATACAGTACAATTGAGCGAAAAGGGCAATGGCGATCAAACTGCATTTTCATGATATTTGCCTACTTACTCTCTGGTTATAGTATGTAAAGGCATAGAATATTAAATGTAGCTACGTATCACAGGCAACCCTTACAATCATAAACAGGACACGAAAAGAAATAGTTCTAAATCATTTTAATATTAGCTACATATATGCTCTCTCATTTGGTCACCTCTGACCAAATCTCTGAATCATGAAGTCATTCTATTGCACATGCGATGTATAACAGACGCCAGCACATCAAGCTACTACAATCTGTCAAATTTCTTTAATAGATTTTCATCTTTATCGCCAAAGCATTAGGTTCAAGGTTGATTGGGAAAATTTGACAATTTCGGGTGGCTTGACCTGCTGGCGCCTGTACCTAATTATATATAAAGACATCAAGTGCCTTTCTCAATTCTACCACAGAGAAAAAGTAAGAATTAGGTACATTGCGGGATCTTTAAATTATTATAATAACATTTTCATGTAGGTCGTCGAGGACATTCACAAGCATTCCCTTGCTTTAAAGGTGATCTCCAACTCATGTGTGTTAACAATATGTTTAAATACATTTGCAATCAATGAACCACTTTTGAACCTTATTTCCATAGTAATAAGGTCGAAAAGTGGTTCACCGCACATGTCCGCAGCGCTAAAGGCCTTTCGTACACGGCACAGTTTCTTTACGGATAAACCGAGAAAAAACATGTAGGTCCAACAAGCTTGTACTGATTTGATTGAATGTATTAATAATATATTTTGAAGGAGTCTTTATTACTAGCCTGCTGTTAGCATGCCTTAATTAAAGTAGTTAGTATAAGGATCTCTTTAATCTGTAACTTGTACCTACTTTCTGTGCAAATAAAGTACTATTCTATTCTAAGCTTCCATAGACATAGTGATGCACCAATGATATAACACATGAGGCACTGACGCCGTACCACCACAGATTACTTAATGTAGCAGGTATACCGCCGTTTACCTGAATTTTATTTGCCCTAATATCATTTGCCATACTTAATAGTCAACAGCCATAATATCATACGACATAATACTCATTTGCCCTACTCTCATTTTCCATATTAGTCACGTGCCAGAATCATTGTTTCCCATAAAGTCACTTACCATAACATCATTTGTCATAATCATTGTAAGCCCTAATTATCACATGCCATAATTATGATATGCCATAACATAATTTGCCATCGACATCGGGTGTGTAACGGTTGTTTATATCAAGAGAAATTGGATGCAATTGGGACTTTAGGGCACCCCGACTCGGACAGTAACCTGTCCGAGTCGGGGTGCCCTAAAGTCCCAAAAAAAAAAGTAAAGTCGGGGTGTCCTAACGGTTAGAAGGGGATGGCGGGGTCGTGTGAGCGAGCGAAGCGAGCGAATAGACCCCGCCATCCCCTTCGTGGTTATTTTTTTATAAACCACACAGAAGTAGGAGCCCCGCGAAGCGGGGCTCCGTCGACCTAGCCCACCATAAACCATGCACAGAAAAAAAAACCATGCACAGAATAAATAAGTTTATTCTTATTATACCAAACATTGCGCACCCATCGACATCGACAGCCAGAAAGCTAATAAGTAGGTAAGTATTAGAATTAAAAACAAGATTAATAATCAAACTATATAATTATATTAAATATTTGTCTAATACTTGTTATGCCATTTAAATATTATGTCTAATAATTATTATGGATTTATGGCACATAAAAATAAGGCAAACAATACTTATGGCATTCGTATCTTATGGTATCTAAAATTCGGGCAATTAAAAGTAGGTATGTCATATTATGTCTTTTAGGGCAAATGAAACATTCGGGCAAATGAAATTCGGGAAAATGATGATTATGGCATATAATCTTCGGGCAAACAATAGCCACGCAATAGCGCAATAGCTACGTGCCACACAAGGCGAATAAGGGACTAAACTTCAGTTTTTGTCCATAGAAAAAAAAACAGTTTTGAATGGAACGTTCCATACAAAACTGTTTTTTTCTATGGACAAAAGATATATTGAGCTGATAAGTGTAGTTAGTCTCTAAACCGTAGTTTTTCACGGCAAGAAAAACGTGTGTGTAGGTACAAAGGGCCTAGCAACTGTATTTCCCGAACTGGTATGGCAGAGAAGTGATCATGATTAGGTATCCCACAGCTTAAGCTACGAATCAAATCAAATCATTTATTAGTTTGCAAACATGAGTAAATTAGTACCTACTGTACAGTCAGCAACAAAAGTCGATTAACACTTGCAGTTTTTTAATCTTAATTATTAAGAGAAATATTTAATAAAAATCGGAACAGAAGTACCTACTTAAAATTTTAAGAACATTAACTCACGAAAAAAAGCAGTTTATCGAATCATTTTGTGTTAATTTAGTTAGATGATGGCAAATAGTAGCAGTGTTAACCGACTTCTGTTGCTTGAACAGAAGTTGGAACAGCCAGAATCAGTCAGTCCAACTATTTCTATTTTAATCATCATCTGCCTAGCCTGACGACTGTCAAAAATCCATGAATGACAGCCGGGACGGCTTAGTGTGTTTTCCGAGGCACGGAGGGGTCTTGGTATGTAAAGTTGGTCACCCATCCACGGAACAACCGCGGCAAGCGTATCTTAACCTGATCGATCACCCCGTGCGGCTGTTATTACTTGAATAGAAATAGTTACCAAGGTAGGTACTATGTTTAAGTAAGTAAGAGGTATAGGTATAATATAAAGGTATGCATAATGAAGTATTATTCCTCTTCTGTCGAGTGAATCACTTAGATAGGAGCCTACCTATTGTCAGAATGAAATTCAGCATTTCATTACTTAATCAATTATACTTCTCCGCAAGAAAGAATCAATAAAAGGCTACGTATCAACACTAACCAATAATTCGTCGATCTGTGTTATTCTAACGAAGCTAACACAACAGCAGGAGGGGCAGTGACTCAGCCCAGTGAGCCATTAGAGGGGCAGTAAAAAGTAACGTAAGAGTCGTCGTAAGTTGCTCATCGTGGACGTACGCGCAGCTGCCAAAACATGACGCGAAGGGTGCGTGCGCGCACCGAACAAAAAGGACCAATGATTATTTTGTTTGTCATTATGCATTTATTTCAAATAAACCAAGGCACTTTTGAAATTTTGAATTGTCTAAAAACTTGTCAAGGGGTCAGTCAGAAAGATGAAGCTAGTTGCCCATTCCAAAGCGAAGTAGGTTCATATGGAGAAGAATGGACAAGAAACTCCACGGATACTCTTTTAAATCAAAATATGGTTACCTACAAAATATTGGTTACCTACATCATTCATATTTAAATTATACATCATGTGAGAACGATGCAGAACGTTAAAAGCGTTCGTAATAAAAGGATGGTAAAAAAATAAAAAAATAATAATAATAATTAAGTCAAATAAGCCGTGGCAGATAAGAGATGACCATGTCCCTACAGACGGCTTCAGCTCAACCCTTAGAAGGGAGCTAAATTGCCAACTCGCTTTTCTTTTAAGAAAATATAAAATAATGCTAATTTCTAACTGGTTACCTGGGTATGATTAGAGCGGCCACCTTACTTTTAGATATCAAAAGGGAGCCATTGAAAAGAACCCAATTAATACTTAGGTCATCCTGATGGAAAGTGATACAAACGCCACGTAATAACAGCTGCACGGGTCGATCCATTGCAGGGGTTGGACCGTGGATGGGTGACCGTCTTTACATATCGAGACTCCTCCGTGCCTCTGAAAGCACGTTAAGCCGTTCGTCCCGACTGTCATATGCAGAGGCGGATTTGCCCTAAGGCACATTAGGCCCGGGCCTAGGGCGCGCGGGCGGCCAGATATTAGTGGCGGCCAATCTGACAAAAAACTGATGTAACAAGAAATAACTGAAAGTAAGTAAATATTCTAAAGACTCGCGCATATTATGGCGGGCCGCACTGCACCGCATCGTATAACAATAATCTTCCTAAATCACTTGTATATACAGGGTTACTGGTTATTGACCATTATGGGGTCACAGTACTCATCATTATGAACAACTTTTACTATGGAACCAAACCTGAAATCGCGAAAAAAAAATCAGTAACTCGATATCGATAAAAGTTGGCAATACAGTCTGTAAATTCATTATGCAGTCTATAAGATGGGTGCTGAGAAAGGGGCGGCTGGTACCTATTTTTACTACATGGCCTGGGGCCTAGGGCGGCCAACACTGTAAATCTGCCTCTGGTCATATGTAGATCTTTGACAGTCGTTACGGGTCGTCAGAAGCCAGAAAGTCTGACAACAAGTGTTACCAAGGGGTATCGTATTACCATTTACTGGATTGTGGAGGACAGACAGGCAGTCATTCCATGTAAAATACTGGTATTCAGCTGCAGCCGGTTAGACTGGAAGCCAACCCCAACATAGTTGGTAAAAGGCTAGGCAGATTGATCTTCTACAAAAAAACTAGGTCACAAGTCACAAGTTTTGCCAATCAACAAGTTGTATCCATAATGAGCGGAAAGGAGCGGGAAGTGCAAGCCACCCGTGGAACCATCCCGTCGGACCGTCTTCAGACAACACGACTATCGACTGCCGCGTCCTACAGTAGTAACTAGCCGACCCATTACAACGATATCTCATCCGCTTTATTGATCTGGGGCCGCACTATGACGTCAAAAAAGATCATGGATCCGTCATGGTTCCAGTGTGAGAGAGAGAGACGGAGATATATACGATCTATAGCACCATCCTTTTACACAACGGAACCCTGATGGATCCATGATCTTTTTTCACAACATAGTTACTCCTGATGATTTTTAATTTGCTAGACTAAAATTACTGTAATTGTGGTCTAACTAATTAAAAATCAGAGTTTACTTACTTATCCACATAATACATACCCTACGTAGTAAGTGCGTAGGTAGGTACTTGAAGATATAGGTACCTACTACAGAAACCGTTGAAGCTAAACATTTGAAGGATCCAATTGGGGAAGCATGACAGCGATGAAAAACTCCAAGCAGCATATAATACAAGATTAAATTTAAGTCGTTCTGGACATCTTAAAGGGTCATTGTACTCATCATTATGAACAACTTTTACTATGGGACCAAACATGAAATCGCGAAAAAAAAATCAGCTGTTCCCTACATTTATGTTTGCATAACTCGTCAAAATGTATGGAGCAGCTGTTTTTTTTTTGCGATTTCAGGTTTGGTCCCATAGTAAAAGTTGTATGAGTATGAGTACAATGACCTCTTAAGAGGTCCAGAACGACTTAAATTTAACCTTGTATAGTATACAAAGAAGTAATTAGAAATAATACATCATTAAAAAAAAACAGCACATTAAATAAAAGCAGCATTAAATAGCACCATGACTCCATGTACCGAAATTACTGCTTCCGGTTAGACTGGAAGCTGACCCCAACATTGTTAGGAAGGCTAGGCAGATGATGATGATGATGATGAGGTAGGTACCTACAGTCAGCGATAAAAGTCGAATAAAGTTGTACCTACCTATAAATCATACCTAACTATGCAGCTAAATCGAAGGCGTAATTTAAATAAGTAGCTATTAAAAAAATAACAGCTATTATGTTTGCATAACTCGTCGAAATGTAGGGAACAGCTGAGTTTTTTTTGCGATTTCAGGTATCTACATAATGATGAAGCAAAGATCAGAAATTGCTGAGGTGCCTACGCAGCCGTTTGATAGGATTTTACTTTGGCAAACCTATACTTAAATAAAATAAATATAAAAGTTGCAACTTGCAATTAAATGAAGAAGCACATAATTAAAGTGTATAGTTGCAAGATCATAAAGAATTTCAATTAATATTTTAAAATCTCATCAAATAGAAACAATAATACCGTAAAGAAAATACGATTTTTGTTCTTAATTTTTATAAGAGGCTTTTGTCCACAGTGGCAAGTCAGCCTCAACATAACTTAAAAACTATTCTAAACTACAAATACAATAAAAATGATTAATTCCTAAAAAAATATGTAAGTAGGTCTGCTATCTCAGGCGAAAGTTGCGACACACAACAAAACACACACAAAACACATAATAAACCTATCATCACAAGAACCAGTATTTAATTACGGCTCACCGTGAGAAATAGAGGGCAAAGGGTCCCCCGGGGGCTCCCTTACTGCCCCATGTTAAAACAAGAGTTTAAGCCGGTCGCACCTAAATCATTTGATTATATTAATTGATTTGTAAATAGGAAGTATTCGTTTAGTGTGGATAGAAGTTACTGTAACATAATTCATCGGGTTGAAATTGATTATCATGCCATCAGCCATAGCCACTTAGTCAGGCATCATTTGCCTAACCTAGCCTTTCTAAACCAATGGTAACAATAAGAATAAGAATAATTTATTGTTTAGGAAATTACATTCGAATGCGTCAGGAACTCACACTAGGATTCCTTGTGTCGTGAGATCCCAGGCTCCTATGTTCCGTTAACATTACAATACTAGACAGTTGTTACATTGTTAACCGACTTCAAAAAGGAGGAGGTTCTCAATTCGTCGGAACCTTTTTTTTTTTTTTTATTTTTTTTTTATGTATGTTCCCCGATTACTCGAAGATGGCTGGACCGATTTGGATATTTTTTGTTTTATTCGAGAGGGTATACATCACAGTTGGTCCCATATAAAATTGATTAACTTTGCTTCGGTAGTTTTTGAGTTAGCTTCAATAATACGTATTTTTTCCCCACTTTTATATGGATGATGTTCTAGTTTGTTTTACAGATAGTGGTATTAGAATTTGTGTGGGGTAGGTACACAACTAAAAAGTGAAAAATAAAAACTTTTTTACAAAAAAATACAACCGACTTCCAAAAACAACACTACAAAGTGAAAAATAACTTTAATTTCGGAAGTCGGTGTCTAGTTAAATGTATTTTCGTTTTTTGCCACCGACTTCCGAAATTAAAGTTATTTTTCACTTTGTAGTGTTGTTTTTGGAAGTCGGTTGTATTTTTTTGTGATTGTGACCACTATAGAAGGCACAAGAAATATTATTTTTACTATTTAGGTATTCTATGGTTGCTTATATCGATGGTTAGAATAGAATATAATACTAGTACTATTCTGTAATAGGAATTTCAATGGTGTGGTGGTTGGTTGGTTGGTGGCGGTGGTGGTTAAATAAGCTTGGTCTTAAAAGCAGCCTTGTGATATCTAAACTTTAGTATACTTTAAAATACCTACGTGTACGTAGGTACAGTACAGGTTCAAGTAGGTACCTACACTACAGAAGGGGCTCGTGGCTAAGTAATAACAGCCGCACGGATCGATCGATCAGGTCAATAGCTATGCTAGCCGCGGTTGGTCCGTGGATGGGAGACCATCTTTACATACCGAGACCAGACTCCTCCGTGCCTCGAAACGCACGTTAAGCTGTTGGTTCCAGGTGTCATTCGTGGATCTTTGACAGTCGTTATGGGTCGTCAGAAGCCCGAAAGTCTGACAATCAGTCTTACTACGGGTCCTAAGGGGTCTGATGATGATGAGATAGATATGTACCTACAGTCAACGATAAAACTGGAATAACAATTCAGTTTTATAAATCATACCTTACTATTATGGAGCTAAGTATTAAATACAAGGTGTAATTTAAATAACGCACAACCTCTTAAGAGGTCATTTTACTCATCATTATGAACAACTTTTACTATGGGAACAAAACTGAAAATCCGAAAAAAAACAGCCGTTTCCTACATTCCTACGTTCGCATAACTCGTCAAAATGTAAGGAATAGCTGATTTTTTTTCTCTCAAATGCTCGCTATCTCGTAATTTATTAATAATAAAAAACCTCTAATGACAAACAGTGTTGAAGTGACAAATTAAAATAGCGCACTGCGCAGTCCAGTCCCCGCCCAAAAGCTAAGCCCCGCCCAGCGTGCGCGTGCGCATCTCAGCTGAACGTTCAGGAATCATCCGCTGAAACTCGGGCGTGAGTAGACGTGTTACCTTGTGTTTTTATAACAAATCGTGGAGACTTTACTAAAGTTTGAAACAGTTTCTGGAATCGGGACTAATTACTAAGTAACATACAACTTTCAATATTGATTACCATGTAGATAAATAGAAAAACGTCTCGACAAATCAGTCTAAGAAGAACGGTTTCGGAAAAAAGCTTTCAAATTGTTACCCTAAAATCACGTAACAACAATAAAACAAAATATCATTGATTATTAAAGCATCATCTAAGACCAACAAATCACGATCTAGAAAAACCCTTCATCACTAAATAAAACCATTAAAACTCCCAACGAAAATCAATCTTCACAAAACTCAATGGATTACCTAAAACCGTCCTATCCTACACAGACAGACGACACGATCAAATATCCAGAGGCCATAGAACCTTCACAGTTCCAACCTCTTTTAGACCAGGAAGTGCACAGTTCCTCCAGTGAGTTCTTCCACCCAGGGTATTTGCCTTTCTTCTACGATTACCGGGCGGTGGACCGAGGTCTGTGTGAGGAGAGGGAGGCGTGTGATTGGGAGTGGGGCGAGTGGGAGAACCATGTTGTGGTGAAGGAGGAGAGTGAGGAACAGGCACGAGGGTTTGCGGAGGAAGGTGAGTTAATTTTGTATTTTAAGATGGGTCTTGATGGTTTCGATTTCTAGAATTCATTTTTGTAAGTAAATTTTCAGTTGTAACTCGAGGTGCTTTGTATGAAAGCTCAAGCCATAGGTACGGTC
The DNA here is from genome assembly GCA_946251885.1 of Cosmia pyralina. Taxonomy (NCBI): domain Eukaryota; kingdom Metazoa; phylum Arthropoda; class Insecta; order Lepidoptera; family Noctuidae; genus Cosmia; species Cosmia pyralina. The sequence continues at coordinate 3,810,278 of OX276355.1, read as the reverse complement.
AGCAACAGAAGTCGGTTACACTTAACTGTTAAGAGTTAATGTTCTTAAAATTTTAAGTAAGTACTTCTGTTCCGATTTGAATTAAATATTTCGCTTAAGTTAAGATTAAAAAACTGCAAGTGTTAATCGACTTTTGTTGCTGACTGTACGTACGGGCAGAATGAAGGTTTCAATACCTATACCTACTAACTATTTACCCTTCGGAAATACTTAAACGGCCTAGGTATGATGTTTTTGTTATCCTACGTACCTACATCAGATCCTAAAGTTTCTTCACTCATCAAAACACAACAGTTCATACATTGATCTATCCCTAAATGGTACCGTTACATAGGTAACGGCACCTAAGTAGATATTTATAAAAACTTTTTAACATAAAAATACAACCGAATTCCAAAAACAACACACTACAAAATAACTTTAATTTCGGAAGTCGGTGTCTGGTTAAATGTATTTTCTTTCCCTCTCGAATAAAACAAAAAATTTTCAAATTGGACGACTGTAAAAGCTATGCGTGGTCATAAATAAAAAAAAAATCCTGGTCGACTTGAGAACCTCCTCCTTTTTTTTCGTTGGTTAAAAATTGACAATAATTCCTCTTACACCATCTAGGTATTCTGAGGCTAAACTTCTATGAATTGCCTGGGTACGCGCATCCTGTGCTGCTGATGGCAAAGCTAGGAAGATCAAGCTACGTTCGCTTTGCATAAAATTGCCTTGATTCCTTGAATATGTCAACGTTATGCAATCTCGAATTCGTAAGAAATAAAGTTCTCTACCTAATTATTTAACTTGCTAAAAAGACTCGACTGTCTGACAATAATTTTGTTGTACCATTCTATGGAAAACATTTAGGCAGGTACTGTGAGGGCTCGAACCTCACAGTAGGAGATTTACTAAATAAAGAAATAAAACTAGAGGGACTCTATATTTTAAGCTTTAAATCAAATATAAAAACACTCCTACTAAATTAGTTCTACGCGGAGTTCCTCGCCAGATTCTATATGTCATCCTATCAAGAAAACGAGGATTGTTTTCTTGACAGAAGATATTCCATATTTGAATGATTGAATGTCAGCCAGTATTATATTAACGAGGCTTGATTAAAGCGTCAATCCTTTACAGTACCTAACTAAATCTATTTGCTCGAGTGTTCACCTAACTAACGAAATCATTGCTACGACATTCAACAGTAGTGTTACTAAAGACACCTCCGTATCGATCGTCTCCAAATCCAAGTAGGAATCTAGATCTCAGTTCATGGCCGCTTCAATACATTCCCTGTCATAAATCACAGCTATAAACTAACAACAATAAACATGTCACCTTCCTGTCACACCTCATGGGTCATAGTTTACGATTGGAAATGCGCAGGATTCGCGACACAAACAATTGTCGGCTATAAACCAACCATAAACAATGGACAGTCGGCGCCGGCGCCGTAGTACATCTGCTAGTCGTTACAACAACGGATGCTATTGGCTATTAATCGGTATATAGTTCTGTAAGATTAGATTATGTAAGGGATTCTTTAGTTTCTAGCAAGACGGTAGGTACCACAAATACTTTGAAAGGTATATTATGACACAGAATATATGTCAACGGCCTTGCTTGAGTGCATAGCTTGCGTGTAGGTACTGTGCTGAGCTCACACACCGCGTCGTACGTCCACCCAGTAATAGGACTCGCCCATCAAGGAGCACTGTCCCAAATTGACTCATTATTAATTTATCATACACATAGAAATATAAAAAACAAAAAAAAATAATAATTAGGTAAATTATCTTTAAAATGGTGAAGGTTTCATAAAGATATGCTTCATAGTTTCTGTCTCTCAAAATACAGGTTATAACCTAGTTTGAGAGGCAGGGTTTAAACTTTTTGGTACAGATTTTACAACATAACCTAGCATAAATAAATGTATATCTCTACCCGTTGATTTCTGTAACTATGTGTAATTTTTTATGAAAAAACATATATTATTATATAAAAAAAAAAAAAAAATAGTTTTTGCGTGATTCTCAGTTTTTTATCCGCGTTAGACGTAACTTTGTATAAACATAATCTAAAATATTCACTTATTAACACGTTAAGCGCCATGTGTATCCTTCTGGAAACAAGCAGTGAGGCAGTGCTTTATTCGGAGGCCAGTGTGTCCGCCAGGAAACACATTTTAATACATTTTACTATGAATTCTAATACCTCTGGCCTCCACGGTTGTTTCGGTATATGTGGGTTTTTTTTTACGACTTTTTGATCAAAACTTATGTCTGAAAATAAAACACCAAAGTGCAACACGGTTTTTGGGCTTGGCGTTCAACCTGTTAAGTTATTAAGAAAATGCTTTAATTTAACATATTTTATATTTTTTTAGACGCTCTTCAGTTTAAAATAGATAAAAGTCGCCGGTTATCGTCGCCAATTAGAATATTGGTATCCATATCCATATCCATACCTACTTCCGTAGGTGTACCTACTACTTAATATTATGTGAAAGTTTATTTTGGCACACGGGTAGACTATGTTTATTTATTTTTTATTTATTTATTTATCCAATCTTACACTATCTTAACAGGTCCACACCCAATGCGATAATGTGATTACAGATTATCACTTATTACTTAATAAATCGAGAGTCACCCCACGAATTCCGCCAATGTACAGTTAGAGATATCAATCCTTTGTGAGACGCTGTTTATTAACCGTATGGCTCTTGCAACCGGTGCGAATTTGCCTACGTTAGTGCGTCCACCGGGACGTCGAAAAGCCGTGCCCTCGGCGCCTGCCGCAACCTGGTGTTTGGAACAAGCAGCCTCAACGAGTCTAATATATTAGGGTTATTTAATCTACCACGAAACACTTCAAATATATATTTGGCTAATGCTAAGTTACGCCTTACCTCCAGCTTATAGTATCCAACCATCCCTATAACAAAGAGGGTTGGATACATAAGCGGATAATAAGGGTAAACACCATATTGTCTAAAGTACAAATACCGGGTTTTGTTCTGCATTTTTTCCACCATGAGATTTAGCCTCATGGGGGTTCCAGATAATAGCACTGCTTTCCAACCTACTCCTAACCAACGCATTATATAGAGATTTTACAGCTTCCGTGTTATTATAGTCCCGCGTTTCCCGCATTATAAAGCCTAAACTCCTAAATGCCTCCCTACACACTTGCTCAATATGCCTACGGAAAGTCAGGTCCTTAGTAAACTTAACCCCTAAGTCACGCACAGAATCAACCCGCGGAATGGCTATCCCTATGTTATGATATACTTAGGATACCTACCTACTTTTTATCCCTGTAGTACGTTCCCATGAGATAATTACCGACTACGTACATGATTACCATTAGTGAGTAAGTAGATAAGTACCTAAAACCTAACCACGCTGGTGGCGCTGTGGTGATCGATTGGTTGCTACACTCGTTACGAGACACGGGTTCCATTCTTGCGGCGGAAAAAGGTAGCCGTCTCACAATAAGCGTAGGTACCTAAATCTTCAAGCCAATTTTCGTACCTATGACGAACCTTATTCCAACTCATGTACTTACCTACATAAAGTTCTAAATACAAAATTGACAAAATCAGTTTTTGTACCTATAATAAGTATTTAGAATTTTAACTGTGTCGCAATCAAATTCGAAATTCAAAAATGGTTCGACGGTTTAAAAACTGAATTAGTCATTCTCTTGCCCTTATCCCAATTTATTTGTTGTCGGGGCCATAGATAATACACTCGGGGCAACTTGTCCCTTTCTTCAATACTTCTCTGTTAGTCGTCATCTCGGTAGTCATACCCTTTCTAGATAGCTAGAAAGGGTATGACTATTTTCACCATCCATCATTTCTTTGGTCCTCCTCTCTCTTATAGCCATCGATCATTCATACTCAAAAATTTTCTCATATGAATGAGGAAAATGTCGTGAGAAAATTGCTCCACATGACAACCGAGTTTCGCACAACTTTTCAGTCACCGCTGTCACTTTCAGGCTTCCTTTCATTTCTTATTCTATCCACTCGTGTCCTCACATCCCTCTTAGCATTCTCATCTCAGCTGCATGCAATTGCCTTTCATTCATTCTTTATGTGGCTCATCATTCAAATCCATACAAGACCTCAGGTCTAACCATTGTTTATAAATCTTCCCCTGTTTAAGGGGAATACGGGAGTCGCAGATTGAATGGAATTAGTAAAGGCTAGAAAACCTTGTTTTGTAAAAAAAAACCGCCGCGCGCCGGTGTCTCCTAAGGTGTTCCTATTAACCTCCTTTTGCTATACAAGGGTTGAGTCCATGTTCAGTCATTAAGTAGGTATGCAACGGTTGGGGGTCGACTCATGAACAGTTGGGATAATTCCTTTATCTAGCTGATTGTTAACTCCTTCCCATCGCCTACAGATACTCGGTCCCCTAGCGGCAGTCGCAAGGAGCGCACAGCGTTCACGAAGTCACAGATCCGCAGCTTGGAGGCCGAGTTCACACGGGCCAACTATCTGACACGACTGCGACGCTATGAGATAGCCGTGGCGTTGCATCTTACTGAACGACAGGTATTTATTGTTTGATTTTTAAGTTACTGCCATCAACATCTCTTGAACGGTCTAACGCACGGTTTCTGGAACGATAATATAATTATCGACGCATCAAAATTAAGGCGAAAGCGTCAGGGTAAGTACAGCCCGCAAAATTCAATTTTTTTTATGTTTGTAGGGTTCCGTACCTCAAAAAACGGAACCTTTTGTCAAGACCCTTTTTCTCAGGAACGCGTGGAGGTATCAAGTTGAAATTAATATCAAATACGTAGGTTTTATGGTCCCTTGGACTTAAAAAAAAAATCAAGCTTCTAAGTCAACGCAATAAAAACATACGCCATTTATGCGACATATTTTGATACTCGCAAGTAAACCAAAATCTATATAATAAGGTACTTCCCGTTGACCTAGAATCCTGAAATTTGGCATGAAGCAAGGTCTCACAGCACAAGTCCTAAAGGAAAAAGTCCGAAAATTGTTAATTTGTAATTTTATCACATATACATTTTTTTTGTGTTGATTTTTGTTCCAGACACTGGGCCTTAGTTAGACATATTTATTTGGGGAAAAACCACGTCATACAAATATTTGTTCAGTGAGGGAATCGAACTCGCGATATGTAGGTACTTAGTGCAGCATTCACCCACTGCGCGTGCGCCCCGGTGGTGTTGTTTCGTAGTTTTACTTTGGCATGTAATAATTCTCTATGTGTGTGTGTGTGTGCGTATTTGACTTTCTGTATTTCTTTATCTTTTTTATTTTCAGGTGAAGGTTTGGTTCCAAAACCGAAGAATGAAGTGGAAGAGAACAAAGGGCGCATCCAAACATTCTAAGAAAAAGGACATCACTAATACAAATTAGAATTTTAGATTATTCTACATTTAGGTACTACTAATAGCTTAGGTACTATGGGCCAAAGTTCCGCATGATCACCTCAAAGGCGATAATCGCATGCACGGCTCACGACTCGATCGCACAATGTTCGTTTGTCACTAGCTGCGCTCTCACAGGAATATTTTCTTAAGTGAGCATGCTTAAGTTTTGTCCATAGTACTTAGAAAATTGGACGTTAGCTTTAGACAACTAAATTAATGTTAAACAAACGGTACAAAAAACACCAGTAGGTACTGTTACCGCCTGAAACAATTAGCCGACGTTCGCACGAACGTAAAAATATCGCGGCGGGTTTTTATCGCGCACTGGATTTTCAACTCTCGTTGTTGAGCCGAGAGTTGAGAATCCAACTGAACAACAACAGAGCGAAATCTAGTGCGTCGAGAAAACACACTGTTGGATTTTCAACTCTCGGCGCTAAGCAGAGCGTTGAAAATCCAGTGCGCGAAATAAAATCGCCGCGATATTTTTACGTCCGTGCGTACGTCGACTTAGAGTATAGTATAGTTATTGGTTATAATAATATTATAGATACACAGAGCAGTTAAAAATCTCTTTTGTGGCTAGATACATTTCCCCCTTATTCATAAAAAAAACTAAAACGCTCTCTATAAATACCTATTTTAGTTATAAAAGTGTTTTTTCTTCTTTCAAACTCAAATCAAAATTCGATAGAAATTGACACAGCACTTCTATAACTAAAATAGCTTTACAGAGCGTTTTCGTTTTTTATGAATAAGGGGGGCATCTATTGAGGTAGATACATACCCACTTTCGTAAGAATAGGGAATAGGTAATACACTTCTGGACACATCTTTTGGCCCACCTTGTATTTTCAGTTTCGTTTGGTCCTAGCTAAAATTTTATATTAGGTCGAGCAAAAAGTTTTTATGCAGTTTTGAACCTGGCACATTCACAATTTCATTCAATAGTCTTTTTTTGAATTTCGAACACAGAATTTAAAGAAACAAAAGACAATTTGGAGCCTGTTTGTTGATATCAAACAATCGAATACTAAGAAAACTTGGTTTTATTGGTTTACTTGGATTTAATTCTTGAAAAAGTGATTGATATCTTTGGTTTTGCAACAAACATTACTTATTCTTAACATTAAGGTGAGGTTCTATCAATAATCTATGGATACTTCACCTGAAGTCGCCGCCCAAGCTGTGGCACTTATTCAGGCCGGACACAGCCAAAGAAACGTGAGTGCTCAACTTAATTTAAGTCGATCTGCGGTCCGAAATGTTTATCGGAGGTACCTAGAGACTGGCGGCTTTGTTCGTCGCCAAGGAAGGCCACGATCTCGGGTCACAACTGAAAGGCAGGATCGATTCATCGTGACGACCAGCTTGAGAAATCTTCACCTTACCTCCATTGAGATACAAAACCAACTTCGCGACTTCCACGGAGTATCTGTGAGCGCTCGAACTGTTCGGAGAAGGTTAAAAGAACGCGATATGGTACCACACAAGCCAGCTAATGGCCCCAAACTAACGCGAGCCCACCGAACAGCGCGCCTTCATTTCGCACGCAGTCATTTAAATTGGACACAGCAAGATTGGAGCCGTGTACTCTTTTCTGATGAGTCTAAAATTGTGTTAGATGGCAATGATGGAAGGAAGAAGGTCTACCGACGTAAGGGAGAGCGTTTCGCACAATGCTGCTTTGAAGAGAGGGTTGCTTATGGCGGTGGCTCATGGACTGTCTGGGGCGGTATATCCGCGAGCGGCAAAACTCAACTTGAGGTTGTTACAGGACCACGGCTGCCAACATTAAATGCTGAAAGGTACATTCGTGAGTGCTTAGAACCTCACGTGATACCATACGCGGACTATGTGGGCCCAAATTTCCTTTTTATGCATGATAATGCAAGAGCACATGCGGCCGGCATCGTCAGGGAATATCTTCGGGATGTGAACATCACAGTTATGGACTGGCCAGCCAGAAGCCCAGACATGAACCCCATTGAGCACATGTGGGACGAGCTAAAAAGACGTGTTAGGGCTCGTCAGCCAGTTGCCCAGACGATGCAGGAGTTGAAAACTGCCATAGAAGAGGAATGGGAGATGATCCCTCAAAATTTCATAGAGCGGTTGATAAACTCTATGCCTAATCGTATGAGAGCTGTGGTAGGTGCCCATGGAGGCAACACGCGTTATTAAATTAAACCTTTATTTGATAAAACATGTTTTTTATTCAAAAATCAATTGCCTTTAACAAGGCGCATATCCGACTTGTTAGGCGTAGCTCCATGTCGTATGGTATTCTGAATTCAAATTTAAAACAATACGATCGAAAAAGATGGCAAAATGTATCAGGTTTAAAACTGCATCAACAGTTTTTGTTCAATCTAGCAATCATATTTCGGTAGGGGCCATCGAAACCTAAACTCTAAGGTGGGCCAATAGATGTGTCCAGAAGTGTACTAAAGAAACTATTGAATAATTGTTGAAACTCTTGTACATAAGCACAGAATATAATAATAGTGCAAGTACATACAAGATACTCCGCAACATCATTTAAATAAATAGTGACTCTTGCTACGACACAATAAAGTACAATTCAGATCGCACAGCGTTATTTATCTACAGTTATATTCACCTGTCCTAGAAGTTGCCTCTTTATATCGTGTAACACATACCTTCCGACTCGTTAACCCCCGTAGCACGGGCGTAATAAAATCGCGGCGGGATTTTATAGAGCACTGGATTTTCAACGCTCTGCTTAGCGCCGAGAGTGCAAAATCCAACAGTGTGTTTTTCGATGCGCTACAATGTACTCTGTTATTGTTAAGTTGGATTCTCAACGTTCGGCTCAACAACGAGAGTTGAAAATCCAGTGCGCGATAAAATCCCGCCGCGATTTTATTACGCCCGTGCGGACGGGGGTTTAGGATTGTGTTATTTTACGACGCGGCGCATGAGTGAGTATCGAAGTAACGTGCGAGCCGGCCGGTGCGCGGCAGCCCACACTGAATTAGCCCGACAAGTCGAGCCCGCCGCGTACTTATATCTTCATACCTAAATTACTGCGGCCTGACCTAAGTAAATAATTATCACTTACAATAGGTTTAACATTATGAAGAAAACACAATATATCAGGAGATAAGATATGTTTATTAGACAATTCATACCTCCGGCACGGCGCACGAGGCGAGGCCGCGTGCCGAACAAATAGTAACTAAACATTATAATAATATTGTGAACTATCGCACTATCTTTGGAAAAAAACAAAATATCCGGGCTATGGCGGCTACAATTTGTTCAAACTTAAGAATGGCTCGCGTCAAATTATACTGATTAACAACAGCGGGGGGAACTACCAAATTACTAAAACACTAGCTGTATTCATTATTATAACATTCATTGCGGCGGACGGCGTTAACGACTTGTGGAAGCAAGCCACATACAGTTTCCAAATACGAGCAATGCTCATTATTTTATTGATCTTTGTGTAGATTTTGACAACATTTGCAAATGTTTCATCGAAAGGTATTTGTAGGGCTGACAGAAAAAGATATCACAAAGTCTTGATACATAATTAAATCATAAACTGTCTTGAAACTACGACTCGGTTTCAAGCAAAAACATCGAACGATTAAAACTACATAATTGCAAATTACAGTTACTTAACCTAAGTAGATAATCGTCAAATAAAATAGTCGATAGCCAAGACATATTGGAAGACTACGAAAGATTTTTTTACAGAAAATAATGTTACAAAGAGATTCATTTACCAATTTATCGAACAGAAAACTATACAATCACAATTGAGGAGACTAGCTTCTCTTAAACCTTCAGAAACTGTATGTAACTCAAAGTGAGCATAATCGTCGTTTGAAACGTCGCCTTAACTCGCGATAAATTTTCGTGAACACTAACTTTAACATTGGACCTAGCTATATCGTTGGACCAAAATAAAATAGCTAATTTTCAACAATATAGATATATAATTATCATGTTTTAACATACGCCGCTGCGTTTGTCAGCGTAGTTGTGTGCAACTATGGGGTTCATACAGTCAATCCATGAAATGAAAATAAATTAACGATTTTAAAACGACATTCAGCATTTTCACATCGTTTGCTGTTGCGTTTTAAATACCAATGTACCAGATTTTAACGTAACTCTATCTGACCCTAGCATTAAAGTTAAAAAAATATACTTTAAACAACTTCAAGACTTCGTTGACAAACGCAGAGGCCACTCAACCATGAGCTTAATATTATATAAAAGTTGTCAGTAACTTTCCTTGGTCCATTTAGTATTCTTACAAACGAGCGATACGCGTCGGCGGCGCTCGTCGACGTGCCGACGTCCTAAAGCGACGCTTGCGCTGTAGCGTGTCTCGTCCGCCATTTTGTCAGTGGACTGCAAAGTTCTGGGGCCGTACTATGACGTGAAAAAAAGTTCATGGATCCATCATGGTTCCGTTGAGAAAAAAGTAGGTTCCCTACATTTGTTCGCATAACTCGTCAACATTTAGGGAACAGCAGATTTTAATCGCAATTTCAGGTTTTGTCCCATAGTAAGTTGTTCATAATGATGAGTACAATGACCCCTTCAGAGGTTATCCATTAACTCTTAAAATGTCGATTGCACACCATGTGTACAGATAACAATAGAATTTCAATTGTGTCTGCTAATTAGCGCGCGACGGGTTAATTACGACAAACCAGAGGCCTTAGTGCGAGTTTTTATACCTACTCGATCACGTTAACGTAAACTTCAATTTGTACAGAAACTGAATAAGCGCCCTCTGGTGACTATAATGGGAAACACAATTATTCCATACAAATTGACGTAAGGTAACGTTAACGTAAACGCGATCGAGGAAGTATAAAATCTCGCACTAAGCCCTCTGTATAGCTCCGTCTCTCTCTCACACTGGTACCATGATGGATCTATGATCTTTTTCACGTCATAATACGGCCCCAGAAGTGACAAAATGGCGGACGCGACACGCTCCAACTGCAAGCGTCGCTTTAGGTCGGCGCGTGGACGACTGCCGTCGACGCGTGCAGTTGCCTCTACCGCTGACGCGTGTCGCTCGTGTGTAAGAGCACTTATCGGCTCCCGTGATATTTATATGTACAATGTGATTATCATACTTTTTTATTCATCTGTCAGGCACAAATTTAATCACCAACTTTTGTATTAAGGTTTTAGTTATTTTTATAATGTAATTGTTATGTAGGGACATTTATAATTAGCTTCTAAGGTGTAATTTAAATAAATGATAACCTCGTTAAGGGGTCATTGTAATCATAATTAAGAACAACTTTTACTATGGGACGCATAACTCGTCAAAATATATTGATTGGATTTCAGGTTTTGTCCCATAGTAAAAGTTGTTCTAATCATGAGTACAATGACCCCTTAAGGGGTTGTCCCTTTATTAAAATACACCCTGGATAAAGGTTTATAATGAATTGGTGTCTGTATGTGTATAGTGGATTCACAAAAATATCGCGTGTATATTCTAAAAATTATAATGTGGAATCATAATTGTGTGATTTTTTTTCTACAAACCAGATAGGTTCTAGCAAAGTGTAAATAATAATAACAGATTGTACTTTTACTAACTGTAAATGTCCCTCTGACTAAATATTGCAGGTAAGAATTCAAATCAACATTTAAAATGTGTATTTATTAAAAAATTACAGTTTTATTTTATCTATTTAATCGGGTTTTAGCTCTAAATGAGTTTCTAATGCTTCCTTATATATAATTAACAGTTGGAAAAATATGTTCCGAGTGATATTCTTACAAGGTTACGCTATACATTACTATACATAGATTATCTAGGTTCATGCGAATGATACGAGGCGATGCGGCGGGCGCTAGACTCCTATACCTACTAATGGCGAGCGAATGACATGAAACACGTCTACATTTACCTAAACCACATGTATGAGTGGTAACAGTAAGATTTGAAAGCCGACAAAGCTGGATCTACACTGTGCGCGCAAGTGTTAGTCACCGCTTGATGTATGTGAGCGGTGAGACGGGGGAGGTAGACAAGCTAACTCAGTCTGCCAATCTTGACAATCACGCCCTCCATCTCACCGCTCACGTACCTCAGGTGGTAACTAGCACTTGCGCGCACACTACAATCCTGAATAAGCTTGCCAAACCGTGTTATGACAGCAAGCAAGGCCGCCAAGGTTTGCTTATTGTTACCACTTTCACAAGTGTCTCTACTATGCGAATATGTCCCTTCAAAACGACATGGAAGGATAAATAAATAAATTATAAATGCATATTCCCACCCGACTAGAGAATTTTGAATGTTTCTCAGCAAGGAACTATATTTTTGTTGATTATAGTCAGGTTTATTTATAAATAGTAACTAATATGTAAACAGGCCTCTTTTGAACTTATAATAAATTAGTAGTTATGAAGGTAATGCTGTTTTTTTGGTCAAAAACCTGGTTTTCTTTATATGAATCACAAGCTAGCGGACATACTTAGGGGAAAAAAACTTTGTAATTAGGTACGTACTTGAATGTATTTAATCTAAAAGGAAGTCATATATTAAAATCATAATTTAGCTTACAAGGTCACCTAAATTTTCAAGTTTTTTTTTTCTGACAACATAATTTAGGTCTGTGAACATTTAGCATCAGAAATTTAATTATATATCTATCCCTAACAACCAGAAGCTTTGCTCAAAACTAACAGGATCAGCACAAACCATCGCATCATTTGCACAAAAGAAAAAAAAAATTAAAAACCTTCAGAGTAATATATTTAACACATTCCGTGTCACCATGTCCACAGCACAATGTCCGTCACTACACTAATATATACACAGTATAATTATTAAGGCTTTTCGGGTGCTTTCACTTATTGCAAATGTTCGCGCGACGCGTAAAGTTTATGTTAGGAGCGAGTCGTGCGCGCGCGTGCGCCGCTACACGACCACGAAGATCAGGGTTCGTTATGGACGCTGGCCATCCGCGGCCATGCTGCCTGGCCCAGCGGAGGCCATGCTGCCTGGCCCATTGCCAGCCAGCACCACTCCCGGCGGTAGCACGGTCTGCGGGATCACGGTCAGCGAGCGCGGGATCTTCGGCATCGTCATGTGAGACATTACCGGCGGAGATAGTACCGTCTCACTCATTATAGTCACCGAAGGTCCGAGCTGAGGGATCTTGATAGGCGTTGACGTCACCAGCAAAGCTGACGTCGACATGATAGGTGAGGCGACTGTCTGTGACGTCACCGTGGCAGTTTTCTGTGGGATTGGGGCTATAGTTATATTCTTTAGCCCTACATTCTTGAGAATAGTGGCAGCGTTTGAGCTGATTTGTGTCATTTCTGGTAGTTCTTTTTTATCTTGCAGCTTTTCATCAGCCGCGATGTTTTGTACGACGCAACCTCCGTTGCCGAGCATAGCGCACTGAGCATTCGAAGGCTGTATTTCCGTGACCACAGTGTTCTCTTCTGTGGACTGCCTCTTGGTCTTCTCCCCGTCCTGTATCTGCTGTAGTTTCTCCCGCCTCATGATGCACATCTTGTTGTAGTCTTGCAACGTGATGTGGTATCGTTTGCCGGAAGACATCACTTGGACGAGGCTCGGCAATGTGCGCCCGTCGACCGCTATTTGTGTCGGCTCGCGCGCAATTTTCGCTAGGTTCTCCTGTAAAAAAAAGTACAATATATTAGTAAGTTAGTATTTTCAGATCACTTCGTTGTTGTTGTTTGTCTGTGTCAGTTTGTCAAGACCCTTTTTATCAGGAAAGCGTGGAGGTATCAAGTTGAAATTAATATAGAATAGGCAGGTCTACGGTCTCTTGGAGCTCTAAAAAAATCAAGCTTCTAAGAATCTAAGTCAACGCAATAAAAAAAATACGGCCATTTATGCGACATTTATTGATACTCGCAAGTAAATCAAAACCTATAGGGTACTTCCCGTTGACCTAGAATCAAGAAAATTGGCAAAAAGCAAGGTCTCACATCACAAGTAAAGGAAAAAGTCCGAAAATAGTTAATTTATAATTTTATCACATAAAAAAAAATGGGATTACAAACTCAAATTTGCAGTTGGAGAATTGACCGTGACGTATATCAATGTATGGGAGAACATGTTTTTCAACTACAATGTCAGGTCAGTTTTAGGGATAAATTCTATTCAATTACAGAACCCTTCATTGTACGTGGTCCGACACGCACTTGGCCGGTTTTATTTTTATAAATAGTTTCAGCTGACTTGCTGCTGTTTATACTAAGAACATGGTATGTCAATATCGTATCGTCATTGTAAAAGGACACCTTGTACGATTTGACATTGGACTGATGTACATAATATGAGTATATTTGTTTTTCATTAGCATAAAATAATAACCTTCCTTAGCCTTCTTTATTTCATGTGATGGCAAAGAATAGAAAATTAAGAATTATTTCAAGAGGTTGAGCTTTTGCCTTTGATTGAAAAACTACCGCTTTTAGTTATTATTAAAGTTAACTATAATGAAAAACAAACTTAGGATGACTACACATACACTTAGATGGACTAAACCCAGAAATCGAATTCGAGATCAAAAATATAAACAAAGGTGTTGCCAATTTGAAATAATAACCTCTATTGTGCAGTTTGCCGAAAAGTACTACAACATAGTGCTAAAATTGTAGGCATATCTTAAACAGGTAAAATATAAAATTGCACACAGTTTTCAACTTTAAAGTGACGTAAACTACGATTCAAGAATAAAATATAACTGTTTGAAATAAAATCGTGCAATTTATTTTTATGCTACTGGCAATAAGGCAGTGGTCTTAAACATTTGGACTTAATTTAGTGTTTTCATTCAACTCGCGAAACGCCGCGCTTCGCATGGGTGCTTTTTACATTAGTAAAAAAGTAAGTAAGTTAGTATTTCATTAGAAATAAATGAGAATTTTCTTACACACAAACCTGACAATTATGAACAGAACAAAAATGAAATCCGCCAAATTGGTCGAACTGTTCTCAAGTGATGATTATACGACGAAAAATTATTCAATTGAATTACTAGGGAAATGTTAACTACCCCTGAACTGTCACTTTGACAATGACATTTCTTTGTTTACATTTTTGATCTCGAATTCGATTTCTGGGTTTACATAGTCCATAGAGCGAATAGCATAAGCATAATCAGCCTATGATGTTCCCACTGCTGGGACACAGGCCTCCTCTCTGTGAGAGGGAGTGGATTGTAATCCACCACGCGGGCCCAGTGCGGGTTGGTCATATTTCGAATATTTGGTTCTAGGACATGACTTCCTGGTTTCCTCACAATGTTTTCGTACACCGTTTTGAGCGCAGTGGTGATTAAATTATTTACACAAAGTAAAGCGCTTGCTTGGGTTCGAACCCACGACCATTCATTATCAACATTCAACACATTCGATATTCGATCATTTTCATCAACAGTCTGTTCATCCCGATATTTTTGACGCTGACTGTACTAGCTGCAAGTTTTCTCAAAATTAAAAAAATAAAATAAAAATAATATAATTTACCTGAGTAATAGGCATAAGCGTAGGCCTCCAGGGCTTGCTGGTAGTTTTAGTTTTCTTAGGCGTGTCCTCTTTCTTCGGAGTATCCTTCTTCTCCTTAGGAGCTGCAATGGGAACCACGGGCGGAGGGTCGAACTTCGGAGGAGGTATCGCGGTCACCGTCGCCGCGGGTAACGGCGCAGCTGCTATTTCCGTAGGATCCGACGCAGACACACCTTTGACCAACTGCTGAATATTATGTAGCACGTTCTGTATCGCCTTACGCCCTTGTGCGTTTGGAGTGTTGATAGCTATGAGTTCTGGAGGCAAAGGCTTTGATTTCACCTTATCCGATTTAGATTTTGATTTAGGTAAGACACCGGGCGGAGGCGGCATAAACTTTTTGGTCTCCTTATCGCCTTCGTTAAGGTTAGTTTTTAGCAAACTTTTACCGTTTAACGAAGGCTTCTTTCTAAATTCTATGAGACTAATCGCTGGCTCGCTACGTCTAGGTGCATCATTGACAACGTTGTCATAAGCCCGCAGTCGGCTCTGTACCGAATCGCTGTAGTTAGCAGCATGCGGAGATGCGTTGTGAGATAAAACTAAGTCTCCGCTTCGGAAGTACTTTTCTAGGAGTATTAAATGACGTAGGAATGAAGATTGGTTACCATACGGTCTTTGTAACTCATTCCAAAGCTTTTTAGTCTCAACATCGTACTGAATCATTGTGTTACATTTCTCCCAACCTTCAGGAGTCACCCCTTTTATGTTATTAAACTCTATATTACATTGTAAGTTCATTTCTTCCTCTCCTGGGAACAATTCTCTGACAGAAATCGAAGGATTTGTTTCCAATCTTTTGACAGGATTTGAGTATTTCACCTCGGATATTTTCTTATGATGATGTTCTGGTTTATTCTTTGACAGTTCGCTCAAGTTCTTCTTGACTTGTGTGAAACTTTCAGACATTTGCCATTTGTTTTTCAGTGTGTTTATGTCAGCTGGTCGCTTGTTAGGTATGGATTCTATAGTACATTCTTCATTCAAAGATATGTTCTTTAAAATAGGTATACCATCCTTTACCCTCTCTTCTTCATTATCACTTCTAGGTTTCTCCTTATGAGATAGAATCTGCCCTAACTTATGTACTCTCTTAGAATTCTTCTCCATAATCCTGTGTTGACTGGCCGGTTTCTGAATTGCAGATAAATTATGTACTTTTAGTATATTTCTCTGTTTTGTAGTCAAGTTAGGTTTGGGTAGGAACTGTGCGGGGTTGTTCTGTTTTTGGAGGAGATACTGTAGTTCTGTCTGTTTGTCTAGAGGCAGAACGGGAGCGTCGGCGTCCTGCATGTCAGGTTCAGAGCCGTCACTTTGGTGGTTGGGGTCAGTTGACTTCGCGTTGGGCACTAGGATCTTGTTTGAGGAGATGAGGCTCTCTATATCTTCTTCTAAAGGCGGTTCTTTGCTATTGCTATCACTATCCTCTTTTTTGTCCTTCTCTGGTGTACTCTCACTCGTTCTCTCAGATCTTTCTGAAGACTCACTGTCCATTTTATCAGGTTCGGTAGACTTTCTTTGCTTGGACTTGGGTCTCTCTCTCTGCTTCTTTTTTAGCTTGCCATCTTCATGAGTTGCCATGCCATCTTCTGTCTCGTTCTCTGATATCGGTGGTACTTCTATGTTGTATATTTGGAGTAATCTGGAATTTGAGTTAGGGTTTTGTTAGTGTTGTTGAGGAATGAGTTATAAAAATTCAAGTATTTGTTTTTTTTTTTCTTTAACAGGACTGTCGCATTTTGTCTCCTCTCTCGCTCACACGGGACCAAATTTTCAAGAATGTTAAATGAAAAGATGCTTTTTTTGAAAAAAAAAAAATAAATTAGCCAACTAGTAAATAATATTAATTTAATAGGTAAATTTTTTAATTTAATTTAACTCAAACTCAAACTCAAAGCATTTATTTCAATTAAACCAATTACAGGCACTTTTGAATTGTCAAGGGGTCGGTCAGTCAGAAAGATGAAGCTAGGCGCCCATTCCAAAGCATAGTAGGTACCTATGGAGAAGAACGGGCAAGAAACTCCACGGACACTCTTTTAAATCAAGATATGGTTACAAAATAATGGTTACATCATTCATGTTGAAATTTCATATGTGAGAACGATGCAGAACGTTAACAGCGTCCTTAAAAAAAAACAATTCAAATATTTAAATTAAATTAAAATAAGCCCTGACCGCTAAGGTATGCCCAGCCTTCACTGACAGCGCTTATTCACGAACCTGACGCATGGATTGGCTAAATGATCCAACACGCGCCACCATCAGCGAGACATTAGTGTGAGCGTCACATACTCTCAGTCGCCAGGGCACATTCAAGTCAAACAAAGACGTACCCAGTAAATGGTAGCTTTAGAGTATGTACATAGTACTCACACATGTGCTATGCAATTATATAATACAAAGGAGATTGAGTCTATACAATGCAATGATAGTCTTACAATCTTCAGCATCTCCAACAGTATCTTCAAATGTTAATTAATTAGTTGTGGTTGTGGAGCAGGACCAGCATTGAGCCAAGCATTTTTATCGGTTATGTAATCCCCAAACTTATAATATGCCTGCCTGCATAGTGTGCGTTTTATACAAGTTTTGAATTTAGTCTCATTGAGTTGACTTAACTCATCTCCAAAATGGTTTTTGAGCTGAGTTTATTAGATAACACAATAGAAATGTGTTTTTAAAATTAGGTACCTATTAAATTAATATTATTTATTTACTAGTTCGCTAATTTATTAAATTAAAAAAAAAAGAACAATTTTAAAAATTTGGTCCCGTGCGAGCGAGAGAGGAGACAAAATGCGACAGTCCTCTTAATATCATCTAGTTTTTCATGGTCTATCTTTCATCATAAAATCTTCATCTCATAGTGACAAGAGTTTTTTGAGAACAACCTTAGTTATGAAATACAGTCAACAACAACAGTTAAACCTACTTTTGTAAGTGATTATACCCTATCATCATCTGCCTAGCTTTTTCCCAACAATGTTGGGGTCGGCTTCCAGTCTAACCGAAAGCAGTTGAATACCAGTATTTTTACATGGAGCGACTGCCTATCTGACCTCCACAATCCAGCTACTGGATAGATCCCTTGCTAAGGCTTTCGGGCTTCTGACGAACCCGTAACGACTGTCCAGGATCCACGAATGACAGCCGGGACCAACAGCTGAACGTGCTTTCCGAGGCACGGAGGAGTGTTGGTATGTAAAGATGGCCACCCATTCACGGAGCAATCGCGACAAGCGTAGCTTAATCTGATCGATCGAGCCGTGCGGCTGTTATTACTTAGCCACAAGCCCCACTGTACCACTATTCAAAGTTTTAGAGAAGATTTATGAATAAAAAGCGTTTTCTTTTTTTTTACAAGCTTTTCTTGTTGTTTCTAATGAATATACAAACCACTTCTGTCACAAGAAACACCGAGAAGCCTGACAGGAGTGAACCTCACCAGGGGCCGTGAATAAAGATCATGGATCCATCATGGTTCCAGTGTGAGACGGAGCTATAGACCTTTATCACCATCCTTTTTCCCAACGGAACCATGATGAATCCATGATCTTTTTTCACGTAGTAGTACGGCTCCAGGGCCCTAATTCTGTATGATTCCCCGCTTATAAATTACCACGTGCAAACCACGTCAATATCGTGTCTTGTAGAAACCCCTTGTTATGTTTTTCGCGCGAATATTGTATGTAAGTATGAAATTTTCTTTATTACATCGTATCTTGTATATTATCGCTGGATGGATTTCGACAGTTAAGGTATCGTTAGATTCGTCTCAAAAACCCAAGTATCCTTAGATAGGTGTTAAAAAAAACGGCTGATTTTTGGCGCTAAATTGTAAGTCGTTAATAAAAAAAAAAAAATAACCAAACCTTTCGAGTACGGTTTCAAAATGAAGGAAATTAAAAGGAGATTACAAAAATATATATGTCATATGCTTCAATTTAATTAGAAATAATAAATTGGCAATCAATGCATTCAAATGGTTGTATTTATAGTTTTTGATAGCGTAAAAATCTGCCATAGGCGGGACCCATTTGCAAATTATAAACCGAAATAAAATGAATGGGTCCCGCCTGCTATCAACTTAATGCGGGTATTTAATTTAGGCGTTCAGCTCATAATATAGAAGTACCGAAGTAGAGTTTGCTTTGTTTTTTAGTTTATTTTAATTTTGTTTTCTATTCTCAATCTTGTTTCGATCTTTTTAGTGCATTGCATTAATTGCATATAAGTTGACTTTATTGCAGTCGAGTTTTTTGATTTTTTAAATTTTTTATTTTTATTTATAGGCGGTTTCGTTCATTGTGTCATAGAGAATACGTTATTAGCAGATGTCGTGAGTAGCTCAAGGAATTGACGTGGTTTCGAAGTAAAGAATTGTTAAGTGGTCATAGTGAATTAGTGCCCTGGAAAGTTCCACTTAGATGTTTGATATATTTTTAAGGTTGCTGGAACAAAGGAATAATGATAACTCACTTGCGCCTGTACGCGTTGGCGTACGAGTCGTTATGCCCGGGCCGCTGCAGCAGCGTGCAGTAGTACCGACATGTCTTGCACAGCACCGGCCTCTCAGTGAACTGCACCGGCACGCTGCATGCTTTCAGGTATGGGTTCAATTCCGTGTAGCCCTGGGGAAGAATAACATGTTTTAGTTTATAGCCTACTAGCTTTTGCCCGAGCCTTCGCTCGTGTGAATTTGACAATCAATTCGGATTGTACTCTGCTTTAATAATATACTTCAATCAAGATTCGAAAGACACGTGGCGCTATTTATTATCATAAGAACGTCATTGTTGCTCTTCCTCGGGTAGGTAGTATTTTTTTTGGGATGAAAGCTACCCTATGTCCGTTTCTGATATAAACATACACGTACAAAAAAGTAAAGACATCTACCGTATTTTGAAAAAAAAAACGATTAAAAAATTAAAAAGAAAAAAAAGAAAGAAAACCTGTTTATTCTGCACAAACAAAAAGCACATTATAAAAAATTAAATAAATAATAATAATAATAAGTAGTATTAGTTAAAAAAATATTAATTAATTAGTTAGTAAAAATATTAATTAGTTAAATAAATGAGTGTACTCACGTGGTTTATAAAGTGCACGTTGTGGTGCTTGGTGATGCGGCGCGTGCACAACGCGCACGCCATGAGCGGCGCCAGCGCGCGGTAGTGCTCGCCGCACAGCGGGATCGTGTGCAATCCGGGGTAGTCGCATTTTAGTTTTAACTGTAAACAAATTATAATTAATATTATTGATACACAAAATCATAATACGAGCAGGGTAAGAGACCAAAGAAACCACACGTTGGCACTACCAGTCAGTTTATCTAAACATTGTAATTGTTTAAAGGGTAGTATTTAAACGCACATCAAAATTTGCATGTCTAAATAAATTAAACTAAACGTCAGGTCGACGGAGCCCCGCTATGCGGGACTCCTATTTCTGTCTGCAGGGTTTAAAGGAACCTAACCAAACCGAACCTCGGGGTGCCCAATAATTATAATTTGTACAAGTTTTGATATTCGATTAGTTAACTAGTAGTGCAAAAATAAGTTTATTAGTTGCGCATTTGTTATTTATAATTAATATTTTTCTTGTGCCTGGACAAAAATTGATGTATAAATAATGATTATTATTTTTACAAGTTTTAATATTCAATTAGTTAATTAGCAGTGCAAAAATTGATTTGGTGTACATGTAGATTATTAGAGGTAAAGTATTTGATGTTAGACTATTTTTCTGGTGTGCGATTAATAATTTCCCTTGTGTAAATTATTATTGATAAGTTCTTTAAATAATGGTGAAAACCGCATCAAAATCCGATCCGATTTAGAAGAACAACGCGGTCACACAGACTGATACTAAAAGCGACTTTGTTTTATAATATGTATAGTTATAGATAATAAAAAAACAATAGGCCTATAAAAAGATTTCAATGAGAAAAGCATTCATATTTATTTATTATTGTTGTTAGGCTCGCGTTTTGTTTTGCATTATGTATATTTTCATGATAAGATTCCAATTCGATGATTGAATCTGGAAGAACTTTCTACGACATAGATTAATTTTCATTCATGTTCAGTGTATCTGTTTATGTGTATCTCCTTGTACAATAAACTTATTATTTATTTAACAAAGTCTGTGGTGACATTCAAAGGCATTATTTATGTAAAATGTTCTCATGATAATTCTATGGAGGTACCAGATTACAACCGATCATGCAAACGGCCTACAAATTATTAGTTTCTATTTTTATATTTCACTATTATCATTTTGAGTTGTGTTGTTTAGATGTGTGATATCTCGGGCGCCAACAAACGCTTTTTTCTCTTTCTGTTTCATACAAACTGACCCTGCGTCCTAACCGAAAGCTACTGTCGCGTGAATACGCAATTACGCGATCTTTGACATGAGTTATGACGTATAAACGCTATTTGAGTGTTTACACATACACACATTATTTCCTGTAATAGAAATTCTATTTAGTCCGTCAGTTAGACAATAAAACAATATTAGACACGTAATTTTTGCTTTATCGTATTAATAAAAAATACTTAGATAAAACGCATTAAAAGTTGGGGAGTGGGGGCTCATACGTCACAACTATAACAAACTACGTATAAAACGGGTGACGTCATGCCACATTTTAACTCAATGTACCGCCGTAATCTTTTGATTACGTAAAAAAAGAAAAAATACGTGTCCAATATTTTTTAATAATACGGGGGTGACTACCGAGATGACGAATAATAGAGAAGTATGGAAAAAAAGGACATGTTGCGCCGACCCCAAATAGATTGGGATAAGGGCAGGAGAATGATGAATCTACATGACGGATAAAAAAAAAATCTAGGCATCAGAAAAAAAAAATCCCTAGATGTACTCACCAACTTATTAACACTACTCCTCATCTTGATGAGCCACTTGCGGCGTATAGAGTGGTCCGCCACGACGACACAGCCCTCAGTGTGACACAAAGACACGCGGCCCGTGTTCACCGCGGCGCCTGCGGTGCCGGCCTCTTCTTCACTGTCCTCGTCTAGCGGAGGAGACGCTAACTTCTCTGTTTGAGTACTGGTAGAGATAAAAGAATATTACATATGGGATGAATCAAATTATTGCCGCTGCGCTGTCCAGTAAATGAATTTATGATTTTTATTACGTTTTTTTAACCGTTTATAAGTCTACGATCTCTAAGGATCTTAGACCTAATTCGATAGTGTGGCTATCAAATATTATTAATATTATATAAAATAAAAATGGAATGCTGTTCGTTGGTAAGCGCATCATCACTTGAGAACGGCTGGACACGGAGTCAAATCATTACTTTCTTACACAAAAGTATGTTTATTAAATAAAATGCTTCGCATTCTTAAAATGTTTTTTGGCCAAATTGTTGATAGATGTGCATGGTACGATTCTGAACTATAAATATAATTTTAGTTAGGTACATTTTCTCAATAAATGTACCGAAGTAAAAATTTTCACTCCGGTACATTTATTGAGAAACTCTACCTGTCTAAAATTATATTTAATGTTCAGAATGTTGCTAATGCATCAACAATTTGGCCTAAAAACATTTTAAGAATGCAAAGCATTTTATTTAATAATCATACTTTTGTGTAAAAAAAGTAATGATTTGACTACCCATTTGTAACAGCGTCCTTAACGTGGAGTCGGCGCAGCACGTTTTCTTGTCTCTTTTATTAATTACTAGCTTTTGCCCGCGACTTCACCCACGTTTATTATACATATAAACCTTCCTCTTGAATCACTCTATCTATTAAAAAAACCGCATCAAAATCCGTTGCGTAGTTTAAAGATCTAAGCATACATAGGGACAGACAGAAAGCGGGAAGCGACTTTGTTTTATACTATGTAGTGAAATACAGTGTAAACTCTATATAGAGACTGTGCATTTTATGGCGTTACTAGTTTAAGCCCGCGTGGAGTTAGGAAATTATCCCACGGGAACGTACTACCGGGATAAAAAGTATCCTATGTCCTAACCCAGGTCATGGCCTACCTGTGTACTAAATTTCATCGAAATCTGTTCAGCCGTTAAGACGTGAAAGGGTAACAAACAAATTCACTTTCGCATATATGATATTAGTTAGGATTGAGAGTTGTCGTTAAATGGAGAGAAGAAAAATCAATATTATTTTACTATTATAATTATGTATTTAATAATAAAGTATAAAATTTCGTACATACACATTCGTATCAACACTTCTTGCTTCTCCATTAACTTTGCCATAGTTGATATTGTGACGTTGCTTAAACTTTCCGAGCCATCCTTCCGATGCTTTGAAAGCCGTAAAGCCAAGTTCTTCAGAAAACTTCTTTGCCTTAGCTTTCACGATCGGGCCGAGACAGGCATATCATTCTGGCTCAGTCTGTGAAACCATCGCTTGATCCAAATCTTCGTATTTATACTCCATTTACAATAAGATTAGACATTTATACAAACCTTTTTTACAATCCGTTCAACCGATTTTGGCTTCTATTCCGTAGGCTTAAGGATGGCATTAAAGGCAAAAAAGTGGCTACAATACCAACTGTTTACTGCAGCTGCCATTTGTCATGACACCAACGTAATAGAAGTCATAATCGGTTGAACGGACTGCAAAAAAGGTTTCTTTAAATCTTTCTAATTTTACTAATCTTAATGTAAATGGCGTATAGGTCTCTTCAATTCTTAGAAGATTTTCCATCCTCCTCTGCTTGCAGAATTTTTTCTTTGTTCTTCCATATTGTAGATACGGTAGAGTGACTGAATCCAAAGCATCTTCCAACATCACCTATCTTTTCTCCCGCCTCTATTGCGAGTATTAATAACACTTTTTCATCAATACACAAAGATTTTCTCTTACACGACATGTTCACAGTTTGAAAGTTTGTAAGCAACTAAGAATATGATAATCTAACGAGTCTAGAGCGGGGGTAAACACGTGTAAGGTAATCACAACAAACAAAATGACGAACTTCTTAGAATCTTCGTTACGTATGATGCCGACAGTCGAGGTAATTACGTGCTATACAATAAAATAATAAACAAAAGAACGTACACAGCTGCAGTTCTTATTAATTTCAGCAACTTAGATGATCATTGTTAGTGGGTATGATGCGACATAGAGTGTATCATTGTACGGACAACTAGGTAAACCAACCAATGTCAAGTAATTTCGACGTTTTAGGGAGTTTGTCGTTAAATCGAGTGGCGTTAAATAGAGTTTACACCATAGACGTATCTTAAAAAAATCTTTACGAAGTGAATTTGTATGCCCGTTAATGCAGTCCTATTCTTAATGTATTGAGCATCCTAATGTATATTTAATAAATTACTTTGACTTTGAGGAACATTATAGATAATCACGTTTTATGGCCAAAGAATTAGGCAGAGAGATATTACACCCATATTTCGCGTTCCCATATTGTAGAGGGCTGATTGCCAGAAACTGGAGTGTTACTGAGAAATTCTTAGTGAAAAACCTGATAATACACTCCCCGACCTATGGGGATCGAATCCAGTACCTCACGGTTAACAGTCGCCACTTTTGAGAAGAATCAACAACGGGTTTTAGCGAAATATAAAAAAAAACAGGTTAGAAATTGATTCGATTGTGCAAGAATTATTTTTATTATCTTACAGTATCAAACCCATTTTGAACCATTGCTTGAATTAGGGTTTATAGAATTAAAAGTTTCTTCAGGAGTAAGACGGTCTGATTAATTATTCAAATCAAAATATTTTTTTGTAAACATACAAAATGTCAAGAAATGTCACTGACAAAGTGACAAATAATTTTTTTTTTGCTAGATCAAACGAGTTCATAATCAATTGCAAAGAAGCAAAAACGAAACGTATGAAAAGAGTTCGATCAATATTGGGTAAATAAAATGAAAGAACCTCGAAATCATAAATAGTGAAGCCAAAAAAGCGGTCATTCTGACTTATGAAATGCGTAAAATACACTTCTGGACACATCTATTGGCCCACCTTAGAGTTTAGGTTTCGATGGCCCCTACCGAAATATGATTGCTAGATTGAACAAAAACTGTTGATGCAGTTTTAAACCTGATACATTTTACCATCTTTTTCGATCGTATTGTTTTAAATTTGAATTCAGAATACCATACGACATGGAGCTACGCCTAACAAGTCGGATATGCGCCTTGTTAAAGACAATTGATTTTTGAATAAAAAACATGTTTTATCAAATAAAGGTTTAATTTAATAACGCGTGTTGCCTCCATGGGCATCTACCACAGCTCTCATACGATTAGGCATAGAGTTTATCAACCGCTCTATGAAATTTTGAGGGATCATCTCCCATTCCTCTTCTATGGCAGTTTTCAACTCCTGCATCGTCTGGGCAACTGGCTGACGAGCCCTAACACGTCTTTTTAGCTCGTCCCACATGTGCTCAATTGGGTTCATGTCTGGGCTTCTGGCTGGCCAGTCCATAACTGTGATGTTCACATCCCGAAGATATTCCCTGACGATGCCGGCCGCATGGGCTCTTGCATTATCATGCATAAAAAGGAAATTTGGGCCCACATAGTCCGCGTATGGTATCACGTGAGGTTCTAAGCACTCACGAATGTACCTTTCAGCATTTAATGTTGGCAGCCGTGGTCCTGTAACAACCTCAAGTTGAGTTTTGCCGCTCGCGGATATACCGCCCCAGACAGTCCATGAGCCACCGCCATAAGCAACCCTCTCTTCAAAGCAGCATTGTGCGAAACGCTCTCCCTTACGTCGGTAGACCTTCTTCCTTCCATCATTGCCATGTAACACAATTTTAGACTCATCAGAAAAGAGTACACGGCTCCAATCTTGCTGTGTCCAATTTAAATGACTGCGTGCGAAATGAAGGCGCGCTGTTCGGTGGGCTCGCGTTAGTTTGGGGCCATTAGCTGGCTTGTGTGGTACCATATCGCGTTCTTTTAACCTTCTCCGAACAGTTCGAGCGCTCACAGATACTCCGTGGAAGTCACGAAGTTGGTTTTGTATCTCAATGGAGGTAAGGTGACGATTTCTCAAGCTGGTCGTCACGATGAATCGATCCTGCCTTTCAGTTGTGACCCGAGATCGTGGCCTTCCTTGGCGACGAACAAAGCCGCCAGTCTCTAGGTACCTCAGATAAACATTTCGGACCGCAGATCGACTTAAATTAAGTTGAGCACTCACGTTTCTTTGGCTGTGTCCGGCCTGAATAAGTGCCACAGCTTGGGCGGCGACTTCAGGTGAAGTATCCATAGATTATTGATAGAACCTCACCTTAATGTTAAGAATAAGTAATGTCTGTTGCAAAACCAAAGATATCAATCACTTTTTCAAGAATTAAATCCAAGTAAACCAATAAAACCAAGTTTTCTTAGTATTCGATTGTTTGATATCAACAAACAGGCTCCAAATTGTCTTTTGTTTCTTTAAATTCTGTGTTCGAAATTCAAAAAAAGACTATTGAATGAAATTGTGAATGTGCCAGGTTCAAAACTGCATAAAAACTTTTTGCTCGACCTAATATAAAATTTTAGCTAGGACCAAACGAAACTGAAAATACAAGGTGGGCCAAAAGATGTGTCCAGAAGTGTAGTTTGTTTTTTTCAAGTTAGAATAAAATTGTGTCTGCTAACTTCTTCACCCTATACAGGATGTATCAGAAAGGTGAGGTCAAACTTAAGGGACAACTTTCTCCATGGGACCAACACTGTAATCGAGAAAAAAATATAAGCCGTCCCATACATTTGGGTCGAGAGAGTCAATACCTTTTGAAAGGTAGAAAGGTAGGTTGGAGGTATTGGTAGGTTTCGGTATTGTATGGGACAGCTGGTGATTTTTTCTCGATTACGATGTTAGTCCCATGGAGAAAGTAGTTCAGTTTCGTTCATTTTGTTTTACGTTGCGCAAAAAAACGTAACAACGCTTTTGAGTTAACGCTTGTATTTCACTCCTCATAAAATTTCCATACCGGGGGCCTTATACTCACTTGTGCAGCGAGGTGATGGGCGGGTCCATAGGCTGCTTGCCGAGCGGCCGCTTGCGGTAGGACGGGCAGTTGGCGCGCCGGTCCACGTGCCGGTAGCACGCGTCGCACAGGCAGCTGTCTATGGTCAGCTTTTCTTCGTCTGGTGGGGTGGGGAAGGTTTAGTCTATGGTTTAAGGCTTTAAGGAGTTCAAAGTACAAAGGGATTGCCCCAGATTTGCAAACAATCAAGTAGTTGGTTGATTTCATTGTCGCTTACCACCAAACAAAAAGTACCACAACATCAAAATTGAGGCAACTTTTGCAGTTAACATTTTTGTTATCTGCAAAAGCTGCCTCAATTTTGTTTTTGTTTTTTTTTTGTTTAGTTTTTTTTTTTTTTAGAAAAAAGTGAGGTACTACATTAATAGTATTTATCCCTGTAAAACGCTGGGCTTTCAATGAACTCACAAGATTCACACCAGCTCTGGAGCCTCATGTTTCATGGAGCTGCAGACACCACAGGAGTAAACCGGGGGGCGCGATAATGGTAGGGCATATAAAAACACACTTCGAACTTTGAAAAAGATTTAGAGGATTTCAATAAAATAAAAGAAAAACTCACTGTCTAAAACCTTCTTCTGTCTTTCAGAGCTCTTAATCTGCGCGATATGGCACGGCGTGTCAAACAGGCCGAACTTTCCCCCACAGTAGAAGCACTGGTCCATACACAGCCTCCCCGGATGGATGCTGAATGAAGATGCCTTCTCTGGGATGACGAGGTTCAGGGCTTCTTTAGGTTCCACTGGCTCGGGGGCTGCCTCTGTGTCTGTGGAGAATGTCTTGCTGATGGGTGGATTTTAGTGGGGAAGAAGGGGGATGAAATTGTGGGTTTAGGTGGGTATGTTTGTGTACAGTGTGAGAGAGAATTTATTGTTCTGGATTGACCATTGATATAAATACATAAAATTTATTGACATATTTTTTGTATAAAAAAATTATACATTTCGGTTATAACGACGATGAAGGGACTATTATAATCTAAGTACTTGAAAAACCCGTCTCGTTAGCGTTACATATTTCACTGTCAGTATATTCCTCAGTTAGTTTCGGTAAAACTATTTTCAGCCAATTATCAGTCATTTTTCGATACACTGGCTGCTTCCCCACAACCCGTACCGACTACAATATCGTGACGTTGGCGAAATCGGTATATCCAGCATTCAGAACATTCAATGTCTGTTTTTTCAAACAGTCTGGCAAAATGATTAGCTATTTCTTGTAACAACCGACCACTTATAGGACCGTTTTGGTTTCTTTGATCTTTAAACTAGGTACACTAAAAGAGCACTTTCGACATCTTGATGAGTTGGTTTACGATTTTTTTACAGTTTTAAGGATTTTGATTCATAACACTCCATTATCTTGGAGCGGTTTTTCCACATTGTAGAATGTGAAACTTTGAATTCTTTGCACAGATCAGCATTGCTTTCACCATTTTTTAGTCTCGAAATAATATCCACTTCTTCTTTGACAGTGAACGCTCGTCTTATAGGTGTCATAATGAACACAAGCTAACACAACTAAAATGACTGAGTAAGTAACTGATTCTTAGACAACTTTACCTCTGAACATTTATAAACAAAAGCTGTCCATCTGTGGATGTAAAGAAAAGATAAGAAAGCTTTATGATTCCATGAATGAACCTTTGTGTGTTTGTTTGTTGACTCAGTCTTCGTGTGTCGACTCGGTCGCAACATCTGCATTGTAATTCAAGAAATTGTTACCAATGGTTCATTAAAACTAGTCGCTATACCCGAAATCGGCGTTATATCCAAATTATTTTACCCTAAAAATATGCTTTAAATTCAAGGGACTGGGGGTTACGTCGCTACACCCAAAAAGTTGTTACAACCGAGGTCGTTATAAATGAAATCCACTGTATAGTATGTAAAAGCCTACTAAATTACTTTCTTCTCTTATAAAATCTTATACTAATTTATATGATTGGTTGTTGTTATTTTAGACAACAAATTACACAAACATATAAGATTTGTAATCAGATTCACTTGATCATGCCTTCAGAAACTGTGGGTAATCATGTTCTTGTTGAAAAGATAAGTATAGTGTTATTAAATAAATATGCTAGGTATCAATCAAAGATAAATTACCTAATTCTTTTTTTTACGATATTCATTTTTCTGTGCCAACTTTCTAATTCAAAAACGACGTCACATACACATAACATGTTACTTGAACGATATTTAAACATGCGTTACTGTACTATATCATGCGATTAAGCTCTTGTGGACAGACAGTACAGAGAACTGTACGTGCATGCAACAATTTCTCATTGGCAGAGCCTTTACATCAAAGTAATAAGGGCGGATTTTGTAAATTAAAGTGCTACGTGACGCGCGGTTGACTGTAGTACTCGTTAGCAAGGTTAGGTCTGTTTGCGAAGGCCTATGTTCACGCGATACTTGACTCAAAATGTAGGAACATTTATTATTTATCATACTATTACTGAAATATACTGTTAAGTGATTAAGGTAGCGAAGTAGTTTAATTTTGACTAGACTAAAATTGTAGTATTTTCATTTTTTTTAGCTGTGTAAGAGTATGATCTATGGTGAATATTTTCTTTTAGAAATCTAGACTAAGGCAAGATAAATAAAATTTAGCCATAAAAACGTACGTAACATTGAGGCATTTTTAAAAATATCCTATTTTATACCCTAATCAAATACTAACCGAAACAGACGTGAGTAGGAAACTCAGGTTATTTACGAAAATCTAGATGAAATGTACTATTTCCGATCCTATTTGCACGGAGGCCGATTTTTCTGTGCCCAAACTGAGTCTTATTTAACACATTAAAATATGTATACAAATGTGACAAAGGAGTGTTTCATGAACCTTTTCTCTACTAGTCTTTAAGCTCCACAGGCGTATTTATTGGAAGTCTGAAAGGTATACTATAATACTAGCACCTGACACTAACGATACTAGTATCGTACTTGAATATCCCGGTACCCACAGCTAATAATGTGACCCCTGTGACAGGATGTGCACGATGCGTTCAGTAATTGACTGCTGTAGAATCGCTAAAGGAAATTAGCGAGGACATTATGTATAAGGAAAAGTATGTTCCATGATATTGTACGAAAAACTAACATACTATTGCGACTGAATTTCTGAAAGGGGTAGGCAGATGTGTGAGGTGAAACCTTGAATCTGGGTTGCTATTTAGGATGTCCTAATACGACTGACATTGACGTTTTTGACGAACAAAAAAACGCGCGGTGAAACGGGGGGCAGTGCAGGTCGCTCATTCATCAACGCTCACGGCATCCCGCCCACCGCCTCCCTAAGGTGCGATACAGCGGCATCGGTCAAACTATACTTGAAAAGTATAACTTTTTTATGTTGGCGCTACATCTGATGGTATGTGGTCACCATAGCTATACCATAGGCATCGCAAGAGCGTTACACTCATGTGAAAGCTGAAATATGTATAGAAGGGGAGGCAATGTCCTGAAAGTGGTTCTTCACAAAGAATGTAGCTGACTCCAGAGAGCAACAGTTATCAATTAAAGTAAGTATGTTGTTGTTGTTATGCGAAAAATATGTTGAATAT
Source organism: Cosmia pyralina (assembly GCA_946251885.1). Taxonomy (NCBI): domain Eukaryota; kingdom Metazoa; phylum Arthropoda; class Insecta; order Lepidoptera; family Noctuidae; genus Cosmia; species Cosmia pyralina. The sequence goes on along the minus strand of OX276355.1, from coordinate 3,779,678 downwards.
GTTGTTGTTGACCAGTAGAGCTCGTCTAAGCTGATGACGCGTCCCACCACCGCAATTACCGTACTGTACGTATACTAATTTAAGTGGTGGGGCGCGTCATTTCAGCTTACGGTGTGTTGCTTGCGAAACCAACATTAGTTTAACGGAAACTTTAAATTGATGCTGTCACTTTCTTTTTGATGGCATGAAATATAAAGTCTCCGTTAAACTAATAATGTTAGTTTCGTGCAACTCAACGTTAGACGAGCTATACCCAACCAATACTCTGCAACTCTACATTTAAGAAAATCCTAAAGTACAATAACGTATGTATGTATAGGTTTCAAAATTAGTAGGTGCGTTAAGTTTGTAATTAAAATATTGTTATTACAGTGTATTTAATTTTTAAATATTCATGCTTTTAGAAATTGATTTATTTTTTTAGTAATTTCGGATGAGTAAGTTTAGAAATGTCATGCAAAACGTAATGAACTTTAGTTTTATTATATTTTATTTTTTTTGGTCCGTTATCAACATTTATATTGAACATTGTAATGTTCCTTCATTATAAAGTTGATGTTACTGACAAAAATTCGCCAGTGCAAACATGATATCAAACAATATGTTTAAGTTGTAACAGTAATAATAACTTATTTCCTGAATTTATTGTAAGTACAGAATATGAAAACCTTTAATGTTTTGAAAGGTAAAACTATTTCCTACTATTAGCCATTATAAAAAATATATATAGGGTGACTGGTAATTAGTGACCGATACCTAAACACATGCTTATACTCATGATAACAAACAATTTTTACTATGACACCAATCCTGAAATCGCGAAAAAAAAAATCAGCTGCTCCCTACATTTTGCCGAGTTATGCGAACATAAATGTATGGGGAGCTGATTTTTTTTTCGCGATTTCAGGTTTGGTCCCATAGTAAAAGTTGTTTGTTATCATGAGTATAACCATATGTTTCAGTATCGGTCACTAATTACCAGTCACCCTATATGTAAATATTGTAACTGAAAAATAACGGTCTCTTGAACAAAGAAAGTGTTTGAGCGCCATCAAAATCTAGTCTACTTGAAAAAGTCGCACGATTATAAATATCATGTGTGCACATAACGCCAGTGTGTAGTGGGGTGAATGTATCCACACACCATGGTTGTTAAGACGATTACTGTAATGAGACTTTCTGTGCCCACCGTCAGATGCCGCGCCTGGAGCACCCTGTAGACAAAACAATAAACATTACAATCATATATTTTTCCATTTAATAAAACATCAGCATGTATTCAACTGCTCCACTGCTTTTTTTTTGTGAATGGCATCTCGTAGGTCAACCTAGGAGGTTGTCGGCTGCTGAACCGGTCTTGCCTGTGGATGCTTCAATAAATGAAGGCCTCCAGCCAGGGTATAAAACTTATAAACTAAGCGACTACTCGCAACCCCTGTTGGGTACGGGCCTCGGCTTAGGGCGTCGCTGGGGGGAGGACAGCAAGGGGGGACAGGCTGGATCGGATCATTACTGTTGCGCTTCAAGGAAATTCTTCTATTTATACAGGCAAGGAACACGCTTTAACTCTTAAAATGTCGATTGTACACCATGTGTACAGATAACAATAGAATTTCAATTGTGTCTGCTAATTGGCGCGCGACGGGTTAATCACACTTGCTCTTATTGAATTAAGTCAGATTATAGTTTAATTTCTAATTTGAAAAAGATGGAACTGGAATTGAAATTGTAGGTGTACAGTCACGAGCATTAATATGTATACACTTAGCAAAATTCAAAGGCGATTTTCGTGTGTAATAGCGACTGGAACTTTGACATATGACCTATTTCATATTACTATGGGTTCCAAAATACTATTGTTCGTAACAACAAAAAATTACAATTAACACAGTAGGAGAAAATCACTTATAAATATTCCTTAGTGTATAGATATTAGTGCTTGTGACTGTACAGTAGGTAATTAATAGACAGGGGTCCGTTTAGATGAGCCTGGGTCTAAAAGTTATCAAGCAAAGGAAATATAAATTCCAACAAATATAAAACCTACTTTTAGAAAGTTTGAAAAGTAAATTTTAGTTTAAATGTTGTGCCCAAAATAACTATCAGTCGAACAAATAAGGATAAGTATCTTTGGTGACAACGCTGCCAGGCTTTTGGGCACTTTTCTCATTAACGGCGATGCAGACGAATTTTTTTATGCCCAATAAGCTCTTCCCCTTGTTAACCGACTTCAAAAAAGGAAAAGGAGGTTACTCAATTCGACCGCATATATTTTTTTAATTTTTTTTATGTGTGTTCGCGGAACTTCGTCGTTTATGAACCGATTTTTATGTTTTTTTTTTTTTTTATATTAGTGTTAGCTTGTACCTATATTGTAATTAAGATTTTAAACTGAGTAAATAAATAATGTTTGTTAAAAAAAAAATGTGGACACGCGCGATCGCGACACTAAAGATTGACGTGTGTCCACAAATTGTAAAGTGCTGTCTCCCTTCATTTACAATATATGAAATTATCAAGAAATTGAGACAATTTTATTTCAACCCTCAACAAAACCAAATAAGTAACAACAATGGATTGAATCTGGATTATTAATAGTGTTACTTAAGGCTAATGCATAATAAGTATTGTGTGTGTGTTTATCATCTGAATTAAAATATTATCAAAGATTATAATTAGATAAAGGCAATCATTACAGAGATTAACAATATCCTATATATATATTCAAGTTTTTAGGCTGTATTCAATGAATTTAAGTTTTGTGATTAATGGAAAGCTTTTAAAGTTTTTCTTAAGTTTCCCATTATCACAGACAAAGATGAACATAGTTACTAATTAAAATACAATAACAGAACAATTAGTAATGTTTGTGTTCTTTTCTAAAGTGGTTTTTATCTAATAAGATAGATACTGATACAGAAAAGTCCCTCTGAGAATGCTAAGAAAACGCGAATGGATAGAATAAGAAATGATTATATAAGAGGAAGTCTGAAAGTGGCACCGGTGACTGAGAAGTTGTGCGGAAATCGGTTGTCATGTGATGCGGAGGATTGAGGAAAATGACGTCAGGCAAGTTTTTGAGTATGAACGTGGATGGCTATACGAGTAGGGGAAGACCAAAGAAACGATGGATGGACTGTGTGAAAGATTATATGGCTAGAAAGGGAGTGACTACCGAGATGACGACTAATAGAGAAGTACAATACGCGCCACGAAAGACGAGACTTGACCGCGCGTCCAGCGCTCTTTCCGCCACTCCGATGACAAGTCGTCATCAAGTCTCATCTTTCGTGGCGCGTAGGAAGAAAAGGATATGTTGCGCCTACTCCAATTGAATTGGTATAAGGGCAGGAGAATTATGACTTGAAAAGTATGGATATTTTCCCAATTGATACTAATACAAGTTTGTGATGTTATGATATCTAACAGCAGCCGATTGATTATATTAGATACCCTTAACATATTAGATACGAATGTATTTCTAGCAAAGATACGAATCGATTTCTAGTGTTTTATTTACTTGGGAGCTTAAAGCTTTAAGATCCAAACATTAAAATAAAAGAGTGTCTGTGGAGTTTCTTGCTCGTTCTTCTCCATAGAGATCTACATTTTGGGACTGGGTAACTAGCTTCAACTTTCTGTCTAACTGACTCGACTCTTTGACAATTCATAAGTGCCTGTAATTGATTTTAATTGAAATAAATGCTTTGACTTTGAGTTTAAGTAGTAAGGAACTTATGGAAAGGAAAATATTCAAAAGTTTTTAAGATAAGTACATTTCCTAGGGTTAATGTTAAAGAATATTATATTATTATAAGCAAATAAAAAAAAAATGTGTCATTAAAGTGTTCAGGAGAACTTTTGAAAATATATTAATTGTTGATAAACAAGTCACCATCTCAACTGAACGAAATCTTGGAGTGCCATAATTTGCAATAAAGTTGGATCCTATGATAACATGGGGTTCAAACCACATAATTAATTTACCCTATAATAGTCCCATAGTGAACACAATCCTTCCAGCTTCTACTCTATCTTACAACCAATAAAATGCTGCAAAATAAATAAGGAAATAATAAGTGTGTGCTCACCTCCCGCCGCTCTATGGTGTAGTACGCATCGTCTTCGTTGGCTGCCTCGCCCACCTCCGGTGTCGGCTTCCCCGACCGGTACTTGCTCTTCTGAAACGTCATCTTCAAAGAACTCCTATGTTTCTTCTTGTCACCCGCACCTCTGTTCAACTTTATCACAGTCTTCAAAGTTCCTGTGTAGTCTCCCTGAGCTTTTGTCGACTTGCTCTTGTTAGACATCATACCACCGTAATTAGAACCATATATCCTCTCTTTTTCTTTAAGTTTCTCAATTTTCGCCTCCTTGGCAGCCTTGTGAGTGAGTAAACCAAGAGTCCTCAGTACATTTTCCTTGCGTTTCTGACTCTCAGGCGTCTCGTTCAACGCATTGCTGGGTCCTGCCTGACTTTCTATAGAGTTGCGCGCCGATTTAGGCTTTGGACTCTTTACTGGCTTGACCTCAGGCTCCACAGGCTTCACTTCAACAACTGTCTCAGTATTTTCTTTTTCTTCTACTACAGCCGTTTCCTTAGTCTCTTCAGGCTTTTGTTCAGGAGCTTCTTCAACTTCCATCTTCTCTGGTTCAGCAGGAATCGCAACAATTGGAGCTGCTGGGACCGGCGTTTCGGCCTCTAAAACAGGAGTTTCAACTGTCAGTTCCTCTTCCTGAGGAGGTTCAACAACTTTAGTGCTTTCCACTTTAGGGACTTCAGAAGCTGCAATATCTTCAATCGACTTTATAGTTTCTATCGGCGGGGGCAGTGCTTCAGTCTCTATAGGCGCCACTTCAGGCGACTTGATAGCGACCGGCGCAGGAGTGACCGACACAGCAGTCGTCACGCTCAGATGCGGCGGCGACTTGATCTTCTCGAGCGTCGCCATCTTGTCTTCAGTATCGACCGCAGATTCCGAGGACTTACGCGACATCGACTCCCTTGATTTCCTCTTCGTGATAATTTGAACGTCACTGTTGATCTTCGACTCGACGACTCGAGGCGTGATGGAAACCTGACTGGAATCGAATACGACTCCGCCGAGGTTCGCACTAGGCGTGTTAGGATGTAGAGTCGCAAACTGATGCAGGTCTATCTGAGTGCCCGAATGAGGCGCCGACTTGTCCACAGACTTCCTTATTTCCGTCAGAGTAACATCCTTGCCGAGTGACTTCTCGAATATACTAATAGCATCAGATTCTTTCGAGTGATTAGAATTCGTGGACTCTTTCCTTGAACTAAAACTATTCCTTTTAATTAAAGTGACTGAGTTAGGCAAGTCGATATCGGTGGATTTCCTCACTTGATCTCTCTTGACTATTGAAATAGCTGAGTTGTTCTCAAAGCAGCTCAGAACATTCTCCTTTTCAAATGTTTTTTCTGGTGATCTTACAGATTGAATGTCTTTTAATGGCTTTATGTCGCCAGACTTCGGTATCAACACCACATCATTTGTCACCATCATTAGTTTGCCACCATCAGTGGCTTTGGACTCCATTTGTCTCCTCTTATCAAACTCCTCGAATTCCTTTAGCCTGTCCATGAGCTTGTCAATACTGGCGACAGGACTACACTTGTAAGGTATCACGTGCTTGCCGCCATCTAAAGGTTTCTCAACAGAATCTTCCTCATAATGCAGGCGAATGTTCTCACCATCGTCATTCTTGGACGGTGTGTTCTCATTACTGATGGGAGATATAATATCTTTGTGTTTTACAGGCGTCTCAGGAGTGGGGACCTTGTCTCCATTGTTGAGAGGTTTGGCTAGGCCATAGAATTTAGAAGCAGTCTTTGTCTGCATTTGGTCAGGGGTGCTATCTGTAGTGACTGTAGTGTTTGTCTCAGAGACCATCGCCAGGTCACCATCTATGTTCTGGTCGAGGTCGTTGATGAGATCGTTGATCTCCTTGGTGAGCGTGTCGATGGTCTCCACCTTGTCGTCGGCCGCGTCGGCGGTGATGGTGCTGGTGATGCAGTTCTTGGGCGCGGAGGAGGCGGGGGCTGGGACCGGCGCGGGAGCCGGGGCCGGCGCGGGTCCCGGGGATGGAGCCACTGGCCGCGACGCCGCCATCACTTTGCGTCCGCGACGCGCCTTCCTTATATTCTTCGACATCTCCTTAGAGTTGAATGTCTTGGACATACTAGTCAATATACTACTACGAGCATCAAAAAGCGTATTATCAGTCTTCATTATCATTTTTTCTTCTATTTCTTTTGAATTTAAATCATCTAAGTTTATCCTATTACTATTATTGTTGTCCGAGTCTAATGAAGTACTTCTGGTTAAGCTCAGTTTTTTATCTTTTGCATTTATGTTACTACTAGGCTCCGGGGGATCCAGTTTGGTTTCAGCTAATTTGGAGTCAACAACAAGAGAAGGCACTTTTTCAATAGTCGAGATCTGTACATTATTTTCAATATCTATATCTAGGTCAGTCTTAGATTTATCTAGTTTTTTGTTGAGCTCCTTGATGTCTGTGTCGTTGAGTGTTTCACTCATGCTCAAGTCAGACTCAGTGTTGTCTGAGCACTTGGATATCTCACTGCCATCACGAGAGCATGAGCGACCCCTCTTCAATTTCTTACAGTCCTCAGGAGTCTCTGCGGTGTCTGAAGTCTTAGAATCTGAATGCAGTCTACGCCTTTTCTTCTGTTCCTTGATAACAACCTCACTCAGTAAGTTCTTGACTTTCCTAGGTTTCCCACTGCGAAGGTTCTTTCCTTCAAACAATGAGGGACTATTGCTTCTTTCAGAGCGCATTGAATAAGGGCTGGTGCGTGGGCCAAGCACCAGGCTACCTGGAGAGTCACCAAGCATTGTCTTCATCATGGCCAAGTCGGAGCTGAGTCTCTGCCTCCTCCCCGCTGTCCTGGGACTTGAGGACCTTGAATTGGGTGTTGTGTCTTCACCTGGCTCCTTCTTGATTTCAGAAGCAGGTATCAAAGGGACGGTTTCTTTGTCTTGGGTCTCCTCAGTATTTACCTTCAATGCAGGCTTTCTTCCTCTCTTTGCAGTTTGTTTTATAACATTTTTAGCTTTTTCTTTGACAACAATAGCTTTTTTGCTTCTCAAAGTTTTTCTGATGCCCAAAGGTCTTTTCTTGACCACAGCTTTAGGTTTGCCTACAGGTTTCTTAGTTTCTTTGGACGTTTTAGGCTCATCTGGGGTGGTCTTCTTGTCATCATCATTAATGTCTGAGGCCTTCTTGCGGGCACGGGTTTTGGGTTCTATCACGGTGTCCTCATCTAGACTCTTGTCTAGTTCCTCCTTAACTTGTTTGGTTTTCATGTTGGAATGTGTGGTGGGAGATGTCCCCGTTCTTCCGACATCAGGTAGAGGCTGGCAGTCAGCTTTGCTCCTGTTAGTCGATCTGAGCTTGATCGACGAGGTGCCCCGACTCTTTCCTGAATGTTTTGGTTTGCTGGCCTCTGAGGACTGACTCTCACTGTCTGTATCCTGTAGATTGGTGTCAGTTAAGCTCTCCTCAGGGCAAGTATCACAACCACTGTCGTCCTTGTTCAAATTACAAGTAGTTTTCAGTTTCAGTGACTCCTTAATCTTTGTGTTGGGACGACTTTGAGCCATAATACATCTCTATATTGTGCCATCTGGACCTGGAAAGCGATAAGCATTCGTTAATTACCCTTACGGCCCTATAATTATCAGCGTGGTCTTAAAAATCACTTGTTTAACAACATCACAAATAATTCCTAACTTAAGTTGTTTAAAACTGTGATTTTTAAATAAATAAGTAGTTGTAACACTAAATGAACGTACTGTGTACTCAATTGTGGTATAATTTGGCACAATTCACATATAAATCGTGTCTACAGATCGTGGTAAACAAAAGCCAACGCGCGCTAATCAACAAGTTCGCGCAATATTATCACATTTATTTCTGCTATTACGGCCTTATTTACGATTTATTTGGGGACATAAAACTATAGTCAACTTAAATATGAATCAAAATAACTTTTCAAATCTATCAAAACATGTAAAATCGCGCCGGAAAATTCATGAAAAACCCGATGTTTTGGTGGCGAGGCCGCGGGTGACACCTAACGCCACCTACAGCTGAGCGAGTGCGTATGCGTCGAGCGAACGAAAGCACCAAATCATTTCCCCAGCCGTGGCGCACCTCTGCAATGTCCTCACAAAATACTCACAATTTATCCAATGAAACCTCCAAAAACCACAATAAACAGTTAATTGGATACACAACGCACCATAATATGCGAAAAAGTTCAATATAAACTCGCGATTAAACTTAGAAAACGATTTTTGAAAAGCCCAAATGACTGCAGGCGTCCGCCATAATGTTTCCTTCGAAACGAATAATATAGTTCTTATTGCTCTTGTAGCAATTCTCTATTCGCTATTCAAAATGGCGACGGTGTGGCGATCGCAGTGCGCGTTTGCGCGACTTTTTGCTGGAAAAACTGGACAAATCCTGAACAACGCTACTGATTTGGGTACAAAACTTGGTCCGGGATCACAATCGGTAATTATTTAATTATATTTTCACTCGCGTCGAGTCGTAATGTCGCTTTGACCGCGACATGTGACAGAACTATGGATGTACACCCTTCCTCACAAGTTTCTCTCGGTTTCAATAATTTTTTGTGACATTAATTTATTTTCAGAATGACTTCGATTAATGATCTGTAATGCGAAGTTTAAATATTTTTCTACAAGTTTTAATAACAGTTAGATATTATTTAAAGATTTATGATTTGAGGTTATTATTTTACGTGTGATTCGAAATTTATTTCAGGGAAGGGACCTTTTTAAACTTTTGTACTAATTTTGTTTTTTTTTTTGTTGCAGGCCATATTATCAAGAAAATACTCAAACTTCTCGGATTCTCCGTTCGTAACTAGAATAAAAGAACAATATGACTATGAAATTGTGAAGAATCCTCCGGAGTGGGTTTATGTGCAGAGACTTTTACCGTTAGACACAATTCCTGCGGTAACTCCCAAGGAGAGCTATCCATCTGGTTGGGTTCCGCCTAAAGAAGAAGCGAAAAGTCTCCCGTATTTCTTATTTAGAACAAGAAATCACGAACTGCCAGTTTATTTAAATATTACATACAGAGGCATTCGCAAGATAACAAAAATAAAACGGATTGAAGGTGATATTTGGCTCATGAACGATGAAATTAAAAGTTACTTGAAAGAGAAGAATAATAGATATGTAGAAACTCGTGTTCAAGAAGTTGGTAGATTTATAGAAGTAAAGGGTGATTATGTTAATCAACTATTAGAATGGGCTCATTCCAAAGGCTTTTAAATAAATATAGACACTGAACTAGATGAAATAAATTGATGTAGTAAATAACAATCGTTTTATTTACCCTGCTATAATTTACGATGACCATAGTCATACTAAACAAAACACACACGAGTAAAGTAAACACCATACACATGACATCTCACAAACCTTTTTTATTTTATTAAAACAACCTACATTTTATTTTATTAAACTCAATAATTCGAATGACTTAATAATCATTAATAAATTGACAACAGTTCTTGAGAATAATTAGTACTTATGTACAATAGTGTTCACAGAAGTAGTTTTTAACGTAATTATTGAGTAGATGGTACACACGGCTACATATCAAGCTATATATTTATAGTATAAGCTGATCTCGCATTGTATATGATATCCGTACACAGAGAGGTCAGCTTAAACCGGAAATGTGTAGCCGTGTGCAACTATTGCACGCAGGAACAAGATTTCTGGCTTGACGGGAAATCCAGCTAAGACAAAGAGACATTATCGTTTCTAGTAAAAACAACTGTCAGAAAACTGAAATGAACAAGCTTCTGGGTGTTTCTATTTTAACATTTGCCACATTACATTTGAAATGTTATTATTCCACAATTAAAGTGTCCATTCGACAATTAAAATGTCATATTTTGCAATATTGACTCTAACTCAACCTAAAAAACTAAATTCTAGCAAAAAAACTTTTAATATTAACTACCTCGTAATTTCTTAACAAAATAAATAATATTAAAATAAATAATCCGGCGAAACCTCGTCAAAACTTGCTGGGAGGGTTGTACACGGCATGAAGTTTGATGATGTTCGCCGCCGCTAGGGGCGCTGCACACGGCGGAAGGTTTTATCTACGTAGCTATATAACATCCGCCCGACACCGATGGGCCTCTCCACGATACATATTTTCGATACGAACCCACTCTTCTTTGTTAAAAACAACTTTTCTGTACATTATATACGTTTATAAACGCTACAGTTCGCTTTTCGCGAGTCAACTACGCTACAAAACACTTTATAACTTTTAGGTTACTTTTATTGCAATTAACTTTGTTGTAGAACGTTAATTTGTCTCTAAATTCACGTAATTGAGTCTGTTATCGTTATACCTAAACTTTATTTAAGTCGGCATTTCAAAACATACGAGCTGATCGGGGATCGATATTGAATATTACGGTTTTTATTACGTAAAATGATAGGTACAAAGTATGTTACCTAGTTATAATGATTTTCAAGGCCAGGCGCTTTCAGAATGACACGTGTACAGTCTAGGCATTATGATTGCACAACACACTATGACAAATGTGGTCGGGGGGTGGTATTTAATGACCATTGACTGCGCCAAAGTTGCATTTCATTAACCGTTTGGATTATGTTAACAATTATTAATGCAAATAGATGTTATTTGCAAGTTTCGTCACCAAAACTGCTTCGTTCTTTGTTTATATAGAGTTATAGAAGAGAATATTATGTAGTACGTTAAAACTTTTTATATGTTTTAAGGGGCTTCAATGTACTTACATAACACGAAGTTCCATTGCGTCATTATATATTCTTACCAGGACAATACCTAGTCCTAAATTGTCTACTTTCGTGTCGTAGGTTCCGTACCTACCTACCTACCTACATAAAGAATCCTCGACTATCTAGAGACCTTAGGATAGGGTGCTTATTATGATAAAAAATAGAAATTAAATAGGTAAGGTCGGGAACTCGGGACGGCCCTCTCATAGGTGGAGGCCTGTCCCGCAGTGGGAACATAATACGCTGATTATGCTATGCTAAGTAGATAGGTAAGTATCTAATTATTAGGAATACAGAATGATCAGGTAGGTACTTACCTAGTTTGTTTTGTCCCCAAAGCTAGAAAAATTTGCAACCCCCAATTTTTCTGTGGGTGGTCAAGGATATGTGTAGGTACCTACCTAGACGAATACCCAAGGCTGGCTTAGCCACGTAGAGTATTAGCATGGTGTAGCAATAATCAAAATACCTTACCTAATCCGGCACTGGGTGTACCTACTTACCTACCGTCCTAGTTTTTTATAAGTAACTAGCTTCCTCCCGCGGCTTTGCCCGCGTGGTTTATCGACCAAAAGTAGCCTATGTCCTTTTCCAGATCATGGTGGACCCATGTGCCAAATTTCATTCAAATCCGTTCAGCCGTTTGAGCGTGAAGAAGTAACAAACATACAAACACACATACACACTCACATACTTTCGCCTTTTTAATATTAGTGTGATAAGGTTTTTTAAATTTCTATGGTCCTACATAAGTAAGCCAAACAAAGCTTCTTCCAGTTTGTTTTCCAAAGATTCATTGCAGATAGGTCAGATTTTCTTACCTGAACAAAGGAAGAACCTTCAATATAGGTTATGAGATTAATCCACCACACTTGGTAGGCAGATTCGTACATCTTTGACAGTCCTTACGTAGTCATAAACCAGTCTTACAAAGGGGTATCGTGTTGCCCGGTTACTGGGTTGTGGAGGTCAGATAGGCAGTCGCTCCATGTAAAATACTGGTATTCAGCTGCATCCGGTTAGACTGGAAGCCGACCCCAACATAGTTGGGAAAAGGCTAGGCAGATTGACTTCGTAGGCAGAATGTCATTCGTAGTGAGATCGTATTGCAAGGAAGGACTTGAACGAAAACTTCAATCACGAACTCTTATCGTCAAAAGTGGTGATTAAGACGATACCAAAATAAATTGGAGGCTTTTTCGTAACCATTTATTGCACTATTGCAGCATGTATGGATTTAATTTTTGGATATATGTTTAATGACTATTAGATTAATGCTTTGACTGAAGGAAAAAGCGATTGGGTTTTTCCTCAATAGAATTTAATTCCGAAAAGACCTCTACTTTTTTATATTTTTTTCTGTAATTCTAAAATCCTAATGTAAATTTCATAAATGACTGAAAATAATTTTGCTAGATAGCTTAATTTATTTTTAAATACTTTTTATTTGGTTTTGCGCTTTTATTTTGGTTCCAGCGCATTGTTGCGCTCTCTTTTTAACCGACTTCAAAAAGGAGGAGGTTCTCAATTCGTCGTAACTTTTTTTTTTTTTTTTTTTAATGTATGTTCCCCGATTATTCGAAGATGGCTGGACCGATTTGGTTTTTTTTTTGTTTTATTCGAGAGGGTATACATCTCAGTTGGTCCCATATAAAATTGATTAACTTTGCTTCGGTAGTTTTTGAGTTAGCTTCAATAATACGTATTTTTTCCTTACTTTTATATGGATGATGTTCTAGTTTGTTTTGCAGGTGGTGGTATTACAATTTGTGTGGGGTAGGTACACAACTAAAAAGTGAAAAATAAAAACTTTTTTACAAAAAAATACAACCGACTTCCAAAAACAACACTACAATGAGAAAAATAACTTTAATTTCGGAAGTCGGTGGCAAAAAACGAAAATACATTTAACTAGACACCGACTTTCGAAATTAAAGTTATTTTTCTCTTTGTAGTGTTGTTTTTGGAAGTCAGTTGTATTTTTTTGTAAAAAAGTTTTTTTTTCCCATGTGGAAGTAATTGACTCTGTCACTTTCTTATTCCCGCCCAGTTCGCTTTTTACATATCACCTTAAGTCTTGAGGCAATTTTTAGGTCTAGTGTAGTAGATGATTACCTACAGGATAAGAAATTCCAGTTTTTTAAGTCATCTGCCTAGCCTTTTCCCAACTATGTTGGGGTCGGCTTCCAGTCCAACCAGATGCACCTGAATACCAGTATTTTAGATAGAGTGACTGCCTATCTGCCCTCCACAATCCAGTTACTAGGTAACACGATACCCCTTGGTAAGACTGGTTATCAGACTTTCGGGCTTCTGACGACGTGTAACGAACTGTCAAAGATCTACGAATGACAGCCGGGACCACAGAACAGATAGAGGTTTATCTGTTCTGTGGCCGGGACAAACGGCTTAACATGCTTTCCGAGGCACGGAGGGGTCTTGGTATATAAAGATGGTTACCCATCCACGGACCAACCACGGCAAGCGTAGCTTTACCTAATCGATCGACCTGTGCGGCTGTTATTACTTAGCCACCTTAGCCCCTCAGCAAATTTTTTAAGTGTCTTTCGTAATTAAGAATCTTAATTTCAGTTCTAAGGGCTTATTTCATTTGACTGAATTCAGTCATCTTTCAAAACAAATAATTTAGAAAGCTACACTGACGCGACCTTTCTTTTTCTAATAAGTTACTTTTTAGGAGTCCAACTTACTAAATGGGATTAATTTTGTCTAAATTCAGTAATTTAATCATTTAGGCGACTAAATTTAACCAAGTACACAAAGGGGTATCGTATTACCCAGAAACTGGGTTTTGGAGGTCAGATTGGCGGTTGCTCTATTTAAAATACCTTCTGGTATAATTCAGCTGCATCTGGCTAGACTGGAAGCTTGTTAGGAAGTTAGGAAAAGGCTAGGCAGATGATGATGAGTATCCCACCATGTTGAACTGTTCCAGCTCACTAAGTCGGTAATACTTACTTTATTTGTCCAATAAGGCCGTAAACATCTACTGCTTATCTGGAACATCCTGGGGCCGTGTTATAAAGTATTAAAACCATAATTTTTCCATTGACAAAAAGGAATGGTGCTATCGGTTTTTTATAGCTCCGTCTCACTCTCACACCGAAAAAATGATGGCATTAATACGTCATAAGAAGGCACCTGAAGTCAGTTAAAAAAAATTGTCAAACGTCAAATTTTACTAATCACCAAACCTCGCTGAAGGACTGGTGATTAGAGTTTGTTATTGTTAGCAGACAGAGGGTCACTGCCTATCCCCTTAGTGTTAAACCTTAGTCGCCTTTTATGATACCTACAGAAAAAAAAGTTGACCAGTTCTTTTTCGAGAACTATGAGGTTAGAACCATAGCATATCCTAACTAATATTTCTGTGCAAATAATATAAATGCGATAGTGACTGTTTGTTTGTTACGCTTTCACGCTAAAACGGATTTGGATGAACTTTTGCACACAGATAGACCATGATCTGGTTATAGGCATAGACTATTTTTCATCTGGTGGAACGCAGACGAAGTTGGGGGTAAAAGCAAGTATTATAATTCTACGTATTTACTTTTGTGTAGGTATAAGTACCTACATTATTTATTTATCGAGTTTACGTCTATAAATAAGTTAACATAGAAAAACCAATCGATTATCATTGTATGTAACGTGTTATCTAAATGAGTTTTACGTATTTGTAATAAATCAGTATATTTAACTGTTGCTCTAGCTCACACTCCTTCTTCAAAATAAAAAGGCATTCAAACTAGTTTTATATATTTTTGAAATATGTATTTCTTACAATTTATTTCAAACTAGCACTGACAGGCCAAATAGCCGAACAAGGCTTAAAGATAGACTTTGGCTGCCAACAATAGAACTAAATACTGCATGTCGATTATTATTTACGAAATAGTTTTCAAGATCTACCGCTGACAATGTTTAAAAAAATACTTTTCAAACTATTACTACCTACATTAGGAACTATTTAGAAGACAAGTTAGACTATTTGACATCGCTGAGACATTTGCACGCCACGTTATGGCAGGATATGCTGAAACAAATGATCTGTAACACCTTAAGTAGGCCTTAGTCTAGCAAATAAATAATTTGATTTGATTTCGAACGTCAAAATTACATAATATGACAGATTGACAGTCCCCCAAACAAAACGCCCGCCCTTCATCACTTCTGAACATTGCTGCAGGCGGGTAAAAAGTTCTTAATGTACCTTCTTCCTTATTTATGTGTAATTCTACGATCTACGACATGGTGCCACACATCCAAATGCGTTCAGACGTTATACGTGGTGATTGAGTCACAGACATCTTCTGTTTGTCCTTCTGCAGAGCCTCTTCTCTTCCGCTTTTCATAAAAAGAAGAAAGAGCAATAAAGTCGATACCTACTAGAACTTATTGTATTGTTGTATTTACTGGCACCACTGGTTTCCTGTGCCTGGCGGTTCTATTTTTATTTAGGTAGGCATACTACCCACAGTAATTAAAATAATCATCTATAATAAGTAAATAAGTTACTTATTTAATTTGATTACCTACTTCTGCAATCTGCTTGTCACCCATATTTGACTCGTTGTGTCCGAAGTGGCAGGCAGGGGCGTAGGTACATATTAGATTGTACTACCTACACTTCGACTATTATACCAGAACAGACAAGATACACGCCCCGAGGGTGCTCAACTTCAAGGCGTTCGTAGTGCGTGTACCGAACTGTTATCTGCCCCTCGTCATGGAGGAAGACTTTTGGCCGTAGGACGTGTTATTCTGTCGCTTCCGCGAAAAAGTACCACAGGATAGCACAAAGTGAAGTGCTACTAACATATTATTGAGCCTTATTTATTAACACAAGTTTTGTTTATATCCAAAATGATTTATGTTTAGGTTGAGGTATTTATTTAAGGGCCTGTGTCGCCTGAAATAAATGGTTTATTTATTTTTTTATACCTACTTTATAAATGGTCCATGTTGTTTTATATTTCTATGGGCAAGCCTATTGCCAATAATCAGGTTGTAACTGCAGACTCCACTAAGACCACCCACACTTACCTACGTCAGATAAAGTTATCTGCGTTTACGGTGTAAAAATGGGCAAGCCCATAGAAATATAAAAAACAGGGCAAGCCTATTGCCGATAATCGGGTCCACATACCTTCCTAGCTGTATTGAGAGTTTCATGTTGGAAAAACCCAAAATAACACTTTGCACGATCTATGTAACTTTCCCTATCTGTCTGGGAAAACCACTGATATAATAATCTGTTGTTTTGCTTTGCGAAAACTAGTTCTTAAAATAAGACAGAAAGTCCACAAAAAGGTACCTACTAGAAGTAGGTACTAGGATCTATTATGGGCCCATTTGTCTTTCAAATGATCTCAATATACGAACGAATTTGAATAGGTACGGTTGCGGCCCCATCTCTTGAGTAATTAATTATATTTGTTTAGTTGTTTTTAATAACTTTCCAGGTTTAGCTTGTAACCTAGGTACTGTAAGGAGTCAAACCTCACAGGAGGTAGCTATACTACAAATTAAAGAGGTAGACGAGAGGTAAGAGAGCCGAGGGCCGCTATTTATTGATAAAACTCAGTTTCAACATAAAATACTGTGCTATCGGAGCTATGATGTGACTTCTCCATTGAACAAAAGCAAGTTCTGCTTTCCTTTAATAGTAATTCGATGTTTGAATGATAGAATGTCAGCCAGTAACATACTAAGGTTGACTTATGCAACAAACCTCTACAGTACTTAACTATTAAGGCGAAAGCGCCAGGGTAGCCCGCGAAATTCAAAATTTCTTACGTTTTTTGCAACTTGCAAGTCAGTATTAGGTTTTATGTTGATCAAAATTTGATTCGCGACCGTAACAAGTATGTATTTACAGAATTATAATCATTAAAGTCATCAATACAACTCTTTAAGACCAGGTAATCATCAAAATGACTATTTCATGAAAACTTGACATTTGAGGATTGTACTAACTTAAGGAGTTGTATTACTGATTCTAATGATTATAATTCTGTAAATACATATTTGTTACGGTAGCAAATCATACTTTAATCAACATACAACCTAAGACTGACTTACAAATTGCAAAAAACGTACGAAAATTTGAATTTCGCGGGCTGTCCTGGCGCTTCCCTCTTAATAATTTCGACGGCCATCATGTGGGGAAGGGGTGTTATATAAACCGGGAACTATGCATGTAGGTATTTACAGCTACACGGTGACACTGACGTAATACGGTACGGTATATAATACGGTATCTATAAAAGCTGCTGTCACATGCAGTAAAACTTTTAAGAAAAATCGGCCAAGTTCGAGTCCAACTCGCGCACGAAGGGTTTCGTACCACCGTAGAATGTTAACGCAACATATTTAATAAAATAATAATATTTAAATACTTCAGTTTTTAAAAAAAACA
Organism: Cosmia pyralina; assembly: GCA_946251885.1. Taxonomy (NCBI): domain Eukaryota; kingdom Metazoa; phylum Arthropoda; class Insecta; order Lepidoptera; family Noctuidae; genus Cosmia; species Cosmia pyralina. The sequence goes on along the minus strand of OX276355.1, from coordinate 3,762,362 downwards.
CGTTTCTTGTACCCCTTTAATATATTTTTGTGAAAATTTCAACTGTCTACCTAATTACGGTTCATGAGATACAGCCTGACAGACAGACAGGCAGACGGACAGCGGAGGCTTAGTAAAAGGATTCCGTTTGGCACTCTTCGGGTTCGGAACCGTAAAAAGAAGAACGGATCTAAATAGGTAAACACATGGAATGTGTGAAAACATCGCTAAGCGGTAAGCCGGAGCTGTTCTATTCAACTTTATCCCTTGTGGGTGTACTGCAGGACACCACAGCTTAACCCTTATGTTATGTTACGTTTATCCCTTACAACTAGGGTTACCAGATTCGAAAATAAGTTTTCCTGGAAAAATCCCTGCCTTAGCAATAAATTTCCTCACATGTCGGCAGGACGGCAGCAAAAGTATCTTATTTTAAAAACTAAATTGTCATGAAAGGCCAGCAAGTTGCTGAAAGCTATATCCAGCAATGAAAAGTACGAGGTTCAGACGAATAAATAATAAATAATCAATTGATTGATTGTTAAATATTAAATTTTATTCTTTGATTATAATTTTATTTCTTTCGTTTTTTTTTTTATTTTCTGACGATTACTAATTTTCTGTTTCTCTGACATACAACTGAAATTCCGGAAATGTCAGAAAAATTCCTGTCATCTGGTAACCCTACTTACAACCAACCAATGCAATACCAATCAACCAACCAGGCAATGCAGGGTGTCTCTATACACCACTTATTTTTAATTAGTACAAATACTTAAAGGGCTTATTAGAGAAGGTCTTATTATTATATATGTAAAGTTTCAATAAATAATATTCATAAGCAGCAAAGTTATTAGCGTTTGTTTAAATCCCAAAATGTCACTCAGTTTATGGAAATATTGTATAGGTAGTATTTTCTACTAGCAATTGTCCGAATGATTGATTCAATTATGAATTTACCAATGAGGAAAATTTTCGTTGACAATTTTGGGATTTCATTTTTATTACTTTTAACTACACAAATATGATCAGTAACGGGTACGGATAGAGCCCCATTTTTTTTTGTACTAATTAAAAAATAGTAGTGTATAGACATCAACGGCCACCCACGAGATGGAAAATGGCAAGTATTCTCTCGTAGCACGAACTATGTTCTGATCATGTCTAAACATTTCAGTCAGTCAGGAAGATGGGTGTAACCGCCCAGAGTGCTGCACGTGCATGTCGGAGAAACGAACATCTATATACCGTAAGGACTATTTTTGCTTGCAGCGCTCGGCCGCTATAGCAACGTTTACTAACAGATGTAGTCATCGTGTGCACAGGATTTTTTTATTCACTGTTCAGATGTTAGTTTCTTCCATGGTACCTTACTATTGACACTAGGGAAGACTATGATTACTATGATAATATCGGTCGGTCAGGTTAAGCTACGCTTGTCCATGGATGGGCGACCAACTTCACATACCGAGACTCCTCCGTGCCTCGGAAAGCACGTTAAGCCGTTGGTCCCGGCTGTCATTCGTGGATCTTTGACATTCGTTACGGGTCGTCAGAAGCCCGAAAGTCTGACAACCAGCCTTACCAAGGGGTATCGTATTACCCAGTTAATGGGTTGTGGAAGTCAGATCAGATAGGCAGTTGCTCCATGTAAAATACTGGTATACAGCACATCTGCATCCGGTTAGACTGGGAGCCGACCCCAACATAGTTGGGAAAAGGCTAGGCAGATGATGATGACAAGCTTCGAAATAATCTGTGAACTGTTGCTTTTAATTTAATTTTTCACGAATCGTACATATATGAGTTTTATGACGGATAGAATCATCCCCTTGACGAATGCAGGTCACTAAATCACCACCCTGTATAAATGCATCAGCAGATCGAAAGCCTGTTCTACCAACATAACAAAAAGAACTCCAAGATGTAGCGCTACAAAGCCGAGTGCTACGTTAATCAGCGCGTGCGCATCGAGTGGGCGGATTGTTTGCTGACGTCATCTCGTGAAGGCCACGTGTAGCTGTATTGTGAACGCCTTTGTAGCTTATAATTTACGAGTATTGTATGTTTAAAAGGTGTGTTTCTTTCATATTTCCTGTATTCTTTGCAAGGGTAGGCAAAGGTTTTAAATATTTAATTTGTTTTTTTAATCTCGAAGAATAAATTGATAAGTGAAAATGTTAAAATGACCTTTATGATAATCGACCGAGCGAGCGTAACTAACGAAGCGTCTCTGCTTCAAGTCTGGCATTTGCTTTCGTCTGTCAGTTTGTTGCTACTCCTCTCATCATCTGCTTAGCCTTTTCCCAACTATGTTGGGGTTGGCTTCCAGTCTAACCGGATGCAGCTGAATACCAGTATTTTACATGGAGCGACTTCCTATCTGACCTCCACAACCCAGTTACTGGGTAATACGATACCCCTTGGTAAGACTCGTTGTCAGACTTTCGGGCTTCTGACGACCAGTAACGACTGTCAAAGATCCACGAATGACAGCCGAGACCAACGGCTTAACGTGCTTTCCGAGGCACGGAGAGTCACGGTATGTAAAGATGGTCACCCATCCACGGACCAACCCCGGCAAGCGTAGCTTAACCTGATGGATCGATCGGCTGTTATTACTTAGCCACGAGCTCCGTTGTTTGTTGCTACTCCTCTACAGGTCGTATTATACAACCGATCTGGACGAAACTTGGTGTACAGGTTTTACGACTTTATAGATTTTGTTGTCGTCGGGGATTTTTGATTGGAGAGGTACTTCCTCCAAAAAGGGAAAAAAGGGGGCTACTGTATACCTATCTCCGCCTTTAGAGATCTTATTTGAAAGGTAGTTTACATAAAAATTTGGTGACCATCTCATGAAAAAAACATGGCATATATCCCGTTATAAATAAGTTTAGGGTTGATTGTTCAATAGTCAGATAATTTTTATCAGAGGAATAAATATGGCAGTTTGACAGTTTTTGTATAGAAAATATGTCAAACTGTCACATTTATTCTTCAGGTAACCATCAACCAACAACCAACCAACCTATTGAACAATCAGCCCTTAGTGGTAGGTATATTAATTGTTGCAAAAAAGTTTGTGCTCGCGAGGTCTACGTTTCCAGAACTAGATACTGGTGTAATTTCTATGGGTGAATTCGGATATCTATGGTGTATTGTAAGCCTGTTTGACATTTTCATTAATAGTCTCCAAGATTGCACTTAGTGACGTCTTTCCCTGGTGGAGGATCACTTTGCCACACTAAATAGTTAGTCCGTAAACGTCCTCCTAAAGCTAGGGTTTTTTTACCTACCGTTGAATGACGTCACTGAAACCTTTCCATATAGAGCGGTTTTTGACACCGCCCCGCTGTCATCATTTTCATGACAGGCCGTCACTGCGGCCGTTATGTGGCGGCCACTGCTGTGGTAAGTAACCATAAGCTTAGGTTTATATGACCCCCCGTCATAAGTCTCTTTTTGTTTTATAAAAAAAAAATGGTCAATCATCATCACATCCCGGCAGCAACCACCTCCTCTTTTTTATTTTTTTCTAGCGGATCCGTCAGACGCTGTCCAGACAAAATTTGAATTTTGATTTTTTGGTTGTTCCTTTGGGTTTTTTCTCATTTTCTTTTTTCCTAAACCACCCCAGTAATGAGGCGAACAAAACAAGAAAAAAATGTTCGAATCGGTCGAGCTATTTTTGAGTTTTTGCGAGACTAATGCACGTCAGTTGATTTAATATAATATAGATAGATAGGTTACACACTAATACCTACTTATCATTAAATTCCTGTTTGACAACTTTAAGGGGAAAGCTCCAGGTATCCCGCAAAATTCAAATTTTCTTACGTTTTTAGTAATTTGCAAGTCAGTATTAGGTTGTATGTTGACTACAGTACGATTCGCAACCGGTGCCTAACATATTATACATATATGTAGGTATTTACAAAATTATAATCTGGAAATTATTCATCACACACCAGAAAAATATTCTTATATCGAATACTTTACATCTAAATATGTACCCCAAATCAATGATTGCACTACTAATTAACTAATTGAATATCAAAACTTGTACAAATAATAATCATTATACAGGGTGTTTGGTGCATCGTTTGCCAAATTGAATTGGCCGAAAGAAGAGGTCATTTGCTATCGCTTCAGGCTCAAGTACTCATTTTTGGCCACACCGGTTTTTTTATTACAACTTTCTAATTTTTATTTTGAAAAAATCCAAAACTCAGCATTAAAGCTTAAATTAAAAAAAAGTTTTAAGTGTAGTCGTCAAATTTCATTTTTATTTACATATGTACTGTTGTATGGCTCTATCAAATTTAAAATTACTTGCCAGTTACATCTAGTTTTTTTTTTAATAAATCACAAAGTTTTTGGAAAAATAAAAAATGAACTTAAAACTCAACTTTAAATAGCTATAAAAAAAAAACTAAAAGCGATCGGGATCTTCGAATTATTTTAAAAAGTTCTCTAGTCTATCCCCTTTCCAACGGTATGTAATGTGTTAAAAAACTCTTTTAATATCTTTAATAATTAGCTAAATGTGTAGTCGAGACACATCAGGCTGATATTGGATATTACGTTTAAAACACTAGTTTTCGCATAAATTACATGCTATTAGTAGATAGATACTGTTATCTCACGTCTTACGTAGTCTCTTATCTCGTTCTTACATAGGGAACTTTCCTCGAAATTGAAAAAAAAATACATTATTACAAAAATAATCATTTATTAATAAGTAATTTAATTACATACTAATCTTACAAGAATTAGAATTTCTGCAAACAGAGTTGCCCTTATTATTAGCTGATTTGCCAATTTTCAGTGAAGACAGGTCTTTTGTTTTCCAACATGACGGTTGTCCCGCTCATTGGAGAATAACCGTCAGGGAGTACTTGAATGATGCATTCCCGGACTCATGGATTGGGAGGGATGGCCCTATTCCTTGGCCTCCACGTTCTCCAGACTTAACTCCGTTGGATTTTTACGTCTGGGGACGGGCCAAAGAACTCGTCTACGCCACGGAAGTTGAGACAAGAGATGATTTAGTCCAACGCATTGAGGCGGCTTTCATGACGATCAAAGCAGAAATGCGTTTACGCACCACTACAGTTGAGATAAGACGAAGATGTCGCGCGTGCATACGCAATAGTGGTAGACAGTTTGAACAAGACTTGTAAGATTAGTATGTAATTAAATTACTTATTAATAAATGATTATTTTTGTAATAATGTATTTTTTTTTCAATTTCGAGGAAAGTTCCCTATGTAAGAACGAGATAAGAGACTACGTAAGACGTGAGATAACAGTATCTATCTACTAATAGCATGTAATTTATGCGAAAACTAGTGTTTTAAACGTAATATCCAATATCAGCCTGATGTGTCTCGACTACACATTTAGCTAATTATTAAAGATATTAAAAGAGTTTTTTAACACATTGCATACCGTTGGAAAGGGGATAGACTAGAGAACTTTTTAAAATAATTCGAAGATCCCGATCGCTTTTAGTTTTTTTTTTATAGCTATTTAAAGTTGAGTTTTAAGTTCATTTTTTATTTTTCCAAAAACTTTGTGATTTATTAAAAAAAAACTAGATGTAACTGGCAAGTAATTTTAAATTTGATAGAGCCATACAACAGTACATATGTAAATAAAAATGAAATTTGACGACTACACTTAAAACTTTTTTTTAATTTAAGCTTTAATGCTGAGTTTTGGATTTTTTCAAAATAAAAATTAGAAAGTTGTAATAAAAAAACCGGTGTGGCCAAAAATGAGTACTTGAGCCTGAAGCGATAGCAAATGACCTCTTCTTTCGGCCAATTCAATTTGGCAAACGATGCACCAAACACCCTGTATATACATACATAAGTCACAGGCAACAATATTAGTTATATATCAAAAATACTAACTGTTCATCAAAAACACAAATGCGCAACTAATAAACTTATTACTGCAATACTAGTTAACTAATTGAATATCAAAACTTGTACAAATTATAATCATTATGTATACATACATAAGTCACAGGCAACAATATTAGTTATATAACAAAAATACTAACTGTTCATCAAAAATAACAAATGCGCAACTAATAAACTTATTACTGCAATACTAGTTAACTAACTGAATATCAAAACTTGTACAAATTATAATTATGATAATTAGAATCATTAATACAACTCCTTAATCCTTAGAAATGTCAAGATTTCATGAAATAGTCATTCGTTAAGATTTTATGAACTTAGAGTTGTATTGATGATTTTAATGATTATAATTCTATAAATACAAATTTGTTATTTATTTATTTATTTATTTATTTATACAATTGGTCTTACGAGCTAACAGACATAACATCCAAAACGCTCATAAGATTAACCAACAATTCAATTGTGGCTACACACACTCGTCTCCTTATACAATAAATATAGTAATATAGTCGCGAATCATATTTATATTAGGTCTTTACCTATGAAATTGCCGTTCTGCAGTACTGGCCATTTCAAATCAAAATAATTTTTGTTTGGCTAAGAATTCTAATTTCAAATTAATTTTATTTTAAAAACATGGATTTTTTTTTCCAAAAGTAGTCATTTGTTTATTGATTAGTGTTACATTTTCATCGCATTTCAATCTTTTTCGTCATCATGGATACGTTAAAAATTCGAGTAATTATGGAATATGAGTACCGTCGTGGCAGCAACGCGGCACAAGCGGCACGCAACATCAACGACGTTTACGGAGCTAACACTACAAACCAACGCACCACTTGTTCTTGGTTTGCTCGCTTCCGTTCTGGAAATTTCGACCTGAAAAATGAACCTCGCGGTCGTCCGAAGACTTTGGTCGACAATGACGAATTAAAGGCGATTGTGGAAGCTGATGATACACAATCTACGGCTGAATTAGCAGCAGCTTTCGACGTTAGCGTCAAAACAATATTGGTCCATTTGCGTCAAATTGGCAAGGTAAAAAAGCTTGACAAATGGGTGCCCCACGAACTCAATGATCGCCAGCGCGAAGTACGCGTCGAGACGTGCCATGCACTGCTCGACAGACACACAAATGAAGGAATTTTGAACCGCATTGTTACCTGCGATGAAAAATGGATTCTGTTTGATAACCGCAAGCGCTCAGCAAGTTGGTTGGATCCTGGTTCAGCACCTAAACAATGCCCTAAACGAAAACTTACCCCTAGAAAAGTGATGGTCACTGTTTGGTGGTCTAGCGCCGGTGTGATTCATCACAGCTTCTTACCAAACGGGGTGAGCATTACTTCAGATGTGTACTGTGAAGAACTGAACACAATGATGGAGAAGCTGGCACATCTCCAACCAGCATTGGTCAATCGCTCGTCTCCGCTGCTCCTGCACGACAACGCGCGACCTCATACTGCACAGCAGACGGTCTCCAAGTTGCAAGAACTGGGGTTGGAAGCTCTCCGTCATCCGCCCTACTCACCAGACCTTGCGCCTACAGACTACTACTTTTTCCAGAATTTGGATAACTTCTTGGCGGGAAAAAAATTCAATACCCGAGAGGCAGTACAAAATGCCTTTGAAGAATTTGTTGCCTCCCGTCCAGCTGATTTCTTTAAGAAGGGCATCAATAAACTGCCACTGCGTTGGCAAAGATGCATTGATTGCATGGGTGATTACTTCGATTAATACAAATAAAAAATGCATGAAAAAAATTCGCTTAAATTTTTTCATACAAAACGGCAATTTCATAGGTAAAGACCTATTATCAACGTACAACCTGATACTGACATACAAATTACAAAAAGCGAAGAACATTTGAATTTCGCGGGCTGCCTGGAGCTTCGCCTTAAGAACACTCTAATTTTACACTTTCCTAGGAATAGATCTGTTTTTATTATTTAGCATAGTTTTAAATTTTTCCGACTGGTCGATTGTGGGTCATTTGACCTAAAATTAAATGAAAGAACGCTAGGTTTTCCCAGAGAGCCGCATAGTGAGCTCATATAAATTGATATGACGTCATATGAAATTGAATGCCACTGTCCTGTTGTGATACACAACACATTGTGTGATACTCGTCCGTCTCATCTTGCGTAGCTTCTGTAGAGGTTTTGTCCGAGTCATGGCCATAATAAGAGATATCATACATTTGGGGCAGCCATCATTCAGGGTTCCCATGGATAAGCTAGTTTTATTAAATTTCATATGCGTACGGAATTGGTCATTTGGACTGTCCCAAAAATAGTGTGTATATGTGACGTGTCGGTTCATTCATCAACGTGATGGAGATGTTTCTGATTCCAACTAATGTTTCCAACTGTAAGCGTACCCACACAGTGATTAAATATCTACAACAAGCGTAGTATTTTTTTTTATGCTTACCGCCAAATACGGAAACTCGGTTCCCGACATTTGTTTAAGTACAATTTTTGTTGCTAACATAATGTAATTACATTGTTTAGTTTCAATTAGAGAACCCATTCAATGGGTTATCATAATGATGGTGTAGCCCTTTCACTGGGTTTCAAGAGTAGAACCCATTCAATGGGTTATCCTTATTAAAGGGATGACCCTTTTACTGGGTTTTAAGCTTAAAAACCATTCAAGGAATTACATCATGATAAAGGTAACCTCATATACGTCTTACCCCTTCGCAAGACTTAACTCATAACCGGGGTTGTTTGTAACGGTCCCTGTTTTAAATTTTGATTAAAATCTCTTTGTTTAATTCGTAGGTACCTACCTACTTATTATTATTCTTGAGAGCGTGATAAAGTCTACTTTCAATAATGTTAATCCGGGTTTATATGCTTTAGCTTTAATATAGATTGCTTTTTACCCGACTACGGCAAAGCCAAAAGGAAGGGATATGATTTTAGCAGTATGTATGTATGAATGTAAGTATATATGATAAGTATGTATTTACGTCTGTTCCACAGTAGCCCCTAAATTGCTGAAGGTAATAAATTCATAATAATGGTCCAGGTGACATAGGTTATATAAATTCTCCCTAAATTTAATATGGTGGACTTTACACGTAAATATCTGACCACGAAAAAAATTAAATTGAGATAATAATGACATGTTTGGTGTCAAAAGAAAGGTCTTGACGAGCACATTATAAAGTATGTACATATAATAGGTCTTTACCTATGAAATTGCCGTTTTGTATGAAAAAATTTAAACGAATTTTTTTCATGCATTTTTTATTTGTATTAATCGAAGTAATCACCCATGCAATCAATGCATCTTTGCCAACGCAGTGGCAGTTTATTGATGCCCTTCTTAAAGAAATCAGCTGGAAGGGAGGCAACAAATTCTTCAAAGGCATTTTGTACTGCCTCTCGGGTATTGAATTTTTTTCCCACCAAGAAGTTATCCAAATTCTGGAAAAAGTAGTAGTCTGTAGGCGCAAGGTCTGGTGAGTAGGGCGGATGACGGAGAGCTTCCAACCCCAGTTCTTGCAACTTGGAGACCGTCTGCTGTGCAGTATGAGGTCGCGCGTTGTCGTGCAGGAGCAGCGGAGACGAGCGATTGACCAATGCTGGTTGGAGATGTGCCAGCTTCTCCATCATTGTGTTCAGTTCTTCACAGTACACATCTGAAGTAATGCTCACCCCGTTTGGTAAGAAGCTGTGATGAATCACACCGGCGCTAGACCACCAAACAGTGACCATCACTTTTCTAGGGGTAAGTTTTCGTTTAAGGCGTTGTTTAGGTGGTGAACCAGGATCCAACCAACTTGCTGAGCGCTTGCGGTTATCAAACAGAATCCATTTTTCATCGCAGGTAACAATGCGGTTCAAAATTCCTTCATTTGTGTGTCTGTTGAGCAGTGCAAGGCACGTCTCGACGCGTACTTCGCGCTGGCGATCATTGAGTTCGTGGGGCACCCATTTGTCAAGCTTTTTTACCTTGCCAATTTGACGCAAATGGACCAATATTGTTTTGACGCTAACGTCGAAAGCTGCTGCTAATTCAGCCGTAGATTGTGTATCATCAGCTTCCACAATCGCCTTTAATTCGTCATTGTCGACCAAAGTCTTCGGTCGACCGCGAGGTTCATTTTTCAGGTCGAAATTTCCAGAACGGAAGCGAGCAAACCAATAACAAGTAGTGCGTTGGTTTGTAGTGTTAGCTCCGTAAACGTCGTTGATGTTGCGTGCCGCTTGTGCCACGTTGCTGCCACGACGGTACTCATATTCCATAATTACTCGAATTTTTAACGTATCCATGATGACGAAAAAGATTGAAATGCGATGAAAATGTAACACTAATCAACAAACAAATGACTACTTTTGGAAAAAAAAAATCCATGTTTTTAAAATAAAATTAATTTGAAATTAGAATTCTTAGCCAAACAAAAATTATTTTGATTTGAAATGGCCAGTACTGCAGAACGGCAATTTCATAGGTAAAGACCTAATATATGTCATATTGTTTAGGTAAATAAATATGTTTAAATTGTTAAAAATAAGTAAAAGTGGAGGTAAATAATATTAATTTAATAGGTTACAGACCGACCGCGGTGAGCGTGATTTTTCAGTAGTCGGGTTTTAGTTTTTAACCGACTTCAAAAAGGAGGTTTTTTTTATGTATGTTCCCCGATTACTCGAAGATGGCTGAATCAATTTGGTTTTTTTTTTTATTCGAGAGGGTACATCAAAGTTGGTCCCATATAAAATTGATTAACTTTGCTTGGGTAGTTTTTGAGTTAGCTTCAATAATACGTATTTTTTTCCCACTTTTTTATGGATGATGTCCTAGTTTGTTTTGCACGTAGTGGTATTAGAATTTGTGTGGGGTAAGTACCACAACTAAAAAGTGAAAAATAAATACTTTTTTACAAAAAAATACAACCGACTTCCAAAAACACCACTACAAAGTGAAAAAAAATACAACCGACTTCCAAAAACAACACTACAAAGTGAAACATAACTTTAACTTCGGAAGTCGGTGTCTAGTTAAATGTATTTTCGTTTTTTGCCACCGACTTCCGAAATTAAAGTTATTTTTCATTTTGTAGTGTTGTTTTTGGAAGTCGGTTGTATTTTTTTGTAAAAAAGTTTTTATTTTTCACTTTTGAGTTGTGTACCTACCCCACACAAATTCAAATACCACTACCTGCAAAACAAACTAGAACATCATCCATATAAAAGTGGGGAAAAAATACGTATTATTGAAGCTTACTCAAAAACTACCGAAGCAAAGGTAATCAATTTTATATGGGACTAACTGTGATGTATACCCTCTCGAACAAAACACAAAAAATCCAAATCGGTCCAGCCATCTTCGAGTAATCGGGGAACATACATAAAAAAAAAAAAGGTTCCGACGAATTGAGAACCTCCTCCTTTTTGAAGTCGGTTAAAAATAACTTTAATTTCGGAAGTCGGTGGCAAAAAAAGAAAATACATTTAACCAGACACCGACTTCCGAAATTAAAGTTATTTTTCACTTTGTAGTGGTGTTTTTGGAAGTCGGTTGTATTTTTTTGTAAAAAAGTTTTTATTTTTCATTGAACTTACTTTTTAATAGGTTGGGGAAAAAGTTTCTTCGCATTTTTTAAGAAAATTCAAAACATTTTTTAATATACATTATTTACATTTATCTAAAGTATGTAGGTACCATTTTGTTCGATAACTTTTTGCCATCTTGTAGGTAGGGACATGATCCCATTGCTATAGAAATTTTGGGACTTCTGATCAAAATACCGCGACAAGTGGTTTTGGCAGTCCTCTGGTGATGTTAACCTGACACTGCCTAAAAAATTTTGAAGAGACCGAAATAGGTGGAAATCTGAAGGTGCAAGGTCAGGACTATAAGGCGGATGCATTAACACCTCCCAGCCAAACTCTCTTAGTTTTTGCTGAGTGGCTAAAGATGTGTGAGGTCTAGCGTTATCATGATGAAAAACCACACCCCTTCTGTTGATTAATTCCGGCCACTTTCTCTCAACTTCTTGCTTTAATCTCATCAGTTGTTCGCCGTAGAGTTCAGAATCGATGGTCCTGCCTGGTGGTAACAGCTCATAATGAATACTGCCCTTCCAATCCCACCACACACACAGCATCACCTTGTTGCGAGTTAACCCGGGTTTCGCCACAGTCTGTGAAGCCTGACCGTCCTTTGACCATGACCTTTTTCGCACGTTCTTGTCGTACGTGATCCACTTTTCATCACCAGTTATCAGCTTCTTTAAAAATGGTTCGGTTTCATTACGTCGTAATAAAGAATCACAAATGAGTACACGGTTCATTAGGTTTCTTTCAGTGAGCTCGTGAGGTACCCAAATATCGAGCTTTTTTGTGTAACCAGTTTTTTTCAAATGCGCCAAAACTATTTTATGGTCAATTCCTAGTTCTTCAGCTACGTCGTAATTACTGATATGCCGATCTTGCTCCGCTTTTTCAAAAATGGCATCCATTTTATCCGTAATAGGGCAACCAGAGCGACGTGCATCTTTGACATCAAAATTTCCGGATTGAAAGCGCTTACACCAAATTTGTGCTACTCTCACAGACACTGCACTGGGTCCATAAACATCGCAATTTTTTTTTTGCGGCTTGCGTTGCATTTTTACCTTTTTTGTAGTAAAATTTTAAAATGTATCGAATTTCTTCATTAGATTCACTCATCTTGACAGTACGAAAATCAAATGATAATCACACATTTTCCTAATTTGAATTTGGAATTATGTTCTTTAAAATTTAAACTTTCAATGATACCAAAACCAGCCAGATACAAATAGTACAGCCAAAGAGATTTTATTTTAAGTTCATACATACTATAATGCGAAAAGACTTTTTCCCCAACCTAATATATACTTATGTGTTTTTTATTGTATTTTTTTTAGTACTGGCTAAATGTGTGTAGGTACTACTTATAGGTAGACCTCTGCCCATCCCTTCGGGAAACAAGGTTTGATGGTATGTTCGTGGCTAAGTAATAACAGCCGCACGGGTCGATCCGTCACGTTAAGCTACGCATTCCGGGGTTGGTCCGTGGATGGGTGACCATCTTTACATGCCCAGACTCCTTTGTGCCTCAGAAAGCACGTTAAGCAGTTGGTCCCGGCTGTCATTCGTGGATCTTTGCCAGTCGTTACGGGTCGTCAGAAGCCCGCAAGTCTGACCACCAATCTTACCAGGGGGGGGGGGGGGGGGGTTAAGTAGTAGCAACCCAGTTCCTGGGTTGTGGAGGTCAGATAGGCAGTCGCTTCATGTAAAATACAGCAGTGGTATTCAGCTGCATCCGGTTAGACTAGAAGCCGACCCCAACACAGTTGGGAAAAGGCTAGGCAGGTTGATTGATCTAAAAAAGGTACATAATGAAGTTAGGTGCTTAAAAACATTGCGACCTTTAGCGCTGAATCTCGTATTATGTATCCAATGATTGAACGTATTCCGGACAATGGGTAGTCGTTTGACCTACATAATTTCAAATCAATGTGTTTTTGTTGAAGTAGGTAAGTACTTAAAACTTTTCGAGACTTAAATGACTACGAATTATATGCAAATTATAGAAAAATAACATTTAATAATATAAAACTAGGTAGGTTCTGCCCGCGACTTCGTCTGCGTGAAAATTCATGTTTGAATATGAAATATGACTATCTTTTCCTCAGCAACACTGGAGCTTGCCATTAGTGAAAGAATTTAGGAATTTGGAATCGGACCAGTAGTTCCGAAGATTATCCCCTACATACAAACTCACATTTATTATTATATATTTATACTTAGTACCTGGGCGACCGAGCTCTGCTCGGGTGTACCTAAATAGACAAAACGAATTTTCCCAGATATGACTTGCAAGACAGAGATTATAAGTTTCATCGAAACCGTTAGAGCCGTTATCGAGAACGTGATTACGTATACAGGGTGTGGCGTAAATAGTGGTTCAACATTAAGGGGTCGATACACAATAAATATTCAGCTATCACATACCACAATTTGTTTTTTTTCTAGGTCTCAGAACACAATTTTTTTTTTAAATAGAGTACTTGCTTTAGTAATTTTTTTTATGCATGATAATTGATAACACATGCATTTCACAGTTATAAACAAAAAACAAAAATAAAAAAAATATGTAATTTAAAAAAATACAGCCAAATTAATAAAGCAAGGTGTCAATTTTTCAAATAATAATATAAAAATATTTGATTCTGAGACTGGAAAAAAATGGTTCAAATTGTGCTATGTGATAGCTGAATATACGGTATATCGACCCCTTAACGTTGTACTGCTATTTACGCCACACCCTTTATATATACTTATATACAAATATAGGATAGATAGCACTTTTTGATTAGTAGTTACTAAGTAACTACAAGCGTAGCGTAGCGTAGAAGCGTACAATATGTAACTTATTATTCGCTTCTTACTTACTTTGTTCGGTGCCAGTATGATGATGTCTAATACAATCGGCGTAGCAACTCACCCTCCCCCCCTCCCCCCCTAGTGTTCCTCCTTTGTAGGAACACTAGGTTTTCCCAGTCTGTGCATTAAAACCACAAAGTATTGGGCGGATTGAATCGTCTGATATCATTATGTAGGTATGGATATATAATGTCATTTTCCTGTTGTATTTTGTGAAATGACTACAAATGTCGAATATAAAAGGATGTTAACAAAAAGAAATAAGCTAACTCTTGTCTAATTTAAATAAAAGTTGTGAGGCTAGAAAACTAAGATCACTGATTAGGTGAAAAATACTTCTAGACGCATACACTACACAGTTTGCCTAGCCTCTTCCCGACTGTGTTGGGGTTGGCTCTAAAGCCAACCCCAACACAGTCGGGTATTCAGCTGCATCCGGTTAGACTAATCTAACCGGATGCAGCTGAATACCAGTATTTTATATGGAGCGACTGCATATATACCTCCACAACCCAGTTACTGGGTAACACGACACTCCTTGGTAAGACTGGTTGTCAGAGTTTCGGTCTTCTGACGACCCGTAACGACTGGCAAAGATCCAAGAATGACAGCCGAGACCAACCCGAGGCACGGAGGGGTCTCGGTATGTAAAGATGGTTACCCATCCATGGACCGATCGCGGCAAGCGTAGCTTAAGGCAAGTAGTGCTGCCAACTAGCGTGGCCCATTGAGCAAAAATCATAAACCTATAGGTTTAGTGTTGATTTTTTGATACAAAAAATTGTACAACATCAGACTAAAAATGTGAGCATAGAAAATTTCAAAATGTTCTATATCTCTAGACTTATGATTTTTTCTCGATGGTGGCGTTGACCCATGCGGCAGTTATTACTTAGCCTCCAGCCCCTCCTCCGGGTATTAAACCATCCATCCCCATACAATAATCTCCTTACGTTTATTAAGTTGGCCATGGCAGCCAGTCTCAGCGAAGACTAAACATCGACACGGGAGATATTATAGTGCGCAAGTGTGTGCTCAGACACAGGGGCACTTTATCTTCCCTCACTCTCATAGTCCGATGGGAAGGTAAACCGAGATGATAAGAGAGATAAGACATTAACGACTTAACGTGCTTACCCAGTAATATGTTACCCGTGTCACCCAGTAACTACGTTCTGGAGATCAGATACGCAGTCGCTCCAGTAAAATACTGATAATCGTCTGCATCCGGTTAGACTGGAAGCCGACCCCAATATTTGCAGTTTATTTATATTACCGCCAATAAAAAATAATTAAAATATTATTTCAAAATCTAAAGCGATAACCCTATTTGTTTTGCCTAAAATATTGCCGATGTGTCAAATAATCAAAGGACATCATAATATTTACCTTTGTTCTACCAAAGTTTTGAAATACGAACAATAATCTCGGTATACAAATGCCCCCCGCGCGCGCCTCTCGTTCCGCAAACTGATTTTCAACCTCAGACAACTTTGTTCGTAATGCCGATACAACCTCACGGCAAAAATATACCGTACCTAACCACCTTTCCAAAGAATCTAGAACGCAAAGGGTGGGTCCACACACAAAATTACAAAAAATAAAAAGTAACGCGCGCGGTGTCCTTGTTCGTTCAGGCTCACTTTCGTGCACTCGGACAATCCTGGGTTTTCGTTCGGGCTCACTTTCATGCAATGGTTGCGTGAGTGGCTAGGTAACGACCAGCTGGAACCGTGCACCTAGCTTCAGACGTTTCTTAAGTGCCCATGCATGTAGGTTTATGTGAAATAAAATATTTTGATTTTGCTTCAGAAACTAATCTTCTGTATGTGACTAAGGACACGGTTTAGGTACGTGGGCCGCTGTAGCACGTGGGCAGACGGACTTGATTGACGTCTTGTGCCGTTGAAGGTTACGTAGCGTCCTGTTTTATTGTGTGCAACGCCAGAGCTAGCTGAGAAAAGATTATTCATATAATGAAATGATCCTTTTTGGTCCACTATGATTTAGCATGTGGAAAAGTAATTGGGGCTTGTGGCTAAGCAATAACAGCCGCACGGTTCGATCGATCAGGTTAAGCTTCGCTTTCCGCGGTTGGTTCGTGGATGGGTGACCATACCAAGACCCCTCCGTGCCTCGGAAAGCACGTTAAGCCGTTGGTCCCGGCTGTCATTCGTGGATCTTTGACAGTCGTTAAGGGTCGTCAGAAGGCCGAAACTCTGACAACCAGCCTTACCAAGGGGTATCGTGTTACCCAGTAGCTGGGTTGTGGAGGTCAGATAAGCAGTCGCTCCATGTAAAATACTGGCATCCAGCTGCATCCGGTTAGATTGAAGCCAACCCCAACACAGTCGGGGACAGTCGTTACGGGTCGTGAGAAGTCGGAAAGTCTGACAGCCAATCTTATCGCTTGATAAGACTGGCTGTCAGACTTTTCGGCATTTACCAAGATTTACGCGATTACCCAATAACTGGATTGTGGAGGTCAGCAGTCGTTCCATGTAACTTGCATTGTTTTTATTTCCTAGATACAATTTTTTTTTGTTTTGTCATGTAATCAATACCCTGCAGCACGTGTGCAGTTTCGCTAGCTAATTTAATTTGACCCTGTATATTTATTGCAACAATAGTAACATACAACTTAACTAAATATTTCATACATACTTATTTTCTTAGGTGTCCTAACGTATTAACGACTAGGAAACCTCGCTCTCAATCGCTAAGACTAACTTTTAGTTGGTTTAGGACTGAAAAACATCTAGATTTTCTAATAGTCTTTTATTTGTAATGGTTTTCCAGGATAGTAGGGGC
This sequence comes from Cosmia pyralina, assembly GCA_946251885.1. Lineage (NCBI taxonomy): Eukaryota > Metazoa > Arthropoda > Insecta > Lepidoptera > Noctuidae > Cosmia > Cosmia pyralina. The sequence goes on along the minus strand of OX276355.1, from coordinate 3,745,204 downwards.
TAATAGGATTATAGGATGACAGGCTAATAGGAGGACAGGATAATAGGAGGAGCTCGTGGCTAAGTAATAACAGCCACACGGTTCGATCCATCAGGTTAAGCTACGCTTGCCGGGGTTGGTCAGTGGATGGGTGACCATTCTTTACATACCGAGACTCCTCCGTGCCTCGGAAAGCACGTTAAGCCGTTGGTCCCGGCTGTCATTCGTGGATCTTTGACAGTCGTTACGGGTCGTCAGAAGCCCGAGTCTGACAACCAGTCTTACCAAGGGGTATCGTATTACCCAGTAACTGGGTTGTGGAGGTCAGATAGGCAGTCGCTCCATGTAAAATACTGGTATTCAGCTGCATCCGGTTGGACTGGAAGCCGACCCCAACATAGTTGGGAAAAGGCTAAGCAGATGATGGTTTTCCAGGATAGTCGTGATTATGACCTTCCCTGATGCTACGGTTGCTAACGTGCCGTTGCATTTCGAACCTTCTTCATAATATTACAGAAAACTCGAACGGCGAGAAAACAAATGAACAGCAGATTTTTTAAATAAAATGTCATGCTATATTATAAAATGAATTTGAATTTGGAATTCTAAGGGCTGATTGTTCAATAGTCAGATAATTTTTATCAGAGGAATAAATATGGCGGTTTGACAGTTTTTGTAAGCAAAATATGTCAAACTGTCACATTTATTCTTCAGGTAAAAGTTATCAACCTATTGAACAATCAGCCCTAAATAGAATGAAAGATTAATCTTCACACTAGCCAGTATCAAAAATCGGCAATTTCATAGGTACTCAAAACTTATTTCCTCTTGAAAAATTATCACGAGCCTGAAACTTCATTCACCAATAATAGTTTTTATTGTTTTAAAATGGCCGCTGGCCGGTGACACGAATCCAATGACTTGTTATGTTTATATTCAGCTGTACAGTTGCGCAACAATCCTTTTATTTTTGTGTGTTGTTATTTTAGATACATTTGGAATTCAATACTATACAGGGTGTCCAGTAAATAATGTATCAAACGTAACGGTTGTTTAAAAAAACCGCTACTTTACCATTTTCTCTACCAGAATTCAGTTTTTTAATGCTGTCGCTGCAAATGATAACATTTTTATGTATGATTTTTGTTAAAAATTTCTGTAATGTACCATGTCATGTACCTAACATTTTTGTAAATAACTTTTTATTTGCCTTATAAAAAAATCTTGAACTAAAAATTTATGTTTTACGACGAAAAGACTATAATTGAAAAAAAAAACAAAATTCTATTTAAATTAGTTGTTGGAAATCAGGTAAGCTACCGTTACGATTGATCCATTATTAACGGTACATCCTGTATATCTCATTAAACTTGTAATGGTGTTGTTTTGTCAACGAATCCAATGATGATTCTATTTTGAAATATATACCTAGTTTTGGGGGTCACCGGCCAATCTGTTCTTGTACAACCTGATTATTAATAAATAAATTTGAAACTAGGCTAGTCATTATTAGGGCTGTTTTAATGGACAGATATTTTACACAAAAAATAACTCCATAGCTTCATGTTTGTTTTTGTTCGCAAAATAATCTCACCTATTTACCATTAGGTAAAGGACATGTCCGAAAATGATTTTCTATTATTCAATAATTCTAACATGGATAAGTTAAATATATTTGGATAGACATCCCAATAACTAATGGTTCTAACTATATCATACATTTTTAAAGTTCTCCAATTTTGAGAAAAATCGTTTTTACTTTAGTGTGAATTTACTCCTAAAATGAACAAACCTTTCTATTTATCTAGGATAATAAAGTGAACACACCCCAAAAAAAAACTGGAAACTTGTCCGACCTGACACACGGTAGGTACGTCATTACTGTCAGCCAATATATTTGATACTGAATTTGATATATGATAATGATAGGATGAGGCCTCATCAGGCCTGTCGCCTGTCAGTCAACACTTTATGTCCTAATTGAGAGATGTGTGGAAGGTTTTGTTGGATTGCCATCAATAAATAAAATATTTAAATAGTTTAACATTTTTCTCTTAAATGGGCCGGTCTAAAAATATTATTTCAATGGTCCTAAGTTCCATATTTTTGTCGTTTTTATTTAGGTGTAGTTTGCTTGTTAGATTTTTCTCGGATTATAAAACCAATGTCCATACAAAAAGCGGAGATCTCCTTTACCAGTTGGTAAATAGTTGTGTTAACTTTACCAGTCACTTCTAGCCTTGGTGACAGCATAACTTTAATCTTGAATTAATGGCTATAGATCAAAATTACAATCCTTTCCTAGGATGCCGTAAAAAGTTGACCAAAATAGGCAGCGAAAGCTTTAATAAATCTGGGCTAAACCAGGGGTGTAACTTCCGCCGTATCAATGATACGGGGCCCCCAAGTTACGGCGCCCCTCCGACTTGTGTAATCAAAATGAACACTTACCTACCTAATAAAAATATGAAAATTAACTTTATTTGTTTACGGCATACGAGTACGAGCCAAATGCTCCAAATTTCTAGGTCGCTTCGATGGCTCTTACTTTCTCTTATAATCACAATGAAAACTTAAAACATATCCCGGTACAGAATGCTCCAATTTTCGAGAATGAATACTTGACGTATCCGAGTCAGGATCCAATTTTCTAGCTCGCTCCGCTCGCTCCGCTCGTTGCAGTCTCTTTGTTAGCATGACCTCCCGAGTGCTATTTTATTTATTTCGTAAAATAATAAATTCCTTTCTTTTGAGCTGCGTCGCAGTCGGACAAAAAGGGTCCCCAACAAATTTTGATACAGGGACTTTAGGACTTGCTACGTCACTGGTTTTGAAGGTCTGGTGAGTCAGAAGGCATGATATTTGATTGATATTCCGCTGGTTAGGCTGAGCGCCGCCCTTTAATAGTTTGGAAAAAGGTTACGTAAATGATTTGCAGCAACATTGTCCCTGCGTAGCACTTATTGTAGCGGTTTACTAGGGCTTCTCGGGCTGAACATGACTAGATATTAGGTTTACTTATTTTCATAGTTTAAGGTATTTACTTTCAGCTTAAACACGTTAAATGAAGTCTTAAATAACTGCACATTTATTATGGCCTTTCTCTCTTTATCTCAATCATATATCCGCTTGCCGGGGTTACATACCGAGACTCCTCCGTGTCTCGGAAGGCACGTTAACCGGTTGGTCCCGGCTGTCATTCGTGGATGTTTGACAGTCGTTACGATCATCAGAAGCTCGAAAGTCTGGCAACCAGTCTTACCAAGGGGTATTACTCAGTTACTGGGTTGTGGAGGTCAGATAGGCAGTCGCTCTTTGTAAAATACTGGTATTCAGCTGTATCCAGTTAGACTGGAAGCCGAGTTCAACATAGTTGGGAAAAGGCTAGGCAAAATTAAGATTAAATTAAAACCAAAAACGATACGCTACGATACGCTTCGGGGTCACCTCCAATGCATTATCTATATTCCATGACGTACTCTACGTGAGAATCCAAAAATGAATAAATTATCATTTGACCGGATTGCAAAATGCACATACAAGATGTACTATGTACCTACAGGAATCTTTTGGTCACCAAAATGTACACTTATAATAATAATAAAGCTCAAGAGTTTGTTTTTTTGTTTGTTTGAACACTCTAATCTCTGGAACCACCAGTCGGATTTGAAAAATTATTTTTTCATTTGATAGCCCAATTCTTGAGGAAGGCTATATTTTGTTTAACATCACGCTATGACCTTTAGGAGCCGAGCAAAAAGAAAAAAACTCGAAAAAACACTCATGCGACGCGATGCGACGGGTGGATCGGGGAACAAGAAATTTCACGTGGACGAAGTCACGGGCAGAAGCTAGGAAAAAATGATGATACATGTACCTACAGGAATCTTTTGGTGGCCAAGATCGAAACTAACGCTTTCATCTTGTCTTGTTTTTTCAACACAACAATGGGGTTGTTTACCGGAAGCTTCGCCGCGAGAGAGCGCTATATGTTTGTCACTTGTCAAAGTCATACTGAAGACAAAGCGCCCATTCGGCGACAAGAAAAAACATTAGCGCCATCTCGTGGCAAAGTTTTCAGCAAGGAACTCCATTGACAGTTGAATGAAAGTTACAAACACTTAGCGCCATCTACGCGGAATTAATTTGACAGTTTTCTTCCCTATTTCAGAAATGTTTCTCAACAGCGCCCCCTGTCAACGTCATTCGAGCCCCAAAAGATTCTTTTAGCAGTGTAGGTGTGCACGGACCAATCCCGTGGTCACACACGCGGTGTGCACGGTACTCGTAAGTACAGGCTGCACGGACGTATCGTTTCCTTCGCAATCTAATCGAGCCAATTTCGCACATCCACCGTCCGTTGGACCACTTTATGCAACAAAGTAACAATAATAACAGTCGATCATGCAATTTCACAATGTTGGTTAATTGTAGAAAAATTAGTTATTTCGTTTTAAATGATTCATAGTTCTGCATTTGACTAATTCAATGCTATGAATCATTTAAAAAATATGGAAGGAAATCAATGGATTAATACTTTTTTGTTAACTTTACAATAGGATATTACCAAGGTATTACACCAATTTTTGAAAAGTGTCTCAATTATATTCTATAGTGCTAATAAGCCACTAAAAAAAACACAAAATTTTTACTTAATCGATAAGTGCCATAAAAATGCGTTTAAATTTTACATTTTCAAATTTCGCACGAAAAGGACGCAGTGGACGCCATATTGCTCTGTGGTTATGACATCAGTTGGCTATGCAAACCAAACAAACCGAAACAAACACTCTTTTTACAAGCTGATCAGTTGACAGTTGACATTGACACTTTTTAATTTACACATCCGTATGACGTAATAACATGGCGGCTACTTTCATGGTGTTAGAAAACAGATAAAAAAACTGAAAACTTTGAATTGAATTTTAAAATTCGTATTGTTATTTTATGAACTAAAACTAACATTTTCCGACTGTTTTTTGCATAAGCTATCTAAATAATATATTTTCGATTTTTTCTCATATATAGTAAAAAACCGTATTTTAATGATAAAATCCCTTTAGTTATGTATATTTGCGTTGTGTTTTTTTCAGTACCTATTAGTTTTCAGAATGTCTCTTAGTTCAGTGTGCCTCCTGGCAAAGGCCTCCTCTAATTCCTCTAACAACTTCTCTCTCCACTGTTTCCATCTCTCGCAACTCTTCTCCAAAAGCCGCTATGAGCCCCCATCGTCCTCCCATCTTTTGTATTGTCTTCCCTTCCTTTTGCCATCTCTGGGGTAATATTTATTCTGTCACAGCTTATTATATACTATTACTCTCATTGCTGTTACTACTACTTGATTCGAATAATAGTGATTCCTGCACCCTAATTGCGTAATACACTATCAATCGCCATCAATTGGTTTCCTTTTGACGGTTCAACAACTTTAATAATAATAATATATATATACCCCATCGCAGTATCTCTACGTTGACGTCGTGGTGGGGCTTGCGCGCTTCGAGTTCTAGATCTGTGCCTGTAGAGTTTACTTTGCCGGAACAGGTCTAGGACGAGGAGCCAAACGAAGAGAGATACAGAAACCCGCAGGGCAGCATGTGGCGAGCTGTTGGGCAGTAGCGACCCCACGGACCCTATCTCCCGGGAGAAGTCTTGTTCCTCACCTCTCGCTTGCCTTTATTGGCTGGCTGGAGTGAACACTGACGAGGAACAGAGCTCCCACCTCTTTCTTGCCTTTATTGGCCGGCTTGTGTGGAGATTCACAAGAGCAAACGTGCTCGGAGGAAGGAAGTATTCCAGTAAGATGCTGGTAGGGATCTTGACCGTACTTCTGGGAGTGTCCTGATAGCCGTGGAATGCCTCTCCACTCCTCAAGCACCTCAGGACATGTTGCCCCGTTGTCGCTACGTCACTATGTGCTAGCGACCGTTTCCGGGGGCCCATTATTGAGTGTGCAAGCCACCCCCTGCCATTTTATCTGTGTACATTATTTAGCATTGGTCAGGCAGGGGACATGTTCTTCCATAGTTCAAGGTACCCAATCCACTATAGCCACCCAAACCCATAGCCCAATATGTTTTGTTTCCATGTTCTGCAATAGTCCTGCACCCACCTGGCGTTGTCCATAGTGCATACAGGGATAATCGTCGGCTGGTGCCTCCTTGACATTTTAAATTTAAAATGACGAGGAGGCGAAGGCGAGGGGCCTTTAAACAATTGTTTAAGGGGTGTCTGCGAGTTGGCTTCGGCCCCTCGGACGCCTTCCAAAGGTCCGGGACCCCAGGGTCCCGAGATGTGTCAAAGATGATAATATATATAATATAATCATTTATTTCGGGTAACAAAGGCCCATAACATAAATATACCTTACAGACTACCATACATATTTATGAAAACCACAAAAATATTAATAAAATAGTGTACACGAAGTGACGGCGTCGTATTGCGCTGCGTGGTGTCACGTAGCCTTCTAACGTAACTTTCATTGCTTTATTTAAGTTGTCGAGCAAACAAATTTTTCGAACATATGAATCAATGGAATCAGAATCAGAACTTTATTTGCTATGAATGTAGGTACAGGTGTACGTAAATTGTACGTAAATTAAAGAGATCGGCTACAATCTACCTTACGGCGTGCAAATTATTTCTTACTTATTTCAAAATTAATACATAAAATACAAAAGAATGTCAACAAAACAAAACGGAAATTATAGTGAAGTCAATTAATAATATGCATGTATATGGATTAGCAGTTTGCTTCAAAATGATTCAGATTCCGCTTGATAGTGTGTTACGCAATTAGGGTGCTGGACTCTCAAGTTTACATACTAGTAGGTCTTTAAACAAATCGTGTGATAAATGATGAATGATTTTATTTCTGCAAGAAGGTTTGTACAAATACACTAAATTACACATCAGAAATAAATTTTATTTTAAAACTAAATTAGTTTAATGCTTCCTATGCAATTACTGTGGAAATTAGGAGAAAGGAAAAACTTATAGTCCTTAACGTTGCTATTATTATTATTTTGTTATATACTTATTATAAAATAAAGTCTACTCCGTTCACCTACACCTACAGGGTTAGTTTTCAATGACCAGCCAAATTTTCACAGGGTGTTCTACCCATGATTATGAACAACTTTCACTATGGGACCAACTTTGAAATCACGAAAAAAAAATCAGCTGTTTCATACATTTTGGTCGAGTAGGTATTGAACTTTTCTATGAAACAGCTGTTTTTTTTTTCGAAAATTTTAAAGTTGGTCCCATAGTATGAAAAAAATGTATGTTCCCCGATTACTCGAAGATGGCTGGACCGATTTGGATTTTTTTTGTTTTATTCGAGAGGGTATAGTTGGTCCAGTTGGTCCCATATAAAATTGATTAACTTTGCTTCGGTAGTTTTTGAGTTAGCTTCAATAATACGTATTTTTCCCCCACTTTTATATGGATGATGTTCTAGTTTGTTTTGCAGATAGTCGTATTAGAATTTGTGTGGGGTATGTACACAACTAAAAAGTGAAAAATAAAAACTTTTTTACAAAAAAATACAAACCGACTTCCAAAAACAACACTACAAAGTGAAAAATAACTTTAATTTCGGAAGTCGGTGGCAAAAAACGAAAATACATTTAACTAGACACCTATTCCGAAATTAAAGTTATTTTTCATTTGGAGTGTTGTTTTTGGAAGTCGGTTTGTATTTTTTTGTAAAAAAGTTTTTTAAAACTAAATGAGTTTAATGCTTCCTATCCAATTACTGTGGAAATTAGGAGAGAGGAAAAACTTATAGTCCTTAACGTTGCTATTATTATTATTTTGTTATTATTTATTTATTATTATTGTATTTATTTTGTTATATAATTATTATAAAATAAAAGTCTACTCCGTTCACCTATATAGCCTATTTTTTTCAAGACGATAAGAAAAGTCATCCGGTAGAGTAGAGACCTTTTACACTACAACTGCACGCTGCTCTACTAAAATTTCTATACAAACATTTAAAAAGTGTTAGAAAACAAGCAGTGGAGGGGCGTGCAGTTTTATACCAAAAGATCTCTACCAATGTTTATCCATATTTTTATCTAAGTAAGTCTAAAAAAGCCTTAAAAGTAGGTAATAACTACCTATTTTTAAGGTAAGTACCTAAGTGGTTTCCATTTTCCCAGTGCGCCTTTTCGCCTCCTAAGGATTGTAATCTCAGTTATTTTAGCTTAATACCGTTCCAAATTCATTATTATTTAAGAGGATACATCGAAGCGTGATTTAGCTCGGTGTGTAAGTGAAATGGCGTTATGGCTGTTTAGTTTGACGCGCGAAGAAGATTCTCACGCACACCGGAACTAAACGCGCTTCGTTTAAATGTAGATTAATGACAAAATGCAATACTTAAATCAATTTTTAGCTTAGTAAGTTCTTAACATATTTAAATACCTTCGATTTAAAGCAAATTTTACTCCACAATAAGGAACTGTTTACGTATAATCGTATTAAACAGAAAATAGACGGTGCTACTTTGAAAACCGAAACATGAGTAATTTCAATTACTCATGTTTCGGTTTTAGTACAGCAATAGACAATATAGTGAAATAACACTTATGGGAAAACCCAAATAAAAATGGTGTTGTAAGAATTTTAAAACACAAAATATTTCGATGTTATTATCCCCTTAAGTTTTGAAAAAGTTCGTCTGCCCATCGCGCATCGCGTAGATTCTCGCCCAATCTCGAATTCGTCAACCTACGCTCTGATTTAATCAAAATAAATTAAAATAGTCCGGTATTTCATACAAAGGTTATTTTCTAGGTACCTTACAAAAGTATTTTGTGGGACGTGAATATTAGGTAGGTACTTACTTCAATTTAGAAACGGTTCCCTTGAGATTTTCCTTGAGTTTTTCCTCATTTAGTTTCGTTGTTGTAATCTTATTTGATATTATTTTATTAACGAACCTAAATAAGTACTTTAGGTACCTACTTATTTGCAAATAGGTAGGTAAGTACTATATTTATTATCGTTATGTGTTTGAAAGAAAAAAAATATGATAATTAGGAATCAGATGGACGGGTCCTACAGACAGACGGACAGACCCGTCTGTCCTATCGACGTTTTTCATTCTCGTCGATCTTTTCTATATTCTTTTCACACATATATTTTATGTAACAAAATTATATACTAAAATAACTAAAACTATTAAAAAACTAAAATATGGCGTTGAAAAATTCCTCCGCATCGCTGTCGACTGGTAAAGTACCCAAGAGACTGGCGGCATTGCCACGTTGTATGACAATGCTAAGCCGCTGGCCAAGGTAAAAGCCAGCCCTTGGGTCACGGGAAGTGTCAACCAGCCGTTTGGAGATTTCGTTGAACAAACTATGTGCACTCGGACCCCACGGCCCAAGGGTTTCAACCTCAAACGGCTCGAAAATATAATTACCGATAAGGTTATTATACTTCCGCCGCTTGAGGTTTTCCGCAGCGGCAGCAGCAGTGCCAGCACAGCACGCAGAGCCAGGAAGATGAACTATTTTATGTTAGTAAACCACAATATCCATTTCGAAGTCAACTTGTCGTAATGTTAGCGAAGATGACGTCATGAAACTGATTTGTAGTCAAGTTGTTTCATAACGTTATCTTCTAAATTATTAATTGTTTGTAGTGTATGATAAAATAATAATAATGATGCTTGGTGATAATTGTAATAAAATTATATATATTTCTGTAAATTGGTTTAAAACAAACACTTTTACACGTTAAAATTAAATTATATCATGTTTTAAACTAAGTAGATGAGTTCGGTGTGTCTACTCTGAGAAGAAAGACCGTTATAAACTCAGAGTACTACAGTACAATTATTTTCTTAATATCCCTCGGCAAACTTCGTATTTCGTCAGTCGTCGGATTTCTATCAGTTGCCCTTTGTACTTGGTGCAGACCGGACGCTCTCAATCGATTTCCAAGTCAATTACTAGTAATAGTTGTACTATACTCAAATATTATATAAACAATCACTGTCTAAAAACTAATAAACCATACCACATTGACTAAATCGATCAATGGTTAAACCACAGTGTACATACTCGTAAATGGATCATCGGAAACGGGACGTCATCGTTATAATTCGGCAATAGTAAATGTACTGTCTCTACTTCGGCCCCGTCATCCTTTTCTCGTTGACGTCCCATTCCCGGTGCGGTCGACAAACAGTGTAACTGTCTATCAGCGGACCTCGGGAATGTTTTCGGTTTCGCAAAACAATTTTATTGTTAGAAGTTTGCTGGGGTTGATTGATTCCTCTAGATTTCAATAGTCCTTTAAAGTTATTATCCACTATAATTATGTACTTATAAATAAATAAACCATTTATATATTATATATAGATAACCATTATATATATAGATACCATTCATACATATAGACAATAGTCTATAGCATAGACAAGTGAGGTTGGACCGTCGGGCGTCAAACGTGAGTTGAACTTTACACCTTATTGACGGTTTTTGTTTTTTCTTTTCAAGTATTTATTTATTTATTTATTTCTGGCCAACCAACAATTGCTTATACTGTTACATATTAAAATAAACATTCTTATAACAAGGGTTAGTATAACAATCTCTTATAGGTTAGCACCGCATGCCCCATAATGTAACAGATGTTACCAGTTATAATAAAAATAACACGAAACCAAAATTACATAAAAATACAAATCAAATTACAGCCAATGTCAAAAAGAAATTATTATTATTATAATATTATAAGAAATTATTTTTAATTAATTAATTATTACACACTATTAAATGTTATTCTGTGGAACTTGCCAAACGAGTCGAAATGCACGTCAATAAGATCGCTGTATTCGTTTAGCTGTTTACATAGTCGAGGGACAATAGAACATGTGCCGAGAACTGTTCTGCGCGGAGTGGAGTACAAGGGAGTAATGGGGGTACGAGGCAGTCTAGCAGGAGCACGAAATCGGAACCTGCTTAGCAAGTGGGGACAGTCAATTTTGTTCCGGAGAATTTTATAAAGAAAAATGGAATCCGCGATTCTTCTGCGCTTCTCCAATGACACCATCTTAAAATGCGAAAGTCTGGCTCCATACGATCGTTTCCTTCTGGCGATTCCGCTGGCATAAGCTAGATGCCACATAAATCGCTTCTGTATCCGCTCTAACCTCAGATTGTGTGTTGCGTAGTGAGGTCTCCAGATAGTGCTGCAGTATTCCAAGATACTTCGTACAACGCTGTTGTACAGCAAAATCTAGTGTTTGTATTTTATTTTATTTGATTTTATTCCCCTTGCGATTTTTAATTGATATCCGTGGGTATGTCCGTGGCATCACACAGGCCCTATCAGAATACCAGCGTTGCGGTGTTTATTTTTTAAATATCGCAGCTTTATGCTGAGATGGGAGCCTTTTTGGCCTCGCACAGGTCTCTTTTTTTTAGTCTGAATTTTTATTTAATTTAATTTCTTTTTTTTGTTTTTTAATGTTTATTTTGTTACTTTTATATGCTCCTTTTTAACTGTATTTCCTGTGCGTGTCCCAAATAAAATATTTTTCTTTCTTTCTTTCTTTCTATATATAGACAAATATCTTAACTTAAACATACATCTATACTTATAAAGAGGTAATATGTGTTTGTAAGTTTGTATGTAGGGGTAATCTCTGGAACTACCAGTCGGATTTGAATAATTCTTTTTGCATTTGATAGCCCTATTCTTGAGGTAGCTTATAGGCTATTTAACATCACGACTTTACCTTGCACTAGCTTGTGCAGTTCTGTGGTACTAGTCCGCGGATGTTACGGCCAAAAGTCTTCTTCCACGAGGGGCAGATAACAGTTCGGTACACGCACCACGAACGTCTTGAAGTTAACATTGCGGCGCGACTCCAGTAACTGAACCCTCGGCGCACCTTCTTCTGGCGCACTTACTCCACGATGTCCTCCGCCTTAGTGTTGGGAGATGTACAGCGGTGTGTTCGGCTTTGCGGCACGCAAGCTCACTCCGGGCTCCGTAGGAGTTTTGCCGCAGCGATTCTTGTTAATTCGCGATCGGCGCTTCCTGCTGTGCTTATAGTGGAATTTAGGTTATGGCGGCCCATCTCAGCGGAGACCAGGGAGATACTCTACCTCCCGCGCAGGCACAGGTGCTACTTTCTCTTCCCTCACTCTCATAGTCCGATGGGACAGTAATCCGACATGACCGGAGAGAGATCAGGCGCAATATAATTAATCTGTGATTATTATGGGGTGACACTGACAAAGAAAAACTTCGGAGCGCATGAGATGATGAGACGAGATCTATTAATATGCGATACGCGTAACCTTAATTATTAGTCACTCGAGCGTGTGGTTAGCGTACGAGAGACAGCCAAATATTTATAGATTTTGTAGCGATTTACATGTAGAGCAATTATTAATATATTGTTAGAAAAAATACAGGGATTTAATTAATTCAATTATAGTTATGGTATCTGAAAACATAATTAACAAAATCAATTACAAATACATACGAGTTCGGAATTTATTGTTTGTGAGATAGGGTTGCTCCATCGTCGAACCGTATAAGTTGGCTATTGGTTTAAATTAGACTAATTAAAAGTTATTTTCTTATTGATACAGGAAACAGACAACAGACAGACAGTAGGTAATCTGTCGGTTGATTGTAGGAGATATTTTCTACAAAAAAAAAATCAGGTATGACTTGACTCGCTTCGACTATAAGTCGACTGTTGTCGTGACCTGTCGTGGCTGGCCTTATTTTAGGTCAAAGAATGAGCATTGCTACGTTAGATGGCAATGCTGATGCCAGCGTTTTGGGCACTTTTCCCATTGGCAGCGACGTGGACGAATTTTTTGATGCCCAGTGAGCTCTTTTCATTTTCTTATTTTTAAATACTCTCTTTTATGAAATACATAAATAGGTATATTGATAAAAACTTAGGAAGAGTCCTTGAGTTGGCACGGTTATTTCTTATTAAAAACTATTTCGTCTAGCAGTTTGGTTTAGCGGCATAAAAAGCAACAAGAGATGGGTAAATTGTGAAGGTGTACCTATGTAGAAGATAAATTAGGAGGCTTTACAAGTGTTCTCGTTTACCAGCCAGCAGATGGGGTTTCCCATGGGAAAAAATTACGAACTTCCGCACAAAATGTCATCCCCTAATCCATCCTCCATCAATCCTCATCATTCATCCATTCACTCATTCTCCAACTATCCTTTAGGCTTTAGGGGATGAATTTCCAAAAATCCTTCCTTATTGCTCACAGTCGTTAAATAAGGAACTATTGCGCAAGATTTTATATTTCTAGACCCAGCGGTATAGGCTATGCGTTGTCTGTCGGTGAGTGAATGTATGAATGGATGAATTGAAGATTTTTATTAAGACTAGCTTTTGCCCGCGGCTTCGCCCGCGTGGATGTCGGAAAATATCCCACGGTAACGAAACGAAATTAAATAACAGTTGCAAGACGTATTGACAATATCTCACATCTTAATAAGCGATGATTGATGACGTATCGACAATATCTCATGACGTGTCGAAGGTGGACCAGCTTGCTTCGGAGTAACCTATTCAAGTATTCACTGACTGCATCTAAGTTTATCGACTGGTTTGATGCAAGATGCAAGGTGTTAGCGCTCACAACTCACTCACTCACTCACTCTGTAACTTTAAATCTCTGCACGATAATAAAATGAATCACTTTCTGGCCGATTCGAGCTTATAGGATTTAAGGAGGATGCGCTGTGGTAGCCCGCGAAATTCAAACTTTTTTGCGTTTTATGCAATTTGCAGGTCCGTGTCAGGTTTTATCTTGGTCAAAATATGATACGCGGGAATAAAATCTAAGTATTTACATAATTTTAATCATAGAAATTATCAATACATCTTTCGAAGTTAGATTTCGTGCAGATTCGTCGAACGAACGAAATCTAACTTAGAGAGATGTATTCGTGATTTTTATGATTAAAATTGTGTAAGTAAATACTTTTATTCCCGCGTATTATATTTTGATCAAGATACAACCTGACACGAACCTGCGAATTGCAAAAAACCCACAAAAAATGAATTTCGCGGGCTACCACAGCACATCCCCCTTAAGTAATTTTCAGTAGCTTTTTATTTCCTACGTTGAAAAAATAAATAAACTTACATTTGGTAGTGCCTTGTTTTGTAATAAAGTTTCAAAACGTGATGTAACTAACATTGGACTACAGATACGACACACGTAATTAGTCTGTCGCTTTGTTTGTGCGTGAAAGTTGTTTTGACAGGATGAAATCGAATTCATAGGCATCCTTTGGGGGGGAGGGGGGGGGGGAATCAGCTGTTCTCTACATTCTGACGTATTTTGCGAACATAAATGTTTTTTTTTTCGCTATTTCATCTTTGGTTCCATAGTAAAAGTTGCTCATAATAATGAGTACAATGACCCCTTAAAAGGATGCCCATGACATAAACTAAATGACATGATTTCTGTAACTTTGACATTTACAGTAAATACGGTTAGGTACAGTCAAGACGTAAAAAGATTGCAAGAAAATCAGCAAAGGTCATTAAGATAAGAATAATTTATTTGCTGAAAATACATTACGTCGATTCTGTAAAATTCAAACAACAACTCGCATCTCACAACGCTATTCACTCTCACTCGTAAAATAGATGCTTTTTGTGCAAAGTGCAAAGTGAGCGTCGAAGTGACCTTACTGAATGCCACTTCATACGTCATCTCATACTTTATCTGTCAAAATCTTACGGTCAATTTAGTTCAACTCGCTGACACGCTCGCAAGGGTAGAGCTAGTGTAAATTCGAATTATCAACCGAGTTTTTAGAATGCCAATCAAGAAACTCACAGCGGATTCAGATTCGAAGTTTAGAATGAGGTCTTACAGAATCACACGGCAGGTTTTATCAGATGTAAAAAGTTGGTGGTGTAAGCACAGTCCATATTTTGCCTGTTTAGGGCATGCCGTATGCATTTTCTTTATCTCTACATTTTTCTAATCTAATTGATATCTGAAGCAGACAGTTTGTTCTTTTTACTCTCTCTTCTCGTTTCATCTTTAAAACAGAATTCTGCTTTCCCTTCGGGAATTACAAGCGTGATGTTTAGATGGAAAAGGTCATTTAGGTACTAAAGCCCAATTGCTCCACAAATTCACTTATGCATTAATGCTTAACATATTGTTACGAGCTGGGGTTCGGTATAAATAAATTTATACCAATTTACACCAAAAACACACTAGGTATATTCAAATAATCACAAATACAGTAATCACGGTTAGGTACAGTCAAAACGTAAAAAGATTGCAAGAAAATTAGCAAAGGTCATTAAGAATAAGAATAATTTATTTGCTGAAAAATCTAGACAAATTCTCAATTCAAATTCTCTGAATTTCGATTCTGTAAAATACAAACAACAATAATAATTTTAAACCATCATTCTGTCTGTCTCTATCTTCTTCAAACGATTGACAGAAACAGAACGATGTTTTAAATTCGTTTCTATTGCAGTAGGCCTTATTATTTAGGCCTTAGTCGATCAATCAACTCAGCCCATCGCAATCCACTGCTGAACACAGGCCTCTCCCAGGTTGCGCCACAACACCCTGTCCTCCGCCTTCCGCGTCCAGTCTGTCCCAGCCAACTTTCTAAGGTCGTCGGTCCATCTAGCTGGGGGGCGTCCCACACTACGTTTGCCGATATGCGGTCTCCACTCCAGGACTCGTCTGCTCCACCGGCCATCGGTCCTTCCACAAACATGGCCAGCCCACTGCCATTACAGTTTGCTAACTCTGCAAGCTATGTCGGTTACTCCGGTTCTAGGCCTTAGTAATTCTTTTTATTTTGCCAAAGCGAGCAAAACCGGGGGACAAATAAGCAAAAACAATTTATTTAAATATAAATCTTATTAATCATACAGACGTACAGAGGAGGAGGAGCTCATGGCTAAGTAATTTCAGCCGCACGGGTCGATCCATCCAGCTACGCTTGCCGGGGTTGGTCAGTAGATGGGTGACCATCATTACACACTGAGACTCGTCCGTGCCTTGGAAAGCACGTTAAGCCGTTGATCCCGGCTGTCATTCGTGGATCTTTGACAGTCGTTACCGGTCGTCAGAAGCCCGAAAGTCTGACAACCAGTATTACCAAGGGGTATCGTATTACCCAGTAACTGGGTTGTGGAGGTCAGATAGGCAGTCGCTCCGTGTAAAATACTGGTATTCAGCTGCATCTGGTTAGACTGGAATCCGACCCCAACATAGTTGGGAAAAGGCTAGGCAGATTGATTGATTGACGTACAGACGTATAAAAAACTACAATATCATGTCAGCAACAACTCAGTTAGTAACGGTTACTGCGTTGCGCCAGATTCAATGTATTCATGGACAACACTGATAACCTTATTAGCTCCACTTCCTGACTGATATTTATACATGCACGTGTGGTAACAATACGTGAATTGAAAAATATATAAATTACTACCTAGCTTCTGCTCGCGACTTCGTCCGAGTGAAATTTCTTTCCAATTGTTCCCCCGTCCCACCTTGTCGCATCGCATCGCCTGCCCGCGCCTGCGCTATTACTTAATTTTTGTTTAGCATTCTTTATGACTTTACTTTTATTTTTGCTCGTCTCCTTAGGGTCGTGGAGTGATGTTAAATTGCCAATAACCTTCCTCAAGAATTAGGCTATCAAATGCAAAAAGAATTTTTAAAATCCGACTGGTAGTTCTCGCGAGAGTTCAAACAAATAAACAAAAACAAGTATTTAAAAAAAATTAAACCGACTTCAAAAAGAAATAGGTAAACTCAAAATTATGAAATAACTTTAATTTCGGAAGTCGGTGTCTTGGGATCTTTATTTTAGTTTTTTGCCACTAACTTCCGAAATTAATGTTATTTCATTATTTTGAGTTTATTTGTTTTTGAAGTCGGTTTAATTTCTTTTAAATTACTTTTTTATTTCTTAATTTTTAGTTTTAAGTAAAACTGAAATATTTGTTTGTAATAAGTAGTAAGTAGTTAATAGTTTTGTTGTACTTAAATCATTGATCATCATCATCATTTCAGCCAAAAGACGTCGACTGCTGGACTCAGGCCTCCCCCAAGCACCGCCACTTCGACCGGTTCTGTGCTTCCCGCATCCAGCGGATAGTTGTAAATATTGCACTAGAATTTGACCAAGGTTTGAGAAGTTTTCCCTTTGACACCTCCACACCCGTAGCTCGTATCAATAAGCCAAGCCGTCACACACGCCTATTTGACGGATAGGGCCGTCATCTACCCCGGTCATCAGGGAGCGTGGGCGAGAGATGTCGTGCGGTGTCCCACAGGGATCTGTCCTGGGGCCACATCTGTGGGAGATCGGGTACGACTGCGTGCTGCGCGCCGACCTCCCTAGCGGCGTCAGCGTTGTATGTTACGCTGAAGACACGCTGGTCCTGGCGCAAGGGAGGTCGCACCAGGCGGCGGCCGGACTAGCGACACGCGGGGTTGCGACAATCGTAGAGAGGATCCGGCAGTTGGGACTCGAGGTGGCCCTGCACAAGTCCGAGGTCATGTGTTTTCATGGTCCTCAGAACGCGCCACCGTCGGGTTCCCAAATAACGGTAGGAGGGGTTCACATCGGAGTCGAGTCGACGATGAAGTACCTGGGACTCGTCCTCGACAGCCGGTGGAACTTTGTGGAGCACTTCCGACGTTTGGCTCCCAGACTGGAGCGGGCCGGGGCTGCCTTGAAGCGGCTCCTGCCCAATCTGGGGGGTCCAAACGCCTCCTGTCGGAGGCTTTACGCGGGGGTCGTGCGGTCCATGGCCCTTTACGGGGCACCGGTGTGGGCGCGTTCCCTGAGGCTGCGATCGGCCCGCCGGTTGAACGCGTCCCAGAGGGTCATGGCCATCCGGCTAGTCCGGGGATACCGCACGGTCTCCTGTGAGGCGGCGAGCCTCCTTGCCGGATTACCGCCATGGGATCTGGAGGCAAAAGTCTTCGCGCACGTGTGGGAGTGGCGCGAGGAGGCGAAATGCCCGGGCGTAACTCCGCTGCCGCGAGAAATCACGGTACAGCGGACAGAGCTCCGGCGGGATCTCATGGCGACATGGAAAGTGCGATTGTCGCAACCCGGCGCTGCGCACGCCACAATTGCGGCGATAAGTCCCCTCTTTGAGGAGTGGTTGGAGAGGCGCCACGGCGTCCTCACCTTCCGCCTGACGCAGGTCCTCACCGGACACGGTTGTTTTGGGAGGTTCCTGTTTCGGATAAGGCGGGAGGAAACGCCCGGGTGTCACCATTGTGTGGATCGCCCGGAGGACACGGTGGAGCATACAGTGGAGGTCTGCCCGGCTTGGGGGGAGCATCGCCGTGTTCTCACGGAGGCGATCGGCGGCGGCGATCTCTCGCGTCCAAACCTGGTCCAGGCCATGGTGCGGAGCGAGAGTCCATGGGAGTCACCTCCTTCTGCGAAGCAGTAATGCTCGCAAAGGAGGAAGCGGAACGCGTGAGGGAGAGGCAACAGCCGCGCCCTCGCGCCCCTGGCCGCCGTAGGAGACGCCCTGGGCGGCGGGAATCTATCGCCGATTCCCGGCCACCGTAGGCGCGGGCTTGCGGACGACGAGTAATGGGCAGCTCGCCGTCCGGTAAGGACCAGGCCCGGGTCGACGGCGCGTTGTGTTCCACGCGCGCCTCAAAGAGATGTCAGCAGTGACGGGGTCAATTGGACCGATGCCACCGGGGTCGTGGGTAGTTCGAAAGAGATACCGTGGCCCTGGCACGGGCAACTGAAGGAACACGGGTGGGTTTTAGTCAGTAAACGTCTGACACGCCCTCCCGCTCCGCCCAGAGCGAGAGAAGTTATTTGATGATTTCCCATCCACAAAAAAAAAAAAAGGCCGTCACACACGTTTTCTTCATCTTGAAAAGTACTAAACCTATTTTGATGAAACTTGCACTATTCTCTGTTCCCTAAGTTGAAGTAAGTGTAAGCCAATAACAAATAAAAATGGTCGCTACCCAATTAATAGTTTCGGAGAAATGGGTGGATAGACATACATACATACCACCACCAAACCACACCGTACCAGCACCACACCACCAACCAACCCGACCGACCCGTGCGGCTGTTATTACTTAGCCACGAGCTCCTTGTTCCCATTTCTTAATACAATTAAGTACCTCGTAACTAAATAAACTCCTAAGTTACTCCTAGTAAAATAATATTAAGTCGAGTAAAAATGTCACCTAATGTAAAGTAACAGCATTTTTGCGTGGTGTTGGTCTATTAATGAGTTGTCCTAATTTTGTCCTGCGGACGAGGTCACCCCCGCCCCGTGCTCTAGCCTCGATACCAGGTATAACCTAGCTGAGGCTCATTTACTTACTTGGAGTTATGTAAGGGGAGCTCGTGGCTAAGTAATAACAGCCGCACGGAACGAACCATCAAGTTAAGGTACGCTTGCCGGGATTGGTCCGTGGATGGGTGACTATCTTTACATACCGAGACTCCTCCGTGCCTCGGAAAGCACGTTAAGCCGTTGGTCCCGGCTGTCATTCGTGAATCTTTGACAGTCGTTACGGGTCGTCAGATGTTTCGAAAGTCTAACAAGCAGTCTTACTAAGGGGTATCGTATTACCAAGTGATTGGGTTGTGGAGGTCAGATGGGCAGTCGCTCCATGTAAAATACTGGTATTCAGCTGCATGCGGTTAGACTGGAAGCCGACCACAACATAGTTGGGAAAAGGCTAGGCAGATTATTAATGTAAGGTAGGTAAATGATTACATTTTTGTATGTATTACTTGGTTTTTGGATAGGTTTACGTAGATATGGTAGTTAATATTTATACAAGCCTTGTAGGACAGGATTGATAGGATTTTCCATCGGCGAATATGACGAACTTACACACAAACTTTCGTTCCCTATTTTATAACTACCTAATTGGCCTTTCATACGAGGAAACAGAGAACCTGTTCATTGTTCAGAAATAGTCAAATGAACAACTTTATTATATTTCTTTTCTTCTTTTTTTCGGTAAGACGTATCTACACTACCCAAACACCCCAACACCTTTCATTTTAATTTTCTTGTTCATAAGCATTCATTGATGCATCTTTTTGCATGTCTTTTGGGCTAATATATGTATTATTGTCTGTTTTGAGGGGTCTGGCGCTGTGTGCCGAGATACAGGACTCGTCCTAGTTCGGCTACAGATGCTCCCATGTACTCCTAAGTACTAGCCTAACAAGTTTGTGTAATCTGTTGTAATATTTTTGGTGAAATAAATAAATTAAATAAAAAAAAACACCCCTTTAGGGGATGAATTTTCAAAAATCCTTAGTGCTAACTTTCGTTACACCAGGTGTAACTTAAATAATGCACAAACTGTCAAGGGGTCATTGTACTCATTATTATGAACAACTTTTACTATAGGACCAAACCTGAAATCGAGAAAAAAAATCAATAGTTCCCATTTTCACGAGTATACGAACATAAATGTTAGAAACAGTTGATTTGTTTTCGCCATTTCAGGTTTGGTCCCATAGTAAAAGTTGTTCACAATGATGAGTGCAATGACCCCTTTTTTATCGGGGAGAAATGCTCATGCATACTGCACTACCACGGGGAGATAGTGCAGTTATGTGGGACTCTAACCCACTAAAACTCCACGGTATCCTCCTCTCTGCCGCTTACGGCGGGAACACGGGCACGCGTTAGCACTCATCCGTGAACCCGCCGCGGCTGACCATCACCGGACCCTCCTCTGGGGAGTACTCCCCATCACCGGCTCACCAGAACACATCGCACGCCCTGACCACCCCAGGGACTAAACCATGGGCGCCAGACGACCCTGTGTCTGGGTTACCTTGGTCCCCCTGCGACGGGTCAGGTCATTGGCCCCGCCACCTGCCAATTTTCGGCCACCGAGGATAAGGAGAGCAGCCAACGTCATACTGACACTCTTATTCCCCTGCGGCCCCACCGTGTCCGCCATCAGACGGTTCGACCCCGTCAAGGCCGCGAAAGGTAGGGAGAGCGGCGCACCGCAATACCGGCACTCCTCTCCCGCCGCTGCCTCCAACCCTCAGCCACGGTGCCTCCCATACGACAACGCGGCCCGCCTCAGTTGCAATGTCGCCCAAGCGGCGCCGTAACCTACTTGTTGGCTGCTACGTCGTCGGCTTACCGGGAAAAGTCCTGACGAGCGGCCCTTCCTCGGGTTCCTCTTCGCTTCACCGTGAGGGACCAAGCCACGGCAACCGAGCCCCCCGCCTCGACAGTGCGGGAACCCACCGAGGGGGTGTACAATGACCCCTTACGTGGTTATGCGTTATTTAAGATACACCTTGTAAATCTAAGGAACTCTTGCGCAAAATTTCATGCTTCTAGAGCCAGCGGTTTATGTTGTGCGTTGTCTGTCAGTGAATTAATGAATTTAAGATTTTTAATGAGTAGAAGATTAGGAGAACTATGGGTACGTTATTATCAACCTACCAATACGGTTTATTAAAAAAAAAAAAAAAACCAGTGCTTTTTACAAAAAAGATCCACACCTTAATTACGTAACACACTATCAATCGGAATCTAAATCATTTTGAAGCAAATTGCTATTCCATCAAACTTAATATTATAAAAGCGAAAGTTTGTGAATGTGTGTATGTTTGTTACTTTTTCACGCTCAAAAGGCTGGTCCAATTTTGATAAGATTTGGTATCAATCAATCAATCAATATCTGTATTGTGGATCATAGGTAGCTACATAATACAGCTCTTAAATAATTAAATAATGATCAGCTATGTCCCGCTCTTAGGGCATACAATAGTTACATAGAATATGGAATTTACATTATTATCACAAATTATTAAGATTTACATAAAATACACAAAAAAATAAACGAAAACGAATTAGGTACGTACACATCAGTGGGCTACTGAACGCATCATGACTGAGGGGAACTGTATTGGAGCAGTGATTTGTCTGATAGGAAGTCTTTTATAGAGTAGTAGCACTTGCTTACTAACAGATCATGGAGATTCCTTTTAAATTTTTTCACTTCCGAAATTATTCTAATAGGCTCCGGAATATTATTAAAGATGCGTGAAGCTGTACAAAAGATACTTTCATGCATTAGATGAGTCTTGCTAGCTACTGTGCGCAATTTGTCCTTTAGCCGTACTCCTCCATACGTATGGAGCAGCTGACACCCTGTATTAACACATAGGCTACCTTTTCTTTATCTCGGTCTACGCGGCTGAAACCGCGGGGCGCAGCTAGTCATAGATATAAGAAAGAAGTTGTTTTTTACATTTCTATGGTCAAAATGAAACCTAATCCTATTGATAGTGTGTTACGCAGTTGCCATATCATGGGCATACTTACATAGATAAGAAAGTCGGCTCTAAGTAAGTTTTCACATATAAAAATTGATACTAGCAGGTACTAAAATGATTCAAGTAGGTAGGTACCAAGTAAATTGAAAAAAAAAATCAGTTAACATGAAGCACCGCCTTTAATTTCATGGATTATATTCATGTAAAAAACTTTTTTACAACAAAATACAACCGACTTCCAAAACCAACACTACAAAGTGAAAAATAACTTTAATTTCGGAAGTCGGTGTCTAGTTAAATGTATTTTCGTTTTTTGCCACCAACTTCCGAAATTAAAGTTATTTTTCACTTTGTAGTGTTGTTTTTGGAAGTCGGTTGTATTTTTTTTTTGTAAAAAAGTTTTTATTTTTCACTTTTTAGTTGTGTACCTACCCCACACAAATTCTAATACCACTATCTGCAAAACAAACTAGAACATCATACATATAAAAGTGGGGAAAAAATACGTATTATTGAAGCTAACTCAAAAACTACCTAAGCAAAGTTAATCAATTTTATATGGGACCAACTGTGATGTATACCCTCTCGAATAAAATAAAAACAATCCAAATCGGTCCAGCCATCTTCGAGTAATCGGGGAACATACATAAAAAAAAAATATAAAAAAAAGGTTCCGACGAATTGATAACCTCCTCCTTTTTGAAGTCGGTTAAAAATTGATACTAGCAGGTACTAAAATGATTCAAGTACGTAGGTACCAAGTAAATTGAAAAAAAAATTAGTTAACATGAAGCACCGCCTTTAATTTCATGGATTATATTCATGTAAAAGAGTTCAAAGGCCTTTTAAAATCCTTTGTTCAGTGACCTCAAACGATACTGTTCCAACACAATTTATGAAGTAACGAGTAAGTACTTAGTTAAATACATATGTTTATATGGATTTTTGACTTGACGATTGATTGAATTTGACTACAACTGAAACTGAAAGATTCTTAGGTACCTACATTCAACTATGTGTAGGACCCGCACCTTCTTTGCACGGTTTTACTACTTGACAAACCATCAAGATATAAGTTTTTAAACTGTCATTGTCACTAGCATTATTATTAACACAAACGGGATATTTACCATATTTACTGTTAAATTCGAGAAATATCCCGTTTGTGTTTATACTAATGTTAAAACATCAAGACTTCTTTATATGCAAGTTTAATATTTATGTATTACACTAAAACCTTCCGGGATAAATTCTCTAAATGATGGTGAAAACCGCATCAAAATCCGTTGCGCAGTTTAGAAGATCTATGCGGTCACACAGACAGACAAGAAACGTAATTATAGTTATACAGTCCTTTATACCAAGGGGTACACAATAACTGGGTTGTGGAGGTCAGATAGGCTCGCTCCATGTAAAATACTGGTATTCAGCTGCATCCGGTTAGACTGGAAGCCGACCACAACATAGTTGGGAAAAGGCTAAGCAGATTGTTGTATAGATATAGAAGTAGATTGAAAATGTATGATGTCACAAATCCTAACGCCAGAAACCGAAAACAAATATGAGTCGTATTGTGTTGTGTTCTCAAAACATTGGCTAACGAAGCAGATATTTACGACCTGCATTCAATGTAGGCCATCGCGTCCTCCTGCGTACATGCTGCCGGTTTTCAGTTGGAATTTGTTGATATGACGACTGAATAATTCAGCATGTAAACTTCCACTGCTGAATATTTTATGACGTATTTTATACAGCATTGGTTATAGAAATAGTGGCAAATGACCGACGTATGAAAATTAATTTGATAAAATGGTATCTATTACTTTATTATTAAAATTACTTTAAAAATACGAAGTAAGTATTTCAGTATACTCATAGTAATGCTCTTGAGATTGCCCCGTTTCAGTAGTGCGTCAGAAATGTTTGCACAGAATCGAACTGACGGATTTCATGCGATCATCCGAAAAAAAATCGCATCATTAGTAACTAGAACCCGGGGCAGTAGCAACAGCATTCTGAAAACAGTGACTGAGAGTTTCTATTCTCCTATTTTGAAGCATCTTGTGGAGAGGATGGCCAGGTGAGGAACTTGTACCTTACTTGGTCATCTTCTGTGCAAAATGCTTCAAACTCTAAAAAGTACCTGCTATATATAATATATAATAATTATAATATATATAATTATTATTATACGTAATGTATAGGAGGTAGCTAGTGTTAGTAACTAATACAAGTAATATTATCTGACTCCTTACATACAGGTACACCTAGTTCAGGAGTCAGAGGCTTCAAACAAGTTTATGTAACCATTACCTATGTCAATAAAGAATTATTAAAGAATTATGAATTATTATATTACTTGTATTAGTTACTAACACTAGCTATAAGGTATTATTAACATTATGGATCTTTGTTTTCCGAATAAATAAAATTTTGATTTGATTGTAATATTACTACGCACTACGGAGGAGCTCGTGGCTAAGTAATAACAGTCGCACGGGTCGATCCATCAGGTTAAGCTACGCTTGGCGGGGTTTTCCGTGGATGGGTGACCATCTTTACATATCGAGACTCCTCCGTGCCTCGGAAAGCACGTTAAGCCGTTGGTCCCGGCTGTCATTCGTGGATCTTTGACTGTCGTTACGGGTCGTCAGAAGCTCTTTATCTGTTCTGTGGTCAGAAGCCCGAAAGTCTGACAACCAGTCTTACCAAGAGGTATCGTATTACCCAGTTAATGGATTGTGGAGGTCAGATAGGCAGTCGCTCCATGTAAAATACTGGTATTCAGCTGCATCCGGTTAGACCAATTTTCCCCGAAACTTGTTTTATAAATTGTTATTTTATTTTGTTGTCCTTTGCGTCATGTTTACCGCAAATAAACGTATTTTCTTTCTTTCTTCTTTCTTTCTAGACTGGAAGCCGACCCCAACATAGTTGGGAAAAGGCTAGGCAGATTGATTGATTACTACGCACTACGCTGACGTCGTAACTCGTAGCAACATTCATAGATTTGTTTAGGATTTCTCCTACGCTGACGTCGAAGCGTGTAACAAGATTTTTGCTTACTATCTACGAGGCAGATTCTCGAACGAAAATGATCGCAAAATTAATATACTTCTGTGAATGAGACCTCGTATGCCATAGTCGTAGCACGTAGAAATATCCAGAGTTGTGTCTAGAACTCGAGCAATTCTACTACGTAGATATCTATGTCACATTGCAACATGTAACATAATACCTCAGTAGCCTCCTACGCTGACGTCGTAGTGAAGTCAGCCTACCGCTGATGTTGTAGCGCGTAGCAAGATTGGTGTTTCTGCCTAGAAGTCTACCTTCACTACTTTCGGAGCGCGTAGCAACATACATACTATTGTTTCTGAGTCCGCCTATGCTGACGTTTGTAGCGCGTAGCGACATACATACTTCTGTTTAGGAATCTTCCTATGTCCTACGCTTATGTCGTAGTGCGTAGCAATACTACTTGTGCGTACTTGTCTGGGAATCCTACTTCGCCGACTTCGTAGCGCGCAGCCACATATTTATTACATACCTTGTCTGGAAATCCCCCTACGCTGACGTCGTAGTGCGTAGCAACATACATACCTGACTTGAAACCTCATACGCTAGCATCGTAGCGCATAGGAACATACCTTGTCTGGAAATTCCCTACGCCGACGTCGTAGCACGTAGCCACATACATTCCTTGTCTGGGAATCCCCCATGCTGAGGTCGTAGCGCGCAGACACATACATACCTTGTCTGGGAATCTCCCTACGCTGACTTCGTAGCGCGTAGCAACATACATACCTTGTCTGGGAAACCCTTATGCTGACGTCGTAGTGCGTAGCCACGTACATACGTTGTCTGGGAATCCCCCTACGCCGACTTCGTAGCGCGTAGCAACATATAATCTTGTCTGGGAAACCCCTACGCTGCCTTCGTAGAGCGTAGCAAAATACATACCTTGCCTGGCGCGTATTTAAATACATACCTTGTCTGGGAAACCCCTACGCTGACTTCGTAGCGCGTAGCAACATACACACTTTGTCTGGAAAACCCCTACGCTGACGTCGTAGTGCGTAGCCACATACATACCTTGTCTGGGAATCCCCATACGCTGACTTCGTAGCGCATTGCCATATTCATACCTTGTCTGGGAATCCCTATGCTGACTTCGTAGCGCGTAGCCACATTCGTACCTCGTCTGGGAATCCCCCTACGCTGACTTCGTAGCGCGTAGCAACATACATAACTTGTCTGGAAAACCCCTACGCTGACGTCGTAGCGCGTAGCCACATACATACCTTGTCTGGGAATCCCCATACGCTGACTTCGTAGCGCGTTGCCACATTCATACCTCGTCTGGGAATCCCCCTACGCTGACTTCGTAGCGCGTAGCAACATACATACCTTGTCTGGAAAACCCCTACGCTGACGTCGTAGCGTTTAGCCACATACATACCTTGTCTGGGAATCCCCCTACGCTGACTTCGTAGCGCGTAGCAACGGTTTAGTCCCATCTCGATACCCATGAATTATTTATCATGCCCACGAAACATTCCCATCTCGATACTCTGTCATAAATGATAAATCATTGTTAGGTACTCGTACTTGTAGAGGTTTCTTGCATTGGTCAGCCTTAGTATGTTACAGGCTGACATTCTATCATTCAAACATCGAATTACTTTTGAAGAAAAGCGGAACTAGCTTTTGTTCAAGGGTGAAGACAGATGGACAGATGCTAGCTAGGGCATCGATAGGAGTGTGATATTTTTTAAGTTGAAACTGAGCTATTTTAAAATATAAGTCCCTCGGCTCTTTTAACCTCCCTCTACCTCTTTAATTTATAGTATAGCTATCCCCCTGTGAGGTTCGAGTCATCACAGTACTTACACATCAAAAAATGAAAACAAGCAGATTGCTAATAAGTAATATAGACTAAGAGCCCGTTCCCACTTGTCGGCAGTCGGGCCCGGATTTTAATCAGGTGTTGCAGTGGCAGAGCATTTTATCCATATACTTATAAACAAGCAATATTTGTATATATCATATTTAGGTACCTATATATATATTTGTAATCACGTTCTCGAAATCGGCTCGAGCGATTTCGATGAAAGTTGCAATATAGTTACGGGGGCGAAAAATCGATCTAGCTAGGTCTCATATCTGGGAAAATTCGTTTTCTCCATATTTTTACGCAAAAAGATTCGGTACTTTAAATCGCCGCCATTTGACATTTGAAATGTGCTTTGTAGAAAAGATTATAAAGCCTCGTGGACGTCCGAGAAAACAACAAAAAGTTTAAATATCCAAAATTCACAACCTACAAATCCATTTTTTTTCTAAAGTAGGTAGGTACTCTAAACAAAATAGATGTACATAACTGGGAAAATTCGTTTTCTCTATTTTCACCCGAGCAGAGCTCGGTCGACCAGGTACTTTAAAGTTATTCACACTTGTCCGACTGATTTTGTGTCGGCACCTCGAAAAAAATTGTGTCGGGTCTCGCTCGCCTTTAAGAGTAAGTATGGCACTGTTCACATTTATCGGGTATTGGGGCCAATAGATCGTTGAATGTAGTTATTGACATCCTAAAATAATAGAAAAACTTAATTTCGTCACTTCTCAATTCTGATATTAAGTTCAGAAATGATTACAAACTAAATTTCCCTAAGGATTGGGTGCACTCAATATTTTCCTTCCTTAGCTGTATTTATTAATTTTCTTCTCAAATAATAACACATCACAACAAAAGCTTCGTCGACGTCCATCGTGTACAGTCGCATCGACTGCCAAAAAATGGCTCCAGCTTTGATCGGGTCCGACAACTGGCTAGTGTGAACAGAGGCGCCGACATCCGATTAAAATACGGCGCCCGACACCCGACAAGTGGGAACGAGCTGTAAGTGCAACCACATAATAAGTAATAGTACTAAGGTCGGTCGCTAAGTGCGTTGGAATCATATATAGGTATATAATATGCCCCATGTGGCGAACTCCTATTGATCGTCTACATTCTACAAGATCGCATGTATTTTCCATTTCATCACGCTTGCATTTGCCAAAATGCTAGGCAGTTAGGGATGATTTTATGGTTCCGTACGAAATCAAACCCAATCAAAAGTTTATTTGCTAGAAATACGTTTTTTTTTTTGGTAAAGGTGAAAATCTTATAACTTAAGTGTCATTGTATTCTGCCTGCAAGCAGGCGTGCAAAATTTATATTAAAGTAAGTTTACGTCCGAATGACTATAGGTATTATAATCTGATACTAGTATTTTTTTTTTATTGTACCGTGTTTCTGAACTGAGTAAAGTTTTTTTTTTTTAATTAAAAAACGGAGTCCTCATAGGATCACTCATGATGAGTCTGTAGTTACATCTGCACAGCCAATTTGCTCAAAATTTTCTGGACCGATTAAGCAACACGTGTGTGAGCGATAATTTGAGACCTGTGTTTTATTATAAAGAATATATTTAACGCTGCGCTGTTCCCGAGTAACATAGGCTATGTTAAAATATCCACGTTTTTTTTTTAACATAGCCTATGTTACTTGGGAAGAGCGCAGCAAAATCAATCTGCCTAGCCATTTCCCAACTATGTTGGGGTCTGCTTCCAGTCTAACCGGATGCAGCTGAATACCAGTTTTTTATATGGAGCGACTGCCTATCTGACCTCCACAACCCAGTAACTGGGTAATACGATACCCCTTGGTAAGACTGGTTGTCAGACTTTCGGGCTTCTGACGACCCGTAACGACTGTCAAAGATCCACGAATGATAACCGGGACCAATGGCTTAACGTGCTTTCCGAGGCATAAAGGAGTACCCCTGATAATGTCAAAGCAGCATTTTAATATCTTATACTAAACCTCGTTTAGGGGCTTATATGACGTGAAAAAAGATCATGGATCCATCATGGTTCCGTTGTGAAAAAAGGATGGTGCTATAAGTCGTATATAGCTCCGTCTCTCTCTCTCTCACACTGGAACCATGATGGATCCATGCTCTTTTTTCACGTCGTACGGCCCCTGGTCTCAACTTGTCGCGCACGGGCAGCACACATAATAACCCTCTCCACGCGAGTTCAACTCGCTCTTGTTCGGTTTTCTTTATATCAACAACATGCTTAGTTTGTATCATGGGCCTCTCATCCCAATACTTACACCTTACAAGCAATGGATAATCAATAGGTTAATTCCAAAATAACCACGGTTGGCAGACGGGTTCGTGATTGCATATTGTTAGTTTGGGCATACACATATACACGTTGGTGCCAATCTCTTGACGTTATAGCGTTGTCAAACGTGGCCTATTATTTTTATGTTTATTAGATAGCGAGCTAATTAGGATTATTAATATTTGAGTTAAACAGATTTCCTGTGAGTTTTTAACGTGCCTTCTAATTTTAGACAATAAAGTAAATAAAAACGAATTTTAGCTAAAAAACCAATTTACATGCTACTATCTGGTAATTACCAAAGAGCAGTGAGCGAGTTTTACAATCAAAATAGCAAATATCTAGTCTTTTAATTGAATGTAAAGTGTAAAAAAGTTAATCATGAGTTAAACGCCATAAACTAGTCGAATATTTTACCTAAGTGGGTATAACAGACTATGTATTCATTATCATTAGTGCTTAATTAGATCGAATTGAAAATGATGTAAGCTTTTGTATATTAATTATGACCAAAATGCAAATTAAAAGTAAAACTACTCAAACACGTTTAGATATTTAAACAAAGTTTTAAATGAAATCAAAAAATACATTAAGTCGAACATTCGCAACTTGACTCGTCCGCCATGTTGCTAAAGAGTCATTGACCTCTTTACTGCTAAAACCGTAACACATCACGAACACACACGACTATACAATAAATATCGCTTCAACTACAAATTAAAGAATAAAATAAAATGAGTGTAATAGGTTTACACAATGGCCAATGCTGGTCACACTTTTACGTAGTGAATAAAAAACTTATTCTGTAAATCCTCCTTTTGAAGGCATCATTAAGACCTCTGCTGGCTGATTTTATTGAAAAAAAATGACGCCGCCCTTAAAATCCTTAAAAGTAAATAGAAAAACATTTTTTATGGTTATATTGGCTACTGTTGTATTTTCTTGACGTGATTCGGCCAGCACTATTACGACGGTACCTACCATTGTTTATTTCATCCTAAACTGGGTAAATAACAGTATGTTATTTAATCAATAGGTAAAATATTATTGGATATTGGCAATGTAAGTTTAAAACATTTTAAAAGAACTGCCTAAAGTCCATTACTATTGCAATTCAAACTTTTTGTAAATGTAGTAAAATAGCCATAAAATAAAGAAAAGAAAAATGTTTTTGACAGGTCGTAATAAAAAAGGTTGCGAGTCAATTTAATCATGTTTTTAATTTCTCTATGCAATTTATAATGTTTGTGTTTAATTTTTATTTTAGTTACTTATTGAGTTATTGAATTAAGTAATTCTAATAATTCATTGGTCAAAATCGAAAAAGATGTAATCATAAATAATAATAATTTGGCTTTGTTAGGTACTTAAAATGTTACTGACCTCACAGCTCAGCCTCAGAGCTGAAGAAGGTATAACTGATGCAGAAAATTTTTCGGGTAAGTTTAAAGTAGGAAGATGCTTGCTTTTTATTTGCATTGTTTATCATAGAGCTACATTTTATAGTTCAAATGTATCTAAGTATCTATGATATTAAGCAGACTTTTATCTAGGTGTTTTGAGCTTACTCTGGACTGACGTTTTGTTCAGAATGGGCAGAAAAGTACTGAAAATTATTTTAAATTAACCTTAGGAATAAAAATGCTTAGGTAAACACCAGGTTACCCAGCCGTTACCAGACAAGATGTGATGATGATGGTTCGCACCACAAATCACTAAATTTATGCGTTTTTCGTCCTGTTTCTATCAATCGTTTGAAGACAAACATAATCCATCTTCATCTGCCTAGCCTTTTCCCAACTATGTTGGGGTCGGCTTCCAGTCTAACCGGATGCAACTGAATACAAGTTTTTTACATGGAGCGACTGCCTATCTGACCTCCACAACCCAGTAACTGGGTAATACGATACCCCGTAAGACTGGTTCTCAGACTTTCGGGCTTCTGACTACCGACTACCGTCACGACTGTCAAAGATCCACGAATGACAGCCGGGACCAACGGCTCCGAGGCACGGAGGAGTCTCGGATGTAAAGATGGTCACTCATCTACGGACCAACTCCGGCAAGCGTAGCCTGATAGATCGACCGGGCGGCTGTTATTACGCCACGAGCTCCTCCTCCTGTAATCCATTACGAGAAAAACAGCTAGTATAGTGGTGCCGTTCAAACGGCTACATACAAGCTAAGCTATACATTTCCAATATAAGCTGATCTCACATTGTCTAGGATTTCCGAAAAATGAGAGGTCTGCTCATACTGGAAATGTATAGCTTGATATGTAGCCGTGTGTACAAATTGGTCAGGCAATTTACTACCTTGTTTTCGTAGCAAACAGCCTCATTCCGTTTCCTTAAGTCTTACAGACTCTTCTAGGTTACATTAACAGGTACTCTGAAGTTTTCATGCCATTTCTTTCATCTTTTAGAATCATTAAAAGCTTGGAATAGGAATCTTTTCAAAGAACTAATCGTTGTTAGCTATTTCAAAAAGTTCAGATTAGGAAGCAGAACAATCTGGTTCTACACATTAGCGATCCCTGTAGAGCTTCCCTTCCTGGAAGCTGCTAATTGAGGAAGGTATTCCTTCATAAAATAATAAATGATGTTTGGTAGTCTTGTGGGTTTTTCCTTGGCGTGTATAGCGTTGTTTTTCTTACTAACATTCTACATAAAACATTATTTACTACGCGAAAAACGAACTATGTATATGTAATTTTCTAAATTAATTGAAGTAGTTAGAATTTCATTCCCGTGCAACAAACCTGCCTGAATAAGTTTGAGTGAGCTACGAGTACGTGGTTGGCTGTCGGTCTAGCCGGGTATGTATTGTACTTCTGCCATGTACTTTTTCCCATGCAATAATAGTCACGTTCAAACCTACTGTTTTAATTTTTACAGAATATATTAAGAGGGCTGTCGCATTTCGTCACGTGTGACTGACACTGGCATGGCCACCATCACAGATTTTAATTTTGATAACACAAAAAATTAGTAGCTAATTAGTCGAAATTTGCCGCCAAATATTATATATTTGCCGGTCATTGGTTCAAAAGTTATAAGGGTTCTCCCCAGCTTGGCCACATTTATATCTCAAAAACTAGGCCTAAGTTAGGATCTGTTTTCTCCCAGATTTAGTCGCTAACTAGTCGCAAGTTTTCACCAAGTCACAGATTTATTCTAAGTAGGTATTAAGGCGAAAGCTTCACAAATGGGTAGTGCAGTGTGTGTGTGTGTGTGTGTCAATCAATCTGCCTAGCCTTTTCCCAACTATGTTGGGGTCGACGGTCTAACCGGATGCAGCTGAATACCAGTATTTTACATGGAGCGACTTCCTATTTGACCTACAACCAAGTAACTTTGTAATACGATACCCCTTGTTAAGGACGACTGTCAAAGATCCACGAATGACAGAGCCGGGACCAACGGCTTAACGTGCTTTCCGAGGCAGGGAAGAGTCTCGGTATGTAAAGATGATCACCCATCCAAGGACCAACCGCGGCAAGCGTAGCTTAACCTGCGAGCTTCAACCTTTTATTTTAAATAGGTTGAAATTTAAACTTACTTCTCTAATAGATAAAACCAACCTTCATTATTACAGTTTTTCCTGGAACGTTTGTATATTGCTAAAAGCTCAGATAAATAAACGTATTTAAATTACCTATTTAAGAGGAAAAGAGTTTCAAAGAAAAATCTTACGAAAGAGTTTTGATTAAATTCAATAGGAATTAATAACCTTTTATCGGATTTTCTTGGCAAACTAATTTTCTTTATGTTCTTTGTTTTGTGTAGATATTTATTCAATTACTTTTTTTTTTTTTTATTAGCCTACATTGTGTCCCACTGGTGGGCAAAGGCCTCCCCTTTTTCCTTCCAAATCTCCCTGTCTTGTGCGATCTCTGGCCATGTTGGCCCTGCAAACCTTATCAGATCGTCACACCACCTTCGCCGTGGCCTGCTTCGACGACGATGTCCACCCTCAGGCGTCCAGTGGGTGACGATCTTTGCCCATCTCTCCGGGTGCATTCGCGCGACGTGTCCGGCCCACTCCCACTTCAGCCTGGCTGTTTTTTCTCCAACATCTGCTACTTGAGTTATGGAGCGCAGGATGATGTTTCTAACTCGGTCTGTACGCTTGACGCCCATTATGATGCGCTCCATTGCCCGTTGGCAAATCTTGAGTTTGGACTTTTGTTGTTCAGTAAGTGACCAACTTTGCGCACCATAGGTTACAACGGGCAGGATGCACATGTCGATGAGTTTCGTTTTAAGTGTTATAGGAAGACTGCCTTTCATGTGTTCTTTAAGGGCCCAGTAGGTCTTCCAAGCATTTTGGACTCGTCTTTCGACTTCCTGGTCTTGTCTATTGTTGAAAGACACTATCAAAGACACTATATTCAATTACTTATTGAATAACTATTTTTTATTGGAATCCATTGTTGGCAATATTTTGTAATAAACAATGTTAAATTCCTCAAATAGCAGTTTACTTTTTTGTTTGTTTTTAATTTTTTATCGTTCGGTAAAAATTACATAGGTATGAGTCAATCAATCTGCCTAAATTTTTCCCAAGTATGTTGGGGTCGGCTTCCAGTCTAACTGAATACAGCTGAATACCAGTATTTTACATGGAGCGACTGCCTATCTGACCTCCGGAAAGAACCCAGTTACTGGGTAATAAGATACCCCTTGGCAAGACTGGTTATCAGACTTTCGGGCTTCTGACGACCGGTAACGACTGTCAAAGATCCACGAAGGACAGTCGGACATCTTATACCTGTACCTACATTCATAGCAAATAAAGTTCTGATTCTGATTTGGGACCAACGGCTTAGCGTGCTTTCGATCGGCTTAAAGATGTTCACCCATCCACGGACTACCCCGGTAAGCGTAGCTTAACCTGATGGATCGACCCGTGCAGCTGTTATTACTTAGCCACGAGCTCCTCCAAAAAATTACATAAGTATGAGTAGACAACTAAATTACTTTTTAATCAGAGGCTTTTTCAGGTTTTCAGTCTTACGTTACCTATTTATTTTATTTTTGTTTAGTAAGTCTTCACGGTCCAACTTTTAAGTCAATCCTGTTGTTTAGCGGGAACGTAATTTCTTTAAGTTTTTCAGGATAAAGTTAATTTGGTACCTACTCAGAAAAACTTTACCTACATTTTGTTTTTTCTGAGTAGGTACGGTCAGCAACAGAAGTCGGTTAACACTGCTACTTCTTGACATCATCTAAAATTCTAAATTAACACAAAATGATTCGATAAACTGCTTTTTTCTCGTTTAACTGTTAAGAGTGTTGAATGTTCTTAAAATTTTAAGTACTTCTGTTCCGATTTAAATTAAATTTTTCGCTTAGTAATTAAGAGTAAAAACTGTAAGTGTTATTCGAGTTTTGTTGCTGACTGTACCTTGTATCCTGATTTTGAAGAAAAGCGGCCAGGGTTCTGTACCTCCCTACAATAAGAATTTAACATTACATATTTTTTCGTTTCTTGTATGGGGAACCCCGTCTAATTTTTAGCTTTATTTTATTTAAGAACGAAGTCCATGAGAGACTGGATATTTTTTCGTGCTCTTTGAATTCGCAAGTTTTATTAAATGTAGTTAGTTATGTAAGGTAAAAATATTACTTGTTGTTAGGCATATAAGGTTGTTACATTTATTTTTTTAAGTTGATGACTACACTGTCGCATTAGGTTAAGGCCTGTAATGATAGCTGTAAGGATGATAAATAAATAAATAAAAAATAAATCAAATAATTTTTTTTTATTATTTGTTGTTACAGTGTCCATAGTATTACAATAAACTCTGTGAAAATTTCAAGTGTGTATCTATTACGGTTCAAAAGATACGGCCCTGTGACAGAGGTTCGGACAGACGGACGGACGAACAGCGGAGCCTTAGTAATAGGATCCCGTTGGCAACCCTTGGGTACGGAACCCTAATAAAGTTACAAATTAGGGATGTTGCGGATGCAGATTTTTTTACATCCGCGGATGCGGATCTCAAGTTTTTTGTAAGGGATCCGTCAAGGCGGCAAGGCGAAGTTCATTTCTTAGGGTTTTGCAAATTGCAGCGCAGTTTCGTTGTTGTTGTAATTTGCGGCAATTATAATAAAATACTTCCTAAATTATAATCATATAAAAATCAATATATGTAGCTCTCGAAATTATATGTGTTTGATGGATATGAAATGAAATATTTTGTGAAAATGTGATGATTTAGAGCTATATTGATACTTTAAATTATTGTAATTTCGATTTTGTTGATTATAATTTTATTTATATTCATCCATTTCTACCCACATCTGCATCCGCAGGAGCACCGCATTGATTAATACGGATGCGGAGGTGTTAATAAATGCGGAAGCTCCGCAATTGCGGATGCGAATATCCCCAACATCCCTGTTACAAATTATGTCTTTTACACAGCATAGGTACATTTGCAGAACCTTGTCGATAGTTTTCAGATCGGTTGCAAATAGTTGCAAAATTGTGCGCTACATTATAAAACCATAGGCGACAGGCTTATCTAAGTCTCTCGTTTTAAGTTTCATGATTGCCTCTGAGACATGTCAAGTAACGAAACTTCTGTCCCTCCCTTCCTTGAGTTTGACCGCGCTTTAGAAGGATATGCAAATTTTATGCCTCGGTTGCGATATACCATAAACACTGTTTAATTGCTTTTAAAGGACCTTTATTGGCACTCACCAACACGCTTTATGAGATTTATTTATACTTCTTCCTTATGTCTATGATCCTGACTAATATTATAAATGCAAAAGTGAGTTTGTTTGTTTGTTTGCGTATTCACGCTAAAACGGCTGAATGGATTTGAATGAAATTTGGCACATGGGTAAACCATGACCTAGGTTAGGACAGAAAATATTTTTTATCCCAATATTCCCACGGGATCTATCTTATGCGGGTTAACCCACGGGGCGTAGCTAGTAGTTTCATAAACTTACCATTTTAATTAGATTCCTTGCAATAAGAGGCTGAATTTTCAGGTAGGTACGAGCATTCCTATATAGTTCTTGTTTACCAATTAAACTGGCTTAATAAGTAGGTTTTATATTCTAAGTACCTTATTAAACGCGAACTCTACAAGTAATTACAGTTAAACCAGAAAAAGTATGCGCTTCGGTAATTTTCGTGTAGGTATCCGAATTAGCACAAACGTCGCGCCACAGAGTAGACCCCAACAGAGGCAAAGCTTCTAAGTTTTTAACTAACGCACTTTATCCTAGTGCATCTATCATTTCGTGTTTGTAGTTTCGTGCGACCGTACGAGGGCGGCACTGAAAATTTCGGGAATCAAGGAAGTGACACAACAGTACTATTTAAAAATGTATTTATTGCTTTTCGAAGTATTCTTCGCGAAATTTGACACATTTTTCCATACGATGGAACCAATCATTGAAGCAACCATTCCATTCGGAAGTTGGGGTCTCCAAAATGGCCGTTTTGTAGGCGTCCACAGCTTCTTCAGGTGATGAAAATCTCTGACCACGCAATTTATTCTTTATTTTAGGGAAAGTATAGAAATCATTAGGGCTTAGGTCGGGGCTGTACGGCGGATGGTCTAATAATTCTATGTTTTCTTGCTCTAAAAACTCTTTTGTTCTGTGCGCGGTGTGAGAACTCACATTGTCGTGATGGAGGATGATGCGGCGGTTGCAGTTCTCTTTATGGAGTTCAGAAACGACCTGTGGCAAACAAATGCTAGCATACCATTCTGCATTAACCGTTCTTTGTCCCTCAAGAGGAATAGTCGCAACATGGCCGGTTTTAGAGACAAACGTGGCCACCATTTTTATTGCAACACTCCGTGAACGAACAATTTTTGTTGGCTTTAACTCATTTTCGAACACCCAAACTCGTGACTGGTTTTATGTTTCGGGTTCGTACGCGTATATCCAGGATTCGTCACCTGATACGATGTTGTATACAGTATTTGAGGATCCTGCGTGGAATCTTTCGACAGTTCTGACGCACCAAGTAACGCGAGCCGCTTTTTGCTCTTCACAGAGCGAATGCGGTATCCATCGGGAAAACAACTTTTTTACACCTAATTGTTCATGCAAGATTATTTGTATTTGACTCATGCCAATGTCTAAAGTTGCCTGAATTTCGCGGTATGTCACATGTCGATCTTCCTCAATCAGCTTACGCACAGCATCAACGTTTTCTTGGGTGACTGCAGTTTTTGGACGACCTTGACGGGGATCATCACTGAGCTTGACACGTCCACGTTGAAATTCAACAAACCAGCGATAAATTGTGGTTTTGGATGGGGCTTCATCACCAAATGCAGAAATCATCCGGTAAACACACTGTTTTTTGTTAAAGCACTTCGAAAGTCATAATAAATCATCGCTCTTGAATTTTCTCGAGTCAATTCCATTTTCTCAACGACTAAACAAGTTTGACAAAACGTTGTGACAAGACCGAGAATCATTTTTTAAATAAATAAATGGTATTCGAATTTTAAAACCAAGGAGTTTTCAATTAAAAAGATTTTAATATGACAGGAACAGTGGAAATATTCCATTCCCGATACTTTTAGTGCAGCCTATGTAGTAGGTAACCCGAAAGAGAGTTCTTTCGGGTTACCTACTACGGTCGCACCACGTCATCTGTCACTCAAAAGTTTAAAAAAGTTTTTTAGTATTTTAGAGAGTTGTTAATCTATGATTTTCCAACCATGGTACCTAAGGGCCTGATCACACGCACCCCAACCACACCACAACGACAACACGTGGTCGCTAATTTGTATGAAAATGAATGGTTTAGTTACATTTTGCCGTCAAAATCAACCATGTCGGCAATACCGACCACGTCGCAGCCACAACGATATGTCTGTCTGCAAACACTAGCCACAACATAACCACATCGCAACTACTAGCGACAACGCAACTGCAAAAAGTTGCAGCGACACTTAACCAATACTTGCCCACATTTTGACGCTGCGATGTGGTGGACCTGGCCCTAATACCAACTTATCTGTGAAATGGCGAAAATTGGAACTACGGCCGTCATGTTGAAATGTCATTCGATTGTCAGTGTCTACTAGATTCGGGTTCTCTGGTTGTTTTGTTGTGATATTGCTGAATTTATAAAGTGAAATATGCCGAATGCTATTAAAAGTGATGCTCGAAACATTATTTTTGAAGAAGAAGCTCGGGCGGGGTCTGCGATTATTCCATTTAATCAAATATACAAACGAATTTCGGCAGCGACAGGTTAGTGTTGTCAACTTTCTTGTTATAAATTAACCGATACTTAACTATTTATTTAAGTCCACGAAATATTCGTTTCTATTCTTGCTGCAGGTTAGCGTAACGGTAACGTACATCTAATAGGTAACCTGCTAAGTGAGTGAGCAAACTAACCTGCCAGATTTCAAATTTCTACTAACATTTATTTATTATCTTATATTTCAGGTGTGAGTCAAGGACTAATTTCAAAAATAGTTAAGGAAGGGCACGCAGCAGAAGAAACTGGTACAAAAATTCGGACACCAGGCAAGGAGAGAAAACGTAAAAGTGGATTTGTGCATGTTGATGATTTTGACATGGGAGTTATACGGAGGAAAGTACATGAATTTTATTCTGCTAAAAAAGAGGTCCCTACTGTTAAAAAAGCCTCTAGAGGTCTTAAAGACAGAAATAAATTACACAGGACAGTGAGAGAGTCTGCGAAAGCTGCTTCACAAGGTGGGATTTCGTTTTAAAAAACTCAATCCAATCGGAAGGTTCTTATGGAGCGCAATGAAATATCAGCTTGGAGAGCTAAGTACTTGCATGCAGTGGATAAAAATAATAAATCTCCCCAGCCCCGGCCCATAATTTATTTAGATGAGACCTATATTCACTCTTCGCATACATCGGGTAAATGTTGGCATGGAGAGGGTGAAGACGGAGTATTGGAGCCTGTATCGAAAGGGCAAATATATATTATTGTTCATGCGGGAGGAGATACTGGATTTGTTACAAATGCACTACTTGTGTTTAAATCAAACACAAAAAATGGTGATTATCATGATGAGATGAATAGTACCAACTTTAAAAAGTGGGTTATTGAAAAACTTGTGCCTAATTTACGAGAGCCATCCATAATAGTGATGGATAATGCTCTTTATCACCGTATTTGTGTGAATAAAGTCCCAAATACGAATTCCTTAAAAAAAGATATGCAATTATGGTTGACCCAAAATAAAATTGATTTCGGAGAGAATTTGACTAAACCTCAGCTTTTAGAAATAATTAAGAGAAACAAGCCTGAACCTGTATATGAGATTGAAAAAATTTTAGAAGACAATAGACACAAATGCTTATATTTACCACCTTATCACTGTGATCTCAATCCCATTGAACTCATATGGTGCACAATGAAAAGAAAAGTTGCTGACGTGTGATTTTTGTGCTCAATATTTATTGAGCACAAAAATGCTGAACTTCCCCGCCTAGTTAGAGAAGCTTTTGACGCTATTACAGTTCATGAGTGGGCACAGCATTGTAAACACGTTCGCAGGTTAGAAGGAGAATACTTAAAACATGATTTGTATTTAGATAAACCTTTTATTATAGAAGTGGTAAGTGACACTAAAACCGAAAGCGATAGTGATAATGATGATAGTGGTACGGCAATAAGCGGAGTATGGCTTCACAACCAGGATGAAGTTGTGTATGCAGGTTCATCTAAAGATCACAATTACTGTAAACCCGGTTTTCAACAAATCATTGTAAAGCAATTTGTTTTTTTTTATTACACTACACTACCACTAGGTACCACTGCTAATTATAATTAGTCAAATCTGGTGTTAGGGGTTAGGTACGGTCATAACTAAATGCTAGACATCCAGGTACCTCTTGCAGGGTAGGTACTGTAAGGATTGATGCTATGATCAAGCCTCGTTGATATAATGCTGGCTGACATTCAATCATTCCAATATGGAATATCTTCTGTCAAGAAAAACAATCCTGTTTTTCTTGATAGGAGGACAGATTGAGAAGAGAATCTGGTCAGGGCTCGGCCCTATTAGGAGTGCTTGATAATTTATTCTGAGCTTTAAATACAGCGGGCTTCAGCCCCATCTAAATAGTTTCTCTAGTATTATTTTGTAGTTGAGTTAATCTCCTACTGTGAAGCTTGAGGCTTCACAGTACCTACTTAACTTCGCATTAAATGAAAGTTATATCCCCCCCGTGGAACATTTTATCTGCTGAATTTCCACTTCATTGGATTACTATATAGCCATTGTTTATTGCTGAGAGACTAAACTGTTAGCGTACCTGCGTAACTGTAAATTATCAAATTCTTTTTATTTATTTTATTATTTTTATATAGGTATCATTGTTTTTAATTTGTAAAAACTGTAATTCTTATTAAACGATTATGTCTAATGTGAAATTTCCTTCTTGAAAACTTACTCAATTTTGGGCACCTTAGCAACACTGAATCGACGATGCCGTCCTTTTTCAGTTCACAGATAAGTTGGTAGGACTGTAACAGCACGATATTAGGATCTAATAATCGCGCGTGTTCGAATTTCAGAAAAACGATAATGATTGCCGAAGTCCATTTAGGTTGCGACATTTCACTTTTCCCGTTGCGTTGTACTCTGACTTTTAGTATTTTGTCAATCGTTATTCAAACAATCCTACATAATAAGTATTGCATTATCGCGTGGGTGAACAAGGTACCTACCAACTGCCCATCCCTTCAGAGAACACAGGTGTGAAGTTATTTTGTTGTATCGTGGAATCCATGCCTCGTGATAAGTATGATGGACTCAATGTGCATTGAGACGCGAACATGGGATTACATGTGTTGCGTTTTGAGGCATTCGTGTGTAGTCTTTAGCAGAGCAAGATCGTTCGTAAAGATATAATTAAGTATTAGTTAGTACAATATCAAAAGTTTAGGTAGGTAAATTTATGTATCGTAATATAAATGCTAAAAAAGTTTGGCATCAGTAATAAAACGCGTAGGTACTGCTCGATTTTTGCGACCAAGTTTATGCCGAATAAATTTCACATCTAGCAGTTGTTTAACATTAAATCATGGATGTGACAGTCACCCGCCGCACCCCACCCGCTCAAAGACACAGCTAATTGTGTCTGGGGTATGTTTGACCGCTACAATTGATCTGGTCGCTTACAAATAGTATTGAAATAGTTCCCCAAGTATCATTATTTAAAAATGAAGACTCCTATTAGTAAGATGACGTCATTTTTTGCAAGGTTTAAAGCGTTTGGCGGAAAAAACCACCGACGGGAAGCGTCTAACAGTATCGAGTATTAATTGTTAACAATATTCTGTAAAGCATTCATACAAATCATCATTCAGACTTAAAGAAAAGTGAGAAATATTTTTACGTAACTTTGGTACCTGATACCTGGAAATTGGCCGTCGGTCCAAGTAAGCTAGCAGGCGTACGTTCAAAGTACTTACTAACACTACTCTATCCCATACATTTTGTTAATCAGAAAATAAGTAATGTCTGTCGGCCCTGAGATCTTGCTCTATATGTCCATA
Source organism: Cosmia pyralina (assembly GCA_946251885.1). NCBI lineage: Eukaryota > Metazoa > Arthropoda > Insecta > Lepidoptera > Noctuidae > Cosmia > Cosmia pyralina. The sequence goes on along the minus strand of OX276355.1, from coordinate 3,703,168 downwards.
TAAACCTATATATTCCATTTATATACTACAACCACATCCATAACAACATTTGTTTGAATAAATCCAAGCTGCATATGACCATACACTATCAATTCAATTTTCCGGGTAATTTGCTTGGATAACAACGCGATTGAGTATCATTGTAACGGTACGTCAATATTACCGTGCGTGTCTATGTACAGGGCCAGGCCTACTTAGATATGATCCTACCTCCATAGCACTTATGTGTTCATAGCGTTCATAAGTAGGTAACACGGTAGATACCAAAAATCAATTTTGAAAAGCATTCAAAATCAAGTCTTTTATTAAAATTAGGCTGGAAATCAGCATTTTCTGAACGTCATTACATAAGATATTCCCTCAAAACCCGCCCCTCACTACTTTCTAGTGGTTTAGCTGGGAATTATACTAGAACTAGCTGCGCCCCGCGGTTTCACCTGTGTAGACCGGGATGAAAAGTAGCCTATGTCTTAATCCAGAGAATAAGCTATTTACGTACCAAATTTCATCCAAATCGTTCCAGCCGTTTGAGCGTGAAGACGTTACAAACATACAAACACAGTCACACACTCACAAACTTTCACCTAAGTATAGAATATTAGTGTGATACGTAGGTAGTACCATCGCGGACATTTGCGATGAACAACTTTTGTACCTTATTACCATAGTAATAAGGTCGAAAAGTGGTTCACCGCAAATGTCCGCGATGGTACATGCAGTAATTTTGGGTATACTTTGCCTACTTACATCAATTACACAATTTTCATCAGTTACGAGTACTCGTTTGTTGTTATTGCTTGTGGATAAGTAATAACAACCGCACGGGTCGATCGACCAGGTTAAGCTACGCTTGCCGCGGATGGTCCGTGGACCTACGTGAATGAATGAATGAATGAAATGTACCGATTCCAGTGCGGTTTGACCAGACTCGATTACTCGAATGAACCCAAAGATTCACACTAGCCCCTGTTGCCTCATGTTACATGGTGCAACAGAGACCATTGTTTATCAAGGAGTAGACCGGGGGGCGCGGTAATGGCAGGGAAGACGTGCCCTTAGGTTATGGGAGGATTTGATGGCAGTAGCGGATATGCATCCTAAAGTAGGCAATGGAAGTTGACTAAAAATTCTTTTCGTCCGTCATTTAGATTATAAAAAAATATTGGACACGTTACGGCAGTACATTGAGTTAAAATGTGATGGCATGACGTCACTCCTTGCTAGATTTTATACGTAGTTTGTTATACAAGCGAGCCCCCCACTCGGCCTCTCCCCATCTTTAAGGCCAGGATATTCGAGCGCAGTAGGCATTTAGCGTTACCTCCCACCCCGCGTGGCAAGTCGCGCGAACGCGCAGTTCAAATGAACTCGCTGACCCCGCTCTGCAAAATAATTTTCCCATAATTTAAACTTAATTACCACTATAATTATAATACAACTTAAACTAAGATCTACAGTTTAATTATAAACTACAACAATATTTACAGACTGATTTTTAAAACTAATAAACAAACACGGAAAATAACAATAATATGACAAATATTTCGATCGATTAGCGGAGGGACGCAGCGAGCCAGCAAAAACGACACAGGTCCTGCCTCGGAAACGCCTAGCGGGCTACTGAAGCGAAGCGCGTGCGCCGCTTAGTTATATAATCATTTTGTTAAAATAATAAAAAACTGTTTTGAGAAAAAGTAACCGGAGAATGTTCTACTAAACGTTATTGCCTATTTTTTGACATATTTTTTTTTGAGTAAAAGTTTGGTCTACTTCAAGTACGACTTGAAAAACGATCACAAATATCTCTGTTTTCGCGATTTTTTATGATCGAGTGAAAATTTAAATATCGTGTTTTGAACCGGAGAATAATCAAGAATGTTTATTAAAGTACAACATATATTTTTACCAAATCAAAACTAAGAATATTTGATTGTTTAATGTTGAATCAAAAATAGGTCGATTTTGAGGAACCTGGCCTTAATGCGTTTTATCTAAGTATTTTTTTATTAATATGATAAAGCAATAAATAAGGGTGTAATATTTTTTTATTATCTGACTGACGGACAAAATAGAATTTCTTTTTTTTACCCAGGCATCATACTTATTGTAAAGAAACGGGTGGTATTTATCTATGGGCATCTTTTGACGTCGTCGCCGCCAGGTAGCTTCAGGTCCATTGTTCCCCGCTGAATCTTTTGGTGGGGTTAAGGTACAAGTCCGAGGTATATCTAAACAGGGTTACTAGTAACTTGACGTATTCCTTGCAGGGCGTCATATTAGGGTTAAAATGCAACAATTTAAGCCACCAAATGTTCAACCGAAATTCAATAGTTTTTGAGTTAGTTTGATTTCTTTTTTTTTTTTATGAAAAATTGAATTCAAAAGTAATTTACGGTGAGACTTTACTGAAATTTACGTTATTACTTAGCATAGCTGATGCCGTAGCAGATCTTTGTTAAAAATTAAAAGTTGAAAAATGACTAAAACTTTGGCAAAGATCATGAATTAAACATTTTCGTTTTCGTAATTTATATTTTTTTAGACAAAAATTAAAAAAAAAATGCTAAGTTTTGGTGGAACATTTCGTGACTTAACCCGTCACATGTACCAATGCAGCAATGTAGCAAAACTCGCCGTTTGTTGCATTTTAACCCTACTATGACGTCCTGCAAGGAAAAAGTCGAATTACAAGTAACCTTGTATATACACTTCTGGACACATCTTTTGGCCCACCTTGTATTTTCAGTTTCGTTTGGTCCTAGCTAAAATTTTATATTAGGTCGAGCAAAAAGTTTTTATGCAGTTTTGAACCTGGCACATTCACAATTTCATTCAATAGTCTTTTTTTGAATTTCGAACACAGAATTTAAAGAAACAAAAGACAATTTGGAGCCTGTTTGTTGATATCAAACAATCGAATACTAAGAAAACTTGGTATTATTGGTTTACTTGGATTTAATTCTTGAAAAAGTGATTGATATCTTGGGTTTTGCAACAAACATTACTTATTCTTAACATTAAGGTGAGGTTCTATCAATAATCTATGGATACTTCACCTGAAGTCGCCGCCCAAGCTGTGGACTTATTCAGGCCGGACACAGCCAAAGAAACGTGAGTGCTCAACTTAATTTAAGTCGATCTGCGGTCCGAAATGTTTATCGGAGGTACCTAGAGACTGGCGGCTTTGTTCGTCGCCAAGGAAGGCCACGATCTCAGGTCACAACTGAAAGGCAGGATCGATTCATCGTGACGACCAGCTTGAGAAATCGTCACCTTACCTCCATTGAGATACAAAACCAACTTCGCGACTTCCACGGAGTATCTGTGAGCGCTCGAACTGTTCGGAGAAGGTTAAAAGAACGCGATATGGTACCACACAAGCCAGCTAATGGCCCCAAACTAACGCGAGCCCACCGAACAGCGCGCCTTCATTTCGCACGCAGTCATTTAAATTGGACACAGCAAGATTGGAGCCGTGTACTCTTTTCTGATGAGTCTAAAATTGTGTTACATGGCAATGATGGAAGGAAGAAGGTCTACCGACGTAAGGGAGAGCGTTTCGCACAATGCTGCTTTGAAGAGAGGGTTGCTTATGGCGGTGGCTCATGGACTGTCTGGGGCGGTATATCCGCGAGCGGCAAAACTCAACTTGAGGTTGTTACAGGACCACGGCTGCCAACATTAAATGCTGAAAGGTACATTCGTGAGTGCTTAGAACCTCACGTGATACCATACGCGGACTATGTGGGCCCAAATTTCCTTTTTATGCATGATAATGCAAGAGCCCATGCGGCCGGCATCGTCAGGGAATATCTTCGGGATGTGAACATCACAGTTATGGACTGGCCAGCCAGAAGCCCAGACATGAACCCCATTGAGCACATGTGGGACGAGCTAAAAAGACGTGTTAGGGCTTGTCAGCCAGTTGCCCAGACGATGCAGGAGTTGAAAACTGCCATAGAAGAGGAATGGGAGATGATCCCTCAAAATTTCATAGAGCGGTTGATAAACTCTATGCCTAATCATATGAGAGCTGTGGTAGATGCCCATGGAGGCAACACGCGTTATTAAATTAAACCTTTATTTGATAAAACATGTTTTTTATTCAAAAATCAATTGCCTTTAACAAGGCGCATATCCGACTTGTTAGGCGTAGCTCAATGTCGTATGGTATTCTGAATTCAAATTTAAAACAATACGATCGAAAAAGATGGTAAAATGTATCAGGTTTAAAACTGCATCAACAGTTTTTGTTCAATCTAGAAATCATATTTCGGTAGGGGCTATCGAAACCTAAACTCTAAGGTGGGCCAATAGATGTGTCCAGAAGTGTATTATCATTTATATGACAATAAAGTTTGCGGTTGCAGTCTGCAGCCCATCTCGGACTTGCACCTATAAGAGTTCATACTACCTCAGCTTTTTATCTCACTGGCATGATAATGCTCGCGGACTGAGAGCCAGACTGAGTGCGGTGCTGGGCGCCGATAGTTTAGGTTCGTAATTGCTTTTTTTAAGGAGAAAATTATGGTAATTTGAAAAAAATAAAAAACATAAGATCTGCTTTATAGTTATTTCAGTCGGTTAGTCCCCCCTGTCTATGCCCTAGTCCCGCTATGCTCGACTCGTAAAATACCTAGGTACTAAAAAGTTTCGCTATGCACGAAATTACATTCGCGGGCAGTGATGAAGAAAACTGTTACAGTGTATATTTTATTTAACCATTTAAAAAGTTAATTCAGAAAACCTAGTACGTACCTAAGTATGCAGTTTGAAGTATTTTTTGAATACCATTGGTTTATTGTTCGGTTTGGAGGTTTTTTTCTGTCGAGAAAATTTTATGGAATCGTGTTTTCGTCAAACATAGTACCCTCAAATTTACCATAATTATATTTGTTTCAAAATTAATGCTGCAGTATTTTCGACATAACGGAGGATCCTGCTAAGCCATTTGAGGTAGTATCGGCTCTTAATCTGCTTTCTCGACTCTTTGCTATGTCACTGCTATGCTGTGCACGTTGCTGTTTCCAAAGTCATATTTTTTTAATCTCGGTACATAGCAGCGTTCCTTCTTGGATTTGACCTTGTACCTACTTATTACCTACATGAGAATTATTATACACTTTTGCCTATTCCTTTGAGGAATGTAGGCGAGATGATGTTATGCATAAATATCAACCTAGTATAATATTATCCCCCGAGTCACTGTTTTCTATTGCCGGCCACTTGGGGCTAAGCCAAGGTACATTTGTAACCAATTATAAATGTACAATGCTATTGTCGCACTTTCAGGAAAATGTATAAATAAGAGAATGTATTTATCACTATGAGTAGTTTCCCTAAATTAGAATATACTTAATAAGTAGGTCGTACTTTTAATAGCATTTTACTTTTGATTAGGATGCAGTGTCATGGACTCGTGGGCTCATGGCTACTGACAAAATAGCCTTTGCACACCTAGAAGCGAGAGTGTAGGTACCTATAGTTTGTTCAAAAAGTATCTAATTAAAATATTAACAAATGGATCAGAATATGTACCACTTACAAATTGAGTGCTTTGATTTGATTATTTGCTCATTTTAAATTACATTTGACATTTGAGGTTAATTTTATAACCTCAATTTTCGTTGCTGATTTTTCAATTACAATTTACTATTGTTATTAAAACAATAATTGTTGGAAATAGTGAAAATGAAATGAAAATGTGTTTATTCACGGAAATAATTTTTTACAAGACTTACTACCTCTGCCAAACTGCAAATCAGTTTCTTTGTACTTATATTCCATTTGCAATAAGATTAGACATTTCAACAAACCTTTCTTACAGTCCGTTCAACCGATTTTGACTTCTATTACGTTGGTGGCATGACAAATGGCAGCTGCAGTAAACAGTTGGTATTGTAACCACTTTTTTGCCTTTAATGCCATCTTTAAGCCTACGGAATAGAAGTCAAAATCGGTTGAACAGACTGTAAAAAAGGTTTGTTTAAATGTCTAATCTTATTGCAAATGGAGTATAGGTACCCTACATATGCATAATTTTTATAATGACACTTTTCCACCTACAGGTTAAAACTATTCTTGCATTCGGTGATATAAAGTTAAAACCTTCTAAATACAGATGAATGTGTTACTAATCCAATTATTAAGTTACTACCTAAGGAGTTAACCTGAACTGTGTTTGTTTACACTTTTATCAGATATTTTTGGAACAGACTCGAGGTATTCAAGTGACAAACCATTACTAGTGGTACTTACTCTTTCCATGCTCATTATTTACTTACCTTCATACTTAAACGTCCACATCGCAATCCATTCCAGGACTTAGGAGTCGTCCGTGTTACGGCACTGCATAAAGCTGGTTCTTCGCCTGCCAATATGTCCAGTCCCACCACAGAGCACGGAGACGCCTTGGCCCGCCCCAACCCTTGCTTCATCCGATTCAGCCTGTCCCTTGTTGTTCTCCCCCAGCGACGCCATAAGCCGAGATCCATACCCCACAAGGGGTGCCCTTAGTGAGTACTTTCTCACTAAGGGCACCCCAGGGCCCCAGGACATAAAACTTAAACTAAGTGTGCTTAGTTTATAAGTTTTATGCCCTGGCTGGAGGCCTTAATTTATTGAGGTAGCCGTAGGGCAGCCGACAACCTCTTAGGTTGACCTGAGAGATGCCACTTTCCAAAAAAGAAAAAGAGTCGCCTCGGCGGTCGCTGCTAGAGCATTGTGAACATTTTCCATACAAACCAAGCGTGTCACAGTTCACTCGCTACGACACTAATGTCATATTACTTATAGAAACTGCATGACTTTGAAGGCGGTCAGTGACAGTAGTTGTGCGCTCAACGCACTTTCGGTACGACGAATTTTATTAGTAGTGAGGCTTTTGGCTACTTTGTATGTGTGCCTTTTTTGTATTTTTTTTTTAATGATGTGCAGAATAAATATTTTTTCTTTCTTTCTTTTTCTTTTTACTGCCTTCTCTATGACACTGTCGCACGCTATGGCGTGGCGATTCCATGTTCTGTGATAAATACAGTAGGCCTAGACTACTAGATTTTATTTCTACAATCACTATCGAAGCTTCTCTATGGAAGTCATCGTTGGACGCTGTCGATTCGTTGACCTATGATCACGTGACATTTCGATAGCTTATGTCAACCCCATACATTTTGGCTTTTCCACTAGCGTCATCGCTAATCGAATGTTACTTTGTCTAGGCTCGTTTATTCTTTTGCGTCTTTATTTACATAGGTAAAGATGCCTTTCTGGAAAGGGTCCTACAAATGTAAGTTTTATTAATAAACCTACTATACCTAGAAACTATCAAATGAACCTAATAATTATCGCCTTAAACCAGTATTTACCCTTCGCTTCGCATTCATAGATGTCTAGAGTCCAATTAGGCTATTTAGTAAAGAGTAGGCTAAGTAACTACAGGGTATGGGCACATCAGTCAATCACTCTGCCTAGCCTTTTCCCAACTATGTTGGGGTCGGCTGCCAGTCGAACCGGATGCAGCTGAATACCAGTATTTTACATGGAGCGACTGCCTATATGACCTCCACAGCCCAGTAACTGGGTAATACGATACCCCTTGGTAAGACTGGTTGTCAGACTTTCGGGCTTCTGACGACCCGTAACGACTGTCAAAGATCCACGAATGACAGCCGGGACCAACGGCTTAACGTGCTTTCCGAGGCATGGAGGAGTCTCGGTATGTAAAGATGGTCACCCATCCACGGACCAACCCAGGCAAGCGTAGCTTAACCTGATGGATCGACCCGAGCGGCTGTTATTACTTAGCCACGAGCCACGAGTAGGCACATCAGTGTCCATCGCTTTAAGTTTTTAACTTTAATTTCACTGAATCCAACTATTTCAGTATAGCGATATTGGACTTCAGCGGGTTTTAAGAGGCCGGTATACGAAATTTTGCTGATTTCGCTAATTTACGTGATTTAAAAAACGTGTAATACGTGCGTACGTGTGTACGTTTAATTTACGTGTTAAAATAAAGTATTTTTATTATTGTATGAAAGATCATTTCAATTGGGATTTAATGAATGAGCTACATTTTTTTTCTGCGTCGAGTTTATTATGCGAGAATTAGGTTGTTTTAAAAGATTTTTATTGACATTTCTTTTTAATTTTTTGCATTTTTTTTTTCAGGAAATGGATTGATTTTGAACTGAAGTTTATTTCTGTTGTTTTAATTTTATGAACAAGAGTTGTACCTATGTAGCCGAAATAAAAAGCAATTATTTGCCCGTTTTCTCTAAAACTTAACTAAGTTAATTGTTTTTTTACCCAAAAAATTTATATGAAAGTCATGAAAAGTGATTCGTAAATTGTATAGACGACTTTCATAAGAATAGGTACATTGTAATTTTTCATACCTTTAGCCGTCAAAACGATTCGTAAATATGTGATATTCTAAACCTCTTACAGCAAAAATTCACAAAACAGTCGCTGGTTTAGGTCAATTAATCAAAATTAAATAATAAAAATAAAAAAGTAGCTCATTCATTATATCATAAATAATTGAAATGATCTTACATGTTGTGCATTAAAACTTATGGAAATACAGTATTTTAACTGAAAAATCACGAAAATCAGCGAAATCGGCAAAATTTCGTGTACGGCCTCTAATTCCATAACATAGTAGTTTGTATAAACTCTAATTAATTTTCTGAAGCTTTCAGCAGATTTTGTCGTTTATGGGGATGACCATACACACGATTTTCATTGCATAAAACATGATCTGCCTGTTCCCACTGCTGGGACACAGGCCTCCTCTCTGTGAGAGGGAATGGGCCGTATTCCACCACGCGGGCCCAGTGCAGGTTGGTAGATGTCATACGTCTTCGAAATTTTGGTTCTAGGACATATTTACCGGTTTACCTCCCGATGTTTTCCTTCACCGTTTGGAAAGCAGTGGTGATGAAATTATTTACACTAAGTAAAGCGCCTGTCAGGGTTCGAACCTGCGACCAACAACTCGTAAGTCGCTGCCGTTACCACTGGGCCACACTGCTCTGCTCACTGGTTTCCATATTGGAATCAATTAAAACAAATGTTAAGGGGACTACAGGACCTAAAGCGCGGTCACTGTCGGACTGCATAGAAAACAAAGAGAAGCGCGATGACACAACTATTTATTGTAAAACATGAAGCAATATATTAATTTATTTACAAAAAATCTACTGATTGGACTAAAAAATAAAACAATATTACGTTATAATATGTTGCTTGTAGAATTCAGAAAAGAAAAGTCAAAATGATTGCATGGTTTTTAATCGTCAAAAGAAATTTTTAAAGGTGTCTTCGTGATTTTTTTCTATCGTATCAAATAAGTTGTATTATGTTTTCAACACACTAACTAGCATATATCCTGAAGAACATCATATATTTTTCTGATTTTGTTTACTGCAGTAGGTCATATATACTTTTAGGCATTATAAAACTTGTTACTAACACTAGTTTATAAGTTTACATTGTTCCTAACAAATATGGAAGTGATTCTGCAATAAATGTTTATTTATTTATTATAAAACTTGCGTTTAGATCCTGTATTCCCCTTAAATCACCTATTCGGCATGGAAAACTGTAAAGCTTTTGCAACACCGATCCTAAAGTCGAATGCTAGTAAGGAAGAAGAGAGTTCTACGGCTTACGGCTATGGTCAAGTTGTGGGAGTACTAGCTTACCTCACGACTGGGACAAGACCAGAGGGCCTAGACTACTGGCATTCGCTTCTGAGCGATTCTGTCTACAGTCGCTACAGCTTCAAAGTGACATTGACATGATCACGTGACATTTCGATAGCTTGTGTCAACCCCAGACGTTTTTTGGCTTTTCCACTAGCGTCATCGCTAATCAAATGTTACTTTGTCTAGACCCCCAGATATAGCTTACGCTGTACGTGTTGTGTCACGCAATCTTGACAATCATCATTCTGTGGAGATAATTCTATTCGCGTGACATGGCGAGAACTTTGGGGATGACGTTGGTTTCGGCCCACTGCGATCCGTATTGTTCGACTAATTTCTTGAGGTTGAGGGTGGCTGCCTCGCGGATGGCATAGAGGCAGCCACTCTCAAGTCTCAACCTCAAGAAATTAGTCGAACAATACGGATCGCAGTGGGCCGAAACCAACGTCATCCCCAAAGTTCTCGCCATGTCACGCGAATAGAATTATCTCACATAATGATAAAGCAATAAAGATATTGAGTATTGATTGAGTATTGAGTATTAATCCTACAAAGGAGGATATCATACTGGTTTTCATTGGATCGGATTTAATACCTAAGATTTGCAATAGCAATTCACATTTTATCCCTACCTTACAAATTCCGTAGTCATTTTTAGAACTTTTTCTATAGCACAAGATATTTCTATAAATTGTATTGTTTGTACTTATACAGAATTATTTTTCAAGTGAGCGTGAACTATGAGGAATAGCAAAAAGTACTCAAAGGAGTTTATGGCTCGATTTAGATGAAAACTAAAACTGCATCATTGGATTTTTTTAAAATCATAATTTCTAGCCAGGAATCGAACCCGGTGATTTTGAAAAATAAAACACACTATATTGTTACACCATTCGATAGTGTCGCTAATAAGGAAGGAATTAATGACATACGGCAAACTAAAGGAAAGAGCTAATTTTTAACAAAATACTTTTTTATTTTTCTTATGTCACCTACCTATTAAACCTTAACTGATTAATTGTTCAAAATGAATGACTATTGTTTTTAATAAATAGCTGGATTCAACGTCTCAAGGATTCGTACTGCATCCAGCTTTACAATATTCCTCATAGTTTCGAATTTGGCCATCCACGATCACTTAAAAAATTCATCCTGTAGGTATATTGAAATGAAAATGAATCGAATTGAAACGCCTTTGTGAGCTGAACAATGCTTCTCCCCTCAGTTGACTAGTGTAATTTGAGTTCAATGATAAGCAGCTGATAGATACATTGTATGTTTAATTGCACAAAACATACAAGTGTTGTTTGTTTTGTGAATGTTTTTGTAGATATGTATATTGCCAAAGGCCTTGAGTGGTTAGCTTGCGTGTTCTGTTCTGTACGTCCAGCCAATAAATAGGACTCGCCCAGCAAAGAGCCCTGTCCCAAATTAGACTCATTATTAATTTATTATAGATAAAACCAAAGGTATTATATTAAAACACGTACACTAAAAGACAAATAATTAAATTTTCTTTAAAATAGTGTAAGTTTCATAAAAATACCCTTCATAGTTTTTGCGTGATTTTGAAATATTCACATATTAAGTTATTAAGAAAATGCTCTAATTTACCATATATTTTTTCCAAATCATTATGATTACTCGTTTAGACGTGATCTTCAGTTTAAAATACCTAATTAAAAGTCGGTTATGATACTCTCCGACTTCATTGTCTTGATTACTTATTCATTTTGTGCTTTCAGCTCTATTTAGATCTATAATTGATACCTAAGAGTGACTATACAGGGTCAAATTAAATTAGCTAGCGAAACTCGACACACGTGCTAGGTTTCGATATCTAACTAAACATGAAAAAACAAAAAAAAAGTTACTTTATGATTTTTTACTAGTGTCAACGACCGCTGGCGGTGTAGACACTTGAAGTATGAGTTGAGAAAATCAGTTGTTTTTTGTTTTATCGCGTGTAGACTATATCAATACTCATCAGACAACACGTCTGTAAAACACACAAAAGAATATTTTTTTAAACGGATATTTCAAGTTTACCGTCAACCTACGGTTAGTACTTAGCTACGGTCGTTGACCCCAAAAATATATCATTAATTTTTTTTTTTTTTGTTTTATCATGTCTAGATATCTGTAGGTACATCACGTCTGCAGAGTTTCGCTAACTAATTTAATTTGACCCTGTATACAACTCTGCCACTAAGCTGGTATCAAACGGCGAAGGGTCATCTGGTGCCAAAATTAAACCAAAAAATAATTCAGTTCAACGTTTATTATTACTGCAAGTTGATTTACTTAAAATTACTTCACATATATCAGTTTGTCTTGTTAACAATCAGCGACTCATTTACTCAGTATCCCCAGCATACGGCAATGACAAGTCATGAAAGTCGGTATAGTCGACCACTTTTACCATCAATTGACAATACCTCGTGAATATCCTGATTAACTCCGTGACATAATTCGGTAATGTATACAAGGGGCGTTTTGTAACCCTATAAAAATAAATTACAATCGTTCCTTTAAGGGTAGTAAAAACTTACATGTGGGCGCTGTGAGACACTTGTCATGCATTTTATCTTATTTCTCGACATATCTCGTAATTTGTGTCCATCTGTCTAGTGCTAGCCTTAGGGCTTATCATCCTATCAGTGAAAATACACCACTGATGTCTATTACAATATTTAACTTATACTACGGCCTTACTTTGGCTACGTTATCCACAGGTTAACGCGTTAAAAATAATGTCTCATTTATTTAACAATGCTAATATGGGTTGGTATTCTCTAATCAAATGGATCATTTCAGTTTGACTCTATTTCGCTATACATCACTCAATTTTTAATTGATAAGGAAAATAGAAATCCTCTAATGTTCTAAATGAGACTCCGTGCTAAAATAACTGCTTTAAAGTAATTGTTTTAGTTAATTACGTTAATAATGTTTCCTTCAAAAAAATCACGCGTTAAAATCATGACATTAACAGACGTATCCAAGCCGTAGTACCAAGGTGACAGCTAGTCACAATCTTCCTCACGATTTTAACCTTACATTACAAAAATATCTAGTAAATTCTCCTTGGACCTAATCAGTTCGTTCTAGAAGTTTCCTTACGAGTCTCCAGTCTTCCATGATGTCTGCGTCAGGCAGCATATAGACCACGTATGGAGGGGCGACTGTCACTTGTCTTCGGCGCCTCTTTCGCCCCCATTCCGGTCCGGTTGACCAGAGGTCCACCGTATGACGTTCCTCTTCAAGTTTCCTGATCTTTTCTAAGGTTTCCTCTTTCAGATTCTCGTAGGCCAGCCATTTTTCGCTCTGTTGACAACAGAAAAAAGTTGGTTAAATTACTTGCTCTTTTGTTAAGACCTTTGGGTGGTTTGTCTTAGAGTTTAGGGATCTTATTGGTAAGTAAATCTCACAAGGTTTTACATTGTGAGATTTACTTACCGGTACGATCACACTTTTTAATACTTTGATGAGACTGTTTCTAAGAGCAGTCAAAGATATGTTTTGGATTCCTATCAAGGAGTTTTCAAAATAATCTTCCCAAATAATAGAAATTCATTCAATTTAAGTCAATGCCAGTATCCAGACTGAATTTTAAATACTTAGTTAGCACTTCTAGCATCTGTGTTATGTATTGTAGAGCAAACTTTACAATATTATAAAACATATCTAAAACACATTAAATTTTCCATTCCTTCATTCAATTCATTAACTGTCAAGCTTACTTATTCGGATCATCGTTCAACCTCGCCTCGTTTAACGTCATAACGTGGGCTGAGCGGCGCGCACGCAGGGCAATTTTCGACCAAACCGGTTTCCGAGCTCGCCATGATGAATTTACCTGACACTTTATTGAAAAAAACACCAGGCTGTCTGACGGGCCGGTTATTTTTGGATTTTATTGCAAATTTCAATGATTGAAGGCGTTTGAATGTTGGTGGAAAGGATATGTCTGTATGTCTACATGTCTATGTAGTTGGCATTGGTATTAGATGATTAATTGAAGTGCTATTAGATCTGTTTGTAGTCCATTCAGCAACTTAAACGTGGACAGTTCATACTTGCTTATAACAAATATGTAATACTTAGTAACTTAAATAACCTACGAAGGTGTAAGTTTAAAGTTAACCCTTTTGTGTATAATTGTACATATTTATTATTATTTTAAGTCTGTTAGTTTTTAAATGAAGTAAAATATTATAAAATAAAAATCAGTTGCATCTATTAAAACTATTAATAACAGTTTCTTCGAAAACTGTAGCATGAGTAAGTAAGTACAACAAAATAGACAATACCTACCTAGTTAAAAAAGAGTTTTATTAAGTTCAGAATGTTAATAATAGTGATATAAATAATTTCAAATGTTTGCATGCCGATTGGTAAAATGTGGCTGAGCTAAATGTTATGTTAAGAAATATTAAGTACCCATATTTGCAAAATAAAATTCTATTCTATTCTAATAAAATCTAAAAAAAGTCTAATATGCACTCTTGCATAAACTGAAGCTGAATTATTTCAGTAAGTTACTACTGAAATGAATAGTTTCATGCATTTGTTCAAAGTATAATACTTATACACATGTTCGAGCTGGAGCCGGATACCTACCTAAGTGTGTAGTGTGGTTATAAGCTAGGTATAATAATGTAGTTTCATTTGCTGTATAAATATATGCAGTTTCAAGTAGAATGTTCAGTGGCATAAAGTGAATATTACGTAAATACGTGGGAGGGAAACTGCAGTAGCTACAAGAGTTTTGTATACGTAATTTGACGTTTATTGATAGTTCTAGAAATGTCCATGTTAACTTTTGTGTGGTATTTAATGATTCTTCGACATCAATAGAGTAGCTACGGTAAAGTCCTCCACAGGGTCAAATTAAAACCTATAGATATATGTAATCATGATAAAAAAAGCGATACCTATCAAATTCAAATTGTTTATTGGCACAATTAGCATATTATAAATTAAGGCGTGTTTGGAGCCTCCCTTTAGAAAAAAATGGCTGTATTAGGAGACTCCGCTCTTCCATAACATTGCAGTAGGTATTATAAATACGTACCACCGTACCTATCACGTCTGTGGAGTTACGCTAGCTAATTTAATTTGACCCTGTATAGAGAATCCCAGTGGAGGAGGAGGAGAATGAGGAGCTCGTGGCTAAGTAATAACAGCCGCACCGGTCGATCCATCAGGTTAAGCTACGCTTGCCGGGGTTGGTCCGTGGATGGGTGACCATCTTTACATACCGAGACTCCTCCGTGCCTCGGAAAGCACGTTAAGCCGTTGGTCCCGGCTGTCATTCGTGGATCTTTGATAGCCGTTACGGGTCGTCAGAAGCCCGAAAGTCTGACAACCAGTCTTACCAAGGGGTATCGTATTACACAGTTACTGGGTTGTGGAGGTCAGATAGACAGTCGCTCCATGTAAAATACTGGTATTCAGCTGCATCCGGTTAGACTGGAAGCCGACCCCAACATAGTTGGGAAAAGGCTAGGCTGATTGATAGAGGATTCTAGTTTTTTTTTTTTTTTTTTTAATTGTTGTTTTAATTAGGGACTTTTATGATCGCAATGCGTATGACAGTCCCATCGTACCCTAAATACACCCTGCTACAGCTTACATTTGGGTCATGAACCTGAACAGACTCTTCGCATCATCACCATTTGCCTGAGGCAGAATTTTATGGAATGTGCCTACTTCTAGTTTTGAAAGAGACTACTAGCTACTACGTTTAAGTACTTATTTTCAAATGCATGAAATCCTTCAAAAGTCGCGCGTGAAACATCCTGCATCATCTATAAATTGTAATAAAATGACATCAACAACTTCCACCCCACAGTAGGTAACATACCAACATAATAAAAAAACCGTGACTACCCGACAATAGTGAGCCGTAGCTCGTTGGGGCACTCAGGTAGATCGCGATCAATGGCCTGCTAATAATAATATCCGCACATCTGCCCGTGAAGGACGCAGGCGCATCGTTCGGCGGTTCTCTTGCACGTATTGAGATGTTTTATTTGTTGGTAAAAAAAAATATGTCTGTACACAGTGTTCGAAGGGGTAGGTAGACAGTATTTTTTACAAAGATTACTTATAATTCGCAGGTAATAAAGTTAATTGAGTCGTTACTAAAGAATTTTGGACAGAAAATATGATAATTTGTTGATATACCACATAGGCAAAGCAAGACTTAATTGGTAGCCAGAGTGCATTTTTTTTCAAAATGAGCGAATAATCAGTAGGTAGGTACTACACCAATGAATTAAAGGAAGACTAAAAAAAGTTCTTCTTTCACCGATTCCTAGTGTTTAATGATGGAAATAAGCAGCATCACCATAATCAGCCTATAATGTTGCCACTGCTGGGACACAGGCTTCCTGTCAGTGTGAGTGAGTTAGTGGGCCGTAATCCCCCTCGCGGGCCCAGTGCGTGTTAGTAGATATCACATGTCTTCGAATTTTTGGTTCTAGGACATGCCGGTTTCCTCACGATGTTTTCCTTCACCGTTTTGAGAGCAGTGGTCATGAAATGGAAATACGTACATTGAGCAAAAGGAAATTGTTCATAGGGAAATAAATAAAGTGAAACTTAATTATTTTTATGAAGACAATAGTAGTTATAGTGGTAAGTACCTACCTATACTTTTTGCAATCAATTTATTTATTTATTTATATATACTTTATTGTACACCACAAAAATACATAACAAAAAAAAAAAAAGACACAAACTACAAAATATACAATGGGCGGCCTTATCGCTTTCTGCAATCTCTTCCAGGCAACCATAGAATGGACAGTGATTTGCCTGGATATGAAATGGGGCTGTCTTTGGTGCAAATAATAAGTGCCTACTTACAATATTATACTAAAATAGATACATACATAACCTAAATAATAGATACATAAATACATACATACTAAATATAAGCAACGAAAACAAATGAAGACTAAAGATATTTACAGTTACGTGAACACGATCACAACGACAAATAATGTTCCTTTACGAGCCTTTTAAACATAGGTAACGACTGCGCGCGTTTTATTTGAACTGGCAATGCATTCCACAAACGAGCAGCCTGGACAGTAAAGGATTTATCGAGGAAAGTTGTGGAATGCATAGGCATTTTGAGCTTTAAATTATCAGATGACCTTAAAAATTTCGTGTGGGAGTCGCAAAGAAACTGGAAACGTTTCTTGAGATAGAGAGGGGTGGTAGGGGAAAAGAGCACACTATACAAAAGGGAAAGGATATGAGCATTCCGGCGATGGCGAATTGGTAACCACTTGAGCTTCACACGAAATTCAGAAACATGGTCATATTTGCGCAAACCGAATATGAACCTTATACAAACATTTTGAAGCCGCTCAAGTTTATCGAGTTGGTCTTGGGTAAGGTCAAGATAGCTGGCATCAGCATAGTCAAGGATGGGAAGAAGAAGCGATTGTGCAAGCGCAATCTTGGTGGCAGTCGGTAGAAAATTACGCAATCTCTTCAAAGATGCAGTAGATGCAAATAGCCTGCGGCTAACTTCCCGCAGCTGCGCAGTCCAAGAGAAATTCTTATCTATGAATATCCCCAAGTTTTTAACTTTCTCACTGAACGGAATAACTGAATTGTCAAAAGAAACCTGGGGAAGAGTCATCCAGTCGATCCTTGAGACCGTCCTAGAACTGCCTACCACCACAACCTGCGTCTTTATGGGGTTGACCATAAGTCCATACCTCTTGCTCCACTCGCATATACGGGCCAGATCACTATCAATTTGATGCTTGATGACATATTTATGGAACAGATAGCATACGTCATTAAATAATCATTAAGGGCTCTTTAAAGAAGAAAGTGCGGCTATTACAGTTGAAATTTCTTAGAACGTCTCGTCTATTTCGAAACAACAAAAAACTGTCAAAGTTTATAGAATACCTACCATTTGGAAGTACATTTTCATAGACAACAGGCAAGGTTTCGTGAATGTGGTTTCTGACGCATTGTATTAAAATTTTATGAACAATTACAGGCTAACAGAAGAGAACAAAAGATACAAACTTTAAGTTTCTTTCGAATTAGTAAAGTACAGTAAAAATGTATTTGCACAGATTGTAGGATTTAAATCGGCATAGAATAAGATGTAACAGCAAAATTAAATTAGGCACGCAAACATTATTATTAAATGCGAGTATTATCTTAAAAAATGTGTTAAGTAATTATGACAAAATAAAATTATTTTTGAGGTAGGTATTAATTTCTATTGTTAGGTACTCATTTCACAAGAAGTCACTTCGACATTTGTATGCACGGAAAGGTCCCTTACCTAAGTACTTACATAAAAATGTCAAAGTTGTGACTTTTACCGTTTTTGGTTCATAAATGTTTTTCTCTGAATTAGAGAGGAATTCGATGATAGATATTGTAAGAAACAAGATCTTCATTTTCAGCATCAACATATTTTCTAACACTTCAAACTTATCTGCATTAGAATGCAATCTGAATATAAAACAATTAAGGTCATTACTTTATAAGTTAATGACCGGCCCCACTATTGTTTTATCATACGTCGTATTCGGACCATCACATACTTAATAAGCATTGTTTGAAAGATGGTACACGCAGCCTACACGTATACTTACATTAAAAACTAATGTATTACTCTCAAAAGAATATCAAAGAATATTTCGGTATAAGGCCTATATTTTTTTCTATTCGTATCATAACCTCCAACAAAATCTTTAATACAACTAACAGTCACCTAAAACCAAAAATACACGCCATCCTAATTAATTCATATTGACGATCCAACTCACTAAAATGTTCTCTTGCCACGTCCGTTCCCCTATCGCTTGATTACAGCGCATACGGATGTGTGCGTCACGATGAGCGTCCCGTGCGCGCTCACAACATGGCGGCCGCGCTGCGCAGACGCCGTTTCCGGGAAACGCAACGCGCGCCAAGCGACGCGACCGCCATCTTGTTTGGTTGCGCGGTAATTTGGTGAGCGTTTAGAAATGAGGTTTTGGAATTTTGATTCGTGTGAAGTTTTTTGTTTTAGTTAAATTATTGTAACGCTGTAGTTTTAGATAATTTAGGTACTATTTTCAGTTAATTTCCGTATCGGGAATGGATACAAACTCTAAAAATCTAAAACTGAAACTAAGGCTGATGACTTAGCCTAGTTTATATTTAATAGTTATAATTGCCTATTAAACATTTATTAGGCATTGCAATACGATTAGCTTCTTATTATAATACTAGCTCCAGTCCGCGACTTCGTCCGCATAAAATTTATTGTCCTCTCGACCCACCCCGTCGCATCGCATCGCCTGCCCGAGCTATTATTTCGTTTTCGCTTAATGTTCTTTCTGACTTTTTTCTTTTTTCTCGGCTCCTAATGGTCTTAGCGTGATGTTAAAGCCTATAGTTTTCCTCAAGAACTGGGCTATCAAATGCAAAAAGAATTTTTCAAATCCAACTGGTAGTTCCAGAGATTAGCACGTTGAAACATACAAACAAAGAAACTCTTCAGCTTTATTATTAGTATAGATTTGATTACTATTAAAAAAGTTATAGTGAGCCAACCTTAAAAGATAAACATACATATGCTATCGCGGACTTTTTTTTAGAACTTTTTAAGAGCAACAATTCCGTCATACATGATTGTTGCGTAACTTTAACCGTTTACGCAGCGCACGCAACAGAAGCTCTCAAAAGGAATAAATTTTCCCCGTTTTTGCAACATTTTTCATTGCTGCTCTGCTCCTATTGGTCGTAGCGTGATGTTACATAGCCTAGCATAGCCTTCCTTGATAAATGGACTATCTACCACTAAAATAATTTTACAATTCGAACCAGTACTTAGTTCCTGAGATTAGCGTGTTCAACCAAACGAACAAACTCTTCAGCTTTATAATATTATTATAGACAAGCTTTCGCCTGCGTGGACGTCGGAAAATATCCCATTCCTTATTCCTTGTCTACATTATAAAGGGAACCTCTGTGCAATATTTCAGCTTTTTAGGTTCAAGTGTTTGGGCTGGGCGATGATGAGTCAGTCTTTTATTGAGATACCTAATCATGGGTTGTTAATTTTATTGGATTTTGTTAATTCCGATTTATTGATCTACGAGTATTTATTAATTCTACCAATCAATGCTAATTTATCTTTAATTAATTATTTTATTGTTATTATTTTAAATTTTATAGGGTTGTCCATATTATTTTATTTACGTGTTGACATAATAATGAAGAAATGTTTCTTTTTAAATTTGTTAATGTAATTTATAAAAATCAAATATAATGTATATTAATGTAATTGTGTAATTTTTTGCTGTAATTGTGTAATTTTATGTGTAAATTCAGATACAATTAATTTGTTTATGAATAAATGACTATGACTATGAGTCAGTCAGGACTTCTCTTTTTATTTATACAGAGTATAGATTAATGAATGATGCATAAATAAATAAAATTATTAGTGAAAGTCTATTTACTATTGAATGATGCAATCAAGTAAATACGTATCTTGAGTAGTACCTACTGTTGCATAGGAGATCGTAATTTGAATAAGTATTCTTAGTCGTCATAATAGCCCAATCCTGAGTCATAATCATCTTATAAAGCTTTCAAGTTTAACTGATAAAAGAGGGGCATCCTCTTATACAAGTAATTAAAAATCGGGATCTTAGAGAGCACCGCGTAATGCTTGATTTAATTAGCGCTGGGATTTCTTTAGTCATTGTTAATACGTAAAAATGCCTGTTAAGTACTGGTAACCATACAATTGATTTGTGGACGTAAGATTAAAGGGTTTACACTGAAAATTATCTCGTGAAACTTTTTAACAGAATGCTGACTCGAGAGATAATTATTAAAGTCTTCATTAATTGTTTTATTTATTACATAAAGTCCTTATTGCTTATGTTCTTCAGAATGGTCAGGTCTACTCGCAACCGGGGGCAGCGTGCGTGATCAGAGCGGCAATTCCCGTATTTTTACAATCTCATCTCAGTTCAATCCGTCAAAAATTGTATAAAGTTTACCTACATTCTTGATATTTGCTTGTCACTGGCATGAGATTGCGACTTGAATTTGAACGTTTTTAGGTACGAGAATTGGCCTTCTGATTCGTACGTAAACGAAGCAAAAGGAGTATGTAAGGATCGTAGCAGGTGCCGTTCTGTAGTTTCTGCCTACCCCATGGGAAGAACGCGTGAGTTTATGCATGTGTGTAGATGTATGTATGAATATTAAACTATACAGAAATCTATCCAGTGAGCTAGCCGATGATAAATTCAATAGATTCTGTACAGTTTCGTTGGACTGCAAATGTTTTCAATACACATTGCACGGCGATGACGGATGTCTAGTGAATTTAACCTCCACGTGATGAATGATTTGATTTCGTGAGGAAAGTTTTGAGTATGAATGTGGATGACTATAAGACTGGCATGACAGTAAGACTACCGAGATCACGACTAATAGAGAAGTATGGAGAAGAAGACATTTGCGCCACAAATAAATGGGATAAGGGCAGGAGAATGATGATGATGATTGATTTGACACAAACATCTTTAGGCATCTCTGATCAGTCTCGTTAGTCTGCGGGACTGTCAGTGAGTGTACTCTTCCCGAACCTGGAATCCTGTCCACTATCCGTCTGTAACCTTAGGGCGTATGGTGCAGACATCCTGAACTTATTTATATATTTATTAGTCACATATTAGGTATATGATAGGTTAGGGCTGTAGGGCCTAACAGTAGGCTTGTAAGCTTAGTAGGTTCACAGGAAAGGTGTGACAGTGTTGCGGCCTTACGTGGCGATTGTTAAGGGTGGATGTACATTTTGGTCCTTCGAGCCGGATTTGAATCAGCGACCAATGGATCTCTTCTTTGATATAAAAAGGGTGGTCAAAATAACACACCATGTAAAGTTCTCGCAATTCTATAGACCACCTAAGTTAATCAACTTCATAAAAATCTCAAATTCATTAATTCACGACAGACAACGCACATCCTAAACCGCTGGGTCTAAAAGCATGAATGTTTGCAAAAGAGTTCTTTATACAATGTGTCTGAGAAAAGGTGTCCGAATCTTATGCTGGGTCGCACCGTTAATAGTAGCGCGCCAATTAGCAGACACAATAGAAATTTTATTGTTATCTGCACACAGAGTGTGCAATAGACATTTTAAGAGTTACGGGTGTGGTAAAGACCAGCAAAATTAACAACTTTCGCCCGGGGAACAACATCGTAATCATAAAAAAAATCAGTCGGACCATACAAAACTTCAATAGCTGCCCAAATGTATGGGATGACTGATAATTTTTTCACGATTACGATTTTGGTCCCCGGGGGAAAGTTGTTCAGTTTGATGGTCTGTACAGTCAGCGTCAATAATATCGGGATGAACAGACTGTTCAAAATGATCTAAACAACTAAGAAAATTAAACTTTATCTCATGATATTCTTTATAACGAAGATGAGCACTAATGAAGATATTTGAAAATTAACTCGCTAAAGGGGTTAAATAGGGAATGAAAGTTTGTATGGAAGTTCGACAATTTTGCCGCTGGGGAGTCCCATCGGGCACACGGATTGTCCTCTAATAAATAACGAAAGATTACTGCTACAAGTAAATCTAAGCAAAGTTAGCGTCGCGCCAGAGTACACAACACACATGACGTCACATACAAACACAGACGACATTGCGATGTATTAAACGTGGCAGCAAGAACGGCCATTGTTTGCTTAGCTACATTATGTGTTAGACGACACTGGCAAGGTCAGCAGATTTGACTAGTAGGCTGCGCTGAAGCTTACCGAAAATAAGTTGAATTTAAGCCCATTTTCATTAACACTAGGCGACATCTAAATGTAATGCGTATATAATAAGCAGTTACTTAGCTCAAAACAATATTTCACCAGCCATTAGGTGATCATTAACGTCATATACATTGATTCGCCAATTCATAAGTAATGCTTACACAACTACTGCGGGTTGCCTTGCAATAGATTTATAACAAAATTGTTGTGCACAGAATTTTACTTAAAAAGCCACTGAAAGTGTCAAAATTGTAGGTTTGAGCCATCCATCTTTTCTTTGGCCTTCCTCTCCTTCTCCATCGATCAACATGTATATTCTTCACTTTTTTAGTCACATGCGTTTCTTTCCCCCTCATAACATTCCCATACCAAGCCAAACGATTTCTTTTCAACTTTTCTGTCACTGGCGCCACTTTCAATCTTTCTCTTCACAAACTCACTCTCGTACTCCACACATCTACCTCAACATTTTCATCTCCGCTTCGTGCAATCTCCGTCTTTTTCACGGCCCAGCATTCCGATCCATACACTACGACAGACCTTACAACACAAGTAAATATAATGAAGTCTAGTTTAAGTAAATATGATGGGCAAAGTACAGTTAAGTCTGCAATAAATTCTAAATGATAGTCACACACAAGAGCTTAACATTGAAAGCTAGCATAGCAGACGTCTTACCAAATTAAGTTAGTTTATGGAGACGTCTTAAGCATAAATTAACGGCTTCTTGTCTATAAATTGTAGTAATCCCGCTAATGGAACTTTGGTATAACATTGGAATAAATAGGATTACGTATTCAAAGCGTTGTAAGATAAAATGAGAATGGCTTGGAAGATGTCTAATCAAAAAAAAAAAAAAATATGTTCTTTTTTTTTTCCTATTTCTATTTCTACCTGCAATCAGCCATTGAGCTATACTCAGATCTGTTGGCGTGTGATGTTGTGGCAGTTCGAGTTTGACGCATCCTGTGACGTGTCTACTACAATATGGAGTTTTTACTGTCCAATATGGTAACAGCGAGTTGCTCGAGTCTTTTTAACCGACTTCAAAAAGGAGGAGGTTCTCAATTCGTCGGAACCTTTTTTTTTATTTTTTTTTTATGTATGTTCCCCGATTACTCGAAGATGGCTGCACCGATTTGGATTTTTTTTGTTTTATTCGAGAGGGTATACATCACAGTTGGTCCCATATAAAATTGATTAACTTTGCTTGGGTAGTTTTTGAGTTAGCTTCAATAATACGTATTTTTTCCCCACTTTTATATGGATGATGTTCTAGTTTGTTTTGCAGATAGTGGTATTAGAATTTGTGTGGGGTAGGTACACAGCTAAAAAGTGAAAAATAAAAGCTTTTTTACAAAAAAATACAACCGACTTCCAAAAACAACACTACAAAGTAAACAAATAAAAAATAACAAATAACAAAAACAAAACAAATAACTAACTCAAATAACTTTAATTTCGGAAGTCGGTGGCAAAAAACGAAAATACATTAAAACTAGACACCGACTTCCGAAATTAAAGTAATTTTTCACTTTATAGTGTTGTTTTTGGAAGTCGGTTGTATTTTTTTGTAAAAAAGTTTTTTCTTATAAGTCATACATGATCTTTCCACTTCTTCCTTATTAATGGGATTTCCAAGTATTCATGGACTTCACTGTTCTTTGTGCACCGCTTATCGTCTTTAGTGTTTGTTTTGGAAGCGTTGTAGAATCTCTATATTTGAGTGGTTGGCCGAATCTCAAAGCTCTGCGCCTTATGTCCATACAGGTTTTAATGCAATTGTAAATGAGAAGTTTGTTTTCAAGACTGAGTGAGGACTGCCTACCTACAACCAACATGAATATGATAGCACCAAACTAAATCTTATGCTGGGTTGCACCGTTAATAGTAGCGCGCCAATTAGCAGACACAATAGAAAACTTATTGTTATCTGCACATATGGTGTGCAATCGACGTTTTAAGAGTTACAGTAAAGGTTTCTGTCAAATTTGACAAACTCAAACTCAAAGCATTTATTTCAAATAAACCAATTACAGGCACTTTTGAATTGTCAATGGGTCGATCAGTCAGAAAGATGAAGCTAGTTAGATAGTAACTGTAACGTTAACTGTATCGGTTACTGCGAAATGTGTTGCACCGGCGTGTTCATCAGGTTTGTTAAAGTTATCAGGGTAGGTACGCGTCTGACAGAAGTGGCAGATATTTAATGTTAACAATAACATTAACCAGCGAAGCGTGGGCGGTTAAGGTTACAGTTAAAGCTATGACGTCAGTTAACAAATTGTCAAATGGAGCATTCCATTTTTTGTCTAACAGGTACTTTAACTGAAGGTGCGATGTTTGTTAGTGTTAAAGTAAGATGGTGCAACCCACCCTTAGACAGAAATGTAAAGAAAAAATAAATGAAAGAGATGATGATTGTGACGTGTATATCTAAGATTTGATTTTTAAAGTAGGTAACAACAGTTCCATAGGAACCCAGTACGCTTTGGGCAACTAGCTTCATCTTTCTGACTGACCGACTATTCAAAAGTGCCTGTAATTCAACTGCCTAGCGTTTTCCCAACCATGTTGGGGTCGGCTTTCAGTCTAACCGGATGCAGCTGAAAACCAGTATTTTACAGTCTGACCTCCACAACCCATTAACTGAGTAATACGATAGGTAAGACTGGTTGTCAGACTTTCGGGCTTCTGACGACCCGTAACGACTGTTAAAGATCCACGAATGACAGCCGGGACCAACGGCTTAACGTGCTTTCCGAGGCACGGAGGAGTCTCGGTATGTAAAGATGGTCACCCATCCACGGACCGACCCCGGCAAGCGTAGCTTAACCTGATGGATCGACCCTTGCGGCTGTTATTACTTTGCCATGAGCTCCTCTCTCAAAAGTGCCTGTAATTGGTCTCATTAAAATAAATGCTTTAGTATCAGTTTGAGTTAGTCATTAATACTGCTAATTGGCACAATAGCAATGCATATTAAAAATGTCTGACATCGGACTCATTGTATACTTTTATAGACATTATGATATGAATAAAACACATGTCCTGTGTTTTTCTTTTTCTACTAAACAATACTCTTTTTTATCTAAGCCCTGACGTCACCCCTAAAGCGTACGTTTTCCGGGAACGATTCATGATGCAAAATACCAAGAATCTGAATCAGTAACATATTTTCGCCAAACATCTGAAGGCTTACGGCGAAGTATGACTCATGGGATTTTTGTAGCCAATCGCATTGTGATGTCATGGAAGATGGCGTCCAAATATACGGTTTAAAGTGTAAGATTGCATAATTCTATGGCGTTTTATTATTATTATTATTTATTTAAATCGAACACAAGATTCATATTGTTGTTAGTAACACTTATAAAACTATGTTAGTAACAATCGTCATTAAAATAAAACAAAACAAAACAAAACTACAATTAATTTAAAAACCTATAACTATGTCCGCTTCCCGCGGCACCAGACCTGCAGCAGTGCATACGGGTCCAGTGCCCCAGGAACGGGCAATCAGGCTTAATCACTATCACCCTTAAAATTTTAGAAGCTTAGAAATTCAGAGTACTATGTACAAATATCTTGAAGGAAGATTTTTTAAAACGTAGTGTAAGGCAGATGGCGCTCGAGAACCGTCGTGAAGTTGACAACTGTGAAGATAGCAACGCGCGAGCGGCGCGCCTAGCTGGGACAGCGCGCCGAGGCGATCGCCCCTTTTCCTCGCGGACACCGACGGCATAACATCTTCCTAACATTTTGCTGTACTACATTATATGTATTTTTTTAATTAAATATTTTATTAATCTTTTACTTTGTTTTTCTGAGCTCTTATAGTAGTAACTGCGTTTGTTGCTGCCGATGATGAATTCTCGTACATACGAGTACAACATGGTTATTTTCATAATACTAATAATCTCTAAGAAATAGCTTCTTTACAACACATAAATACAGACAGGGACATCGATGCGCAACCTGTTACCATGGATTTAGTACACTAGCTTGTGTCCGCCGCTTCGCCCGCGTGGATATCGGAAAATATCCCACGGGAACGTACTCCCTGGAAATCCTTACTTATTCCTTGTCTACATTATAGAGGGAACCTCTGTGCAAAATTTCAGCTTTCTAGGTTCAAGGGTTTGCGCTGGGCGTTGATGAGTCAGTCAGTCAGGACCTCTCTTTTTATTTATATAGATGACTAGCTGCGTCCCGCGGTTTCACCTGCGTAGACCGGTATAAAAAGTAGCCTATGTATAAGCTATCTACATACCAAATTTCATCCAAATTGGTCCAGCCGTTTGAGCGTAAAGAAGTAACAAACATACAAACACACACACTCGCAAACTTTTCTGAAACACCGCGTTGAAATACGTCGGTTATTAAAAAAAAAATGCTATTCCATACATTTTGACCGCGTAAGTATTGCACTTCTATGAAACAGCTGATTATTTTTTTTTGACATAAGAAGAAAATTTTCTACGCTAGGGTCTAGAATCATGTGCTGAATTCATGATTACAGTTTGAGCGTCGATGTTGCCACCCTGTATTTTTATGACTTTTGGAAATTAACATACTAATATACAATGTACGGAAATAACGAGCATTGTTTTTATATCATTGCTTACGTCAGAGACATTTACGTTTTATGATAGTTTACAGTTTAACTCGCGACCTCGCTGCGCGTGAGTGAGCAGTTTATCAATTGATTCTCTCGAATCGCCACGAACTATAAAATAATAGTTTATGCCTTGGTAACAGCAAGGCGGCAGCAAGGCGGTAGTTATGATGATTGCCCAGATTGCGGCAGACTGCCTCGATGGTATTTTTTTTCTGAAGGGCATCTCGTAGTTGACCTTGAGAGACTACAAGCCTCCAGCCAGGGCATAAAACTAATTATAAATTAAGCGACTGCACCCCTGTGGGGTACGAACCTCAGCTTACGGCGTCGCTGGGGGGAAGACAGCAAGGTGGGACAGCCTG
The DNA here is from genome assembly GCA_946251885.1 of Cosmia pyralina. NCBI lineage: Eukaryota > Metazoa > Arthropoda > Insecta > Lepidoptera > Noctuidae > Cosmia > Cosmia pyralina. The sequence continues at coordinate 3,675,641 of OX276355.1, read as the reverse complement.
GATCATATCTGGATAATTATAATTATTATTAACTGGGGAATTTAAAGCTACAGGCTCAGCTACGCCACCAGCTGGCACTTCTTCACTGAGCAAGGGTAGCAAGGTAGCAAGGTCGGAATGAAGCCTCGATGGCCTAGTGACCGCAACAATTATATATGCAAGCCCCTTTTAAGGATAAAAGAAAGCCAATAGTACTTTATGATAAACTAGCATCTGCCCGCGACTTCGTCCGCGTGAAATTTCTTGTTCCCCCGATCCATCGCGTCACATCGCATCGCCCGTCCGCGCTATTACTTCATTTTCGCTTAGTGTTCTTTCTGACTTTTATTTCTTTTTGCTTGGATCCTAAGGGTCGTAAACCTTAATCAAGAATTGGGGTATCAAATGCAAAAAAAAATTTTCATATCCGTCTGGTAGTTCCAGATATTAGCGCGTTCAAACAAACAAACTCTTCAGCTTTATTATTAGTAAGTATATCGATATACATAGATCTAGATTTATTTGTTAATTAAAAGTTCAAAAAAGATTAAAACTTTGGCAAAGATCTCTAATTAAATATTTAATTTTTCGTAATTTTTGTGAATAAATATTACCAAAAAGAAAACTGAATTTCGGTAGAACATTTGGTGGTTTAATTTTTTGCATTTTAACCTTACTATGACGTCATGCAAGGAATACGTCGAGTTACCAGTAACACCGTATAGACAGATAAGAAGAAAGGAAAGGAAAGGCTAATTTAATTTTAAATCCTAACTCAAACAGATCGGGAAGAGCCATGAGAAAACCCGTGATAAACAATCATAAACGTCTATTGTTTATAACAATTTCAATAACACGAGGAACAGTGATCTTGTCGCTTATCTGTCACTTATCGGATGCTACACGTGACGCGACTGACTTATCTTATGAATAATAGCGTCGTAACATACGCTGTACCTACGTACATTGTAATTTATGGAATTGTTTGTGAAATGTCACACAGAATCAGATGGATTTGTAAAATAGCAAACAGTTTCCTTTTAAAAATTGATTTACAAATGCACGAATGAAAAATAACCAGCGCTTGCGCATTTCTGTTTTCGTAGTGCCGCTAAGTTCAATTGTAATTTTTTAATAGTTCGCAGTGGGTGGAACAATGCTGCCAACATTTTAGTGGACTTCAAGCCCCGCGAGTCTCTCGCGAGGTACGTCATAATCAGCCTATAATGTTCCCACTGAGACACAGGCCTCATCTCTGTGAGAGGGTGTGGGCCGTAACCCACACAGAGCAGATAATCTGTTCTGTGGTAATCCACCACGCGGGCCCAGTGGGGATTGATAGATGTCACATATCTTTGAATTTTTGTTTCTAGGACATGCCGGTTTCCTCACGATGTTTTCCTTCACCATTGTGAGAGCTTAATTGAGTCTCATTAATCAAAATTTTGTAAAATATATAATGGCACTTTACAGCTATCGTGGTATCCGATGGGTTTCGTTTTCTAAAGTGGTTTATCATTTGACCATCTGCCTTCGCGACCTAAATACAGGATGTCAAGGTTTATATTACGAGTATCATAATAAATTAACCTAATCGTAACTGCCTTATTGGGTTTCATACTTCGGAACATTGCGAAGGAGAGAGAGAGATAGGAAGCCTTGTATTCATTAGACAACTTATCTACAGTCCTTTGTGTACACTGTCAAAACAAGGAAAACATTTGAATTTAATAAAAACCTCATCTTTTGACAGTGTCAGTGACAGCAAAGACAGGGTATTATTCTTTATGCGTGGGATCTTTATACCCTGAAAGTAGGTATCGCAACAAGGGACCGTACAACCCCGGTTAAGAGTTAAGTCTTTCGAAGGGGTAAGCCGTTTATGAGGTTATCTTTATCATGTGTAACTCCTTGAATTGGTTTTAGGCTTGAAACCCAGTGAAAGGATTATCCCTTCAATATGGATAACCCATTGAATTGGTTTTATACTTAAAACCCAGTGAAAGGGTGGGATCTTTATACCCTGAAAGTAGGTATCGCAACAAGGGACCGTACAACCCCGGTTAAGAGTTAAGTCTTTCGAAGGGGTAAGCCGTTTATGAGGTTATCTTTATCATGTGTAACTCCTTGAATTGGTTTTAGGCTTGAAACCCAGTGAAAGGATTATCCCTTCAATATGGATAACCCATTGAATTGGTTTTATACTTAAAACCCAGTGAAAGGGTTACCCCTTCATTAAGATAACCTATATAATATAAGAGTTTTGTTCGGGTTACCATATTAGCAATTTGCAACGTATGCCCATCATTTAGAGATCATATTACATTGCTCCGAGTCGGAATGTTACGCTGTTATCGTTTTTAAGAAAGTTGAAGTGTAATATAAGCGGCTTAATTTAAGCCATTCAAAAGGGTTACCTACATCGTATGGGTTTTTGATTAACTGCTTAGAAAAACCTTATTGAAAACCCTTTCAATGGGTAACCAAAATGGTCCCTGATCGTAATAGCTGGATGGATGGACACAAGGGTGACTATCGACTCGCCAAGGTCGAGTGATGTTTACAGGCTAAGTTATCTATATCTATCTATACTAATAATAAAGCTGAAGAGTTTGTTAGGGTTCCGTACCTCAAAAGGAAAAAACGGAACCCTTATAGGATCACTCGTGTGTCTGTCTGTCCGTCTGTCACAGCCAATTTGCTCCGAATCTAATGGACCGATTAAGTTGAAATTTGGTACACATATAAATTTCTGTGACCCAAACACGGACAGGTAAAGTAAATAAATGAATTTTGAATATAGAGGTCACTTTTGGGGGGCAAATAAGAAAATTAAAAAAAAAAAAGTTTTGCAAACTACACCATGTGGCATGTCAAATGAAAGGGCTTACTATGAGGGTCTCAAATATATTTTTTTATAATTTTAATATAAATTGTTTTAAAGTTATTTAAGAAAATAGACGAAAATTGACCATTGCCCCCCCCCCCTTTATCTCCGAAACTACTGAGCCTAAAATTGAAAAAAATACAGAAAATAGATCTTTACTTGTAGATTACAGGAAAACCTATAAGAAGTCTGTGGTCTTAAAATAACATGGTAAATCTATCAATAGGTATTGTGAGTACAAACTTACATTTACAGTTGGAATGTATGGGAGAATATGTTTTTCAACTACAATGTTAAGTTTGTTCTTAACATAAATTCATCCTAACTAGGAACCCTTCATTGTGCGTGGTCCGACACGCACTTGGCCAGTTTTTTTTTGTATGTTTGAACGTGCTAATCTCTGGAACTACCAGTCGGATTTGAAAAAATCTATTTGTATTTGATAGCCAAATTCTTGATGAAGGTATTTAACATCACGCTAGGACCCTCAGGAGCCGAGCAAAAATAAAAAAAAAGTCAGAAAGAACGCTAAGCAAAAAAGAAGTAGTAACGCGGGTAGGGAACAAGAAAATTCACGCGGACGAAGTCGCGGGCAGAAGCTAGTGTTGTTATAAAATCAAAATGGCGGATTTTAGACTTCCATTATGTATTTAAGAACTTGTTAGTTGCAGTCAGGTTTTTCGATATTTTTTTTTTTTAAACATTGCATCACTACTTGTATAAATTTTATATTTATTAGGTTTTATAGACAGTTTTTTTTTTTTTTATTCTTTTATTATAAGGGGTTTTTATCCACACGGATACGTCAACCCCATTTATAGATAGTTGTGAAGGGTTATACTTTAGGAGTTTAATAATAAATAAAAAAGGTGGAGGTTTTTTGTTCGTGCCCTAAAAGTACTAAAAACTAGCGTAATTAAAATAAGTTATCATCTATCTATATAAATAAAAAGAGAATTCCTGACTGACTGATTGACTGACTCATCAACGCCCAGCCCAAACCCTTGAACCTAGAAAGCTGAAATTTTGCACAGAGGTTCCCTTTTTAATGTAGACAAGGAATAATGAAGGAATTCCCGGTAGTACGTTCCCGTGGGATATTTTCCGACATCCACGCGGGCGAAACTGCTGGCCAAAGCTAGTTAAGCATAATAAGCATTAAGTTGTTAAGGAGTTTAGGTATATGTTTGCTAATCTAATATTAAAACCTAGTACAAATTAAGAGATATTATCTAATTTCGAATAATGAATTTCGTAGCACCAACTCCGCTTAGAATTTCCTAAACTATTGTCATATTATTCTTATAATTAATTATTGAGTTTTCATAAAACTATGTTTTAAAAACAATGAAAAAAATTCCTAAGTTTTAAAATATATTTTTTAAATAAAATATAAAAAACCATAATTTACATTATTATCTATTTCTTTAATATGAAATAATTATCAAAAATAATAGAAATATACACAATATACAAGTATACATAATGTTTATGTAGTACATATTCCATTTCGTAGCACGTCTGGTGCTACGAATTTGCTACGCGCTACGAGGTCACTGATCGATCGGAAAACAGACAACAAAGTCCAGAATCCATTTTTTTACGTACGAAAACCTACTTTCCTTTTACTTTAGCAATATTACTTGATTTAGAACCTTATGACGATGTAACACGATTCATAATCGTGTACTGTTTAGTGAAATAATTTTTATACCAAGCAATCTTTTGCGTATCTTTTAGAATATGAAAGGCATCTTTCATTAATATCCCAGAGGCAATAACATTTGTCCTCATTAAATGAGTGAGAATATTTAATTTTGAGTTTTCTCATTTAATAAGCCTTGTAGCACAGAATAAATAATAGTACTAAATTAAAAACCTAGTTGATGTTATTCTTATAATAGTCATTGTCCATTAGAAGTTGAGCTACACATTCTAGTAATATCTTTGGTTCAATGGTTCAACTTTTACTGGATACCTAACTAAAATTGAATATGGATTTTATAGCAATTTCAAAACTTTACTGAGTATTTCAATGGTTTCAATTTCGTTCAATGACAAAAATTAAATCAAGATTCTAAACTAACATATTCATACTAATTATGACTAAAAGTATTACCTACTTACATGTTTTGTAGGAAACCTGAAGAGGTCTAAAATATTTTTTGTGCAAACCTCTTTTTTAAAGGTACCTACTGACACACATTCGTACAAAAACGATGCTTAAAATTACCATGTTCTGCAGCTGTTCACGTTTGCTAGCAAAGCATGCTCATTTTAAGCATAACACACATGCAGCATAGCACTGGCTCTCGGCCAAAAAGGAGACTGCAAGAAAATACAAATCAAAACAGTGGTTCCCTAAACTTACAAAGATATAATAGTGTCAGTTTTTCTTCTCCCCAACGTGACATATTTGTTTTTTTTAGGAGACGCGTCACGCACAGTCGCGGACTGGATTAAATCGATAAAGCATGCTCATAAGCAAACTTGGTCAGACGAGCTCGGAGCACGCCCTCTTCCACCCGCGCCTCAGGTAGCATGCTAGAAAATCAAACGACTGTTGATTTTTGAGCATACTCGAAATAAGTATGCTCATTACTAGCAATGTTTCGACACACATGGTACTAAGTAGCAATTGCTCAATAAAAGCATGCTTTCATGCTACTATGAGCATGTGTGCAGAATCTTTAAGCTACTGCTTTGACTATGGATGACTGCCTCTTCTACAAATAATCTGTCGCATTTTGTCACCTCTCTCGCTCATACGGGACCAATTTTCAATAATGTTAAATGAAGATGCTTTTTTGAAAAATGTAATCAATTAACGAACTATTAAATATTATTAATTGAATGGGTAATTATTAAAAATACATTTTTACTTTGTTACTAGCTGCGCCCCGCGGTTTCACCCGCGTAGACCGGGATAAAAAGTAGCGGTATGAAAAATAGATGTTAGCCGATTCTCAGACCTACTCAATATGCTCACAAAATTTCATGAGACTCGGTCAAGCCGTTTCGGAGGAGTACGGGAACGAACATTATGACACGAGAATTTTATATAATATATAAGATGTAATAAACTCAGCTCAAAAATTATTATCTGTTTTGAGATGAGATAGATAAATACCACAATAAAAATGTGTTTTAATAATTACCTATTAAATTAATATTATTTACTAGGTCGCTAATTGATTTCATTTTTCAAAAAAGCATCTTTTCATTTAACATTATTGAAAATTTGGTCCCGTGTGAGCGAGAGAGGTGACAAGCCTCTGAAGCCAGGAATTCTGAATAGTTAGTCAATAACCGTGGCAATATATACATAGAAACACATTCAAAGATTATAAAGGATTAAGATTACGTTTATCAGTGATTATTTTATATACTGAGCCTGCACGTTTTGTAGATATTGATACCATGCGAGATTATTTGAAATAATTCTACCACTTTGAGCGGAGCTGAACGCGACACAATAGAAGTTTTATTGTTATGACGTCTGTGGACGTTAAGTGTCGTCCAAACAGCTATTTATAGCACTTTTGGAATTAACGCACTTCCTCCAAACGTCAGTTTTGAAGTAAAGAAAACATAAACAGAATCAGCTTGTTATGTTCCCACTGCTGCGTCACAGGAATCCTCTCCTCGAGAGGGAGTGGGCTGTAAAGTTTCTTTAGGTAGGTACAATAAATAAAATGTAGGTAACATGTGTTGTGCATTTTGACATATCTTTCCTTAAGGCGAAAGCGCCAGGGTAGCGCGCGAAATTCAAATTTTCTTACGTTTTTTGCAATTTGCCGGTCATCAGATTGTATGTTGATCTGAATATGATTCGAGACCGTAATAAATATGTATTAATAGAATTATAATCATTAAAAACATCAATACAACTCTATAATTTCATATTACCCTTCTGAATGACTATTTCACGACATAAGAAGTTGTTTTACTGATTCTAATTCTGTAAACAAATATTTGTTACGGTCTCGAATCATACTTCAATCAACGTAGACGCAGACACTAAGCTGCAAATTCCAAAAATCGTAAGAAATTTTTAATTTTGCGGGCTTCCTTATCGCTTCCCCCTTAACACCTCGTCTGCCGGAAACGCAGATCTACGTGAGACAATGGCTTTTTAATTGTTTTTTTTTTGCTACGGGATTCAACCGGTAAACAATTTGTATTAAAATCTTGACATTTTATGAATTAGGTAAAACCGGTCTTGTTAACGATCCAGCGCTTAAATACTATCAGAATTTTGATGTAAGGTTCCTGACACACACTGGGCTCGAACCTTACAGTGGGAGGCTATCTACAGCAATGAAAGATTTAAGCGAATGGGCTAAGGGCTCTAGGCCTCTTTATTAATTATCTGCCTCAAACTTAAAGTAATTCACTCTCTAGGCGAAGCCCTACAAAAATCTAAGTGTCACCCTACAAAGAAAAACAAGCTTCATTTTTCTTTTAGAGTGAATCCATGTTCTAATAATTGAATGTCAGTCACATTGCCAAGGTTTGACCAAAGCATAAAACCTCTACAGTTCCAAACCGTTATTTTTCCACAGGAAATAATCTTAGTTAATAAAATTCAGAGAGGTTTATACAACAGTTTAAACCTAATATTTACTTATTATAGTTGTAGAACTTTACATCAAAAAAATTGAAAAATTTTAGGAGATAAAACGTCTTAACTCTGATCAGAATTAATTATCTAAGACTTTTGGAACTGACGAATCTAGTATCAATATTAGTCTAGCTCCAAACAGAGAGGTAAAGATATTTATTTTATTAATTTTAGGGAAAGCTTACAGTTAATATATTTCAATATCTAGTACAATGTGTAAAAGATGGCCAATTACAAGCTTCCACCAACATTTAAAGTGAGTAACACAAACATCGACGTAAGAAGTAACTAAAGTCTCACGCTCAAAAACTACAATAAAAAAGGTAAAAACAAAAAAAAAAATGGTTATACATCGAAAACAATTATTCCAACTTTTCTTTACTTCCCTAATCAATCTGCCTAGCCTTTTCCCTACTATGTTGGGGTCGGCTTCCAGTCTAACCGGATGCAGCTGAATACCAGTATTTTACATGGAGCGACTGCCTATCTGACCTCCACAACCCAGTAACTGGGTAATACGATACCCCTTGGTAAGACTGGTTGTCAGACTTTCAGGCTTCTGACGACCCGTAACGACTGTCATAGATTCACGAATGACAGCCGGGACCAACGGCTTAACGTGCTTTTCGAGGGACGGAGGAGTCTCGGTTTGTAAAGATGGTCACCCATCTACTGACCAACCCCGGCAAGCGTAGCTTAACCTGATGGATCGACCGGTGCGGCTGTTATTACTTAGCCACGAGCTCCTGACTCCTTAACTTCCCTAATGCTACTAGTAAATCAATCTAACTCAACATCTTGACACACCATATTAAAAGTAGGTACGACAAGCTACGTACGCTCGTACGTGATGATAAGTCACGTACGAGTTCTGTCTGACCTCTGTGTGGTCTGGTGTCTGTTGGAGTTTTGCATGATTTTACAATCAGCTTAACGTGTCTCTAAATTCATAAAGTCATAAGTTATAATTAGTACTTGTACAAGTTTAGCATAATCAGCCTATAACGTCCCCACTGCTGGGACACAGGCCTCCTCTCAGTGAGTGGATTACAGCTCACACCCTGGCTGTAATCCACCACGCGGGCTCAGTGCGGGTTGGCAGTATAAAAGTTTACTTTGGCAGTTTAAGTACACAAAGCCTTATGTAGGTAACTATTTGTTTACGTCATGATCCGCAATGCGCGTCACTGACTATATCCAAATTGATAAAAAAGTTTTTGAAAACAAAGACAGGATTAAAGGTACTACTGAGCATGAGGTCCTGGATTCAATTCCCCGGTCGGGCAATGTGTTATTAAGTTTTTCTATCTGGAATTTCTCAGTAGCTGCCGCGAGTCAACAACTATGTTGGAGTCGGCTTCCAGTCTAACCGGATGCATCTGAATACCAGTATTTTACATGGAGCGACTGCCTGTCTAACCTCCATAACCCAGTTACTGGGTATGAGTGATAGTTAGACTTTCAGGCTTCGGACGACCCGTACGACTATCCACGATTGACAGCCGGAACCAACGGCTTAACGTGCTTTTCGAAGCACTGAGGGGTCTTGGTATGTAAAGAAGGTCACCCATCCACGGACCAACTACGGCAAACGTTGCTTAACCTGATGGATCGACCCGTGCGGCTGTTATTACTTAGCCATCAGATATCATTTTAAATTTCTTTAGCTCTAAACGTATTTAGTGATTTGTGGTGCTAGTGGACCTAAAAATCAAAATCCTTTTTCATCTTCCTTTATTAAATATAATATCTTTTCCTTTCAGTTATTGGGTAATACGATACCCCTTGGTAAGACTGGTTATCAGACTTTCGGGCTTCTGACGACCTGTAACGACTGTCAAAGATCCACGAATAAGAGCCGAGATCAACGACTTAACATGCTTCCCGAGGCACGGAGGGGTCTTGGTATGTAAAGATGGTCGGGCCTCCACAGACCAACCGCGGCAAGCGCAGCTTAACCTGATCGATCGACCCGTGAGGCTGTTATTACGTAGCCTCGAGCCCCTTTACTTATAAATTATTATTTACTTGTAAATAATCAAGATCAATACATAAAACCTGAGTCAGATAAAAAATTCTCCTGAAGAACTAACTATCGAGCGCCTTCCGTTCGACTTGTTTAGTACATAATCCTTATGTACTGTTTCCGTACGTCACGGCCGCATCGCGTCGTCGTCATGCGCACTACAGCGATCGATTCGACCTTACTGTACCACTAATGTTATTCTATTTCAAGACTTTATTTTAGTAATCATTCAAATAATTGAGGGTTTGGGCTTGTATTGATAAAATAAATGTTTTTTCGATCGATTCGGGAAAATTTACATTTTGGATTGTTCTTTTTAGGATTTGTTGTTATAGGATAAATGAATTGGTCGATTTCGTGCTATTTATTGACTGTAAAAAGTTATAAGTTTACTTTTAGAACTTTTTTGGATAAAAGGGTAGGAAATAAGTAGATAGGTATATAGATAAAATGTAATTCATTCAATGCTTTATAGTTTTAAAGCATTCTATAAATCTAAAATATTTACTTCCGCGTGGCTCTGGTGCTCGAACGTTACCAATTGACTTTTGTTTAGATCTCATCGTTGTAGGGTTTCATTGAATTTATTTCATCATTCATAATTTCAGCCGAAAGACATCCACTGCTGGACATATAGGCCTCCCCCAAGCATCGCCATTAAGACGACAATTTAGTTAAAAAAAAATAGTAAATTGTAACTTAAGAGCAGTGGTGTTCCAGTGGTAACAGCCGCGACTTATGAGTTGTAGGTCGTAGGTTCGAACCCGGACAGGTGCTTTACTTAGTGTAGTAAATTATTTCCTCACCGCTGCTCTCAAAACGGTGAAGGAAAACATCGTGAGGAAACCGGCATGTCCTAGAACCAAAAATTCGAAGACCTGTAACATCTACCAACCCGCACTGGGTCCGCGTGGTGGATTATAGCCCACTCCCTCTCACAAAAAGGAGGCCTGTGTCCAAGCAGTGGGAACGTTATACTTAGGCTTATTATGCTATGTAACAGACTGAAGGATCAGATCACTGCAGTGGTTGACGTAGGTGTTAGCTGCTAGGTAGCAGCTAACACCTACGTCAACCACTGATTCGTGCGTCATAAGTATAAATGTGTTTACAGCAATTTTCCTTTATAGCCGTCAGTTGTAATGAGTTTTACGACCTAGTTAGCAGTTCTTTAATCAATTACTTTAGATTCACGTTTTTACTGGAAAACATCATATTGATGTGGAAAAACAGCTAAGCGTTTAGTTGTTAAACCTTTACTTGACCAAATGTAACATGGTTTAATACTACTGAAATCGATTATATTATTACTAGATTTAGCCCGCGGCTTCGCCCGCGTTAAATTCGGAAATTATCCCACGGAAACGTATAACCGGAATAAAAGTATTCTATGTGTTAAACCAGGGCATAAGCTATCTCCATACCAAATTTTATCCAAATTGGTCAAGCCGTTTGAGCGTGAAGAAGTAACAACCATACAAAGACACCACACACACACACAAACTTTCGCCTTTATAATATTAGTGTGATCTTATTGATTCTGATTAGTTAGCACATTAATAAAAATGTCAATTTTTTTTTTATTTTTTTTTTATTTCAACAAAAGTTACACAAGAGTATTTTACAAATCTTCTGCCAAACTGCAGGACAGTTTGTCGGCAGGCTAAGCATGTACAATGAGGTCGTAACTTTATTAGCTTTTAGTAAAAGTAGAGCATAGATTTTTCTGCACATTTTAAGACGACCTACAGGATGACGATATAATCTCAAAAGCCACTCCGCGACTTGTGTCCTGGTCATACCTGCGTCCTGAGGATAGAAAATAGTGGGATGGCATAAACCAGTTGATTAATTTATTTTATTTTATAAATTAATTTCCTTACATAGGTGTAACAAAGCACACAATTAGACCTCTGCGGTCTGTCCTAGTATGACATTCTACTATCACACAATTTTTAAATATTTCAACAATTTGCAATTCGACTTTTGCCAGCATTATCGACTGTCTCGTCGGGATTTCTAAATATTGGTTTAACTTTTGTACCTCGTTAGAAAGCTGAAAATGTCTTCCCCGTAATTTGTACTCTTCACGTTATAGTAAATTTTTGAGATAACTGAGGGCCAATTCTCGTAATTAAAAACGTTCAAATTCCAAGTCGCAATGTCAGCCAGCGACAATCAAATGTCAAAAATGTAGGCAAACTCTATACAATTTTGACAGATTGAGACTGAGATGAGATTGCGAACGTTGTTATAAAAATACGGGAATTGCCCCTGAATTGCCTCGTATACGTAGATGATTTTTGAAAATGGTTAATAAACTCCTTCCTTTAACTCTTTGAGTCACACTTTTATGTAAACAAAGATTTAGATTTTTTTTATTATTGAACTATTAATTATCATTTCAGGAGCATAGAAAATTTGAAAAAAAAAATCATATGTTTATGGTTTTAATTCAAGTAAAATGAAATGCCATTCATTCAAAATATCGCCAATGGGTTGCAATATGTCAAGCAAATTGTGTTTATTAATGATACTGCAACCATTCATCACAAGATGGCACGGATCTTAATAAAAAAAATCTTAAAGAGGTCGTTATTATCACTAACTACCAAACCAGAAAGAGTTAACTTTTAACTACTTATTTGATGTTTTAGAAAATTTGGTTACATTTAAAGGTTTGTTAAAGTATTAGATACCCAATGACAAAGAAGGCCATGAGGTTAGAGAAAAGTGATATTTAGAGACGAATTCTGGGAAATATTTGAAAATACATAAAATAGGGTTTTCCAGGAATTTTTGCCTAGGCTTTGTGGGGTGCTTAATTGTTGCAAATTGGTCACAATACCCCGTCCTGGAAGGAATGCGACAAATTACAAGTCACCCTGTACCTTTAAAATACAACGTGAATAAACCTACTCGTACCTAGCGAGGAAAAGACTCGGTGTACCTTTAATATTGGACGTGAAACGAGCCCACGTTCCCAGTCGCTCTCCCAAACATTCAATCATCATTCCGTATGTATTACTTTGCGGAATTACTTTGACATTCTTTCGAAAAGGCAATGATTATATCCATTATTTTTCGGAAATCATAACTTATGAAGTTACGAGTTACCTTGGAATATCTACGCAAAGATTTTTTTTGTTTGCGCATGTCAGTAATTTTCCATACACTGCTACAAGGATTTTTGTCTTGAATGACGCTGACAGGGGGCGCTGTGGGTCAACATTTGAGCCACTGTTTTGATGCTCTGAATGGTGTCAACTATCACCCCCCTAAGGCTTTGCACCCAGCTTCCACACACCCTGCATAAATGGCAAAATTACACTCCCAACTCCTAAATCGAGCCACTCTGCATTTTTTGTATAGAAGTTTGTAGCTTTTTAAATGGTTGTGAATATTTGGCTTCAAAACTGCATAAAACTTTTTCTTTGACTCATCATTATTTTGATGTTTTAGGTCTTTATACCTCACATGGAATAGCAGAGTGGCTCAATTGTGGAGTTGTACCTATACATTATGTTACAGGCCAAACTCGATTTCAGGTCTAACTAGTTTGTCCTAGGCCAAACCGCTTTATCCTACTCGTATCAGGATACTCGTATACTAGTTTAGCCCAGGACAATCTAGTTTGGCCTAAATATTTTAGGCTTAACTGATTGAATATCTAGGCGAAAGTGACAAAATAAACAGGCTAAACTGAGTAAATTAATGGGTATGTCGCAGCCAGCCTTATTAGCCGTTTAGTTAAAAGCCTAGGCTTTGGAAGTAGCGGTCGCCGGCCACCGCTCTCTTCGTATGTTCGGCTCGCGCGCTGTTAGTCACAGTTCTAACCTAACCCATTTGGTCGGGGTGCCCTACGATTCAATCAGATTAGCCTAGGCCAAAGTAGATTGTCTTGGGCTAAACTATTATATTGTAACACGCGTACGATAAACCGGTTTGGCCTAGGACAAACTAGTTTTGCCTGAAATCGGGTTTGGCCGGTAACATATATTTAAATAAGATTTTTGTTCATATCTCTGCCTACGCCTTCTTGAAAAGCAGGCACAATGTTACTTCACATCAATATTTTGTAAATAAATAAATATTAAGCTGTTCCTTGTTTACGTAGCTGCGTACCTACTACATGGATTGTTTCCAGTCGATCGCATATCTAAAAGGAGCTCTCGTAGCGACAGCAACCCTGCCTCAGTCGATATTATTTTATTTACGGCCGCGGCCTGTGGGGACCTCAGGTAGCCAGGCCGCCAGGCTACTGGTACGGGCTGTGTTGTTGTTTTTTATACACTTCTGGACACATCTATTGGCCCACCTTAGAGTTTAGGTTTCGATGGCCCCTACCGAAATATGATTGCTAGATTGAACAAAAACTGTTGATGCAGTTTTAAACCTGATACATTTTACCATCTTTTTCGATCGTATTGTTTTAAATTTGAATTCAGAATACCATACGACATGGAGCTACGCCTAACAAGTCGGATATGCGCCTTGTTAAAGGCAATTGATTTTTGAATAAAAAACATGTTTTATCAAATAAAGGTTTAATTTAATAACGCGTGTTGCCTCCATGGGCATCTACCACAGCTCTCATACGATTAGGCATAGAGTTTATCAACCGCTCTATGAAATTTTGAGGGATCATCTCCCATTCCTCTTCTATGGCAGTTTTCAACTCCTGCATCGTCTGGGCAACTGGCTGACGAGCCCTAACACGTCTTTTTAGCTCGTCCCACATGTGCTCAATGGGGTTCATGTCTGGGCTTCTGGCTGGCCAGTCCATAACTGTGATGTTCACATCCCGAAGATATTCCCTGACGATGCCGGCCGCATGGGCTCTTGCATTATCATGCATAAAAAGGAAATTTGGGCCCACATAGTCCGCGTATGGTATCACGTGAGGTTCTAAGCACTCACGAATGTACCTTTCAGCATTTAATGTTGGCAGCCGTGGTCCTGTAACAACCTTTAGTTGAGTTTTGCCGCTCGCGGATATACCGCCCCAGACAGTCCATGAGCCACCGCCATAAGCAACCCTCTCTTCAAAGCAGCATTGTGCGAAACGCTCTCCCTTACGTCGGTAGACCTTCTTCCTTCCATCATTGCCATGTAACACAATTTTAGACTCATCAGAAAAGAGTACACGGCTCCAATATTGCTGTGTCCAATTTAAATGACTGCGTGCGAAATGAAGGCGCGCTGTTCGGTGGGCTCGCGTTAGTTTGGGGCCATTAGCTGGCTTGTGTGGTACCATATCGCGTTCTTTTAACCTTCTCCGAACAGTTCGAGCGCTCACAGATACTCCGTGGAAGTCGCGAAGTTCGTTTTGTATCTCAATGGAGGTAAGGTGACGATTTCTCAAGCTGGTCGTCACGATGAATCGATCCTGCCTTTCAGTTGTGACCCGAGATCGTGGCCTTCCTTGGCGACGAACAAAGCCGCCAGTCTCTAGGTACCTCCGATAAACATTTCGGACCGCAGATCGACTTAAATTAAGTTGAGCACTCACGTTTCTTTGGCTGTGTCCGGCCTGAATAAGTGCCACAGCTTAGGCGGCGACTTCAGGTGAAGTATCCATAGATTATTGATAGAACCTCACCTTAATGTTAAGAATAAGTAATGTTTGTTGCAAAACCAAAGATATCAATCACTTTTTCAAGAATTAAATCCAAGTAAACCAATAAAACCAAGTTTTCTTAGTATTCGATTGTTTGATATCAACAAACAGGCTCCAAATTGTCTTTTGTTTCTTTAAATTCTGTGTTCGAAATTCAAAAAAAGACTATTGAATGAAATTGTGAATGTGCCAGGTTCAAAACTGCATAAAAACTTTTTGCTCGACCTAATATAAAATTTTAGCTAGGACCAAACGAAACTGAAAATACAAGGTGGGCCAAAAGATGTGTCCAGAAGTGTATTAACATAAAATTGAAGCAATATTAAAATAACGTAGATATATGTTGCTTACTTGTTTTACCAAGAGGAATTTGCTTTTCCTTCTATTAAACTAATACTCCTCCATGATTAATTATTTTATGCATGTGGTGTTTACCTAAGTATGCACTGTTATATTACTTTTAAAAATGTATTATGTGTTTGTATCAGTGTCAATTGTTAGTGAACCTAATAAAAAAAAAATTGAAAAATAGACTAACTTTGATTGAGTTTGGTTTAGGTGAAGCTAACATAATAGCTTTGCATATTTTTTGTATAAGGTCAATAAATCTGTCTAGCATTTTCCTAAGTGTGCTGGGGTCAGCTTCTAGTCTAACTGGATGCAGCTGAATTCATTTTACATTGGCGACTACCTATCTGACCTCCACAACACAGTTACTGGG
Organism: Cosmia pyralina; assembly: GCA_946251885.1. NCBI lineage: Eukaryota > Metazoa > Arthropoda > Insecta > Lepidoptera > Noctuidae > Cosmia > Cosmia pyralina. Next base: position 3,659,784 of record OX276355.1, on the reverse strand, counting down.
TAACACGACACCCCTTGATAGTAGACTGGTGTCATTTAAATAATTGAAAACCCTTAAGGTCATTCTCTTTATTTTTAGTTTACGCGATTTCAGGGTTGGTTACAAAGCAAAAGTTGTTTATTTATAATGATGATTACAACGACCCCTTAAGAGGTTTCAGTTATTTCAATTACACCTTGTAGAGGCTAAAATATTACTTTGATGAATCCACTTTTAATAACCCCTAAATATTTTGATCAGATAGATACTCGTATTAGGTGAAATAACACAATTTTTTTTTTTCTATTTCCATGGACACTAAGAATAATCTCTTCCTACTTTTTTTTACAAGTCTATATAATGATGACCCACTGCAAGGGGAAAGCCTCACCGCTCTCCTTCAACTTCCCTACTGTTCATTTATAAAAAAAAAAACACTTTTTATTTCCCACATATAAGAGGGAAATTAAAAAATACGAGACTGCAACCGCTTTCCACAACATGTGGCTCATACTCATTCATCATTAAAACGAGGCAAAGTGCTACTTTGTAGTATTGTTTGTATTCCCGGTGAGCGAGCAGGAAATATAAATATGCAGTGTTTTTGCAACACAGCCAATAATATGGCCAGCTAATAATAGAATGAACTCCATCAACCTTGCAGGCATGTGTAAAAATTATTGTATGAAGCGAATTACGAGTTAGGTATTGAAAAAAATATTGAAATACTACTAACAATATGATAGGTAAGTCTAAGCCCAATAAAATAGATACGTAAATAAAATAATCACTGCCTCATAAACTAGGCGTGTAACGATCACGCCTCGGGGCCCTTCAGAAGAGACACATATAATATATCTTGAAACCATTACGTGAAGCCATACATCAATGCGTGAAGCAGAAAAAAAAGAAAGTTAAAAACTAAAACTTACGATAAAAACGCCAACTAAAAAGGTAAACAATACATCGCATCGTAATAGGGCTGCCATTCGTCCGGGTTTACCCGGATTTGGCCTAGTTTGGAAGGTGTCCGGGGAGCATCTAGGCGGGGTTTTTAAAAAGTGTCCGGGTGAAATCCGGACACTTTTTATGTCAGGGGAAATCCGATTAACTTGATAGAATGGAATATTTGCAATAAATTACAACATTTCATAGTTAAAATTCGGTGCGGCAAATATTATAAGTACCCGCACCCTAATTGCGTAACACATTATAAATCGGAGTTGGTTTCATTGTGACAGTTGAATAACATTCATTGCGTTATTTACGTTGTCGAGCAGACAAATTTTTCAAACATAAGAAGCAAAGGATTAGTAATTTGCTTCAAAATGAAACCAACTCCAATGTGTTACGCAATTAGGGTGCTGTTTAAGTTAAAGTTGATTTTCTATAAATAATAAAAAATATGATAACTATGTTTTTATTTTACTGTAATTTTTTTTTCGAGGGAGTCCGGGGAAAATCTATATTCCACCCAAATGTCCGGGGTTTTTGAAGTTTTTGTCCTAGGTCCGTAATTTAGCTAATGGCAGCCCTACATCGTAACAAAATAACATCAGTTTTCGTAAAGCCGGAATCTGTAGGGTCTATGAAAAAATTAAAATACATAATTATAGATGGCTTGCTTAAAAAACCCATAAAATCGCGTCCTATTCAAAAGCGATCGCGTATTCGAGTTTGTGACATGCGACATAATAGTATTATGTCACTTTTTGTTCGGAAAACCGGAAAGCTCCCTCTATCGGCGCGACCTCGCGTTCAGGCTGACCGAACAAAAAGTGACAAATGCACGCGACGAATACGTATTCGCGGGACGACGTTCGTTTTTAATTAGGACGCGGCCTAATGGTATTTGCGTTACAAGCAAAATAGTTATATGACGTAAATAAGGTAGGATGAAAACTAATTTAATCTAATATTACGAATAAGAAAACTAATTTCGCTGCTAAAGTTTTAACGAGCTCGTAAAGTAGATCATAAACAACTTATTTTATTTTATGGAAGCTCAAGAACTTTTCTAGATTTACACTAAACCACATTTTCTTTTACAGGGCAATTTTTTAACCGACGAAAAAAAAAGGAGGAGGTTCTCAATTCGACACGTGTTTTTTTTTATGTATGACCACGCATAACTTTTTACAGAGTCGTCCGATTTGAAAAAAAAATGTTTTATTCAAAGTTGGTCCCTTATAAAATTGATTGACTTTGCTTGGGTAGTTTTTGAGTTAGCTTCAATAATACGTATTTTTTTCCCACTTTTATATGGATGATGTTCTAGTTTGTTTTGCAGGTAGTGGTATCAGAATTTGTGTGGGGTAGGTACCACAGCTAAAAATTGAAAATTAAAAACTTTTTACAAAAAAATACAACCGACTTCCAAAAACAACACTACAAAGTGAAAAATAACTCTAATTTCGGAAGTCGGTGGCAAAAATCGAAAATACATTTAACCAGACAGCGACTTCCGAAATTAAAGTTATTTTTCACTTTGTAGTGTTGTTTTTGGAAGTCGGTTGTATTTTTTTGTAAAAAGTTTTTATAAATCACTAGCTAAATTTTCACAGTGTTCTAACCATGAATATAAACAACTTTCACTATGGGACCAACTCTGAAATCACGCAAAAAAAAATCTGCTGTTTCATACAAAAGTTTAATACTTACTCGACTAAAATGTATGAAACAGCTGATTTTTTTTTTCGTGTTTCAGAGTTGGTCCCATAGTGAAGCTTGTTCATATTTATCCTGTGAAAATTTAGCTAGTGATTTAAGAATTGCTCTGTATAAATTATTGCTCTTGCCCGGGGCTTCGGCCGCGTGGATGTCGGAAATTATCCCACGGGAACGTAGGTACATAATTACCGGGATAAAAAGTATCCTATGTTATAACTCAGGTCATGGTTTACCTGTGTACATCGAAATCCGTTCAGCCGTTAAGGCATGTAAAGGTAAAATAGAGACAGAGTTACTTTTTCGCTTTTTAACCGATTTCAAAAAAGGAGGTTCTGTATTCGACCCGTATGTATGTTTGTATGTCCGCGATTTTCTGAAAAACTCATGAACCAATTTTGATGATTCTTTCACTGAAGTGATCTACATACTTTCTAGAAGGTTTTAGTATATAATACATTATGTAATTATTCTTATGTACGAAGTTATATGCATAAATGAACAAATGTGCTGATGGTTTAAAGTTACGAAAGACCCTAAGCGCCAATTCCCAGTGCTTAGTCGCTGGCAGGTACCCCCTCACACCCCACACCCATCACACCCTCATTCCTAATGTAAAAAGCCAGTAAAGACTTAAAGAAACGTCAAATTATTTCAAAGTGTTGAAATGTGGACATTTTTGAGGCTTGCATGAAGTTTACTGGTAAGTACTAAATTCTTGATTTTTTAGCAAGTTACAAAAAGTATTTTCTTTTTCATTAAAAAACCGGCCAATTGCGTGTCGGACCACGCAAAATTAAGGGTTCCGTATATTCCTATGGGTTCCGTAGTTTAAAAGAATTTATTCCAAAAGCAAACTTTTACCATGACCAGAGGCTAAGCATTGCCATACAACGTGGCAATGCCGCCAGTCTCTTGGGTACATTACCAGTCGACAGCGATGCGGAGGAATTTTTCGACGCCATGTTTTAGTTCGTGAATAGTTCAAGTAAGTTATAATTTTGGAAATATAACCTAATAAAACATAATTAAGTTATATTTAGGATATTTATTAATTGATTTGGTACGTATGAGTTATTATTTACGTAAATATTATTTTAATTCTGACTAAAGCATTAAAAACAAATTTAATTATGCAGTTGAAAAACATTGATACAAAACACGGTAATTTTTTTTAAATAGCAAAAAACAATTTTTTATGCGAAAAAACTATAAATTAACAATTTTCGCACTTTTTCCTTCATATGAGCAGTGACACCTTGCTTCTTACCAAATTTCATGATTCTAGGTCAACGGGAAGTTCCCCAAAGATTTTGATTTAGTTGCGAGTATCAAAATATGTGGTATAAATGGGCGTATTTTTTTATTGCGCTGACTTAGAAGCTTGACTTTTCAGACCTCTAAGGGACCATATACTTACGTATTTGATATTAATTCCAACTTGATACCTCCATGCGTTCCTGAGAAAAAGGTTCTTAACAGACTGACAAACACACAAACAGACGGACAACGAAGTGATCCTATAAGGGTTCCGTTTTTTTCCTATTGAGGTACGGATACCTAAAAACAATTAATGCGCTCTAAATAAAATTCAGAAAAAAAATGGTTATTTTCCTTGTATTTGATTGCATCTTTCAGGCAGCTGCAATCGGGACGTTCATTACATTGGTACAAATTGGATAAACACACCGGACCAGTGCAGCGAAATGAAACTTACAAGAGGAAGGCGGCGCTTTGCTTTATTAAGTCTACTTTAAAAATAGTTTGTTTTATCTATCTTTTATTTTTCATTGAAGATTCTTTGTGGAGATATGACATGGAAAGATGGAAACAACAGATCTTGTACTTTTCTTACCTATCTGTGGGAAAATTGTTTCCAAGGACTATCGTATTACCCAGTAACTGGGTTGTGGAGTGAGGCAGATAGGCTGTCGCTCCACGTAAAATACTGTTATTCAACTGCATCCGGTCAAACCGGAAGCCAACCCCAACATAGTTGAGAAATGGCTAAGCAGGTGATGATGATGATATTACTGTACAGTACGACACAACAACCACGAATGACCCAACGATATTGAGGTCAGCTTCCAGTCAAACCAGATGCAGCTGAATGTCAGTATTTTACATGAAGCGACAACCTGACCTCCACAACCCAGATGTGAAAATCATTTTTAAGGCGATTTAAAAAAAGGATTTCGGGTTAACGTATTCAAATGATCAAATCAAAGCACTCACTGTGTAAATGGCACTGCAAATTGGCATCCACAGGTACAAACGGCTACACATCAAGCTATAAATTTCCAGTTTACACTGACCTCTCATTGTAAGGAAATCCTATACAATGCGAGCTCAGCTTATACTGGAAATTGTATAGCTTGATCTGTAGCCGAGCGTACCTACATTTTCTGATGCATTTGTTAATATTTTTAATAGATACTAGTACTTTTGGAACATACCATAATTTGGTAAAGGTGATAATAATATAGTGACGATAATCAAATAAACTAGTATATTAAACCATGTAATCCAAAAATCTATGTGGCCAAAAAAAAAAGATTCGTTGAACTCTTTTTTACTCAATTTTAGCATTCTCATTTTCATCACTTTAAATATTATTGATATTAATGTAATACCATAAGGGAGGGCCTATTTCACGATGTCCGAATAGCCACTACTCACTAGAAATTATCTGCCAAGTAAGTTAATAGGAACTTAATCATAGGTGGTGAAACAGGGCCTAACCTTTTATAAATGACCACTACTTTGACATCACACATTTAATTATGCATATTTTATTGGGTGTTAAAGTTTTAGCCGACTGTGACCCAGTTAATCAGATAATTAGTTGTTCGTTTGCATGTGACCTACTCGGGCGAAAACCTCGAAAATGTTCAAATTGTTTACCTCACTTTGCTTTATGGGGTTTAGCAGAGTTTCAAGACTTGTTTATATGTGCTAGTTGAGTGTTTGGGGAAAGTTAGCTAAAGAGTAAGTTGTGATCTTAGAAGTACTCAAATGGATGCTTTCTAATTTACAGTATTGAAAGAGAGGGGACAAAGAGTTAAGTACTAGAACTCATATCATAAACTGTAGCCAGAGCCGAATTCCCAATCTGTCATACTCTAAAGATGCTAAATGTCCTACCGTGATTGTGATGTGTTTGAGGATGAATGGAGTAAAATTATGCGTAGGTATATGTCTGGTGTTGTGTGAGAGAAAGTATACGAGGGAGTCCACTGGTCCATGTGAATTTTAAATTAATTTATATACAACATAATTATTTTCAACGTAGTAATTGTTTCTATGTTAATTCATGTAATTGATGTTGTACCGTTTTAATCTTATTATATAAAAAGAAAAGTCCTCACTGACTGACCCATCAACGCTCAGCCCAAACCTATAAACCCTAAAATTTGCACAGAGTTTCCCTTTCTAATGTAGACAAGGAATAAGCAAGGATTTTTGTTACCGTGGGATATCTTCCGACATCCACGCGGTCGAAGTTGCGCGGGAAGTGCTAGTTAACTATAAATAATCCTAAACTGATGTATGAAATTACTGTTATTAAGGCAACAGCAGCAGGGTGTGCATGTGGAGCTGCATCACAAACTATGCTCCATCCTGCCCTCTGTGCCCCAAAACATGCATCCAAAGTGACCTCTGCGCTGCCACCGATAACGCCGTGGAAGTGGCGAAGTTTTGAGTCAAAAATATATGAATAACTGTCGTGCCCACATGAAGAAGAAGCAGATGTTGTTCCGAGGCTGTATGCGAAATTTTGCCGATTTCTCTGACTTGCGTAATTTTACAGTTAAAGTACTGTATTTCTATAAGTTTTAATGCACAACATGAAAGATCATGTCAATTATGATATAATGAATGAGCTACTTTTATATTTTGCGTCGAGTTTATAATGCGAGTATTACGTTGGTTTAAAGGATTTTTTAATGCAAATGTTTTTAATTTTCAGCATTTTTTTTTCAGGAAATGGATTTCCTTTGAATTGAAGTTTATTTCTATAGTTTTAATTTTATGAACGAGAGTTCTAAGTAACCGAAATCAAAAGCAATTCTTTGTCAAACTGTAAAATTTGACTAAGTTAAATATTTTTTTTCTCAAAAATTTTAAGTATTATGAAAGTGCTAAAAAAACATTCATACATTGTATAGACAACTTTCACAAGAATACATTGTAATTTTTCCATACACTTTAGACGTCAAAACGATTCGTAAATATGTGATATTCTAAACCTCTTACAGCAAAAATTCATAATCAGTCGCCGGTTCAGGTCGATTAATCAAAATTACATAATAAAAATAAAAAAGTAGATCATACATTAGATCATAATTGAATTATCTTTCAGGTTGTGCAATAAAACTTATAGAAATACAGTATTATAACTGTAAAATCACGTAAATCGGCAAAATTTCGTGTACGGCCTCTTATGATATTGCTAAAAATGTCCCAGATTTCTATACCGAAACGACATAGAATAATTGATTGGATGAATGGTTTTCGTTACTATGTCAAGCAGGCAGTAGGCAAGTGTACGTTCCCCTACCCTAATCTAGCATTACATCGCTAACTTAGCATAATCAGCCTATAATGTTCCCACTGCTGAAACACAGGCCTCCTCTTTGAGAGGGAGTGGACCACCACGCGGGCCCAGTGCGGGTTGGTAGATGTCACATGTCTTTGAGTTTTTAGTTCTAGGACATGTCGGTTTCCTCACGATGTTTTCCTTCACCGTTTTGAGAGCAGTGGTGATGAAATCATTTATTCATTTTATATCGCTAATTTACCTGTCCTTTATTTTGTTTGTTTGAACTTAACAGAAATCTAAAATTTGCGACAGATCTCTTACTTTCGAATTAATGATAGTAGAATTCTCACACCTATGTAACAGTCATAAATATTTTCTAAAGTTGTAAACACATCTAAATAGGAATATTACGAAACCATTTTGATAAAAAAAATTAAATGCCAAAGAATTACCTAGTAACCCAAATAAGAAACGTTAACAATTTAATTCTAACCAATGAGTGGTCGAGTTTTTTAGCGTACACTTCAGTAGTAAAGGCAATAAAACAACCTTGAGTAACTAGGCCAGCGGGTCGGGTGATCCTGCAAGGTGAGCGGTGCTGTGTCTACCTACTCGTGTTCTCTTCACTTGTTGGCAACCAATGATTAGCATTGGGATATATTGTTGGACCTGCTGAAGATTAAGATGAGAGAAAACTTTCTTTGCATTGTTTAGATTCAATCTCTTAGTATTATATAATTGCATAGCACGTGTGAGCACTATGTAGCTACTATTAAGCTACCTTTTACTGGGTACGTCTTTCACTGACTTGAGTGTGCCCTGGCGGTTGAGAGTATGTCATGCTCACTCAAATGTCTCGCTGATGGTGGCGTGTGTGTTGGATCATTAAGTTCCCTTCAAAATGGTTGAGCTAAATGGTGCTGATCCATGCGTCATGTTCGTGAACGGGCGCCGTCAGTTGGGACTGGTCGTCTCTTAGCTGCCATGGCTTATTTTTAATTTTAATATTTCATTTAGTTGTTTTAGTTATTATCTTTTTATTACGGACGCTTTTTAACGTGCACGTCTTTCTACATTGTTCTCACATGTATATTTTCAACTTGAACGATGTAACCAATATTTTGTAAAAATATTATGATTTAAAAGAGTGTCCGTGGAGTTTCTTGCCCGTTCTTCTCCATAGGGATCTACTACGCTTTGGAATGGGCAACTAGCTTCATCTTTCTGACTGACCGACCCATTGACAATTCAAAAGTGCCTGTAATTGGTTTATTTGAAATAAATGCTTTGAGTTTGAGTTTGATGAGGGGCAACTGAGTTTGAGCTACCTCTTCTGCTGGGCCTAGATTCCCTATGATAAAAAGCGCTTCTTGCAAAAGACATTTCAAAAAACGTCAGTACAGTCAAAATTAAGGCATGTCCTCCCAAAATACGGCGACACTAAGTAACTTTGTGTCCATCTTTTACAGTAACTATAGCATCTTTTCGATAGTAAAAAATACAGTGATCTACATACATAAAATGTGATTTAATTTGTCCTGATATCTATTTTAGTTTATAGAGTTAAAGGAAAAACATCCGGGTACATTTTTTCCAGTTTTTACCTTAGTACTCCTTTAATATTTTTCTAGGCAGTCCGACAGTGACCGCAATATTACGGGAGGACAAGCCTTAATATATTTTGCTGCTTCTATATTCAGATGATCAAATCGATTTGTCACTTTGACAGTTTGGGCGAATTGAAAGCCGATTTTTTAATTTAAAACTAGATTAGTTTATTTATTATTTTTGTAAGACTTCTTTCTTTATGCATACGGAATTTGCCTGGATTGTTGCACTGTTGCATTTTATTACATTCTGCACTCAATTTTTTCTCATTCTGCATTCTTTACCTTTGGCACAAAACCAACCAATAAAAAAACACCGGCCAAGTGCGTGTCGGACCACGCACAATGAAGGGTTCCGTAGTTGAAAAGAAAAAAAAACAATTTTATGTGATGTAATTACAAATTAACAATTTTCTGAATTTTTCCCTTACTTGTGCTGAGAGACCTTGCTTCTTGGCAAATTTCATTATTCTAGGTCAACGGGAAGTACCCTATAGGTTTTGATTTACTTGCGAGTATCAAAATATGTCCATAAATGACCGTATTTTTTTATTGCGTTGACTTAGAAGCTTGATTTTTTTATAACTCCAAAGGACTATAGACTTACGTATTTCACATTAGATTCAACTTGATATACCTCCACGCGTTGCTGAGAAAAAGGGCCTTGACAGACTGACAGACTTGAAAGTATTTTTTTATGTGATGGAATTACAAATTAACAATTTACGGACTTTTTCCTTTACTTGCGCTGTAAGACCTTGCTTCTTGCCAAATTTCATTATCCTAGGTCAACGGGAAGTACCATGGAGGTTTTGATTTACTTCCGAGTATCAAAATATGTCGCATAAATGGCCGTATTTTTTTATTGCGTTGACTTAGAAGCTTGATTTTTTTTAGAACTCTAAAGGACCTACGTATTTGATATTAATTTCAACTTGATACCTCCACGCGTTCCTAAGAAAAAGGGTCTCGACAGACTTGAAAATATTTTTTTATATGATAGAATTACAAATGATAAATTTTCGGACTTTTTCCTTTACTTGTGCTGTAAGACCTTGTCTTGCCAAATTTCATGATTCCAGGACAACGGGAAGCACCCTATAGGTTTTGATTTACTTGCGAGTATCACAATTTTATTGCGTTGACTAGAAGCTTGATTTTTTTAGAGCTCCAAGTGACCATAGACCTACATAATTATTTGATATTAATTTCAACTTGATTACTTCACGCGTTCTTGAGAAAAAGGGTATCAACAGTCAGACAAACGGACAGCGAAGTGATCCTATTAGGGTTCCGTTTTTTCCTTTTCAGGTACGAACCCTAAAAAACGACATGAACGAATGATTGTGGTCTTCTAGCCTCTAGAATACTCTAGAATCTAGATACCAGCTGAAGTCAGCGGTATTTCTTAATTAAGTAAAACATCTTTTTGCTTGGATCTAAGCTAAGTTTGTTGATCTATAAGCAGTTGTGGTAACGATGTCCTCAGTTCTTCAGATTCTTTTGTAGCTCTCTAGGACATCGTTTTAGGTAGGTGTTGGGTGGTTGGTTGGTGACGTCATAGCCGATGTAAAACACACATAGAACCACAATAGATCGGCTTAGCGGATGATCTACTTTGAAGATAGTTTGTATTATTTATCTTTTATTTTTCATTAAAGAGTCTTTTTGAAGATACAACGTGTCGTTTTGCATCCTTGTCAAATTTCAGGATGTGATACAGAACATCAAACCGAACAACTTTCTCCATGGAACTAACATCGTAATCGCGAAAAAATTTTCAACTGTCCCATAGAAAACTTCAATACCTACTCGACGCAAATGTACCTAAAGGACGGCTGATTATTTTTTTGCGATTACAATGTTGGTGCCATGGAAAATGTTGTTGGATGGTGAAGACGAGGATGCCAAACGACACGTTGTATAAAAATTAAAAGAACTCTATTTTAACTGTCTGTGATGTGATCTTTACATTTTAACAACTCTTTTTTAAAGCATACCGCTCTCAGGCTAGTAAGAGATACTCTCTCATAGCAATTCACACTGGAAGCCAAGTGCCTAAGTGATACAAACTATAACATACAAAGCAATTTACAATAAAATCCACATCGTGATACTTGTCCTCCGTTGGCAGTCGCTAGTTGGTAGAATCTGGGCGAAGTGTCGTGTATCGAATGCAACAACGGTGCAACCTACAAAACCGACGATTGTAACTGTGCGGCCCACTCGTCGAGCTGCGACGACCGACAAATTGATACTAAACACATTATTTTACTTTATTCTTCGCCTTTAAGGAGGATGCGCTAAGGTAGCCCGCCAAATTCAAATGTTCTTACGTTTTTTGCAATTTGCAGGTCAGTGTCAGGTTGTATGTTGATTAACATATGATTTGCGGCCGTAACTAATATGGCTTTACAGAATTATAATCATTAGAGTCAGCAATACAACTCCATAAGTTAGAATTGATCTTAAACATCATGATTTCATGAAATCGCTAGATTTGAGGTCAATTCTAAATTATGGAGTTGTATTGCTGATTCTAATGATTATAATTCTGTAAAGCCATATTAGCTATGGCCGCGTCTTATATTTTAATCAACATACAAACTTGATACTTGCAAATTGCAAAAAACGTAAGAAAAGTTGAATTTTGCGGGCTACCTTGGCGCATCCCCCTTAAAATAAGGAGGACTGTAAGTATTCGCTAACCGAGTCGTAGATGATAGATGCTACAATACTCTGTTAATAACATTCAGCTCCATAGATGGATTTGAAAATGACCTTGTAATAAAAGAAATGCCTTGTAATAGACCTGACGTTCAAAAAGGCTCTATATCATTGTAATTTTCTTTTGTATGTAATGTTAGGACTAGTAAAGAAAGACAGTACAGCCTGAATGAATAACGGATAATTTGTATCGTGAGCATAAACTGCTCTCTTGGCTTGATATTACAAATATCTAGATGACAAAATCCAGTTTTTGATGAGGCAATTGAAATGAAACTGTACCGGAAATTGGTATGAAAGCCAAACAGTTGCAGTTTTTAAACGAAGAGTGGAATTACCATTGTCTTTCTATTTCGTCATCATTTTAGTATTATTTTATTTTAATTGTTAAGGCCTTATGATCGAGCCGCGTACTGAACTGAAGTAGGTTCGCGAGTGGTTGCCTCGCGAACCTTTGGTAGGTAATTCATCAACTGCTTCATCTGCTTAGCCTTTTCCCAATTATGTTGGGGTCGGCTTCCAGTCTAACCGGATGCAGCGGAATACCAGTATTTTACATGGAGCGACTGCCTATCTGACCTCCACAACCCAGTTACTGGGTAATACGATACCCCTTGGTAAGACTGGTTGTCAGACTTTCGGGCTTCTGACGACCCATAACGACTGTCAAAGATCCACGAATGACAGCCGGGACCAACGGCTTAACGTGCTTTCCGAGGCACGGAGGAGTCTCGGTATGTAAAGAATGGTCACCCATCCACTGACCAACCACGGCAAGCGTAGCTTAACCTGATGGATCGACCCGTGCGGCTGTTATTACTTAGCCACGAGCTCCTCCGGTACCTTTGGTAGGTAATTAAACATAGTAATTATTTTATTAATTTTATCACAACATACTCAGCGAAATGTGCTAAGCAATCTTACTACCTTTTCATTTACTTATATAATATATAAGAAAAAAACATCTCTTTTGTAGCTATGAGATTGATTAAACATTACGAAAAGGGGTAACTTTGTGATTTTTTTCTATCCAGCAAAGTAAATCTAATCGTGTTATTAAAAGCGATTGGCTATCCATCAGATCCTTAAATAAGATATATCTTTTTCAGAATTTTATAACACTGTTTTTTATGTTTCCCCTGAACTCAAAAAAACTAGTAAGCGCGGTCTCTGTCGGGTCATAGCGCATTAAGTATTTATAAACATAACATCTCGAATTGTTTCCTCGAAGGATTGGGCTGGGGTGTATATATAGTACACCAACATTTTATTTATATAAACTCAAACTCAAAGCATTTATTTCAATTAAACCAATTACAGGCACTTTTGAATTGTCAAGGGGTCGGTCAGTCAAAAAGATGAAGCTAGTCGCCCATTCCAAAGCATAGTAGGTACCTATGGAGAAGAACGGGCAAGATATTTATTTGATTTTTTGATATTTATTTTATTTAGAAGTATATATGAATATTGTATGTTTTATTTAAATAAGGGAATAAGAATAAAGAATAATATTTATTACACACACAAGATTCATGATAGGTACACAAAAGCAGATGTACAAAACAACAAAACACAGATATCTACATAAATCTACACAGATTATGTAACCCTGTCTCCTAAACTAGGTAGTCCTGTATCTTAGGAGACAGAAATTGTTTTTGGTTTTATATATTTAAATTTCTCTTACGCACAATGTCTTCATTCTCCTATCGCGGGTATGCTGGAAAATATTCTTTAAAAATATGCATCACCTTTGTTCATATTTTTCTGTTCTTTTCTACTTGTCTGAACTTGTTTTCATGTGTGTACATAAATTGTTAAGTAAATAAATCGATAATCGAATCAGGAATGTCTTCGGTAAAGTAAGTAAACTGTCTAAGAATTTGAGGCATATCTAATTCTTAACCAATATAAGATGCTTAACTGAAAATGGCTGATTTCAAGTATTTTTTATATTATAGAAGTTACAGTTCATAATATCCTTAATAATAAACCATCCAAAAGAGAAGAGTTCATCGGTTAACTTTTGCCCGATGTTAGAGAAAAACGTTTAACCTGTTTTGAAGAAATTCTTAATATTTTAAATGTTGTTTTTCTAAGAATTTCTATTCTCCATTTTGAGGCATCTTGTGGAGAGGATGGCCGGGTGAGAAACTTGTACCTTACTTGGTCATCTTCTGTGCAAAATGCTTCAAACTCAATTCAAAATTACCTCCAAATAATAATATTACTTACTAAGACTAGCTATAAGATATTACTAACACTATGGATCGTTTTTTGTCCGATTTAATAAAAATTTGATTTTTTTTTTATTTTTTCTTTTTATTTGTCTCAGAATAATTTTTCGAATATTTTAGCTTTCCTCTTTCAGGTTTTCAGAGCTTACTAAAGTCTATTTAACTTAATACAAAGAAAATCGTGTAAGTATGGAATAGATGTAGAGAGTAGACTATAATAACTTGCGCTAAGTTTAATTTTGTTTGCATAGAAACTAGGTCAGAGTAAGAACATAACCACGTAGGTAAGTACCTGAATAGGAAAGGTTTTCTCACTAATACTACTTAGCAATATCATCATTCTCCTGCCCTAATCCCAATCTATTTAGGGTCGGCGCAACATGTCTCTATTTTTCTTTTTTTTGTTCCTTTTTTGTTTTCTTTTTTTGGGTTTTCTCTATTACTCGTCATCTCGGTAGTCATCAGCCCCTTTCTAGCCATACATCATCTTTCACACAGACCATCCATCGTTTCTTTGGTCGTCCCCTAATCTTACAGCCATCGACATTCATACTCAAAACTTTCCTCACGACATTTTCCTCATTCCTCCGCATCACGTGTCCATACCATGACAACCGATTTCCGCACAACTTTTCAGTCACCGGTGTCACTTTCAGACTCCTCTTATTACTCATTTCTTATTCTATCCATTTGTGTAACTAAACCCATTTATTTCTAAGTACTACTTAGCAATAAATGGGAAATTTTGTAAGTTTATTTATTTTATATCGAAATTCCAGTTACCTACATATCTCTTAAAATGACTCGACAATATTTACGTAGGTTGGGTAGGAGGCTGTGCTGCGGCTATTTCTAATTAAATATACGATCACAATTTAAGCTACGCTGGTTACATACAAGCGCCCACGAGAGTGCGGAGTTTCGGAGCTACGTGTTCCGGAGTTCCGTACATCTACTGGTTGTCCGTGTACTGAAGCCTAGCTGCAGCTGCAGTGATTGGTTTTCCAATAAAGTATTTATTTATGTGAAGGTTACCCATTTACGTGTCTAGCTCTGAACATTCACCAAGAATGTAAGGCGGCGTAGCTGAAGCACATTCTCGGACTCCTTTCAGTGGTGTAAAAATGACAGACATGGTTTAAAAAGGTGAACTAACTAACTAACTACTAATATCTAACTATTATAAATAAAAAGATAAGTGCTGACTGACTGATTCATCAACGCCCAGCCCAAACCCTTGGACCTAGAAGCAGAAATTTTGCACAGAGGTTCCCTTTATAATGTAGACAAGGAAGAAATTCCCGGTAGTACGTTCCCATGGGATATTTTCGACATGCACGTAGGCGAAGCCGCGGGCAAAAGCTAGTTATAATTATTCTGCCTGTCTGTCAATCTGTCTGTCTCCTTTTCATATAAAGGCTGAACGGATTTGGAGGCACACGGATAGACCGTGACCTGGCTTAGGACATGAGATACTTTTTATCGCGGTAGTACGTTCTCGTGGGATAACTTCCGACTTACACGCGGGTGAAGACGCGGGCAAAGGCTAGTTCGTTTATAAACCGCTATAAATGCCCAATCTACGAAATTAATATTACCATTACTCTTCAGTTGAGGTTTTTGGTCGTCAGCGAGAATTTTAATTTTAATTTATTTATTTAATTCAGACAGATATCCATAATTTTGTTAGTATACTTAAGAATTATGTTAGTAACCAAAGATTCAAATACACTCCACAATCATACTATATTATAACTAAAATTATTTATCAGAAGTACTAATCACATAAATAATAATAATTTTCTTTAAATCTATATAAGTAAAAAGAGAACGCCTGAAAGACTGACTGACTGACTGACTCATCAACGCCCAGCCCAAACCCTTGGACCTAGAAAGCTGAAATTTTGCACACATAGGAAGGAATTTTCGAAATACAACCCCTAAGGAGGTAAAATAATACCTAATACGATTCAAAATGGCGAAAACACCATTAAACTATGTTATTTTAAGGGCAAGTTGAAATTAATATAATAATAACATAAACATAACATCACACCTTGTATCCCCAAAGGGTTGGGCAGAGGTGTACCTATACTACTCCCATGCACGTTTCGTCAGTTATGTTAAACCCTCATTTATTAGGGGGCGAGCCTGTTGCCATCAACCGTGCACAAATCCAGACTCAGGGCTGCTAATAAGAAATTCTAGAAAGAAAACCCCAATAAATAATCAAAAATCTGCCTAGCCTTTTCCTAAATATATTGGGGTCGGCTTCCAGTCTAACCGGATGCAGCTGACTACCAGTATTTTACATGGAGCGACTGCCTATCGGACCTCCACAACCTAGTAACTGTGTAATACAATACCCCTTGGTAAGACTGGTTGTCAGACTTTCGGGCTTCTGACAACCCATAACGACTGTCAAAGATCCACGAATGAGAGCCAAGACCAACAGCCTAACTTGCTTTACGATTACGAGACACGGAGGAGTATGTAAAGATAGTCACCCATACAACCCAAGCAAGCGTAGCTTAACTTGATGGATCGACCCGTGCGGCTGTTATTACTTAGCCACGAGCTCCTCTGAGGTGTATACTTTAAAATACTAATAATGTTATACTTACTATCAACTGTGAAGATAGATAGAATACTCTTTATTATGCACACCATAAAAATTACAGATAAATCTTGAAATTTTACATAGGGTGACACCATGGACGGGACTTACGTGTTGTTACCTTACACAACGTGTCGTTTTGCATCCTCGTCAAATTTAAGGGTGTGGCATAGACCATCAAACCGAACAACTTTTTCCATGGCACCAACATCGTAATTGCGAAAAAATAATCAGCCGTCCCATACATTTGCTTCGAGTAGGTATTGAAGTTTTCTATGGGACAGTTGAAAATTTTTTCGCGTTTACGTGGTTGGTTCCGTGGAGAAAGTTGTTCGGTTTGATGTTCTGTATCACACCCTGAAATTTGACGAGGATGCAAAACGACACGTTGAAAAGAAGTAAATAGATATAGAATAAGTAATTTCAAATTGAATTTTAAGGACTTACCTTAAAATTCTATTTCAAATGAAACATGTTTCTCGGAATCCTCTCGGTCAATGATAAAATAAACAAAAGTAATCAAATGGAAATCTAATTAACGGGAAACGAGCTTAAAACCTGTCAAACTTATTTCGTTCCATTACTTTCTGAATCGGCCGCGTCAATCTTAATTTTCCGCGTTTTCAAATCCACGTTCAGCAACATAACTTAGTAGTTGTACGTTTCAACATTTAAGTTAATATTTTTATATGGTAACATTGTTTTACTATCCTATTGACACTAGACAGTTTTTAAATCAGTGTTTCTATGTTGTCATGTATGTGCGGGAATAAGTACATTTTGATACAAGTGGAGAATTTTTGTTATTGCATTCGAGGCGGAATTAACACCCGAGCCGTAGGCGAGAACATAACTTAGTAAGCATCTTTTTAGTAAAAGAGGTGAAAGGCATAATTATAGTACTAGAAAAAGGGACCTATTAGCTCAACCAGGTTTCAGACTAGCTAAAGTAGACTCGTCGTTCATGGGGTACTGTTTAAAATGTTACAATAAAATACCTCCACCAACTTCAACTCAATGAGACTAAATTCAAAACTTGTATAAAACGCACACTATGCAGGCAGGCATATTATAAGTTTGGGGATTACATAACTGATAAAAATGCTTGGCTCAATGCTGGTCCTGCTCCACAACCACAACTAATTAATTAACATTTGAAGATACTGTTGGAGCTGCTGAAGATTGTAAGTCTATCATTGCATTGTATAGACTCAATCTCCATTGTATTATATAATTGCATAGCACATGTGTGAGTACTATGTACATACTCTAAAGCTACCATTTACTGGGTACGTCTTTGTTTGACTTGAATATGCCCTGGCGGCTGAGAGTATGTGACGCTCACTCTAATGTCTCGCTGATGGTGGCGCGTGTTGGATCATTTAGCTAATCCATGCGTCAGGTTCGTGAACAAGCGCTGTCAGTGAAGGCTGGTCATACCTTAGCGGCCACGGCATATTTTAATTTAATTTAAATATTTGAATTGTTTTTTTTTTTAAGGACGCTTTTAACGTTCTGCATCGTTCTCACATGTAAAATTTCAACATGAATGATGTAACCATTATTTTGTAACCATATCTTGATTTAAAAGAGTGTCCGTGGAGTTTCTTGCCCGTTCTTCTCCATAGGTACCTACTATGCTTTGGAATGGGCGCCTAGCTTCATCTTTTTGACTGACCGACCCCTTGACAATTCAAAAGTGCCTGTAATCTTAGAGTAATTAGACTTAGAGTGATAGTTTCATTCAAAATTCCGTTCAAAATTGAAGCTACAACACAATGAATGTGTGCTTATGCGGCACGTAATTACATTCGCCGACACGCACACAAGCAAACGAGTAATGTTGCAAGTAAATGACATTTTCCCCAAAAAGTGGGGAAAATGGAACTGTTCGGTATGCATAGGCAGAATTATTATTTAAATTGCGTTTAGAAATTATTTATGTTATTAGTTTATTTTATTTATTTATTTTTATATATTTATTCAATGCACAATGTAGGTACACATAGTTACACATTTGTCTTAACTAATTAGTGGAGTCCGACAAAAACGTCTAAAAACGGAACTAAATTTTTTATATTTGTTAGTGTTGTTGGCAATAAAAGTGCATAAAAACGATTAGATTAATTTAATATTACTAAGACTATCTATAGTTCTGTAAGAAAATGGTTTTTAAAGTTTGAATTTTATTTTGTACTCTTTTGTGTCATGCTGTACATGACCCTGCTTGGGTGTCGCTTGTTATGTTGTTATTATATAATTAATATTACTAATGTAATATTAATTATTTAGATACGTATCTTGTATTATATTTTATTTATAAGTTATAACTTAATATATAATATTCACAAATGTATGTAATTACATTATTATGTTAGAAGTTTTATATTTATTCTTTATATATCTATTATTTATCTTCCATAAAATCTTATATAATACAGATGTTTTACTTATCCACGTAATTATTATTATAATAAGCTGACCTCTCACTGTACGAAAATCTGCATATACAATACGAGATCAGCTTATACTGGAATATATAGCTTGATATGTAGCCATGTATACACACATACAACTTTTCAGTTTTATTTAATTAAGAATATACAGGGCTAGTTTTAAATGACCAGTCTAATTTTCTTTTCTTATTCTTTTCTTTTATTATTATTATTATTGATAAATAATAATAATTAAAAACAGAACAACATTTTTTTCTTATTAAAAATAAAGACGTCGTGACGGAATTTCATGATGGAATTTCATGGCGGAAAAATCTTAAATTTTTTTCACTTAGCCCCCCATCCGCCAAGTTCGAAAAGTCAGTTATGGAACTTCGTTCGAAAAACCACGTGAAGTCGTTAACCGACTAAATCTAATACCCGTCACTTCAGTTATAATGCTACGTCACAGTTGTACTCTTCAATTTAGCAACGTTTTAATTCGTTGTACTTATCTTTTTGGGTTCTTTACAATTTTTGTTTACCTTAATTAATTAATTAATTCGTTAATTACCCAACCCGATGGAGTCTATGTGAGTAGAGATTATACAGTACATAATTATAATAACAAAAAATGGGGTAAAATATTTTCCTATGCCTAGCAACATTTTCATTGTAATGGCGTCTGTCAAATTTACGATTTATTATTATTGTTTTCGTGAATGTTTTATACAAAAATATAAGATGCTAGGCAGTACTTACCCGTGGAATGGAATCTTTAAATGTTTTCCATGATTATGTGATGAGTTGTGACACCCTTTCACTGCACAGTACGTCATTTTTTTGCAAAATTGCGCGAGCTCTTTACAGTAATACTCGGTCTTGAGTACTGACGCCCCGAAAGCCGTACGTAGCCTTTAAAGGCTAACTTGAAATGGCTTCACTTTGCGTGCGACTACTGCGGTTCTAAGCCTATTAATTCTATGCCTGTAATTGGTTTAATTGAAATAAATGCTTTGAGTTTGAGTTTGAGTTTTTAAGTTTTTGAGCCGAGAACTGCAATAACAGATGTCCACGTGTATCAAACGACGTTTTTCAATACACTTTTGAAGAAATAAAATAAAATAACGAAAAATATTTTTGATATGAATTATTAGGAAACTATGATTTAAATTTCCTTTTTTTTTTTCGCGCTTTGCTTTCGCCAGGCTGAAGGAGAAGCAAAGGTATAAAGCCGATAAACAGCCTAATACGAAAAATAGAAAATTCAAATGTTTTTGAGTTTAGAACACAAATAAATGTTAATTTGTTCATAAACGTTTTTTTTTATTGTAATAATCATGATTTTTTATAATATTCTATTTATAAACATTATTTAAATATTCAAAAAATATTAACGCCGTAAAGACGCTTCTCTTTGCCGAGATTAAAAAAAAATATTCCCCTCCGAATAGAGATGGTGTGAATAAAGGCATTGAACCAATTTGGACTAAGTAGGTATAAGTAATCAGTGGCAATTTTTATTCCCGCACACGTGTTGGAAAATGAAAAATCGCAAGCGTGTGAAATATATTGCATTGTGAACCTAATCGTATTACGATATGAACCAGTTTTCGAGAAAGTGTATTGAGAAATAACTTACTCTATACATCTGCACGCCACGTTATGGCAGGATATGCTGAAATTAAACAACCTAACACTCTATGTACCATATTCTAGCAAATAAATATTTTGATTTGATTTATAAAGTCCGTGTTCTAAGCAACATGTAATATTTTATTTTTACCAAGCCTAACTTCCTTAGAATCAGAGAAGCCTAACAAATACAGTCCACTATACACATAAAGTTATTCGCGGAGTGTCGTTCAGAGGGTGCTGCAGTATTTACGTCAGCATCATACCGCCGACACTCCAACAGTAGTAAAAATATTCAACTATTTTACCTTTCCAGTAAAATATTTACGAATGTTTTTATTTTTAAAATTAAATACCAGCTGCACCCCGGGGTTTCACCCGCGTAGACCGGGATAAAAAGTAGCCTATATGTTAATCCAGGGAATAAGCTATCTACATACCAAATTTCATCGAAATCAGTCCAGCCGTTTGAGCGTGAAGAAGTAACAAAACACACATACACGCTCACTAACTTTCGCCTTTATAATATTAGATAATAGCACACTAATATCTAATATTATAAACAACTAATACATTATATACACTAATATAATCATATATTATAATAATGTGCTGCTAGCGAAACAGGACGAATTGTGATTCATAGGTATTATTATTCTTATACAGGGTGTCCGCAAACTAACAGGGTGCATTCAGGTCCGTATTTTGAATCATATTCCACCGGAAAATAGCTGAGTATTTTTTTTTATCGTTTTTCTGTAATATTTATTTCTTTATTTCAATGTAAAATTACATTCTCTGTACGCAGCACTCCATTTATGTAAATAAAACAGCTAAAATCAAAAAATCAGCAATGGATGTTGAAATACTCTAACGTTATTTTTTTTTTTGACATATTATTTTATTTTTTTTAGAAGCTTATTATTTGACATTTTTATACATATAATTTAATTTATTTTTCATTTTTCCTCAAATTGACATGTTATCAACTTATTATTCAGTTTTAATTTAGTACCAATTATACACGTATTTTCTATTGTAAGACATTTTATTAATGAATAATTTAATTGACATTTAAATATCTGTATGCCACAAAGGCCAAAAATGAATGCTCAAAATTTTATATTGTAATTGAACAACTTGCATGCTCTGTATGTATACTCATGTTATGACAAATAAATAATCTTGAATCTTGAATCTTGAACGACGCGTGGAATGGCGCGGAAGGCTCGCTGCGCTGCCGTTTGGTACGTGCGTTTTGCCACGGTAACGATACATTGCGTGTGAGGTAATAAAACAAATCACGTTTATTGGATCCGCATAACAATCAATCTGCCTAGCCTTTTCCCAACCATGTTGGGGTCGGCTTCCAGTCTAACCGGATGTAGCTGAATACCATTATTTTACATGGAGCGACTGCCTATCTGACCTCCACAACCCAGTAACTGGGTAATACGATACCCCTTGGTAAGACTGGTTGTCAGACTTTCGGGCTTCTGACGACCCGTAACGACTGTCAAAGATCCACGAATGACAGCCGGGACCAACGGCTTAACGTGCTTTCCGAGGCACGGAGGAGTCTCGGTATGTAAAGATGGTCACCCATCCACTGACCAACCCCGGCAAGCGTAGCTTAACCTGATGGATCAACCCGTGCGGCTGTTATTACTTAGCCACGAGCTCTTCTATTGGATTCGCATAACATTCCTGAAATAATTTCATGTACCAGTCATCTTAGTATGTTAGACTGAATTCAACCCATTAGTGTGCGGAGGGCTGTCCCTGACACCCTGTATTGTTATAATTGGATGACACTCGCACAGACCAGGGAAGCATGGCAAGGGAACAGGACTATACTCAACAGGGGGTGCCAATTATGATGATGATGATATCATTGTTCCACTACATGGCAAAGACTTCTTCTTACTCAGCGGCATGTTTCAGTTGTATTGGACGAATCCTTAACTAATACCTATCTGTCTTTACCTATGAAATTGCCGTTCTGCAGTACTGGCCATTTCAAATCAAAATAATTTTTGTTTGGCTAAGAATTCTAATTTCAAATTTATTTTATTTTAAAAACATGGTTTTTTTTTTCCAAAATTAGTCATTTGTTTATTGATTAGTGTTACATTTTCATCGCATTTCAATCTTTTTCGTCATCATGGATACGTTAAAAATTCGAGTAATTATGGAATATGAGTACCGTCGTGGCAGCAACGCGGCACAAGCGGCACGCAACATCAACGACGTTTACGGAGCTAACACTACAAACCAACGCACCACTTGTTATTGGTTTGCTCGCTTCCGTTCTGGAAATTTCGACCTGAAAAATGAACCTCGCGGTCGTCCGAAGACTTTAGTCGACAATGACGAATTAAAGGCGATTGTGGAAGCTGATGATACACAATCTACGGCTGAATTAGCAGCAGCTTTTGACGTTAGCGTCAAAACAATATTGGTCCATTTGCGTCAAATTGGCAAGGTAAAAAAGCTCGACAAATGGGTGCCCCACGAACTCAATGATCGCCAGCGCGAAGTACGCGTCGAGGCGTGCCTTGCACTGCTCTACAGACACACAAATGAAGGAATTTTGAACCGCATTGTTACCTGCGATGAAAAATGGATTCTGTTTGATAACCGCAAGCGCTCAGCAAGTTGGTTGGATCCTGGTTCAGCACCTAAACAATGCCCTAAACGAAAACTTACCCCTAGAAAAGTGATGGTCACTGTTTGGTGGTCTAGCGCCGGTGTGATTCATCACAGCTTCTTACCAAACGGGGTGAGCATTACTTCATGTGAAGAACTGAACACAATGATGGAGAAGCTGGCACATCTCCAACCAGCATTGGTCAATCGCTCGTCTCCGCTGCTCCTGCACGACAACGCGCGACCTCATACTGCACAGCAGACGGTCTCCAAGTTGCAAGAACTGGGGTTGGAAGCTCTCCGTCATCCGCCCTACTCACCAGACCTTGCGCCTACAGACTACTACTTTTTCCAGAATTTGGATAACTTCTTGGCGGGAAAAAAATTCAATACCCGAGAGGCAGTACAAAATGCCTTTGAAGAATTTGTTGCCTCCCGTCCAGCTGATTTCTTTAAGAAGGGCATCAATAAACTGCCACTGCGTTGGCAAAGATGCATTGATTGCATGGGTGATTACTTCGATTAATACAAATAAAAAATGCATGAAAAAAATTCGTTTAAATTTTTTCATACAAAACGGCAATTTCATAGGTAAAGACCTATTATTATAAATGTGAAAGTAAGTTTGTTTGATACGCTTTGACGCTAAAACGGCTGTATGGATTTGGAAGAAATTTGGCACATGGATAGACTATGACCTGGATTAGGATATAGGATCGTTTTTATCTAGGTAGTACGTTCTAATTATAAATAAATATATAAAAAAATCATAATTTTTATCTAATTATGATAGAGGAAAGTATTCATCCTAAATTATTGATTGAGGAAAAAGCTATTAATTAATTTTTTTTTTTTTTTTTTTTTTAATAAAATACTATTCTTTCTTTCTTTCACGTGGGTTAATTACCGACCTTCACGCGGACGAAGATTCGGGGAAAAGCTAGTAGCAAATGCTTTTAGAATTATTTTAGTATTACTAGTATACGTTTAGAATTTTAGATGATACCCTCGCAAAATTGGCTAAGCAGTTACAATTAGAGGTAAAGCACTAATAACAGTAAAAGCTTAGACCTCTAGGGTTAATTAATGGAATCATTTAAAAGTTATTGAAACAAAGCTTGACTTTAGACGTATGAACTGGGAGTAAAATATACGGGGTTACTGGTTACTCGACGTTTTCCTTGCATGACGTCATAGTAGGGTTAAAATGCAACAAATTAAGCCACCAAATGTTCTAACGAAATTCAGTAGTTTTTGAGTTTTTATGAAGACTTTTATATGAAGTAGGTACCTAATGGCAAAAAATACGAAAAATAAAATGTGTGATTAGTGATCTTTGCCAAAGTTTTGGGCGTTTTTGAACTTTTAGTTATTAACAAAGACCTGCTATGACATCAACTATGAAAATAACTTAAATTTCAGTACAGTGGCGACATAAATCATTTTTAAATTACCTCCAAATGATTTAATCTGGAATTTTTCATATAATAAACTAAAAATCTAACTCAAAAATAAATAATCTGGCTCTATTTAGCCAAAATTCAACCATTAGTTACTATTTTTAACCATTGCATTGGTTGAGACAACGGATCAAGAAACCGGCCCTAAGAAAACTATACATAAATAGGGCACATAACAGCTCTGAATATTCTAAATAGTTAAATACACTAAAGCAAAGTTTGTTATAAATATAAATGTACAGAAGTGGAGTTGTGTGGGCAGACAGACGGTGACGTCACTCGATGTCGTCAGACCCACTAACGAATGTAATGCTGTTGGATTGATGAATCTGTGAACTATTGAAGGTTTTATGTTTATTGCTAAGGCGGTATTACGCTCTGAAAAGGGGTAGGCTGAGATGTAGGTTTACTTTTGTACACTCAGATTTATTTGAGTCTTTATTTGCGGTTTCATATAAAAGGAAAAGATATATTTAATAAAGGAAAATGAAAAAGGATTTTGATTTTTAGGTCCACTAGCACCACAAATCACTAAATACGTTTAAAGCTAAAGAAATTTAAAATGATATGTGATGGCTAAGTAATAACAGCCGCACGGGTCGATTCATCAGGTTAAGCAACGCTTGCCGTAGTTGGTCCGTGGATCGGTGACCTTCTTTACATACCAAGACCCCTCAGTGCTTTGGAAAGCACGTTAAGCCGTTGGTTCCGGCTGTCAATCGTGGATAGTCGTACGGGTCGTCCGAAACCCGAAAGTCTGTCAGTCTTACCCAGTAACTGGGTTATGGAGGTCAGATAGGTAAACGCTCCATGTAAAATACTGGTATTCAGCTGCATCCGGTTAGACTGGAAGCCGACCCCAACATAGTTGGGAAAAGGTTAGGCAGATGCTGATCGTTCAGTTGCTATCATCCGTTTGAAGATGACAGAGTCAGAATGATGGTTTAAATAGGTATGTTTAGTTTTTAAGTATGGAAGAAAAAGACATTTTGTGCCGAACCCAAATAAATTGGGATAAGGGCAGGAAGAATGATAACGCTGATGCAAGATTAATATATACACGTAGGTCTATTATTATATTAGGTTTTTGCCTATTAAATTGCCGTTTAACATTGAAAAAATGAAACAATATTTAAAGTAACATTGTCGGTGCACTTTTGCCATTTTAATAAAAGTTCGTTGATGCCTCTGCAATAGAAATCCTGGGGACGGGAATCGATGAATTCTTTAAAGGCGTTTTTCACCTTCTCGTTGGATTTGAAATTTTCCCCGGGGCTCATTGTTGAGACTAAAATTTCCAGAACGGAAGCGATCAACCAAAAACGCACCGTGCGTTCACTTGCGGTACCTTGTCCAGTCGTTAATATTGCGTGCTGCCTGTGCTGCGTTGGTGCCACGACGGTACTCGTATTGAAAAATAGCTCGCTATTTCGATTTCTCCATGGTTACAGAAATATCGATATCAAAGAGAAATCGAACGGCGGGAAAACAAATGAGCAACAAATTTGTTATTTTAATATCATGCTATATTATAAAATTAATATGAATGTGGATTTATAAATATAATTAAAGATATTCTATAAATCGGGAATCGTGGAAGCGGATTGTCATGGTATGGGCATGTGATGCGGAGGAGTGAGGAAAGGAAAGTTTTGAGTATGAATGTCGATGGCTTTAAGAGTAGGGGAAGACCAAAGAAACGAAGGATGGATTGTGTGAAAGATGACATGGCTAGAAAGGGGGTGACTACCGAGATGACGACTAATAGAAAAAAAAAAGGACATGATGTTGCGCCGACCCCAAATAGATTGGGATAAGGGCAGGAGAATGATGATGAAAGATATTTTATGATGATCTTCACACTTAACTAGCCGGTATCAAAAATCGGCAATTTCATAGTTAAAGACCTATTATTATTGATGTTAAAACTACTTATAGTGGAGATTTTCTAAACTTGATTTAAATTGTAGCATCAAACATCTTAATTTTGATCATTTTCCCCATACTACACGTTCTTTACTTCAGATTCAACCCCTCTAGTAGAAACTAAAATAATCTTATACCTTATCTTATCTCTTATCTTAGTATAAATATAAAGCGAGTTTAGAAAGTTAGAGAGAAGTACTGAAGTAGGTAGAAAGTTTTGTAAAAACTCTCGTTTTCTCTTTAATAAGCCATTCTAAAGGAAGAATCAAAGTGCAATCAATGTAGCATAGAAATATTTATTGGATATTCCTTTCAGCGTTCCTTTATAAGAATACAAAGACGAGACTCAACGAATTTTTGTACACATTTTGAAACCGGCGACCCCATGAAAACTTTAACCCTCCGCTAACTGCAACGTAGCACAAAACTCCCCTTACACGCATGAAACGATTCCAAACTCCCTATAATTTAACACCCTAAGAACAAATAGAATTTACACTGCGTTGCAATACGACCCCTATGCACACAGCGCCATCTATCCGTACCAAGGAACAGTTAAAACCCACACATAGAAAGAACACAGATTGTGATATACTACAGACGTAGTTGGTATATAATGATATTATACTATGTTTTCATAATATGAAATCGTGTTGCTCTCGCGATGAAGAATGTTAATTTTAGTAACATGTCTTGCTACATGGACCGTGTGGCAGTGTGTTACGTAGAGGTATTTTGTGTGTATGTGTGAGTTCTGTAATGGTTTTACGGGGTTGGTTGAAACATGAGTTGTGTTGGAGGGTTGTTTTACGGTCTGTCATTATATTAAGAATACTCGTAATAAGATGTGCTTTACATCATTTGTAAGAATGTAGAAATGGACTACAGTAATAAAATATGTATATATGCATAAAGTCTTATTTCAATAGTACAAGAATTGAACTGAAAATACCAGTTTAAATATTTTGAAAATCGAAAGAGTAGTCCAGACAAGGGTCAAGTTTTGTTCACAATATCATAGAAGAAGGCAGCTTTGCATCCATGGGGTAACAAAAGCCTTTAATCGGAAATAATCAATCACAATGAGCATCTGAGTCTAGGCAGATTCAATATAAAAGTGTGCCACGCTATCTCGAGGAACCAAATAAATGCTTCAAGAATGAAAACGTCCATTTTCGTAATTTCTAAAGATGGTGTGCTGAGAAAGTTTTGATTCTTTCAAATGATTTCTAGTCCCTACCTAGCAGCATTCTCTTGTATTGCTTGCTTTATCAGTAAGCAAGTCGTAAGGTTGCTAACATACAGACTAATTTATATTCTGACGTCAGATTTCACACAATGTGGTTTATGTGAGAAACTTTCGAAAACATTCATTTTATAATGTCAACTTTGTCATTTAAATATGTTTATAGGGTTCCGTACCTCAAGAGGAGAAAACGGAACCCATATAGGATCACTTCGTTGTCCGTCTGTCTGTCTGTCAAGACCCTTTTTCTCGGGAAAGCGTGGAGGTATCAAGTTGAAATTAATATCAAATACGTACCCTTTATTGTGCGTGGTCGGACACGCACTTGTCCGGTTTTTATGTGATGCAGTGTATTTGTTAGTTTTTAGCTATGTTATGTAAGTAAGTCGCTCCATGTAAAATACTGGTATTCAGCTGCATCCGGTTATACTGGAAGCCGACCCCAACATAGTTGGGAAAAGGCTAGGCAGATTGATTGAAGTACCCCCTTGCCGCTTTAGGATATACAAGCATTGAAAGTACCTATTCTATGGTTGTTCATTGCCATAATATCAGCCTTAAGATCGATAAGTAAAATTTAAGTAGCAAAATATGGTCCTGAACTGCCGAGGTTCGATCTTTTTGTAATATAAATATTGCCCATCCAAAAAAGATAAAACGAACAGAATAAATTCGAACCAATCAGATTAGAGATTCCGTCCACGTAGTCCGTACCTAACGTAACGTTGTGCCGTTACGTACGAAACAAAGTTAGCTCTGTAACTTAACTATGGTAAATGAAACAGCATGTTTTTCAGAATTTTTAGAGTAAATGTAAAACAAGCGGCACAAAGTTCATTAATGAGTATTGTGATGCAATGCTGATGCAACTCATGTAACCAACATTTATGCAAGAAATTAATCAAACAATGATTAGGTACAGAATGTTAAGAACAATGCTAACTATAGCTAACTGGAAGCCTTATGGGTAAATTAAAACTGTATAAACAGTGTACCTACCCGTAGCTGCCAGAAAAAAAAAAACTCCGAATGTGAACAGTGGTGCGTGAATCAGTGCATCACACAAAACGTATAACCCCAATATAAAGTCTAACCCTTCACCCCCAAGGGCTAAAATATTTCATAATTTAACACAAAAACCATTTCATGCCAGACAGAAATTATTTAAAAAAATGTGAGACAGAATCACCTATATGTAAGTATCATTTCAGAAAGACTATCTCACTCCGAGATATGGATGACATTGTTGCTATCGTGGGCAAAACCTGGATGAGGCTGGCATAGAAGCGTGATAGGGATTGGCACAAGAAAAGAGAGGGCTATGCCCAGCAGGGGGTGAAGTCAGGCTGTGGATGATATGATGATCCGACTCCATATCTAAAATTGCTTGTATTCATAAGAATAAGAATAATATTTATTACACACACAAGATTCATGATAGGTACACAAGATCAGATGTACAAAACAACAAAACACGGATATCTACATAAATCTACACAGATCATGTAACCCTGTCTCCTAAACTAGGTAGTCCTGTATCTTAGGAGACAGTGTTAGGCCATACATCTGTGAAAAAATACAGTTTCAATAGTGAAGGAATATCGAACGACGCAGAATTGTAATGCCGCATAGTATTAATCTGTCACCAAATAAGATCAATGCACATCTGTCATGCCCAACAGTAATTACAACGGATAAAATGGCCGCGGGGCAAGTCCTTTCATTTTGTAATGTATGAACAATTTCAGTGTGATTTCATGTCGAATAAACGAAAAACAGACTAGGTACCTACCTCTGTTTAATTTGCTTCGAAAGCATATCGATGAATTATTTTGCAAATAAAGGATTTTGAATTGTAAGGGCCTATTTTACAGTATATGGTTAAGCACTATCTTCCAGATTAATCACCAACTCAATCAATCTGCCTAGCCTTTTCCCAATTGTGTTGGGGTCGGCTTCCAGTCTAACCAGATGCAGCTGAATACCAGTATTTTACATGGAGCGACTGCCTATCTGACCTCCACAACTCATTAACTGGGTAATACGATACCCCTCGGTAAGGCTGGTTGTCAGACTTTCCGGCTTCTGACGACCCGTAACGACTGTCAAAGATCCACGAATGACAGCCGGGACCAACGGCTTAACGTGCTTTCCGAGGCACGGAGGAGTCTCGGTGTGTAAAGATGGTCACCCATCCACGGACCGACCCCGGCAAGCGTAGCTTAACCTGATGGATCAACCCGTGCGGCTGTTATTACTTAGCCACGAGCTCCTCCGAGAGATTAATTAATTAATCCACGAGATTAATCACTAACTAAGTAGTATAAAACTAAGTCCTTTTCGTGTCTGTCTGTATGACCGCTTAGTTATAATATTCTAAGCTACACAATGGATTTTGATGCAGGTTTCATAATTGGGGCGGGTCACTAATGACATGACACTAATATTATAAAGGCGAAAGTTTGTGTGTGTGTATGTTTGTTACTTCTTCACGCTCAAACGGCTGGACCGATTTGGATGAAATTTGGTATGGAGATAGCTTATACCTTGGATTAACACATAGGCTACTTTTTATCCCGGTCTACGCGGGTGAAACCGCGCGGCGCAGCTAGTTAAAAATATAGCAGAATTAGTATGACATTATGCACTTGATACGTAAACCGGAACTTATAAGGAGGCTTTTTAAGTCTTTCTCCGTCTGCAGCTTTGTCTGATTATAATCATCACCACACGCAAAATGTGGAGCAGTGGTGGCCCAGTGGTAACAGCCCAGACTTAAAGAGTTGCAGGTCGTGAGTTCGAGCCCAGGCAGGCGCTTTACTTTGTGTAATTTATTTCATCACTACTGCTCTCAAAACGATGAAAGAAAACATCGTGAGGAAACCAGCATGTCCTAAAATCAAAAATTCGAAGATATGTAACATCTACCAACCCGCACCGGGCCCGCGTGGTGGATTACAGCCCACTTCATCTCGCAGAGAGGAGGCCTGTGTCCCAGCTGTAGGAACGTTATAGGCTGATAATGTAAACGCAAAATGCGCGCTTGAAGGTAGAGCTGCAGACACCAATCAGATATAAGTAATGCAATACAATTATCATTAATATGCCAGTGGATTGTCCCCTCTATCCACTAAATACGACCCCTTAGTCTCCAACCACGGCAGAAGTAGAAGTGGTTTATTCTTGGTTGAGAATCGCACTAAACGACGAACTTTGCATTTTATGAATTTCAAAATACAGACAAGAGTTCAAATGTAAATTCGCTGAATACAGGGAAAGATACCTACTACAGAGTTAAATCGTTTGAATATTCAGAAACATTTTAAACCTACACAATCTGATGAAGTTGATAATACAGTCAAGATAAACATTATTATCATTCATTCGATACTAATCAGTAACAAGGCTATCGTTTCGTATTCCTAAATACAAGCACCTAACGCAAAATCTTCTAAAGCCTCGATATTTAATCGAGCATTTCTATTCGCACCACGTCAGTTTCAAGTGGCCGTAATTTAAGTCAAACGAAGACAACTACATGAGAACAACGTACGACTATATGTCTCGACCAAGTTAATAATAATAAAGAAAGAAAAAACGCGCTCCCGACGGCCGAGGGGTTAGCCGTCTTTCGTGAGATAGTGTAAATAGATGGCGACGGACAAAAAACATTATGTGACGGTTGACGCGCACAGTTTTAACTGCGATTTCACCCAAAAACATGACAGAAAAACCAAACTTTGCTGTCGATTTCACTGTATATCAATACCAACTTGAATAAAATGCTTAAAAACACAAGTTTGCAAGTGCAGAATTCAACAAAAACCTAAATAAAATATCTTACAACACATTCGCTGTATTCAGCGCGCACTCGGTATCGCTCGGGTGCGCTCGGCAGTTTCCGCTGTCGTTCGGTTAACGGCTCTTTTCCCCAGCAGCGTGCGCCAGCGCAGACTTTCGCTACAAAAATAAACGCTCCTTGGCATCACATCAAGGCGAGCCTTCGGTTTTTAACATTATTGGACGCAGTTTATGGGCGGACTGCCATCTGAGTTGAGTTGCGTATTTGTATTGTTAATTACAAACTTTCTACTTAATATTGTAGGTTTTCATTAGATTTAACGACAGGCCCTCTAATTGCTTAGTAATCGCTCGACAAGCGTGGTTAGGTTGCCCAAGCGCCGGTTCTTTGTTACGTAAACGCGTGACAGCTATTTCAATATCGTGTGAGACCTTTGCCCGGTAAATAGGATATTAATTAGCTGTCGTGGGTATTTATCAAGTTTATTATACAAACGCGACGACGCGACGAACCTATTAAGTCATAACGCTTCTGCTTTGGTCCATTGAGTAAATATCTATACTTTTGACATTTTGTATTATCTCTGGTTGAACAAATACAACGCAGATTGCGTTCAGTAGCCTTAGTGCGAGTTTCTATACGTACTTACTTGATCGCGTTTACGTTAACTTACGTCAATTTGTATGGAAACTGAATAAGCGCCGTCTGGTGACAGTAATTGGAAACACAATTTTTTAAATATCACACACTACACACCCTACTTTGCTGTTTTATCCCAACATTTTCATCTATAATTTGTATTACTGTGACTTGTCCATGTAGTTTGGAGGCCTGGAGACCTGTAACACAGGTATTCCTAATACAGGCTCCAGTCTCCACAACATCAATGTATTTTTGTGAACACACATTATGTATTTTATTAAGTTTTCATAACTATTATTTTCTCCACCACATAGGTGGAGAAAATAATAGTTTATTATTCTTTTTTGTCTTTGGCTTATCTCGGGACCCTGGGGTCCCGGACCTTGGAAGGCGTACGAGGGGCCGAAGCCAACTCGCAGAGGCCCCTTAGACAATTTCAAATGACGAGGAGGCACCAGCCGACGATTATCCCTGTATGCACTATGCAAGTGCACCCAAGGACAACCCCCGGTTGGTGCAGGACTATTGCAGAACATGGAAACAAAACACATTGGGCCTATGGGTTTGGGTGGCTACATGGATTCGGTACCTTGAACTATGGAAGAACTATGTCCCCTGCCTGACCAATGTTATATAATATACACAGATAAATTGGCAGGGGGTGACTTGCACACTCAATAATGGGCCCCGGAAACGGTCGCTAGCACATAGTGACGTAGCGACAAGGGGCAACATGTCCTGAGGTGCTTGAGGAGTGGAGAGGTATTCCACGGCTCTCAGAACAATCCCAGAGCCCGGAAGATGGTCAAGATCCCTACAAGCACTTACTGGAATACTTCCTTCCTCCGAGCACGTTTGCTCTTGCGAATCTCCACTCAAGCCGGCCAATAAAGGCAAGAATGAGGTGGGAGCTCTGTTCCCGTCAGTGTTCCCTCCAGCCGGCCAATAAAGGCAAGCCAGAGGTGAAGAACAAGACTTCTCCCGGGAAATAGGGTCCGTGGGGTCGCTACTGCCCAACAGCTCGCCACATGCTGCCCTGCGGGTTCACGTATCTCTCTTGGTCTGGCTCCTCACCCTAGACCTGTTTCGGCAAAGTAAACTCCACCGGCACAGACCCAGAGTTCGGAGCGCGCAAGCCCCACCACGACGTCAACGTAGAAATACGGCGGTGGGGGTTATTATTATTATTACAATTATTAAAATAAAATAAAATAGCTTTTTATTTCTTACTGATTAAATATTACACGAAAATAATATAAATACTGCATGCAATCTAAAACATTTCAAATTCATAATTAATTAATTTTTTTTTTCTTAATTTTTCAATTACAATTATTATTCCATACAAATTGACGTAAGTTAACGTTAACGTAAATGCGATCGAGTAAGTATAGTAACTCGCAGCAAAGCCTCTGTATACTCGCGGGGTCGAAGTCATGAAACGAGACAATCATTCACGACCCTGTCTCGTAATAGTATTTGGTATTGCATAACTGGTCCTTTGAAACTACTAAAGGCAATTTTACCTTTCAATGCTTCTGAATAAAGAAAGGGTCTCTATGCTAAGCTTCTTCGTATAAAATCAAAGCGTAACCTCTACGTTTTGATTTTTGCGAAGTTATAAAGTATGTTTGATCTTATAGCGGTTAGTACGACAATTTGTAATATCCAGTAGAAGAATCCGATTATTTTTAGGGTTCCGTAGTCCATACCTGAAAAGGAAGAAACGTCAAGACCTTTTTTCTCAGAAACGCGTGGCGGTATCAAGTTGGAATTAGTATAAAATACTTTGGTGAAAGGCTTTGGTCCCAAAAAGCTCCAAAAAAATCAAGCTTAAGTCACCGCAAAAAAATAATGCGGTCATTTGTGCTACATATTTTGATACTCGCAAGTAAATCAAAACTTATAGGGCAGGGGTGGCCAACCGGTCGATCGCGACTATTAGTCCAGTCGATCGTGGCAAGGCAAAAAATATAAATGCGTAGAACAGAGTGCGCAACGTACTACCTAATCACTAACTGAAAGATGCTCAAATCAATGCTCAAACTAATATAAATAAGTAGTTATTAAGAATAATTTCCAGTTTTATATTTTCCCTCTTAATAAAAATTCTACATAATTGTGTACTAAACTATGCTGTTACATTTAAGTTTTCAAGAAGTATGTAATTGGTAAATCGCACAGGGTGTCGTCAGTGAACAGTAGATCTTGGGTCTAGCCAAGTTGCCCATCCCTGCTATAGGGTACTTCCCGTTGACCTAGAATCATTAAATTTTGCAAGAAGCATGGTCTCACAGCACAAGTGAGGAAAAAGTCCGAAAATTGTAACTAGTTTTTTCCCATTTTTTTTGTGATTACAAACTTACATTTGCAGTTGGAGAATTGACCGAGACTTTTAGCGATGTATGGGTGAACATGTTTTTACAATATTAAGTTTGTTTTTGGGATAAATTCATCCTAACTACTCGTACCAATATTGTGCATGGTCCGACACGCACTTGGCCGGTTTTTTAAGATTTATCATGTTTAGGACCAACTGGTCCTTTCGTAGACTTGGAAGTTATTGAATGTTTCGTGATCTTTACAACCTAGAGAGTCATCATTCTCCTGCCCTTATCCCGATTTATTTGTGGCAACATGTCCTTTTTTCCATACCTCTCTACTAGTCGTCATCTCGGTAGTCACCCCCTTTCTAGCCATGTCATCTTTCACACAATCCATCCATCGTTTCTTTGATCTTCCCCTACTCGTATAGCCATCTACATTCATACTCAAAACTTTCTTCACGACATTTTCCTCATTCCTCCGCATCACATGCCCATACCATGACAACCGATTTCCACCCAACTTTTCAGTCACCGGTGCCACTTTCAGACTTCCACTTATGTACTCATTTCTTATTCTATTCATTCGCGTAACACGACACTGTATTCCTCTTAGCATTCTCATCTCGGCTGCATGAAATTGCTTTTCATTTATTCCTTTTGTGGTCCAATAACATTGATAAATTACAAAAAATATTGTCGCATGATAACCACTCGTATTCCGGTAACTACAGAAACAATTAAAAGCCATTGTGTGTCTCGCGTGGACCAAACCTGAAATCGCGAAAAAAAGAATCAGCTGCTCCCTACATTTTGACGAGTTTGATGTTGATATAAATGTACTGAACAGCAGATTTTTTTTTCCCGATTTCAGGTTTGGTCCCATAGTAAAAGTTGTGCATAATGATGAGTATAATGACCCCTTAAGAGGTTGTGTGTTATTTATGTTACACCTTGTATACGTTCACGGCATACGAACGGAGAAATAAATACTTTATTCTCAAGTCGATACCAACTTTGATACTAAAAAATAACTTTTAATTTAAACTTATGACGTACTGGTTTACAAACTTCAATGTTTATATATCTAAAAAAGGCTAACAATGATAAAATTACGATATGTTATACATCAGTCGTGGTAACCGTGTTCCCACAGTCGGGCGCGTGTACGCGAGAATGTTCGCAGCACTCTCTGTTGGCTCAACAGTTGCTATATGAGTAGGTCGTCGTGAAAGGCCTTGGTTTATAATAAGGGCTTTATGTGTAATTTGACTGCTCCACATGTTCGTTTATTCATTTATAAAAATATATTTACTTATGTTTTTTTTTTATCATATAGCTTCCCAAACCCAAATATCAGGGGGTCTACTCCATAAGCACGATATCCGTAGTTTCGGCCGAAGTTACGGGCATTTCCTAATGGCAACACGTTTTGACAGTCTGTTGTCTCTACTCCCGATATGTATTTGTTTTGACGGATCAACTATTTTTGGATGGGCCCGTATCTTCGTTGACGGACTTAGAGAGTAGACCCCCAGGAACATCGTCAAAGATAGCGACGGTGGTAAGGCCTTTACAGAGAGAAACGATCTATATAAATAAAAAGACAAGTCCTGACTGACTGACTGACTCATCAACGCCCAGCCCAAACTCTTGGACCTAGAAAGCTGATATTTTGCACAGAGGAAGAATTTCCCGGTAGCACGTTCCCGTGGGATATTTGCCGACATCCACGCGGGCGAAGCCGCGCGGGAAATGCTAGTGTAAGATAAATAAAATCTTCATTTTTATACTCCATGAAAAACACAAATAAGATTTTTTTAAAGACAATGACATAGATACATCGACGGGACGGGAAATGAAGCTTAAATACTTAGAGATGAGGAAATAGGGAGCTACAAGAAGGATGGATTCCATAAATCGGGTGGCAACTTGGGGTTAAATGTGTCGGGAACTTTATTATGCCCATTTATAACATCTTTAATGAATTTGAAGAATTGCAATTTAATTATTGAAATTGAAAATATTTAATTCAGACCAAGCACACAGTAGTTAATACAAAGTCCATATTGTGTTAGTGGGTAGATACTTATAACTATGTTAGTAAAATTTAAAATAATTATTATTTTGGACATGCATGAGCGACCAATGCCTCAAAATTTGACTGTCCACTCTGTCCGACACCACGGTCAGGAGTGTGTTGGTACTACCCTTTACTCGAGACCACAGGGAGGCCGTTCTTTTACGAAGCACCGCCTGGAAGCCGTCCGTGCTGTGGCCGGCGAACATGCCCGAGGCACTGCACCGCCATGGGAGCCCCAACAAACCCCTTAACGCGTTGTTATACTGGACGCGCAGAGCATGGCAGGCTTTTTTAGAGTAATTGCTCCACAGGTTGCACGTGTATAACGTTTGACAATAGCTTTTAAATAGTGTGACTTTAACGTCACGTGAGTATCGCGCAAACCTGCGAGAAAGCATATTACCTCTTACCGACAATGCCCTACGCTCCCTATCCATGTCCATATCATCATTTAGATTCTCATTGACCCAGTGACCCAAGTACTTAAATTTTGACACTTCCTGTAGGACTGTTCCATTTAGCTTGATCGGAGGAACCGGGTAGGTTTTAGTCCCAGCCTTAAAAACTAGCAGCTCGCTCTTCTGAACATTGTACTTGAGCCCATGGGCCATTGCATATCTTTCACATATGGTCAATAGTGACCTCACGGAACTGATTGAGGAACTTATTCAATTGATTAACAGGGTGAAAACGGAAGTTTTCTGGTTATATAAATTTAACTCAATTTTGATTCTTTTATAGACAAACGAACTAGCAACCCGCTTCGCACGGTTTTCACGACTTAACATCGTATTTTTTTTAATTTATGTAAGTTTAATTGTAATGTAAAATACCTACACATACACCTTCCGGGATAAATTCTCTAAATGATGGTGAAAATCGCATCAAAATCCGTTGCGTAGTTTAGAAGAACAACGCGGTCACATAGACAGACACGAAAAGCCTTAAAAGCTTTATACCTCTATTTTTGCACTGACGCTGGCAAAGTTACTAAACTATCGAATTTCAATTACAGATCTGAATGTAGGAATCGAATCCAATCCAATGTAGACATGCGCCATGGGTATACGAGTATTATCCTTAAAAAAGTAGATAGCAGAAAACTGTCGCTGGTTGCATTTGGAACTTTTAAGGTGAGCATCCACTGGTCCGCGCCGGCGCAACGCACGAACGGTACGCAACGGATTTCGGTTTGCTTTGTATGAATTCATATAGCACTGCGTCCACTACCGGTACCGCCCGCATTTTCATTTCTCCAAACAAAAAAACCAAATTCTGTTGCGTGCCGTGCGTACGTAGCGGCCGGCGCGGACCAGTGGACGCTCAGCTTTAAAAGAAAGAAAGACAAAGTATTTATTGTGACTCGCACAGGAAGATCACCAACTAAATTAAAAACACAATGATAGAAGTTAGAATTTAGACTGACATGCCATTTAAACGAAAACTATTTTAAGGAGGAAGCGCCAGGGTATCCCGCAAAATTGTAGTTTTCTTACGATTTTAGCAATTTGCAAGTCAGTATTAGGTTGTATGTTGATTAAAGCATGATTACGACCGTAAAACATAGGTATTTACATAATTATAATCTTTAGATCAGTAATACAACTCTAAAGTTAGTATAATCCTCAAACGTCAAGATTTCATGAAATAGTCAATCAACAGGTTTACCTGGTCTTAAGAGTTGTATTGATGACTTAATGATTATAATTTTGTAAACACATACTTCTTTTTACGGTCGCGAATCATATTTTGATCAACATTAATGTACAACATAGTACTGACTTGAAAATTGCAAAAAAATGTAAGAAAATTTTAATTTCGCGGGCTACCCTGGCGCTTTCACCTTAAACCCGAAAGGTTAAGCTAGTTGCCCAACTGATCGATCATATTCGTGTTAATGTCAATGTAGGTATACATTCCTACTAGAGTTTAAGATAAACCTAAAAAATAAAGGTTATCTGAAGTAAACCCTTCAACGAAACCAAAGTTTGTCTGGGTATTGGACAAAGTTACGAAGCTTTTTAGGACAGTGGGAACTTGAGAGTAGGCAGGGACGGTCTACAAGATTTATTGTTGAATTGTGTTTTTGAGAAAATCTCTAGAAAGGTCAAGTTGATGTCCAGAGGCGTAATAGTCCGAGAGATGAGCGACAAAAAATTGCAAGCAGAAAGTAGTTGCAAGGTACATATTTTATTAAAAACTTTCTAAAACCTGAATTAATTTGAGAGCAGTATATCACAATATGTAAAAAGAAAAGTCCTGACTGACTCATCAATGCCCAGCCCAAACCCTTGAACCTATAGAGCGCTTTCACACTAGCGTTTGTCCACAATCCGAAGTATCAACGCAATTGTGTGAAGTCTGCGCCGCGTTAGCGCAGCGTTCAATTGACTCCAGAGGAAACGCCGCAAAACGTTGTCGCGGCGTCTGCGCTGCGCATACGTTTATCGAACGCCTACGCTGGACAAACGCTAGTGTGAAGGCGCTCTTAAAGCTGAAATTTTACACAGAGGTTCCCTTTATAATGTAGACAAGGAATAAGGAAGGATTTTCGTTCCCGTGGGATATTTTCCAACATCCACGTGGGCGAATCCACGGGCAAAAGCTCATCATTAGTCAGTCATGCAAATCTTGTAACCGGGCACGTCAGTTCAGTCACACAAACCAAACCCTAACGAAACCCGATGACTGACGGCAGGCGCAGGGGCAGGCGGGGGTTTCTTTACTCCACCAATGTGACGTAATCAGGAACCGTACAATCCCGAGAGGGTTAAGAGTCTTTAGAAGGGGTAACTCTTTTATGAGGTTACCTTTATCATGTGTGACTCCTTGAATGGGTTTTAGGTTTGAAACCCAGTGAAAGGGTTACCCCTTGATTAAGACAACCTATATAATATAAGGGTTACCATATTAGCTATTTGCACCGTATGCCCATCATGGAGATATCATAGAAGGTACATTACTCCAAGTCGGAATTTTACGCTGTTATCATTTTTAAGAGCGTTGAACGGCTTCGTTCAAAAGGGTTACCCACATCGTATGGGTTTTTGTTTAACTGCTTAGAAAAACCCTATCAAAAACCCTTTCAATGGAATAGCAAAATGGTCCTTTAAGCCATACAAAAGAGTTACGTACATCGTATGAGTTTTTGATTAACTGCTTAGAAAAATCCTATTGAAAAGCCATTCAATGGAAAATCAAAATGGTCCTTTAAGCCATACAAAAGAGTTACGTACATCGTATGGGTTTTTGATTAACTGCTTAGAAAAATCCTATTGAAAAGCCATTCAATGGAAAATCAAAATGGTCCTTTAAGCCATACAAAAGAGTTACGTACATCGTATGGGTTTTTGATTAACTGCTTAGAAAAATCCTATTGAAAAGCCATTCAATGGAAAATCAAAATGGTCCTTTAAGCCATACAAAAGAGTTACGTACATCGTATGGGTTTTTGATTAACTGCTTAGAAAAATCCTATTGAAAAGCCATTCAATGGAAAATCAAAATGGTCCTTTAAGCCATACAAAAGAGTTACGTACATCGTATGGGTTTTTGATTAACTGCTTAGAAAAATCCTATTGAAAAGCCATTCAATGGAAAATCAAAATGGTCCTTTAAGCCATACAAAAGAGTTACGTACATCGTATGGGTTTTTGATTAACTGCTTAGAAAAATCCTATTGAAAAGCCATTCAATGGAAAATCAAAATGGTCCTTTAAGCCATACAAAAGAGTTACGTACATCGTATGGGTTTTTGATTAACTGCTTAGAAAAATCCTATTGAAAAGCCATTCAATGGAAAATCAAAATGGTCCTTTAAGCCATACAAAAGAGTTACCTACATCGTATGGGTGATTTTTAATAATTTATTAATAAAAATTTAGCTTGCTATTAAATGGTCGTATTATTACGAAAATCTTTCTCAGTGGCCAATAATCCGGTTTTCGCAAAAACACTATCCCTCTCATAAAAAAAACTAAAACGCTCTACAAACCTATTTTATTTATTTATATAAATTAAAAACTCTACGATTTGAGTTTGAAAGAAGAAGACAGAACACTATTTTAAATAAAATAGGTTTGTAGAATGTTTTAGTTTTTTATGAATAAGGTGGTATATTTCCAAGTATCCTGCGATATAATTATACGAGTAGGTATACCTTTTGTCGATAATAATTTACAGAGCTTTAGTTCTATGTTTTGCAAAGATATATTGTTCTGCATTGGTAAACGATGAACGCTTTCCTAAAAGAAAGTCGTCCCAAAATGAGTGCGA
Source organism: Cosmia pyralina (assembly GCA_946251885.1). Taxonomy (NCBI): domain Eukaryota; kingdom Metazoa; phylum Arthropoda; class Insecta; order Lepidoptera; family Noctuidae; genus Cosmia; species Cosmia pyralina. The sequence continues at coordinate 3,618,930 of OX276355.1, read as the reverse complement.
ATAATGACAGACGTGCAAATAAGCATATTAAGTAACTAATTACCATGTTTAATGAGAGAGCCGAAAGGAATCGTGTTCGGTATACAGTGTGAAGACAACAATACGACAATAAATGAAAATACTGGCAACACTTAATGTTAAGAGTATTTTGGATCTATCAAATAAATCCTAGCATCGAAATAAAAAAAAACCGGCCCAGTGCGTGTCGGACTTCGCACATTTAGGGTTCTGTACCAAATCTGTTTTATCAATATATTGGTACTAGCTGCGCCCCGCGGTGTTACCCGCGGTTTATGAGATACACTAAAACGTGTATTATTTAATAGGTGAGAAAAGTATTCACAAAAAAATTGCTCATCCCACGGGAACACTACATTTTTTCAGGTAGCCTATGTGTGCTATGTGTTTTTAGGATGTCCGCTACTTCCACACCAAATTTCATCAAAATCGGTCGAGCCGTTTGAGTTTGATGGAGTAACAAATATATTTGAATTCCTTGCTCATCCCACGGGGGCACTACATTTTTTTTAGGATAAAAAGTAGCCTATGTGTTTTTCCCGGGTATAAGCTGTCTACATACCGGATTTCATCCAAATCGGTCCAGCCGTTTGAGCATGAAGAAGTAACAAACATACACACACACACACTCACACACAACCACTCACAAACTTTCGCCTTTATAATATTATTAAGTGTGATGGTGTGATTATTTATTTTTTTTTTTTTGTTTTCAAACTTTTCTTATTGTGTTTTTTGTTTGGTTGGTGATCTTCCTGTGCTAGTCACAATAAATACTTTTTCTTTCTTTCTCTATTTTGTCGGGATAAAAAGTAGCCTATGTGTTTATCCAGAGTGTCAGCTACTTCCACACCAAATTTCGTCAAAATCGGTCGAGGCGTTTGAGTTTGAAAGAGTAGCAAATATATTTGAATTTCTTGCTCATCCCACGGGAGCACTACATTTTTCCGGGATAAAAAGTAGCCTATGTATTAATCCAGGTTATAAGCTGTCTACATACCGAATTTCATCCAAATCGGTCCAGCCGTTTGAGCGTGAAGAAGTAACAAACATACACACACACACACACACTCACAAACTTTCGCCTTTATAATATTAGTGTGATAATATTAGTGTGATGAATATGAAAGTATGAAGTATGATGTGATAGTGTGATTATTATTATTATTTTTTTGTTTTCAAACTTTTCTTATTGTGTTTTTTGTTTGGTTGGTGATCTTCCTGTGCTAGTCACAATAAATACTTTTTCTTTCTTTCTCTATTTTGTCGGGATAAAAAGTAGCCTATGTGTTTATCCAGAGTGTCAGCTACTTCCAAACCAAATTTCGTCAAAATCGGTCGAGGCGTTTGAGTTTGAAAGAGTAGCAAATATATTTGAATTTCTTGCTCATCCCACGGGAGCACTACATTTTTCCGGGATAAAAAGTAGCCTATGTGTTAATCCAGGTTATAAGCTGTCTACATACCGAATTTCATCCAAATCGGTCCAGCCGTTTGAGCGTGAAGAAGTAACAAACATACACACACACACACACACACACACACTCACAAACTTTCGCCTTTATAATATTAGTGTGATTTGTTAGTAAAATATACGTAATAATAAATATTATCACCACAAGTTCTTATGTCAATGGGAAGTTAAAAAATTCTTCGGAACAAAATTTTGTAAAAACAAGCTGACTTTAGTGGCTTCTCATTCCTTTGTTTTCCAATATTTTTTAAAACAAAAAATAGTAGAGTATTTATCCACTCAACGAGCTCTAAACAACGATATCCCACTCGATGGGGGTAGGTCAAAAATTTTTTTCGCGCCCCCTTTATCTGTATAAAAAAATGTGTTAAGTTGTATATTTATCAAAATATGATTCGCGACCGTAATAAATATGTATTTACAGAAATAATCATTAAAGTCATCAACACAACTCTTTAAGACCAGGTAATCCTATTGAATGACTATTTCATGAAATCTTGACGTTTGAGGATTATACTAACTTAAGAAGTCGTATTACTGATCTAATAATTATAATTCTGTAAACAAATATTTGTTACGGTCGCGAATCATACTTTTATCAACATACAACCTAATACTGACTTGCAAATTGCAATAAACGTAAATTTGAATTTCGCGGGCTACCCTGGCGCTTACCTTAATGTCATATCGTCGTCCCCACATTGCATAGACTATACTTAAAGCCTTCGCCATTGTGCGAAATAATGCGCATGATGACTCGGTAAAAATAAGAAATTCTATTTAGTTCGTCAGTCATTATAATTATCACATTTCACAAAGGCGAAAGTTTGTAAGTGTGTGTTTGTATGTTTGTTACGTCTTCACGCTCAAACGGCTGGACCGATTTGGATGAAATGTGGTATGTAGATAGTTTAAACCCTGGATTAACATATAGGCTACTTTTTATCGCGTTCTACGCCGGTGAAACCGCGGGGCGCAGCTGTTAATTAAATATAAGACACGTATTTTTAGCTTTATCATTATCATAATAATAAAAAAATACTTACTTAGATAAAACGCATTAAAGTTGGGGAGTGGGATCTCCCTACGTTACAACTAAAACAGACTAAATATAAAATCTAGCAAGGAGTGACGTCGTGCCACATTTTAACTCAATGTATTGCCGTAATCTTTAGATTACGTAAAAAAAGAAAAAAAAAATACGTTTCCAACATGACGGGCAAAAAAAAAAATATTCAACATCCTTATTATTTACGACTATTTATAAACTACTACTTATGTAAGTTCACACGTGTCGTGGGTTTAGCGATGTGGCAATACTTTCTGTTAGTAATTAGTAAGTAGCAAGTTAGACGTAACCTTTAACAACATCGGTGCTACACGTGTGAGCACGGTATTGTCCTACCGACGTAGTTTATGTATTTTCATAAACATACGTAGTTTTCAGGTAAGAATATTTCATGTGGGTGTGAGTCTAAAGGATCATCACATTTATATCAAATTACTATGATTTATATATGTTAGTTTTATTCAAAATTAAAATAGTATATAAATACGTAAATAGTAACTAATACTAACCTAATTAATTAATACAAATAACAAAACACTAAAATATGGCGTCCAAAAATTCCTCCGCATCGCTGTCGACTGGTAATGTACCTAAGAGACTGGCGGCATTGCCACGTTGTATGGCCACGCTTAGCCTCTGGCCAAGGTCAAAGCCAGCCCTTGGGTCACGGGAAGTGTCAACGAGCCGTTTCGAGATATTTCCTTAAAACAGAGACCATGAGCACTCGGACCCCACGGTCCAAGGGTTTGTTGATTTAAATTGAGAAGAAATGATCTAGCAGCTTCCTAAGGGGTATAACTGGCAGAAGTAAATATCAGCACCCCATTTGCGTAACGTTTGAAGGGAATTCATAATCCATTGCTAAATATGTTTGAATCTTCTTTATTTGGAAAAAAAAAACCGGCCAAGTTCGTGTCGGCCCACGCACACTGAAGGGTTCCGTAGTTGGGACGAATTTATCCCAAGAAAAAACTTAACATTGTAGTTGAAAAAAATGTTCTCCCATACATTCCAACTGCAAATGTAAGTTTGTACGCACAAGATTGAGGGATTTACCATGTTATTTTAAGACCATGGACTTCTTATATGTTTAGAATCGTGTAATGATAGGTATAGAACTTTTCTTCTTTTTTTTTTCAAAATTTTAGATTCAATAGTTTCGGAGATAAGGGGAATGGTAAATTTTCGTCAATTTTCTTTAATAACTTTAAAACGATTTATTTTAAAATTATAAAAAAAATATTTTAAACCCTCACCCTCGGTAAGCCCTTTCATTAATTTGATACGAGTATATCACACGGTACAATTTGCAAAACTTTTTTTTTTAAATTTTCTTATTTGCCCACCAAAAATGATCCCCATATTCAAAATTAATTTATTTACGTTGCACCTTCGTGTTTGGGTCACAGAAATTCATATGTGTACCAAATTTCAATTTAATCGGTCCATTCGATTCGGAGCAAATTGGCTGTGACAGACAGACATACAGACAGACACTAGTGATCCTATAAGGGATCCGTTTTTTCTTTTTCAGGTACGGAACCCTAAAAAATTATATTTTTTGTTTGCAACGCTAACACCACATTGACCCTGACGCAAACATTAGGTCCTCACATGTACAGGGCATGCGGCACAGGATGAAAGGTGGGCCATGGTCTGCGGGGAGACGCATTTGAATAATTTGATTGCTTCACAACGCAAATAATGCAAGGAATATTGTTGAATTGTCAACATTACAGGAGAGGAGCTAGTGGCTAAGTAATAACAGCAGCACAGGTCGATCCATCAGGTTAACCTACTCTTGCCGGAGTTGGTCCGTGGATGGGTGACCATCTTTTCATACCTACCGAGACTCCTACGTGCCTCGGAAAGCACGTTAAGCGGTTGGTCCCGGCTGTCATTCGTAGATCTTTGACATTCGTTACGAGTCGTTAGAAGCCCGAAAGTCTGACAACCAGTCTTACCAAGGGGTATCGTATTACCCAGTTACTGGGTTGTGGATGTCAGATAGGCAGTCGCTCCATGTAAAATACTGGTATTCAGCTGCATCCGGTTCTGATTGACTCACAATACCTGTCACAATGACAGGGATTGTGAGTCAATCAATCTGCCTAGCAATTCCCAACTAGATATGTTGGGGTCGGCTTCCAGTAGAACCGGATGCAGCTGAATACCAGTATTTCACATGGAGCGGCTGCCTATCTAACCTCGTCAATCCAGTTACTGGGTTGTACGATATCCCTTGGTAAGACTGGTTGTCAGACTTTCGGGCTTTTGACGACCCGTAACGACTGTCAAAGATCCAAGAATGACAGCCGGAACCAACGACTTAACGTGCTTTCCGCGACACGGGAGGGTCTCGGAATGTAAAGATGGTCACCCATCCACAGACTGGCCGCAGCAAGACTAGCTTAACCCGATCGATCGACCCGTGCGGCTGTTATTACATAGCCACGAGCCCCTCTTACTATTCACTGCGAGGCTTTGTTCCTAACGGAATCCCAATAACACTGCCTTATCCAGGGTTCGATTCGAACCCGCGCTTAGCGATCTTAAAGGCTCGTGTAGGCGACCCCGGTAAAACAATTTTAATGAAGTTTTCATAGAAATTGTTCCACCACAGTTGTATATTAGGTACAAGAGACTTCAGTTTACTGAGCTAATTTTCATAACTCCTACCTATGATAGTAATGATATTTTTTCCCCCCCTACTAATGATATTTTACTTATAATATCCTTAACTCCTACCGTTAGTTAGTTAGTTATAAATGGCATCTCGCAGTTGACCACTGAGGGTCGAGACTGCTCAACCGGGCGTTTCCTGTGGGTTCTTTAAGCGAACTTAAAGCCCCCAGCCAGGCTTAAAACTAGGGTAAAATATTAGTCGACTGAGCGTCGCTAATAATAGGACAGCCAGACGGGGCAGGCTGGATCATAATGGGGGGGATAAGTGCTACAGGCTCAGCTGTGCCCCCAGCTGGCACAGCTTCACCGAGTAGGGGATTTTGGCGGTTACGATTGCGACCTCGGCGGCGAGGTCGGAATGTATTCCTGGGTGGTCTACGTTTGTAAACCGTACTGGTGGCCTTGCTACTCTCCTGAAGGAGGGTTATGGGATCATCAGGGTCGGTGAGAATATGTCGCGGACGGCGAGTCTTACTAATTTTAGAGGGGGCATAGCGCGCGGCCTCGACAACCAAAGGGTTGCGATGCTTCGCAGCGGCATAAAAGAAACGCTTCGAGCCGCGCTTCAAAAATTGATGGATCGTGGGGATCCTAAGGTCAAGGTGGAGGTCCGCGTTCCGAACGAACCAAGGGGCTTAACTCCTACCATTTATCTACTTTACTGCTTAAACATTACAAAACAGCAAACACAAATAATAAAAAGTAAGTTCTTAAACTAAAACCCGACTACTGAAAAATCACGCTTTACCGCGGTCGGTCTGTAACCAATTAAATTATTATTATTTATCTTATTATTTATGACATATACAGGGTGTCCAGTAAATAGCACGACATACTGCAGGGGGTGATAGCTTGGGTCAATACCTACCGAAACAACACAATATATGTTCAGCAAAATCTTACGGATTTACAGTTTTACAAAATTTTCCGAAATATCGAAAAATCTCTACCTTGAAACAGATTTTTAAGCATCTCGTAATGAAAAATTCCTTTTCTATTATTTTTTTTACATCAAATTATTCGTGAATAGTTACTTTACTCATTGATAAGTCTTTTTTCTATCAAAAACAAGAATGTTTTCAAGAAATAGTATTTTTTGTTTAAATTTTCACATAACGATTTTCTTTTCGCATAACTTTAACCTACAGTGGTGAAAAAAAATCCATAAGATTTTGCTGAACATATATTGTTTTGTTTTGATAGGTATTGACCCAAGCTATCACCTCCTGCAGTATGTCGTGCTATTTACTGGACACCCTGTATACATATTTGTAATGTGCTCGTCAAGACCTTTCTTTTGATACCAAACATGTCATTATTATCTCAATTTAATTCTTTTCGAGGTCAGAAATTTACGTGTAAAGTCCACCACATTAAATTTAGGGAGAATTTATATAGCCTATGTCACCCGGACCATTATTACGAATCTATTGATACCTCATTCATTAAAATCGGTTCAGTAATTTAGGTGCTACGGTGGGACATACGTAAATACATACTTAATACATACATAGACTGCTAAAATCATAACCCTTCCTTTTGGCTTTGCCTTAGTCGGGTAATAAAATGAAATAGCTTGCTCTTTTCAAAGTAAATAATGATGTTTATCCACGTATGAGATACAGCAGCTTTCCATCTAGTTATTTGATGGCGAGTCTGACATTATTACTTCGTGTTATTACGTAAATTGGATTTACTGCGACGCAGCTCACCCGTAATTACGTGGTGCGAGCTGCTCTTTGTGTTACAGTGAAAATATACTAGGTTTGTCATGGTCTATGTTATAATTGAGGTTGGTTTGTTGGGAAATTGAACTATATTCTGTTTATTTTCTGTCGGTTGAGATGACACATGATTTTAGAAGGGACCTGGGCCCGTACTATGACGTGGAAACCGATCATGGATCCATCATGGTTCCGTTTCCGGTGAGAAAAAAGGATGGTGTTATAAGTCGTATGTAGCTCCGTCTCTCTCTCATGCTGGAACCATGATGGATCCATGATCTTTTTTCACGTCATAGTACGGCCTCTGAAAAAGGTAGGATAGGTAGCTTATTGTAGTTTCGAATTTGGCAATCCACGCAAAATTCACCCTGTATAATTGTAATATAATAATTGAAATAATACATATTTAAATTTTAAAATTAATAAGTAAATAATGTATATTGAAAATTAATGTACTTCATTGATTGAATGTAATTAATTGTAAATTGATGTTGATTATCATTAAAGCGGTGATTTCTCACTTTATCCATTTTCGCCACTCCACAGAAGGCTGTGTGGAGTGACGAGAATGGATAAAGTGAGAAATGAGTATATAAGAGGAAGTTAAAGAGTGGCGCCAGTGACAGAAAAGTTGAAAGGAAATCGTTTGTCTTGGTATGGGCATGTAATGAGGAGAGACGAAACGCATGTGACTAAAAGAGTGATGAATATACATGTTGATGGATGGAGAGGCAGAGGAAGGCCAAAGAAAAGATGGATGGATTGTGTGAGGAATGATATGAAAGAGAAGGGAGTGAATGATAGCGTGACGGTTGACAGGGAGAATGGAAGAAGAAAACGTGTTGCGCCGACCCCAAGTAATATGGGATAAAGAAATAAATAAATAAGGGCAGGAAGATGATGATCATTAAAGCGGTGAGACATGTAGCTCTATGCAATGTTATGAAGACATTTGTACACATATCATGTTTCTGGCAAATAAATATTCTATAATAATTAAAAATTATTATTATTATTATTTTGTATTAGTTTTATTATTTTTTATTATTATTATTTTTTTTTTATATATTTTTTTTTTCAAATTTATTTCTATTCTAATTTTCTATTCTATTATATTCTATTTCTATTCTATTTTTTTTATTACATTGAACATATTTAATCAGGCAACTCATTTGGAATATATTTGTAAACAAATTTTAGATAGGTAGGTATATAATTTTAATATTAGATAAAAATAATTTTCATCTGGTAAAAACATGGGTGATGGTCGATGTTACTTCGGATCCTATACTATAACTCATAACTAAGCTTTGTGTACATGTGCAGTATTCAAAATAAATAGGTATGAAAAAATACGACGTGTACGGTCGGGGTTTCTCGACTTTTGAAATTTTTCAAAGCCCCCATCTTGGAATTCATTTTGGCTTCAGTATCGGCTTTAAGCACCCTAGAAAACCATGAGAACGATACCCGAGATGAAACATTTAGAAATTTTCGCAGCTGCTGTCTTGGATTTACATTTTAACGTCACTACCGGCTTTAACACCCTCGAAACCTTCAAAATGATATCGATGAGATGAAAAATTTGAAAATTTTCGCAGCCGCCATCTTAGATTTACATTTTAACGCCGCTATCAGCTTCACCCTCGAAAACCATGAAAACAACACCCAAGATGAAAAATTTGAAAATTTCGCCCCTATTACATGGAATCAAATATATACATCAGGCAAACTGGGTGTATTACAGTATACCCCTGGTGTTCTGCCTTATCCTTTTAGATAAACAAGCGAGATTTTATGTATGTAGTATTCGTATTAAATTGCAATACTTACTCATACTTCTCACAAAAATCAAACAGTCCATAGCCCTAAACTAGTCATAACTATAATATAGAAATTAACTAGTCTATGTAAAGAAAGAATTGTTCTGACTACCTGATACTATCTATGGTAATGAAAAGTAAGATAAAATCCAATATATTTTCACTAATATAAGTACGCTAAGTTATTTATTATCGTATGTTTCTATTGGCCTAATTATAACCTCAAAATCCGAAAGTGTTTTGGACTTTTTACAATTCTCAGCAGTGTCCGTGATTTTAATTTTGTTTCAATCGAATATATGCATTATTTAGAAAACAGAAAGTAAATAGACGTTTGTGTTGGTTCTTAGGCGAACGATGTATGGACGCCGAACAATGTCCTTTATCACAAGAAAATATCAACTAAACTTTACTCTTATAAAGTTAGTTCTAAGTCAAAAGGTGAAAAGTCTTTTGAATTTTCTCCCGAGAAGTTAATTGCAACTGAAATAAAGTGTAGTGTGTGTGTCTCGAATGCATTACAAATAAATCGAGTTCATTTACATGTGTCTGATTTAAAAATAATCGTGACAAATTAATTAGTAGCGTTTATAACGCTGATGTTTTCTGCATATAAATAAATCACTATAATTCTTGGCTCCACATCGCAGAGCAAAATGTTTGAGTAGTGTTCTATTACGACTCATTCCGTCTTATTACAAAAAAATGCTTAAGTAGGTACTGGTTTAAACCAAGACTAAAAGGTCTAGGATTGTTACGGTATTAAAGTTAGTACCAGGATCAAAATGTGTTCCGATTACAAAACGAAGACCATCCGAGGATCAGTTAGTACCATGGTTATAGCAATGAAGGTCCATGCTTTTAAAATAACCACAGATAAGAAACAAAAATGACATTCTTTCATTCGTTCGTATCAAGATCTTACAGTATTTATTTGAAGCAACGTTCCGTTTCTCTAAATATTGATATAATAGTATCACTTGAAATGCTTAAATAATTATTTATCAATACAAAAATAGGTCAAACATTGTTCTTTGTATAAGTAACAATATATTGAACAAGCACAACTTATACTTTTGACGCGTATTTTGTAAACAAGTTGTCATATTTTTTAACACCTCTAGCGTGAAGTGGAGTGATTTAAATACTGCGGGCGGCGCGCGTAATTTGAGAGTTGAGACGAATGTTTTTGTTGCGTCCTATACTTACCTACTAATAAATACCTGAATGCACTTCTTATTAATTGTTTTTAGTATTACTGTTACTGTTATGAAGTCCGTACTTAAAATATGGATTTTAAATTATTATTAGGTAAGCAATGCTATGTATCATCTTATTTCGACTACTTAACGCGATGTTCTTATTATTATAGGATATATTACGTCAACTTATTGCTCAATCAGCACATATTATAGAAGATAAGTCCACGAAAACATCAGTAAACATGCAGAAAACAAAATAGTGGAAGAATATACGGATTTGTGAACCTTTAATTGTATCTAAAATCTTCGTCACTCAATTCAAAAGGATTCACGCGATAACGTTGTCTGTAAGATCGCCGAGACGTCTCCAGCATATCCAAATCTTCCAAATCCATCAAATCAATCCTATTAATATCCATTTTTAACAATTTGTAAGTAAAACGACACACAACAACGACAACTGACAACGACGCTAACCTCAAATAAATTAGTACCGCAGTTAGTCCAATAGATAAACTAGGGGTCTCTGTGGTTTAACTTTAGTACCATGGATAGTTCATGAACTAGTGATAAACTTCATTTTATAATAACGTTTTATTTAGTCATGGTTTAAACCTAGTAATAATCCTAGTACTAAATTTAGATCGCGTTTTGTAATAAGACGGATTGAGGTTACTGAGCTTATAACACCGAATTATAGCCAAAACCGTATCAGGCAGATGTTATCGTAGCTGCGTTTAAAAAAAACCCAACTCGTTTAAGAAGTAAAGCTTTATAGTTTCTATAAAGGAAGACGGTTTTCTGGGTTAAGAAGAAACAAGTGTAAGTTAACTAAGCAATCACTAACGCCCGGTTTCTGAGGTTTTTGAACGGAGTTTATTCATTCGATAGTGATTATTGGGTCGATATCGTGTTTCTGAACACTTCGTTAAGAAAGAATTTAGCTTAAAAGTTGAGTGTATCACTATCGAGGGTTTATCTGAGGACCTGAAAAACCGAGCATAAGGAAGAAATTCGCTTAAATAGATAAATTTGTCGAATCAATAGTTTAAACTCCGTTTAAGAATTCATCAGAAACCGGGCAATGATAACAAATTAGAACACGCTATTTGTGTTTTATGCGGTATCCGATTCCTATATTTCTATAAAGGAAACACAAATAGCATGTGCATGGCAATAAACATTTTGGTAGTCTAAATTTTAGCTATAGTTATGAGTTTACCTTTGGATGTGATGATATCCATTCACTCAGTATAGTAAGTACAATACGACATAACTTAGATGTAGCTTCGGCAAAATTCGTAAAACCGATCGCGATCCGAACTGAGTACGCCTTCAACATCACCAATCTTTATTACTGCTTGAGGCAAAAATGATCTTTACGCAAACGCAAAAACTTGTAAAGTCATATAACCAAATAGATTCGTAAAATTTAAATGAATGAATGCAAATTTTCAAATCTAAGTTGTGTCGTACTGTAAGTATATGATTTTATGTGCCCCATTCCCATCACTTGAGAGTACTTTAAGGTCGGTCTATACAATGGCAGTTCCTTAGGTAGCAAAAACTGAAAATATCTTTAGTCTTCATTTGTTTTCGTTGCTTAATTTTAGTATGTATGTATTTATTTATCTTTTATTTAGGTTATGTATGTATCTATTTTAGTATAATATTGTAAGTACGAGTAGGCACTTATTATTTGCACCAAAGACAGCTCCATTTCATATCCAGGCAAATCACTGTCCATTCTATGGTTGCCTGGAAGAGATTGCAGAAAGCGATAAGGCCGCCCATTGTATATTTTGTAGTGTTTGTGTCTTTTTTTGTTATGTATTTTTGTGGTGTACAATAAAGTATATATAAATAATAATAAATACATAAAAAGAACTCGTTTAAGTTGCTTTTCCCTTTACTGTAATGTTATCCACCCTTCACACTAAAACTTTTCTATATTTCGCAGACATCAGCGTCAGAGACACAAGTACAGCTAAATCAGAAGCAGAAACCCCATGCTGTGAATACGCAGCGCCACCTGTTGCATTAAACTAAACACGGCAGTCGAATCCCACATGTTTCACCATGACATGATATAGTGATGTCTGTCGGCCCCACTCGTCTTAATCAATCTGCCTGCCTTTTCTCAACTATGTTGGGGTTAGCTTCCAGTCTGAACGGATGCAGCTGAATACCAGTATTTTACATGAAGCGACTACCCACCTGACCTCCACAACGCAGGAACTGGGTAATACGATACCCCTTGGTAAGACTGGTTTTCAGACTTTCGGGCTTCTGACGACCCGTACCGACTGACAAAGAATCACGAATGACAGCCGGGACCAACGACTTAACGTGCTTTCCGAGGCACGGAGGAGTCTCGTTATGCAAAAAATGGTCACCCATCCACGGATCAACCCCGGCAAGCGTAGCTTAACCTGATGGATTAACCCGTGCGGCAGTTATTACTTAGCCACGAGCTCCTCACTCGTCTCAATTACTGTACAATACTAACAGGATGCTCGTATGTCATATTTGTATACTCAGCCGAAGTTTAGTGCAGCAGCGACTTTGCCCGTAGGTATATTCAAATCACAACTGTCATTCTTTTACAGTTGTATGAAATGGCACACAACAAATTGCCGTACTGTATCAATTTGATAAACAATTAATTTTCCTGAGTGTACATAAACGAAAAGTCGTAATTAACAAAATTAAATGAATTTTTAGATAGTACTAGAAGTATGTGGTGGTTTAAAACCTGTCACAGTAAGTATATGAAATGTAATTATATTGATACTGTTAAGTATACGTCGAACTTTGGTAAATCCTAACATATTTCATCCATCCCCATATTATGTATATTACGCATTTATAGAAAACACTGTTTTAATAGTTAATTTTTTCATTGTAATATAAAAATTGCCCATAAACAACAATAGGATGAAGAGGAAAACCTGCTTCTCATCAGTTTTTAGGGTTCCATACCTTAAAAGGAAAAAAAACGGAATCCTTATAGGATCACTCGTGTGTCTGTCTGTCCGTCTGTCACAGCCAATTTGCTCCGAATATAATGGACCGATTAAGTTGAAATTTGGTACACATATGAATTTCTATGACCCAAACACGGGCGGGTAAAGTAAATAAATGAATTTTGAATATAGAGGTCACTTTTGGGGGGCAAATAAGAAAATTAAAAAAAAAAAGTTTTGGAAACTACACCATGTGGCATGTCAAATGAAAGGGCTTACTATGAGGGTCTCAAATATATTTTTTTATAATTTTAAAATAAATTGTTTTAAAGTTATTTAAGAAAATAGATGAAAAATGACCATTCCCCCCCTTATCTCCGAAACTACTGAGCCTAAAATTTTGAAAAAACTACAGAAAATAGATCTTTACCTGTAGATTACAGGAAAACTTATAAGAAGTCTGTGGTCTTAAAATAACGTAGTAAATCTATCAATATTGTGAGTACAAACTTACATTTACAGTTGGAATGTATGGGAGAACATGTTTTTCAACTACAATGTTAAGTTTGTTCTTAAGATAAATTCATCCCAACTACGGAACCCTTCATTGTGCGTGGTCCGACACGCACTTGGCCGGTTTTTTTTTTTGGCAAATTGACAAACTGTATTTAGAACATAGTGTGACGATTAGCCTTGCTGTTATGAATACGATTAGTCTGTTTAGCCTCGAGAAAATGCGCTATAATTCTGAACGGCAAATCGGTCTTTTAAAGCCTGTAACGGGCCATTATGTTGATTCCTTCAATGTAGCCCGCGAAATTAAAAATAATTTAAGTTTTTTGCAAATTGCGGCGCAGTTTTACACTGTCGAAATTATATTTGCTGCAAATAAGACTATTTCGTGAAAATAGGACGATTTGCAGCATATAATATAATTTCGAGAGCCAACGTGTCGTCCTCGTCAAATTTCAGAGTGTGCTACAGAACATCAAACCGAACAACTTTCTCCATGGGACCAACATCGTAATCACGAAAAAAATTTCAACTGTCCCATAGAAAACTTCCTACTCGACGCAAATGTATGGGACGACTGATTATTTTTTCGCGATTACGATGTTGGTGCCATGGAAAAAGTTGTTCGGTTTGATTGTTGATAGGTACCACATCCTTAAATTTGACGAGGATGCAAAACGACACGTTGTATAATAATAATTATGATGACTAATTGAAATGTTTATAATTTAGTAATTTTTGTATTGTACTTATCATTATTGCCGCCTAATCAATTTTGATCAACATAAAATAAAACCGCGCTGGAATTTGAAAATGTAAAAAAAAAAAATAATTTCACGGGCTACATACGGATACGGACGGACGCCCTTAAAGAGTAAAATAATTATGTTCTAAGACTAGGATTAAGCACTGGACGGGCAACACGCTGCGGTGTGTTCCTGAGATTTAAAACCAAACAATTCCAAGTTTTCCTCACCAAAATAAAATCAACTCTTACTTAACATACTATCAAAATATTGGTCTGCGGTATCAGTGACAAAGTAACGTGTTAGGTACATCGTTATCAGTTGTTATCAGTCTACGTGCCGACACATTCGGTCGCCGCAAGTCGACGCCCGGAATGTGGAATAGCTTTTAAATTATGGAACACGTTATGTCAATAATTATGGCACGAATATAATGTAGTGTTATTGTTAAATTGAGTGAACATTGAGAGCCCGTTGAGTATTTTATGTCATAATCAACGTGTCTAGCCTTTTCCCAACTATGTTGAGATCGGCTTCCAGCCTAACTCCATGCAGCTGAATATCTTAGTATTTTACATGGAGCGACTGCCTATCTGACCTCTACAACCCAAGTTATTGGGTAATACGATACCCCTTGTTATGACTGGGTTGTCAGACTTTCGGGCTTCTGACGACCCGTAACGACTGTCAAAGATCCACGAATGACAGCCGGGACCAACGGCTTAACGTGCTTTCCGAGGCACGGAGGAGTCTCGGTATGTTAAGATGGTCACCTATCGACGGACTGACTGCGGCAAGCGTAGCTTAACTGATCGATCGACCAGTAGGTAAAGTAAGGGGGACCTGGAGCCCTAATGGTACTTTACAATCTCCTGAAGTTTGTTTATGCTTGGCATGTATCAATTGCACCAATGGCGTGATTCCACTCCTATTAAGTACAAGCAAATTCAAGTTAGTTGTAGACCTTAGCAGGAATATGGTTATGCGCAACTTACATTACTAGTACCTCTATTGGCTTTCTTAACTCGAGATAACTTAAGCTGCTTCCGCTAGGTAATTATTATTAGCATCCATCAACATTATCAGAAAATCAGTGAAATATTATTTTTTCCATTAGGAGCCCATAATACCTCGGCTTTTTATCTCGCTCGCGGAATGAGTGAGAGCGAGACTGGAGTGCGGTGTGCGGTGCTTTATACGGTGAAAATAATAGTAATTTGAAAAAACAATAAAAACATAAGACCTGCTTTATAGTTAGTTCAGTTAGTATGCACAGTTTCATGATCTAATTTGAAGTATATTTTGAATACCAGCGATTTATTGTCCGGTTTTGTGGTAACTTTGGATTTTTTTCTATCGAGAAAATTTTATGGAATCGTGTTTTCGTCAAACAAAACAACATAAGGTAAAGTTATATTTATTTCAAAATTAATGCTGCAGTATTTTCGACATAACGGAGGATCATGCTAAGCCATTTGAGGTAGTAGGTACTCGTATAGGCTCTTAAATTAATGAAGTGTTCAAAAGCACGTGAAGTACTAATAACATATTTTATGGTTGTACCCTTCAGCGGATTTCATTATTTCCGAGCCATTGGAGTGTTTCCTTTCTCATTTGCTACGAGTATTGAGAGCTCTCATTCTCATTATAGGTTAGTTGAAGGTTTTACAAGAATAAAAGGTGTTAAGCTCATTAAACCAAACATTTTTTTTTTTTTACCATATTATATTATCTTCTATATCGATTAATTATCTACGCTTATAATGACTGCAGGGTTCGAGCAGAGAAGTACAACATCAAATCTCATTTGTAAAAGGGTTGAAATTAATAGTTTTCTCAAGTTTTAAGACTGCACTCAAAATTAATAACTACCACTTATATTTACAAAGTTACACGTATATTTTTCTAACGATAGTTATTCTTAGCCATTAAGAAGGATCCGCAGTGTCAGGTCAGTTTCAGTTTGTATCGGAAATCAGATCAAAAGACAGCAAATCTAACTTAGAGAGATGTATTGATGATTCTTATCGTTATAATTACGTAAACAAATATTTGTTGTAGTCGCGAATCATATTTTGATCAACATATAACCTGACACTGACCAGCAAATTGCACTTTCTTCATTCTGAAAAATACGATACCTAATATTAACTAAAGATTTCATAAGGGTTAAGTTATCTAACTAACCAGGCCCAATGACAACATTAGTACTTATGCTACGATGTCCTAATAACATAAACCTTGCAAAATAACAACATCATAAAAGAGACCACTTTTCAATAATTTTCACAACTCAAACCAAGGACTGACGCCGTAACTACTCGTAAAAAGGCTAAACTAAACTAAATAAGGCAAGTTATCACTATTTAGGGGACTATAACAATCATTAAACTGAAACTTTATTGTGGGACGTGACTTCGGGGAAGCCGGTATTGGCTGAAACTGAAAGTTTCGCAATTTCGTGTGACATTCTATGGGAAGACTGCAATAATGTCTCAGTTTGGGGATAAAGGATAGTGACAATGATAATAAATACAGGCTAGTTTATTTGTAAATAAGAAAAACGTAGCATGTAATGCCAGGCCAGGCGCACTCCGCATTTTAGGTATGAAGCTACAACTCGACTTGTCGGGCTAATTCAGTGTGGGCTGCCGCGCACCGGCCGGCTTGCACGTCAGTTCGATACTCACTCACGCGCTGCGTCGTAAAAGAAGGCAACCCTAACGAGTCAGAAGATATAAGACCTACGCGATAGAAAGAGAGGCAACTTCTAGGTGAATATAACTGTAGGTAACTAACGCTGTGCGACTTGAATTGCATTTTATTGTGTCTTGCCAAGAGTCGCTATTTATTTAAATGATTTTACGGAGTGAATCTTCTGTTTACTATTATGTATTCTGCGGTAATGCGTCCAAACGAAAGACTACACGTTGAAGGCAGAGATAAAAGTAAATAAACTTAGGAAATACCGATTTTTAACAGAATTATCAACTAATTTCTATGATGCACTAGCTGACCCGACAGACGCTGTCCTGTACAAATTTAACTGTCAAAGTCAAACTGTAAATCGTAGAAATTGAAAGTGTCAAATCTACGGATGCATTCAAGTAGTGACTGCCATCCCTAGAATTGACAGCTAGGAACAGTTTGTATGGGAAAAAGAAAAATGTGGTTTTTACGTTTTTCCGTAAATTATCCCAATTTTAATCTTCACAAGAACCTTCCTCGGACTTCAATGAATATTTGAAAAAAAAAAAAAATAGTTCAATTGGTCCAACCGTTCTCGAGTTTTGCGCTTAGCAACACATTTAGCCTCTTAAATGTAGGTACCTATAATGAAGGTAAAATAACTCGTTGATTAAACAATACATTTTCAGTATACACACATACGAGTACAATACATTTTTCGTCAATCGCGTTTTGTCTCTTCTCTTCTTCTTCGTCATTCCCTAAATGCTGAGGATCGCGACCACATACGACGCGTCTCTAAGCTATGCGGTCTTCTGCAGTGTGGACCACTCGGTACGTGCTGCCTCCAACAGCCTTCTTGATCGCCCTGACCATCTTGTCGGTGCTCTGCCTTGAGCGCGTTTTCTTACACCCGGCCCAGTATCATAAGCCTTTCCTTTAACCATGCTTAGATGAACGCATATCATCATCATCATTCTCCTGCCCTTATGCCAATCTATTTGGGGTTGGCGCAACATGTCCCTTTTTCCATACTACTTTAGTCGTCCTCTCGGTAGTCACCCACTTTCTAGCCATGTCATCTTTTACACAGTCCTTCCATCGTCAGTTCGTTTCTATGGTCTTGCCCTACTCTTATAGCCATCGACATTCATACTCAAAACTTTCATCACGGCATTTTCCTCACTCCTCCGCATCACATGCCCATACCATGACAACCGATTTCCGCACAACTTTTCAGTCACCGGTGCCACACATCCCTTTTAGATGAATCATAATATGTCCGAAAAAGCTAAGGGCACGCTCCTGGCATATTGTAGATAGCCGCTTGGTGATATTGAGATCCTCCAGCATGGAGTCATTCGTTCTCATGTCGGTCCTTGGTATACGAAGTAAAGCCTCCGCCAACACCACATCTCGAAAGCATCGATCTTACTGCTTTCGTGGCTTTTAAAGCACCACGTTTCTGCGCGCGGCGTTTTGTCTTCTGTGCGGATGCCATAAACTTCGCTGTGCGTAGGCCTTAGGACATTATGATGTATCTACAACTTTATACCAAATTATACCCCTTAATTCAACGACATAACCATCTGTCTCATCTGCCTAGCCTTTTCCCAACTATCTTGGGGTCGGTTTCCAGTCTAACCGGATGCAGCTGAATACCAGTATTTTACATGGAGCGGCTGCTATCTGACCTCCACAACCAAGTAACTGGGTAATACGATATCCCTTGGTAAAACTGGTTGTCAGACTTTCGGGCTTCTGACGACCCGTAAGCGCTCCTGCACACGATGCCGCCACCGCGCCGTCGCCGCGCCGTCGCCGCGCCGACGCCGCACAACTACACTGTACATACGAGTCGCGCGAAGACCGCCACCGCGCCGCCGCCGCGCCGCCACCGCGCGCGGTCCCAGTTATTTCATTATCCTGATTCATTCCATTGCCGGCCGCGTATGAACATGCACGTGATAACTTTTTAAGAAATTATCATGGAAAGTTTTGTTTTGGACCGCGCGCGGTGGCGGCGCGGCGGCGGCGCGGTGGCGGTCTTCGCGCGACTCGTATGTACAGTGTAGTTGTGCGGCGTCGGCGCGGCGACGGCGCGGTGGCGGCATCGTGTGCAGGAGCGCTTACGACTGTCAAAGATCCACGAATGACAGCCGGAACCAAGCAACGGTTTAACGTGCTTTCCGAGGCACGGAGGGGTCTTGGTATGTAAAGATGGTCCACGGGCCAACCGCGGCAAGCGTAGCTTATCCTAATCGATCGACCCGTGCGGCTGTTATTACTTAGCCACAAGCCCCTTCAATTCAACTACATAATATGCTAAATTATTCGTATAGATTTAGTTATTAAAAGTTATAAAATAAAACATAATCAATATAAATAGGTATGTAAATAATTTTACAGGCCACTAAGTTTACCACCTTTAAACACCTTCTTGTAAGTTATAAATCAGGGCATGAGTAAGACAAAAAAAGCGCAAAATCATGTTAGGTGTGGATGATGTAGCTTGTTTATAAGACCGTAGCTACTTATTACCTGAAAACGATGTTGATTAGGTATACAAGACACCTGGCGTAAAAGTATTACCTATTTAATTATTTAAGCTTCATATTCATATACTTACATACATAAACATATACTCACGTTTCTTCCCATGGGGGTAGGCAGAAGCTACAGAACGCTACCTGCTACGAACCTGCCATGTATGTACCTACAATAAGGGTACGGTACGGCAAGGCAGGGTATAGGGAATGGTGTATGTATTTTCGGTTCATCACTTGAATAAGATAAAAAACATAAAAGAAAACGCCCCAAAATCGTTCTAGAGAGACTAGAAAGTGCTAGCCAATGTTAAAAACGAAAATGTTAATTAATTACAATCATTTATTTGCTTCGAAAGTAGGTACATGCATCAATTATATATATATATAAAATTAATTAATAATTTATTATTAAATTTTTAATTATTTATTTTTTATTTTATTTTTTTTATTTTTTAATTATTTTTTTTTTTAATTTATTATTTATTTATTTAATTTTATTATTTGTATTAATAATTAATTTTATTAATTGTATTATTATTTTATGTATTATTGCAGTGGGCTGCATCAATTAGGTACCCCAGTTGTATTAAAATTTTAATACAACTGGGGTACCCAATTGATGCAGCCCACTGTACATAAAAGAAAGCTGTTTACAAGTTGTGAAGAAAGAAAGAAGAACATTTACTTGGAAACATTTTTTAATTGAATACAATGCAGTGTGAAAACTGGTTTTTCTAAATGCACCTCTCATTCGGTTATCGACTAATGCAGGCTAGCGAGGCATCCATAACCCCACTATTCATAAAAACTTGACATTTAAGTTATACGTAGTGTTGTCCTTCTCATTTTAATGTCATTAAAGTGAGACGGCATAAATAGGCTATTCAAACGATTATAAGATGTATGAATGTAGGTTCTATAACTTCATCACGTACAAACCACAAGAATTTTAACAAAAATCTTATAAATGCAAGAGCCGCCTTTTATCAAGATGACCTTAACCTCTGCCCACCCCCGATGAGTGCAGCGTCAATATATAATTACTCCAATAGTACTCATCTTCCTGCCCTTATCCCATATTACTTGGGGTCGGCGCAACACGTTTTCTTCTTCCATTCTCTCCTGTCAACCGTCACGCTATCATTCACTCCCTTCTCTTTCATATCATTCCTCACACAATCCATCCATCTTTTCTTTGGCCTTCCTCTGCCTCTCCATCCATCAACATCTATATTCATCACTCTTTTAGTCACATGCGTTTCGTCTCTCCTCATTACATGCCCATACCAAGACAAACGATTTCCTTTCAACTTTTCTGTCACTGGCGCCACTTTCAAACTTCCTCTTATATACTCATTTCTCACTTTATCCATTCTTGTCACTCCACACATCCATCTCAACATTCTCATCTCCGCTGCATGCAATTTTTTTTCATCCGTCTTCTTCACTGTCCAGCATTCCGATCCATAAAGTACGACAGGCCATATCACGGACTTGTAAATTTTCCCCTTCAACTTGAGGGGCATCCGTGGGTCGCAAGTTGTTCCTGTAACCTGTCGCCATTTCATCCATCCTGCGTTGATCCGGTGCGTTATGTCTCGGTCTACTTCGCCATCCCCTTGGACAAGCGACCCGAGGTACCGAAAGTCGGAGCAGATCGGTAAGGGCGTTCCGGCAAGAGATATGGGCACAGGACCGGAGAGTCCGCCAAAATCACAAAACAAATACTCTGTTTTGGTCCGACTTACTCTCAGGCCAACGGTCTCCAGTCTTTTCCACCACACCTCCAATCTGCTCTGGACCTCTAAGCCACTCTCGGCAACCAGCACAATGTCATCGGCGAACAGCATACACCAGGGAGCTTCTTCCTGGATATCCGAAGAAAGAGTATCCATTATCAGCACAAAGAGGTAAGGGCTGAGTGCAGACCCCTGGTGCAAGCCGACAGCCACATCGAAGCTGTCAGTAGTGCCCACTGTAGACCGGACTTGGGTACTGCATCGACTGTACATCGCGCGAATCAACTGCACATACTTCCCTGGTACACATTTTTCCTTAAGTGCCCACCACAAAACTTCACGAGGCACTCGGTCGTATGCCTTTTCGAGGTCAACAAATACCATGTGCAAGTTTTTATGCGCACCTCTGTATTTCTCGCACAGCTGGCGGATAGCAAAGATGGCATCTGCTGTTCCTCGACCAGGCATAAAACCGAATTGGTTTTGCGAAATTTCACTCTCTTCTCTTAGTCGCCTTTCAATAACTTTCTCCCAAGCCTTCATACTATGTGACATTAGCTTTATTCCTCTATAGTTGTTGCACTCCAGCACATCACCTTTGTTTTTAAAGATGGGCACCAGCGAACTGTTGCACCATTCGTCAGGTATGGCTTCTTCCAGCAACAACTTATTGAAGAATAAAGCTAACCACGTCCATCCATCTACCCGTAATAACTTCCATACTTCGACTGGTATTCCATCCGGACCTATTGCTTTGCCATTCTTCATCCCATTAACTGCTATTCTCACGTCATCCATACTAATAATTCTCACTAACCCCTCATTTACTGGTTTATTCTCAAGCACACCACTCCAGTCATTCTCCTCATTCATCAGTCTTTCAAAATAGCCCTTCCACCTATCCTTAATTTTCTCATCATCCGAAAGAACTGTTCCAGTTTCATCCCTTATACACTTTATCTGACAGACATCCCTCGTCTTCCTCTCTCTAGCTCTAGCAAGCCGGTATAGATGTTTTTGGCCTGCTGGATTATCCAGTGTGTCATAAAGCTTGTCCTGGGCCTTTGCTCTCGCTATGGCTACAGCTTTCTTGGCTTTTTTCTTTAGAGCATCATACTCACTCTTTTTTTCTGCTTTCAAACTAACGTTCTCATTTTCTACACTCTGCCATTCCTTGAACTTTCTCTTCTTATCCCGTAACATATTCTGTATTTCTGTCGACCACCACCATGTATCCCTATCTATAGTACCCTTTCCTTTCGTCTCTCCCAAAATATATTTCGCTGTACTCCTAATATACCCCGCCATTTCATTCCAACATTCATTTACACTTCGATCGTTCATGTCCCCCATATCTATCATTTTATCCACCACTCGCTCTTTAAATTTCTTCGCACAATCATTCTTCTCCAGCATATTCCATTTTATTTTAGGGGGAGGTCGCTCTTTGTTTTTATTGGGCTTTATTTCTACGACCATTTCCATAACTAGGAGTCTGTGCTGTGCCACTAGGTCTTCTCCCGGTAGCACTTTGCAGTCTTTGATGTGTTTTAAGTTCTTGCGTCGTATTAGAAAGTAATCAATTTGGGTCTTATGACTGCCACTTTTATACGTAATTAGATGTCCATCGTTCTTCTGGAACCAAGTATTAGCTACTGCCAGGTCAAATGCGGTAGCGGATTGCAGCAATGTCTCTCCCTCGTTATTTAGGCTACCAAATCCCCATCCTCCATGCACTCTTTCATAAACCCCTCTCATTCTTCCCACATGCCCATTAAAATCACCTCCAACTATCAATTCTTCATGCACCGAAATGTTCATCAAAACTGTGTCAAAGTCCTCCCAAAACTTCTCTTTCACCCTTTCATCACATCCTACCTGCGGTGCATACACACTAATTATATTCAGCATTACATGTTCTAACTAACTACTCCAATAGTACTACGTATAGAAATAAAGAGCTATTTGTAATGCCAGCGATGTCTGCCGATAGATAATGAAACTCCAAGGTCTTGTGTGAAACTATCCGTTTATAAATATAATGTCACTAGGTGAAGTTGATTATGCCAGATTCCTATGTTATGTAAAATTGACTGACTAAGCTATATTTGATAATATAGTTGCGTAATCTATGTAGTTAGGCTAAGGAAATCGTTTGGCTTGGTATGGGCATGTGATGAGGACAGACGAAACACATGTGACTAAAAGAGTGACGAGTATACATGTTGATGGATGGAGAGGGACAGGAAGGCCAAAGAAAAGAATAGAATAGAATACTCTTTATTATGCACACCATTTAAATTACAGGTTACAATTTTACAATGTTGAAATTTTACATAGAGTGACACAATGGGCGGTTCAATCGCTAAAAGCGATCTTTTACAGACCACCTTTGGATGGAGTATGGGGAGTATGGGGACAAGGAGAGACAATTCTGTAGGTAGTCCGTGGTGTACCATATACATACATTAATAAATTTATATATATATATATATATATATATATATATATATATATATATATATATATACACTTATACAATAATAAACATGAAACAAGAGCAAGGAACTATACATGTAATAATGACGTTTAAAGAGAGAGGAAGTGTTTTTTTACCAGAATGTTAAAAGTGGCCAAAGTTTGAGCTCGCCTTATCAACACGGGCAAGGCATTCCATAATCGTTCTGCTTGAACTGTAAAATACTTGTCATAAAAGCTGGTGGAATGCATCGGCATCTCAAGTCTCAAGTTTTCCGATGACCTCAGATATCTATTATGTGTGTCATGCTCATGAAGGAACTTGAAAAGATTTTATTTTATTTTATTTTATTTGATAGGAATAACAAACAGCAGTATATTACACAGTAGGCATACAATATATAACTTGCAATGAAAGTAACAAATACACTACTCAAGACATATCCACAGAAATGATAAAAGATAAAAGATGAAAGGATTGTGTGAAGAATGATATGAAAGAGAAGGGAGTGAATGATACAGGGGAGAATGGAAGAAGAAAACGTGTTGCGCCGACCCCAAGTAACATGGGATAGGGGCAGGAAGATGATGAATCTATGTAGTTAGGCGTAGAGGACCTTTTCGTTCCTTAGAGAAAGTTTATAAATAGAATTAAGCTCCAATTACACGGTGCAAGTTTCTGGAACGTTCAAGAGCAATAATCGAATGCCATAAAGGACGTTCAATTTTATTAATATTCATGAGAGAAAGTGCGAAATCCATAAAATGGCATAAAATAATTGAATGCAAGTTTTGCCATTCAATAAAATGGCATGCGACTTACATCAAGGCAATAAAATTGCAAGGTGATTATTCCATGCAAGTTTTGCCTCGTCTAAACACAGAGTTGCACGTCCTTGTACAATTGATTCAAGTAATATCCCTATTTGCGCTGCCAAATATTTCATAAAATTTTATTGTACGTCTTGTTTCGTTTCCTCATGTTTGAATTTTAGAACATTTTCATGCCAGAATTGAATGCGATTTTATTGTACGTGCTGTTTACACCTATATCAGTTTTGAACGGCAACTAACTTGCCCGTATCGTACAACTATATTGTTGTTGTATTGTTTATACGGTGCCAGTTAATTGCCTTTCAATTTTATGGTATGCCACAGGCACTAAACTTGCAAAAAATGGAGCTTTATTTTGGAATTGCACAAAGATAAGAACTGTAAAAGTAGGTAGTCACATTTCCGACTATACACATCACTGCCCACCACTTCGGGGACTACAAGTGTGTTGTTTTGTTATTGGGATAAGTTCCACAAAGGCATAATAGGTACTCCATTGAACTTTATCAATTTTCAGCACTACCGCTTACACACAAAAGCCATGCGGAGCTACGAAAATCTGTATTGTAAAAAACGTCGCGTAGCGGGCGGTAACCGTTGAAAAAAAAATCATTATATCTGTGACAAAATGCTAAATAACCCCCATTTTGGTTACTCTTTTACAAGTAAATGAGTGTTGCACAGAGTACCTAAAATCCGCCGTCAATTCGACCAAATGTGTTGTCTATACCTACATGTAATAAAATCGTAGTGAAGTCAAAATGGTACGTTGAATAATTTTGTAATAAAAATGGAATTGCTATGAGGCCTGGGAATTCCTTTTTATTAAAACTGAAACTTCCCTCTCTTCGAATTCTAACCTCTGTCCAACCCAAACGGATTCGGAAAGTTCTCTGAAACTTCCCGAATCCGTTTGGGAAATACTACTTATATCACAAAAGAAAACAATTATACTTGCTCCATTCTACCGGATCACAGCTCAGGAATCGAAATAAACTAAGCTAACAAGATGGAAGCGGCGTACCGGTATCGCTAGATTTAGTAATTTCCTAACATTAAACCGTCTCCCGCAAAGTCTTAGCTGACGTGGAAAACGTGGAAAATCATATTTAAATTTTTGCACTTTCATGAAAGTTCTCTCCATTTTCGTTTCTTCTCAAGTATTGAACGATGTGATTTGAGGTAACTGATATCGAGTATCTGTTTTCATAAAAGACTGCGATGACACCATTGATATAGGTACTCGTACTTATCAAAGGATGCCAAGCTTATTTTTGAATTACTTTTGTAAGATCAAGGTTTGCTTGCAAAAGTTTCTTTAGCAATAACCAAGGATAGTTTTTTTCCTGGTATACGATCTGAATGATTAAGGCGCAGATATATGCCAACGGCCTTGAGTGGTTAGCTTGCGTGTTCTGTGCTGAGCTCACTCAACGCGTCGTACGTCCACCCAGTAATAGGACTCGCTCATCAAGGAGTGCTGCCCCAAATTATACGCATTATTAATCTATCTATGTAAATAAAAATCAATTTGCCGAATGTATGTACTTACGCGCATCACTTCAGAACGGTTACACTTATTTGGCTAATTCTTTTTTTGTTCTGTTTGTAATTGTCAGGACAAGGTTTTTATGAAAGAAAATGTTTGAAAATGTACGGAGAAGTGAGAAACTTTGGTTACAAAATCTCCCTATAAAAAAGAAACTTATTTACTTATACGCAAAAGACATTAAGGAATTTTAAATTTTGACAGAATTGACAGATTGACGTTTAGTTGTTCAGATTCTTAAATAGTTTTATCTGTTAAAAAAAAAATATGTTGTTTTGGTTGTTTTGTGAAAAAAGTAGTAAAAAAGTTGTAGAACGTCAAATTATAGGTAAGTACCAGGTCTGCTATTTTTAAAAATACCAGCAATAGTAGTTTATAGAACTGAGTGTGTTGTCATTCAATTGCCTTTAGTCTTGGTTTATTTAATTGTTAAGAAAATGCCACCAGTGAGACGTCAAAATATCGAAAAGAAAATTAGAAAAGTTGCGGGGAAAATTGGAAAATTCGGGAAGTGCATTTTCTATAGGAATTTTATATGAATTAGGTATTGAAATTTGGACAAGACCAACATCTGTCGGGTCAAGTAATTTATTATACGGGTACATAAAACAAAAGATATTATATTAAAACACGTACAACTAAAAGATAAATGATTTAGTTATGTTTAAAATGGTGAAAGTTTCATAAAAATACGTTTGGTAGTTTTTGCGTGATTCTCTGTTTTTTATCCGCGTTAGACATAACTTTACAAATTAATTACACTATGTACACAGTATAAACATAATCTAAAATATTCATATATTAAGTTTAATTAAGAAAATGCTCTAATTTAACATATATTTTTTCCAAATCATTATGACTACTCGTTTAGACGTGATCTTCAGTTTAAAATCATTACAAGTCGGTTATCGTCGCCTTAAGCTTGCCAGTAGTTCACTGAATGGCAAACAAGGCATTGTAAAAACCAAAAGGACAAAAGATATCGTTGGTGACAAAATTTATTTTCTTTATTTCTCTTTCTTTCTTATTTAGATAGTAGAGGTTAATTTTGAGGGGCCTGTGGCTAAGTAATAACAGCCGCACGGGTCGATCGATCAGGCTTGCTGACGATACTTCCTTAATTTTTAAGGTAGGTAGACGTGATACAAATTTTGACGACGTTAATAACGCCCTACTGCAGGTCCAAAATTGGTTCACTGCTAATAATTTAGTATTAAATGGGAAAAAAACTAAGTGCATTAGATTTTCTTTACCAAATGTAAAAAGTAGTGATTGTGAGATAGTATTGAATCAAGAGAAACTAGAATTCGTCGATAAAACCGTTTTCTTGGGGATCACGCTCGACTCAAGGCTACAATGGGGTCCTCATTTAACATCACTTGCAGGACGGCTAAGTTCAGCAGCATATGCTGTCAGAAAAATCCGTCAATTTACTGATGTAGATACCGCGCGGCTAGTCTATTTTAGTTACTTTCATAGTATCATGTCTTACGGTATTTTACTTTGGGGACGGGCTGCAGACATCGAGTCAATTTTTATTCTGCAGAAAAGAGCCATTAGAGCCATATATAATCTCCGCAAGCGCGATTCTCTAAGGGAACTGTTTAAGGAAATTAACATCATGACGGTACCTTGTCAATATATCTACGAAAATATCATGTACGTAAGGAAAAATTTATATCTTTTTAGTAAAAGAGGTGAAAGGCATAATTATAGTACTAGAAAAAGGGACCTATTAGCTCAACCAGGTTTCAGACTAGCTAAAGTAGACTCGTCGTTCATGGGGTACTGTTTAAAATGTTACAATAAAATACCTCCACACATACTTCAACTCAATGAGACTAAATTCAAAACTTGTATAAAACGCACACTATGCAGGCAGGCATATTATAAGTTTGGGGATTACATAACTGATAAAAATGCTTGGCTCAATGCTGGTCCTGCTCCACAACCACAACTAATTAATTAACATTTGAAGATACTGTTGGAGCTGCTGAAGATTGTAAGACTATCATTGCATTGTATAGACTCAATCTCCATTGTATTATATAATAGCATAGCACATGTGTGAGTACTATGTACATACTCTAAAGCTACCATTTACTGGGTACGTCTTTGTTTGACTTGAATATGCCCTGGCGGCTGAGAGTATGTGAGTTATGTGACGCTCACTCTAATGTCTCGCTGATGGTGGCGCGTGTTGGATCATTTAGCTAATCCATGCGTCAGGTTCGTGAACAAGCGCTGTCAGTGAAGGCTGGTCATACCTTAGCGGCCACGGCTTATTTTAATTTAATTTAAATATTTGAATTGTTTTTTTTTTTAAGGACGCTTTTAACGTTCTGCATCGTTCTCACATGTAAAATTTCAACATGAATGATGTAACCATTATTTTGTAACCAAATCTTGATTTAAAAGAGTGTCCGTGGAGTTTCTTGCCCGTTCTTCTCCATAGGTACCTACTATGCTTTGGAATGGGCGCCTAGCTTCATCTTTTTGACTGACCGACCCCTTGACAATTCAAAAGTGCCTGTAATTGGTTTAATTGAAATAAATGCTTTGAGTTTGAGTTTCAGGTTAAGCTACGCTTGCCGGGGTCGGTCTGTGGATGGGTGACCATCTTTACATACAGATACCCCTCCGTGCATCGGAAAACACGATAAGCCGTTGGTCCCGGCTGTCATTCGTGGATCTTCGACAGTCATTACGGGTCGTCGGAAGCCCGAAAGTCTGACAACCAGTCTTACCAACGGGTATCATATTATCCAGTAACTGGGTTATACTGTTATTCGCCTGCATCCGGTTAAACTGAAAGCCGATCCCAACACAGTTGGGAAAAGTCTAGGCAGATTGTTTGAACTGATAATGCATCCAATAAAACCGCATATAAAATCTTCACTCGTTTACATAACGTTTTAAACAAAGTACAAAGTTTAGCAAGTTAAAACTTTCTATTTGCTTATAGGAGTTTATGCAACTGTATACTCGAGTTAGGCTAACTTGTCCAGATATAAACTGAGGTAATGGCTGATTTGCATTCGTTTATAACTTGGTCGAATAGCAGGAAGCCAAAGTATTTCAGATTTAGGGAGTAAGGGTACAGCATATACATAACCGCTTAGATAGAAGGAACTCTATGATTGTGTTTTACGAAACTTTATATTAATGTTAGTGTAAAACTAATAAATAGTTCACGGTGAGCATATAGGTGTTCAGAGAAAGAAATCTTATGTTTGAAAGAAATAAAGTTAAGACTCGTTAAACACAGTAGAGAACTAGTTGGGGGAAAATAAGCGTCACACCCACGCAAAACAGCCTTCGCTCAGCATAATGCTGCGATCCTATATGAGACAGAGTCCCAGCGCTGGTCTCCTTCGCTCAGCATGATGCTGCGACCCTATGTGAGACAGAGCCTTCCCAGAAGAAGCTCTCCCAGGGTTTCAGATTAATTCCAACTTAAGGGGGATGCGCTAATGTAGCAAGCGAAATTCAATTTTCTGCGGATTCCTCTGATGTCCAAAATCAGAACAACTAACTTAGACAGATGTATTGATGATTTTGATGGTTAAAATTATGTAAATACATATTTCTTATTGTCGCGAATCATATTTAGATCAAGTTACAATCTTACACTGACCTGCAAATTGCAAAAAACGCAAGAAAGATTGAATTTCGCGGGCTACCACATAGCAATCACCTTAACCCACGCTGCGGCTCTCCTGACCACATAAGAGAAGCTATGTCATCGAGAGATCCGACAGGACGCAGCGATACTCCTCCGAAGGCTGGCTGGCTTTTTGGCTGGTCCTGTTTAATGATTCTACGTGCGTAGTGTCAACATAAATGAATTTTAACTCCCATCATCCTGCGTTTGCGTTTAATAAAAAATAAAATTTCTTAAAACATTACTTACTAACAGACCGCAACCGGCGTGCGTGTATGACCAGAGAGCCTAGCCTTGACAAAGTAACATTCGATTAGCGATGACGCTAGTGGAAAAGCCAAAAAACGTCTGGGGTTGACACAAGCTATCGAAATGTCACGTGATCATGTCAATGTCACTTTGAAGCTGTAGCGATTGTAGACATAGAATCGCTCCGAAGCGAATGCCATTGGTATATCCTCTGATATATGAACGTAAACGAAGCAAAAGGAGTACGTAAGGATCTTAGCAGGTGGAGTTCTGTAGTTTCTGCCTACCCCCATGGGAAGAAGGCGTGAGTTTGTCTATGTTATTAATAACAATTGCAGTATACTTCATAATTCTCTATCAAGCATAAAATTGTAATTGTACTGAACAGTTTCCTTTAGCCGTTCAGTTTCCATTTCCCCTATGAAGCACACTGGATATAAAATTATGTTTCCGTGTCAATCCTATTTAGCTGGTGTTAACTGGATTGTCAGCGCTACGTCGACGGCAGAGAGTGTTGTAAGTAAATAACATGAGCGTAGTTTTCGATAATTTCGGCCGCATTTAGCAAATTGAACGACATTCTGAAATTTGCAGCCTAAATTCCACAATGTCCGGAGTCCCGCCTCTATAATCAGCGTGTTCTGCCCATCATGACGTACCTATACGGTGCTGAGAGGTCGATGCTCACGCAGGAGGCTGTGTACAGGTTGAGAGATGCACAGAGAGCCATGAAGCGTTCCATGCTTGGTATCAGGCTAATAGACCGGGTCCCAAACGTCGAGATCCGAAGACGTACGAAGGACTGCGGTATCGGAAAACGAGTTATGGAACTCAAATGGAGTTGGGCAGGGCACCTGGCAAGGTGCAGTGATGACAGGTGGAGTAAGGCAGTGACCCTGTGGCGTCCAAGGACTGGAAGACGAAGTGTCGTCCGATAGCGAGATGGGCGGATGAGATTGTTACCATCGCGGGTGGAATCTGGGTGAAGCTGGCACAAGAACGTGGGGATTGGCAAATCAAAAGAGAAGCCTGTGCTTAGCAGTGGGTGATGTCAGGCTGGGGATGATGATGACGATGAGTTCTCTATAAACGACGAATTTATTCTTAACTAACAGCACAGTTTTATCTTACGTAAATAATTATAAGGTGCTATAAAAATATCTGCCACGGCGTCAATGGGAGATAGTATTGTGTATATATTAGGTTGGGGAAAAAGTCTTTTCGCATTATAGTACGTATGAACTTAAAATAAAATCTCTTTGGCTATACTATTTGTATCTGGCTGGTTTTGATATCATTGAAAGTTTAAATTTTAAAGAACATAATTCCAAATTCAAATTAGGAAAATGTGTGATTTTTATTTATTTTTCGTACTGTCAAGATGAGTGAATCTAATGAAGAAATTCCATACATTTTAAAATTTTACTACAAAAAAGGTAAAAATTGCAACGCAAGCCGCGAAAAAAATTTGCGATGTTTATGGACCCAGTGCAGTGTCTCTGAGAGTAGCACAAATTTGGTTTAAGCGTTTTCAATCCGGAAATTTTGATGTCAAAGATGCACGTCGCTCTGGTCGCCCTATTACGGATAAAATGGATGCCATTTTTGAAAAAGTGGAGCAAGATCGGCATATCAGTAGTTACGACGTAGCTGAGGAACTGGGAATTGACCACAAAACAGTTTTGGCGCATTTGAAAAAAACTGGGTACACAAAAAAGCTCGATATTTGGGTACCTCACGAGCTCACTGAAAGAAACCTAATGAACCGTGTACTCATTTCTGATTCTTTATTACGACGTAATGAAACCGAACCATTTTTCAAGAAGCAGGACCATCGATTCTGAACTCTACTGCGAACAACTGATGAGATTAAAGCAAGAAGTTGATAGAAAGTGGCCGGAATTAATCAACAGAAGGGGTGTGGTTTTTCATCATGATAACGCTAGACCTCACACATCTTTAGCCACTCAGCAAAAATTAAGAGAGTTTGGCTGGGAGGTGTTAATGCATCCGCCGGATAGTCCTGACCTTGCACCTTCAGATTTCCACCTGTTTCGGTTTCTTCAGAATTCTTTAGGCAGTGTCAGGTTAACATCACGAGAGGACTGCCAAAACCACTTGTCGCGGTATTTTGATCAGAAGTCCCAAAATTTCTATAGCAATGGGATCATGTCCCTACCTACAAGATGGCAAAAAGTTATAGAACAAAATGGTACCTACATACTTTAGATAAATGTAAATAATGTATATTAAAAAATGTTTTGAATTTTCTTAAAAAATGCGAAAAAACTTTTTCCCCAACCTATTAGATTACAATTTCGTACCCCGGAATAGTTAAATCGATTTAAGTAAATAAAACAATAAATAAACATTTAATTTATTCTGCATAACTTGGTTCACAAAGTACGCGCGATGAGTCGCTTCGTCAATGACAACAATGGCTACCTCTTTTTAACTGTTCTGTGAATGAACACTAATTACTACGGCACGATTTCATACAAATAAATTAATTAAAATTTATACGCACATTTACTGTATGAAAAAAAAAATATGACATAAGATCATATTATTGATCATAATAATAGGTCTTTACCTGTGAGGCGAAGTTTTCATCAAATACCAACTATTACCAGCAGGCTTACTGTAAAGTCATTTCCATCGTTTTCCGACCTATAATATAATAACTCAAATCTATTCCTTACAGCTCCCCATCTACCACTCAATCAATCTGCCTAGCCTTTTCCCAACTATGTTGGGGTTGGCTTCCAGTCTAACCGGATGCAGTTGAATATCAGTATATTACATGGAGCGACTGCCTATCTGACCCCCACAACCCAGTTACTGGGTAATACGATACCCCTTGGAAAGACTGGTTGTCAGTCTTTCGGGCTTCTGACGACTGATCGTAACTACTGTCAAAATAATATCCACGAATGACAGCCGGGACCAACGGCTTAACGTGCTTTCCGAGGCACGGAGGAGTCTCGGTATGTAAAGATGGTCACCCATCCACGGACCAACCTCAGCAAGCGTAGCTTAATTGAATGAATGAATTTCCTCCGGGCGCCTTCAGTGTTCCGTGGGCGGATATTTTCAATTTGTCTAAGATTATCTTCGCACCAGTATTATATTCTGGATTTTCCTTGAGCTTTATAAACATTATTTATGTCAACCTAACTTTATTTAGAACCAGCGTGCGTGTATTGACCAGATGTATGAACGTAAATGAGGCAAAAGGAGTAGGTACGTAAGGAAACGTAGGAGGTGGCGTTCTGTAGTTTCTGCCTACCCCCATGGGAAGAGACAGAGAAACTAACTAATTATTACTTATTTAATTTCAAATTGTGTATTGTTTATGTATTTAATATGGATCAATGACCTGAAATAAATGAATTTGAAGAGGGCGTGAGTTTATGTGTGTGCATGTACACACATCAAAAGTGTCTAGGGATCAACATATATTTTTGCAATAACTTTTCTCCTGATTGATATTAATTAAAATTTTCTTTAAGGATTCATCAAATAAAGTGTTTTCGTTTGTCACAGTAACGATAAACCAAGTCACCTTTGCATTAATAAAGAAATTTGCCATTTTCCTAATAAAGGGATTTTTGACATTTGAACCACTAACATTAAAGTTCGAAAAAAAGACTGAAATAACAGTTTTCTTTAAAATTTTATTGGGTAACTTAAACAATTAATAATCCGTGTTTCTACCGCGAACACTAACAACACAAGAACATCGGTTTGGCATACTCAAAATGAGTTCATCCAAATCACGCTGTGGAATGGCCGCCCATGTTCGTTGCAACAACAAAAAAAGGTCTTCTTGCGACTGGATACCCTCCATATTCGGCAGAGCTCTTCTCTGTAGCATATCCCATGCATGCTCAATCGGGTTCAAGTCTGGCGACTGAGCAGGCCAGGGCAGGACATTGATGTTAGCTGCGGCGAGAGTCTGTCTTACAACTCTTGCGGTGTGCGGTCGTGCATTATCATGCATTAACTGAAATAAGGGACCGATTTGCACTTGTAGAGGAACGATGACGTCTGATACAATCGTCTCAGCATAAATTTGAGCGTTGAGGTTGCCTCTGATCCAAATCAACTCAGTTCTTCCGCCGATCCAAATACCCGCCCATACCATGATGGTTCCACCACTATAAGGATGGACTTCCTGGCAGGATTTTAATCGCTGTTGGCGTCCAGGGGTTCTCCAGTGTCGTATACGTCTTGTATCCGGTCTCATACCAAAACGAGACTCATCAGAAAAGCACACGAAACGCCATTGTTCTTCTGCCCAATTTCTGTGTTCAAGAGCCCATTGATATCGAATCCTACGATTGTGCATTGCTATAGGTGGTACCCGTAGCGGTCTTCGGGAATGAAGGTTCACTTCATGCAAGCGGTTTCTGACAGTTTGGTCGCTAATTAAGTTCCCTGAAGAGTGATGAAGCCTCACGGCTAACATCATGGCGGTTATAGTTGGAGCTCTTCGAGTTAAGATTTGAATGTATCGGTCTTGTCTCCGTGTGGTGCAGCGATACCGTCCTCCATGGCGCTCAGCCACGGTACCAGTGCTTCGGTAACGTGTCCAAAGTCGACTGATAACACTCTGACTTGTATTCAGAGCTAAAGCCACAGTACGTTGCCGGGAACCAGCTTCTATCATTCCCACGGCTCTGAGCATTTCTTCCCTGCTTAAATGACGTCGCCGCTCCATAATAACGTTGGTTTTAATCAGTAGTAGGGAAACAGTAGCACTAATAATGTCTTCAATGCGTTGTATGTTTTTATAGGGAAAATATTGACAGCTGATTTTCATCTTTTACTCGAATTTGATTCACAGTTCCTGATTCAAATTATGAAATGCACCAAAAAGGATCCATATAAATTTATAAAATCATAAATTTATTACAAAGCCACATCTCAATCTCAAGAAATCCGCATAAAAATGCTTGATCCCTAGACACTTTTGATGTGTGTATGTTAACTTAATTGATTTTGGGCCTTCACTTATAAAAATAAATAGACAAAAAAATATCCATATCTACTTAAGTACCTATGTAAATTAGGAAGATTTTGCTTTTTATAGACTGCGAATAAAAAAGATAGCCAGAGCTGCCTGGCGAGAGTGATAGCTGTCCCAAGTTCCAGATGCCAATATTTCAGTGGAAAAAGGTCAGCAAGATGTATTATACTCAATAATCAATCTGCCTAGCCTTTTCCCAACTATGTTGGGGTCGGCTTCCAGTCTAACCGGATGCAGCTGAATACCAGTATTTTACATGGAGCGACTGCCTATCTGACCTCCACAACCCATTAACTGGGTAATACCATACCTCTTGGTAAGACTAGTTGTCAGACTTTCGGGCTTCTGACGACCCGTAACGACTGTCAAAGATACACGAATAACAGCCGGGACCAACGGCTTAACGTACTTTCCGAGGCACGGAGGAGTCTCGATATGTAAAGATGGTCACCCATCCACGGCCAACCCCGGCAAGCGTAGCTTAACCTGATGGATCGACCCGTGCGGCTGTTATTACTTAGCCACGAGCTCCTCCAAGATGTATTGTCCGAGCAAGATGTATTATACTGTAGATGATATTTATTGTAACTTCATCTACCTGGGGCTACCTGGGGTGGCTCATCTCAGGTACTCCGGACCACTGGCCTAGCACTTTACTTTTCTGCGGGCGAATATGTGCTTAGTGTGGCATCGTTCCGCCCACGCCAAGTAACTAGATGTTGTTGTTGTAAAGTAATAAGTCTCTAGTCTAAACAAAATCAAACCGATTGCTAATTTAATTGCATATTATATTTATTTTCATGACATTGATTTTACATTCTGTGATTAATTTAAACCAACGTTCGCACGGACGTAAAAATATCGCGGCGATTTTTTTTCGCACACTGGATTTTCAACACTTACACTAACATTAGCGCCGAGAGTTGAAAATCCAACAGTGTGTTTTTTCGACGCGCCGGGATTTACTCTGTTGTTATTAGGTTGGATTCTAAATGCTCGGCTCAACACCGAGAGTTGAAAATCCAGTGCGCGATAAAATCCCGCCGCGATATATTTACGTCCGTGCGAACGTCGGCTAACTTACACACTGATTTTTACTTGTTGACATTTTTACTTGTTGACATGAAAATCGTATACTTTTACAATGTTTGTAAATATATGTGAGCACCATGTATATATCACATAATTTATTTATTTTTTGCATTGCTTCATTTTTTTTTTTTTTTACCTATTGTGCTATAGTAATTTTATGCTAGGTGCATTGTCTTCACATAATGATATAATTTATGTATACAAAATATTGTAAAACAATTTTAAAAGAGCAACGAAGGAGTTTCTTCCAAATGGTAGTTTCGTATGGAGAAGAATGCTTCTCCATACGAAACTACCATTTGGAAGGTGCGACTAGAATCAGTTCAATTTTTTATTTTTTATTTTGACGTTCAAAAGTGCCTTTTTTTGTGGATGGGAAATCATCAAATGACTTCTCCCGCTCTGGGCGGAGCGGGAGGGCGTGTCAGACTTGTACTGACTAAAACCCACCCGTGTTCCTTCAGTTGCCCGTGCCAGGGCCACGGTATCTCTTTCGAACAACCCGCGACCCCGGCGAAAAGTGCCCTTCATGTGCCCATTTGAAATATATGATTTGACTTTGACTTTGCTCTGAACGAAACATACCGAACAATTATAGGTTGCCTCAAACCGACCCCGGTCAAAGGTCAAACCTCGTAAAGTGGGGCTACCTCGACGGAACGGCAACAGGGTGTGCATGTGGAGCTGTGTCACAAACTATGCTGCACGTCCTATCCTGCTCTCTGTGCCCCAAAACATGCATCCAAAGTGACCTCTGCGCTGCCACCGATAACGCCGTGGAAGTGGCGAAGTTTTGGTCCAAAAAAATTTGAATATCTTTAGTTTTTGCTTATTTTTTTCGTCAAGTAAGGCGAATCTCCGATAGATACGTTCTTTGGAAATGGCGGTACGATTTTTCCAACCATTTAACTTTTGACAGCTCGAGTACTAATCAATTAGTGATATCCTAATGCGTTATCGATTCGATTTTTTAAAACAATCGACTTTATTTATGAAGAAATATGAGCATAGGAAATTTAAAAATGTTCCATATCTCCAGACTTATGGTTTTTTTCTTAATGGTGGCGCTAGTAGGCGGCAGTACTTGCCTTAACCCGCATTCCTTCTATCACAACGTGTATCTATTCATTCAAAAGGATCAATAACTAAACTAACTTAGAAATAACATTAAGTCGCTCAGTATTGCGACACTACTTATTATAGCTTACCGGAATAACTGGGGCATTTCCTGATCAATTCATGGTATTACTGTCGCCCTATATTATCACTTGCCGTTTATGCTTTTATATTCCAACACGGAAATGCAACGAAGGCTCCATTTCACGATGAATGGGTTTAAAGTGGGTTTGAGTGCCCACTGCACTCAACGAAACGAATGATCCTACTTTATGCACCTACCTACCTACTGTTAATTATACTTTGCATGCTGTTGTTGGAGTTGCTATTGGAGGCTCGTGGCCGTATAACAACAGCCGCACGATCGATCGAAGGTTAAGCTACCCTTGCCGCTGTCGGTTCGTGGATGGGTGACCATCCATTAAGGCAGTCGAAATAACGCTTTTTAAAGCTTATTGCCAAGTGTGTTACACGTGCAGCCTGTGGACCAACTATATTCAGCGGACTATCAGCCTCTACGGGTCCAGTATAATAACGAGTTCAGAGGCTGCCCCGTTTTTGCAGTGCATCAGGTATGTTTGCACAAGCACGCGTCGATGGCTTCCACGCCATCGTCAGACAGAAATCTGCCTCTTTGCTCTGCAGAGTGCGGAAAGGCTCCAACTCCATTCTAAAGACCATAGCGGGGAGGTACGCTTCTCCTTTGTTAGGTGATGTTGTTCAAAATGCATCTTCGAACAACATCACCTAACAAAGGAGAATCGTAACCTCCCCGCTTGTCGCTAAATAGATTATTTAAAGTTTACTAACATAGGTATAAGTTATCTTTTTGTTTTTCTTTTTGCTTACGAACCCTTAAGGATTTCGACTTTTTTTTTTTAAATTAAATTTCGAGACCCTTTCGTGCCATTGACAGCAGCACGACAGCACGTTAATCCGTTGATTCTGGCTCTCATTCGTAGATCTTTGACAGTCTTCACCTACAAGTAGTCAGAAGCCCAAAAGTCTGACAACCAGCCTTACCAAGGGGTATCGTGTTACCCAGTAACTGGGTTGTGGAGGTCAAATACTATAGGCAGTCGCTCCATGTAAAATACGGGTATACAATTGCATCCGGTTAGACTTGAAGCCAACCCCAACATGACCCGAAAAAGGGTAGGCACTAGGCAGACTGACTGTTGTATAGAATCAAGTTCTTCTAACTTAACAGATGTGTTGCTGAGGAATTTGTTATGCCACTTCTTCTCAGCTAAAGCACTAGGAAGTGGTGAAGGGCGGGCGCTTTAGGGGACCTCTTATGTAATACTAGCACTTCCCGCACAGCTTCGCCCGCGTGTTTGTCGGAAAATATCCCAGGGGAACGAAAATCCTTCCTTATTCCTTGTCTACATTATAAAGGGAACCTCGGTGCAAAATTTCAGCTTTCTAGGGCCAACGGTTTGGACTGGGCGTTGATTTGGGCGTTTACTATATAAAGTTATTCAAACCTCATAACCCGATTTCCTAGTGAGGACGACAAGGCTTAAAAAAAAACATTGAAACACAAACACTCATGCTGACACGGGGAAGAAGGGCTTTACCTGTCCCTGTTGCAATATTCCTTTTCTATTAAAGAAGAGGTCTTTGCCGTGCTGAGGACCATATCAGATTTAAGAAAGGATAAATAAAACATAAAAAACAACTGACTGACTGAAAAACAGCTGATATAATTTCACGCCGATTTAATATCAATTTTATAGGACCACGATGTGCAGGTTTATTCTTCTTATTTTTATTACTTACTCGGCTAAGTAATTAAGCTACATTATGCTCTAAGAGAGCACTAGCCTGGCGGTCTTTAACCCTGCGGGAAATTCCCATTTACGGGCAATTTCTTCTTTTAGGGGTGTATCCCTAAAAGGAAAATTGCCAGTAGTTGCGATCGCCCGAGTTAATTGACAGATCCATATTATTAAAATGCATTCATTTGAGTGCTATCTTCTAAGTGACGATTTGATACTTCAGTTACCTGATCAATAAATGCCAGAAAGAAAAACGCAGCCACACAAAACTTATTGAACTATCGTAAGAACTCAAAAACGCTGGTTGTAAATAGAAGCATACTCGTTCGGTCACAACACTCGAAGATAAATTCGTATTGTTCTCGGACAGACCATTGGTTCCATTAAAGATGACTGACTCGTATTAAAAGTAAGGGCGGTAAATTGGTAATGTGAAGTGTTGTGCCCAAGTACAGGTCATGTAATGTAAAAATAAAAGGTCCTAGTTTTCTCTATAATTAAGAATTGGCGTTTAAGGAGGATGCCCTGTGACAGCCCACGAAATTCAAATTTTCTTGCGTTTTATGTAATTTACAGGTCCGTTTCTGGCTGTATCTTGATCAAAATATGATACGCGGGAATAAAACATATGTATTTATATAATTTTAACCATGAAAATCATCAATACATCTCTATAAGTTAGAATTCGTGCAGAGTCGTTAGATTTCGTTCGTTCGACGAATCTGCCACGAATTCTAACTTATAGAGATGTATTGATGATTTTCATGGTTAAAATTATATAACTACTTATGCTTTATTCCCGCGTATCATATTTTGATCAAGATACAACCTGTCACGGACCTACAAATTACATAAAACGTAAGACAATTTGAATTTCGCGGGCTACCACAGCGCATCCTCTTAATAAATGCATTCTGATCGTTGACTCAAAGGGTAATACAAAAAACTTTTTTACAAAAAAAGTTGAGAGGTGTCAAGGGACACCCGGATGGAACGAAGTTCCTTTCGATTAATTAGTGAAGGAATTGTAATAATTTTTTTTTAACGACCCAAGTAATGTTAATACATTTTATATGGGACCAACTTTGAGGTATGCCTCCCGAATAAAACAATATTTTTTCAAATCAGACCAAAAAGTTATGCATGGTCAAACAAACAAAAAAAGAATATAAGTGTTGACTTGAGAACCTCTTCCTTTTTTTGTCGGTTAAAAATAGATTGTATCTTCTTTTGGGTTACCAGTCAGAAGTATATTTAAAGTTCCGCCAAATGCTATTACTAGCCATAATTAAAATCAATAAATCGTCCGGTTGCATCAACATTGCAAGAAGCGAGAAGTATCAAACAATTTATCAAGGAATCATCATACAAGTGAATCACAGCGACAGAGTGGCGTCATGTTTACCATTCATGCTTTTATTCGGGATTGGGAGAGTCCGGATTCGTCAGCGTATCGTTTAAAAAGAATGTGTCACGATTTGTCGTTGAAATCGAGGGACGATAGTAAAATTGAGCTAAAGGAAGAACGAACAATTTCAGCGTTAACTTTAAAAAAGATGAAGGCTTCTTTCTTATATCTATGGTAATTACCAAAGTAACTTAAAATAACTAAAAGTGACTACAATGCATTCCTGAAGTGGTAGGACTGACATGATTTTTTGATGAGGATAATGCGATATCAACCAATTATTCAAAACCACGCAGAATTTTTTGTAAGGTAGTTCTGTTATCCAGTTAGGTAGTGAGTTATAATATATAAGGCACACTTGTGTGTATATGGCGCTACTCACATAAGTAGCGAGTGGCGCCATATACACACAACTGCGCCTGAATAGTTATATCCTAGGTACAGGGATTTTCAATAAAGACTGTGTGACTTTTCATTTGTTAAAATTGTTTTTCGCGTCAGAGTTTAGAGTTAATTTTAACAAATTTTGCGATTTCGTAAATGTAAATACAAGGAACGGTAAGAAGCTTGTGTGATTTAAACACTGATCTACATGATTCAGACCAGTCCATGTTAAAGATTGCAGGAATACATTTTTTTTTGTGCTATTAGTATTCTAGAGATTTCCGAAGAATTTCCCCAAACAATGATACTTTACCGTAATGAGGAGGCTGACCGATTGTCTAAATTAGCAGCAGTAGAGGGTACAGGTACAGCAATTGATTACTTACTTGATTATTAGGAATACATGTATAAACATAAAGTTATTTGTTATAAATCCTGGAAACAACACTTTGATAGTATCAGTCAGGAAAAAGGGATATGGTATAGGAGCATACAAGGCGAGCCTCCTCGTGTGCCTTGGTTCGATGTCGATCGGCTTGCTAGGAATTATGTTAAATTAATTTTAAGACTTCGTTCTGGACACTATCCAACAGCGAAGTTTGTATTTCTTATGAAAAAAAAAAAAAACTGATTCACCGAATTGCGGAGAATGTAATCAGATTGAGGACGTGCAGCATTTGCTGATGGATTGTGTCCGCAACAGGCGCAAGAGGGAGTCACTTTTGAAAGCTTAACGTGGGATTGATACAATAAATTTAATCCGAACCAACAACAGAAGGTGTCAAAAAGTTATGTAATTTGATCACAGTCCTTCATCGGTGACTTCTATCTATAACCAGTGTTTTATATATTATTTAACTGTTTGGTGTCGTTTGTGTGTTAAGTGTTAATGTTATAACTTATAATGGTAAAAGACACGATGGGGTTGACATATCTGTCTAGAAAAAACCCCAAATCAAATAAAGAGGAAAAAAAAATGATACTATACCGAATAATGGAACGGATATAGGCGTGATACACCATCATCGCAGTTGGTTTGGATGTCTCATCTTTATCTTTTCTTAAAGCATAAACAAATCTATTTATTTTCATGCATATTTCATCAATATGTTCTTTCCAAGTGAAGTGTTCATCGAATGTTATTCCCAGAAATTTAGTTTTATGTAGGTACATGTTCGACTAATTGGTTCCTGTGAGATATTTTAAGTTGGAGGCATTTACTCTTTTGCGTTTTGAGATTTAATATTTTAGTTTTTTCTACGTTAACATTTAAAGCATTGTTATTATAACCATGTGCGCAATCACCAAAAATAAAGTTCAAATGATAATTATTTATAAAACACAGGCTTAAGAAAACATTAGGATATCAAATCATGTTATTTGGTTTTGTAAGCCCAAAATATCCCGTCGTCACTAACAGGGTTCCTTAATATCAATGAAAGCCCCCCTCGGTTACTCCCCATGGCTCTAAAACCAATGCTTCCGGTAGCCATTGTTTCTAAACATAGTTCAAGTAGCTAGTTTGGTTTTGTAACGTTGTTTAGGAATAAACATTTAAGTAATTTATTTGATACATGGGTTTTGAATTTTGATTAGTAGATAAATAAGTAATTCTGGTATTCAGTATTCAGGTGCATCCGGTTAGACTGGAAGTCGACCCCAATAGTTCGGAAAAGGCCAGGCAGATGATGAGATTAACAAGTAATCTCTCAAAAATAACTTTTTGTTTACTTAGCCAAAGTTTACGGTTACGTATATGTACCTATTTATATTTCTGTGATTAATACAACAATAACGATTAAAGGCAAGGATGGTTTTGTCATGTTAATTGCAGTTGATTAGCAGCCAGATCAATCGTAGCGGTCAAACATCCCCCAGACACAGTTAATTGCGGCTGTCAAACATCCCCCAGACTCAATTAACTGTGTATGGGGGATGTCTGACCGCTACGATTAATCTGGCTGCTTGCAAATAGTATAGAAATAGTTCCCCGAGTATCATTATATAAAAATTAGAGCTCAAACCTGTGTCTGGAGGACGTTTGCCGCTACGATTGATCTGGCTGCTTACAAATAGAATTGAATTAGTTCCCCGAGTATCATTATATAAAAATTAGAACTCTAACCTGTGTCTGGGGGATGTTTGACCGCTACGATTGATCTGGCTGCTTACAAATAGAATTGAATTAGTTCCCCGAGTATCATTATTTAAAAATTAGAACTCAAACCTGTGTCTGGGGATGTTTGACCGCTACGATTGATCTGGCTGCTTACAAATAGTATTGAAGTAATTCCCCGAGTATCATTATTTAAAAATTAGAACTCAAACCTGTGTCTGGGGGATGTTTGACCGCTACAATTGATCTGGCTGCTTACACATAGTATTGAAATAGTTCCCCGAGTATCATTATATAAAAATTAGAACTCAAACCTGTGTCTGGGGTATGTTTGACCGCTACGATTGATCTGGCTGCTTACAAATAGTATTGAAATAGTTCCCCGAGTATCATTATTTAAAAATTAAAACTCAAACTATAAGTATATACGTAATTTTTTGCGAGCTTTATAGCGTCTGGCGGAAAAAACCGCTGACGGGAAGTGTCTGACCGTATTGTTTATTTATTATTAATAATATTCTGTAAAACATACATAAAAATCAGCAGTCAGACTTTAAGAAAAAGTGAGTAATATTTTTACGTAACTTTTGAACCTGATACCTAAAAATTGGTCGTTGGCCCAAGCTAGCAGGTTAATCAGAAAATAAGAAAGGTCTGGCGGCCCTGGGATCTTGCTCTAATAGGTATCACGTGAACAAAGATGGCGCAGACTGCATTTTCCGCTAAATTGGAGGGAAACTTAAGAAACATTGTTATATATCTTGGTATCTATGTCACAAGGGGTAGCCTCGGGCTAAATGGACAACAAACAATCCTCCAAGCTGGATACGAAACAAATAATAATTCTTAT
Organism: Cosmia pyralina; assembly: GCA_946251885.1. NCBI lineage: Eukaryota > Metazoa > Arthropoda > Insecta > Lepidoptera > Noctuidae > Cosmia > Cosmia pyralina. Next base: position 3,575,181 of record OX276355.1, on the reverse strand, counting down.
TATTATTTATTTGTATTCCGTACACTGTAATAGGAGCTATGTTTTAGTTACGAGATTATATTAAGAAGTTGTGGGAAATAAAAACATCCTCTATGACTTACGATGCTGTAGTAGGGCACGTGCACCTATTCTTATCTTTTCACCACGATTATTGAGTTATCTTATGGAGGAGCTCCTGGCTAAGTAATAACAGCCGCACGGGTCGATCCATCAGGTTAAGCTACGCTTGCGGGGTTAGTCACGTGGATTGGTGACCATCTTTAAATACCGAGACTCCTCCGTGCCTCGGAAAGCACGTTAAGCCGTTGGTCTCGGCTATCATTCGTGGATCTTTGACAGTCGTTACGGGTCGTCAGAAGCCGGAAAGTCTGACAACCAGTCTTACCAAGGGGTAGTAGGTATTACCCAGTTACTGGGTTCTGGAGGTCAGATAGGCAGTCGCTCCATGTAAAATACTGGTATTCAGCTGCATCCGGTTAGACTGGAAGCCAACCCCAATATAGTTGGGAAAAGGATAGGCATATTGATTTATTGAGCTATTGATTATTGATTTCCTATAGCATAAGTAAAGAAGTCGGTATTTCAAACTGAGAAAAAAAAATCTATACGTCATAAGCATAACTTACTTTTACTAAATCTGTAACTGCCAATTACCTGAAAAAAAAAGAAAAACATTGTTAACATCGTTGCACACAATAAATTAGTTTTTTACATAATGTAGTTTATTATATGGAAGACAGCACTTCTACGAAAGATACAATTTCTATGGAAGACGGAAATTTGAGGAAAACCTTACAATAAAATGAAATAAATAAATAAAAATCTTTAATGATACAAAAACCTTTCGATACGAAGGATATAAAGTATGTATATTAAAATTAACAACAATTCTAATTTTAATTTATTAATATTAAGGGTTATTGGAAACGACTTTTTAAGGTGTATATGTGTGTGTATGCTAGAATGAGGGGTAGAGCCCGCGAGGCCTAAGCTGAGCTTAGCATTTGTGTGAGTGATCACCAAAGAAGCGGAGTTGTGTCGCGCGAGGGACGCACCGCGCCTCAGGCCGATTGCCAAAAAGCAGTATAAACCGATTTTTAAAGCAAGCAAAGGACGCGTTGCGCTCTAGGCCGGACGTCACACCTACACTATCTATGTGCACTCACACAAATGCATAGCTCTGCTTAGACCTCGCGGACTGTAGTATGTATGTGAGGGTGTGTATGTAAAATAATAACATCAAGCTTCAATTATCAGAACCGGCTGCCTAAACAGGCAAATCTTGCTTCTCTTCATTACATAACATCACACCTTGTCCCCCGGAGGAATAGGCAGAGAAGCAGGTACTAACTATAGTACACACATATTTCGCCAGTTATGTTTAGGTGCCACGTTATAGTAAGCATTACCTACAATAAGTAAAAAAAAAACCGGCCAAGTGCGTGTCGGACCACGCACAATGAAGAGTTCCGTAGTTGTAATAAATTTAACCCAAAAACAAACTTAACGTTGTAGTTAAAAAACATTTCCTCCCATACATCGATATAGGTACGTCACGGTCAATTTTCGGACTTTTTCCTTTACTTGTACTGTGCACCTTGCTTCTTGCCAAATTTCATGATTCTAGGTCAACGGAAAGCTATAGGGTACTTTCCGTTTGATACCAACAGACGTATTTGATACTAATTTCAACTTGATACCGCTACGCGTTCCTGAGAAAAAGGTTCTTGACAGACTGACAGACTTGACTTGACAGATGGACAACAAAGTGATTCTATAAGGGTTCCGTTTTTTCGTTTTGATATACGAAACCCTAAAAATCTTTAAAACACAAGCTTATGTACTTATAAAGTTGGTTCTAGCTTGAAGCTGCCACAAGTGCCTGCAACGGTATCACGGCTGGTGTTCATTCACCCCGCAACGGGAAAGAGCGTGACAATACACACGTGCAAGAATCTAACTTACTTTAATTACTTTGCCTTAATTTACTTAGCTTGCTAAGTTTTAACTTAATTTTTAGGATTGGGATTCAGTCCATCTTAAAAGTAAAGACTAGTTTGAAGACGATTTAATAGATTACATTAATTAAATAGATACCTAATTATTTAGCATTTACTATACTCGGACTTTAGATTTTTATTTAATTTTTTTAAGGTTGAAAGTTTATTCGCAGTGTTCACCTTAGTAAAAACAAGTTATGTGATAGTTTCATTACATTAATACGAAAAATATAAAGTAGAACATGGAATTATTTAGTTATCTATCCTAAAACAACAACAAAATAACTTTACAGCTTCAAATTATCCTGAAAAACATAACATTTTTATGGATCAGACCTGTTTCTAAATCGTCGTGATAAAATTTTCATAGCGTAGTGCCCCACCCTCAGGTTTACGTGTCAAATGACAAATGATCACGATCGATCGTAGAACGGGCCGCGTGCTGCCATCTGTCGTCTTGGCGCTGCGCATGCGACGTTTAGAGAACCGTTTATGTAATTATGTGTACATAGTTCCGCTTTTAGGATATCAGATAGCATGGCTATTTTTAGATTAGTTTTGAGACTGTGCTGTACAATAAAGTATTTTTTATGTAAGTATCGTCTAAATTTTATACTTACTCATAGTTGAAAGAAAAAATAGTTTGCAGTTTAATTTCAGCTTTAGGTATATAAATATGTACCTAGGTACCTATTATTTCCTATCTAGGTACTAATAATTTCGTTTCATTAATGTACACGACTGTTTCACGACCGTACAATGTAGATATTATGAATAATTCATATAACATTGACGAAACATGAAGCCAACTTTCATTATGTAGCCAGCGATGACAAGGATTCCACTTTAAATATCCATAATTATAAAACAAGAACATAAAAACGCATTCGGGAAACTAAATACCATAATTCATAATAGGTATAGGTAAGGAAAAAATCATAATAAGTACCTATAATATCGTTTTCCTTCTAAATATCAGCGATTTTCCCCTAAAATTAATATAGAATTGCAACATACAAAGCTACGTTTCGAAGAATTTGCACGCGCCGATGCAAATCGTGAGTCAGACTACCAAACGGTTCATGCTACCTTAATATCAGCTATAAATAGAACTAGCGTCTATGCGATGCACAAACCTTCATAAAAACGTTGCATCTGTCAACCAAAACAAAATAATTCAACCGTTACATCCCAAAACGTTCCAGAACATTCAAATTTTCAAACATTCAAAAAGAGAATTCTATGTAAGCGTTGTACATAAAACAAAATGGTGGGTTCGGTTGTCCGCGCCGCCCAATGCACTCGCGTTTATCGCCCGACATATCGAGTGGCGACTTGGCAACGCTGCGGCCGCATTCCTGCAGCCGCACGGCAACGTCGCAATCGCAGCCGCGATCACTACCCGTGCCTTTGTTGATTGCTGTGACGTCGCAAAATGATAAAACGTAAAATGTTCGCAATGTGAAAACTGGTCAAAAATCGTTTGGACATTAGAGAAAATTCATTTTGTTGGTTTTTTGTGTGTTTTAGACGGTTAGCTGCGCGTGCGCATGTTTATTTCGAGTCGGGGGTGGAAAGTACGCTTTCTCTCGCAACTCGCTTAGAAATCGATGTGCATTGTTGCTTCTAGAAATCTAGACACGTCTCGTCTATGTTATTTGTATATTATGTTCTACGTAAGCGGATTCTTCGCTCATCATAACGATCTGAGTGTGTCTCGGATCCTTAGCAACAGTTTGAGTTATAGGCACATAGGTTGGTTCGTGTTTGCGATGATAAATACGTTTCGGCGGGGCGTGGTCGTTACTCTAAACACTTCCTAATAGTACTGATAACTTCGTTCGAGAGGCCACTATTTGGTCGTCAATGAGACATCGATGTACATACCTATTTATAATGTAGGTAACATTGTTTCTTTACGTGATCATTGATTTATGACAAGTAACATAAGCGATGACGTCATTTCAGAAGCATTTTAAACAAAAGAAGGTTTCTCTCCGGTTATTTGAAATAGTCTATAAATAATATCAACGTATAACAACGTATCCCTTTAAACGCTCACTTGTTTTTTACGAGCGATATAAAATGTATGATATTACAACATTAAGAGTTGTTTATGATAAAAAATATACTCGTATCGACACTATTATTACCCGACTATGGCAAAGCCAAAAGGAAGGGTAATGATTTTAGCAGTCTTATGTATGTATGTAAGTATGTATATAAGTATGTATTTACGTGTATTCCACCGTAGCGCCTAAATTACTGAACCGATTTTAATGAATGAGGTATCAATAGATTCGTAATAATGGTCCAGATTATAGGCTATACAAATTCTCCCTAAATTTAACATGGTGGACTTTACACGTAAATTAATAACCACGAAAAAAAATAAATTGAGATAATAATGACATGTTTGGTATCAAAAGAAAGGTCTTGACAAGCACATAATATGTGTATATGATATTTAAATTGTTAAAAATAAGTAAAAGTGGAGGTAAATAATATTAATTTAATTGGTTACAGACCGACCGCGGTGAGCGTGATTTTTCAGTAGTCGGGTTTTAGTTTTTGAACTTACTTTTTATTTTACGTTATAATTAAGTATAACTTTACTGGTACTAAAGATATACATTGAATATGAATAGTTTTTGTGCCATACCAAATAAGACGCATTATTAACGAACATTGAACATATGAACATCATAAAATGATGTGTCTATTTCTCCCTATGACACCCCTTAAAATAGAACTTTTGTAAAGTACTGCAAAAATATAATGAACAGAATATAATTAGACAGATCCGTACCTAAATAATTTTTATATCAGTTCACGACCGTCATTGGTAAAAATGGGCCTCTTAGCATAGCGGTTAAGGCGCTATGACCCGACAGAGACCGCGCTTACTAGTTTTTTGAATCCATGGGAAACATAAAAAACTGTTATAAAATTAAAAAAAAAAGATATATCTCATTTAAGGATCAGACGGATAGCCAATCGCTTTTAATAACACGATTAGATTTACTTTGCTGGATAGAAAAAAATCCCTTTTCGTAATATTTAATCAACCTCGTAGCTACAAATCAGCCGTTTTTTTTTCTTATTTTTTATATAAATGAAAAGGTAGTAAGATTGTTTAGCGCAATTCGCCGAGTTTTTCGTGATAAAATGAATAAAATAATTACTATGTTTAATTACCTATCAAATGCGCGAGGCAACCACTCGCGAGCCTACTGCAGTTCAGTACGCGGTACGAGCCGGATCATAGGGCCTTAAACGTAAAATTGCCAAAGTTATCATGGTGCAGTGGTGGTCAAACAAAAACAAGAGGTCACTGCTGCAAATCCTCTTCATAGCAACCCTTAGAACCGGTTCTAACATTTCTAAGACCTAATCATTAACATAAGCAGACGAGTCCTGGAGACCTAGTATCGGCAAACGTAGTGTGGGACGCGCCCACCAGCTAGATGGACGGACGACCTTAAAAAAGGTGGCTGGGACAGTCTGGATGCGGGAGGCGGAGGACGGGGTTTTGTGGTGCAGCCTGGGAGAGGCCTATGTCCAGCTGTGGACTGCGATAGGCTGAGTTGATTGATTGAATTTGAATCATTACCAAATAATACCTTACCTTCTGCAACGTGTGACTTAATAATTTTATTATAAGAGTGATGTTATTTGCTTTTTTAGTCACTCATGTACACCCAAAATCTCTTTCACACACACATACCTACACACACCCTCACACACACAAACACACCCCCTCATACACAAACACACCCCCACATACACATACACACGCACACATATAAATCTCGCACACACTCGTATAAATTGATCGCATTTTTTCCTTGTTTTGTTTCTTTATACATATACCTATTTGTACTCATAAGTTTCTAATGTAAGGGAAGAGCGGAGCCTTCAACTACAGGCATATTATATGCCTAAATGGAGACTCCTCGACAGGCATTGTAAGCCAAATATGCTATATGAAATAAATTTATTATTTATTATTTAATACCGCAAAATACTCAAGTACCTACATCCAGTATGTACTTGTTTCTTACCCTAATTAATATAGAAATTGATCTGCAAAACCATAAAAGAGAAAATGATAAGGTACCTATCGGTAATATAATATCATATCGCGTGCGTGTCGACATTATGAATATATGTTTATATTGATTCTACAATATTACGAATTTGATGCCTAGCGAGATTATTAGGTTACTTGCGTTTAAGGTAATGATTTGAAGTATTGGCTGACCATCACATATTAATTAAAGTCGCATTTCATGTCTGTGTTCTCCTAAACTAAGCAAGGAATTTTGATGCAGTTTTCAATATCATTTTAGAGAATATATAATATTCCAGAAGATTTATGAGTTACATTCATTCATATTAAACTTACATTATAATTATGAAATCTCGATGTTGTTGTAAAATGTCGTAAAACCAAGGCTCGTCGTAAAACCTAGGTTACGTTGTAAAACCTAGGTTCGTCATAAAACCTAGGTTCGTCGTAAAGCTTAGGTTCATCGTAAAACCTAGATTCGTCGTAAAACCTAGGTTCGTCGTAAAACATAGGTTACGTTGTAAAACCTAGGTTCGTCGTAAAGCTTAGGATCATCGTAAAACCTAGGCTCGTCGTAAAACCTAGGTTCGTCGTAAAGCTTAGGTTCATCGTAAAACCTAGATTCGTCGTAAAACCTAGGTTCGTCGTAAAACCTAGGTTACGTCGTAAAAGCTAGGAAGCTACAGCTCAACTTAATGCCCGCTGCGCTGGTATAAAAACATATTATTTAACTTCGGAAAAATAGCACCAGAGCTTAGAAACACTTAGCAACACTTTATGAAAGTAGATTAAAAAAAGAAATAAGTCGTTCTTAATGCTTAGTTGCTGCAAAGGACACGCTTAAGTGACACTTAAGAGATGTAAGCTTTATTACCGCAATGCAAACGTTTATTTGGCTTTTATAGCACCAGCTGAGTTATTATAAATGGAAATAATGCGTTCTTGGATCGTGGGAGACGATTTCATGATATATAAACAAATCACTTTCTCTTTAACCATGCTAAGCGATCACACGAAGAATGGAGTGTCGCGTTTATTGCGTCGGTCAACTAAGAACGAAATGACAATATTCACGAAGTGTCGTGAATATTGTCATTTCGTTCTTAGTTGACCGAACATACAAACAAACATACACACACACACACTCACAAACTTTCGCCTTTATAATATTAGTGTGATACTAAATCACACTAATATTATAAAGGCGAAAGTTTGTGAGCGTGTGTGTGTGTATGTTTGTTACTTCTTCACGTTAGCGTGAACGGCTAGACCGATTTGGATGAAATTCGATATGTTGACAGCTTATACCCTGAATTAACACATAGGCTACTTTTTATTCCGAAAAAATGTACTGCTCCCGTGGGATGAGCAAGGAATTCAAATATATTTGTTACTCTTTCAAACTCAAACGGCTCCACCGATTTTGAAATAATTTGGTGTGGAAATAGCAGACATCCTGTATACACATAGCACACATAGGCTACTTTACATCCTGAAAAAATGTAGTGTTCCCGTGGGATGAGCAATTTTTTTGTAAATACTTTTCTCACCGATTAAATAATACACGTTTTAGTGTATCTCATAAACCGCGGGTAACACCGCGGGGCACAGCTAGTTAGTATTATAAAGCACTCGTAAGGATCTCATGTGAACATTACAATATCCCATACATAACATAACATACCATGGAAGAAGTATATCTTTACATACACCCACATATCCCTAGTTATGTTTAAGTCCCTTAAAATAGGAAACGAGCCTATTGCTATCAACCGGGCATAAATCCAGATTCCAGGCTGCTACTAAGAAATTCCTGTTGGAAAATCCTAATAACACCTTGCCCGACCTGGGAATCGAACCCAGGACCTCATGGTCAGTAGTAGTGCTTGCGACCACTAAGTCTAACCATCTTAATACTTACATCTTCGCCATGACACTAATATTATAAAGACGAAGGTTTGTGAGTGTGTGTTTGTACGTTTGTTACTTCTTCACGCTCAAACGGCTGGACCAATTTTAATGAAATTTGGTATGGAGGTAGCTGATACCCTGGATTTACACATAGGCTACTTTTTATCCCGGTCTACGGGTGTAAAACGGCGTGGCGCTTCTACTATTCTCTATAATATCGTATCTTTTGTCTGGATTATTGTTGTGCCCGGTTTAAGGCAATAGGCCCGCCCCCTATTCATCCTCATCTTCCTGCCCTTACCCATATTACTTGGGGTCGGCGCAACACGTTTTCTTCTTCCATTCTCCCCTGTCAACCGTCACGCTATCATCACTCCCTTCTCTTTCATATCATTCTTCACACAATCCACCCGGCTTTTCTTGGCCTTCCTCTCGGCTCGCCCCCTACTCCATGGGACTTACACATTACTGACGAAATGTGGGTGTACTATTAGGGTTGAGCAGAGGTGTACCTGCTCAACCCTTCGGAGAAACAAGGAGTGATGTTATGTTATGCGCCTGCTGAACAAATTATCCTGCATCTAATAAATGACAATGAGAGTTTCATGAGAGCAATGAGGAATGTCTTATTCTGTTGCTGACTTCATGTAGCTAATCATCTATATTTTCCTTTTATAGAGGACTAGCTTTTGCGTGGATGTCGCAAAATATCCCACGGGAACGTACTACCGGGAAATCCTTCCTTATTCCTTGTTTACATTATAAAGGGAACCTTTGTGCAAAATTTCAGCTTTTTAGGTTCAAGTGTTTGGGCTGAGCGTTGATGAGTCAGTTAAAACTTTTCTTTTTATTTATATAGAAGATCGATAGATATATAATTTGGGATTGTATTTTCAATTTCTCTGATGATTTTACGAAACTCGCAGAAAATGAGGAAGTTTTTTCTTTTCAGGTGACACGGCGGATCACCGCATGTATCGAGTTTGCCAGTAGCTGGGTTGTGGAGATCAGATAGGCAGTCGCTCCATGTACAATACTGGTGTTCAACTGAAGCCGGTTAGACTGGAAGCCGACCCAACCAAAAAAAAGGCTAGGAAGAAGATGATTTTAAAATTCTCTCATGATTTTATAGAATTCGCACAAAATCAGGAAGTTTTTTTTTCAGCTACTTAACTTGGGGTGGATCGTAGCGGTATAAAAATATATAAAATCACAATAATTAAACTTTAACGGGTTACACAATAGCGATCTCAGACGTGGCCAAACGACCTACTTACTGATGCAGCCCCGTGTGAACGAGGCGTGAAGTTTCGTGGAATTGTGCACCGTACACCAGATCCATAATTGATATTAGTTCAAACATTATTCAAGCTGGGTTTCCGACCATGCTATGTGTTTAGAGTAGGTAGATGAATACTCAGAATTCTAGGTCTAATGTTGGAGATATTTATTGAGTACCTACTATGTTAGTTAGCTTTAGATAGAGTATTAATTGTTTCTGATCTTTACAGTACGACAATGTTTAAATGTTCCATCGTTTATTTTCGGATAAACCGAACTTTGCCGAAATAAATGTGACTGGTCCAATGAGGGAGTGACGGATTCAATGCGTCAATCTATCTTCTATATCTATACAACGTGTCGTTTTGCATCCACGTCAAATTTAAGGATGTCGTATAGACCATCAAACCGAACAACTTTTTCCATGGCAACAACATCGTATTCGCGAAAAAATAATCAGCCGTCCTATAAATTTGCGTCGAGTAGGTATTGAAGTTTTCTATGAGACAGTTGAAATTTTTTTCGCGATTACGATGTTGGTCCCATGGAGAAAGTTGTTCGGTTCGATGTTCACACCCTGAAATTTAACGAGGATGCAAAATGACACGTTGTATAAATAAAAAGCGAAGTCCTGACTGACTGACTGACTAACTGACTGACTCATCAACTCCCAGCCCAAACCCTTGGACCTAGAAAGCTGAAATTTTGCACAGAGGTTCCCTTTATAATGTAGACAAGGAACAAGGAAGGATTTCCCGGTAGTACGTTCCCGTGGGATAGTCTATAATAATTTAGTTGGAAATATAAATCAATCTCTATTGGTCGATTGTCACATTTTATTCGCTATTTTTTCCGAAGATACAAACAACAACACACACACAACATTTGAATGTTGTCATACTGTACCTATGGCACAGATTTTCAGTAAAGTAGATACCTAAATTAAGAGTAGTAATTAGTAGTAGTAGGAGCAGCGCTGGCCCAGTGGAAGCAACCGCAACTTACGAGTTGCAGGTTCGAACTTAAGCAGAGACTTTTGTTTGTGTAAATTATTTCATCACCACTGCTCTCAAAACGGTGAAGAAAAACATCATGAGGAAACCGGTATGTCCTAGAATCAAAAATTCGAAGACATGTGACATCTACCAACCCGCACTGGGCCCGCGTGGTGGATTACAGCCCGCTGCCTCTCACCGAGAGGAGGCCTGTGTCCCAGCAGTGGGGAGAGTAGGCTAATTATGCTTACGCTAAGGTAAATTAATGGTTACTAAGCATCTTACAATAAAGAAAGATGCATAAATTATGCGTACACATTTCCACCTGCTCATTCTGTCGAGAATGTCGGTTTTTCAGGCTTTTATAGATATTTATCGTTTTCGCAATGCAGATTTGTGTCCCTTTACAGTCAGCCATAAATAAAGTATACGTGCGTCGAAAAAACATGTTTTTAAACGTGATTTTAAAATATTATGCAGTCATTTCCTTTCAGTGGGTTCAGTAGGTAAAAAAAACTTTCTTGTGAATTCCACAAATCCAATAAATAACTTAACAGATCCATTGACATTTCTACTTAAAAATCTATCATCATAATCAAATTGAATAATTTCAATAATTGAATTAAATTAATGTGTCTACAAAGTGAAAAATAACTTTAATTTTGAAAGTCGTCTTAGTCTTTGGATCTGTATTTTAGCTTTTTGTCACCGACTTCCGAAATTAAAGTTATTTTTCACTTTGTAGTATTCATCATAATCAGCTTTTAATGTTCCCATTCTGAGAGAGGGAGTGACATATTATAAATTAAAGCCACTTTTCATGTCAGTCTGTGTGGGCGCGTCGTTCTTCTAAGCTTCGCAACGGATTTTGATACGGTTTTCACAATAATTTAGAGAATTTATTCCAGAAGGTTTATGTGTATTAAACATACATTAAAATAAATAAATCTCGATGTTCTGTCACGTCGTCAAAACCGCGTGAAGCAAGGGCGGGTCGCTAGTAATTATTACAAGGACCAATAAAACGCATTAACATGCACTATCAGAGGGGCAATTCCCGTATTTTTATAACAACGTTCGCAATCTCATCTCAGTCCCAATCTGTCAAAATTGTATAGAGTTTGCCTACATTTTTGACATTTGATTGTCGCTGGCTGACATTGCGACTTGGAATTTGAACGTTTTTAATTACGAGAATTGGCCCTCTGGTGTCACATTGACACAGATTAACTGAAGTGTCATACACTTGACATAACGACACTGTCATAAATCCTTGAGCTTTTTACATAATTATCACGACCAATCAAGATATTGGCGATAGGCAGAGAGGATCCTGTGGTAAACATTTAAAATTAAAGTCACGACTTCCGGTAAACAATTCGGCCCCTATTTTTCCGCTTGGGTATTGACTAATGCCTGGTTTCTATGGTCTAAAAATGGATGCTAATAGCTGCTTCATTTAAAATGGCTTACGAAGTGATTTTGCTGAAAATATCTATTATTAAAATTATATTAGGTATACTCACAACCAGATTGTGTATGACCAGATTTTATGAACATAAGCGAGGCAACAGGAGTATATAAGGATCGCAGCAGGTGGTGTTCTGTAGTTTCTGCCTAACTTCATGAGAAGAAGACGCGAGTTTATATATAATACATACTATTATAAATGATATAGCAACGCTGGGGGGAGGCCTATGTCCAGCAGTGAACTTCTTTTGGCTGAAATGATGATAATGGCAAAGGATAAGCATGTTCACTATGCCCTATGGTAAAAATACGGATAGTATCTTCAAGATTAGGGATCAATGAGTAATTAGAAAAATGCATGTAAGGAATTTCATCACACATATGGGCAGAAGCATAGGCATGAGCAGTGGATGGCCCAGTGGTAACGGCTCCGACTTGTAGGTCGTGGGTTCGAATCCAAGCAGGCGCTTTACTTAGTGTAAATATTTCATCACCACTGCACATAAAACGGTGAAGGAAAACGTCGTGAGGAAACCGGCATGTCTTAGAACCAAAAAATCGAAGTAATATGATATCTACCAATCCGTACTGGGCCCGCATAGTAGCTTACAGCCCACTCCCTCTCGAAGAGAGGAGGCCTGTGTTCCAGACTCCCAGCAGTGGGTACGTTATATGCTGATTATGGGCAGAAAGCTTCCTTTTTACTTTGATTGAAAACAACATGAAACCCCAACTATAGTAAGTATAGGAAATTAATCGTAGAATTTTATTAATATCGCAGATAATTTTTTCTCGATTACGATGTTGGTTTCATGAAGAAAGTTGTTCAGTTTGATGGTCTGTACCCCGCCTGACCACACCTTTCTGGTAGACCCTGTAGAAAAACTCTTTTGTAGTATCTAAGTTAACCTAGCACGCTATGAATTTTAAAAAATTGCAGTCATGGGAACTGCCGACAGAAGAGAAAACAAAAACGTAAAACTATGCATAGTATGCGCGGTGTCAAGGTGTCGCGGTGACCCAGTGACGCGGTGACGCGAACCCATTATATTTCCTCCTACCAAAAATCGCTCAACGCGCATAAAGATGTTTTCACTTCAAAAATCAACTTATCAAAAGTCATCAACAAACGAACTTGACAATAATCTCTACAATCTAACAAACAATCGCTTCCCCCAAATGTTTTCAACCGCCATTTAAACGTTTATTTGTCGGTAATCGTCTCAAGTGGGCCATACTGGCCACTTATGATGGGGAATCATATGAGGGTGTGCTAATTTGACCTGAGTGGATGTTTAACGTGCCCTTTCCTCTTATCCAAACGAGATTATTGTCCATTGCTTCATTGGTAAGTATTTTGCTAAACTGTTTGTATAGAAGTGCATCGATGGATGTAGTTCATTCAATGCTAGCTCGATTTAGCAGGGGATGTAACTGGAGAATATGTTTGAAGTTTTGCCCTATGCAAACGAGAGTTGTGTCCATTGCTTCGTTAACAAGTGCGTTAAAGAACATCTGTAAATAAATGCGTCGGTGGATGTATACTTCTTTCAATGTAGGGTCGAATCAGCAGGGGTCCTAAGTCGTTTGAAATTTTCCCCTTATGCAAACGGTGCATAACGCTTAGTTACGTACATTGCTTCTTTGACAAAGCTTTGTTAGAGATGTTTTATGCAAATGCACCGCTGGACAGTTCTTTAGAATTTTAGATGATGGGTCAAGTTGACAGGGGAGGACGTCACAAAAATGCGTTTGATGTTGCATTCAATAATTCTATTATGCAGCTTAACTTTTAATTTGTTAAGGGGAATGTGTATTATTTGGGGTAACTCGCGAAATTCAAATTTTCTTTTGTTTTTTGCAATTTGCAGGTCAGTGTCCGTTTGAATGTTGATTAAAATATCATTCGCGGCCGTAACTAATATGGCTTTACAGAATTATAATCATTAGAATCCGCAATACAACTCCATAAGTTAGAATTGGCCTCAAATCTCATGATTCATTCATTTTTTTTTTTTTAATTTCATGAAATCATGAGATTTGAGGTAATTTTAGATGCCTGCCTTATATTTATAGGAACTTACTAATTTTTTAAATCAACGGTACCAACTTTTCAGTCAACCACTGACTGAAAACTTGTGTGGAAATCGCAGTTGTCATAGTATGGGCATGTAATGCGGAGGAACGAAGAAAATGTCATGAAGAAAGTTTTGAGTATGAATGTAGATGGCTATAAGCGTAGGGCAAGACCAAAGAAACGATGGATGGACTGTGTGAAAGATAGCTAGAATGGGGTTGACTACCGAGATAACGACTATAAGTATGGAAGAAAACGACCGACCTCAAATAAATTAAGGGCAAGAGAATGATAAATTTTGACAGGTTTCACTTAACCAGAAATCGATTATTTCTTAGAATATTTACTTAATATAGTACATTTATAGTGGAGGAGGAGCTCGTGGCTAAGTAATAACAGCCGCACGGGTCGATCCATCAGGTTAAGAAACGCTTGCCGGGGTTGGTCCGTGGATGGGTGACCATCTTTACATACCGAGAGTCCTCCGTGCCTCGGAAAGCACGTTAAGCCGTTGGTCCCGGCTGTCATTCGTGGATCTTTGACAGTCGTTACGGGTCGTCAGAAGCCCGAAAGTCTGACAATCAGTCTTACCAAGGGGTATCGTATTACCCAGTTAATGGGTTGTGGAGGTCAGATAGGCAGTCGCTCCATGTAAAATAATGGTGTTCAGCTGCATCCGGTTAGACTGGAAGCCGACCCCAACATAGTTGGGAAAAGGCTAGGCAGATTGCAGATTGAAAGTACATTTATAGTGACAATAATTTAAAAGAGTATTCTTAGATGGTTTGCTGTATGAGTATATAAGAGGAAGTTTGAAAGTGGCGCCAGTGACAGAAAAGTTGAAAGGAAATCGTTTGTCTTGGTATGGGCATGTAATGAGGAGAAACGAAACGCATGTGACTAAAAGAGTGATGAATATACATGTGGATGGATGGAGAGGCAGAGGAAGGCCAAAGAAAAGATGGATGGATTGTGTGAGGAATGATATGAAAGAGAAGGGAGTGAATGATAGCGTGACGGTTGACAGGGGAGAATGGAAGAAGAAAACGTGTTGCGCCGACCCCAAGTAATATATATGGGATAAGGGCAGGAAGATGATGATGACTCTTAGATGGTTTGCTCAAGGCAGCTGTGAGTGGAAACGCCGGGAGGGGACGCCCTAGGAAGACTTATATTGACCTTATTGGTGATGTTCTTCAGAAAGGTCAGGTGCGTAAGTACTCGCGTGAGTGAGTTTATGTATATGTAGTAGATACCTAATAGATTTCAGTAAAAAGGTTACACGTTCCAATCTTTTACCTGTACGTAAAACTCGTCAATAATTCAGTGATATCGACTGAAGATTAAATATGAAAAGTAGGTACCTGCAATGCACTTGTAACTAAGTACTTAGTAAGAGGGTTTGATAAGCTAAGGAATATAGAGAACTAAGTATTTGATTCTCTTTATTTAGTTTCCATAACCATTGAAAAGCTGCGTTTTCCAGGGTTTTTGAAAACTTTCAGAGACGTCTAAACGCGTGGCACGACGAATAAAAGCTTTATTTTGCTTATAATCATTTGAGTTAAAGCGGACGATCGTTTGCAACAGTGACAATTTCTGTTAATCTTTATGATCATTAGAAGTTGGTAAGCTCAGGTAAATATCAGGAGCACGCAGGATTTGCCTGTTTTTTGAAAGTTGCAGGAGTTGACTGGTAGAAATCGTCACGTAACAAAATGCTGATAAAGAGATATAGTGTGAATACGGTCAAAATGAAAATCCAAGATGGCGGCTGCGAAAATTTTCCAGTTTTTTATCATGGGTATCCTTTTCATGGTTTTCGAGGCAATCAAAGCCGATAGGAACGTTAAAACGTAAATCCAAGATGACGGCTGCGAAAATTTTCCAGTTTTTCATCATGGGTATCGTTTCCATGATTTTCGAGGGAGTAAAAGCCGATAGCAATATTAAAATGTAAATCCAAGATAGCGGCTGCGAAAATTTTCAAATTTTTCATCATGGATATCGTTTTCATAGTTTTCGAAGGTGCTAAAGCCGATCGATAGTGAGGTCAAAATGTTAATCTAAGATGGCGGCTACGAAAATTTACGGTTTTTGTTTTAAATCATACGTGAGAAAGAACTTCGTTCCTGACGGGAGTCCCCCGACCGCACACGTTCATCTTCCATTCATCATCTGCCTAGCCTTTTCCCAATAATGTTAGGGTCGGCTTCCAGTCTAACCGGATGCAGCTGAATACCAGTATTTTCATGGAGTGACTGCCTATCTGACCTCCACAACCCAGTTACTGTGTAATACGATACCCCTTGGTAAGACGGTTTTCAGACTTTCGGGCTTCTGACGACCTGTAATGACTGTCAATGATCCACACAATGACAGCCAGGACCAACATCTTATCGTGCTTTCCAAGGCACAGAGGGGTATGTAAACCCAACTGCGGCAAACGTAGCTTAACCTGATCGATCGACCCGTGCGGCTGTTATTACTTAGCCACACGCCCCTCTCAAAATTCAAATAATCAATTTAAAGCACTCAATTTGTACTAGCACTACAAACTGGTCAATCTACCATTTGTTTACATTTTCATTACAGTAAAACCTGGTTAAGTGAGACATCAAGGGACCTGGAAATTTGTCTCACTTATAGAGGAATTCCACTTACCCAGTGTCTCAGATATCCAGGTATAAATAAATGTCTGTCTCATTTACAGAGGGTTCCATTAATAGAGGTCAGTACAGGTTACTTCAATTAGAGAGGTGCGATTATTAAATAAAATAATGTACCTACCTATTACGTAAACATTATAAATGAGTTTTATCTTTATTGGGAATCAAAAAACATAATAAAAGTAATGTAATAAACAAAAATATTCAAGCACGTCTTTTTATAAATATTACAAAAATGTAAACAGAATGTATCAATTATAAAAATCTGTCATTTTAGTTTGTCTTTTGGAAGTATCGGCCATCAGATGTTTTTCGATGTTATAAATTTTTCAATTATACACCCGTATAGAAAAAACAAAAAAAAAAACAAAACTCGTAAATCAAAACTAAAACTGAAGGTCATTGAAGATCAAAATTAGTTAAGTGCAGAATTTGCGGGTAGAATAAGAATAAGTAAGTAAACGAACAAAACGATGTTATCTCAGTTACAGAGGTGCACATAAAATTCACTCGCTGTCTCAGTTATAGAGGTAACTATGACGATAAAATCGAAAGAACGAATCCCAGATATAGAGGTTTGCTTCGTTCCCAGCAACAGAGGTATTTCAGTGCCAAAGTGTTGGGACCTTAGCACGAGTTCCAGTTATGGAGGATTCTCACTTATCCAGGTCCCACTTAACCACGTTTCACTGTATATACTTTTGGGACCGAGCATACGTCAACATCAATTTTTTTTTTTTTTTAATAATGTTCAAAATGTATATCGCAGAGTTTAAATCTTACGCTAAAAACCACAGAAGCCTTTGAAGGCTTTTGAGGCCTTTGAAGGATATGTGGCTAGTGAGTTCGGAAATATATATATATCTAATTTAGGTAAATACTAAGAGACAAATTTAGACGGTAAGTTTACATTTAAAGAGTATTTTAAGTCTTCCTTCTTATCTAATACAATAATAGCACAAATAAAGATGGCAGCAAGTGCATCCAACTGATAATAGCACAATTAAAGATGGTAGTAAGTGTATCTAACTAAAGTACATATTCATATATAAGCGTCCTACTATTGATCTTCCATCCGACATACAAATCCCCGGACGCAGGTTGGTATTTAATTACATTAATTAATTATAAGCGTCCTAGTTCGCACACGAACCGCACACCGGACAGATCTCAGCCTAGACCGTCTCTATTAATTAAATTAACCCCTATTTATAGTTAACTGTTGCTTAACCAAGCGCTGCTAACTCGTTATGTTATGACTTGGGTTAATGTTGGTTTAGTATTTTAATTTAAGGTTAAAATTGTAATTATTAAAGGTTATGTTAAGTAAATAAAGGGTGGTCTACGGCTGAATAAATATAAGGTGTAACTTAAATAATGCACAACATCTTAGGGGAATATTGTACTCATAAATATGAACAACTTTTACTATGGGACCAAACCTGAACACGCGAAAAAAAGATAAGAAGCGATTGATGTGGCGAATTTTTAAAAATTACCTTTGTAAACACACTTAAACTCGTCATCCACAGTCAAAATCTGACTTTTTCTTTTAATAAAAGTTTTTTTCAAAAAAAAAAAAAACAACCAACGTCCAAAAAACAACACTAAAAAGTGAAAAATAAGTTTAATTTCTAAAGTCGGTGTCTTTGATTTTGTATTTTCGTTTTATACCACCGACTTCCAACTTATTTTTCACTTTTTAGTTGTGGTACTACTCCACACAAATTCGAATACCACTACCTGCAAAAGAAATGAGAACATCATCGACATAAAAAGTAGGAAAAAAATACGTATTATTGAAGCTAACTGAATAACTACCCAAGCAAAGCTAATAAATTTTACATGGGATCAACTTCCAGGTATACCCTCCCGAGTAAAACAAGAATCATTCAAACCGGACAACTCAGTAAAAATTTATGCGTGGTCATACATAAAAGTAAAAAAATATAAGTGTCAACTTGAGAACCTCCTCCTTTTTTTTTTCGTCGTTTTAAAAAAATACGTATAGCTATTATTAACAAATAAGCAAAAATCTCATTAATTATACCAATACTCTATCCCCTAAATAGACACAACAATTGTTTGATTAGCATCCCCGCTACATACTCCATATTTCCTACGTCTAGCGCTCCACCCGACTAAGGTAACTTAATTTCAAAGTCCCAGTCTGAACCGTATTACGGCGTGTAAGGATAATGGATTAAGCAGTAATACGGGTAGCTAAGTGGTAACCTGAAACGGGCTGAATAAAACATTAGGAAGTGTCTTTCAGGATTCTAGATAGATAGATAAAACATTTATTCGGTACACACAAAAAGACACAGCACAACACACAAAAGTACAATTAAATTATTTCAATTTACATGAATTTAAATAAAAATTTAAAAACAAGATCCCAACATACAAAAAAATAAAGAAAAATATACATAAAACATGGAAATAAAAGTGGCACTATTGCATAATATGTACTTCAAACAACGAATACCTATAGTGCGGTGTGCGTCTCAAGGTTGCACCAAATGGGAGTCCAGTTCAGCATGTGTCAGGCAAATATACCTGACGCTGGTATTCTGCTGGATCCCTTTTTTTTTTTTTTTGTGGATGGGAAATCATCAAACAAAACAACAAAAAAACAAAAACATCATCAAAAACTGTAATTATGTAGGTATTCCGTAAAGTTTTGCGTTTTGATTACTTGGATACATCGTACTCTGAATAGTGAATGGTTGACTGTAAAAGTACATTATCATTCAATTCAAAGTATTTATAATAAACGGTTGCATATTAGAAATGAATGAATGAATGAATGAATGAATGAATGAATGAATGAATTGCACCGATCCCAGCGTGGTTTAACCAGACTCGATCACTCGAATGAACCCAAAGATTCACACTAGCCCCTGCTGCCTCATGTTACATGGTGCAACAGAGACCATTGCATATCAAGGAGTAGACCGGGGGGCGCGGTAATGGTAGGGAAGGCATGCCCTTAGGATATGGAGGGGATATAGAGCCTATCCAGTATGCACCGTAAAATAAGCATTGGAATGTGGAGAGACGGGTGATATAATATGGATGGGCTTTTTTACGACGTTGCTGCTATGTTGCTTCTAGTCCAGCTTCCCCGGTGAATCTTTTGGCGGTTAAACTGCATTTTCGACTCTTTTTATGTCGCTGCTATGCTGTATTACAGGTAATCTGCCTTCTCGACTCTTTTCTTCTTCGTTCTGATGAGTTGTCAGCAGCAGAATGTCCAGGACGCGGTCGGACCGTTCCTCGTTGTTGTCCAGCTCCAACTTCAAATTATGTAATTTTTGTTTTTATTCAAAGTTCGACCTATAGCTCGCCGCTGTTCAGTTCAGGTTGACGCGATTGCAGATATTACAGTTTTAAAGTACAAATTAATGCACACAAATTAGCACAAATAATTAATTAAACTGGACCCCAACAAAAATCCTGTCGGGTATGGCGACAGGGCGGCGCCAGCGCACCATGCGTGTCCGTAGGTACTTGAGTTTAATTCCCGGGTCGTCTCAGAGCTTAAGAATTGAATGCGCCTTCACAGAAACAACGCACATCACCACTCACAAAAAAAAACACTCTTGAACACTCCGATTTTGGGACACAGGAACACTATACACTAGTAGTTAATAAAAAAATTCTCGAGTAAATTTCAAAAGAATAATAAAATTTAAATGACCAAATGTTTTATTTAGAAAAATTTTAAAATCCCAATGTATGTGACAACAAATGAACGACTGATCAAAAGTTGCTAGATGTAATTTTAAAATATCAATACATTTCGAACCTAACTCCCCGTGATGTCGACCGTCTAGTCTAGGGTTAGGGTTTCCGTCAGCAGGTCGACGGAGCCCCGCTGCGCGGGGCTCCTATTTCTGTCTGCAGGGTTTAAAGGAACCTAACCAACCGAACCTCAGGCTGCCCCTGACGTCAACCGTCCAGGGTTAGGGTTTCAATTTAAACACTTGTATTTTTCTATCTTCTGATTCTGACATTGAATCATTTGATAATTAATAATTTATCCAGTAATCCATTTTGACCTTTAAACGATTTGGTCAATAGTGTAATAAATAATTTAACCTAATAAACAGTATGTATCAGAAAGGTGTGGTCAAACTTAATGGTGTGGTATAGAACATCAAACTGAACAACTTTTTCCATGGGACCAACATCGTAGTCGCGAAAAAATTATCAGTTGTCCCATACATTTGGGTCGAGTAGGTACTGAAGATTTGTACGGGACAGCAGATTTTTTTTTTCGATTACGATGTTGGTCCCATGGAAAAAGTTGTTTAGTTTGATGGTCTGTATCTGTATCACACCCTTAAATTTGACCATACCTTTCTAATACACCCTGTATATTTCATCGTTTACGTATTTCAACTAAAAAAGTTTCTTTGCACTCTCACTGAAAATGAAAAAGATAATAGAGCAAGGCGTTAGTTTGAAAGCATTTCAAGCTCTAACGTTAAAGCATTTATTTCAATTAAACCAATTACAGCCTCTAAGGTAGATGAAGCTAGTTGACCATTCCAAAGGATATAGTAGGTTCCAATGGAGAAGAACGGGCAAGAAACTCCTAGGACACCCTTTTAAATCAAAATATTTTATCACTAGCTTCAGCCCGGGGCTTCGCCCAGTGGTATGTCGATAAAAAGTAGCCTATGTCTTTTTCCAGGTCATGGTATACCCGTGTGCCAAATTTCATCCAAATCCGTTCAGCCGTTTTAGCGTGAAAACGTTACAAACTCGCTTTTGGATTTATATGAGAGGTTAGGATTAGGATTCTTATGGGTGTCAGATTTATCTAAAAACGGGAAGGAATATATAGCGAAGATGGTGGGTATCAATTTAGATACACAAACTGTTTTATCTTTAAACCTCGTGAAAATTAGCACTTTGGCCTTCATTTATTCATAGCATTTAACTTACGTTACTTCCTAACAATTACGAGGAAAAAGTTAAAAGAACTAACCAATTCAACATGGCATTGAGACAAAACAAAACTGTTTTCCTGTTGAAATATGATTACAGCAACATTACAATGTAAAGAAAATCATTTTCAATAACTACGTTCAATTGTAACCTAATCAACATTGCATAAAGCTAGCAAAATTAAAAGACAAGTCTTGTATGTAATCAATCTGCCTAGCCTTTTCCCAACTATGTTGGGGTCGGCTTTCAGTCTAACCGGATGCAGCTGAATACCAGCACTTTACATGGAGCGACTGCCTGTCTGACCTCCACAACCCAGTAACTGGCTAATACGATACCCCTTGGTAGTCTCGATAAGTCTTTTACGTAATATAAGCCCACCAATAAATAAAATTTTGTTTGTATAAAGGCAGGTATCGCGATCACAAAAGTATAACCTACAAAATGGGTGAGCTGGATGGTGCTGATCCACGCGTCATGTTCGTGAACGGGCGCCGTCAGTTGAGACTGGTCACCTCTTAGCTCTGGACGTCTCTTGACTTATTTTTAAATTGTTTTTATTTATTTTTTTACATTGTTCTCACATGGGACCACATCTGAAATCGCGAAAAAAAAAAATCAGCTGTTCAGTACATTTATCAAACTCGTCAAAATGTAGGGAGCAGCAGATTTTTTTTTTCGCGATTTCAGGATTGGTTCCATAGTAAAAGTTGTTCATAATGATGAGTACAGTGACCCCTTAAGAGGATATTGCTCAATAACCAATAACCCTGTATAAGCAACAAGAAAAACGTACCTAGGATTTTCTAGCATCTTGATTTAAAAGAGTGTCCTTGGAGTTTCTTGCCCGTTCTTCTTAGAGATACGTTTTGGCTTCGACTTTCTGACTAACAGACCGACTTTTTGACAATTCAAAAGTGCCTGTACCTAATTGTTTTCAGAATCAGAATGCTTTATTTGTAAACATAGGTTAAATTACAATAGTGTGCGAGATGTTACAGGTAGGTAGATCCTCTCCGTCTTATTACAAAACAAGGTTCATCTTCAAATCCAGGTTTAAACCATGGACCCTTTTTTGAATTTCGAACTTTATTCCGACACATTAAGATGTCAGTTTTACAAAACTGACCACTTAGTACCGGACTAAGTTGTCAATTTTGTATAAAGAACTGTATTTCTATCACAGCTAGGTTCTTATTACAAAAACTAGCTCGATGATTTAAACCGTGACAGAAGAAAAACCTCGTTTTGTAATAAGACCGTCTATGTTTTGTCCAGAGGCGTACAAATACATTTAAATAACATTGCCGAATTTTTACTTTAGAACAATATTTTTAATTATAATAATATTAATTATTATTATATTTTTAATATTTTTATTTTTTTTTAATTGATATATTGTACAAAAGTCGCAGATTCTGATCCTTTAAAAAACTTTTTTACAAAAAAATACAACCGACTTCCAAAAACAACACTACAAAGTGAAAAATAACTTTAATTTCGGAAGTCGGTGTCTAGTTAAATGTATTTTCGTTTTTTGCCACCGACTTCCGAAATTAAAGTTATTTTTCACTTTGTAGTGTTGTTTTTGGAAGTCGGTTGTATTTTTTTGTAAAAAAGTTTTTATTTTTCACTTTTTAGTTGTGTACCTACCCCACATAAATTCTAATACCACTATCTGCAAAACAAACTAGAACATCATCCATATAAGTGGGAAAAAATACGTATTATTGAAGCTAACTCAAAAACTACCCAAGCAAAGTTAATCAATTTTATATGGGACCCACTGTGATGTATACCCACCCTCTCGAATAAATAAAAAAAAAATCCAAATCGGTCCAGCCATCTCCGAGTAATCGGGGAACATACATAAAAAAAAAAAATAAAAAAAAAAAAGGTTCCGACGGATTGAGAACCTTCTCCTTTTTGAAGTCGGTTAAAAACATGATGCTCGATTATTTTTGTTTAGTAAAGCAGAACAAGTGCCTGACTGGCTTCGAACCTACAACTTGTAAGTCGCAGCCTTTAACCACTAGGCCACCACTGCTCCAAAAACGGTGAAGGAAATCGTGAGGAATCCAGCATGTGTCCTAGAACCGTAAACCAAAGACATGTGACATTCACAAACCCGCACTGGGCCCGCGTGGCGGATTACGGCCTACTCATCTCATTGAGAGGCCTGTGTCGCAGTATTGGGAACATTATAGGCTGAATATGCTTAAGCTTAAAGCAAAATAAGCTCGTAGCTAACTTCTCTACAAATTATTTCAGTCATTCAGATAACTTTTACATGTTCTTCAACTATTAGTGCTACGAGAACAATACATCCAACCAGTGGCGGCTGCACCTTAAGTGCGCTCGTGCGCCGCACTACCATTCTCACGGAATAGAAAAATTTTCTATTCCGTGACCATTCTACGTATACCATACTACCTATAAATAAAATAAAAACTTTCAAAATATTGATCTAGAGGTACCTATAACATCCATACTAATTCTACCCTACACAGAAATTACACTGATTACATGGTTTTGTTATTCGAGTTAAACAAAATCAAGCTGACCTGTTTTGATTTCTACTGCAAAAGAATTAGATCTTATTTTTGCTTGAACAAAAACGGCACCGTGCGCTCGCTAAAGCGCACGCAGCGAGCTCTAACAACTTGTATGAAAGGCGATGGAAACCGCCGGGCGCGTGAGACGGAAGGTGCTTAGTACAAAATGTATGCACTTTTTAAGATAGATACGTGCGCCGCACGCACCCGGAAATTGCCGAAAGAATACGAAAGCCTTTCAGGCTCGGGGGGCGCGCGGGTGGCGCGGGTCGCATGCAATATGCATGACCCGAGACCTTGACCCACGCAGTACGCACTTATTATTGTTACTTTTCGCGCGCGCAGTTATTGTTTACCTTCGTAATTACTAATCTAAGGAAATAGTGACGATTTTGTGAGTAAAAATGAGTGTAAAATACAATATTGATTGACTACATTAAAAGCAACAGGACTTGTCAAAATAAACTGGGCATTAAATCAGCTGGACCGCCCCGACCTTTTCTCAATTTAAAATAGGAATGTAAAACCAAAAATAAATCGTTCACGAGAACTTTCAAAAGTGAAATGTATGCTAAAAAAAATGGTTATGTGGATGTGAGCGATTAAATGCTTTTTTTTTTCAAAAATGGAACGCAGAATCGATTTAAAGTATAAATAAAATAGACATTTCCAAAATTAATATATATATTTTTTTAAATCGTGGGATTCATCTAGTGCATTTTCGGATACTGTGAGTGTTGTGTGGCATGCGTCAAACAGTTAAAATTAATTTTAGACTAAAATGTGTTGTGCGAGTAGAAGAGAAACAATTTTCGTAGTTTTATTTGTGTCGTCAACTGCATCTCATCACTGCGCCTCGCTATACCTGCCAGTTTCCACTAGACCACGCGAGGCATGTAAATTGTCTCGAAACGGCGGGTGTCCTGTTCATAAGGTAAAAATTAGAAGTCGGTTGTATTTTTTTGTAAAAAAGTTTTTTTCATTGTGCGTAGTCCGACACGCAATTGGCCGGTTTTTTTATTTGAAAATATTCACTAAACCCATGCAGTGCACCACCGGTTCTCTAAGGCACCAGCCGCCACTGCATCCAACCCGTAGTCTGTAAAATGTTTTTAAGTTTTTGAAATCCTAAACACTTCTCAGGGGGTGTTTTCATTCAAATAACAATAAAAACAAATAGTTATAGGGTAGGTACTGTGAGGGCTGGAACCTCACAGTGGGAGGCTAGCTAATAAAAAAATACAACCGACTTCCAAAAACAACACTACAAAGTGAAAAATAACTTTAATTTCGGAAGTCGGTGTCTAGTTAAATGTATTTTCGTTTTTTGCCACCGACTTCCAAAATTAAAGTTATTTTTCACTTTGTAGTGTTGTTTTTGGAAGTCGGTTGTATTTTTTTGTAAAAAAGTTTTTATTTTTCACTTTTTAGTTGTGTACCTACCCCACACAAATTCTTATACCACTATTTGCAAAACAAACTAGAACATCATCCATATAAAAGTCGGGAAAAAATACGTATTATTGAAGCTAACTCAAAAACTACCGAAGCAAAGTTAATCAATTTTATATGGGACCAACTGTGATGTATACCCTCTCGAATAAAACAAAAAAAAAATCCAAATCGGTCCAGCCATCTTCGAGTAATCGGGGAACATACATAAAAAAAAAAAAAAGTTGCGACGAATTGAGAACCTCCTCCTTTTTGAAGTCGGTTAATAACAAAGCAGTACACAGGTGGAATGGGGCTGAAGCCCGCTATATTAAAAGAATAAATTTAATTATAATTCACACTACTTGTCCATGCCCTAGCTAAAATCTGACAGTCACTCTACAAAGAAAAACGAGGTTCGTTTTTCTTTGTAGAGTAATTCGAAGTTTGCTTTGAATGACAGCCAGTACGAGTATAATATTGTCGAGGTTTGACCAAAGCATCAAACCTCTACAGTACCTATCTGTACTTATGATAAAACTGAAGAGTTTGAACGGGCTATTAGATATTTATAGTATGACTAACGAACTACCCGAAAATCCTTCCTTATTCCTTGTCTCATTTTAAAGGGAATCTCTTTGCAAAATTTCAGCTTTCTAGGTTCAAGGGTTTGGGCTGGGCGTTGATGAGTCAGTCTGTTAGTCAGGACTTCTCTTTTTATATATATAATATTTTATTATATAACTTGTACCGGACGGATTAAAAAAATACTTTTTGCGTTTGATAGCCCAAATTTTAAGGAAGTTTATAGACTATTTAACATCACGCTACGACACTAAGGAGCTGAGCAAAAAGAAAATAGTCAGAAAGAACGCTAAGCGGAAACGAGGTAATGATCGCGGGTGGGCGATGCGATGCAACGTGGTGGAGCCGACCAGAGCTAGTTTAGGTATTAAGCGTAGGTGTTATGTACACGTGCCAGGGACATCGTGGGTGAATCGTGTAGG
The DNA here is from genome assembly GCA_946251885.1 of Cosmia pyralina. NCBI lineage: Eukaryota > Metazoa > Arthropoda > Insecta > Lepidoptera > Noctuidae > Cosmia > Cosmia pyralina. The sequence continues at coordinate 3,548,754 of OX276355.1, read as the reverse complement.
AAGCAGAAACGTTTTCCTATTTGAAATTGCGTTATTTCTAGAGTAATAGGGATGATGGCTACAATTTTTTTTTGTCCGTCATTTACCTAGATTATTAAAAAATATTGAACACTTATTTTTTTCTTTTTTACATAATCAAAAGATTACGGCGATACATTGAGTTAAAATGTGGCATGCATGACGTCACTCCTTACTAGATTTTTTTGACGTAGCGACTAGCGAGCCCACTCCCCAACTTTAATGCTTTTTATCTAAATCATTTTTATTAATATGATTATGAAATAAACGAGGAGCTCGTGGATAAGTAATAACAGTCGCATGGGTTGATCCATCAGGTTAAGCTACACTTTCCGGGGTTGGTCAGTGGATGGGTGACCATCAGCTTTACATACTGAGACTCCTCCGTGCCTCGGAATGCACGCTAAGCCGTTGGTCCCGGCTGTCATTCGTGAATCTTTGACAGTCGTTACGGGTCGTCAGAAGCCCGAAAGTCTGACAACCCGTCTTACCAAGGGGTAGTGTTACCCAGTTACTGGGTTGTGGAGGCCAGGTAGGCAGTCACTCCATGTAAAATACTGGTATTCAGCTGCATCCGGTTAGACTGGAAGCCGACCCCAAACTAGTTGGGAAAAGGTTAGGCAGATTGATTGATGATAAATGAATCATAATAGGTACCTAATAGGTACAGTGGAGCAAAATTCTTGAGATTTCACAGACACAGATACAATTTCAAGTCTATCAACTAAACATCACATATTTATTCGGTGACAACATAAGACCGAATTGGTAATAAGTATAACGAACTTCGAAGTTTCACAAAAAGAAAATAAAATAGCTCTTAGTCGATCCTCTCCCAGCTTGTGTAGCATGGCAAATATTTTGCAAAACTGGTATTTAATATTTATGCTCGCAATATGATCTAGGAATTCCATTAGAGTCATCGTAGGTACTCGTACATTTCCACTATAAGGAGAATTGAACGAATATAGGAATTGAGTTTTCTTTTTTCATTCTGTAAGATTTTCTCGACTCATGTGTATTTCATGTTGGCAGGAACTAATCGTAAGTTTGAAAATAATTTTTCTTTTTCGCGAAGTTTAGTTACACGTGAATAATTTTTGTATTTAAGTAAAAACACAGGGTGTATCAGAAGGTGAGTTACAAACCATTAAACCAAGAACAACTTTCTCCATGGGACCAACATCGTAATCGAGAAAAATTAATCAGCTGTCCCGTACAAAGCTTCAAAACCTATTCAACCCAAATGACGGCTGATATTATTTTCTCGATTACGATGTTGGTCCCATGGAGAAAGTTATTCAGTTTGATGGTCTGTACAGTCAGCATCAATAATATCGGGACGAATAGATTGTTCAAAATCAAAATCTTCTGTGTAGGTGTCAGTAGAGCGTTTTGTTCATATGAACTATCCGCCCTTTTCACTTCAGTGTGGGAAGAATACTAGGTACATATGCACAGTTTATAAATGTCAGTTATACAAGTTATATATAGTCAGATAGTATACAATCAGATATACAAGGTCTTTGTTGACATTCAACTGTAAGCAACCTTTTAGTTCAAAGTTGTAATAAGTAAAAACTATTGTTAGCTTAGTTCATCGTCTACGAGATTTATCTTTGTATATATCTTTTGGAATCTTCCCTATGATCTTACTTGATAACTACTTAGTTGATGGATTTTATGTAACTTCATAAAACTTTAATGGTGAGGAGCTCGTGGCTAAGTAATAACAGCTACACGGGTCGATCCATCAAGTTAAGCTACGCTTACCGGGGTTGGTCCGTGGATGGTTCACCATCTTTACATACCGAGACTTCTCCGTGCTTCGGAAAGCACGTTAAGCTGTTGGGCCCGGCTGTCATTCGTGGATTTTTGACAGTCGTTACGGGTCGAAAGTCTGACAAAGTCTCAGCAAGCGGTTTCGTATTACCCAGTTACTGGGTTGTGGAGGTCAGATAGGCAGTCGCTCTATGTAAAATATTCAGTATACTTATATTCAGCTGTATCCGGTTAGACTGGAAGCCGACCTCAACTTAGTGAGGTAAAGGCTAGGCACATTGATTGAATTTATTAATTGGTAATCAACACACGTCCCGTCTCTGCCTGCGTGGCTTTGACAGCCTCGTTGAGAGAAAATCCCCCCCCCCCCCCCCCCTGTTACATAGGACTTAAACATACTAGCTAAACGTGGGTGTACTATAGGTGCAACTGTGCCTAACCCTTCGGGGAATACGTGATGTTATGTTCTGTCTCGTCTCTGTGTGAGAATTTTGCATTTTACCATCATCTGCTTAGCCTTTTCCCAACTATGTTGGGATCGGCTTCCAGTCTAACCAGATGCAGCTGAATACCAGTATTTTACATGGAGCGACTGCCTATCTGTCCTCCACAACCCAGTAACTGGGTAATACGATACCCCTTGGTAAGTATGGTTGTTAGACTTTCGGGCTTCTGACGATCCGTAATGACTGTCAAAGATCCACGAATGACAGCTGGGACCAACAGCTTAACGTGCTAGGAGTCTCGGTATGTGAAGATGGTGACCCATCCACGGATCAACTCCGGCAAGCGTAGCTTAACCTGATGGATCGACCCGTGCGGCTGTTATTACTTAGCCACGAGCTCCTCACAGTAAATTCGTATAGCCTGATGATAAGTATGTTCATAATCAGCCTATAATGTTCCCACTGCTGGAACACAGGCCTCCTCTCGGTAAGAGAGAGTGGGCCGTAATCCATCACGCGGGCCCAGTGAGGGTTGGTAGATGTCATGTCTTCGAATTTTTGGTTCGAGCGGACATGCCGGTTTCCTCACGATGTTTTTAATTAAAATTGATTTTGCTCAATTTGTATAGTAGTGAAGCATAATTGCTAGTTTAAGATTTGCATAATAGAAGACTATAAATCACTGATGAATAATCGATATTAATAAATTATATTTTGCAATGTTTATGAGTACATAATGTCATGGTAAACAGGGTGAATTTTTCTAGTGGGAGAGGATGGCCAAATTCAAAACTAAACTATGAGGAAAATATTGTAATGCTGAATGCAGTATAATCCTTGTGACGTCGAATCCAGCTACTACGTACTGAAAACAATGGTCATCATTTTTAACCGACTTCAAAAAGGAGGAGGTTCTCAATTCGTCGGAACCTTTTTTTTTTTTAATTTTTTTTTATGTATGTTCCCCGATTACTCGAAGATGGCTGGACCGATTTGGATTTTTTTTGTTTTGTTCGAGAGCGTTATACATCACAGTTGGTCCCATATAAAATTGATTAACTTTGCTTCGGTAGTTTTTGAGTTAGCTTCAATAATACGTATTTTTTCCCCACTTTTATATGGATGATGTTCTAGTTTGTTTTGCAGGTAGTGGTATTTCAATTTGTGTGGGGTAGGTACACAACTAAAAAGTGAAAAATAAAAACTTTTTTACAAAAAAATACAACACTACAAAGTGAAAAATAACTTTAATTTCGGAAGTCGGTGGCAAAAAACGAAAATATATTTAACTAGACACCGACTTCCGAAATTAAAGTTATTTTTCACTTTGTAGTGTTGTTTTTGGAAGTCGGTTGTATTTTTTTGTAAAAAAGTTTTTAGGTTTAATAGGTAGGTAACATAAGAAAAATAAAAAAGTATTTTGTTAAAAATGAGCTCTTTCCTTTAGTTTGCCGTATGTCATTACTTCCCAGTATTCGATCCTTATTAGCGATACTATCGAATGGTGTATTATTACAGTGTTTTTGTTTCAAAATCAACGGCGTTGATTCCGGGCTAAAAATATTCATTTTGCAAAAATCCTATGATGCAGTTTTAGTTTTCATCAAAATCGAGTCCGAGACTCCTTTGAGTTCTTTTCGCTATTTCTTATAGTTTCGGCCATGGCCATGCACGCCCACTTGAAAAATTCACCCTGTGTAATTTTAATTATATAATGACCCGCTAACCGGTGACAATAGACAGAGATGAGATATTGTTTAAATGACAATAAATAAACAATACACCAAGGCAAACCGATGATGTAGGTCGAACTAAATATTCTGTTCTGTGTTATCTATCATTGATCGTTTGTATAACACTCGTAATTTTACATAGACTAGACAGAAATTCAATTGTCATAATCAGGAATACCAATTAATATAGCAACAAGTTACAGCTATCATAAAGGATTATCAAAACCACTCTATAAAAAAAAAAACAGTTTCAGTGATCAACCAAGCTGAATACAATTAAGAGAAAAAAAACCGTCGCTCGTCAGCTATAAAACAAAATTCGCAAATTGGAACAACCTCGTCGCGCCTGCGCAAGCGCAAGTTTGCGGACGTGTGCGCAAGGGTACATCACCTTGACACGAGGCCCCACGGGGTACTATCGCCATTCCTCTCGCACAAGCACGTAGACGTAGAGGGAGAGAGAGAAGCAAACATCCGTAGACAGACGCTTTCAGAAATGCTACGCGGCTTATTCGTGGCCGCCATTTTGTATGTTCCTTTTGTCGACAGATATTAATTTGAGGACCTTATTTATGATGCATTATTTTTGAATGGTCATCATTGTACGGTTTATATTTGCGTTTGTTGATCGATAGGGAATGCAGTATGCGTTTTAATGTATTTTTAGACGTTATAGCTGTTGTAACAAACAGTAAAACTGAATATTTCTCTATTTAGCGTGTTAATCTAATCTGTATTGACCCGGAATAACGATTCCAACGACCTCGCGTACTTTGTATACTTGTTAAAGACTTACTTATTTATGTTCCGCCATTTTCTTAGTAAAGTATTACGTTTTCATAGAACATAAAGAAAGGCTGACGTCATATAGACCCTTTTACAGAATTCCGATGAATGCATTTATTGAGATCGAATATAATTAAACGATAATCTAATTACGAGTGACGTACGTGCCATTGTGTAACGCGCATTAGTCGGTAAAGGTAAATATAGTTTAGACCACAATACGTAACGTGACATTACAAGAAATTGCGCATTTCAATATTGAATAATTGAATATACAATGGGTACGTGTATCTATATGACAGATAAGATAACGTGAACACTACGAAATCATCTTTAAAATCGAATCTATGTTAATTTTCGTAGCAAAATAAACATTTCAAGTCTCTAAAACTACTATTTCTCAAATAAAATGTGTTAAAAATACACTTTAAAAGCGAAAAAAGTGTCAAAACGTGATTACTGACGTAACCTGAAAACTGTCGCGAGTGTAAAACTTTTCGGTACGCGCAGCGCCATCTATCGGTCAACTTGGCAGTCTGTCGTGATCTTCACAAGGTTAGGCTGTAAGCCCACGGGCTGCGGCTATTTATACAAACACTCAGGTTGTGACACGTGTTTATGATATCTTTTACAACGCCATTAATTCTTTATGTGTTAATAAGGAAAATTGGGGAAATTAAACGGTATTGTTTTGGTTTGCTACGCGTGGCTACGTAGAGGATTTGTCTCTGATTTTCCATAGATTGCTCGAGTTGACGTCACGAGGCGACGACGTGTTGAAATACGTCGTGAAGCGTAATGAGTTTATCAGATATTGTTTATAAAACTTTATGAGCGTTCCATATTGAGGAAAAGTTTTACAACATCATTATGCTTATGTGTTAGTGGTTAACGAACCATAAAACGTACATGATTTAGAAACCTAATATACAGTAGGTTTCTAAATCATGATTGCTTTATGGCTTGTAAACATAGGTTGAAAAGAAAACTGATCGACTTGTGCATCTTGCCCGTTCTAACCTTCGGTGCACAAAGTTGGTCCCTCACTGAACAACAAAAGTCCAAACTCAAGAATTGTCAACGGGCAATGGAGCGCAGCATAATAGGTGTCAAGCGTACAGATCGCTCCATAACTCACGTAGCAAATGTTGGAGAAAAAACAGCCAGGCTGAAGTGGGAGTGGGCTGGCCACGACACACGAGTGCACACGGAGAGACGAGCAGAGATCGTACCCACTGGACGCCTCAAGGAGGGCATTGCCGTCGAGGCAGACCGCGGCGAAGTTGGTGTGACGATCTGATCATGTTTGCAGGGCCAACATGGCCAGAGATCGCACAAGACAAAAAGGTTTGGAAGGAAAAAGGGGAGGGCTTTGCCCATCAGTGGGACACAATGTAGGCTACCAAAAAAAAAGTCTCATCAAAGAAACAATCAAGAAAGGTGCTATCTATATATACCCTTGAATTTCAGTCGACAATTTCAGCACAGTGCCTGAAGGATTCATACTAATGATTATGTACGACAAAATCATTCGTAGCAACATACCATGAGAAGTTTCGCTACAAACAATCAAACAACTACTGTCATTTCTTACTATTTTTGTATTCGCTAAAACTAGTCATGATGGCAGAACCGTGTGAACCTAATTAAGTAAACGTTTTGAATGTAACTGGGAATTTGATATGTTCTTGACAAACACTGATTAAAATTAAAGATCTAGTAATGATGAGACTTGCCATAGGGTCGATGCCCGGGTAAAAAATAAAAAATAAACTATTTAGTCTGTCAGTCAGATAATAAAAAAATATTAGACACGTATTTTTTGCTTTATCATATTAATAAAAAATGACTGAGAAAAGTTGGAGAGTGAGGGCTCGCTATGTAACAAATATAACAAACTACGTATGAAATCTAGCAAGGAGTGACGTCATGCCACATTTTAACTGAATGTATCGCCGTAATATTTTGATTACGTAAAAAAAAGAAAAAATACGTGTCCAATATTTTTTAATAATCTATATAACGGACAAAAAAAAAAGTATAGTCATCATCCCTATTGTATCACAGCTCAATGGAAAATAAGGATCAAACCACAAAAACATAGACGCATGTTCAAGGCGTGTCTAATGTCAGTCTTACGTCAAACTCCATACATAAATGTCATGTTAAACAGTTCCATAGCTTATACAACTGTTTTGTGGTATTAAGATATAGATTTTAGAGGAACAAACTGTCCCTAATTTGTTTGATATGCCTTTAAACAGAAACATAACGTGGTGTAGGTATACCTCTGCCCAAACCTTCGGGAAATACAGTGACGATGTGGTTGTACCTATCTATTAAACTAGTAGGTACACCAACATTTCGCCAGATATTTAAGTCCCGTGGGATAGGTGGCGTGCCTATTGCCATCAACCGGGTACAATTCCACACTCCGGACTGCTACTGAGGAATGCCTTTATTTCATAGCGTATCAATTCTTCGTAAAGAAGGAATACTTACTTAGAAATAATTGATTACAAAAAACCAAGTCTTACGTTGCCTCATTCTCGGTTTCTCAAATTTTAAAACGTTTATCCTTACTTATTGGTTCGATATCGTGTTTCTGACTACTTCGATATGGAAGGAATGGAACAGGGTCGAAAGTCTGGCTAAGTAATAACAGCCGCACGGGTCGATCGATCAGGTTAAGCTACGCTTGCCGCGGTTGGTCCGTGGATGGGTGACCAATCTTTACATATCGAGACCCCTCTGTGCCTCGGAAAGCACGTTAAGCCGTTGGTCCCGGCTGTCTTTCGTAGATTTTTGAAAGTCGTTACGGGTCGTCAGAAAAGTTGACAACCAGTCTTACCAAGGGGTATCGTATTACACAGTTACTGGGTTGTGGAGGTCAGATAGGCAGTCGCTCCATGTAAAATATTGGTATTCAGCTGCATCAGGTTAGACTGGAAGCCGACCCCAACATAGTTGGGAAAAGGTTAAGCTGATGATGAGATAATTTTGTCGAATCAATAGCTAATAGCAGATTAAACTCCGTTTAAGAATTCTTCAAAGACCTGGCATCAGTGACGTCACTCACGTTAAGACGTACTTGCAAATGATGGCTTAAAATGGCTACTTCATACATCGATCGATCAAAAAATTCAAGCTAAATTTGCTACAGTAATGTCTAAGGTGGATGACTGTTAGAAGTCAAGGAATACGTTAGCTTTTCGTGTCTGTCTGTATGACCGCGTTGTTCTTCTAAACTGCGCAACGGATTTTGTTGCAGTTATCACCATCATTTAGAGAATTAATTCCGGAAGCTTTATGTGTACAATATACTACCTTCTGCCCGCGACTATGTCCGCGTGAAATCTCTTGTCCCACCCCATCACATCGCATCGCCCGCCCGCGCTATTATTTCGTTTTCACTCAGCATTCTTTTTGACTTTTTTCTTTTTGCTCAACTCCTAAGGGTCGTAAGCGTGATGTTAAATAGCCTATAACCTTGCTCAAGAATTAGGCTGCCAAATGCAAAAATATTGTTCCAAATCCGACTGGTATTTCCGGAGATTAACGCGTTCAAACAAACTCTTCAGCTAAGAAATCTCGATGTTTAGTCAAGTAGTAAAAACCGTGCATAGCAAGGGCGGGTCGCTAGTCTAGTATTCGATAAAGGGCTAATCGGTTACGTTGAAAATGTTAGTCCTTCTTTTGTTAGGACCATACACAAGAGAACAATGAAATTGATGACGTATCATGTGTTAGCGAAATGCAGCTGTTTACGGTTACACAGTTCAAGATCAATGATTAATTTTATAGCTCGGCTGGCAACTTAGAAAACGCTGTAGAAATACTTTTACAAACTCGAAAATTCTTAAGGAAAGCTTGTAAAAACCTAGTTAGTCGTTAGAAAGAGATTTCATTGGGCTACCAGCACAACCCTAACAGTTGAATTAATAAATATCTATACTACTTAATATTATAAAGCTGAAGGGTTTGTTTGTTTGTATGTTTCAACGTGCTAATCTCTGGACCTACCAGTCAGATTTGAAAAAATCTTTGCCTTGGATTTGATAGCCCAGTTCTTGAAGAAGGCTATAACGTGACGCTAGGACCATCAGCAGCCGAGAAAAAAGAAAAAAAAAATCAGAAAGAATATTAAGCGAAAACGCACTAATAGCTCGGGCAGGCGATGCGATTCGACGGGGTGGTTGGGGGAACAAGAAATTTCACGCGGACGATGTCGTGGGCAGACGCTAGTATCAAATATCTCAGATTTGGACACTAGTACTCGTACTTTTAGTTGTGTGGTTATAATTTCGGACTCAGACAGGCGCTTTACTTTGTGTAAATGATTTCATCACCACTGCTCTCAAAACGGTGAAGGAAAACATTGTGAGGAAACCGGCAGGTTCTATAACAAAAAAATCGAAGACATGTGACCCCGCACTGGGCCCGCGTGGTGGATTATGGCTCACTCCCTCTCACCACGAGGAGGCCTGTGTCCCAGCAGTGGGAACAGTATAGGCTGATTATGCAGGCATGCATGTTTACGTAGTTTATACATTCCTTTTACTATAAACACGACTTCATTAATTAAAATAACAAACTACTCGTAGCTCTGTCTCAATAACTCTCCTGCTCCACAACCACAACTAATTAATTAACATTTGAAGATACTGTTGGAGCTGCTGAAGATTGTAATACTATCATTGCATTGTATAGACTCAATCTCCTTTGTATTATATAATTGCATAGCACATGTGTGAGTACTATGTACATACTCTAAAGCTACCATTTACTGGGTACGTCTTTGTTTGACTTGAATGTGCCCTGGCGGCTGAGAGTATGTGATGCTCACTCTAATGTCTCGCTGATGGTGGCGCGTGGTGGATCATTTAGCTAATCCATGTGTCAGGTTCGTGAACAAGCGCTGTCAGTGAAGGCTGGTCATACCTTAGCGGCCACGGCTTATTTTAATTAAATTTAAATATTTGAATTGTTTTTTTAAGGACGCTTTTAACGTTCTGCATCGTTCTCACATGTAAAATTTCAACATGAATGATGTAACCATTATTTTGTAACCATATCTTGATTTAAAAGAGTGTCCGTGGAGTTTCTTGCCCGTTCTTCTCCATAGGTACCTACTATGCTTTGGAATGGGCGCCTAGCTTCATCTTTCTGACTGACCGACCCCTTGACAATTCAAAAGTGCCTGTAATTGGTTTAATTGAAATAAATGCTTTGAGTTTGAGTTTGAGTTTCTCACATTCAACCAAACTGGCTGAAATTGAATTCATGGGCATCCTCATAAGGGGTCATTGTACTCATTATCATGAAGAACTTTTATTATGGGCCCAAACCTGGAATCGCGAAAAAAATCTGCTGGTTCCCTACATTTAGACGAATTGCATACCCCTACATTTTTTTCGCGATGTGAGGTTTGGTCCCATAGTAAAAGTTGTTCATAATGATGAGTACAATAACCCCTTAAGAGGATGCCCATGAATCTAATTTCACCCTGTATCTCGCGTCCTACAGCCAACGTTAATCCTCAGAATAAATACTGTTTGGTATGCATCGCCTGCAGTCGGTAATGCAAGCGGACTGCGTTGTTAGTCCACTTCATACAACGAGCTACACGAAGTGCAGACGGATCGCATGCAAATTGCCTTATCAGAGGTTTGAGGATTTTCAGTTCAAAAGTTTAAATGCATGCAAATTGTTATCATTTAACATGCAATTTTTGTAACAAATGCCTCTAATAACCCACTTTACATGACCAAGATATATATTTTAGTTTAAGACCCTATGATCCGGCTCGTACCGCGTACTGAACTGAAGTAGGTTCGCGAGTGGTTGCCTCGCGCATTTGGTAGGTATTTAAACGTAGTAATTATTTTAATCATTTTATAACAAAAACTCAGCGAATTGCGCTAAACAATTTTACTACCTTTTCATTTATATAAAAAATGAGAAAAAAACGTCGTTTTGTAGCTATGAGATTGATTAAACATAACGAAAAGGTGTTAGTAAAAGCGATTGGCTATAAGCCAGATCCTTAAACAACAAATATCCTTTTTCAGAATTTCATAACACTGTTTTTTATGTTTCCCATGGATTCAAAAAACTAGTAATTGCGGTCTCTGTCTGGTCATAGCGCTTTAAGTACTTGTGGCTTATTAACTACTGCATAATCAATATCTCCTCACTGCGCCTAGTAAGCATAGTAGTCCAGATGTGTATCTAATAGGTACCCAGTCGTTTGGACTCGGATACAGCTGGTACACAAAGGCAAAACCTGAAATTTACATACTTAACAAAAAAAAAGTTGGGAGGTGTCGTGGGACACCCAGTTGGAACGAAGTTCTTTTCGCTGTATATTATATATTAATGCCATCTAGTATGGTATCAAGTTTCAAGTGTCAAAAGTTTTGTTTTTGTTTTTTAATGCATAACGTCTTTTCGTGACGTCATAATTTCTGCCAGTATACTGCTACCACAAGCCGCGTTAAAGAACTTCGTTCCAACAAAAAAAATGTACAGACTGTTACATTGATTGATAACAAACCCAATGATCAAAGATGGTATAAACAACTCATTAAACATTATGGAGTCCAAGTGTAATCGTGGTTAAGGTTGCACTAGTCCATTTTTTATCCATACAAATTTCGGGAGGGCACTCCACTGTTTGCATCCCTGAAAACATAATATATTTTTCTTTTTTTTTTTATTAATTTTGTCTGTGCGGAAAAAGAATAGTAAAATAAAAAGCCATTAAAAAGTTATGAGCCAACAAAGTTTCGTACTAATTTTAACGCAAATTTAGGCATTAATAAGTAATTAAACAAGTGTAAAATCTCCAAAACCAAGTCGGCCTCGAGAAAGCCCAATTATCGTAGAGTTCAATCAACTTTATTTGTATATTGATTTATGCAGTGGTTTTTACGTAAAACTCGATTTTCCAAAGGTCTTTTCGTAAATTTATACACGGTCGTTTTACTATTACTAGTTTAACTTTACTACTCTGTCGGACACGATGCCAGGTGAGACAGCGTGCTTTTTGGCCACGCCCGCCAGTGAGTCCGAGCCCGCGACTAGTTCAGCCTTAAATATCGATACACAAATACATATTGCATACTCCTAAAATTACCTATCCATTCCTGTTAAAAATTAACATTTCAAAATGAAAAGGTAACTGAAAATAACCAGGTACACAGAACTAAAAGGCATCGTAGACTAATTAAATGCTCAAACTTTCAGGACTGCAAGCGTAGTTTCTATTACCGTTGCAAAATATATTTGCAAGTTATAAGTGATTTGAAAAGGATGTATGTTAAAAGCAGAATACCCATGGATTTCCAAGCGAAACGAAGGTGGCCAAAAAATAAAAGCTCTTGCGAGCCTAATTTCTGGAGTGTACAGTCAACAAAAGAGATATCTAGGCAGGGTATACTAACATATTTGTATGTGAATTGCTTCATGTTCAATTTTATATATATATTACTTTGTTTATGCAATACTCCAACTCCAATACATTGTAACACACCAACACAAAATTGTATATTTTTACGGAATTGAACATGAAGCAATTCACACACAAATATGTTAGTATACCCTGCCTATTATTATTATATCTCTTTTGCTGACTGTACCTATATGTCGCAGTAAGATAGTTGTAGCACACGGGTATAGTTATATCCCTAGCTATATACCATACATGAAAACTGTCGGAATGCCATAATTTTGTTACTGCGACCAATTTTGACGTAGCGCTCGCTCGGCTTGCGCAAAGTTGGTCACACTTCTAACCTAACCTATTTGGTCGGAGTGCCCTAATACTAATATTACTAGATCATGCTCGTATAATAGTTATATTCCTATGAAGATAATTATGAACCGCTTTCATATAACTATAATATCCCTAGGGATATAAATATATCATGGCAACAACCGCGACACATACAAAGTGCATGCTTTCTAGGTATCTACTATCCTTTCAAGACTTAAGTTATTCTGTATTGGTTTATATAGTTGCTTCCTTGAGTTAGATAAGCCGATTACCAATTCGTTGGACGTTTCCTAAACAAATGTTCTTTGAAGCCGTATTTGCTCAGATACCAGCTTTTTAAAGATTGAGGGACCTACCACCGCAATTTGCTTTACTTTTTAGGGTTCCGTTCCTCAAAAGGAAAAACTGAACCCTTATAGGATCACTTCGTTGTCCGTCTGTCTGTCAATGCCCTTTTTCCTGAGAAAAAGGGTCTTTCAACTTGATACGTCCACGCGTTCCTGAGAACGCGTGGACGTATCAAGTTGAAATCAATATCAATTATGTACGTCGATGGTTCCTTGGAGCTGTAAAAAAAACAAGCTTTTAAATCAACGCAGTAAAAAAACGCGGCCATATTTTGATATTCGCATGTTGACCTAGAATCATGTCACCTCACAAGTAAAGGAAAAATCCGAAAATCGTTTATTTGTAATTTAATCGCATATTTTTTTTTGGGATTTCTTGTGTATCATCTAAGTACAATGTTAAGTTTATTTTTGGGATAAATTATTTTCAAATACGGAAACCTTCATTGTGCGTGATCCAGCACGCTCTTGGCTGGTTTTTTTTTTTGAATACTGCAGTTCTCTTCTGATTTCGCCACAGAGCAATTAAATAGGTGGTGTCTTTAGCTGACGAGTTCATAAAAAGTAAGTAGTCGTCCCAATAAGGTGATCATCAAAACGTTCACAGCATGCTAAAATCAATCTGCCTAGCCTTTTCCCAACTATGTTGGGGTCGGCTTCCAGTCTAACCGTATGCAGCTGAATACCACTATTTTACTTGGAGCGACTACCTATACCCTTCCTTACCCCTTGGTAAGACTGGTTGTCAGATTTTCGGGCTTCTGACGACCCGTAACGACTGTCAAAGATCCACGAATGACAGCCGGGACCATCGACTTAACCTGCTTTTCGAGGCACAGAGGGGTCTCGGTATGTAAATATGGTAATCCATCCACTGACCAACCCCGGCAAGCTAGCTTAACCTGATGAATGACACGTGCGGCTGTTATTACTTAGCCACGAACTCCTCCGTTTTCAATTATTTATCAAAAAAAAAAAAGAGTATGCTTAGATGATTTAGTCATGTTGAGAAGAGAAAGGCGACTAGCAAAAGGTACCTATTTACAATTAAGGCAGATGTAAATGGAAACGCCGGGACGCCCTAGGAAGACAAAGAGTGAGTGATGTTCTTCAGAAAGGTCAGATACGTAGTACTCGCAACCGGCGTGCGTGTATGACCAGATGTATGAACGTAAACGAGGCAAAATGAGTATGTAAGGATCGCAGCAAGTGGCGTTCTGTAGTTTCTGCCTACCCCCATGGGAAGAAGGCGTTAGTTTATGTATGTCTGTTTTCTTAATGTCCAAAATGGCCATGAACTTATTTATGTCGTATCACGATCAATATAAATGCTGTAGCAGTAAATATTGTCCAAATCTACATTCAGAATATAAAGTGGGCATATAACGGGACTGCCAAGACTTAATAGTAGCTAATACTGTAGCTAATATTGTAAATACTCGAATGGATTAAGGTGAAGATAAATTGTCGTAAATGTTAAAGAAATAAAATAAAATACGATTGTTAGGGTTAGAATTCTCTTTGTTTTTTTACTACCATTTCTATGAGAACCAACAAGAATGTATGTGGAGACTGGAGAGACTGAAAGACAACCCGTAAACTGTATATATGTATATGTAACCAGTACTGTTATCCATATCTTTAGCACAGCTTTTTAGACTACCGTTCGTTTGCTAAGGTCTGAAATCAGATTATTAAATTTCTACAAGGCTCTGGTAATAATTTTTCCCGAAAACAGCCCAAGTGCGTGTCGGACCACGCAAAAGGAATGGTGCCGTAGTTAGGATGAATTTATCGCAAGAACAAACATGTTTTTTAACATTTTAGTTGAAAAACATGGTCTGCCATATACTTATTGCAACTGCAAATGTAAGTTTGTACGCACAATATTGAGAGATTCACCATATTATTTTAAGACCACAGACTTCTTATAGGTTTTCCTGTAATCTATAGGTATAGATTTTGTTTTTTTTTTTCAAAACTTTAGGCTCAGAGTTTCGGAGATAAGGGGGAATAGTCAATTTTCGTATATATTCTTAAATAACTTTAAAACAATTTATTTTAAAATTATTATCTATATGCTATATAATAATTTTAAAATAAATTGTTTGTTTTGTTTTGTTTGTTGTTGTATATATATATATTGGAGACCCTCACGGCAAGCCCTTTCATTTGATATGTCACACGGTACAGTTTGCAAAACTTATTTTTAAAACTTTCTCATTTGCCCCCCCCCCCCCCACTCCATATTCAAAATTCATTTATTTACGTTACATGTCCGTATTTGGGTCACGGAAATTCATATATATATGTTTACCACATTTCAACTTAATCGGTCTATTAGATTCGGAGCAAATGGCTGTGACAGTCGGACAGAAGACAAACACATGAGTGATCCTATATGGGTTCCGTTTATTTCTTTTGTGGTATGGAACCCAAAAAATATACTTAAGAAAGAAAGGATCCCCCATGCAAAGTTATGAAAACTACGCTTCAACTTTAAGTTTAAGATAAATAACGATTGGTAAGGCATTATTAATCAGATGTCAGAATGTCAGTGCTTGAGTAGTTGATGTAACCAGTATTTTGAAACAATATTTTGATTTAAAGGGAGTCGGTGGAGTTTCTAAGCTAGTAGGTTCCTAATGGAGAAGAACGGACAGCTCTTCTCCATTTGAAATGAGAAACTAGCTAACTAGAAAAATCGATTTGAAATGGGAAACTACAACTAGTTTCATCTTTCTGAATGAACGACACCGGTTTTTTGAAATAAATGCTTCGAGTCGAGTTGAGTGAAACATAGAAAACATTTCAGACCAACACAAAATACCATCGCTACAAATGCATAGTAGATAGGTAAGACTTTTAAAATCAACCTGTTTTTTCGTCTTTTCATCGTAGACTAAACAGATGTTTGTATTTTCATAACAAAATAGAGTTTTATCGAGGCTAAGATGAGAACTTCTCGAGCGTATGTTCATATACAGTCTGATAGTATAACAAACATTATTATAAGATGCTATTAACACAAACACAATTTCACAGGAAGACTTTTTTTATCGTGGAGAAATGCCCATGCATACTGCACTACCACGGGGAGATAGTGCAGTTATGTGGGACTCTAACCCACTAAAACTCCACGGTGTCCTCCTTTGCCGCTTACGGCGTGAACACGGGCATGCGTTAGCTGTCATCCGTGAACCCGCCGCCGCTGTCCGTCACCGGGGACCCTCCTTTGGGGAGTACTCCCCATCACCGGCGCACCAGAACACATTGCGCGCCGTGACCACCCCAGGGACCAAACCAGAACATGGGCGCCAGAAGACCCCATGACTGGGTTCACAGGAAGCCTTTAGAATCGATCTCAGGCCATCTATTTCTTTTTATTTGGTACTAGCGACTCGCCCCTGCTTCGCACGGTTTTTAAGACTTGATCAACACCGAGATTTCTTTATTATATGTAAGTTTATTATTAATTTGTTATACACATAAACATTCCGGATAAATTCTCTAATCAAAATTCTCTACAAGTTTGATTTCGGAAATCATGGCATTTTGGAACAAACCTAACTATGTAAATACATACTTGTTATTGTCGCGAATCATATTTTGATCAACATACTACCTGACGCTGACTTGCAAATTGCAATAATCGTAAGAAAATTTGAATTTCGCGGGCTACCACGGCACATTCATCTTAATTAAAACTTGTAAAGTCAGGGAAATTAATTGTTTACCAAACTGAATAACAACTTAAATTACGTAGGCATATTCAAATATGACAGTTGTTGTATGAAATGGCTATTATAGGCAAATTATGTCAATTTGATAAACAATTTATTTTCCTTGTACTGTACCTACATACACTTGAGCTCAGCATACCTGCAATGTAACCAACTTTTTTGAAAATAGATAGGTATGCATCGTTATCTACATGAGTAGGTACCTGCTTACTTCTTTTTACAATCAGAAATGGATTCTTTACAAAAATAGATCGAAGTCAAAACTTTGGTATTTAATAAAACTCTCTTTGAACTAAAGAGTTTTATTGAATACCAAAGTTTAAAAGCTTTGCTTGTTTGTTAAAACTTTATTAATATCTTTCTAACTGAGACCAGGGGGCTTACTAAGACCTCTTATAGCAGGGCAGAAGTTGAACGTTTCCAGTGAGAGACAGAGCCGTTGCTAGGTCGTATACACCACTAATTTTTAATTAGTACAAATACTTAAAGGGCTTATTAGAGAAGGTCTTGTTATTATATATGTAAAGTCCCAATAAATAATATTCATAAACAGCAAAGTTATTAGCATTTGTTTATATCCCAAAATGTCACTCAGTTTATGGAAATATTGTACAGGCTACATAGTAGTTATTCATTAATCATGGAAAAGTATTGCGCGTAGTATTTTCTAGTTGCAATTGTTATGAATGATTGATTCAATTATGAAATTTATGAATTTACCAATTATGACAAATTTTCGTGGACAATTTTGGAATTTCATTTTTTTGATTTTTGACTACACAAATATGATCAGTAATGGGTACGGATAGAGGCCCATTTTTTTTTGTACTAATTAAAAAATAGTAGTGTATAGCTCCGTCTCTGTCTCTCACTGGAAACGTTCAACTTCTGCCCTGCTATAAGAGGTCTTAGTAAGCCTCCAGGTACAAAGAAGCTTAGTCGTGAACCTCGATTTGAACTAGATCAATGGGCTGGTTCAGTCACAACGTCCGGCTAGCTTATCTGCAGCCTGATAATGTCATGGAAATTCCGTTGCATTTTTTTTTTCATTTATCTGATAAGTACCTAGGTAGAACCAATCCGGAATTCTGGACTTGTAAATCATGATCTTGGTTCCGACAGTTTATAATTTAGATTGATGACTGACCATCGCCTTATTTTAGAAGGCAACCCAAAATCTTACGAATAAATAAGTAAATAAATAAAATAAAAATAAAAAATACGTTTATTCCATATTTCCTTAAAAAAAAAAAACAAAATCGGAAGGTAGACCGATCTCGAAAAGAAAGAAAGAAGAGAAGCTTCTTTAGCATTTCATATACTAGTAGGTAATCAAATTATTATATACCGCCCCAGTAAAGGAGAATAAAACAAAAAAAAAAGTTAAAATCGGTGAAGCTGTTTTTGAGTTTTTTTGAGACTTACGGTTACTGTCCGTATGTCTCGCTAAAACTCAAAAACGGCATCACCGATTTTATTTTATTTTTTTTGTAAGAAAGAAGATGTACACATAGTAAAATACATAGTCAAACGACATAATCAACACAAAAATTAAACACACAACATCGACACAAACACTATTCATATAGTTTCATGGCAATCTAAATATTGGCAGTCCAGAACCGACCTACAAGACGTATAGTATATTTAACAAAATACCCGATGTAATAGAAAATGAGACACTTTCACTTTTTAAAAAGAAATTGACAAATCTATTAATTAATAAATGTTAGTATTAGGCTAGCCTAGGCTTAGTTTAGATTCCAGATCTTCCTCAAATTACAAATTATCTAAATATCTGTCAAACTTAATGTCTATAGTATATTAGGAAATATAGGAATATAATTTGTGGAGATAAATAAACATAATTTTATATATTTTTTTTATTTATTTTTTATTACTCAATTAGCGATTTTTTGACCGATAGAAATTTAAATTGATATTATGACATCTCTGTTTCCCTGACATATACTAATTCATTTATATTTTTAATTTAACGGTATTGACCTCGAACTTGACAAATTTATAATACCATTTTATTAATCTTGACATTATGTATTGCCTATTTCAAATTATTTGCTGATTTTCATCTCGATCATCATCATGATTTGATTGAATTTATTAATAATATATTTTTAAAGTATAAGGATCTCTTTAAACTAAACATCTGTAACTTGTACCTACTTTCTGTGCAAATAAAGAACTATTCTATTCTATAGCATATCAGGGCACGTAGTATAAATATACCTATCCTATCATCATTTACCTAGAAATTTTCCAACTATGTTGAGGTCAGCTTCGAGTGATCCAGTGTAAGCGGATGATTAAATAAGCCAAGATGATTGATAAGCGTATCTGACCCGCACAGCCCAGTTACAGGGTAACACGATACCCGTTGGTAAGACTGACTGCCAGACCTTTCGGACTAAAATATACCTACCTACACAAAAACTAAAATCCTCATTCTCAATATTTTATTATAATGAGTTTCCAAGCCCTTCAAACCGTAGCAGTGGCGTCTGAAAACGTACGAGCGTCCGTTGACCCCGCGGGCCGATGAACCTATTTCGGGGCACGGTACTGTTCCGACTAATTTGGGGTCATTTTGTTACACAAGGCCATTAATTGACGCAGGGCGATTATAAGCGTATGTGTTTTTGAGATAGTTTTCATGGTTTTGGAATAAAAATAAAGGTTAATGTGAAAGTTGTAAAACATAGAATAGAATAGAATAGAATAGAATACTCTTTATTATGCACACCATTTAAATTACTTAAAACAACTACTAAAAACCAAAAAACTACTACTAATACTACTGCTAATTACTTATTATTACTTATTATTTTAATTACTTTATTATTATTTTTTTTAACATGTCAAACTCAAACCATTTATTTCAAATAAATCAATGGGGAAGGTCAGGCAAAGCTAATTGTAGATGGCGTGATCATAGCTAGGTCCTCAAGCCCTATACCTACTAAATTTGACATTTCATTCATTCAAGAGTAATCATGAGTTTGTTTTTATTTCACTATTTCGTTATTTTGGGTTATTTCAATATTTTTAATCAAATATTTGACATTGATTGTGAATTAAAGCTAAACGTATAGGTTACAAAAAAATAAACAGAGTACGAAACATTTTGAAAAAAGTGATTTCGACAGGAAAGTGTCGGAATTTAAAACCTTTATGGTTTTAATTTTTTAGGAGGAGCTCGTGGCTAAGTAATAACAGCCGCACGGGTCGATCCATCAGGTTAAGCTACGCTTGCCGGGGTTGGTCAGTGGATGGGTGACCATTCTTTACATACCGAGACTCCTCCGTGCCTCGGAAAGCACGTTAAGCCGTTGGTCCCGGCTGTCATTCGTGGATCTTTGACAGTCGTTACGGGTCGTCAGAAGCCCAAAAGTCTGACAACCAGTCTTACCAAGGGGTATCGTATTACCCAGTAACTGGGTTGTGGAGGTCAGATAGGCAGTCGCTCCATGTAAAATACTGGTATTCAGCTGCATCCGGTTAGACTGGAAGCCGACCCCAACATAGTTGGGAAAAGGCTAAGCAGATGATGATGGTTTTAAATTTTTAATTTCCTCGTAATCACCTTCTTCAAAATGTTTCGAACTCTGTTTATTTATTTTTTAATCTTTACGAATAGCTTTAATCCACAATCTGGTAATTTTAGGATCTCTCGGGAAATGGTGGACTCCTATTTCGAAGTATTTAGGAACACAACAACGCGTCATTTTCGCAAAAACAAAATAAAACTACCTCACGCCTTGTATTATTAGCTTGTGTTGGGAACTAGCTACGATAGCGCCATTTCGACAGTTGCCTTCCCTATTACAAGCACTTTTGAATTATCAAGGAGTTGGTCAGTCAGATAGATAGGAAGATAGTGGCCCGTTCCAAAGCGTAGTAGGTTCCTATGGAGAAGAATGGGCAAGTAACTCCACGGACACTATTTTAAACCAACATATGGTTACAAAATTTGGGTTAGATCATTCATGTTGAAATTATACACGTGAGAATAATGCAGAACGTCAAAACCGTCTGTAATAAAAAGATAAATAAAAACAATTCAAAAATGAAATTAAAGAGCCGAGGCAGCTATGTCCAGCCCCCATTGACGGCGCCCGTCACGAACCCGACATATCAAGCCATGTGACCATCGGGAACCGTAGCTACACTACATGGCACTGCTACAAAGATCTTTTGACGCTAGTAGCCTGTTTCCAGGCGCGAGAAAAGATATTATTACTCATGGCACCATTGATGATGATGGTCATGAGCATAATCAAACGGGCAGGGAACAAACCATGTTGTAATGTCGTGTTGTAATGTCATTAGTTTATGTACTAAACTAGCGACCCTGCTTCTCGCGGTTTTTTTTATGTAAGTTTAATATATTAATATTATAAAGCTGAAGAGTTTGTTTGTTTGGTTGAACGCGCTAATCTCAGGAAAATAAAATATATAGGTATATAAAAAAAATATTTAAAAAAATATTTTAGTGGTAGATAGTCCATTTATCAAGGAAGGCTAGGCTATGTAACATCACGCTACGACCAATAGGAGCAGAGCAGCAATGAAAAATATTGCAAAAACGGGGAAAATTTATTCCTTTTGAGAGCTTCCGTTGCGTGCGCTGCGTAAACGGTTAAAGTTACGCAACAATCATGTATGACGGAATTGTTGCTCTTAAAAGTTCTAAAAAAAGTCCACGATAACATTATCTATGTCTATCTTTTAAGGTTGGCTCTCAATAACTTTTTTAATGGTATAATAATAATAATAATAAGCTGGCAACACCAACGTCAACAGTCACAAGTCTCGAAAATTGGACCCGATCATTTTTATTAATTTTAACCATATTTAAACCGTTGTAATCATTTCTGACGATATTTTACATTCATTTATCAGTACTTATAAAAAACATAACATACCGCATTCGAAATAGACCAATAACATGAACCAAAAACTACTGAAAAGGAGATGACATGACAGGTGTCATGATGAATAAAACAAACAAAATTAAAGGATGAAAATATAGAAAAATGTTGACAAGATCAGCCGCACGAAGAGCACGCCCACCACCTCCGGACTCGTCGCTCAGCTCCGCCTCGCCGCCGCCGGTACCCAGCCCCATTGTAAGCGCTGTGACGACACCGGCCGCGGTAGCTGCGTCGAGCTCGAGCGACGAGTATTTCTCCCCGCCCACGACGCCACCACCTGCTCGCCGTCGGGGAGGACGCCGGCCGCCGGATGGCTTAGGACCTCGAGGCCCACCGGCCTCTGAAAGGGTCCCAGCTCCCGGCGGAAGTGTGCAGCGCATGAGATGGACGCCATCCATTAATGAGAACGTCATGCGCTCATACTATGGGGCTACAGAGGGAGGAAATAATCTGACCGCGTACCGTGTTCGGATGCTCTCTCTTTTTCAGGTGCTTGAACCAGCTGTCAACGTTTCGGCACAACGACTGTCGGATCAGGTGCGGGTTATCCAGCGTAATCATATGTTGGATGACACTGTACTTGATCGCCTGCGAATTGAAATGCAGAGTAGCCATGTCATTGCCCCCCCGCCGTCGCAGACTAATATAATACCACCACAGTCTGAAACAAACCGAGTTGACGAGGGAAGTGATGACAGGGCTACAAACGTAAGTACCCAGTGCAATGAAGAATTGAGGAGTGCTTTGGAAGATGCGATTCGGGAATATCGTTTCTTGTCTCCCGAACTTAGACCACGCTTACCTCGTTTGCCCATGCATAACAAAAATAGGGCGCTTGTGGCGGCTCTGGATTCGCAGTTGTCAAACTATTTTGATGACTGCGAAGACCTCACCGATACTCATTCGATTCTGTACTGCGCGGCTGTAGCGGCATGTCATGTAGCTCACGTCAAATTTGCTAATGATTCTAGAGCTACACGACCGAAACCATCCGTACCAGCTTGGCAGTGCAGAATTGAGCGGCGTATTGGTGGGGCCAGAGCACTCATCGGCAAACTAACCTGCTTCAGGGAGGGCAATACTCGTCCTAGAGTGATGCGCTTTGTGAGGCGGGCGTTCTCAGGGACTGATGTCAGCCCTCAGGACTATATGTCCCGTGTCACAGAGCGCATCGACTTCCTGAAGCAGAAAGTCTATGCATGGGCAAACCGTATTCGTAGGTATAAGCGGCGAGTGGACCGATACACTCAGAATCGCACCTTCCAGAGCGATGAAAGGTGGGTTTATAGGGGTTGGGAGCGACCGGACCAAGGTGTGACTGACACGCGCCTGCCAGATGATGATGCCATGTGTTCTTTCTGGCGCAGTATCTGGTCGGTGCCTGTCAGTCACACCGAAGGTGATTGGGCTCGGGAGGTCGAGCGAGCCTGCGATCCAATACCAGAAATGGGGGCTATTACCATCTGTCCCCAAGATGTAGCTCGTGCAGTCCGTCCGTTACCTAACTGGAAGTCTCCAGGACCGGACGGACTGCACAACTTTTGGATAAAGTGGTTACAAAGGTCGCACGCCCGCTTGGCATCCCAGTTCCAGTCAGCCTTACATTCAGGGTCGCTGCCCCAGTTCCTAACGACAGGAATAACCCACCTGCTCCATAAATCAGGTAGTACTGCGGAGCCCAAAAATTATAGACCGATCACTTGTCTACCGACGGTCTATAAAGTTCTTACATCCATTTTGAGAGCTAAAATTAACGAACATATAGACACCAACTCCATCATGTCTGCCTCTCAAAATGGATGTAGGAATGGGTCCCGTGGTACTAAGGAGCTACTCCTCATTGATATGGCCATTAGCCAACAGGTTCGTCGTTCCCGAAAGGATCTGTCGACATGTTGGATAGACTATAAGAAGGCCTATGACTCGGTGCCACATACATGGCTCATGAGGGTGCTGGAGTTGTATAAAGTAGATGCAACTCTGCGCACCTTCCTGATGTCGTGTATCGGGCAATGGAGGACGGTCCTTCGCTATCCAGGATGTCGAAATATCCAGAGGAACAGCGAGCCGATAAGGATCGAGCGAGGCATATTTCAGGGCGATAGTTTGAGTCCGCTTTGGTTCTGCTTAGCCTTGAATCCTCTAAGCACTCTGCTGGAGGATTCAGGTCTAGGATATCGGCTGCGGAGAGGTGGTCAGGTTATATCCCACCTCCTCTACATGGATGACCTAAAACTCTTTGCCCCCAACAATTTGCAACTGATGGAGCTACTGAAAGTAACTGAAACATTCAGTAGCGCCATCAGGATGGAATTTGGTGTGGACAAATGTGCGGTCATGCATGTAAAGCGAGGAGAGATTGTGGAATCCGTGGGAACCCAACTCTCGGATTCCATAAACCTTAGAGCCCTCTCCGCACCCGAAACCTATAAGTATTTGGGTATGTCGGAAGCGTTGGGCATCAATGTTACTGACATGAAGCAATCGTTGAAGGAGCGCTTCTTTGGCCGCCTGAAGAAAGTATTTAATAGTCTTCTATCAGGCGGAAACAAGGTGCGTGCCTTCAACGGTTGGGTCATGCCGGTTTTGATGTACTCTTTCGGCGTACTCAAATGGACTCAGACGGAACTCGACGCCCTGGATCGGAGGGTCCGTACGCTGTTGACTGCATATCGAATGCATCACCCACGTTCATCGGTAATGAGACTGTATATCCCGCGAAAGTGTGGAGGCCGAGGCTTTTTAAACGCTAAGACTCTCCACAACCGCGAGATATGCAGTCTCAGGGAATATTTCCTAGAAGCCGATGTGGGGATGCATCGAGATGTGGTCGCGGTGGACAAGGGCCTCACTCCGCTCTCCTTGGCTAAAGAGAACTGGCGCAAACCTGTAGTGCTTGACTCTAACGATCGCAGGGAGGTATGGCAGAGTAAGGAGCTTCACGGACGCTTTTTCCGGGCCCTACATGGACCCGACGTAGATTTGTTAGCGTCCGTAGCCTGGCTGCGTTCCGGTGACCTCTTTGGGGAAACCGAAGGTTTTGTCTGTGCAATTATGGACGAAGTTATGATGACGAACAACTACCGGAAATATATTGTGAAAGACGGCACGGTTGACATCTGTCGGGCATGCCACCGTCCGGGAGAATCAATCCGACACATTATCTCCGGGTGTTCTCGTCTTGCTAACGAAGAGTACTTGCATAGACACAACCTTGTAGCCAGGATTATCCATCAGCAACTTGCACTGAAATACAACCTTGCGGAATCGGAAGTGCCGTACTATAGGTATGTGCCCGACCCAGTTCTCGAAAATGGAAATATCACATTGTACTGGGATCGATCCATCATCACTGACAGGACTATTGTTGCCAATAAGCCTGATATAGTGGTGGTGGATCGAATAGAGCGGCGCACAATGATTATTGACATAACGGTCCCGCATGACGGGAACCTCGTGAAAGCCGAGAAAGATAAACAAATCAAGTATCTTGACTTGGCTCGCGAGGTTGTCGACATGTGGGATGTGGACTCAGCGATCATTGTGCCGATAGTCGTATCAGCCAATGGCTTAATCGCCAAGAGCCTCGACCAACATCTAAGGAGGCTCTCGTTGGGCAGCTGGATTAAGGGCCTGATTCAGAGAGCGGTACTTCTGGACACGGCGCGCATTGTTAGGAGGTTCCTCTCTCTGGAGCCCTGACCGCCGGTAGCTTGGACCCTGTTCCCGATACCGGTGGGCTACTATGTTTTATATTTTTAAATGTTTTTTTTTTTTTTATTTCATGTTTTTATAAAAAATATTTAAAAATGTGAAATATATGTACATAAATGAAATAAAGGAAATAATAATAAATCATTTATTTGCATAAAACATGGTATACAATGGTGTTACATATAATTATAAAGGCACAAACATGTTCAGCTAGGATAAAAACATAGCATGCAAAATCTTTGGGTTTTTGAAGATGTGACCCTGACAGGGCATCAACATTTTTTATCCATAAATTCTTTTATACTATAGAAGTTTAACTCATTTAACCACTTGTACAACTTTATCTTAAATGTTCTCGAATTTAATATTTTGAAATGGCTTGGTATCTGGTTATAAATACGTACGCACATTGCTAGGCAGTTTTTGTCGTATTTGGCAAGTCTTGGCAAATCATTTAATACTAATTTATAAGGATCTCGTCTGTTACGAGGATTTACATCATTTGCTGTCTTAAACAATTCTTTATTCTTAACTAATCATATCATAGGTATCATAGGTAATCAAATCTATACTAATAATAAAGCTGAAGAGTTTGTTTGTTCGTATGTTTCAACGCGCTAATCTCTGGAACTACCAGTCCGATTTGAACAATTCTTTTTGCATTTGATAGCCAAGTTCTTGAGAAAGGCTACAGGCTATTTAACATCACGCTAGGACCATTTGGAGCCGAGAAAAAAAAGTCAGAAAGAACATTAAGCGAAAACGAAGTAATAGCTCGGTCAGGCGATGCGATGCGACGGGGTGGGTCGGGGGAACAAGAAATTTCACGCGGACGAAGTCGCGGGCGGAAGCTAGTGTATTATAAACATAAACCTTGCAGAATAATCAATCTGCCTAGCCTTTTCCCAACTATGTTGGAGTCGGCTTCCAGTCTAGCCAGATGCAGCTGAATACCAGTATTTTACATGGAGCGACTGCCTATCTGACCTCCACAACCCAGTAACTGGGTAATACGATACCCCTTGGTAAGACTAGTTGTCAGACTTTCGGGCTTCTAACGACCCGTAACCACTGTCAAAGATCCACGAATGACAGCCGGGACCAAGGGCTTAACGTGCTTTCCGAGGCAGGAGTCTCGGTATGTAAAGATGGTCACCCATCCACTGACCAACCCCGGCAAGCGTAGCTTAACCTGGTGGATCGACCCGTGCGGTTGTTATTACTTAGCCACGAGCTCCTCTTGCAGAATAATAAATAATAAATTCTCTAAATGATGGTGAAAACCGCATCAAAATCCGATGCGGAGTTTTTATAATTTATAATACATATGCTATCATCGCGGCCATAACTTACAACCGCAGTTACCTACTACTAGCGTGCTCATTTTATTTTTGTAATAAGTCATCGTACATCTATGGTGACCGCAGTTTTGTGTTTGTGGCCACAGTCCACTGTACCGTTTAGCTTTATCATTGAGCTGTTACTATAAAGCTGTTCTGGAAAACTGGGTCAATAGTGATCGGTTTTTAATGTTAGGCATAATATGATTTTTCAGTCAAGGAGATTAATTTCTCCTTGACTGAAAGAACTTGAGGAGCTCATGGCTAAGTAATAACAGCCGCACGGGTCGATCCATCAGGTTAAGCTACGCTTGCCGGGGTTGGTCCGTGGATAGGTGACCATCTTTACATACCGAGACTCCTCCGTGCCTCGGAATGCACAATAAGCCGTTGGTCCCGGCTGTCATTCGTGGATCTTTGACGTCGTTACGGGTCGTCAGAAGCCCGAAAGTCTGACAATCAGTCTTACCAAGGGGTATCGTATTACCCAGTTACTGGGTTGTGGAGGTCAGATAGGCAATCGCTCCATGTAAAATACTGGTATTCAGCTGCATCCGGTTAGACTAGAAGCCGACCCCAACATAGTTGGGAAAAGGTTAGGCAGATTGATTGAGGATAATATAACAGTCATGGAACGCTTATGGAACTTATATTTTAATACAACTGTGAACTACGTTTCTGATACAAAGAGGCGGATTAACGGTATTTCAATACGAACAAACGAAACAGCATGACATTTAGCTGACGTTCGCACGGATGTAAAAATATCGCGGCGGAATTTTATCGCGCACCGGATTTTCAACTCTCGTTGTTGAGCCGAGCGTTGAGAATCCAACTTAACAATAACAGAGTGCATTCTAGCGCGTCGAAAAATCACACTATTGGATTTTCAACTCTCGGCGCTAAGCAGAGCGTTGAAAATCCAATGCGCGAAAAAAAATCGCCGCGATATTTTTACGTCCATGCGAACGTCGACTTCGTGTATTTGACACTAAAAACGTGAAAATTTAAAATTTTGTAGTTAGTATAGAGATACAAATTGTGAACTAAGGCATCGATAGGTAGGTATTATGTATCTGTCAGCCTCAACAACTAGCTACATTAATTAGGTAACTAGCAACACGTTTTACTTATAGCTCAACATACAACAACTTTCATCAACAGAAATCCTTCAGCTATCCGTTTGACCCACATCTTTAAACAATAGTAGCGCAATTATCTACGTATACACGTCACATCCGCGACGCCTGCACAAACACTATTGTTGCAAAATCGATTTGTAATCGATACCTGAGTTTATTTAGAGTAGATTCTTTCTAATATTAAACAAAGATGTGAAAGTTTGTGAAGATGTTTGTTACTCAATCACGCATTTATTAGCGACTAGCTTTTGCCCGCGGCTTCGCCCGCGTTAAAAGTTGGAAGCGCGTTACATTAAAAGCGATTGGCTATCCGCCAGATCCTTAAATATGATACTTATATCTTTTTTTCCGAATTTTATAACACTGTTTTTTATGTTTCCCATGGATTCAAAAAACTAGTAAGCGCGGTTTCTGTCGGGACATAGCGCCTTAACGCTTTAAAGGACACTATAATATAGCCATAGTAGTAACAACAATGAAACATCTACTTGTGTAAACATCTACGTGTCTCGTTGGTGTCCTTCAAAGCGATAATTTGCAGTACGTATTTTTTATTTTTATTCTATTTTATTTAAAAGGAACAACTAACAGCTACAATATAAAACATAGAAAAAGAAATACACAAAACATATAGACAACATTGCAGCCCACTACGCTGTTCACAGATTAACTACAGGATACAAACAATGTACATGATGTGTAATGTGTGTGGGGGTGTGTCTGTGTGGGGGTGTGTGTGTGGGGGTGTGTGTGTGTGGGGGGGGGTGTTTATGTGTGTGTATTGGGTGTGTAATAATAATGTAGGTATATGACACTCAAAAAATGCCACAAAAAGAAAAAAATAAAATAAAAATTCAAGAAAGCTCCTAAGTATAAGACTTTTGAACCTACAGGTAGGACATGCAAAAATGTATATTATGTTCAAAAGGCCTATTATAGGAATCGACCATTTTGCGAACAGGTGAACGCAAACCAGAGTTGGACTTGCAAGTGCCCACTGAAAATAATCTGCCAGCGCGCACCTTTCGCTTATGGACTATTCGTGTTGCTGTGGTGCAAAATTAGACAGGGTGTTAGGTTAAACGAGGGAAATACTAGTACTCATGAAAATGAACAACTTTTACCATGGAACTAACCCTGAAATATGAAAAAAAAAATCAGCTAAGTATCTCGCACATTTTGATCGCGTCGGTTTTGCACTTTGTAGAGAACAGCTGATTTTCTTTTTCATATTTCAGGGTTAGTTCATGGTAAAAGTTGTTCATTTTCACGAGTACTACACTCCGTTAAAGTATGTCGCTCGTTTAACCTAACACCCTTTATTAAGTAAACTCTGTCAAAGAAAGAAAAAGTTTACAGACATAAAGATGACGCTCGTCGCTTTTCGGATAGCTACTACACAAATGTAACGATGTTACGATTTAACGTAGGTATACTGAAATTTAGAAAATAAATTACTATTAGCCCCCGTTCCCACGGGCGTAATAAAATCGCGGCGGGATTTTATCGCGCACTGGATTTTCAACTCTCGTTGTTGAGCCGAGCGTTGAGAATCCAACTTAACAATAACAGAGTACATTCTTGCGCGTCGAAAAAACACACTGTTGGATTTTGCACTCTCGGCGCTAAGCAGAGCGTTAAAAATCCAGTGTGCGAAAAAAAATCGCCGCGATATTTTTACGTCCGCGCGAACGTCGACTTAAATGGTAATAGCGGCTTACATTACTTTATAATACTGTGTGAAAACTGTGTGTGGGGCTTGTGACTAAATAATAACAGCCGCACGGGTCGATCGATCAGGTTAAGCTACGCTTGCCGCGGTTGGTCCTTGGATGGATGACCATCTTTACATACCAAGAACCCTCCGTGCCTCGGAAAGCACGTTAAGCCGTTGGTCCCGGCTGTCATTCGTGGATCTTTTGACAGTCGTTACGGGTCGAAATTCTGACAACGTCTTACCAGGGGGCGTTACCCAGTAACTGGGTTGTGGAGGTTAGATAGGCAGTCGCTCTATGTAAAATACTGGTATTCAGCTGCAGCCGGTTAGACTGGAAGCCGACCGCAACATAATTGGGAAAAGGCTAAAGGGGGGTTGGGTTAGTACCTAATCGATGCGATACGACTTCTCACAGAACTAAACTACATTTCTGAACTAGTATCTGCAAGGCCGATCACTAAGAGCGTCCAAATCACTAATTCACAATTAGCCGCCTGTTACGAAATCAAACTCTTGACATACCTACTTAATGAAGTTAGTTTTTTAGGGTTCCGTACCCAAAGGATAAAACGGGACCCTATTACTAAGACTCCGCTGTCCGTCCGTCTGTCCTCTGTCACCAGGTTGTTTCTCAAAAACCGTGATAGTCAGACAGGTGAAATTTTCACAGATGATGTATTTCTGTTGCCGCTATAACAACAAATACTAACACACAGAATAAAAACTTTTTTACAAAAAAATACAACCGACTTCCAAAAACAACACTACAAAGTGAAAAATAACTTTAATTTCGGAAGTCGGTGTCTGGTTAAATGTATTTTCGTTTTTTGCCACCGACTTCCGAAATTAAAGTTATTTTTCACATTGTAGTGTTGTTTTTGGAAGTCGGTTGTATTTTTTTGTAAAAAAGTTTTTATTTTTCACTTTTTAGTTGTGTACCTACCTCACACAAATTCAAATACCACTACCTGCAAAACAAACTAGAACATCATCCATATAAAAGTGGGGAAAAAATACGTATTATTGAAGCTAACTCAAAAACTACTGAACTCAAACACAAACTCAAACTCAAAGCACTTATTTCAATTAAACCAATTACAGGCACTTTTGAATTGTCAAGGGGTTGGTCAGTCAAAAAGATGAAGCTAGGCGCCCATTCCTAAGCATAGTAGGTACCTATGGAGAAGAACGGGCAAGAAATTCCACGGACACTCTTTTAAATCAAGATATGGTTACAAAATAATGGTTACATCATTCATGTTGAAATTTTACATGTGAGAACGATGCAGAACGTTAAAAGCGTCCTTAAAAAAAAAAAAAATTCAAATATTTAAATTAAATTAAAATAAGCCGTGGCCGCTAAGGTATGACCAGCCTTCACTGACAGCGCTTGTTCACGAACCTGACGCATGGATTAGCTAAATGATCCAACATGCGCCACCATCAGCGAGACATTAGAGTGAGCGTCACATACTCTCAGCCGCCAGGGCATATTCAAGTCAAACAAAGACGTACCCAGTAAATGGTAGCTTTAGAGTATGTACATAGTACTCACACATGTGCTATGCAATTATACAGGGTGTTTGGTGCATCGTTTGCCAAATTGAATTGGCCGAAAGAAGAGGTCATTTGCTATCGCTTCAGGCTCAAGTACTCATTTTTGGCCACACCGGTTTTTTTATTACAACTTTCTAATTTTTATTTTGAAAAAATCCAAAACTCAGCATTAAAGCTTAAATTAAAAAAAAGTTTTAAGTGTAGTCGTCAAATTTCATTTTTATTTACATATGTACTGTTGTATGGCTCTATCAAATTTAAAATTACTTGCCAGTTACATCTAGTTTTTTTTTTAATAAATCACAAAGTTTTTGGAAAAATAAAAAATGAACTTAAAACTCAACTTTAAATAGCTATAAAAAAAAAACTAAAAGCGATCGGGATCTTCGAATTATTTTAAAAAGTTCTCTAGTCTATCCCCTTTCCAACGGTATGCAATGTGTTAAAAAACTCTTTTAATATCTTTAATAATTAGCTAAATGTGTAGTCGAGACACATCAGGCTGATATTGGATATTACGTTTAAAACACTAGTTTTCGCATAAATTACATGCTATTAGTAGATAGATACTGTTATCTCACGTCTTACGTAGTCTCTTATCTCGTTCTTACATAGGGAACTTTCCTCGAAATTGAAAAAAAAATACATTATTACAAAAATAATCATTTATTAATAAGTAATTTAATTACATACTAATCTTACAAGTCTTGTTCAAACTGTCTACCACTATTGCGTATGCACGCGCGACATCTTCGTCTTATCTCAACTGTAGTGGTGCGTAAACGCATTTCTGCTTTGATCGTCATGAAAGCCGCCTCAATGCGTTGGACTAAATCATCTCTTGTCTCAACTTCCGTGGCGTAGACGAGTTCTTTGGCCCGTCCCCAGACGTAAAAATCCAACGGAGTTAAGTCTGGAGAACGTGGAGGCCAAGGAATAGGGCCATCCCTCCCAATCCATGAGTCCGGGAATGCATCATTCAAGTACTCCCTGACGGTTATTCTCCAATGAGCGGGACAACCGTCATGTTGGAAAACAAAAGACCTGTCTTCACTGAAAATTGGCAAATCAGCTAATAATAAGGGCAACTCTGTTTGCAGAAATTCTAATTCTTGTAAGATTAGTATGTAATTAAATTACTTATTAATAAATGATTATTTTTGTAATAATGTATTTTTTTTTCAATTTCGAGGAAAGTTCCCTATGTAAGAACGAGATAAGAGACTACGTAAGACGTGAGATAACAGTATCTATCTACTAATAGCATGTAATTTATGCGAAAACTAGTGTTTTAAACGTAATATCCAATATCAGCCTGATGTGTCTCGACTACACATTTAGCTAATTATTAAAGATATTAAAAGAGTTTTTTAACACATTACATACCGTTGGAAAGGGGATAGACTAGAGAACTTTTTAAAATAATTCGAAGATCCCGATCGCTTTTAGTTTTTTTTTTATAGCTATTTAAAGTTGAGTTTTAAGTTCATTTTTT
This sequence comes from Cosmia pyralina, assembly GCA_946251885.1. Taxonomy (NCBI): domain Eukaryota; kingdom Metazoa; phylum Arthropoda; class Insecta; order Lepidoptera; family Noctuidae; genus Cosmia; species Cosmia pyralina. The sequence goes on along the minus strand of OX276355.1, from coordinate 3,516,205 downwards.
ATTTTTCCAAAAACTTTGTGATTTATTAAAAAAAAACTAGATGTAACTGGCAAGTAATTTTAAATTTGATAGAGCCATACAACAGTACATATGTAAATAAAAATGAAATTTGACGACTACACTTAAAACTTTTTTTTAATTTAAGCTTTAATGCTGAGTTTTGGATTTTTTCAAAATAAAAATTAGAAAGTTGTAATAAAAAAACCGGTGTGGCCAAAAATGAGTACTTGAGCCTGAAGCGATAGCAAATGACCTCTTCTTTCGGCCAATTCAATTTGGCAAACGATGCACCAAACACCCTGTATAATACAAAGGAGATTGAGTCTATACAATGCAATGATAGTCTTACAATCTTCAGCAGCTCCAACAGTATCTTCAAATGTTAATTAATTAGTTGTGGTTGTGGAGCAGGACCAGCATTGAGCCAAGCATTTTTATCAGTTATGTAATCCCCAAACTTATAATATGCCTGCCTGCATAGTGTGCAAAGCAAAGTTAATCAATTTTATATGGGACCAACTGTGATGTAAATCTATACTAATATTAGGTCTTTACCTATGAAATTGCCGTTCTGCAGTACTGGCCATTTTAAATCAAAATAATTTTTGTTTGGCTAAGAATTCTAATTTCAAATTAATTTTATTTTAAAAACATGGATTTTTTTTCCAAAAGTAGTCATTTGTTTAATGATTAGTGTTACATTTTCATCGCATTTCAATCTTTTTCGTCATCATGGATACGTTAAAAATTCGAGTAACTATGGAATATGAGTACGTCGTGGCAGCAACGCGGCACAAGCGGCACGCAACATCAACGACGTTTACGGAGCTAACACTACAAACCAACGCACCACTTGTTATTGGTTTGCTCGCTTCCGTTCTGGAAATTTCGACCTGAAAAATGAACCTCGCGGTCGTCCGAAGACTTTGGTCGACAATGACGAATTAAAGGCGATTGTGGAAGCTGATGATACACAATCTACGGCTGAATTAGCAGCAGCTTTCGACGTTAGCGTCAAAACAATATTGGTCCATTTGCGTCAAATTGGCAAGGTAAAAAAGCTTGACAAATGGGTGCCCCACGAACTCAATGATCGCCAGCGCGAAGTACGCGTCGAGACGTGCCTTGCACTGCTCAACAGATACACAAATGAAGGAATTTTGAACCGCATTGTTACCTGCGATGAAAAATGGATTCTGTTTGATAACCGCAAGCGCTCAGCAAGTTGGTTGGATCCTGGTTCAGCACCTAAACAATGCCCTAAACGAAAACTTACCCCTAGAAAAGTGATGGTCACTATTTGGTGGCCTAGCGCCGGTGTGATTCATCACAACTTCTTACCAAACGGGGTGAGCATTACTTCAGATGTGTACTGTGAAGAACTGAACACAATGATGGAGAAGCTGGCACATCTCCAACCAGCATTGGTCAATCGCTCGTCTCCGCTGCTCCTGCACGACAACGCGCGACCTCATACTGCACAGCAGACGGTCTCCAAGTTGCAAGAACTGGGGTTGGAAGCTCTCCGTCATCCGCCCTACTCACCAGACCTTGCGCCTACAGACTACTACTTTTTCCAGAATTTGGATAACTTCTTGGCGGGAAAAAAATTCAATACCCGAGAGGCAGTACAAAATGCCTTTGAAGAATTTGTTGCCTTCCGTCCAGCTGATTTCTTTAAGAAGGGCATCAATAAACTGCCACTGCGTTGGCAAAGATGCATTGATTGCATGGGTGATTACTTCGATTAATACAAATAAAAAATGCATGAAAAAAATTCGTTTAAATTTTTTCATACAAAACGGCAATTTCATAGGTAAAGACCTATTATTATAAAGAGGTATTTGTTTGTAAGTTTGTATGTATCTTCGGAACTACTGATCCGTTTCCGAAAATTCTTTACTAATAGGAAGCTAAAGTATTGCCAAGTCATAGGATATAATTTCACGCGGACAAAGTTACGGGCAGAAGCTAGTGAAACATAAAATGCCACTTAGAATTATGAAATCTACAAAGGCATACTTACATGGTCAGTTCTACTTACAAATCCGTATGACCTCATTAAAACCGTACCGAGTGTGACTCTAACGGCCTCAAGATTTACGCACCTACGAGGGCCGCGGCCGGAGCGAATGAGTGTAGCTATGTGCATTATTTGTGCAATGTACACGTGTAGTTCGTCTGTTTAGATTGATCTCTCCATGTTTAGTAGCCCTAAGTATACCAAAAGTATAGACAATTATAGGTCTTTACCTATGAAATTGCCGATTTTTGATAGCGGCTAGTATCTTTAATTATATTTAGGGCATATTTCACGATGTCCGAATAGCCACTACGTACCGGATAAATTCAAAAATGGAACAGTAAGTTAATAGGAACTTAATCGTAGGTGGTGAAACAGGCCCTTAGAATTCCAAATTCAAATTAATTTTATAAGCATGATATTAAAAAAAAAATCAGTTGTTCATTTGTTTTCCCACCGTTCGATTTTTCTGTAACAAAGGAAAAATCGAAATACTACGCTATTTTCCAATACGAGTTCCGTCGTGACACCAACGCAGCATAGACAGCACGACGTGTATGGACAAGGTACCGCAAGTGAACGCACGGTGCATTTTTGGTTTGATCGATTCCGTTCTGGAAATTTTAGTCTCAACAATGAGCCCCGGGGTAAAATTTCAAATCCAACGAGAAGGTGAAAAACGCCTTTACAGAATTCATCGATTCCCGTCCCCAGGATTTCTATTGCAGAGGCATCAACGAACTTTCATTAAAATGGCAAAAGTGCACCGACAATGTTTCTTAAAAAAAAAAATGTTTTGATTTTTTCTAGGTATGTAAAACGGCAATTTCATAGGTAAAGATCTAATATATCCTAGCACTGATGAAGACACTTATTTATGAAATGAAAAGTAGATCTTTTGAGACACTTTTACATGTCAATATTTTAAAACTAGATGGCGCTGGCATTTCCTAGCTGACTGGTCCCTGAGAAGACATGTCGAAACAAACTCAGAGGCCATGGTCTCTTTTAAAGTACAAACATTATTAGGATTTTATGTGAGTCCAACAATGCGGGGCCGTGTCTGGAAGGAACTTTTAACGAAAGAGCCATAGCAGCTTTGAGTTGACCTGTCCCAACAGACGGCATGTATGCATCAGTCATCATGTAACTCAACCCAATTTTAGGGAGCACAACGACCCGTCACACGACGCTACTAGATCTGCAGGACATTTGCGTAGGCCATATACATTATAACGTCAAGGCATGAAAAACGACTACTTTAGGTACTAAGACTAACTAGCTCTACTCCACAAAGTCCATATTATGGTTTTAACTCCCATCTTGAAAAGAAAGATCCAATCAACTAAAAATAAAATAGTCAGTGTTGCCGATTCTGTTGTACACCGAACTAAACTAACTAAACTATCACTAAAATTCCTTACTTTTTGCTATGAGAATCTTAGAGCTATTCTGCAAAAAAAAACCTCTAAATTTAATAACAATTTTGACACAACTAAAATCGAGTTTGACAATCGTGACTCCGCGTGGTATAGTGCCTGTAGTATATTTGACCCGGTGGCTTTAATTGGAACTAACGAAATCACTATGAAGTGACAGGCTTGTCATATTTTGTTCACCGACATCGCTGTCGTTACCGGGTCAAATATCTTTTAGAGCTAGAGGGGCGCAGGGAGGGGGCAGCTTCAACGTGTTTTATATGGAATGTAGGTACCTTTTTTTTGGTACTTTTTTTTTGGTACCTTTTTTTTGGTACCTTTTTTTGGTACCTTTTTTTTTTTGGTACCTACATGTTGAGTCATAGGGGTTTATGGATTCCATAGAGGGGGGCCAAATTTTCATTATTTTTGCGATAGGACTCACCGTTTTCGAGATATATGCAAAAGAAAAGAAAAAAATACACTACTGTTTTTGCATCTGAAGTCAAGGTCTCGGTGTGAATTTTAGTTCATGTCAACTAATTTTATTCCACACCTTTTTAATCGCGATTAAACATAGTCTGATTTAGTTTGACAATTAAAATTTTAGGTGAAAACAGTCAAATTCAGAATAGCAAAATTGCCATTTTCACTAAAATAAATCCGTACAATCTTAGTCCTCTCAAACTAAAATATGGTTAAGTTGTGTCACTTTAGTCAATTTCAGAATGGGAAATCCTCGTTTGACAGAAATAAACTAAATTTTAGTGATTTTTAGTCTAGTTTAGAGGCATTTGTGACAAGAGAATCGGCACCAATGTCTCTCAAAGAACACAGCGTCGTCGTAACTTATTTAACTTAGAGCAAGTTGACTCTGCCCCAGTTCGAGCACAACTTTGGGATTTCCCTCTCGTTTAATAAGTTCCCAACTGTACATACAAACTTAGTCAGACAAAGAAAACTAAGTTATAAACTTTGATAACGAATGATTTATGGAATACTAGCTGTTGCCCGCGACTTCGTTTGCGATCCAGGATGACAAATAGGCTATGTCCTTCTCCAGATCATGGTCTACCCATGTGCGAAATTTCATCCAAATCCGTTCAGCCGTTTTAGCGTAAAAGCGAAACAAACAAACAAACTCACTTTCGCATTAATAATATTAGGATTACTTATGTTTGGAACGTATGTCTAGTTGTTAATTCGGGTGTGATTCTTAAGGTCGTCAGTAGGTACTTGGGATAACAATTCGCTATAATCCTGAGCAATCCAATTTGTCATCTTGCTAACCAATTGTATCATGGTGAAACTTTTACAGATCCTTTGAAAAACCTCTGAAAACTATACTTCTAAAATCTTCTAAAGGAAGAAAGGGGTTTCCCCGCTTAGCTATGAAGACTACGATTCAATATTGGCGAAGATACGACAGCGTTAGGTTTCTGATGCGGAGGAATGACGGAAATATTTTGAAAAAGTTTTGAGAATATATGTGGATGTGTGTAAGAACAGGACCATAGTACTTAAATGATGGATGAATCGTGTGGAGTAGAAATGCTGATGAGGATACCTAGTGTTATAAGAAACACAGTCGGTAAAATATACGATGGTCCTTAAGACTTCTCTCGCTCACACGGGACCAAGTTTTTAAGGATGTTAAATGAAAAGATGCTTTTTTGAAAAATGTAATCAATTAGCGAACTAGTAAATAACATTAATTTAATAGGTAATTATTAAAAAGCCATTTTTACTATGGCATTTATTTAAGTAACTCATCTCAAAAACAGACAATACTTTTTGAGCTGAGTTTATAAGATAACACAATATAAATGTGTTTTTAATAATTAAGTACTTACCTATTAAATTAATATTATTTACTAGTTCGCTAATTCATTACATTTTTTTCAAAAAAGCATTTTTAATTTAACAATCTTAAAAATTTGGTCCCGTGTGAGCGAGAGAGGTGAGAGAGGCGACATCCCTCTTAAATTACATTGAGGAACACATACTTAATTTGCCCATAAAGACGAAAGGCAAAGTCTACAGCTAAAACAACTCTTAGACCAGCGCTTCCGTACGGCGGCGAAGCCTGGGCGATGAAAAAGAACAAAAAAAACTACACAAGACATAAATGCGTATGATACGATGGGCAGGAGGAATCACACTCAGACAAGGAGCGCAACGAACATATTAGAGGGAGCTTCAAGGTTGCAGAAATAGCGGATAAAGTTAAAGAGGCCAGACTGAAATGGTACGTTCATGTACTTCGTCAAAAAGATGACCCTGTCGTGAAAAAGTGACATTCCATGGCTACAAAGAAGAGGGGAAGAGGAAGACCTCAAACCACATGATTGACGAAGGTCCAAAAGGACATGAGGGAGATCGACTTACGGAAGCTGACTCACAATACCGAAATAAATGGCGTTGCATGACTGGAATAGCCGACCCTGTGTAAAGGGAAAAGGCGAGGCCAAAGAGAAAAAAAACCGGTCAAGAGCGAATCGGACTCGCGCACCGAGGTTCCGTTCCGATTTCTGAAAAAGTGTGCTATTTACTAGACATCGTTTTATTTTTCCTGTATCTTTAAATAAACTTCTATTTATTCTATTCACATACAATAATTTCAGATTTTTCTCCATGCAAACTTCGGAGATAAGGGGGGAGCGGTATTTTTTTTTTTTGCATTTTTCATCAAAAGTCGAAAACTATGCGGCCTAAATAAAAGAAAAAGAAATGTTTGAGAATGTGTAAACAGCGCTCTTTCATATAATACCTCACATGCCCTAGAGCGCCACTTAAACCCCCCTTCAGACCCTGTTGCAAAAAAATATATATATTTCTATTTCTTTCTTATTTGCAAAATAGTTGAGCAACCGTCATCTAAAACTGTCCCAAATTTCAAGTTGATAGCATTAGTAGTTCTTGAGATATCCAGCTGTGACAGACAGACAGACTGAGTCGCACCGTAAGGGTTCCTTTTTACTATTGTGGTACGGAACCCTAAAAAGATTCGTAATGTGCGCTTTTATAATTTCTAAAGTGACGATATTATCGTGAACGTCCACTGCATCACCGTAACATAGGGAAGTAAAATGTAAAATATATGAAAAAAAATCCGTCCACGATGACATTATACCGTCCACGTATATCCATACATTTTATGGATGTGAACGTCCACTATAATATCGACACTTTATAAATTACTAGCTTTTGCCAGCGACTTCGCCCGCGTGGATGTCGGAAAATATCCCACGGGAACGTACTACCGAGAATTCCTTCCTTATTCCTTGTCTACATTATAAAGGGAACCTCTGTGCAAAATTTCAGCTTTCTAGGTCCAAGGGTTTGGGCTGGGCGTTGATGAGTCAGTCAATCAGTCAGTCAGGACTTCTCTTTTTTAAACGACTTCAAAAAGGAGGAGGTTCTCAATTCGTCGGAACCTTTTTTTTTTATGTATGTTCCCCGATTACTCGAAGATGGCTGGACCGATTTGGATTTTTTTTTGTTTTATTCGAGAGGGTTATACATCACAGTTGGTCCCATTTAAAATTGATTAACTTTACTTCGGTAGTTTTTGAGTTAGCTTCAATAATACGTATTTTTTCCACACTTTTATATGGATGATGTTCTAGTTTGTTTTGCAGATAGTGGTATTAGAATTTGTGTGGGGTAGGTACACAACTAAAAAGTGAAAAATAAAAACTTTTTTACAAAAAAATACAACCGACTTCCAAAAACAACATTACAAAGTGAAAAATAACTTTAATTTCGGAAGTCGGTGGTAAAAAACGAAAATACATTTAACTAGACACCGACTTCCGAAATTAAAGTTATATTTTCACTTTGTAGTGTTGTTTTTGGAAGCCGGTTGTATTTTTTTGTAAAAAGTTTTTTATTTATATAGATAGATATACAAAAGCGCACAATGGCTCGCATAAAGCTTGAAAGCACTCGCGTGATAAATAAACATTTTCGCGTTCCTATATTCTCTCCGAAACATAATTAGACGACACTAAATAAATTAACACTAATCACCATACGTATCATATTAAAATTAAGTAAAAGAAACAAAAGCCGAGCCAGAGAAAATAAAGAGGATTAATTTTAGCCCACATCCGCTGGGAAGAAATGAGGATGAGTTGGATAACACCACGTTTGTTAAAACTAAACAGAAATAGGTAGGTACCTACTTATACATACTTAAAAGACAAGCCGTATGCCCGGGGATTCCCCATCGACAAAAAAGTCGAACTTCCATACAAAGTTTCAACCTCTATTTTAAATCCTTTAGGGCTTAGGGATTTTATTTAAAAAATCGTTCCTTAGTGCTCATTTCCAATTATAAGGAACTCTTGCGCATTTTATATTACTTCTAGACACAGCTGTTTACGCTGTGATGAATTTAAGATTTTTATACTGATGTAACTTTAATCACCGTTATCCTCTTAAGGGGTCATTGTACTCATCATTATGAACAACTTTTACTATGGGACCAAACCTGAAATCTCCAAAAAAAATTGGCTATTCCATATAATATATTGACGAGTTATATGCGAACATAAAAGGGAACAGCAGATTTTTTTCTCGTGATTAAAATTACAATAGTAGAGATTTATTAAAACTGAATAGAAAGGTAACCTCATTATTCAGATTATTATATTTTTACAAAGGTTTTGGTGTTCATCACGCTATTTTTACTGATGAAATCGAAGATGAAGAATTCTAAGAACTTAAAACACTGCTGAAGATGCATGGTTGATTTGTAAGTGGATCTTGTTCAGCTATTTAGAGGATAGGGTCGCCTTCAAGATCTTTACGGCTATGTTTGTATGTAAGTGTGTTGTGTAAGTTTACAATATAAATAAATAAAGATATAGTAGGTATGTACCCTACACCACCCCCATCCAGAGACCGTCAAGGGCGATAAAAGTCGGTGAATTTGACACGACGACCGGATCGAGTTGTGTACTCTTTTACATCACCAGATGGTGTGTCTTCTTCCGAGTCAGCTTTGTCGGCCAATATGTAGGCTGGCTTTAGGCGGTCTATTGAGACCGTGACCTCTTTACCCTTAAATAAAATTTTAAAAACTTTATCACTACTTATTAATCTCTCTTATAATAATCATTAGCCGTCTTATTACAAAAAAATGCTTAAGTACTGGTTTAAACCAAGACTAAAAAGTCTAGGATTGTTACAGTATTAAAGTTAGTACCAGGACCAAAATGTGTTCCGATTACAAAACGAAGACCATCCGAGGATCAGTTAGTACCAATTAAGGTCCATGCTTTTAAAATATCCACAGATAAGAAACAAAAATGGCATTCTTTAATTCGTTCGTACAGTATTTATTTGAAGCAACGTTCTGTTTCTCTAAATATTGATATAATAGTATCACTTGAAATGCTTAAATAATTATTTATCAATACAAAAATAGGTCATCAATTGTATAAGTTACACGATATTGAACAAGCACAACTTGTACTTTTGACGCGCTTTTTATAAACAAGTTGTCATATTTTTTAACACCTATAGCGTGATTTAAATACTGCGGGCGGCGCGCGTAATTTGAGTTGAGACGAATGTTTTTGTTGCGTCCTATAGGTACCTAATAATAAATACCTGAATGCACTTCTTATTTTTATTAATTGTTTTTAGTACTACTGTTACTGTTATGTGGTTTGTTTGTGAGTTGTTGTATCTGGTTAAATTGTGAGCTACAGTACCTACCTAATTTAAAATGGAACAACAAAAGAAAAAACGGGGTGAAATCTGGAGTTCTGAAAAAAAAAGTTAGTAAAACATGGATTTTAAATTATTATTAGGTAAGCAATGCTATGTATCATCTTATTTCGACTACTTAACGCGAAGTTCTTATTATTATAGGATATATTACGTCAACTTATTGCTCAATCAGCACATATTATAGAAAATAAGTCCACGAAAACATCTGTAAACATGCAGAAAACAAAAGAGTGGAACGTGGTGGTGTACGGATTTGTGAACCTATACTTGTATCTAAAATCTTCGTCACTCAATTCAAAAGGATTCACACGATAACGTTGTCTGTAAGATCGCCGAGGCGTCTCCGTCATATCCAAGTATTCCAAATTCATCAAGTCAATCATATTTATGTCCATTTTTAATAATTTGTAAATAAAAAGACACACAACAACGACAACTGACAACAACGCTAACCTCAAATAAATTAGTACCGCAGTTAGTCCAATAGATAAACTAGGGGTCTCTGTGGTTTAACTTTAGTACCATGGATAGTTCATGAACTAGTGATAAACTTCATTTTATAATACCGTTTTATTTAGTCATGGTTTAAACCTAGTAATAATCCTAGTACTAAATTTAGATCGCGTTTTGTAATAAGACGGTAGAGGTTTATTACCTAATTAATGCAACGTCACAATCATTAGGTAGGTTACACTACTTATACACTTACTTATAATTATAATTTACATACTTAAATGTTAAGATTATTAATTATATTTTTAGGGTTCCGTAGCTGAAAACGTAAAATCGGAACCCTTATAGGATCACTTCGTTGTCTGTCTGTCTAACTGTCAAGATCCTTTTTCTCAGGAACACGTAAAGGTATCAAGTTGAAATTAATATCAAATATATAGGTGTATGGTCTCTTGGAACTCTAACAAAATCAAGCTTCTAAGTTAACGAAATAAAAAAAATCGGTCATTTATGCGACACATTTTGATACTCGCAAGTACATCAAAACCTGTAGGGTGCTCCCCGTTGACCTAGAATCATGAAATTTGGCAAGAAGCAAGGTCTCACAGCACAAGTAAAGGAAAAAGTCCGAAAACTTTTAATTTGTACTTTTATCGCATACTAAAAAAAAAATTGGATTACGAACTTAAATTTGCAGTTGGAGAATTGACCGTGACGTATATCAATCAATGTATGGGAGAACATGTTTTTCAACTACAATGTTAAGTTTGTTTTTGGGGTTAAATTCTTTTCCACTACGGAACCCTTCATTGTGCATGGTCCGACACGCACTTAGATGGTTATTTTTTTCTTAGTTCCATTCATTTACAAATACCTACCTACTGAAGCAATTAAATGCTCAAGACGCTGTCTTTATGTGTTAACTCACCTCTTTATCTTTTCTGTGTGTTAACTAATACAACTGTTCGCCCTCTTTGGGAACTGGAACTAACGCCATCTTCTAAGATTAGGGACCTTACCTTGGGACCCACATGCATAAAATGGTTGAGCTAATTGTTGCTGATCCATGCGTCATGTTCGTGAACGGGCGCCGTCAGTTGGGACTGGTCGTCTCTTAGCTGCCATGGCTTATTTTTAATTTTAATATTTAATTTAGTTGTTTTAGTTTTTATCTTTTTATTACGGACGCTTTTTAACGTGCACGTCTTTCTACATTGTTCTCACATATATATTTTCAACATGAACGATGTAACTAATATTTTGTAAAAATATTATAATTTAAAAGTGGCCGTGGAGTTTCCTGCTCACCCTTCTCCATAGGGATCTAATACGCTTTGGAATGGGCAAGTAGCTTCATCTTTCTGACTGACCGACCCACTGACAATTCAAAAGTGCCTGTAATTGGTTTATTTGAAATAAATGCTTTGAGTTTGAATAATTTAAGGACCAAACTGTTTAATTGCCCAAACATTTTCACTACCAAATAAATCGGTTACCAATTTAGTTGTGTTGTTTTCCAGCACCCTAATTCCATAACACACTATCAATGGGAATCTGAATCACTTTGAAGCAAATTTTGCATTCATATGTTCGAAAAATTTGTCTGCTCGACAACGTAAATAACGCAATTAATGTTGTTGAAATGTCAAACTTAAACCGATTCCGATTGAAAATGTGTTACGCAATTAGAGTGCAGGACATATAAAGCCGATCCGTTCACATCTAACATAGGCTAAAGCTATTTTGATACTAACATTAAATAAAGTATTATTATCTTAGGTAATTATTTTAATTATTATTAATTATCATATGGAAGGAGCTCGTGGCTAAATAATAACAGCCACACGGGTCGATCCATCAGGTTAAGCTACGCTTGCCGCGGTTGGTCCGTGGATGGGTGACCATCTTTACATACTCCTCCGTGCCTCAGAAAGCACGTTAAGCCGTTGGTCACGGCTGTCATTCGTGGATCATTGACAGTCGTTACGGGTCGTCAGAAGCCCGAAAGTCTGACAACCAGTCTTACCAAGGGGTAGCGCATTACCCAGTAATTGGGTTGTGGAGGTCAGATAGGCAGTCGCTTCATATAAAATTCTGGTATTCAGCTGCATCCGGTTAGACTGGAAGCCGACCCCAACGTAGTTGGGAAAAAGCTAGGCAGATTGATTATCATATGTAATTATTATTTCATCAATCAATAGCAGCATGGCTTTAGCTCAAAACGTAGTCTCAAATAAATAACCCTTTTCAGCCTTAAAGCATGAACACTTGATTCAAAAACTGTTCAAGACCGAGTCGGACTCGCGCACCGAGAGTTCCGTTCCGATTTCTGAAAAAGTGTGCTATTTAGAGACATCGCTTTACTTTTCCTGTGATCTTTACATAAACTTCTATTACATAAAATAATTTCCAATTTTTCTCTACACAAACTTCGGAGATAAGGGGGGAACGGTATTGTTTTTTACATTTTTCATTAAAAGTCGAAAACTAATCGGACTAAAAAAAAAGAAAAAAAAATGTTTGAAAATGTGCGAATAGCGCTCTGCCCTAGTAGCCCCACTTCGAATTTTTAAAACCTCTTTCAGTCCCTGTAGCAAAAAAAAAAAATCTTGTTCCAAATTTCAAGTTCATAGCATTAGTACTTTTAGTAGTTCTTGAGATATCCAGCTGAGACAGACGGAGAGACAGACAGACAGACTGAGTCGTACCATGAGGGCTCCTTTTTACCATTTTAGTACGTAACCCTAAAAACGAAGCAAAGACTTTCCTGTACTCTTTCGATTTCTTCCTTTTCAAGTAAGTATGTGTAAAGCAAACATCAAAACATATAGCAATGTGGATACCAGCCATCCATACTACACGCTATTACACAAGTATCACAGGAGCCGTGTACAATGCGCGCGCGCACCGGACGTGACGTCATCGCTTCATGAATGGCCCTAGTGTCGATGACACGCCGCATTGTTCGTACATATGTGGCGGTTTATCTCTGTATCAACGTATGTAGGTAGCTATGTAGGACGATTTGTTGTTTGTTGAACTTTTATATGGAAAGGGCAAAGTTTTGTGATCGGAGCATTGTATTTTGATGTAATCACGAGCCATATAGAGATACAAACATAGGTACAATTAGAATAGAATAGAATAGAAAGATGTTTATTTCCCTGGTTCATATGTTACATTATGTCCACAGGTCCACAGGTCCACAGGTCGGTGGTGTATTCGACCTGTGGGTGTGTCAGCTACTTACAGTCTACCTATGTTTGTCTGAGAGAGATCTATATATACGTGTCGTGTAGTGTGTGTTGGGTACAATTGTACCCAAGGTTGATTAAGCAATGCGAGTCGTTACGAGTAGTTAGAAACCCGAAAGTCTGACAACCAGTCTTACCTAAGGGTATCGTGTTATCTTGGGTTGTGGATATCAGACAGGCAGCTGCATCCTGTTATACAGGGAGTCGATAAAAACAAAGTTGAGAAAAGGCTGGACAGAAAATGATAAAGAATGTCTATTTGGCCATGTCGGTACACCTAAGGTGTTCTGTTGATTTGTAATGAACTGCCAATTAGCCAGTCATTTAATAACACACATCAGTTTATGGCGCTACCCCGACCAAAACTTTGCGGTAGTGCGTTATTCAGAAGCTCATTAATCTTTATTAATGAGCTTTATTAGTTTATTACTCTTTAGTATTCCGTTTTTCTTTAGTATTCAGTTTTCTATTCCGAACTGTCAAGCGGAAAGCGAAAGCAAGGCGGCCAATATCTACGCTATAAAGACGTGATCAAACGAAATCTCGTGGCTTGTAATATACCAACTGAAAGCTGGGAGGGTCGCGCACAACTTAGACCGGAATGGCGACAAACTGTTCATAAGAGCGTGGAAAGTTTTGAAACCAGGCGTCTAGAAGATCTTGACGCAAAACGCCAAGTACGGAAGACGAAGCCAAAACCCTCCTACACTTACACTACCAACTCAGCTGGCCAGCTGTACTGTGCTTCTTGCAACCGAGTCTTTAAGACGAAGTTCGGTTTTGCTAGCCACATCAGAGCTCACCGGAATAAAGACCCAGATTAAACATATAGGAGTCGCCATCGCCGGATACGGTGTGGACGACATGATGACTCTTTAGTAATAAACTACATCTACAAGCACATTATTAATGTTCTATATTTTGCTGTGTTCTTATTTGTTTTTATGTATTACCTATAAATACATTTCAAATCTCCTTGTAAAAAAGTGACTAAAATTATTAATTGCATGTATCTTTTACTAAAGGTGACGTTCTCTAAAAATTTTTGTAAATTCTACGAAAGGGGCATTCGCAGGGAGCGGGACAGGGAAGGGCCGAACGATCAAGGCCGTTTGGTCGGGGTAGCGCCTTAAGCACAGAAACTAATACAGAGGGGCAACTCCCATATTTTTTAATGTTCGCAATCTCATTTCATTCTCAATCTGTCAAAAAATTGTATAGCGTTTACCAACATTTTTGACATTTGATTGTTGCTGGCATGAGATTGCAACTTGAATTTAAACGTTTTTTAGGTACGAGAATTGGCCTTCTGGTTTTGAGGAGCAAGAAGCAGAACTAAGAATATAATGCAGGGAAATGGGAGATCCTTACTTTATTTTCCCATAGATACTCTATAGATTTTTGTCGAGTAGATACGGACTCTATTCAGAAAAGAAAGTTCCAAAAAATATTCCGCTTTTTCTTTCGGATTCGTAGCACCGCCACCTCGCCATATGCATATATATATATCTCTCTCTCTCTCTTCATCTAAGATGAAACATTTTTATAATTGACTAGCTTCTGCCCGCAACGTCCGCGTGAAATTTCGTATTCCCCGGACCCACCCTGTCGCATCGCATTGCCTGCCCGCGCTATTACTTCGTTTTCGCTTAGCGTTCTTTCTGACTTTTTTTATTTTTGCTCGGCTCCTAATGATCCTAGCGTGAAGTTAAATAGCCTTCCTCAAGATGTGATCAATTACAAAAAGGTTTTTTCAAATCCACATGGTAGTTCCCGAGATTAGTGCGTTCAAACAAAAAGAAACAAACTCTTTAGCTTTAAAATATTAGTATAGATTATAAAACTATTTTTATCAAGAGTAGGAACTACCTAATTAATGGCATAATTGATATAATAAAGTCTTGTTTCTGTAAAGGGAAGCCATGGCCCTACAACTTCCAGGTAAGCTGCGTAGTAAATAGGTTCTACGAACTGACGCATACCATAAACAACTACAGTTAACTTTCTTAGAAAAAAACTAGTTATGAGTACTTGGACTTAGTTATTTATTCTGTTTTTAGGGTTCCGTAACCGAAAGGTTCCAAACAGAACCCTATTACTAAGCCTCCCCTGTCCGTCCGTCCGTCTGTCTGTCACAGGGCTGTATCTCATGAACCGTAATAGGTAGACAGTTGAAATTTTCACAGATTGTGTATTTCTATTACGGCTATAACAACAAGTAATAAAATTAAAATAAAGTCAAAAATTAAAGGGGGTACCCAAAAATAAACTTTTCATTTTGAAACAAAAAAAAATCTTACCCTAGCATGTGGGGTGTCCATTGTCTAGAACTCATCGAGTTGAGTACAAATATGTATATTTTTTTATCTTCATAAATGAAGAAATAGAGGGCCGTAAAAGTTGTCAATTTTGAACTATTTTTGTACGAGCTCTGTCGCAACAATTAAACAAGTTGGGAATTTTAAACTTCTGTATAACAGGTACCATTACACTGTATTTAATCAACAAATATACTAAAAACGTCGACTCATAAGGTACCTACCTATTTTGTTTAAATATTGGCGATTTTCTGCAACTGCAAAAAACTAACCTTGTAATTCACAATATCATTATGAACTACAAAGTTATCTTTACGATTGTATATACTTAATTATATGGTACGGAACTCTTCGTGTGCGAGATCGACTCGCACTTGGCCGGTTTTTTTACATGCCGTAAGTAGTACCTAGGTTTTATGATACGGTTTATGGCTGGTGTAACAGCTAAATAAATAAAATGAAAATAAAAAAGATAAAACTTTAAAATAAAATTGTGAAAATTACTTTTTTATTTGAAAGGGTGGTGGGCTCTCGAGGTGGAGGTCTTCACGCTCAAACGGCTGGACCGATTTGAATGAATTTTGGTATAGGCTACTTTTTATCCCGGTCTACGCGGGTGAAACCGCGGGGCGCAGCTAGTATTATAAATGCGAAAGTGAATTTGTTTGTTTGTTACGCTTTCACGCCAAAACGGCTGAACGGATTTGGATGAAATTTGGCACATAGAGAGACCATGACCTGGATTAGGACTACGATACTTTTTATCCCGGTAGTAAGTTCCTGTGGGATAATTTCCGACATCCACGCGGGCGAAGCCGCGGGCAATGAAAGTATATAGAATTTCTATAGGACTAAAAACACATGCTCCTAGAATACTTACAGGACCACATTTTGCTACTTGGGAGGGTAAGCAGGACATAACGTTAAGAAAGAATATACAAAGAAAAATGCAGCTGGATACCAGTATTTAACATGGAGCCACTGCATCTGACCTCCATAACCCACGATACGAGTACCTTTAATTTAGTAACACCGGCTGTCGGACTTTCGGACTTCTGACTGTGTTCAACGACTTTCAAAGATCTACGAATGACAGCAATTAAGTGTCCTATCGTTTGCGAAATAGTACCTACCCTATTTTCAGTCCAGGTATCTTGTATGAAACTCCACCTGAGCAGGTTTTCCTTGCTTCATCAGCTAAGTCCAAAGCCAGTGACCATCCAAAGATATCGCATTTTATAGGCATTATTTAAACTTGGGTTAACGCAGGGTTATTGCAAAAGTCAACATTCGTGATTACAAGTCTTTTGCCTTACATTATAAGTCATTATTTAAATTGCATTGACCTACATTCTCATTCGCAACAGTCTTCCATAAAACCTGACATTTGTAATCACGATCTATCCTTGTCGTTTTCATGTTAGCAAAGTAAAAGAGCCTTTAATACCGTTTTACTTATACAACATTATTTTCAGTATATGCGAAACCTGAATATAGTTTGTTCAGAATAAATAACTGAATCGATTCCAATAATTTTTATACCGTGTTATATTTTGTCCCAAAAATCTTTAAAAAAGGTTACAATATGGACACCGCGCGACGAACACAAGTCACTGCAGGTCATAGCGGCACTAGGCACGGGCGCACAGGCAGCGGGCGCCGCGTGGTGATCATGTTTTTGTACGGATAAAAACTGTGAAAACTGTGTTTTTGTACTTTGTGATTTTTCATGATACCGTTTTGAAATTTTGTACATATATGTATGATGTTGTTGTGGTTATTTTAAATTGGAATTTAAATAAAATCAGGTTTTTTTGTGTAAACTTTACAGTCGTGCGATATCTGAACACGATAAAACAAAAAAAAAACAGTTTTTCTCAACTCGTACTTCAAGTAACAGCACTGACAGCAGTCGTTGACCTAAAAAAGAAACCCGCCAGGTGCGTGTCTGACCACGCGCAATAAAGGGTTCCGTAGTTGAAAAGAATTTATTCCAAAAACAAACTTAACATTGATATCCCAAAAAAATATTTTTTTTATGTGATAGAATTACAAATTAACAATTTTCGAACTTTTTCCTGTATTTGTGCTGTGAGACCTTGCTTCTTGCCAAATTACATGATTCTAGGACAACGGGAAGCACCCGGGGGCACCGGGGGTTTTGATTTACTTACGAGTATCAAAATATATCGCATAAATGGCTGTATTATTTTATTGCGTTGACTTAGAAGCTTGAGGTTTTTAGAACTAAAAGGGACCATAGACCTACATAATTATTTGATATTAATTTCAACTTGATACCTCCACGCGTTCCTTAGATAAGGTCTTGACAGTCTGACAGACAGACAGGCAGACGGACAACGAAGTGATCCTATAAGGGTTCCGTTTTTTCCTTTTCAGGTACTTACTTACGGAAAAAAACATCATATATTTTTATTTTTACTATAACATCGTGTTTAAGATAACGGTACCTATCGCGTCTGCGAAGTTTAGCTAGCCAGTTTAAAATAACCCTGTACATGAAGCTTATGAATGTGGCGTAGACACTTAGAGAGTGTGTGAAAGTTACATAAAGCCTGAATTCACTGAAGGCATAGGCAGTGATGTTTCGTACATTGCTTGACGAAAACAACTGCCGACAAACTGTTATGCAGTTTGGCAGACTTTCTGCTTGTTTTATTTATTTATTTAACCATTTATGTACACACAAATACACAGACAAGAAGAAAGGAGCAGAGTAAATTACTTTAAAAAAAGTAAAAACCGACTTCAAAACCTAAAACGAATAAAATAACTTTCATAAAAAAACTTAACAGCTTCAGAAGTCGGTGTCTTCCATTCTTCAATGCACCTTAACTTGACACCGACTTCAGAAGCTGTTAAGTTTTTTATGAAAGTTATTTTATTCTTTATTAAATTTAGGTTTTGACGTCGGTTTTTACTTTTTTTAAAGTAAATTTATTTTTCCATTTTTTCCAGCCCAAGACGAACGAAAAGATGAATCATCACAAAATTCGCTTAGAAATATCGGAGATACAGTACATTTATGCATATAACTTCGTACATAAGAATAATTACCTAATGGATTACTTATATACTAAAACCTTCCTGAAAGTATGTAGATTACGGTAGTGAAAGAATCATCAAAATTGGTTCATCAGTTTTTGAGAAAATCGCGGAAGAACAAACATACATACATACGTACATACTTAAATACATACACACCTACATACATACAAACAAACATGCATACATACGGGTCGAATACAGAACCTCCTTTTGTTTTCTTTTTTTATTATTCAATAACAGTTTACACACATTAGTTATACTTTAAACATACCACACAAACCATCGCGGGTTTAACAGCGGTATGGCAGTTAAAAATAGGTACAAAGGTGATACCTATATCAAAAGAAATCTCTTCCAGCATACCTGCGATAGGACAGAGGTTAAAAAGAGATGTAGACAACGTGTGTAAGAGTATAAGAGAAAATAACCTAATAAATTTATATAATAATCCGAAAACACTGGAAGCCGACCCCAACATAGTTGGGAAAAGGCTAGGCAGATTGATATTGTTAGTACAGATTTTGAATACTTAAATAAATAAAAACTTTTTTACAAAAAAATACAACCGAAGCAAAGTTAATCAATTTTATATGGGACCAACTGTGATGTATACCCTCTCGAATAAAACAAAAAAAATCCAAATCGGTCTAGCCATCTTCGAGTAATCGGGGAACATACATAAAAAAAAAAAAAAAGGTTCCGACGAATTGAGAACCTCCTCCTTTTTGAAGTCGGTTAAAAATAAAGTACATTGCAACCATATTTCGCCAGTTACGTTTTCATTGCCCTGAGGATTTGCAAAATTTTCAAACTTGTCTAATGTGCTCGTAAAGATAGCAAATACCAAAACAAAGCAGTGTTTAAAACACAGACCTTTTATTCAACCCCTGTCCCACCCCGTCGCTTCGTATAAATTCAAATTCAAAACATTTAGCCCGCCCGCGTTATTTATTACTTTGTTTTCGCTTAGCGTTCTTACTTTTTTATTTTTGCTCGGCTCCTAAGGGCCGTAGCGTGATGTTAAATAGACTATAGCCTTCCTCAAGAATTGGGCTATTAAATGCAAAAATAATTTCTCAAATCCGACTGGTAGTTCCAGAGATTAGCTCGTTCAGACATACAAACAAACAAATTTTCCAGCTTTATTATTAGTATAGAAGATTGGTAGGTAAGTAAAAACAAGAAAAGGTAGTCAAAGCAGATCAATAAACGTAGCTAGCTACTATAATAGTGCCCAAATACCGCCCTAGAGGGCGAGGGCTCTTAGCAACCACTTCTAGACATCATAATCACTTCTTTGACTGACGTTTTCGTGGCTCAGCAACTTTAGTTCTCCCGAGAGTATCTACTCTCGGGAGAACTTTAGTTCTTCCGAGAGTATCTACTCTCGGGAGAACTAAAGTCGCTAAGCCAGAGTATCTACTCTCGGGAGAACTAAAGTTGCTAAGCCACGAAAACGTCAAGGGTTTCAGTAAATGGAAACAAGTATAGGTACAACATGAGAGCAGTAACGGCAGCGACTTACAAGTTGTATGGTCGTAGGTTCGGACACAGATAGGCGTGTAAATGATTTCATCACCACTGCTCTCAAAACGGTGAAGGAAAACATCATGAGGAAAACCGGCATGTCTTAGAACCAAAAATTCGAAGACATGTGTCATCTACCAACCCGTACTGGACCCGCGTGGTGGACTACAGCCTACTCCTCTCACCGAGAGGAGGCCTGTGTCCCAGCAGTAGGAACGCTGATAGGCTGATTATGCATAGGTAGAACTTATAGTGTACAGTCCTGTACAGAATAGGAGAAATTCAGAACAGTTGTTTTATTTTATAAAGGACTATGAATAAAATGCTCTTGCTTCAAGTAGTCTATGTCTGAAATATCAGCTGAATTACTGAAATTGATATCCTATCAAACTATTTTCGACGTCAGTACTATGTATTTACATACATAGGTACCTTAACTACAATGCATTTATAATACTACAGTAGAATCCGCTTATAAAGGGAAGTGACAGTGACGTTTTGTCATACTAAGCAAACGTCATACATAGCATAGATAAATAAACAATATCCCATTTTTGAATTGTATTTAGTTTTTGTACCAGCAGTGCTATTCTGTACAAATCTCACCGTGAAAACTTAGGTGAAGTGAGCGTGGAGTTAGCTGTCACTAGTGTCAATCCCTAGCATAAGGTAGAATGGCAACTCACTTCACCTAGGTTTTCACGGTGAGATTTGTACATAATAGCACTGCTGGTCGACCGAGCTCTGCTCGGGTGAAAATAGAGAAAATAATTTTCACAGAAATAATATTTAGCTACACCGATTTTTCGCCCCCGTAAACTGCAACTATCATCGAATTCATTAGAGCCGTTTTCGAGAATGTGATTACAAATATATATAGGTATATAAGTATACAAATATTGGTCATTTAATAGCATAGGATACACTACAAAGTGTAGGTACTTACTTCTGTATCTAAAAGAAAAAAAAGAAACATGAGCTGACACAAAAAAAAAAAAACAAAAAAAAATTGTAATAGCGTACATTACAATTTTTTTAATTTTTTACATAACAAAACAAACATTTTTGTCTGCTTTTGTTCACTTTGTCACTATAACCGGAAATAATTTCTTAAAAAAAAACTTTTTTACAAAAAAATACAACCGACTTCCAAAAACAACACTACAAAGTGAAAAATAACTTTAATTTCGGAAGTCGGTGTCTGGTTAAATGTATTTTCGTTTTTTGCCACCGACTTCCGAAATTAAAGTTATTTTTCACTTTGTAGTGTTGTTTTTGGAAGTCGGTTGTATTTTTTGTAAAAAAGTTTTTATTTTTCACTTTTTAGTTGTGGTACCTACCCCACACAAATTCTAATACCAGATTCAGCTGCATCCGGTTAGACTGGAAGCCGACCCCAACATAGTTGGGAAAAGGCTAGCAGATTGATTGATATTAAAGAGGATGTGTACTGGGTTCAAATAATAGTCATTCAAATCAAAGAATGAAAGCTGCAGTATTTCAGAATCTCGTAGAGTGCTTCGACAAACTTGGCACTTGGTAAATGCGTTGATGCTCGCAATATTTATACGTAATTATCGAAAGAGAAGATTCCTTTCCAAACGGGGGAAACGCCAGGGTAGAAGACCGCGAAATACAAATTTTCTTTTGATTTTTGTAATTTGAAAGTCGGTATTAGGTTGCATATTGATTAAGGACGCTGTTACTCGTACAAATGGGCAGTCAAATCATTACTTTTTTACCTAAAAGTATGTTTATTAATTAAAATGCTTTGCATTCTTAAAATGTTTTTTGGGCGAATTGTTTATAGATGTGCATGGTACTATTCTGAACTATAAATATAATTTTAGATAGGTACAGGTTCTCAATAAATATACCGGAGTGAAAATTTTTACTTCAACAATTCACAACAACAACCCCCCAACAACAACCAACAACAATTCGCCCAAAAAACATTTTAAGAATGCAAAGCATTTTATTTAATAAACATACTTTTGTGTAAAAAAGTAATGATTTGACTACCCACTAACAGCGTCCCTACCCACTAACACATAAATGTATTTAAAGAATTATAATTATTACAATCAGTAATACAATTCTTTAAGTTCATATAATCCTCAAATGTCAAGATTTCATGAAATAGTCAGAACAGGAATACCTGGTCTTAAAGAGTTATATTGATGACTTTAATGATTATAATTCTGTAAGTACATATCTGTTACGGTCGCGAATCATACTTTAATCAACATACAACCTAATACTGACTTGTAAAATGCAAAAAACGTAAGAAAATTTGTATTACGCGGGCTACCCTGGCCCTTTCGCCTTAACAGTAATCTCAGAGCCTCCTTCTTAAAATAAGAAGAGGCAGAATCTTCTGTACCAAAACATTGCATGCCGTTTTCACGAGGCAAAATCTTCCGAACGCGAAGATCCTTACAAATACTCTTTTAAGTTTCGTCCATTTCAACTCATTAATCTCTATTTCTATATACGTAATTATTAATAAACCATTTAGAACAAATATATGATCTTTTTTTTCTAAGTAGGGCATATAAAACCTTCGCATTTCGTTGGTACCAACGTAGGTTGTGTTATTGATTTTATTACTGTAAGAACTCTAGGGCTTCTTTCTGTGCACATACTTCGCTAACAATAGAACATAATAAGTTCTGATGTTAGGCTTATGTAACGTAAAGAGCATTGTAGTGTGATAGAATTTATAACTGAAGGCTACTATCTATCATAAGCTGACGTGTTTTAATATTAATTTAATTTTTGAATTGTTTTTTTTTTATCTTTTTATTACGGACGCTTAAATTTAAACAAACAATAAAAAAACAATTTAAGGGGGAAGCGCCAGGACAGCCCGCGAAATTCAAATTTTCTTACATTTCTTGCAATTTGTAAGTCAGTCTTAGGTTGTATGTTGATTAAAGTATGATTCGCTACCGTAACAAATATGTATTTACAGAATTATAATCATTAGAATCAGTAATACAACTCCTTAAGTTAGTGCAATCCTCAAATGTCAAGATTTCATGAAATAGTCATTCAACAGGATTGCCTGGTCTTAAAGAGTTGTATTGATGACTTTAATGATTATAATTCTGTAAATACATACTTGTTACGGTCGCGAATCAAATTTTGATCAACATAAAACCTAAGGGTTGACCCACATCTGTCAGCACGGAACAGCATTTATGCCGTGTGTGCTGCAGCGTGCTATCGCGTGCTTCAGCGTAAGATCGCACACCGTCGCCGTTGAGTGTTGTCGAATACGATCATGCAATGCAATGGAAGCATGATATCGCGCTCGATAGCACTCGTCAGCACTCCAGCGCCTCTCAGCCATTTTGGCCGTGGTGTCGAGCGCATCGCCGATTCCACCGCGCGGTCTCTATCTTTATCGCTCTAGGAAATGATGATCCTAAGAGATAGAAAAGGATAAAGTACGAAAAAAGGCGATTCCGTGCTGACAGATGTGGGTCAACCCTAATACTGACTTGCAAGTTGGAAAAAACGTAAGAAATTTTGAATTTCGCGGGCTACCCTGGTGCTTTCGCTTTAATCTATGCAGACGATATGGTTCTGCTTAGCGCATCGATTTGTGGCCTAAGGAGATTGATAGCGACATGTGAGGATTACGCTGTTAAACATGGACTTGTATATAATATTAAGAAAAGTCAGTAAGTACATGGTTTTTGAGGCCGGTGGTGCTGTATGCCCCGACTATGTACCACTCGTATGGAATCAGTTTAAATACCTAGGACATATAGTCACAGCTGACCTCAGGGATCATGCTGACTTGGAACGGGAGCGGAGAACTTTATCTAAAAGAGCTAATATGTTGGCCCGCAGGTTTGCGCGTTGCTCGGATGGCGTGAAAAGAACTCTTTTCCGAGCATATTGCACGTCCATGTACACCTGCAGCCTGTGGGCTAATTACGCGCAGAAAAGCTACAACACCCTCCGCATTCAATTTAACAACGCTTTCAGAGCGGTTTTGGGTCGGCCTCGCTAATACAGCGCTTCATGTATGTTCGCATGGGCGCATACGGACTGTTTTCATGCGACCATGCGGAAGCGCTGTGCGTCTCTTGTGCGCAGAGTGCGGGCTAGCTCCAATTCCTTTCTAGGTATGATAGCAAATAGGTTGGACTGCCCTTATGTGCGACACTGCTGTGACAGACACGTATAAGTTAATTGTGATTGATTATGAATTTGATTTACCTATCCAATTTGTGTGTTCATGTTGTATTTATTCGTTAATTTGTGTTTATTATTGTGTGCATTGATTTTTGTATAATTTAATGATGTTTTATAATATGGGTTCCTATCTGAAATAAATGAATTTTATTGTTTTTTTTTTAATTTAAAAGCGTCGTCAACATGAATGATGTAACCAATATTTTCATTTTGTTTTTTTTTTTTTTATTTTGTACCATATTTCGATTTAAGGTTAACCGGCCATTGAAAAATTAATAAGTCAGAAGATATGGAACATTTTGAAATTCCCTATGTACACATTTTTAGTCAGATGTTGCAGAATATTTTGTATCAAAAAAATCAACACTAAACCTCCTAGGTTCGAAATTATAGCAGTTAACGCCAAAAACGGGTCAAAATGTTCCATATTTCCTGATTTAATAATTTTTTTCTCAATACTGGCGCTTTTAGCAGTTATACTATCCTTAAGAATGCCGTGGAGGTTCTTGCCCGTTGTTCTCCATTTGTACCTACTACGCTTTGGCATTCCAAAGCGTAAGCGTAGCTAGTTGCCCAGTGGCAACTAGCCTCATCTTTCTGACTGACCGACCCATTGACAATTCAAAAGTGCCTGTAATTGGGTTATTTGAAATAAATGCTTTGAGTTTGAGTTTGTCCATACGCGAATCTTGGATTATTTAAATTAGGTAATTAGTTATTATTAGGTATTATTACTAACGCAATAAGGTTGAAAAGTGGTTTACCGGAAAGTTTGCCGATGGTACATTATCGCCCCTTAGTTAGTAGGTACAAATATAAACCTCATAAAGGCCCATAGTAGCAAGCAGATAAAATTACATATCCGACGAAATGAGTGTTTTTACGAAAATTCACGCCACCAGCTGGCGCCACTTTGACAAGAGGTCTTCCATTTCGACAATGAATATAAAATATATGATGACGTTCATCATTCCTTTCATTCATTCGTTCATCATTCAATTACGACTAAAGAAAATATACCTAGGCGCTTTGAACTTGACAGGTGCCCGGACCTGACGTCTCAGTGCTGCCACCTAGTGAACGTCATTTCAGAAAACCTTCATTACACAAACACATTCTCTCAATGTGTTTGTGTAATTTAAGGGGATCGATAATTTTGTATTTTTAAATTTCCTATAAAACCAAATGTACCTTTATGGTTAAATAATTTGATTTTCCATACCTATGTGTTATTTCACTATATTGTCTACTGCTGTACTAAAACCGAAACATAATTACTTACTTGAAATTTTTTCGATAGAAAAAAATTCCAAAGTAGCACCGTCTATTTTCTGTTTTATACGATTATACGTAAACAGTTCCTTATTGTGCAGTAAAAGCTTTAAATCGAAGGTATTTCAATATGTTAAGAACTGACTAAGCTAAAAATTTATTTAAGTATAGCATTTTGTCATAAATCTACATTTAAACGAAGCGCATTTAAATTCCGGTGCACGTGAATCTTCTATCTCGCGCGTCAAACTAGACAGCCATAACGCCATTTCACTTACACACCGAGCCACGCCACGCTTAGATATATCTTCTGAACGGTCGAATGTGGCATCCTGTAGGACGCGGACGCCACATTCAGCCGTTCCATTATGAATTGCATGAACATAATCAATTGGGAGATTTATCTTTTGTAACAAATAGAATTTCACATATATCATCTACATATATCTACTTATTAAATCTGAATGCGTTGTGACGTAGAAGAAGACGTATTAGCATTGTATGAGGATTTACCCATTCTTATCTCTGACCTTCTATTCCGTCCCAAGCTAAGTGCTACGTAATGCTACGTCACTTTAGAATTTACTAGCGACACGGCCCTGCTTCGGTCGGTTTTTACGACTTGATAAAACATGAAGGTTTCTATATTAAAGATAAGTTAAATATTAATGTATCATACATATAAACTTTCCGGAATAAATTCTCTAAATGATAGTGAAAACCGCATCAAAATCCGTTGCGTAGTTTAGAAGAACTTTATTCTAAAATTTAGATGCTGGCTTGGACTGCAGACAAATTTAATTGGGAGTTTTTTTCCACACCCCCTAGGGTGTTATACAGGGTTAGTTTTCAATGACCAGCCAAATTTTCACATGGCGTTCTACCCGTGAATAAGAACAACTTTTACTATGGGGCCAACTTTCAAATCACGAAAAAAACAGCTGTTTCATACCAAAGTTCAATACCAACTCGACCAAAATGTATAAAACAGCAGATTTTTTTTTTTCGTAATTTCAAAGTTGGTCCCATAGTGAAAGTTGTTCATAATCATGGGTAGAACACCCTGTGAATTTGGCTGGTCATTGAAAACTAACCCTGTATATAGAGGCAAACCTGTTTTTGAAGTGAAAACTTCTTAAGGAAGGCTTGTTGAGCGATTTTTGGTAGGGGGAAATCTGACGGGTTCGCATCACTGCGTTACCTCGACACCGCGCATGCTATGCAAAGTTTTACGTTAACGCCTCTGCCTCGAATTTTGCGGGCAGCGGGGCGGCGGCGGCGGCGGCGCGTCTCGCATTGTCCCGCCCCGCTTCCGCGCCGCTGTTTTCGAGGTCCGGTCCATTTGTTTTTACGCATAAAATCCTGCCGCTCCCGCGCCGCCGCCGCTGCCGCCCCGCTGCCCGCAAAATTCGAGGCAGAGGCCTAACTTTTGACTTCTATCTGCAGTCCCCAGGCAGACTACCAATAGTTTTTTTTTTTGTTTTTAGGGTTCCGTAAAAGAAAAACGTAACCCTTACAGGATCACTTTGTTGTCCGTCTGTCTGTCAAGACCCTTTATCTCAGGAACGCGTGGAGGTATCAAGTTGAAATTAATATCAAGTAATAATGTAGGTCTATGGCCCCTTTCAGTTCTAAAAACCTCAAGCTTCTAAATCATCGCAATAAAAAAATACAGCCATTTATGCGACATATTTTGATACTCGCGAGTAAATCAAAACCTATAGGGTGCTTCCCGTTGTCCTAGAATCATGAAATTTGGCAAAAAGCAAGGTCTCACAGCACAAGTAAAGGAAGAAGTCCGAAAATTGTTAATTTGTAATTCTATGAACAAAAAAAAATTTTTTTGGGATTACAATGTTAAGTTTGTTTTTGGGATAAATTATTTTCAACTACGGAACCCTTCATGGTGCGTGATCCGATACGCACTTGGCCGGTTTTTTTTACACGCACCAAATTGGAGACTTACATTATCTTTGAAAGTATGGTCAAAAGGCATACAGAGACTCCGGACCCGAAACTAGATGCTACAAACCCGGTATGTAAACCAATGCTAGTAGTACGACACAACTTAGATGTAGCATCGGCAAAATTCGTAAACCCGATCACCATCCGAACTGAGTGCGCCTTCAAAATCACCAATCTTTATTATCTTTATTTAAACACTGTCTCCTAAGGGGGATGCGCTAAGGTAACCCGAGAAATTCAAATTTTCTTACGTTTTTTGCAATTTGCAGGTCAGTGTCAGGTTGTATGTTGATTAAAATATGATACGCGGTAAGTTAGAATTGACCTCAAATCTAGCGATTTCATAAAATCATGAAGTTTGAGGTCAATTCAAGCTTATGGAATTGTATTGCTGATCCTAATGATTATAATTCTGTAAAGCCACATTAGCTACGGCCGCGTATCATTTTTTAATCAACATACAACCTGACACTGACCTGCAAATTGCAAAAGACGTAAGAAAATATGAATTTCGCGTGCTACCTTAGCGCATCTCTCTTAAGATACAGGCCTCCTAGTTTAAGAGACAAGGTTTATAATTTTTGTTTATATACATTTTTGTAGCCTTTTAATTTTAGTATATCTACCACTGTGCTCAACCTTTGGATAAATAAACATTCGTTCATTCATTTTAATTCTTTAAATAATTTTTAAACAAAAAGATATTTTTAAAAAAGCCAGCATGATCTTTACGCAAACGCAATGACTTCTAAAGTCATATAACCAAATACATTCGTAATATTGAAATGAATTAACGCAAATTTTCATATTTATGCTACATCTGAGTTGTGTCGTACTGTGCTTATAATATTATTTAATCCTAAATCGTGTTTTATATCATAAAAACCTCTTTACATTATAGATTGCTATCTGTGGCCCGAGACTTCGTCTGCGATCCAGGATGTAAAGTAGCCAATATCCTTGTCCAGGTTCTAGGCTACCTATCGGTCAAATTTCATCCAAATCCGTTCAGCCGTTTTAGCGTGAAAGCGTAACAAACCAACAAACAAACTCACTTTCGCATTTATAATATTAGTTAGGATTAGGATATTATAGAGGGGCTTGTGGCTAAATAATAACAGCCGCACGGGTCGATCGAAGGGTTAAGCTACGCTTGCCGAGGTCCGTCCGTGGATGGGTGACCATCCATTACATATCGGGACCCCTCCTTGCCTCGGAAAGCACTTTAAACCGTTGGTCCCGGGTGTCATTCGTTGATATTTGACAGTCGTTACGGGTAGTCAGAAACAAAAAAAAAAGTCTGAAAACCAGTCTTACCAAGGGGTATAGTGTTCCCCGTAACTGGGTTATGGAGGTCAGATGGGCAGTCGCTCCATGTAAAATACTGGTATTCAGCTTCATCCGGTTAGACTGGAAGCCGACCCCAAAAAATGCGTTCAAACATACAAACCAATAAACAAAAAAAAACATTCTCTTTTCAGCATTCATTATTTGTATCTACTCAATCTGCCTAGCCTTTTCCCAACTATGTTGGGGTCGGCTTCCAGTCTAACCGGATGCAGCTGAATACCAGTATTTTACATGGAGCGACTGCCTATCTGACCTCCATTATTTGTACCTACTGACTGTAGGAAAATATGTATGAGTAGTTAGGAGGAAAACATTTAAAAAAACATGCTTTTACGTAATGTGTCGTGTTCTAAACGAAACCAACTGAATTTAAATCTACTAATATAGATTTCGATTCAGTTCGTTTGGTTTAGAACACTCATACATTGAAAAAATATATGTTTATTTATCTCCACAAATTACATTCATAAACAGAACAGATACATATTTTTATTCTTTTTCTCTTCTTCTTACATATTTCCCTACCGTAGGCGTAGGTACAAATAATGGGTAGCTAACATGATTTAATAGGCTATTTTAAATATTATCTGAAGAAATAGGTAAGGTGTAGGTACTTATTCGAAGTTTCAGAGCGACATTAAAAATCAATATTGTTCACGACAGAAAACAATGATACGTACGTAGCTACTTAGCTACCTACTCAATTCATTTCATTTTCTTTGTTCTATACAAATAGAAAAATTCGATGAAAATAGAAAAACAATGGCTGAATAGTGCGCGTGTTGCGTTGAAGTCTTTTATGGGGGACCTACGTCATCCATAGAGTTGCCATACTATGCTAGTCATATTGCTATTTTATCAAATATAATCGTATTTACTATCTGAATGTCTTATTATTCGTATTGATAGTATAATTAGAACATTACAACACACAAGTCTGTAAAGTGTTGCATAATGTCACATTAAAATAATTGTACGTAACTAAAAAGTTAATCGATAAAGAAATGAGTTTTACTTTTAAAGAAACACGTTTTTAACTTCAAGTTGATAAAAATATGTAAAAGAAGACAAGGAATTTAACAACCCCTCCACGTCGTAAAAAGTTTTACGAATGCGTTTCACGTCGCCGCTGCTGAAATTTAGAACGGCTAACGCCATCTAGTGGTAAAATTTGATAACACGTGCGAACACACGTGTGCTGGTTATTGAGAACAGTGTCATCTAGTATACTTTTGACACAACTTTCGTCGTTCCTAAAGTTCCTTTTGTTTATTTCTTAATTATTAACTTGTTTACAAACTCAAAAGTGCCCATTATTCACTTTAACGTGTCTTCAAAGCTCGAAAATAGGAAAGTAACCTATTTTCATACAATTTTCTTGCCATTTTCGTAGCAACGACGAAATTTTGCATTTAAAATGCTAACCAAGCTAATCCTACCTTAAAATGCTGGTGTGCTGCTTGCTCCTCTGCCTCGTATTTGTGCTTTATGTTCTCGATGCGCATCTGCTTCAGTATGCCAGCCACCTCGATCCTGGTACAAGAAAAAAGTATTAGTCATAGCTCCCAAAAAATATGAAAAATGTAGTCAAAATTCTGTGTAGTAGTTAAATTAACTTTAACTTTTTAACCGACTTCAAAAAAAGGAGGTTACTCAAGTGTGTTCACGGATAACTTCATCGTTTATGAACCGATTTTTATGATTCTTTTTTTGTTGGAAAGTAGATATTCCAAGGGTGGTACCATGATAAGGAAACCAGGATCTGATGATGGCATCCCAGAGAAATCAGGGAAAAAACCTTTATATTTTATTGGCACACCTATAGCGGTTTGGGTATTTTTTTATAGTAACTCGTGCATTTGCTCCCGGAAAGCACCATTTAGTGAAGTGGAACTGATGAGGAAGACCAGAGATGGCCATCGGAACTACTCAATAATACGTATTTCACGGGTTGCGATTCGACTATTGCTAAGCAATTTATGCTCGTCAATACATATGTTGAAATGGCGCTGATGGTGACTTCACCATCAGTTCCAATTCTCCTGATTCCTTACTGGGAGAACTCCTCGATAATTAACGTCCTTGTATCGGGAAAAGCAATATTTTGTAAAAGGTGATGAGCAGTTGACATTAGGCTATTGTAACTTAGATGAATTACAGACTGACCCACTAAAAAGTGAAAAATATAAAACTTTTTTACAAAAAGAAACAACCGACTTCCAAAAAAATACTACCAAGTGAAAAATAATTTTAATTTCGGAAGTCGGTGGCAAAAAGCTATATAAGACACCGACTTCCGAAATTAAAGTTATTTTTCACTTTGTAGTATTTTTTTGGAAGTCGGTTGTTTTTTTTTTTTGTAAAAAAGTTTTTTTGTTGTATTAAAGGTTATTTTATAGTTAACCGACTAAAATCCGATCTATTCTTAAGAATGAAGACAATAATTGATAATAATAATATTGTCTAGTTATTCAACTTGAATCTTTTATGGACAAACAAACAAACTACTACAATTAATAAATGTTTTTTAGTTGAGTTCAGTGTAGCTTTGTGGGATTCAAGCATGTGTTTTATTCATTAATACAGCTATCAGTTTCAACAGATAAACAAATGGCAGTACCAAAAATAGGGTAAGTGTTGGTACCTTTTTTTTATTGATATAATTTGTCAGAATAGTGATAACTTATCATCACTGTGTAAACAAATTTATATAGTGCTGCAAAAGTACAGTCATAAGCTATAATATGTTACACTTATACATATCTCACGAAGCGACGCTTAGCGGTTTACTTGTGGTAACCTAGTGTACAATCATAACCCTCCTTTTTGCTTCGCCGTAGTCGGATAAATACGCTGTGAATGTGTGTGTATGAAGACAAGTAGCGTCAGCAAATAACACACACGCACAGACACTTCGCCATTGTCTCGGACGGTACCGAGTGCTCCTGCGCTTACACACATTATAGCGTGGGCTGTTTGTACACTTTGTTACCAAGTAAAGTCGCCCGTCGTTTCGTGAGATAAAAATTACTGTACACAAGATTCAAAAGCAATTTTCTCCTAAATTATTGAAAGTAATTTTATGATGGAACAAACATAATATTTTCGAAATCATACTATTATGAAATAGGTCTTTTCTCACGGTTGCAACGGTTATTTTAAAAGAAAATCGCTTTTGAATTTTGTACGAGGTAAGATATTTAAGCTTGTGACTGAATAACATATACTCATTGTTTGGGTACCTAATCCTCATATTCTCCTGCAATCTTCGAAGAGGACCGAGGTACTCCTGGGATCGTCCTCCGCGTACTTCAGCCAGCTGGTGGTCCACCTGCTTCACTCTCTCGCAGTACAGCTGTTCGCGTAATACTGAGAACTGACGCTCCAGGTTAGCTGGAAAGATAAATTCCTTTTTGAGTAAAAAAATATAAATCAATTAATTAAGGCAGCAAAGAGTCATCATAACATAAATGACCCTTTTAGATGCTCATACATAATTTTAAAAACGGTTAAGTGCATGTCCGACCATGCACAATGAAGGGTTCCGTAGTTGGGATGAATTTATCCCAAGAACAAACTTAACATTGTAGATGAATAACATGTTCCCCTATACATTTCAACTGCAAATGTAAGTGTGTATTCACAATATTGAGTGATTTACCATGTTATTTTAAGACCATAGACTTCTTATAGATTTTCCTGTAATATATAATAAGTATAGAATTATTCTCAGTATTTTTTTTTTTAATTTTAGGTTCAATAGTTTTGGAGATAAGGTTGGGGGAATGGTCAATTTTCATCAATTTTCTTTATAACTTTAAAACTGTATAATTTAAAATTATAAAAAAAATATATATTAGAAATCCTCATAACAAACCCTTTTATTTGATATATCACATGCTACAGTTTGATAAACTTTATTTTTAATTTACTAAATTTTCACATAAATTCATGTGTACCAAATTTCAACTTAATTGGTCTAGTAGATTCGGAGCAAATCGGCCATGACAGACAGACACACAAGTGATCCTATAAGGGTTCCGTTTCTTCATTTGGACATACAGAACCCTAAAAACCACAAATAAGACAACACACTATACTGTAATTTAATTTATTTTATTTATCATAGAAACATGTTTTAAGACTTTACTTTAATCTATAATATGGAAATATCAGCAAGCCCGTTATTTGTACATGATCAAATAATTGTTTTTTAATTAGAATTAGCTTTGAAGCATATTGGGCTGTCACGGATGTCTTTGCCCAGCAGTGAGAAAAAAGCAGCCTGACATTTTTTTTTATGTATCGGTTGCTATATTGATTATTGAGAAAAATGGTGAAATTTAATTTACAATAAGGTTGTGCTCGGAGGAACAAGATGAGAAGTGTTTTAAATACTGGTTGTAGATATATTCTAATAATAAGTTAGGATATGGGATTAATCCTAAAGAAAGAGAGTCTGCTAGAGAAGGAATTAAAAAGCTTTCATTAAAATGGTTCTATTAAATTTAAATGGCATATTATAACGATTATAAATGAGTCATATCTTTGATATCTTTATATTTTCTTTGCAAAAAAAAAAACCAATAAACTCTGTGTAAGTACTGTCTTGTTGCATCTTGTATGTGATGTCTGACTACCACAACAAGCAGAGACAATGCATTCTACAGAACTTTTTAAGTATTCAGGACTCAAAGAATCTGGGTCAAAAGACAGTAGTCTTTGGATAAAGTTTTTATTTGTGCCAACCCATCACCTATCCTCAAGTCAAAAAATATTAATAAGTGTATTTTTTCATAGCTGATAAGCAGCTATAACATTCCAGAAGATTCCTTTACAACCAGATAGCGAATAAAAATAAACTATATATCAACAATTCCGCCAAATACATGTTTTGTAAACATAACCTCAAAACAAAACAAGAGGACTCAATGGGTACCAACCTAAGTTATCGAGGCACTCGTTCCGTCGCCTCTCGCACTCGCTCTCGTCCATCTCCGAGGAGTCATCAGAATCTGGTTCATCAGCTTCTTCAGCACTCGAATCCCTATCTGGCCCTCTCGAAGACCCATTGGAACGCTCGGTATCACCCCCCGACATCTCCCCATCTCCATCACTGTCACCCTCCACTTTCATGGATGGCATTTTAGCTGAGATCCAATGATTTGGTGGAGTTTTAAACTGTTGAGGAGAGGAATAATTTACAGTTTGTTGATTTTCGCTCCCTTTAGAAAGTGGAACGTCAGTCAGTCAGTTGTCACTTGTCAAATAAATATAATGTCAAAAAGTCGCAAAAAGTCAAAAGTGTCAACGTCAAATTTTGGGTTGCCAGCATTGTGTTGACATAAACTACTAAAATCTAACTAATTATTAAAAATTGAAATAATAATAATTATACAGGGTGTCCAAGAACCTGGCGTCCAACTGGATTCCCACGATGCCCCAAGTTCTAACAGTACTCAGAAAAATATTTTAAAAAATCCACCCCATGTACTTACAGAATTATACTGATTTCAAAAAAAAAGGGGAAATGAGCACCCTGTGACATACTTTTGAATGCTGTGACTGCTAATGCTGATAATTTCGATATTTCTTTGAGGTTTTGTAATCTAGGGTATTGCTGTGTCTAAATAGAATGTAAAAATAATGTACTTATTGTACCATTTTAAAATAAAATATTATTTTAACTAAAGGTGATATGGAAAACTATTGAATTTCGCAACTTTGACCGACTGTAGTGTAAAAAAAATGTACCAAAATAGTATGGCAAGTGACGTCAAATTTTGACGCGTTTATTCCTCTTTTTAAAAAGGTATAATACTTACACATTAATTTGAAAAAAAAAATTTTTGATAATATTTTTACTCAACAACCCAATTTTTACGATGTCTAACAGAATTCTTAGAAAGAAAAATTTACGACGAATTGAATCTAACCTCTAAAGAATTACTATTGTATGCTCATAAAAATAACAACAGGCCTCTCAAAAAACAGGTTAGACCGTAAGGGACGGTATGTGCATGCATCTCACCATAGTGATTCGTTATTACAACAGGAGGGAGCAAGACAGAAACTATCTTTGCGATTTGCTGGTTCTTCTTTATGGTACCCCATTATTCAGGTAAGAGTGAGGGAGAAAAAGGTTAGAGGTGCGAGTGAGATAGATAGTGACGCTATCTGGGATCGTGCTATTTAGGATAACAGTACGGTCAGTACGCGTCACTGCCTCCTGCCGTTACTACGCACCTCTCTCTTATTGTTACCATTGATCACGTACTACGATTTAAAGCTTTGTTTATTGGACTCGATTACTCTTTGTGCTCTGGACTTTGAAACGAACTCTTTACGACGACCTTTGCCTGTGTTTGGACAGTTTGTGTTTTGTGTGTGCTACCATGGCGACCTACACTCCGCAAGAATACGCAAATATGCACTACATTTATGGAGAATGTAGAGGTAATGGACGAGCTGCAGCGAGACTTTACAGAGAAAGGTATCCGAGGGCTACGCGATATCCCGACCATCGAGTTTTCATTAATGTGCACAGATCACTATGTGACGGGCGGTTCCCCAATCAAGTAGCTGGTGAAGGACGACCCGTAAATGACTTCATACGCGATGAAGTTTTAGAGGCGGTGTCGGCAAATCCAAGCATCTCTGTGCGAGGAATAGAAGCTGATACGGGGATACCGAAGAGCACAGCACACAGTATTCTCCAAAAAGAAGAATATCATCCGTACCACGTACAGCGAGTGCAAAGTCTTTTACCTCGAGACTATCCGAGCCGAGTCGCGTTTTGTGAAACAATCCTGCAAAAACATCGAGAAGACGAAAACTTTATCGACAAAATTTTGTGGTCAGATGAATCAACATTTAAAAAGGATGGCTACATGAACCTACACAACTTGCACGAGTGGCATGTGGAAAATCCGCACTTGATGCGAGAAGATAGATCCCAGTACCGGTTCAAAGTGAACATGTGGACCGGTATTCTCTGTGGGAATATTATTGGTCCATTTGAGATGCCCGAGAATTTGACTGGCGAATCATATTTAAATTTTCTTCAAAATGATTTGCCAAACTTACTAGAAGAGACCCCACCAGATATGTGGTTCCAACACGACGGCTGTCCAGCACATTTTCGCGTATCCGTTAGAGAGTTTTTGGACGAGCAATACCCGAACAGGTGGATTGGGCGATCAGGAACAATCCCGTGGCCAGCCCGCTCACCTGACTTAAATCCGCTGGATTTTTTTTTTCTGGGGAACTATGAAGGAGCTCGTTTATGCGAAGCCCATTAATGACATCGCTGACCTTCGTGAGAAGATAACACAAGCAGTGCAGGTGATACGTCAAAAAAGTTACTCGCGAAACATAAAGCGGTCCTTTTTAAGGAGAGTGAGAGCTTGTATTGCCGCGGGTGGTCAACATTTTGAACATTTATTGTAATAAAATATCTTTAAACTAACATTCTTTGCTTTTATTCTACTGGGAACCCATCTACCTGTGTGTATTTCCTTCTTGCTCACTCTTGGAACCGAAGTAAATAATAGTAGTAACATAACAGTTTCTAAGATAAGAAAGGGTCCGACAGTTACCGTTAGTAGGTAGGCACTTCGTAAAAATTGGGTTGTTGAGTAAAAATATTATCAATTTTTTTTTTTCAAATTAATGTGTAAGTATTATACCTTTTTAAAAAGAGGAATAAACGCGTCAAAATTTGACGTCACTTGCCATACTATTTTGGTACATTTTTTTTACACTACAGTCGGTCAAAGTTGCGAAATTCAATAGTTTTCCATATCACCTTTAGTTAAAATAATATTTTATTTTAAAATGGTACAATAAGTACATTATTTTTACATTCTATTTAGACACAGCAATACCCTAGATTACAAAACCTCCAAGAAATATCGAAATTATCAGCATTAGCAGTCACAGCATTCAAAAGTATGTCACAGGGTGCTCATTTCCCCTTTTTTTTTGAAATCAGTATAATTCTGTAAGTACATGGGGTGGATTTTTTAAAATATTTTTCTGAGTACTGTTAGAACTTGGGGCATCGTGGGAATCCAGTTGGACGCCAGGTTCTTGGACACCCTGTATATATATTATTATTATATTATTATTATTATTTCTTGTCTTTGGCTTATCTCGGGACCCTGGGGTCCCGGACCAATGGAAGGCGTACGAGGGGCCGAAGCCAACTCGCAGAGGCCCCTTAGACAATTTCAAATGACGAGGAGGCACCAGCCGACGATTATCCCTGTATGCACTATGCAAGTGCACCCATGGACAACCCCCGGTTGGTGCAGGACTATTGCAGAACATGGAAACAAAACACATTGGGCCTATGGGTTTGGGTGGCTACATGGATTGGGTACCTTGAACTATGGAAGAACTATGTCCCCTGCCTGACCAATGTTATATAATATACACAGATAAATTGGCAGGGGGTGACTTGCACACACAATAATGGGCCCCCGGAAACGGTCGCTAGCACATAGTGACGTAGCGACAAGGGGCAACATGTCCTGAGGTGCTTGAGGAGTGGAGAGGTATTCCACGGCTCTCAGAACAATCCCAGAGCCCGGAAGATGGTCAAGATCCCTACAAGCACTTACTGGAATACTTCCTTCCTCCGAGCACGTATTATTATTTTTTTATTATTTATTATTTGTCTTTGGCTTATCTCGGGACCCTGGGGTCCCGGACCTTTGGAAGGCGTACGAGGGGCCGAAGCCAACTTGCAGAGGCCCCTTAGACAATTTCAAATGACGAGGAGGCACCAGCCGACGATTATCCCTGTATGCACTATGCAAGTGCACCCAAGGACAACCCCCGGTTGGTGCAGGACTATTGCAGAACATGGAAACAAAACACATTGGGCCTATGGGTTTGGGTGGCTACATGGATTGGGTACCTTGAACTATGGAAGAACTATGTCCCCTGCCTGACCAATGTTATACAGGCTGTAAGGGTAAACACCGTTGTCACTAAAACCATAGGTAGTTGGCCTAAATATAAAAATATTTATCCGAATTTAAAAAACAATAAACGTCATTTTCATTCAAAAATTTCAAAAAGTTTCTGTCCGACACCGTCCTTAAATTCATGGATAACTGCGCCCGAGTCACGTGATCACTGCAAAGGTCGCCGCCCTTGCCGGCCGCCACCCGTCCTATTTTTTTTCCTATTTTCCGATAAAAACAATACGTACACGCAACCTGCGATGTAACTTTCCCTTCATACTTCCCTGGCTTAGGACAGGCAAAAATACCTACCTTATGTGTTGCGTGACCAGTCCAAATGTAAGTTAGATTCAACAACAAAGAAAATGAAAAATAAACAAACACTAGGTAGGTATTTTTGGCGTATTTAAAAAGTTAATCACAGTTATGTACAGTTTAATTAAAAATTACTTGTTAAATTTACACTTGATTGAATAGGTATCTACACTTATTATTTACACTTACATTAATCGTAAAAGTTGTTCGAAATGCGATCCATTTACGGCCACGCATGCCTCCGCACGTTTTCTTAAATTGTTTCTCACTCTAGGAAGCACAAGAGTGTCATTTTTAAGGTCTCTGAACGCACTACGAATTCGCCTTTTGAGTTCCGATCTAGTGTGGAACTCAGTAGCATACACCCGGCGCTTCGCTTGCCCCCAAAGATAAAAGTCCAGAGGTGAAAGGTCTGGCGAGCGCGCGGGCCACGCGACTGGTCCTCCACGGCCAATCCATCGCCCAGGAAACTCCTCATCCAGCATAGCCCTGACTTGCAGCTGAAAATGCTTAACACACTCGCGCGACAAATGAGCGGGAGGCGCGGCGCGGCGACGCGGGCGGCGCGGGCGTTGCGCTCGCGCTGTGAGTCTAAGAGTTACGTGCACTCGATAGCGAGACAGCTGACAGACTGAGGTGAGTTGAGCGAGGAGGGAGGGGTCGCGCGCCGCCGGCGGCGTCGCGCACGTGGCTTGTTGGGTATTCCCCGCGCTACAATCTGTGGCCTTGCGCATAGGGTGATAAACTTTCGGGGAAATATGGAGATTTTTCTTTAAAAAAAAAATGTTGTTATTTTTCATTGAATTTACGTTCTATAAGTGAAACCAAACCACTGGTTTCAAGGACAACGGTGTTTACACTAACACCCTGTATAATATACACAGATAAATTGGCAGGGGGTGACTTGCACACTCAATAATGGGCCCCCGGAAACGGTCGCTAGCACATAGTGACGTAGCGACAAGGGGCAACATGTCCTGAGGTGCTTGAGGAGTGGAGAGGTATTCCACGGCTCTCAGAACAATCCCAGAGCCCGGAAGATGGTCAAGATCCCTACAAGCACTTACTGGAATACTTCCTTCCTCCGAGCACGTTTACTCTTGCGAATCTCCACTCAAGCCAGCCAATAAAGGCAAGAATGAGGTGGGAGCTCTGTTCCCGTCAGTGTTCACTCCAGCCGGCCAATAAAGGCAAGCCAGAGGTGAAGAACAAGACTTCTCCCGGGAAATAGGGTCCGTGGGGTCGCTACTGCCCAACAGCTCGCCACATGCTGCCCTGCGGGTTCACGTATCTCTCTTGGTCTGGCTCCTCACCCTAGACCTGTTTCGGCAAAGTAAACTCCATCGGCACAGACCCAGAGTTCGGAGCGCGCAAGCCCCACCACGACGTCAACGTAGAGATACGGCGGTGGGGTTATTTATTATTATTTCGTTTATTTATTTAATTTCTTATCTATTTACATTTTTAAATATTTCTTAAAAAAAGGATATAAAAAAACATTTAAAAATATAAAAAAATAGAGGTCCGCCGGTGTCGGGAGCAGGGTCCAAGCTACCGGTGGTTAGGGCTGCAGAGACAGGAACCTTCTCACAATGCGAGCCGTATCAAGGAGTACTGCCTTCTGAATCAGGCCCTTGATCCAACCGCCTAATGATAGCCTCGAGAGATGTTGTTCGAGGCTTTCGGCCATCAGGCCATTGGCCGTTACGACAATCGGCACAATGACAGCCGAGCTCACATTCCACATATCAACAACCTCGCGAGCTAAGTCGAGATATT
Organism: Cosmia pyralina; assembly: GCA_946251885.1. NCBI lineage: Eukaryota > Metazoa > Arthropoda > Insecta > Lepidoptera > Noctuidae > Cosmia > Cosmia pyralina. Next base: position 3,476,539 of record OX276355.1, on the reverse strand, counting down.
TTATTTGTTTCTCTTTCTCAGCTTTCACGAGGTTCTCGTCATGTGGAATGGTAACATCGACTATCATTGCTTGGCGCACTAACCGATCTATCACTACTATATCAGGCTTATTGGCGACAATAGTCCTGTCAGTAATGATAGACCGATCCCAGTACAAAGTGACATGGTCATTTTCGAGAACTGGGTCGGGCACGTACTTGTAGTATGGTACCTCAGAATCGACTAGTTTATATTTCAAAGCAAGTTGCTGGTGGATAATCCTAGCTACTTGGTTATGCCTGTGCAAGTACTCGCCGTTAGCCAGACGAGAACAACCGGAGATAATATGTCTGATGGACTCACCCGGACGGTGGCATGCCCGACACACGTCAACCGTCCCATCCTTCATAATATGTTTCCGATAGTTATTCGTCAAGAGAACTTCGTCCATAATTGCACAGACGAAACCTTCAGTTTCCCCGAAAAGGTCACCGAAACGTAGCCAGGATACGGACGCTAAGAAATCTACACCGGGCTCATGAAGAGCCCGATAGAAGCGCCCGTGGAGCTCCTTGCTTTGCCATACCTTCTTGCGGTCATCGGTAGTAAGTACTACAGGTTTGCGCCAGTTCTCTTTAGCCATGGACAGCGGGGTGAGCCCCTTGTCCACTGCAACCACATCACGGTGCATATCCACTTCGACTTTTAAAAAATATTCTCTGAGGCTGCACACCTCGCGGTTGTGGAGGGTCTTTGCATTTAAAAAGCCTCGACCCCCGCACTTCCGCGGGATGTACAGTCTCATCACCGATGATCGTGGGTGATGCATCCGGTTTGCAGTCAGCAGTGTACGGACCCTTCTATCCAGGGCGTCGAGTTCAGTCTGAGACCATCTGAGTATGCCGAAAGAGTACATCAAAACCGGCATGACCCAACCGTTGAAAGCGCGCACCTTGTTTCCGCCTGAAAGAAGACTGGTTAATACCTTCTTCAGGCGACCAAAGAAGCGCTCCTTCAACGATTGCTTCATGTCAGCAACGTTGATGCCTAACGCTTCCGACATACCCAGATACTTATAGCTTTCGGATGAGGAGAGGGATCTAAGATGTATGGAATCCGAAAGTTGAATTCCATCGGATTCCATAACCTCACCTCGTTTTACATGCATGATTGCACATTTGTCCACACCAAATTCCATCCTGATGGCGCTACTGAAAGTTTCAGTAACCTTAAGTAGCTCCATCAGCCGCAATTTGTTGTGGGCAAAGAGTTTCAAATCATCCATGTAGAGGAGGTGAGATATCACCTGACCACCTCTCTTCAACCGATAGCCTAGACCTGAATCCTCCAACAGTGTGCTTAGAGGATTCAGGGCTAAGCAGAACCAAAGTGGACTCAAACTGTCGCCCTGAAATATTCCCCGTTTAATCCATACAGGATCATCATTCCCTTGGATCTGTCGACATCCAGGATAGCGAAGGACCGTCCTCCATTGCCCCATACACGACTCAAGGAAGGTGCGTAGAGTCGCATCAATCTTGTACAACTCCAACACCTTTATGAGCCATGTATGTGGCACCGAGTCATAGGCCTTCTTATAATCTATCCAGCATGTCGACAGATCCTTGCGGGATCGACGAACCTGTTGGCTAATGGCCATGTCGATGAGGAGTAGCTCCTTAGTACCGCGAGACCCGTTCCTACATCCATTTTGAGAGGTAGACATAATCGTGTTACTGTCAATGTGCGTATTAATTTTCGCTCTCAAAATGGATGTAAGAAGTTTATAGACCGTCGACAAACACGTGATCGGTCTATAATTCTTGGGTTCCACGGGACTACCTGACTTATGGAGCAGGTGGGTAACGCCTGTTGTTAGAAACGGCGGTAGCGACCCAGACTCTAAGGATGATTGGAACTGAGATGCCAGGCAAGTGTGTGAACTACTTAGCCATTTCAACCAAAAATTGTGCAGTCCGTCCGGTCCCGGTGATTTCCAATTCGGTAACGGACGGACTGCTCTGGCTACGTCTAATGGTGTAATTGCGACTTTTCCCATTTCTGGTATAGTTTCACACACTCGCTCGACATCCTGCATCCAGTCAGCCTCAGAGTGACAGACGGGTACCGACCATATGCTGCGCCAAAATTCACTCGTAGCGGCATCATCCGGGCGGCATACGTCTGTCACATTTTGTTCAGGTCGCTCCCAAGTTCTATATACCCACCTCTCATCGCTCTGGAACATGCGATTCTGCGTGTAACGATCAACCCGCCGCTTATACCGCCGAATACGGCTCGCCCATGCACAAACTTTCTGCTTCAGGAAGTCAATGCGCTCTGTGACACTGGACATGTATTCTCGAGGGCTGATTCCAGTCCCCGAGAATGCCTGCCTCACAAAGCGCATCACTCGTGGTCGTGTATTGCCCTCCCTGAAGCAGTATAGTTTGCCGATGAGTACCCTGGCCCCATCGATACGACGCTCGATCCTGCATTGCCAGGCTGGTACAGCTGGTTTTGGTCGAGTAGCTCCGTCACAGCTAGGAAAATTGACGTTAGCTAAACGACATGCCGCAACAGCCGCGCAATACAGAATCGAGTGTGTATCAACGAGGTCCTCGCTGCTTTCGAAAAAATTCTTAAGCTGCGAGTCCAAGGCACTCATCAGCGCCCTATTTTTTTTGTGCATAGGTAGGCGTGGTAAACGGGGTCTAAGTTCGGTCGGAGTGGACCTATACTCGCGAAACGCATCCTCCAGTGCGCTCCTCAACCGGGTATTGCACTGGCTACTTACTGTGTCAACCCTATCATCCTCCTCTTCAACATGATTGAACCGCGGTGAGATTGCATCTATCGTTGACGCTTGTACCGCGGTGTGTGCTGGGGGCCAGACGATACGGCTGCTCAGTACCTCTGAGCGCAGCCTATCAAGTGCGGTATCGTCCAACCTGTGATTGCGTTGGATGACCCGCACCTGATCCGACAGTCGTTGGGCCGAGGTGTTGACGGTTGGTTCTAGTTCCTGGAACAGAGTCAGCATCCTAACACGATACGCAGTGAGATTAGTTCCTCCCTCTGTAGACCCGTAATATGCGCGCATGACGTTCTCGTTCATTGACTGAGTCCATCTCATGCGCTGCACACAACCACCGGCAGCGGGGACCCGGCTCGGGGCCGGATGGCCCCTAAGTCCCAAGCTCCTCGGTGGCCGGCCTCTCCCCTGCCGACGTACAGGTGTTGGCGACGTCGGCGGGGAAAAATACTCGTCGCTCGAGCTCGACGCAACTGCCGCGGCCGGTGTCGTCACAGCGCTCATAGTGGGGCTGGATACCGGCGGCGGCGGCGGGGCGGAGCTGAGCGGCGAGTCCGGAGATGGTGGGCGTGCTCGTCTTGCAGCTGATCTTGTCAACATTTTAATTTAATTTTCATGTTTGTTTTGTCGGAGATGACAGTGTCACCTCCGATTCGGTAGTTTTTGATGAAAATCTTTATGATTCTGGTTCATTTTGCTATTTTAATTTTGTCTTGTAGGTTTGGGTTTCAGGATGGTTTCAGGTTGATTTTCATAAAATAAAAATAAACTACGATTATTATTAAAATTGAAAATGTGCAGATATGAAAACAAATGTGACTTGTTGACTTTAGTGTTGCCAGCTTATTACTATATTATTATTATATTTGTTAATTTGTTGTTATTTTTTTTTGTTGAATTGAATTGATTTTTTTTTATTTTTTTGATTGATTGATTGAATTGATTGATTGGACTTTAGTCCAAGAGCTAGATCGAAGAGTTTATTGTCGTGGCCTAGTTTATCTATATCTAATATATATAAACAAAGAGAGAAGTCCTGACTGACTGATCAGCGCGCAGCCCAAACCCTTGGACCTAGAAAGCTGAAATTTTGCACAAAGGTTCCCTTTATAATGTAGACTTCCAGGAAGGAAAGAATTCCAGGTAGTACCTACGTTCTTTGTAGGTCGAACTTTGTAGGTCTAATAGATTTAGGTGGTCGAAAGTAGCTCGAAATTGTTCGTGTAAGTAGGTAAGGTGTGCTTCACCCTATTTCATCTCCGAAATTGGCTTGACATGCAACAAAGCATGAAAAAATATTAGTATAAATAATTAACTTTAGTTGTATGTTCGATGTAAAAATTATTTAAAGTTATAAGAATAATATTTGTAAAATTTATGAGAGTGGGTGTAAATATGTATAAATAAAATAATAAAATCTAACATCAAATTTAAACCTACAAACAAAAAATATAATTTTTTGTGAAGTGATGACCCTAAAATCAAAATTATCAGAAAAAAAACTTTAGAAGTGAATAACTCCTAGATATCGCGAGATTTGGATGTGTGTTTTTTTATAGTGATTGGTTGGGGTCTAAATAAAAAATAGGAGCTCGTGGCTAAGTAATAACAGCCGCACGGGTCGATCCATCAGGTTAAGCTACACTTGCCGGGGTTGGTCCGTGGATGGGTGACCATCTTTACATACCAAGACTCTAAAGCACGTTAAGCCGTTGGTCCCGGCTGTCATTCGTGGATCTTTGACAGTCGTTACGGGTCGTCAGAAGCCCGAAAGTCTGACAACCAGTCTTACCAAGGGATATCGTATTACCCAGTTACTGGGTTGTGGAGGTCAGGTAGGCAGTCGCTCCATGTAAAATACTGGTATTCAGCTGCATCCGGTTAGACTGTTATTTTTGCATATTGTAGTTTTTTTGCTGTCATTACAGATTCCTTTAGGGTTTTTTCGTATTGTTTATAATATTTTGATAATATGGAATTGTTTGTTTTGATGGTAAGTATTTTAAGTAGGTACCTAGTCTTTTGTTTTTGCAAGATAATTTAGTACCCTTTGTTAGTCAGTAAGTACTTCTTATATAGGTATATCGTTTTTATTTTTATTTGATTGTATTATTTCATTCCAATTTTGATTTTTTAATTCAGATTTAAAGTTTTCTCTATCTTTGGTATTACACTTCTGGACACATCTTTTGGCCCACCTTGTATTTTCAGTTTCGTTTGGTCCTAGCTAAAATTTTATATTAGGTCGAGCAAAAAGTTTTTATGCAGTTTTGAACCTGGCACATTCACAATTTCATTCAATAGTCTTTTTTTTAATTTCGAACACAGAATTTAAAGAAACAAAAGACAATTTGGAGCCTGTTTGTTGATATCAAAGAATCGAATACTAAGAAAACTTGGTTTTATTGGTTTACTTGGATTTAATTCTTGAAAAAGTGATTGATATCGTTGGTTTTGCAACAAACATTACTTATTCTTAACATTAAGGTGAGGTTCTATCAATAATCTATGGATACTTCACCTGAAGTCGCCGCCCAAGCTGTGGCACTTATTCAGGCCGGACACAGCCAAAGAAACGTGAGTGCTCAACTTAATTTAAGTCGATCTGCGGTCCGCAATGTTTATCGGAGGTACCTAGAGACTGGCGGCTTTGTTCGTCGCCAAGGAAGGCCACGATCTCGGGTTACAACTGAAAGGCAGGATCGATTCATCGTGACGACCAGCTTGAGAAATCGTCACCTTACCTCCATTGAGATACAAAACCAACTTCGCGACTTCCACGGAGTATCTGTGAGCGCTCGAACTGTTCGGAGAAGGTTAAAAGAACGCGATATGGTACCACACAAGCCAGCTAATGGCCCCAAACTAACGCGAGCCCACCGATTTGCGCGCCTTCATTTCGCACGCAGTCATTTAAATTGGACACAGCAAGATTGGAGCCGTGTACTCTTTTCTGATGAGTCTAAAATTGTGTTACATGGCAATGATGGAAGGAAGAAGGTCTACCGACGTAAGGGAGAGCGTTTCGCACAATGCTGCTTTGAAGAGAGGGTTGCTTATGGCGGTGGCTCATGGACTGTCTGGGGCGGTATATCCGCGAGCGGCAAAACTCAACTTGAGGTTGTTACAGGACCACGGCTGCCAACATTAAATGCTGAAAGGTACATTCGTGAGTGTTTAGAACCTCACGTGATACCATACGCGGACTATGTGGGCCCAAATTTCCTTTTTATGCATGATAATGCAAGAGCCCATGCGGCCGGCATCGTCAGGGAATATCTTCGGGATGTGAACATCACAGTTATGGACTGGCCAGCCAGAAGCCCAGACATGAACCCCATTGAGCACATGTGGGACGAGCTAAAAAGACGTGTTAGGGCTCGTCAGCCAGTTGCCCAGACGATGCAGGAGTTGAAAACTGCCATAGAAGAGGAATGGGAGATGATCCCTCAAAATTTCATAGAGCGGTTGATAAACTCTATGCCTAATCGTATGAGAGCTGTGGTAGATGCCCATGGAGGCAACACGCGTTATTAAATTAAACCTTTATTTGATAAAACATGTTTTTTATTCAAAAATCAATTGCCTTTAACAAGGCGCATATCCGACTTGTTAGGCGTAGCTCCATGTCGTATGGTATTCTGAATTCAAATTTAAAACAATACGATCGAAAAAGATGGTAAAATGTATCAGGTTTAAAACTGCATCAACAGTTTTTGTTCAATCTAGCAATCATATTTCGGTAGGGGCCATCGAAACCTAAACTCTAAGGTGGGCCAATAGATGTGTCCAGAAGTGTATATAATCTTTTTTTCGCGAACCAGTTTGTTTTTTTATTGCTGTCGCTAAGTAATTTCATGTGAAAGATCAGCACAGTGGTCTGAGAAGCCTAATTCATCTACGGTGGTAAAAGTATGTGTATAATTAAAATTTGTAAAAATTAAATCTAAGTATGTTGAGGTAGTTTGTGAGATACGTGTGGGGACTTTGACATGTTGTATGAATCTATGTTCCGACATTTTTGAGGTTTTCAACCAGTGCGTCCTGCCCGTTATGACATACGGTGCTGAAACGTGGACACTGACGGTCGGGCTGGTCCATAAATTCAAGGTCGCTCAGCGCGCTATGGAGCGGGCTATGCTCGGAGTTTCTTTGAAGGATAAAATCAGGAATGAAGTTATCCGGAAAAGAACCGGAGTAACCGACATAGCTTTCAAAGTAAGCAAACTGAAGTGGCAGTGGGCTGGCCACGTTTGTCGAAGGACCGATGGCCGGTGGAGCAGACGAGTCCTAGAGTGGAGACCGCGTATCGGTAAGCGTAGTGTGGGACGCCACCCAGCTAGATGGACTGATGACCTGAAGAACGTGGCTGGGACAGACTGGATGCGGAAGGCGGAGGACAGGGTGTTGTGGCGCAACCTTGGAGAGGCCTATGTCCAGCAGTGGACTGCGATTGGCTGAGTTGATTGATTGATGTTCCGACATTAGATCTAAGAACAAGTTAGTTTTTAAACAGCTCTCTAAGATATTTATATTTAAATCTCCTCCTAATATTACGTTACATCTTGAAGATTTATTGTTAATTTATTACATCATTTCTTTTAATTGGCGTGTAAATACTTCCTCCTCTCTTCTATTCCCATAAATTGTAACTAGGTATACGTAAATTCTCATTAGGTAGTACTATAGCACATAATTCTATACAATACTCAATCGATATATTACTAATATCACAAACTTCTTTGTACTCGGAAATGGTTCTGTAACAAGTTACAGACGCCACCGCCTCCTCGAGTACGGCGACAGTAAGATGCTGCAACTTTGTAGCTAGTAAACTATAAGGTACTAAATTTTTCTGGTGATAACCAAGTCTCACATAGGCATATAGCGTTATGTATTGTTTTTTCATGGATGAAGGCTTCAAGTAGATGTTATTGGGTATAAATGCTTTGTATGTTTTGATATAAAATTTTAAATTGTTGTTCTGTAAGTGTTGATATTTTCTGCCAACAAATTCCCGGTGGCAGCACGAAGTTTGGTAATTGGCGTTGTTCCTTCCCGTGTATTTTGGAGGGGAAGAAGGAAGAGAGAGAGAGAGAGTGCATTGTCATCAAGCAGTGACTCTTTCCTTAAGTAATAGACTCAAAATATATTTCGTGGCAATATATCAAATATATTGTTACACTATTTAATAAATTTTTAACCGACGACGAAAATAAAAGGAGGAGGTTCTCAATTCGACATTTATGTTTTTTTTTTTTTTTGTTAATAATTAACCTAATGGCACTGTGTTTAACCAAAATAAAACAAACATTTTTATCTGATATTAAATTTAATAGGTATTCTATTATTTACAATAAATTGATCACTATTAACATGTTATTTATTTATATCTTTATCATTTCCTCGATTGTTAATAAATTATATACATGGCTATTTATAAATAAGATAATATCAATACTGTGAAGTTCGACAAATCCACAATTTCGTATTATGAGCACGAAAAACATACGGAAAATTGTTCTTTGATGATAATTTTAATACCTAAGTACACTCCAAACATTATTCTTGCTCATAATAGTTTAACAATAACTTAAAACACACAGAATTATGAAAAAAGAAAAACAAATTATAGTTTACAAGTTTTAGCACCTCCACAGGTTACAACTGATTTATATTTTATTCAAATACGAAATAACTTACACAACTAATGCTATTTCTCGATTGTTTAAAAAAAAAAACATTATATGACACAATGTCTCAAAATGATACACGTAACATGAAATTAGTGGTAATGATGAATACCTACAACATACATATAAAATAACATATTTAAAAATTGTGATTACGTTAAAAATGAATATTAAATCCACAGTTCATCGTGGCCTTATATATTTGGCACTAAATTATTTGGATGCACATGTCTATCTACATAGATATACAAATATTAACGGAACTAATTAATCAGGACATTTAGAATATTGTTGGCGTACGTTAATTTGTATTGCACTGAACTTTATAGCAGTGTTTAATCGTAACCAGATAATATTAATACTAATAACTCAAAATCATGTTTTTCAAACTTTGTACCTAGTATAGTAATTGCTGCGAATTTACTTAAGATACTGTAAATAAATCTATAGTATTTTTACTTAGTTTTGTAAAGGATTATTTCCAGTATCGCTGGTAGAGTTACTTCATCCTCGAATATTATCCTATGTTATTATTGTCTTGTACAGATTGAATCGAACTTGGTAACTTATTTACTCCGACATGATAATGAAATAAGGTTACGCGACTATTTGAATATAATTTTGAATTAAATAATATGTTCATGCATAAAGATGTAAATTATTAATATTTTCTGGTTACACTAACGGAACCATGCAGACGCAGTAGTTCACACTCAGTCCGCGAATATTCATTCTAATATTATTTTATTAATACTTTAAATGGGTAAAACTTGCCAAAAAGAATAATTTATTGGCCGAAAATATTAATTGAAATAGGTATACTATAAAAAACAGATATGTCGTTGTACAGTAGGTAAATTGATTATACGGATATAAAATATTGCTTTTCTACTCACTATAATAGCAGTGTTAATTTTAATCGGTTTTATTGTAACTATTAACGTCCTACCACCGAGTCATTTCTTTATAGAGAAATCCACAAGAAGACTACAGGAGAAATTTTTCAAAAAATCCTATTTTTTTATAACTACGTACCGTATAAATTTGGCATTTTAGAGAAATATTTTATTGTTTTATCATCGTATTTATTAACTATCTATTTTATTCATCGCAAACTATAAATTCCACTGCATTATTGTTGGTGTAATAGTTTAGAATTTTTAACAATCTTAATATTTTTAACATGCTTAATATAATTTATTCGGACTGGCAATACATGCGAAATATTTTTATAATTGTATAATCACAAACATGTTTGACGACGTAGTTTTATAATTGGAATTAAGTACAAAATTATGCAGGACAGCAAATAAAAAATAATGGTTGTTTATAGCATTGGACAGTCTTCACAATTGCATAATATTCATTTATAAATATTATTAATACTAATAAAGGAATGTATTCTATAATTACTTTGGAATGTAAATAGTTTCGCAGTTCAGCAATATATTTGCAAAATTATATTACGTTATTAAATTATAGAAACCATAAGGTGGCAATTATATTTTTTTGTATAGGTATTTGTTTGAATAAGTATAGGAAAAAGATTCCATGTACATTAATCCATGGACTTGTATAAATTATAATATCAAGCAATAAATATAATTATAACATGCCTTTATTCAAAGAGGGGAATTTAGTTTATATTTTATTGGCGCTTAAATACACTCATATTTTTTAGGTTCAAAAGTTTGGGGCGTGCGATGCCGAGTCAGTCAGGACAAAACGTTGAAAATATTATCTCGAATGTTTACATATAAATTTCTAAACTACCGAAGGATTTAATGACTGACTCTCGGGGTCATTTATTATAATAACTATTTCTAAATATTATTAAAATAAGAAACAAAGATAACACTAACCTTTCTTTGTTTCTAATTTTAACAAACAAATTACTTAGAAGTTTAAAATGACATAACATCCACGAATAAGGCAGTATATTTTGTTAAAATTTAAAAAGAATCTCGCTATGGATTTAAAAGATAAACTCACTTTTTTATTGTAATCATTATAATAATGCACAAAACATTCTTAACACCAGACGATTTCAGTGATTTTATTGCCAATAATTATTATTATTTATTTCAAAATGAAGAGTCCATCAATTAATACGGATAAAAACGTACGAATTTCGTGGTATATCGATTTTTAATAATACATATTATTTTATTTCTCTCATTTTGATTTCATAACACCACCTCTACACTCATCTTCATAAGTAAATCGCACCTCACTTGTAACACTTATAATATTTTTGAAATAAATCCATAACTAAACTAAAGTGATGTTTGAAACGATTATTTTAGTACATTCGTTCTGTAAGAATCGACACAAAAGTACAATTGATTTACACTAACGTAAAAGATCTCGTACTCTCGCTTTGATTTAAATATTCAATTTCAACTAAACAAGATTTTGGGAACACATTTCTAAATTCTATATTTTCATCTACGTCGTTACGACCTGAGAACGTATTCGTCTCTCTACATGCCTCTCTATCTCTACCGAGTACTCTCATATCCGTCTTTTTAAATTTCTTTTTGACGTCGCAAACGTTTAGGAAGTAGAAAAGCAAATGTAAAACCATTTGCGTGATGATATCGAACATCAAGATCAGTTTGGTCATACTGAAGTCCCTGGCGACGTGTATGACGCTGACGGCTCGCTGGTGTGTGTCGCAGGAGTGTGGCGCGCGAGGCGGCCGGGCGGTTGCGTGTCGCGCAACGCGAGTGTGTCGCTAGGTGTGCTTGAGCCAGTGCGCCGGCACCCACTGCGGCTCCCGCTCCAAGCTGTTGATCTCGTTTAACAGTTGCTGGTAGGCACGTTGGGTATCGTTATTTATGATAATCATGTCGAACAAGTGGCCCCATCGCAGTTCCATATCTCGTGCGGTTGCGATTATTTCTTTTAACTCTTCCTCCTAAAACAACATTGGTAGTAAATCAGTAAAAATATTCATCGAAACCACAAAAAATTGCGAATTTGGAATTGATGAACATAACATGACATCATTCACATACGCGTAGGTACCCATTTCATTATATCAGTTTGCTTAAAGGAACTGCAGTTTACCAAACAGAAATCCAATTGAAACTATAGACCCCCTTGCCAACTTCTTTGCCCCTCAGCAAAGAAGTTGGCATTATAAATAATTTGCTTTTCTTGTTAGATGATCGCTAAACGGGTATTTGATAAAAGCCTTGTTCTATATCGAGCCGTCTGCAACTGCCACGGCAAGCGAATTTTAAAGGCACATTACCTTGAAAGCCTCTCCATTTCTGATCTTCTTTTGCCTGAGTTTCTCCAAGCTGGGTGGTGCGACGAACACGGTGTAAGGCTTCAGGTCTGAGTTGCGGAGTATCTTCAGCGACTGAGGGTGTAGGTTCAGCACGCAGATCTTCCCCGAGTTCACTACTTCACGTATCGCTTCTAGCGATGTACCTGGATGGTGGATAAAAGAAATATTATTTGCTGCACTTTTCTTATTCTTTGCAGGTAGGTCTTAAGGAGACGTTTTTAATCATTTGGCCAACTTAGCTTTAAGAAATAGCTGTCAACAGTGGATGGTTTTCTTTTTAATTTTTGATATCCAGTGTTTTTTTGACCTTACCAATATGGCCTCTATAATAGTACTACAATAAATGGCTTTCGGTTTTGCAATATTATGAATTTATGACCATACAGCAACTTTAGAGCAAAAAAAATTGGAAAAGAATCCCGAAAAATGTTCAAATTCATGATAACTGAACGTAGGTACGAACTATTGAAATTTGGACAGAACAACGTCTGTTGGGTCAGCTAGTATACATGAGGTATCTACAATAAACAATTGCCAAATCAGTTCAGCCGTTCTCAAGTGATGCGCGAACCTACGAACAGCATTTCATTTTTATTTATATTGATTTACCGTAATAAGCTTTCTCGTACTCTCCGTGTTCGACAAACTTTCTGTTTAGTATGTCTGCCTCAAATTGCGTGCGCGATATGAAGTGGTAGTCCTGGCCGGGCACCTCGTGGTCCTTGCGAGGGCGTGACGTGTCTGAAAAAATTAACGAGATTGATATAATAATTTATGATGTTATTAAATTGAAATATACTTTAGAGAAAAATATTGTTATCTGTTGAGCGGGTGAGCCCATGGTTGGAAATGATTAGGTATTATAACATCATGAAAAACGAGTATATAGTCTTACGTGGCACAGCAGCAGCAAATCTCGAGCTGTCTTCCATTAACCTTTGCCTCAGTTCATGTCGACCGATGTTAGGAGGACCAATCAGGACGATGGGCCGCTTGTGAGATGCCCGAGGGTAGTATAGCGCAACCTCTTCATACGTCAGGATCTCCTCTTGTTCGTATTCTGGAAGGTTTAATCTCACTAATCTCACTTATAATGCTATTTTCTGGGGTAATTTAATGGGTTAAATTGTTCGGTACTGAGGTTCTTGATACTCATTTGGTCTCTAATAAAAGGAACTTAATTGGGTTTCATACAGCATAAGCATAATCAGCTTAAAATGTCCCACTGCTGGGACACAGGCCTCCTCTCGGTGAGAGGGAGTGGACTGTAATCCACCACGCGGGCCCAGTGTGGGTTGATGGATGTCACATGTCTTCGATTTTTTGATTCTAGGACATGTCGGTTTTTCATTTAAGTACCTATTGGGAATAATTTCTACCATTTTTAATGTTAAAATAATTAACAAATTAGATTACGAAACATATTTTTTTATTGATAATTTGTTACCCAACATCAAAAAGTAGAAGGTAACAAACGCTTAGACCCAAAAAACTACCATTGATGACCAATTTATTTTAGTCTGTCCACACTGAAACTCATCTCTCGAAACCATAGATTCTATACTTCAAGCAAATTTTTTTTTATGATCCTGTTCTTGATTTTTTTATTATTCCTAAAAATATTACACATCTCTCTATTCCAAACCCTTTAGTACTTTATGTGATGTTAAGTAACTCACCATCCCCGCCAGACGTAGAGTACAGCGGGTATCCAGCTTCACTTGTGGCCTTCTTTCCCTTCTTCTTTCGCGGCGGTTTCTTGGCGCAGAGGAGGGTGCCTCCCTTGCGGGGCTTGTCTCTGGCTGCTACCTCGCCGGCTAGGGTTAGCTTCATTGATTCTCGCCTGGAAGAAGTGGTATGAATATGTTTATAATTTGTTTATAATGTTTATAATTTTGTTTTTCATTTTAATAATAATAATATAATCATTTTAATTTAATATAATTTACGAAGGTTGCTTTGTTATAAGTGAATGTCGTGTACATCTGTAATTGGTAGGTATATACATAAGAACCCATAGCTGTTAATTTTTAGTATTTAATGTACAATGTATATGCTGTTGGCGTACCTATTTTAAATAAATAAAAAGTAGGAATAGTTAGACGAGTTCAGAGTTTTCATTTAAAAGACTGGATCTATTAGCCACTCATTTTGAGGACTAAATAGATAAAACATCACAATTTTTCTCGGTTGCTTCGAGGGAAAAAAATACATAAAACTGTTAAATTAAAATAATACAAAAGACAGAGTTTTAGATCAGTGTTTTTCGTCATCAAATGAATCCAAAAGAACCCAAGATAACCAAAGATTTAATAGTAGTAGACATAGTAGAATAAACTTTAAAAGTGACGTTTTGTTCAAGTTGAGTGAAACAAAAAACTGTGCATCTAACCTTGAAGAACTCATTATTAATTAAAAATTAAAAGTTCAACAACAATACTAACTGGTGCTGGAACGCCTGGCTGGGTATGAGTCCGGCGAGGGTCTGGTCTTCCTCTCCCTCACGGAACGCTTGCCACCAGTTCGGGTCCTCGCGGCTTATCACGTGAAGAACATCGCCTTTTTGGAAACTTATACCTGCAAACAAAGAAATGGTTATAAAAGCTGGATTTATAAACTATTGAAGATTTTATCTTGTTTTAAAATTGGTATTGAAACAGGTGAATTCCAGGGCGAACGACTGTCATGGAGATTTTCATGAGATAAACACATTCAGTACCCCCCTTTTCGTCGCGCAGTCGGGTAAAAATAGGGTTTCTCGAATTTGAAGGCTGAAAGGTGCTGATTAAATTGACAAAGAATTTTAATGATTTTTATTATATGGGGGTCACTCGAAAAGGCTGCCAAAATCTCTTACTTTCACGATAAAAAGCCTTAAAAGTTAACGTATCATTGTACGTTAACTTTTAAGGTTCAGCTGATCATATACTTTGAGCTTCACAAATAACAATCATAATTTCCACTGTCCAATTTCCTAGGCCAGAGTCACGATTGCTGCTGATTTATTCCACCCCACAAAGGAAAAGAAGAAGTATTCGGAGTTTATGACCAACCTTGAAGGCACCTAAAGAAGCATCCACTCACCAAGCTCCCGACAGGGTATATAAACATCATCCTCGGGATCATAATCGAAATGCGCGCGCACGTGCAGCACGCGGTGCGAGGGTGGCGTGCGTGACGTCACGCGGCGCGGCGCCAGCACGACGCACAGCGTGCCCGACAGCGCGCCCAGCACCTGGCACACCTCGTGCACTGACTTGCCGCGCATTGCCACGCCGTTCACTTCGAGGAGCTGGTGGAAGAAAGAGATAGAGGTGAGGAAATGAACTTATTGGCATAGACCATCATCATCTCCAGTCTAACCAGATGGAGCTGAATATCAGTATCATCGAGCAACTGCCTGTCTGACCTCCACAACCCAGTTACTTAGTAACAAGGTACCCCTGACTGGTAAGTCTGGTTTTAATTGACATAAACCATGCACAATATTAAAGATCGAGTAAAATATGGCCAACAGTATGCTTGGTTCATAAGAACTTTGGCGCTGGCCATGGTTAATTTTATTAAAAGAAACTGACAGGTCAAATATCCAGCAAACCACTGGCAGAAATCGAATAAGTGCAACATCAGGTGATTCTTCGATTCGAAAATATTTTAAGTTTTATTCACAAGTTAAAAAAAAATCTTATCTTAGTTAAAACGATGAAGTAATTAGTCAGTCACTGTCGTATTCAATGATTACCTAAAGGCACTGTACGACTGTTTTGTGAATTTACCATCTAATTTTCAATGCAAAATGTCTATGTAGATTTTACTTGCGCTCTTGCTCTGCCTCCAAGTTTTGATAGTAGTAAGACTTACTTCCCGGATCCGTGCGTCCCTCATCCAGGTGTTCCCCACGACTTTGACGATATCATCAATCCAACGCGCTTTTGGAATACTCTGGTTTCTATGGCTTAACCTTGGCCATCATTCGGTCATAGCTTTACTCCATCGACCATCTCCGCGTCTAACTAGATGTCCTGCCCAACTCCACGGGAACAGGAGGAAGCGCCTCAAATATACCATAGAAACCAGGGCCGTCCAAAAGCGCGTTTGGGTTGATGATATCGTCAAAGTCGCGGGCAACACCTGGATGGGGACACACGGAACCAGGAAGTATGGCAGAAAAAAGGAGGGGCCTATACCCAGCAGTGGGTGATTACGGGCTGAGATGATGATGTTAAAGAGTTACCTCATCTCCTTCGTGTAATAGTCCTGACTTCTCCGCCGCGCCTCCTCTTACTATCCTGCCAATTATCACGGCTTCTCCTTCGTTTCTTACAGTAGCACCTGTGGATAGAAAATAAAAATGTAATTTAAGCTCTCTCTCTCTTTTTAACTCTTTGATAAGTTTTGGGTCAGATCAGCAAGAAACTTCGGATTCTTCAGCGCTCGCTCGTCAATCTCATTGGTCTAATTTGCATTATGCATTTGCATTGGAAATCATTAGCAAAGTTGAAGTAGAATTTGTTTAATTTTTTTGTTAATAGGTATTTAAGAGCTGTGGTGGCCCAGTGGTAAGGGCCGCGACTTACGAGTTGTAGGTCGTAGGTTCGAAATCTGACAGGCGCTTTAATTTCTGTAAATTATTTCATCACCACTGCTCTCAAAACGGTGAAGGAAAACATGTTGAGGAAACCGGCATGTCCTAGAACCAAAAATTCGAAGACATGTGACATCTACCAACCCGCACTGGGCCCGCGTTGTAGATTACGGCCTCTCACATAGAGGCCTGTGTCCCAGCAGTGGGACTGTGGGAACATTATAGGCTGATTTAAGTAAAGGTATTATAATGATCGATGATATGCTTACCAAGTGGTTCGTTAGTCTTCTCGATTTTGATAATTTTAATATGTTCGCTGGGGTCGTCAGGCGAGTGCGCCGTCAGCGCCTTGTCGTTCTCACCCTTGTGATTGAAATTGTTACCAGTCTGGAAAATACCATTGTGAAGACATTATAGTTATTATACCGAAAAAAAAGGACAAATCGGTACAACTCATAAAAAAGATACAACTAAGATCATAATATGAGAGCGGAAACTGTTTTATCGCAAAAGGAAACTCTGCCAAACATGATTATAGCTTGGCTATGAAGCATAACAGTGAATGAAGACGAGAGTGTTCACAGTAACTATACTATTGAAAACTTAAAAGTTTAGTCGTTGTTGAAAGTTTGAAAGCATTGCTTAAAGAGAAAAGTTATCGCAGACTACAACGCACGGTATTATGTTTGGAAATGCTGCGTCGAGTATTTTTAGACTTTATCGTCTAACAACGTTCTGTTCTGATCAATCAAGTGTTGTAGTAGATTTCTAAAATGATACAAGTTCATATAACTTCAAAAAATATAATCATACTAAAATCATCATCTTCCTGCCCTTATCCCATATTACTTGGGGTCGGCGCAACACGTTTTCTTCTTCCATTCTCCCCTGTCAACCGTCACGCTATCATTCACTCCCTTCTCTTTCATATCATTCCTCACACAATCCATCCATCTTTTCTTTGGCCTTCCTCTGCCTCTCCATCCATCAACATCTATATTCATCACTCTTTTAGTCACATGCGTTTCGTCTCTCCTCATTACATGCCCATACCAAGACAAACGATTTCCTTTCAACTTTTCTGTCACTGGCGCCACTTTCAAACTTCCTCTTATATACTCATTTCTCACTTTATCCATTCTTGTCACTCCACACATCCATCTCAACATTCTCATCTCCGCTGCATGCAATTTTTTTTCATCCGTCTTCTTCACTGTCCAGCATTCCGATCCATAAAGTACGACAGGCCTTATCACGGACTTGTAAATTTTCCCCTTCAACTTGAGGGGCATCCGTGGGTCGCAAGTTGTTCCTGTAACCTGTCGCCATTTCATCCATCCTGCGTTGATCCGGTGCGTTATGTCTCGGTCTACTTCGCCATCCCCTTGGACAAGCGACCCGAGGTACCGAAAGTCGGAGCAGATCGGTAAGGGCGTTCCGGCAAGAGATATGGGCACAGGACCGGAGAGTCCGCCAAAATCACAAAACAAATACTCTGTTTTGGTCCGACTTACTCTCAGGCCAACGGTCTCCAGTCTTTTCCACCACACCTCCAATCTGCTCTGGACCTCTAAGCCACTCTCGGCAACCAGCACAATGTCATCGGCGAACAGCATACACCAGGGAGCCTCTTCCTGGATATCCGAAGAAAGAGCATCCATTATCAGCACAAAGAGGTAAGGGCTGAGTGCAGACCCCTGGTGCAAGCCGACAGCCACATCGAAGCTGTCAGTAGTGCCCACTGTAGACCGGACTTGGGTACTGCATCGACTGTACATCGCGCGAATCAACTGCACATACTTCCCTGGTACACATTTTTCCTTAAGTGCCCACCACAAAACTTCACGAGGCACTCGGTCGTATGCCTTTTCGAGGTCAACAAATACCATGTGCAAGTTTTTATGCGCACCTCTGTATTTCTCGCACAGCTGGCGGATAGCAAAGATGGCATCTGCTGTTCCTCGACCAGGCATAAAACCGAATTGGTTTTGCGAAATTTCACTCTCTTCTCTTAGTCGCCTTTCAATAACTTTCTCCCAAGCCTTCAGACTATGTGACATTAGCTTTATTCCTCTATAGTTGTTGCACTCCAGCACATCACCTTTGTTTTTAAAGATGGGCACCAGCGAACTGTTGCACCATTCGTCAGGTATGGCTTCTTCCAGCAACAACTTATTGAAGAATAAAGCTAACCCGTAATAACTTCCATACTTCGACTGGTATTCCATCCGGACCTATTGCTTTACCATTCTTCATCCCATTAACTGCTATTCTCACGTCATCCATACTAATAATTCTCACTAACCCCTCATTTACTGGTTTATTCTCAAGCACACCACTCCAGTCATTCTCCTCATTCATCAGTCTTTCAAAATAGCCCTTCCACCTATCCTTAATTTTCTCATCATCCGAAAGAACTGTTCCAGTTTCATCCCTTATACACTTTATCTGACAGACATCCCTCGTCTTCCTCTCTCTAGCTCTAGCAAGCCGGTATAGATGTTTTTGGCCTGCTGGATTATCCAGTGTGTCATAAAGCTTGTCCTGGGCCTTTGCTCTCGCTATGGCTACAGCTTTCTTGGCTTTTTTCTTTAGAGCATCATACTAAAATAAATCCCATAAATAAAACAAACGATCGCATTTACAATCCTCTGTCGGAAATGAAACTTACTAACAATCTTGAACAAAATATTCTCAACAAATCGTTTTTACAATTTCTACCGAACGCGAACTTTTCAAACTTGTTCTGGAATGTCCGAATACAATGTCCGAGGACAGTTAATGAATTTTACATTAAAACAATTTCCTATTTTCTCAGATTGTTTGCTTTTTGTGCTCCTTAGTTGTTTCGATAGAAAGTTGGAAAGAACTTGAGATTTATATATGCATTAGGTAAAGCACCTGAACATGCTAAAATTGCTTTTACCTAGGGCAAGTAAAATGGTGATCGGATAGAAATTGTAAGGTTGTAAGGTTCCAGGTATCTGAAGTTAACCAAAAGACTTAAGCAAGGTTAACAAACTTGCAAATACTAAACTTGAACAGTTTATGTCTAGTGCACAAAGACTGGATCTACCAGATGGGAAACGTAAGACTCTATCTAGACTAGAGAGATTAGACGTTACCAACTTTAGAAGTTTT
The DNA here is from genome assembly GCA_946251885.1 of Cosmia pyralina. Classification (NCBI taxonomy): domain Eukaryota; kingdom Metazoa; phylum Arthropoda; class Insecta; order Lepidoptera; family Noctuidae; genus Cosmia; species Cosmia pyralina. The sequence goes on along the minus strand of OX276355.1, from coordinate 3,457,028 downwards.
CCTATTGTGTAGTATTGAGCTGTTCATTACACGTTATACCAAGTTACTTGTGATTGAGAGCTCATCCATCTCATCACAAAGGAAAATATTTGTAAATCTGAGTAGCTAGTTGTTTGATTATGTTCCCAGTGATTAAGAGCTCGTCTGTGCAATTGATGTGATGGAAATCCTAAACATTATTGTCTTTCTGGCTAAATATTTTTTGAACCTTTATGAGTAGGTATGCCATTCTCACCTTATGCCTCTTGCCCCTCGTAAAGCACGCAGGATCGAGCAGCGCAGCCGCCTGGTCGTGCGCCTGTATCAGACTCTCGAGCTCCAACCCTCCCAGGATCGACAGCAGTTCAGCTGCTAACGCTGACGACTCAGCGCCTGTCGCCGTATGCGCTCCTAGTACGTCCATACACTGTTGAGAGAGGTTTAGATTAGAATTTGGAAATGAAATTGTAGAAAAACCAGATTATTTTGGACGTGATCATTGGTCCTTCGAGCCGGATCTTTGCATCGACATATCGCTTAGGTATTTCAAGTTTATTGTAGCCGATAGAATCGAGAATTTTGACATTTAAATAATTAATTAGTGATGGCATGTTTGTTAATAATACGTTTCTTTTTAATTTAACTGCCAATGACTTCTCCTCTCGTTACCACTCGTCGTGGTCAAAAGATATATCTGGAGAGTCAGTCTTTGTTCTAAAATTGCTCACTTAAATTGGAAGCAGAACTGAGCCCCCAGGTTGCACTTGCACCAGACCTAACTTAGTATCATCACTCTTGAATGCCTTGACATGAGCACTATCGAGAAGAGACAAAACTCTGTCAACGCATCAACATTGATTTTCTGCTGTGTTAATGACTTGATTGTCCTAGAACAAGACCTCAGTTCCACTTACGTCTTTCAATCGATCAGTAGCGCGGTGTGTGTGCGGCGGCGCGAGACCTGGCCGTTTGTGCCTGACAGCCGTCAGCACAGCCGACCGGGTGGCCAGGGCCGTCCGTAGCGCAGGACATAGCAGCGCCCCTGCCGCTCCCGCCACCCGCGCTGCCAGCGCTGACTCCCCGCTCGCCCCCAGTGCCTTCTGCACGCGGGTGAGCGCTGCGCATACTTCTTGGTAGTCTGGAAATAATCATTTGAAATAGAATTACTTTGGGGATATCACCATCACAGTTTCATTCTGCAATAGACATCTACTCAACGTCAGGACGTCCGTGGTTAAGCTGCCGTTACTCTAAATAAATAATATTGGGCTCTTGCGAACAATATCAATTTGAAGCTTGTAATGGTCCATATATATTTGTCTTAAAAGACTTCTAGAAGTTAACAGATATCCGATGTGAAGAACGGACATGGAGAAGTGGTGGTAGGTAGGTATCAGACATGAGCCGAGTACTCGTTTATTACTTGGTACTCGGCGTACTCGGCCATTTTGCTAGTACTTTTAATCGGCCGAATAACTCGGTTTCACTGCCGAGGTAATAGGTATCTAGAGAATATTACTTTAATGTGTAACTTTATACTAAACTAACAACGATTATGGGTTAATTAAACCAGTTCACATTACGGTTAATAAGAAACATATTCAAAGGAATTCAATACGATTGGTAATAGGTACCTACTGTAATAATACCGATACCTTATCGTCTACATGCCACTTCAATTGTTCTTGTGATTAAATTCATTAATACGAGTAGAAGTGACACATATCAAAGATTAAACTGATAATTTTAAAAAAACGTTAATAGTTACAACACTACCTGATTCTTTTCGCGCGTGGTTAACTAACACCGCTGTCTTGTTGTGTCACTACAATTTCTGTGACAATTTCATAATGTTTACCAACAACGCCCCCCTTTCAATGTCATTCAGGTGCAAAAAGATCCTTCTAGAGTTCTACAGTGGGGTACCTATCATCTTCACGCAGACTTTCATAAAAGAGCGGTGGCCGCACTTAACGGCACAGAATAATAAAGCTGCAGTAGTTTATCTGGGCAGTGACCTTGAATTAATTACCTACGGCCGCTCGGTGGGTAAATACGCGTCCATCAGTGCATAACTGCCGCGTGCTCAAACTGTTGCGTACTGGTATATACTGAGATTTCGAAGCGTGTCGTTTCGGCTGTTTTCTATGAAGACCGTGGCCGTACTGATGACTGACATGAAAATAATGACAGCGGCAAAGATTTAAATCGTTAGATTCGCCCTACTCGCGTCAAAAGATAGTCGCATTTCTGTTTCGTTTTGACACCTCTGACACGCAATGACGCAGTGACTTCACTTGATTATCATGGAAACGCAGTTTAATAATGTGTGAGCTCACTCTTCTCAATATGGAAACTTTTGACTGACACTTGTGACTAAGTATGGTGAGGCCAAATCCAAGATTTAAATCTTTGGGGGGCGGGGTTTGACTAACGTCAAATACTGGTGAAAATGACCGATTTTCATGACGGCCGTTATGGCTGCTTTCCTAGGAAACCAAACCTTTAGGGCCTATTTCACCACCTACGACTAACTTACTTGGCAGATAATTTCTTACAAATTCTGTTCCATTTTTTAATTTATTCGGTAAGTAGTGGCTATTTGGACACCTTGAAATAGGCCCTAAGAATAATATAGGGGCTGCTACTGTCATTACTTAATCGAGCGTAATAGTAAACTACGAAAATCGTTTTCGTTTCCCACCCCTTTTCCCGTTTCAAAACTACATTTCCTGCCAAAGGTGGCAAATCCACGAATAACGTCAACTACCTTTCTTTAAAAAAAAATCCAAGTTTAATCAATCCGTCAAAATAAAGAAGTCCAATTTATTTATTGAAACAGATTGTTTGTTTGCCAAGGAACCCTTTCCCATATCCATTACCCCGAATGACCTTCGCGACCTTTACAGACTCCTTAAAGATGTTATCAACATACGGGTGGAAACCGACGATCCTTTGATACACAACCCGATACTGAGTATTCCTTGTTTGTATAGGTAGGTAGGAGAAGAAAAATACAAACTTTGTGATTGGAATTGGTGTTTCGGTACTAAATACATATGTTGACATTTTATTACGAAGTTTTCAGACCTTCCATCAGCTTTGGAAGTTGTCAGGTCTCCATAAGACAATCAATATTATCAAATACTAGCTTTTGCCAGCGGTTTCGCCCGCGTGGATGTCGGAAATTTTCCCACGGGAACCGGACATTTATCCGGGATGAAAAGTAACCCATGTGTTATTCCAAACTATAATCTATCTCTGTGCCAAATTTCATCTAGATCCGTTCAGCTGTTCTGGCGTGATTGAGTAACAAACATCCGTCCATCCAAACTTTCACCTTTGCTATTAATACCTTCATTACATTTATGACCGGTGCAAAGGTACTATTAACAGCTATGTATCGATACCATAAGTGATTAGACTTTCATACTAAAATGACCTAACCCTTGCCTTATTACAGAACCACAAAATCATCATCATTCTCCTGCCCTTACCACGATCTATTTGGGGTCGACGCAACATGTCACTTTTTTTCATACTTGTCTATTAGTCGTCATCTCGGTAGTCACCCCCTTTCTAGCCATGTCATCTTACACACAGTCCATCCATCGTTTCTTTGGCCTTCCCATACTCTTATACTAGAGCTATCAACATTCATACTTAAAACTTTCCTCACTCCTCCGCATCACATGCCCATACCACGACAACCGATTTCCGCACCACTTTTCAGTCACCTTCAAACTTTCTCATAAGTACTCATTTCTTATTCTATCCATTCGTGTAACACCACACATCCCTCTTAGCATTATCATCTCAGCTGCATGCAATTACCTTTCGTTCATCAGAACAACCGAACCACAAAATATCCTACAGAATAACAGAACTCACAGAAGTATACAATCGTCTCTATAACTGATCTCCTGAACTCGCAAACTTGGCAAATATTGTTGTAATCAGAGCCTTATCTACTTGATATGAAGCAAGTTTAACCCTTACCCTTGCCAGCCTTACATCAAAGCCGCTAGGGTCAATCAAGGGACCATATTCCACGTAAACCCTGAACATAAAGGATGTGTGTTGATATCTGGGAACGCCCGCAAGTGTGGGGTAGGTCAATTGCAAAGTTTTGTGTAAGAAAATCTTATGAAATATATTTATAAAGTTTTGGAACGAGTTTCTACTGCTAAGTAAATAAAAGTAAAATAAAGAAAAGGTAAAAATGCTTTTCGTAACAGAAAAAAGCAAGTCAAAAATCAAACAATCCGCTTAGTCTTATCACAACTATGTTGGGTTCGCCTTCTAGTCTAACCGGATGCAGCTGAATACCAGTGTTTTACATGGAGCGACTGCCTATCTGACCTCCACAACCCAGTAACTGGGTAATGCGATACCCCTTGGTAAGACTGGTTGTCAGACATTCGGGCTTCTATCGACCCATAACGACTGTCAAAGATCCACGAATGACAGCCGGGAGCTACGGCTTAACGTGCTTTCTGAGACATAGAGGGATCTCGGTATGCAAAGATAGTGACCCATCTACAGACCGACCGCGGCAAGCATAGCTTAACCTGATCGATCGAACCGTGCAGCATTTATTACTTAGCCATGAACCTCTCGAGTCTTGTAGATGTTTCGTTACGACCCTTAGGAGGTAGGTGAAACCACGGAGCACAGCTAGTATTGTTATATTATGTCGTGAAGAAAGGAAGAAATTTTTCAAACATTTTAGAAAATCCTTATCATTTTCTCGGGATGGTCATCTTTTTTCCATAAACTAAGTGAGTAAGCATCTTAACTTCTGACCACACACATCGAAAACCTTCTTACTATCTTTATCAGTCAACAGAGACTTGGCCCAACTTCAGCTGGCTGTTATAATTTTATCAGCCATCCCGCCGTCCTAGTTCCTAGTTCCCAGTAATGTCGTCCGAACGACAAGCGACTAGCGACATGTGAACTGGAATTAATGCGACCCCTAGTTCGGACGGGAAAGTGAAAATATGGGCCAGCGGGGAAAAATATATCGGGGGATAACGGTATGCGCTTTTTTAGTTGTGTAGGATTTTGTTTATAGCTGCACCCTAATTGCGTAACACATTATCAATTGGCGTTTGTTTCATTTTGACAGTTCAACAATATTCATTGCGTTATTTACGTTGTCAAGCAGACAAATTTTTCGAACATAATGAAGCAATGGATTAGCAATTTGTTTCAAAATGATTCAAATTCCGATCGATAGTGTGCTACGCAATTAGGGTGCTGGTTTGTCCTTAAAATATGTGTCAGTTTTTAAAAACAGGCTACGACTGATAGTTACTTATTTATCTTTGATCCCAATGGTCTGTCAAGACTCTTGAAGTCAACCACAATTAACGTAACAGCCACCCAGATCATAAAAAAACCCATTCCTAATCTAAACTACTTCATCATTAATTTGTATACTTAAAAATTCTACCTTTTGAAAAGTTGCTTTTATTTTAATTTAAAAAGGGTCTCGTTTCTTCTCATAAGGGTCGAAAGCCCTAAGGGATTATATCAAGGGAATTTGGAGGCATTACCTTGTACATTAATAACAGCATACAGTAAAAGCATGGTCTCCCTTCTGTAAAAGCGGATTGTGAAGGTTGAACTATATCGTGGATGAATATTCATACATCCCATTCCTCTATGCCTATTAAAAATCTGCTTAAGTTAGTTTTGTTTGTATAGCGACGACTTTGCTCTGATTGTTACGAACCTCACAATATTCTGTTGCAAGTATTATAGCAAAGAGATGAATAGAACATGCCTTAGAATAGAATAGAATATAATACTCTTTATTATGCACACCATTTAAATTACAGGTATGAATGTAACCCACCCATAGCCGCATAGCGATGACGATTTTCCCTGAATAGTTGATTATGTCAAGGATATGGGCTGCAGCTGCAGTATCCTTCTCCACCAAAGTACCGATCTTGATTACGATTACATCCACATTGACCATTATGGCAACAGCTTAATCTTCGTTGTTTTCATTGTAATAATGGTCCATATTAAGCTTAGTACCTACTAAGCCTTAGATCCATATTAGGCTTAGTAAGTACTATTCCTAATATGGATGATTATTACAATGAATACAACAAAGATTAAGCTGTAGAACCTTATAGGTCTGGCTATATTTCTATTTTCTCAGAATTCAAAGGCGGAAACGTTTGCAAGCGACAGGAAAATAAAGATATCACAGCCCCTTAAAAATCCAAAATCGAATACATTTTCATGCAAAGTAATTTCAAGCATCACTGAATTATTTGCTTCACTTGAAATTTCGCTGATCCGCGGGAAAAATTACCGCGAACGGACGTGATCCGAAAATTAGATTGCTTGGATTTATCACGAATTTCTTTCAGGAACATTGCTACTTTTTTATGCGAATTCGATTCAGATTTAAATTTGAAAGGCCAGCTGCTCTGTGGATGCGCAGACCATAATAGAAATAAAAATGCAAGGAACCCGTATGAGATCAGAAGAAGTTTGCCACTGAAGAATTCAGCCTTTAACCAGAGTTTGTTGAAAGAGCAGCTGATAAAAAATGATCCTTAGTTTGTAAATTACAAAACCCCATACAATTAATCCTTTGAAACAACTGCATACCTTCCAATAGGATGAGATTTGTAGACAAACTCCACGTGCAAGAATTCGCTCATTACTGCATCAGTACACCGTCTTACTAAAGCTTACATGGTTTGCGGTGCTTTTAATTTTGTCTGAAGCTAATGGGCGCGATTTATTTTCAGTGGACTCTCAGCTTTTAGAAGGATTTGAACTAAGAGTTCTAAGAGGCATATTCCGGCACAAATAAAACAAAAACATTTGAAACTCACCGACAACAGCATAAAGCTGCGTGGAATCATCGCTGGCATCATCTTCATACGCGTCGTTGACGAAGGCAGTGGCTGACGAGGGAGGGTTGGACTCCAAGGCCTGAAGCTTGTTGGACCCTCGCAGCGAGGTGCGTAGGAACTCGTTCTGTGCTGCGATCCTCTCCTCAGCCTCCTTGCGTTGGCGAAGCTGTTCCTGTGGGCAAAAGAGAAGGTGGATTTAATGGATGATCATTTGTTTGCGTAATTCAGATGTGTTTCCTATTTTTATGACCATCAGGAGATGAGTAGATAACAATATGGTTCACTTTTAAGGCGACGATAACCGACCATTTAATGATTTCAAACTGAAGATCACGTCTAAAGTCTGCCCGGCTTGGGCGGAGCACCGCCGTGTTCTCACGGAAGCGATCGGCGGCGGCGATCTCTCGCGTCCAAACTTGGTCCAGGCCATGGTGCGGAGCGAGAGTGCATGGGAGGCCGTCACCTCCTTCTGCGAAGCAGTAATGCTCGCAAAGGAGGAGGCGGGACGCGAGAGGGAGAGGCAACAGCCGCGCCCTCGCGCCCCTAGCCGCCGCAGGAGACGCCCTGGGCGGCGGGAATCTATCGCCGATTCCCGGCCACCGTAGGCGCGGGCTTGCGGACGACGAGTAATGGGCAGCTTGCCGTCCGGTAAGGACCAGGCCCGGGTCGACGGCGCGTTGTGTTCCACGCGCGCCTCAAAGAGATGTCAGCAGTGACGGGGTCCAATAGGGCCGAAGCCGCCGGGGTCGCGGGTAGTTCGAAAGAGATACCGTGGCCCTGGCACGTGCAGCTGAAGGAACACGGGTGGGTTTTAGTCAGTAAAAGTCTGACACGCCCTCCCGCTCTGCCCGGAGCGGGAGAAGTCATTTGATGATTTCCCATCCACAAAAAAAAAAAAAAAAAAAAGATCACGTCTAAACGAGTAGTGTTTATGATTTGGAAAAAATATATGTTAAATTAGAGCATTTTCTTAAAAACTTAATATGTTAATATTTGTATATTGTAAATATTATGTTTATATTATCGCCATATTTGTTTTATTTTCAGAATAATCACCGAAATGTATTTTAAAATCTTCTTCTTTTTTGTTGGTAAGTAATTGAAATTGTTTTTTTAAAACAGTTAGTTTTTTGTAAGATTCAGAAGCCAAAGAATTGGCTGCGCCAACTGCAAGTCTTCATCGACATCTATGGTTTACAGTTTTTGTTTATATTACATAGTGTAATTAATTTGTAAAGTTACGAACGCGGTTCAAAAACGGAAAATCACGCAAAAACTATCAAGCGTATTTTTATAAAACCTGCACCATTCTAAAGATAGTTTAATTATTTATCTTTTAGATAAACGTGTTTTAATACCTTATAGTTTATGCATAATAAATTAACAATGCGTTTAATTGGGACAGCGCTCCTTGATCCTATTACTGGGTGGACGTACGACGCGGTGCGCGAACATGCAAACGCAAGCTAACCGCTCAAGGCCGTTGGCATATATCTGCGCCTTAATGACAGGTCGGTTTTATAGGGGTACACTGATACATCAGCATGCCTATAAATATAGCTATTTATTTGAAGAATATTGTAACAGTGAACTTCCAACCTTGAGCTGTAACTTTTACATCAGATAATGCGCCATTGTCAGGTCACTAGATCGTAATTGAATCCTCTCTTGAGTATTCGCTATTATTCTCTCTGGTTATCTAATAATAATTAAAATAACAGATCATTATTATTACAACAGAATTTCATTAGCAGTAAGTAGGTGGAAATATACCTAATTAATTAATAATATCATTCCCAGAAACTGACATAACATACTTCACAGAAACTACATAGTACTATATTTAGTACACAATTATCACAATACTGAACTAACTCGTAATAGGTTCACTGTTCACACGTGGTGCCGACTGCTGCTGCAGGCGTCTCGGTAGTTCACATGGTCAATACGTCATATCTAATTGTATGACCTGTGACCGATCCCACGGCAAAATTTCTCTACAACCTCATCATTGAGTATGACCGTTTACCGAAAAATTTTTAGTTTGCAGCCACTATGCATTGATGAGAATTCTTTTGTTTTTTTTTTTGAAGTTTGAAGAATATTTGAAGGATGATGACTAAACATTATTTTTTGTTCGTCTTGTAGATTAATATAAAATATTGTGCAAGTATTTTTTTCTTTTATCAAGTAAGTAATCAAAAGATTACGGCAAAACATTGAATTAAAATATGGCATGACGTCACTCCTTGCTAGATTTTATACGTAGTTTGTTATAGTTGTGACGTAGCAAGCCCCACTATTAACTGACTGACGAACTAAAAAAATTTTCTTTTTTTTATAACTAAAGCATCACCCCAATTACCAGAGGGCTAGACAAGTAGTAATTGCATTCAAAGCTAATGGCTAGTAATAACAGCCGCACGGGTCGATGGATCAGGTTAAGCTACGCTTGCCGCGGTTTGTCCGTGAATGGGTGACCATCTTTACATACCGATACCCCTCCGTGCCTCGGAAAGCACGTTAAGCCGTTGGTCCCGGTTGTCATTTGTGGATGTTTCACAGTAGTCGTTACAGGTCGGCAGAAGCCCGAAAGTCTAACAACCAGTCTTACTAAGGGGTATCGTATTACCCAGTAATTGGGTTGTGGAGATCAGAGTTTTTAAATTTTTGTGTTATACTGTATTTTAATTTAACTACTTGTAATTTTAAATTCAATGTAAGCTTTGTAAATTTTAATTTTAATTTTGTTATTTCCATTTTAATTTTTATTATTGATCATACAAGTGCTGTGCACACCTATAAGTGACAAATTCACCGCAAAGCTGTTGATATAGAATATAATTTAATGTTATGATTAGTGAATAAGTCGTTGGTGTGTCAATAAATAAATAAATAAATCAGACGGGCAGTCGCTCCAAGTAAAATACTGGTATTCAGCTGCATCCGGTTTGACTGGAAGCCGACCCCAACATAGTTGGGAAAAGGCTAGGCAGATGATATGATGCTGTTGATAGAATGTCATTTGTTATGTGTCTAGACTAGAACCCCTAGATTATTAATATAGGTAATCATGCAAGAGACTGATGATGACTAGATGAGTCAAATGTCCCTGAAAATATTATCGTGATACTCATAAATAATATACGTTACATGATTATAGTCTGTTATGAAAACATACTTGAGGACATGTTCACGTTACCGATCACGTCAACTGTTCATCAATACCTGAGTTTTCATTGGCTTACATAGTACCTACGTCTACAAGCTGACTCCAGCCTCCGGTCTCTGTGAGCCTAAAGTAAAGTCTTAGCTGATTCTGATTGGGTAAAGCTGATTTCAGACTACGCTATACTATTGTGCTATAAAGTATAGCAAAGATGGACCTAATGCTATACTATATAGCATGACGTTCACATACGCGATATTATCGCAAGCTCAGTTGATCGCGATCTTTGAAGAGTGTGCACAGTTGCACAGCACACATCACGATCGACACAATGGATGAAATGGATGAAAAGATGGCGGCGCGCGATATAGCATAGCATGAACTCAGCGCATCGCACCAATTTATAGCGTATAGCAAGCCAATAATATATAGTACAGTAAAATGTGAACGTGTCCATAACAATGTATGGAGCGCGATATTGTTGTGCTGTGAGCTATATACTATATGCTATTATATTATAGCGTAGTCTGAAATCAGCTTTATCGACATACCAATAGCAGAAATAGCAAATCATTGAACAATGTGACAACAGTTACAAATGATTAGGTTCTTAAAAACCCAGAGATTAATTCCCAATTCTTGCTTGAACACTTTTCGTTGGCAAATGCTTGAGAAGCATCAGAATGTGGTCACTCTTAACCTTCTGTTTATCTTGTACATGTTAGAATATTCTTTTTATTTATTTTCGTATTATTGTGCACCCTAGAGGTATGTTATGTTATGCTATTATTAAGCCTCCGCTGTCCGTCCGTCCGTCTGTATGTCATAGGGCTGTATTTCATGAACCGTAATAGGTACACCGTTGAAATTTTCACAGTTTGTGTATTTTTATTGCCGCTATAACAAATAATAATAAAAATAAAATAAAGCTAAAAATTAAAGGGGTCCCCATAGAAGACACGTGATTTTTAAACTGAAGTTTTTTTTTTAATATGTCGTGTTAAATATTCCGGCGATAATACTACGGTGGTACTACGGAACCCTTCCTGTGCGAGTCCGACTCGCTCTTGGCCGGTTTTTCTGCAAAAACAATAACCAATAATCCATTCTTTTCTTTCTACTTCTTTTTGTGGCAATAGATCAAATCAATTTAGGTACTGCACGATGAGATTTTGTTGTGCGAGGTTATATTTATGTGACGTGAAAACTTTGTCTCACTCACATACATCTTGGATGGCCCTGTTTACCTCGACCAATAAAACCTTATCACATCTATCACTTCACGTCAATATATCTGTGTCACTAATATATCAGCTGTCCTGCATAACATAGCATCACTACATAAGGCCGTGCAGCCTTAAAACATGCGCCTTGACCGAGTATATAACAAGCTTATGTAATGTTTAACTATTTATTATGTTTAAATAAATATTTTCCGTTGCTACTAAGCGGCTGAGGTTATTTAAAGTATGTATTTTGATGTTTGTTAGTGCCTATTTTAATCACAAAATATACGAGGTATTCTAGAAGCTTAGCTTACTCGATACTGTGATCTTTTTTCATAAAACATCTTCAAATCTTCCGAAACGTCAATAAGTTTTTATTTCTTTAAGTCGTCTTGGGCTTCCATTTTATGTTCTATTTGCATACTTTGTAAAGTTACTTAGTTAAACAAGAAGAAAACAGTTTAAGAACATTCACAAAAACATCCTTTCCATCCTAACAATGATTTACCGTAACTGCCTTCCAAAGCATTAAACTCAAACTTAAAACAAAAGTCCACTAATTGTTTAGTCAAACGACTGCTTTCAAGTCTGCGAATTTGGTATTCCAAAACATCTGTCCCAGACTCCTAGATCCAATTTGTTTTTGTTCTGATTTTCGGACCAGCGGCCCGGATTCCTTCACGGTGCATTGCACACTCGTCTGGCTGCTAGACTGCAAGACCAACTAAACTTTAAGAAACTATTCACTTCAATTTAGGCTAACTTCATCTGGATGAGATAGCTTCACTGTTCTAGCCAAATTACATCCAAGCGCCGAGGGTAAGCCATGGGGTTTAGGAATAACAAACGTAGCACGAAACGTAAAACAAAAACTGAATTTGAAATTAATACTTTGAAACCTGATATAATGAATGATGATAATGAAGAAGTTGTAAAAGCTGATGTAATAGCAAAAGAGAGTGTAGGAACGATGGTTCCCTAGTAATATTTTGAGGAAAGAATGGATATTGTTGAACTAATAATAAAGACAGGCTGTAAACCCTAAGCCGACGGCATGAGTTTGATCATAAGTGGAGTTAACAATTCAAAGTTCCAACACATATGATGTAAGTAATGAAAAAAAGCCAAGTATTGTAATTTAGTTGTAATGAAAACACAGCTTCTGCCGTCAGAACCATTTACCGTGTTTAATGCATGAACTCGTACAAATTCAAACAGAGTATTTTGTTGCGAACAATACGAAAATATTCAAAATTCACGGACCATGACATACAAAGTACAAACTATCCAATATGGTACCATTTGGTCTGCTAAACGTCGCGTTGTTTAACATACAATGGTGGCCGCAGAATTATGTATGTCGTGTATGTTTGCATGACGTCAGCGCGTTAACTGATAGCCGTGCTGGACAAACAGATCCGGTCGTGTTATGGGGTCAGGAGATATGAGAGAGAGCAAATTTTCTAATTTTCGAAATTGAGGAAGTTTACGACAACATACATGAGATAGAAGAAAATGAAGAGCCAAAAGATACAGTTAAAATTTGAAAAAACAGAAATATTCTGCTTCTATAATAAATTATAAAAGTAAATCCACTTTCATCCCTCTAGTATTTTATCGTTCGTGGCTTCGTACAAATATTCAAGAAACCGTAAAGTCTATACTCCATTTATTTTAACATTAGAAAAAAGAAGCTCGCAGAAGCAGGAGTACGAAACCTTTTATTTTCAAGTTAAGTTCAATTTTTTTTATAAATAATGTACTAGGGGGATCAAAAATTAGTGAGAACGACATGCTTCTTGGTAAGAAAAAAAATAAATACTGGCAGGCATAGCTTTTTTTTTTTTTTTGTGGATGGGAAATCATCAAATGACTTCTCCCGCTCTGGGCAGAGCGGGAGGGCGTGTCAGACTTTTACTGACTAAAACCCACCCATGATCCTTCAGTTGCCCGTGCCAGGGCCACGGTATCTCTTTCGAACTACCCGCGACCCCGGCGGCGGGAGAAGAACGAAGTGCGAGCCGTTATTAAATACCTCTGTTTAAAAAAGTTAACGACGCAAGAGATTCACTGCGATTTGGAGGCAACTTTAAGAGAGTCTGCTCTGCCTTATTCCACTGTCGCAAGGTGGGCTTCTCAATTTCGAGTAGGGAGAACGAGCACGGAAGACGAACATCGTTGCGGCCGTCCATCGACGTCAGTCACTCAAGAAAATGTTGCGAAAGTCGAGAAAATTGTATTGAGCGATCGAAGAGTTACCATCCGATACTTAATTCAAGAAACGGCCATTTCATATGGAAGTATTCAATCCATATTGAAACAATCTTTGAATATGAAAAAAGTCTCCGCAAGATGGATGTCGAGAATGTTAACCGACAGTCAGAAAGAAAATCGACTTGACATTTCGAAGATATTGGACAAGTTTCAAGAAGATTCTGAAAACTTTTTGTATCGTTTCGTATCAATGGACGAAACATGGGGTACATCATTTTGATCCCGAGACAAAACAGCAATCTTCGCAATGGAAACGGCCATCATCACCGACCCCGAAGAAGTTTCGTGCCGTGGCATCGGCTGGCAAGGTTATGGCCTCAATATTTTGGGACTCAGAAGGGATATTGTTGATTGATTACCTGGAGCGTGGAACCACTATTACAGGCCAATATTATGCAGCTTTAATTCCTAAGTTGAGGAATGCCATCAAAGAGAAAAGGAGAGGGAAACTTCGAAGGGGCGTGCTGTTTCATCACGACAACGCACCCGCTCACAGGTCAGCAGTTGCGATGGCTGCCATTCAGCAAGCTGGCTTCGAATTGGTTGACCACCCCCCTTATTCACCAGATATGGTGCCTGTCGATTTTTATCTGTTCCCCAAATTGAAAGAATACTTAAGGGGAAACAGGTACGAAGACGATAACGAGGTGATGGATGCCGTGGAGAGCTTTTTGCAGGACCAAGACAAAACTTTTTTTTTGAAAGGGATTGAAGTCTTGGAAAAGCGCTGGACTCGGTGTGTAGAGAGACTCGGAGACTATGTAGAAAAATAAATTATTAAGTTATCAATAGTCATTATAATCTATCTCATTCTCACTACTTTTTGATCCCCCCTCGTATGTGCTAGTGTTTGCTTTATCCTATTTTTCTTGGGAGACAATATTTTAACCTTGTGATTAACGTTGGGGCCACGTTTTTTTCGCTGTTGACGCTGATCAGCGCTACCAGCAGTTTCAGAGCGTACATGTTGCGCTTCCAAGCCACTCAGGCCTGCACCGGGGTCGTCCCTGTCCATAGTTTAAAAAACGTACCGTTTTGTACAAACAAAACAAAACTAACACAAATAACGATAACAAAACAATAACAACAGAAAAACAGTAACAAATAAAAATAAACCACGAAAACTCAGCAATAACAACGAGAAAAGGCGTAGCATTCAAAAGTATCCACAAGTGAATGACAACTGACAACTGCAGATTATTTACGCAATTTGACGGATGGATGACATCATAAACCGACAAAATAAAATAACACGTGCTGCCACAACTTATGAAGGGAATATGTAACATTTTAGATTTGATAGAGTTATAGTAACATGAAAAACGTTCCCGGTACTGACCGCCCCTGCTTCTTTTAGATTTTAAATATTGACATGACAACATTTTATGTAAAAAATAAATAATAGTAAATGAAAGCCTTGTAATTTCAGAAGGTAGATAGGATAGACAAGTACAATTAAGTGTGAGAGCTGTTATTTAAATTGATTATATTTAACTCCACGTCAATCTTTACTGTAATAATGTTTGTTGTACTTTTATTACAAAGTGTGCCCCTAAAATAGCCTTTTTTACCTTCTGTCTAATGCTATAGTAAATGGAGTATACTTAACATGAAAAATCCTAAAACATATTTCGTGAAGTTATCCCAGATAATCTAAGCGGGGCCAAGTTATCGAACTGGCAGTACACTCGGTGGGCCACGGAACGGCCCCATTCTGCCGCAATATTCGCTGAAAATTTAATAAAAAACACATTCCCTGCTTGCCAAACATTGAGTTATGAACATAAAATCATTTCCTCTGAGTTCTCATTCAATACTTGGTACTTATAATTTAGGTACTTCTTCCTTAATTTATTTCCGTCTTTTAAATCTATTTGTTGGATTTGCTTTGGTATAAAACTCTGCAAACTGATTAAAACGTGTACGAATCTGATCCCTATTGTTAATTTTATAGATAGCTAAATATAGTAATGCATTATTGTCTCTACTGTTCTTGAATGAAATGATTTCCCGGAAATCCTCAAAGAATTATTTTAATAGATACTTATTGGAAAACGGAGGAAAAATCATTAACTTCGAAAGCGATTCCATATGAAGTGGCGTTTATTGATACGTGGAAACGGCAAATGCGAGTATTAAATCCTGTCTATAAAGTTATCATTTATAGACAGGATTTAATACTTAAATTTATGGAATAAATTAAAAAGGAATATCTATTGTCATCATTTGCATCATATTTATTTGGGGTCGGCGCAACATTTTTTCTTCCATACTTCTCTATTAGTCGTCATCTCGGTAGTCCCTCCCTCTCTAGCCATATCATCTTTCACACAGTCCATCCATCATTTCTTTGGTCTTCCCCTAGACGTATTGCCATCCATATTCATACTCAAAACTTTCCTGACGACATTTTCCTCATTCCTCCGCATCATATCACCAAATACCATGACAACTGGCCTGGATTACTTTACCCCTGATAAAACAAAATATTATTATAATCCGTCTAATTTGCCAACTGTCCGAATCACAAACTCAAACTTTTAATCACAAAATGGAAACTTCCATTTCGTTTGGAATATTATGTCTATTAGCCTCAAAGCGGTGCACTTACGAGGAGCAATTTGCTTTTGGCAATAGTATTAAGACAGTTCTTTTAGAAATATGTTCTAAAATTACTCGTGCATTAGACGTTTGCGAGGGACGCAAAAATTGAACTATGCTTTTATTATTCGGTGTCTAGTTTCCAGTGTAAAAGTTTGGCGAGAATGCACCCATCAATTATGGCAATAAACAATGATGTTTGTTCAGCTTTAGTTTCAGTATTATTATTATCTAATTCATTGTCAATACTAATCTTTAACACCATCATCTACAATCCCGCTCCTTCTTTTTTAACTTCTCTTTTAATTTTTACTCTATTATATCATTAAAGATTTCCATTCCTTCTACTTCCTTATTAACTGCAAACCTACCCAAAAATTCATACAAATCAGCTACAGCTGTACGCAGGGGAGCCTTTTCATCAAATGTTATCCGTGATCTTTACTCTCCGGGTCCCTGATTGTGCAAGAGAGAAAGTCCCCGGTGTCAACAGAGATTTATCGGTGACAAACTGTAATGGTTGCTTATAAACATCACTTTCGAGATCAAGATATTGAATGGAGCAATTTAATCAATCAATATACCTTTTATCTTTCCTTATAGGTATTGATTCGGATTTATGAATGGGAGGACATAAATAGCAAGAATGGGCAGAGATAAATAAAAGACAATGGTAATGCTATGACATTACGACACAAAGTGATGCTAATTTCTAAAAACAGAAAATGACATTTTATCACCTCGTCTCTAAAATACGAGTACGTATCGTTTAACAATGAAATGAAGCATTTCTCCTTCAAAATCTAGCCAATCAGTTTGGCCTAACCTATGTAAGCCTCAGCTACTTATTTTTCGACTGTAATAGCCTCCTCATAGTATCCAGCTTGTAGACGTCATTGGAAGCCATTACTTCTATTTCCACGACGCTGCTCCGTATACGGGCCGGTTCCGAATATCTGTCGCATTTCGCGCCAAACGGCCCGGACATCACGATGTTTTTACGTTCTTACGGAGCCCGGTATGACGTCAGTAAATAGTATCACCAAATAAGTAAAGGCAGAAGGTACACGACTTACGAATAGCCTGTATGCCTGGAATAAAGTTCACCGTAACTTACTTACGATGTTCCCCTTACCCGTCGCAATATGTGGTAGTAGACTATTATGCTCTCGTTACATCAATTTGGAATCTAGGAGTGATATTAATTAAAACGCAATAATATAATCACCTAATTAAATCACAGAGTATTTGTCACTGAAACTCAATCATCTTTTTAGAAAAAGAACATAAATCTGTGTCAACACGCACACAAAAGACAAACTTTCAATGATTACAAATCTACTGTTGCTGTGATGATTAGAGATTCATAAGTGGCTCCTCTGACTCTGATTCCTCATCTTCAAATGCAAAGTGGACCTTCGGTACCATTTTACTTGGTGCTAACTGCTAGCATGGCTCTTCTACGAGTTCAGTAACAGCTACTATGAATATTTTTATTGAGCAGTTTGTACAATTTCGTTATTTCTTCTCTGTCAAGAAAAACAGGTGTACCGCTTACTTTTATTACGCTAGAACTTGTAATAGCGAACTGAAAGTTTTTGTTCTTCTAAAAGTCAATTGCTTATTATCTGCGTATGCACTTTCGTGAACTTTGCGTAGTTTTCTTGCTTTTGAATATCAAAAATGATCCTTAAAGTCTTTCTTTTCTTATGATTTGCGGAATTGTTTTCTTTCGCTTGCACCACGTTTGTAATACTAACCAGCTCATATAGCCCTTCTAATAATCAAAAGTTATGGTCTATACCCACATATCCGTTAACCAAATATTTCCTGTTCCTAATAACATCATACTTCGTGCAGTGGAAGGGCAATCCGAATTAATGAGATTACTCATTTAGAAAATGCTAATTTAATGTTATAGCTGCGATCATAAAATCATTGAATTAGTACGTGTGTTTAATGTTCTTTTTAAGTGAACTTGACTTGCGTGCGGGTGAAACCAACTTTTTTTGGTTATGTTTCATCTACCTTTGTGATACTAAATACGATTCTGCTAAACCACAATCAGGGAATACCAATCCGAAAATCGTTGGTACTTATAAGAATAAAAATATTGTCTTTTTTAAATATGTACCAAGAAATTCAACTCACGCAAGCGTTCACAAAAGAAAATACAACCAAAAATGTATCGGACAAGTGAGGTGATGGTCATGGAATTATCTCGTCTATAACCGTTCATTAGGAGATACATCTTCATTAGTAGAATCTATGTTATTGAAACATTACACAATTTTTACGAACTTATAAGGTAAAATCCATTCCTTAGTTTTATCTTCACCGTGTATAGATAAAAACAAGTTACTAATTATAACGTTGAATTGCAATTACAACATTTTGTAACAACGCTACACCGCTTCGAGTCATTTCAAACTGGATTGTTACTAACATTGCTTATTGTTTTTTTTAGTTTTCGTTCAAGTCATTTAAGACATAGCAATCGTTTTAAAAGTTGAGCATAAACCAGCGGATAAAACGTTTTTGAAAGATGAATGCAAAAAGATCAAAATTCTTACAAATAATGTAAATGGAAAATGAAAAAGTGACCATTGAAGACAGAAAAAACAGAAAAAAGACAAAAGACAGAAAAGACAGATTCAGACAGATTTTTAAAAGAGAAAAGACAGATTTAATATGCAGAGGAAACGAAAACTATCGATCAGTTGTATACGAGACCTTTACAACGAACATAGACAAGATTTGACAAGAGAGTGCAAGAAGAGGTTATAAGAATCTAAAAAGATAGAAGTGAAGGCAATATGCTTAGGAATTAACATTAACAAAGGACAGCTTGATCATTTGATAGACATTAGTACCAAGTAGCTAAGTAATAGAACAGTCACAGTCATACAGTCGTCCGACGAAGACCGAGCTGCATACGAAGTTCGGCGAACTACATTAGCAGCTCGGGCTCAGATGTTCTAAGGAATCAGTACCATTTCCCTCTATTATATCTACCCTTTATGGGAAAACAAGCATGATAGGAATTTTTATTACCATCTCGTTGTTACTCTCTTTATTATCCAGTTAGTACGTGACATTATTACCTATCAATGTAAGTAATTTTTTTTTCAGATGAAATATGATAAAATATTCAATACAGATGTCTTCTCTTATCTATTCACAAAAGTCACATTTTCATGTCAATGTCTTTTATCTGTGGATATGTAAATTGTGAGATGAATCAGTATATCGTTAACTATTCGTGTGTAGTGCTGTTGTCAGGTTGCAACCAGTCATATTCTTGAATGCGTTCGAAGCTCGAGCATTTCAATTTGGAACGACCGACGATGATGGCCGAATAGAAATGCAGATTTGAATTGATTCTACCTAAATGTAACGTTTTTGTTCATATTTACTTTTGGAACGATTTGAGGCGCTTTTTCAAACGTTATTTCATGGCTAACACTTTGTTCAGGAACTTGGAATTATAGTCAATAAATTGGATGAAGAGGCAAGAAAAACGCTAGATGAACGTAGCTATTAAGTAAGGCGGAAGGAAGGATGAATTTTGGACTATATTAAGTTAAAGTATAGTCTCTAAATAAACCAATGATATTGATTTTACCTGTAGGCAATTTTGAATCTATTCATACCACAAACAGTGAAAATTAGACCTCCACTTTTACTCCAAAAACTAAAATATCCTTCTTATTTGCCAATACGTCATCAATCACCAACATTATCACGCATTACTTGTACCCACATGCTATTATTACATCGTCACACACTGTGAGCTAAGTGCCTGCCCACGCTCCACTACCGGCGAGTACTAGCGTCAAGTACTAGCATACTATACTGTACGAGTTACATGGCATTACGTGAGAAACGTTTTACGCAATGGAGCTGTTGGAACGTTAGGCCGAGCCCTGCCCCGGGCCCCGAAACCAGCAACAATCGATGACCGTATATACAAGAATAAAGTTTAGTGATCAATATTTAAGAACTATTGAATTGTATCTTTAGCAATAGTGGGTCAGTCAACCTTAGTGCATTTGTTTATTATTTATTTAATTAAATTATAAAATAAGCTTGAAGTAAATGAAAACCAAATCGCTTATATGCTAAACTAGCTGACCCGACAGACGTTGCCCTGGCCAAATTTCATGTATGAGAAAATTAATTTTCTTCATATTTTTTTTTTTTTGTGAATTTTTCTACGTTTTAATAGTTATTATACTATTCGGGGTGGAGACAAATCCAACAAATCACACATCGTAAAAATCGGCCCAGCCGTTTTTGAGTTTTAAATGGTGTAAATAACTCGACTTTGTTTTATATATATTGATGATGAGGAAGAAAGAGTTCACATAATAAGAATGTTTCTAGTGTTAATGAATAAACACAAACCAACTACCTATATCTCGAGTTATATCACGTTTGCCTGTAGGTAACTTGTGTTTACTCTGGCTTAGGTTTTTTCAAAGAGTTATTTTTAACTGTTCATAAACAAAACCGATCCATGTTGCTTCTACAATTAAATTAAAATGAGAAACCCCACAGTCTCTTTTTTTTATTCTATTGAATTATGCAAGTTTAAATAGAATGGTGCAACTATGACGTCTACGGTCTACGCCTTGCTGTTGTTCTACATATTCCAAATTGAATTACTTAGGTACTCGCAAACAAGCTTGTTGGTTATTTACACTGTGACAAGTACCTTGTGCAAATAAAAATAACAAAACTAAATAGGGTTTTGGTCCTATGTTCCGCATTAAGAAAATCCTGAAAAATTATTTTCTTTTTTCATCACTATGAGCCTTTTTGGAGTTTAAAGCTCGTTTGAGATGAGATCTTTGCCTATCAGGGGTCAATTCCGTTTTAATTTAGTACGTTTGTTTGATATCGAGGATTAAAAAAAAAAGGGATAGGGAGGGAGGCCTTTTCCATGCATTGGGAAAATCCAGGTCAATAACAGGTAATTTCGTTAAGTTATTAAGAAAACATATTATAACAGTCATCACTTTCTGTTTTAGAACTTTTTGCAGCTCGAAACGAGGATTTTTGAAGCACGAAAACTAATATTTTCTGTACCCAATCGCTGTCCTCATGGCTCCAAATCACACGATCACGTACTATTTCAACCAACTTCGCCTAACACTAGCGCACTGGCGCTCGCACTATCCTGCGATAGCATTACTGGTGCCAGCAAACAAATCCTGTTTGCATTGACGACTACGTTTACTCTGCAGGTGGCGCCACAGAAGAGATTTAATTTAGAAGGTCCACTTTTACAGCAACCAAAGTTGGTAAGTAGAGTTTTACGAATTCAATTTTAATTCTAAACCAAAAACGCTTCTGCATGGCACAATTTTCATCTTTCACGTAAGTATTATCTAGTATTCTGTGGAAAAGGCGTAACATGTTATCAAGAAATTCATAAATATTTTGCACTTTGAAAACCTGTTTTAATAACTTTCGGAAAAGTTGGCAACTTGATATAACATAGAGGAAGAGAAATTTTAAAGTCATCTAAATTACTATCAATAATCGTTCCCATGATTAACATGCGCTGTAAAGCGCGCTAAGTACGCGTGCTATTTGGCGAAGCCTCTAATGTTTTATTTAATAAAATTCTGAAGAGCAAAATTAAAAACCCTTTATTCTAACCTACTGAACTGCAATTTCTCTTCGAAGAATATTTAATAGTAGTTCAGCTAAGAGCACCTAGCAAAGAAATTGATTGGTGCTATTCGCAGAATAGGAGCAGCTAAGATACTCGTACCTACTGTACGCTTTGCGTAGGTAAACCAAAGAGGAGCATCGCAAAGGATTTCTGATATTGAAAATACACTATATGATCAGTGACATGAAGTGCAAAATTGTATGAACAATACGGACATCAAAAGGCTCTTTGGCGTTCCTCATTTAAATGTTATGAGGTGTCTGCTCTGCGCTCCTGTTTCGACACCAACAACTGAAACTCAGGTCTTTTTTTTTCGTGTTTAGGTTTTTTTGTAAGACTGGACCTTCTTTATTTTTTCTGGTAGTCTATCAAAATATCGCCGTTATTTGTCAACCATTGATTGAAATGAACTTAATTTTACGGATAATTCGAGTTTATTGAATTTTTGTTGGCGGTTTTGTCCGCTTTACAGAATGGAAAGGAAATAAGGCAACATAGTGAAATGTGGAAAGTTTTCGTCATACGAAACTGAAATGCTCCCTTAGGGAAACGAGTTCAAAGGAAATGGCCTATAGGGAAATCTGTTGAATCTAATAACTCCAACAGAATGATAGAAGACTACTTTTTCTTATGTGAGTTTTTGAATCAGAAAATAAAACGATTCTTGATCGTTTCAGTTAGTAACTATTTTGCTATTATTTGTTCAACCCCTTTTAAAACGGCTGAAAAAGATGCTATAAGTAGGTACCTACCTATAGCTCAAAGGAAAAGTCAAAGCAACCAACGAGTTCGATTTTTTTTCAAACATCACCGTAATGTTTGCTATTCTGTGTTACACACAGCTGTCCTTCTGATGCTGCTCTTTGAATGCACAGACGTCATCCAGATTAGAACAGAAACCCTCGGAACACCCCGATCTTTCACAGCAGACCAGGAGACTTGATCAACTTCTGGAGGGAGGTGGGCTGGTTGGAATAACTCCCGACGGCCGCCATGACCCACGCACAATAGTCCACATGAAGCACTAAGTGTGGAAACCAAATCCTCTAACATAGAAGCCTCTAAGCTCCTTATGCACCTCGATGCTAGTCAGCTTAGTCAGCTGCCCGCCAGGTTTCAGAGCGGCTAACTTACGTGACGCGAACTGTACACCTAACTAAATCCCAATTGTTTTGCACTTACTTGTACTTCTTTATCAGAGGAAGAGAACTACTACAAAATTCATTCATAAGGTAAAAAGTACTCTACATAGTGTTAATCGATCAATATTCCATTGATACTGTTAATTCATATCTTAACAACTCAAACGAAGGTTGACGGTAATCGATTCAACTGGTGGTCATCATAAATTATGTATATTATCGCTTGAGGCAGCAAATTGTAGCAGTTATTAGTAATTGAGACTATTAGTTTATGAGGCATGTTAATAATATCCGTTATTTATTTCTGTAAACTTTTTATGCACATAGAAGAAAAATGTGAACATAATGTAATTATTGTAATCATCCATGAATATGAATCAGGGTAAAATTTGTTAAAAAAATATATGTACTTAGTCCTGCAGCCTTGGATTAGGTAGAAAAAAAAACTCTAAATAGAAAGAATAGTGAACCTTTTCATGCACATAGAAGATAAATGTGAACATCATCAATGAATTTTCCCATGAGTAGATTTTTTTTTTTTCGTCGAAGTCGACCCCAACATAGTTGGGAAAAGGCTAGGCAGATTGAGTTAGATGATAAAAAAATATTTGACACGTATTTTTCGCTTTATCATATTAATAAAAAAAATACAGATAAAACGCATTAAAGTTGGCAGTGGGGACTCGTAACTTCACAACTATAACGTACTACGTATAAAATCTAGCAAGAGCGTCATGCCACATTTTAACTCAATGCATCGCTGTAATCTTTTGATTACGTAAAAATGAAAAAATACGTGTTCAATATTTTTTAACTCTTAAAATGTCGATTGTACACCATGTGTACAGATAACAATAGAATTTCAATTGTGTCTGCTAATTAGCGCGCGACGGGTTAATAATCTCTATATGACGGACAAAATGTGTGGTGGATGTGTGGTGTTACACGAATGGATAGAATAAGAAATGAGTACATAAGAGGAAGTCTAAAAGTGGCACCGGTGACTGAAAAGTTGTGCGGAAATCGGCTGTCATGGTATGGGCATGTGATGCGGAGGAGTGAGGAAAATGTCGTGAGGAAAGTTTTGAGTATGAATGTCGATGGCTATAAGAGTAGGGGAAGACCAAAGAAACGATGGATGGATTGTGTGAAAGATGACATGGCTAGAAAGGGGGTGACTACCGAGATGACGAATAATAGAGAAGTATGGAAAAAAAGGACATGTTGCGCCGACCCCAAATAGATTGGGATAAGGGCAGGAGAATGAAAGATATATGACGGACAAAAAAAATTTTGTCGTCATACTCTGTTGCCTCGAATTAGGTATAAAAAAAAAACAAGGAGTATCGAGATCCTTCGAGATACTTTTTCAAAAAGTAACATACGTTCACTCAAAGAATGAAAGACGCTGAAGGGCACTATAAGTGCTGCAATGATCCTTCCGTTCACTTTTATGACCGAAGCATTGAACGAATGTGCATTTGGGGAAGCACTTTAGTGCCCCGAAGAACTGCAACAAATGTTCACTAAGAAAATTTATCAGTGGTAACAGCTATATAGTGTGCAAATACCATAAAAATATCAGTCTACAGAAACTATACTCAATCTGCCTACCCTTTTCCCAACTATGTTGGGGTCGGCTTCCAGTCTAACTGGATGCAGCTGAATACTAGTATTTTACATGAAGCGACTGCCTATCTGACCTCCACAACCCAGTAACTGGGTAATACGATACCCCTTGGTAAGACTGGTTGTCAGACTTTCGGGCTTCTGACGACCCGTAATGACTGTCAAAGATCCACGAATGACAGCCGGGACCAACGGCTTAACGTGCTTTCCGAGGCACGGAGGAGTCTCGGCATGTAAAGGTCACCCATCCTCGGACCAACCCCGGCAAGCGTAGCTTAACCTGATGGATCGACCCTTGCGGCTGTTATTACTTAGCCATGAGCTCCTCAGAAACTATACTATGACGGAATAATCAGTTCTGATGAAACTAGCGACCCGCCCCTGCTTCGCACGGTTTTTGCGACTTAACAAAACATCGAGATTTCTCTAAATGAATGTTCTATCACATACCATTCGGAATAAAATCTACATGATGGTCCAAATCTATTGTATAAAGTTTAGTAGAACTAAGCGATCATACGTAAGAGCAGTAGCCTACTGTAAACAGCCGCGACTTACGAGGAACAACTCGTAGTAGTAGGGGGAGGGGGGGTAGTAGGTTCAAACCCAGACAGGCGCTTTACTTTGTGTAAATTATTTCATCACCACGGCTCTTAAAACGGTGAAGGAAAACATCGTGAGGAAACCGGCATATCATAGAACCAAAAATTTTAAGACATGTGACAACTCCAACCCGCACAGGGCCTACGTGGGAGATTACGGCCCACTCCCATTCAAAGAGAGGAGGCCTGTGTCCCAGCAGTGAAACGTTATAGGCTGATTATGAAGTGATCACACAGACAGCCATGAAAACTGACCTTTATTTTATACAATTTATAGAATACTGAAGTAAGACAAGCGATTAGCCGTAAAGGCTTTCCTAGTCGAAAGTCAAAAGCGCTTGACAAGTGCTTGAGTTTGAACAGTCACAGTCAAGCAGCTTTGAACAATTGACCTTCAGCGCTTCGTCTTTATCTCTCTACTCAACACAACCTTGCTAAACAACATAACCATCGCGCTTGTATTCCCCGAAGAGTTAGCAGAGGTGTACCTAATAGTAAACCCATATTTCGCCATATATAGAATGCGTCTGTACATACCGAGACTCCTCCGTACCTCGGAAAGCACGTTAAGCCGTTGGTCCCGGCTGTCATTCGTGGATCTATGACAGTCGTTACGGGTCATCAGAAGCCCGAAAGTCTAACAAACAGTCTTACCAAAGGGTATCATATTACTCAGTTACTGGGTTGTGGAGGTCAGATAGGCAGTTACTCCATTTAAAATACTAGTATTCAGCTGCATCCAGTTAGACTGGAAGCCGACCCCAACATAGCTGGGAAAAGGTTAGGCAGATTGATTGTGAAGCCTATTGCCTATTGCCATCAACCGGGCACAAATCCAGACTCCGGGCTGCTACTGAGAACTTCCTCACGGAAAAACCCAATAACACTTTGCCCGACCTGGAAAACACCCGAGGACCTCATGCGCACAAGTGGCGCTTGCGCCTACTAGACCAACGAGGCAGTAACACAGCCTTGCTACTGCTGCCAATATTCCCATTCATCATTCATTAGTAGTCGATCTTCAAATAAGGATAACGCCATTTCTCTTATTAGCTTACAAGTAAACAACCTTGCCGGATATTGTGAGTGACCTTACCTCTTGACATCTGAGGACCTTGAGTGTCGAAACATGAGAGGTATCACTATTTTCCTCAAATACGAAGATTAGTTACAAGAAATTCGTATAAAATTGACGTTTTATAAAGCAAAGTTTGACTGTCGGCTTCTGTCTACCCACTACCTACCTACAGTCCATTTACAGTTAGGTATCTACCTGATTTTGCATCACTATCAAAATCTGCAATAAGGTTTCTGTTGGGTTGCTGTCATAAGGTACAATATAGGGATGCATCGGTACGCCTTTTTGCCGATACGATACCGATACTCTTAGATAAAATATCGGTGATGCTGATACCGATGCCGATACGCTTATTGAATTTAAATGAAGGTAAAATA
Organism: Cosmia pyralina; assembly: GCA_946251885.1. NCBI lineage: Eukaryota > Metazoa > Arthropoda > Insecta > Lepidoptera > Noctuidae > Cosmia > Cosmia pyralina. Next base: position 3,430,381 of record OX276355.1, on the reverse strand, counting down.
AATAATAATGGTTTGGGTTTTTTTTTTTTAATTAATATAAAAACAGACTTTAAATAAGATTATTAGTAGGTACTTAATTAATATTAACATCATTAGGATTTTTGTTTTACAAAGTATTCTCAAGTTTTGCGGAGATAGGCGATTTCTCAAGTCTGTTTGAATGAGACCTGCGGTGGAAAATAGTCCCTCGATGCGACAGAACTCATTTGAAAACTAAAGTTTATTTTTTTTCAGTTTGGGTATAAGACGTCATTCTTCGTGCCTCGTTTACAACGAAATAGACGAATCAGCACGCGCGTTTACATTACTTTTTTGAAACGCGAAATTTGAAAAGTATCGTTGTATCGCCGATATCGATATATCGGCAAACCCTAAGTATCGCAGATATATCGGCATCGGTACGGGTATCGGATGCACCCCTTATCCAAAAGGAATTAAATGATGTCAATTTATACATATTCGAAACGATAGCATTATTATCGCAACAGAACAGATAAAATTATCGCGGAGATTATACGTATGGTTAAATGAGTACCTACGTAATGCTACATTATTAAAAGTAGGTGGTAGGCTTACTGTTTGATTTTACGCCTACAGAGTACAGACTCGATTGATCCGCACTCAAGATGGGGATGAAAAAGGGGAAGCCTTTGCTATAAGTACAGGGGATTACCACAGAATAAAACAATTTATGTTTGTGTAAGAAAAGATGAAACCGGCATTTTCTAGAACCACATATTCGAAGACATGTGACATCCACCAACCCGCACTGAGCTGCCGGTATAATTGGGAACTGGAAGATAATATACCAGCTTTCAGAGAGTGGGTAGAGGCTCATTTATGTTTGTTCTGATTTCCGAAATAAAAAAACCGGCTAAGTGCGTGTCGGACCACGCACAATGAAAGGTTCCGTCATTGAAAATAATTTATCCTAAAAACAAACAACACTGTAATCCCAAAAAAAAAATTACGTGATAAAATTGCAAATTAACTATTTTCGGACTTTTTCCTTTACTTATGCTTGAGACTTTGCTTCTTGCCAAATTTCATGATTCTAGGTCAACGCGATAGGTTTTAATTTACTTGAGAGTATCAAAATATGTAGCATAAATGACCTTATTTTTTTATTGCGTTGACTTAGAAGCCTGATTATTTTAGAACTGTAAGGGTCCATAGACTTATGCATTTGATATTAATTTCAACTTGATACCTCCACGCGTTCTTGAGAAAAAGGGTCTTGACAGACTGACATAGTTGAAAATATTTTTTTATGTGATAAAATTACAAATTAACCATTTTCGGACTTTTTCCTTTACCTGTGCTGTGAGGCCTTGCCTCTTGCCAAATTTCATGATTCTAGGTCAACGGGAAGTACCCTATAGGTTTTGATTTACTTGCGAGTATCAAAATATGTCGCATAAATGGCCGTATATATTTATTGCATTGACTTAGAAGCTTGATTTTTTCGAACTCCAAGGGACCATGGACCTACGTATTTAATAGTAATTTCAACTTGATCTTTACGCGTTCCTGAGAAAAAGGGTCTTGACAGACTGACAGACAGACAGACGGACAACGAAGTGATCCTATAAGGGGTTCCGTTTTTCCTTTTGAGGTACGGAACCCTAAAAAAAACGCTAGAAAATTTGAATTTCGCGGGTTACCACTGCGTATCGCATCCACCATAATAGGTCGAAATGGTGGAATTTACTCCAAAACAACCTTTACCAACCCATTTTGACAACAGAGCAAAACCTAACTTTTGCCTATAGGTATCCTGGCATAATCGTTGCTCAAACCAACAAAGCAAGCCGGGCAGGTAAGTCCGGCTAACATCCGGAATCCGGAAGTGATAGGAGCAATACAATTCATACAACGGTTCACGTTTCGCCGGAGCCGGCCCGGATATCAACCGTTCCGATTGTAAACACATAAGTGCTTACTGACCGGTGATAAATTAAACTATAGGAATAAATGTTTTGTACATTATCTGCTTTAGCATTTGCTGTTGCAAGTCTACTTATATTAAATTGAATAAAATAGAAAAACAAAAGAATAAATAAGGTCTAATAAAATTACCTAGCGAAAGTGTAGGGTATCCATATTATTACCTACAGAAATGATTAAATAAAACCTTAAATAAATGTTTGATTGGGGTCAACTACCGCAGGAGTGTAGTTACTTAAAGTATGTAAGTTTTTTTTTTGTTTTATCGTGTTGATACCATCTCGTCTCCGGAGTTTCGCTAGCTAACTTAGTTTGACCCTGTATTTAAATGCATCTAAGTAATTATATTATCACAAATTGCTACAGATTTCTCAAGCTATAAATAAATTAGCTTTTTCATATAATGTTTTTGAATTCAAGATTTCACCAGAATTTAAGCGTTTTATAGCATATAAAAAAAAAAAGAAAAGCAAAAGCAGTTTCTTAGAGAAGTACCACAGATTATGACAGCGCAGTTGGAAACAACATGGAGAAGAGTAGGTACCTCATTCGAAGGTGATTATCCTAATGAAAGCAGCTGATAAATTAACCCAATCAATGTAAATAAAATGTATAGAGTCAAGAGAAACTCTGTCAGTTGAAAGTAAACATAAACAACAATATACTCACAGAGTAGGCCTTTATTCTTTCTGGGTCGACATCGTGCTGCGAGCGAGCCTGCGCTCGCGGCGATGACGACACCATGATCTATGGGATCACGATCTATACGCTCGAGTAACGGTTTATCCAAATTTGAATGTTGAACGCCATATCATATTGCACTTTTCGAAATATTTTTTGGTTGCTGGCAACACTGTTGAACACTGTGTTTCATTTGTTTTTTTTCTGGAGGGCAAAATATAAATAAATATTTTTTCGAAGTTTATATTTGTGTGTTTTGTGACAAACTTTTTGTTTTTAGCGTTTGTATGTGAAAATCCGTTCATTGGGTATTACGTAAATTCAATTAAGAAACATTTAATTTTTAATACCGTAACTCAATTTCGTGTAACGTATTATCTTCATAATGGAGGCTTTTAATTATCAATTTAGTTAAGTATATATTATGTTATTATAATGTTATTAGTAGGTATGTAAGCCTTCCAAAAATAAAGAAAATAAAAATAAAATAAATAAATGAAGTGGGTGAGTAACAAAATATGTAAGTAATAAAATTTTATTTATTTATTCTTACAGAAAGCTTACAGACTAATATCATAGTTAACAATCATTCATAGGCAGGACAATTTGCTAATGATAAGCTTCCACATATATACTTCTAGATACAAATATTTCAGTTGACTGTGTTTGTTAACAGCGATTTGCAAACAAAAATAAAAACTTTATAAATGTAATAAATGCTAATAAGTGGAATCGTGCAATTACTATTATTATTATTATTTAATGCCGATATTACAGACTGTATTGCATGTTACATAATTTTTAATAACCTAAGTTATCTCGATAAATATAAAAATAAACTTAATCACTGTTTAATGTTAGTTTACGTCAAATTACGTCACAGCCGTGATAGATGAGCATAATAACGTAATTATGATGTTACGATTGAAAGTAGTTGAGCATTACGTTAAGCACGCACTGGTAAACAATCGTGTACCTACTTGTTGTTACGAGCGCACAGTGAGCTGTGAGTCTGTGACATCGGTAAACAACAATTATGGCGAAATTATTTAATAAAAATAATGACGTATTTTGTTTTTATTCCGTACTCATAGTGCCCAGTGGACCACGACTAAAGTTTATTAATGTAGCAAGCTCAGTTGTCATTCTAAGCATTTACTCTAGGACTAATGTTGTTTCAATTTAGCTTAATTGCTATTAAATGTGGGTTTCTACGTAAAGACATACTTGAAATATCACGTTGAGGCATAGCAATTGTGGTTCTAGTCACACTGCTACTGACATTCAGTACAGTCAACTGTAAATGTCAAATTCAAAAAGAGAATGCTCCTAACGTGTGTGTGCTGTTAACTTGTTCTCAGTTTAAAACACTTCACAAATATCAAGTCTATAGCTGCTCGTAGTAAAAGTAGCACTCCAAATGTTACGATAAGAGTTCCAAGGTCAAAAATCGATTATGAAACGATTCGATACGGTGAATTTAATCGATAATATGGATGTTGAAGTATCAGATGTTTGTGGCGGCATGATGGAGTATAGGTAATCAAATAAAGAAGTTTTGAAGTCACTACGATAGTCAGTCAGGTACGCACGGCCACAGATCAAGCTATACATTTCCAGTATAAGCTGATCTCACATTGTATAGGATTTCCTTACAAAGAGAGGTCAGTGTAAACTGGAAATTGGAAATATATAGCTTGCTATAGTAATATGCCATGTGTTTTGAAGAATACTTATTTGTTTTGTTTTGATAAGTTTTGTTTTAAAAAAGTTACTGCCACGTTAGTCTAGTGGTCGCAAGCGCTACTGCTGAGCAAGAGGTCCTGGGATCGATTCCCAGGTCAGGCAAAGTCTTATTGGGTTTTACCATCAGGAATTTATCAGTAGCCGGCCCGAGTCTGGATGGGATGTCTACAAGGGACTTAAACATACAGCTAGCTGGCGAAATGTGGGTAAATGTGGGTACTATAGGTAAACCTCCGCCTAACTCTTAGGGGATTGCAGCGGGCGTGGTGTTATGTTTATATTATGAACTATTTCCGTAACTACATGGAAAATTAAATCCAAAGGAAATGTAGTTAAAAAAAATGTACCAAGTTATCCCGTCGTTGTAACTCAGATTAACGAAGAATTTAATTTCCGTGACAGCCTGGAAATCGAAGAAAAGCAAGCCTTCCTATCTAATAGAAATCGCGTGCCAAGTGAACGAACGTTTCGATGTTGACAGACAAATTGAAATACCTATTGATATTAATACTGTGATATTACTAGAAAGGGAGTGACTACCGCGATGTCATATTAAATTAGCTAGAGAAATCCCGCAGACGTGATAAGTATCAGTGTCTAAGTACGACAAAAAACTTTTTTACAAAAAAATACAACCGACTTCCAAAAACAACACTACAAAGTGAAAAATAACTTTAATTTCGGAAGTCGGTGTCTAGTGAAATGCATTTTCGTTTTTTGCCACCGACTTCCGAAAATAAAGTTATTTTTCACTTTGTAGTGTTGTTTTTGGAAGTCGGTTGTATTTTTTTGTAAAAAAGTTTTTATTTTTCACTTTTTAGTTGTGTACCTACCCCACACAAATTCTAATACCACTACCTGCAAAACAAACTAGAACATCATCCATATAAAAGTGGGGAAAAAATACGTATTATTAAGGTTCCGACGAATTGAGAACCTCCTCCTTTTTGAAGTCGGTTAAAAATAAAAAAAAATTGATGATGTCATTTTCTTTTGGGGTCAATGACCTGGAGTGTTGTCACTTGAAGTGTGAGTTGATAAAATATGTTTTATCGTGTTGAGATATATCTGTGCGGCTGTTAAAATGCGATAATAGATGACAAAATAAATAAAATGTTTCTAGAAGCATCTGTGTTCCTACTCAGTGAGGAACTTCAAACTTGAATTCCCACTAGGCAGAACAATTCAAATAATTACTATGGAGATGCTGTAGTAAAACTCGTGGCGAAACAATTTAAAGACTCTTCTGAACTCAATTCTTCTTAAGTAAAATGAGTTGGAATTAAATTAATGGAACCTTTACAATGCATTGTAAGAAAATACGCACAATAGGGATGATGACTAAAATTATTTTTTTGACCATTTTATAGATTATTAAAAAATATTGGACACGTATTTTTTCTTTTTTTATGTAGGTAATCGACAACGGCGATATATTGAGTTAGAATATGTCATGACGTCACGAACGCCTAGCTAGATTTTAAACGTAGAAGTGACGTAGCGAGCCCCCACTTCCCAACTTCAATGCGTGTTATCTAAGTAATTGTTATTAATATGATTAAGGGCTGATTGTTCAATAGGTTGATAACTTTTACCTGCAGAATAAATATGACAGTTTGACATATATTCCATACAAAAGCTGTCAAACCGCCATATTTATTCCTCCGATAAAAATTATCTGACTATTGAACAATCAGCCTTAGAGCAAAAAAAATATCTGTTTGACGGACTTAAGGGCTGATAATTTTTATTTGAGGAATAAATATGGCGGTTTGACATTATTTTCTATACAAAAACTTTCAAAACGTCAAACATGTTCCCCAGATAAAAAATTATCTGACGATTGAAATATCGGTTTTAAATAGAATTTCTGTTTTTACCCAGGATCCCTATTTTTTTATTAATCTGTGTTATAATTATAAGTTAACTGAGAAGTTTATTTCAATTTAAAAAGTTAAAAAAAAAACCTTGCTGATGTTTTGTTTGCGCTTCTTTTAGATACTAGTTAATTAGTAATTAGTAGTTATTTAGTGACTGGGGTGTAGTTACAAGTTCTGAAGTTAGTGAGTTTCAATTGGATGCATATAATGATGTGCTACGTATCCTAAATGGGGAAAAAAATAAGAAAATATAGACTTGACAGTTTTTAGGAACATAATTAGCCTGCCTCCTTGGACTAGTGGTCGCAAGCGCTACACTGTTGAGCATGAGGTCCTGGGCTCGATTCCAGGGCCGGGCAAAGTGTTATTGGGTTTTACCATCTAAAAATTCTCAGTAGTAAGCCCGGAGTTTGGATTTGCCCGGTTGATTGTCTGTTACATGGGACTTATGAACATAACTGACGAAATGTGGGAGTAGGTACTATAGGTAGGTAGACGTCTGCCCAACCCTTCGATGATTACCGGCGTGATGTTATGCAATAATAAGTCACTGTGCTGGCACTGCTGCTGCCGCTGCGGAAAACCTCAAGCGGCGGAAGTATAATAACCTTATCGGTAATTATATTTTCGAGCCGTTTGGGGTTGAAACCCTTGGGCCGTGGGGTCCGAGTGCTCATAGTTTGTTCAACGAAATCTCCAAACGGCTGGTTGACACTTCCCGTGACCCAAGGGCTGGCTTTTACCTTGGCCAGCGGCTTAGCATTGCCATACAACGTGGCAATGCCGCCAGTCTCTTGGGTACTTTACCAGTCGACAGCGATGCGGAGGAATTTTTCGACGCCATATTTTAGTTTTTTAATAGTTTTAGTTATGTTAGTATATAATTTTGTTATTTTTAGGTTATGTTTACAGTTAAATAAATAATCTTCTAATCCTAAAAAAAAAAAATAATAAGTCTCCTCAAATGGACTAAGAGATAGAGACAGCGAAAAAAAGGTAAAATTAATATGCTTTCCAATTAGACAGTAAGCAATCTGTAAAGCCCTCGAAGGATACTGTGCTTGGTCTCTCACAAGCGCCTGAAAATTACGCGACTTCAAATCTGAAATTGGAAAAGGTACCTTTTCCGTAATATCCTTAAAAAATCGAACTCTATAATTAAATAGTAGAATGAATCTTCCAATAAATTTATCTTCAGATCTCAGGGTCGGGCAGATGAACTGTGAAATTAGACGTCTTGAGGCACCCCAATACTGCTACCTGCAGGCCCCGCGCATGCGTGCTCCCCAATTCATTCATTACTTACAATTAATATAAATGTTAGCAAGTTTCCCTGCCTTGCTCGGGGACATTTTATCATGCTCCAATTTCCGGTATCCGGTATAGTTGTCACCCCTAATTAAATGTGAGAGGAAATTAATATTTGTGAGAAAATTCTCGATGAAAACTTTTTTCTATTGAATTCGTTTAGATACTGTACTTTGCTGTTTAACATGGAAAGTGTCGGTTCGTGTTTAAAATAACAAGACTGGAGAACATTTAAGAATTAACGATGCGGGATTTTAACAAGGTTACATTAATATTGGTATTAATATATATACAGAGTGAATCTTTGAAGTGGGTTTGGATGGCCAAATTCGAGACTATAAGGAATAGTGAAAAGTACTCAAAGGAGCCTCGAGCTCGATTTTGATGAAAACTAAAACTGCTTATATTTGTCTTTTGAATAAATAATGACAACCGCACGGGTCGATCGTTCAGGTTAAAATACGCTTGCCGGTCCATGGATGGGGAATCATCCATACATACCAAGATGCCTCCGTGCCTCGGAAAGCACGTTAAGCCGTTGGTCCCGGCTGTCATTCGTGGATCTTTGACAGTCGTTACGGGTCGTCAGAAGCCCGAAAGTCTGACAACCAGTCTTACCAAGGGGTATCGTATTACCCAGTAACTGGTTTGCAGAGGTCAGACAGTAGTCACTCCATATAAAATACTGGTATTCATCTGCATCCGCTTAGATTGGAAGCCGACCCCAACATAGTTGGGGAAAGACTAGGCAGATGATGATTGTCTTTATCATCCCATGAATACCAAAACTATTTTCAAAGACCTATGAAAATCCATTAAACCTTCTACTGATGATAAGCATAATTTTATGCCCCAAACATACTTCCGCGAAACCCAAGTCAAAGGCAAGTCAAAGTAAGGGTTTAAAGATAACACCTCGAATGCCAAAAGTCATGAACTCATGACATTACAAAGGGATGGAAACACAAAGTTATTTTTAGTTCCCTATTTCCACAAATGTTATAGAAGGTAGGTACACACTGCCACATATAAAGCTATACCTACATTGCCAGCATAAGATGAACTTGCATCCATACTAATATTACAAATGCGAAAGTACTATCGACAAAACAAAAAGTACTATACACTGATAGAATAGAATAGAATAGAATACTCTTTACTAAGCACACCATTTAAATTACAGGTTAACAATGTTACAATGTTGAAATTCACCCTACTCACCAACCACAAACACTGACCTGGTTGAACTGATTCAACCTATGGTCCTTTGTTTATCCTACAATTACAGCTTGCAAGCAAAATTTTTTCGAAATCGCAAAGGCTTCTTTGTCGATAGTACATCTGCCTGCCTGTTACCTTTTCACGCCTTTTAAGGCTGAACGGATTTGCATGAAAGACTCACGGATAGACCATGACCTGGCTTAGGAATACAGATATTTTTACCCCTGTAGTATATTCCCGTGAGATGATTTCCGACCTCCACGCGGGCGAAGCCAGCGGCCAGATCCAAAAAAGTAAGTTGGAAGTGTGTGATTTCTGGCTTTTCTAGTACTCAAACCGACATTTATGAAAAAGAGATTTTTGATCCTTATAACAACAACAAGTAACAGGATCGATTGGCATCAAAAAAAAGTTTTAAGAAAATTGACAATTTCCTTGCTGACTGTACATTATTTTCAAAATCTGTGAATGGGGATCAAATTTTCTCAAAAAAAATAAGGGCAGTCTTCTAAGACCGTTTTTCTGTAAGTAACGGTACCTATCATCGCTGCCGCGTCTCGAAAATCCACCCTTATAGGCTTTCCGTACATACGAGGTCTATGTATACTGGATGAGCATGAAGTCACGTCGTGTGTACGAACTTACGAAGCTTTTCATAGCGGTTCATAGATCACATCTAGGGATTGCGTCTGTCGTGGTTTCAAGAAGATTTTCTTATGATAATGAGTAAGTATTGTGAGGCTTTGGTTCACTTTTTATAATCATAATAGTCGTTGCTCGCTACTTCGTTTAGACGATCCAGGATAAAAAAGTAGCTTATGTCCTTCTCCAGGTCCCAGGCTATCTATCTGTGAAATTTCATCCAAATCTTTACAGTCGTTTTAGCGTGAAAGCATAACAAACTCACTTTCTTATTAATAATAATATTAGTTAAGATTATGAGTGGTTTTTTTGTGGCACAGAAATAATAGACGACCACATTATGCTGAGCGTTAGCCGTTTCGCGCGGAAGTGACGCAAATTTCCGTTTTGTTTTAGTTTTTAAGCCTAGATTTAAGATAACTATCACACACACACCACACACACACACACACACACACACACACACACACACACACACACACACTCTCTCTCTCTCTCTCTCTCACTTTCATGTGAATAAACAGTTTTTCTTTCTTTCACATTTGATTTTACATCAACAGCATTGTAATTATTTAAATTATGATTTATTATAGTTCAAATTGTATATTATAACAGCATAGGATTAATATTGTACCTTGGGGCACTCTCTCAGGTTTAGCAACTACGTCAGGCTAGCTCAACTATCAATCTGCCTAGCTTTTTCCCATCTATGTTAGGATCGGCTTCCAATCTAACCGGATGCAGCTGAAGACCAGTATTTTATATGGAGCGACTGCCTGTCTGACCACCACAACCTGTTACTGGGTAATACGATACCCCTTGGTAAGACTGGATGTAAGACTTTCGGGTTTCAACCCGTAACGACTGTCAAAGTTCCACGAATGATAGTCGGGACCAACGGCTTAGTGTGTTCTCCGAGGCACGGAGAAGTCTCGGTATGTAAAGATGGTCACCCATACACGGACCAACCCCGGCAAACGTAGCTTAACCTGACGGATAGACTCGTACGGCTCAACTAACAGGCTAGCTCAACAATAAATACTATAATAGTTTAAAATATTTGTTCTTCAAAACATCGATTGATTTTTTAAAACTCATATACATAATGTTCTACGTGTGTTTATCTATCAGTATCCGAGAGGGCTACAATATCAAGAATGCGGATCGTTGTTATCAAAAGATAGCGATTGTATCATAATACTATCTAATATCTCGTATCGATCGACTTCATTCTAAATATTCTTGCTAGAATATACCTGCTCATTTGATGCTGCTAGCATAAAAAGAGCAATTAATTTAAAAAAAAATATAAATTATAAAAAATAAAAAAAAATAAGGAACTTTTGTGCATATTTTCATGCTTTTAAACATTGTGGTTTATAGGCTGTGCGTTGTCTATCAGTTTAATTAAGGAATTCAAGATTTTGAATACATAAGTAGAATATTGTAATAAACAATCGAATATCGAATTTAAATCTCAAGATTGGAATCCATTCGTAGTGCCACTGAACAAAAAACGCGATTTTATCGAACCAACCATAAAAAGCTTCAGAAGATAGATCAACAAATAGTATGAGATTCGAACGATCACCTACACGACCCATTAACCTTATTGAATGCTATACCATAAAGAGATACAACACTATTTACTAGGTAAAACAATAAGCCCACTGGTACAAATCATTACGAAAATGGAGAAAAAATAAAATACATTTTCAAATAACGAACTCATTTTGTTGGTAGAAAAAGAATACAGGCTGATATTCCAAAAAAATGAAAAAAGCACGAAAAGTCACGCACGACTGCACGAGTGGACATTTGTATTGAATTTCAGGAAATTCACAACACTAGCTCTATTTTGGAAAATTACTTCAATAAATGACAGCTAGGTTCACAACATAACGATCATAACAAACAATGTCAAATACTATATAGGTATGTATGGGTTAGGGTCATTGTGCTAGATGACATTATATTTTAGCAAATAATTTAATTTAATGTTTTGTTCTTGTGTAATGTAAATTATTTTGCATACTATTGTATAGAATCAAGTTTTTCTAACTGAACAGACAGCTGTGCTACTGAAGAGTTGGTTGCATCACTTCTTCTTCCCAGCTAAAGTATTAAGAAATGGTGAAGGGCGAGTATTTTGGGGGACTGTCTTAAGTAATTTTGACGTTCAAAAAGTGCTGATTCTCAGCCTAAGTTGAATAAATTACTTATGATTTGATTTGATTGGTTTTACATTATTCAATGATTAATAAACATAATAATCACACGACGGCCTAACCAGTGCTTGCAATATTCAGGGAAACCGCAACTTGTCAAATTCGGGGTATCCCATTAAATTTGCTGACATTGGTTTAGTGTTTACGTGCGTGTGATTTATTCAATTACTAATCAGTTTGTCAAATATTGAAATAAATACTAATTAAATTGGTATGACAGTAAATTAATTAAAATCTACAGAAATGATTATCTGATGGATGATTGTGTACAGTGTGTAGTGTGTATGAAGGTTATGAATTTGAGTAGGTAGTGGTAAATACAAATACCTATTAACAGTTCACTTCTGCTGTAATGATAAACAATTGATAATTTCGATAATTATCTGCATTCTATTAAAACATAATTATTATAAGGTGTTAAAAAACTTACTCTAAAAACTTTAAGGAGTGCTTTAGACCATCGAATTGAATAACTTTTAATATGGGACTAACTTTGAAATCGCGAAAAAAAACAGCCGTTGCCTACATTAAATGTTCGCATAAATCGTCGAAATGTACGGAACAGCAGACTTTTTTTTTGCTATTTCAAAGTTCGTCCCATAGTAAAAGTTATTCAGTTCGATTCTAAAATATTTACAACCGCAGGCAAGACTATCTTAAACTATCTTTAAAGTGTTTTATTTTTATAAAACTAAAACTTTTTGTCCGTCCAAATGCGACCTATTTTAGATAAAGTGTTTCCGGTATTAAGCAAATTAGTGCATTAAATTTCTCAGTTTCCTAACTAAGACACGCAAGATTAATCTCATTATAAAAGATTTGGTTTGGTCTTGAACTTTTGTTAAATATTTCATTAACTCAAAGAGACAAAAAGTGACTTAACTCACTTTTCGTCTCTCTCTGAGTTAATGAAATATTTACAAACTGGTGACACAATGTAACAAAAATGTCTAACTAACAATAGTAATTGTCACGGCCGTTTTAATTCAATATAAGAATGGCATTGTTCTTATAAAATGTTGTTATGATTTCAAGGGCTACCACAGCGGAACCGACTTTAACTTCGTAGTGTCAAAATCAAATATCATTTATCATAATTTTTATTTACCATTATTATTGGTAAGATCTATTTCCAACGGTCTACAAATTAATGATCACGAGTTTTTCAAGTTCAATCCTTATTAGTAATTATTTTATCATGTGTGTGATCATATCACGATAATAATTTAATAATGTTTCTGAAGTTATGTATCTATCTATTGATTAGTCGCCAATCGCGATCGATTAATAAAATAATTTGAAGGCTAACTGTTCGATATCGATTAATGTGTAAATAAAAACCATGCTCGACCTTGTGTCTCTAAACATTGAAGTTATTTTTCATTGATTGGTGTCGGAAAATATTTTAGTATGATTCAGACCGCGTTTACAAATACAGAGAACAAAAGTAATTGTAGTCTGATACAAATATTATTTGCTGAATTTTTCGTGACGGGTTGTTTCAAAATGAAAGAAGTTGGTGTCCTTTTTGTGGCCAGGAATAAAAGCGACAATGGACATTATTTATCGATTATTGAGCATAGTAAGTTTTTCATCTAAGAATAGTAGAAAAACCTGTAGGTACTATATAAGTATGGTAGTAGGTACTCAGTTCTATTAGGCTTCGATGTATCGAGTTGAATCTCAATAATTATCGAGGTTATGTAGTCACGATCGGCCGAAGGGAGAGTAAAAGCTCTATAGAAACTGTATTAAGTAGGTTGACCATATCGTTAAAGGAGACCTTAGCATGAACTTGGAAAATCGCTTAAGAGTTTACTGAAATGACGTTCACTAGATGGCAGCACTAAGACGTCAGGTCGGGGCACCTGTCAAAAGTATCAAAGCGAATGAATGAAACGAATGATAAACGTCATCATAATATTTTATATTAACTCTTAAAATGTCGATTGTACACCATGTGTACAGATAACAATAGAATTTCAATTGTGTCTGCTAATTGGCGCGCGACGGGTTAATTGTCGAAATGGAAGACCTCTTCTGGAGGCGAGAATTTCCATGAAAACCCTCATTGCGTAGTTTTCCTAATTTTAAATATCTTTTGAAGTTTTAAAACTATGTTATAATACTAGTTTCAACTATAACAAAAAATACAGAAAAATATGCTGTAATCTTCTAAAATAAACAACTAAAATCAGTCATGCGGTTAAAAGAATTCTCACGTAAAAACAAATCGTGACAAAAGAAAACGATTTTCCCCAAAACGTTATACAATGAAGATGGAGTTATATTTAATATCTATGCTGCTTATATTTTCAAGGCATTATCAAGGTTTTATCAGTGAGTATCTCTACACAGTGTAAGTATATGGCAACATCCGTAATCTTCCAATGTAAGATCTAGGCTGAGTTTTACTAAACAATCCTGATTTTAACTCCAATACCTACATTGTTATGTAAATACAGATGTCTTAGACCTAAAACGACGAACACATTTATTACCTCAAAAGCCTCATTATCTCCTTCGTACCTACGGCATAAGCAGAAGTGCTTCAGCCTATCCACACTCATGCAACAGCGCGTTGAGTCCAAAAGGTACGCATTCAAAGTCTGCAAAACCTTCGCCATTTTAAACTTTAACACTGATCACTGGCAACACTGAGATGAGAAACGTCAAATTGAAAGTGACATAATTTGTTTTTTTTTTACATTTTTGGTGAAGCAATGAAAACTTTTTTGTGCTAGAGGTGTGCACAGTCGGAAAAGTGTGCTAGTACTGGCTGTTATCAGAGCAGACTATCTTGAGTTCGTCACGCCAGATATTGTGTGTTGTGATGACGATAACGCGAGGGGCGTACCGCAGGCTTTGTTTTCAAAACAAAAATATATTTCAGTTAGAACTAAGGCTGTATTTTGAGAAAACGTTAGATACGTAGAAATAGAGAAGAATAAAAGTGCTTGTTTATGATTATGTAAATCTGGATACGATTTTCTTTACTTACGCGTGTGTCGTCATGCTTTTTTTACTTGACACGTATTGCTTTTAATAATTTTAGGGCGTTGTGTAAAAGTAGAAAACAATCAACGGAACTTGTTATCATTAACTAGCTTTTTTCTCTTAGTTGAACTCCTGATTACCAACCAATTAATTTTATGAAAATGGCAATTCATTATATTGGCGCATAATAGTATCATTTCAATATTAATTGCAACAACAAATAATTTATAGAGCCTTTTGGTAGGCTCAATGAGTATGATAAACAATGTGCTATTTTTAACGTTGGCAACACCAGCTGAGGTCGGGTTCCGCAGGTGTCAAAACAGCTGTCAGGGACATCCGCTGGCTAAATTCCTTGGTCATATAAGGGTTTGAGTAGTTTATTGAATGAGTCAGACGCAGACTAGGTTAGTAAGTAAGTCGATCGCATTCTACTTAAAAACATATTATTTCGCAAAAGTCCGTTTCTAAAGATTTAAAGGATCAAGTCCAGCTAATTCTCTTTTTAAAAAATCGGTCAAGAGCGAGTCGGACTCGCGCACCGAGGGTTCCGTATCATCAGATTATACTGGATGACTTTTTTTTCCGTCTTGAAAAAAATAGGGTATATTCGGTGAACGGAGTAGAAGCCTATGGCATTTATCTAGTTTTTTTTATTTTATTTTTGAATTTTGATTTTTAAAAAAAAATCAAAATTCAAATCATAAATTCATAATGCAGGTTGCATATGATTTGAATTTCGATATTTTTAAAGGATTTATTATTTTTTTTCATAATTTATGTTTTTATTGTTCTAAAATGAAAAGTTTACATTGAATTTGTAGTATTTATTGATACTTAGATATTTTTTTCTGACTAAGCTATTAAAAAAAAAAAAAAAACTAGGTATGCCATACGCTTCTACTCCGTTCACCTAATACCCTATTTTTATCGAGACGGTAAAAAAAGTCTTCCGGTATGTAATGTTTGTTCATGATTTCTGAAAAACTGTGCTATTTAGAGACATCGTATTATTTTGTCTGAAATGTTTACATAAACTTCTATCACACAGAATAATTTCCGATTTTTCTTTATGCAAACTGCGGAGATAAGGGGAACGGTATTTTTTTTTTACATTTTTCATCAAAAGTCAAACGCGCTAGAGCATGTGGGTTATCTTTAAAAGCGCTCTTCTTTCATATGATAACATGCCCTAGTAGCCCCACTTCAAATTTTTAAGACCCTTTTCAGTCACTGTTACAAAAAAAAAAAAATCTTATTTGCAAAATAGTTGGGCAAACGTCATCTAAAACTGTTCCAAATTTCAAGTTGATAGCAGATCTTGACATATCCAGCTGTGACAGACGGACAGACTGAGTCGCACCATAAGGGTTCCTTTTTACCATTTTGCTGCGGAACCCTAATGATGATGATGACTTAAAAAAGTCATTACTAATAATTTATGGATATTATAAGGTTCTCAAAAAAAAACTTAATAATAATGAAGGCACTGTTAAAACCTTGCTTCAAAAATTTCAAAGATTATCTTTTTGACATGGGTACTCGTGATTAACATCCGGCTTCTATTTCTTTTACGTTGGTCCTAGTAATTTTATCTAGGTAGTAACCACCTCCTATTCTGTCTGTGTAACAGTGTATCTAGGTAAAACGATTGTAACTAGGTCCTAAAGATCTGGGCTGTCAGGTGTGCTGCCAGCCTTGTCAGTAGCCTTGGCATAGAAATCTGTTTTAGTTGCCATCTGCTTTGCTTTGCCGTATTTAATGTTACAATATACAATAATGGTATTCCAACGTTTAGTTTTACTGACTTTTTGCTGAAATATAGGCGAAAGATTTTTTGTCGAATTTTTATTTCGCAATAAAAAAATACCAGAGCTATTTTTTACAAAAACTAAACATTTCAATCTAGTTCAATAATTCTGTTTGAAATAATATATCACGTTTTTACAACATGGAAACATTGTTTTTCTGAATCTTTTTTGAAATTATGGGCAGCTGTTTTGATTGATATTTTTATTAAAACAATTTTAAATTTTTGTAGTCTTGCTACATTTTCCCAAAAGTTTTATCACCAAAACCTTTTATTCTAATTCGGTTCATAGCCAAAAAAGAGGTACTAGCTCCAGGTAAACAAAATTTATTCCAGTCAGATGGCTGAAATTTTTATTGCGATAAAAAAACTTGGTAATAAAAAGGGCCGACATGATGACCTCACAATGGATTACTAGAGAGATTTTAAATTAATTTGGGCCTTAGGCGTCCAATATTCGCCGCCAGGGTCGCGGGTAGTTCGAAAGAGATACCGTGGCCCTGGCACGGGCAACTGAAGGATCATGGCTGGGTTTTAGTCAGTAAAAGTCTGACGCGCCCTCCCGCTCTGCCCAGAGCGGGAGAAGTCAAAAAAAGGCGTCCAATATTCAAAATAACCTAATTTCTTATGAGGGCCCGACGGCATGGTAAGAAAAATCTGATTTAGTACGATAGTTCATCAAAAAACGCTAAATGTAATCCATGTTTTGGTCAAATAAATGTATCATGAAGGCACAAATATTAAATTTATCAGCTCCATAAGCGTGGCAAACAAATACTGTCTTGTTCTTCCCCAGAATTACATAAGAAAGCCTTCTAAAATCATCCTGTCTCTCTTTGTGTACGCTGACAGTGAGTTGAATTTAAATGGCGTCAGTAATTGCTTTCCATGCGTTTACAAAGGCGTATTAATTACTAATGTGTCAGTTACATTTATTCTTCGTGTCTGTGGAGCGGTTGGTAGGCGTAATATACTCCTTTATCCAACTTAGCTACACTTGAATGTCTATGGAACCGTGGGTGACGTAAGTCACATCTTTATTAAAAATCGCGCTGCAGTGTTTCAAAACTGAGCCGATACTGCCTCGGCTTTATATATCGCTCGCACGATGCTGCTCGCAGACCGAGTGAGAAAGAGACTGAGTGCGGTGCTAGACGCCGATAGTTTAGGTACTTAATTGCTTTTTACGGCGAAAATAATGGTAGTTTGAAAAAGTAAAAAACATAAGACCTGCTTTATAGTTAGTTCAGTTAGTATGCAAAGTTTCATGATATAATTTGAAGTATTTTTTGAATACCAGCGGTTTATTTTTCGGTTTGGAGGTAACCTTGGAATTTTTATCTATGGAGAAAATTTTATGGAATCGTGTTAGTCCTCAACTTTACCATATATTTATTTCAAAATTAATGCTGCAGTATTTTCGACATAACCGGAGGATCATGCTAAGCCATTTGAGGTAGTGTAGTAGTAGCACATTTTCGAAACGTTCATTACTTAGCTCATTCTTTAGTTATTTTCGTGGCTGTATAGCTGTGTCGGTGTGTCCTGTAGCTAACTATATCAAATTGGTAACCTTTCACTCGGTTCATCACTAGTTAACGACAGTTCGACGACGGTTCATTGAGAGCTAATGAACTATTGATTGCTCTTAAAGGGTAGCCCGCGAAATTAAAATGTTCTTACGATTTTTGCAATTTGCAAGTCAGTATTAGGTTGTGTGTTGATTTTGAATTTCGCGGGCTACCCTGGCACTTTCGCCTTAATCAACATTTCTATAAGAATCCACTTCCGTATCAATTAATTTAACCAATTTACTAATTTCGTAACGTAGAGGGTTAAAATCAAACTATTTTCTGTTGCATCCCCAAAAGCAAAGAGAATTGACTGTATTATCCACGTACCCACTGCAGCAAAATTAATTAAAGTAGCAACAATGAATGAATCCAATCTGGGCTGCCTTAATAAATGTGTAGCAGAATTAAAAGCGAATATTTGCAACATTCCCGGAACAAGCAATTCAAATATAAATTTATTGGACGCCACCCTGTACATAGTATACAATCAAAATATACCTACTAAAGGTTATAGGTAATATCAATAGCTGAAATAATAGAACCAATTATATGAAACAAAACATTTATTTCACCCCAATGGTGAAATGAACTGGGTGTAATTGAGTTTGTTTTGATTTAGGGTTATTGTTAATACAATATAAAACTTTGTGAAAAGCTTTGGATAGGAATTCGAAAGTTTAGTCGATGCGGATGAAGAAGATTCGAGTATAGGAACCGTAACTTGAAAAGGCCATTAATATATAGCAGTAGATTACTATAGACTGAATGGATTAACTATGTAGTGAAGCGTATCAGTGGAATTCCAGATACTGAGTTAGATCCTTACGTCAAAGGGGATCTGCATTCAGATATATCTCTTGTAAGTGACAATACGTATGGGAGAAGGTATATAGTAAATATATGAAAGACCATTGACTGAAGGAAAGTTATATGACGTGCCACCTAAAGGATATTAGTTTTGAACCATCTCAACAAAAATAATCACGTATTTAATTGCATAACTAAAACAATATCGTCAGGCTTAAATGCGCCGATTGACATAGAATGCTGCTGACATCCAAAACAGAACCGCGTGACGATACATACATAAATCAAGAAGCTAATTTGAGGACCGAACAAGTTCGTAGTGAATAATAAATATCCGTACATTGCTCGCTCATTAACTATTAGTAGACACGAAAATGGACTCAGGAGCGGTAATGGATAACGACTTGTGCGATTCAGTAAATATTATTAGAATCACTTTACGGATGAATGAAATATTTTTGCCAAATAACTGTGGAGCAATCAAAAGGGTATGTTATTTTCACATATTTGGGATGGTTGAGGACATTAATTTACGTTTACAACATTGCCCCAACTTGTATTAAATTAAATAAATTTTGGTCACATCGTGCGTAAACTATTGTTATCTGATAAAATATTGTGATGAAAATTGTTCCCATATAAACTGACACAGAAGATAAACCAGAACCATAGTTTGCAATTTCGCTACGGTAACTTTTTCCATTTCGCAGCCACTGAAAATAATAAGCACTGTATGTAGTACTGTGTGTATTTTTACAAACGGAAAGAAAGGTACATTTCACAAGGTAGAAAGATCAAAAACTCAACTCAGTTATAATGTTTGGCTAATTTCATAAGTGCTACAACGTTATGATCCAGAAAATTCCAGAATAGTGGTGGAATAAAGGAAAAATTTCATTGTAGTACCTACATGCGAAATCGGTATATAACTGCACGGTACGTTTAGTTTTATTTCCAACGACTTCTACCATCTCCAGCAGATTTTTATACATTTCCTACATTGTATTGTAGTATAATTTATTCATTTCAGTAGTCTTGCCTCTGCGGAGAGTAGGTAGTTTCTATTTTTATTGTGCATACGAAATTATTATCTAAGTTTAAAGTGGCCATTTTAGTTATGAGTAAAGTGGCTGTTATTTTTAGGAGTTATTCAATAGTAACATTTGAACAGAATTGAATAAAGATAAGATTATTCCTAGTGTTATGGCAACAGTTTACATTATTGGAGCATGTCGACAAGTTTTTAGTTCGGTCTAATAAGAGTTAAAGAGAAAAAGTCAGTCAGTGGGGAAATTCTTACTGAGAGAAATGTGCGTACCTATATGCTGTTTAGGAACGAATACTGATGCTTGTTTACATCTGGATAAAATGAATGCAGATCTTGACATAGGTCAAGGGAACGATAATAGTGATGATAGTAACACTAATACATCATGCTCAACCGGTAATTACAAGTATTAATATTAAGCTCGTACTACAAATAAAGTTTTATCTAAACGTGACTGAACAAATTACACTTCGTGTTGCAATAGTTTTCCTTTTAAATAAGGAGAAGATAGTAAAAAACTTCCTTAAAAGTTGCAATTATCATTAATCATAGAGACAGGTAAATACCAAGCTTAGAAATCTTAATTAACCTTTATTAATGAATATTGTAATTTATTGCTAGCGTCAGTTTTTAATTTTGATAGCAAGCCTTGATGCAAATAAATCAATTAGGAAAGTCTACTTTTACTTATACCAGGTGCTCGCTTTTCATCAGATGTCATGTTCAACAATCGTCCAACATCATCTTCCTGCCCTTATCCCATATTACTTGGGGGTTACAACACATTTTCTTCTTCCATTCTCCCCTGTCAACCGTCACGCTATCATTCACTCCCTTCTCTTTCATGTCATTCCTCACACAATCCATCCATCTTTTCTTTGGCCTTCTTCTCCCTCTCCATCTCCATCCATCAACATGTATATATATTCATCACTCTTTTAGTCACATGCGTTTCGTCTCTCCTCATCACATTTTTTTTTTTTTTTTTTTTTTTGTTTTTTTTTTGTGGATGGGAAATCATCAAATGACTTCTCCCGCTCTGGGCAGAGCGGGAGGGCATGTCAGACTTTTACTGACTAAAACCCACCCATGCTCCTTCAACTGCCCGTGCCAGGGCCACGGTATCTCTTTCGAACTACCCGCGACCCCGGCGGCATCGGCCCAATTGACCCCGTCACTGCTGACATCTCTTTGAGGCGCGCGTGGAGCACAACGCGCCGTCGACCCGGGCCTGTTCCTTACCGGACGGCGAGCTGCCCATTACTCGTCGTCCGCAAGCCCGCGCCTACGGTGGCCGGGAATCAGCAATCGATTCCCGCCGCCCAGGGCGTCTCCTACGGCGGCTAGGGGCGCGAGGGCGCGGCTGTTGCCTCTCCCTCACGCGTTCCGCTTCCTCCTTCGCGAGCATTACTGCTTCGCAGAAGGAGGTGACGGCTTCCCATACACTCTCGCTCCGCACCATGGCCTGGACCAGGTTTGGACGCGAGAGATCGCCGCCGCCGATCGCCTCCGTGAGAACACGGCGGTGCTCCGCCCAAGCCGGGCAGACCTCCACTGTATGCTCCACCGTGTCCTCCGGGTGATCCACACAATGGTGACACCCGGGCGTTTCCTCCCGCCTTATCCGAAACAGGAACCTCCCGAAACAACCGTGTCCGGTGAGGACCTGCGTCAGGCGGAAGGTGAGGACGCCGTGGCGCCTCTCCAACCACTCCTCAAAGAGGGGACTTATCGCCGCAATTGTGGCGTGCCCAGCGCTGGGTTGCGACAATCGCACTCTCCATGTCGCCATGATATCCCGCCGGAGCTCTGTCCGCTGTACCGTGATTTCTCGCGGCAGCGGAGTTACGCCCCGGCGTTTCGCCTCCTCGCGCCACTCCCACACGTGCGCGAGGACTTTTGCCTCCAGATCCCATGGCGGTAATCCGGCAAGGAGGCATGCCGCCTCACAGGAGACCGTGCGGTATCCCCGGACTAGCCGGATGGCCATGACCCTCTGGGACGCGTTCAACCGGCGGGCTGGTCGCAGCCTCAGGGAACGCGCCCACACCGGTGCCCCGTAAAGGGCCATGGACCGCACGACCCCCTCTTCATCACATGCCCATACCAAGCCTAACGATTTCCTTGCTACTTTTCTGTCACTGGCGCCACATTCAAACTTCCTCTTTTAGATACATTTCATACTTTATCCATTCTCGTCACTCGACACATCCATCTCAACATTCTCATCTCCGCTGCATGCAATCTTTTTTCACCCGCCTTCTTCACTGCTCAGCATTCCGATCCATAAAGTACGACAGGCCTTATCACGGACTTGTAAATATTCCCCCTTTAACTTGAGGGGCATCTATGGGTCGCAAGTTCTTTCTGTGACCAGTTGCTTTTTCATCCATCCTGAGTTGATCCGGTGCGTTACGACTTGCCCTCCCCTTGGACGAGCGACCGGAGATACCGAAAGTTTGAGCAGATCGGTAAGGGCTTTCTGGTGAGAGAAATGGACACAGGACTGGAGAGACCGATTATCATATAAAAAAATATAAATAAAACGATATAAAACAATCGTCCAGATAAATGAAAAAGTCTTCACATCCAAAACACATCCATCAGAACACCAAACCAATCACAAGATTAACAAATTCACTTAACCTAACCGAAACTTGGACCGAAACCAACGGGAAGAGCAATTAGCATCCTTCAAGGCAATGTTAATATACCGATCACTGCTTTTATCGCCTTTCGGATAAATAGGAACGTTTGCTTCGGTGTGAAAAGTGCCAAATTGCCAGATTTGCTCTTCGTCCCTCTGGGACCCTCGGGAGCTAGGAGACGTGCACTTATTCGTGATTAGCTCTGACTTTTGTGGGGCCTTGCTGTTCAAGAATTCATTGGATCTTCGTTAATTGGGTGTGAAACTAACTCTCTGAATTAAATTATTGGATTAGATACTACTGTTAGTCGAAGCTTAAGCAATCTCTTTGCCAACCTTTTCTCAATGCCAACCGCATTGGATGTTTTCTATATATTTTTAAAGCATGCCATATTTTACACTGGCATTAAAAATCATTGCTTCTTCACCTAGTTTCTAATTAGGCTAGTTTTACTTGAAATAAATCAGGTAGCCAATATACTTCATAAAACGAAAATCGTTAGCTACTAAATCGGCCATCTTCAATAAAAACCAATCCGGACTTGAATAAGTACGGTACTAAAAAATCCATCCACCTGCATTGAACACGTTGAATGTATTCGATCGCACTATTTCTGTCCTTGTCACATTAGCGGTGGACAATGAGACGGAGGACGGTAGGGTTGCATTGATTCAGCAGACGTCGGCACTGTCCGGTGTTAGCAATCGGTCGCCTTGACGACTGTACCCAGTTGTGGGCCTGGTGGGGCTACGGAATTCGCAGTCAGGGAGGCTAAACCAATAACTTTATAATGCTTCTGTTAATTTTATATTCATGCTCGAAAATTAGTGTTAACGAACACCTCAATAAACACCAACAAAGCTGTTTCTATGCAAATTTTCACATTTTTTTCGGTTCCTCTAAATATGTTTACAAGTGCAGTAAATTGATAACTTGAATATGTAGTGGCTAAATTGAGCCAAGTAATTTTTCAACTTGGTTATTTTACAAAACTACGAGTTATTGAAATATGGGAAATATACAAATATTAGGATTCTGTTGAACTGATCGCGAATCTGAGTCAGCAATATCTTTTCATATCTTCATTCTATAGGTTTCATATCTTGATCTTGGATGAGTCTGTAAAGGTGTTAGAATTATGATATAAATAAATAAAAATACTTTTATCCGAAAATAGAATTCCTGGAAAAAGTAAGCATCTACAGTAGGTATAATGTGTATACAAGCGAATAATTACTTTTGTTGAATTGAAGAAAATAAACATTTTCCCAATTTTTGTAAGTATTCATTTATTTATAACCTTAGTCATGAACATAAATATCACCGTTTAAATCTTATGAGTGGTTTTATAATTAACCATAAAATATCCTTAATTGCTGCCATTACAAACATTTAAACATTTGTAAATAACAATAAAGAACTACATTCATTTTCAGAAATGGAAAGTTATTTTTATTTTTTATTCAGACGTTCACTTTGTTTGCGAAATATAAAGATGTCTTATTTAAATTTCATCTGAGATTTATGATTTGCACGAAAAACGACTATTAATAAATATACAAAGATTCGAGTGTACTGCATATTTACAGAACAGCAACCTTTGGAAGCTGACAAAAGACAAACGCTTTGCTATCTCCGCTTCGCTGAACACTGAAATAATTATCACGGTATTCTGTAAAAAGAACATACATTTTCACCACAAAGGACCCCATTTAATTTTTAACACGTAATCTAATCTCTAGAAGACCTAAAAAGGCTAAAACCCTGACCTCAATCTCTGTCAGTTGCATGCAACCTTTACACAGTGCTATTTCTGTCATTCGAAACAAAAATCGCACATCGGAAAGATGTCACCAGAGACAAAAATAGAATGTATTTATAACGCAACACCCGCGCATTTAAAGGCCTGCCCACAGTCGCTAGTCGGCACGTACTTCCCGCTTCCTGCTTTTTATGAATGCTGATACGACCGATGAATGGCTGACTTTATTGAATGCTCACTTTTGCATGAGAAGTTGGAGACAATGGGCAGTGGTCGCGACAAAACTTCACACAATAACTTCGAAACTATTGAGTGGCGATATGAAACAATAATTCCACAAGAAGATAATGGTGTTAAAGGCAGAAAAGTACCTTTGAAATGCAAGGTGAATAGTAAAGTTTTAACAAGCGCCAGGTACAGGTATTACCACGCAAGAATGTGGAGCAAAACGAGGTATCCCCTAGAAAATATTATTGGATTGTTCGAAATAGGATATGACAGGAAGTGAACACCGAGATGACGTCTTAAAGATAATGAAAACAAAAGACATTCTGTCCTGATCCTCAAATAACTTGGAAGAAATGATGAGCAGGTTTTATAACATGAAATTAATTCATAATACCAAAACAAAAGTGACACAACCAGTTTAAAGACACATGAGCTCAAAACAGGTTATAACACTGTTCTAGTCCAGCGAAAATAATTAATTGTTCAAAGTGAATATTTATTTTGATAATCAATAGTACCACGTTTGTAGTGTCAATGTATAACTATGAACCAGTCGCTTTGGAGTATATAACACAAATTCAAAATGGGTTCTCATGTTTTACAATTGCCACATGGACATTATATGGTATGGCCAATGAACATCCCTCAAAATGATATGAGATGATCACTTCCTAAAAACTGTAATTGTTAACAAAAAAAACTCAAGGTTATAATGATTTGAATATAAACAAAGAGATTACAATATAGAATTAACATCAGATGTACGCACAAGTCATCATGTATTGAATTATAATTAACGATGAGTCATATTGAATTTGTACCGGCGACCTTCAGATTATGTTGTGCTGAGTAAAAGTCAATGAATCTGTATGCAAATGATCATTAATACTTTCTAAAGTGTTAATTTTTTAAAAGGATGTATTCAAGTTTTCATAGATCTACGTGACAAACGTTGACTTACCGAATCTAACTTGAAGGTTTAATATTAAACAACTTCATATATTATAAACTCCATGCTAGGATATAATTTTGTTATTTTTAGGTTATGTTTATATTACATTTAAATTAATTAATTTGAAAAGTAAATTTCAAAACAATAAACAATGAACATTTGACAAGTGGAAAAAAAAAACAACTCCATAAATATAGAATTTAAATGATACTTTTAATAATTTGTGTTGCTCCTTCAGGAAGGTCTGTGCCATTATAACTTTTACTCATTATCTACACTTGACTATACTTTAAAATGAAATCAAATTAAAAGAAAAAGGATCAAAATAAAAAGCGTATATCAAAGGATATAATTATATCCATAACTTCCTCATCCATTACAACAAACATGACCACATCACATCCCCCATTAAATTGGCCATAGCAACAATAGCGTGGTTAGATCGATTATCATATATTGTCTACCACAGTGTGGTGACCCTACAGATATACAGGCTGGTCCAAATAGTGACGTCCAACAGAAAAATCTGAATTCCTCATACCCAGGGGTATTCGAAAATACCCCATGTTATGTGCCGCGATTTTTTGCAGTTTTCGAGTTAATTTTGTTTTTGTAATTATTTAGAGTTTTCTGCCGGTGGAGCTTCAAAAATTATATCTTTTTTTGTAGTGTGTATTTTACTGATTTTTTTTGTGAATGTAACATTCATTATAGTAACATTAATCATGATCATGTCACAAAAAAACATCTGGATGTCACTATTTGGACCACCATGTATGCTCAGTATAGTCAGTATGCTCACGCGCATACATAGCATCACTGCTGGTATAGGGCTGTCGCGAACCGGAAAATGCCGGCGTAATGTGAATGTTGTACTGCTCAATTTGGTGAGACGAATCGACAGTATCGATGGCATTCTCCGGGTTTGATATACTGATGTTGTGGAGGAATTTGAAGAGAGCAAGGCTTACCGTTGTGATCTTGTGCAAAGGCATGGCGCTATGACAAAATTGTGGCTGTTCATTAATTTTTGGGCGGGTGATTTCAAAACAACAAAATTTTAAAATCCGGACTCAGTTAATAAAAAATAATTTTCTGATATGGATTTTGCATCTTAGATAACAGAAAATCAATCTGTCTTTGGTATTAATGAAAAATATACATAATTTGAAGCAAGTTTCATAGATAATGGTCACTTAGAAAGAATATAAATTTTAGACCCTATTGCTATTCCAAAGATTTGAAACCTGACGCCACCCAACCACTAACAAATGCCGAACCTTCTAAATAAAAATACTTCTACACTATCAGATCGGTATCTGGCAAGGTAGGTGTCGGTAGGTAAGCCACATGTACTCCAACTGGTTGAAACCGGTCCCGAGATCTCTCCCCACCGATTGACCTACTCTCAATTATTTTTACAATCACATTGTATACATACTAACCGTTTTACACGTGGGTTGCTTATAGTTATGTGCCCAGTATATATCTTGGACGATGGCAAAATAGGGAACTAAACTTAAAAGGCCAAGTTTCAGAGTTTTTTTAACACGTGACTTTGTGATGAGCGTTGCCATGTCATGCAACTGAGACTGGATACCCTGGTACAGGTAGTCGATACGACATTCTTATAATGTTCCGAGGGTATAACGTTAGTTCAAAGTAAAAATGTAAGTAACGGAAGACTGTTGACTTTGATTGCACACGAGTAAATTTATTTGTAGAGAAATTATGAATCAACGCTTGTAGTTGATATTTCATGAAAGGGAGCAAAATTAGCTTCACAAACAGAGAGCAGATTCATCCATATTTTAAAACATGTTTACGATTGTAAAACCTGAGCTTTGTGCGATTTCCACTTCTTCGTTCTTTCATTTTTCTGACGAATGACCTGCCTCGCGTTGTCGTTGATTTTCTTTCTTTGCATACAATTCTATTGAAGGTACTCAGTCATAATTAGGAACACTTTTTGCTTCGGGATTATCCTAATACATTGACCGACGAAAGAATATCGTCAACATGTCTTAAATTATTTTCTCTTTGCTCGAATCCTTATTTTTTCTAATCCATGGGTGATTTACTCAATATTGTCTCATCTTTCATCTACAAGAACCTATTCACAAAAACACAAACTATTTTCCCAAAGAACATTTACACTACAAAATGAATCAACGTTACTTGATAAGTATCAAGATAGACAAGGTGAAGCACGTGTCTGCTAACGTTACTCCTAAAGCAGGTAAACCAACGGTATCGCATACCTTGAGGGCTGCACCAGATTTCAGATCGTAATACTGCAAACAATAGATCGTTAAAGCTAGCCTATCGACTATTATGCTGAAGTTATCGCCAGGTGCAACTGGTGCGAGATGATAAGGTGATAACCTGGATATATGTTAATATATTGGTAATGTTTATGGTATATATTTCATTGTAAAGTCGAAAGATGGGTAAGTAATTTAGATAATGGATATCGACGGTCGAAATGAGGGTTAGGTAAATAGATAACGATCGTACTGCTTTCTTCAAAACACAATTTTGATTGAAGATATCATCAACAATAAATAAGTATGTAGGAACAGCTTTCATCTCATGCGTCCTTGACATTGGTAGATACTTTGGCATTGACACAGTCTATGATGCCGAGTAAAATTAGTATTGATAACAATAAAAAACTTTTTGTTTCTTTTTTTTTCGCTCGCGAGGTTGTCGACATGTGGGATGTGGACTCAGCGATCATTGTGCCGATAGTTGTATCACAGCCAATGGCTTTATTGGCAAGAGCCTCGACCAAAACCTAAGGAGGCTCTCGTTGGGCGGATGGATTATAAAGGCCTGATTCAGAAAGCGGTACTTCTGGACACGGCGCGCATTATTAGGAGGTTCCTCTCTCTGGAGCCCTGACCGCTGGTAGCTTGGAGGCTTGGACCCTGTTCCTGATACCGGTGGGCTACTAGTTTTTTATACTTTTAAATGTTTTTATATTTTTAAATTCTAATATTTAAAAATGTAATTTATATGTATATTTAATGAAATAAAGGAAATAATAAAAACTTTAGATTGATAAAAATAGGCTTTCGGATGTCGCATAGTTATTGAAGAACGAAGTACCTGTAATGTAGTTGACCAGGTAGGTACGGTGAGGTCGGTTGGTTTTTGACCATCGACCAAATATTTAGCCCAAAATCAAACTCCGAAACAGGAAACAAGGATATTTCTCTGACGTCATTCTTATTGTTATCATCAAAAACCGGTTAAGAGCGAGTCGGACTCGCACACCGAGGGTTCCGTACTGAAAAACTGTGCTATTTAGAGACATTGTTTTATTTTTCTTGTGATCTATACATAAACTTCTACCACATAGAATAATTTCAAATTTTTCTCTTTGCAAATTTTGGAGATAAGGGGGGAGCGGTATTTTTCTTAACATTTTTCATCAAGTAGAAAACTATGCGGCCTAAAAAAATTAAAAAAAATGTTTGAGAATGTGCAAACAGCGCTTTTTCATATGATAGCCCAAATGCCCTAGTTTTTTAGAATTTTTAAGACCCCCTTTCAGTCCCTGTTGCAAAAAAAACATAATATACATTTTTATTTCTTTGATATTTGCAAAATAGTTGGCCAAACGTCATCTAAAACTGTTCCATATTTCAAATTGATAGCATTAGTAGTTCTTGAGATATCTAGCTGTGACAGACGGACAGACAGACCGACAGACTGAGTTAAGGGTTCTTTTTTACCATTCTGGTACGGAACTCTAAAAATGAGCATTGACTTGGAACGGTTTCAAGTGATTTAAATAAAGGATGTATGAGAGGCTGTCTTACAAAGACAGGAAGGTTTGTATCATACGAAGTAGTCATACGTCCGTACGTCGTCGGTCGCCAGGAAGAAAAGTAGTGTATATCATACAAATGTAAAGGAAACTTCTCTGCACGTAGTATAGTAGGACGTTTGCCAATTTATTATTGCCTTGGAATTGTTAGTCGGTCAAAATTAGGTACAGGCCTATGATTTTATAAAGAATTTGTAGACAGCATGCATTGCCTTGCTACATACATTACTGCAATTAGCAATCCGTCGTCCAGGAAAGCTGTATTTGGAAAATCTCCATTGTCCCTTCATTTCGACACATACTAGTACGACCCCTGCTAATCTAACCTAAAAATGTGTGCTGAGCATTCCTGTAATTTCTGTAACCCTTCTAACAAATCTCCTCACAACAGTACACGCAAATAAAATTCGGAACAACAACACAGAACAAGCAACAGAAGGTAGTTACACCTCTCGCTAGTTAACCCGACTGTTTGCATACTTAACTAAACACTAAACAAACGCAAACTGAACAGTTTTTAGTTGTTTATTTACTCTCCTACGAATATACGACAAGTAGGCGTGAATACCACAGAAATACAGAGTCCAACGAAGTAGATTCATACGGCGCAGTTCAAAAAGTATTTTTTCATTCAGAATACTGGCAGTTGGTTATAAAATGAGATTAAAAAGTAGGTAGATTGAATTCAGGCATGTAAGAGTGCATGCCGGTTCCAATTTCGAATCTAAACTTTTTAGATTGAACGCGATATTATGCCAGGCATAACGGATGATGTAATAACGTATTGAAAATTGGTTCCTTTCAATCTTTCAATGAAATGTTAAGTTGACGATAGTAATATGTATCAAGACGTACAGTTTAAAACCTATCAATAAGGATATAAGCACAGCTTAAGTCAAGAAGTGGCAAGACTATTATTGTTTTTCGCAGTCTACGAAAATCTTTAATCATAAACTTGAACCTTATAAAAGTCGTAAAATGAACAATCACATAGGGCTAACGCCATAAATACCATGCCTTAGCTGGGGATCGGTGTCCGTAGTAAACAGAATTTTATAAAAGTTCGAAAGTGGTTCGTGCCCTAGATTTAACAAAAAAAATCCAAAAATTCATACAATCTGCCTCTCGAAACACCGCGTTTTCATTCACCATCGGAATAGTTTTATTGGTGTATGTATACCTACATGTATATATATATATATAGCAGGTCCCTTTGGCAGTCGCTCTGTCATACATTATTACAAACCTAAATCCTCGAGTAATAAATTTAAGGATCTTGGCAAGAGTCAGGATAATGCTCCGGCGAAAAGAAAAGAAAACTATTTCCTCGATCGCACTCGATTTAGAGCGGACGCACTCATAATTATTATAAAGTGTTTTTGGCAAAATCAAAGGCGTTGATTTTTTCTTCTCCATGTCCTTTGAAGGTAGTCTGAAAGATTTATCTCAGGTATATAACACATTCAACATCAATCGATCCATTCATTACCACTGTACGTGCGATATTACGCTTGATATATTCAACTTCATTTACATTTTATCGCCTTCCATTGAAATTACTGATTACACCGAACGTTGAGTAAATGAGTAAGAATAATTTAATTTCTTTTTGGAATTTACCCAAAAAATACTTCCTTTAAATTAAGTAATTATGACTTGATTAACACAATTATAATTTGTTCCATAGTGTTAAAATTCCCAAGTCAAAGAAGCCTATCACAGGTTTTTTTTCCGCCATATTTGTTTCAGCTTGCATACAAAAAGCGTCTACAAAAATAATGTCGACGTGGCATAGTATCGAACACATAAAAACCTACATTTTCAGTTAACAGAAAATATTCCCCTCGAAGCTGTGACTCGTGTATCATCCCCTATTCTTTTAGCTGCTAACGATTCGATGCACAAACGAAACAAGTCTGACACGTTATTTTTCTTTCTGTCTGGGAAATATGGCACACATAAATGAAACAATATCCATGATGCCGAAGAAGTAGGAAATATCAAATATGTTTTACGAATCAACAGTATTGATATTTGTGGTCCTTAGCAGCTTACCGCTTATGTACGTCTTGCAGACGTAAGTCATACCGAAGAGGATGGACGGACAGATCGTATTGTTACTGGGGAAATTGTATTGAGGAAAGTCAGAATCCTGTCATATTATAAGGCTCTAAAGACCAAGATCCGTAGAACTTAGCAGTTTTACAAAACCCTAAAAAATTTAATACTTACAGAGCGAAAGATAGATAAAGGTAAACAGAAATTGACATATTCAATATCGATTATTTATATGCTAAACTGGATCACTGGCATTTAATTTAATACGCAGGATCTAACTGCGGCCAATATTTCCGCAGAATCAAAGCTAATTGCAGGAAACGGGAATGATGAAGCGATCAACTATTCACGGATTATTACATAGGCTTTAACATTCACACTATTTCTAAAGATTAGATTACTATTTCCGATTATTCTTTTTCAATTAGATTTTATGCAGAAGCTCCGTCAGCTCTACTTACATCAATAATAGTTTTTGCTCGCTTATTATGTTTAAGATCTTTAGAATTATCTAGAGCTTTAAATTTCTTCTTTATGACTGCTTCCTCTTTCAATGCTTCTGTCATTTCATTGAACTTGTTTGTTTTGATATTAAATGTCAAATTGAAACTCACTTCCGCATCCACAATATTAGAAGCGAAGATCTATTCCATATTAATAACGGAAGTAACGTTAAGCGTTAAAATACTAGAATTTAGTTCAGGAGTTAGTGAATTCTGTGTGGCCTGAATTCTGTTCCTAAGGAAAACCATTAAGTAATTGGTTGCCGACCGTCCGTCAGAAAATTTAATTAAATTAGAGAACAAGCATCCACGAAAACATTACTCTCATTCCCGAATTAAAATAGTAACATGTTATTTAACAAATAATTGAATGCAAAAATATTGCTATCTAGTCATAAAGACGTTTAGATACTACCTATGTAGTCTCTTGTTGTTTTTTTTTCGTCATTATGTCATTGTTCTATAACAATGATTAATATTGAGTAAACACATTTATTTTTCTGTTTCATGCCATTAAAAAATATGCTCTACTCTTTGAATCTTGAAGAGTGTGAAAGGTTATTGCATCTAAAAACATTAAAGATATAGCACCCACATAATTTAGCAAGTATAGTGTGGATTATAGCATCCCTATCCACTGTTTCAACATTCCTTAGAAGGGTGACACGTAGACGTAACGATATAAAGGACATCAAACCATCCATCCTTACGGAATTCATGTTATGCCAACATTCAAGTCATTCACGACTTGAGTGAGAAGTAGAAATGTTTTTAAACTATACCTCTTTGCAGTCGTGAAGTCACGTGGGGCCAATAAATCCTGTGGCATCCAAATGTCAGGGGTCATCGCGTTAGTATTCAGCCAGTGATGTATGTAGCGTGGGTGTATGGCCGCGAAATGGAGTGCCAGCCGGATGGACTGACGAACGTTGGATGTGGAGATACTTTTAAATAGTTTTTCAGGCATTGTATGGTAGGATCATAAGATGTTATCGGTTTTAGTGTATTGAACTGAATACTAGCTAATATTTGTACTGTTTATAAGGATCTGTAATCCAATAAATTACTCTATTATCTTAAAACGACGAAAACCTCAATTATATATTTCTGATTTTATAATTCTGACCCCCAACGTGGACGACAGCCCACTGAGCAACGGATTCCTTGATGTTTGGAACTTGTCAGATGCCAGTCACTGAAGAGTCTTCAATATTTCTATATTGTTCAAACACTTTACGTTCAAAGAAAGATCACGTCAAACTGACATTACCATTTGCCAAACAAGTGTCGTCCTTGATATCGTCCTATACCGTTTATATATCATCAATTTTTGCTTATACTTGTTTGAAAACACTTGCTTTGAAGCAAGCTACAGTTTCAACAGTTTTTAAACTCTTGACTCTTATTAAATTTTCTATCCGTAGCAGCGTACTCCATACATAATATCACATATTTTCTTAACGAAAATCCTTCCTGGAACAATATCTCTACAATTTCTGAGCTTGTTGCATACTACGAGTCGTAACTTGTAACCTACATTTATTTTAAATTACTAACAAGATTTACAGGCACGCGTCAGTCGGCTATAACAACAACTCGCTATGTTATTTTAAAGCCACTTTGAAATACAACAATTGAAGTTATTTTCTTTTGAACGAGCGGAATAAAAACAAGTGCACACAGTGCCTGGTTATCGTTCTACACTAGATTTAAGTCAATACAGAGAACGGAGCTATCTCTTGGTGCATGTTCGTTCGCAGGTTTGCAGTTTTCGTTTTCATAACTTTAATGCGGAACTACGAATACAGGAGAAAGTTGGTCACAAATTAACGTAACATAGTTAAATTCTAGTATATTAAAATCTACTAGAACCAATTACGTTAAAATAAGTTGAATGAATAAATTAATGAAAAGCACCGACCAGCGTGGTTTGGATAGACTCGATAACTCGAATGAACCCAAAGATTCACCCTAGCTACTGTTGCCTCATGTTATATAGTGCACCAGAGACCATTGCATATCAAGGAGTAGACCGGGGGGCGCGATATTCGTAGGGAAGACGTGCCCTTAGGATATGTAAGGATTATAGAGCCTACCGGATATACATCCTATAGTAAGCAATGGAATTGTGGAGATACGGGTGATATACAAGGTGTAACTGAAATAACGCACAACCTCTTAAGAGGTCATTTTACTCTTCATTATGAACAACTTTTACTATGTGAACAAACCTGAAATCGCGAAAAAAAACAGCTGTTCCCTACATTTATGTTCGCATAACTCGTCAGAATGTATCGACCAACAGATTTTTTTTCGCGATTTCAGGTTTGGTCCCATAGTAAAAATTGTTCATAATGATGAATCTCTGGAGGTTCTCTCAAATCCAGCTTTACCGGTGAATCTTAATCAAATATACTATTTACAAATCATTTTCATTCAGTTTAATTTTCCAATAGAACTGCAGTAAAGGAGAAGAACATAACTTGCACAAGTTTCAACAGAAAAAGAATATATGCATTAAACATTCACCGAGCTTCGTAATATCAAGCGATCGTTCAAAAGAACATGAATCCTGCATAGCAATGTACCAACCGTATTATGTCCTTACAAAGAGAGAACGCCCTGCCTATCTCATGTAGGGTTCCTAATATCAGCTGTAGTCAAACCCCCTTTATCTGGCGAACCTTTTCTATATTTAAGCACATTGTTGGCCTGATTGGTAGTAGAATGGCTCAGGGGAGGGTAGTAATACAAAGTTACGCAACCGACGGATGTCCTCATTCCTCAGCCAGAAATATCTGTCGGCTCGTCTCGGCGCAAACTGTCTAATGCCTTCGAGTTGCGAGATGTCGCGGTTTCAATTTTGTAGTGTGTGTGTGTACTACCCAATGTAGTTTATTATTGAATTTCTGATTGACATTTTCCAGTATTGTTTGTGTGCGTTCGTACTAACTAACTCTCTTGAATATAAGGAAATAACATAGCTATAGATAGTTGATTTCTAATGTGTGGCATCCGAAAGTTAAGCGATAACTAAGCAGATACATTTTGTTAGTGAACTACATTAAACACATAACACAACATCGACACGCCTGTACTCCTCGAAGAGTGGGGCAGAGGTGTACCTATAATAGTTAGTTTTTGATTTAATTGTATTTGTTTTATTATTTTAATTTATTTTGATTTGATTTAATTTTAAATTTTATTTGATTAATTTTTATTTGATTTATTTTACATGTCTGGCAATGGGTTTTAATTACCTGAAAATAAATGAATTTATTTATTATTTAATAGACCCATATTTCGCCAGATATTTTAAAAGTCTCATATAACATGGGTACGACATCATCACACTAATATCATAAAGGCGAAAGTTTGTGAGTGTGTGTGTGTTTTTGTATGTTTGTTACTTCTTCACGCTCAAATGGCTGGACCGATTTAGATGTAATTTGGTATGTAGATAGCTTATATCCTAAATTAACACATAGGCTACTTTTTATCTCAGTCTACACGGGTGAAAGTTAAATTTAAAATGTTGAACAAAACAGTCAACGAAAAAATTGAGTCCTGTACCAACCAATACGGATTCTAATATTAAGTAGCCATGTTTTACCAAACAAACACTAATAAGGCCTTCCTTCTTCACCACATCATCTAACAAGCACCAACCAATCCGTATAGGCCGTATATAGAAGCCTCTTAACGCGACAGCTGACAGCTGTCCAAAGCCTTGAATGCTCACTCTACGCACCACGCTGACATTTCACAATCAACACACACTGACACTGACATTTACTGACATTCGTACACTAAAGTTAAGTTTTGTATATCCGTTATTACATAGAGGAGTAGAAAATTTTCAAGATGCATAAATATCACTGACCGAGAATGCACAACTAAAACCGCTGGATCTAGAAGCATGAAATGTTGCACAAGTGAGTACGATTTTCATAAATTCAACCCCCAAAAGGGGTTACATACGGAATAAAACTTGCATAGGTGCCTAGAAGAAATCAGCTGACAAATCTAATTTTAGCTACTTTGATTGGTTGACCACGACCATATTAGCAACACCAATGTAATTTGACAAAACTTGTGAAGTATACCAAGTTTTTGAAGCATGCTCAAACTTAACCTCACTACTCGTAAATATCAAAGAAATTAACAACAAACAACCAGAGCTTACGATTTGACGACACATTTAAATATTCTAAAAACCAGTATTAGAAGGTTCATTCTCCAGTATGGAACATACCGAAGTCCTTCCATACAGCCATTTTAATCGATCTGTCAGAATAGTCCCCATGGACCCTTCGCCCGTTAGAAACTGTCGCTCTCCCATAATGGAAGCTGTTATTGGGTCCCTAGCGACAGGGGAGAGTTTATTGCCATTTATCGGCCGTGATTCCAATCCCGTAGTACCTACTGATCTAAATATTCAAAGAGAAAAACCCAATTACGTTTTTTATGTCCCAGAAACTTCTGGACACGTAGTAAATTGCATAATAAACCATACAATATGGGAATCCTGGATCATGAAGAGGCATAGGAATAGCTGCCGAGAGTAGTAATGGGGCAGTCAGCATTGCTGCTATCCTTGCTGACTTACCAATCGATTACTAAGAAACGATACTCTTATAGCTCCTGCCATCACTAGATATACTACGTGTTCCTTTTGATATCCCTTAACTCCAGAGACCATCATTTTGAACAACTTTTACTATGGGACCAAACTTGAAATAGCGAAAAAAAAATTTGTAATAGAACATTTTGACGAGATAAGCGAACATAAATGTAACAGCTGATTTTTTTTTGGGTCTCAGTAATATCCTAGAGAGCCATAGAGTTATGGGATATCAAAAGGAACATTTTGTATAGAAGTAACCTCCGCAGCTCCGGGGTCACAGCTGTGGTTGCCCTCAATCAATCAACAGACCGAATGGTTCAAAACAATAACATAAACAAAAACTGTCGTCGGAATCAAATCAACCATTCAAAACTTTGCACAAAAAACATGACGTTTGCCATCTGTCATTTGTTTGTTTGATATTAAGTTTTTCTATTGTGTAACAGACTCAGAGGAAACGTCACTGCAATATCCTAATGCATCTCTTTCTTCCTTGCGAAATTTCCAATAGCTTAGAAATAATATACATATATAGTTTACCCTATAGTTTATCTCCTCTTGCTCCGTGCAGTCATTGGTTGGTCACGAATTCAATACTGCCACATTGACGTCAACGTCAATGCCCGTAAACGCTATAAACATCGCGGTAGTTAAATTCGGTCAAGATTTGGTGAAATTATCGCGGTAAGTGGTGGCTACACCTTCGGCTAACGCCCTTCAACGTGAATATCAACGGCATGTCCGGTTAATGTGGCCGTGGCATTATTGATGATCATTTCGGGACTTCCTTAGGTTTAATTACCTTTGTTCATGTGTTTCTGTTTTGCACCAATTTGTTTGGAAGCAAACTTCAAATTAGCTTGTTGTTTTAAAAAGTTTAATAGTTGGTCAGAGATTAAACAATTCCTTAAAATCACTTTTGGAGAGAAAAAGCACTCCATCCACTTATTAGTCGATTTACAACAATGCAAACAGTTGTCATCCTAACAAAACATATTGTCATATTTTTCTAAGGTTTAGTACAGTCAGCTGCAGCCTAATTGCGTTACACACTTACATACAATGGTGATGCATTTCATTTTGACAATTCGATAATATTCATTGCGTTATTTACGTTTTTGAGCAAACGAATTTTTCCAACATATGCAGCAATGGATTATGAATTTCCTTCAAAATCTTTCGGATTGTGATAACAATTGTGCTACACTTAAACTATTTCACGAAGGCGGGTTAGTTATTGCAATTTAAACGTTATAATTAACATAAAGGCTTCAAGACACGACTTTGGGAGATAGTTTAACTATACGCAATTGCGATACTGGAAAACCAAAAGCTAAGACGGTCTCTATAATATTTCTCTGAGGTTACAGATTGTTATTTATTTCTATGAATGACAGACGCGATTCGAATTTGTTTCGGAAAGCCCTCGAGACACGAAAGTGTGCCTATAAGGATATAATTTTCAGAAATGGTTCCGCGACACTTTATTTTTGGGTTCCTTATAAGAATATTTGATTGGTTGTCTTTGGAAACTTGATAATTGGGTCATTGTCTAGACATGAGAAGAATGTAAACAAGACTATTTAATTGAGATATTATGAATACGTTCTTAGACAAATTAAAAAGTTGAAGCTGTTTATTTATCTTCTAACAACCTTCATTCGACCACAGGTTAGCAATGATCAGATTGGGTTTTTAAAATTAGTGTTTTTATATGACAAGCCAATAAATGGTTGAATTTGTACCTCATATGGCTATGCTTCGCTCTATGTCTTATCTGTGTTGTTGGGTTGCATTTGGAAAATTGCTTGTCATGGTTACAGATGGGGGCATTATAAATATTCCACTTTTCTTCGTATTATTATTATGTAACATCGTAAGCTAAGACCCCCTATTTTACTGTGATACTTTTTATGTACGAGTATTAACTTTACTTATACAACGTTATCTTGTATGACATCCTTAAAATCGGAAATAAATTTTCTAACCTCGATTTAGATAACATCATAGATTTTTGCAGATGTTA
Organism: Cosmia pyralina; assembly: GCA_946251885.1. NCBI lineage: Eukaryota > Metazoa > Arthropoda > Insecta > Lepidoptera > Noctuidae > Cosmia > Cosmia pyralina. The sequence goes on along the minus strand of OX276355.1, from coordinate 3,391,853 downwards.
TAAAACACGCAACATTTCAATATAACTACAGATGTAAGCCCTGGTATATTAATAACGCAAACTTTCTCTTTCTTAACTACTCGGCCGTTAACGACAATGATTTATAGTTAACTAAGAACAAAGTTAATTAACAAACGACCCAATTTCTTACTCATTGTTAATGTAACGAACTAATGAAACGCTTTGTACAGAACAGTAGATTGTACGTTATTATTGTGGAAACTCTTAAGGATCTTGATTTGGGTGAACCTAGAGGCTTTACTTCAGCCAGTAATTTTCTAGGCCCTACTTAGGCCCTAGGGCCAGTACAACTGAACATACCTTGGGTATGCTGAGTTGTTCTAAGATAAAAAAAGGCAATTATTTTCAAATTGATATCTAGATACAAAAATCTGAGAAGCCAATAAGCCTTTCGAAGGCTTAAAGGCAGAAAAGAGACATTATAAAAGAGCTAAGTAAGAGAATGATGAATGTGATCTCACAAGTAGGTTATGGAAAATAAAGACCAATCTTCAAATAACGCAAATAAAAGAATCAGGTTGAAGATTGCAGAAACAACCATCTGTCAATGAATGGCAAATACTCGTACATCAATTCACCTTGTATCACCAAAGACTATGAAAGTGACTAATATTCGAAGCTCGATGCAGCTCCCAGAGTAGCTGCAATACTAATAATGAAGCAAAGTATACGTTACAGCAACTTGTATCGCAGTACCATTCTAGCAATATATTACCACGAACAAAAGACTATGAAAGTGCATATAATAAGCACCTAGCTATATTTAGCATAAGAATCGGTGTTCCTCTGGGCTGGTTATCAAAATTTTAAACAATGGCGAGCAATAGTTAATTCATATATATTAAATAAGAAAGAGATGGAACAAAATTCAAGCTGATACAGTAGTCATATACTCAATATTCCGGAGGAGAAAAAGGGAAAGAAATTAACACCATAAGTCATAAACTATTGACTTTAAAACCCCAACCCTGTAATTAACAATAATTCATTAGTAACCCTATACTAAAAGCATAATAATTATTCCCTTTTATTATCATCTCCAAAATCAGCCCCAAATATTTTGGCATACATATTAAAGCAGTGTTTTTATGATATTGGCAAAGTTATAAGAGTGACATTTTTATTCATTATAAGTCGATAAAATACAACAGGACTCGGAAATAACATATTGACATAGTGTCACTGAAAACATTTTCAGTGACACTGTGTCAATTATGTAACGAATGTTATATCGACTTATTTTTGGATACAATTCGTCGAATATTTCGTAATTAAGAACACTCATATTTCGACTGACATTCTGCCAATTAGAACGACGCCTATGGGCCGAATTATAATAATAAGTATGCGCATTTTAGCTATACTCAATATTCAGAATAACCCCCTATTTATGATCATATTACCGTTAAAATTAGATTATGTAATGAGGTTTCGGAATACATCGTTGGGTTAAGCAACACTATCCAAGGACGGTTATTTGAGCGGTGGTTGTTTACCAATGTTATTAAGGATGGGATATTTACCTTGGGAAGAATATCGTTTTTGCTTTGGGCATCGTTTTTCGGAGCAGTTTTAGGGTGAGAATATTTGGTCCTTTAATTCGTGTTTTGGTTTAGATGACGACAAACAGAGTGCGGAAGAAAAAGACATGTTGCGCCGACCCCAAATAAATTGACATAAGGGCAGGAGAATGATGATAATAAATTCGTGTTTTGGTTTATCACTTTGTTTACTGTGTTTCATAGGACCAATATTAATATGTGTAAACTCGTTGCCTTTATATCGTCTATACTAGCGAAGTACAGTATTAGTTGCGTATGCGTATACAGCTATACTTCAACATCATTTCAAAGAATCTTTGTCTGAAAATAGTGAGGTACTGAACTTTTTGACAAAACAATCTGGTCCTTGGTGAATTAAGGACACGGAACATAGAACCAAATGTTTGTGTTTAGAAGCACTAACGAGATGTATACCTATAACGTACATATTATTATGTAAAACGACATAACTATGTATGCTGGACATTTGCATGAGATGAAAGTCCACCAGCGAAGCATGCATGATAAATAAATATTATAGCACGCGGCTGTAGGCCAAGTCTTATATAAGATTCTAGCAGCGGTCATACGTAACGCGCTTGGACGGCTAATGAGGCTTTAACTGAATAATAAGTTAACCGCGGCTGGAATTAATTACGGCTGTTACTTTATCATAAGGTGAGATTACAACTTTTTTATGAGCTTGTAGTAACTTTGTTGTAGAGTTATTTTTATTTAAGGTGAATGCGTAAAGGTAGCCGCGAAATTTAAATTTTCTTACGTTTTTTTTTTGTAATCTGCAGGTCAGTGTCAAGTTGTAGCTTGATCAAAATATGATTCGCGACTATAGCAAATATCGCACCATCAAAACGACAATGACGTAAGTCCGAAAACATAATTTTCGAGAAAAACGCTTTTGAATTAATATTTTTTTTTTTTACTTTCACAGAAATATTTTTTTTTCATAAAAGGTCAGTTTTTGAAATGTTTGCACTTACGTCATTGTCGTTTTAAAGGTGCGATATGTATTTACATATAATTATAATCATAAGAATTATCAATATATCTCTAGCTAGAATTGTTCTGTCTAAGTTTGATTTCGGAAATCATGACATTTTAGAACAAATCTAAATAAGACAGAAGTATTGATGATTCTTATGGTTATAATTATGTACATAAATAAATACATTTCTTGCAGCATGTATCAGAAATGTGTCGTCATAAATAAGGGTGTGGTACTGACCATGAAACTGAACAACTTTCTCCATGGAACCAACATCGTAATAGCTAAAAATAATTAGCTGTCCCATACAAAACTTCAATACCTAATCATTTTGTTCTCAGTAGGTTCTTAATTTTTTGGAAGGCTCCATTATTTTCAGGGTGAAATAATATTCTCATTATAAAAGCTTTGTGCTACTACTACTACCGCCGCAAGCTAATATTAAAGCATAATTTTTTTCCGACAAACGCGCTAAATTGAACTCGAGTTTCTTTGCAAAGAAAAATCCCTTGGAAGGTACCTACTTTAAGATATTTTGAACTACCCTACAGGCGAACACTCAAACTCTACTTAATGTTCAGACGTTCTTAAGTCTTTATGTCACAAAACTCCTTAAGGCGACGATAAGAGACTTTTAATGATTTTAAACTAAAGATCACGTCTAAACGAGTTGTGTTATTTCTTTCTTTCTTTATAATACATAGTGTAATTAATTTGTAAAGTTATGTCGGATAAAAACTGAGAATCACGAGAAAATTGTCAAGCGTGTTTTAATGGATGGAACCTTCACCATTTTAAGGATAATTTAATTAATTATCTTTTAGTACACGTGTTATTATACCTTTTATTTTATGACTGAATGCATTAGATGCACCGACCCCAGCGTGGTTTGACCAGACTCGATTACTCGAATGAACCCAAAGATTCACACTAGCCCCTATTGCTTCATGTTACATGGTGCAACAGAGACCATTGCATATCAAGGAGTAGATCGGGGGGCGCGATAATGCTAGGGCAATATCTTTTGTTTTATGTATAATAGATTAATAATGCGTCTAATTTGGGACAGCGCTCCTTGATAGGTGAGTCCTATTAAAGGCTGGACGTACGAAGCGTTGCGTGAGCTCAGCAGAGAACACGCAAGCTGAAGGCCATTGGCATATATCTGCGTCTTAAGTGACAGAGACAGTCACACTTAATGGTAACTTAAAATTAAGTTACGTTTGACCGGACCTTCGAAATCATAGACAGAACAGTGGTCGCGACTTAGGTTCGTACCAAGACAGACGCTTAATTTACTTTGTGTAAATTATTTCATCACCATTGCTCTCAAAACAGTGAAGGATAACATTGTGAGGAAACCAGCATGTTCTAGAACCAAAAATTCGTAGAAATGTGACATCTACCAACCCGCACTGGACCCGCGTGAAGGATTACGGCCCGCTCCCTCTCACCGAAAGGAGGCCTGTGTCCTAGCAGTGATAACTTTATATAGGCTGATTACGCTTATACGCTTATGCAAGCTTCTAAAACAAATATTTCTAATATTCATTGTAAGATGACAGCCTAGACATTCATGTCTAATATCGACCAGTCCACAAAACAAATGACTGCAGACCATCACAAATTACTACATTTTAATAAAATTATACGGCATAAGAACAAGCCAATGAGGAAAATCCTGACACAACAGACAACAATATTGAATTTTTTGTTTAAGGAACAATTATTTTTAACGTTATCCTTATTGTAAGTGTTAGTAATTATGTTTTTAATACGCTCATTAGAGCCGAAAACGAATTAGAGAAGTCATCATTATATGTCTCACATAAACTCAAGTAGTAGGTACTAGGTACATACATGGGTACTAACTGTCACCGATGACCCGATGACTAATCATTGAAACAATAACGTGTGACAAGGCTTATTAGTTTTTGTTTTTAACCCGTCGCGCGCTAATTAGCAGACACAATTGAAATTCTATTGTTATCTGTACACATGGTGTGCAATCGACATTTTAAGAGTTAATGCCCTGGCCACACTAACGTCAACGTCAATTCCCATCAACGCCATAAACATCGAGTTTAACAACTTTTTCCATGACACCAACATTGTAATCGCGAAAAAATAATCAGCCATCCCATACATTTGCGTCGAGTAGGTATTGAAGTTTTCTATGGGACAGTTCAAAAATTTTTCGCGATTACGATGTTGGTCCCGTGAAGAAAGTTGTTCAGTTTGATGTTCTGTATTACACCCTGAAATTTGACGAGGATGCAAAACGACACGATGTATACGTACTTAGTGAAGAAAAAACGATTTAAAGTAAGTACGATTGCATAAGGTCGCATCATCTGTTTCTTGTTATCGTGAAAAGACATTTAAACAACGTATCATCGAGGTAAGAACCTACACCAACGATTGTCTGTAAAAGAGATGTGTCGACCCACATTATGACTTAACCTTTTTAGATAATTAAAGATTTGTTACCCAAATACCTAGCAGATGATTCCACTGACTACACTGTTCTAATTAAGATATCCTGTAAACGCCTAACTGCAATAGGTATTTGTCAAAACGTCGAACTTGAATCCATTAACAATTCGCAACATCACAATTGCGAAACATTTAAAGTTACTACAGTATAAAAAACCTGAAACATCAAGCATAACTGGTAACGAGTTATTTTGAAACCTTCGAAGCGACCCATTTGCCTTCTGACCCTCGACTGCGCTTCATGAAAGGAAGTAACTAGTACACATTCCCCTTTTACTTGCATACAGAAATATCATTTGAATGTATACCTTGAAAGAGCTTTTGTAGCGCGGCAACCCCAGGACCATAGGTTTAATAATAATGTTGGTGCCACTGACTTGGGCGACCAATCACGCGCCGCGATTTCTCCCGCGCGCCCCGTTTCTGGCGCGGTTGTGGAGCAGGAGTCCCTCGCGGTCGCAGCGCCGCAAACAGCGCAGTCCAACCTCGATCCTTGTGCAACGCTACGCGTTTCAAGCCGCGCCCGGAAAGCGCCGGCCATCTTAGATCTTTAACTCTCTCATTTCTAGTAATAGTACGATTTCGAGTCTGTTACTCATTTATTTTTCTTGTTTTGTTTGTGTTCTCAAGTGTATTGGTAAATTAAAGTACAGTAAATTTACAAGGACTTTCAATCAGAGGCCCGAACCCCATGCCCGTCGGCTACATTTGGCGTCCCAACAGTAGGGGCCTCTGACGACACGTGCTTGCAAATTTTTTTTTACGAAGCATTACGACGCAGTCCGCGTCTGTTCTCCAGGAGGAAGGCTTCGGTTACACGTACTTACCTACACGCGGGAACTTCGGAATCTGAAGCGCTACGAGGGCGTTTCCAGCGAATAAAAGTTCGCCACGAGGTTCCGTTTTCGTTGTCAGGATGCCAACGACACCAACGACGATGGTAACAAGAAATAAGAAATCCAAGAAGCAGGGAGAAGATAATGAAGATGAAACAGAAAAGGAAAATGAAACAGAAGAGGAGATGTTCACGTCCATCACCATGGACCAGGGTCAGTTTGCAACTCTGATGCAATCACTGCAGCAGAGTCAGGCAGAGATATTCGCGAGGCTCATCCAAGATGTTAGGACTTCGACACCGGCGCCTACTGAAGTGTCCATGTCAGCGCCCGCCGCGAACTTCTCAAAGTGCACAACTCGATTTAACGGATCGTCCGCTGATGTCGACGGGTTTATCGACGCAATAACAGTGTACAAGAACTGCCTTCAGATATCAGATGATAACGCTGTCAAAGGACTCTCCATGTTGCTAGTAGACTCGGCAGCATTATGGTGGCAGGGTATAAAAACCAGCACCACGTCATGGCCGGATGCTATGCAAAAACTAAAAAGTGCATTCGGAGAGCATCGCCCGCCATTTCGTATATATTTGGAATTGTTTTCATTGCGACAAGGTACGGACAAAACTGATTTATTTATTGCGAAGACGAGAGCGCTTTTATCGAGATTGCCACAAGAAGATCTACGTGAAAAAGTTCAACTGGATATGGTATACGGGCTTCTCGATCGTAGAATAAAAAAGCGGCTCGATCGTAACTCCATAACATCGTTCGACCAGTTACTGCACCGTGCCAGAGCGATCGAAGAATCGTTAGAAGACAGCGCATGCGACAAGACACCGGCACTGACGCCATCGAGCGCCAGTCACCAAGCGGCCGTCGCCGGCGCCCCTTCAACTTCGGCACCAAGTGATAAAAACACTCGCAGCAAAAGACTGTCGTGCAGTTACTGCAAGAAATGGGGACATGAAAAATCGCAGTGTAAAAAGTTAATAAACAATGATAAAAGTGAGAACGTAAAAAGTGATAACGGGAAAAGTGATGATAGCGTAAACAAAAATAAAGCTATTCAATGTTATGGGTGCGGTGCCCCTAACGTTATAAAATCGAAGTGTGAAAAGTGCAAATCTAGTTCTCAAAACGCATTCTATTCGGTTACGACAACTAGTGATAGCGTAAATTCAAAAGTGCGCGGTTCCCGTAATCATAGCGTTATCGTGCGCGATGAATGCGCGTCGGGCGAGCCGACAGCCGCAAGCGTCCCGCCACCCGCGCCGGCCCCGCAGAGTACGTGCGGCCGCGCCAAGGTCGCGAGCGGCAGCGCTGCCCGTTGCCTAGCGACCGTCCGTGAGCGTAACGATATCGTTCCTCGCGGTCGGAAGTCGCCGGGCCCGCCTCGCATCGTTCCTGCCAGTACCACAGGTAACCCAGCGTCTTGCAACGCTGGGCGTAACTTAAAACTTTACTGTGATTGTGTTACTGAACTGCAACATACTAACGAGCGTTCTAATGTCGGTAAAAATGTGTGTTATAATTTCATAGGTTATAATAATAATAGAGACACTAAGTTTTCTGTAAATTCAACTGAAACCCGTTCGCAACACGGGCACGTAATTCAATCAGCTGATAACGATTATGTTGCCATATCATGTTGCGTAAACAATAATTCAAATGGTCAGGGTTTATTTAATGTTCAGTGTGATTGTTTATGTTTATGTTGTAATAGTGATAGCGTTGATAAATGTTTAGGATTATGCTCGGTAAATGTTAATAATAAAAATTGTAAGAAACGCCTCGCGTCTGCACAGGGTCGGACTAAGGGAGGTTCAATTAAGGGGGAGCCTAATAATAATAGACCTTTGATGCAAATAGGTATTTTGGGGGAAAATGGGACAGCGTTACTGGACACTGGTGCTAGGGGCTGTATTGCCGGTCACACACTTTTTCGCGTGTTAAAGGAAAAAGGCCATCCTTTGCAACAGTGCACTAGAAACATCCGCCTGGCGGATGGTTGCACGCGCCTGATGGAGGTGCTTGTTGCAGAGGTACAGGTGAAACTTTTTCATAAAATTGTGCCCACCGAGTTTATAATTTTCCCCGAAGCGAAAGATAATGAAACACTTTTAGGTATTGATTTTATTAACAGTGCCGGTCTCGTTATCAATTTTAAGCAGTGCCTTTGGCATTTTTCGGATAGTAGTGATCAAAAGTATAAATTGATTTTGGAAACTTTTTCACCTCGTCAAAATTCGTACGCCGCGATGAATGTTTTACGCGATGACGAGGGTGCAGGTTTAGAGGATCAGGAGCGTGAGGAGCTTGCCCAATTGCTCACGAATTTTCAGGATATGTTTAATTCGATTGGGGAGCCGACTCCATATGGAGAGCATCATATAGATACGGGAAATAATTTGCCGATAGCGACGCCTCCATATCGCCTGACACCTGCAAAGAAGGAGATCATGCAGCAAGAGCTTACCAAAATGTTAGCTGAAGATATTATTGAAGATTGTGAATCTGCATGGGCTGCGCCAGCCCTGCTAGTACCTAAACGTGACGGCAGTTTCCGGTTTTGCGTCGACTATCGAAAGTTAAATTCGATTACGAAGAGTGACGCCTATCCAATGCCTCGTATTGATGAACTGTTGCAATCTACTAAACGTGGACGTTGTCACATGAGTACAATAGATTTGCGATCTGGCTACTGGCAAGTGTCAGTTAAAGAAGAGGATAGGGATAAGACGGTTTTCGTGACCCCTTTCGGAACTTTTCGTTTTAAAAGGATGCCGTTCGGTCTGAAGAACGCGCCGGCTACTTTTCAGCGTCTGATAGACAGAATGCGATCTGGTTCAGCACTAAAGGACGTCACAATACTAGGATATTTAGACGATTTATTAATTATAACGCAGGGGGATTTTTCGAGGCACCTGGAAGACCTGCGAATCGTTTTCGAACAGCTGATGAAGTTCAAATTGCGTGCTAACCGAGAAAAGTGTGTGTTTGCACGAGAGTCGGTTAAATATTTAGGTCATGTGATCTCGCAGGACGGAGTCTCAGCTGATGAAAGGAAAATTCAAGCCATATTAGACATGAAAGAGCCGTCTGCACTGGGACACCTCAGAACATTTATACAAACATGTTCCTGGTTCAGGAAATTTATTCCCAAGTTTTCGGAGGTAGCAGAGCCACTGACAAGATTGACAAGGAAAAATCAACCTTGGATATGGGGACCACAACAGGCTGAAGCGTTCAGTAACTTGAAAAGGCTTTTGACGTCAGCGCCGATCCTCATACAGGCAGACTACTCCAAGCCATTCATCCTGCGCACAGATGCGAGCAACTATGCGATAGGCGCAGTGTTGCTTCAAGGTGAAAAGAATGAAGAACGACCCATTGAATTTGCCAGCCGTTTGTTATCAGCGGCTGAACGGAATTATTCGACCACGGAGCGGGAGGCTCTGGCGGTCGTCTGGGCAGTCGACCGTATGCGGGGTTACATTGATGGTCATCCAGTCGTTATAGCCAGTGATCACCAGCCCTTGAAATGGCTGCTGTCCTTGAAGTCACCTTCTGGTCGTTTAGTGCGTTGGGCACTAAAGCTGCAGGCCTATGACATCCGGTTTGAGTACACTCCCGGAAAGGTAAATGTAGTGGCCGACGCACTCAGCCGCCCTGTCTGTACAGATGAGTCTCGTGAATCCTGTGGAATATGCACTGTCATTATTGATTTACCTACGCGAGATCTCACGGAGCTACGTGCAGCACAAAAATCTGACCCAGATTTAATTAAAATTGTGAAGGAATTAGAGGATATAGAAGAAGTTGCGTCTCGCCGTTGGACAGAACGTGGTTATCTCATGGAACGCGGTATCCTTTATCGCTATAACCCAGATACAGACAACGAGTCGCCGCAATTAGTAATACCTGTAAGCATACGTGAAGGGATTCTAAGAGAATGTCATGATGCTCCAATTGCAGGTCATCCTGGTATAGAGAGAACATACCAGAAAATAGCTCAAAACTATTACTTCCCTGGCATGAGAAGAATTGTAACCGATTATGTAAAATCATGTTCCTCTTGTCAACGCTATAAAGCGACAAATGAAAAGCCACCTGGTCTGATTCAAACACCGATTTTAAACCAGCGCAATGAAGTCTTGGCTATCGACCTATTTGGACCACTGCCAGAGGGCGAAAACGGGGAAAAATGGATCCTGTTAGTGGAAGATACCGCGACAAGATGGGTAGAATTGTATGCTCTCAAAGAAGCAACCTCTGTCGCCTGCGCGAAAGTACTCATAGAAGAGTATTTCCTTCGGTTCGGCTTACCACGTCGCATTATTTCGGACAATGGTGTCCAATTTGTTTCAGCGGTCATGCAGAAATGCATGTTCATTCTCGGCATTACACAAGACTTGATACCCTATTACCACCCAGAAGCCAATCCAGCTGAAAGGAAAAACCGGGATATGAAGACCCAATTGGCCCTGTTGGTTGGTACGGATCACCCTTCATGGCCTAAGCAGCTACCGATAGTACGGTTCAGTATGAACAGCGCGGTCTGTGAAACAACAGGGGTTACTCCTGCATATTTGACGTTTGCACGTGAGCTGAGGTCACCGTTAGAGGTGTACAATGATCCAAGGGCAGTCTTAGAGAAGGATAATTTTGTACCACAGATCACTCCTTACCTGTCAAAATTTTTAAACTCCTTAAGTGAAGTCCGTGATAGAGTAGAAAAACTGCAGGACAGAAGGAAGACTTACGCTGATCGTTCGAGAAGAGTAGGAGAGGATTTTAAAGTAGATGACAAGGTTCTATTGACTACCCATCAGCTGAGCGACGCCAGCAAGTCAAAGACTGCTAAGTTTTTCCCTAAAAGGGATGGGCCATATGTTGTGAAGAAGAAAGTAAGTCCAACAACATACCTAATCGCGTCTGATGATAATCCTGGTGAGATATTGGGCAAATTCCACGCTAATCAGCTCACCCCTTTTCGAGGACGAGTAGATGAACGCGCTCAGCCAATGGAGCCAAAGAAAAAGCGAGGCCGACCTCGTTTACAACCTATTCGTAATGATTTTAATGTAGGGCTAGACCACGATCGAGGGCGTAATCGTGATCTAGAGGGGGAGTATGTAGCGCGGCAACCCCAGGACCATAGGTTTAATAATAATGTTGGTGCCACTGACTTGGGCGACCAATCACGCGCCGCGATTTCTCCCGCGCGCCCCGTTTCTGGCGCGGTTGTGGAGCAGGAGTCCCTCGCGGTCGCAGCGCCGCAAACAGCGCAGTCCAACCTCGATCCTTGTGCAACGCTACGCGTTTCAAGCCGCGCCCGGAAAGCGCCGGCCATCTTAGATCTTTAACTCTCTCATTTCTAGTAATAGTACGATTTCGAGTCTGTTACTCATTTATTTTTCTTGTTTTGTTTGTGTTCTCAAGTGTATTGGTAAATTAAAGTACAGTAAATTTACAAGGACTTTCAATCAGAGGCCCGAACCCCATGCCCGTCGGCTACACTTTTTATATTACACTTACGTTTTAGAGAAATAAATGAGTAAGTCGCTAAGTTAAGACCAAATAGAGAATCATTTAGAGCACTGGGTTATCACCTCTAATCCCTCACTCCCACTCAAAATTAATTAAGCAGATAGAGCATTTAAGGCTGATTCTATACAACCCGAAATCCAAACAGGAATTAAAGTATTACACAACTCAAATAAAATCGAGTGTGAAATGTTTATGGTTCAAACAGCGAAAATAAATTTTAATTAAACAAACTTCCTTTCATTTCAAAAATTGTTTCGGATTTCAAGTGCTTCCGTTTTAAAACAAAATTGATTGCCAAATTTTTCACATTATCTGTTTGAATCGAGTCAAAATAAATAAAGCCTAATGAAACAGTAATTAGTTAACATTAATTTATAGCAACGATCGCGATAGGTAGCCAATCACGCGTTTCCTTTACAAATAAATAAAGGTGCCTTTAAACGATATTTATTCTCATATTGTGGATATTCTAGACAAAATTTCTAAAAAGACCAATCGTCAAGGCCCTGGCAGATAGTGGCGCGAAGGATGGAGTTGGGGGCCCCTTTCTATGTCGGATATGGACTGAAAGTATCACTAAAGCTTCAAACTTCAATTAAAGTTGCACATTTCGTCGCAACACGTTAGACAACAATTGAATGGTGAACTGGTGACAGGTCGTCAGACTATCGCCCACAAACAACCACAAAAATAACCAGTTTCATTTAAATCTCACACAACTTACAAATCACAAGTAGTGCGATGTTTTTCTTTGATTCCGTGTAACGAAATACACAAGTATGAAGTCCCCAATGAACGTTGACGATCACATACAAAATATTAACATAAACACACACATATAAACGATTCACAATTTGAATACTCGTCACAGAACAGTTCGTATTGTTGACACTCGGGACAGCCGAAACGCGTGGCGTCGCGGCTAAGGTGGGGAGCGGACTGGCGAGCCGCGATTGGCGTGGCGGTTAGCGTGCCTGCTCGCGCGGCCGGTCGCCCTAGGAACCGAGCTTAGTAAGCGCTCTGTTTTGGTAGTGAGCACTGAAGGTGGCAATGTTATTGTTATTATTTCAATGGGTCATTCCGTATGTAGATCTAATTGAAAAGGGAATGAAAGCAAAATAGATCAAGTTGGTGCTTTTATATGACTATCATGTGCACGCGTGCATTGAGAAGCCTCCACCAGAGATGCGATCTGTGACTCAATAAACGTCAAGAAGACTTTACCCAAAGTGAACATCATGCAAACGAAAAAATAACCTCTCCTTAACATAAATACAATCCTGCCCCTTTCAAAGCTATAGAAGAACACAACAAGGCTAAGCAGCATCTACAGGTTAATATTTTAATAACACTACCACTGTATTGCAATCTGCTTTCTAAACACAGAGCTCCGAGTAATGTTATACTTATAATAACATTACCCCGTGGTTCAACAGAGTAATATACTTAGGATAAATCTGAATAAAACAACAGTGAAAGTGAAATATCAATTCGCCACACCGCATTTTATCTCTTATCCCTTTGCAACACAGAAGGCTTTAAGGCGATGATGACCGAATTCTAATGATTTTAAATTGAAGATCACGTCTAAATGAGTAGTGTTAATTATTTGGAAAAATTAAACCTAATAAGTTAAATTAGAGCATTTTCTTATAAACTTTATATGTGAATAGTTTAGATTGTGTTAATATTATATAGTTAAATCTAACGCGTATAAAAAAACTGAGAATCACGGAAAAACTATCAAGAGTATTTTTATGAAACTTACAGTATTTTAAAGATTATTTATTATATTATATTAATTATTTATCTTTTAGTATACGTGTTTTAACATAATACCTTTTGTTTTATGAATAAAAAATAATAATGCGTCTAATTTGGGACAACGCTCCTTGATGGGCAAGTTCTATTACTGGGTGGATAGGAGCATAGAGCACGCAAGCTAACCTCTCAAGGCCGTTGGCATATATCTGAGTCTTAAAGGATTGTTAACAATCCTCAAAGCACTGACTTGTTGCTACTCCATTTCAGTTAAGTACTTCGTTTCTAGTTGTACTTGTAGTATTATGTATTCTGTAAAAACAAATGTTAGTACAAACTAACATTCGTTTTTAATGTAACGAACCTCTTCATTACTGCCGAGTGTTCATATGTTAAATATTTTTATTGGAAAAACATTAAATGATACTGCATATAAGAATGCGAACGAGTTTATGTTGTATATTTCTATTGTTTATGTTGTATATTTCTATTGATGTCAACATAAGACCGTATAATAATATTGATATTTAGCGTGTAGTCAAGCTAAGAATAGATCTCCCAACGGGTCAACTGTATAATAGTTGTACCTTCTACCAGAGGTACTACATAGTATCAACTGTCTCATGAAAAATATATTCGTGAGTTAATAAATCAACTGCTTGGTCACAAAGTCACAAACAATGAGAGCCCGAATTAAAGGACCACGAAAATCCAGGTATTTTATCCGTGTCCACGTTGCTAGGTTAAAAAAAGGTTTTTAGCTTGCCTTCACAGGTTCAACAAAAAACTAAATTAAGGTACAAATTACATTAGCATTATTCAGAAACACGTTTTATGAATCCTAAATATTATATTTTCATATTTAGGTCACTATAGCGAGAAATATATTTCATAGAATAGGTAACACGGAATAATATCTCGAGCGTAATTTAGTGCATATATGTAGTTAATTAATATTATCCATTAATAAATTATAATTGGTTTATTAAAGAAAATTACGGAGAACTTTGTGACGGCACTGGGACATAGCGACATTACGTGATGAAAATATGAAACGGCCTTATTTGTTTATTGTTGTTCTGTATTTTAAATAGGCTCTTTTTGTCATTATAAGATTTCAAGTTTCACTTAATAGTCTTGGAATTTCACTTCTTGTGTAAAAGTTATTTTTTTATTGAGGCAGCACATTCTAGCAGTTTCTGTTTTGTTAATAAACATACCGATTGGTTTTATAAAATACACAATAGCAGAGGATAAACTTATCATCATCATCTTCCTGCCCTTATCCCATGTTACGTAGGGTCAGCGCAACACGTTTTCTCTTTCCATTCTCCCATGTCAACCGTCTCGCAATCATTCACTCTCTTCTCTTTTATTCCTCACATAATCCATCCATATTTTCTATGGCCTTCCTCTCCCTCTCCATTTATCAACATTTATATTTATCACTTTTTTAGTCAGATGTTTTTTTTATAAACATGTAAAACTTAAAAAAATAAACAAATGCAAAACTAAATAAATTTAAGTGCCGCGTCCACGACTTCTACGATCATTGTAAATTAATTTTTATTTCATAACGTTGAATGTAACCTGTTGTATTGCTTCAATCTCTTAAACGCTATGTAGTTGCACATTAACCGATTTTTTGTATCGAATACCTACTAATGTTTTGATTTACTACCTCCTTGATTTTGTTTCAATATAAAATCAAAGTTCAGTCAGAAATCCTGTAACTGGGTTTTGGAGGTCAGATAGGCAGTCGCTCCATGTAAAAAAACTGCATCCAGTTAGACTGGAAACTGACCCCAACATAGTTGGGAAAAGGCTAGGCAGATGATGAATGACAAAATCAAAGTTACTGAAAATGCTTTCCTGTTCGGTCGCACAATTATTGTGCTAAGTGGGATCGGGTATTTGCAATCCAATTTGTTAGCATTTTAATATAAATAGATACCTTAGATATCTTGTGCTTCTACTTTTAACTAAAGAGTTTCTTTAAAAAAACCTCGTTTAAAGTAAACTTCACCTGCAGTAGAGACAAACAAGTTTTTAAATTATTTCTAAGACGATGAACATGGGCATTTGAGCGACAAACTAAGATAAGCACCTCTAGTATAAAATAAGAGACTTCTTGTCGGACGGAAAAAGGATCTCCAATTTGTGACTTTTAAAAAAACCGGCCAAGTGCGTGTCGGACTACGCACAATGAAGGGTTCCGTAGTTGAAAAGAATTTATCCCAAAAACTAACTTTTACCTTGGCCAGAGGTATTGCCATACAACGTGGCAATGCCGCCAATCTCTTGGGTACATTACCAGTCGACAGCGATGCGGAGGAATTTTTCGATGTCATATTTTAGTTTGTTGTGAATAGGTTTAGTTAAGTTAAAATATAACTTTGATATGTTTATTAATTAATTAGGTATAAGTTATTATTTACGTAAATGTTATTTTAATTCTGAATAAAGACAAAAAAGTAAACTTAACATTTTAGTTAAAAAACATGTTCTACATCCTGTAAAAACTGCTACTACTCTTGTACTGTGTATGCTGTGTGCTATGTGCTGTGAAACTACTTTAAAATAAATAAATAATTGATATATGTGACGGTAATTTTTTTGTAATTACAAAAAACAATTTTTTTATGTGAAAAAACTACAAATTAACGATTTTCGGACGTTTTCTTTTACTGGTTCTGTGAGACCTTGCTTCTTGCCAAATTTCAACGGAAGTACCCTATATGTTTTGATTTACTTGCGAGTATCAATATAGGTATGTCTTGATTTTTTTAGAGCTCCAAGGGACTATATATCTATTGTATTTGATATTAATTTAAACTTGCTAACTCTACGCGTTCTTGACAAAAAGGGTCTTGACAGACTGACAGACAGACATACAGACGGATAACGAAGTGATCCTATAAGGGTCCCATTTTTTCTTTTGATGTACGGAACCCTACAAACGTTGTAGTAGGTAAATACCAAAGTATTTAACAGTGGAGCTAAAGTTATTTGAACAAATAATTAGTGAAGGACTGACTCAAAAGACTCGACTATAAAAAAGTATAAAAGTGATAAAACGTAGGAATTACTCTAAAGACCAACCTTTTAATTTTGGTCCATAAAGCGTTAAATTCACCGCTTTCATTTGGAGATGCATACAGCACAGTAGATTCAAACCTCATAAAATCCATCTTTTAAATGATATATAAGTAGTACCTACGTTCATAAATTGGAAGTCATTTACAAGTATAAAACATAACAGTACGCCATAGAACTATTATTACTAGCGTATAGAACCGACACCGCAAACCAGATTTTTGCTCCGTGCTTTGATGCCGACCGGCAACAACTCATTTAGTCACTCACACTATACGTTTTAAGCGGTCTAGCGCTGCATGTTTTATAGTTTGGTGAGACGATACCTATTGTTTAAGCGCTGCAGCGCACAGACCCCCCGGCTGTCATCCTGTTGTGACACTGTTTTTGTTTCGGATGTCTTCTCTATACGTAGTACTTTATCTCGGTGCAGTACGCAGAAGTATCCCGAAAACGTAATAACAAGTGATATCTCTGTCAGCTTTATTATTTAGTATTCATTGTACAGACGTGCTACCTATAAATATGGCGGTCCTTTTGCCAGCAGGTATTCTAAACAAAATTAACATAACATAAGCCGCAAAGATACTAATTAACATTCATGAGAAATTAATCATTTTACTTAATGATGTTCTCTGCGAAATGTCCAGAACGGCTTGTTAGGAAACTTTGTCAAGTAGGACTATTACGTCACCTCTGACGTTTTAAAGTACTAAAATGGAACTTCAAAAACTTTTTTACAAAAAAATACAACCGACTTCCAAAAACAACACTACAAAGTGAAAAATAACTTTAATTTCGGAAGTCGGTGGCAAAAAAAGAAAATACATTTAACTAGACACCGACTTCTCTTCTTTTTTTGTAGAAAAGTTTTTATTTTTCACTTTTTAGTTGTGTACCTACCCCACACAAATTCAAATACCTGCAAAACAAACTAGAACATCATCCATATAAAAGTGGGGAAAAAATACGTATTATTGAAGCTAACTCAAAAACTACCAAAGCAAAGTTAATCAATTTTATACGGGACCAACTGTTATGTATACACTCTCGAACAAAACAAAAAAAACCAAATCGGTCCAGCCATCTTCGAGTAATCGGGGAACATACATAAAAAAAAATAACAAAAAAAAAAAAAAGGTTCCGACGAATTGAGAACCTCCTCCTTTTTGAAGTCGGTTAAAAATAGACTTGGTGCTATGATTGATACCTAACAAGAATCAAGCTATCTACAACCAGAAGATAAGGCAGAGAAGTAGGTATGTGATCATCAATCAATTGCTGGGGACGGGGAGTGTGTTGCGCCACTTCTCTTTCCTAGCTAAAGCTACTAGGAATAGCAAGTGATGAAGAGCGGGCGTTTCGGGTAGGGCTCGTCTAAACTCTAAACTGACATGACGCGCCCCACTAGTTATTAGTTATAGTTATTTATATATGGCATCTCGCAGTTGACCACTAAGGGTCGAGACTGCTCAACCGGGCGTTTCCTGTGGGTTCTTTAAGCGAACTTAAAGCCCCCGGCCAGGCCTAAAACTAAAGTAAATTATTAGTCGACTGAGCGTCGCTAATAATAATATGACAGCCAGACGGGGCAGGCTGGATCATGACGGGGGGGACAAGTGCTACAGGCTCAGCTGTGCCCCCAGCTGGCACAGCTTCACCGAGTAGGGGATAGGGGGGGGACGCGCCCCACTACCTACAGCAGTGTACTTATACTAATTTAAGACGAGTAGTGCTGCCAACTAGCACCACCAGTGAGAAAAAAAGTAATAAATCAGGAGATAGGAACATTTTGAAATTTCCTATGCATTTTTAGTCAGATGAGGTAGAATTTTTTACATCAAAAAAAAAAAAAAAAAAAAAAAATCAACACTAAACCTCCTAGGTTCGAAGCCTTAGTTATTTAACGCCTAACTGCTAAGGCTTCGAACCTAGGAGGTTCTAAAAAATTCTACCTCATCTGATTAAAAATTTGAGCATATAAAATTTCAAAATGTTCCCATATCTCCCTTATTATTTTTTCGCACTGTAGTGGGATGCTTCATTTCAGCTTAGAAGAGTTCTACTCTACTGCGTTACGTAATTTTTGACGTTCAAAGAGTGCTGATTCTCAGTCTAATTTCAAGAATAAATGACTTTTGATTTTTAATCCAATGGTTGCCTGGAGGAAACCTTACTAAGTTGTCTTAGATAAAATTGCCGTAATTTTCCCCATTACTAATCTGTGCTACATTTGTATTGTTTATAATAAAAATCTAGTATTTATGGCTAAAATAACACTCAGTTTGAAAATAAACTTTATAAGTTCCAAAACGTTTCCATACATACTTGTACCATAATAAACTGGAAACAACTTTCTCTTTTCCAATTCATTACATAACAACCGTCTTTTGACGACCGCAGCTAAATAAGGGCCCAAGTCACTTACGAATAGGGTCAAAATATCGCCTTAATGTTCAAATAGAGAACATTATTATGATTGATTACTTTAGGTCTTAAGTTCAACCATTTTATAGCCTGTAGCAGTAAATCTTAACCGTCTCATTCCAAAAGAGTTGGTCTTCTAACTTTACTCTAAGCTTACAGCAAGTTTTTGTATTTGAAACCTTATTCCGACTGAGATAAACTTTTTAATACAAAAATTCACAACTTAGACTCGGTTTTTTTTTATAATTAGAACTTCTACTTTGTCGGAATAAAGTTCAAAATTCAAAAATGTTTAAACCAGCACCCTAATTGCATAACACACTATCGATCGGAATCTGAATCATTGTGAAGCAAATTGCTAATCCATTGCTTCATATGCTCGAAAAAATTGTTTGCACAACAACGTAAATAACGCAATGAATATTGTTGAACTGTCAAAATGAAACCGATTTCGATTGATGGTGTTACGCAATTAAGTAGGGTGCTGGGTTTAAAGATAAATTTTGTAAGAGTTTAAAAAGAATCTGGCGGGGGTCGGAACTCCAGTAAGTATTTCCCGAGATCATAAGTCATGGTTGCAGGAGGAAAACCGAGGGGTTTTAGTCGGTAGGAGTCCGAAATAGCCCTCAGCTCTTCATACTCGTATATGCCGCGCATCCTTATAGAAAAACCAACGCTACTTCTTGACACAGTGTCAAGAGGATTGCGCTACTTCCATTTTGTATTGTCCTTAGGGACCAAAAAATACAGTCAACAAAACAATGTGCAAATTAGGCGCGCACCTACTTAATATGATAATCTTTTTTTTCTTCTGTTTGTTACACAAATATGATACGATAGGAAATAACAGGACATCCTGCTCCCAAAACTTGACCTTGAAACGCACCTGTACCTAAACCTATTGAATCCTGAGTAATGAGACACAATTATCTATTGTGTCTCGTCCGATATTGCGACCTCGGGACTCAAAGGGTTAAGACAGATATTCCGCCATTACGTTAGTTGCATCACTACGTTACGGGCAAACAGGAAATTTGTCCTGTATCACTAGGACAGGACAGAACATATGTTTACGAATTTGTATATTTATAGTTGGGTGGCACAAAAGTCACGACGGGGTTTTGAAAATAAAATATGACACTTGCACTGACATTTACTATATACTTCTTTTTTTAAATATAAAATACATTTTGGAGATTTATCATGAGCAGTTTCACCTCTATCCAACGTACCAAAATAATAGAATCTTGTTTTGAACATAGGAAAATGATTTTGACTATTTTAAGAATAAAGAGAAATTGTATGTGTGTGTCTGCAACTGAAACATGGAGAAATGGTGTAGAGCATTATTTTTAAACGAGAACCATTTAAAAACATGTTATTGCATGGGGACTGCCGAAGTGCCGACAGAAGTGAAACTGTATACTAATTGTGTAACACACTATCAATCGAAGTTGGTTTCATTTTGACAGTTCAACAACATTCATTGCGTTATTTACGTTGTCGAGCAGACACATTTTTCGTACATATGACGCAATGGATTCAATCAGAATTTTAATAATTTTAAAGCAAATTTGCTTTAAAATTATTAAAATTCCGATTGATAGTGTGTTACGCAATTAGGGTGCTGGACAGCGCAATAAGTTTACATAAGATTAGAGATTTAAACAAACCCTATTTACAGTCCGTTCAACCGAATTTGACTTCTATTCCGTAGGCTTAAGGATGGCATAAAGGCAAAAAAGTGGTAACACTACCAACTCTTTACTGCATCTGCCATTTGTCATGTCACCAACGCAATAGAAGTCAGAATCGGTTGAACGGACTATAAAAAAGGTTTGTTTAAATGTCCAATCTTATTGTAAATAGAGTATAGGGTACAGATATACTGTTAACATTAGCATGTCGCATGTCGGTGACGCGAACTCATAAGATTTTCCCCTACCAAAAATCGCTCAACACGCCTAAAGAAGTTTTCATTTAAAAAATCCAGTGATCTGTCATAAAATTATGAAATCTGCAAAATAAAGCACTACTAAGCTGTCTGATTTTGTAGTTCTTTTGCAAAAATAGTTCTCTTTTCAAGCTATAACCGTTCAGAAAACTAGCAGAATCACTATAAAATCAGGTTACAGTTTATTTTAAACCTCACGGTTCGTCGGCAAATGTTTGAAAACTTTGATGTGACAATTTTAAAGTTATCTTTAGAGCTTCAAAGGAAAATATTTCAATAAAAATATTAAAAATACAACATTTTCAGTTGACGGCATCATTAAACAAAAAACCGGCCAAGTGCGTGTCGGACCGCGCACAATGAAGGGTTCTGTAGTTGATAAGAATGAATCCTAAAAGAAAACTTGTACATTGTAACATTGTAGTTGAAAAACATGTTCTCCCATACATTGATATACATCACAGTCAATTCTCCGACTGCAAATTTAAGTTTGTAATCCCAAAAAACTATTTTTGTATGTGATAAAATCACAAATTAACAATTTTCGGATTTTTTCCATTAATTGTGCTATGAGACCTTGCTTCTTGCCAAATTTCTACACAGCCTATAGGTTTTGATTTACTTACGAGTATCAAAATATGTCGCAAAATAGCCGTATATTTTTATTGCGTTGATTTAGAGAACCTTGTTTTTTTTAGAGCTCCAAGGGAATGGGCCCTTGGAGCTCTAAAAAAATCTAGGTTCTATGTCCTACGTATTTGATATTAATTTCAATTTGATACCTCCACGCGTTCCTGAGAAAAAGGTTCGTGGCAGGCCGACAAACAGACGGACAACGAAGTGATCCTATAAGGGTTCCGTTTTTTTTCTTTTGAGTCACGGAACCCTAAAAAACTAGTTTGTAAATTGCGTCACAGTTATTATGTAACCATAATGTAATAAGTTTTATGAATGCTGCTGTTTTTATCATCTTCAAAGTGAAATATTGTTCTCTTCTTTATTGCTCATTGCAGCATTGGTTAAGTGGATATGTGGTTGCAAGCATTACTGGTAAGCCATGGTTCGATCCTTGAGTCAGGCAAAATATAACATTTCATTAAAAACTTCTGTAGCAACACGAAACCCTGGATTTAATCCCGGTTAGTGACAAACCGAAATAACTCTACAGACTTGATCTTAGATTATAAATTTTTCAGTAACTAGCCCGCCGGTGGCTTTACATTCGATAAAAGTGAACATTTGTTGATTTATTGACTTGGTAAACTACCCAATAAAATTTTTATTTTTCCAAATACCTACCTACCAAACTATCGTTATTTTATTTATATACTTACTCGACAGGGTGTATCAGAGATGGGTGTGATCAAACTGATTCTCCATGGGACCATCATCGCAATCGAGAAAAAATTATCAGCTGTCCCGGTTTTTTATATATCAATGGCTGCATGTCCCGTACAAAACTTCAATACCTACTCGACCCAAGTGTAAGGGACGGCTGATTTTTTTTTCTCGATAATCCTGTTGGTCCCATGGAGAAAGTTGTTCAATTTGGTGGTCTGTATCACACCCTTAAATTTGACCACACTTTTCTGATAGACCCTGTATTCCAAGGTATCCAAAATAAGAAATCGAACAAAAAATGCACACAATTGTGTTGGAACATCGTTTAGAATTTGGAATACAAAAAAAAACATGTGACAGTCGCCTAAACACTTCCAAAGGACACAGAGGGAAAGTTATTTCTGTAACGTAATTCGTTTTTTTCCCCATTTTAGTCCAAAACAAGAATTGGAAACTTTTTCTGGAATCCGGTTAATGTGGCTGGTTTTAATATTAATGGTTGCGCAGTTTGAGTGCTGTGTTTTTTAGTATCTGTGACCTGACCGACCCTAATTTAATATTTAGAATACTAGAAACGAATTCTAGTGTTAGACGTGTCAAAAAAAATGTTGGCTTGACCTCACTCGAAAAACGTAGAGATAATAATGATTTAATATTTCTGTTCAAAATTATTCACAATAAAATAGACTGCTCCCAGTAGTTAAGGCCCTATGATCGCGCTCGTACCGCGTACTGAACTGAAGTAGGCTCGCGAGTGGTTGCCTCGCGCATTTGGTAGGTATTTAATAAACATAGTAATTATTTTAATCATTATCACGACAAACTCAGCGAATTTGTTTCTAACCCTTTCCATAAATCCACTGGTTCTAAAAAGTAGAATTATTTTAGACCGTTTGTCCACCGCCACATCAACGGGACGTCAAGTAGAATGAGGTGACGGTGCCGAAGTAGCGATACATACATTTACAATGGCCGCGTGTCCACTGCACAACGTCAACTACACGTCATGTTCGGTTCGAATAATCTCGTTTCTCGTTGACGTCCCGTTGACGTTACCTTTTTCCATACAAACTTTCATACCCCATTTAACCCCTATAGGGGGTGACTTTTCAAAAATGTTTCCTTATTACAGTGAGCAAGCACAAAGGAATACGTTATACAAAGAACGCTTCTGCAAAATTTCATGCTTGTAGACCCAGCGGTTTAGGGTGAGCGATTGTCTATCAGGACTCATCGTCGTCGTCTTTCTACATTGTTCTCACATGTATATTTTCAACTTGAACGATGTAACCAATATTTTGTAAAAATATTATGATTTAAAAGAGTGTCCGTGGAGTTTCTTGCCCGTTCTTCTCCATAGGGATCTACTACGCTTTGGAATGGGCAACTAGTTTCATCTTTCTGACTGACCGACCCACTGACAATTCAAAAGTGCCTGTAATTGGTTTATTTGAAATAAATGCTTTGAGTTTGAGTTTGAGTTTGAGTTCATCAAGAAGATTTCTGTATTCCCATCGATGCAGGTAAAATCTACGAAGAATATATTTTAGTAGGTATAGCAAATGGAATATTTATAAATTAATTACAGACATTATAGTAACCTTGAATATAAAATGATACTAACATGAAATAGCTTGTGGTTTTTGAATTCTTAGAATACTCTAGGTTAGTTTCCTGTTAAACATCGCAAGTAAGTGAATAGTTATTAGTTAAGGCAATATATTTAAAACAGAACAAAATGTGTAGTTATTATGGTCTGATAAATCTCATCATAATCAGCGTATAACGATCCCACTGCTGGGACACAGGGCCTCTTCTCTATGATGGGTGTGGGCCGTAATCCACCACGCGGGCCCAGTGTGGGTTGGTAGACGTCACATGTCTTCGATTTTTTTGTTCTAGGACATGCCAGTTTCCTGACGATGTTTTCCTTCTCCGTATTGGTAAATCTCAACTCCGACTCCGATGGAATCTTGTTTAGTTTGAGTTTTAGGTGCGTTTGTGTCAACTATTTGACCATAAAGGATTCTACTACGTAGGTACTTACTTATTCCATTTAAAAAATAATTAGGTACCTACCTACCAACAGCAGCAATTTTTGTGAATAACATAATGGTTATTATGAAATACGTTCATTTTAAATTAGAAAGCTGCAAATTATAACAAAAAACAGGAAGGCACCATATTGGAACGGTGTCAAACAATGCGCCTACGCATGTCATACGGCGGTCAAACGATACTGATCATGGATGGGATGAGGTATTTACTGCTATGATGATGATATTATATTATTTGCTTTATATTGTTGCTTATTATGGGCAGTTAATATGTACATACTTTGCTGTTCAATGTAAGCATGTAAAAGGATGAAACCTTGGAATAGGTACCTAAATCTATATCTATAGTAATAAAAGAGCTGAAGATTTGTTTGTTTTTTTTGTTTGTTTGTTTGAACGCGCTAATCTCTGGAATTACCAGTCGGATTTGAAAAATTCTTTTTTCATTATAGGTATTTTTGGGGAAGGCTATAGGCTATTTAACATCACGCTAGGACCCTTAGGAGCTGGGCAAAAAGAAAAAACATTACCCTCCTCCTGGGTCAGTCGGGTAAAAAGTAAGAAAGAACGCTAAGCGAAAACGAAGTAATAGCGCAGGCAGGCGATGCCGATGTCGGGGGAACAAGAAATTTCACGCGGACGAAGTCGAGGGCAGAAGCTATTCATTTAATAAAGCACTGTCATGTATTATTTTTCCTTCCTCTTATATTATTAATGATAATAATAGTTTTACGGTTTTCCTATTACATGTTTACTATTAATTTTAATTTAAATATTCTGTGATTTAAATACCACACACATTTGACTTTTGATATTAATGACCCGGAGAAGCATTAGGATGCAATCAAACGATGAACAATTATTTTGTCTGCTTGTCCGAACATAAGCCTACACTGACACAGTCCACAAAGTCCATTTAACATTGTATTTGCCGAAGAAGAAACCTACATTGTTTTCATTAATACTGACCAAAATTTTATCAAATACGTTCCAGAACTTAATACCGCTGAAATATTGTGACATTTCTCAAACGTCGAACGTACACCAAGTGAATGTACTATGGGCCAAAGTTCCGCATGATAACCTCAAAGGCATCGCATGCACGGCTCATGACTCGAACGCACAATGTTCGTTTGTCACTAGCTGCGCTCTCACAGGAATATTTTGTTAAGTGAGCATGCTTAAGTTTTGTCCATAGTACGTAAGGAGAAAACTTTATATAATAATAGCTGACCCGCCAGACGTTTTCCTGTCAAAATTTCAATTTTTTTTTTTTAATTAAGAAATAAAAAAAAAATCAATTTGGTCAAGCCGTTCTCAAGTTATGATGTGACCAAGGGAAATAGGGATTCATTTTTAAATATATAGATGTAAATAAACGTATATCTTAAATATATAAACGTAAACTACCATCATCCGATGGCTCGCGCGGGCTTACAGTTATTGTGAACCTATGGGGTTCGGTTGACATTCGAGCACACATTGACATGAACCTGTGGGGTCCATAAGTATATAAATAGGCGTCTGATGGGTTAGTAATAAAATGCCGCAAACACGAGTAAGTAGTCTTTACAGAACCTCCAAAAGAATTATCTCAAAACCGTCTCTTTTGCATGCGACTTTTTCCAGCGACTTTTTAGTCGCCGGCGACTCGCACCAAAATCTAACGTCACACAATATTTTGACATCGCTAGCTTGTCGCTAGCGATGTCAAAATATTGTGTGACGTTTGTGTGTGACCGTGGGATTTTGAAATCGTAAAAGGGTACAGCCCGATCCAAACTTTATAGCGGCTCGGAACATAAGGCGAGTCGCTGCGCAGTAACAAATTCATGCTTCAACGGGGGTGAGGGGTGAGGTACTGCGAAGCGCTAACACAACACTCGCTTGTTGCTCACTTTAGAGCAGCCATAAAGATTGACGCGTACCATACCTAGTACTACAGTCGACGGAAAAGCAAATGCCACTAACCTGATACTTCTTGATAGAGTCCATCTGCTCCTTGCTAACGTTATCGTGCGCAGGCGGCCGCGGTGGAGCGTCCCGCGCTGCTGTGTCGCGCGGAGGCACCGCCGGCGCCGTCGTCTTCGCTGTGCCGTTCACCTGCTGCAGAGATGAGCAGGGTTAGTGTGCTTGTGGGGTAGGATTGAATGTAAGAGACATGGACATAATCAGATGACTGGGATGAGAGTTGAGAACGACACTCATTTCGTGATAAATTGATAATTTGTAATGGGTGCTATACACTTTCCTGGTGGCGCAATACATCAAAGGAATAGGAATGATGTCTAATTTTTTTTTTGTCCGTTATGTAGTTTATTAAAAAATATTGGACACGTCTTCTTTCTTTTTTTACGTAATCAAAAGATTACGGCGATACATTGAGTTAAAATGTGGCTTGAAGACACTTCTTGCTAGGTTTTATACGTAGTTTGTTACAGTTGTGACGTAGCGAGCCCCTTTTTATTGATATGTTAAAGCAAAAAATACATGTCTAATATTTTTTTATTATCTGACTGACAGACTAAATAGTTTTTTTTTTCCAGGCATCATCCCTATTATATAGCTGTAAACTTGTCAGGGTAAAAGGCTTGCTTATCCATAAAGTAATGTCAACAACGGTTTAACGTAGAGGACCCAAAGCAAAATGTCAATTTAACTCCTCTATCTCTGGTGAATTTGATTGTTACTCTGGCTATCGAACCCAGATTATTTTGTGGGGCCAGAAGTAATCACTGAGAATTAGTAATTTCATACCAGCAATTTAAGAAATTATTTAGAAAGTAACCGTACAAAAAAAAGTAAGAACTATTTAATTCCAGACTTGACTTCTAGACCTGAGAAAACTAGCTGTTAGTTACTAGAAATTGATATTTCTTTTAAAACATCTAAACTAGAGCCACGGACTCAAATGTGGAAAAAAATACATTAATGCCACGGACTACAAAAAAGAAGACTCCGCGCCACGCATATCGAAAGTGAAGCACAGTAAGTATGCCGGGACCGTTTGTACAAACATGCGCCACACGCACACATTTACATCATAGTATGCCGACCGGCCAGGCGGCCACCATTACGTGACATGACGGCGTCTTTTTCAAATCACGCACACATAGATCGGTAAGGTGCTTCACTTTCGAAACACGTGGCGCGAAGTCCTTCTTTTTTTTCTAGTCCGTGATTATTGCCTAATATTTGACACTCACATCACATAACAAAATATATGAACCCAGTTTATACACATGCTTTACCCATTTATTTTAAAATAAGTCTAAGTTCAGATGTTTGAACGAAACATTCTTCATTGGCCACCATCATCTGCCTAACCTTTTTCCAACTATGTTGGGGTCGGCTTCCAGTCTAACCGGATGCAGCAGAATACCAGTATTTTATATGGAGCGACTGCCTATCTGACCTCCAGAACCCAGTTACTGGGTAACCACGATACCCCTTGGTAAGACTGGACTGGATATTCTTCATTGACCAATAGAAAGAAAGAATAAATTATATTGTCAAAGAAATACGTGGATATAGAGTAGACTAGTTGGCTCGAATACCATTCTCATCATAACATTCCCACTGTTGGGACTCAGGCCTCCTCTATGTGAGAGGGTGTAGACCGTAATCCACCACGCGGGGCTACTGCATTGATTGCATATAATTTTATTTCATGAAACTGTCAATGAAAATAGTGCATTTTGTAATCATTGCATAGAACCATCGTTCACCATCTGAACCTATCCTTAAGCGTCAAAATGCAAGCCAACATTTTCCCAGTTTAAAGGCAATTTCAGACATGCATTTTGATCTAAGTATTTAGCCTAGAGATACATATTCCTGATATTTTGGACATGGAAATATGCAGGGCAAATTCTGAAGAAGGAAAAACATTTTTCAAAAAATAAAAATTTAAGTAATCTGCTTTGTATACATCTGTGTCCAGTTCATGATAATTTATGGCTCAAGTTCTAATGTAATTTGTTATATTGCATCATCTACTTTGAACAGTTAATCATTAAACTTATTCAAGTTTCCAAATATTTCGTTTAAAAGAGACATTTGTACTTATAAGAAAAACTTTTTGACTCCTTTTTGTGATATACTTTATGAAATGTTTTGGGTTTTATTTAGCAGTAGGAACATAGATACAAAGTAAAATTTTAAAAACAAAAGTGACGTCATACAATTGCGAAATATCCTTGCATAGTTAATGCAAACTGTACCAAAGAAAGAGAAAGATAATAATTAGAAATCGAACCATGAAATACATTTACAAATTAACAATAAAGACAATAAATACATATAAAACAATATATTTATTTTTGTATTCAAACTTTCAATATAACCCCAATACAACATGCAAATATTAGAAAGTATATTACTATGGTATATAATTATTACTAAATAGATTAGCCACCTGAAAAAGAAAAGAGTATAATTATGTTCAGACACATGTTACAAATAAATAATGTTATAAGATTTTTTACATTACAGAATTGTTGCCAAATAGCCAATCATTGTATTAGGTACAAGGCGATACAGAAAAATAATATTTAAAAACGCTTTCAATATTGAATTAAAATATCCTTTGGTTTATATCAATTAATAGATATCTCGTAAATATAGACCACTTTAACAAAATATCGAGAGTAAAAATATATACTTATATCATATTATTCGGTCCGTATATTTACATATATAATATTATTATGTTAGAAAAAATATATACCTATGCTCTGTAAAAAGAAAATTGATGGCGTATATATTTCAAAGTAGGCGACCCTTTGGATGAGATAAAACCTATCTACGCAGATTATGTCCTCGATTGAGTACGACCATGAGAAATGGAGGACGCTTGCCTACTCTACTATTTAGGAATGACATTATTTCTTGGTAGATCCATTATATTGATAGGTAGAAAAATATCTGTAAATAATTTCTAATAATTGTAATGCCAGAAGAAAAAACCTATAAAATCGGTAATATCAGCATACATAAAATATGTATGCTTCAGCTGTACCTTAGCTATGACTATGTGTTTTCGGTCAATTTTATGAATTAGAGCTTTCCAAAGATTCATATATAATCCTCCTAAAAGAAACATTAGATCAAAATCAAATATTCTTCAAACTTATCAAAGCAGATCCGAAGAAACAACCAAATGAGATTCAAAAATATTTTGAATTTTAATGGCCAAGTGTTTCAAATCAACATGGTTGAATATTTCGCAGACAGCAGAGCGTTTTAGTGCAACAAGCGTGGTTTATGGTATGATAGATGAACGTGAAACTGATGAAACGAAATTAATTACCTAGGTGCATCTTAGTCCGTTAGCTACAATTTGCAACAAAATTTTTCGCCGTTATAAAATATAAGCTAATATTATAAAGAGATAAATTGTTTGTTTGTAAGGAGTAATCTTGGGAAGTCATGAGGGCCTAGACAAGTGACAATCGCTTACAAAGCTTTTCGTATTTCTACAACGAATTTCAACTGGATTGATATAATCTATTCTGTAGCTTGAATGTGCAGCCCCATACATTTTTGCCTTTCCACTATTGTTATTGCTGATAAGTTGCTGATATAATGCCACTTTGCCTAGGCCCTCTCATTCAATTACAAAAAAACTTTCACTGATGGTGAGCTACACTGTGGCCAAGTGCCTCAGGATGTTTTATGGTATAGATATATGACTTCCACGCAGACGAAGCTGCAGGTAGAAGCTACTCAATTAATATTATTTATAAATGTCTTACTCATCATGCGTGGGTCATCGTCAACATTCTTTTCCCTGGCAAGTTCAAATACAGCATCTGCCTGACTGTCTTTGGTATTCTGGCTGCTTTGTCGAGCTTTCTACCACTCAAGATTACCTATCGCAGTTTGCAAATCTAACATTATCATATCAAACAAGTTCTACAGTTCATTTTTCCACAGAAGGTCAAAGGTCGATTTCCATAAAAATAAACGATAATAACGTGATAATAAGAGAAAGGGTACAAATATTTTAAAGAATTATGACTAAGTTGAATTCAGCACATGAAATTAACAGCATTATC
Source organism: Cosmia pyralina (assembly GCA_946251885.1). Classification (NCBI taxonomy): domain Eukaryota; kingdom Metazoa; phylum Arthropoda; class Insecta; order Lepidoptera; family Noctuidae; genus Cosmia; species Cosmia pyralina. The sequence continues at coordinate 3,361,708 of OX276355.1, read as the reverse complement.
GATACTTAAGTTATTATAAACACTATAAGAGAAACAGAGAATAAAATGATTGATAAGAATATGATAATTATTGATAATAATGATGTCGTGATTCGCGTATTTACAAAACGAGGTGAAGGTGATAGTAATACGCGTGCAGTTGGTAATTCTAAACCAACTAGCAGGTAATTGCCTTATCTTTGTGGCAATGAAGATAAAAATTACTATTTATAGATACCCATGAGGCTCATTCATTAAGGGCTCAGTACAAAAGCTATTTTTCATTTATTCTCCAATTATTTTGGCATTTTGGAAGATTTTGTTCATTCAATTTTACCAGAATCAAGAAGACATTTTTCCTTTTTGCTGATAATTGAGATTGTTTACTCAATAATGATTTGCCTAATGCCAGAACATAATATTTCTACTTTAAACGCTTCTTCCAACGAGCAAATTATGAAGTAGGAGAAATAAGAATTAATATATTTGCAAGACATTATTAGGACAGACGTAATATCTACAGAATTGTTGATGGCCTCACTAGAGTCACAAATGAGAATCGTATCAATATTTGCCCAAGAATTTATCAAATATATGAAATATAGAATACATGGTTACTAAGAATCGTGACACGTGCCTCGTAATCACTAATAAGGAAAACATCTGAATCGTTGGTAATTGGAACAATTAGCTTGATAAGATTTTTATATAAAACTTTAAATATAACTCATTCCGAAAAGCATATATCATTTATTCGATTTCAAATCGTTTACGGCCCTTATGAGTAAGTAATATAATATAGTAATTGATGTAGAAGAGTGAAAATGTGACGATGATGATTATGTCGAAGATAATAAATAATTACAAAATATAATTCAACTACTAATTGCCTTACACGATAATGTTAATGATTTTGTTAATAACTACTAAAGACGAATTGGTGTTAGTCATGATATGTTAAAGCCCCACCAAATACCGATATCCATTGAATATAATATCCTACACATCATCTCAGTTCCGAATGTATATAATGCCGATGTTTGCCTTTTGACCCTTCAGCCGATTAATGGGTCGGAATCGAAATGATTCGTAGCTATATTAACGGCACGGAAGAGGCTGATTTGATAGTATTTGTCAATTTAGGTCAAATCAAATGATATAATAGATATATATGATATTGGTTTTCTTAATTGTTACTCAAGTCTTCAATATCGTATTCAGGAACTAAGATGACATTCCTACAAGTACCCATAACTCCAATGTTCCCATGACAACCATGCGTAGCAATGTGCCCATTACCTGAAACACCACGCTCTTTCTGTCCACGGTCGCGGTACCCGGGTATTTAGGAGTCGTTTTCACAATTTGGACAAACGTATCAGGAACGTCCACGGCCACCTCTCTCCCGAGGAGCACTGGCGTCGTGTCAAACCCAGGAGGCAGCTTGTAGGAAGCGTAGACAGCCTCCCTGATCAACACAGAATCTGTTCTCGCTGAATAAGTGACTCCCTCTCTGCAATCTATCAAAGAATCCTCGCCATTTGATATTAGGAGCTGGATTTTGTGATCGCTCAAATTGTGAGTGGTATTGGAAGCGACGGAGTCGGATCTTTCGGAGATGAGGTCTCCACATTTGGCTGTTTCCGAGGATCCCTTGCTTTTCTTGCTGCCGAAGCTTCCTGATCCATCAGAGCTTTGTGGGAGGGAGAGTAGTTCTATGGTACTGTTGTTCTTAAAACTGCCTGACCCATCAGAGCTGGGTGCGGAAATGTCGATGGTGTGTAGGACGGTGCTTTGCTTGCTGCCGAAGCTGGTGCCCGAGCCGCCGGAGGAGAGGAGCGGCTCGTCATCCCTGGAGGTCCGGAGGCGTACCTGCGGGGGTCGTGGGGGCGGGTAGCGGGGGGGCGTTTTGTTCCTCGCGATGAAACTGTCCGGAACGTCCACCGCCATCTCGCGGTGGGGACCTGGAAAGTAAGATTGTGGTGTGAAACATGATTGCCGGAAGAGTTTGCTTCATAGAATGTACATCTGTTCAGGGAAAATGTTTACCAAATTAACTACCGACATAAATTGCCAGTAAATTTGAATCACAACTGTCATTCTTTGCCAGGTGTTTAAAATGGCTATTTAACACGGCAAATTGATGAAGTGACACGTTCGTTTTTTAAGCCCATATAATAATTTGACACGAGGAGCTCGTGGCTAATAACAGCCATACGGATCGATCCATCAGGTTAAGCTACGCTTGCCGGGGTTGGTCCGTGGATGGGTGACCATCTTTACATACCGAGACTCCTCCGTTCCTCGGAAAGCACGTTAAGCCGTAGGTCTCGGCTGTCATTCGTGGATTTTTGACAGTCGTTACGGGGTCGTCAGAAACCCGAAAGTCTGCGAACCAGTTTTACCAAAGGGTATCGTATTACCCAGTAATTGGGTTGTGGAGGTCAGATAGGCAGTCGCTCCATGTGAAATACTGGTATTCAGCTGCATTCGGTTAGACTGGAAGCCGACCCCAACATAGTTGGGAAAAGGCTAGGCAGATTGCAGATTGAAACAATTAACTTTCCTAACTGAATTCTGTAATTTTGTTATGCAGTTTTTCCTACTGACTTAAGTCTACAAAATCATTGCTTATTTTTAAGTTCTATTGCTATCTCCATCTGTTTCATCCCGTCTTAGTCAGCCTGTATTGCAATACATGTCAACATAATTATGCATTCAATTACCACGTACTACATGAACAGCATCTGTCGGAACATATCAGTGTCACCATCTGGTTGACGAGCAACCAATGACCCGTCGAGCAACCACAGGCAACCACTTATCTTATCTACTAATTATATAAAACACTGGCCTGAAATAACTCGGATATTTATTGCCCTTTGTTAGATAAGTAGGTATTTATGTTCTACTGGGGAGGTTTATTTATATTTTTTGTTAGGTGTGAGGTGACTCGTGGCTAAGTAATAACAGCCGCACGGGTCGATCCATCAGGTTAAGCTACGCTTGCCGGGGTTGGTCAGTGGATGGGTGACCATCTTTCCATACCGAGACTCCTCCGTGCCTCGGAAAGCACGTTAAGCCGTTGGTCCCGGCTGTCCTACTATGCTTTGGAATGGGCGCCTAGCTTCATTCAATGACCATAATGTATTATGCACTTTTTATTTTATATTATGATTTTGTAATTTCTTATTTTGGTTTGTTGTGATTAATTTTATTTTTTTGAATTTTATGTGTATAATTTGACATCCTACCTATTTTAATTTGTTATCCTTTTTAATTTTTTATTTGAACCTTATACATATATGCAATTAATTTTATTCTCTGTATAATAATTAGAATTTGACATCTCCATTGTTTAAATGTAATTATTATTATTGTATGCCCTACGGGCGGGACATAGCTGATCAAAATTTTCAAATATTTAAGAACTGTACTATACTATACATACCTATGATCCACAATAAACTTTTGATTGATTGATTGATTGATTCATCTTTTTGACTGACCGACCCCTTGACAATTCAAAAGTGCCTGTAATTGGTTTAATTGAAATAAATGCTTTGAGTTTGAGTTTGAGTTTGTCATTCGTGGATCTTTGACAGTCGTTACGGGTCGTCAGAAGCCCGAAAGTCTGACAACCAGTCTTACCAAGGGGTATCGTATTACCCAGTTACTGGGTTGTGGAGGTCAGATAGGCAGTCGCTCCATGTAAAATAATGGTATTCAGCTGCATCCGGTTAGACTGGAAGCCGACCCCAACATAGTTGGGAAAAGGCTAGGCAGATTGATTGTTTAAGTCTCATGTAACAGGGGGCGAGCCTATTGCCATTAACCGAGCACTAATCCAGACTCTGGGCTGCTTGTGAAAAATTCCAGAAGGGAAGACCCAATGAAACTGCTCGACCCGGGAATCGAACCCAGCATGCTCAGCAATAGCGCTTGCGACTTCTACATCAACGAAGCGGTCACAGTGTACGACGCTTCTAGTTAACAAACTATCAATTAACGAAATAATCAAATTATTCAATTGAAAGAACGATGTACAAGTGCCATTTACGTTAATTACAAGAATATATCTGTGGCTTCCTTATTTTTTGTTGCATTGTCTAGTTGGAGGACGTTCGCAAACAAAAACTGATCAAAATAGTGTGTTTGAGATGTTTTAGCAAAAAATATAGGAACTATTCTTGGTTGGCTGGCTATTGTTTTCTATTTTAGATTTCTTTGTGATCTTGGTAATTGTGATTTTTGGTAACAGTGAATTTATCTATTGAACAATATAAAATAATAAAAGATAAGTAGTAAATTAATTTAGTAAAAAATAATAAACTAGCAGTACTGCGAACAATAGACCTCGCGAGCACAAACTTTTTTGCAACAAAAAATGTATGTATATGTATACCGCAAAAGTTATTTAAAATGGGATATTAACCATGTTTTTTTTTTCATCAGATCTTCACCAAATTTTTATTAGACCAACATAAAGTTACAATCTACCTTTCAAATAAAAAAGAACCATCAAAATCGGATCTCATAAGGCGGAGATATCCAGTAGCCCCCTTTTTGCCCCTTCTTGGAGGAAGTACGGGGGTACGTGGTGTACGTATCAAAAACCCACGACGAAAAAAAAAATATAAAGCCATAAAACCTTTAAGTATACCAAGTTTCGTAGTATAGTCTTCTACAGGTAGCAACAGACTGACAAACGAAAGCAAATTTTGCCAGACTTGAAGCAGAGCCGCTACACTCGTTCCGTCAATAAATATAGACTTCAGCATATTATGTCTTCCATGCATAGTTCTCACCAGCCAGTATTTTTTACATCAAGATCAACAACACCATAAAAAGCAGGACTATGTAATTCACTTTTCAAAGACCCTTAATTTTGCACTCCCTCCGAAAAAAAAAAGAGGAAAAAAAAAAGCACCTACTAAAAAATTCAACTTTCAAATATGGAACGTGAATTTAAACTAACACAGCGGAGAATATTATTCAGGAAAGACACAAAAGCCGTAATAACGCGAATCCAGCGAGTTTTGTCAAAAAATAATGAACGACTGAATTAATAACTGACAAAATTGCGGAGTTCCACAGCTCGTCGGGAATGTTTTTAGTCGTTAACTTTTTTCTTTTTTCATGGAGTTTAATCTGCCACCCCGTGTTGGACAAACGGAATATCAATGTATGATAAAATCTTTTTTTTTCGTTTCTTATTTGACAGTTGAAAGAAACGCTATCTTTTCATTAGCTAACGAGTGACTGCCATATTCTAATCTATGCAAGTACAGAAAGGAAAAATGAAAATGAAGGCTTTGTATTTCGTTTGCATTATCACAACTGAAAATGTAATGTTGCGTAAGGTACACATGGCTACATATCAAACTACACTTTTCCAGTATAGGCTGACCTCGCATTGTATAGGCTGTCTGTACAATGAGAGGTTTGCTTATACTGGAGATGTAGCCGTGTGTACAGAGAGTGCGAGGCAAGCGGTGCCAATGCATTATTACTAAAAACATTTAAAAAAAAATACAACCGGCTTCCAAAAACTACACTACAAAGTGAAAAATAACTTTAATTTCGGAAGTCGGTGTCTGGTTAAATGTATTATACGTTTTTTGCCACCGACTTCCAAAATTAAAGTTATTTTTCACTTTGTAGTGTTGTTTTTGGAAGTCGGTTGTATTTTTTATAAAAATGTTTTTATTTTTCACTTTTTAGTTGTGGTGCCCACCCCACACAAATTCTAATACCACTACCTGCAAAAGGATACCTGGATCATCATCCACATAAAAGTGGGGAAAAAATACGTATTATTGAAGCTTACCCAAAAACTACCCAAGCAAATTTAATAAATTTTATATGGAACCAACTTTGAGATATAATAACCTCTCAAATAAAACAAAAAAAAAAAATTCAAATCGGACGACTCTGAAAAGTTATGCGAGGTCATACATAAAAAAAAATACATGTCGAATTGAGAACCTCCTCCTTTTTTCTCGTCGGTTAAAATAACTGAAAACCTCGTAAGGAGTCATTGTATCTATCATTGTGGATCTGAAATCACGAAAAAGAAATCAGCTGTTCCATACATTTCGTCGTATGGAGAACACAAATGTAAGAAGCAACTGATTTTTTTCCAGATGCCTCAGCCGTGTGCGCATGCGTCAAATGGGTGCCATTTTGATGCACATGCCTCGCGATTTCTATACGCACCATAAGATCTTAGAATCCAGACTTGTTCCAAAATATCTTTATCAATAACTTGACATCACGTCTGACATCCTCAAAGAGTTAGGCAGAGATGAATGTACGCACGACTACAGATCAAGCTATAATTTTCCAGTATAAGCTGATCTCGCACTGTATAGCATTTCCTTACAATGAGAGGTCAGTGTAAACTAGAAAGTTGTTTAAGTTCCATGTAACAGGGGGCGAGCCTATTGCCATCAACCAGGCACAAAGCCAGACTCCGGGCTGCTACTGAGAACTTCCTGCAGGAAAAACCCAATAACACTTTGGTGGACCTGTGAATCGTACGCAGGACCTGTTGCTCGGCAGTAGCACTTGCGACCACAAAGTCCCACATACCTGCACTATCTCCCCGTGGTAGTGCAGTATACATGAGCATTTCTCCACGATAGATCAACAAGGCAATCTTTATCAATAACTTAGTAGTTTTTAGTCTATTTAATGCTTACCGGTATCAGAGGTGAGTGAAAGCATGGTGAGCATGTCTTTGTCGTCATCCGGCGGCGGTCGCTTCTCCTCTTCAGCGCCCAGGACCACTATGCTGGAGCCAGATCGTCTGCGCGGCCTGGAATGTTACATAAACAGCATATAAATAAAGGTACAAAGGTTGGAATTATGCACGTAAGTTGGAAGAAGGAGCACTTGAGAAGAGGTGAATAATAGGGACCAGACTACAAGCACCCCCAAGCTTGTATTATTTGGTCTTTCGGTTCAATAACGTGTCCTAGACAAAGATCTATACTTTTTTTATTTTCTGACATCAAATAACTACTTATTAATCCCCAATCAATCTGCCTAGCCTTTTCCCAACTATGTTGGGGTCGGCTTCCAGTCTAACCGGATGCAACTGAATACCAGTATTTTATGTGGAGCGACTGCCTATCTGACCTCCACAACCCAGTTACTGGGTAATACTCCTTGGTAAGACTGGTTGTCAGACTTTCGGGCTTCTGACGACCCGTAACGACTGTCAAAGATGCACGAATGACAGCCGGGACCAACGACTTAACGTGCTTTCCGAGGCACGGAGGAGTCTCGGTAAGTAAAGATGGTCATCCATTCACGGACCGACCCCGGCAAGCTTAACTTAACCAGATCGATCGACCGGTGCGGCTATTATTGGGGTTACGGGTTGATCGATCTGATATACTTATTAATACCCATCCACAATCAATATTTAGCTACATTAAAAAAAAAAATGTGTTTATTATCTTAAATCTAGGTACATTTAAGTTGCCGGGGCCATATTTATTGAGATAATTCATGACGTAGATCACTGCGTCTGATTTTTCTATTAACTTGGCTGTTTGTATAGTCTTCATAAAAACTGAAGAGAATTTTTTTTAAATAATAATAATAAAATTTATTTGACATTGTTACAATTATTTCTTTAAAATTAATTTTAACATAATTAATTATATCTGTAACTGTTGGTGACATTCATTTTTTATATGCGGTGGTCCCCAAACTAGGCGGGGCCTGTATCTTGGGGACCTGAGTTGCGATACATAGTTCTATTTTTAGCGGGTGTGGACATGGTAATGAGTAACTGTAAACCATGGTCAAGGCTTAAAACTAAAGAATAACAAACAATCAAAGTAAGGTGTGGGTGTATGTGCGTGTGGAGTGTAGTGTGTAGGTATGTGGGTGTGTCTGTGATGTTAGTGAGATTCCGAGTGTGAGTTATGTTATGAGAAAATTTTCGGATTCGTCGTATGAAAGACCTAAGAGCCATTTTTTTACCACTATTTTATATGCAGAGAGGGAGAGATCTTTTGAGTCACAAGGCAAAATACTGGTGACCTTATTATAAATATAAATGCATCTAGCAATGACAGCCGACCAATATGATTATTCTTACCACGAACTGTATGCATTCGAGTAACTCGAGTAAGTTCCGTCTATCGAGCAACTTTGAGAAAAACTTGAAACGGTCTGTTGCAGTTATGTGCTTACGCATACCGTTCCGCAAGAAATATGTTAAACTATCTTCATTAACAGCAATAAACGAATAGGAGTATTCCCCCTTTGTACATAGCATTTCCTCCCTATCAATCTGTTTTTATAAATAATTCAACATGTAAAAAATCCCTTGAACTGTAAAAGGTAATAATAAACGTAGCATTAAGTCATTTTGGGGGCTAAAAAGGGCTACCAAGCGTAAAGTCATTAGATTTACATTTCTGGAGAAGTGTTAATGACGCTTTGAAGAGAAAGAGTTTTCTGTTTTCAGGGTACCGTACCTGCCGCCAGGGTCGCGGGTTGTCCGAAAGAGATACCGTGGCCCTGGCACAGGCAACTGAAGGAACACGGGTGGGTTTTAGTCAGTAAACGTCTGACACGTCCTCCCGCTCCGCCCAGAGCGGGAGAAGTAATTTGATGATTTCCCATCCACAAAAAAAAAACCGTACCTCAAAAGGAAAATAGAATAGAATAGAATAGAATAGTTTATTTCCATCACTAAATGTTACAAATGTCTCTTAGTCTAAGGATAATATGTGACAACAATGGGTGACATTAAACAAGAGAATACGTTGACGACCGCAGTAGTATGAACTGTGTCACAGCCGTCAGCGCCTTCCACTCTGTAAAATAAATAATAAAATAATAAATATAGAACCCTTATAGGATCACTTCGTTGTTCGTCTGTCTGTCTATCCCTATAACCGAAAATTAAAATAACGAAAGTTTATATTGTCGAATGGTTAGATGACCTATGTCTAATTTATCTAAAATCTAATTATCTACAAAACTGACATTGAAAGGCCTAAATATCTCTAATAGGTTTGGTAAAGTTTAATTTACGTGTAAATTTTTATGTGCAAAAAATATTTTTGATGCACGTATTCTGATGGGAAAATGAACTAGTGTATTAAATGTTGACATTTTGAACTTAGTTCGACATTTTTCTTATTCGCTATTTTAATCACTTAATTAATTAATTAATTTAATAAACTAATTTTCGTCGTTGAAATATGTACCCTAAAGTCGCTTTTTGTATACCACTTATTCATTGAAGAAACCCTGCCCCTATGGTCCTCTGTTTCCGTCCAACAATAGAAAGTCGGAACGGCACAAAAAACAGAAGTAAACTCCAGTCGTGCGTCAGAGCTGACACACACACTTTTTTCTATTTTATAAAACAGTCTCGAGATAAAGTAAGTAGGTGCAAATTAAAACCCTATTTTCAATAATTGATCTCTCAAAGACAAAAGCTAAGTAAGAAATGTAAGTAACTTACTTAATTCGTTTTAAACGAGTCGGTAGCAAAAACCAAGTAAATTGGCACTCCAACTAAATATTCTTTCGTTTTCATTTTCAACTCCGTAGCTAAACCCTTCGGCACAGCCATCGCATAATTAGACCCAGATTCAGCACTTTTCACAAAATAATAATGAAGTCAGCACATTTTGCTAAACCACCATATTGGCTCTTTCGATTCTAACCCGGGCCACTTAACTCCCAGATTCTTATACTAATCAGAGAGGCTGAAATATAAATAATAATGGAAAGACGCAAAAAAGGCAATTTTCTTCCATTACCAGAATGGAAGCAAGCAGAATGGAAGCAATTCGGCAATTGTGGGGGTGAGTTTTCATTATCTGTGTGGATACGGGGATAGATTTTGCAAGACAAAAGTTCTAGGTAATGCAAACTAAATAAAATGCAATAAAAAACAAATCCGGCCAAGTGCGTGTCGGACCACGCACAATGAAAGGTTCCGTATTAGGGTGAATTTATCCCAAGAACAAACTTAATATTGTAGTTGAAAAACATATTCATACGTCACGGTCAATTCTCCCACAGAAAAGATAAATCTGTTCTGTGAATTCTCCAACTGCAATTTTACCTTGCAATTCCAAAAATAAAAATTGAATGTGATAAAATTACAAATTAACAATTTTCAGACTTTTTTCTTTACTCGTGCTGTGAGACCTACCCTTATGTAGACCTACGTATTTTATATTAATTTCAACCTTATACCTCCACGCGTTTCTGAGAAAAAGGGTCTTGACAGACTAACATACAGACGGACAACGAAGTAATCCTATAAGGGTTCCGTTTTTCCTTTTGAGGTACAGAACCCTAAAACGACACAGGTGACAGGGATTTTTAGATGCATTAATAAAGCCGAAACGATTCATCGAGGTAGTCTCTAGCCCCGCAAATAACCTAACCTTTTCAACACTGCATTAATTAGCTATTCTGGTATAGTTCGGACACCGATTAGTAGCGGCTTCTGTCAGTTTACATGTATGATCATTCTCCAGCCCAAATCCCAATTTATTTGGGGTTCTTAGAGTTCATCTTTCACACCATCGATCCATCCTTTTTTTTCGTAAACGTCCACATACAAACTTTATTGGGGGCTAAGTAATAACAACCACATGGATTGATCGTTCAGGTTAAGCTACGCTTGCCGCGGTTGGTTAGTGGATGGGACTATCTTTACTTACGAAGACCCCTCCGTGCCTCGGAAAGCACGTTAAGCCGAAAAGCCGTTGGTCCCGGTTGTCATTCTTAGATTTTTACAGTCGTTACGTACGTTTCTGGTCATCAGAAGCCCGAAAGTCTGACAAACAATCGTACTTATTACCTAGTAACTGGGTTGTGGAAGTCAGATAGGCAGTCGCTCCATGTAAAAATACTGGTATTCAGCTGTATCAGGTTAGACCGGATACCGACCCCAACATAGTTGGAAAAAAGCATTGTAATTGATGATTCACATACGAACTTAACACTATGCTCCTCATTCCTTCAACACACCCAAGTATGCACAAGAGAAAATAGTTTTCTTAGTCTTTTACAATAAAAATTATGTATTTTAAACATTTATTTTTCTCCGAACTTGACTTATGTCAAGTGTAAGTTAATTTTGTGTTTGTTCGAAAGACATTGACTAATGGCTAAGGAAAACATGACGACAAGTGAAGGCTAATTTGCTTAAACATTTCTAGCCAGTCTACAATAAAGATGTATCGCTTCTTGGTGACAATAATTGCGTGTTTAAAATTCAGTTGGAATACTAATTTAACTTAGTGATACACTACAATTTTCCAGATGTTTAAAGGAAGCGGTGTATGGGTTGGCTTGAAATATATTAATTCTAAGCTTGATTGATAGCAATTCACCGAATTGCATAGATAAAATTTTAGGGTTCCGTACCAAAATGGTAAAAAGAAACCCTTATGGTGCGACTCAGTATGTCTGTCTGTCCGTCTGTCACAGCTGGATATCTCAAGAACTATCAACTTGAAATTTGACGTTTGGCCAATTAATTTGGAAATAAGAAAGAAATATATTTTTTTTTTGCAACTGGGTTTGAAAGGGTGTCTTAAAAATTCGAAGTGGGGCCACTCGGGCATGTGGGGTTTTTTTAATCCGAACAGTTTTCGACTTTTAATGAAAAAATTAAAAAAAATACCGTTCCCCCTTTATCTCCGAAGTTTGCATAGAGAAAAATCTTTAAAAAAGGTATTTTTTTTTTACATTTTTCATCAAAAGTCAAAAACTATGCGGTCTAAAAAAAAAGAAAAAATGTTTGAGAATGTGCAAACAGCGCTCTTTCATTTATGGCACCCCACATGCTCTAGTAGCTCCACTTCGAACCGTTCAGACCATGTTGCAAAAAAAAAATATTTCTTTCTTATTTGCAAAATATTTGGGCAAACGTCATCTAAAACTGTTCAAAATTTCAAGTTGATAGCATTAATAGTAGTTCTTAATATATCCAGCTGTGACAGACAGACAGACTGACTGAGTCGCACCATAAGGTTTCCTATTTACCATATTGGTACGGAACCCTAAAAAGAAAGGCAGGAGTTATTTATTTATTTATTTTTAGTTAATTAAATCGGTACAACACCAAGTATATTAATGAACATAGAAACAATGATTACATTCACAATAATTATGTTGTATATAAATTAATTTAAATTTAATTTGAGGAGCTCGTGGCTAAGTAATAACAGCCGCACGGGTCGATCCATCAGGTTAAGCTACGCTTGCCGGGGTTGTCGGTGGATGCGTGACCATCTTTACACATCGAGACTCCTCCGTGCCTCGGAAAGCACGTTAAGCCGTTGGTCCCGGCTGTCATTCGTGGATCTTTGACAGTCGTTACGGGTCGTCAGAAGCCCGAAAGTCTGACAACCAGTCTTACCAAGAGGTATCGTATTACCCAGTTAATGGGTTGTGGAGGTCAGATAGGCAGTCGCTCCATGTAAAATACTGGTATTCAGCTGCATCCGGTTAGACTGGAAGCCGACCCCAACATAGTTGGGAAAGGCTAGGCAGATTGATTGATATAAATTAATTTAAAATTCACATGGACCAGTGGACTCCCTCGCATACTTTCTCTCACACAACACCAGACATCACAATCACATCACAATCACACACACATCACAATCAGGGTTGGCAGTCAGAAGGACATTTAGCATCTTTAGAGTATGACAGACTGGGGATTTGGCTTTGGCTACAGTTTTGGATTAATTAATAGTGATTAATTAAGCCTGAAAGATAATCTACACATTATAGTGAAAGAGCAAGCGACCGACCATTGTTTCATTGGTAAACAATTTGGTCCTCTGATACAGTTTATAGTATTCCTTATGTACTGTATTTTGCTTGAGTGGAATGCTCTATTTCTTATGTGAGAAATATAATAGAGCATGTATTTGCTTTTATCTTTTTTCACACTCTTATTCGATTATGATTATAACGATAAATCGAAAACGACGTGACTGTATGAGTCACATACTTAAAGGAATCGGCGGGCAAATCTCGTGTTAAAATAATTAATATTATTAAAACAATTTGTAAAATATTAAAAAATAAATACAAACTGTCGTATTGCATCCTCATCAAATTTCAAGGTGTGATACAGAACATCAAACCGAATAACTTTCTCCATGGGACCAACATCGTAATCGCGAAAAAAGTTTCAACTGTCCCATAGAAAACTTCAATACCTACTCGACGCAAATGTATGGTACGGCTGAATATTTTTTTTGCGATTACGATGTTGGTACCATGGAAAAAGTTGTTCGGTTTGATTGTCTATACCACATCCTTAATTAATGTTGCTTTTGTTATTCTCAGTGGATACAAGTTATATTTAAAATTTAAAAACCCCCGGTACAAATTTACCCTCTTTTTCTTTGCTACTCCATCATCAGACTCTGATTGCCATCTATCTATAAACTATTTATTGAGATCATTTTAATGAGACCAAACACACCTCTGCTGTAAGTTGGCGAGGAAGTTGGATATCCAGCAAATTCCAGGTAATGCTGCAGCATCAGTTCATGGTTACTACTTTATTCTAATATCATTGCAGTAACAGAATACTAAATTTGAATCGATCAAAATTGTGGAAGATGCTCACATCCATTCATCAACTAGAAAAGAGCTGATAATCTTCAAAAGGCTCAATAGATTTTCTTGAATCATAAGTTATTATTCAAGAAAATCTATTCAGAAAATCTATAATGATTCATAACTAAGAACACAATCGATAAAGTCACCTTTCAAACAAAACAAAAAAAAAATCTAAATCGGTTCAGTCGTTTGGGAGCTACGATGCCACAGATATACAGACACATTAAACTTATAACACCCCTCTGTTTCCGTCGGGGTTTAAAAGTACACGTACGACATAATAGATACACTACAACTTTAAGTCTTTCAAGTCAAGAGTTATTTAAGAGACCAATCAATCTGCCTAGCCTTTTCCCAACTATGTTGGGGTTGGCTTCCAGTCTAACCGGATGCAGCTGACTACCAGTATTTTACATGGAGCGACTGCCTATCTGACCTCCACAACCCATTAACTGGGTAATACGATACCTTTTGGTAAGACTGGTTGTCAGACTTTCGGGCTTCTGACGACCCGTAACGACTGTCAAAGATCCACGAATGACAGCCGGGACCAACGGCTTAACGTGCTTTCCGAGGCACGGAGGAGTCTCGATATGTAAAGGTGGTCACCCATCCACGGACAACCCCGGCAAGCGTAGCTTAACCTGATGGAACGACCCGTGCGGCTGTTATTACTTAGCCACGAGCTCCTTTTATTTAAGAGACCACACAGAAAATTAAAATTTTAATGTTTAATTTTTTCAACTTCACCAGTCAGTATTGAAAATCGTGAAATAGTTTAATAAACAAATAATAAGCTTATCCCTCGCTCCGCAGTGTAGGGTCGCAATATTCCCAATTTCAACGGGACCCATTAAATAAAAGGCCGGACTAGTGCGACCATCCGTCAGCTCCGGCCGGGAATTCTTCACTTAAACATGTGATGTTAGGTCAGTAGTTCAGCAGGGTTGTACAGAAACCTAGACGATTGTTTTATTTGTTATTGAAACGGAAAAGTGGGTCTGTGTTTTATTTGCTTATTTTTTCGCCGAGTTATTTATTTATGGTTGCCGGAGTTTGTTGCCTCCATAGTCTATGAAGGACTTATGGCCGATTCCTATAATTTACGGGCGGATATAGGGGTGTTTTTTAGGGCTCCGTACCCAAAGGGACGGGACCCTATTACTAAAACTCCGCTTTCCGTCCGTCTGTCACCAGGCTGTATCTCATGAACCGTGATAGTTAGACAGTTGAAATTTTAACAGTTGATGTATTTCTGTTGTTGCTATGACAAAAAATACTAAAAAATAGAATAAAATAAATATTTAAGGGGGCTCCCATACAACAAACGTGATTTTTTTTGCCGTTTTTATAGATAATGATACGGAACCCTTCGTGCGCGAGTACGACTCGCACTTGGCCGGTTTTTTTATTAGTTAAAATTAGGACTCTTAAATGTACTTGGAACAGTAAAAATTTCGTACAAATTCCATTAAAAATTACTTATATAACGTTGTTAGTTGTCTAAAGCAGATAGTAAATATAAATTTATGAACCATGTAAAAATATACAAAAATAAAATCATAACATTCTTATTAATAATGATTTCTAAATTAATAATATTTACGCTCGAATAACGACGGGCGGCGGCGTGCACTACGGAACCCTATTACTGCGCGTGGCTCGACACGCACTTGGCCGGTTTTTGTTTATAGGAATCGAGCATTATATTACTACCGTCCCTTTAAGGCGACAAATAATAAGTTATACAGGGTGTAACTAGGGTGTGCTATGGTCAATTTAAGGGTGTGGTACGGACCAACAAACTGAGCAACTTTCTCCATGGGACCAACATCGTAATCGCGAAAACATATCGAATGTCCCACACAAAACTTCAATACACACCTACTCGACCCAAATGTATGGGACGGCTGATTATTTTTTCGCGATTACGATGTTGGTCCCATGGAGAAAGTTGTTCAGTTTGGTGGTCTCCACCCCATTAAATTAAACCACACCTTTCTGATACACCCTGCCTATACATGCTAACTAAGGGAATTAAAATAAAAGGTAGGCTGTTTATTAGATCTCATAAAACAAAACCCATGGCTTAAAAGATCAGCAACAAGTCCAATTAAACAAAAACCTCTCACAACATAACTCTTGGAGGTACAGATGCCAGCACATCAAGCCACCCGAAACTGTCAAATTTTCCCAATCAACTTTGAACCTAATGCTTTAGCGATAAAGATGAAAATGTATTAAAGAAATTTGACAGATTGTAGTAACTTGATGTGCTGGCGTCTGTACAAGTAACATCTATACAAATAAATAAAATTAATGTGTCTGTTTGTAATGTCAAAATAACAGCGTTTTACTAAATGTATATGAAAGTATATACGGTACTTATAACAAAAATACAATTTTTTTTAATTTTTGTCTGTCTGTCGGTCTGTCTGTCTGTTTGTTCCGGCTAATCTCCGAAATGGCTGCACCGATTTTGACTGGACTTCCACTGGCAGATAGCTGATAATTATTATAAGGAGTAACTTAGGCTATTTTTATTTTAGAAAAATAATTATTTTTATTTGTTTTTATTTTTATTATAAAAGATTATTATAATTAGGATTCCGTGCAAAAAATTCAAAACCCATGAAATTGGGAACAAATAGCGCGGGCGGGCGAAGCAACGCGGCAGGATCGGGGGACGAAGGAGTTTGATTAAAACTTTTTTACAAAAAAATACAACCGACTTCCAAAAACAACACTACAAAGTGAAAAATAACTTTAATTTCGGAAGTCGCTGTCTAGTTAAATGTATTTTCGTTTTTTGCCACCGACTTCCGAAATTAAAGTTATTTTTCACTTTGTAGTGTTGTTTTTGGAAGTCGGTTGTATTTTTTTGTAAAAAAGTTTTTCACTTTTCACTTTTTAGTTGTGTACCTACCCCACACAAATGCTAATACCACTACCTGCAAAACAAACTAGAACATCATCCATATAAAAGTGGGGGAAAAATACGTATTATTGAAGCTAACTCAAAAACTACCGAAGCAAAGTTAATCAATTTTATATGGGACCAACTGTGATGTACCCTCTCGAACAAAACAAAAAAAATCCAAATCGGTCCAGCCATCTTCGAGTAATCGGTTCCGACGAATTGAGAACCTCCTCCTTTTTGAAGTCGGTTAAAAATATGGCTGATATTTTAGTATATTGTGTATTTTACGACTACAACCACGTGAACGAAGTCGCGGGGCACAGCTAGTATAACATAAAATCACGCCTGCATCCCTGAAGAGTTAGGCAAAGATGCCACATTTCGCTAGTTATATTTAAGTCCTATGTGTCATTCAAGTACAGTACACACACTCTAACAACAACAACAAAAAGAAAAACAATTCACACTCGCTACATGGTAACCCGAAGGGGAGCAGCTTCTGTTTCCCGGCTCAAGGGATCAGCATGAGATGCAATTATCAAAAGCCTGTCGCAGTCACCCTCGGCTTCTGTCTAAATAAATAGAAAACTACTGAATTCAGCCGTTTCGCTATTTTTCCGCGCGTTTTTATCACGTGAATGTGTTGCATGAGGATTTGAAAATGGAATGTGTTTGTTTTTTTTTTTTGTAAAAGAAAACTTTTGATGGTGCTTTGTTGTTGGATGTGAAAGAGTTTTTGTTACGTTTGTGCTGGAATTTTGATTTGTGATTCGTTTAATGAAAGAAGATGATGTAATAGAGAAAGCATTAATTAACTCATTTATTATTAATTTGCTACCCTACTTAAAACAGGTAAGTAAGCTATTCTAAGCACTCATTTTTTTTTGTGGATGGGAAATCATCAAATTACTCTCCCGCTCTGGGCGTACCCAGAGCGGAAATGTCATTTGATGATTTGCAGGAGGGCGTGTCAGACTTTTACTGACTAAAACCCACCCGTGTTCCTTCAGTTGTCTGAACCAGGCCCACGGTATCTCTTTCAAACAACCCGCGACCCTGGCGGCATTCTATACACTCCTGAATGCTGATTCTAAAATATTACGTTAATCACTTTTAATATCCTAACTATATCTTATCTTAACTTATCTAAAAATATTCAATAACTAGCTTTTGCCCGCGTGGAGCTCGAAAATTATTCCACGGGAACGTATTACCGGGATAAAAGTACACTATGTTCTACTCCAGGTCATGGTCTACCTATGTGCCAAATTTCATCCCAATCCGTTCAGCCGTTTTAGCATGAAAGCGTAACAAAGAAACAAACTTACTTTCGCATAAAATTTATAATATTAGTTAGGATTATTAATCGAATAATATTAAAAAAAAAACTTTTTATAATTCAGTGAGATAGTAGAAAACGTTCGATTACGTGCCACCGTAAGACATAACGGTCAATCGAGTGCAGTGCGGAACAATCGGTGGAACCATTCGATTTTATATCGATTTGCGGTTGTCCGATTATGGTGCTCGGTGCTAATGAACTATTGTTCTGCAAGAAAATGTACCCGCTGTGTGCTGGAAATGTTACAATAATGGTACTTATAGTAAAATCTGTTGCGTGATCATTGGGTTGAAGAAGACTTAAGTCTTTCAAAAATAGTCCAGCATTAGTGAGATGATAATAATTTTGATTTATTCTAACACCAGAATCAAAGACATTCTAGTTGTTATATCTCGGGACAAAACAATCACAGTCCTTTTTGACAATTAACTCATGAAACAAAAGTATCTTCCTCTTAAGAGGGCTGACGCAATTTTTCACCTCTCTCGCTCACACGAGACCAAATTTTTAAGAATTTTAAGTGAAAAGATGCTTTTTGAAAAATGTAATCAATTAGCGAACTAGTAAATAATATTAATTTAATAGGTAATCATTAAAAACACATTTTTATTGTGGCATTACTTATTACATATTGGTAGAATAATTTTTGAGCTAAGTTTATTTAGATGGAAATGTGTTTTGAATAATTAGGTACCTATTAAACTAACATTAATTACTAGTTCTCTAATTGATTTCATTTTTCAATTAAAGCATCTTTTCATTTAACATTCTTAAAAGTCCCGTGTGAGCGAGAGAGGTGACAAAATGTGGCAGTTTAACAAAACTGTCCCCTAGAATTATCTAGAATCACGGGTCTTTAACAATACCTATCACTAAACAAGATACCTAGTCCCTCACAAACGGTTCCACACAGCATCTTCCAACCTGTCTCCCACGTGTAGGAAACGGCCTCAATAGTACCTCATAATAGGCCGGCCCCGAAGAAAGGCTAGAAGGCATTGTGTAGTGACCCGTTTTGTGAATTATCTACGTATAAGGCGATTATCTTACGGTGTCTGATGTGCGATCGACTTGACCGTTTAAATGGTTAATTTAATTAGGAGGGTAGTTTGATGTTAAGAAAGTTGTATCGAAGGACCAGGTGTTGCGGTTAGTCCGTGGATGGGTGACCATCTTTAGATATCAAGACCTTCCGTGCCTCGGAAAGCACGTTAAGCCGTTGGTCCCGGATGCCATTCGTAGATCTTTGACAGTCGTTACGGGTCGACAGCAGCCCGAAAGTCTGACAACCAGTCTTACTAAGGCGTATCGTATTACACAGAGTAACTGGGTTGTGGTGATCAGATAGATAGTCGTTCCATGTAAAATACTGGTATTCAGCTTCATCCAATTAGACTGGAAGCCGACCCCAACGTAGTTGGGAAAAGGCTAGGCAGATGATGATGATCGAAGGACCAGGTGTAGTGGTGGCCATCTGCCGTAGTCCTTATATTAGCACAGTTTATTTCGGGAGACAACAGGTCTAATAACTGTGATTATTGTCTAAACCAATAAAATTCAGAACATAGAAGTGAAAATAAAAAGTGATTTATCATGTCATTTTATGCAGAAGGGGAGAAATTAATGTGAAAAAATTCCGACGTAAACATATGCTGGAAGTTAAATTGATCCTGAAGATAGTTCTCGTCCAACTAACGCATATGTGATGGCCATGTAGTGTTACTTTTCCTTTGACATCTCAACTATTGTTAAGTCCTAAACTTAGTTCTCCTAAAACAATCACTGCCACCCAACTCTACACTATCAAGCACCTTATCTATATCAGTACAATATAGTATATAGTCATGAAAGCCTTCAGCACAATGCCTACTTACACCGGCGTCATGTACGATAGTGTCGGTTCTGACATGTCCGACGGGCACTCGGGAAATATAAAGATATATGTTACCTTCAAGCTTATTGTTAGCGATAGTTGATATATCTTATATTGTGATGTGTAGTATAGGGGGGTAACTAGCACTGGTGGAAACAGTGGAATTGGAGTGAAGAGTCCATGGGACATGGGTTTGGAAATTAGGATGCTTGAATGTAGAGATAAATCTATTTTAATAAAAAAAGAAATCCTGACTGACTGATTGACTGACTCATCAAAGCCCAGCCCAAACTCCCACCCACCTACCCCCTACCCCGACCTAGAAAGCTGAAATTTTGCACAGAGATTCCCTTTATAATGTAGACAAGGAATAAGGAATTCCCCGGTATTATGTTCCCGTGGAATATTTACCGACGTCAGGTGAACGAAAGCTGCAATGATATTTTTGGTGGACTAGAGAAATTAAAGCATCCCATATTTCTTCAATTCAGTTAAAGTTAGTGAAACGACCTCACAAAGTAATACATAAAAAAAACTTTTTGATGTATCCATAGAGACTGTTAAGAGTTATATAAAGATACAGTTAACACAAAATACTTAAGGGACTAGCCACTAGGTGATTTAATTATTAGAGACTGGAAAAACTTAATACTCCCGTCTTATAGAATAATAACGCACTCCCATTTAAAGAATCCAGTAGTTAATGAATACACTGAATATGATACAGTTACGACGTGTTAGGTTCCGTCTAATGTTTTGAGGACAGGATTTTGTTTAGTCCAGTAGGTTGAAAATAACAATTTATATGACTATAAGCTGTATAACTATTTCACAATCACTAACATACACCAATTAATCACAGGCATACCCCGATGATCAAGCACTACCAACATCACACATGCACACTATTAACGCAAGAAGGTAACAATAGCTATTGTATTCATCGTCTTGATATACACGTGTTTGACATTCCCCTGCTTATACTCGTATGTAACGTTGGATTGTCAGTATTACCACAGTCTAGACATCATTCAGTCGTCCGACGAGATCCCGAGCTGCATACGTCGTTCGCCGAACTTCGTTAGCAGCTCGGGCTTCGTCGGACTCATCTATTGTTTTGTAAAGTATCCGAATTGACTTTCTGTATGTGTAAATAGTTATTTACGGTGTTGAGAACACACATTTTTCGAACATATGAAGCAATGGATTAGCTATTTGCTTCAAAATGATTACTTTAGATGGATAGATGACTTTGAAAAGCAAGACACATAGCTTAGCCACGAATGATCACGAGATACGACGATCACCGCCGTGAAAATTTTTATAAAACAACTCAAAAGGACAACATACTAAAAAAGAAGTTACGGATAATAATCGTAACTAACACAATACCGTCGAACAGTGACATATAGAAACTATTATTAAACTACAAAAAAGTACAGAAGCAAGTGAAACAGATACTAGAATAGTTAGTGGGTCAGTAGGTGTGAAACCTTTATTACGTAAGCAATAAGGGGCAGAGTTATTGGAAAACTGTTCGGAGAACAATGTTCGTTTTCCTCTAAAGTTTTTCTCTTATCTTGTAGACGGACTCTGCAATTCTATAACCTATTTTCGAGGCGCTTAATATAGAACTAACAAATTGTGAAAAATGAGATGCAGGATTTCTAAGAACAGTCACAGTAATGGAGATGCTATCTACCCTTGCAGAAAGCAGGATTAAAGTTAAGCAATATGAGAAACCATTAGATAACAAACATAAGTACGACCATGTTTTATTTCATATCTCGATATCAGAAGAGACATTCAGACAACGCTTTACTGTTATCGCTAGAAATTATGAACAACCTGGTCTTAATAGAAAAGCTATAGAAGATTCTGTGCTATGCAAAAATCGAGAAACAAAAAAGGACGTGTAAGAACCATTTTTACAAAAAAAATACAACCGACTTCCAAAAACAACACTACAAAGTGAAAAATAACTTTAATTTCAGAAGTCGGTGTCTAGTTAAATGTATTTTCGTTTTTTGCCACCGACTTCCGATATTAAAGTTATTTTTCACTTTGTAGTGTTGTTTTTGGAAGTCGGTTGTATTTTTTTTTGTAAAAAAGTTTTATTTTTCACTTTTTAGTTGTGGTACCTACCCCACACAAATTCTAATACCACTACCTGCAAAACAAACTAGAACATCATCCATATAAAAGTGGGGAAAAAATACGTATTATTGAAGCTAACTCAAAAACTGCCAAAGCAAAGTTAATCAATTTTATATGGGACCAACTGTGATGTATACCCTCTCGAATAAAACAAAAAAAATCCAAATCGGTCTAGCCATCTTCGAGTAATCGGGGAACATAAAAAAAAAAAAAAAAAAAAAAGGTTCCGACGAATTGAGAACCTCCTCCTTTTTGAAGTCGGTTAAGTAGATGAAGGCTGAAAAGAATACCAGAGGAAAGAAAACGAATACAGGGCATTGAATTAAAGTTGGAAGTTTTCTCCATGAGGCTGATAATATTAACAGAATAACAAAAATCCCAGGTCTACCAGTGACCTGCATATACAGCTATTTTCTAGTTGTACGTTCATTCAATCATCGTCATGACAACATAAAAATGTTGGAACACTTGAAACACGTTTGATTGACATGTGAATGTGTTGGCGATTCTGATGACTAATGTGTTGTTCCCAAATTTAATCGGAACATGAACTAACTGATGTTTCTGCTAATGACATTTTATCGTTCTGTAATATTTATATATTATCATTATTCGAATCTGCCTATGCATCATCTCTTAACTGCCAGAGCTTATTTTTAATCTCATATTTTGAGTTGTTATTAGTCAACAAGAATAATCTACCCAGGATGTTGTAATACTTATCTTGATTTAAAAGAGTGTCCGTCTAGTTTCTTGCCCGTTCTTCTCCATGAGATCTACGTTTTGGAATAGGCAACTAGCTTCAACTTTCTGACTAACTGACCGACACTTTGACAATTCAAAAGTGTCTGTAATTGGTTTAATTGAAATAAATGCTTTGAGTTTTTGAGTCGACTTACTAATATTATAAAGAGGGTGAGTTTGTATGTAGGGGGTAATCTTCGGAACTACTGAATATGTCCTATGTTAACACACGAAATTTCAAGTCCCGGGCAAAAGCTAGTAAGTACCAAATATGTAAGTACATAGTTTATTTAGGTACTAAATGAAGCACTAATTAAAAATGTATAAAATCATTTAAATCATTAGATTTGAGATCATAATTATATTAGAATGGTGATGGTCAATCACGAACTCTTTGGTTGTAAATGTTTGATTGCTCATTCTTCTTCGCTTCAAACCAAGCCTCAAGTTTAAGGTTGAACATAGCCACACAATGGTCAGGTTCTCTTGCGAACTAAGCTATCACTAAAATTCTTTACTTTGGGCTATGAGAATCTATTCTGCAAAAAAATCTCTAAATATAAAAACAATTTTGACACAACTAAAATATCGTGTTTGACAATCGCGACTCCGCGTGGTACTTGTTTGCCCCGCGCCGAGAATCTTTTTTAGAGCCGGAGGCGCGCAGGGAGGGCCACCTCAACGTGTTTTATATGGAATTTTTCACTTTTTCTATGAAAAATATGAAAAATTATTACCTACATGTTGAGTTTTAGGGGTTTACGCGTATTAATAATGGGGGACAAAATTTTCATTATTTTTGCGATAGAACACACCGTTTTTGAGATATAAGTAAAAGAAAAGAAAAAAAAAGATACAGTACTGTTTTTGCACCTGAAGTCAAGGTGTTGGTGTTCATTACAACAAAGATTCCACACCTTTTTAATCTTGATTAAACATAGTCTGATTTAGTTTGACTATTAAAAATTTTAGGTGAAAAACGTCAAAATCAGAATAGCAAAATACTTACTTATTAATTTAGTGAAAGTGGCTTTCACTAAATTAATATCTAAGTGCCGTCTTGTGCGTTTTGTTTGTGCAGAATAAACATTTTTTCTCTCTTTCTTTTTTCTTTCCATCTTAGTGCTGTCAAACTAAAATATAGTTAAGTTGTGTCTCTTTAGTCAATTTCAGAATGGGAGATCGTTGTTTGACAGGAATAAACTAAATTTTGGTGATTTTTAGTCTAGTTTAGATTGTGGCAAGAGAATCGCCACCTAAACAGACCACCTGCCATCTAATCTCCCTTACCACCCTTGGTTGACTGGTAGAGAATGGTCCGCCTTGTACATTTTTGAGTGTGAAAAGTTTAAATGAAAAATATCTAAACAAATATTCTCTCCAAACTACACGGACACCAAATTGAAACAATATGTTACAACAAACCCGGGAAAAAAAATCAATGTTCAAACACAGTGTGTGCTAATTCTATTGAATTGAATCCGTGGTTATCTGGCTATCATTCCGACCACGTTCGGCAGCTCGAACGCCCATCCCTGTATTATTAAAACGCCCACAACCATTGTATAAACGTAGTTTTCAATATTGCCATTATGTGTTGTGTTGGTGGTTGGGATCATGATTTGTGTGTTAGGTAGTGATTTTATTGTGAATTGTATTTGAGTATTGATTAAGGTTTTGCAGTCTGGTATCTGGAGGACTGGAACCCTATAACTGAGCTGTCTGGCATCCCACATGCTTTGGGGTAATTTGAGTCTAATTCCGAACTCATAATATTCAAAATTTTTACGACTAATCTAAGTGTTTTTAAACACTTAGTTTATGGTACCTACGCCTCCAAAAACACCCACTTTAAGGGAATTGGTTTCACTTGTTATATGAAATGTTGAGAAATACATATTTCCATTTATCAGGTACAAACAGAAGCTGAAGTATGGGCTGTTCCAAAAATACCTGATGAATATGTAAACAAACTATTCAAGTTGAATTGTTACGCAATCACTCACAAGGGAATTAGCACAGAATAAATATTAGTACTAACGGAATTAGTAACTCCTTTATCTGTATTTTAGAAGCATTTACTTAATGACAGACAGCATAGACCGCTTTATTTAGAAGCAACTTTATATCTTACCACTTTTTCCAACAAATATTGTTTGGATTATTATTAAACTATCTTTTGTCAGCGGCTTCGCCCGCGTGGATGTCGGAAAATATCCCATGGGAACGTACTACCGAGAAATCTTTCCTTATTCCTTGTCTACATTGTAAAGGGAACCTCTGTGCAAAATTTCAGCTTTCTAGGTTCAAGGGTTTGGGCTGGGCGTTGATGAGTCAGTCAGTCAATCAGTCAGGACTTCTCTTTTTACTTATATAGATTACTAGCTGCGCCCCGCGTTTTCACCCGCGTGAAGCGGAATAAAAAGTAGCCTATGTGTTAATCCAGGGTATAAGCTATCTACATACAAAATTTCATCTAAATCGGTCCAGCCGTTTGAGCGTGAAGAAGTAACAAACATACACACTCACAAACTTTCGCTTTTATAATATTAGTTTGATAGTGTGATAAATTGATAATGGAAAATCTTTGACCAGAATTGACGTTATGAAAAACATCTCTAAGGTGATTTTCTTTAAAGTGAAAAGTAGAATTTGATAGAAATAAAGAATAGGTAACGTTTATTTGGACACAGTTCGTGAAACACAATATACAAATAAAAAAAGTGAAAATAATGTTTTTAGAACAATAGTGTGTGGCCTCACGGCTGCACCAAAAAGGTTTTATCAGCATTAATGCCAGACAGATGCTGTCTAACGCTAGTTTTCTAATGAATCTTTAAGAACAAGTGACGTGGAATACAAACAGTTCGGAAATAAATTCAACAGTTCAATTTCGGATTTAAGTATTCAAATAATCAAATCAAAGCACTCAATTTACAAGTGGCACTACAAATTGACATCAACAGGTGACAGCAGGTACGTTTTCAGATCCAATTGTTTACATTTTCATCAGTCACTTTCGGAACTCACTACAGGAGGCTCTTTTGTTACAGAAATCCCATCAAAAATTCCTTACCCTTTGAACCAAGACACAATCCCATGGGAATACCAGATTAATCCAATGCCAAAGAAAACTAAACTTTATAGTGTGAATGTATTATTTAAATGGCATTGCCTAAGAAAACAGGTGAGAGGTCCCTTTTTAAGGGAGGGTATGTAACCCTTTTCCCAGAATAATCTTATGAAAGCAAAAGCCAATAAAAGTTGGAGACTTAGATTTTTAAGAGTTACGACGAAATACACTCTTGGACTTGTTACATTTTCTGAAATAAATCAATAAAAACTAGAGGTAAAATTTGTGAGTTTGCATGTATATGGTAAACTGCGGAACTACTGATCCGATTTCGATTTTTTTTTCACAAATAACGGAAGGTATTGCCGAGTGTCATAATTATATCCTATGACCTAACTAATATTATAAAAGCAAACGTGAGTTTGTTTGCTTATTATTTACTTACGCTTTCACGCTAAAAAGGCTGAACGGATTTACCTGGTTTAGGACATGGATACTTTTTATCCCGGTAGTATGTTTCCGTGGGATAATTTCCGACATCCACGCAGGCGAAACCGCGGGCAAAAGCTAATAGGATATATTTTATGTTAAAACACTTAAAACAAGAACTTTCACGCAGGCGAAGTCACGGGCAGAAGCCAGTAAAGAGATAAAATTGTTTATTTTGTTTGTTTTTAAGAGGTAAACTCTGGAAGTATTGATCCGATTACAAAAATTCTTTCACTATTACCGAGTGCCACTAATATTATAAATACAAAAGTTTGTTTATTACCTTTTCACGCCTAAACGACTGAACCGATCATCCTGAAATTTTGCATAATATACGTTGTCAGGTGTACAGAAACGGACATAGGGACATTCATGCCGAAAAAAAGTACTGTTCCCGAGGAAAACAACAATAACGTTCTTATGGTAATAGATGGCGCCACGTGTCTTTCAAATCTTGATTGAATTATTATAATTACAAGCAGGGTACAAACCGATTTGATTGTGAAATTCCAAATTAGCCCTAGCGAAGCCGCGGGCAAAAGCTAGCAGGATAATAATATGTTTCTTCCACGCTGATGAAGTCGCAGCAAAAGCAAACGGTTCCTAGGAACGGCAAGGATTGCGTTATGTAAGCCATTTAGTGAGTATAGTCTGAATCGGGGCTCATGGCTAAATATTAACAGCCACACGGGTTGATCTCGTTCCGTGGATGGGTGAGAATCCATTACATACCGAGTTGGTTCCGGCTGTCTTTCGTAGATCTTTGATAGTCGTTAATGGTTGTCAGAAGCACGAAAGTCTGACAACCAGTCTTGCCAAGGGGTATCGTATTACCCAGTAACTGGATTGTGGAGGTCAGATAGGCAGTCGCTCCATGTAAAAATACTGGTATTCAGCTGCATGCGGTTAGACTGGAAGCCGTCCCCAACATAGTTGGGAAAAGGCTAGGCAGATGATGATGAGTCTGACTTAATCACGGACATCCCTTTATGTAAATTTAAGCATGGCGTAAAACACCGCGAAAAAGTGTAAAGCGATTGTCACTTTTTTCTCCTCCAAGATAATCTCGATAACATTGAGAACGTGAACTAGTACCCGTATTGTTTTATTGAGTACATTGTTTAGTTTCGTAACGGGCGTGTATTTTATACGTTTTTGTTGCGTTTTTTCTTCACTTTGTAACATCCTGTTTGTAATGGGTTTCATTAGCATTGTTGGCGTGAGTGGCGGCTTCGAGATGATACTGGCTTTATTCATGATTTAAAGATGACTTCATGGAAGTTTTGTGTTTATGAGCTGATCAGAGTTTTTTTAATAACCAGATGATTACATATTATGTAGGTTACCGATGAATCCTACTATAATCCTACATATCACACTAATATTATAAAGGCGAAAGTTTGTGAGTGTTTGTTTGGATGTTTGTTACTTCTTCACGCTCAAACGGCGGGACCAATTTTGAAAAAAATTGGTATGGAGGTAGCTAATACCTTTCACCTGTCACCTAGGCTACTTTTTATCCCAGTCTACGCGGGTGAAACCGCGGGGCGCAGCTAGTAATATTATAATGCGAAAGCTTTGATGGAGGATGGATGGATGTTTGTTACTCAATCACGCCAGAATGGCTGAAAGGATCTGGATGACAAAGATACATTTTAAGACATATTATTAAAAGGTAACCTATCTTTTTAAATGTTTTGAAAACGCGGTGTTGACCGAAAAATTTGCAATCAGAATTTGTGAGTGGTGTCAATTGCTAACTATCTGCCTATCTACTGTCAACACACTAACTGCGCTTAGTTTATCTTCACATACTGTCATTCAAACTGCCTAGCCTTTTCCCAACCATGTTGGGGTCGGCTTCCAGACTAACCGGATGCAGCTGAATACCAGTATTTTACATGGAGCGACTGCCTATCTGACCTCCACAACCCGGTAACTGGGTAATACGATACCCCTTGGTAAGACTGGTTGTCAGACTTTCGGGCTTCTGACGACCCGTAACGACTGTCAAAGATCTACGAATGACAGCCGGGACCAACGGCTTAACTTGCTTTTCGAGGCACGGAGGAGTCTCGGTATGTAAAGATGGTCACCCATCCACGGACCAACTCCGGCAACGTGCGGCTGTTATTACTAAACCACGAGCTCCTCAGATACTGTCATTGTATCATCAAATAATTGCATTAAATAACTAGCGATTGGTCGCGGCTTCGTCTGCGATTCAGGATAAAAAGTAGCCTATTAAGTCCTTCTCCAGGTCCCAGGCTACATATCTGTCAAATTTCATCCAAATCCGTCCAACCGTTTTAGCGTGAAAGCGTAACAAACAAACAAACAGACTTACTTTCGCATTTATAATATTACTAGCTTTCGCCCGCGGCTTCGATAAAAAGTAGCCTATGTTCTTTTCGAGGTCATGGTCTATCCGTGTGCCAAATTTCATCCAAATTCGTTTAGCCGTTTTAGCGTGAATGCATAACAAACAAAGTTTCTCGCATTTATAATAATATTTAGGATTATGATAGTTAGGATTAGGATCACGATCCGTTTCCCGAAAATAAGGACCTCGGTTCTTTTACCCTTTGAAATGCATGATGACATCTGTTAAGGATCTTTAAGGACTAAACTGGTCTACTATCTTATACATCGCGAGACCAATATAACAGGTACTCTAGAATGGCAAAAATACCTACCAGAATCAGGTTATATCATCAACGATCGAATATGACATAAAATCGAGCTTACGTCTATTAATTTTCTCTCTCTTATAGGTACTTACTGCTAATGGAGGAGCTCGTGGCTAAGTAATAACAGCCGCAAAGCTCGATCCATCAGGTTAAGCTACGCTTGCCGGGGTTGTCCGTGGATGGGTGACCATCATTACATACCGACACCCCTCCGTGCCTCGGAAAGCACGTTAAGCCGTTGCTCCCGGTTGTCATTCGTGGATCTATGATAGACGTTACGGGTCGTCAGAAGCCCGAAAGTCTGACAACCAGTTTTACCAAGGGGTATCGTATTACCCAGTTAATGGGTTGTGGAGGTCAGATAGGCAGTCGCTCCATGTAAAATACTGGTATTCAGCTGCATCCGGTTGGAATGGAAGCCGACCCCAACGTAGTTGGGAAAAGGCTAGGCAGATTGATTGAGTTACGAAGAATTTTTGTCCGTTTGCCTGGATGTATGTTCCGGATTGGCGGAAAAACGGCTGAACGGAAACTTTAACATATTTTACAATCCGGCGCACAAAAGTAATAGTAAATCAATACATAGGTACTTTTAATTCCGGTAGTTTGTTCCCGTGGAGAATACGATAAAAAAAAAATAAAAAATAAAAAAAAAAAAATATTCCGACATCCAGGCTGGCGAAGCCGCGGGCAAAAGCTAGTAATGTATAGTTACATCCTAGTGACATACACACCATACATTTTCACTATAGCCCGGTGCTTACACGAGCTGGTGAACTATTTAATAACCCGCATGGGTAATGCTCGGCTTTCACCAGCTTCTGAGTGATTTTTAATCACCTTATTCACCTTTTACGAGAGCACGTTCCAAAAAACAGTAACAATTACTGTTGTCTAGCCCCCTTGTTCGTAGAGAACTGACATTGACAAATTATAGGTAGGTACTAACTCGATGCATTATGTTTTCTATTTTGTACCTAGTAGGTAATATTTTTCTAAAAAGCATGTTATTTATTTCATACAGTGAAAATGAGAGTGTTTTGTTTACGAGTGTGTTTTTCCATTCATTATTATATACAAACTGGTTTAAAAACGCAGCTAGGTAGGTAGGTACTTAAGATATGATGAGTTTAGTTGAGGGTCCACGAAACGATCAATCTCAATTGTCAATTTTTACGTTATTGATACACATTAATGCGCAAATTGATCGTCTACCAAATGCAATTGATTCGATTGACAATATTACTAAACTTTGAATTTTAATCGTATTCAGTAAAAAATAAATAAAAATAAAATAAAAAAGGTTTATTTACAAAAAAAAAAAAAAAAATACAGAAATACATTTGTAAAGTAAATTACAATTCATCAAGTTCTTGACAATAAAAAGGAAATGAGGTGAAAACGGAATTAGCGAAACTACCTTGATGTGCTAATAGTTTTAATTGAAACACGTTATATTCGTTTACCACACTAATAAAATAATATTATAAAGACGAAAGTTTGTGTGTGTGTGTGTGTTTGTATGTTTGTTACTTCTTCACGCTCAAACAGCTGAACCGATTTGGATGAAATTTGGTATGTGGATAGCTCATACCCTGGATTAACACATAGGCTACTTTTTATCCCGGTCTACGGAGGTGAAACCGCGGGGCGCAGCTAGTACAATATAAATTGATGGCAATTGATCAATTGCAATTAAAGAAAGAAAGAAAAACGTTTATTTGGACACAGGTCAATTGATCGTTTCAGGGAGCCCTTAGCTTCATATTTCGTTTATGTATGAAAACATTCGTGTGATTGTTTTATACCTACAATAATAAAATGCTAATAAGCCAAGTCCGAGTGAATGAGTAGCAACATACATACACTATTATAACCTAATAACCTATCTTTTCTAGAAATGTTTAAATTAACTAAGTACTAAAATCTTTAAAAACCTTACTCGCGAAACTCTAGAACCAAAAGAAAACGAACATAATTTTATATTTTATTTCCGCGCCTCATAAAGACCACACACTGCACTATATTCAAGTTCCCATTGACTTCAATTCGTTATACCTACCTACTCAGTTCCGTTCTACTTCTAATAGCCATATAAAATAGAAAAGAGCAATCAAACGTACTCATATAAACACAAAGCTACTCATTCACTATTATCAACTGGTTTCATATCCGATGTAATGACAGGTATTCGGCCAAAACATCAAGCAATACAAGTTACACAGGAAATGGTTGAACAAGTGACTCGTCCGCACCTGGGTGTGAGAGAAATGGAAGATATCGACATCTCTGTCACATAATTATCAGCTGATCGCTGTAATGTGTTTTTGCTGTGTTTTTATTAAGTTACCTTCGAAATGTTGAAGCGTTTTGAAAAACTTTCAATTGTTGATTTTTAAATTATGTCCTGGTCCACCCGCGCTTCTTCGTGTTCGCTTAGCGTTCTTTCTGACTTTTTTCTGTTTGCTCAGCCGCTTAAGGGACGTAGGTAGACCGTAGCGTGACGTTAAACAGCCTATAACTTTCCTCAAGAATTGAACTAATGCAAAAGTTTTTTTTTTTTAAATCTGACTGATAGTTCCAGAGATCGCGTTTAAACAAAAAAATTGATTTTGTAATAAGCCTAATAATTATTGTATCATACTATACATTGTACTCGACCGACAGAACATGTAAAAAATATTTAGGGGAAATTCACAACAACAAAAAATAATGCAAGCGTAACTATTGGGAAAGTTGCTAAAATACAGTGAAAATGAGAAGTCTAAAGAAAACTGTTTCCAGTAATAAGGAGAATTAAACATTGAATGAGTAAACTATTTATTTACATAATACTGAATTGGTAGTCACAACAAATGAATACCACAATTTGACAGTCAATATCACGACGTGAAAGAAATAAATAAAAGCCACCAAAAAAATAAAATATTTGATGCAGTTCTTTCAATTTTTATGAATGGCACTTTTCCCTGACTTGACTCATCCAATTTCCGCGACGGGATAAACACCCGTGTATCATTCATTCATTCAATTTCAGATCAATGCAGCGTTCATTTATATGATTCTTTTTGGTAACGCCAAGTGATTGATTCGTTCTCGTCTTAGCGTTTTACCAATGGAAAGTAGGGCCTTATCTTCTTTTTTACTACAGTTTTTCCAACAAATTCTAATTGACCGAGCGAGCGAAGCGTCTCTATTCAAATCTGGCAAAATTTGTTATCGTCTGTCAGTTTGTTGCTACTCCTCTACAGGTCGTATTTTACAACCGATCTGGACGAAACATGGTATAAAGGTTTTACAACTTTATAGATTTTTTTTGTCGTCGGGGATTTTTTATATGCACGTTTCTGTGACAAATAAACCTTTTCCTATTCCTTTCTAAATTAGATTCTCTAAACATTCCACCATATCTTTCGTCATATTCTTTATCTTCTTACTCATAGGCACTCATTTCCGTTGTTACACCCATATTTACTGTACAAAAAAGAAAACAAAAAACAAGGATAAAGTCTTTATTCAATAAAAAAATGGGTCAGACAAACAATTTAAAATTCATCCGTTTACATTGATGTCGAATTCTCATTTTCATTTTCATCAATGAGATTAAATATTTTATCATCGCTCAACTCTTTGTAAAATAACGTGCTTTTTATCACGAATAAAAATAGTTACATTTGCCTCTTATGCTCATTGAACTATATTACTTACGTAGTAGTAATACCTCAGTGTTTGTGCTTAATAACTTACATCATCGAATTTGTTTCCAGTTAGTATATTGCACCTATAAGCAGTAGCAGTTTTTATGCTCATCATCTACATTATCATACTTAAATAGTACCTACATGCTAGAATATCCTAATTTCTTTTATATATTCTTCAGAAATTCACAGGACGACAATTATCTCTTTTTCTTCAATATTTTAACTATAATTTACATTCGCTTTACGATACAAAACAAATCGCTCGAATAAATTTTAAACGAAAATAAATAAATCTAATCAATGTGGACTTGAATGAGAAGAAACAAATACAGTTGAAAGAATGACAGTAACACAAAAGAAACGCCATCTTCAAATCGTAATCCCACACAAAGCACACAAGAGAAACCAAGTGGTCAAGTGGTACAGGAAAACTACAGTACGCAGGTCCAGGTCAACGACAAAATAAGGAAACAATTTAGGCAGTAAGTATGCAACTGTATTCATTGTGAACACCTCAAGTGTCGTCACAAAACCGGTCCCATTGACTCATGTGTGTTTGAACTTGACGCTCCTCATTATACCAATTGGATTAGCAAACGTATAATTGGATGCGAAATTCTTATGTGAAGCCAAACAGTTTACTATCTGACAGTAACTTTCTAACTTTTTTGTATGTAGGAAACATCAGAGTGCTAAAATGGTTACAGAATATTATGTTCTCAAACCAGATGGCGAGCAATTGGTAAATAGAAACGCAATAATATTTGATTTCGATTATAATTTTACCATGAGATACTGTAATAATTACAGGAAACCAAACCTTTGCTCCGATTTAGGCGAAGCCGCAAATAATTCACAAAACAGCACTTTTCGGAACATAGGACCAACTTCACAACATTCTCATAAAAGGACTATTTATTTTATTAGATCACACTTAAAAACTTAGACACAACGAACAACCACTGACCACAAAAAAAAAGAACACTTTAAAGTCTACTTTCAAAAATTTTAAACAAATGGGCGTTCCGTATAACATTCACGATAAACGAAAATTCAAATTAGGAGCGGGCGCACGTCAGGTAGGTACCGCGATGACTAATTGCCTGAGCACAGATAACACGCTGATAAACAAAATGCGCCAATAGATGGGTGTCTATGGCGTGACGTCACGCGCTAACGTAATTTTGCCGGGATTTGTACGGCAGAACATGTATTGTTTGTTCTATTGATTTTTGTTGACTGTTAGTACCTACTTGTATCAGGCGGGGTGAGGAAGTACTAGGCATTAATATTTGTAATTAATTTAATAATAATAGATCCATTCTATTAATATAACTGCATACATTTTGGACAAAAACATGAGCCATGCAAGTGATCATTGACAATATGTCAGCTAGTAAAGCATTGATACCTTTCATTAGAAAGACAAGGTCTCAAAGACTGAATGTTTCATTGCCTTATTGTCAATTTGATCAACGGTGCCCCTACTTATAAGTGCTGCTGGTCCTACGAGTCTCACTTTGGCAGGTTCAAGTTTTGGTTCTTTTTGCAAATTGTAATGCTCAGGCCCATGCAATCTTAATATCCTAAATTCCTGCTATACTACTGAGAAATATTGACGATGACTACTTTTATAAGAGGATGATAGAAAAGGATTTTGAAGATTTGTGCGGAAATCGGTTATGTATGAGCTTGTGATGTGGAGAATGAGGAAAATGTCGTGAGGAAA
The DNA here is from genome assembly GCA_946251885.1 of Cosmia pyralina. Lineage (NCBI taxonomy): Eukaryota > Metazoa > Arthropoda > Insecta > Lepidoptera > Noctuidae > Cosmia > Cosmia pyralina. The sequence goes on along the minus strand of OX276355.1, from coordinate 3,327,373 downwards.
GTTTTAAATATGAATGTCGATTGCTATAAGAGTAGGGGAAGACCAAAGAAACGATGGATGGACTTTGTGAAAGATGATATGGCTAGAAAACGGGTGAAGACAGAGATGACGACTAATAGAGAAGTATGGAAGAAATTGACATTTTGCGCCGATCCCAAATAAATTGGGATAAGGGCAGGAGAATGATGACTGAAGATAGAAAAGGATCTTAGGTCTAGAAATTTTCGAAATGCGATGCATTTATTGCACTTCGGTGATGTTTTGAAAGTGTGAGCCGGCAGGTGTTAGCTATTAGCGTAGGAACGTAAACTGGTTAAAGTAAAAGTTTTATTGTTACTATTTGTTATTCACATAAACGAAATATTAGAAATTCCCATTCATGACTGTGTTGTGAACTTGTCATATTTGGTATTAGCGGTAAAATGAAATTCGAGGCAGAATTATGTGTTATAATTATAATATAAGTCTATTGCGGTCATCAAGAATCTGCGTTTTAGTTATAACAAATGTACAATCGTAGAATAAACTTATAATTCTTCATCACATGGAATCAATGGGGAATCGTTGTAATCACTTTTCACTTCCAAACTTTTTATTCCTTTCCATGTATAAACATCACGCCTTGTTTCCCCAAAGGGTTGAGCAGAGGTGTACCTACCCACATTTCGGCAGTTATTTTAAATCCCATGTAATAAGGGGCGAGCCTATTGCTATCAACCGGGCAAAAATCCAGACTCCGAGCTGATACTGAGAAATTCCAGATATAAAAACCCAATAATACTTTGCCTGACCTGGGAACCGAACCCAAAACCTCTTGCTCAGCAATAGCGCTTGCGGCCACTAGACCAACGCGGCAGTCCTTTCCAGGAAGCTCCAATAACCGAGTGGAGTGGTCCACGCTGATACCAATCTCTACTCTGAACCTTGGCTTCCTCATTCCCACTATGTCCATTCCTGTTACAGTCTGTATCATGGCTGACCTTCCAAAGAGGGTCGCTCGGTTTCTTTGATCGATGGTAAGTACTCGTAAAACATAATCTACGTCAGTGGTCGATTTTTTATATTCCACATACTCTATGCTTATGATTGCGTTCATCGCGTTCATGTCCTTCATAGCATCCAATTCCCTAAGCTATTAACTAACCTGTGTCGCGTTCGGCGCTTTATCTGATATTATAATAGCCCTCCCCTCCTCTCTGTCACTCTCAATCCCTCAATTCTGTGCACCAACACACTTAATTACATCGCGACATAAACTGCTCTGCGTTTAGCATATAAAATGGCTGCATTGTTGAAAAATACATTGTGTTGCAAAACTTGCAGCAACGCATTTGTTGAGCTGGACTACACATTTGTTTGTTAGAACTACACGATTGCGGAGGTGATGCGGCACAATTGTTTGGAAATTGCCAAAACGTTACTGGATGATTGCACCAATCACAGATAGAAAACTGTATTTTGCTGTGATTTCGGCCCATATGTTGTTTGTATTGTAGCATTTGTCCAATATGAGTCTATTTTGGACAAATGTGTCGGAGTAGGTACCTATGTAAATCTTAAATTACCTAGTTTGTAACTTATGTCAGGAATACCAGCATCGTAGCTGTAATCTCCAGGAGGCAAGTTACTTCAAATATTATATCAGAAATATTTCGCAGTAACGATGACGAAATAATAAATAAAAATACTATTGGTCAAATAAATGTAGTTGTATTAGTTTCGGTCGATAAGAAAAGTAAATAATACTGGTCACTTTTATTTTTAGAACGCATTTAGTTTCGATTTTGTTTAACGGGGGGTTATCCGAATTTTCCTGTTTTCAGAATCAATTTTAAATGGTCAAATTAGTGTATTAAGGTCCTGAAAAAAATATATGCCATAGATACATCCTTGCTTGAGGGAAATTAACGGTTCAAAACACGATAAGTTGTACTTTCCTCGATGAAAAAAAAATCCGAAACATGGTCGATTTCAAAACCATTTTTCGTTTCATTTCCTAATTACAGCATAAAATTATATGAAAATTGCATGTATCATGAGGTAATCGTATTTCGGAGGGAATTTAACGGTTGGATTTTTGAGTTTAATAGATTTTTTTTAAATAAACTCAAAATTAGTCAATTTGGCTAAATCCGCTCGCGATCAGAGTCCTGCGGGACGTCATGGAGGTTGGACCTGTGTCAAAATTTTTAAAAATTCGCTCTCTCTGCAGTTGTTCAAAAAATTCAAATAAAAGAAGAACACATTAGATATGAAATTGCGACAGCTCAGAAAAAATATCTCGTAATTATATTATAGTTTTAATTCATAATATCGTTTTCGGAAATGTGATTATTTATATGTGGTATGATGACGTTTAATTGTCATCTTACGATAGTGTTAAGACACATTGCAAATTATTATCGATAAAATTATAGTCAAGCGCGAGTAGTTTATAATTTTTTATCGTGGTCCTTTATGAAGAAGTTTTAAAACACATTTTTCTAAGATTTTTTCATCAGATTCATCCATATTACTATTTCACTCTCCATCGAGCTGTCTTCGCTACTACCATATCCTACATTAATTATACATAATATGTATAAATACAATGTATCCGGTTGTCGGTTGGATACTAATATAATCAACTTTCACTCTGGCAACAACAATGAAAATTAGAAAAAAATAAAAATGTGCGGTCGGGGACCACCGTCAGGAATGAAGTTCCTTCTAACGTATGATTTAAAACACAAACACAAAATTTTCACAGCCGCCATCTTGAATTTTCAATTTAACTTCACTACCGGATTTGGCTCCCTCGAAAACCATGAAAACGACACCCATGAAGTAAAATTCGAAAATTTTCCCCCTCTCCGTCCTCGTCTGTCGTCGTTTTGTCCTCTGTCTCTTTGTCTCTTTCAAGATATAATAGAAAGAGACAAAGAGACAAAGTCGCATGTAGGGGGCATTTAAACGTTTTTTCGTTACGTGACGATTTTCTGCCAGAGAATTTCGTCGAGCTGTTTCAAACAAAAGTGCTATACTAACATGACCTAATGCATGAACACGATAAAAATTGTCGATCGAAAAGATTATTTTCTTGTATCGTTTCAGCTGTGTGAACAAACTTTCAGTTTTGAGTACAAAATGTCACTGTATACGATAAAATATCGTATTCTATACACTTGAAAAATAGCGCCGTGTGAACGTAGCCTGGTTAGGCGGTAACCGTACCTATCACTCGGTGTCCATGTTTCAAAGCAAGTTAGTCGATGACGTACCTATCGTATGTTTGTTTGTTTCTAACTTTTAACATATTGATACTTGCAATTTTTTTTAGGCGAATAGTCCTAAGGGATGGCAATCCGACATGAGCGGGGCCGGTTAAAAAATACACTAAATTAATTTTGATGTCTTAGAATAGTAGATTCGATAAATTATAGCTGTAGCAGTAGGTACGTCCCTTGACAATAAAGTACGGCAATTGTTCCTTCATATGTAGTTGTCAATATTTACTTATCTTTATGAGCAGTGGTCGACATCAAAAACAAAAGAATATGGTTACAGCAGAAGCAAAGCAGTACGACCATTTTTAGCCCGTACTTAATAAAAATCTTATTGTTTTTTTCATTCAGTCACTAAAGGGGTTAAATAGGGGATGAAAATCACCATTTATGTCGATGGGAAATACTATCGGGCACACGGCTTGTCTACTTGATAAAATTCTTATATTCACTGACAGACAATCCACAGCCTAAATCGCTGGGCTAGAAGCATGAAATTTTGCAAAAGAGATCTTTTTTAACGAAAAAATTAAATTTCTATTAACATTAACATTTGCGTGACTTTTTGATACCCAGTTGAACCATTGCAATTTGAAACTTTCACCTTACTACCTCAAAATCATGTTTATCTCTAACTAGCTTCCGCCCGCGACTTCGTTCACAATATACTAAAACAACAGCCATATTTTATAAAACTTTTCTGTACAGTACGTTTGTAGTTGTGGTCTCAGCAGCCAAAATATACAGAGAGTCGTCCGTTTGAGAAGCAGCTCGTTCTAAGGTCGAAACCCGCAGCCTTCAGTAGCAATTTCCCATTGCTTGCGAAGTTTTTCGTTTTTAGTGAATAAATACTGGCAAACGCCTGTTCGTGCCGTTCCTGCATTTAATACATAATGGCACAACACTGATACACTGAGTGATTCTTACAGATTATTCCTGACGAACCCGGCTATCGCTAAAATATATAACAGTAGATTGTACACACGGGATTTCTCATTAATACTGTCAGCTAACCATTGATATTTATTTTTATTATAACCGTAGATGATATAAAAGGAATAAACTTCATGGATTCTGTGTACGTTCTACGAACTATCAAATAACAGTATAACAAAATGTAAAAAAAGAATCGAAAAAAATATCAACAGTTGAGAATCGAACTTTTAACCACAGGTTTGCAAAGAAGTCGTCGAACCACTAAGCTATTTGCTTGGATGAATGTTGACTAAAATAGCCGTTCTTATGTTATTACTATATCACGATTGACATCCTTCCATCCGCTAAGCCTTAACTCCATAAAGATTTAGCGCGATGATAATCATTTAAAGGTTAAATCTGAAACTATCTGCTATATTCGTTTCCTGCTCCGCCCAGTGAAGTAATGGAATAATTCGCTTTTATATTGTGTTTTATTGTCACCTATATCGTCGTAGTCAACGACAGACACCGATCATCTACATTCTCCTGCCCTTATCCCATTTTTTTCGGGTCGATACAACTTGTTTTTATCTTCCATACTCTTCTCTATTACTTAGATGTCATCACGGTAGTCACTCCCTTTCTAGCCATATCATCTTTCACACAGATCATCCATCGTTTCTTTGGTCTTCACTTACTCGTATAGCCATCCAGATTCATAATCAAAACATTCCAGACGACATTTTCTTCATTCTCCGCATCACTTGCTCATAACATTGTAACCGATTTCCACATACACCGACACCGATATCGGCACGATATCTACCAGCGAAGACAGTGAGAGTAGCGGGCATTCTTTCACTTGAGCAAAATATTTCGCACTGCCGGCTTCGAGACATCGATACTTAGTAGTGTGCTTGTTTGTCGAGTCGCGATGGTCATCGATATTCAACAATATCATGGGGCCGGTAATAAATAAATAAATAAATCTTTAAATCTTTATTTTATTTCTCTCATCACAAAGGTACACATAGTTTTATTTTATAAATAGAGACAAGAATAATAACTTTGTTACAAAACCTAAAATATGATCCTTTGTGAGAGACTGGCGTCCATACTAGGATACCCTGTGTGACAATAATTGAACCTATCGCTATCGAATCGTGTTGGTATCGTTATCTGATAATGTGAAAACAAATTCACGACATTTTATGTAATCATCTTAGTTCACTCCACCGTAGACACCATAAAATGTAAACCTATGGAATAAATATCGACCGAAGAAAAACTAATTAAGTTGATCAACTGCAAATATTTTACACTGTGGCATGGATTTTTTGCGAAATCGTCGGCGGCGCGTCGTAAATAAAGACGTCGCGCTGCATTTGGGGGAGGCGGAGGTAGCGTTTCAAAGGCCTACAGGCCCGAACAACCTAGCCTGTCGCATTTTGTCACCTTTCTCGCTCAAACGAAACCAAATTTTTAAGATTATTAAATGAAAAGATGATTTTTTTGAAAAATGCAATCAATTAGCGAACTAGTAAATAATACTTGGGTTATCTAATAAACTCAGCTCAAAAAGTATTATAATCTTTTTTTGAAAAGTGTTATATGTATATGTCACAATAAAAATGTGTTTTTATTTTATTTTATTTATTGGTCTATCTACAATCGTTACACTGTTCAACCAATTAACACAAGTCATAATACAAGCCAAGTGCACAATATTAACCGATAGACACAGCATGCAAAAACAATATTAAAATTAAAAACATGAAATGTAACAATAAAAAGTACAGAAATGACACATTTTTTTTTTTCACAATTTTAACACAAATAGTTCACAATAATAGGGCAATCGTGCATTATAGTTATACATAATGGTTATCTATTTTGGTAATTTAATAACTACCTGTTAAATTAATATTATTTACTAGTTCGCTAATTGATTACATTTTAACATTCTTAATCATTTGGTTCCGTGTGAGCGAGAGAGGCGACAAAATGTGACAGCCCTCTTAAGAACCCGTGATACAATCTAGAGTGGCACGTGCATGACATTTGCAATTTCAAAAACAAAATGTAGTTCACAAGAAAAATCTTAAGAAAGCCACAAGCTATTGGGCCATACCAAGAGAACGATGGATGGTGTGAAAGTTGATATGGCTAGCAATACATAGGTACGAGTATATGTACTGATATGACGACTAATAGAGATGTACTTAGTTAACGATATACTCGTACCTACTTCGCCACCACCAATCCCAAATAAATTGGGATAAAGAGTCCAAGCAACAGGGCTAGAGCTTCTGACTATAATCTCGAAGTTGAAAGGAGTTAAAGACAAAGAATTTGAGTTAACAGTAAATAAACTATCATGTTATCTGAACTGAACCTCTTACCTAACGACATTATACTACATCACCTAAAAACAACATCTGACTGGCGCCATTAAATTTGACCATATCAGAAAAGAAACAGGCGTGTCTCCAGCAGCAATTGTGGCTCACGCTTCGACTGCCGTGGAAAGTGGAAAGCATACCACCATTACAAATTCACCGCGTGTTTCCAAATGGCTGGATCTTGAACTTGACGCATTATCTACGTCTACTGCTGTAATGGCATTTTTGAATATTAATGCTGCTGACAATGTACTGGTTTTCTTCGGTTTGTTCAATTATTATGAAGGGGTTTAGTGCATATTAGTGTTTGAAGGTTATTCGACTATTAATTTTTTCTATATCGTAGCACTGGCCTTGCAGGGCGAGTTCGCACTAGGGATGAGTATGAAAGAAGCCAAAATAAGTAGTGGTTGACAGTTAAAGCTACTTTACGGTTCCCAGCTGATCTTATTTATTTTTACCCGACTAAGGCGAAGCAACAAGGAGGTTTATAATTTTGACAGGTATGTATATATATGTATGTTCATCTATTCCCACAAAACTTCTAAACTACTTATCATAATTTAATAAATGAGGTATCGATAGAATCGTCTTGATCGTCCGCTGGTTATAGGCTATGTGACGTCACATTAAATTGAATATGACGCCCTCTCTAGAGGGCCTCTATGTCCTCTAGGATATAAAGTCGTGAACTAAAAACAAAAAAAAATGAATTATGCCTTGAACGCGAAAATGAAAAAGAGTGTTTTTAAACAAGAAATCGTAACACGACAGGAATCATCGTCCTATGTAAGATATTATTTGTGTATTGATCGTTGATGGACGTTTTTATCAACAGCGTGTACTATTATTTTCTTACGATTGTAATACAACCAACTTGATTGTTACTCCCTAATTGCGTAAACACACTATCAATCGGAACCTCAATCATTTTGAAGGAAATTGCTAATCCATTGCTTCATATGTTCAAAAAATTTGTCTGCTCGACAACTAAATAACGCATTGAATGTTGTTGGACTGTCAAAATGAAACCGATTCTGATTGATAGTATGTTACGCAATGAGGGTGCTGGCCTAAGTACCTACATAATTGGAATAATACATTGCTAAATCGTAACTAATATTATAAATCCAAATGTGAGTTTGTTTGTTGGTTTGTTACGCTGTCATGCTAAAACTGCTGAACGGACTTGGATGAAATTTGGCACAAAGTGACCTGGGTAAGAACATAGACTACTTTTCATCCTGGACCGTAGATGAAGTTGTACTACATTAGTAGACAAAATAAACGCTGTGTAAGTTAATCGATAACAACTGACACATGACTATCATCCTAATCACACGATTGACTTCTAACGATCACTCGATAATCAATTCAATTGCTCGATAATTGATTAGAGTATCTCGTAATTAGATTGATTATTACCTACGTTAATCGTCCATAATCGCCCTCCCTTATTGTTTGTCATAATTAGTGTCTCCGACGATGATAGACAAAGACTTGCGGTTGCATTGTGGTCCTGATCTGACGGACAGAACCTAATTGATGAATTTGAAGTTAGTATTGAAACTTGATATAATTTTAGTGGCCATTTAAGTAGGTATGATGGACAAGTTAATTAAGAGGAACTTTAGAATGGTCAAGACTTCAAGACTATTACTAAAAGTTATCATTATTAATCAGGTCGTTATAAGCATAGCAACTGTTCATAAGATCAATCTATAATGGACTCTAATATAAACACAAACAAATCTTTGTCAAAGCAAATTCGATATACCTATTCCCCAGATTTGGTTCGCAAACATCGGAAAATAACAAACAAAAGACGTGAAACCAATTATTCACCCACATCCACCGCGGTGAACAAGCCAATACAATCAATGGTGGACTTCAATGGGAACGGCATTTGGCACACCTCGCCACATCGGGGCACATCGGAGAACATCGGAGCACATCGGAGAGCGACGCGTGGGAAGCAGTTGATGCACAATGAGAGGCAGGCTATTGAATGAAAATATGCTATATACTAACGAATACATCTTGGTTCTTTTGTATTTTTGGTCAATCATCATAAAACTGACAATGCTACTACTGAAAAACCAACAGTTATGGGTTACTATTATAAATATTGACATAACTCTAACATTGACAGCGTTTTGTTGAAATAATGCGCTGTTTATAATAAAACCATGATTCCTATTCGGTGAATGTTGATTTTCATTAAACCACTTAGATTTTGACATAGGGTCAAAGAAAGCTTGATAATTTTATTATGGTATAAAGTAACGAGAGAGCAAGTGTGGGTGGATAGGATGGCTGTGAAGAGATTTAACTTCATTTAAAAGTTATGGTTCATAGTGTTGCCATCAGGAAATTATCATGGGACCGTTTGCACGTATAAACTAAACTACGCGTGCGGGAAAAGTTTAATTTCACCGTCCAGGTTTTGGAGTTCATCTCTTGTTACAAACAAACGTACGATTCCTCTCCGTAACAACTGTAATCATCAATCAATGATCATGAACAGGTTAGTCTTTTGTAGTAAGTTTTTTGCAGTCCTTGACTTATATGGTAAAGAAACCGACTGAAGATGACAAAGAAATGTAGGTGACCTTAGCCTTGGAAAATATGTCATCAGTTCAATTGTTTTACGATTCTTGCGAATTGTCGATATTGAATGGCGATAATTACATAATTGGGCCGATAGAGAATGTTCTAGGAATCGATGATAGATATCAACCGGCTTTTCTTCTGGTTAGGTTAAAAGATGATGTTGCACGAATAGGATGAGTTACGATTCAACAAGAAGAGCAACTTCTTATATATAAAGTCGGTTGAGGCCAGTACTTATTGTTAAAAGCAAAATAAATATAGAACCTAGAAACGCACGCGACCATTTTATGCAGGATTCTTAGAGAGATAAGGAAAGTAGAGAAGGTGGAGCTCAAATTGGAAACGTAAATGTTTATATGTGAATTAACAATACAAAATCAACATTTCATTAAAAATTTCGAGATAATAAAATCTCCGATTCAGATAAAGGCTAGCAAACCCAATTTAAATTGGACTTTAACATTTCGATAAATACCGTCTCTAATAGGTTTCTATTTCAACACTTCCTGCCCTCCTACCTGTTTCATTCTAATGACCTATATCCGTAATTAAATTCAGATCATTTGTACACCAAACTGAAATTCCTTCTTTAATTAGATTGTTAACCTTTCCAATATAATTATGAAGATTAGGATAATTGGTGTCATTTTCAAAATGTATCGAACTAATTCGATTTGATGAGGGATACATTTCTGAATACCTATCTAGTCATCCAATCCAATCCTAATTGTGGCTTGTTCTATAACTAAATCTAGATCATCAAAAACTTATTTTAGCCCATGTAATATCTAATTAAGTGAATGCATTGCAATATCAACATTCATAAATTTCTTCTTCCACAACAGTTTTCAGTTCCAAAAACGACATACAAATCCCCCTTACTATTTCTCCGTCTCTCAACAATAACTTAAGTTAAACGCTTAGTTATTCGTCTACCTGTCCTGTCCTTACGTTCGCAGGTTGGTGAATAAGGTACGGGAAGTAGGGTCGGGATGATTGCCGGTAGCCACCTGACGCATAGCCCCGTATTATTAGATACGGGGTCGGTTGGTCAGCTTGAAACTGTTTTATTTATATTTACGGTTCGTTCTTCTTGAGGGGAGCTGAATTTTTCAAGTAATGTAGGATAACTTAGAGGGAAAAAATTTGCTGTGCGAATTCCTGTACCTAGGAAAGGTTAAGAGCTAATCCAATAAAATAAAGTTTCAGACTTCCAGTAGACGATTTCAAATAAGATGATTTTGAATACGTAATTAAAGAGGCAGATATTTTCTACGAATCTTGAACAGAAACTGTTTCACAAAAAAACCTACAACCAAAATTGGCTGCTAATAGGTTCGAACAAAAGAAGATCATCACGATTTCACAGTAAAACTTTTATAAACAGCTGTAAACATAAACAATAGCAACAGATCTTTACTCAGCACATTCAGTTACTACAACATCTATAGTAAATAACCCTATAGTGCGAAGTAAGAATACTTATGACCTATAGTACCTCCTGCTGATACTAAAGTCAGTCTAACTGTAAACAAGCGTCAAGTGACGCGGTGATGGTATAAAGTTACGTGTTAGAGTCAAGTGACTGGTGGTAAGTTGAGAACGTTCTCACGGTGAGAGACAGGTTCGGTTTCCAACTGACAGTGGTTGAAATGTTATAGAGCTAATAGTCTTAAATCCATTGCCACAGTTAAAAAATAGACCCAAGAAAGTTCAATCGTTAATGGGCAGAAGTGTGACCAATTACAAAAGTATGAATTTTATTCGAAGGTATTAAAACTCAAATAAGTGTACGAAGACCATACAAAAAAACATGAAATAGGCGAAAATTAAATGAGTTCACACAAGCTTCGTCATCGTTTTGCCATAACATTACAAGGTTCTTCCAAGAATCGATACCCATGTTCAAATTCCATACTCTAGCAAGTATTTCGTTGTTTTAATAGAAAAAATGCGGCTCAAATTATAGATTCTTGAAGTGTTTGGAGTTTCGAAACAATAGCTCATATATGCCAGCCGCAGAAAAGTTTAGAAAGTGCTCGAATTAATTCTACAAACACGTTCACTTTCTTTGTATCTTGCACAGAGGCATCCAATGATATACTATTACATTTAAGATGTTAATTAACATCACAATTTACGTCTTCTCGTGAAATCATGTAATACTTTCTTTTGGTGTTATCTTTTACAGACTAAGTATCGAAAATACATAATCTGGTAGAAAATTCATAAAGTGTGTACTACTTATCAATCTGCCTAGCCTTTTCCCAAATATGTTGGGGTCGGCTTCCTGTCTAACCGGATGCAGCTGAATACCAGTATTTTACATGGAGCGACTGCTTATCTGACCTGCACAACCCAGTCACTGGGAATACGATACCCCTTGGTAAGACTGGTCGTCAGACTTTCGGGCTTCTGACGACCCGTAACGACTGTCAAAGATCTACGGATGACAGGCAGGACCAACGGCTTAACATGCTTTCCGAGGCACGGAGGAGCCTCGGTTTGTAAAGATGGTCACCCATCCACGGACCAACCCCGGCAAACGTAGCTTAACCTGACGGGTCGACCCGCGCGGCTGTTATTACTTAGCTACGAGCTCCTGCGTGTAGTACTTGTGTGTACTTAAGTGTGTACTACTTATATTGGGCTAAATATCAAACTCTGCGCTAGCCCTGTCACTTCTTCCATTCATTGTGAATGGGGTAAAGCAAGGCGGCCTTTCTAACCCAGCTATGATTATGACTTCATAGTAATAGATAACTTTAAATTTTTAAGTCTAAGATATCTTCTTTATGATTCCGTATGGGTCAATAAAACTTACTACTTTCCTTCCCACCGTTCACGAAATACAAACACTCTTAAATTATTATAGTAATCAAAGCCATTGAATCTATCCCGATAACTAAACAACTGCTGTCAACTCAGAATATTTGTGATACGCTATAAGAGTATCAAAACAAACAATAATTATATATGTAGTACACAATCGTATTGTGCATCGCGAAATAAATGACCACACAGAAGTTGCTACTGGTTCTAATCAGATTGAAAGTCATTATATAAGTATAGTTTTAAATTTTTAAATTTATTATCCTTGACGGATTAACACGAGTTATTGTAATATTGAAAAAAAACCGGTCAAGAGCGAGTCGGACTCGCGCACCAAGGCGCGAGGGTTCCGTTTATATGTAATTTTTGTTGATGATTTCTGAAAAACTGTGCTATTTAGAAACATCATTTTATTTTTTCTGTAATCTATAAATAAACTTCTATCACATAGAATAATTTCAGATTTTTCTCTATGCAAACTTCGGAAATAAGGGGGAGTGAACGGCATTTTTTTAACATTTTTCATCAAAAGTCGAAAACGATGTGACCTAAAAAAAAGAAAAAAATGTTTGAGAATGTGCAAACAGCGCTCTTTCATATGATACCACACATGCCCTAGTAGGCCCACCTCGAATTTTTTAGACCTTTCAGTCCCTGTTGCATAAAAAAACTTATATATTTTTATTTATTTCTTATTTGCAAAATATTTGGGTAAACGTCATCTAAAACTGTTGATAGCATTAGTAGTTCTTGAGATATCCAGCTGTGACAGACGGACTGTGACAGACAGACTGAGTCCACCATAAGGGTTCCTTTTTAACATTTTGGTACAGAACCACAAACAGCACAGCATACAAACAGCAACACAAACAGCACAGCACACAAGGCACATAAACACACACACACACACAAACAGCACAGCACATAAAGCACAGCACACAACACACGGCACACACACACATACACAGCACACACAAACAGCACAGCACACAAAGCACAGCACACAAAGCACAAACACACACACACACAGCACACACACAACACAAACATACGCATAGCACACAGCACAGCACAGTACACAGTACAAAGCGTTGAAAAGCCACTAGGTATGTACTTTTAGGATTTTTTATTTTAGTGGACTTACGACATTATGGTGGTCCTATTGCAAAGTAACATTATAATTCTACAAAGCACGTAACATCTTATAATACGACTATAGTTTACTTTATACTGTGCAATAAAGATTATTCTATTCATCTTTAACTTTTCCTCAATCGTATCTGTTATATCTTCAGAATCTCTCGTCTCATATACTTCTTTCTTTTATTCCCTTGAAATGCGTGAAACAAGTCGGATGTCTTATGCTTTCACTGTTCACCTCTTAACATTTAATCTTATTTTAACAGTTTCCACGGTGGCTTAAGCAAGTTAGTTTGCCAGCTGACATTTTCCTTCGGATTTTGGATGTTGTAAAAGCGTTTAAACTCGGTTCAGAGAAAACATTTGCGAGATTGTGAGGTGTGTTCATTATAGTCGATGAAAGTAATCGCACATAAATGCAATGAATATATTTATCTGTTATTAGTTTTATGACGAAAATACTTCCAGTGTGATTTTACAACCGCAATTTCAGCAGACTATGGTTAAAAGTACTAATACTTCTTTGCCTTTTCTTTTTGTGGATGGGAAATCATCAAATGACTTCTCCCTTTCTGGGCGGAGTGGGAGGACGTGTCAGACTTTTACTGACTAAAACCCACCCGTGTTCCTTCAGTTGCCTGTGCCAGGGCCACGGTATCTCTTTCAAACAACCCGCGACCCTGGCAGCACTACTTCTTTCTGCTGTTTTATCGTAATCCTCAGCAGTTACGACTAAGTAGTTGTACGTTTTCTAGAAGAAAAGTATATTTCGTTTTATAATATATTTCCACAGTACGTGTAAAGGTACTCGTCGCCTTTCCCTTTCTGAATAAGTAAGATTCCTACACGAAGTTTTTTGGCATCGTTTCAAACCGCGTGTGGATCACGGCGACTGTATCGGACTGCGTGATAGCAAGATATAGGGATTTATATTACTACTAGCAGTTCCCGCGCAGCTTCGCCCGCGTGTATGTCCGAAAATATTCCACGGGAACGTACTACCGGGAAATCCTTCCTTATTCCTTGTCTACATTATAAAGGCAACCTCTGTGCAAAATTTCACTTTTCTAGGTTCAAGGGTTTGGGCTGGGCATTGATGAATCAGTCAGTCAGGACTTCTCTTTTTATTTATATATATGTGGATAACAGGCTGCTAAGTTATTGGGAAAGAGCAGCATTTTATAAAGGTTAAAGGCTATATTGATACAAGATGAGGTAGGCTAAATGCGGAAAGCGGAGAACCTGTAACTCACGACTGTGACCAACGTTAGAAAAAGGTTAATAAGGGGCATAAGTCATATGGTACAACCAGTACAACGACATATTAAACTTTTGTAGTAAATACTCCCTTGATCACTTAAAACAATACAAAAGAGGCAGACCATGTTCAGATGGAAGAATTGTGTGGATGTGTGAAAAATTATATGACTAGAACGAAAGATGAAGGAAAGTGAACTCTGAGATGACGGCTGATAGAGAACCATTTAAAAAAAAAACAAATAAATTGGTATGAGAGCAGAAGGAAGAGGCAGTGTCTTAACATAACTATGCAAAGCCTATCCAACCGAAAACTGTCAGAATGACGAAGTGTTTACCGGACTATACATATAAATGAATATCGGAGGAGCTCGTGGCTAAGTAATAACAGCCGCATGTGTCGATCGATCAGGTCAGGTTAAGCTTGCCGCGGTAGGTCCGTAGATGGGTGACCATCTTTACATACCGAGAACCCTCCGTGCCTCGGAAAGCACGTTCATTGCGGTCCCGGCTGTCATTTGTGGATCTTTGACACTGTCGAAGCCCGAAAGTCCGACAACCTGCCTTACCAATGCGTATGCGTGCCCAGGAACTGGGTTGTGAAGATCAGTTAGGCAGTCGCTCCATGTAAAATATTGGTATTCAGCTGCATCCGGTTAGAATGGAAGCCAGCCCCAACATAGTTGTGAAAAGGTTAGGCAGGTGATGATGACATATAAATGAATATGTTTAATTGTCTCCATTTCGCTAAGGCAAGTCCATTCTAGTCATCACACAAGCACATACATCACAGACTAACATCTACCAGTTAGCACGCAACAATGTGGCCGACAAGCCGACAAGCAAGACGAACAGACGGCCATCTTGTGAACGTTAACAACCTCTTACCTTACATGAACTGCAACGTCTGCAACGTCATTAGTTATTAGGAAACCAGCGATTTATATTAGCTTTCTAAGTAATGGTTGTTATGGAGAAAACATGGCCTGTGTACATCGATTGCACGCTAACTGTTATATGTACCTAGATGTATGCTAGGATCGCGAGACTACGCTTGAATTTCATTGAGATTGAGTAAAAATTTTGTTAATTTTGTTGTTGTTGTTTTGTTTTTGTTGTTGTTTTGCTGTTCCTTGACAGAAAATATATGTGTCTACTGTTTGTAGCAGTAGTTTTTGCTGCAAACAGTACTTATATTTTCTGTGATGTCACTGTTTTCAGATGTCGGATTAGGTTGACTATATCCTAAACATGGTTTTGAACTCAAAACAATCAGAAGCCAATCATGATCTAACAATTAACTTGCAGTCTTTCTCTACAGGACCAAGGGTGCCCAGACACGTGGTTGTCTGGCGCCCATGAACTGGTTTGGTCCCTGGGGTGGTCACGGCGTGCAATGTGTTCTGGTGCGCCTGTGATGGGAAGTATTCCCCAGAGGAGGGTCCGGTGACGGACAGCCGCGGCGGGTTCACGGATAAGTGCTAACGCGTGCCCGTGTTCCCGCCGTAAGCGGCAGACAGGAGGACACCGTGGAGTTTTAGTGGGTTAGAGTCCCACATAACTGCACTATCTCCCCTTGGTAGTGCGGAATGCATGAGCATTTCTCCACGATGAAAAAAAAGTCTTTTTTTGCAATTCATATCAGTAGGTATGTTCCTCAATTCCTCTTTTGCTGTATCTATCACAAATTTCAACATTCACAACAAAAAAAAAACAGTTTTCCAAACACCTGATTATTTTCGTGACCAGGAACATTCTTTTAAATAAATCTTTTATAGCTTGTTCCACCAAATAAGGAACGGACCACAAATCTTCTTCCTATCTATCAATAATACAACTAACTCCAAGTCCCAACTAATATTAAAAGCTCGCAAACATAAAAACTCTCCAAGAATAATGAGCCAGTCCTGAAACTTGGCCAATAAGGGCAAACGATACTTGGCCAATAAGGGCCAACGATAAATAACGCACGACGCTTAGAAAAGTGTTATTAAGCCTACGTCGCCTTAAATATTCTTGGCATTACTCAAGATTAGGGTTGGTGTTGCCAGTTTTTGTGTTAGCTTTTTTTGAGATGTAAACACTGGGGATTTGTTTGTTGAGAAAGTGATACTGATAAAGAACTACTTATTATTTGAAACAAGTACCACTTCCCTCAAAGGGGTGTTTTGGTTGAATAAGATGACAGGTTTTTAATAAATGCTTACACGTACAGCAAACACAGCACAAGACAGTCCAGTCAAATGTCATAGCAGGTGTTTCTATTTGACCATTTACAGAAACTTTTGAAATGCCAAGAAGACTGTCACATAATCTGCTGTACCTACCCTAAGCTAGCACCTTTCCAGTTGCTAATGCGATTATTCCTATGGATAATGTGCACGTAACTCAATAGCACGAGTTAACTCGTTAAACGAATTCCGTGCTACCCGTTGCATTGGCTCCCGTTTCATCCTAATCTACATATGATTTTGGGCTAACAAAGCTCCGCGCTTATGATATTGCACGGAAAACATTTGCCTTGTAAAACAAAATTCATGAATAAATCACCATGCTAAAGGATAAATAACTATTCATTGTTTAAAATGAACACTAAACCAGTGCACATATCGCTGAAATGCAGCAGAACGGAGGTGATCAAAATTAACCAATCAGATCCCCGGATTATCACAATCAATCTGCCTAGCATTTCCCAACTACGTTGGGGTCGTCTTCCAGTCTAACTGGTTGCAGCTGAATACCAGTATTTTACATGGTGCGACTGCCTATCTGACCTCCACAAACTAGTTACTGGGCAACACGATACCCTTTGGTAAGATTGGTTGTCAGACTTTCGGGCTTCTGATGACCCTTAACGACTGTCAAAGATCCAAGAATGACAGCCGGGACCAACGGCTTAACATGCTTTCCGAGGCATGGAGGAGTCTCGCTCTCGGTATATTACGATGGTCACTCATCCACGGACTGACCGCGGCAAGCGTAGCTTAACCTGATCGATGGGCCCGTGCGACTGTTATTACCCCACACACAGTTGAGCTCCCAGGATTATCACGTCATCAAAAAGTTAAGATGGCATTAATGCTTCCAAGGACGCCTTAAAAACGCCTCTTCAAAATGTAGTAGGTATTTTGCTTTATGATAATGGTTCTCAAAGAAGTCGACCGCGACGAGTCGACCCATCTTCGTGGATATCTCCAGTAGTTAGCAGAGGCATCGCAGATGTATTATCACCCCAGAGACAAAGCTGGAATGTCTCAAGTTGAACACCACCGGTAGTACCCCACCCGTACCTGGTCTCTTAAATGGGAACACAGCAACGCTGCTTGACGACAATAAATTTACAAAGGGCTGTACTCGTTCTGACAGAGACGAGTAACGACTGGAACTGTATGTGCTTAATTTTACTGTGTTCCGAAAAGTAAAAACAGGATAAGCACCAACCCTATCTGAGACGGATTAGGCTGTAGGCAGCGTTCACAGGCACGCTGCAAACAGCTCTTATCGGTCGTCTCCGAGATACTTGACTTATTAGTCACTTATTTTGTTCCTCTAGGGTACCGTATTATAGTCTACTTGAGTCCTTTCTCTTCCTTGCTACTACATAATACAGAAAAAAAGGTGTAAACTAAGTTTCTGGCGGTTGGAGATGACAAAAAGGTCAAATCGGAAGAATTTGGATGATTTACTTATTTCTCGGGTTGTTTTATTGAGGAAGCATATTCTACCTGTATTCTTACGGTATAAACATTGATATATTAAAAGGAGGTTTTTATTTATCTTTTTATTTCTCTTTATATTATTATTTCAATATAGAATCAAAAATAAAACAAGTAAATTTAATTTATTGATATTGGAAGAGCGGAATCTCCTAACACAGTCTTGTTTGCTTAAAAGGAGGCTCCAATCACTAGTTGCTAGGATATTACTTGTGAAAATACTACACCATTTTTATTTTTTTTCATTTTCAATAAACCAAGTATAAACAAATTTTCGGGAGATCAGAGGTCTAAAACAATTTTTATAATTGTTTTGGACCTAAGTACTGTTTAACTTACTCTTTTAATGTTGGACTTGTTTTGCTATTTAACTCAATACGGCTAAAAATTTTTGAACCCTTACTAATATTAGAAGAATTTAATGTAGTTTCTAAACAGCTGTTATCTAGAGTTTAACCGGTTCTTAGTCACCAAGTCTATGTTTAACAAACGCTATAAATTACAACATTGTGTTTGACAGGGATAAATAAGATAAGTTAAACGCTTATTTGTGCTGTTAGATGTACAAAAACAAATCATGGTTGCTTGGATAACACTAAGCTATAGACATTTGTTACTGGATTCCGACCAGCCAGTAGGTAAGCAATCATCATTCTCCTGCCCTTATCCCAATTTATTTGGGGTTCGGCGCGACATGTCTTTTTCTTCCATACTTCTCTAGTAGACGTCATCACGGTAGTCAGCCAGAAGGCAATTCTCGTACCTAAAAATGTTCAAATTCATGTCGCAATCTCATGCCAGCTACAATCAAGTGTCAAAAATGTAAGTAAACGCCTCAGACCAAGTACACGCTATACCTACTTATAATTTTTGACAGATTGAGACAGACAGACAAACAACTGACTGACGTCACGAAAAACAAAACGCTTCGATTCGAACGGCTACGTCCATTCAACGCTAGTAAGCCAATTCTGTGTTGTTTTTACTCCTGCCATCCATCCCACGGTGTGCGTCCAGACGTTTGTCGTGGTTTGTTCGTAGCACATGTGCATCATGCGCGTCTCGTACGTGTACATACATGTCACACAGCGGGTAGGTATGATGTTTGTTTGTGTTTATGTATGCACATTACGATGACACTAACACGATTAACACGGACCACAGTCAACAGGACACACGAACAAGCGCACTGGGTTTAACACTGTACACACACACACGAGAGAGCGGCGGCGTTGAGACGGAGCGTCGGCGGCTCTTGCTAGCCTACCTGTCATTATAAGTCATTCAATCCGAAAATTGTTTCATTTTATCTCAACTGGTAAATTGGTGACCCCGACGTGATCTTATAGATCTTATATCTTATCTTATCTTACAGACAGACACTTATTTTTAACAACGTTCGCAACCTCATCTGATGAGGTTGCGAACGTTGTTAAAAATAAGTGAACTGCTCCACTCTAAGCAATAACTGCACCGATAAACCAGGATTAAGTTATAACAGATTATAATAATAAACCACCAACAGCACCATTTCAAAAGTAACTATCTCCAAGTAAAAGTCCTATTACAATAACAATCAGCATCCAATAACACCCGTATACCGGTACAGAACAATAAAATAAAAAAGGATAATATCCACGTGGCCTAACGTGGAAATCCCGGACGAAATTCTCACGGAATATTTGGGATGCCATTAAAATGGAACTGAGTAACAAAAGAAGTCCACTCGAAATATACACACAGTTCGAATTTCGAATGCCGAACGATTTTGGACGCGGAAAAAATGCAGGTAACAAATTATGGGTGACGTAAGCTGGACCGAAGTCCGGAATAACGTGGTTGTTTTTATTTTTTGTTAGTTGTTTTTTAGGCAATGGAAATTGCTTGTTTAATTGTTTTTGAATATAGTGGAGGCTCTGCGGCATGATGTATGTTATTGAATGGTTGTGATGGATTTAAATGGTCAGTCTTTGAATTATTGATACCAAGTATTTGTTTTTAAAGAATAATAAGTATAATGTTGGTTTGTTTGTTATTTTTGTAGTTCATTCAACTTTTTAGGCGATTCTTCAATGAATTTGTACCTACTTAAGATGACGAAAGATAAAACATGAAAACATTTGTCGAATTTTACTATCAATAGGACGACCTTTTCTATCTGCATTAAAATTTAATGACAGTTTCAATAGGTACATAAATATCATTATTTATTATTCATAAGCAGTAACTTTTCTTGCACAACTCAAATCAATTAACCATACTGCTAAAGTTATTTCTTTGAGAATGTATCCCAAACTCCCACATTATGACTAATAGAACTGCCACATTATAAAATTATGTTCATATTTAGATATAATGATAATTTCATATCTGCCTGCATATTCCAAAATGACTGGATCACGCATGGCCGGCTCATCAAGCCGCTCTTGTAATGGGAATATACATTAAGAGAAAACACCATAAATTCTCCCGAGCGCCGCATTTTAGGGCCCCGTTCGTGATCAGCTTATTGGAATGAGCCACTTATGGGATAACATTGAGCTTAATTACAATCCTATGGAATGACCGACGTTATTTGATAGTTTTGTTACTTTGACCTACTATGAATTCCATAAAATACCCACACTAAAATACATCCACAAACTTTTTTGTTTTTTTTTTATTGTTAACCACTACTTGGATTTATAATGTGATTTACGTGGCCCGGTAGCCGCCTAAAGTTATTTTCAGTACTTAATACACACAAACACACACACACACATAAACTTACGCCTTCTTCCCATGGGGGTAAAATGAATACAATTTTTAAAGAAAGAAAAAAAATTGTTTTTCTGCACAACAATTTATCTAATGTAGGTATTATAAAAAAAATACATACTATATAACTCATGTTTGCACACTAATAAATGATTTGATTTGATTTTGACTAGAATTCATGAAAATACAAGAAAATCTATTTTCACACCATTTAAGTATGACTGTCTCAGTTTTGTAATAAAACTAAGAAAAATTCTCAAATATAAGTACACCAATATACCCAAGGAACCTTCAAAACCTAACCTTTTTTTACAAATACCTCGGCTGTCGGTAATCGTGACTTACGGTTCAAACGAAAGCTTAGAGAATTTACCTTAACATAACGTCACCTATTTTATGTAATCCATTTTGGAAGTGTACCTACAAGGTGTTTAAAATTTAGTTCCTAGACGGGGTGTGCAGTGCAGTGAAACTCCGCAGACGTGTTGAGTAACAAAAAAAACGGCCAAGTGCGTGTCGGACCACGCACAATGAAGGGTTCCATAGTTGGGATTGGGATGAATTTATCCCAAGAACAAACTTAACATTGTAGTTGAAAAACATGTTCTCCCATACATTCCAACTGCAAATTAAAGTTTGTACTCAGAGTATTGAGAGATTTACCATGTTATTTTAAGACCACAGACTTATTATAGGTAGGTTTTCCTGCAATCTACAGGTAAAGGTTTATTTTCTGTATTTTTTTCAAAATTTTAGGCTCGGTAGTTTCGGAGACCATCCCCCTTGGATGGTCAATTTTCGTCAAACAGTTTATTTTAAAATTATAAAAAAAATATATTTGAAGCCCTTTCATTTGATATATCACACGGTATAGTTTGCAAAACATTTTTACTATTTTAATTTTCTTCTTTGCCCCCCAAAAGTGACCCCCATATTCAAAATTCATTTATTTACTTTACCCGTCCGTGTTTGGGTCACAGAAATTCATAAGTGTACTAAATTTTAACTTAATCGGTCCATTAGATTCGGAGCAAATTGGCTGTGAGTGACAGACGGACAGACAGACACACACACGAGTGATCCTATAAGGGTTCAGTTTTTTCCTTTTGATGTACGGAACCCTAAAAAGGAAAAAAAAGTTTTTTTCTTGGGGTCAGCGAGCGAATGTATAATGTAGGTAATTACTTGAAGTATGAGTTTAGAAAATCAGTTTTTATGTTTAGATATCGATACCCGTCACGGAGTTTTGCTAGGTAATTTAATTTGGCCTTGTATTTACCAATCGTAGCTGGCAACTAATAGAATAGGGTTTAAGAGGATTATTATGGAAAACATAGATACTTAGTAGTAGATGGTAAAGCTGAATGTTATGCTGTCATAAATGATGGTAATATTCAAGAATGGACAAGTTTCTATTCATATTTTTAGTAGCTCCTTGAGTTGTGTTTCATGATGATAATGCCCTTTGAAAGGTGCGGTGGTCCAAATATTATTTGATTTAAATAATGCCTATAGATATTTGCTTTCAGGAATGGAACAGTATTTTATTCTGGGAAAATCTCAACAAAATCTCAAAACCGGTACGATTTTATTAAATACTTTAAACAAACTCAAACTCAAACTCAAACTCAAAGCATTTATTTCAAATAAACCAATTACAGGCACTTTTGAATTGTCAATGGGTCGGTCAGTCAGAAAGATGAAGCTAGTTGCCCATTCCAAAGCGTAGTAGATCCCTATGGAGAAGAACGGGCAAGAAACTCCACGGACACTCTTTTAAATCATAATATTTTTACAAAATATTGGTTACATCGTTCAAGTTGAAAATATACATGTGAGAACAATGTAAAAACTAATGTAAAACAAAAAATTGTTAAATGTAAAACAAATATAAAATTCTTTACGATGCAGCCGCAATATTGACAGACGATTAAAAATACTAACATATCAAAAGCAAACTGGAATATCTACAATAAACAAATGCTATAAAAGGTGTTATCTAAAAAATCTGAAGTATCTGTATACTTAACTCGCTAGTAATCGGTTAAAAGCATAGATAACGCACGTTATTTGTCGGTTAACTCACAAAAACGGTTCCAGTTAAGTACGGCTTAAGTAGTAACTGATTTTGGAGACGCTTACTTTTTATTAGAATACTTTCTTAAAATACTTTCTAAAAAATGAGATAGTAGAGTTTATACACTGAGATTTTGATAAAAAAATTATTGATGATAAAATTGATGAATAAATAATAATTTAAGAAAAAGGGTACAATTTGGGTGTTTCGCTGAATTTAAACTTCCAAATGAGTATGAATGGATTATAGACATAATTTAATTGTGATTACATCAAAACTTTTCTCAGAAAAATGTCTAAAGTGCATAGGTGAAAACCGAGATGAAATCCAGAAGTTATTGAAATTAGATTTTAAACGTAGATATATAGATTCGCTCGCTAACTGTGGTTTAACGTTAACAAAAGTTAAGTCAACTTAAATAATAAACACACATTACTTTGTTAAAATTCTCTATTTTTAGGACCGAAAAAGTGATTGTTAATAAAAATTAATGTTTCATATCAAATCTTTATGTTTTAGAAGATATGAAGACATTAACGACCGTCTTGATCAAATCGGTTAACAGGTCAAAGCTTTCTTACATAATACTATAAAAATCGTAGGTACTAAATAAAAAAAAAACCGTTTTGGTCTAAAAGATAGTGTCATCTGCTTATCATTCAATCAGTCGTAAAAGACGAGGGAAAAGAAAGGGGACAGTTTGGTTTGAACTTGAAGCAACGTGCTGCCATTGTAGCTTCTTAAACACAGCTTCTCCGATACAGAATGTCTGTCAAACAAAAATGTGAAGATACTGATTAATTTTACATTTTATGGACGTTTGTAATCAAGGAACTAAGGAAAGGAGCAGGTGCACCGAGTTTTATACTTAAGAGGATATATTGAAGCATGGTTTAGCTCGGTGTGTAAGTCAAATGGCATTATGGCTGTCTAGTTTGACGCGAGAGAGATAGAAGACTCTCACGCGCACCGGAACTAATCGTGCTTCGTTTATGAAGATTTATGAAGAAATGTTATACTTAAATCAATTTTTAGCTTAGTAAGTTAAATACATATTTAAATACCTTTGATTTAAAGCAAATTTACTGCACAATAAGGAACTGTTTACGAACAATCGTATGAAACAGAAAATAGACGATGCTACATTGGAATTTATTTCTGTCGAAAAAAATTCAAGTAATCATGTTTCGGTTTTAGTACAGCAGTAGACAATATAGTCAAATAACACATATGGAAAATCCAAATGATTTAACCATATACATTTGGTTTTAGAAGAATTGTAAAAACAAAAAATTATAGTTGTATCCCCTTTAAACCGATACTTAAAACTGTATCCGTAAAGTTTATGTCTAAGCAGTATTCTTATAATTATTGTAGTTGTGATTACTGCGATCAATGAATTGTATGAGTGCTAAGACAGTACTGAAACTCGTTATGAAATTCTAATAGTGTATTAAAAAACTTCCTTAGTCAATCAAAACAAAACTAAATTTCATGTCCCTAATTTTTCAATTACATAACACAAAACAAGACAGACGACAATATCCGTTTTAATAAATATTATACACGAAAAGGCATCCATAACAGTCGTTTCCACAAAGGAAATTTGTATCAAAACTTGTCATTGTTCAAGCCTTCACAGTGACGACGTTTCTTAAGCGAACCGGCCCGTTTTCATAACTTCACGTCGGCATCATAACAGTAACGTTTAAGCAAAATGAATTTTATATCTTCAGAGATAAAGTTGATTATGTTGGGCGTCGTTTTTTGAGATAGGTCGTAATGGAACGGAGGCAGGAGACAATGGGAGTGCTCAGTATTCAAGTGATGTGCGTGTTTCCCGCGATATCGCGTTAATATTCGTATTAGGTATCGGATTATGCTTAAGGAATTCGGATACGCATCGAGTAAACGTTTTTAAACGATGTTTTAACTGACACGGGGATATTTTGCGAGTTTGCCCTCCTCGTTTTTAGGGTATTAGACCGGTGCGTAATGTACTGAAGGTAATATGTTCCGGAAATACTCGTATTATGCCGTCTTTATGAATTAAGTAGATGTTTTTGTATAAAAATGGTATATTTATATAAACAGAATGTTTACCCATCCAATTACGTAATGGTATTTTTGTACGTGTATTGAAATATTTCCAACACTTGCCCTGTTGTATAATTCACAGTAACTGTATTGCAACCAATGCTTGTTAAAACAAAAATCCACAGGTATCTGCTAAGGAATCTAATAAATCAATATTGTGCTTCGTAACTAAACATCAACAATAACTCCTTTACAATCTCACTGAACAAACATCACGTCTTTGCCTAGGAACTATTAAATTTAAACAAAAACACGTACAGTTGACAATACATTTCCCACGTCCGATAATTATCTAGCCAATGTCAAGTTGAAATGACGAAGAACTATCATTAGCTTACAATGCTTCCGCAAAAAATTTACGGAATTGTAAAAAATGTTTGAAATCTTAAAAAATGTTAATGCTTATGCTTAAACAAGCGATTACCGCGACCTCTGCTAATTTTGAAAGATTGAAGAATTTGTTTAACAAATGTCATAAAAAATAAAAAAAAATTACTGTGGGAAACCACATTTCTTCAATTATTATTTAATTAGCGCTTAAAACTGGGTAATATTAGACTTAATTGTCAAGAAAAATCAACATGAACGCAAGAGTTTTCAATAACAACACCCTGTACATAATATGAAATATTACGTACAGCAAAATTCTAGTGTTTTAGGTCTAGGCAAGCTGTTCCAAGACCTAAGTACGGACAGAAAAAGGTCGTCTAAGCGACATTATATTACAAAAACCTTGGAAAACCATTTTAGGAACTAGTTTCAAGCTCATGTCATTTCTACCTAAAGGAATATAAAACTAGCCCACTTTTCTATAAAATAGCATTCCTCGAAAAATCGAAAAGAATACAGTCTGTTCATTATCTTCAATATAGATACTAACATTAGATGTCACTGGCTGCATATTTAATGTAATGGGCAAAAATATTGTATACCTAAAGAAGATAAATAAGGGTACCTATACCTATTAAGGTCTGACACATCTTCACCACATGAATCCGTAACTGATACTGCTCTGAGCCTGATAAGGGTAAGAAAGAACACAACTCTAGGGAAATTACCATGAACAAAATAAACCATAAAACAAAAATATAGGCGGAAACTATATTTAGGTCCTTCACAGTGATGACAACTCTCATATGATAGGGGCGAAACGGCTAGGGGAAAAACCAAATGAACAAAAAATACTATCTGACTAGAATTAAATAAATAAATAAATAAATAAATTAATAGTCAACAAGTTACTTTGGGTGACTCTTTCAAAACAACAAAAAAATCTCATTGGTTATCCGCGGACTATCGATTCTAATCTTGAGCATCCAAAAAACTAGCAGAACTCGATCTGTGGTCTAAAAGATCGTTCCACACGCAACGACACGCGTGATCAAATCAGTCCAATATTAATAGATTCATAGTAAGCGGTGAGAACGGATGATATACCGCTAGACACGTGTAAACTTACAGTAGAATGTACAAGTGCTTGAAAATTTTACACGCTCTCGTGTTTTCTTTAAGTGTAGCTAACAGAACATTGATTTGGTGTGAAATACAAAACAATAATTATTACAGATATAAATAACAACTCTATAGATACGCTAAGTGATGCATAGAACTTCGTCGGAAAATCAGACACGAGACAGTCAGTCCAAGTTAATCACTACAGCAGTACCTACACCTTTCATTACAAATAACTTATCAATCAAATAAAAAAGTTATTAACAGGACATAATAAAAGAGGACTAGTACAAGACCCAAATGAAATAGATAAGATTGAAACAACTAATACAAAGAATCGTGTGAAAGGCGTCTTACACGGCACAAGCAGCTCTTATTACTCGTAATATTACCGGCTCCGCCTCAAGGCATCGTGTGTACGGTGTACCCGTCCTTAATGCACACTTTCTTGGGAAAGTTACAAAAAATAAAGTAGGTGTAAGAAGTTACAAACGAACTCCAGTAAGGATTAATAATGTAGGCGCCTGCGGGAAGAGATGGTTCTTAGAATTTTGTGCTAGTACATAAGCTTTATTATGAGCCTGTTTCACAGTATCTGAGTTCTTCATATTTTAAAGGTTTTTTAGGAGGGGTTGATGAAAGCAACTGTAGTGAAGTGGATGAAAAAATTAAAGGTAAAGAATCGTGTGCTAAGGTGCACCGGTGCCTTTGTCCATTAGAGGACTATGTTGATTTGATTATAACAGAAATTAAATAAGAAAGGAAAGACGAAGTATTTATAGTGGTTCATAAAAGATGTCAGAATGTAAAACATCAAATACTAAAATGAAAGATTTGATCTAGCATCAGAAAACGATTTGTATTTATGTATAAATTGAAATTACCTGTGATGCATGTGATGGGTGGTAATGACAATAGCAACCCACACGAGATCCTAATAGAGCATTATGACTTTTTAATAGTTGAGTATTAATTGGGCCATCAACCAAATTCCTCGTGAAACTGCGGTGACTGCACTTTTATTCCAATATTATTTGTAAGTTGCAAGTCATATTTACTTCATGGCTAATTATAAGAATGGCTTGACGTCACGTAGTCAACGTTAAGCCGAAACTACCATGTCACGATTTAATGGAATCTTTAGCGTTCGTTCAAGATGAATTGACTTTCAATAGGAACAAATTCATTATGCAGTTTTTTATTTCAATAAAATTATTTTAGTGGAATATTATGAGGTGTCGATGCACCAATGGGTATTATTCAGTGATTTTCACTTTCGAAGATATGATATTTTCATTATCTCTGTGGAGGTAATTGTACAATATCAGCAACTTACGAAGCTTAAACAAATGGTTGTTGGTAAGTTATATAGAGAACGAGGTATATCCACAGCTACGTCTATAATAAGTATTGCAGTAAGATTTTATTACACAAATAGAAAGTTAATCGTTTTTAAGCAAATACATTTTTAATATTTCAGAGGCGACGCTTTTGCTTTTACACAAGTAATGAATTAGACGCATATAATGCTCAAAACAGTATAATTTTTAATTCTGAAATAAAAAAGAAGAAAAAGTCAATGAACTAAAAATAAATATATATACGAAAATACGATTAACAGAAACCATGAGAAAGAAAAAGATAAATAAGTTATTGAAGAATTTAATAGAGAAACAATTAGAGATAATTCCATTAAAATTACAACGATTATAGCAGAGAGAGAATTTCACTGGCAATTGTTTTGTTAGTCAATCTGGGACATGACGGTGTGTTAGTGTTGGCTCTCACGGACTGGGAAATACCTGTTCAATATAACCTACGTGTCATGTTGAACTACTTGATATAATATCACACTTCACTTGTAACGGGTACAGTTGAGTTAAAAAGAATGCCAGAGAACTTGAAAGTGTATCTATAAATATAGAACAGTTCCGTGAATGATTGATTGAATAACTGGCTGACAAACAGCCTTAACCACTGAAGACAGAAGAAAGGATTTTTAAAGGATATGTTTCTAGGGACATAGAAAGGATTTTTCGACCTTGGCCGGTTCTATATGGGATTGGCATGATTTGGTAGGACGCGACGGCATGGTTATTAGTTACTGCGTTGTGATAACACCTGTCTGGACATATCACTAATTTTCCAGCTGGTTTTCAAATATTTTTTTTTGTCTTCATCGACTTATTTTTTTGCGGAATCGTTACCATCTGTCACTTTGACCCCATTACCATTCAGTTTAACAGCAAATATTTTATCAAATTCAATAAAAAACGTAACGTCTGACGTTGCTACCATGTTTGCTACATCTCAATAATGTAAGTACACAACTGGAGCACACAGTCTGCCTCATGCAATAGTTTCTTTACTGTTACAATTACACCATATTCTGTTCCTTAGTTTTACTTTTAACACCTGTGCAAATTGTCGCTGCTCACGATAGCTGGTAATTTTTCAATAATATGTTTAGTTTTCAGAATTTTAACAATATTTATTTATTTATTGAAACTTTATGAACAAGAAAAACAAATATACCGTACAAAGGCGAACTTAATTCCTAAGGTATTTTCTATCAGTCAACCTAGGGTGATGCAGAGAGAAAATATGGCAGGTGCAACCCGTTCAACATTTACATAAGGGATAAATAACACGAAAATAACTATAAAATACAAGAATAAATACATATCAGAACAAATTTTTTCAGAAGAAATAATGATCGGTATAGGAGAAAAAGAATCCAGCAAATCAACGCACAATAGGGTTTTAACAGGATTTAGAGAATATGAATCATAATCTTTAGTGATAGCGAATTAATATTTATTGTTTTATGTGGTGCATTAAATAGCTTCCCCAAATGGCGACACTTAAATGTTCGTCTAGCCACAGAGTAATAAAGTCACAGTAGTACGTATGGGCAGTAACCTTGAATTAATTACCTACGGCCGCTCGATAGATATATCCGCGTCCGTCTTTGCGTAACTACCGCGCACTCGAACTAGGCTACTGCTAAGCACTGAGATTTTGAGGCGCGTCGTTTCGGGCGTTCTTTATGAAGACGTACTACTGTAAGATTATTGTTCTATGGTCTAGCACACCATGGGCAGTCTGACCCGCTACCATCTTGCGGCTTGCCAATATTTTGACCACGATATGAGCATTCACACGTAGTTATATGTATTCACAGATAGTTTGGAGTTGAAGACGATTGTTTGATGCGTTTCTTGCCACATTTTCGTTCCCAATTCATGCACTTAACAACAGAATTTCATAACAGATGTTTAAACTTAATGTTTCTTGCTTACATTATCTTACAGTATAATATCTACTCGTAATTTGCACATCCTGTAAGTGAATATCGTGGGAATTATTTCTGTAATGCCTAGCAATCAAAGAAAATAACTAGTTATTGTTACAGTACTTATCAATACTGCTGCGGCCTTAAGTAGTTTATAATTACACGTAGGTATATCATATTTCAGGAAATATACTAGAATATTGACCTAAATAACTTTAGTAAAGGAAATACTATAAATTACGTTTGACAAGGATATGCAGTAGGTAATCATGAATTTATAAAATGGAGTCTAATCTAAGGTATATACGGCGATGGTGGAATATAGCAGTTAGTTACGAGTAGGTATATGATGGATTGATGATGAATATGGTAAAGAAAATGCCGATGTCGACTTTTTCTTGTACCTACTTTTACGCTCCCAAATATCGCAAAACTTAGGTTCTTTAATTATTAATAACAAAGAGGTAACTAAAACAATTAGGAATTCAGTGGAAGCATATCAAATTGTCAAAAAAATAGGCATAACATTAATATTTCCCCAGGAATCAATAACAATATAACAATTCCAATTGTTCGTAGCGTAGGTAAACCAAAACAAATTACAGTCATAGTAAAATCCAGTCAAGTTTGTTATTTTCCAGACATTCACACTACGCCTGTAACCACATAACATAAGCATTTAACCCATGTTAACTTTACCAGTTTACCATCTGACGCATGAAACAATGACCTCAAAGGCTGCGTTTAACGACTTGAAAACTTCGCCCCCGGGACTAAATCACAAGTGCACCCAACATTAGTTAGAAACTTACAGAATATAAACAAACAGAAACTTTACCTCTTAAACAACTGCTTGTAATGCATCCTAGATCAACACAATGCACATCACAACACAAAACAAAACAAAACACTAAAGAATTCTAAACATTCACTCAAAAAAACTCGCGTCCAGCGGCGGGTATCACGAAAAAATTCTGAATACAAATAGTAGGATGCGTGGGAGACGGGACGCGGGTGATAGAGGAGGGGATAACGATAACGTACAGGTGGGGGCAGGTATGCACCCTATCCATAAAAATCTTACGACAAGTGCTGCTACGGCAAGTGCCGGCGATTGACTGAATCAGACTGATCTACCTGGGTGCGCGGGCGCAACGCAAGGCTGAGGTCGATCTATTGTTGTGAGCGTAGCGTATAACGGATGAAAAGTTTGAATTTTCCCTATGGGATGTGTGGTGGAGTTGTGAATAATAACAGTTTTTGTGGTTAGACAATATAGCATTCAATATGTCAATGGGCTAGTCAATATTACTCAGAATGTCGTTCGGATAGGTATGGGTTGGGTACATATTTTTGTGGCGGGCCAAATAATTTGTAACACGAATTATTCATTATCTTTACTACTACATTATAAAGCTGAAGAGTTTGTTTGTTTGTTTGTTTGTTTGGTTGAACGCGCTAATCTCAGGAACTTCTGATTCGAATTAAAAAATTATTTTATTGTTGGATAGCCCATTTATCGAGAAAGGTTATAGGCTATATAAAATCACGCTACGACCAATAGAAGCGGAGCATCAATGAAAAATGTTGCAAAAACGGGGTAAATTTATTCCTTTTGAGAGCTTCTGTTGCGTGCGCTGCGTAAACGGTTAAAGTTACGCAACACTCATGTATCATAGAATTGTTCTTCTTAAAAAAAATCTAAAAAAAAGTATACGATAGCATATGTCTATCTTTTAAGGCTAGCTCACTATAACTGTTTTAATGGTAATCAAATTTGTTATAAAATGATGCATTATTTGCGAAGGTGTTTTCATAAACATGGTATTAATCCTTATCCAAATAAATAAGATATTCATCATAAGTATTTAATTTTGAACGAGTTGACTTTTACATCATTTCATTTCAATGAGTATCTTCGGAGATATAACTGTTTTAAAATAACTCCGCAGCGAAAATAATGATTAAATATCGCGCAAAAGTAAGTTTGTTTGTTTGTAACGCTTTCACGCTAAAACGGCTGAACGGATTTGGATGAAATTTGGCACATGGGTAGACCATGACCTGGAAAAGGACTAAGGCTACTTTTTATCGACATACCATGCGGGCGAAGCCGCGGGAAGAAGCTATGTAAGATAATAGGTTACCTACTAATTGATGTGGTGTTCTGAGTGATAAAGAATGCAATGCTATAGAATAATAATAACAACTTTTTTTAAATCAAACTGGGTTTCACTTTGTAAGTTAATTGTACACACGGCTACACATCAAGCTAACTAATTCCAGGTTACAATGCGAGATCAGCTTATACTGGATATGGATTCTCCCGAGATAGTCACCTTTATTATGGTGAAGATCTGACAATTGAACTCCTCAATAACGTACAGTAGGTAAACGTACTGTGATTTGGTTACTGTACAGAAATCAAAGAAAATTACTGGTTAGTTACTATCCGTGGTCAACTAATTATGAACTTGGAAAATAAGGAGGTAAATACCTACTTACCCCATGGAACTCCTCATCGACGAGCAGTACACATTATTGTGACTGGGTAATCGTACGGAAGATGAAACACGGTAGGTTAAGTACCTAACAGTGGTCAACTAATCATGGACTACGAAGAAACCTACTGTCACGGAACTCCTCAATGACGAATTGTACCTATTGTGAATGGGTTATCCTAGGTATGTGAAAAAAAGTTGCTGAGTACCAATTCAAAAAAGTAGGTACACGATTTGTATAGGATTTCCGTACAGTGAGAGGTCAGCTTATACTGGAAATATATAGCTTAATATGTAGCCGTGTATACCATAATGCAAAAGACGTTTAATTATTAGTATTTATTAAAGTCGGTTACAGTTTCGGTAATTTCTTGCCAACTACTTCCCAAACTAAAGTTATTTTGCACTTTGTAGTGTTTATTATGGAAGTCAGTTTTAGTGTTTTGTAATACGTTTTTACTAAATTAAATACTGTATTAATTTTAAAGCGGGGGTGTCATTTTTACGGTTTTCGGGAGTAAAAGAGATCTAAATCAAAATGGTGTAGCATCTTCATAGCTTCCGAGGGCGCTGGGCTGTAAATCAGGAAATTAAAATCCAAAATGGCGGCCATAACCAGAGATAGATCTCAGTAAATGGGCTGCTTTTCAGTTTACACGGACAACTGTAGCTCAAACATTGTTTACAGAGAAGCATTTTCTATTTATTTATTTGGATCTCCAACATAGGTTAGGGCTGTTGTAGAGAACCCAGGAATGAAGAATTTCCGATCTTGCTTGGTGGGAAGCACTACTTCCCACCAAGCAAGAGTAGTCTATACCTTATCTAAGCTACGTTTTAGGTATTCCTTTCCGACATGCACGCGAACGAAGTCGCGGGCACAGCTAGTAATTAATATTATAAATGCGAAAGTGAGTTAGTTTGTTTGTTAGTTACTCTTTGACGCTAAAACGGCTGAACGAATTTGGATGAAATTTAGCAAATGGGTAGACCATGACCTGGATTAGGACATAGAATACTTATTATCACGGGTGTACGTTCCCGTGGGGTAATTTCTGACATTAACGTGGGCAAAGCCACGGGCAAAAGCTAGTATAAAATAAAGCTGATTATATTCTATTCTACCTATACTTTTAACTACGTTTGTTGTAAAACTGGAGGGCACTGGGCACAAGCAGGACTGTTAATCGACGAAATGATATTGAGTAAATAAATACCACATTGAGATTACACTCCAAGAAAGTGGATTTATGCGACATATTTTTATATTCGCAAGTAAATCAAACCCTATGGTACTTCCCGTTGACCTAGAATCATGAATTTTGGCATGATGTAAGGTCTCATCTCACAAGTTTAAAAGAAAAGTCTGAAAATCGTTTAATTTGTAATTTTATCGCATAAAAAAATTTTGTGCGTGGTCCGACACGCACTTGGGCGGTTTTTTTAAGTAAACAATGCTAAGATTTATACGTTTATCCCATGAACGCATGATTATATATCCCTGCAATTCCGGGAATAGACCAATCTGTCATCTATAGTAACTATCCTGTCAAACAAAAAGCGGTCAACACTTTATGGGACGCATACTTTGGCTTTTTCATACAAATAGCTATCCGTAGTAAGCGCTAGATCCTCCCACCAATAGATGGCACGGGCTGGTAAGATTCCTTATTCTTTAGTAGATTATTGGGACGTTAAAACCTTACATAGATAGGTTTTTCTATCTCCAGTATGCCAAAACTGGTGACAGATAGGTTATTGGGTTCGGCCGTAAGTGATACATATCCCATACTATTAAATGAGCAATATTTGTATATATCTATAGATAAATATTTGTAATCACGTTCCGAAAACAGTTTTAAAGATTTCGATGAAAGTTTCAATGTCCCCCCCCACTCTAATGCAACTTCATCGAAATCGTTACAGCCGTTTACGTTTACGGGGGCGAAAAATCGATCTAGCTATATAGGTCTCCTAATTAGGAAAATTCGTTTTCTCTGTTTTCGAACAGATACTTAACATTGATACCAAAATTGAGCGTATTTTCCCCATCAATTGGCTACACTTCAATAACTGCCCGAATTATTTTACATCCATTGTGCTAACATTACACACATGAGTTAAATTGAACATGGGAAGGTCTGGTGGCCATTATGTGAAGGTAGACACCATGCATGGCGCAGGGGGTGGCATCCGACGATGCGGAACAAACAATGATCACTGGACCGAGACCAGTGGCGTTCTAGATTCAGATTCACTTGTTTTTATAGCTCCTGTAATTACCTGCAGTCTTAGTATTTGCAGGTTTTTTAACTGATTGTCTCCAGTCTATTCAAAGGTTGTCTGTCTTGTCTTACCTCATCGTCTGGTATACAGGATGTACCAGAAAGGTGTGCTCAAATTTAAGGGGCTGGTACAGACCAGCAAACTGAACAACTTTCTCCTTGGCACTAACATCGATAACATACAAAACTTCAATACTTATACCAACCGAAATATATGGGATGGCTGATTGTTTTTTTCGTGAATATGATATTGGTCCCATGGAGAAAGTTGTTCAATCATGATGGTCTGTTTACACCACACCCTTAAACTTGACCACATCTTTCTGGTTACCCTGTATAACACTATCTGTGGCAAAAAAACTATTCGTTTATACATTTGATAGATGTTTTGGTGGATCCAATTTTAACGGGATTATAAACAGCATAACAACTCTAACAACACACCTAGGTTTTCCCCGAAGGGTAAGAGGGGAGAGGGCAGAGGTGTATCTATAGTACATCTATATTTCGCTAGTTATGTTTAAGTCCTATGTAATAAGAGGCAAGCCTAAATCATCGGGCACAAATCCAGAATTCGGGCTGCTACTGAGAAATATTAATAACTAATATTACAACAATAATAACTATATCACTATATCATATCACGAACACACACAACTATACAATAAATATCGCTTCAACTAATCGACACACTTTCATTCACTCTTGTAAGTTTTTAGTTTTTATTCAATTTAAATTTTGGCCGATCACTGTCTCTTAAGATACAGGTTTCTTCCTAGTTTAAGAGACAGGGTTCACTATTTTTTGTATGCATATACCTTTTTTGCAAACCTATATTTGCAAACCTATGTTTTTGAACTGTGTCTGTGTGTATTTTATTTTGGATAAATAAACAATTTTTTTTTTTTTTTTATTAACTACAAATTAAAGAATAAAATAAAATGAGTGTAATAAGTTTACACAATGGCCAAGCTGATTTCTTTAAGAAGGGCATCAATAAACTGCCACTGCGTTGGCGATTAATACAAATAAGAAATGCATGAAAAAAATTCGTTTAAATTTTTTCATACAAAACGGCAATTTCATAGGTAAAGACCTATTTATTAATAATAACTTTATTAGCAACTTACAATTTACAAAAATAACAGTGAAACCACACTAGGCAGAGCCTGAATCGTGGCTATCAAACAAAAACGATTACTCTAATAATAATTAAATAAATTAAATCTGCATATCGTTCTCATGAAGTTAAAGTGCGAGTGTGTTGTATGTATGTATATGAGTGTGAAATGTGTAAATAAGTGTTTGAGAGAGTATTATGTGTGATGTGTGTTATGTGTGTCGTGAAATGGTGATGAACTGATGATAGTGAGAACAGTGGTGGCCCAGTGGTAAAGGCCCCGACTTACGAGTTGTAGGTCGTGAGTTCGAAGCCAGACAGGCGCTTTCAAAAAGGTGAAGGAAAACATCGTGAGGAAACCGGCATGTTCTAGAACCAAAAATTCTAAAACATGTGACATCTGCTAACACATACTAGGCCCGCGTGGTGAATTACGGCCCACTCCCTCTCGAAGGGAGGAGGCCTGTGTCCCAGCAGTGGGAACATTGTAGGCTGGTTATGTTAATATATTACATCATCTGTCTAGCCTTTTCCCAACTATGTTGGGGTCGGCTTCCAGTCTAACCGGATGCAGCTGAATACCAGTATTTTACATGGAGCGACTGCCTATCTGACCTCCACAACCCAGTTACTGGGTAATACGATACCTCTTGGTAAGACTGGTTGTCAGACTTTCGGGCTTCTGACGACCCGTAACGACTGTCAAAGATCCACGAATGACAGCCGGGATCAACGGCTTAACGTGCTTTCCGAGGCACGGAGGAGTCTCGGTATATAAAGATGGTCTCCCATCCACGGACCGACCCCGGCAAGCGTAGCTTAACCTGATGGATCGACCGGTGCGGCTGTTATTACTTAGCCACGAGCTCTACGAGCTTATGTTAATATAGTACAGCAGGTATAATATTTATTACTTACTGCAGATTTAAATGTATACTTACATCTAGATGTATTCGTAACGTAACATCAAAATACCTATTATAGATTAGGCCGTTATCCTCAAAAAGGAGACGAATACGAAATTGGGAAAAACCCTCATAAATTTGCATTAACGATTAATTAAAGGTCAAATTAATGAGGTTCCTTCAATTCAAACAAGTGACCCAGATACCGGGAAGTACGCGTATAAAAATGGGTAGTACCTACATCATTGTTTGGAGGGTTTCCAGAGTGAAATAACTAAGTATTACCACAGAATAAAGCTGCAGTAGTCTATCTGAGCAGTAACCTTGAATTAATTACCTACCTCGGTAGATAAACACGCGTCCGTCCGTGCGTAACTGCCGCGCACTCGAACTCTTGCGTACTGGTATACACTGAGATTTCGAAGCGCGTCGTTTCAACCGTTTTCTATGAAGATGTAATACTGCTTACTTTATTATACTGTGGTATTACTAGGTACGAGTAAGTATAACTTCTTTGAGTATCTTTATCAGAAGTTTCAACCAGATTAGCAAATAGCATCATCTTTCTGACTGACTAATACAGACAACAACAACAACAAAACAAACAACAACCAACAATGACAATCACAACAAACAACAACAAAAAAACAACAATTCAGACAAGATTGAGAGATTTTTTTTTTGTTCTTTGATAATTCAGATATGCCTGTAATTGGTTTAATTAAAATAAATGCTTTGAGTTTGAGTTTGAATAACCCAGTAGATTGAAACCAAAATCCAGCATAACACGCTCCAATATCCAACCAGCTCGGTACCATTTACCAGCATCCAGATCGAAGAATATACTGCTCTCAAACGAGAGATATAACTGCACATATCCCGATCACGTCGCGATCTACAAAAGTTCTAGTATTCGTGCTAGTACTGCCATCTAGCGGATAAT
Organism: Cosmia pyralina; assembly: GCA_946251885.1. NCBI lineage: Eukaryota > Metazoa > Arthropoda > Insecta > Lepidoptera > Noctuidae > Cosmia > Cosmia pyralina. The sequence goes on along the minus strand of OX276355.1, from coordinate 3,289,800 downwards.
AGCGGAGATAACACGTCTCATGTATAATTGCCACTAACTAATGCGTCTGCGTCAACCAGTGGACAGGAAAATTAACTGGTTGTTTTGGGTTCCATAGGCTTGTTAGATAACTCGGGTATAAAATACCCGCAGCTAGAACTTGTAAGTATACACCGGTCAATACTATGCTCTAGTATGTACATACATCTGCATTAATTACGTACCTAATACCTAAATTAGTAAGCAAGTTCAAACCCGGTGATAGTAAAGATCCCAACAATTATAGGCCTGTGTCAATACTGCCAGTTCTCAGTAAGGGGTTTGAAAAGTTTATGCTCAATCAAATACGTCACTTTAATTAAAATTAAATTTTTCATGAATAACAGTACGGTTTCACCAAAGGGCAGTGTACCACTGACGTACACGTGTCGGGTCCAAATAAAGAACATTTTTAACGCCTGAGAAGAAGCACAAGACGCCATTAGAATCTTTTGCGACGTCTCTCTGTCTCGTTCGATTGTGTAAATCATAAGACACTTCTTGTACATATTTTTTGTTTTTAAGATTGTTAGATTTTAAATTTTGTAAATATTCATGGATAATAAAAATTGTTAAGACACTTCTGCTGAATCTAGAGCACTATGGGATTAGGAATACAGCTTTTGATTTACTAAGATCGCACCTGAAAGTTAGTATCTAAGGTTAAAGTTCAAGTAAACGGCATAAACTCATTAGGGTCTAAAATGGGCGTTTCTCAAGGTTCGATATTAGGTATATTACTCTTTTTTAACCGACTTCAAAAAGGAGGAGGTTCTCAATTCGTCGGAACCTTTTTTTTTTTTTTTTTTTTTTATGTATGTTCCCCGATTACTCGAAGATGGCTGGACCGATTTGGATATTTTTTTGTTTTATTCGAGAGGGTATACATCACAGTTGGTCCCATATAAAATTGATTAACTTTACTGCGGTACTTTTTGAGTTAGCTTCAATAATACGTATTTTTTCCCCACTTTTATATGGACGATGTTCTAGTTTGTTTTGCAGGTAGTGGTATTAGAATTTGTGTGGGGTAGGTACACAACTAAAAAGTGAAAAATAAAAACTTTTTCATAAAAAAATACAACCGACTTCCAAAAACAACAAAGTGAAAAATAACTTTAATTTCGGAAGTCGGTGGCAAAAAACGAAAATACATTTAACTAGACACCGACTTCCGAAATTAAAGTTATTTTTCACTTTGTAGTGTTGTTTTTGGAAGTCGGTTGTATTTTTTTGTAAAAAAGTTTTAGTTTACAATGATTTACCCCAATTATTTCAAAATCAACCGAAGATGGTGTTAATTGCAGATGAACATCATTTATATTTCAAATAAACCGACGGTCACAAAATACCTAACCTAACGAAATAGCTGGGAGTCATGGCGTACATCTTTGCCTAAGCCTTACAAAAGGGAATAATCAAATAATGTCCCCGAATTGAAAATTCTCATCAAGAAATCAGTCCGCATGAGAGTTTCCTGCAAAAAACGTCTGCTTTGTTACTCTAAAATGCTAGGATGAAAAGCCGTGTAATAAAATTAAAAGGAAACTTTTAGTTTGCTCTGAGTTTCAACAGTGGCGTTCATTGTTAAATGGCAAAATGGAGGTGTCAGCGGACTAACTCGGACGGTGTGTCTGCGCAAATTAGCATTGGTTGCAAGTTCAGAGTAAACCAGGAGTTTTGTGCAATTTGAACCACGTTCATCTGGCATCTGAAAATTAGCTAGGCAAATGGATATAATGGTTCAATCTTAACAGAACATCATGCCTGTATGGGGAAGGGTTAGGCAGGGGTGTACTTATAGTACAACCACATTTCACCAAGTTCCTCATGTAATAGGGGGCGAGCCTATTCTCCTTCGTCAGTATAGGAGTTGGGAGAAGAGCTCAAGCCAATGTGAATATTATATTAGCCATGGAATTACACTGACTGCCCAGGGTACCTATGCCTCACGTCAAGCCATACTCAAGTATCATTAGGAGAGGATATTTTAATGGTGTTGCTAATTAGGCCCAGTTACCTACATCACAAATCTCTAAATAAATTTAGCACTTTTTTTTATTGTTTCTGCCAAACGCTTATTATTATTTATTTATTCATTCATTCAGTAGCACACAAACTTACATTTTTAAAGAAGATATTTTTTATTACTTTTTTTTTATTTGAAGATGATAAGGAGAGGTTTTAACAAGCATGTTAGCGCTAATTGCATTTAGTTATTTGTGATACAAGCGGGCCTTTGTGTATTTAAGTGCAGAAGGAAGCCATTTAGATTCAAGCCTCATATTTACGAGCTACTGAATAGATCAATACTACAATGTACAGAACCCACCAGTTCATTAAGAACCTGTATAGGCTGTATACCAACATAGATACGCAACGACTAGCATCACGCACTCGATGCAGACAGATTTGCGCATCACCCAGATCTTATCGGAGATAATTACGGTATACCATTCATTTACATAGGCACTAGTTAAGTATTGGAATAAATATGCTATGTAGAAAATAATGTAGAAGTCTCTATTGGCCCCGATGTAGATCGATCTGGATCGGATGCTGACTTTGATAAAATATGTGATGTATAAGTGGATGGTAAATATCTCAGTCATTATCAAAATATATATGACGACCAAGCTATACAACTTATAGTCAGCCTCAAAAAGATGTATACCATAGACAAGAATTCATTTAATTGTCTACAATTTGTGTTATATAATATTGTATCAATGTGTAGTCACATATTAGGTTTAACACAATTGGGTATATACTGGAGCTACTCGTACATGTCGATACAATATTATGAAACACAAATTTTAGACAGTCAAATCACCTAATTCTTGTCGATGAATTATTTTTGAGGCTTACTGTACTTACATATACATATCTATAAATGTGTAAGCCATGTTTCAGAGTTTAGTTTAGAATAGACGAGATAGAAATACCTAATATTAAAAACTTTGTCATGCCAAGTACTAACTTATCAAGTTTAACTGAAAGGCGAAAACAAGAAAGGTAACAATGGTTTTATTTTGAATGCTAGCTTAAAACATTGCTATTTTAAACCCAAAAGAAGCACTAATGTAGACAATTAACCTTGCCAGATTTTTTGTTTAGCGTGATCAAGAAGCGTCTTTGAAGGTTGTGCATAAGCAAGGACAGAGAAGAGACGTAGAACTAAATTACGAAGGAATTCTTCACGTGACCAGAAGGCTGGCCTATTTTCAGGTTAGGTCATAGAATCAGCATTGCCATACAACGTTTTTATATACATGTTCATTTTACTATTATTATTTTAAAGTCTGTTGTATATTACTAATAAATAACTTAAATGCAAATTTCAATATAGTATCACTTATTATTAATATAACTCTAGCAGAAGTCACGAATTGCACATAGGTAATGTACTTTAAACCGCAGTCCAAGGTGTGAATTCAAATAAAAATAAACACACATTGGGTAGGTAATAAGCGCTGACTCTATTGCAGACTATTTTTTACAATTCATTCATTTAATTGATGACTCAACCAATCATAGAACATTATTGCTATTTGATGACGTCAATAATTATGGCGTCAGGGATTGCCCAAGACAATTATTTAAAAGTGTATACCTACATGTGAGTAATTATTATCAAGCCACTTGCTGCAATATTTCAATCAAGATACAGGTTAATATCGCGTGCAGGAATCTGCAGTGATGAAGCTTTATGCAACTGGTATCATCGTATAATGAATAATTAAAATTGATGATCAACTATTCAGTTGTTAATAATTATATCTGCAGGAGACCATCATTGTAGTACTTATTTATGTTCATCTTTATAATAAATATGTGTCGGATTTCGAGAGTTGAAACAAATGTTAACCATGAAAGTATCACGCATGCACAATACAGCATATTTATCATTATTCCTGCTCAATATGTGTTCTAGGTACTCGTACTTAATTGAGTTGAAAAATTATTAAAAATGAAGTGACTCTTTATTTCCAGGCACATGGTCACATCTATGTATAAATGTATAGGTTACCAAAGTCTTGTTATTTATTGTGAATATTTCTCCTATAGATAAAACTCAAACTCAAAGCATTTATTTAAATTCAACCAATTACAGGCACTTTTGAATTGTCAAGGAGTCAGTCATTCAGAAAGATGAAGCTACACTAGTTCCCCATTCCAAAGCGTAATACATTCCTAGAAGAAGAACGGACAAGAAACTCCATGGATATCTTGTAATATCAATATTCGGTTCGCTGAACGAGTGAACGCGGAAGAAGCGTGAATAAAATATTAATCATTGTTTCTCATATTAATAGACATCGCATTTAAATTTGCATACAATTTTATCATCAACATTACATTTAATCGACGGTATCCATAAAACGACCACTGAACATAGGATAATAGTAGACAATCAAAGATTGGAAGCCGTTAATGTTGGCATAACATGGTTTACTAACATTCTTACTAAAACATGTCAGTAATTAAAGGTACCATATTCTGTTAACATTACTTTGATTTTAAAGCCCTAACGGTTTCCGTGTAGCTTGTCAGACTGCCCTACCATTAAAACAACATGGCAGATACAAGGCCTAGCATAAGTACCTTCTCTCTCTCATCTGGGCAGGCGGCCAAATAAGGGACGAATGAATATAGTTTACAGGTACCTAATTTAAGCTGCCGTAACGCATTAACTTGGTTAAATTCCATCATCATCATCATTATCAACATCCTCCTAATATTTTTATGGATGTAGCTTTTTCTGCATTACTCTTTTGCATAAACATTCATGTTTTCACCTCCTTTCCATAAAGCCATATCATCCTTGACAAAAGAATTCATCAATCTTTTCTTTGGCCTTCTTTAGCTCTTTACCATTCCTCATTCATACAATACATAATTTTTCCTGTAATACAGTTTTTCAACTATCACCTATCCTGTACTGATACAGGATAGGTGATCTTTTCCACTGTTGTTAAGTACCTACTGTAATATATTGCACAGTTTTGCTTATCCATAACTGGTGGAAAAATATCTGTAACACTGCTTTTGGAACAATAAATAAATTATTATTATTATAATAATGTCAAGAAATGAAATACCAGTTATTTGCGTTGTAAAATTCGACACATCATTAATGCCAAAAGCATCACAAACTGCAAAGACACACAGAGGACCATTAATACTCGTAACGAAATTAAGAACATAATCAAGATAATGTTACCGTTATGAGGCTGTAAGTTGATAGCTGTGATATATGTTCAGCTTACAGAGATAGTGTCGACCTTGGACAGTAAAGCCAGAGTGTCAATGTTACTGCTTCCTACCTCCTTCACTTTCTAAGACCACGCTGAGTTTAGCTAATATCTGATTGTCTTAACTTTTTTGTGAAAACTAAATACCTATTTGTTGAATCTAGATTCGAGTCATCATCAGTATCTTGAGGGCAAGATACTGATGATGACTCGAATCTAGATTCATCATAAGATATATTTAGATAAGGGTATCTAAATTTATTTGGGGTTGGCGCAAATGTTTTGTCATACTTCTCTATTAGTCGTCATCTCAGTAATCACCACCTTCCTACCCACATTATCTAGATTTAAATACATCTGCGGATTCATTGTGTTAATTAATGTCGTTAGTATTTGGAATATTACAGCAACAATAAAACCATTGGCAATAAGTTGTGCAAAGGAAATCAAGTTCTAGACAGGAACAACAAAATGAGAAGTATAAGTAATTATATTTTTAAAATATTAAAATACTTAAATAGAAATGCTGCTATCCGGAATACCTAATATGTATACATAAAAAGAAAATTGCTTCTCTGGAATCGAGAAATCTTTGTACGATGTAATAATTAAGAAGTTACAAAAAGTGGGGAAAACTGATTTGCCTTACAATAGTAACAATTAAGTATAAAAAACAACATCCGTTTAGATTTTTGGTCAATTTATGTAAAATGAAGATTGTTCCGTTGCGTTAAGCTCTCAGATCATAAAAACACAGGATCTGTGGTCAAGCTAGTTGTTTTTAACTGACCTTTCAATTTTTAAGATAATAACTCGTAGTTGTGATGTTTTTCGAGAATAATTTCCATCTTTTAATACTGCCATGTATATTTTGAGATACCACAAATATTGGCTGGCTAACGTTGAAATATTCAATCACGGGAGCATATCCAAAATAAACAGACTCTTTAGTTTATGTACAATCAATCTAGTATGATTGATAGTTTTAAAACCTTCAGCATCACAAATATCAACACCTAGATTCTCAAATATATATAAAATATATTATGTAAAGTACCTATCATCTAAAACTCACCGGTTCTCTCCAGGTCCAAGCTTATTATTCTCAACTATAGCCGTGGCCCTGATCCTATGGTCAGGCTGTTCCCCAATCAGTTTCTCACTCCTGCCGTTGTTCAAATGCTCCCTAGCCACACTGTATGCGTCACAAATATCCCTATCAACAATAACACCACTATCACTTTCACAGATCACTTTAACTTTCTCGCTCGTGTCAACTTCGTGTTTCTCCGGTTCCACTTTATCTTCTTCTTTTATTATGTCCTTGTCTTTCTTTTTGTCGATGCCGTTGGCTATGATGGGCGCTGGTTTCGCCTGGAGGGATTTGGGTTGGGCTTTCGGAGAGGATATGGTAGGTTTGCTCTCGATCGCTCCGTTTTCGTTTATTGATGTCACGTAGACGGTCGAGTTTGCAATGTAGCCGTTGAGCTCTTGTCTGTTTTCTGGCTGAGTTCGTTTCCGACGGTTTAACTGGAACAAATCAACAAATAAGTATATAAGTCAAATAATGTCCATGTTCTGTGTTTTTGTAGGATCTATAATGTGTATTTATATTTCTATAGGATCATGTAGAATAGACGATCAACCGTACGACAATGTCGTCTAGACCTAATTACGGCACAAATTAGATAATAAAGTTAACTAAAGTTGCTTAGAAACTAGCATGCAATATTGATGGAATCCAAACTGCATTAGTTAAACCTAGGCACCTTAGTGATCATGTACGATCAACATAATATGAATGAATACGCCTGATCCAGTATCCGACTTTATTTGCAATGATGTTGAACTTAACAATCCTAATAAAATGTTTTTAAAACCTGTAGAATTGCAACCGGATACACTTAATAAATCAATTGAATTACATTTCGACTTCAATCAAGAGGTATAAAAAATCTATACAATACATTATTAATGATACAATGTCAGACACACCCCTGACAGAACCACATAATAGAATAAAAATAAGGTAACGGCACATTTATAAAACATATGCTTTAGAATGTACTCCATGTTTTATAGACAAGTGCAGATAAAGCAATAAATTTTATTGAACTATCTATACTCTATAGTACTTAATTAATAGTTTTTTTTTTAACATTAAGTTGTATTTTTTATGTGCCTGTTACCTGTTTAGATCAGAGATAACACTACTCACAACCAAATTAAAATTCTTAGGATTTGTTAAGTTTTTAAAATCAACCCGATACTTTACGAAGAATTAAAAATATGAGAAATTCTGAGAACTGAGACTGTAACGAATTCAATATTCAAGCATTTCAATTCCGCAATATTCCATTCTTGACAAAAAAAATTGAAATAAATTAAACTCTCTATTACGAGTATCATTTCCTCTTTATTAGAGGCCGCTATGGGAATTATGAACATCATAGGTTGATAATTATAGTGCATCCTCCTTTGAGTCTGCTTTGAACCAATGCACTTACTGATTTTGGTTTAGCTGTAAAGACGATTGTGGCCTGATATATATGTCTGTAATATATAATATATATACAGAGTGGATACGACAATAAATGAAAGTACGAGCAGAACTAATGTATAGCAGTTTATAGGAATTATCAAACCAATCCTAACATTGAAATTAAAAAAGTGACTTTTTCTAACAAACTAAATAGCTTAAAAATGTAAACAAAATAGAACACCATTTTTAAATATTTTAACACAGCTGGCGACTGGGGCACTGACCGACCCAACACACCATTGTTTGTGACGATTTTTTGCAAGTTTGAGTTGTTATTGTTTCGGCGAGAAAGCGACGTAGAAATAAAGAAACTATCGTGTACATACGCACGCATCTCTTTCGCACATTCAAAATTTTCGATTGACAAGAGTGAGTAGATATAACTTCCGTATGCATTATTTTCTTATCTAATTCTGATGACACGCTTTATGGCTCTTATGCCTCTGGTATAAGGTACAACATGCATTAATTCCCATATTGAAGTAGCTGGCAACATGTGTGTGAAAAATATTGCAATGTCTTTAACCTTTATTTTTTTAGGCGAGGCTGGTCTAATATCTGTATTATCAGATACATCATGTTGAAAATCTTGAAAATGAAAAATATTGTCCTGTGACTAAACTATTAGTTAAATTGAATTGAATTTTCGTACGCAGACTGGGTACGTGATTAGATATACGAAGTTTAATTAATTGTTGTATTGTCGTATCTACTCTGTATAAGAAGTATACATACGACAGTGTACAGTGAATTGTTAGTGGCATGCGAAGATGCGAACCCATTCATGTTCAAGCCATCTGACAGCCACTTATCGCCGATCGCAGCACATTTAACACGATTATTGGAGTGTGGGTTTCCGTACTGCTTGAAGATGGTGATAAAAAATATACATACATAGTCAACTAATCTATATCTAAATACACCGTAGATGGATGTGCAGTAAAAGTTGAAATAACATTGATGGAAGTTGAACCAAAAGCTGGCTAAAGTTATGTCTCGAAAAACGATGCCTCAGGTGTCTTGAAGGCGGTTGAAGTGCTAGTAAAACAGCAAGAGTTTTAACAACGGAAGAATTATTGGAACAAAAGGCGAAAATTATAATAAAAAGCGAAAAAGACTATCATGTTGAACAATCTCCTCATAACGCGCACCAGATGACAGTGTCATGGTTTTTTATAAAAAGTGCTAATGGTCCCGAACAGTATGTCATCGCGGTATGCGACCCCAATTAGTAGCAAAAAACACCACTTGACTATGCGAACATTTTTAAAATGCAACAAGTGGGTCCTTGATGTGCTTGCTTATTATTGTGTGGCGCATTTTGTGGGGAAAATCTGATGTCGAAACACGAATATGGAAGGAATTCATGGGTGAAGTTCAGTACTTAAGATTTCTTACTTTACATGGTTGGTTGGATTTACAATTTAGATTTACTGAGATGACGAGTAATGGAATAGAAATATGGAAAACATCCAGTCAAGAGCGAGTCGGACTCACGCACAGAGGGTTCCGTACTACAATATAGAAATTGATAAATTCTGAAAAAATGTGATATATATAGATCGTTTTATTTTTCCCGTAATCTTTACACAAACTTCTATAACGTGTAAATTGTGTTTTTAGTTTTTTAAACTACATATAATTTTTACCATTTTGGTACGGAACTCTAAAAAGGGGCATGTTGCGCCGATCTCAAATAGGGATAATAATATAATAAGGGACGGAAAATGATGACGATGGTTGGATTTACAATAACGTAATCTGAAATTACCAAATCCCATCTATTTATCTGTATTGTCCCTCTGCAGGGCAAAGGCCTCCGTCTCCCTTTTCCACTTAATTCTGTCATTTGCTCCATTCTGTAGGAGTCAAGCTCGTCCCGCCTGCCATCTTCGCCTTGGCCGATCGCCTGCTGCGATGTCTTAACCCAGACACAACCCAATAATAACTATGGGACTTTTTTAGCCTACATTCAGAACCACAGACAATTATTGTATCAATACCGATAGTCTGACCATGACATTTTGATTATCAAATCAACATCAAGAATTAGATAATTGGTTAGATAAAGGTTTGTCTCAATTATCAATTACAGGTTCATGAAACAAAGATCAGAGTCAACGAATTGATTCAATAGATCTGAAAGAAATCATCATTGATGCAACATTGAATAGAAAGAAAAGAGTAAAAAACAAATAGTCAAAATTGGTTCTCCAAGGAAGAGCCAGAAGGTGTAAGAAATTAAAATGAAAAAGGTACAAATCAAAATGAAGAATCCTACTTATAATGTTATGAAGTAGACGAAGATGCTGAAAGAGCGATCTTTTCATTTGTTTTAACTGCAAATGTTGAAATAATGTGAAGCGAGCGAGTGAATCAAGTGCGGAGCTACGAATGAAGTAACGAATCGTCCGGAGATGACGGTACAAACTATTTGTTGTACGGGACAAGTATGAAGTGAAAAACAGGTACAAGACAACGAAGATATTTTAGCTTTCGATGGTAGCCATTTGAAACACCAAGACGACATCATCAGGAAGTAAGGACAGAATTATATGAAACAACAAAAACGAATGGTATAGTGAACTCATTGGATGAACTCTTTCGTTTCTAAAGAGAATTTTGTTTTCGAAATGAAAGAGTTCATCCATTGAGTTGATGAGCCAAAGGCCAGAATCAACAAAATAAGCCCGTAAAATCTACAAGGCTCGCAACTTGGACCAGCACATAAGTGGCCTCGTCAAGTGGAGTTGGACTGAATGCAGGCTAGCTCACTTGCGCGCATTGTCCTTGCTAATCTATTGTACGCTTTCCATTATGTGTGCACGCCATGTACACGCTGTACACTCCAACTTGCGCCATCGATTGGAGTAGCCTCTAGAGGAATGGTGGACTGAATTCAGCCAGCTCGCTCACAAACATTGTCCTGGCTAATTTATTGTAAAGACAACATCAAGTTTTAAAATATTATTCAGCTAGTCGTATTTGAACTTACCTAGTAGTTGAATTACCTAGTTGATGAAACTGTGGGTACATAGTGTTATACAACGTGTCGCCGTTATAGCGACACTAAGCAGACGTTCGCACGGACGTAAAAATATCGCGGCGGGATTTTATCGCGCACTGGATTTTCAACTCTCGTTGTTGAGCCGAGCGTTGAGAATCCAACTTAACAATAACAGAGTAAATTCTAGCGCGTTGAAAAAACACACTGTTGGATTTTGAACTCTCGGCGCTAAGCAGAGTGTTGAAAACTCAATGCGCGAAAAAAAATCGCCGAGATATTTTTACGTCAGTGCGAACGTCGACTTATACTCGTCCCGCGTTAATTAGCAGACACAATAGAAATTTTATCTGCACACATGGTGTGCAATCGACATTTTAAAAGTTAAAAACACATTAGGGCCAGTGGTCAAGTAATCATAAAAAGAATAAGATAAAATAATTAATATATTGAAAAAAAAAATCATTTCAAACAAACTAAATAACAAAAAAAATAACCATAATTAGGATCACTCTATGCAAACGACACATTCATGAAGCTATTCTTTTGTGACAGCGGGTAAAAGTTCGCTGACTGATACCTTTTTTTTGTTCATCGTTTGTATATTGATCTTAATAGGTAATACGGGCTGGTATTCGCAACTCCACGACAATGCGCGTATTTTGCGTATGGTCTATTGATCTTATCCAGCTGTGAGTAGCTTCATGAATGAATTTTTTGCAAAATCCCTAGAAAAAAACTCCGAGTGGTGTGACCTTTTTTTTCTCGTTCGTTTTAATTTCATCTCCGCGCTACAGGTTGCTACAAGATGCTATTTTAGAAAATTGTAAAAAAGTCAATAAATAATAACGTTTAATGAAATTACACACATCAAAAGTGTCTAGGGATCAAGCATTTTTATGCGGATTTCTTGAGATTGAGATGTGGCTTTGTAATAAATTTATGATTTTATAAATTTATATGGATCCTTTTTGGTGCATTTCATAATTTGAATCAGGAACTGTGAATCAAATTCGAGTAAAAGATGAAAATCAGCTGTCAATATTTTCCCTATAAAAACATACAACGCATTGAAGACATTATTAGTGCTACTGTTTCCCTACTACTGATTAAAACCAACGTTATTATGGAGCGGCGACGTCATTTAAGCAGGGAAGAAATGCTCAGAGCCGTGGGAATGATAGAAGCTGGTTCCCGGCAACGTACTGTGGCTTTAGCTCTGAATACAAGTCAGAGTGTTATCAGTCGACTTTGGACACGTTACCGAAGCACTGGTACCGTGGCTGAGCGCCATGGAGGACGGTATCGCTGCACCACACGGAGACAAGACCGATACATTCAAATCTTAACTCGAAGAGCTCCAACTATAACCGCCATGATGTTAGCCGTGAGGCTTCATCACTCTTCAGGGAACTTAATTAGCGACCAAACAGTCAGAAACCGCTTGCATGAAGTGAACCTTCATTCCCGAAGACCGCTACGGGTACCACCTATAGCAATGCACAATCGTAGGATTCGATATCAATGGGCTCTTGAACACAGAAATTGGGCAGAAGAACAATGGCGTTTCGTGTGCTTTTCTGATGAGTCTCGTTTTGGTATGAGACCGGATACAAGACGTATACGACACTGGAGAACCCCTGGACGCCAACAGCGATTAAAATCCTGTCAGGAAGTCCATCCTTATAGTGGTGGAACCATCATGGTATGGGCGGGTATTTGGATCGGCGGAAGAACTGAGTTGATTTGGATCAGAGGCAACCTCAACGCTCAAATTTATGCTGAGACGATTGTATCAGACGTCATCGTTCCTCTACAAGTGCAAATCGGTCCCTTATTTCAGTTAATGCATGATAATGCACGACCGCACACCGCAAGAGTTGTAAGACAGACTCTCGCCGCAGCTAACATCAATGTCCTGCCCTGGCCTGCTCAGTCGCCAGACTTGAACCCGATTGAGCATGCATGGGATATGCTACAGAGAAGAGCTCTGCCGAATATGGAGGGTATCCAGTCGCAAGAAGACCTTTTTTTGTTGTTGCAACGAACATGGGCGGCCATTCCACAGCGTGATTTGGATGAACTCATTTTGAGTATGCCAAACCGATGTTCTTGTGTTGTTAGTGTTCGCGGTAGAAACACGGATTATTAATTGTTTAAGTTACCCAATAAAATTTTAAAGAAAACTGTTATTTCAGTCTTTTTTTCGAACTTTAATGTTAGTGGTTCAAATGTCAAAAATCCCTTTATTAGGAAAATGGCAAATTTCTTTATTAATGCAAAGGTGACTTGGTTTATCGTTACTGTGACAAACGAAAACACTTTATTTGATGAATCCTTAAAGAAAATTTTAATTAATATCAATCAGGAGAAAAGTTATTGCAAAAATATATGTTGATCCCTAGACACTTTTGATGTGTGTAAAATATCTCTAGAAAACGAAAACGCGGAACGCGAAACGCGTGTCAAGTTAATGTCGTGATTGCAGCGGCACGTTGTATGTTTTCACTCTACAACCTTATGTAAACGTACTGTATTTTACAACAAGGGAGCTGGAGTAGAGTGGCCTCGTCAAGTGTAGTTTTAGATTGAATGCAGTCCAGCTCGCTTGCATATTATCATCCTAACCAGCACCATAATTGCGTAGCACGCTATAGGTCGGAATCTGAATCATTTTGAAACAAATTGCTAATCCATTGCTTCTTTTGTTCGAAAAATTTCTCTGCTCGACAACGTAAATAACGCAATGATTGTTGTTGAACTATCAAAATGAAACCAAGTCTGATTGATAGTATGTTACGCAATGGCAGAGTATTTTCACACACTGCTAGTCAAAACTTGGGCCTAGAGTCAAGCAGCTTTGCCAAGTAGTTCTGAAAGCAGGCCATCTCACTCGCACACATTGTCCAGGCTAATTTACTGTACAACGTTCCCTCTAACTTTATGTTTAGGTATGCGCTGCAGTTTACACCTTGGACCACCGAGTCAAGTGGCCTCGTCAAGCAGAGTGTTGGACTGAATACAGGCCAGCTCACTCGCATACAATGTCCTAGCTAATTTATATTATGTTCTATTCAACTTTACATGCTAAGGATGTAGGATTCAACAACTTCAAAGTTTCGCAACCGGTGCATTCTAAAATTGTCGAAGAAACTTCGACTGGCGAGAGAAATATGCAAGAGAAAATACAAATATCTAATTCCGTTGACTGGCAGCAATATGACGATTCATTGTTTACTTTTGTAAGGGTGCGCACACATTGCTCTTTATAATTCCATGACGCGCGTTCAAACTCGCGCGAACCTAGCGCGCATTTATCAATGTCTCGTCGTATATTAGCACCTTGAGTACCTATGTAAGGTATTCGCATATATTACGCAAGTAAACAAGACTACTGCATTAAGATGTGGAACATGTGCCATTATCCTTAAGTCTACAGACAGCTTGGACATGTCACGTCGAGTGGCGTGATCCGCTTGAGCGACGATGACCGCTGCAAGCGCTGTCGGACACTTCAAGCCGCTTAGCTAGTAAATTATGCGTATTAATCAGTTCTTACGGCTAGGAATGTTTTGGACAATCGATGAGCTTTATCTTCTTAAGTGCTTACACCTGCTAAAATCGCTGCTGATATACTAAAAAAAAATACCAGCACCGCATACGTGAGAGAAGTGAAACTTCTTAAAAAATAAAGACATAGGTAAATGAGAGATTTAGCGTGAGAGACAGAGAGAGTTATCTTTCTACTCTCTCGATGCAACGAAATGAGCCTAAACGTGATGCGTCCTTGAAATTTCAATCTCAATTCACGTCCGACTTATCAAATTGCCGGTGTAAAATAGTTCTTACCTCTACAGACAATTTGGACATGTCAACTGGCGTGATTCGCTTGAGCGCTGACAGCCGCTGCAAGCGCTGCCGCGCTTGCTCCTCCACGGCGATGAGGAACGCATCCTGGATGATGTTGTGGCCGATGTCTGATACTGTGGACAAGAGAACATTGCTCAATGCGTGTTTGTGTTTATTTAGTACGCACGGTTACAGATCAAGCTATACATTTCTAGTATAAGCTGATCTCTCATTTTATAGGATTCCCTTACAATGAGAGGTAAGTGTAAACTGGAAATGTATAGCTTGATATGTAGCCGTGTGTACCTATGAACTTGAAAGTTGAAACCAACCAGTTGACAGTAATTTGTATTCATTGCAGATATATTGATGAAAACAAGACTAATAGTTGAACAGTGATTGGAAATGATGATTCTTTATTGATTTATTGTTTTGGGTGGAGCTGGATGGTGTGTCACACTTTTACTGACTAAAATCCACTCTGTCCCTTCAGTTGGCCACGGCAATTCTTTCGAACAACCCGCGACCCTGGCAGGATGATTCTCAAATTTTATATATAATATTTTTGACATAAAATGGTAACAACAACTGCATTCATTCGCAGGCTTGTTCTCGCTGTGCATTTCAGGCGCGTCCGCAGTGTACACGCACCCTTAAACGCATTGAATTGGCTAATGCAGCCACCATAGATATATATATTTCTATGGCAGCCACACAACGTCCGATAGATTGGATTAAGAGCTTACCTACTTCATTAAGCCGTTTTAAATACATTGCTATGACACACAGAATCGACGGTTATTTGAGTTAAATTATAGACACGAAAATAAGGCAACCAACAGCTAGAAAAATTAATTTGATAAACGTTCCAAATTCAAGTTTGTTCAACTTATTCTGTTCTGTGATTAGGACTCAAATAATATTGGAAATTATTAATCGCACACTAGAAAGATATTGTTACATCAAATACATCTAATAATCTACATCATGATTATTAGATGTAAAGTATTTTTACGTCTAATAATCTACTCCCTATAGAGGGAAAAAATTAAACTTTACAAATAGACTATAGAGTCTATTTGTAAAGTTTAATTTTTTTAGACA
This sequence comes from Cosmia pyralina, assembly GCA_946251885.1. Taxonomy (NCBI): domain Eukaryota; kingdom Metazoa; phylum Arthropoda; class Insecta; order Lepidoptera; family Noctuidae; genus Cosmia; species Cosmia pyralina. The sequence continues at coordinate 3,274,028 of OX276355.1, read as the reverse complement.
TGCAAATTTTGCAGAGATGTGCAAACAGTATTTTTGATGTACAGTCAACAAAAGAGATATCTAGGCACTAACATATTTTTAGGTGAATCACTTCATGTTCAATTTCGTGAAAATATACAATTTTGTTTTGGTGTGTTACAATGTAGAAGTATTGCATAAACAAATTGAACGTGAAGCAATTTACATACAAATATGTTAGTATACCCTGCCTAGATATCTCTTTTGTTGACTGGACGTATTCTGTTGGGAAAAATTGGTAATTTTTGATGTCCGTTTAAATAGGTACTACCCAAATACTATTTGTGGGTCAGCTCCTGTTATATTCCTCTGCGTGTCGTCTCATACTTAGGTACACGCATTTGTTTTGTGTATGTCAAACCAACTCATTGCATGAGGCATCCTGGATTAACCTCTGACGTGTCTCTGCACCCCATGTGTGCATAAGGAAAAATCCTTTATATAATAGGTATATAAGCTTATATAGCTTATATAGGGAGGAGCTCGTGGCTAAGTAATAACAGCCGCACGGGTCGATCCATCAGGTTAAGCTACGCTTGCCAGGGTTGGTCCGTGGATGGGTGACCATCTTTACATACCGAGACTCTCCGTGCCTCGGAAAGCACGTTAAGCCGTTGGTCCCGGCTGTCATTCGTGGATCTTTGACAGTCGTTACGGGTCGTCAGAAGCCCGAAAGTCTGACAACCAGTCTTACCAAGGGGTATCGTATTACACAGTAACTGGGTTGTGGAGGTCAGATAGGCAGTCGCTCCATGTAAAATACTGGTATAGTTGGGAAAAGGCTAAGCAGATGATGATAAGCTTAATATCATATATATAATAAACGTAAAAAAACATCATCCGATGGAAAAAAAATCATCATCAGTAGTTGTGAAGCTATGGGGTTTGTAACTAACCCCCCCCCCCCCCTCCCCCTGGGGTTTTGAGTTCATAAATTAGTACATAAAGACGTTTGAGGGGTAGCATAATTATTAGCCTACAGAGAGGAGGCCTGTGTACACAACACATACATAGCCCAGCAGACACATAATCAAAAATTGTATACCCATATCATTTTTATATGGACCTAGTACGTAAATTAGAAAAAAACGTAACAGGTTTTCTTTCCCGCCTTTACATGTATGCAATCCCTCCACAAATTTTTTTGCAAAAAGGACCGATCACAACATAATTATGTTCCATTAAAATATCAATCGGTAATCTCGTCAAATTCTCCTGCGCCACGTGCATTGAGATCGATTGAAACAATTCGCGTGCCGATGGTGCAATTAATATTCAGTTGGCAATCGAGGGCCTCCGAGATGAGTCAGCCATTGTGACTGTGAATATATTAAGGAGGACTGTAGGACTGAAGTCAGTACTTAGAATGTTTATGTTAGGACGTAGGTTTCATGCGTTGCAGTGATATTGTAATTGTAGAACCTAGGTATAAACTACTAATGCCCGGTCTCTGAGGTCTTTAAACGATGTTTATCCATTCGATAGTGATTAATGGTTTGGTTACGAGTATCGTGTTTCTGAACACTTCGTTAAGGAAGAATTTAGCTTAAAAGTCGAATGAATTATTATCGAAGGTTTATCTGAGGACCTCAAAAACCGAGCATTAAGGATGGAATACGCTTAAATAGATAATTTTGTCCAATCAATAGCTATTGAGAGTGTAAACTCCGTTTAAGAATTCTTCAGAAACCGAAAATAACTACAGTAATTTATGGACTTTACACTGAATACAGACTGCAGGAATAAATTTAATGTTATAAGGGTTTGGTTTCCGCACTTAAACCATAACCATATCAGTGGTTATTCCAACCAGCCTAGCTCCCTCCAGAAGTTGATTAGGTCTGTTTAATTAACTGTAAAAGATCTGGGTGACCCGAGAGTTACTGTGCTGATCTGGGTGACGTCTGTGCAAACTCAAACTCAACTCAAACTCAAACTCAACTCAAACTCAAACTCAAAGCATTTATTTCAATTAAACCAATTACAGGCACTTTTGAATTGTCAAGGGGTCGGTCAGTCAAAAAGATGAAGCTAGGCGCCCATTCCAAAGCATAGTAGGTACCTATGGAGAAGAACGGGCAAGAAACTCCACGGACACTCTTTTAAATCAAGATATGGTTACAAAATAATGGTTACATCATTCATGTTGAAATTTTACATGTGAGAACGATGCAGAACGTTAAAAGCGTCCTTAAAAAAAAAAACAATTGAAATATTTGAATTAAATTAAAATAAGCCGTGGCCGCTAAGGTATGACCAGCCTTCACTGACAGCGCTTGTTCACGAACCTGACGCATGGATTAGCTAAATGATCCAACACGCGCCACCATCAGCGAGACATTAGAGTGAGCGTCACATACTCTCAGCCGCCAGGGCATATTCAAGTCAAACAAAGACGTACCCAGTAAATGGTAGCTTTAGAGTGTATTCAAAGAGCACATGCGCAACGGTTTCCTCTGCCCTCATGCATGCCCCGCACAGAGGACTTATTAGTTAAGTATCAAAATATAAGGTCGAGTCATCAATAGAAGGTAAGGAGGTTCCCATACACAAAAAAAAGAGGTTACATAAACTACAGATACACATACGTCACCCTTTTTCCCAAAAGAATAACATTTGCTACAAAAATACACACGAAACAAAATGCGTTCTGCGGTAGGTAAGTACACAAATGTATAAAATATGAAGAACCGAATAACTACGTTCTAGGACGGCACATAAAAACCTTTGGAAGTCACCCCAGCGCCCCTGATGTCGCCATGAGGAAAACCACATCAAATATTGCCACAATGTTTCACCTCTTGATTCCCAGTCAACACTTTACTAAAATATGGCTTAACAAAAGCAAAAGTCACTTATAAATATAATTTCCCCAAAAAACATACTTTCTGTTACCACCCGGATGAAAAGTAACCCTATACGATGAACCGCACCCCAGAGGTAACTAACTTATTTACTATGCCTGAAAGTACGCTGTAAGGGGACGACCATAAAAATGAAAAATGTGCCTCCCCATAGCACTTTGGTGTACGGGAGCGCGAAAATTTTAGGGATTTTTGAGTTCCTTAGAAAGGTCATTTTGCTGTGGATTCCGGGTTGTGGAAGATACTGTGAACGTGAATGTTGGTTTTGGGATTTGAATCCGAGATGGAGCAAAAGAATTTAGTAGCTAGGTATGTAGATAGGTAGGTACAGTGGCTGCATCAATTGGGTACCCCAGTTGTATTAAAATGTTAATACAACTGGGGTACCCAATTGATGCAGGCCACTGTACAGGGAGACAAGGTAAAGGATATCTTTAGTAGGTTTTTTATTGTAGCCGGATTTCCAAATGATTCTACTGAAGAAAGATTCTCGGTTATTTCATAAAACGGGTAAATGACATTAAACTATATGGTGATGTTCTTCAGAAAGGTCAGGTGCGTAGTACTCGCAACCGGCGTTCTTGTGTGACCCAGATGTATGAACGTAAACGAGGCACAAAAGAAGTATGTAAGGATCGTATCAGGTGATGTTCTGTAGTTTTTGCCTACCCCCATGGGAAAAAGGCATAAGTTCATGTTTATGTATGTACACCTCTAACTATACCTAGAAAATAATTTCTATACAGGAAAAGTATTAAAGCAGTTCGCAAATTTTCACAGGGTTTTCTACCCATGAATATTCAATCAGCTGTTTCATACATTTTGGTCGAGTTTTGAACTTTTATATGACACAGCTGATTTTTTTTCGTGATTTCAGATTTGGTCCCATACTGAAAGTTGTTCATAATCATGTGTAGAACTCTGTTTCTGTGTAGTTATCCAAGTATTCACACAGCAAAAAGTATGCGTAATTATCGTATGCACTTCAAAACCAGACATCGTGCTACAATATTATTATCAAATATACTGTTCCGTGTACCGTTGTTTAGTGTGTGTGAAACGTTGCCAAGTCTTAGTGTCTCCATTTCCTAAGAAATGTCTATCTTTGTGTTTAGTACAAATTGAGAGGTAGCTGAACGCTCAGCCCTGATTATTGTGTGATCTCACAAACGGAATAAAATTTCCCCGTTATTGCAACATTTTTCATTCATGCTCCGCTCCTATTAGTCGTAGCGTGATGTTATATAGCCTATAGACTTCCTCGATAAATGGGCTATCTAACACTAAAAGAATTTTTCAATTCGAACCAGAAGTTCAAAGAATAAACAAGCTCTTCAGCTTTATAATATTAGTATAGATTGATACATACTCGTATATAGCCATTTAGTATGGTTTCAAGTTTCAAGAGTCAAAAGTTTTTGTTTTTGTATTAAAAATCGTGGCTGTCACTACTGTGACCTCCACGAGCGCGTCACTCTTGCGAGTGTGTCACTCTTTTCATTACGTCCAATTTCCTGCCTACTCCTATCAGGAGCTAGACCACCACCTCTTAAAGCAGTATTATTTTAATCTTACATGAGTGTGGGAAAGAGATGGAGCTAGACGTCCTGTATAGCTCCATCTCTTTCTCACACTGAAGTAACATTAAAATAATAAGAAGTGGTGGTTGGCCCCCAGAAGCCGCGTTAAAGAACTTCGTTCCAAAAATTCTTCCACCTATACCTACCATAATAACCTAGCCTTCTTACTTGCTTGGAGCTTGGAACTTCAAAATGGCAAACAGCGGCGTCGACCACAGATAGCTCCACTTTGTCCTTGTATAAAAACTAGACATCAGAATCTCGGACCCTACTAGACCATAGACACAAGTACATATAATAAGTACCGTTCTATCCGTTTGCACTGGAATGTATATTAAAAACTGGTTCCGTTCTTAACAGAGTACTAACTGACCAACTTGTTGCGCAAAACAATTGATTTTGAACTCTATTTGTCTTGGTCTACGTTTTATTCTTACGTGTCAAAAGCAGTGGTCGCTTTCTGATGTCAAAGATAGGTGATACATCATCATTAGTGATGTTTTGAGGGAATCTGATGGTTATATGGTTGTGTTTAAGGGTTATAGTTGCTTGGTGGGGTAAGTAATATAATTTGGAGTCGAGTTTTTTCAGTGTTTTAATAAGTGGACAGACATAGTTACCTTGAAGGATGCTTTCCTTCGATGAATTTTCTTTGAATTTAGGCAGCAAGCTCTTTATTTGAGTCTAAGAGTTACTAGTCAGCCTGCCTCATCTCACTGGAGCGCTATTTGACTTTCCAGCTATTTCGGCCAACAGTAACTTTCAAATTCTAAAGACATGATCCTGATTGGCTGTCGCTCATAGAATGTCACTCCATGTAGGCAAAATGGCATTCAAGCAGTGACAACTAAAAGGATCTTACTACTATTATAAAAGCGAAAGTTTGGATAGATCTGTTTTTTATATTTCTAAGAAATAGAAAGATGTTTGTTACTCAATCAAGCCAGAACGGCTGAACGATAGAACTAGATGAAATATGGCACAGATATAGATTATAGTTTAGAATAGCACACAGGCTACTATTTATCCCGGAAAGATGTAAGTACGGTTGCCGTGGGATAACTTCCGACAAAAGCTAGTAAGTCATAAATGTATTGGATTGACATAAGCTACAGAACAGCTGGCTGGGACAGGCGGAGGACAGGGTGTTGTGTCGCAGCCTGGGAGAGGACTATGTTCAGCAGTGGACTGCAATATGCTGAGTTGATTGAAACAACCGAAAAGCGTATGTCAGTTCTGTTGAAAATCGTTGTAGAAAAACAAAACGTTTTGAAATCGATTGCGAAGCCTCAAGTGAACTGCAAACCAGCTTCTCAAATGTTAAGGCTGATTTACACAGGATAAGCAGCTGACTCCAAATGAAGTCAGTGCTGGCGCCGAGAACTGAGTCTTACTGTTTACATGCAGTCAGTTAGTTGTACGTTCGTAGTTGGGCTTCAAAACAAATTCCATGGTCTGTGCTAACTTAGTTCGAGTTTGGAGTCAGCTACTTACTGACCCTGTGTAAATGGGCTTTTAAGTCAATTGTTTTGATTTGTTGACCAAAATAACAAAAACCAATAAAATACAAGAGAAGAATGAGAAAACATAATCCATTGTGTTTATCAGCCATCTCGTTACCATAACACAAGCATTAGGTTGCTTAGCTTGGGGCTAGATGGCGTTGTGTGATATGTCCAAACATATTTATTTTATTTATTTATTTTTATTTATCGATACGATTCGATAAGAATCTTACGTCTCAGGAATTTCGTATCACACATTCGATTCCGATTTACATTAATTCATCTGCGTTTATAACGTAAATAATGAAAGGAATCCTACAACCATAGATGTTGCATAATTAAATACTAGTTATGCTGATTGGAATCATTTAAACATTATGTTAACAGAATAATTTTATAATAGGTATTGGAATTCACTACGCGCTGGACATCTCTGTATTCAAATTGAAGCATAGCATAGCTATAGAATGATTTTTCTCTGCTTTAGTGAAAAGTCAACTCGCAATGGGTTTGTACGGACGGACCTTATTCCTCGAGAGAAGAAAGAATAGCCAAGAACCATCTAGATTATACAATGGTGTTATATTTATTTATATTTATTTATTTTAAATAGAACGGCCCAAACCAATTACACTATTTAAATATAATTACTTACACTACATAATATATAGTTTGTTTAACACAGTCATGCATTCTTCTCACAAAAATTCAAGCACTCTGACAGAATCATCTTCCATTCAGTCACAAACACATCAAAATCTGTGTTTGAGTTCAGGAGAGCGTTAACAGCGGCTAATGTCCGAGGAATAGGTGACTGTGTTAAACGAGGGACATGTTTTATGGGAATCTATATATAGGCCTAGCCTTTTCCCAGCTATGTTGGGGTCGGCTTCCAGTCTAACCGGACGCAGCTGAATACCAGTATTTTGCATGGAGGGACTGCCTATCTGACCTCCACAACCCAGTAACTGGGTATACGATACACCTTGCCTTGGTAAAACTGGTTGTCAGATTTTCGGGCTTCTGACGACCCGTAACGACTGTCAAAGATCCATGAATGACAGCCGGAACCAACGGCTTAACGTGCTTTCCGAGGCACGGAGGAGTCTCGGTATGTAAAGATGGTCACCCATCCACGGACAACCCCGGCAAGCGTAGCTAAGGAGTGTAGTAATGAAAATGAACAACTTTAACTATTGGGACCAACTCTAAATGATGAAAAAAAAAATCTGCTGTGCTGTAAAAAGAACATCAGATTTTTGTTCATATTACAGGATTGGTCCCACAGTAAAAGTTAATCTTAAAATAGAAAGCCGGACTTCGGCAGAAGCCGGTTCTGAACACCAAGAAATATAATAATGTATTGTGTTGTGTGTTATTGGTAATACACCAGCAACCTCTTAAGAGGTCATTGTACTCATCATTATAAACAACTTTTACTATGGGACCAAAACCGAAATCGCGAAAAAAAAATCAGTTGCTCCCTACATTTTAACAAATTTGTTGTAGATAAATGTACTGAACAACTGATTTTTTTTTTACCATTTCAGGTTTGGTCCCATAGTAAAAGTTGTTCATAATGATGAGTACAATGACCCCTTAAGAGGTTGCTAGTGTTTTACCAATAACCCTGTAAATAGTTCATTATAGAAGCAGTCTATGGAGAGAGACCCAACTTCAGCAACCGACAGTGAACATTGAAAAGACCTTGGGCAAGCAACTCAGTAAATAGAAACATGGTGGTAGAATATTTGAACTAGATAAATATCTAAGCGAACCCATTGACTCCATAGAAGACAAGGTAGAACTCCTTGTGAAAGTACTCTCTAATGGGAAGTACTACCAACCTATATTTTTTCGGGCTATTAGCTGAAGAATTAATGAAAGAATGAATCAATACTAATGTAATAAAGCTGAAGAGTTTGTTTGTTTGAACGCGCTAATCTCTGGAACTACCAGTCGTATATGAAAAATTCTTTTTGCATTTAACATCACGCTGTGACCCTTAGGAGCCAAGAAAAGCGAAAAAATGTCAGAAAAAACCCTTAGCAAAAACGAAGTAGGTAATAGCGCGGGCAGGCGATGTGATGCGACGGGGTGGGTTGGGGGAGCAAGAAATTTCACGCTGACGAAGTCAGGGGCAGAAGCTAGTGTTGTGTTTTACTACATTCAGTCAGGTTAAAATAATTTTACACCAGTCAGTTGCACGTATAAATAGCAAACACCGTCTCTTTTACAGATATCATCTCTACGTGAATAAAGAACAAAAGTGAAGTGCCGACTGCCGATCATCCAGATAATGTAATATACTCCGAAGCCAGTTACTATGGCGTTAACATTCTTCTTCACAGGGTTCGGCACGGCAACTATACGAGAATAATATACAACGTGTGCCCGCAATTGCGACATTCCTTCAACACGCGGTTAGGGCTAGTGACCAGTAATCATAAAAATTATAATACGATAAAGTAAATTGTAAAAGAAAGTTCAAACAAACTAAATAATAAAATAATAACCAAAATTATGATCACTCTATGCTTAAGACTCATTCATGAAGCTATTGTTCTATGCCATCTGGTAAAAGGTCATTGACCAACACCGTTTTTTTGTACATTGTTGGCCTTTTTTTCTCTCATTCGTTTCAATTTCATCTCTGCGCTACAGGTTGCTCCAAGATGCTATTTTAGAAAACTGTAAATAAATCAATAAATAATAACGTTTAATGAAATCAAAATCTATATAATATCTTTAAAAAAAGAAAACGCGGAACCGTATACGCGTGTTAAATTAATGTCGCATTTGCAGCTGCACGTTGTATTAACGTGTCGACTTGAGAACTTCCTCCTTTTTTTTCGTCGGTTAAAAACTCCAACAGAGAATCTTTGTATTAAGGATAAAACTCTAATCAACCTGTGACTCAAACCTGTAAGGTCTTTGCGACTTCTAAGCTTATGAACATGGAAGTGCTTATGAAGTTATAAGGTTCTATCCAATTGTATAAATAAAAAGAGAAGTCCTGACTGACTGACTGATTCATGAACGCCCAGCCCAAACCCCTGAACCTAGAAAGCTGTTTTTTTTTTAATAATAATAATATGTTTATTGTTCAATAAGGACTAGATTACTTGGCAAAGTAGGTAGTGTATAAAGCACAAGCATATTAACTTAATCTAGTTAGTGGGTGTCGTACTGTTCTCCTAGATAGGTAACAGTACAACCTGTGTTTAGAAGAAACAGTTGCGGTCCCCATTATAAGTGGTTGACATAAAACAAAGCACGTGTTAAATAAGTTAAAAACATGTAAGTAATCATTACAATAATCTACATAATGAATAGACAAATTTAAGCTATTAAACATAAAAAAAACAATAACTATAAATCTACAAAAAAAGTATATATATCAATCTGCCTAGCCTTTTCCCAACTATGTTGGGGTCGGCTTCCAGTCTAACCGGATGCAGCTGAATACCATTATTTTACATGGAGCGACTGCGTATCTGACCTCCACAACCCAGTAACTGGGTAATACCATACCCCATGGTAAGACTGGTTGTCAGACTTTCGGGCTTCTGACGACCCGTAACGACTGTCAAAGATCCACGAATGACAACCGGGACCAACGGCTTAACGTGCTTTCCGAGGCACGGAGGAGTCTCGGTATGTAAAGATGGTCACCCATCCACTGACCGACCCCGGCAAGCGTAGCTTACCCTGATGGATCGACCCGTGCGGCTGTTATTACTTAGCCACGAGCTCCTCCCAAAAAAGTATATATATAAAAATGGCAAATTCGGACAAGACAAATTTATATGTAAATTAAAAATTTTAATTTAAAAAGAGAAAAAAAATTATAATAATGTTCAGTATGTACGTTGGTGTGGTGAGTATTTTTTTACTGTGGTTTTGCACAGATTTTGCACAGAGGTTCCTTTTATAATGTAGACTAAGAATAAGGAAGGATTTCCCGATAGCATGTTCTCGTGGGATATTTTCCGACATACACACGGGCGAAGCCGCGCGGGAAGTGCTAGTCTTACAAATAAATCAATTACCACTCTAGCGACATTAGTTCATTCGCTAAGTACAAACAAAACTTTTCTCAACTAACTCAATATGGCCCAAATAAGGAATCCAGAAAGTTCTCATTACTATCAAATATTAAGTTACTAACTAAGCGCTAAGTTGGGAAGTAGTCGTTAAGATAGCTGATAAATCTGCTGGTTAACATTTGATGTCGGAAAAGTGAAAAGCGGCATTCCGTTGGGAATAAGGCACCTGTCCCACTGCCGACGAGGAAGCGACTATTTTCTCTGAAGAAACGAACAAAAGAAGTCCCGTGTAAGTAAAAGAGATACATACAGGATGGTCCAAAGACGTCAAAAAGAAAAATCTGAATTCCTCACACCCAGGGATATTCTAAAATACCCCATGTATGTTCCACGATTTTTTTTAGTTTTCGAGTTTTTTTTATTGTTGTTTTTGTAATTATTTACAGTTTTCTGGCGGTGCAGCTTCAAAAAATTATAAATCTTTTTGAAACTCCACCGGTAGAAAACTCTAAATATTTACAAAAACAAAAATAACTCGAAATTTAGAAAAATTCGCGGAAAATACATACTTGGGTACTTTCGAATACCCCTGGGTATGAGGAATTCAGATTTTTCTTTTTGACGTCACTATTTGTACCACCCTGCATGTCAATAGTTGATCGCTGACGCGCATACTCATTCCTCGCAGCGACCAGAGCTAACCAAAGGAGCACTCGACAACGACGCTCGCTCGCCGAGAGACACGCTTGCATCGCATACCATAATCAGCCTATAATGTACCCACTGCTGAGACACAGGCCTCCTCTCTGTAAGTGGGAATCGGCTGTCATCTACCACGTGGGCCCAGTGCGGGTTGGTACTTGGTAGATGTAACATGTCTTCGTATTTTTGGTTCTAGGACACGCCGGTTTCCTCACAATATTTTCCTTCACCGTTTTGTAAGCAGCAGTGATGAAATTATTTACCTGCTTGGGTTCGAATCCACGACTTCAACTCGTAAGTCGTGGCCGTTACCACTGGGCCATCACTGCTCTGCATACGCTTACTAGCGAGTAATCGCGCTGTCGCGAACTAGCTGCTCGTTGCTCGCCAACTCGTTTTGAGTTGCTGCTAGCCCTACTTTTTTCTCGTTAATCGCCTGCGGTGGAACAGATGCCTAAAAGGGATCGTCAGTTGTCGCAGCTTATCTGGAAGTTATGGCAGGAACTACCTTTGCTTTTGTTTTTGTTATCTTTAGGAGTTATTATTTCTTTTAATTACATTATATTACGTATAGTGTGTTATAGATTGTCCCAATGCAGGAAAGAGACGGTAGAAGATCATCGCGCTTGCTCATTGCTTGTTTGATGGTTAGAAGTGGTGCAGTTAGGTACTATAGAAAATTGTTTTAAATTAAAACTATTTCAAACGATATCGGAGCAAAGGACTGCTTCTAATCTTTTTGATGTAAAAAAAAAAACACAATTTACAATGCAGTCATGTTAATAAATATCACGAAATATACACATACAAAAACAGCATGCCTTATTTCCCCGAAGGGTGTGCAAAAGTGTACAGGACCTACATTTCACCAGATAAGTTATGCTGTACACTTAGTATCAGGAAGTTGGTTTTAAAAATGGAATATCTACTAATTGAAGATTACAAGATCATTAAGATGTATTATAGCGAAGTAGATTTACAAGGAAAGTTATTTAAAATCAGATAATAAAGAGTCTTGCGTGCATAGACAGATACAAATCTAAACTTCTAATAAAAAGCGTTACTTAGAATAGTTTGAAACGTGATAATATCAATAATTTTAAATGCTCAGCTAGCGAATATACGTGAGTTTATTAGGTAACACCGACGCACGTTGTTGAGTCACCTCCGTGTCGCAAGAGTCTGCAGATAGTCGCGGTCTGACGCGATTTGTCGGAATGAACAATGGTATGACAATCCCAATCCGTTTTGATTGAAGGGTTGTGAGTAGTACGAGTAAGACTCGTTTGATGTTCAAAACTATAAAGGAGGATGTATTTTGATACTTTGTATTCATGTCAGTTAACACAATGGATTTCTGGAGTTTAATAATATACGAAAGGAAGAGCAATGCTCCAACTAATATGTGTATCTAATTTAAGTCAAGAAGAAACTAAGGTTGACGGAGGTTAGGACCGGGATGAAAATGCTCGGATACTTACAACAAAACAGAAGGACACAAAAGAATGAGTAAAACATGTTATCAATGACGATTAGTATGTTGAATGAAGAAGTAAAATTGTTCTCGGTAACAATAGGGTCGATAATAGCGTGGCACATGTCCAAGCGACGCCTTGCTTTTGTAAAAGACTGCAATAAAGAAGAATTTGTTGCTAACATTCCGTAAGAACTACATAATTGGCTCATTATTGATAAACACTAGCAAATACTTGGTAATTCCAATTACAGGGTGATTGGTTGTGGAGCAATGTACGATACCTATTGGATATGACTATTATTATAAAGAAACCATGCAAATGGGAATCGATTGGGCCATGTGGTGTAACGAATGATTAAGAACTAATGCTGAGATCTAAACACGTACGTTACTTACGTTATTTTTTTTTTCTTCCTTTATTTCAGGCAGCTGTGGCAAAATACAATACACAAATACAAACAAAAAATATTACAACATAACAAAAATTATATACTAATACATATAAAATACAACTTATAAAATAAACTAAGACACACGAGGTGACGGCGCGGCGTCGTGTTACGCTGCGCGGTGTCGCATAGCCTGCCGCGAAAACGTCGGTAGACTACACCCTTCGGCCAAAACTCTTCCTTTAGGAACGTGTCGAGATGGTGTGTCGGAACGCGCACCACAAACGACTTGAAGTTGGTGTTGTGACGGGGCTCCAACTTCTCGACCCTCAAGGTCCAGTTGGTCTTCACCTTCATGTACTCCACGATCTCCTCAACCTTCGTGGAGTGATGCAGTCGGGACACATACAGCAACGTCGTAGGTATCGCTGGACGTAGCAGCATATTTGGTCCTATCAGTCCAGTTCCGCAGTGATTGCGACAAGTAGGCTTCTTCTTCTTCTTCTGAACTGTGGTGAAGCCATCCTCATCACACTCTTGCTTTGCAGGATTTATGATGAGATTTATGTCACTGTCGCTCAACTATCAAACTGAGAAAGAAACGCAAGTGTTAAATGACGTTTATCGATCTCTGCCTAAAATGCGCAGGAAGGATTCAACTCAAACTCAAAGCATTTATTTTAAATAAACCAATTACAGGCACTTTGAATTGTCAAAAGGTCGGTCAGTCAGAACGATGAAGCTAGTTGCCCATTCCAAAGCGTAGTAGGTCCCTATGGAGAAGAACGGGCAAGAAACTCCACGGACACTTTTTTAAATCAAAATATTTTTACAAAATATCAGTTACATCGTTCATGTTGAAAATATACATGTGAGAACAATGTAGAAAGACGTGTACGTTAAAAATCGTCCGTAATAAAAAGATAAAAACTAAAAACAACTAATTTAAAAATAAGCCGTGGCAGCTAAGAGACGACCAGTCCCAACTGACGGCGCCCGTTCATTACTTATTAACCTAACCCTTCTTAATATTGTAATCGAAAGGGAATTGAAAGGAATCAATTCTAAATTCCAAACATCAACAGTAACAAATCAAAACTCATTGTGTTACGAGAATTAAAATTCCACGAATTTGTATCGAACTCAATGTTTATGTCGCAGCCAAATTGTATAATACGGCGTAACACAAAACGTCTAGCCGAAATACATACAGGCGATTTTTCTATTACCTACGGCTGATTGACGTTCAGCCAAAATGTCACACGTTCGCCAAAATGGCGACCTACCTTTATCAGGACAAACTATAGGGTAACCAAACCAAGTACCACCGCTCACCGCTCACTTCACTCGCTCGGCTCGCGCGTGGTTGGTCACAGTTCTAACCTAACCTAACCATTTTGGAACTAAAAACTACAAAGTGACGCGCCAAATTTTAATGTAACTTTGATCAGCTGCATTCTTGAACGCGATGAGGTAGCACAGTGTGGCGTACGTTTATTTAGCCGTTTATTTGGCTGAACGTCAATCAACCGTAATAGAAAACAGCGGCTTTATGTATTTCGGCTAGACGTTTTGTATTACGGCGAATTATACAATTCGGCGGCGGCATACATTGAATTCAATACATATTCGTGGATTTCGGGTAAGCTACTCGTAAGTTCTGGGAAATCTTCATCAACTCCTCGTAATTTCAAACAACGAATTTTAACGACTAAGGCCGTTTGTCAACGGGACGTATAAGGGACGTCAACGAGAACGAGATGACGGCGCCGAGGTAGCGATACATACGTGGTATTTACCAACTATGCCCGCGTGTCCACTGCGCACCACCACCGGGACGTCACCTTCGGTTCGAATAATCTTGTTTCTCGTTGGCGTTGAGCGGCGGACAAACAATAGCGTAAGTCGATGTTCGCACGGACGTAAAAATATCGCGGCGATTTTTTTTCGCGCACTGGATTTTCAACGCTCTGCTTAGCGCCGAGAGTGCAAAATCCAACAGTGTGTTTTTTCGACGCGCTAGAATGTACTCTGTTATTGTTAAGTTGGATTCTCAACGCTCGGCTCAACTGCGAGAGTTGAAAATCCAGTGCGCGATAAAATTCCACCGCAATTTTAGTACGCCCGTGGGAACGGGGGCTAAGGGCTGATTTTTCCAACGTCAGATAACTTTATTTAAGGCCTAAATATGCGGTTCTACTGCTTTTGTATATAAATTATAAGTATCTCAAACTGTCATATTTACTCTGTTAGTTGAATATTGAGAAAATCAGCACTAAATGAAAGTTTTATCAGAAATCACTTTCCTTCACTACTACGTGGATTTATTCTGTACGCTAGTACAGAATAAATCCACGTAGTAGTGACTGCGTCCCACGGTTTTTATATCTTGACAAAACATTGAGATTTCCATATTACAATAATAATAATTACGTAAGATTATACACATAAACCTTTAGGAATACATTCTCTAAATGATGGTGAAACCCGTATCAAAATACGTTGCGAATTTTAGAAGAACAATGTTGCTAAAAACCCTTGTGGTGCTACTGAACAAATACTCCGCAGTTACTGAGATAGAGCCTCCGGACAGAGAAACAAACGTTTCCATTAGAACTTTTCAAGTCACAATCACACCAACTCAAACTTTTAGCTAGACAATGATCCACCCACACGTGGCACATAGAGCGACAAAATAATCGTCAGCCATCGTGACGTAACGGCAGTGATGCGGTGTTCAGAACCGTACATTTTACACGTACGAAGATTTAGGAACAGAAGATCTAATTCATACAAACAAGATATCTAGCTTCCAATCCCATAGACTATTAAAGATGCTAGAATAACGAAATGGGTCATTGCAGTGAACCGAAACGGAAAAATCAAAAGTGTAAACCATTTCTGTCATCATCAAATCTTCTTCTTCTATCTACTGTCATCATCAACTGCCTAGCCTTTTCCCAACTATGTTGGGGTCGGCTTCCAGTCTAACCGTAGCAGCTGAATACCAGTATTTTGCATGGAGCGACTGCCTATCTGACCTCCACAACCCAGTAACTGGGTAATACGATACCCCTTGGTAAGACTGGTTGTCAGACTTTCGGGCTTCTGACGACCCGTAACGACTGTCAAAGATCCACGAATGACAACCGGGACCAACGGCTTAACGTGCTTTCCGAGGCACGGAGGAATCTCGGTATGTATTCTTCTACCTACTGTATGGCATAATTACTTTACGCTATGCTCTCATTAACTGCAAAATTGTATTCTCAAACCGAAACCAAAAGAGCAGGTCTTATGGTTCCCATTGCTCTATGCATCTTGACAACTTCAGACCACTTAGGTCTCCTTACCATCATCCGATATTGGTATCTTAGATTAACTTGAAAAGCATACATTCAAAATCAAAAGTATTTTTTTCAAACTAGGCTGAGAATTAGAACTTTTTGAGCGTCAAAATGACATAAGACAGTCCCCCGGCATGCCCCGCCCTTCACCACTTCCTAGTGCTTTAGCTGGGAATAAGAAGTGGCGCAACTAACTCTCCAGCAGCACAGCTGGAGATTCAGTACATTTTTATGCATATAACTTCGTACATAAGAATAATTACATAACGTATTATATATAAAACTTTCCTGAAAGTATGTAGATCACGTTACAAAATAATCATCAAAATTGGTTTATTAATTTTTGAGAAAATCGCGGACATTCAAACATACATACGGGTCGAATACAGAACCTCCTTTTTGAAGTCGGTTATAAGGATTGCCAATAATGATACACGCCAACAAAAAACCGACATTGAAAATAACGCATTGGTGCTGGTTATTTTAACTATAGCACTAGCTTTTCAGTTACTTTTATAAGTGAGTCTTCTGCATCTCTCTTTGTTACTCCAGCCAGCACTTCACTGTTGTCATTACAACAATTCGCAACCGTTACTCGACGAGCCGGCATTGTTCTCAAGACAATATGTTTAAATAACACTCAATGTAAATCTTTATGCTCTTTCATTTACGGAGCGAGTAAGTACGATTATGATAAAGGCGTAGCGTCGCCTGTATCAAAATATTGTGTTTTAGAGCGATGACCTGTATTGTCACTGATATTTTCATTGCTTATGGGCTGTAGATCCATTTTTCTATGTAATCAGTATTAATTTCTATTAGGGAATATTTTTATTATGCAGTCAGTGTTGGTTATCCTTTCGCATATTACTTTATTTATCATATTCAAGTTTTCCTATTTTTTTAATTTTTCGGAATGAATGTCATCTACCTGCTTCGCACGGTTTTTACGTCTTGACAAAACAATATTACGAGTATATATAAATTAAATATTATTATAATAAACCTTCCGGAATAAATTCTCTAAATGATAGTGTAAACCGCATCAAAATCCGTTGCGTAGTTTAGAAGAACAACGCGGCCACACAGTCAGACACGAAAAGCGACTTTATTTTATAATAAGTAGGTATAGTAGTAAGTATACACAAGCATAGTAACGGACTCACATTCGCATTTAAATAAATGTATTTTCTTTCTTTCTTTCATTTCCAGCATGAGCAAGGGATAAAGGCATCGTCAATAAACTTCACGATCCCACTCTCCCTAATTCCTAAATAAATCTCGAAAATACCTGCAGAACTCATCTTAAGTCATCATGCCATTCGCTCACACACTCAGTAGGATAGAGCGGTATTTTGAACACAACTTAAGCCAAGGAAGCCGCGTAATGGCACAAAATAATACTGCCTCGTAAAGTCTGGCCTTCCTGGAAAATAATATAGCTTGGAGACGAGGAAATAATTTCAGGATAATGTCGTGTTATTCTGCCTAGATTTGAGTCGCTTTATATAATTACTTGCTTGACCTAGTTGTTACCAACAACGGATCGTTATTTTTTTTTTTTATTTATTACTAGCTTTAGCTAGCGGCTTCGCCTGCGTGAGTGTCGGAAATTATCTCACGGGAACATACATACTGCCGGGATAAAAGTAGCCTATGTGCTATTCCAAAATAAAATCTATCTCTGTGCCAAATTTCTTCCAGATTCGTTCAGCCGTTCTAACGTGATTGAGTAACAAAAATATCCATCCAAATTTTTAACCGACGATAAAAAAGGAGGAAGGTTCTGAATTCGACACGTATATTTTTTTTTTATGCATGACCACCCGTAACTTTGAAAAATTAAAATTAAGATTTGAATTTTTTTTATTTTATTCGAGAGGATACCTCAAAGTCGGTCCCTTAAAAAACTTATTAACTTTGCTTGGGTAATTTTTGAGTTAGCTTCGATAATACGTATTTTTTCTCCACTTTTATGTGGATGATGTTCTAGTTTGTTTTGCAGGTAGTGGTATTAGAATTTGTGTGGGGTAGGTACGAGTACTACAACTAAAAAGTGAAAAACAAAAACTTTTTTACAAAAAAAATACGACCAACTTCCAAAAACAACACTACAAAATGAAAAATAACTTTAATTTCGGAAGTCGGTGGCAAAAAACGTAAAATACCTACATTTAACTAGACACCGACTTCCGAAATTAAAGATCTTTTTCACTTTGTAGTGTTATTTTTGGAAGTCGGTTATATTTTTTTGTAAAAAAGTTTTTTTGTAATTATAACAGTACTCACTAGCTTTTGCCAGCGGCTTTGCCCGTGTTGATATCGGAAATTATCCCACGGGAACCGTACCTTTTTCCGGAATAAAAAGTAGCCTATGTGCTATTCCAGACTATAATCTATCTCTGTACCAAATTTCATCCAGATCCGTTCAGCCGTTCTGGCGTTAAAGTATGAAATTGTTGATTTGTACTGAAAAATTTAAATTGGTTTTTTTTTAATTTAACATATTTATTTAATCAAAATAATTACCATTATTATCTATACATTGCTGCCATCTAATAGGAAGGTCATAATAAGCCTTTGCGATAGAACTCTCGTGATCTAGATTCGACAAACTGTGTGAAAGCATTTTGTACTGCCTCCTGAGAAGAAAACTTTTTATCACGTAGCAAATTGTCCAAATCACGAAAAAAAATGGTAGTCCGTTGGAGCAAGGTCTGGCGAATACGGAGGGTGACGAATGGTTTCTAATTGCAGTTCCTGTAGAGTTAAAACGGTTTCTCCTGCTGTATGAGGTCTCGCGTTATCATGGTGAAGATCGATTAATGAGTCGGGGCTGTTTCACTGCTAGTTTTGCTATCATTGTTCGGAGTTCGGCACAGTAGACATCTGCCGTTATTGCTTGACCAGATCGGAGAAAGTTCTAGTAAATAACACCATGCTGAGACCACCAAACAGTTACCATTACCTTTTTATTGGTAAGCTTTGCTTTAGGACACTGTTGCGGCGTTTGACCTGGGGTCAGCCATTGCATTTTTCGCTTACGGTTATCGTAAAGAATCCACTTTTCATCACATGTCACAATTCGATCCAATATTCCTTCATTTCTGTATCGATTCAACAAGCCAACACAAGTTTCAACACGCGTTTCTTTCTGCAGATCAGTCAAATCATGAGGCACCCATTTCTCATATTTTTTATTTTATTGATTTGACACAAATGAGTCAATATTGTTGGTAAGGTAACGTTAAACCATGCCGCTAATTCCTGGGTAGTTTGACTCGGATCGGCTTCTACCATCTATTTCAATTCATTGTTATTCACCTGTGTGGGGTCTTCCACGTGGTTCGTTCTTCAAATCAAAGTTTCCATCACGAAAGCGTTTAAACCAAAATCGCACGGTGCGTTCATTAGCAGTCCCCTCTCCAAACGCAACATTGATATTGCGAGCTATTTCTGCCGCGTTAGTTCCGCGTATTCACAAATAACTCGAATTTTCGATGTATCCATCTTTCTTGTCTAAGCTGAATAAAACAAACAACTGAAAGTCGATAATCGAATGTTTCACATTTTTTAAAAGAAGAACTTCATAGGTACCATGTGAAAAAAGTTTCACTCATAAATCTCAAACCATGAAGGTTCTATGTCAATTCGAAGTTCCTAATACAATAAACGGCAATTTCATACTTTAACCCCTATTATTAAGTAGGATTTACATTACAGTCTTCATCAGAACTTTTCCTATTCGCACGATTTTTTTTTTATCGTTAATCGTATTTCACACATTCCAATTCATAATTACCTTCTTCTAATCATTATAAAAGCATTATGTTTTATGTTGTGAGAATAATTTAACGCTACTGATTATGACATAGTATACAGGGGTGTAAACTATTGCCTCAACTATGATACATAAGATACCTAATCAACTATGATGACTAATTTATCAATGAGTTTCCACACGACGTATTCGCAAACGGCTTGATCAGCCTGATGGGAAGTTTGTGGTTAGTAGCTGTAGACTTACAATACCAAAGGCCTTATAATGCTTTGCATAAAGTTGACCTACTTATACTTTATCAAAACCCATCTCTTGATTCATATGTATTTTGATGTCAGCAGACATTGTGGTCGTCCGATTGACTTATATACAACGTGTCGTTTTGCGTCCTCCTCAAATCTAAGGGTGTGGTATAGACCATCAAACCGAACAACTTTCTCCATGCCACCATCATCGTAATCGCGAAAAAATAATCAGCCGTCCCATACATTTGCGTCGAGTAGGTATTGAAGTTTTTAATGGGACAGTTGAAATTTTTTTCGCGAATACGATGTTGGTCCCATGGAGAAAGTTACTTAATTTGATGTAAGATGCAAAACGACAGGTTGTATCTGAATGGGTCGTCCTCAAACTGCCTAGTCTATTCCCAACTATGTTGGGGTCGGCTTCCAGTCTAACCGGATGCAGCTGAATACCAGCACTTTACATGGAGCGACTGCCTGTCTGACCTCCACAACCCAGTAACTGGGTAATACGATATCCCTTGGTAAGACTGCTTGTCAGACTTTTTTGAACTTCTGACGACCCGTAACTACTGTCAAGATCCACTAATGACGGCCGGGACCAACGGCTTAACGTGCTTGGAGTCTCGGTATGTAAAGATGGTCACCCATCCACGGACCAACCCCGGCAAGCGTAGCTTAACCTGATGGATCGACCCGTGCGGCTGTTATTCCTTAGCCACGAGCTCCTAAAAATGTAAATAGGAAGGATTCTCATGTCACCTGCACATACACCACATGTCCCAGAATCAACGCACAGGAGTCATTGTACCCATCATTATGAAAAACTTTTACTAAGGGACGAAACCCGAAATTGCGAAAAAAAATCAGCTGTTTACTTCATTTTGACGAGCTATGCGAACTTGTTGTTCAACAGACAACAGGAACAGCAGATTATTTTTTTTACGATTTCAGGTTTGGTCCTTTAAATCCAGCCATAAGATAACTTATTGAAAACTGACTGGTTATATACAATAACTTATGTTGTCAATAATATTTATTAGATAATTTGCAGAACATGCATGATATATTTAGAATCAGCATGTTAGACTGGCAGCATCCGGTTAGACTGGAAGCCGACCCCAACATAGTTGGGAAAAGGCTAGCAGATTGGTTTTTGCATGATATAGAAGTCGTGCACGTTACTTTTGCTAAGCAGTTCATCAATTTG
Organism: Cosmia pyralina; assembly: GCA_946251885.1. Taxonomy (NCBI): domain Eukaryota; kingdom Metazoa; phylum Arthropoda; class Insecta; order Lepidoptera; family Noctuidae; genus Cosmia; species Cosmia pyralina. The sequence continues at coordinate 3,252,864 of OX276355.1, read as the reverse complement.
ATTACAGTATATTCTGTAAAAATCTCACCGTGAAAACTTTGGTGAAGTGAGCTTAAAGTCAGCTATCAATAGTTTCAATCTCTACCATTAGGTAGATGACAGGTCACTTCAAGTTCTCTTCATCTCAAGATCGGCAGGTCCAGAAGATAAAGCATGAAGGTGTTAAGACACAGATATATGCCAACGGCCTTGAGCGGTTGGGGCGATAAAGCTGGCGTGTTCTGTACTGAGCTCACGCAACGTATCATACGTCCCCATAATACCTACTCGTAGGACAGCGCTGTCTCAAATTAGACGCATTATTAATTTATTATACATAAAACAAAAGATATTATATTAAAACACGTATACTAAAAGATAAATAATTAAATTATCTTTAAAATGGTGAAGGTTTCATAAAAATACGTTTGATAGTTTTTGCGTGATTCTTAGTTTTTGATCGGCGATAGACATAACTTTACAAATAAAGTACACTATGTAATGTAAACATATTCTAAAATATTCACATATTAAGTTATTAAAACAATGCTCTAATTTAACATATATTTTTTCCAAATCATTATGACTACTCGTTTAGACGTGATCTTCAGTTTAAAATCATTAAAAGTCTTTTATCAATCAGCTCCAGATGCCAGCCACCTACAGCCAAGAAGATTCGTATGCAGAGGATGACTCAATCAGTCCCAAAAAGAGATTATTAATAATAGCAGTAAAATAATAAACAACGGAAGGAAGGTCATTATTGCAGTAGCTATTATAAATGATAAATATAAACTATTCATACCATTTAAGTATTCCTCACGAGAATTGCGCGCGGTTTATGACGTAATACAGACAATTATCAGCGCATCAATCAGATCGCATATAGACACGACTTTTGAGAAAATGTTTCCTTATTATGGAGAATAAAAGACCACTGTTTACAACACTTGGATAAATGGGAACACCTCACCATGAAGGACTAAAGCTAGACATGGAGAAGGTGCATAACATACATACATACACATTTATATGTTGTATAATGATGAGGGGTTTGTGGCTAAGATAACAGCCGCACGGGTCGATCGATCAGGTTAAGCTACTCTTGCCGCGGTTGGTCCGTGGAGGGTGACTATCTATACATACCAAGACCCCTCCGTGCCTCGGAAAGCACGTCTTTCGTGGATCTCTGACAGTTTTTATGGGTCACCAGAAGCCCGAAAGTCTGACAACCAGTCTTACCAAGGGGTATCAAATCATATTACCCAGTAACTGGGTTGTGGAGGTCAGATAGGTAGTCGCTCCATACAAAATACTGGTATTTAGCTGCATCCGGTTAGACTGGAAGCCGAACTCAACATAGTTGGGAAAGACAAGGCAGATGATGATGTTGTATAATGATGAAGATTCAATATCTACCTAATCATGGTTAATCCGTGGATAATGTTTGCCTTTTACACCACAACGCCCTACATTAATTATTTAATAGAACTTGGAAAAATCCCGGTTGACTTACATATCGTTGAGGGTTGATACAGGGATAGTCAGAAATCCTGGAGCCTTTAACCGATGTGATGAAATTTGGTACTCAAAATAATGGACACGCTCCGCACACAATGATATTCAGAATCATCTGGGCTGGTGAGACTGGATTCCACACCTCGCATCCATACATTGTCGGCTAAAGGCGAGTCGGATATATTCATATTCATACAAGTAACATACATAACCATATGTACTGTTCATGACTTCGTCTCCGACAAGGTCAGCCAGTTTTTTGCAAGCCGATTGTTCGGGGGTACGCTAAGGAAGATGAAATCCTTGGAAAAATCTACCGATATAATACATTCAGGCTGAATTCCACCATAACATTAGTTAAGTAAAGGTTTATGTCAAATTACAATAACTGTAACGCTGGCTTTAAAGGTTACTGCGAAATGTGTTGCATATTCATCAGCATAGTTAAAGTTATCAGAGGGCCTAGACATGTAACATTCGATTAGCGATGACGCTAGTAGGAAAGCCAAAATATGTATAAGGTTGACATAAGCTATCGAAATGTCACGTGATTATGTCAATGTCACTTTGAAGCTGTAGCTATTGTAGAAAAATAGGATCGCTCCGAAGCGTATGCCATTTGTGTAGGCCCTCTGGAATAGGTGCGTCTGACAGAAGTGACAGATATTTAACAGACATTAACCAGTGGGCGGTTAAATCTACTGTTAAAGTTATGACGTCAGCTAACAAATTTGTCAAATGGAGCAACACATTTTTTGTCTAACAGGTACTTTAACTGAAGGTGCGATGTTTGTTATTGTTAAAATAAGATGGTGCAACCCACCCTTAATTGTATAGTTTATCTTCTTGCTCATATTTACCAGTTTACCAGCGATGGAATTTAATGTCACTTTATTGTGATGAATTTAAACTCAGCTGTCAGTGTTAAGCTTGCGACACCCACCCATCACAGATAGACAGACGTGCTTCAACCAAATTGCAGTAATCTATACACCTTTAACTCTTTCCAACCAAGAGTATTCTATTAAATTTATTTTACTTTTGACATAAGCACGCCTATAAAATTCCTTATATATATAGTGACAGGCAACCATAGACGAAAAAATGTAATACTTCATGGACTCTATGAAGTTTCTTATTTATTGACAGGCAGCCATAGATGACTTCATGGACGCTAAAGTAAAATACGAGTAAATGTTTGGAAGGATTTATAATAGCTATTGCGTAGCCCTAGCAAACATAAGCTTCTATTAGCACTGACTTACGGTGAGATTAGACATAGTGAGGAAATCTGAACGTGACGTGTACCGAGCTAACTTTATGATCATCTTATCTTCAATGATTGCCTTGAAGTGCAACAAAAAAAGGTATTAACCACGGAAATAAACTATTCTAAAACGAGTGCACGTTATTTCTTCTAAAAAAAGGTTAGTCACAAAGACAATTAAATTATTTTAGTATCTTAAATATCTAATTTTGGTTAGTCACGATGAACTTAAGTAAGGGCATTTCACAGAGACAGAAGTTGTTTAGGAAATTAATTGCCAGATAAATTAACCCGAATATGAAGGTTGTGAACCAGGCTCTCCATCTTCAGATTAATGCAGAACTGCAAGAGTAAGTTCAGGAATTTTTGCAACTACACTCAACGATAACCTCCCTGCGGGGTACAAACTCGAACTTGTCTGAATCGATTTATTTTCTGCTCGTTACATGAGTAGGTACGTGTATCATATTCATAAAATATAGAAGTTATAAAATTTAATAAACATATTGAATATATTATGAGCAAAGTTAAGAATAATAGTCGGAGAAAATATAGTAATTTCAAATTTTTACTTTAGTGAAATTCTAGTTAAATATTTCACGAAAAATTTGTTTAATAAAAAGTTTCTTAAAGTGAATACTGTCATTAACACAACGTCTATATTCCCGGAAGGAGTATGGAACGGCGGAGATATATTATATTGGTGGTAAGCCACAATCAAGGCCCTCAAAGTCAAGGAACCTCGGTTTTGACCATTGGAACGCTCTGCAGTCATTTACGAGCACTGGACTGACTGACGAGGCAGACAATACATAATGTATAAGAATTATAAAATGCTTCGCTTTGATTAATAGACTTCTAAGCAAAAGTCACGGAAAGTAAGTACAAAATATACACATATTTGAACGTACACATAGGTAAGGAAGGACGTAATTACTTTTTAATAGCTAAACTATTTGAGAAGGTTCCACGACTTTATCAGTGTTGTGCAGTTTTTTAATGACGCGTTGTGGAATGAGGTCATTACCAAATTCTTTAGTCTATGATAGATAAAGTGAACTTTAAGGAACTGGCAATAATTATGTCTGTTTTTTTGCATTTTGAAACAAGTCTTGGTCAAAGACGTAGAAATAATTAAAAAATCGGCCAAGTGCGTATCGGACCACGCACAATGAAGGGTTCCGTAGTTGGGATGAATTTGAATTGTAGTTGAAAAGCATGTTCTCCCATACATTCCAACTGCAAATGTAAGTTTGTAGACACAATAATGAGAGATTTACCATGTTATTTTAAGACCATAGACTTCTTATACGTTTTCCTGTAATCTTTAAGTATAGAAATATTTTCTGTATTTTTTTTCAAAATTTTAGTCTCAGTAGTTTCAGAGACAAGGAATGGTCAATTTTCTTTTATTTTCTTAAATAACTTTACAACAATTTGTTTTAAAATTATAAAAAAAAAAAAAAAATATTTTAAACGCTCACAGTAAGCCCTTTTATTTGAAATTTCATACGGTACAGTTTGCAAAACTTCTTTTTTAATTTTCTTATTTGCCCCCAAAAGAGACCCCCATATTCAAAATTCATTTATATTTACGTTAAACGTCTGTGTTTGGGTCACAGAAATTCTTATGTGTACCAAATTCCAACTTAATCGGTCCATTAGATTCGGAGCAAATTGGCTGTGACAGACGGACAGACAGACACACGAGTGATCCTATAAGGGTTCCATTTTTTCATTTTGAGGTACGAAACCCTAAAAAACTTCTTCCTTATATCTATAGTCAAAACTAAGATAGAGTGCATCTCAAATAAGAGAGGAATACGTGTGCGATAGACTACGACATCGCTGACGAGATAGTTGGATGAGCTAGACTCCTAAGGTCCTTCAAGATGGACTCATGATGGTAAAAAAAAACAATTGAAGAAGAGAAGGCAGGCTGTAGTCTTGTTGTAAGTAAGGATATAATCCCTACATAATAGATAGACAAAGAAACAACTGAATGCTACTGGCTCATATTTTGATCCTATAGTACTCCACCAGTCTTTATTATCTAAAGACTGGAGGAGTAATATGGGAATAAAATATGAAACTAAGAGCAATGAACCAATAGCTATGGATCGTTAATACTTAGTGGGGCAACGACCAAGAAGCAGGGCTTCATTTAACCTCTTACGTAATATATTTCTAAGATCGTCTTAATTTCCATACTTCCTGAATTACTGATTAGGTTATTGAATGGACATATTTCAAGCGACCAATTGTATGAATGAACTTAATATGAGGTTAATTTTGTCAGTCCATTCACATATACCTACATCACGAGTGCCAGAAAGTGTTTTCTCAAGAATTTGGCAAGATTAACGTTAAATCAAATGCCGTTGAGTGGTGACCTACCCACCCGCTCCCTCAGGCATTGGGTTGGCGACCTGTTGCTAACTTATTGTCCAATGACAAGGGGTGTAATATAGCTGATAGACTAATTAATTTAAATATTATTTTGTACTGATCTCGTGAATCTATAGGTACTAAGGTTTTATTTGCAAAATGAAACAAAAAAATATATACATTGCAGAAGCGTAAAAGACTGGAGAGTCTTTTTAAAAACCACAATCAATTATTTTATGAGATTCGATGTAAACTTGACACTGACCAGTTAGGAAATACTTATTTAGTGTTTCTAGATATAGTTAAAGAATTAGACAGCTGAAAGTAGAAACACGGGTCGTATTCTATGAAACACTTTATAAACTACAAACTCCGTCTATATAGCAAAGTCTCAGAGGATAGTTAGCTTTTAGCTGCAATACTGGACATTAACCCTGATATCATGATGATACAGGCAACAAAAAAGCAAAGAACTATACAGGTATCAAGACCGGATCCGTCAGCGGTTGCCTTTACATCCCATACAACGCACCAATATTCTCATTATTTGAATTTAGAATATCACTCTTTGTGGTACAAAAAAGTTCAAGAATTTTAACACTGACAGTATCGCACAGAAAACGACCATCGACAACTGCGACGGCCACTCCAGAATCCTGAAGCAAAGGGCAAATGCCTTACTGCGTCTAAGTTCACTCACCTCTGACAACCTCTTTGGTGATACTGTCACTATTTCAACACTGAGCACTAAGTACACCACATATTGTTGAAGGAAACGTATCGGTTCATAACAGGAGATTGTTATTAAATATTATTTGACGATGTTTTAAGTGAACACTACACGTAAGTCGTGAACGCTAACAAACCTGTTACGTTCTTTCTCACTCTAGGCTGTATGGCGTGTTGCCGTGCGCTGTGTTACGTTTTACCGTAATGTCAGTGAGTCATTGAGTGTCTGGTTTAAAAAAATGTAGCTGTCAAATTACGTTTGAATTTGGAGCGCATATGTTTTTGTTTTGAACGTCTTTCTTATTATGGCATGCCAGTTGCTTTGTTGGTTATTAAGTTTGAAACAGCTGTATAAATAGTCTGGATTCTATTTAGTTTCTTATTAGAAAAGATAAATTTTCTTGTTCGTCGTATCTTTCAGATTTTATCTTCTTACTTTTCTCTGGCTTATCCCCCGTGAATCTTTTTTCGATTTATCTTTGAAAATTATGTGGGATCGTAGGTATCTCATAGTTAAAATTACATAGCTGCATAGTTGATGTAGGTATCCAAAAACAAGTTACCTATTGTTTAAATTCAAATAACTAAGCCCGACACTTAATATTCTTAATGCCCAACTAGTGTTAACTCCCAAAGCAGCGCTTTGACGTCAAAGCCGCTTGATTACCCAGTTAAAAGTACCCAAGACCGAAGCAACGTTTCTAAATATGGCAACACTAAAAATATAACCTCAAAGGCTGCCATGTCCGAGCGAAAACGCGGCGAGCGCGTTCAAAACCACGATCGGGCAATACAGTTACACGAACGAATGTGACAAGGTGCCATAAAGTCGAATACTCAACAACATTAGAACCATGTCATAATAACACACATTCGTTGTTTTACGAGGACAATACCGCGGCGATGGAATGACTTACTGAAACTTATTCGCTGTCGTTCGCTAATTAAGTAAAGGATTTTGAACTTTAGCGCTTCACAATAAGGTCGTTAGTGAAATTTGTAGTTTGAAGTTGCATATTGGTGTAGTTGCAGAAGCCATTCGGACTGGTCGTAATCATATTACTGCAAAGAGAAGTACAATCGCGCCAAACGTGCTGCAGTATACATTAGGAAATGTAGTTTCGCTTTCTAGATGTCTTTTTCTTTTGATATATAGGTTAAATATGGCTTGCAGCTAGAGGTGTCTAGACACCTCGTTATACGTAGGTAAATATCCTTTAATTACACATCTTCCTGCCCTTATCCCATATTACTTGGGGTCGGCGCAACACGTTTTCTTCTTCCATTCTCCCCTGTCAACCGTCACGCTATCATTCACTCCCTTCTCTTTCATATCATTCCTCACACAATCCATCCATCTTATCTTTGGCCTTCCTCTGCCTCTCCATCCATCAACATGTATATTCATCACTCCTTTAGACACATGCGTTTCGCATTTTTTCGCAAGACAAACGATTTCCTTTCAACTTTTCTGTCACTGGCGCCACTTTCAAACTTCCTCTTATAGACTCATTTCTCACTTTATCCATTCTCGTCACCACACACATCCTTCTCAACATTCTCAGTATCCTTTAATCAAATATCCTTTAATTACTATCGATTTAAAAATACGTACTCCTTTGATTAGAGGCAAGGCAGAATGGAGCAAAATAGTTACCCAGTGTTACCCAAGAAACGGCCAAAGAAAAAGAGGTTGAGCACAGAAAAGGTGGGATGATGATATCAAACAGGTCGCTGGAACGACATGTGGCAAAGTGATCCGAGAGAGATAGGAATGTAGGAGGCCTTTGCCGACTGGCAAACGGACATCAAATCTGCCTAGCCTTTTCCCAACTATGTTGGGGTCGGCATCCAATTTAACCGGATGCAGCTGAATACCAGTATTTTACATGGAGCGACTGCCTATCTGACCTCCACAACCCATTAACTGGGTAATACAATACCCCTTGGTAAGACTGGTTGTCAGACTTTCGGTCTTCTGACGACCCGTAACGACTGTCAAAAATCCAATAAAAATAGCCGGGACCAATGGCTTAACGTGCTTTCCGAGGCACGGAGGGGTCTTGGTATGTAAAGATGGTCACCCATCTACGGATCGACCGCGGCAAGCGTAGCTTAACGTGCGGCTGGCAAACGGTACGGCGGACAAAACATAATAAACATATAAACGCCAAATACGAGACTGGACGACAATACTCTTAATATTTTGTCCGACTAAAAAGATAATCACACTAAGGGCTAATTTGACCAAAGTCGGATATCTTTTATCCGTGGAATAAAATTGACGTCTGACAGTTTTTGTATAGAGAAACTGTCAAACATTCAAAATTTATTCGAAGATTAAGACAAACTGGGTATAAAAGTTTGGTCGAATTCACACTAAGGCGAAAGTTTGTGAGGGTGTGTGTGTTTGTTACTTTTTCAAACGGCTGGACCGATTTGGATAAAATTGTGTATGTACTTTTTACCCCGGTCTACGTGGGGGAAACCGCGGGGCACAGCTAGTAATGACAATAAAAATTACGATTGCCTTAGCAACTTGTCTTCATGTCCGATGCGGCAAGCCGCAGCAGTGGCATCAATTTAGTTTCGTTTTCATTGTTTGCACATATCTTTCAGTGAAGGTTAATTTTCAGCAGTTCTACTTTCTATTAGAAGATCCTCTAGCTCACCGGGATTATATATGCATAGAACAAAAAACTTAAAATTATCGTTAACATTTCCTGGTCAAGTTTTAAGAATCGATTGAGGAAAATTGCAAAGGCTTAGCTCATAATACCTAAGCCTTTAAATAGTAAGTAGGAAAGGCGGCTACGGATGAGGGCGCCACCATAGTGTTGACATCGATATGGAATTATCTTTTTCAGACTTCCATGAAGCAGTTTTTTTTTTGACATTCGGAGATTGACAATTTACTTGAATGTGTTACTGTGTCGCTAAAACGAGGCACGTTGCTTTGCGAAAAAGTATTGATAAGTGAAATTTCTTGCTCCCCCGACCCACCGCGTCGCATCGCATCGCCCACCCGCGCTATTACATCGTTTTCTTTCTGACTTTTTTCTTTTCGCTAGGCTCCTAAGGGTCATAGCGTGATTTTAACACCTTTCTCAAGAATTGGGCTATCAAATTCAAGAATATTTTTTCAAATCCAACTGGTAGCTTCAGAAATGATTGTGTTCGACAAACAAACTGTTCAACTTTATTATTAGTAAGGATAGATAGAAGGAAGTTTTGGAAACTACTCATTTACTGCATTACAGAAAATCAAGCAACACCATGAACCGCAATCCACATTATTTCCTGTTCTTTCCGATCGATATTGAGTTTAAAAGTAAGGCTCTCATATCTTCGCATTATTGAATCATTGCCAGGAGACCTGTGATTCGACACTGGCAACGATACCGTGTACTTTTTTTTTTCCTTTAAGAAGAATGAGTTTGACATTGTCATAAGTTACGTACAGTCCTACCAACTTATCTGTGAACTGAAAGAGGACGCCACCGTCGATGCGTCGACACAATCGAATGACATGCGTCGGCACAATCGAATGACATTTCAACATGACGGCCGTAATTCCAATTTTCGCCATTTCACAGATAAGTTGGTAGGAGTGTAAGTATACTTTAACCATCCGTTTTCAGGGTTACGTCCATCAAAAGGAAATAACGGAACCCATATAGGATCACTTCGTTGTCCGTCTGTCAAGACCCTTTTTCTCAGGAATGCCTGGAGGTACGATCAACTGTGGCATGTTTACTTTCCATGAACAACTTTACCCACGAGTACTGCATTGGGGTAATTACGATAATGGGCTAATTCCGATTGATGATAAGTGTTTATTTAGTTAAGTTATTATTTAGTACAAACGGTCCCGGCTTACTTACTGTGCTTCACTTTCGATATGCGTCAGTACCCATGGGTAAAGTTGCTCATGGAAACTAAAGATGCCACAGTTGACCGTATCAATTTGAAATTAATATCGAATACCCTAGATATTGTCCCTTGGAGCTGTAAGAAAATCAAGCTTCTAAGTAACCGCAATAAGAAAATACGGTCATTTATGCGACATATTATCTAAATACTCGCAAGTAAATCAAAACCTATAGGGTACCTACTTCCCTTTGACCTGGAATCATGAAATTTGACAAGAAGCTAGGTCTCGCAGCACAAGTAAAGGAAAAAGTCCGAAAATCGTTACTTTATAGTTTCATCACATACAAAAAATCGTTTTTTGCGATTACAAACTTTTTACAGTTGGACATGTTTTTCAAAAATCCTCACGGCCGTTATAATATGACGGTACCATTTTTCTAGGAACACATAGCTAGCAAAGCCAGAAAAGCCAGCCAGCCAGTCTAGCTAGAAAAGTGTTGGCCGGTGGCCACCACATACCGGCTGTCATGAAAATGATGGCATAGGGATTTGAATTTACGATGTCAAAAATGCTCTTTATGTAAAAACATAAATAAATAACAATACATAAATAAGTTTAAATTAGCCGACGTTCGCAAGGACGTGAAAATAGCGTGTTTTCAACGCTCTGCTTAGCGCCGAGAGTTGAAAATCCAACAGTGTGTTTTTTCGACGCGCTAGAGTGCATTCTGCTGAATTCTCGAAGCTCAGCTCAACACCCAGAATTAAAAATCCAGTGCACGATAAAATCCCGCCGCGATATTTTTACGTCACTCGACGCGCTTACGCCATTCGACGGCAAATTGCGGACGCTATGTACCAGCCACCGCTTTTGTAGGAAACCCATAAGCTTTACAATAGTTTAAAAATACGTTATTGCTTCACAATATGATTTATGTTTAAGTTTTAAAAAAATACCGATGCCTGAGAATCCTCCTGCATTATTTAACGTCTCATAAAATTTTCGAAGTAGGTATTGCGCTATTCCACTACCGCTTGATAAAATATGCATCTTCCGCAGGTGATCCCAACTGAAAGAATCTGAGGCATCTCTTATTTTATAGTTGGGAAAACTTTAATGGCATCGTCAGATGCTACGAGTATATAATAAACTGAGATAATAAATGATAAACTTTGTCATAGGTATATCAACAACTCGTTGCATCACAAATCATTTTCAAAATCTGTAAGGATCTGAATGAGAGTACCTAGTAGCTGATAGTTTTCGCATTGATTAACTATTCATTTATGTATATCTTGTAGACATATTATAAAATTAAAGTCGCTTTTGGTGTCTCTCTGTGTGACCGCGTTGTTCTTCTAAACTACGCAACGGATTCGGATCACCATCATTTTGTAATGCAAATAAAATATTGAGTACTAGCTTTTGCCAGATGTCGGAAAATATCCCACGGGAACGTACTACCGGGAATTCCTTTCTTATTCCTTGTCTACATTATAAAGGGAACCTCTGTGCAAAATTTCAGCTTTCTAGGTCCAAGGGTTTGGGCTGGGCGTTGATGAGTCAGTCAATCAGTCAGTCAGGGCTTCTTTTTTTTAGGGTTCCGTAGTCAACAAAGAACCCTTATAGTTTCGCTATGTCCGTCTGTCTGTCCGTCCGACCGCAGCTTAGCTCAGAGACTCTTAGTACTAGAAAGCTATAATTTGGCATGAACGATCATCACGCCGACAAAGTGGTAAAATAAAAGCATGAAAAAAATTTTTTTTTATAAATATATGTTTATGAACCATGTAAAAATATACAAAAATAAAATCATAACATTCTTATTAATAATGATTTCTAAATTAATAATATTTACGGCGCGGCGGCGTGCACTACGGAACCTTATTACTGCACGTGGCCCGACACGCACTTGGCCGGTTTTTGTTTATATAGATTTAGAGAATTTATTCTGGAATTAATAGGTATTTATCATATATTAATATTAAAGCCAAAGTCCAAATCATTTATTTCAAATGGGCATGAACGTGAAAATATACAAAAAAAAAAAATAGAATTTATTCTAGTCCCCTTCCCCGCCCGCGTCGGTGTGTCTGGCTAACGCGATGTAAATGATTCAAAGCAAATCCAGCTCAATTGGACTAACTCTCCATCATAAATCATAACATATTATTTCTATAATAACATTTTGACAATGTAATAAGTACACAGTGTCAGTGTTGTGTGTGTGTGTAGTAGTAGTGTTGTGTGTGTGTGTAGTAACAGTACTTACACAGCTTGGTCTCGCTCCGTCGCTTCACTCGCAGTTTGATAACGCACGATGAAATGCACTGGAACAAACAATACGGTTATTGTTAACTGTCTAAATATTAGTTACGTTATGTACTGATGAGAGCACACTCCTTGCTTAAATCAACAGATCATCTCTCTATCTTTTACATGCTACTTCGTCTGCATGCAATGTGTTTTGTGGCGGCATCTACATCGCCGCGTGTGAACTACGCATCACACTGACGTCACGCAAAATTCTGCATCGCGCAGTCAAAGTTTACCGCGCGACTAGCTTAAATACAACATCCCGACATCAACCATCGGGCAGTTGCCCACCAGACACAACACCCGTCTGGTCGGAGGATGCTCCCTTTTCAATAGAGGATGAGTGAACTTTACACCCTGTTACTCATACCTCTAAAGTTTACGCCCTTATGTGTTAATTTTCGTAGATTCTCTTGGTGCACCCCTTTCACCTTTTTATAATATGACTTTTTCTGGTTCAAAATAATACGACACAAACTATCACATAATTTAGACAATTACGAGGTCATCTTTACAAATAAAAATCAATTGCCAAAATGTATATACGCGCATCACTTCAGAATGGTTGCACCTATTTGGCTAATTATTTTTTTGTTAAATTCGTAATTGCCAGGACAAGGTTTGTATGACAGAAAGTGTTTGAAAAATTGTACGGAAAAGTGAGAAATTTTGGTTTGGTTTTGGTCTCTGTGGTTTTGGTGATGCAGAAGACATTCGGGAATTTTGACAGAATTGACAAATTGATGTTTAATTGTTCAGTTTCTTACATTGTTTTATCTGTTACATCCGGAAAAAAAACTTGTTGTTTTGGTTGTTTTGTGAAAAAAGTAGTAAAAAAGTTTTACAACGTTATATTGTACCTGCTATTTTTTTAAATACCAGCAACAGTAGTTTAGAACTGTGTGTTATCATTGTGTTATCTATCACTCATTTGCCTTCAGTTTTGGTTTATTACACTGTCAAGAAAATGCCACCAGTGAGGCGTCAAAATATCGAAAAGAAAAATTTGAAACGTTTCCGGGAAAATTGGAAAATTCGGGAAAACTAAAAGTAAATTTTATATATGAATTTTGTATGAATTATTAAAATTTGGATAGGACAACCTCTATCGGGTCAATTAGTTCTAAGATAATTATTACCTGGTATACGAATGAAAATCAATAGCTATAGCTCTATAGGTCCGGATAGTATACCAGCCCCGCTTCTCAAGTGCCTGAAACACTATTTTGTACCCCCTTTATGTCATATATTTAACCTATCGCTAAAAACAGGAATATATCCCCCGCAATGGAAAATCTCACGCGTAACACCTATACCTAAAACATCAAATAAAGTAGATGTAGAGGAATATCGGCCCATAGCAATATTATCTTCACCAGCAAAAATATTTGAGAATGTTCTCCTTAAGTTAATCTACAAACAGGTTGAAATACACCTCAGTAATGCCCAGCATGGTTTTAGATGCAAGAGATCCGTACAGACTAATCTTCTGACTCTAACAGAGTATATTTCTGCACAGCTTGACGAGGGAAAGCAGGTAGATGTGCTGTATTTCGATTTCCAAAAGGCTTTCGACCGGGTCAACAATGACATTCTGCTTGCAAAACTTAGCGCCATAGGTTTTTGTCCTGACTTGCTACGTCTTCTAGCTGATTACCTCCGTGGTCGCCAGCAATTTGTGCGGCTAGGTATTTACGAATCGAGTGCTTATCACACTCGCTCAGGCGTAAGTCAGGGCTCAATTCTTGGACCTTTATTGTTTCTGTTGATGATAAATGACCTGCCTTCTGTTCTCAAATATTCAAAATGTCTTCTTTATGCAGATGATATAAAACTGTACGCTCGTGTTAGTACCGTATTAGACTGTGAGAATATTCAGAAAGATATAGATGCCATTTACGAGTGGGGAGTTGCCAATAAAATGGCATTCAATTCCTCTAAATGCTATGTCATGACTTTTGGCCGGGTGCGGCATCTAATTCATTATGAATATAAAATAAATGGCACTGTTGTTACAAGATCGAACACTGTAAAAGACTTGAGTGTCGTATTCGACCAGAAGTTGACATTCCATGACCACATTTCAAAGGTTGCTAAGGAGTCATTTAAACGACTAGGGTTTGTTCTTAGAAACGCACGAGAATTTCAAAATGCGCATGTTGTACAGCTGTTATACAGTACGCTTGTCAGAAGCAAGTTGGAGGCGAGCTCTTGTGTCTGGAACCCGCACGAGGCTAGTTATGCACTTTTATTAGAGAAGGTTCAAAAAGCATTTCTGAGATTTCTCTATAAATTCCGATACGGATTTTATCCATTTTTATATCCAACAAAATTTCTCGTAGGATCTCTAGGATTTCATATGTTACAAACTAGGAGAACCTATGATCAGTTGTACATCATGCTTAAAATATGTCGTGGGATAACAGATGCTCCTGATCTCCATAATGAGCTGATTCGCCTTTACGTTCCAAGCAGCTATCTCCGAGGTAGAAAACACCGTCTACTAGCCGTGCCCACAACTCGAACAGTGGCCCGCGCCTCATACCCTGTTCCTCGCGCCCTGACTGCGCTTAATAACGTCATGGAAGCCAACCCGAACTGTGACCTATTTGCAGATGATCTCAAAACTGTTTTGTGCGGTTGTCTTCACTTTTGTGAGAGCACATAAATTTAAAACTTGTGTTTTGTTTATAATATCTTTGTTCTATTTTTTTTTTTTTTTTGTTGTCTTTTTTATGATTATGTTATATTTACTGTATGTGTTAATGTCCACAAACCGTATTAACATAAATAAATAAATAAATAAATAAATAAATCAACTCTGAATCCAAATGCACTATTTGTCTAAGTTTGAAAATCGGTCAGATCCAAACTAAAGAAGACAAATGTTCCTCTACGCCACTTAGATCGTCATTTATTTAAGTACCCTCCTATTTTCCCACTGAGGAAGGACGGAAAAAGCGCCCCAATGGCTAGCTCTTTAAAAATATATTGATTCAACGACTAGTAAGTGCGTTCTTCTTTCTCTACCACACAAAATATAATGAGGTTTTATATTAAAATTTACGCTACCAGTTGGCGCCACCTTGACAAGAGGTCTATCATTTCGACAATGAATGTAAATAAAATATATGATGACGTTCATCATTCGTTTCATTCATTCGTTCATCATTCAGTCACGAGTAAAGAAAATAATAGGCGCTTTGACACTTTTGACATGTGCCCGGACCTGGCGTCTGAGTGCTGCCACCTAGTGAACATCATTTCAGAAAATCCTCATTGTGATTAAAACATAATAGGTAACTGTCATTTAATCTAGCCGTTTTTACAGAGATGACTGCCTCGTGGGTCTGGCGGTCGCAAGCGCTACTGATAAGCATGCTGATATTGGATTTTTAGGGTTCCGTACCTCAAGAGGAAAAAAACTGAACTTAATCGGTCCATTAGATTCGGAGCAAATTGTCTGTGACAGACGGACTGACCGACACACGAGTGATCCTATAAGGGTTCCGTTTTTTCCTTTTGAGATACGGAACCCTAAAAATCCAATAAAACTTGGCCCGACCTGGGATTTGAAGCCAGGACCTCATGCTCATCAGTAGCAAAAAGTAGTAAAAAGGAAAAAACGGAACCCTTATAGGATCACCCGTATGTCTATCTGTCCGTCTGTCACAGCCAATTTGCTCCGAATCTAATAGAACAATTAAGTTGAAATTTGGTACACATAATGAATTTCTGTGACCCAAACACGGACGTGTAACGTAAATAAATTAATTTTGAAAATGGGGGGCAAATAAGAAAATTAAAAAAAAAACTTGCAAACTGTACCGTGTGACAAATCAAATGAAAGAGCTTACTGTGAGGGTCTCAAATATTTTTTTTTTAAATATAATTTTAAAATATTTAAAAAAAAAAACAGAAAATAGTTTTAAACCTATCGATTACAGGAAAACCTCTAAGAAGTCTATGGTCTTAAAATAACATGGTAAATCTGTCAATATTGTGCGTACAATCTTACATTTGCAATTGGAATGTATGGGAGAACCCACAATTGCGGCGATAAGTCCCCTCTTTGAGGAGTGGTTGGAGAGGCGCCACGGCGTCCTCACCTTCCGCCTGACGCAGGTCCTCACCGGACACGGTTGTTTTGGGAGGTTCCTGTTTCGGAAAAGGCGGGAGGAAACGCCCGGGTGTCACCATTGTGTGGATCGCCCGGAGGACACGGTGGAGCATACAGTGGAGGTCTGCCCGGCTTGGGCGGAGCACCGCCGTGTTCTCACGGAGGCGATCGGCGGCGGCGATCTCTCGCGTCCAAACCTGGTCCAGGCCATGGTGCGGAGCGAGAGTGCATGGGAGGCCGTCACCTCCTTTTGCGAAGCAGTAATGCTCGCGAAGGAGGAAGCGGAACGCGTGAGGGAGAGGCAACAGCCGCGCCCTCGTGCCCCTAGCCGCCGTAAGAGACGCCCTGGGCGGCGGGAATCTATCGCCGATTCCCGGCCACCGTAGGCGCGGGCTTGCGGACGACGAGTAATGGGCAGCTCGCCGTCCGGCAAGGACCAGGCCCGGGTCGACGGCGCGTTGTGTTCCACGCGCGCCTCAAAGAGATGTCAGCAGTGACGGGGTCAATTGGGCCGATGTCGCCGGGGTCGCGGGTATTTCGAAAGAGATACCGTGGCCCTGGCACGGGCAACTGAAGGAACATGGGTGGGTTTTAGTCTGTAAAAGTCTGACACGCCCGCCCGCTCTGCCCAGAGCGGGAGAAGTCATTTGATGATTTCCCATCCAGAAAAAAAAAAGGTATGGGAGAACATGTTTTTCATCTACAATGTTAAGTTTGTTGTTGGGATAAATTCATCCTAACTACGAAACCATTCATTGTGCGTGGTCCGACACGCACTTGGCCGGTTTTTCCATCAGGAATTTCTCAGTAGCTGCCTGGAGTCTGGATTTGAACCCAGTTGATGGCAATAGGCTCGCCCTCTATCCCTATTACGTGGGACTTAAATATATGTAGCTGGAGAAATGTGGGTGCAAGTACTCCTCTACCTAATCATTGCAGGTGTTATGTTATGTAAGTTATTTCTGTTGTTATAATAATTTCTCCCTCTGTTTTTAAACGTTAAGTTTCCGCACCCTATTGCATAGCACACTATTTATCAATTGGATTCGGTTTAATTTTGCCAGTTCAACAACATTCATTGCATTATTTGCGGCGTTGAGAAGGCAAATTCGAACATTTTATGAACCAATGGAAGAACAATTTGCTTCAAAATTATTCAGATTACGATCGATAGTGTGTTACGCAATCAGGGTGCTGGTCAGTTAATTTTCTAATGTTCGTTAGCTGATGTGATAGCCATAGCTTAGCCAAAAGTTGATAAACAGAAGTGAAGTACCTACGCTCTTTCTAATAATTTATTTTGACTTATTCTGACTGGCAACCACAACCATAGACGAAAATATGCAATACTTCATGAACGCTATGAAGTTTCTTATTTATTGACAGGCAACCTTAGACGAAAAAAATGCAATAGGTAAGTAAGTGCTTCATGGACGCTATTTTTGTCTTTGCATTATTCTTTCAAATAAAATACCAATGTGTTAAATCGATTAGAACTTCTTCATAAATAAAGTGGATTGTTACAAGAAATTGAATCGATAACGCATTATGACCATTAGGACATCACTAATTGATTAGTACTCGAGCTGTCAAAAGTAAAATAAATGGTTGAATAGGCATTAAAAATAAATTGTGGACATTGAAAAACAGACAGGCTACTATTGCCACATTATTTTCTACAGTCCTAAGCCTTTACACGAGTGTGCCGGTGTACCGGTATTATGAAAACCGCAGGAGTAGACAGTGTAGGGCTTTAAAACAAACAACCTGTGTTCTTTATAATTCTTACAGAGGGATAACATACTGTTGCTATGTTTATTTTTTTATTACCTCCTTATTGTGATTCCGTCTATGGCAATTTCGAGCTTTGAACTGCCTGAAAAAATAAGTATCTGATCTGTAACCATGCACTTTTTAACGAACCTCTCTAAAGCTTTGGTTTCGTAGGAAAGCGGTTACGTCATATTTTCCGACTTTTTTTACCGTTTTGAAAAAAATAGGATATAATAGGTGAACGGAGTAGAAGCCTACGGTATACCTACTTTTTTTTTCAAAATAAAAAAAAAATTGAAATTAAAATCATACGCAGGGTGCATATGATTAGAATTTCAATATTTTCAAACGATTTTTTTTTTTTCAAAATTTCTGTTTTTATTATTCTAGTACGTAAAGTTTACATCGAATTTATGGTATATTTATTGATACTTAGATAAATTTTTCTGTCTAAGCTATTAACAAAAAAAACTAGGTATAAGTGTTCCATAGGCTTCTTCTACTCCATTCACCTAATATACCAAAAATACCCTATTGTTTTCAAGACGGTAAAAAAGTCATCCGATAACATGCGGCCATATAACGTCATTCATAATAACGTCCGTCATGAAAATCTGTCGGTTTCAAACCTCGGCCCCCAAAGATTTAAATCGCTAGATTTGCCTCACCATACTTAGTCACGCGAAAGAGTTCATACTGAGAAGAGTGAGCTCACACATTTATTAAATAGCGTTACCATGACAATCAAGTCAAGTCACTGCGTCATTGTGTGTCAGAGGTGTCAAACCGAAACAGACACCCGACTATCTTCTGACGCGGAAGGGCGATTCGAATAATTTAAAACTTTGCCGCAGTCATCATTTTCATGACAGCCGTCACTGCGGCCATTTCCAGGAAACCGAAGCTTTAGAACCGAGTCTTTAACAGAAAAATAAGTAAGAAATGACAGACAAGCAGGAACGAAAAAAACTATGATTGAATGTTTTCGAGGTGTTGACTGTATCTAGTATCTACTCCTCTTTATTAATTTATTTCTTAGTATCTTCTTAAAGAACGTATGAAAACAGTGAAGGCGAGAATCCACTGGTCGTGGCGATGCATACCTACATACATAAACTCATGCCTTCTTCCCATGGGAGTAAGCAAAAACTATGAAACACCGCCACCTTCTACGATACTTACATACCTACTCCTTTTGCGTCGTTTACGTTCATACATGCCATACACCCACACCGGTGGCGATTACCACGCTACGCATCTGACCTTACTGTAGAACATCACCAATACAATAAGGTCACTACTTATAATGTCCTTCCCTTCCAGGGTTTCTGCCTTGTAAATACTTTGCATTCTACCTCAATATCCAGTACTGGACGTCCTTTGTCTATTATGATGAAGTATTTCCAAGGTTGCTCACCTCATGTATATGTCCGAGCACTTCCGCCCGGGACATGTCCTCGAGCCGAGTCTCGTTCACGTCCATGATCTCGTCAGCCAGCTCCAAGTTGTCCCAGTTTCCAGCTGATGGTGACCCTGAGAAATAAAGAATATGTTATTGGATGGCAAACAAGGCCACGGTCCACTTGATTTAGGCAATGATTTTGTAATAGGTGTAGCATCTGTGATACGTTGCCACCCCAGAGACAACGCTGAAGTTGCCATCCCAGAGACAAAGCTAAATTTGCCAACCCAGACACAAAGCTAAATTTGCCACCCCAGAGACAAAGCTAAATTTTCCATCCCAGAGACAAAGCTGAAGTTGCCACCCCAGAGACAAAGTTGAAGTGTCTGCTGATATTTAAGGCAACTATAGGTTGTGCCTTAAACATCAGCAGACACTTTTCTCTGTCCCATGATTCGGCAGGAAAAAGGTTCTTATAACCAGCCTATGTTTCCTCCTTTTAGGGAGTGGGACCCAGTGCGGATAGGCGAGTATATTTAATACCTCTACAAAGTACACAATATGAAACCTTTCGTAACCCTGTCTTTTCTCAACTTTTGGAACTCTTTTGAAGTTTTGAACCATTTAACGTAGAATATTTTCGAAAACAAAATGTTTTAAAAAGGGTACACGACTGTGTCTACTCACCTAAACACCTTCTTTTAATTTAAACTACGGTACAAATTCACGCTAATATGTAAACTACAAGTTTCATTCAGCTGCATTCAGCTAACAACTCTTCGTATACTTTAGTATTGAAGGTGTAAGTATTGCATTCTTGTATACTTAGGTACATGTAACCTCAGATATTTTTTTTAATGAAAAATTTCAACACTTTTTTTCTAAAATCATGTACAAATCAGGTAAAAAAGGTAAAAATCAATTTACTATAATTTACTATGTTTTGCGAATTTGAACTAAAAATTGTCCAACTGACAGGTGTCAGTTCAGTGACGCATTCTCTCGACGACGCGCTTTCGCTACGGCCGGACTGCAGGATAACAGTATCCAATTCCAGTAGCTATCCCAATACCGTCCTATGACTTTCGGAAGAAATGGCTTACAGTGTAAAAGTGATTCCATTATCCTATTTACAGAATAAACAATTTCATTTCATTTATCTACAACTGAATAGATCAGATGTTAGCTACTTCGCCAGTCCGTTTCGATATTACAATCTACCAATAGGTTAATTGATTTATTAATTTTGCTGTAGAAAGTTATAAGTAGGTAATATGCTGAAAATTAATTCGAAAAGATTATCTAATTTCTAGCTTTCTTTGCGCAATATCGTGATATTTTAGCAACATAGACCGTATCTATTCTGCCACATGTACCTAAGTATGAAAGATCACTTGAGAACGGCTCGACCGATTTGGTTGTTTTTTTTTTTGAGTTTGTTATTGTCAGGACAGATTTGTATGAAAGAAAATTTTTGGAAAATCCACCGGAAAAGTCGGACATTAGGTACTAACAGACAAAGCATAGAATAATCCACTGGTAATAGAGACATGAAATTCAGTCGGGCAACGCCGGGCATGAACAGCTAGTTCACAATATGTTTAGGGATTTGACTAATTGTACCACGAAATATCAGATGCCTCTAAAGTTTTGAAGGCTTACCTACTTCTTCAAAAGCATTGTCCCATCGTGTATTTGGAAATCCTTGGGAAAGAGATCCCTGGCTCGTAATGGAAAGCAATTTAGCACTTTACTTGTTACGAACATTTTATTTCATTCGCCATAAACTTAAGGGGAAGATTTATAAAACAATGGTTAGACCTGCTGTCTTGTATGGATCAGAATGTTGGGCCACAAAAGGAATTAATGAAAGACAATTGCATGCAGCTGGGATGAGAATACTAAGAGGGATGTGTGGTGTTATGCGAATGGATAGAATAAGAAATGAGTATAAGAGGAAATCTGAAAGTGACACCGGTGACTGAAAAGTTGTGCGGAAATCGGTTGCAATGGTATGGGCATGTGATGCGGAGGAATCAAGAAAATGTCGCGAGGAAAGTTTTAAGTATGAATGTCGATGGCTATAAGAGCAGAGGAAGAAGACCAAAGATACGATGGAAAGGGAGTGACTACCGAGATGACTGATGAATTAGGGAAGAAAAAGACATGTTGCACCGACCCTAAATAAATTGGAATAAGGGCAGGAGAATGACGACTTGGTATGAAAATTAAAACGCCACCGCCGTACTATTACAGTTCCTCTGCATCTAAATAATAAATGAACTAGCCTAATGAAATGACATAGCGTCCCATTCCGGTTGGTGTCTTTGTGAAAGCAATGTAAATAATGAAGTGTTTCGCTATCAGCCTCTTCCTTCCTACTTTCCTAGGACCACATAAAAGTAATCAATCTTCTGCTCTTTATTCTTGAGGCCTAGATTTCTTATTTATTATGTTGTTAACAACTTTTATAAGATAGAATAAAGTAAGGTAAATTAATTTTCCGTATATTCAAACTAGCTTCTGCCCGCGACTTCGTCGTCGTGAAATTTCGGCCCCATCCATCGGGCATCGCATCGCCCACCCACGCTATTACTTAGTTTTCGCTTAGCGGTTTTTCTGACTTTTTGTCTATTTCCTCGGCTCTTGAGGGTCTTAGCGTGAAATTAAATAGCATATAACCTTCCTCAAGAATTGGGTTATCATTTGTAAAAATATTTTTTCAAATCCGACAGGTAGTTCCAGAGATTAGCGCGTTCAAACAAACAAACAAAAAACTTCTCCGCATTATTATTAGTATAGATTAAGGTATAGATATACAAGACAAGTGGAGTGAAGTTGTAACAGAATGGTATCCCAGAGATGGATTAAGGAACCGGGGAAGACAATATAAAAGATGGGAAGACGAATTCAATTGAAGTTCACAGCGGGTTCAAATTGGAGAAAAGTTGCGAGAGATAGGACTCAGTGGAAGTTGTTAGAGGAGATCTTTGCCAAAAGGCACACATAACTATTGAGATATTTTGTAAACTACTGAAAGTGTCACAACGCAAAGATATTCAGAATAAAAAGGGTCTAATACTACAGATTGTAGTAGCTTGATGTGCTGGCGTCATGACGCCAGCACATCAAGCTACTATATACTTAGATAGAGGAGTGAGCTGTCATTCTCCACCTGATTCTAAGGACTGACTCTATTGACCTTTACCTAAGTTTTCACGGTGAGAGATCTTTACAGAATAGATCTGCTGGTCTTTTGATCAAGCACAATAGTAATCTAATGCTATCGAACCGACAGGCCTGGTAACTCAGTTCGTGACCTCCCCTCTACTAGAGCCCAGGAAAAAGGGCTCAGCCGAGTACGAAATAAGTCGAGCATGCCCGAAATATGCACACGAGTAAAGCCATATTCGCTCATAAACATGTACCTACTCAGCGGAAGTTTGGCCGATAGTACCTACATAAACCTATAGGTATATTTATTAGGAGTAGAAGCTGATTAGCTTTATTAGACGAGCTCGTGGCTAAAGTAATAACAGCCGCACGGGTCGATCCATCAGGTTAAGCTATGCTTGCCGGGGTTGGTCCGTGGATGGGTGACTATCTTTACATACCGAGACTCCTGCGTGCCTCGGAAAGCACGTTAAGCCGTTGGTCCCGGCTGTCATTCGTGGATCTTTGACAGTCGTTACGGGTCGTCAGAAGCCCGAAAGTCTGACAATCAGTCTTACCAAGGCGTATCGTATTACCCAGTTAATGGGTTGTGGAGGTCAGATAGGCAGTCGCTCCATGTAAAATAATGGTATTCAGCTGTATCCGGTTAAACTGGAAGCCGACCCCAACATAGTTGGGAAAAGGCTAAGCAGATTAATTGAGAAGCTGATTAGCTAAGAGTAGAGCAAAACTATAAGATAATATTTTAAAATTTAATTAGGAAACAAAAAGTAACTAGGGTAATATTTTGGTAAATCCTGATTTACATTGTAACATAGACTAGGTACTCATTGAAAAAAAAATTGAGTAGGCACTCAGGTTTTCGAACGCACAATCGAAAGCAAAAAAACTGAAAGAACTTCTGCTAATAAGGTTTATTATCACTGAAATCATTACCAATATTATGAGAATAAAATAGAATAATACGAGTTACTATTTATTATATTAGATAGATCTTTGCAGAAATCTTTAAGGATTCATGACAGCATTTTGAGACCGAACACCTCAGGAGAACACTAGAAAATCCTGAAAATGTTTCAGCAAGGGCTACAAAATTCTATAGGTAATTAAATTTAAAAAGAAAGCTAGTCACTTACCGTATAACTTAATTTTATTATCCTTCGTTTGCACTACTATAATAACATAGCCTTCTAAGTCAACAGATTTGCATTTCACCGTTGTCATTTTATCAATCGCATTTATCTGCGTGGTTGGTGCGTTAAAAGTATTCATTTTGCTATATTATTAAATTATTTACTATGTCTAAACACAAAATAGCTATGAAAAAGACCCATTCACGCCCCCGTTGTAAGAATCAATGATTATTTTTTTAATTTGATGCCAACGTTTGCGCCAACGCCACTTCAAACACAGCCCACTTTTGGAACAACTATTCATTTTTATTATTTTCCACATTATTTTTTAAATTCTAACCGGGAGATAGTAAATCGGCCATTATTATTTTTGATTCTCACTCGTTACAAACTTAAACACTGCTGGGACATCTAAATAGGTAATTATTATCACAATATATTAAAAAGTCTGTGTTATCGTATTTTCACATGATTTCAGCGTATTGTCGAGGTATAGGCGAATTTCAGAGCATTTTTCACTGTGACAAGTCACGTTATGGTGTTTAGAGTAAACGCGATCGGTTTGTCACACTCCCTGAATGTTTAGTACATTTTACTATTCACGTGTACGTAAATTGAAGGTTTTTAGATATTTATTCGGTTATTAATCTAATATTTAGGCGTATCAACGTGTTTTTGAGAGTGAAAAACCGGTCCCACGTCCGCGGGCTGGGTGGTCGCCGCGAATGGATACGACTATCCCATTTTCGCGCGATCAATAATGCTCCCTACCCAGCATCCCTTCAGACTCCCACAGACTATCGTTCCATTTTCCCCATTTTTATCATTCCGGGTTGCGCCCGTCTATAGTCATTATATTATGAAAAATACAATAATACTGACAAAAAAAATAATAATAAAAAATAAAAAAATGGTTAAAAAAAATCCAAAATTTAGTTTGCCACAAGGTCCCACCGAGATTTGAACTCGGATCGCTGGATTCAAAGTCCAGAGTGCTAACCATTACACCATGGGACCGCTTGAGTGTTCTCGTGAAATTACCGTCAACTATGTTGCAATTAAAATAATTTGATAGATAATTCAATAAATAAATATTATTAAATAATCAACAAAATTTTTAATTAAACTTATCAAAAATTGGCTCCTGCAGCTCCTTTCTAATGATAATTCAAACAACTACGCAATAGTCACATTAGATGGCGGTACGAAACACTACCAGTGCCCTGGTCAACTTTGTAAACAGCACCATCTCATGTTTGGCATGGAAACTAAAATTGATCATATGTTTTATGAATTTGATATGTTTTAACAATTCATAAACTGGTGACCACCTAGACTTTAGAGATTGCTCGTTTTACTTAAATATTAATTGACAGAATAAAATTAATTATTTGTGCAAGATATCTTTTATGGCACTATTTTTAGCACCTTGCAACATGTTATTCGTATATTAGTACCTAGCAACACTAAATGTCAGTTTGTCACTGACTTCGCTACGGTATGGTTGTCATTTCGTCCGTCTATCAAATAGCGTGATAGATGAATGGAAAATAATTAACTTTATCGCAGCGAAGACGCCTCTCGTATCTCCTCGAATCGTAACGTCGCGCGTGTTACAACACATTAGTGATTTTAAAAGGGTGCTCGCTTTGATACAACACCGCCATGATCGATGTTAGAAACAAAGATGGCGGAATAATACGGTGATCATAACCAAACGCGTTGTTTTGTCGTGTGTAGCGTTATGTGCTGTGGTGGGTGGCGGCTGCAGCAGTGTCGGGGTGCGTGAGTGAGGAGGAGAGGCGCGATGGGGGGCGCGGCCGGGGTGATGCCGCCGCGGCCAGCGGCCGGCCGCGCGGCCATGGCGGCCGACAGCGAACGCCCGCCGCTCGCTCTGTTCACCGCCGTGTACGACTATGTGGCGCAGGGAGAGGACGAGCTCTCCCTGCGCCGCGGCGAGATCGTCGAGGTGCTGTCGAAGGATGCCAACATCTCGGGGGATGAAGGCTGGTGGACGGGAAAGATCGGCGACCGCGTCGGTATATTCCCTGCCGTGTATGTGACGGAGGAAGACCCTCTGGCTGTGGAACCGCCGCGCGTGTCGTTCTCTGAGCTGAAGCTGGAGGAAGTGATCGGTGTGGGCGGGTTCGGGAAAGTATACCGCGGGTACTGGAACGGTGAGGTTGTGGCGGTGAAGGCGGCGCGTCAGGACGCGAACGAAGACATCGATGTTATAAAAGAGAGTGTGTTGCAAGAGGCGAGACTGTTCTGGGTGCTGCAGCATGAGAATATAGTGTCGTTGAAGGGTGTATGTTTGGGGGAGCCAAACTTTTGCCTGGTGATGGAGTACGCGCGCGGCGGGCCGCTGAACCGGGTCCTGTCGGGTCGGAAGATCCGGCCGGACATCCTGGTGGACTGGGCCATCCAGGTGGCGCAGGGTATGGCGTATCTTCACGTTGGTGCGCCAATGTCCCTCATCCACAGAGACCTCAAGAGCTCTAATGGTAAGTTGTTTTATCACCTCAGACATCTGTCAAAATAACAATACAACTGTCAACTTAATATAAATAGGTTAAGAATGTATTTTTTGGTGACAAAATTAACATTTATTATTTTATGATTACTGCTAAAGTTTATGTTCAAACAATTTTGTTTATTATTTGAACAACAAACTGTAAACATCACTGTTGTATTTAGGTTTTTTAGTGTTAACCTACATTGTTTTAGAACACTGCAGCACAGTAAGCTAATATGTGCGAGTTATCAGCACAGTATCATTACATTCACAAATCATTTTAAGGTGTTGCTTTGTATAGATGGAATAGGGCTGGTCGCTCCAATCTGCCTGGCCTTTTCCCAACTATGTTGGGGTCGGCTTCCAGTCTAACCGGATGTAGCTGAATACCAGTATTTTATATGGAGCGACTGCCTATCTGACCTCCACAACCCAGTGACTGGGTAATACGATAGCCCTTGGTAAGACTGGTTGTCAGACTTTCGGGCTTCTGATGACCCGTAACGACTGTCAAAGATCCACAAATGACAGCCGGGACCAACTGCTTAACGTGCTTTCCGAGGCACGGAGGAGTCTCAGTATGTAAAGATGGTCACCCATCCATGGACCAACCCCGGCAAGCATAGCTTAACCTGATGGATCGACCCGTATGGCTGTTATTACTTAGCCACAAGCTCCTCCTGGGCTGGTCGCTCCAATAATTGATATTAACCTTTGCCTGTCCCATGAACCACACATGGTTCAAGTTAATTATTTAACTGTTATGTTCTGTGTCTAGTTTGTGGACAGTGATAGTGATATCTTTCACTCATTACTTCTATCTTTGCGAGGACAGATGGTTATGTCAGACTTCTATTAACTATAATCCCTTTTTCCATGATAGGCATAGAGAAATGGAATTAAATTAACACTCGCAAAATATGCTCAGTAGTTCAGGGTTAAAGAATTCATCTGAAAATTCTTTAACCCCGAACTACTGAACATATTTTGTGTTACTTGTATCAACTTTTTTTGTTGTTTTGGTGTACAAAAGAAAAATACATCCTATTTTGATATCTTACATATCTTTTTAATAATGTCCAAATGTCATTAACCTATATATCATTATCAGTTGTCAAATATCCTTGATGTTAGCCCAAGGTCACGTCTACAGCTGTGTTATCAAAATGGAAACAGTCCACATTCCAATAGATAACTCTATTGACTGATTGATAACTTTCCTGACAGCTGTCGTTGCCTAATTTGAAACAACTTTTTATCAATTTTGGACAAGCCCTAACAAGATTATTTATTTAGCTATCTGCTTTTGTGTGGGCACATATTAGGTGTATTTGTAACCTATTTTATGAAAATTCTGTTTTGGAATCTGTTACAAGCACATGTAGTGGACTTTGGCCCATTCTCTCACAAAGAGAAGGTTTGGGCCTCAGCTGTTAGAAAATATTCTGAGCATATTATATTTAATTTGTCCAGCCATTCTTTTTACCAAGTTTTTAGGTATGGTTTTTGAGAAGACTATAAAAATCACTAATTTTCGGTTTATCCCCATTAACTCTTTGAGGGACACTAAACACCCATTGGCATTATAACAATGGAACTTCTGTTGTTTCTTGTGTGAGTGTCCTTGAATGCGTTAACCATGTCCCCCATCCTTTTTTTATTTATTATTCATTGATATTATACCTATTTATTTAATTTCATCTAGGTACTTAGTTAATAAACATAACATCACGTCTGTATTCCCCGAAAGGTTAGGTGGTGGTGTACAATCTATAGTACGCCTACATTTCACCAGTTATGTTTTAGACCCATGTAATAGTCGGCAAGCCAAGCCATCACCCGGGCACAAATCCAGACTCTGGGCTGCTATTGAGAAATTCCAGATCCCAATAACACTGCCCGACCTGGGAATCAAACCCAGGACCTCATGCTCAGTGATAGCGCTTGTGACCACTAGACCACCGAGGCAGTCTTAGTTAATGATTAAATTCTACATACACCTATCCAGATTGATCTAGGTCTTTGATTTTCTCTCAGAATATTCATAATTTAAATATTTAATGACCCTTTTTATGCAAGAGTTTGACAAGACTACCCACATTCTCTTTTTATAAAGTCGCCTACCATAGAGTATAGTTATAGATTGGGAATAGAGAACCCACTCCGGATTTTTTCTGCAACCTTCTAAATGTCATTTGAAGCGCCACCTGGTATCGTCCTCCTAAGTTAATCGGCATATAGATATATATATTTACATATACATATTCAGATATTCTATTTATACTTACGGCCGGTTCTTGATCCGTAGTTAGCTCAACCAATAGTTATTTTTAACTATTGGTTGAGTTAAATACGGATCAAAAAACCGGTCATTAGAGTGTTTGTTCATGCCTACAAAGTACTCTACAAAATATACACTTGATACGGATCTGTAGCAAATAATTATTTAAACTCAAACTCAAAGCATTTATTTCAATTAAACCAATTACAGGCACTTTTGAATTGAATACTACAAAATAATAGCGTCTTTTCGCAAGTAAACCACAAACACAATCACAAATAACACAATAATAGGCTATATCGCAAATTACACAAAATGATAGCGTCTGTATCGCAATTAATACTGAATAATAGCGTCTTTTCGCAAGTTAGGTGAACACATGAAACGAAAGGAGCAAAGCTCAACTCACTGACTAATTCACATAAAACACTTCTCGGCGGATAAGTAAACACTCAAATCAACGCAGGTCAGCAGCTTACTTAGAGAAATTAGACAAAATGGACGAAAACTAACTACAAAACAGCTTACGCGTAAATTGTAGGTAGGCGCCATATTATGAAGTTCCAATTCAAATTTCTATTGGCATTTTGCATCATTATTGCCATACAAAAATATAATTATAGAACACTAAAACATTTCTGATCATTGAATTATATTATTTATTTACATTATTAATTGTTGATACTCATCATCCAAAATAAAACTAATTAAATATTTTTTAAATTCCCATTTAAAGTGATATTTGATCGAAATTACTTTTTTGATGAAAGCACTATCTATTGTAAATTAAACGTACTAAATAGTTTGCGCAGACGCTAGCGGATGGCGCTATTCTCCAAATTTTTACTGAAATTTTGTCTACTATGGAAGTGACCAGCCCCTGTCGCCTACATAGCTATGATCAATAACTGACAAACATCTTTGAGCACATCATTTTGTCTTTTTTATTCTTATTTTGTTTATGGTGTAATAGTTACTTAACACCTGTAATTATTGACTGCCTTAAGTTACAGCTATTCACTATTGTATGCTTTAAATGGCGCTAAAGCAGCAGATGTCAATCGGAATTTTTCTCACCTTTTGGAGACTGCATAATTGACACTTCTTGAAACTGTAGTTAATTGGACTCTTAATGAATGCCTTTTATTGATTACTGTAATGAGCTTGTTTAAAAGTGAGGTAATGTAATTTAATGTTAATTGTAGCATGAAGATTATAGCAAATCTGCATGCTTGCAGGCAGCTCATCACGTTTCAGCATAATCAGCCTATAATGTTCCCACAGCTGGGACACAGGCCTCCTCTCGGAGAGAGAGTGGGCCGTGGTCCACCACGCGGGCCCAGTGCGAATTGATAGATGTCACGTCTTCGAATTTTTGGTTCTAGGACATGCCTGTTTTCTCACGATGTTTTCCTTCACCGTTTTGAGAGCAGTGGTGATGAAATTATTTACACAAAGTAAAGCGCCAGTCTGGGCTCGAACCTACGACCTACCAGCTCGTAAGTCGCGGCCGTTACCACTGTGCCAGCACTGCTCACGTTCTTGTTCACTCATCATATTTGCCAACCATGATTTAGGCCGCCGGCCGAGACTAAACGACACCGCCGCCGCTGTATTGAGCCCTACTATGCAGATGTTTTGTGCTTATCGTTAAGTAATGACAGCAGCACGGATCGATCGATCAGGTTAAGCTATGCCTGCCGCGGTTGTCCGTGTATACGTTACCATCTTACCAAGACCCCTTTTTGTCTCTGAAAGCACGTTAAGCTGTTGGTCCCGGCTGTCATTCGTTGACCTTTGACAGTCGTTACGGGTCGTCAGAAGCCCTAAAGTCTGACAACCAGTCTTAGCAAGGGGTATTGTATTACCCAGTAACTAGGTTGTGCTGGTCAGATAGGCAGTCTCCAATTAAAATACTAGTATTCAGCTCAGCTGCATCTGGTTAGACTGGAAGCCGACCCCAACATAGTTATGATGATGCACTGAGATAATTTAAAAACCGCAGCTGATTCAGATCCAAACCTTTAATATAAATTATTGAGGAAGGTGTCCTTTAATCATCAGCTTCTCACCTTAACTGCCAGTATGCAATCTATACATCTATACAAATAAATAAAATTGAAGTGTCTGTTTGTAATGTCAAAATAACAGCTTTTTACTAA
Source organism: Cosmia pyralina (assembly GCA_946251885.1). Lineage (NCBI taxonomy): Eukaryota > Metazoa > Arthropoda > Insecta > Lepidoptera > Noctuidae > Cosmia > Cosmia pyralina. The sequence goes on along the minus strand of OX276355.1, from coordinate 3,222,233 downwards.
ATGCTTATGAAAGTATGTAAGATAACAAAAAACAGTTTTTAAAATTTTTGTCTTGTCTATCTGTTTGTTCCGGGTAATCTCTGAAACGGCTATACTGATTTTCACAGGACTTTCACTGGCAGGTAGCTAATGTTATAAGGAGTAAGTTATGCTACTTTTATTTTGGAAAAATAATTAGGGTTCCGCGCAAAAATATAAAACCCATGAAATTGTGAACAAAAAGACGGATTTGAAAAATTATTTTTGCATTTGGTAGCCCAGTTCTCGAGGATGGTTATAGGTTATTTAAGATCACACTACGACCCTTAGGTGCCGAGCAAAATGAAAAAACTCTTGAAAGAACGCTAACCGAAAACGAAGTAATAGTGCCGGGAGGGCGATGCAACGGAGTTTTATTAAATTTCCATGCGAACGAAGTCGCGGGGCACAGCTAGTCAATTGATAAACTTAATAGGTACCATACTAACAACTCTTTATCATCTAGTTGTAACTTACTTAGCATAGTACATTTAATTACTGAAGTGAACTGGGCCACGAGTGTCATGCCGCCTGCTCTAGGGTCTGTGACCTCTTTTCATACGATTTACACAATTCAACAAATTATATTTGTACGCAGTTTTTGTCGCGTACACTTGCCGGTTGGATTTTTGTGCAAGCGTAGTAACACCTGATCTGTTTGTCTATTCTTTTTCATAAAGTTATTTAAACACAACTTACAGCTATTTTTAACCAACTTCAAAAAAGGAGGTTCTGTATTCGACCCGTATGTATGTATGTATATTTGTTTGTCCGCGATTTTCTCAAAAACTAATGAACCGATTTTGATGATTCTTTCACTAACGTGATCTACATACTTTCAGGAAGGTTTTAGTACATACATTATGTAATTATTCTTATGTACAAAGTTATATGCATGAACGCACTGTATCTCCGGCATTTCTAAGCGGATTTTGATAATTCTTCTTTTTGTTCGACTTCGGCTTACCTATAACTTATGTAATTGTATATTCAACTAAAAATGGAAAAATAAATTTACGTTAAAAAAAAGTAAAAACTGACTTCAAAACCAAAAACGAATAATTTAACTTTCATAAAACACTTAACAGCTTCTGAAGTCGGTGTCTTGAATTCTTCAATGCACTTTAGCTTGACACCGACTTCAGAAGCTGTTAAGTGTTTTATGAAAGATATGTTATTCGTTTTTGGTTTTGAAGTCGGTTTTTACTTTTTCTAAAGTAAATTTTTTCATTCACTATTTATGCACTACACTAACTCAAATGGGTTAGTTCTTTTTAGCCTAAGCGCTATGTCCGTATTGTCTAGCAGCTGAATTTCTCCGACATTCACATGTCGGTGAAGTCTGCGTTCTTGGGCTTCAGCAAATTTTTGGATGGGTTCCATTTTAAGAAAATTTATCGATCAGAAATTATTGTTATATCTACTAACTTACTCTATAATAGTGTACTCTAGGTAGGTACTAATAATTACCACAAATGCCTACCTTCTATTTGGAGTTGGTTCAACGAAGGCGTATACGCAGCTTAAACGCATTTCTAAACGCTGCGTCAACGCGACATATTTTTGACGCGCGCTGGCGTATTGCCAACGCGGCGTGTGATGGACGTCAACACCTAGTCTGGACATTGCAAACAATTTAACACAGTAAACTTAAGAATCTTATGATAATAAAGTTCCCAGATGAGTATGGACATAATGCATACTCAGTAACAGTTCCAAATATCGCAAAAGGTAGCATAATTAATGGCGCTATAAAAATAGCAGATTTAATTGACATTTAATTATTTACTTATTAATGGCACAGACGAGGCCCAGGCGCATGCGTAGTTACAAGTAGGATGTCATAATTTATGACGCAGTATTGCCATAAAAACAATAATAATACTAATAAATCGAATAATTAACATCTGTTCTGTTGGCATGACCACAAGTTTGTTTGATTGCGTTAATCCGCATTTTAATTACGTGTATAGTTCGATTGCGAATGCAGATCGTGCAGATAAAGTCAAGTCGACAATAATTTTGGCTCCATTTAGTTAAGCTAGATTATGTATTTTTTCATTTAAGAATAAAGATTTAGCTCTTTAAAAAATTTAATCGTAACTGCACTCGCAGCTAACTTCCGAGCCGCCATTAATTTTGAATCGAATATATAGGTACACTTAAACTCTCATATCGCTTGACGCTCGCCGGGGTTGGTCAGTGGATGGGTGACCATCTTTACATACCGAGACCCCTCCGTGCCTCGGAAAATACGTTTAGCCGTTGGTCCCGGCTGTCATTCGTGGATCTTTGACAGTCGTTACGGGTCGTCAGAAGCCCGAAAGTCTGACAACCAGTCTTACCAAGGGGTATCGTATTACCCAGTTACTGGGTTGTGGAGGTCAGATAGGCAGTCGCTCCATGTAAAATACTGGTATTCAGCTGCATCCGGTTAGACTGGAAGCCGACTCCAACATAGTTGGGAAAAGGCTAGGTAGATTGACTTAACTCTCATGTCTGTATTTAATTTGATCAAGTTTGTCGCCAATATTGAAATAACCTGAAGTTCATCGATCCATACTTGTACACAAAGGTTACATTTGAAATGTCACTAACCCTATTAGTAATAAACGCGGAATAAACGACAGCCTCATTATTTACTTACAATATACATATTGTAAGTAAATAATGAGGCTGTCGTTTGTATGGCTAAGCAGACGTTAATCGGCCTTGATTGAGTGTTTTATTAATCAAGGATTTAATGTTTACGTTAAAATACTGTTTAAGTAACTAGGTATTTATAGAGGAGTTCTTTGCTAACTATAACAGCCGTAAAGGTCGATCCATGAGGTTAAGCTACGCTTGCCGGAGTTGGTCCGTGGATGGGTAACCATCTTTACATACCTAGACTTCTCCGTGCCTCGGAAAGCACGTTAAGCCGTTGGTCCCGGCTGTCATTCTAGCATCTTTGACAGTCGTTACGAATCGTCAGAAGCCCGATAGTCTTACCAAAAGGTATCGTATTACCCAGTAAGTGGGTTGTGGAACTTGTGGAGGTCAGAAGGCAGTCGCTCCATGTAAAAAACTGGTATTCAGCTGCATCCGGTTAGACTGGAAGCTGACGCCAACACAGTGGGAAAAGGCTAGGCAGATTTGAGATGCTAATTCGTATAAGTAGACTTATCTCTTGATGGACCAGTACAGATCCTAAATAAATAGCGAAAACCTTTATTTCCATAACATTGAAATCCATGGCGTAAAAAAATACGACGAGGAGTTAATAGGGAACAGATGAACATACATAGCCTGTTAAAATAATAACTCTCCTTTAGCTTTGCCGTAGTCGGGTAATTAAAGCTATTGTCATTAGGAGCGTGTTTTGTTCATTCATTCATTAGGTTGCAGACCAGACCTTTCCCTTGCTGGTATGGCAATGCTCATATTGTCACAATATATTATGCAGTTGACGTACAAAAAAACTTTTTTACAAAAAAATACAACCGACTTCCAAAAACAACACTACAAAGTGAAAAATAACTTTAATTTGGGAAGTCGGTGTCTGATTAAATGTATTTTCGTTTTTGCCACCGACTTCCGAAATTAAATTTATTTTTCACTTTGTAGTGTTGTTTTTGGAAGTCGGTTGTATTTTTTTGTAAAAAAGTTTTTATTTTTCACTTTTTAGTGGGTCTGTTTATAATTTGTATAAGTTACAATAGTCTAATGTCAATTGCTCATCACATGTTACAAAATATTGCTTTTCCCGATGCTGGGACGTTAATTGTTGAGGAGTTCTGCTGGTAAGAACCAGGAGAACTCCTCAACAACCACTCATCACACGCATTGTGTGACGAGCGGAAATTGCTTAGCAACCATATTAAAGTAATCGAATCGCAACCCGTGAAATATTTATCATTGAGTAGTTTTCTGGTAGCCATCTGTGGTCTTCATCATCAGTTCCAATTCACCATGTGGTGCTTTCCGAGAGCAAATGCACGAGCTACTATAAAAAATACCCAAATCGCTATAGGTGTGCCTATAATATTTGAAGAGTTCCTTCGATTTCTCCAGGATCCCATCATCAGAACTGGATTTTGACAAAAATGGGACCATTTGGGAAGTATACCCTTTCCAACAAAAAAATATTTTTTCAAATCGGTTGGCAAGCGACGGAGTTATGCGCGAACAAACATAAAAAAAAAAATAGAAACATCCGAATTGAGAACCTCCTCCTTTTTTAGAAGTCGGTTAAAAACGTCGTTCATACGTCAGAGCAGTGTCGTCAAATTAAAACATGGCGTCGTAATAGATACAAGTTGCATGCATTTCAGTAGCATTTATATACTATGTTATCGAAACTTTACAAGCCTGCTTTAGGTAGTATTATTAATAGTTAAGTACCTAATAAATAATCACACTAATATAATAATATATAGTGTAAAATTGTATAAATAAATATTATAAAGGCGAAAGTTTGTGAGTGTGTGTTTGTATGTTTGTTACTTCTTCACGCTCAAACGGCTGGACCGATTTGGATGAAGTTTGGTAACATGTAATTAGCTTATACCTTGGATTAACACATAAGCTACTTTTTATCCCGGTCTACGCGGGTGAAACCGCGGGGCACAGCTAGTAATACAATAAATGAAATGTTTATTTTCGCCACCACATAATTTTTCAAATTATTACAATACATAATCTGTATAAGTATATACAAAAATACATCAATGTATGTATCTTCTTCTCTATAATATAAAATCAATTGCTGTTCGTTAGTTTCGCGAAAACTTAAAATCAATTTTATCATTTTTTTTTTGTTTTGTTTGCTCTAATAGAGGGGTGGTTTAAAGGAAGAAAAAAAAAAGAAATGGACAGGATTATTTTTTTTTTTTGGAATTTTGGAAGATTTTGACTGGCGGGTCAGCACTCAGCAGTCGCTTTTCGTGTCTGTCTGGGTGACCGCGTTGTTCTTCTAAACTACGCAACAGATTTTGATGCGGGTTTCAACATCATTTAGACTAACTTATTCCAGAAGGTTTATGTGTATTAATACATTTTTATTTAATTTAAGTAAATATAACAAAGAAATCGATGATTTGTCAAGTTGCGAAAACCATGCGAAGCAGGGCGAGTCGCTAGTAATAAATTATTCTGAAAGCACGTAGAACTAACGTGTTGAATAGGGTTTGTAAATGTGCACAATCAACAAATTACTAGCCTACGTTTCTACCTACTTAATAGTGCAATGTAAGCTAGCACACAGCTTGTTTTCTCCCTCGAATCTTACTACGTGTCCGGAATAGAAAACGCTTCGCAGCTCTTTCAATTTATTGACTTTATGACAAGGATAAAAGAAAACAATTCACATTTATCTTGTGTTATTTAAATCTATGCGCCTCACCGATGTCAGCCTATTTCGTAACATTTACAGAAATTAAAACGAAGAGGGCTATATTTCATTAGTCAAGGAATCATTGAAAACCTTACACTTTCAGTGCCCACAATCCCGCCTCTCGACTCCACTTATAAGCGTTTTAAATCGCGAAATCAACCCAATAGTCTTAAAGAATCTTTTGAAAATAAAAACACGCGAGCAAGCCGAATATTCTTTTTCATAGCCAAGAAATACTTCAACAAACTGAGAGCTGTGAAAATTCCAATATTTCAATCTCCCCTCAGTTTAGCCCCCACGGATGGGGCGCTAACCCTTTTACACCATCCAATCAGCTGAAAGCTTCCTGTCATCGTAGCTGCCACCTAATTGGACGATATTAAACGTAAATACGGATTTCCATCGTAATCGCACATTTCTGGGCAACATTTTGAACGGATTTTCATTTCCGCTTTTTCATGTTGCGCGGCGCTTCGGGAAGTTGTTTACAAACCCAATGTTTGCTTATTTGATCATCACTACAGCTACGGAAACTGGAATAAAGGTAGTAAATTAGGTAGTTTCGCATCTAAAAGAAAAGAAGGGAAGTAATATTTTAAGAATTTTCGATTTGGATATTTTAGTTAGTTACCTGCATTTTTCATAAAAAACCTTATTGAAGACTATTAAAACCTACTCGTCATGATCATCCACAGACCGACTTTACCCACAATTGGCATAACCCTCTTTCTGTATGTACCAATAGGCCCTCCTGTGCCCGTCTCATCCAGGTTCTACCCGCGACCAACGTTGGACGTCCGGTAGCAATCTACCGGACGTCCAAAAACTTCGAAATACCATCATTTAAATTATCAACAAAACCAGTTATCTATTTGCCTTTAATTTCGTAACATTACGCGAACATTTCTCATTTCTGCATAACCTTGTCTGTATGTCACGGCCTCGTTTCCGTTCAATCTCCTCCGCGTATCCGTTGTTTCACAAGATTCACATCCTTCACCATCAGCCTTGAAGGTTTAGCACCTTGTTAGGCTATATCTAGACTCGGAAGCAATAAGCACTTACCTAAGTCAAATGTCCAAAGATTTGACTTAAGTGCTTTTGGCCGCCGCGTCTAGAAATACTTCTAATTGACGACATGATAAAGCTTTCGATTTGGTGTTTTTGGTCTATATTTCTTATGAATGTATTAGGCTTCATCAGCATCATCATTTCAGCCCGGAATCACCCACTGCTGGGTATAGGCCTTCCCTTTCTTCTGCCATAATTCCCGGTTCCGTGTGTCTTTCATCCAGGTGTTTCTCGCGACATTAACAATATCGTCAATGAAGCGGCTTGCTGATTAATAAAAGTTCACGTGAGGACTTGCAGCCAAATTATATTTAGGAAATTATATATATCAAAACACTAACTGTTCATCAAAAATAACAAATGCGTATCTAATAAACTTATTATTGCACTACTGGTTAACTAATTGAATATCAAAACATGTACAAATTATAATTATTGGGCACCCCGAGGTTCGGTTTAGTTAGGTTCCTTTAATTTAAACCTTGCAGATAGAAGTAGGAGCCCCGCGCAGCGGGGCTCCGTCGACCTGACGTTAAGTTTAATTTATTTAGACATGCAAATTTTGATGTACGTATTCTGTTAGGAAAAATTGGTAATGTTTGATATGCGTTTAAATACTACCCAGTTATAATTATCTTTTCAAATCCCGGGTCAAAGCTTCAGTTTTTTCCAATGGCATGATGTCTGACCTGAAAATTAAACCTTGCACGGAAGTTGCGGATGTGACCAATATCAACAGTAATCGATGTCAATGAGAAGGTCAAGTATTTTGAGTAACACAGACAGACATTTTCGTATTGGTGAGGATTCAAACACAAATAAGCTTTCCTATTTAATAACTAAACTGTAGGCTGTACAATAGGTACCTTTTTATTTGCGAAAAGAAACATTGATAACACCTTGAGATTTCTGCAATTCAAGTGTACTGTCGACTCTGAAAAAAATTCTTTGCTAATTACAAAAACTGTATTAAACTTTCACTTGTCAAGTCGTTATTGAAATACATAAAGCCGCTTATAATTGATCGTGCCAAATTCAGGCTTGCTGCGGTATTTTGTTAAAATAATATTAATTCAGAATGCTCTTTATGGTTTCCGAACCACATGTTTTGTTGAGAGTGACGTGGTAATCATTGAGGGTACAGCTGGTTGTTACGACTCTGACATTTGATGCGACCTGACTTCAATGAGTTTCGTAATGGAGCTGAGACGTGTGTTAAAACAATACCGAGTGCGTATCGATTCTCGGTATCGATAGGCTTTTTTATCGATAAGCAGTTAAAAAACCTTTAGCTTTGCTTTTTCTCCAAGCCCCATAATATAACCCCAAATTAGAAGACTACAAAAAAATTCTTCCACACCTTTCCATCCATTGCCCAACATTACTCAGCGTTAGATAAAAATACTTTTCAGCCTTGTGAAGTAATACTTTTTGTGTCGTATTACGTATGCACGAAATGGGACATCGACGTCCGCGAGCTAAGGTCAATCGTATCCGTTTATACGCATGTGTGATGCAAACTGCCGGCGCCGTTACGGCTTGGGGTTTCTCTAAGCCTTTATGTGAGGGTATCCGTCATGTCTAATTTGTAGTCCATGATCCCTTCCGTCAGGAAAGGCTTAGGGTTTTATCTGAAATTTTATTGACATCCTGCGGCAAACAGATCCCTTGAAAAGTGGCTAGACGGCTAAACGCGCACCCAAACTGATAGCAGGGGGTGATTTTTGTGATAGACTAGAGTAGTGTTCCATAATTTATTCACCACAGTAAATCCCAATATCTTGGGGTATCATTTGGGGTCAATGTGAATTGACATCTGGTCGGAAATTAAGCCATGTTGTCTATGTACTTATTTACCCCTCTGATTGCCAAGATCCACAAACATTAATATCCATTTCATTTTATAGTAATAAAACTTTTCTGTCTTTCTCAGAACTACGTTTAGTAAACAAATTAATTGTCCTCTTCTACTATGTTGACCTCTCGAATGTTTAAATTGTGTTAGAGACCGTTTATCTTAAGTAACAAGCGTACCCAACACTTTTTCGTAGCTTCCACTATATTTGTGTAAAACTTTCGTATCGGGGGTTTATTAATTTGATATTGAGGGTACAGATACGTTATAAAAAAAGCATGGTCATCGAACTAATCCTATTAGATACAATAACAGGAAAGTCATGATGGATGTGGCTCCCCTTAACGATTAAGATGTGCTAGATAATGCCTGGTTGTATGTTTTCGTAGAATAATGGTGAAAACCGCATGAAAATCCATTGCGTAGTTTAGAAGAACAATGCGGTCACACGGATAGACATGAAAAGCGACTTTAATTTATCATATTATGTATGAATAGTTTAGAGGTTAGACCTAAATTAAATAAGACAATCTCATTGCGCATCACCAATTTAGAAAAATACGACTGCGCTATCGTACGTGCGATCTTTCTTCTAAAGTATGTGACTAGCTTTATCTAAAAGCTCATTAATCTTCAAAATGGCGACCATTACCCGCTAAATAACCTTATTTGTTGAATACCGAACGGCGGAAGAAAAGCGGATACCGATCGACTTTCGTTTTACCGTGAGAATATTGTGACATTCTAGTCATTTCTGTTTAATTAAAATGCCGATTTTGTAACTCGTATCGCCAGTTGGACGCAATTTGTGCGTGCGAATTGACGACGTTAATATTTATAATCGAAATGTTATAGAAATTACCAAATGAAAAAAAAATTAATGAATTTTAACTTGTTACCAAATGTTTTCTGCCGACAAACTAACTGTCTCGCAGTTTGGCAGGTTTATAAAAGTACAAATGTTTGGTCCAGAATAAACGTTTTTTTTTTTTAATTTTGATATATTTCGATGATTGAGGCTTGAATGACTAAAATATTTGTTCTATACTTGAGGCGGTTTCCTGCATGATATTTCCTTATGTTTCTTCTGTGTGTTCTAGTAATAAACGTCAAGAAATTGCAGGTTGACACTAATAACACGTCCGCCTGGCGACTGTTCCCTTTTAGCGGTTTCAAAGCAGCTATCTCACTTTGTCATTACGATGCCAATGGCCTTGAGTGGTTAGCTTGCGTGTTCTGTGCTGAGCTCACGCAACACGTCGTATGTCCAGCCAGTAATCGGACTCTTCCAACAAGGAGCGCCAAGATCAGACTCATTAATAATTTATTACTTAAAACAAAAGGTATTATATTAAAACACGTGTACCAAAAGATAAATAATTAAATTATCTTTAAAACGGTGAAGGTTTCATAAAAATACGCTTGATAGTTTTCGCGTGATTCTCAATTTATTATCCGCGTTAGACATAACTTTACAAATTAATTACACTATGTTTAAACATAAACACTTTAAAATATTCATATATTAAGTTATTAAGAAAATGCTCTAATTTAACATATTAATATATTTTTTTCCAAATCATTAACAGTAGGTACTCGTTTAGACGTGATCTTCAGTTTAAAAAAAATCATTATCATTGCCTAGATTCAAATATTTTTCATAGATGCTTTTTGTGACTACGAAGTTGTATTAAAACTAAAGGGGGTAATGTAACCTACATTTAGTAGGCAATAAGATTCTACTAGATAACTTAAACGCTTATTTCGATTATTTCAGTTTCGATTCGAATTTCCTAATTTCAAGCTTATCTGAAGTAAATCCAGTTCATTTTATCGCAATATTCAGACGCAATTGAAACCGTTGAAAATGTTAACTGTTAAGAATACCATTCAAAAATTAAATATCTCAAGTGTTCAGAATATTTTCACTTCGCATTGGTTTTGTCAACTTTCGGAACATTTAAAAGTTAACTTGCTCACTCGTTTCTTGCGTTAGTTCTTCCCAGCTAAAGCACTAGGAAGTGGTCAAGGGCGTTTTGAGGGACTGGTAATTTTGACGTTCAAAAAGCCTAATCTACACTTATTAATTATTACTTGGCCTGAACTTCTGACTCATCAACGCAGAGCCTAAACTGCTGAGGCTAGGAACATGAAATTTTGGACACGGGTTCTTTTATAATGTTCCCTACAATATAAAAGGAACCCGTGTGCAAAATTTAGCACTCAGAAGGGGTTTCTGGAAATTCGACCTTTAAGGGTGTGAAAAGGGGGGATGTTGTTTGTATGAAAAATTTTATTCTTTGAGTTAATAAACTTGAAACTTGGCATGAATACATTTAAACTTGTAAATTATAAGTTTGTAATGTTTCGTTTATCTAAACTACCCCCTAAAGTGGGTTGTCAAAGTTTGTATGGAATAATTTTAACGCGTGGTCCGATTAACTTGAAACTCAGTATTTATACTTAAGACCAAAAATAAAATAACCTGTCAAGGGTTTTTGAAAAAATAAAAATTTGTTTCTTTTTTGGATAGGTTTTTAAATTTGGGGAAAGTACGAAAATTTACGAAATCCACGCGGTCGAAGTCGCCGGGAAGTGCTAGTTTTAAATAAAATGACTTTGTTTTTTTTTTTAATAATTAGTAAGTACTGAAAGAACTAAAGATACCGTAGTCCTTGACCTAAAATAAAAAGATCACCCGTTCCAATCTAGCCTGCGATTAGCTTACATTGAAAATACAATACCAGCCGACGATCACCACATGCAATCAACTAAAACAGTACATTGATTGAAGCTACAATAAATCAAGACCGAATGAATGAATGAAGTACGGACTAAAAACAAATCTACCTTCTTAGAACCACGGGGTTTTTGTAAGATACCCGCATTGCGGTGTTTCACCGTGGCAATGTAATTAAAAGGGGCAAGATAAAGAGCAATAATAAAGAGTGCAAAGAGCGAGAGTGTAAGAGTGAGTGAGTGTGTGTGTGAGTGAGGGTGTGCATAATAAAGAGTATTCTATTCTATTCTATTCTATTCTATTCAAGATGGAGGAAAGACTAAAATCGTGGTTAAGATTAATGGGCTATTAACCTAAAATGTTACAGTTAAGTTAATTGCTAGAAACTGAGTTAACTTTGTTAAAATAATATTTTAGTGGATGTAAGAACTTAATTCTGTCATGGGAAATGACTAGGAAATTGTTCGTTAGTAGATAGGTACTAATGACACAGGATAATAAAGCTACAGTAGTTTGTCTGGGCAGTGATTAGGTACCTACGAACGTTCCTGCGTATCTGCCGCGCACTCGGAACTGTTACCCCTGCCTACTATAGATTTCGAAGCTCGTCGTTTCGGCCGTTTTCTATGAAGATTAAACTACTGTAACATTATTATTCTGTGCTAATGGTGCCTTTCATATTTGTAGCATTTTGTAGTACCTATCTGTAAGATTTTTGGTTCCAACTTCCAATGGTACAAGCTTTTGTTGCACTTCTATAACAATGTTTAAGTAGGTACTCCTTTACCTATATCTCTTAGTAAGGTTGGTTCTTTGGGATTATCTGGCAAAAAGCCACATTTGCTGGCTGTTTAGAAAAAAAGGCATCAATTGGCAATCAGAAAAACTAACTATCGTGGTTCATGTCATGTGTTACATGTATGTATAACAAAGCTTTGTTACTATTTTTAACCGACTTCAAAAAAGAAGGCTCTGTATTTGAAAAGTTTGTATGTATGTTTGTGTGTCCGCGATTTTCTCAAAAACTAATGAACAAATTTTGATGATTCTTTCACTAACGTGATCTACATACTTTCGTAGGACTTACTTAGGAAGGTTTTAGTATATAATACATTATGTAACTATTCTTATGTACGAAGTTATATGCATAAATGCACTGTATCTCCGGCATTTCTAAGCGGATTTTGATGATTCTTCTTTCGTTCGACTTGGGCTTACCTTACCTAATTAATTATGTAATTATATATTCAACTAAAAATGGAAAAAAAAATTACTTTAAAAAAAGTAAAAACCGACTTCAAAACCAAAAACTAATAAAATAACTTTCATAAAACACTTAACAGCTTCTGAAGTCGGTGTCTTCAACTCTTTACTGCACTTTAGCTTGACACTGACATCAGAAGCTGTTAAGTGTTTTATGAAAGTTATTTTATTCATTTTTGGTTTTGAAGTCAGTTTTTACTTTTTTTAAAGTAAATTTTTTCATTCACTATTTATGCACTACACTAACTCAAATGGGTTAGTTCTTTTTAGCCTAAGCGCTATGTCCGTATTGTCTAGCAGCTGAATTTCTCCGACATTCACATGTCGGTGATGTCTGTGTTCGTGGGCTTCAGCAAATTTTTGGATGGGTTCCATTTTAAGGTCACGGTGAAGGTCATCATTAAATTAAAGAAATAAAAGCTTGTAAAAATAATTAATTGATAGTGTTAATACCTACGTAGGAATTCTATAAGTACATAATACAATCCCCATTGCATTGAATCTTATTCGAAGTTTCCAGCTCTATTCATCGAACATGAAAAAAGACAAAGGCGCGTAAAGTTATTGCAGTATTCATTCAACCCATTGATCCACTCTTCAAGTACCTACAGTCAACCACACGTCCATAGTAACAGTTTGACTTAGCGTCTTCATTTCGGAACAGTAAGAACATTTTTCGTAGTTCAGGTGTGGTTGACCGTACCAGCATTATGAATAGCCTCGAGAATCATAATTATAAACAGGGCCGGTTACCCGAGACATCGTTTTTGACTTGCGCACGCGCCACCACTCGTGTCAAGTCGTGTCAACCATGTTATTGTAACACAAGATGTTTTACCAAAAGTGGGCAAAATGAAACCAGTTGTAATGCCACTGTTCTGATTACAGTGCGCTGTGGAATATGCGCGTAATATTTAATGGCCGCCACGTTTTCAAAGTTTTGTTCTCTTTGTTAATGTGTTGATTTGTCAAGGCTTGAACAAAGAAAGTGCGCAAGCGTTTGATTCAGAAAATGTCAAAGGATGTATGAATGATGGTCTCGTACTGAATTTTAAGTTTTTTTACATTATTTCATTTAATTTTTATGGTTCCGTAACTTAAAAGGAAAAACTGATCCCTTATAGGATCACATAGTTGTCCGTCTGTCAGTCTGTCAAGACCCTTTATCTCAGGAACGCGTTGAGGTATCAAGTTAAAATTAATATCAAATACGTAGGTCTATGGTCCCTTAGAGTTCTAAAACAGTCATGCTTCTAAGTCAACGCAATACAAAATAGGGCCTTATAAGCGACATATTTTGATACTCGCAAGTAAATCAAAACCTATAGATAGTTTACTTCCCGTTGACCTAGAATAATGGAATTTGGCAAGAAGCAAGATCTCATAGCACATGTAAAGGAAAAAGTCCGAAAATTGTTTTGTTTTTTTTTTTTTTTGCTCTTTATTTGATTTGGGGTTTTTATCTAGACAGATATGTCAACCCCATCGTGCCTTTTACCATTATAATATTAACACTTAACACACAAACTGTTACTGTAACTTTACACACAAACTACACTAAACATTTAAATAATATATAAAACACTTTGTTTACAGATAGAAGTCACCGATGAAGGACTGTGATCAAATTACTTAACTTTTTGGCACCTTCTGAAGTTGGTTCGAATAAAATGGATTGTATCAATCCCACGTTAAGCCTATTTAAGTCTAATTCTCTCAAAAGTGACTCCCTCTCGCGCCTGTTGCGGACACAATCCATCAGCAAATGCTGCACGTCCTCAATCTGATTACATTCTCCGCAATTCGGTGAATCAGTTTTTTTCATAAGGAATGCAAACTTCGCTGATGGATAGTGTCCAGAGCGAAGTCTTAAAATTAATTTAACATAGTTCCTACCAAGCCGATCGACATCGAACCAAGGCACACGAGGGGGCTCGCCTTGTATGCTCCTATACCATACCATATACCTTTTTCCTGACTGATATTATCAAAGTGTTGTTTCCAGGACTTATAACAAATAACTTTTAACTTTTTAATTGTTAATTAATAACTTTATCACATTAAAAAAAAAATAGGATTACCTTACCTACAATGTTAAGTTTGTTTTTGGGATAAATTCTTATCAACTACGGAACCCTTCATTGTTCGTGGTCCGACACGCACTTGGTCAGCTTTGTTTGTGGTACAAAATGTTTCAATTATATTTTCTTTCTAATAAACCTTTAAGTCTTAACATTTTTTCAACCTTTTATGGGTCATATTTGACAAGCAACACACCCAAACGTGGTCACAGTTTCCATGTCGTTAAGCATGGTTAATTATGGTAAAAAGATTAAGTTGTAAAACCGATAATTTTACTCATGAACGGACTTGCGTCACTAGGCCACGCACGCCTGGTGCAATACATTGATCAGTGTAACACGTAAAACATAAAAATGTCTATTTAAGACCACTTAAATGTTGCCCAATTACAATTTCGTGTAGTACTGCACCCTAATTGCGTAACACATTATCGATCGGAGTTGGTTTCATTTTGAAACAAATTGCTAATCCATTGCTTCATATGTTCGAAAAATTTGTCTGCTCGACAACGTAAATAACGCAATGAATGTTGTTGAACTGTCAAAATGAAACTAACTCCGATTGATAATGTGTTACGCATTTAGGGTACTGATTACCGAAAGTTTAAACTGTCAAATAGTGGCATAGTGTATAAAGAGATGACCTCAAGCCTTGTTTGAAGAGATCTAACATGGTAGGAAATTGACAATCTAGTAAACTGTGGTTGGAAAATGGTGACTGAAAAGTGCGGAAATCCGTTGTCATGGTATGGGCATGTGATGCGGAGGAGTGAGGAAAGTTTTGAGTATGAATGTCGATGGCTATAAGAGTAGGGGAAGATCAAAGAAACGATGGATGGATTGTGTGAAAGATGACATGGTTAGAAAGGGTCACCCCCTTTCTACCGAGATGACGAATAATAGAGAAGTATGGAAAAAAAGAACATGTTGCGCCGACCCCAAAATAGATTGTGATAAGGGCAGGAGAATGATGATGATGGTTGGAAAATCGAAAGAAAGGCAGGAACTAATCAACTGACGTATCGTCATCAGTGTTAAATTAACATCTGGATCAAAAGGGAAATCCTTGGAACTTCATCTCAATTTATTTACCGTGTAACTCTACTTGATGAAAAGGTGATCACTTGGGCTTGATAACTCAATTCCAAACAATCAAATCAATGTAGTCTTTTCCCAACCATGTTGGGGTCGGCTTCCAGTCTAACCGAATACAGCTGTATACCAGTTTTTTTACATGGAACGACTGCCTATCTGACCTCCACAACCCACTTTACTGGGTAACACGATACCCCTTGGTAAGACTGGTTGTCAAACTTTCGGGCTTCTGACGACCCGTAGCGACTGCCAAAGATCCAAGAATGACATCCGGGACCAACGGCTTAACGTGCTCTTCGAGGCACGGAGGGGTCTCGATATGTAAAGATGGTCGCCCATGCGGCTGTTATTACTTAGCCACGAGCCCATTCTTATATCTATGCACGAGCCCCTCAATTTCAAACATATTATAAGCATTTTTTCTGGAGGCTGGATGCGATAAACGCCTGCACTACCTACGATCTCGACATACTTATTTTGCTTGGTCATACACCTGGCTACACGTGTGCTAGAACTTATGTGCTTTATAACTATTGAGCGAGTACTCGTATGTTCCCGTTGTAAATGCTAAAGACACTGATACGGACCACTGATAAATGACCGTCGGCCGACTAGATCGTAAAGCAGGTTAATTGTGAAACGGCCAGTAACGAGAGCGTTTAGGTTATACGCCCTTTGTTGACTTTATCACCACGGGTTTACGGCCTGGTGAAAGCTTTAACACTGTTTCTCGCCACATTACCTTTAATCTTTTCAGTTTAACGATACGGAATAAATTGTCTGGTATTAGGGCTTGGCTACACAGGCTCCACTACGAGTTTCACTGGTTTGCCTGAATTTTGTGGCTTGTTTTCGCAGAGAACGTAGATTTTGTTGTTATATAGCCAAAGTTGCAAATAAAAATCCCAGGGCTACCTTGAAAGTCCGGTCTGAACTGGGGCTCCACAGCAATTGGCTTCTAGTAGTGAAATGGTAGTCATTCTCCGTTTAAAATGATGGCTCCAAGTCGACTCAAACTTCGGAAACGCAAGTTAGATGGAAACAAAAATGTCGGCCCATTGTCACCGTTTAATTCTGAATAAGTAATAAAGTAATAACTTTTATTAACATCTGACCAATAAAAACACAAGCAAAGGGCCGTGGGAAAATATCTTCATACTCAGTACTGTGTTGTTTTTTCTAAGAAACAAACACGTCATAAGTAGCGTTGTCAAGTTGTGCCATTAAATATTGATCTCCGACAGCGGCTGCCGCGTTTTCAATGTCATTGAGCTCTTAATCTAATGATTCTGTAACGACATAAGACATTTTTCAACTGGGGTTAGTCGAATTTTGAGATTGATAAATGACTGCCCTTCTAGTTTACCGGTTTATCAAGTCGTAGTAGACGGAGTAAAGCAAGGTCAGGCAACTAGTCATTTGCCAATGTGTATTCTCTTAGGCGAATAACGAACAAGGTGGTTAAACTGTGACGGCTATACTGACCTTTTGTGATCGGATCGGAACGGATTTTACAAACTTTAAACGATATTAAATCGTGTACACAGTGTTTAAAGTCTATATTACCAAGCCGTGCAAAGCAGCTTGACCGCGGGCGTCTTCCGCGACATGCGATCGGCTCCGTTCGCCTGTCATAGTATCCGAACACGTGAACACGGTAGGAATGAAACTATTTGACTAGGCGAGCAGAAACGGATACGTTCGCAAGCGACGGTACGGAGCCGATCGTATGCGTCGACATCCTGCTAGATGCGATCGGCTGTCGCCGCAACCGTTCGTATCCTTTCCGATCCGATGCGATTTGAGCCGTTTGGTGGAAATCATCCTTTATAGGAACAACCTCTGCTTGTTCAAAGCATGCTGAAGCCACAGGTATCTTAAAATAGCTTTTGAAATAATGCAAAGTGTCTGCAAGCAAGCATCCACAAATGTAACAGCCAGAAACGGCGTCGTTCGGCACCCTATTGCGTAACACACTATCGATCGGAATCTGAATCATTTTAAAGCAAATTGCTAATCCATTGCTTCATATGTTCGAAACATTTGTCTTCTCAACAACGTAAATGACGCAATTAATGTTGTTGAATTGTCAAAATGAAACCGATTCCGATTGATAGTGTGTTATGTTACGCAGTTAGGGTGCTGGCTATGTTCACGCTACTGCTATACCCATGCCACCAAGCAAGTTCTTGTGACGCCGCGCCGCGGCTAGACCGCCCAGTGCGTCTACAGGCTAGGATTAAAGCAGTTAGACATTGAGATATTCTATATTTCTCCATAATTCCAAGAACTCTATCCAGAACTAATTGGTTGCAACAATTCGTCTCGGATCAAGGCCTCTCTTCACAATTAAATATATTTTCCGTAAACAGGTAGGTATTACCTATGTTATTTGCGAAAACAATTGACTAGTTTCAAGTGTTTGTCTCTGTCAGTTAATAACTGTTATGTTCTTAAACAAAAAAATTGTTTCAAGTTTTCCGAAAAGGAAAATGAGATGACATGACATCCGTTGCTGTTTTGACATTTTAAAAGTCTATTTAGACGATTTCTTAGTTAATTAAGGGCTGATTGTTCAATAGTCAGATAATTTTTATTTGAGGAATAAATATGGCGGTTTGACAGCTTTTGTATTGAAAATATGTCAAACTGTCACATTTATTCTTCAGATAAAAGTTATCTGCCTATTGAAAAATCAGCCCTTAAATAAGTAATTTTTCAATGGTCTACATTCAAATTAATTATTTACGGTTCCAAACTAATATTATAAATGCGAAAGTGAGTTTGTTTGTTTGTTACGCTTTCACGCTAAAACGGCTGTACGGATTTGGATGAAATTTGGCACATGGGTAGGCGTTGGCCGGGATTAGAACATAAGATACTTTATATCCCGGTATTACGTTCTCGTGGGATAATTTCAGAACTACACGCGGGCGAAGCCGCGCGCAAAGGCTAGTTATTAATAGAGACGCTTAGTTACAATTGCTTTACCTACTGCATACCTTCGTTAAGGCTTGTCCTCCGTAAAAAACGCGGTCACTGTCGGACTCCATAGAAAAGAAAGAGAAGCGCGTTGACAGGTTGACACAATACTGGTAATTTATTGCAATTATATAAATATTTAGATTGATTATTTTGATTGATTTTGATTGATTTTTTTTTTATTTTTTTTTTTTGTTTTTTTTATTTTTTTTTTAGGTTTTTTTTTATTTTTTTTTTTTGATGATTAGACTAGAAAAGTAATGACATGAAATCATTCCTTATTATTTTGTAGAGAACTGTATAAAATGAAAACTTTTAATGAAAATTGTAGTAGTCGAGTAATTTATGGTAAAAACTAAAAAAAAAATACCTGATTTAGTTTTTTTTTTCTTTAGTTCTATAAACTAAAATAGATTTCAGGACAAATGAAATCACTTCATATGCATTGTAGAATACTGTGTATTTTTTCCTATCAAAAAGATGCTATAGTTACTGTAAAAGATGGACACAAAGTTACTTAGTTTCGTCGTATTTTACGGAGGACAAGCCTTAAGTTCTTGATGTTACGTCAGACTTTGTTCAAAACAAGGACAAGCAAAAATACAAAAGCTTCATTTTACATATCGACAAATTCTTTGTAAAACCCATTGATATCAACTGCCGATCCTCCTCCTAATATTGTTATGCGTATGGAATAATAATGTATGTGATATATGTATATTGCCTTATCGTCCACGCTTCCTCAAAACATGTTTAGCACGCGCCAACTTTATGCAAAATGAACGTCTTAAGGCTCCCCTGCCTGCTGCCTGCTGGATTGCCCTGGGCGGCGGGAATCGATTGCCGATTCCCGGCCACCGTAGGCGCGGGCTTGCGGACGACGATTAATGGGCAGCTCGCCGTCCGGTAAGGACCAGGCCCGGGTCGACGGCGCGTTGTGTTCCACGCGCGCCTCAAAGAGATGTCAGCAGTGACGGGGTCAATTGGGCCGATGCCGCCGGGGTCGCGGGTAGTTCGAAAGAGATACCGTGGCCCTGGCACAGGCAGCTGAAGGAACATGGGTGGGTTTTAGTCAGTAAAAGTCTGACACGCCCTCCCGCCTCTGCCCAGAGCGGGAGAAGTCATTTGATGATTTACCATCCACAAAAAAAAAAAAAAAAAAAAAGGCTACCACAGACAGGCGCGAAGCGACTCTGCTGGAACAATTTCTAAGAAAACTTCATTAATATTGTTTTGTCGGAGTCGCCTCGCGCCTGTCTGCGGAAGCCTCTCTGTGTCAATCGGTCTTCTGCCGGTACAATAGTACTATTATAGTATAGTAATAGTAGTATATCCGGTACTATTTAATTATACCGGCAGAAGACCGATTGACACAGAGTAAAAGGTTCGGTACACACGGCAAAACTGTTGGGTATACCGGTAAATAATTACCTAACTGTCAATAATTTTTGCGCATTAACTTTTTTACCTACTTTCCGATCCCGACCTATAAGTTACCTAAAAATTTACTTTAAAAAAAGTAAAAACCGACTTAAATAACCAAAAATGAATAAAATAGCTTTCACAAAAAACTTTTAACAGCTTCTGCAGTCGGTGCTAAGTTAAGGTGCAATCGATTTCAAAAACCAAAAACGAATAAAATAACTTTCATAAAAAACTTAACAGCTTCTGCAGTCGGTGCTAAGGTGCATTGAAGAATTGAAGACAGCGACTTTAGAATCTGTTAAGTTTTTTATGACAGTTATTTTATTCATTTTTGGTTTTTGAAGTCGGTTTTTAATCGTTTTAAAGTTAATTTATTGTTCCATTTTTAGTTAAATATACAATTACCTACATAAGTAAGCCCAAGAGGAATGAAAAGAAGAATCATCAAAATCGGCCTAGAAATGCCATGAATTAATGTGGTTTCAATATTCAAATAAGGAAAATATTTGCATCGCGGAGATTCTTTGTGCTTTCCTATGCAACCTTGAGGTAAAAATATTGCACGCGATTTTGTGCTTACTTAAAATAAATATTCCATTGAATTCTTTCCATTTCAAAGAATTATTCATACTTGAAAGTAAAATGTTTCTTTAACAAAGAAAGACGGCGTTTTCAATCCGTATCCGTTTTATTTTTAAACAGTACACACTTCAAATTAACTTAAACGCCCACACATCATCACTAGTGGGTGACTGACCCAGTCAGTGTGATTGCTCGCAGAACAATAAAACACTTAATTACGATGCCATTAAAGTTTCATATCGTTTGTCACTTAACCTCCCTTCGACTCTTTTCGCGACTCTCCAATACCTTTTCTAAATCAAACAATTCACATCACATTTCTTAACGAATTAAACAAACAACATTATTTCTTGACATTGTATAATAAAACGTAATCTTTAAAGCACAAAGTTCAAATTCAAGTAAGCAACAAGTATGCTAATTACGACCTAAATAGTTGACATGTATGAACAGGCGACAGCGAATCTTAATTGCCGAAATCAAATACTGTCATGCAGACAGAAGGTACCGTGGGATCGAATACTTGTAATCTTTAATCCGATTACTATTAATGTTATGGATTGAATGAATATTTATTTATAAGGCTGTGCTATTACGTACACCGTACTTGATTACGAAAGAGGTGTTTATCGACAGACAGACGAACTGCTAAAAGTAATCGCACATAATAATGAAATGCAGAAAACCTGCTCCTTAGATTTGCTACTACCGAGCAGACACATGAAATACTTCTATACTAATATTATAAGCTGAAGAGTTTGTTTCAACGCGCTAATCTCTGAAACTACCAGTTGGATTTGAAAAAATATTTTTGCATTTGATAGCCCAGTTCTTGAGGAAATCTATAGGCTGTTTAACATCACGCTAGGACCATTAGGAGCCGAGAAAAAAGAAAAAAAGTCAGAAAGAACGTTAAGCGAAAACTAAATAATAGCTCGGGCAGGCGATGCGATGCGACGGGGTGGGTCGGGGGAACAAGAAATTTCACGCGGACAGAAGCTAGTGTACGTATAAAAGAGAAGTAACCAAGTCTTGAATCAGGGCTCCCGTCATGATCCAGCCTGCCCCGTCTGGCTGTCATATTATTATTAGCGACGCTCAGTCGACTAATAATTTACCTTAGTTTTAGGCCTGGCCGGGGGCTTTAAGTTCGCTTAAAGAACCCACAGGAAACGCCCGGTTGAGCAGTCTCGACCCTTAGTGGTCAACTGCGAGATGCCATATATAAATAACTAAATAACTAACTTCTTGAATCAGTTCCCCGTCATGATCCAGCCTGCCCCGTCTGGCTGTCATATTATTATTAGCGACGCTCAGTCGACTAATAATTTACCTTAGTTTTAGGCCTGGCCGGGGGCTTTAAGTTCGCTTAAAGAACCCACAGGAAACGCCCGGTTGAGCAGTCTCGACCCTTAGTGGTCAACTGCGAGATGCCATATATAAATAATAATAATAAATAATAATCTTGAATCAGTAATTTTATGACGATCCCTAGGAATGGTTGGTTGTAAAATTGTTGCTACTGGAGATAAAATTAGCAATAGCGGTTACGGAAGGGTACTGAAATGGGTTTCAAACATCAGCAGGTTAAAACTGGGTGGCTCATAAATGAATCTAGCAAAGTGGTGCAATCTGTTCCTTGAAGGTGGGTCTTTTGGATCGAATTCGTGGTAACATGTTGGATGTAATGCGGATCTGACCGTCTATTACGGATTTGCTAGTCTAGGTTTTCGTTTTGCTTTATTGCTTTTCTGCAGCACAACTGTTTGTTTCACCCACGCTTCTATCTTGATCGGATAATCAGTTTCTAAACAGTTGGAAGGCTATGTAAGTGCCTTCGGACATGTGTTTAAGCTTGAATATATTATGGCGAAATTACTTGCTGTTCTCAATATAATTTATCTCAAGGATCTTTCCAAATTGTGAAGGTTCAATGTCTCCATGTTTCAAATTGACACAAAATTGGACTTCATACCGTTAACATTTTGATGAAGGGGTATATTGAAACCGGAGTCGATTAGGTATCATAAAACAATCTTATATCCACTGCTTGAAGTCAAATTGGGCGACACAAACTGAAATTGGCGTTGATTAAAAAGTAAACGGAGTTCGGGTCCCTAATTGAGTTTTTACGACGTTTTAATGGATCAGAATTTCTTTTGATATTTAAATATTCGATTTTCCTTGATCATTTGCTAAATTGCGAACCATGTCGTTGTTAGGTAATCTTGTTTCCGCACCAGCTCAATTTAAGTTGTGAGATTTTAATGTGGTAATGATAGTTGATTACTTATCATGATATTAATTCCAATATCATGCGGTACATGCACGAGTATCACCCATTCGCCTAATATTTTTCACTAAAGCTCATAAATCTGCCTAGCCTATTCCCAACTGTGTTGGGGTCGGCTTCCAGTCTAACCGGATGCAGCTAAATACCAGTATTTTACATGGAGCGACTGCCTATCTGACCTCCACAACCCGGTACCTGGGTAATACGATACCTCTTGGTAAGACTGGTCGTCAGACTTTCGGGCTTCTGACGACCCGTAACGACTGTAAAAGGTCCACGAATGACAGCCGGGACCAACGGCTTAGCGTGTTTTCCGAGGCACGGAGGAGTCTCGTTATTTATAGATGGTCACCCATCCACTGACCAACCCCGGCAAGCGTAGCTTAACCTGACGGATCGACCCGTGCGGCTGTTATTACTTAGCCACGAGCTCCTCCTCCTTTTCACTAAAGCTCATCTTCTGGACTAAGTGGTCGTTATATAGGTCATTTCAATATTTGGTGGACTCTGTTCTTAAAAAGGACATTATAATATTACGGTCACATCTATCGAAACTTTCTGGCTTCCATACAAGTCTTGTTTTAAAGTTATTAATTTTATAATTCTTATTAACCAATTACAACAAGGAACTGTAGCATCCAGCCACGGACTAAACCAGTGACACATATTCAATTACAAGTTGTTTGTATAATCTATAAATAACCAGTTAGTGACCACAATCGTACGGGGCTCAAGTGGTCCAAATGTTCGAAATCTGCCTAGCTTGACTGCCTGAGTCACCCAGAAAGCGTTGTTTTTGAATCTTGATGATTCATCGCGGAAGAAATCACTTTCAACTGGCCAATCTCGCGAAGTTTGGTCGAGTTGATGCATGGAATATTTAATAATAGGTCTTTACCTATGAAATTGCCGTTTTGTATGAAAAAATTTAAACGAATTTTTTTCATGCATTTTTTATTTGTATTAATCGAAGTAATCACCCATGCAATCAATGCATCTTTGCCAACGCAGTGGCAGTTTATTGATGCCCTTCTTAAAGAAATCAGCTGGACGGGAGGCAACAAATTCTTCAAAGGCATTTTGTACTGCCTCTCGGGTATTGAATTTTTTTCCCGCCAAGAAGTTATCCAAATTCTGGAAAAAGTAGTAGTCTGTATGCGCAAGGTCTGGTGAGTAGGGCGGATGACGGAGAACTTCCAACCCCAGTTCTTGCAACTTGGAGACCGTCTGCTGTGCAGTATGAGGTCGCGCGTTGTCGTGCAGGAGCAGCGGAGACGAGCGATTGACCAATGCTGGTTGGAGATGTGCCAGCTTCTCCATCATTGTGTTCAGTTCTTCACAGTACACATCTGAAGTAATGCTCACACCGTTTGGTAAGAAGCTGTGATGAATAACACCGGCGCTAGACCACCAAACAGTGACCATCACTTTTCTAGGGGTAAGTTTTCGTTTAGGGCATTGTTTAGGTGCTGAACCAGGATCCAACCAACTTGCTGAGCGCTTGCGGTTATCAAACAGAATCCATTTTTCATCGCAGGTAACAATGCGGTTCAAAATTCCTTCATTTGTGTGTCTGTTGAGCAGTGCAAGGCACGTCTCGACGCGTACTTCGCGCTGGCGATCATTGAGTTCGTGGGGCACCCATTTGTCAAGCTTTTTTACCTTGCCAATTTGACGCAAATGGACCAATATTGTTTTGACGCTAACGTCGAAAGCTGCTGCTAATTCAGCCGTAGATTGTGTATCATCAGCTTCCACAATCGCCTTTAATTCGTCATTGTCGACCAAAGTCTTCGGACGACCGCGAGGTTCATTTTTCAGGTCGAAATTTCCAGAACGGAAGCGAGCAAACCAATAACAAGTGGTGCGTTGGTTTGTAGTGTTAGCTCCGTAAACGTCGTTGATGTTGCGTGCCGCTTGTGCCGCGTTGCTGCCACGACGGTACTCATATTCCATAATTACTCGAATTTTTAACGTATCCATGATGACGAAAAAGATTGAAATGCGATGAAAATGTAACACTAATCAATAAACAAATGACTACTTTTGGAAAAAAAAAATCCATGTTTTTAAAATAAAATTAATTTGAAATTAGAATTCTTAGCCAAACAAAAATTATTTTGATTTGAAATGGCCAGTAGGGGAGCGCGGGGCTAGAAGTTCCAATTTTCAGTTAACCTCAAAATTCGTTAAGAATACTTGATTTTAATATTCCTATGTTGCGATTAAAATTAACCTACATATTTCACTTTGCTATTGAGATAGTTATCTGGGTCATTTACTGCGAGATTAATTTGTTATTAATTTTTTTATGACCAAAGTCGGAAAGTAACAACTTACCCCGACTCGGGGCAAGTTGTTAACTAGCCGGGGTAAGTTGTTACCATATCTTTTAAAGCTATTATTTGTGAAATAAAAAACAATAAATGATTAAACCAAGTCTGTTTATTCAGTAGTAAATAATCAACAATATCCTACGTATTATCAGGTAAACATTTGTATGTCTTAACAAGTAACTATAATTTGTACTTAAACAATTATTGAACATTTAGTCATTAGGAGCTTATCAATTAACTTGCAGCTAATCAGTCTTGATAATTATTTCAGTCTTTAATCATATTGCCTTGTCTTAGGCTGAAAATATCAATTAAAAAAAAACATAAAAAAATGCCATCATAGGCAAAATAACTTATAATTAATCTTCAAAAGATATATCAGAATCACAGTTCGGGCATACATAGGTAAATAAAGCTTGATTCTGCCTACATCTAGAATGGGCCCAGTTCCTACATTCTTGACACTGAACCCATTCTTCTCCAGAAAGTGAATTAGAGTAACTATCACAGCACACTAGGCAATAATACTCTAAGCTGTCCTCTTCACTCTCAGAATGTTCACTACTTGTTTGTAATACCTGTCGTTTAACAGACTTCCCCTTTCCTTTTCCCTTTCCCTTTCCTTTTCCTTTTCCTTTTCCCTTCCCTTTTCTATTTCCATTTCCTTGCTTTGTTTTAATCTTCCCTTTTGTTTTCTTGCTTTGCTCTTCTGCTAAGGCCTGTTTTTCAGGAGTATCCGTTAGAATGGTGGACTTCCTTATACGTCTCTTGTGCGTTCCGATTCTGGGAGGCGCCTTTGGAAAAGGACGTACAATTTCTGGAGAAAATGGGACATACTTTCCGAGTGGTTCTTCTATGACACCAGAAGATGGAGGCAGATTAACAATCCCTGATGGCCCTGGCGCATCAAAGATTTGATTTTCACCAAAACTGATGTTTACAGTTGCAGATGCATAATCGTCTATTCTGGTATCAGTCTCTGAGACTGGTTCTGGATTATTCCTAATTATGCTATTTGAAATACCTAAAGCTGTAGCTTCGGAGGCGTTATTTAAAGCTAAAGGGCGATCTGTAACAAACGATGGAGAATAGTCATCCTCTGTAAAAACGTTGGGATCAATAGGCCAAACACCAGCCTTTCGGAAAGCGCTCATGACGTTTACGGGAGTCACTGCGAGAGGTAGCGCGTATTTAACTATTTCTGGTATCTCGTAGATTGTCATTGTCTTACCCGGATTATTTCTCATCCAATTGTCCTGAGCCTTTGCACAATAGTTTTTGAAAGGTGCATTCACTCCAACATCTAATGGTTGTAGGCGGTGTGTGCAATGAGGCGGAAATGAAAGCATTATAATGGAGTTAGATTTCGCCTTCTCCACCACATTGATGTCGATATGAGATTGGTGATTATCGAGCAATAACAAAATCGGATCTGAAGGTGATGGTTTCGTATGCTTGATAAAATGATCCATATATATCAGAAACTCCGTGGCTGTCATCCATCCTGAACCATTTCCTGCGCCGATAGATTCAGGTGGACCACTTTTTATGAACAAATCCTTGTATTTAAGCCTTGGGAATATAAACATGGGAGGAACTGTATGACCTAATGCATTTACTGCCAGTTCGACAGTAACTAATGTCCCGCGTTCAGCGGATAGTATGGCCCCTACTTGCTTAATTCCCTTCTTGGCAACGATTTTCCTCGGCTTTAAGACTGTGGTGACGCCCGTTTCATCTAGATTATATATTCTTGAAGGTGGAAATTTATATTTATCCAACACTGTGCTCAGTTTTGTAAAAAATTCACCAACATTGTGTTTATTGAAAGATGTCGCCCTGCTGGCACTTGTTGACTCCGGTGTTCTTATTGATAGATGAGAATTTCTTTTTAAAAAACCATTTAGCCAATCAGGACCAGCTTTTCTATTTTCGTGCCAAGATGGTGGAATATTGGGAGCATTGAATTTTACTGCACATTCGTACGCTAATTTTTTAAGTTCTTCTGGCAGAAGACCGAAGAAAATTGAGCTACACTTTAATATATAGTCTGCCAACTTATTTTCCTGTTCTTCCGTAAACACAGCTCTTGTTTTTTTGTAGCCAGTTGTGATATTTTCTTCTCGAGATCTTACTTTTTTTACGAATCTGTACAATGTCATATGGCAAATGTCAAGCTCTCTGGCAACAAATGCTAAATACGAAAATATTTACTTACGTGAATCAGCGACGCACGTGCTGCCGATCCAATATTCCCGGCGCCACTGGCCTGTTTAAGATGGCCGCCATCGGTGCGCTGTGGCGCACCATTTCATGACGCGTTTATTCGATATTCTTATCTCTTTTTCTCGCGGAGTTATTTCAATCGGAACAACTTACCCCGGTAACTTCTAGCCCCGACCTCCCCTACTGCAGAACGGCAATTTCATAGGTAAAGACCTAATATGTTAAATATATGTATGTATGTGTGTGTGTGTTGTATATATGTTTGTTATGTTGTTGTTATGTGTTTGTGTATGTTTATGTTATGTGTTGTTGTTGTTTGTTTAATAAATATGTTCATGGTTAGAAATGTTTTGGAGCTCCTTTAGCGTAGGGAGCATATCACTAGCGATATGAAATGTTGATATTACATACATGTTGTTTGTTTTCAGCCAGTTCCGATTAATATGATACATGTATGACTGTATGCTATAACTTTCTAACTACTTGATCCATGTGAATGTCGAAGGTCTATTCTACTTCGTAGTATTTTGTATTTTCCAATGATTGTTTGATAATTAAGAATCCCAGTCAAGAAATTACAACGAAGTAATGAGTCAGTTTGTCCTTCAGACATGTCAACCCAGTATCAATTACTTATTTATTATTATCGACTAATACGCGTGTTTACATTGATAAGTTACGTATATTTTTATTGTTTTAGTAAACGAATGATAGATTACAACTACAATCTTTATTTATTTTATCGGGTGTAAATTAGCATAATTACGATAATGAATCCTCCAAACATCGTTATGTTTTGATATTGACTAGAAATATTTGCGCAGTTCTCACGGTATCACTTACTTGTTTACTTCTTTGTATCAAATTCTTAGAATCCTTTACCGTTAAACTTGTAAAGATCGTACGATTTTAATATCTAACCTTGACTGAGGCGAGACGAGCTGTAGACGACACCATATACATAGTTACATTTTATAGCCCATCCAAACAATTCAACTTGTATTTTATGCAATATAGTATTCTGTTCTGTTCTTTCCATGTGGGAACATAAATTATTGTTATCTTTATTTCGTCGAATTTGGCAGCTTTCATTGCTCTAGAAAAACAGTATCATTATTGTGTTTGGATTTGTATCAATTGGAATATGGGTCCGAGTTGATAATAATATTGTAGTAGATATTTTATCTTCGGAATGACTCGCGTAAGAAGAATCAATTACCCAATTGCTATCTGTAGTATTGTAGAGTGGTGAGCTAACGATTATATTAGGAACGTGAGCGGCATCCACTTGACAACTGAAGCATTTTATGTTATCATCAGCTCTAATGCCAGGAACTATGATCAAGCGTTGAAGTGGTCTCTTAGGAAACGTTTTGTGCATTGTGCAACTGAAGATGACATCATCATCTGCCTAGCCTTTTCCCAAATATGTTGCGATGGGCTTCCAGTCTAACCAGATGCAGCTGACTACCAGTGGTGCGACTGCCTATCTGACCGCCACAACCCAGCCACTGGGTAATACGATACCTCTTGGTAAGACTGGTTGTTAGACTTTTGGGCTTCTGGCTGTCAAAGATCTACGTAAGAATGACAGCCTAACGACAGGGACTAACGGTTTAACGTGTTTTCCGAGGCACGGTGAGGTCTGGATATGTAACGGGTGGTCACCCATCCACGGATCGACCTCGGCAAGCGTAGCTTAACCGTCGATCGACCCGTGTGGCTGCTATTATTTAGACAGGTCCACTGCTGGACATTTGCCTCTGTAAATGACATGCCACTGAATGAGCTCAACTTTCAGCCACTCTACATATCGTATGATGCATCGTACGTTTATCGTATGATGTTTCGCTCGTGTGCTTCAAAGGTCAAGCGAATTTTGAATACTAATTATTTAGGTTTTCCCCATATCGAATTCGGTGTAATATTTTTCGAGGTTACCGTTCATATGTAGACAAACATTGTTCGTTCACGTGCCTTTGGTTAATTGGCGTACGGCCCTTCTGGTGGTGGAACAGTGTGATTGCGGATGCTTTCCTGATATTGAGGTGGTGATAGGCAATACAGACTTGGAATTGTTACTTATTAATTCTATGTATGTGAAAGTTCATGAGTTGTTTGTTTACTCAATCACGCTTTAACGGATTTGGCACACAAGAAGGAGAGAGAGAAGAGGGAGAGTGGGAGGGGGGAGTATATGAAGGCTCCTTCAAAAAGGCTCGACACGCGACGTGAATCGCACGCGACACAAAGACAACCCTCGTCGCGCTACACGCGGTGCCTTTGTGTCACGTGCTATTCGCGACGCGTGTCGCGCCTGTTTATAGTAGACGTGATCTGCAGTGTTGTTTTCTACTACCAGGAAATCACGGGAATCACCTCTTTAATAACTTTGCAGACCTTCATTTAGGAGGATATTTTGGTTAAATACTCCCAGAGTCCCGTGCATTTTATCGGGATTCCCCAAATCGTTTCGAACTGAAGCAAATCACGTGTCGAGGTCGCGAACCGAAATTTTTCAGCTGATAATATATCCGGGCTTGCAGTATTATTATTGTTTTATTATATTTTTGTTGTTATTGCTCGCCCAATCAGGAAACGAATCATTGACTCGTTAGTAATGCGTAATGAGTTGTGATAAATTGGTCTCCTCTCCTCCATTATCAGAGTTTTTTCTCTATCCCTTCCATACATCCCTAAGGGGGAAGCGCCAGGACAGCCCGCGAAATTCAAATTTTCTTACGTTTTTTGCAATTTGTAAGTCAGTCTTAGGTTTTATGTTGATTAAAGTATGATTCGCTATTGTAACAAATTTGTATTTACAGAATTATAATCATTAGAATCAGTAATACAACTCCTTAAGTTAGTGCAATCCTCAAATGTCAAGATTTCATGTAATAGTCATTCAACAGGATTACCTGGTCTTAAAGAGTTGTATTGATGACTTTAATGATTATAATTCTGTAAATACATACTTGTTACGGTCGCGAATCAAATTTTGATCAACATAAAACCTAATACTGACTTGCAAGTTGCAAAACACGTAAGAAATTTTAAATTTCGCGGGTTACCTTGGCGCTTTCGCCTTAGTTTTGTTTATTATTAGAACAATATTCGGTTGCTCCTTTTCTGGCATGATTTGCGTAATTCAATGCATAGCACAGTTTATGTTTTTCTTATTTCACTTTTCTTTTTAATAGGCTGACATGGCAACAGCATTGCCATTTAACAATAGGCTCTGAAATTCGAATTCCAAAGTACAGAACATTGCACTTAAACATTAAAAAAAGACTATTCAAACCACAGATTATTTACGGCCGCGGTAAGCTAAAAATGTCATGGTGACTCTCAGTTTTGTGGAACCGTTCTGTGTCGTTGGCCTGACTTCGAAAACGTGAGTTATTAGCAAACATTGTTATCAGATGTTACCTTACACGTCAACGATTTTTCTTTGCTTTTGTTTTTTTTTGTTTTATTTGTTGTTTGAGATTTTCTCAGTTTGGTGAACATTTTTGCTGTACTGATTAAACAGAGCAACGGCAAGCGTAGAGTAAAATGCACTCAGGCCAGAGCGTCAATCTTGGCAGGGTGGTTGGTAGCAACTCAATCAATCAATCAACTCAGCCTATAGCAGTCCAGAACTGGACATAGGCCTCTTCCAGGCTGTCCTGTACTTTGTCCTCCGCTTTCCGCATACCATTTGTTAAGGTCGTCGGTCCATCTAGCTGGGGGGCGTCTCACACTACGGTTGCCGATCGATACGAGTTATCCACTCCAGGACTCGTCTGCTCCACCGGACATCGGTCGGTCCTTCGACAAACATGGCCAGCAACTGGATGATGGCTATTCTAAACAATATTCTTAGGGTTGTTGATTTTTCTTTACTTTGTGAGATTTAGTCATTTAGGTTGACATATTTGCGGTACTGATTAACTATTGAGATTGAGATTTGGCTCGACCCGCTCCCTCCCCCTCTAATGTCACGTGAGATGTTTCAAAATGTGCATTTTTAGGGTAAATACGTTATTTTGTGCTTGATTGCGTTGGATTTATTTAAATAAACATAATTTGCTTTAATTATTTTTATAATAATT
This sequence comes from Cosmia pyralina, assembly GCA_946251885.1. NCBI lineage: Eukaryota > Metazoa > Arthropoda > Insecta > Lepidoptera > Noctuidae > Cosmia > Cosmia pyralina. Next base: position 3,190,798 of record OX276355.1, on the reverse strand, counting down.
AATTACCCAGTTTTCTCGCAATTTTACATTGTTTCTTGCGAAAAAAAAATTACGTGATATTCGCCGAGAATCTCCCACTCCCCACGTGAGATTCGGATCGATCCCCTCCCCCCCAACGCCTCAAATAATTCATGAACGCCCCCCTAAAGAAAGTCTTTACGTTGGAAGGAAACGAAATAAGCGACGGTATTGCAGTCAATCACTGCTCAATATTTTTTATCTAATGTTTGTATTGTCGAGCTGCTTATCGTGCGTTATCGAAACAAAATTGATATTTGAGTGATAGGTGTACACTTGTATTGAAGTGATACAATATTAACCTCATGCCTCTCCCAAGTCCTCCATAAAACATAACAAACGAATTTTTAATTTTTTTTTTGTCGTCGACTGACACCTCGTCTTGTTTATAATACTTATAGCTAGCTAGTCCGTGCCCGGGTACACCTATGATACATCAGAATTATCTAGAACCAGTTAATTCTTTCTGCATTTGCATTTTATCTTGATCCAAGTAAATACTTGCACGCAGAAGATAGCAGCTATAATTACCATAAACAACCGGATTTAGTAACTATCCCGACACTTAGGATTATGTGATTTTATTGATAGCATTGATTGATTGAAGTTATCGTTACTGATACGTAGCAGAATTGAGAACGAGCACATCTGAATGTTTTATGTAATTTAATGTAAGTAGGTACTTACTTCACTTTTTAGTCTCGTTCTAGCGGACTTGAGATTTCGAAACAATTCTGATAAAAACTTTATTCGGATCTGCACCCTAGTTGCGTAACACACTATTAAACGGATTCGGTTTCATTTTATGACAGTTCAACAACATTCATTGCGTTTACGTTGTTGAGCAGACAAATTTTTCGAACAATGAAGCAGTCATCGATTAGCAATTTGCTTCAAAATTATACGTGAGCTAAAATTCGCAAGAAATCATGCTAGAACTTTACATATAGCACCACGTATCCTGAGTTGCTTATTAGGTACTTCGGAAACGACACACAAATTCCGGAAACACTTCCCAAGTCGTATTCTTTACAACAATCTAATCCTCAATTTCCATACATCTAAAACTGAAACGTGACGAGCGGTAGTCTTGCCACTGCGGTACCAGTGACCTTGGACGATCGTGCCATGCTCGGGCCGGCACAAGCCGCTGGTGTCAAGCCGGTCCGCGCTAGTGATGTAAAAAAGTCTTCTACTATACTCGACTTTTGACACGACTTGAACGAGGCTCGATATATTATGTGTGTGGCAAGCGAAAGCGACAGGGTGGTATTGATTGGACAAGTATCAGGGACTTCACACTATTTGTAATCACTTTCTTATGTAATAAAGATTATTATTATTATTGATAGTACCTCCGGCCCAGTCTAGGTAATATGTTGGATTGACAGCTTTTTACTATTCGGTGCTTGACTCTATTGTAGTGTGTTCTGGCATAGATAACTGTAGCTCGGTAAAAATAACCTTCTTAAAAACTCTCCAAATGGTAAAAAGTTGCTAATTGTTATACCTACTACAGTTATTATTTTCTGATTTATTTCTTAAGCTAGCTGCGCCCCGCGTTTTCACCCGCGTAGACCGGGATAAAAAGTAGCTTAAGTATATGTTAATCCAGGGTATAAGCTATCTACATTCCAAATTTTATCCAATTTGGTCCAGGCGTTTGAGCGCGAAGAAGTAACAAACATACAAACACACACACACACACACACACTCACTCACAAACTTTCGCCTTTATAATATTAGTTTATTTTCTAATTTATTTCTGAAATAATTCCGTCCTATTACCTATTTATTATCATTGATGATGACATAGTTCGCATAAGGGACTAACTACACTTTTTCAGCTCAATTCAGCTATAAATTGTCCATAGAATACACCAGTTTTGTACGGAGATGCGAACGCATCCGTTCAGCTTTCCGCGTCTGAAAGGATGCGTACGCATCTCTATACTAAACTGGTGTTTCTATGGGCAAAAGCTGAATTGAGCTGAATAAGAGTAGTTACTCCCTAACTCCCCAAAAATTTTTCAAGCGGCAATCTTCATTTTCTGTAGAAATAGCTTCTAATGGCTTGGCATGCCCAAAGCTTTCGCAGACATCCAAAGTCAAGTAAACCTGGACATAAACAATTTACTACAAAAGAATTGTAAAAGTCTAACTCCGTTTACAATAAGATTAGACATTTAAACAAACCTTTTTTTACAATCCGTTTAACCGATTTTGACTTCTATTCCGTAGGCTTAAGGATGGCATTAAAGGCAAAAAAGTGGTTACAATACCAACTGTTTACTGCAGCTACCATTTGCAACGCAATAGAAGTCAAAATAGGTTGAACGGACTGTAAAAAAATGAGGCTATTACAGAGATAAATTAGAGAAGTAATATTCTCAACACTAGTCGACGGCGATGTGCCGTGCGAAAATGTCACCAACACGACATGACAGCCGTCTGCCGCGAATGTTTTGCATTTCTTTAGACGTCTCCAATTTGAGTCTTTTAATAGAGCTTGAAATTCAATTTCCTTAGTCAATTTAAAACTAGTCGACTTCTTTACTGGGGTTGTTGATAACAATAATGTGTGTTGCTCTGCTGTTCAAGATCTTTTTATGATTTCTCAAACTTATAAAGTGATAATTTTTGGCCCAAGATACGCTAGTCTTCAAATAATTTAGATTTAAGGGTACAGTAGCATAATTATTTGTAATATGTATTTATGACTTTCTTAATGCATTTCACATTCACTAAAGTTTTTTCTTCTTGTTACAGGTAAGACATCAAAACTCAATCAGTAAGATACTCTAATAATTACTCCGACATTATCTGCAATTTCGTACATAAGGACCGCTAGCATGAACATGTCACGGGCGAATTCCCTTTAATTTTTATCTGACTACAGCCGGCGAAGCAAAAAGGAGGTTATGATTTTGTATGTTCATCTGTTCCCTCATACATAACTTCGAAACAACTTATCATAATTTGACAAATGAGGTATCTTTGGAAGCGTCTTCATCGTCCACTGGTTATAGGCTATGTGACCTCATATTAAAATGAATTTGGCGCCCTTAAAGTCATGAACTAGAAAAAAAAAAATTTTAATGATGCCGTGTTGGGAATCAAATGAAAGGGCTTAATTAGCACATTTTAAAAATATAATATTATTAGCTGTTGCTCGCGGGTTTGCTTGCATGCACCCGATAAATAATTGGGAATAATTTCTAAAATCACGCCTCAGATGTGAGACAAACATATTTGCTCTCCAAACCTACGCAAAATATTATTATTATTATATCATAATTATTCTTCTTTAAAAATGTAAAGTGGCTTTGCAAATACTTTATCACGATATTATAACCTCAAAATAATTTAAATAAAAAGTAAGTTCAAAAACAAAAACCCGGCCTGACTGAAAAATCACGCTCTAAAAAGTGTGAAACAAGAAATCTCATCTGAAATTAGAAAAAGACAGACATATTAAAATTCCGGGGTAATCTGTTCGATTTATGCCCTAACATGACGTGTGACTCCGGATTTTTAATTTGTCTGCCCTTTTCTAATTTTAGATGACAATATTTTATTGTTTCATACTTTTTAGAGCGTGATTTTTCAGTAGTCGGGTTTTAGTTTTTGAACTTACTTTTTATTTACAATACACGTTAAACTGTTCTGTTATGAACAGTCTATGGACCAATGACCTGCTCAAAGATTCAAATGTATTCTAAATCAACACTAGAGTTTCAAGTAGAGTATAATGTCCGTAGAGATTTCCACAAACATAATGACATGCTTTTATACACAACAAGACACTTGGACATTTAAACTCACTTAACGTCAACTACTTGCACGGCTGTCCAACTCCACCTTGCCCTACAAACTAATTAGTAAACAATTCTCTACAATTTACTTACATACGTCGCATCGAAGGGTTCGGACTACTCGGAATGCGTGTTCTTTCGTCAGCATACCGATATCGTTCCAATACAATTACAACCTTGAATGTTATACTGTAAGATCGATTTTGCATTGACGACGCATATTGTTTACGTTCTCGGGTGAAACCTGACGAAACGTTGGAGTGCCCCATAAGGTATGTGGGAGACAGGCCTTGTCTAAAGGTGTGTTGACACGATACGGGTGTGCTCGGTCTCATTTTATACTTCGCAAGAGCAGAACATGGTACCCAAATGTTCTAATTCCATTTGTAACGGTATCCATCGTAGCAAGTACTCTCGGGTTTTCTGCTTCCAAAATACTACACCCAAATATCAATCCGAAAAGAGCGTCGTGTTTTTCGTGTCTACTCACCTTTATGAAATTGAATACGGCTCCTGGTGCATATAGCTGTTTAAAGGTTCTTCGTTCGTGTGTGTAATTAGTGGAAGATTTGAGCTTGAGCACAGAGCACGTTAGTATGGGCAAAGCTATTAATAGTTCAATGATTTCGAAGGCGTCTTTAATCGAGTTTGGCCATAGATGCTTTTGTGTTTTATTGTGGTCAATGATTTCCAGAACATAACATGTATCCGACGGATTAGGCAGAGGTGTACCTATAGTTTTCGCCATTTATGTTTAAGTCTCATGTACGCGAGCCTATTGCCATCAACAGGGCACAAATCCAGACTCCTGGCTGCTGTTGATTTCCAGAAACATCATGTTTATTTTGTTGATAGATCTTGTTCAATTATTCTTTACCAATTTTACTATTAACTTTCATAATCTTATAACTTTTCTGAAGATAGATCAGCGCAAAACCGGTCAATATCAGGTAATTGCACACTAGTCTCATTATCAGCAAGAGTCAGATGAAACGAAATATCTGTTATATGAGCACAATTAAGATAAGACTTCATAAGGCCTGTATAAGGCTTAATCGTGGCTCAGCCAGAACTATTAACTTTCGACCGTCGACTATTTATGGCGATTGTAATCACCTCGATGGACTGTCCGGTGATTATTTACCAATTAAGAGGCTATTAACATTTATAAGTCTATTTGATGGCCCAAAGAAATGTCTAATGACGTGGTATATGGCAGAAAAGGCCTCGTTTTTTGCGTGCCTATAACAATTTAAGTAAATGGAACTAATATCTCTAATATTGAGACAAAAAAATGTATTAGTCAATAAGTCGATACAGTAGGAAAAACCCGCTAATGCAAGTCCTAGGACGGTTCAAGTATACTAAGCCTAGCCTATCTGATTACCATAATACACTGTCGAAGAAACAGACCCACGATTGCCGAGTCATTTATAGAACATTGATCTTATACTAGTTATTCAGAAACTCTTGGAACTGGTAACATCAACAAAAAGACGCAAATGGCATCACGTGTGAATAAATGTTGTTTACGTGCTTATACCGATAAGCACGTAAACAACATTTTTTCACACGTGATGCCATTTGCGTCTTTTTGCACGCATCGTGTGAGTTCTGTTCGTGTATTAAGGTGGCAGAATTCGTGTATAAACGGATAAGGTAATGTTACTAAAGCTGTAACTACCATATTAGATTACTATGCAAGATATTTCCATTTCTGCTGAGTTTTAAAGAGGCGTTTATCGATTTTATGGGCAGTGATTTCGAACGTTGATGCCTATTGCTATTTTGTTTGGTGAATTTATGTGTCAGCGTTTTGTAAGTTGTATAATAATATACGACACAATTCCTCCTAATTATTTTATTCTTCAGAAAAAGAGCATTTTACACACAAAACGTTTAAAATCATTTTGCATTTCTTCGGTTTTCAGGATAATATCCGTGATGCCTTCTTTATCCCGACCATTTCACTTCTGCTGCAGTCGCAAATGTCGCAATGAAGCAAAATCGTCCAAGCGGGAAAAAAAGCTCCTCAACAGCATTCCGTAATGTATTTTTAAATCACGTTGTTAAAAACAAAGTGAACATTTAAATTCAGATTTCTCAAGATTTAAAAGCAGACACGATTTGCAAGGATTTTCTTAGTTTTCGCGCTTTGCAAGCGAGGTGAGACAATCGGGAACAGACGTGAGGTTGCTGATGAATATATGACTGTATTAGGTTTATGATAAGGTAGATTCGGTTCGCTACGGATCAGGGACCGTACAACCCCGGTTAACAGTTCAGTCTTTCGAAGGGGTAAGCCGTTTGTGATGTTACCTTTATCATGTGTAACTTCTTGAATGAGTTTTAGGTTTGAAACCCAGTAAAAGGGTTAAATCCCTTCAATATGTATAACCCATTGAAAGGGTTCATACTTGAAACCCAATGAAAAGGTTACCCCTTCATTAAGATAACCTATATATACATATAAGGGTTTTGTTCGGGTTACCATATTTGCTATTTGCAACGTATGCCCATCATCGAGAGATCATATTACATTGCTCCGAGTCGGAATGTTACATGTTCGCTGTTATCGTTTTTAAGAGAGTTGAAGTGTACCTAATCCTGTTGGGTGTTTTTGTTTAACTGCTTAGAAAAATCCTTTCAATGGATAACCAAAATGGTCCTTTATGCCATGCAAAAGGGTTATCTACATCATACTGGTTTTTGATTAACTGCTTACAAAAACCCTATCGAAAACCCTTTCAATGGGTAACCAAAAAACTTTTTTACAAAAAAATACAACCGACTTCCAAAAACAACACTACAAAGTGAAAAATAACTTTAATTTCGAAAGTCGGTGTCTAGTTAAATGTATTTTCGTTTTTTGCCACCGACTTCCGAAATTAAAGTTATTTTTCACTTTGTAGTGTTGTTTTAGGAAGTCGGTTGTATTTTTTTGGAAAAAAGTTTTTATTTTTCACTTTTTTGTTGTGTACCTACCCCACACAAATTGTAATACCACTACCTGCAAAACAAACTAGAACATCATCCATATAAAAGTGAGGAAAAAATACGTATTATTGAAGCTAACTCAAAAACTACCTAAGCAAAGTTAATCAATTTTATATGGGACCAACTGTGATGTATACCCTCTCGAATAAAACAAAATAAATCCAAATCGGTCCAGCCATCTTCGAGTAATTGGGGAACATACATGGTTCCGACGAAGTGAGAACCTCCTCCTTTTTGAAGTCGGTTAAAAATAGTCCCTGCTTCGGATACGCTAAACACATCCCTTAAACCCTAAAACATAATTAATTACTGATCAATGTTCTGGACAAGATTATGCTTCACAATGATCTTAATCAGCATCTAATTTAAAAGTTCGACTTCAAGGTATTCTGTAATAAATTGTAATTTAGTTCAGCGGCTTTATGCAGCTGTGCAATGACATTTGCAATCAAAACAGGCTGAGATACGAAAAATGCAGTAAAGCATTATTCGTCGACAGCGGAATTGTCAGCATTTCCGTTCTCCGTTTTATAAATTGCAAATTCTACGTGTGAACACTAAACCGTCCCGACAGTTACTGTCATTATAAAATGCGGTAATGGTTTTCCAATATTTCGTCGTTTGAGGCTCCGGTCACACTCACACTTTGTAGTTCGCGTCACGAAAGTTTGCTGCTAGGCTTTCTGATGCGTATGTCATGGCGCGCTGCTGTTTTTGGGGTAGTATTTAAACGCACATCAAAAATTATCAATTTTTCCCAACAGAACACGTACATCAATAAATTTTTTTTACAAAAAAATACAACCGACTTCCAAAAACAACACTACAAAGTGAAAAATAACTTTAATTTCGGAAGTCGGTGTCTGGTTAAATGTATTTTCGTTTTTTGCCACCGACTTCCGAAATTAAAGTTATTTTTCACTTTGTAGTGTTGTTTTTGGAAGTCGGTCGTATTTTTTTGTAAAAACGTTTTTATTTTCCACTTTTTAGTTGTGGTACCTACCCCACACAAATTCTAATACCACTACCTGCAAAACAAACTAGAACATCATCCATATAAAAGTGGGGGAAAAATACGTATTATTGAAGCTAACTCAAAAACTACCCAAGCAAAGTTAATCAATTTTATATGGGACCAACTTTGATGTATACCGTCTCGAATAAAAGAAAAATTTTTCAAATCGGACGACTCAGTAAAAAGTTATGCGTACATAAAAAAATAAAAAACATACCTACGTGTCGAATTGAGAACCTCCTCCTTTTTTCGTCGGTTAAAAATACTGTTTGCTCATCAAAATTTGCAAGTCTAAATACATTAAAGTTAACGTCAGGTCGACGGAGCCCCGTCGCGCGAGGCTCCTATTTTTGTCTGCAGGGTTTAGAGGACAGCTCAACAACATTCAATGCGTTATGTACGGTGTTGAGAAGACAAATATTTCGAACGTATGAAGCAATGGATTAGCAATTTTCTTCAAAATGATTCAGATTCCGATCGATAGTGTGTTACGCAATTAGCATGGTCTACCCATGTGCCAAATTTCATCCAAATCCGTTCAGCCGTTTTAGCGTGAAAGCGTATCAAACAAACAATTTCACTTTCACATTCATAATACTAGCAGCACCCCGTGGTTTCGCCGGCGTAAATATCGAATCCGTAGGAACGTCGGGATAAAAAGTATCCGTGTGTTAATCCAGGTTATAAATTATCCGTGTGCCTTTGTGTTCCTTTTTCCAACGTAGATTGATTGGTGAAGGTAATGTCCAAGATAAACTACTCACAAAGTACAAATGAATTGAAAAGGTTGTCTTGCTCAGACCTATAATCTAACAAAACACATAATTGCCAGAGAAATGCTTCTGAACTATTTCCTAGAACATTTTTCCACCCACGCCGTCTTGGAAGCGGTACGCCCGAATATGTTTACGTTTAATAGGCACATTTACTACTGTTCTAGCGATTATAGAGCTAACGATGACGGACTAAAGTATACTGGCTCGTAAAACTGCTATCGCTTACATGATGCTTTATGATACTATAATGGACTTTGTCATCGACCTGTCTGGGTCACTCTGGGTGTCTGCTGTAGGAAAAAATGGGTGGAAAGATTTCGAGTTCACGACGAAAACGTTTCAGGAATGGTGGAGTGAAAACTGTCAAAATACCTTCTTGAAAAATTTTTGGACGGTTTTGACAGTCTCTCTGTTTTGTACAAAAGGTTTTGTCGTTGTATTTACTAGTTTTTTTTTTTTCGATGAATGAGAAACCTACGATTTGTTTAGTGAGTGAACACATAAAATCAATATACAACACTAGCTGCGCCCCGCAGTTTCACCCGCGTAGACCGGGATAAAAAGTAGCCTATGTGTTAATCCAGGGTATAAGCTATCTACATACCAAATTTCATCCAAATCGGCCAGCCGTTTGAGCGTGAAGAAGTAACAAACATACAAACAGTCACACAAACTTTCGCCTTTATAATATTAGTGTGATGTTCCAGAATTGTTGACACAAATGCTTAAGGGGTCATTGTATAACTTTTACTATGGGACCAAAGCTGAAATCGCGAAAAAAAATCAGCTGATCCCTACATTTTGACAAGTTTGAGGTAGATTATGTACAGAACAGCAAATTTTTTTTTTCGCGATTTCAGGTTTGGTCCAAAAGTAAAAGTTATTCATAATGATGAGTACAATGTCCCCTTAAGCGGTTGTGCCATCTGTTCCGGGACATATAGGTAGGGCCCTAAAATTATACCCTTTGCTGATGCAGCCATTAGGTCCTCAGGTGTGCAGGTAACAGGGCATAAGTGTGATGAATGTGATGATAGAAAAGACGACAATATTGTATTTCAAATTCATACCGAAATAAGACTAACCATTTCAAATTTAATTACCGCAGTGACAGTAGATATTGCCTCTTAAATTGACCACTTAATTCTGACCTACCAAGTATCAAACGGCACCGAAACAACAGAACATAAAGGGAAAACTATTAATTTATTACATAGAAACCTATTTACATGTACAAAGTCGGGCTATAAATAATAGCGACTTAGTGACAACTGGCTTCGAATTCAATGACCGACAGAACAGAAGCCTGTTTATCCGTCTGTCACCGCTGGCGCCTGATTATAAATACGACTTCATACCTACCCGCGCAAGCGCAGCTATTAATAAAGCCCGGTTTTGTTCAGACATCCCGTTATGGAAGAAAATAGTTTTTTTTTTTGTTAGTTTTTACGGCTGTTAATTGGCAATAGATTCTATTAAGTTCTTATGTTGTTGAAAGTTTTTGTACCTATACTTACTTAAATACTTTGTTTTCTTTTTAGGGTTCCGTACCAAAATAGTAAAAAGGAATCCTTATAGTGACTCAGTCTGTCTGTTTGTCACAGCTGGATATCTCAAGAACTACTAATGCTATCAACTTGAAGTTTGGAACAGTTTTTGACGTTTGCCCAAATGTTTTTTTTTGCAACAGAAACTGAAAGTGGGTCTTAAAAATTCGAAGTGGGGCTACTAGGGCATGTAAAGGAAAAAACGTTCATTGCATCATATGAAAGAGCGCTGTTTGCACATTCTCAAACTTTTTTTTCTCTTTTTTTTAGGCCGCATAGTTTTCGACTTTTGATGAAAATATTTAAAAAAATATCGTCCCCCCCCCCCCCCCTAATCTCCGAAGTTTGCATAGAGAAAAATCTGAAATTATTCCATGTGATAGAAGTTTATGTTAGATTACAGGAAAAATAAAACGATGTCTCTAAATAGCACAGTTTTTCAGAAATCACCAACAAAAATTACAATATAAATGATGGTACGAAACCTTCGGTACACGAGTCCGACTCGCTCTTGACCGTTTTTTTTAATAAGTGTGATTTTTGTTATTTTTTCGATTGATGTTATCTTTATGTTATTGTAAATGGGAATTACGTAACTAAGAACAAATAAATTGATAGCGGAATCACTGTTATTTCCTAGGTCTAAGGTAAAAATAAAACTTTTAGTAAAAATATATCTTACTTTGCATCTTTACTTAATATTGAGTGAATTGGCTCGAAGCCTGAATAGATTTATAAAATAATAGAATAGGAGAATAAAATTGAATAGTTCCAGTACCTTAATCTCAGTTGAATGTTGACCTTAAACTCATTAAAGTAAGTTACGACATAATGCGTCTTGTTTCTCATACCATTTAACAGTAGCACTATAAAAAATCCTATCAGGATATTATATTACACACTTTACAACTCGAACACGAATGCCTACATAACGTCGTAAACGCACAGTAAGCCTCTATTCCCCTGTCGTAAAAAAGATCAACGCACAGACAGCAATTCAGATGTATATCAAACATGTAATATTGTATCGTAGTGCAAGCCGTGGGTGGTCTACTGAGGCGCCGCGCTGTAAGCCAAATGAGATTGCTACATTTTTGATAAATTGTACCTACTATAGCAGTTTCATCGTTATTACTAATACTGTTGTTATTTGTTGTTTTAATTGGTCTATTTGAACATCTGTTCTTGTTTTGCTTCCTTTGACAGATGGTTAATTAGTTTATTTTACAAAGTTATTCTTGTTTCCCTGTCGCTACGCCAGAGAAGTGTGAAATATGGCAACGTCTCTGCTTGAGTGAAAAGTAATTAAAAGATTTAGGGTGAGTTGCACCAAGGGCTAGGTCAAAGTTAAAATGACAATATAATGACATGACATTCGACGCGTCAGACAGAAGTGACATGATATTTAACAATAACTTTAACCAGCGAAGCGTGGGCGGTTAAAGTTATGACGTCAGCTAACAAATTGTCAAATGGAGCAACCCATTTTTTGTGTAACAATAACTTTAACAAGGGTGGGTTGCACCATCTCACTTTAAACTATAACAAACATCGAACTGAAGGTGTGCGATGTTTGTTACAGTTAAAGTAAGATGGTGCAACCCACCCGTAAAGTACCTATCTTGTTCATTATGGGTTCGAAAACATCGTAATTACGTGAAAAACATTCCTTCTGAATCAAGGAAAACCATGTTTAAATATATTAATATTTTGTTATCTTATAGGTACCTACGGCGAATAGAAAAATACCATTGAAATTAAATTTCATAATTTTTCTCACGGTTACACCATAATATTTACATTATGTATGACATTGTATTTTCTTGTCGTATTTTCCGCAACCCACGGCAATCAGCATATTATGGTGACGTCCGACCGATTCCGTTAGTTTCCTACCCACAGTCTGTCATTATTATTATTATTATTTTTAAATTATTGTATTTTTTTAAATTTATTCATCTTTGTTTTTATATTGTTTTTATGTAATATTATGGATTTTTATTATCTGCAATAAAATAAATTGAATTGAATTGAATTGAATTATACTTATTTGCATTGGAAATATGGGTTCCGAGATTTACATGATAAATGTTAGCTTTTATATGTAACGGTTTCATGCATACTATGATTAATTGTGGTGAAAGTGTCTTGGAACGTCTCAGGTTACAAATTGATAGGAACAACTGACTTGTAGGGCCTTAGCACATCTCCGCCGCGAAACAGTGATATCGCGTGATGTTTCGCTGATGTTCCGCTATTTGAGTAGCGGAACATCAGTTGAAATAAACTACTGCGGTTTCGCTACTATGGTTTTGCGGCGGAGGTGTGCAAAGGGCCTTAGATGCGTATTTTAATTACTTAGATTCAAGACAGGTACATCATTCATGAAGACTTTAGCTCAACTCCACCGCGAAACAGCGAAACCGCATGATGTTTCGCTGATGTTCCGCTATTTGAGTAGCGGAACATCAGTTGAAATAAACTACTGCGGTTTCGCTACTATGGTTTTGCGGCGGAGGTGTGCAAAGGGCCTTAGATGCGTATTTTAATTACTTAGATTCAAGACAGGTACATCATTCATGAAGACTTTAGCTCAACTCCACCGCGAAACAGCGAAACCGCATGATGTTTCGCTGATGTTCCGCTATTTGAGTAGCGGAACATCAGTTGAAATAAACTACTGCGGTTTCGCTACTATGGTTTTGCGGCGGAGGTGTGCAAAGGGCCTTAGATGCGTATTTTAATTACTTAGATTCAAGACAGGTACATCATTCATGAAGACTTTAGCTCAACTCCACCGCGAAACAGCGAAACCGCATGATGTTTCGCTGATGTTCCGCTATTTGAGTAGCGGAACATCAGTTGAAATAAACTACTGCGGTTTCGCTATTATGGTTTTGCGGCGGAGGTTTGCTAAGGGCCTTATGAAAATTTTAGCCTTGCGAGTATTATCACATGTATCCAAAATATCTCCTTTTGATCATCCTGTTCACGATCTTAACTCAATAATAACGTCACTAACAAAAAAACAGGGATCTTTATAGATATTTTGAGTCATGTGCTGTATTTTCAACTTCGAGTCTACATTTTCTAAGACGTATATTTCCCTAAACCTTCGGACTTAGTCTGCCACACGCTTGAACATTGATATTCATGTAAGCTGGGATCTGCAGACTTTTCTCTTACGAAACTCCGAAAGCCTAGGGAAAAGCTTTGTATTCTGAATGACTGAAAAACGGAAACAAATTGCATTTCTTTTCTCCTTCATTCTAATTGAAAGATCTTGAAATAATAGTGCGTACATTTACATACTTAAAATTATTAAATTAGATCTATCACAGATATCATTGCAAACGTTGTTTATAAAACGTATCAACTAACTAATCAGAAAACTTTTCTGTTACTTTTCTAGTCCTATATCTTTTCGGCAATATGAGTAATCTAGTACTTTATTTTGTCTCACCAGTAAACATAATTTTCCTACCTAACCAGACAAAATCCTCCTAAAAACAAGTTTAGCTAGGATCATTCCAACTATACTTCGAACACAATAGCGTCTGAGATCCAGTCACAGCTCTGCAGCTCGTTAATACAAGGGCCCACACTTCCACAGTCTGTTTAATTGAAGACCTCATCTCCACTTGTTTTTGTCTCCTTAGTCCCGCTCCCGGGACTCCGCTCTGTAATGTTCCCGCGGGATAATTAATGCTGCACTCTCAACATGCTAATTGTGGTAGACGTGTGTTGTTTGCGAATTAATAAGGACTCGAGGTGAAGATAAAGTGGAAATGTTTGGGTTAAATTACAAGGTTTAAGCTTTTCCGGAAGATAGTTTTGGTCGTTTCTAACTGTCGAATAAATCGATCCAGGACGATAAACTTGACTTGAGTGTACATGTCAAGATCAAAAAAACCCGGCCAAGTGCGTGTCGGACCACGCACAATGAAGACTTCCGTATTTGGGATGAATTTATCCCAAGAACAAACTTAACACTGTAGTTGAGAAACATGGCCTCCCATATATTCCAACTGCAAATGTAAGTTGGTTGACTATTACTCGTAAACTTGAAACACTAGACTCTAACAAAAATTAGCACTTTAAAGCTTAATATTTCAGAAATGTATACCTAAATCGAAAAATTGTTTAACCCACAATATTTTGAAAGACTCGTCCAACAACACCCAACACCATGGGGTGGACGAGAAAAAAAAACATCCCCACTTTACGTGTAGGTCATGATTTTATTTTACTACTTTGTCGGCGTGATGAATATGTATATCCATGCGAAATTATAGCTTTCTAGTACTAAGAGTCTGTCTCTGAGCTAAGCTGCGGACGGACATAGCGAAACTATAAGGGTTCTTTGTTGACCACGGAACCCTAAAAAGGTATTCTTCAAGATTGAATGCGTCAGCTTCTTCAATATACCCACTTCGCAAAGGAAACCCTCGTAATAGGCAAATGTTACCGGCAATAAAATAAGGATTCAATGTCAATTTGCAGGGTCGACAGACAAACGGTTTCTCGACGGAACTAGAATGAAAGTAATATCACAAGATGGTTGCCATCAATAACATTTCCGTACACAAGTTTTATTTTAGGAAGTCGTTTGTCAACGTCGCCATGACACCCTCATTTCTACAAAAAGCCAAGGAGTTATGAATATAACTTAGTATCGTATAGTTTTAGGACTACAGTAACTCATAACTCGTGCGAACGAGAATTTTATATGCGGTCGTTTGGGACAAACCCTAAAAATTATTTACTACGTTCCATTCCTTTCAGAACGTTCTTCTTTTATGTAAAAATGTAGGTCAACCTCTCGACGCAGCACGGATAAATTACCATCAGCGAATATTAGAAACAAATATACGAGGGTGTTCGGTCCCTCAAGGGTTTTACTTTGTCGACAAAATATACCCTGGTTACGAAATAACTAGGAGGAGCTTGTGGCTAAGTAATAACAGCCGCACGGGTCGATCCATCAGGTTAAGCTATGCTTTCCGGGGTTGCCCGTGGATGGATGACCATCTTTACATACCAAGACTCCTCCGTGCCTCGGAAAGCACGTTAAGCCGTTGGTCCCGGCTGTCATTCGTGGATCTTTGACAGTCGTTACGGGTCGTCAGAAGCCCGAAAGTCTGATAACCAGTCTTACCTAGGGGTATCGTATTACCCAGTTACTGGGTTGTGGAGGTCAGATAGGCAGTCGCTCCATGTAAAATACTGGTATTCAGCTGCATCTAGTTAGACTGGAAGCCGACCGCAACATAGTTGGGAAAAGGCTAGGCAGATTGGTTACGAAATAACTTTCCTCGTAGCAAACGCGAAGGTATATAAATCCAATACTTTTAACAAAGGAAACGTATATTTTCTTCTAAAAATACTTACACCGCTACAGAAAAATGCAGTAGAAATCAAATTGTAGCAAGTTTCTCCGTTAGCCACCTGTCCATTCCCACCAGCTACTACTGCAAAGCGCTGATTAAATTTTAACCTGGATTTAGAAGTGTCTAGCCGTCTTTTAGATGCATTTTTTAGCTAAGTAACAGTGATGCTGAAAATTTAAGTATCCTTGGTCCCATTTCTTGGAATGAAATAGAATAAAATCGTGGTCCATTTTCTTCCGAAGAAAGAATTAAATTGTGTGCAAGACAATACAATTCTGTGCACACTATAAGTTACATAGAAAACTCAAGGGATACTTTCGCATTCGGTATTGTCAGCTTCAATGAGATATTATACCCCACTGACCTTGGTTATTTAGACAAATAAATAAAATTGAAGAGTCTGTTTGTAATGTCAAAATAACAGCTTTTTACTAAATGCATATGAAAATATATACGGTACTCATAACAAAAAAATTGTTTTCAAAATTTTTGTCTGTCTGTCTGTTTGTTCTGGCTAATCTCCGAAACCGCTGCGCTGGACCGATTTTGACGGGACTTTCACTGGCAGGTAGCTGATGTTAAAAGGAGTTTACTTAGGCTTTTATTTTGGGAAAAGATTTAGGGTACCGCGCAAAAAAATAAAAACCCATGAAATTGTGAACAAAAAATTGGATTTGAAAAATTCTTTTTGCATTTGGTAGCCCAATTCTCGAGGATGATTATAGGCTATTTAACATCACGCTACGACTCTTAGGAGCCTGGCAAAAAGAAAATAAGTTTGAAAGAACGCTAAGCGAAAACGAAGTAAGTAATAGCGCGGGCGGGCAATGCAACGCGGCGGCTCGGGGGACGAGGGAGTTTTATTAAAATGTGGCTGTTATTTTAGTATATTGTGTGACTTACACGCGTACGAAGTCGCAGGGCACAGCTAGTGAAATAATATAAAAAGACTGCAAACAAAAGATGCGAACGTAAACTACCGTCTGGAAAATATTCAAATAAGTTCATATTTATTCAGGAACAAGTAGTTAATATTTGAAGTAAAAGCAACACGGCACCGTGTATGAATTTGGCAAGCATAAATGTGATGGTTACGTCTACCGCAATAATGTGAGTAATAAAAATATTTTTGTAGCAGCCGAGGAATTCGATTGCGAAGTTACCATGTAGCTTCCAGCTACTTTCAGTTTGAAACACGTTTTCTAAAAGGAATGAAAATATTTATGTTTGGACACAGATTAATACTGTAGATGGGACACTCCGCAAAATCATTTAAATAAAAAGCTACTCTTGCTGCGACACAATAAAGTGCAATTCAGGTCGCATAACGCTTCATTACCTAAAGTTATATTCACCTATAAGTTTCCTCTCTTTCTATCGCGTAACTCTTATACCTTCTGACTCGTTAGGGTTGTCTTCTTTTACGACGCGGCGCGTGAGTGAGTATCGAACTAACGTGCGAGCCGGCCGGTGCGCGGCAGCCCACACTGAATTGACCCAGTGAGCTTGTAGCTTCATACCTAAACTGCGGAGTGTCCCATCTGTATTAATCTGTGGTTTGGACGTCGTTTCATTTTATTTTCGTTTCGATCTGAACTAACTTATTCTCATTTCTACTCTAAAGGCATACAGTTTCTTGCATACGGTAAAATGGGGTAACTTTGATAACAACTTTCGTCTTATGAAAAAATCTATAGACGTACGTATAGATTTTTGGAGACATCAAAAGTTTTTCTTACCTTAAAAATGTCCAGTAACCGGTACACCAACAAAAGCTTATTCACACACCGAATAAAATTAGTGTTTCATAGTCAAAACTTGTTATAAATCAAAGTAAACCCGTAGTATCAAAGTATTTGTACCCATTTGACGGTACTTTGTTTATGAAATACCTAACAAACTTGAAAGTATTTTGCCAATTACACTCGACTTTCTCTTAATGTTCGAAACTTTGGCATTAATAATACAGTTTATAGGATATTTGCAAACAAATATTGAAACCACTTCCACTTCGGAGGACTTCTAAACTTCTTTGTTTGAAGTTCTTTTGAATTATTTTTATAAAGATATTTTACGAGACCTGTCACAGCTTTTGTGTGAAAAATAACCCTTTGCCGTGACTGGCACCGGTTTAACGACATTTTCAGAAATCTTTTTTTATCCTGCTGCCAATGACAAAGTCTTTTGAGGCATGAAATTATAAGAAAAACCTCACCAAAAGCTCATTAGAGGTAGAATGGTACGGAAGTTTGAAACAAAGACCTTTATTCTTCCATCGTACGCCCAATTTCACTTCAAACATCACGAACACGCCTCTATTTCCATATTATCTACCCTCTCGGTACATAAAATTTGCTCAACGCGTATAAGGTGATACAAACAATGCACCCACCCTCGCTTCCCGCGCCCTTTCCATGTAAATGCCACGGTAAAAGTCCATTTTCTATCCAGCCGACGCCGACGGGTATTTTAGGGTACAACATTATACCGAACAAATTCTATAAACTCAGCTAGAAATAACAGACGCTAGGGATTAAACTGCAAGATACGGTCCTGAAGTTTTCCGTCCAATCTATATTACAAATAGGGCAGCGTCTGCCTTTGGGATTATCTTTGAACCAGTATATTCTTATTCAGCAGTTTTAGAATTATTTCCTAATGTTTTTAGATATAATCCTTCTAAAAATGTGAAAGATTGGATGTTTGTTATTCAGTCACGCTGTAAAGGTTCAAAGGAAATTTTGGCAGGCAAGTAAAATATAAAACTTTGAATCCAGGTACATGTAGAAGTTTCCCCTAGGATGATGCGAGTGAAACCGCAGGCAAGAGCTAGTATTAAAGTAATGTCTTCGCGTTCTGTTATGGCTTGGTGAAAGAAAACACCGTGTCGGCTGGCCTGTTAATCATCAAGAGTGGTGTCGACTGAGACGCGTGTGGATTACAAATGGTGCTCATAAGTAGGCTTGTCACGACTTGAGAGTTTTATTAGCTTTGGTGTTATTTTAAGGGTTACTGTTATAAGATGTTTTGAATGTTCATCATACCCAAAACATAGTTAAAGTCATTGTGGACTTGGCCTCTTGAAGAAAGCATCCAGCAAAAAATAATTATTTAAAAAAATAAAAAACCCGCCTGCAAAAATACAACTGAAAAGAGTAAAACAAGCATTAAATCCATTGAATTTTGGTATTGCAGACGGGGACAAACAAAAGTGACACCATATTTCAGGTTAGTGGTTTGTCCCCGTCTGCTTTACTCTTTTCAGTTGTGTTTTTGCAGGCGGGTTTTTAATTTTTTTAAATAATTTGTTTTATTTCAAACTTTTTAGTTTTATTAATATGTATAGGTACTTGGACAGGACCCATTTCTTGCTTTTATTTGATACCAATATTGTTGAAATTTGTTTGTGTTTTTTTACGATTTGTCACTTCCAATTACTTTTAACCATATAAGTTGCATATATTTTTATAATCACCTTTTAAAACCCTTCATTTTGATATCCCACTCGATGGTATTAGAAGAAAAAAAAAAATCGAACTCCACAATATGGCACCCCAAATGCGCCATTTTACTTTGTTTTTAATTTTAATATAGCCATTGACACTCGCGCTACCAAGACAAATCTAAAGAGGTATAATTTATCCAAATCCGTTCATTCGTTTAGGAGTTACGAGGGAACAAAGAAACGGACATACATACATACAACATACATACATCCTTACATACAGGTCAAACACATAACCCTCCATTTGGGCTTCGCCGCAGTCGAGTAAAAAGAGAGGTGTGTTTTCACAGCGGAAAACCAAATAAGGCAATGATGATGATATTTGTGACAAAGATAATTCAATTATATCTCACTGTGTTCCATAATTAATTATGAACATGCTCAATTCCCAATACAGATCTACCCATAGTAATGAACAAAGGTTACGTATTCAATCTACTTCAGATAAATCCGAGTTAAAAATAGACCTTCGCCGTAATAAGGTAACCCTTATCTATAACGCCTAAGGTCACTGCAGATATACAACGGCTTTCTGGAACTAAAAACGTCATTAACTGCCATTGTTAGCCAGAAAGGGAAGGCACGAACTTTATATACTGTCTCACTCCTCCCTAGGACATCAACTAAGTCTTCAACCGCAGCCGTGATCTTAGTTCTTATTGGATTATTTAGAAATAGTCGCAAAACATCGTTGTATGGCTTTCTTGTTTATGCCTCAAGTCGGAGGGATCTACTTGATAGTTCTTGAGACTTAAAAGTTGTAAAATGTTCACTAAAATAAAATTTTCTTAATGCGAAATGGTATCATAACAATGATACCATTTCGCATTAAGAAAATTTTATTTTGGAGCATTGGTATGCCCAAACGGAGCATATATAGAATTTAAAAATATTTCTTTTTATAATTCTTAATGCTATGTTATATTAAAATCAACCCATAATCCCCTTATGTCTTTAATGGTGAATGTGTATACGAAATTTTATTGAAATTACTTTAATTACTATCGAATAAACCGGTTTTTTTCTCATAAAAAATGCTAATTTTGAGGATACTTTGTGATTTTTTTGTATCGAGCCAAATTGGGTCAGTCTTTGACCCTCATAATTTAACTAAAGAAAATCTTCAATTTTTATAATCATGAAAAAGAACAAGGCTTTGTAGTTTTTGAGGACAAAAATTGGTTTTGCGTGCAGCCGAAATGCGTCAAAATATCTTTGGGACCCATTTCTCCTTAAGACTAGTAATCCCGAGTGATTGCAGGAATTTTGTAAAGCATTCAACTTCCCAGATACTGTGGCCTCGCTGTCCATAGGGAAATAAGTGAATTGATAAGCTGTACGTTTGGTTTTCAGCTGCAGACAAACCATTCCAAACTAAACGTTTTTGAACTAATAATCAATTGCATAGGACTTATTCTTAGTAAGCATTGGCAATTTGGCACTTGCCAATTATCAACTCTGCCCCGGGAGCGCAATAACAGTCACCAGTTCTTCGCTTGCTTTATAAAAATAAACCAGAACTATAATGTTCCCAGCAATATCTCCATTATTTTTGTCGTCAAACCACTTATAACCACTTCGGAGGAAACATTACGTATGCATACAGGTAGAGCCTAGCGCTGACCACGTGTCCCGAATCAATACGTTCACAAATACAATGTCAATATATTCGACTGTATGCTAAGCAGGGTCTGATTTGTACTGATATTCGGCTTTGTGTTGATCTCTCTTGTGTTTCTGGGTTATGCATTTTTTCCGAATGTTTAATTCCACGTTCAGTTACTTCTTAATGTTTAGTTTTTAAAATTACGTCATTAACTTAATTAAAACTACGTCCATGAACTTTCTGTAGGTAATCTGGACTTCTTCAGTCTGGGTCAAATTCTAGTATTGTTCAGATTAAAATACGCCAAGTAACTAAATAATTTGACTTGGAATTCTTTTCGGTCAAATGTCAATGTTCCTTGTTTAGCAATTTACCTATTTGACGGACGCGTGTAACGCAAATGGTCTTTTTTACCTAGATTCTGGAAATGTAATTTTTTTTTTTAGATTATAATATATTACAGAACGTGTTCAGTCAATCATTCAAATCTTTCCTCTTCAAAATAACATAAATTCCGCCCAGAGACGATTACATAATCCATTACTCATATAACAGTCGATAAAACCTATCTCCACTTCCACTCTTTACTTCCTCAATACATTTCTTCAAAGATCTCCCGAACCCAAGGTACAGAGGAACCGGAACTGTATCCTGCGTTGGTTCCCGCGCTGAATAATTCATGGCGCGTCAAGTCCCGTGCGCATTGATTGACGGTGGATCGGTGAAACGGATTCTTTGGACGATGACATCAGAGCTAACGCTATACCGCAGGAAAAAGTTGTGACCGTTACAAATGTGTCTAAATCCACCCGCCCCCCACCCCTCACTACTAAGAGTAGTGCCCTGAAAACTATAAATGGAATAGGGATGATGCCTCGGTAAAGATAGTCCGGTTAAGTAGTCGAGACCTCTCATGGTCACACTACGAGATGCCATTCCAAAAAAAAAAAAAAGAAATTCTATTTAGTCCGTCAGTCAGATAATAATAAAACATTAGACACAGTATTTTATCATATTAATAAAAAAATACTTTGATAAAACGCATTAAAGTTGGGGAGTGGAGGCTCGCTACGTCACAACTATAACAAACTACGTATAAAACCTAGCAAGGAGTGACGTCATGCCACATTGTAACTCAATGTATCGCCGTAATCTTTTGATTACGTAAAAAAAGGAAAAAAATACGTATCCAATATTTTTTTTAAATCTACAAGACGGACAAAAAAAAATTTGTCATCATATGACACAAGGAAGATTGTCAGAAAGATGGTTTTGAAACTGAATTTCAATGAATATTTAAATAACCAGCTAAGAACAATTTCAGAAAAATGATTTGTAACATAATTATTATCTTTTGGTACTGAATATTAAAAATGTCATAACATGACGTCAAGAATTAAACTGATTCTTTGAACGATGACTGATTTTGGGAGTTCCCAGTTTCTGTCTTGATTATATCTTTGATCAGTCATTGATAAATTGGTGAATTCCAATGCTATCGAAAATCAGTCATCATTCCGTCTGATAGTATTCTGATGTTTCCTGTGAACTCTTTGAAAAGCTGGGGAGTTATGTAATGTAAGTAACCGTGTCTAGGTTTATACCGTGTCGTGATATTGAGTACTTTACAGATTTATAACGTGGATACTAGACACTGGATAGCTTCAAAGATAAAGCTTATTTAATATTCCGTCTTTACACTAATCACGGAATAATTTATCGGTAAAATCGATTGTTGGAAAGACGACAGTTGTAGGAAAATTAAATTTGAGACTGCGTGTGTTTTACTGGAACCATTATATTATTATTACCACCATTCATAGGTGGAACATATTTTGAACTGGCCGTTGTTGCCCGCGGCTTCGCCCGCGTGGATGTCGGAAATTATCCCACGGCAACCTACTACCGGGATAAAAAGTATCCTATGTGCTAATCCAGGTTATAAACTATCTGTTTGCCAAATTTGATTCAAATCCGTTCAGCCGTTTTTGCGTGACTAACAAACATCCAAACTTCTTCACTGACACATTTATAATATTTTGTAGGATAGTAGGATTAGAAGGAGATTCAACTTTTAATGATGATATTCTGGAAAATAAACATTCTATTGAAAAAATAAACACTTTCCTGATCTATCTTGATGAGATGATGCGAAATTCAGGATTCTATATTGACTTGGCACTGAAAGATATAGAACTTATTGACGTTACTTATTGGCAGCAATAAATTTGTTAAAAAGAAATATTGAAGTGTTTCACTCAGCTTGCTTGATAGATTATCACCATCATCATTATGTCAACTGGCAAATAGGACATTAGCTGGTCCCATTTACTTGACATAATAATGACTGAACACCGACCGCCACAAACGTATAATGACTACTTAAAGCAAATTATCTTCTGTCAACTCAACAGAATTATTGCCAGCAATTTATCCGCGAAGCAGCAACAATATCGTCATGTCACCGTTTTCGTACAAATTGCTCATCAAAATATCGCCGTTTAATCCTCATTACGCGGGCTGTTACAATCGACTGTCAGTCTTCTGACATGCCTGCCTGTCCCTTTGTGAGATGATGGACGTATGAATTGACTGTGCGTTTGTATGTATGTGTGTGTTGCGAGATGGTAATATGATGTATACAGTGAATGTTGCTTTTGACAAATCTTGCTGTGGGTAATGAATGAGATATTTAGGACGTAGATCTTCGGGAGAGTTACTTAAAAGTTTACTGCTTCATGAATCTTGTTAAATTTTTTTTTTAATTGTGTGTTCTTTGCTTTTAATGGCCAGTGGGGCGATTGCGTAAAACACTATCAATCGGAATCGGTTTCATTTTGACAGTTCAGCAACATTCATTGCGTTATTTACGTTCTCGAGCAAACAAATTTTTCGAACAATGAAGCAATGGATTAGCAGTTTGCTTCAAAATTATTCCAATTCCGATTGATAGTGCTTTACGCAATTAGGGTGCTGCACCCTAATTGTGTAACATACTATCAATGAGAATCGGTTTCATTTTGACAGTTCAACAACATTCGTTGCGTTATTTACGTTGTTGAGCAAACAAATTTTTCGAACATATGAAACAATGGATTAGCAATTTGCTTCAAAATAATTAAAATTTCGATTGATAGTCTGTTACGCAATTAGGGTGCTGTTCGTCAAAACTGACCATTAATAAGCCATCCATTTCCATTCTTATCCTTTCCTAAAATTATGGAAATATTACCTGTATTTCTGCAATTTTAGGGAAGGATAAGAATTTGAAATTAATCATCGAATTTGCCTTGCGTGTTACCTTTGTGTTAAAATGAATATCTCAATAACGTAATTGCTTAAGTTTGATTTGTGGCGCATGCTAACTAACATGTAATTAATCAAATAAAGCATTAAAATAATTAATTAATTTTGAACAACAAGTACGAAACAGTTACCAAAGATTCATTCAAAAAAGGGGGACATTGAAAAATCTTCCACGACATAATAAATACAACACAAGAGGGGGTAATAATTACCCATCGTCGATGCAAGTCTGATGAAACTCGCTCCAAGCACAATTTTGTTCAAGACTAGTCGTTATGTCTGGGAGGCGTGTTCGGTGCCTATATATCATCAGGGGATATAAAGACTCGGTGACATTTTCTTTAAAATTACTTCGTGTGCTCGTTTTTCAGTTATTGGTACTTAGGAGGACAAGGCGTGGCTGGTTATATTATAGCTCTGTACTGAAGAGGATTGGCTGTTCAAAGAACATAATTATATACGTTTAAAGGCTAGTAGCTACGAGTTATTGAAGGCCTTAGGGGTTGCTAAATTTAAGGTCACTCAATATCTCACCGGAATACGACCAGAAATAAGACTTTATGTGACAAGAAATATGTCGTAGTAAAAGATATAGTAGTACCTACGCATGGTAGTCAATTCTTCAAGTCGCTCGTTTATTTATACTTTGTCCTTCATTCTAAGGCCTCAATTCTTTTATCGATCGGAGCTTAAAATAACATAAAGCAGAAAACGTACAGCCTTTGCTTATTTTTAGTTAATCAATATAAAGGGTACACGAACCCTCCTTTTATCGCGCAAGTAATAAAATCCTAAGGCGAAATCTACAAAATAAAAAGTAAATGTCTAATTTTGGGTGAAAGCTTTCCAAAAAAAGCTCAGACAGAATTCTTGAAGACTCCAAATGGTGCTCTCAATGTTAAGGATCCACATATAAACGCTAGTTTTGGCGCCATTGATTTGCAACTACGTAGCAGAAAACTCTTATTTAAAGGAGATTCTTCGATAATTTTGTGTTTTTTAAAATTCCTATAAAACCAAATGGATATGGTTAAATCATTTGCATTTTCCATGTGTTATTTGACTACTATTGTCTACTGCTGTACTAAAACCGAAACATAATTACTTGAAATTTTATCGTTAGAAAAAAAATCCAAAGTAGCACCGTCTATTTTCTGTTTTAGACGATTATAAGTAAACATTTCCTTAATGTGCAGTAAAATAAGCTTTAAATCAAAGGAATGTAAATATTTTAAGAACTTACTAAGCTAAAAATTGATTGAAGTGCAGCATTTTGCAATAATTCTACATTTAATCGAAGCGTGTTTAAATTCCGCGCGTGTGAGAGTCTTCTACTTAACTGGCGTGTCAAACTAGACAGCCATAACGCCATTTCACTTACACACCGAGCTAAACCACGCTTCGATGTATCCTTAACGCTACCGCATGGTTTCTGGTAGTAAAATTATCACACCATTTTTATTCCCTGATGCCAAAACTGCCTCTGGCTACTAAAACTAGCAACTGTGCAATCTTACTTTTTCTTATTAGCCTACATTGTGTCCCACAGCCGGGCAAAGGCGTCCCCTTTTTCCTTCCAAACTTCCCTGTTCTGTGCGATCTCTGGCCATGTTGGCCCTGCAAACCTTATCAGATCGTCAGACCACCTTCGCCGTGGCCTGCTTCGACGGCGATGTCCTCCCTCAGGCGTACAGTGAGTGACGATCTTTACCCATCTGTCCGGGTGCATTCGTGCGATGTGTCCGGCCCACTCCCGCTTCAGCCTGGCTGTGTTTTCTCCAACATCTGCTACTTATGGAGCTGTTAGGATGACGCTCCGTGGGTCCTTTTCAATGAAAACACTCTAGTTCTGCTACACTGAATTTATTTTACTAAAACTTGCACACCAAAATTACAATAAAAAATATGTATCGGACAGAATTTGTGGGTTGTCAGCAACGCTATGCATAGCGAGCAGTTTTATATTGTACATTTATTCTCAAATCAGCGATTTTTAAGTAATGATAGAAATTATATCTGTAGCCTGGGGCTAAAAGGGCCATTGTCAATAATCCTTATTTTCAGTAATATGCATTTGAAGAATGAACCAGAATTGATAGTTATTATTTACATGTTATATTGTAGAATGACAAAATCTCTTTTTGTTATTTGATACATATTTGTAGGTTGATTTATTAATTAAATTCAAATTCAAGAAAAAATTGGTATTTTTGAAATTATTTGCTACTTAAAGCCTTTTTAGCACTAACAAGAATCCTATGTTAATGACAAATGGTAACTTTGGTCTTTTTACTATAATAGAAGAGGATAGTAAAAATATTATTGTCTTTAGTGCAAATGCAAAGTGGGCCAATGTATTATATTGGTCTATTTTGCTTTATTAAATAATATTATTATAGGTAATACGGGCTGGTATCTGCAACTCCACGACAATGCGCGTATTTTGCGTATGGATATATATTATATATTAAATTTTGCAGCCAAAGCAAAGACTGTATCAAAAAAACGGAAGTTAACTTTGGTCGTTTTAGTTCCGACTATATTACTAGCGTAGTGTTTGTTTTTAAATACCCTTGGCTTAAGTACACTGCAGCCCTTTTAACACTTAATAATTTTTGTGTAACAGTATGAAAGCACACACCACATTTGCTTTTTCAACATAGGTACTATCTTTTGAGAGATTGTCGTACGCCCTTTTAGTACACATAAATATATCACTTTTTCAATAATTTGCCACTAAAATGTCATTTCTCACAAAAACGTACTTTGACCCTTTTAGCATCAAGCCACAGATTTATAACAGAGCGCAAAAGTATTATCGATCGTACATTATTTCGGGGGCTTACCCAAGCAAAGGTCACATATTCCCTAAAATACTGCTGCAACCCTATGTCAGAGTACATTTCGGTACCACTCTTTATTACTAACGTACCTACGCATAGCATACAATGTTAATGCACCAGGCGTCTGAGTCTCAATTTTCAATGAGCTCGTTACGTAGTCACTGCTTATGTTTCTGGTCACGTATCCTACCTTATGAGTATGGTGTGACGGTGTGGCATGGGAAATACGTTATATGAAGGTCGTCTTCCGATCACTGCGATGGAGTCTCTGATATTTAGTGTGTTTTCGATCTGGTGGAAATTTAGGTTGATTGAAGGATGTCGTAGGTAAAAAGTAATGATCCTAACTAATATTATAAATGTGTAAGTGAGTTTGATTGTTACGATTTCACGCTAAAACGGTTGTACGAAATTTGCCACATGGGTAGACCTGGAAAAGGATATAGGCTACTTTTCGTCCTGGATCGCGGATGAAGTCGCGGGCAACATATAGTTACTTATAAATTGGGGTGGATTAAACAGCTCCACGAGTGGCGTTTCTTCATTAATGTACCTTGGGCAATCAGCCCCTGACCTAATTCTTAAAACAGTTCGTGTTGATACTATAGAAGAACAACTTTTTTGTGATTATTTTACATAAGTGACGAAAAGGTTGATTTGCCATGACATGCATACATTTTACATGCTCATTCAAAGTTGTAAGTACTAATCAATTCGAGGGAATACCTGCAACCACTCGTAGATAATTTTGTATAGCGCTAAATAATATACTAAGATAGCGTAAACGATAAGCCAAGAATTCTGTTAAGTGCAATTACGAGAAAATGAAACTACATGTGTATGTCAGGTGATTTTATTAGATACTAGCTGCGCCCCGCGGTTTCACCGGCGTAAACCGGTTAAATAGTTGCCTACCAAATCTACATACCAAATTTCATCTAAATCGGTCCAGCCGTTTGAGCGTGACGAAGTAACAAACACACACTCACAAACTTTCACCTTATAATATTAGTGTGAAGTGTGATGTGATTATTGTGATTTCACTACTCAACGATTTTGCGCACTACTTGTAAATTATTGGATATTGGACTATAAATAAATCCTTCTTTTCCAATACTTCTAACAATGTTAATTGTTTATCAGCTTTAGATACTTCTGAAATAGTGATCATTATGGCATCGTTGGCCTACCAGAATGCAGCCTGTATTTAGGCCAGATTTTTTATGGCATCGCTAAAGTAGCGATAAATTGCTGTGTTTGGCGACCTCTACCAAAACTAAAGTTTATTCCACGCTTCAGTTCATTTGTCTTACATTCCGGACTTCCTTTCTTCCTGTTTTTTTTATCCGAAACAGGCCAGAACTCGGCGGACGTCTATAAATCAATTGATTCTCGTTTTTGGCGCTCTATATTTTAGTTGGTAAGAGAACGATGCTATTCTTATGGTAATCCTTTTTTTACTGGGTCATGGGGAATGGATGAAAAAATATTTCAGCTGGAACGCTTTCCGAATTGTGTGTTACCCTCTCTGAGTTAATGGATCAATGCTATGCTGAAATAAATGTAATAGTTATTTTTTTCTTTTTACAATTATCGCTTAATACTATTAAGTTTATACTACTAGGGGTTAAAGTATGAAATTGCCGATTTGTACTGAAAAATTGAAATTCGTTTTTTTTTTTAATTTAACATACTTATTTAATCAAAATAATTACCATTATTATCTATATAGAGATCGCACAAGACAGGGAGGTTTGGAAGAAAAAAGGGGAGGCCTTTGCCCAGCAGTGGGATACAATGTAGGCTAATAAAAAAATAAAAAAATCTATACATTGCTGCCATCTAATAGGAAGGTCATATAAATAAGCCTTTGCGATAGAACTCTCGTGATCTAGATTCGACAAACTGTGTGAAAGCATTTTGTACTGCCTCCTGAGAAGAAAACTTTTTATCACGTAGAAAATTGTCCAAATCACGAAAAAAGTGGTAGTCCGTTGGAGCAAGGTCTGGCGATTACGGAGGGTGACGGTTTCTAATTGCAGTTCCTGTAGAGTTAAAACGGTTTCTCGTGCTGTATGAGGTCTCGCGTTATCATGGAGCAATAATGGTGAAGATCGATTCATGAGTCGGGGCTGTTTCACTGCTAGTTTTGCTATCATTGTTCGGAGTTCGGCACAGTAGACATCTGCCGTTATTGCTTGACCAGATCGGAGAAAGCTATAGTGAATAACACCATGCTGAGACCACCAAACAGTTACCATTACCTTTTTATTGATAAGCTTTGCTTTAGGACACTGATGCGGGTTTGACCTGGGGTCAGCCATTGCATTTTTCGCTTACGGTTATCGTAAAGAATCCACTTTTCATCACATGTCACAATTCGATCCAATATTCCTTCATTTCTGTATCGATTTAACAAGGCAACACAAGTTTCAACACGCGTTTCTTTCTGCAGATCAGTCAAATCATGAGGCACCCATTTCTCATATTTTTTTATTTTATTGATTTGACGCAAATGAGTCAATATTGTTGGTAAGGTAACGTTAAACCATGCCGCTAATTCCTGGGTTGTTTGGCTCGGATCGGCTTCCACCATCTCTTTCAATTCATTGTTATTCACCTGTGTGCCCACACAGGTGAATACACAGGTCTTCCACGTGGTTCGTTCTTCAAATCAAAGTTTCCATCACGAAAGCGTTTAAACCAAAATCGCACGGTGCGTTCATTAGCAGTCCCCTCTCCAAACGCAACATTGATATTGCGAGCTGTTTCTGCTGCGTTAGTTCCGCGTCGGAACTCGTATTAAAAAATAACTCGAATTTTCGAAGTATCCATCTTGCTTGTCTAAGCTGAATAAAAAAAACAACTGAAAGTCGATAATCGAATGTTGCACATTTTTTAAAAGAAGAACTTCATAGGTACCATGTGAAAAAAGTTTCACTCAAAAATCTCAAACCATGAAGCTTCTATGTCAATTCGAAGTTCTTAATAGAATAAACGGCAATTTAATACTTTAACCCGTATTATTTAGATGTCATCATCTAGAAAATGCAACGCCATCTACATATTGGGATCTGCTTCCAGTATTTAACTGAGCACAAAATGTACTTTCGGATCAGGCACAGTGTCGCAGTCAGCAATATCACTAATTCGTTCGGAGTACATTATTGTAATTTATTTTATTTTCATTATTTGTGAGTTTTAATCTTCTTTTATCAAGATGCATTAAACCTATTTTATTAAACACAGAAAAGCTCACAAATTAAGGAAATAGGTTTAATGCCAAGGTACGTTTAACCGTTAATCCTTTTAAATCAAGGAGATCTGATCAGTCACTTAATTGACGCCCGCGACGATTGCAGCAATTGTTGCGCAATTATCGTTAATTTTGATTGATTTCCGTTGTGAACTACTTTAAAACCAAATAGTTGCATCAACTTACAGTTGCTTGAAACAGGATGTTCAATAAAAATGTAAGTACTTCATACGGAAAAATAAGTTTATCCAAAATCCATTATGATCTCTCTCATTCATCAACCAACTCGGCATTTCATAGACTATTCATACATAATACACTCCATATGCTGCCACTCTAGGCAACGCTCAGAAGTTCAAATAAGTATTTCGTATAAGAATACGGCCGAAATATCTTGGCGAGTCCGAACTTCGCGCAGAAGGCTGCGCAGTAACATTTTTTAGGAACCAAATGGTGACATGAGGCGAGTGTGAGTGAGAGAACATGCGCGAAAGTTCGTAGTGCCTTTGTCAGAACAAAGCCGAAATCCAAGATATTTCGGCCGTAGTGTAATGCACGCAGACTTAGTTTTTTTTTTTTTTTCACTAATAACTTAGGTGCAGTTTTGCTTCAATTGAAATGCGTTATCAAGGGAAATGCAACCCTGCGATCCTACTACTGCTGGTTTTTAATTAGGGAAACACCAATCTCTGTTTACAAAAGGCAGGCCAAAAGTACCAAAAAAAGTTAATTCCTCATGAATAATTTATTTACTGTAAAATAGAGACGAAAATTAAAAAAAATAATTTCTCTTGTAAGTTATTTTGTGACTGAGAAATTTTATTTGCTGTCCTTAATTATCTTTAGCATGCTGATCACGAATCAAATACTTTGATGAGATCTCTGAGGAAAAAAAGTATTTTTTTGTTTGTTGCTTAGGCACGATCGATGTCCGAATAGCTACTACTCACCGAATAAATTCAAAAATGGAACAGAATTTGTATGAAATTATTTGCTAAGTAAGTTAACAGGAACTTAATCGTAGGTGGTGAAACAGGCTCTTAATGTAATTAATAACCACCAACAGAGAAGTAATATAAATCTTTACAGCAGCATTATTGAAGAGTTAATTGACGTTATAATGACGTCGTCACTGTAAGCACTAAACGATTTAATGTTTTTTTGTCATCGTAATAACAACCACAGTTAGTTGTTAATTAAGTTTTTTTACGTCTGCCTGCCTAGTCTTTTCCCAACTATGTTGGGGTCGGCTCCAATCTAACTGGATGCAGCTGAATACCACTATTTTACATGGAGCGACTGTCTATCAGACCTCTACAACCCAGTTCCTAAGTCTGGTTGTCAGACTTTTGGGCTTCTAACTACCCGTAACGACTGTCAAAGATCCTCGATATGTAATGGATGGTGACCCATCAACAAACCAACCGCGGCAAGCGTAGCTTAACCTTCAATCGACCTGTGCGGCTGTTATTACTTAGCCACGAGCCCCCCTTTTGTCTACACAAAATTATTACCTCACCTAACTTGATATTTAATGTATTCAGTCTTGTTATTAGAAACCTGTCTTTTTATTGTTATCTGATGCTTTTTATTATTTAAGGCTGAATTTATTGTGTTTTTTATTTGTTGTGTGTTGTTTATTGTGTGTTTATTGTGAGTATAAGGGATTCAAGCAAAATGTGTGAAAGATGACATGGTTACAGTGAGGGTGAATACTGAAAAGACGGCAAATTCGAACCGTTTTATAAAATGCATCAAGGACGATGCTTGGGTAGCACCATCATCATTCTTTTGCCCTTCTCCCAGTTTGTCTACTATTCATGTAACCCAAACTCCTTCCCAAAACGTACAGAATGTATTTGTGTGGGCCAACTCAGTCTATATTTGGCTTAACACTTCTAAAACTCGGCCAGACGACTCTAAAGTGGGATCGATTTATGTTGCTTTTGCATGTGAACTACTTTGAACACGAGACGGAATTTGTGGGTAATGTACCCTGCCAGTGATGGACGAGGTCAAGGGTTGGTTTATTTTGAATCTATGCAAATTAACAAAAGTTTACAGTGGCTATTTCGAATGGTGCAGCCGGAAATGGTCTTTTTAACTTATGCAGTTACTGTTCCCTAATATCCAAATGTGCTAATCACTTCATGACTAACGTTAGATGTTGAAATAAGTACTAAGTACTAGCATTTCCAAGGAATGTGAATCGTGTGTAAGATTCTTTCTAGCCAATTTTTCTCACATCCAAAAGTAATTAGAGCCAAAGAATATTCGCTATTACAGGTGTCGGTTTCATAATGTTGTCTGATTTTTTTGCGAAAAATGCCACCGATGATTAAAATACTCTTTTCTCAAATTACAGTGTTACTGAGCGAGGCCATCCTTCAGGATGACCAGTTGGAGGACAAGACTCTCAAGATCACGGACTTCGGTCTGGCCAGGGAGGTGTACAAGACCACCAGGATGTCAGCCGCGGGGACGTACGCGTGGATGCCGCCTGAGGTGAGACGAACCTAATCTAGAAATCTTTTACCACGAGTTCATTGATGGAATATTCGAAATTAATTCAACTGGCGTGCTAAAGAGGATTAATTTTGAACTGTAAAAGAACCATTATTTTTGGAGCGAGTATGGCTCTAAGCATCGCGAGGGGGCGACGAATGCCCTAAGGCCTTAGATAGTGTGACATTATATCAGCGATAACGATGACGGAAAAGTCAAAAATATATTGGATTGATATAATAAGCTACTGAAAAGCTTATGTCAATCGTGTTGAAAGTCGTTGTAGAAATAAGATACGCTTTGAAAGCGATTGCCATTTGTCAAGGCCCTCTGGAGTAGATGATAACTGCAACTTTGACTGCCAGTGTAGACAGGTCTGACCAGTGCCGGTTTTAGCACTATCGGCGCCCCTGGCGAGATTTCTGCGGCGCCCCTCTGACCCCTCTCCATTCTTGGAGACTAGTGAGCAGCGAAAAATTTTAGCATGCCGCCTCGGAAAGTATAGATTCTCTTTTGTCCATATACAAAAAAAAAATAAGAGAAACTGTCTAAGTCGACAATTTTCTCTGTTCAGAAAAGGGAGAATGCAATTCACACAAGAGCGAGCGTAGCGAGCTTAAAAATATTTGCAACTGTCTCGTGTCTAGGCTAAATTTTACACATTTATACAAAAATAGGAGTTACTTTGTTGACTCATGCAGAAAAGTTCGAAAATTAGGAAATCGTAGGATGTCGGAAATCGTGTGTGTGAAGAGCGAGAGAAGCGAGATCGAAAATTTTAGCTGCCCCCTGTATTTATTTTAATTTGCACACATATGGGGTTCCCAACACCAAACTTTCTCTGACTTACTGAAAATATTTTGTCCTTGTGGAACTAAAGGCCCCTCAGCACTCTTCGGCGCCCCTTCATGTCTGGCTCCCTGGTATATCGCCCAGGCGCGCTACCCTAACGCTGGTACTAGCTCTGACCCTTGCTCCAACATCTAAAGGACCCTCCGCCTTGTCAAAGCCTTAGATACTAATTGAATTATCCTATATAGGTACCAGCCTGCAGTTAGGCTTATTATGATGTCAGATTCAAACCTAATTACAATAAAACATGTCAGTCAGTACATGACCAATAACTATGTTACTCCTACGAAAACCAAGGTGAGACGGGCAGATCGAAATCAATGCCCACACCGCGTGGCCGTGAACTAAAATTCGTTAGTTATGAATTAATTACTGCCGAAGTGCCGATACACTATTGATAGTTCTTTATCGTTCAGGACCGTATGAGGCTTTGTCGTAGTTTAAGTGTTAATCTTATGGGGGGTGGAAGATAACTTAGCTCCGGAATTTTGTAGTAGAACGAGTGTAGATAAGTCCAGGGATTTGATTTGTGAAGCTTAAATGAGGGTTGTCGCATTTTATCACCTCTCTCGCTCACACCGGACTAAATTTTTAAGATTGAAAAGGTGCTTTTTTGAAAAATGTAATCAATTAGCGACCTAGTAAATAATATTAAATTATATAATAGTTACCTAATTATTAAAAACACATTTCTATTGTGTTATCAATAAACTCGGCTCATAAATTATTATCTATTTTTGAGATGAGATAGATAAATGCCACAATAAAAATGTGTTTTTAATAATTACCTATTAAATTAATAATATTTACTAGTCCGCTAGATGATTACATTCTTTTTTTAAAGCATCTTGTCGTTTCACATTCTTAAAAATTTGGTCCCGTATGAGCGAGAGAGGTGACAACGCAACAGCCCTCTTCTTCATGCTGGATGGAGCTATATTTTAGTATACCTACAATCAAGTAATGTCGTCTCGTTAAGGTCGTAAATGTTTTAAATCCTTCTCCTGGCACATTTGTGGCCAAAATATTCTCTGCAGGAATCAATATACAATGTATCAGAAAGGTGTCAAATTTAAGGGTGTGGTACTGGCATTTGGGTCAAATAGGTATTGAAGCTTTGTACGGGACAGCTGATATTTTATTCTCGATTACTATGTTGGTCCTATAGAGAAAGTTGTTCAGTTTGATGGTCTGTATCACATACATCCTTAAATTTGACCACACCTTTCTAATACATCCTGTAAAATGCAAGTATTTAATTGTAACACTAATTGTGAAGTGTCATAGCGAATCATTTGCTTTGATTAGAGCATCATCATCATCATCTGCCTAGCCTTTTCCCAACTATGTTGGGGTTGGCTTCCAGTCTAACCGGATGCAGCTGAATACCAGTATTTTACAAGGAGCGACTGCCTATCTGACCTCCACAACTCAGTGTAAAAAAAAAAAAATATAAAAATCAAATCATCAAGGCTTCAAATTCATGATCATATTACACGGCATACTTAACCATTACATCTCACATTCCAGGTGATAAAACACTCAACATTCTCCCACGCATCAGACGTGTGGTCCTACGGCGTGTTGCTATGGGAGCTGCTCACGGGGGAGACTCCATACAAAGGCATCGACGCGCTAGCAGTAGCCTACGGAGTTGCCGTCAACAAGCTGACGCTGCCCATACCCAGCACCTGTCCTGAACCCTGGCGGGTGTTGATGGAAGGTAGGTCTGAAGATGTAAGAGGAATGTGTTGCTATAGGAGCTGCTCACGGGGGAGACTCCATACAAAGGCATCGACGCGCTAGCAGTAGCCTACGGAGTTGCCGTCAACAAGCTGACGCTGCCCATACCCAGCACCTGTTCTGAACCCTGGCGGGTGTTGATGGAAGGTAGGTCCGACGATGTAAAAGGAATGTGTTACTATGGGAAGTCCTCACGGGAAACATCCCATGCAAGTACAGCGACGCATTAGCAGTAGCCTACGGAGTTGCCGTCGACAAGCTCACGCTGCCGATGACAAGCTCACGCTGCCGATACCCAAAACCTGTCCTCAACCCTGGCGGGTGTTGATGGAAGGTAGGTCTGAAGATGTAAGAGGGATGTGTTGCTATAAGAAGTCCTCACAGTAGAGATCCCCCATACAAAGTAATAAGTTATGCTCGAACTATTTAATTATATTTTCCTATGCCACTGTCAACATTTCATTTCCTGTGACCTGACCAAGATTATGCCTGAACTTTCGGGATATTAAAACATAGGTAATTAATTTTTAATAGTAAAATTGTTTTTTTTTTTTAACCAATTTAAAGAAATAAATATCATGTATCATTGAAAGGTAAAGGTGTTCGAATCAGCAACTAACTCTGCCTCAAAAGTAAAGCGAGGTTTTTATTTGTGGACATAATGTTATTGCTCCACGAGGAGCTCGTGGCTAAATAATAACAGCCTTACAGATCGATCCATCAGGTTAAACTGAGCTTGCCGGGGTTGGTCCGTGGATGGGTGACCATCTTTACATACCGAGAGTCCTCCGTGCCTCGGAAAGCACGTTAAGCCGTTGGTCCCGGCTGTCGTTCGTGGATCTTTGACAGTCGTTACGGGTCGTCAGAAGCCCAAGTCTGACAACCAGTCTTACCAAGGGGTATCGTATTACCCAGTAATTGGGTTGTGGAGGTCAGATAGGCAGTCGCTCCATATAAAATTCTGGTATACAGCTGCATCCGGTTAGACTGGAAGCCGACCCCAACATAGTTGGGAAAAGGCTAGGCAGATTGATAATGTTATTGCTCCTGAATCATAAACCAATGTGAGCCATCAGTGTGACACCAACTAATAATTTTCTCAACTCTTTTTCCACAGCATGCTGGCGCTCAAACCCTCGCGAGAGGCCCCTTTTCCCCGAGATCCTGGAACAGCTGGAGAGGATCAGACAGTCTGAGTTCACGCGTGCCCCCCACGAGTCCTTCCACACCATGCAGGATGGATGGCGGCTGGAGATCGAGGAGGTGCTGCGAGATCTCAGAAGGAAGGAGAAGGTATGGTGAAGTATAGGTGGATTTATTGTAAGGCGCCATCTTCACGGCAAATTCTCGCCGTGGTGTGGTGACTGACTCATAGTTTCTAATGAATTTGATGTCACCGCCGCAATTCTCTCGCCCGTGAAGATGGTGCTTTAGAGTGGTCAGCGCTGAGGATAGCCAGTGATAAGGTAGAAGAGAATTTTTAACCCTTCAACATACAAACAATACATAGGCCTCTCCGATCACAAGCCATGTAATACAAACTTGCTACACTTGTAAAAATGCTGTATAAATCATTCACGCCATAACAATTTTACTAAATTGGACTTTACTTGGCTTTTTTTGACAATAACTTGGTAAAAGCTCTGCTAGCTTAACAGCATATTAGAGGTAGAATCAAATAAGATGTGGTTTGTGTTCTTTTCAAAATCAATTTAGACGATTCGATCGGGGCTTAAAGAAAACGAGAGGAGTATCAACGAATGTATGTCATGGCAACAGATTAAAAATTAAATGGGCTCTCAGAAAACGGGAACAAGACTTATTTATTTGAACTTATTGAATGTTACCGTAACTTTTTACACCTGCTGAAATAAAAAATAATACAAATAAGTAATAACAGCAGCACGGTTCGATCCATCAGGTTAAGAAGCTACGTTTGCCGGGGTTGGCCCGTGGATGGGTGACCATCTTTACATACCGAGACTCCTCCGTGCCTAGGAAAGCACGTTAAGCCGTTGGTCCCGGCTGTCATTCGTGGATCTTTGACAGTCGTTACGAGTCGTCAGAAGCCCGAAAGTCTGACAACCAGTCTTACCAAGGGGTATCGTATTACCCAGTTATTGGGTTGTGGAGGTCAGATGGGCAGTTGCTCCATGTATAATACTGCTGTTCAGCTGCATCCGGTTAGACTGGAAGCCGACCTCAACATAGTTAAAAAAAAGGCTAGGCAGATTGATTTTTTTTAAATAAAAACTAAGTTTAGTAATAAATCCATACACGTCGTCGTCTATTCTTTTGTCTGAATTCTGTATATATCACGTCGTTTTCATAACTAAACCTATCTATTTATTTATTCTGTCTTTATTGTAGAGTAGAACTTACTAATTAACATTGTAGTTAAATACTATTTTACTCTTATCTACTAACTAACTAGGTACTAATACATGGTATTTTCTCACAATGCTTGCGGATAGGAACACAAAACTATAGAAGAGGTTAGTGATTGATGTTCTAGATTGTGTGTGTTGTTGCATATTATACAGGGTCAAATTAAATTAGCTAGCGAAACTCCTCAGACGTGATGGGTAGATATCGAATCTAAACGTGACAAAATAAAAGTGATATGATGATTTTTTTGGGTCAATGACCGCTGGTAATTTTGTTACTTGAAGTGTGAGTTCATAAAATCTGTTTTATCGTGTTGAGATATCGATACAGATAGTGCAATCCATGAAGACGCGCCCCACTATTCCTCCTAACCGTTTATAGTATATGTGTGCAAGCTTCCGCCAATGTTTTAGTGTTATCGGCACACACTATAGTTAGTACACGGTAATTATTGTGTTACGATAACACTCAAACATTAGCGGAAGCTTGCACACATATACTATAAACGGTTAGGAGGAATAGTGGGACGCGTCTTCGTGGATTGCACTATCTATACCCACCACGTCTGTGATGGATGGTGTCTCATGTGTGTGTTTTACACAAAAAAAAAACTGACATTTTAAGTGACTACACTTCCGAATGTACAAAAAAACTAAACTTTTTTCTTTCTTTTCTTTTACTGGGTTGATGACCCCAAAAAAACAACATCATCAAATTAATTTCTTTTTGTTTTATCATGCTTAGATATCGTAACCATCACGTCTGCGGAGTTTCGTTAGATGGTTTAATTTGACCCTGTATACTTGCAATATTATGTTTTCGTTTTGCATGATTAACATGAGCTTTACCTAATAACGTAGGTAGCCAAACCAGAAACATGTTATGATTTAATGTTTCATTCATTCGTTATTTACATTGCATTACAAGCAGTGCTAATTATTTTTGTTCTTAGTAAATGTTTTCGCTGTTATAATATTCTGTAATCACATAAGCCACCCAAGACCATACAGGTTTACTGGTTATTGAACAATATCTTATTAAGGGGTCACTGTACTCATCATTATGAACAACTTTTACTATGGGACCAAACCTGAAAACGCGGAAAAAAAATCAGATGCTCCCAACATTTTGACGAGTATGATGACGAAATGTACTGAACAGCTGATTTTTTTTCACGATTTCAGGTTTGGTCCCATAGGAGTGGTTAATTTTATTATTTATCTTCAGGAAATTGTTGTGTTTTGTATTGATCGTATCATAGTGCGTGTGTTCAGGGAATGATCCAACCAGGGAAAAGAGATCATAGACAAAGAGCAAGCCCATTACCACCTGTAAATACTGGAGAAAACCAAAGCTCACATGAGAGGTTCAGAATACTATACAATCCCCGAAGGGCCACATTGTACACTCTACAGGTCCAGAAAGTGAAAGTAAGAATGTTGTGACTTTGTCTGTGTCTCACGAAGTCAACGAATTAGTTCTCGTATAACCCGCAAATTTACCGGATACCAACTTTGAGAATCAACACAAAACTATGTTGTGTCAATGTATATGTGTATGTAGTAGTGGTATTATATGCCCCAACGTCTACCTCAACAGAATCTGATGCTGAGGCATTCTACAACCAATTCGACGATACTCTAAAAAGTAGCGAAACGAGATATTACAGTTCTGCTGGGAGACCTTAATGCCAAGGTAGGGGAAACGTCGAGAGATGGCCACCTAAAGGAAATAGTCGGCAAATGTGGACTTGGCTCGAGTAAATGACAGTGGCGAGAAATGGTTGCAATTCTGCGCTGAAAACTCCCTAACGATTATGAACACCTGCTTTAAAAACCGCCCCAGGAGATCCACGTGGATACTGCCCGGTGACCGAGCACGTTATTAAATAGACTACATCGCTGTCGACAAGAGATGGAGATCGTGAATAAGCTCCACTAAAATATCTTGGAGCGGATTGCGGGAGTGACCTCAAACTCCTAGTAGCAGAAATTGTCTCAAATTGAAAAGATGCCAGCGATTAGTTCAACCGGCACAAAGGAGACCTGAACCTGGAGAACTAATGACCTTTCGTAATTGTTTTAAAACCAAATCAGCCAACTTTGCCATTAAATATCATGACGACATCGACGACAACTGGAACAGAGGGAAAAATCTTATTCTTTCATCACGCAAAAAGAGCCAGAGAAAGGCAGTCGATGCTCCTAGAAAGATATGGATAACGAAAGAAACATTGATGGCCATCAGAGAACGAAAGGAACTTCTCAAAGGCAATGTTGATTCTGCGCTTGCAGACTACCAGGATATTTCGGAAAAGGTTCAACGTCTGTGCCACAGGGACTATAATGATGACCTGAATTCAGTTTTTCAGGACAAAAAGAATCATGCGCAATAATTTCAGATAAGGGATCTCTTCCTGAAAATTAGGGAGTATCACTCGAAAATTCAAGCCATGGACTTTGGCCCATTTTTGGCGCATGGGCCATAAAAAATGAGGAGGAAAGACTGTTGACCGAGATAGATCAAGTTACAGAAAGATGGAGAGCATACTATACATAAAGCCCATACGCCGACTCTGCAGCACGAGCTCCAATTACCTCGATTGTAGACAAGCAATGTATGGAATCCGACATCTTCGAATCTGAAATCCTTGATGACCTTTGACCTTTTTCAAGTCTGGAAAACTGCCAAATGGAGCAGTGACTGGAAAGAGTCCCTATTAATTCCTCTGCACAAGAAAGGCTCAACAAGAACGTGCGAGAACTACCGGACAGTCGCACTTATACCTTATGCTAGCAAGATAATGCTTTACGTAATCCACGGACGACTACAATAGTACCTACAGTGGCAGAAACTCAGTGAGGCTTTCGTGAAAGGTCGAGGCACAAAAGAACAGATTGTGAATGTGAGACAAATAATTGCGAAAAACCGAGAGTTCAACACATCGATTAATCGAAGGTATTTGATTGTGTCCGAAAATATTACAAGAGATGGGCGTACCTCAACACCTCGTCTCGTTGGTCGCTAATCTGTACCAAGACGGTATCCGTGGTAAGGGTTAATGACGTCAACTCAGGCCCTTTCAAGCCAGAAAATGAGCATACCCAAAGGGGGTAAGACAGGGGTGTATTCCTTCCCTATTTTCTTTAATAATATAATGTTGAATACATAATGAGGAAAGCCTTAGAAGAATGGGAGGAAGGCGTCTCTGTTGGGGAATAAAGATCAGCAACCCAAGATTTGCGGGCACTACACTCGTTGGATCTTCAGGAAAGAAGCAAGCTGATCTGTTTGTTTCGCAAAGTAGAATGTGAGAGTGGACTGGTTGGACTCACTATCAGTAAGTCGAAAACAAAAGTCATGCTCATCGGAGAACTCGCAGATCTAGAATTTGTCAGCGAGTTTATATACCTGGGATCACTACTTACTGACCTGCGATGAGTAAGCTGACTACGTGTTTGGCAGGACAGAAAGGTCTTCAAAGTCACCAAGATGAGACTAGTCCGGGCACTGGTTTTCTCGATATTCCTTTACGGGAGAGTCGTGGAGAATTCGGGCAATAGTACGGGAAAAGATAGAAGCTTTTGAGATGTGGTGTTGGCGAATGAACGAAGAAATCTATCCTCGAACAATTGCGCTTAAGACATCCACGATCTGTTACCAAAGGATTCTCGGTTACTGCCTGTCGGGAACCAGCTAACCTCGAAAATTTGGTGGTGATGTGCAAGGTAGATGGGAAAAGACCTCGCGGTGGGACACCTAACCGCTGGTCAGACCAAGTAATCGCCTTCAGTGGACTCTGTTTCTAACCACCTAAGGGAATTTCATTATACATAAAGCCACGAAGGCCTTTCAGGGACATGAACTTCAGTAATGAAGTACATAGCAGTGTGTAACCTAATAATACCGAAATATTCAACATACTGAGGTTTACCTACTACTGATAAAATACTGCACTGTCTGCAGGTTTACCGTATTATATTCTCGTGACTAAAGCACTGATTTAAAACCACATTTCAACCCCAATTCTTAGCCTCTTTAGCCAACCCTCTAACACTATGATCCTCTTCATCCTTCTAGGAACTCCGATGCCGGGAAGAAGAACTAACCCGAGCTCAGCTACAGCAGCGATTGATGGAACAGAACCTCGCGCAGAAGGAGAGAGAGTTGGAGATGAGAGAGATCGACCTAGTGGCCCGTGAGCTACATATACTGATCTTCGCGAGCAATATGTCCGCCAACCAGCCGCCACAGCCTAACAAACGAAAAGGTAAATATAGTTGGTTACTTTTATCAATCACAGAAAACATCTGATGATAATAGTCGGGGAAACTACCATCATCATCTGACTAACTTTTCCCAACTATGTTGGGATCAGCTTCCAGTCTAATCGCATGCAGCTGAATACCAGTATTTCACATGGAGCGACTGCCTATCTGACCTCCACAACCTAGTTATTGGGTAATACGATACCCCTTGACAAGACGAGTTGTCAGACTTTCGGGCATCTGACGACCTGCAACGACTGTCAAAAATGGCTTAACCTGATCGATCAACCCATGCGGCTGCTATTACTTAGCCACAAGCTCCTCTAGGAAACTAATCATCACAAAAAAAAAATTCATAGCGATAGTACTCATTTGAAAGATTCCTAATTACTAAATCGTTGCTTTTCCTCATTTGAGTTTACTGCTAGACTAAAAAAAGTCTTCTACGTCTTACAAGTAATTTGATAAGCTGTAAATTCTTTTGGTGATTGCTACCATTTCATCTCGACTAGAAATACCACAAACAGCTCATTGCCACACATGCATCAGCAGCATACTATCTATTCACGTTATGTTCTATTGTTCTTAATAACAGAAATGGTGAGTTGAAAGTGGTTGCCATGAGCTATATGTGACAAAAATTGGGTCTCTTATAGGTGGCACACACGTTACAATAAATCGTTACGATAAAACTGTGCAGCCGTACTATAGGTACCTATAAATCGAAACGTGTGTGTGATAAAAATTTTACAGTTTTTACAATTTTTGAAAACTGTACCGTCGAACGGAGTAGTATGAAAATTTGAATAGATAAATTTGAATCGGAGGAACTGTGCCGATAATCATAACGTGAGTGTCGAACGCTCAGTTTTCGCGTGGATCGCGTATCATTTAGTCGTGCGTACGTGCTTACAAATGGGCTCACCGCGAGTAGCTCGAAGAGTTTATTGTCATGTATCGGTATGAACCTTTATGGAAAATAACTAATAATAAAAAATTATGCCAGTCGCTTGGAAACGTCTTTAATTCCTTTAACACATTTATATGAGAATGAGCTTCTCTTTTACGATTTTTCCGCTTCCTGATTTTTGCTGCCTCTTGTTTTTTATCAACAATAATGCAACAATAGCTAATGCGTCGTCTGTCGATGCCATCGTGGAACGAAATGAATAAACTGCGCAGTTTTACTTGAACGTGTGTAGGCTATAGGGACGTACGATTTATCGGTACAG
This sequence comes from Cosmia pyralina, assembly GCA_946251885.1. NCBI lineage: Eukaryota > Metazoa > Arthropoda > Insecta > Lepidoptera > Noctuidae > Cosmia > Cosmia pyralina. The sequence continues at coordinate 3,147,736 of OX276355.1, read as the reverse complement.
TTCGACAGCACAGTTTTATCGTAATGATTTATCGTAGCGTGTGTGCCACCCAAATCAGTATAAAATTGGTTCCTAAAAATAATATTGCGGTGATTGCTCTTTCTTGTTTAGCTGTAGGTACTTAATTTTTTAAATGTATGTGGTAAAATGAATCGAAATTATATTCTTTTGCATTAACACAAGTATTTCAGAAAATAATTCCCTCAAACGTGTGATGCGAACAGCAATGTTAACAGTGAAATATTTCCAATATCCAGTCATAAAGCTCTAAAATAAATGTGACTTAGACATAGCATACCTGATCAAGGAATGAAGTACAAAAAATATTTAAGCCTTGAACCAACACTTACAAGTTACACATTCTTACACCACAACCTTGTATTTCTAACCACCTAACAATATTAGTACTGTGGGTTTTCTCCGATGGCTCAGTGCGTGATCTCATTGACCCAGTGACATGGTTCTGAGTTCGACGCGACCTTGGTCATGATTTCTTTAGCCTTGACTATGACAGTTGTGACAGTCATAGTCTGCAGTTGTGAAATATTACGTGTGTACCTATATGATATGCGTTTTTTATTTGATGGATTAACGGCCGAACTCAATAACCTATCTGTCACCAATTTTGGCATAGGTACTGCAGATAGAAAAACCTATCTATCTATGGTTTTAACGTCTCAATAATCTAAGACAGATAAAACAAAAGAACATGAACAAACAAAAGGAATGTAAGGACAGATACAATTATATTGTCTACATTCATACTCAAAACTTTCCTCACAATATTTTCCAGACTCCTCCGCATCACATGCCCATACCATGACAACCGTTTTTCACACAACTTTTCAGTCACTGGTGTCATTTTCAAACTTCCTCTTATGTACTCAATTTCTTATTCTATCCATTCGTGTAACACCACACATGCCTCTTAGCATTCACATCTTAGCTGCATGCAATTGCTTTTCATTCATCCCTTTTGTGGCCCAACATTCTGATCCATACAAGACAGCAGGTCTAACCATTGTTTTATGTATCTTCCCCTTAATTTTAAGGGGAATGCGGGAGTCGCAGATTGTTCCCGTGACTTGCCGCCATTTCATCCATCCAATGTTAATCCTGTGCTTAACACTGGATGTCATGTGTATTTTATTTTTACCAAACTACCTTTTCGTTGTTCCAGGCAAATTCAGTAAGATAAAGCTCCTGAAGAAGGACACGATCTCGTCTCCACTGGACTTCCGGCACACGCTGACCGTGCGCCCGTCGGAGGACGAGTCCAGCGTCAAGCAGCTGGTGGCGGTGGCCAAGGACACGCCGCCTGGCTCGCCCGCCATCATGCGCGCTATCGCCCGTACGCCCAGCTTTATTAATAACTAACATAACATATCCGATGGCACACGGCAATAGTGCAGCTTTCTATAAGTGAACGGATTTTTGAAATCGAATAAGTAGTTTCAGAGATTACCGCTTACAAACAAACAATTTTACCTCGATATGATATTAGTTTAGACTAGCGACCCGCACCTGCTTCGCATGAGTGCAATGTACTCATGTGGCTACATGTCCAAAAATCGAGATTTTGTGCTATATCTAAGTTAAATATTAATCAATTTAAAAGGGTTGTAGCATTTTGTCACACTAGACCAAATTTTTAAGAATGTTAAATGAATAGATGCTTTTTTGAAAAATGTAATCAATTAGCGAACTAGTAAATAATCTAATATATAAAATTCTCGTGACACAGTGTTTGCCTAAAATTCGAAGACATGTGACATCTACCAACCCAAATGGCCCGCGTGGTGGATTACAGCCCACTCCCTCTCACCGAGAGGAGGCCTGTGTCCGAGCAGTAGAAACATAATAGGGCTGATTATGCTATGTCACTCTCCAGCCCATAAACTGGATAGTTTATGGGGATCCATGAAAAAATCACGAAGATCCGTTGTTCTGCACTCTTCGCAGGCTGGCAAAAAACGTTAAAAGAGTTAAGTTCGCGAATACATAGTAAGACAAAGTTCCTACAGAAGGACGTGATGTCTTCTCCCCTGTACATCTGGCACATCCTTATTATGTGACCAGAGGGCGAATCCAGCAGTACAGCATCAAAAGCAGCCGATCAAATATTCTGTAAAGATCTTACCATGTAAGAGCTGTCAATAGTGTCATCAGATGAATAACAGCGCAGCGTGGTTGTCACTGCCAAACAAATATCAACATTGCATGCCTTAAAACAAAGTCGTGAATAAATAACCTGAGACGCGCACCACTTTCCGCTTAGATGCGCTCCCGAGCTTATAGAAATTTATTTATTCTCAACTTTATTTCAAGCGTTGCAAGGTTGATGTTTGTTTGGCAGTGAGAACTACGCTGCGCTGCGCCTCGCCTGATGAGTGCCGGCCCTTAAGGTCGAGAATACACATGCCTATAGCTTGTACAAAACTATGCAAGTAGCTGGCATGCCATTGTGACATTGACCAATTAGACGTTGTTATGGCACCCGACATGCAAGTTTTGTGCAAGTTACAGGCATGTGTATTCTCGCCCTAAGTTTTCACGGTGCGATTTCTACAGAATTGACCGGCTGATCTTCGTTGTGCAGTCCAAGGTCGACACAGAACCTGCCGCTGCGTCTTCCCATTCTGTACAAGGCCAGAACGCAAGGGTGTTGAACTAATCGCGTATTGATTAGAAATCACTTTTTTACTAAGGTCGTCCCATCTATACAAGAGTAGTACGCAAATACTCGCGTATACGTCGTAGTGTCCTATCACCTAATTAACTACCTTATTCCATAATATACAGTGCCAGTACCTACTCATACGGACTAATCGTGTATATGTCGCAGCCAACCGGTTTAAACTGTGACCAACTGCGTGCGAGCGGTGCGCGGTAGCGGCTGGCGAGCACTACGTACTTCCAAAGGCTAGGCGATTGACTAACGGGCTAATTAAACCAGTTGGCTGCGACATATCGCAATAAGCGCGGAAAAACTCGTCAGGCGTAAGTGACGTGGTATAGTTTGGAACCAGGACGCGCGCGTCCACGTTACAAACTATACACGAGCAGTACGCAAAATTCGTGTATACATTGTAATCACAGATTAAAAAATAGCATTACAATGTATACTATACGCGAGCAGTTAATACGGCTGCGTTTTAGCCTTGTATAGATTTCAAAGACTTGCCGTTCTTCAGGAAATATCTGAAGATCGTCGTCGAATAAGTTAACACCGTGTATTATAATAGTATCCATGGAGTTTCTTGCCCGTTCTCCTCCATAGGAACCTATTACGCTTTGAAATGGGCAACTAGCTACATCTTTCTGAATGACCATCTTCTTTGACAATTCAAAAGCGCTTGTCTAATTGAAACAAATGCCTTTAGTTTGATGTATAATGTTTTCTGAAAGTACGTTTCGCTACTTATTCCAGTGCCAGCGGACGGCGTGAAGGGCAAGACGTGGGGCCCGTCCACCGTGCACCAGCGCTCGCGCACGCAGCTGCCGCTCGCTCACGCTGTGCCGCCGCGCCCCAGACACGCGCGCTTCAGCAGCTCGGCGCCCGAATTGCCGCCCGCCACGCGCCCCGCAGGTAACCCGCCCCGCCTCCCCCTCCCAGCCATCGCGGCCCGCGAGCACGAGTCACGGCATGTCGAGCGCGCGCCCGAACTGCCGCGCAAGCGCAGCGGCAGTCACGACGACCTACTCTACGAGAACACGTCGCCGCGACGCAACCGCTTCCTCCTCTGTCCCATGTTCACTTCGACGGCTGATATACCAAATCAGTACGACACCGTGTTCGATGTGCCGCTAGAACGCGCACGACGTAAGGGCAGCCACGGCGAGGTCAAGCGCAGCTTTTTAAAAAGCATTCGCTCCAACAGTCTCGCCGGGCTTCTTGCCGTCGCAGGGAACCTCTCCTCCGAAACGACGGAACTCCTTCGAGACGACTAGTTTGGGCTAAAGTTCGGTCATAAGCAATTACGCACCGTCCACGAGACGAATGTTCGAGAAAATACGAAAAAAGGTAAAAAAAAAAAAAAAATTCAGAATAATGAAATTCGTGGCCGGTGCTGCAGTTTTTTTGTTTTCGAAGTGGAATTATTCCAATACTTTTTTTGCTACTACCTTCTGTGGACAGTACAAAAATGTTGCCATATTAAAGACATATCATTTCTTACTAACACATTCCTCCACATTGCATTTGACAGATTTAATTTCTTTTTAAGTGTTAATAAAGCAACAAAACTTTATCCCAAACTACAATTTCGAATAACGAGGTCGATATTTTATTTCTGTACGTCCATAGCCTTTACGAAAAACGAGTTCACCTAAAATTCGATTATACTTCGACGCGAACTAATTATTTTTCGAAAGAGACGAAAATAAACTCGAAAAAATCGGCTGATACACATCTTTCTATCTGTAAATATGTTACTTATTAGTTATTGAAGTTCCAAGGATTTGATTTTAGTACGTAAGTGTAGTTCATAAGGATTTTAAAAAGACTTATTTTTTTAGTGTGTATTGTTTAGTCGTAATCGTAAATACCAGTGTCTGTTTTCCTTTACGTAAAACTATACGTGTTTTACCGCGGTAAACTACAGTAAAAAAAAAAACAAAAAATACGTTTTTCTGTTAATATAAATAAAATTGTAACATATTATGCATTTATTTCGAAAAAAATATAGTTTACCGTAGTAAATAATCCTATTTTTTTAGATCTGTCATTTACAGTAATGCATCTATTTTTCAGGATTCATTTGTTTAAGTTTCGTTTTATTTGGCCAATTATAAATAAATAAAAAATAAATTAATTTTTTAAAATGATTTAAATTGATTTTTTTTATTTCATTTCAAAATATCTCAAAGCAACTAAATATTGCGTTGTTTCAAAATATTCCATGTTTCAAATATGTTTTGAAAAAAAAATAATAGATATTCAATCAGAGATAGGTGTAGTGCAGGTGAAGACAATACAGGTGCAGGTGGTTTCATTTAAAAAGTTTGATTGGCCAATTAACAGCAGCACTATGAACAGCCAATATATCAGCATTTAGAGAAAGGTATGAAACGATAGACAAACTAGTAAATAATTTATCTCGTAGTTAGTAAATTGTTAAGAAACTTCTATTTAAATTAAAAGACTACGTTTACTGTGAAATGTTTCGACTGACCGCACATTTTTTATTTTGGATCTTGCCAAATTGTATGAAAAACAACGGTAAATATGACATAAAGAAAAAACATTGCTGAAGTACTTTTTCTTTTTGATATATTTATTGTAATAAAAGGAAAAAGATTGTGTGAATGTTCTTTTTAGTAAATTATTTGTTTAACGTCAGCCAATTTGTATGTTTATTCGCTGCGCTAAAGGAACCTCTCAAGACAACTTGCTTTATCCTTGTGAGTATGTTTTTAATATTCCAAATTTATTAAGAACGCGTTCTAATTAAAAGTCTCGAATTATTAAGCGCTATTGAGACTCGCAAGTAACTGCTATAGTTACCAAATGTTGCCAATCTTCATTTTTGTAAGTATGTAGTAATTTTTTGTAGATATTTTTTATAGTGCTTGGAATTTTGTTGTTATTTCGGATGTAGATTTTTTTAAGCCACAATTGCTTGTTTCATAGTTATTTTGACCCTTCGTGGGAGGCGTGGTCGACGACACGACTCACGATACTCGGAATAGAGGTTTTAGAAATCCGAGTGCTAATAGTGCGCGCGCAAGTGCAAGTCACCGCTTGAGGTATGTAAGCGATGAGACGGGGGAGGCCGCGATTGACAAGATTAGGATACTGAGTTAGCTTGACCATTGTCTAACTCTCCCGTCTCACCGCTCACATACCTCAGGTGGTGACTAGCACTTGCGCGCTCACTGTACTCGCTTAATATGAGTGCCTAAGTCGTGACGTTTATTGTTATGTAGTTATCCAATGCAAAAATATTCTGTGCTATTATTTGCTAGTCTCGATTAGGACGCGTTCTCTCCATGTCACAAATCCATTGGCAATTGTGGCAAATGTAAGGGAACACTAGTATAAGTTAGTTCATACTGTTTGGAATTGATTTGATTGTATAATATCGTTGTGTCGAGCGTGTGATACTCAAGTGTGCTAAATTTAGTCCTTTGTTTATTTTATTATCTGATGACACGGCCAGTTGAGGATGGAAATAACCACAGAAATAGTTGGACCCTCTATTAAAAGTAATAGAGGTGTATGCATATTATTTTCGATAAAAAAAGACTGTTATGTACTCTAAAATACAATTCCGTTTTTTTTTTGTTCTAAAGGTTTTCGATGATTGGCCGTATCATCCTGCACAGTTTGTTATTTTTATCATTACAGTAATCTAGTATCAATTTTGACATTTTTGGTATATGTTTTTTCGTTTGTAAATTGTAAGCATTTGTTTGCTTTCAGCCAAGTTTTTTTATTTTTTTTTTTATTAATTTTAAACACGTTATCTATAAGTGCTATGCATGCTTACCAGTTCATAGTATATGCTATATACAGTTTTTAAGGTATATATGTATCTGTTGTACTTACTTATTTGTTAGTTATTATGAATTTCGCTTTTATCACCACGTCATTATGGCACGCTTTCAAATGTTTACAATGATTCCGATATCTAATAACGTGTATTTGGATGACTATATGATTTTTTTGTATGCTGCAGTAGATATATTTTATTTGCGAATTAATTTTTTTTCGTAGATAGATTTTAGTTTGGTTTTTTTTTTAATGTCTAAGCTGCCGTATAAAGTATTCGGTTCATTATTTTGAATGTTCCCACTCGAAAAACAAACAGGTACTATTTTAGAATTTCTCATAGATGTAAAAATCTCAAAAATATTTAAATCAAATCATATATTCGTCCAAGTTAAGTAGCGAGTATGTACAGAGTACAAACTGTATCCCCTGTAACAATCAGTAACAATGTTCCTGACGGTGGTGGAATAGTATTACTATACGATATACCTGATCGAGAGGCTCGCGTCGCATGAGACGTCTCGGAGCGGTGGTCTGTCTGTATGTCCAGGAAATGGGACATAAGTGACGTCATTGGGACGTTCGTGACGTAATTGGGACATTTGGTTAATGTCATTGATATTTTCATAGATGAATCTCAGCTTTATTTATATATAAAAGTATTGTTTTGATACTTAACAAGTTAATAGATGGGTGTTTATAAAAATAATAACATTAAAATAAATCAGATAATTGATTCTGACGATTTTCAATCATTTTGCCAGCGTATACATGTCGCGTTTTGTGTCGGGGTACTTTTTGAATGAGGCACACACATGCACGCACATTTGGTGTTAGTTATATTTCAAGTAAGACGTAAAAGTTAAATCGGGATATTCCGTTCATAGTTTTAATAAACCGGGACATACAGCAGCCATATCCTCGATAATTATAAGACGCTCGAAAAACAATTTGTAAAAAAGATTATAGCTCTTCGGTGATCTGGTTCTTTCATAGTTATATAGATTCTTTTTTATATATCAAATAAACCTTTTCCATAAAATCAAAATTGGTGTATTTTTTTAACATGGGTCTACTAATCATTTAGTTACTAACAAGATCCCCTTAACATTTGAAGAAAAATAGAAAAGAGCCATAGAAACAAATACAGATAATGAAAATTAGAACAGATTAAAAATCGGTGTTGGATGACGCGCTTTCGCTTGCTCACTATGGCTATCCTAATTCGGGAAAGGTTGAAAATCATAACAAGTTATTATTAACAATGATATTTTGATTTGTTATAAGTTAAAAGTGCTATCAAGTATTATTTGCACAATGTAAGTATAATAGATTCTTGTTTTATTTTGTTTGTTATAGTTAATAGAGATTTTATTGCTTCTTATTGAATGAACTGTTTGGCATGTGTAGAGTCTGTGCGGAAGGAGAATAGGCATTTGAGGGCGCAGCTGTGCTTAATTACCGTATTTGTGATGTTGTCAACATTGTTACGTCACTATAGTACAACTGTAAACATCTTGATATTTTGAGGCTGTGTTAGAATATTATAATGTTTTCAGATTCTGTCATAATAATTGTTTTGATGTTTCTTTAATTGTTGTTTGTTAGTTCCATGTACGCCACGCCTATTCTCTTTCCGCACAGACTCTAGTATGAGATTATTTATTTTTCTTGCATCATATTCAAAAAAAGAATAGAGGAAGAATGGAAGGTTCAATACAAATTTATAGATTATTTTCAGAACTCTTTGAACACTTCGTATTTTTCCTCTATTTTCATTCAATATCGTTTATTTATTCATTTTATACACTGTTTACTGCACACCTCGGTATTGATATAAATAATATGTTTATTTCCTTGTACATAACAGTGTATAAATAGCTATAATGTACGGACTGCGTGGTTTTGATGTGAAATCGTTTTTGACTTTATTTCGTTAGGAATAAGGTTTATTTTCATTAGTGTCACAAGAAAGGTAAATCGGTAGACAACCAAACATGATTGTTTTTCGTTTACCTGTAGAATTTTTGTGTCTGTTACAATCTATCCGTTGTTTTTTTTTTTCGTGCCGTTTCTGTGGTCTTCTTAGACAGAAAGGAACAAAACAAAAAGGATTTGAATACGTAATTAAACCTTCCACTCTCAAGTTATGAGACACTACAGTTGAGAGGAAGAGCTTTGTAATTAGAGAATTGTAACTAGATCGTCGGGATGGCTCAGTAGTTAAGGTCTCGCCTCTCATGCACGAGGTTGTGGGTTCAAATCCGGGCAAGTACCAATTTGAATTTTTCAATTCATATGTGGAGGAGCTCGTGGCTAAGTAATAACAGCCGCATGGGTCGATCGACAAGGTTAAACTACGCTTGCTGGGGTTGGTCCGTGGATGGGTGACCATCTTTACATACCGAGACTCCTCCGTGCCTCGGAAAGCACGTTAAGGCGTTGGTCCCGGCTGTCATTCGTGGATCTTTGACAGTCGTTACGGGTCGTCAGAAGCCCGAAAGTCTGACAACCAGTCTTACCAAGGGGTATCGTATTACCCAGTTACTGGGTTGTGGAGGTCAGATAGGCAATCGCTCCATGTAAAATACTGGTATTCAGCTGCATCCGGTTAGACTGGAAGCCGACCCCAACATAGTTGGGAAAAGGCTAGGCAGATGATGATGTACTTTCTGAGTTTACCTTGGACATTGCTGACATCGGTGAAGGAAAACATCGGGAGGAAACCTGGACTTATAGTTAATATAAGTCTGAAATCGCCAACCCGTCTTGAGCAAGCGTGGTGATCAGTGCTCGTGCCTTCTCTGTGTGAGAAGAGGCCTGTGCCCTGCAGTGGGGCAGTAATAGGCTGGTGTTATTACTATAACTACAGATAACATCACTAAATGTTATCTCTTACAAACATGTTCTTATGAGTTTGGAAGACTGCAAACTCACTATGTAGAGTAATCATAATGTCAGGCTGTAATTCTTCTACAGCAGAGCAGTCTTTACTCGCTCATAAAAAATATATCTGTTGAATTTTCCCAAACCAAAGAAGTAGGTAGCTCTAAGGTTTAAGCTAATCAAATGAAACATTTGTAGAGATAGGATATTTTATTATTCCGAAAATAAATAATAAAGAGATAAAAGCTATTTTGGCATGCAGTATTTCACATCGAACCTAACCAGCCGTACGCATCCTCACGCACGCACATAAACACACTAATACCTATGTTTTCATTCACATAGGTTGTTTTCTTCCTTACACAGACTTCAGTCCAGACGACTGGGGGCCTGAGTTTCCACTGTCGTCCGCTTCTCGATACTCCGTACCGATGCCCACCCTGTATAGTACTGAAGGTATGTTGATTTTAGGGCATGGGAGACATCCCCACCATATTTAGATCATCCATTATATTTAGTTATTGATTACATAGCCAGTTGTTACGTGTAGTCAGAATCCCAAAAGTCTGACAAACGGTCTTACCAAGGGACCTACCTACCTACCCACCTACCTACCTACCCACCTACCTACCTACCTAGGGGGTTACCTAGTACCTGGGTTGTGGAGGTCAGATAAGCGTTTGCTTCTATTCAGCTGCATCCGGTTAGACTGGAAACAGCACCCTAATTGCGTAACACACTATCTATAGTTAGTTAGTAGTTGGTTTCATTTTGACAGTTCAACAACATTCATTGCGTTAGTTACGTTGTCGAGCAGACAATTTTTTCAAATATATGAAGCAATGGATTAGCAATTTGTTTCAAAATGAAACCAACTCCGATTGATATTGTGTTACGCAATTAGGGTGCTGATCTCAATATAGTTGAGTAAAAGTAAGGCAGATGCATTGATTGATACAAAGACAGATCGAAACGCACTTTCAAATCGACATAATCAGCTGTCAAACATTTATCTTGACGACATCGGCGCACAATATAAGAGTAATCGAGTGTTGCAACACCTGCTCGCTTTCTTATTGCAACACCTCTGTTAGGAAATAGATTTTTTATTATAAATCCTTAGGTCGACTAAGATGGCTAGTCTTACTTTAATTGAAGCGCCAGATAAAAAATTTGCAATAAGAATTTTTTTAATAACGGATAATGTCTCAAAATGTGTTCTTACCAACGAGTCCAGTTCGCTTATAGTTTGACCGCTATCGCTGCACCGCACTTAAGGTATGTGCGCAGCGAGATGGGGGGTAGTGCAGGCCGCTCATTTGTCACCGCTCACGGGGCGTCCCGCTCTTCGGGGTGTAGCGGTATCGGTCAATAACTTATCAATTCCAATTGACACTGAAACCTTCAGTAGCCTCTTTCAGTTTCAAATTCTAATCAAAACTGGTCATTGTTTTGTTTTTAGTTTTACTTATTGTAACATTACGCAATATTATCATAATATATACCTTCAACATTTGCAGGTTATAAGTTCAAAAAGCCGAGTATAATCGAGCTAGTCCTTTACAATATGGCGGCGCTGCTGGGCGGTGTCGCGGCCGGGTATGACGTCAGAGTGTCTAATGTTAGCCCGCTGCATCCCACGCTACAGCCGCACAGGTACGGAGAACTTATCAGGTTTCATCTTTGGTTAAGTCAAATACTAGCAAAGTGGATTGCACTCCATACAGGAAAACCAGAAAGGTACTATGTAATGGGCTTCGGTAATTTTTGTTTTTTTTTTCGTACTCTTTATTGGTCAGTTAACACTTACATCGCATCCATGTACGTAGGTTAAGTAAGTAAATTCTAATTTTCATATCTTGATATAAAGCTAGAAAACCCGTTTCTTATAGCATAGACATATTGCTATTGTTTTGTTATTGATAGTCATATTGGATCTTATTAAAAGTTCTTATTGGAAGATCGGTCAAACTCATTATATTTTATGGACATACCTACTTTCAGGATTGTTCATACCACCATAATATTTACAGAAGACCAAGTTAGCTAGATTATTCTGAGCCTTAAATATTATTGTTTTGTTTACTTCAGAGCGGAAATAGAACCGGACCCGCTGAGTTCTTCTGTGTATGAGGGGTTTGGGTACGCACATAACACGTACCACGGGCCTACGAGACATTTGCGAGCGCCGCTCAACGCCATCACCGGGTCACCTGTAAGTATTACGTTGTTGTGTATAAAATGTAGTTGTTGTGTTTATGTCATTATAATTTCAATCTTTGGGAGTGTAATAAAGTTACAGTGCGATAGAACTAATAAAAAAAATCATTATTTTGGACTGAAATATAGATTTAAATAAAAGAAGTTTTGTTTTAAAGATTTATTGTTAGGGAACAGCTTGGCTCCATAAGATTTTCTGTCATAAAAGTGATGGTCGATATAACAACAATCAATAACGATGATCACTTTATTTCAGATATCGGGTATCCAATCAGACGAACAAAAACCGATCAGGTTCACCGACTCTCCCACTCACTACGCGCACCCATCTTCCTCGTCAGGCTACGGGCATTCAGCGCAGCCATTATCCGGCACTTCCGGCTTGGGTACCAACTACACCTCCACGCAGCCCCCCACGCCATCCCCGAGAAGAACCTCATCATCCACCTCGGACCACCTCGCAGACCTTTACCACAACTACAGAGAAAACTTCCAACCGTCACCCTCCCAAGATAGAGACTACTTCTACAGAGCAGAACCTTACACCTACGACAGAACAGCCGACTACGTCGTCAAACACCCACCCTACTACGGCTATGACGAGTGCTCCTTCGAATACAGGGAACCAACCCCCGACTACCGACCCTCGCCGCAATACCTCACACACAGAAGAACACCCTCAAACTCCTCCGCATCCAACTCCCACCCAGAAGAATTCTCCCCCTCCAGACAATACAGAAGTAAAGAGAAGAGAGAAGAATACAGACCCAAGACTGAGTACCCGCGTAAATCTAACGACTATTCCTTACCAAGAGACTTTTACAGACAAGACTCGCAAGAGAAGAGTGAGGTCGAACGACCAGCGAATTTAGGACTAGAATTGGCGCCGACGAAACTGAGATCCAGCTTGAAGAAGTATAATAAGAAGTCAAGTGCGTCAGGTGGGAGCTCGGGGGGTGGCACGCCGACAAACCCGACGCCTCCGGACAGTTTGACAAGCGAGACTGACAGTTCTTACGTATCAGCTAGGGATGCTTCAAGCGGCTCGCAGTCCCGGGTGAGGTTCAGTCCAGAGACTATGGAGGCCCCCGTGATAGAGCGCAGGCCCTCGCGGCACACGTAGCGAAGGCTGAAGAAGTTCGACGACTACCTTGTTTGACGCAAACTGTACATACGCTTGCGGGTAGTCCGAACGCTTCGCTTCATAATTGTTCATTTCAAATGACTGTACGCAGTTCTGATGTTAGTGGGCGTAGCCAAGGCGGGCTTGTGACTATGGTTTCAATTAAATGGTTGTTTCTGCATTTAGTTGAATTGTTATTTAAACGCATTTAATATGTAAAGGAAAAGACTAAAATACTACTTAATCAAAGTTCTTTGATCACTGGCTCCAATCGTATCTTAATATTTAGTACTTACATATCCTCACTAGACAATTTGACATTTCAGAGGATTTTTCGTTTCATTAGAACTTTCTTCAATGTATCATGAATGTTGGTCCAACTTAGATGTTGATAGGAGAGCCTTTGGCTACGAATAACTGCAATAAGCTTATGTATAAACGCGATTGTGTTCATTATTTAATGTATGCGTAGTTTCCATTGTACATGTTGTATGATACGTCGTCATAATAAGATGTATTTAGCCGTCAATGTAAAGCGAATCGCTCTTTCACAGTGCCTGTCGCGCGGAAATATTATTGTTAATTCCTAATAGCGTGATGTAGTGATTAAAAATGATTATTTGGAGATTTTATTTGGTCGAGGTAGCTTCGTGAGCCAAGCACGCAATGAAATATTTTTCTATACATTGTAGCGGGAGTTCACTAGGAGTTCAAAAGTTTTTGTATTGCCTGCATCGCCTCGCTCATATCGAGGGTACCTTGCACCACATTAGATCTACATTTATCTAGAATTGGTTCAAATTATATTCTGGTTTGATGTTAGCAATGAGGAATAGAATAGGCACAAACTAAGCATTGTACAAATTGTAAATATCTGATCATACAGCTGATGTTACAGTCAGCGACTAACTTTCGTTTACGTGCGAGTTTTTTACTTTCGTTAAATTTATAAATAGTACAAATGTATTTGTAAGTGTCAACGTGTACGAACGCGTGGCGAAGAAAAAAAAACATATTTTTAATTCAACGTAATCAGTGTATATTTTGAAACTAACAATTAATATATTATGTAACTTATATCACTAAGTTGTATCCATTTTGTACAAAACGTTGGATATTTTTTACTGAAAAATATCAGTAACATTAGTACCTAGTATTGTGAGCAGCTTTTATATCCCACAATTAAATAATGTAAATTAGGTAAAAAATACTAGTCGGAAGTTTGCGGAAATACTAAATATTGCATATCCAGCTAAAAATTGATATTATATTCGATATTACGCTTCCCTTACCCGAGAAACACTGGATTACTTCGAGATATACAGTTTTTCCGTTCAAATGATGGCCTATAAACGGGAAGCTTGAAATTATCACTTAAATTAGCATTTAAATTAAAACTTAAGACGTATATCGGAAAATTCGAATAATATTAGCTTTGATAATTATTGTTAGCCCGAATCAGTGCCTAATGTTTGCTGGGACGGTACTTAGAGATTAGCCATGGAGTGAAACGATTTTATCAAAACGAGTTACTTTTTTTTACAATTTATTATGGCCAGTAAAATATTTTCGACAACCGGAAAGTTGTATTTATTTTTTCAATTTTTATTTTCATGTGCAATATGTGAAATTATTTTGCGTCCATTATTTAATTATATTATTATTATTTATGAAACAAATCGTCGTGAATGTAACAGTATTTTATACAGTATTCGAAGTATTGTATATTCGGAAAGATTTATGTATGGTTGTATGTAATATAATTTATTAAGTTAGCTTGAACCAGTGCCAATGTCGTCCAGTGTTTTACATTATCTTTTATTTCCATTTTAGTACAAACCAAATCCTAACCAAATTATCGTAAGAATCTCTTGTAAAATTAAGCTTCAGTTTAACAAGTCACAAATTCTGAGTCAACGATTAAAAACGATATTATGTAAATATTTACTTATCTGAGATTCACGGCGCGTTTACTTAAAAAAACTCTAGTCCTGAATTTTTTATTTTATTTTAATATCTGGCTTGTAATCAAGTGGTTACGAACGACTGGCGAACGTACTTCGAATGAAAAAATGTTGTTTATTGGGCATTCCTGTGTTTTATATACATTCCATTGTGTTTTGAAGTGATATTATTGTAATCAGTGATGCGTTTTAAGACGAATGTAAAGGTTTTGTGTGCCAATAACATGAGGTGGGAGGATGCCTTACGTCTGTACGTTGAATCGACAAATAAAAATCTAGATTAAGCTTTTTACGAAGTCTTATTATTCCTCATCCTTTCCAACCTATTCCTAACAATCTGTAGAATAGAATACTAAACAGAAATTAGAGGGGAACTTTTCTTACATTTACTCAGGAAGGATATAAATTATTAGCAAGTCAATGATGTCACTGTCTATCATTTACATGTAAATCTTGTAACAAGAATTTTATTCGCAAGGCATTATACGAATTCTTTTTAATGTGTTGGAACATAGATTCAGTAAAAATAACTCGTTTGTAACGGTTTAGCTGTTTGGGTCAATCGGAAAGCATATTCAAGATGATGTAGACCTAGTTGTTCCTTGAGCTGGTTTAAATTTTAATTAATTTTCACATTTCACTAACTTTTTGATCCACGCCCGCCATAGTGACGAAAAAAGTTTCAATGAATAATTCAGTTCAAAGGCATAACAGTTCCACAAACACGCTACTTCGTCCGTGACTAACGTGTTAAGGCGATTTTTTTTTTCTCATTAAGGAAACGCGACTTGTTTCTATAACTTTGAAGCAAGCATGATAGATGTTAAGTTTTGTGAGAATAAGGAAAACCACTCACAAACTTGTATTGATTTAACTTTTTGAGTGTCATCTGTCATGAACAAGCTAAATAATTAGGTATTCTATTCAGATGATAGCGTTGTCATAGTAAAAGTAATTTATCAACTCCACACTCAATGAAATAACCTGTAATATACACCACTTCGCAAATAAGCCGCTCCATTCAATAGCAGGTCGTGTTCTTGAACTCCATCAAGCCGATTGTGGCCAATTAAATGTTCATTACACCCACACATCACTTTCTCTTATCTTTTGTACAAGGGTAACAAATGAGACGGGGGGGCTTTATATAAAAACAATTTATTCAATACTGCATAACTAAAATACTATGTCAGTGCGATGTAAAAATATACTTAATCAGTAGTAAATAGTGCACTTACAGGCTAAAATATTTACAGATTAAAAGCTTCTGTCCACCAAGGTGTATCTTCATACAATAACCTACCTACATCGAAAATATGCTGTTCTACGGAAAGTAGAAGTGGACTATTTAAAAATAGTTTTATTGAAGCCTACGGCCGCGGCAGAGTAATGATACGTCCAAGTAGACAGAATACTTTAAACATTTCTGTGGTAAGACGGGAGTGGTACCTACTGCAAATTAGCGTGAGCACTTTTGACAAATCGATCACACATTCTCTCTATACAATAGACGGGGAAATTTCTCGCTGCTCATTTCTCACGGGCATTTGCGTAATTTTCTCCACCCGTTACAGTTTATCTTCAAGTCGAACTTTCGTAAATATTTATCACACAGTAGGTACCTACCTAACAGTAGTTACATCGCCATCGGCAACATTATTTTAATCTCAAATCGAATCAATTTGCAAAAGTGCCATAACTTACTTTGCTGATCACGAACATTTTTAAAACTAAAATCATTCAATGAAATTGATATTTCTTAAAAAAAAACTTGCTTTGTCTTGCCTTTCCTTTATCAATAAAATAGTCTTACAAATACAAGAACTATGTTCCATAAATACACAGGGTAAAGAATTTATAATTCAATCGAATGGCTAAATTTAAAAAAAAAATCATATCAAAAAACACCCTGTGACAATAATCCAATAAGCATTAATAATTTAGGTTTAGAACCAAAGTTCTTATGTCTAAGTTCTGGAAATTACCAGAAATATCACAATCAAGTGTCCTTACATCCTTCTAATCTCTATTTCGTCTTATTTCTAGAGAAGTTGAGTCCATTTGACTAGTGGAAAAACTGTGGTTTATGTTCTTAGAAAGGAAAGATTTAATACCTATGGTAAGTAGTTAAAATATTCTCTCGACATAGCTTCCGATTCTAAGGACATAAAATAATCATTGCTTTGCAAACGCCATTATTTCTACAGACCTTTTTTTATTACGCTTACTATTCAT
This sequence comes from Cosmia pyralina, assembly GCA_946251885.1. Lineage (NCBI taxonomy): Eukaryota > Metazoa > Arthropoda > Insecta > Lepidoptera > Noctuidae > Cosmia > Cosmia pyralina. The sequence continues at coordinate 3,130,815 of OX276355.1, read as the reverse complement.
CTCCTACCTCGCAAACTGATTTCATGTCTTTCATATTTCAGCTTTGTAATTCTCTCCAAATCATGCTTTCATGTAGGCACCTACAAAACTATAATCAGTCTAGTTAACGTAAACAGTCAGAAATCGCCAGTAGCCACTATTATTTCTTACTCCCCACATAACCTCTTCACAAGTAGGTACATGTAATTGTAACATAAATTGAGATTAATCGTTTTGGAAAAAAAAAATCGACCTCGAATAATGGCATTCGGAGCGCGACTCATGTTTATGTAAAACATTAGCATGCATCTTTAATAATAGTTCACCAAATCGGCGAAAAATCTGCACATTCTCAATAAAAAAGTTATCACATCTTCGAAATATGCTAATGCTCCATCTAAACAACCATTATTATTCTGCTGGTCGTAAAATCCTGTTTGGTTATCATAGTAACGATATTATAAAAACATGAATGCTTTCGATCAAGATGAAATCAATTAAAATAGACGGTCTCTCGTTAACATATTTACCAAGAGGGCTTCTACCTTCTTTCATTCAACCTGTCTTTAAGTACATCGTTCATGTAGTCATGTGGCAAGGGGCCAATTATATTTTACACTCTTATTAGTCCATCTGGCGTATCATCAAACTGGAAAATTGTCATAACACGACCATCAACGTGATACTTATATGAAGTGCTTTATGAAGTACCTACCTAGGTATCGTTTTCTATCGCTTCCGGGAAGTTAACATCACCTATAAATCACTCAGTAAGGAGTAAGTAAAATAGAAACAAAGCGAAATTGACGTTGATATTTCTTTCTGTATTTCCAGTGTGACTTACGAGCTTTCCGCTGTCTTCTAACCAAGCAAACAAACATGAACACCTAAACACACATTTTGGTGCGTATTATTCGCCCAATGCTTGCTTACATTTTCAGTTTCAGAATATCAATGAGTGATATTTATTTTTATCGTCCATTGTAGTTTCAACACGATCTAAAACCGGTCTCCCTACACTCGTTCGATTTTACAATTAAAATCTTGTTTGCGAATAAAACCTATCCGAATCTTAAGTTATATTATAGTATCGCATTTATTTTATATTCTTTCAGAAATGCGTCAGTGTTACAACCTTGACCTTTAGCGTTACATTCATGCGATTCTATATTGTTTTATGAATAAGTATTATAAGCTACTTATCGCTAATTAAATCATATGAAATGAAGTTATCGCTCCAGTCATAAGTTTGTTAAAACTCATAGTTATAAAACAATTTGTCGTTCATTGTTTAGGTCCTGCAGTCTATTTCGGTGTAGTCGTGGCTTGCGCCCACTACAGCTTCCGCCGCCATAAATCTGGGATAACGGGAACAGGGAACACGTCATAACATTTTAATATCCGAAGCTTGATACCTAGATATCGCCAAATTTATGAGAATCTGCTGCCTACACTGCAAAATGCGAAACCAGTCCGTTACACAAAATAAAACTGTGTACATTCGAAAGTAATTTTTTATTCACTCGACTTTTTGCGTTGGAAATTAAATCCTCAGACAGCAAACGAGCTAAAGCAATCAATGAGATTAACTAGACAAGCGTCGACATGAATTGAGATAAATTGTAACCACTAAAACCAATAGCAAAGACATACAATGTAAACAAAAAGGATTTCGGAGCGTGATTTGCTTACGAGAACAGTATTGGGATTTAGAAGAGTATTCGAGAAAGATAACCTCCTAAGTGTCCGGTTTTATTAACATTATACCGATCGTAAATTCGTAACCGATTATGAGAAAAAAAAACTGGCTCGGCTGTAATAGCAGGCGACTCATTAGCATAGTACCTGTGCGATAAAAGATAAACTAAAAAGCGTAAAACTGTCAGCGTCCTTCGTTTCTGTAAATGCATGAGTGCGTGTCAAGTCTAATGTTAACACGGTTCTAAATAATTGTTTTACAACTGACTCATCGAAACCAACACCAATCAACCTAGCAACAACTCGAGGGGCATTCGTCGACGCGGTAAGCACCCATTACGACGGAATTTAAGGGGATTATTTTGAAATTCGACCCTCAGAAACACGAAATGAGAAATATACTTTTACGAGCTCCTATTACTTTGCAACGAAAATTTCTCATTACAAAGGCTTCGCGGTTTGAAAAGGCATATTAAGTTCAAATTCTGTATAAAGAAATTCCTAAATCTGAAACGGACATGACTGACTATCCTAACAAATATTATAAATGCGAAAGTGAGTTGTTTGTTTATTACGCTTTCACGCTAAAACGGCTGAACGGATTTGAATAAAATTTGGCACATGGGTAGACCATGACCTGGATTAGGACATAGGATACTTTTTATCCCGGTAGTACTTTCCTGTGGGATAATTTCCGACCTCCATACACAACAACAAAAGCTAGTTTACTATACGTGCGTATCTAATTCGTATTTCACATAAGAGTAGGTATACGTTGTAACAAAATTGCGTGCACGATTTTAGCAGATGATATAACTTAAGTGCTATGTATCGTATAAGCTAGCGTAGCGCACGTGATTACAAAAGCGAAAATGAATAAATATTGATCAGAATTTGAGCGGTCTAACAAGAAACATTCTTTACATTTCTTCGTACATTGCCGGACTACTAAGGCACGTACTTACTTAATTTACTGCAAAAAGAACTCGAGTTCTTATAAAAAGTGTGAGACTATGAGGTGGGACTTTACGCTACGGTTATTCAAATCATTACGCGTAACCGCTATAACCCTGGTGATGAAAACTAAAAATACAAATGACTTTATTATGGGCATCTATCTAGCTTGTCGATAACGGTAGTTGAGTTGTAGCTCTAAAACTAACATGTTAAATTCATAATCTTCCGCGTTTACTGTAAAAACCTAGTAGACAGGTTTTTGTCGTACTTTCATATTTTCAATTTAAGAAAATGATCATGTCATTAATGTAATTTTATATCTGAGACATTAAGATTCTTTATCGTACCTACATGTTAGTCTGACTTCATAATTCATTAGACGCCCTGCTGCGTCAACAGTCCAATCCTTATGAAAAATCAATACATACCCCCCAACCCAAAATGCGTCACGAATTTCTTAGTTACAAAGTCTAACATGCTAAATCCTAAAATAATTTTCAAATACCTCAAAGCCAATGCAAAATAAGATTCTTATGACATTGAAATCTAGAATATCAAGTAATTCAGAATTTTCTAGATTTACATTATTATAAAGACACTAGCACGGACTAGTCTGGCGTCAGACATGGGAAAGAGGTCGTCGAATCTCAAGTAAATATTTATATGTATTTTGCCCTTGAAAGGACGGCGAGTCCCAAACTCATTGACCGAGAGTTTGCACATGCGTCTCGTTCGAGACATTTCCATTTATAGGACATTATTTTATGAAGACATGAAAAACCTATACCTAAGTATAGATTTATTTTTATTTCGTTGACGACGCAGACGTATTCAATCGATGTATTTTTATCCTTTTAGGGTTATTATGATTCAAGGCAGGATCCACCTAGTCAGGACTTTTAGGCCCGTCTATTTTGGGCAAGGACGAGACGTCTACGACAGTTTCCTCAATACAATTCGTTAATCATGCGTTTGTATTTTACAAGCCATCAAACAAATTTTCGGATGTTTTTAGGAGACAAAGTAGATAAAGAATTCTTACTTAGAATTTTCTAGAAACCTTAGTCAAAAAAATCAATCGAGCCAAAACCAGGCGATACGTTAGGCAAGTTTTCGCATTTCATCTTGTGACGTCAATGAACAGGGAAAATGGAGGGAAAGGCCGTGTGGCCAGAATAGATTAATACCTATGTACACAACACTCAGGGACGATATTTATCAATAAACCACTTAACTGTCGAGTTTAGTAAGCTTTAATTATCAGTGCATTGGACCGAGTTATCTCTACAAACTACAGTTACGTCATGAGGATACCAATATGCGCGTTACAGCGACGGCGACGGCCTAACTTGCTGAACGTTGTCAGACATTCAGATCTTTGAAGCTCCAATTACTTTAGTAGAAACACGCTTGGCTTGTGTTTTGGTAACATTTTTATGCATTAATAATACGAGTTATGATGATAAAACCGAATCTCCTCCTTTAACAGCGCAACGGAAACAGCAATAACTGAACGATTAATATTGTTAAAAGGAAACTGGGTAATATTCAGGTATTAAATACCTGTGAACAAGAACATCGATGGCAAAATTTTAATAAACATTTAGGTCAACGTTCATGATGTCCAGAATCGTTAACCATCGATGAGTCAGTTTGGAAGCAATGTAATGCAAAATAATATACTGTTGCCTTAGTTTTAAAGTTGGGGACGTATGAGTCATGGGTTTATTGATACGAACGGTTACTGATATGGGGCATGGATGATATTATTTCGACTTTGCAATTACCGGATTTTAACGGAGTTAGCCGACACCTCGTTCGGTCATTTCATTCAAGGTAAGGAACACGTGCCGAAGTATTTCTTATATTACAACTTAGGATTTATCGCAAGAAAAGGCATAAAACTTAACAATTTATAGCTGATGGATTATTGTACCTACCCAAAATGTGATAACAGAACACAATCAACATGAAACTACAAAAGTATCAAACTTACATAATTCAAACAACACTAAGCTATCCCTAGCGGACTAGAATTACTTAAGACTGACAAATACGTTACGTTTAAAAATAATACATCATTACTCACCATCACGTCACGACGTTATACTTACTTTCTACTTTCTCTCCTAAAACCGTTGTTTGGTACATAATTGTCCCAAGTAAGAGGCACGGCGGGATAGGCACCTAGTGCTTTTACTCTAATTTGTGGCAGTCTATTGTGTGTAGGAAAATTTGTTTGTACCACATCAATGTTGGTATTTCAGTATTATCTTATCGGCTTCCTATGCTCTGGCGCGTCCCCAAAGATAACAATTACCCTTGTCGGTGACGGCCAGCTGGTCTGCATTCCTGCACGTCCTCTACGCCTACCTACACTATCCTAATGGACTGACTCGAAGCCTTAAAAATGTATTAGAGATTAAAGCTCACTTTTCATTCGTCCACGACGGTATTAAATAATAAATACATTCACAGTTTGTAACATTACATTTTAGAAATTAGAAGGCCTGACTTGCTACTGCGCCAAAAATAATATTGAATAAGTAACTAATGACGGGATAAAACAATAACGGGAACCATAAACCCTGAGGTAACATAAACAAATAAAAACTTATTTCTGATCTCTCACTACGCACACAACATGCAATATTTAAGCGGTTTTACACAGCCGACCTGCCGCCGACAGACAATACACACATATATTATGTACATGTTAAACTACTGCCACAAATAATTATATTATGTATTATTACGTATATTATGTAAGTAAATAAAGGACACGACAGGGCGGGGATAAGTATATAGAAAAAAAATAATAGAGAAATATACAATAAACTCTATTTAAACATGAAATTTATTAAAGATTAAAAAACATACAATGTTTTGTTTTACACAAAATAAAATACCTGGAGGGTTATTGTCGGGCGCCGGGGCGGCATTAGCTGAGGCGGGGCGCGCCCAGGCGCCCGCGGCAGATATACATAGTGCGACAGGTCCATATATAGTCCAATAATATAATACCATAGCATATGATAAAAAGTATACACATATATGATACTGTCAAGCCAACTAAAACTCACAAAAAGTCATGTCGCGCTCTCGCGAATATAAAACTATGTTAAATCTTACAAAAATACTTATGTGACTAATTTGAAATGCACATATTATAGGATCTCGCTTTCCGTCTACAAAAATAATCTGAAATTGGAATGAAAATCTTTCTTAAGCATTCGGCCTGGGAACGATCACAAAAGTTACGGCGTTCACAACGTCCGTACACATCTTAATTATTTCTCTTCTGAGTCTTAAAGCTAACCGATAGAACCTGTCCGTTGAGCGTGTATCCATTGAGCGCCTGGATGGCCATAGCGGCCTCATCATACTCACGCATGTTCACAAATGCAAAACCTTTGTTTTTCTTTGTCTCAGGATCTTTGATCACTTTTATGGAGTCGATTGCACCGTACGGACCAAAGAGTTGCCATAGAGCCAGCTCCTCGGTGTCCTCACCGATGTTGTATACATACACTGTGGTCTGATGAGGCGCGGGCGCGGCCCCGAGCAGCGGTACAGGGCTGGCGGGCGCGCCCAGCAGCGGCAGCGGCGTGTGGTTGGTCGCGGCCATCGGGTTGAAGCGCTGCTGGCCCTTGTTGATGAATGGCAGCGCCTTGCCGGGCGACGGCAGCAGCGGCGGCGGGGAGGCCTGTGGGAAACCAGGAGCGAAGGCGGCCGGCCGCGCGCCGAATGCCGCGCTGAGGTTGGTGCCGTTGAAGGCGGCGGGCGCGGTGCCGTTGAACACGGCTGTGGCGCCGTTGTACGCTAGCGGCGCAGCGCCCACCGCGACGCGGGGCGTCGGCCGCGGCGCGTTCTTATTCGCATTGGGCTTGTTCGCGAACTTGACCACGATGGCGCCCGCGGCCGGTATTGGTGTCTGCCCGTTCATGTGTTTTATTGCTTCCTCCGCCTGTGGCCGCGTCTCGTAGCACACGAACCCGATGCCTTGCGACACCCGACTGTTCGTTATCACACCGAACTGACTGAATAAACTATTTAGACGTTCTAGCGTCATGTCTGGAGGTAGATTGCTTATGTAAAGGTTAGATTCCGTGTCAGGTTTATGGCTGACCTTATTTTCGGGGTTGAGTAGTGCGAATGACACTTTCAGAGTCTTGCCTTGCATGAGGAGGCCGTTGAACGCCGTCCGCGCCTTCTCGGCATCCTCGTGTTTCTCGTACTCCACAAAGCCATAACCCCGGTTCGCTATGAGCTTACAACTCTCTATCTTGCCCATGGCGGAAAAGAGCGCATACATCATGTCCCGCGTCATCAGCTCGGGTATGTAATTGACCATGAGTTTGGTCAGTGACACATTGTTGGCGTCGCCGCCGCCATTCTCCATTTCGTTTTTTATCATTGTTCTTTTATTGTAAAAACTACACTACAGAAAACAAAATACTAATAAAACTCACACTATGAATAGTTGTTTACTTCATTTGCGACATCTATATCGAACAAAGAACGAACACAAAAAGTCCCAGTCACACTAAAATGCCACAGCGACGCCGGTTCACAAGTTCATCATCACACGAACGAGTTTGTTTTTGGAATGTTACCAGGTTTTGCCCTTTTTCTTTGGCAACTACGGAATGCAACTAGTAGTTGAATAAATTCATTTAACTTCTTTTATTTCCGTTATTTGTCCGACTTTTAGCAATGATTAATTAATTTGGCACGTGTTTGGATATTTGGTTACTGTCAAAATAATAATTTTATAAAATTTTGATCGCGTGGCACATTTTTATGTTATTGTCTATGATGAAATTATAACCAATAAACAATAGTAAAAACCGCATTTATTGATTTTTCTCATTGTTTCTGTGAACTTAGATAGTTTGATCAACTTCAACATAAATTCGAAAATCCAATCAATTTAATGAAATTATAAAAAAGTATTCATTTACAGTTTTTTTTAGGCATTATCGTATTATGTACAGTCAACAAAAGAAATATCTAGGCAGGGTATTCTAACATATTTGTATGTGAATTGCTTCATGTTCAATTTCGTGAAAATACACAATTTTGTGCAGGTGTGTTACAATGTAGGAGTAGTAGGTATTGCAAAAACAAAGTAATATATATAAAATTGACCATGAAGCAATTCACATACAAACATGTTAGTATACCCTGCCCAGATATCTCTTTTGTTGACTGTACATACTCATTTTTGATAGTGATTTTACGAAAAAAATCGAATGTTGAGTGGTGGTCTATGGTAAAGACAAAAATAATATTGGCTTCTTTTTCTGTTTGTAAGACGGGGCTAGGAAATGCTTACAATATTTAATATTCATAGAGCTCCTGGTTCTCCCATAATATTATTTTATTACAGACTTGTAGTCACGTTGCACTCCCTGAGTGCAATCCTGAATCCTGCAATCAGCTGAGCCAGCTGAGAGTCTGAGACATAGAGTATAGTTATAGATTGGGAAGTCTGAGACTGTCAAGTCAACTCAAGTGTCAACCAGTGTCAACAAACAACAACAGCTACTCTATGACAGGTGGTCAATCCGATAAATGTCACTGTCGCGCAGTTGTCAATTGCTCTGAATTATAACTTTTAAGGTGTTTTGCAAAGGTTTTGCGACTTTATTTCACTGGGTTTCATAATACTAGACGATTTAAGTCTATAATCATGTTCCTCACAAATGTCCTGTTCAAAAAAGCCAAGAGCAAGTCAGTGTTTTACTTACATATACATAGGCTTTCTCATTAAAAATAGTTCAGCTAACACCAATTGACATTTTCAGGTTGGTTATGGTGTTAATGGAAAGTGTGGTGTCTGGTCACCAAGTAACGAAGATAAGGGAGCGTTTGGCTGATAAATTGGAGTTAATTCGTTTCGACCCCTACAGTGAGTTACTATTGCATATTCTAATAACCTCTTAAATCCTGATACCTAAGTTTTTTTTTTTTTGGTAATTTTGTCTGTAGATTACAGCCTGATAACAAACGGTTAGAAGAGAGGCCGGTCAGTGGGTCGTCGTAGGGCCCCTCCTAGCAGTGGGTGAAATTGGGCAGTGACCATGCACTGCCCGATTTGATAATGATGATTAAATCTTAAATATTATTCCGGTTCACTATCAGCTTGCATCATTCAAAGACATCTCCCCGTGAAATGAAATGAAATTTATTTATTTGCCAGAATATAGGTACTTATATAATAAGATGGTTAAATTATTTTGGTCTCACCGTACAACTACAACAAGCTATGACTTCAAGCTATTTCGGTTTTAATACCATTGATGCCCCGAATCTACATACATAAACTCATGCCTTCTTCCCATGGGGGTAGGCAAAAACTACAGAATGCCACCTGCTACAATCCTCGTAAATTGATGATGTGATGTCCCAAATATCTTCTATAATAAAAAAAAACTAACAACAGGCAGCATTTCATTTACCATACTTACAGCAATCTGCTGATTTACCTTGGATTTATTCAGTGCTTATATGGAGTTATGACACCCATTGTGGTTTAGCCAAAGCAATGTATGGTTAATGTGATCTAACATCATGTTCCTGCCCTTATCCCAATTTATTAGTGGCAAACGCAGCACATTCCTATAGCAGTCATCTCACAGTCCACTGACACCCAGGCCATATTATCATGTATCACATATTCCATCCCTCCTTTCTTTGATCTGTCTCTTAGGCTATAACGAAATAAGTTTAAGACTTCATATTGTTTCCTATTATTTGTCATGTCATACATATACTTTTTGCCGGAGATCTTAAATAAATAAATGAATATCACATGTTCCTCTGTTGCTCCTCTGTCCTCCGCATTACATGTCCATCTAAACTATGACTGCAGTCAACTTAAATAGTCACATCACAAATAATTATTAATTTTCTGACTTGTTTCTGCATGGTGAACACACATACTACACAGTGTACAATCCGCATTGTGATATTTGAACAAAATTTACTTTTTGGTTTCATTTTACTGCTTTTTTTTTTTTAAATATCTGCTTATTCCTATATAATCTCTCTCTCTCTCTCTCTCTATCATCTCTTTGTTAATTTCATGGTCAAAAAGTAAAAATATGTATATGGTGAGTATGTGAGAGGCTCATGGCTAAATAATAATAGCTGCACAAGGTCGATTGAAGGTTATCATCCATTACTTACAGTTGGAAAGCATGTTAAGCCCAATGGCTGAAATTCGTAGATCATTGCCAGTTGTTATGGATAGGCAGAAGCGTGAAAAAGTTGGACAACCAGTCCTACCTTACGTACGTTACCTGGTTGTGGAGGTAATAAGATTGGTGGTTGCGCCATGAAATTCAGCTGCATCAGGTAAGACTGAAAGCCAATCCCAATATAGTTGGGAAAAGCTATTCAGATGCAAGTGAGTTTGTTCCTCACACATTTCCATATTCAGAATGTAAACAAATGAAAATTACCCAATTTGGCAATTAGGGAAACTATTTTTATGGAGAAGTGTATGTAACATTTTACAATTTTTCATTCAGGAAAGGTTAGAGAGAGGAGAGGTATTTAATAGTTTCTGCTTAGTTATGTCCTGTCCCTCGGGATATAGACTCAAATTCCCTGTAAGTTCAGGTGTGAGCATAAGTTTATTTCCTCCTAGCTGCGCCCCGCGGTTGCACCCGCGCGCGCGTAGACCGGGATAAAAAGTAGCCTATGTGTTAATCCATGGTATAAGCTATCTACATACCAAATTTCAACCAAATCCGTCTAGCCGTTTGAGCTTGAAGAAGTAACAAACATACAAATTCGCACACACTCACAAACTTTCGCCTTTATAATATCAGTGTGATACAAGAAATATAGGAAATATACTGAAGCTCACAAATGATTCATATTTATTCAATCAATCTGCTTAGCCTTTTTCCAACTATCAACATAGTTAGAAAAATGCTACATACATGGAGCAACTGCCCATCTGACCTCCACAACCCAGTATCTGGGTAATACAATGATACCCTTTGGTAAGACTGGTTGTCAAATAATTCATATTATTACAAGCTTTTATTTATTTAGTATCACTTATCCCGGTGTCTGTAATTGAATCTTGCAAGTTAAATTTGACCCACTTCCCGGTTTCTGATTGAGCTTGATATTTTATATGCATATGTAAATCAGATGACAATGCAATATTATTGTGACATAAAACTGATCTGATGATGGAGCCGGAAGGTAGGCATGGGAACTCAGTAATAAAACGACGCAACCCTATCGAGTTTGGGCTCGTTTGATTTGTCATGATAAAGCTTGTTTAAAAAAAAAAATAACACACACTTGTGTCTATACTACATTATCATGTACCTATCTTTGTCTCGTAGTCCTAGATTTGATAGTGTGTATATCCTCCCATACGAAACTTATTAGTATGTTTTTTTTACCAGGAACTATAACACAAATTCAAGTAAAACATTGTTGGTTCGGTTGCCTCAACAGTCTTATTATTTTATTTTTTATTGATTTGGTTATTTTGTTGCAGTTCAACAAGAAAGTTTGTACAAGGAAAGAAAGAAGATCAGGAGCATTAAGTCATCATAGGTGTGTAACTTGTTAGTATTTCGTATGTAGGTATTAGGATAAAATAATATACAACATGTTTTAAATGTTATAATTTAGTTATTGTACTTTAAACAATAAACAAATCTTTGGATATAATGTGTTTCACTATAATCACTAGAAAATTATGAAATCTCTGTAATTAAGTACTGCACGTTACAGTTTGCTACCAAATTTAATTGTACAGAGCAGAGTCTAATATATGTTCAATATAATGAGTTTAGAATATATGCTTTACTTTCCAACTTCTTACGGCTAAGTCCGATACTGTATGCAATTGAAAGAGTTTCAAAATTACATGTAGTTAGTGCTTCTTTCTTCCAATGTGCCCTATTCAGACAAAAAGTGCTAATAGTGCTAATTGAAATAAATTTACAACGTAAAACACCTATTATTATAATATTATAATAATTTTCGTCTCTACTATGTAGGACCCAGCCCAGATAAATCTAAATCTAATAAAATTTTCAAAAGAGAATTCTCAATTTATATAATATAGGCCAAATATTTGATTAATACATAATATTTCTCATATCACAATACAAGAATTAAAAAATTAAAATTTCGTTTAAGATAATTTTAATAATTATTTTTTTTTTCTACATTCTCATATTTCAATGTAAGTATGAATAATTTAATTATTCTCATTTTTAATAAAGTGCAATTCCGATAATTTTTCAACATTCAGTTTCCAATAAATGTAAATATTTTTTTTCAATCAATAAACAATTTCAAATACTTATTATTTACTCTCACTGTATTCTTTAAATCTATTTCGAACTTTACTAGAAGGTTAAATATATGACTTACACACCCTTAAAATACCTTTTAAGGCTTTAACTATAAGTTCTAATACTGTGGCCACTTACACTGCAACCATGATATTATTGAAAATTAAATAATTTGAATGAAATTGACTAGAATGTAACATTAATGTACTTAGGCACCTAAAAGAATCTCTTTATTATTAAATTTTCCAATAATTGAATACAGCATTTATAAATTTTGTTTACAATAAAAATACATATTTACACATACAGATAAAATAATTTTGAAAATTTAGTATTGACATCAAAAGAGTCCTTAATTGATTCAAAATCAAATAAAACTTACATTCTACTTATAATAAATGTACAATATGAGGAAATTCTTTGGCTTACGATAGTTTTAAAAAGTATAATTAATATTAATAAAAAGATTTGAAATTATAGGAAGTTGGTCCTCTAACGACACTGTAATGGTAGTATAAAATTTTAATGGAATGATATTATTTTTAATTTCTTTGTAGTTTTACATACTTAAATGTGTAGATGCACCTATCATGAGTTAAATATTCTATGAGTGTCCAGAATGCAGACTGGCCCTAAGCTTGAGAACTGTTTCTATCACTGGATACCTTATTCTTAAATTTAATAAATTTTATAGAGATAAAATAGAGCCACAGAGTAGCAATATCGTTACATAGGGAAGACAAGATATAGGCACAAATGCACTTTCAATGTCCTACTTGCTTCTTCTATGTGTTTTACCTATGCACAATATCAGAATTTCTAAGTAAGGAGAGTTCTCTCCATATCCTATACTTATTACCATTTAATTTTATCCTAATCTTTTAAGGTTCCGATTTAATTTAACTGATAGGTACAATAATAACTCTTAGAACAATCGAAGAAAGTATGATTGATCCCATCTCAACAATTTGATTTCTAGACAAATAATAGGCATAAAAGTAGACAATACAAGTCATGGAATACACAAGAATAATATTATTTAATAAAATTTAATAACAATAATAATAAAATTGGAAAACAGCTTTACGTATAATATTATAAATAAAGAAAATATATGATAATAAAAGATCTAATAGACTAGATTGTCACTGAAAGGTTACATTAATAAAATGATTAAAATGACACTGGAAATTGTCTGAAAATTCTTAATAGTGATTATAATATAAATAATTTCTGTTATTACTTTGAACGATTATTTTGTTCAGTTCAATTTCTAATTTTCAGATATTCTAATCGACTTAACAGCATGTTTAAAAGTTTATTTATTTAGAATATGTCTACATAATCGTAATGTTTACCCGTAAATGTAATTATCTGAATGCATACTGACAATTTCATTTTTACCGCCAACATTTCATAGAATGTACCAAAAACCGTGAATTTCTTCTAAGCTCTTATTGGATGTTTGTCATTCTGCATTCTCTGTAAATGTCGCGTTGTCTCTGATTAAGGCAATCAGAATACAAATTGTCAGTTTATCTCTCTCACCGCAACTGGTAACTTACTGAATAACTATAAAACTATAATTTATTAATTTCGAAAGGCCGAAAAATCACTTTTAATATTTTTTTCTCGTTAATTTAATCGTTCCAATTTTTCGATAAAATTAATAGATATACACATACAGTACAGCTACCTACCAACTTGGCGCAGTGGCCTTGTCAACAATACCTTTCTTGGTCTGAAACCTAACACCCCTAATATTCCACCCATGTATCTCAATTATCATATCGATAAATACATTAATCAATAATAGAATCAAAGAATAAATATCTTAATTTAAATAACGGCACGCATTTTGAAATATGAAAAATATATTCTTAAACAATTAAAAATGTCGGCTTTCCCGCCAAGCGTGCCGTCAAATCAATATTATAATTACTTTTAACACATAATTTTTTGATTACATTTTTTGAAAATAATTTAATTTGTTCTACATTAAAATCTTATTATCTACATATCAATTATAATTTAAAATGTTGGAGAATAGTATATTCTAGGGAGATCACTTATTCACTCACTTTTCAAGTCATTCGCTCTAACAGAGGAGCTATGTCAGGGTACTTTCATGCAAAGAACTCCGTTTTTGTTGTCATGTCGAACTCGGACTCCTCCATCTTGTACATCTCGATCAGCTGGAACAAATAGAGTAGTAGGACCGCATGAAATTGCTGGCACACGCAAAGTGAGTAATATAAGTAGTTTACTTAATTGTCTCTAAAATTCAAACCAAACTCTATTCCCACCGTATTTGCGCTGCACTAAACGAAGTGTGGCAGCTATACTCTTTCCAGCAATTTACTTTACTTTTGAAATAAGCACACCTATGAAGTTCTTTATTTATTGACAGGCAACCAAAGACGAAAAAATGCAATACTTCGTGGACGCTAAAGTAAAATAAATGGTTGGAAAGATTATAAACGAGTTTAGATACAGTCAACCTCACTTCCATATTCAACTAGACTGACAGCTCCTTTATTTTTTTTCCTTTTTTTGTTTTTTTTTTTAGGGCAATATTATTATATCGACTCCCCGATCCTCCTCGCCTTGTCCTGTTGGCTAGAAGCCGACCCCAACATAGTTGGAAAAAAGGCTAGGCATATAATATTCGTAGTTCAATTGCTACTACTGGCGTGCGGTTGAGCGTACTAAACTAGAACCTGTTTTCAAAGACATCCTCTCTGATATCAGATTCCGGCAGTATGTTACATGAATTAATTATATATGATTCCCCGCTTAAATCGTACCACGTGCAGCATAACAGCATAATCAGCCTATAATGTTCCCATTGCTGGGACAGGCCTCCTCTCGGTGAGAGGGAACATACCACGTGCAGACCAGGTCAATATCGTGTCTTGTAGAAACCCTTTTTTATATAGGAATAGGCGGTTTCGTTCATTGTGTCATAGAGAATAGGTTATTAGCAGATGTCGTGATTAGTAAGGAATCGTTAAGTGGTCATAGTGAATTAGGGCCCAGGAATTTTGGATGAATCTCTTAGCATTGACGTTTAAGAAGTAAATAAAATTGTTTCCCATACGTTATCAATGTCCTTGGACAGCTCCTCCATCTGCTTGTCGTGGGTGACCTTCAGCTTTTCCTTCTCGCGGTTCTGCTTGATGGTTTGGGTCTAAAAACATTTACAGTTTCAGTAACAAATTTGTGAGACTTGTTTTCATTCAACTATTCCGTTTTATATTGCCAGTATTTTTGGAACGACGGAATAAACTGCTAGAAACTAGAAATCGTCACATAACGAAAAAGCGTTATGCCGCGGGGCTCCACGCGACTTTCTCTCTCTATCAGAGAGAGAAAGTCGTCGCGTCGCGTGGTGTGAATTTGGTCAAAATGAAAAGCCAACATTATGAATAATTAGTAAAAATCCGCGACAAAGAATCCCGTCAACAGTGAACGTCCAGGAACATTTGACATTTCTCGAGACCTTACTAGAAATGTCAAATGCGCGACAGCATATCCCACATTCCATAGAAAGGTTAGATCTTCACTCAAATCCTGTGTTAACTTTACTATCAGAACCTAGGTGATTTGGAAGATGAACGCTTATCAAATAGTGCTCACCTTTCTCTCATCCAAGAACTTCTTGGTGTTGTTCTGCTTCTTCTCTCGCAGGCGCCGATCCTTCTCCTGTTTGGTCTTCAGCGTCTTGTCGTTAGCCACCTCCTTGCTCGTCTCCATGCTGATCTTGGCTTGACGGCCGTTCATCTCTTTCAGTTCCCTGGAATTTGGAATAGACGTTAAATTAGATTGAGGATTTATATTTGGTTTTATACACATAATTATTTATTTAGAACATAAGTATTTTAAACTAACTCGACAACAAACGGGAGATCTACCTACGGCAGAAAAAAAGGGATTAGTACACGGCCACATATCAAGCTACGCAGTTCCAGTATAAGCTGATATATCTCGCATTGTATATGATTTCCATACAATGAGAGATCAGCTTACTACACACTAACGAACCACGGAACGGACTAGCGAACTATAGCTTCATATGTAGCCGTGCATACTAATTGCTGCGATGAAAGCTTTTATTAGAACTTAGGAGCATGCCACTTCACGTTTTCTATCTGTATCCTAGATGTAAGTTCTCTGAAGAAACAAACTATAATAAAAAAACCAAAAAATGTCCTAGACAATATCCTTTATGAAACCAACTTCCAATGTCTAAGGGCGGAGACTGACTTGTAACGTTTCTTTGTAATGTATCATTCAGGTGAGAGAGATTACAAAATGGCGATACACTAAACGTGGCGAACGCTCGCTTCGAGCACTTGTTTCAAGCGTGCTCCATAAGGCCTCTGCCTGGAATTTCGCGGGCAGCGGGGCGGCGGCGCGTCTCGCATTGTCCCGCCCCGCTACCGCGCCGCTGTTTTCGAGGTCCGGTCCATTTGTTTTTATGCATAAAATCCTGCCGCTCCCGCGTCGCCGCCGCTGCCGCCCCGCTGCCCGCGAAATTCGAGGCACGTGGCGAACGCTCGCTTCGAGCACTTGTTTCAAGCGTGCTCCATAAGGCCTCTGCCTGGAATTTCGCGGGCAGCGGGGCGGCGGCGGCGGCGGCGCGTCTCGCATTGTCCCGCCCCGCTACCGCGCCGCTGTTTTCGAGGTCCGGTCCATTTGTTTTTATGCATAAAATCCTGCCGCTCCCGCGTCGCCGCCGCTGCCGCCCCGCTGCCCGCGAAATTCGAGGCAGAGGCCTTATGGCTCGCATCGAGCGGCTCAGTTCGCTGCACTGACTACTGTAAGCCGACGTTCGCACGGACGTAAAAATATCGCGGCGGTTTTTCCCGCCCATTGGATTTTCAACGCTCTGCTTAGCGCCGAGAGTAGAAAATACAACAGTGTGTTTTTTCGACGCGCTGGGATGCACTCTGTTGTTGTTAGGTTGGATTCTCGAAGCTCGGCTCAACACCGAGAGTTGAAAATCTAGTGCGCGATAAAATCCCGCCGCGATATCTTTACGTCCGTGCGAAGCGTTACAAAAACTCGACACATTTAAAAAAAAAACTTTACAGTTAGTCCATATTCAATTTGATTTACTGTCAAACTCGTCATATGTTGAGATTTCTCTCATCCAATCACGGCGGCCTACTAAAGGTTTGATTTATGATCCGAGATTTGAGTGGGCTTCCAGAAACTAGAGACCACCTCAATCACCAGGTCAGTTACCTGTTTTCCCGAAACCCAGACCATCAAACAAGAAATAGCTCTCATTTAATCATTGAACGACCATTAAAATCTGTTTATTTGACAATCATAAAATATATCCGCTGCGAAGTGAATCATTGCAAAAAATAGTTCAGTTATAAATGTTCGAGTTTATTCACATCAATTGCAGATATATTGGACCATTCAATGTTTATGATATCAAATAAATCTTAGAAAAGTGTTCATCTATTTACGTCGAGAAGTTAATCGCTGATAATAAATTCTGTTTTACAAGTTTTAAATAAACTGGTGTTTCAAAAATAACGTGTTCTGTCAGTTGAACTATATCTTTTGCATCTCAATCTGCCTAGCCTTTTCCCAACTATGTTGGGGTCGGCTTCCAGTCTAACCGGATGCAGCCTGAATACCAGTATTTTACATGGAACGACTGACTATCTGACCTCCACAAACCAGTTACTGAGTAATACGATACCCCGTGGTGACTAGTTGTCAGACTTTCGGTCTTCTAACGACCGGTAACGACTGCCACGAATGACAGCCGGCACCAACGGCTTAAAGTGCTTTCCGAGGCACGGAGAAGTCTCGATATGACCCAACATGGTATCCATCCACGGACAACCCCGACAAGCGTAGCTTAACCTGATGGATCGACCCGTGCGGCTGTTATTACTTAGCCACGAGCTCCTTTTTTGCATCTATTAGCAGATGTTATTTACCTACCTACTATTATTTTTTTTTACAAATAAATAAACTAATATTTATAAACACGTCCATGCTCGTTTTTAGGGCTCGTTTTAAAGCAAGGCACGTAACCAGCTCGGCCTTATTACAAAACCAGATTTATCTTTAGGGCCTACAAGCCATTTTTGAATTTCGTACTTTATTCCAACTATGTCAAAGTTCTAAATACAAAAAATAATTTAAAACCCGAGTCTACGTTGTCAATTTCATCTCAAGTAAAGTTATAAAAACTTTTTTTCAGTCGAAATTCGAAATACAAAATCTGGCTAAATGGTTTAAGCTTGGACCAAAGTTAGAACTCGTTTTGTAATAAGACTGGCTGGGTTTTTTTTTTTAATTTATTTTGAGGCGAGGCAAACTGGAAACAGACGGATTACAATGCAACGTAAGCCGTCTGCTGTTTCCGGTTTCTTCAAGTCTTTATCTTAATTTAAATAGATCAGAATTTGTTTTCTGCCTAATTACAAATCCAATAAAACTAGCTAGTATGCACTCATGTCATAATGTTAATCGCCTGATTGTTGGTCTAGTTGCAGCTCGCGCGAATGCAGAGCAAGTGACATCGAGCCCCGTGTCGGGCAGTTTTAATAGAGTGTCCCATTAGGAAATTCTTAGTAGCAGCCCAAATAAAACCTGGATTTGGATAAAGGCTACATACCCCGCCTGCCCCTTGTGGAAATATCTACAGTTATAATGTCTTTTTCTATAAAATCCTCTCTTACCTCTCATGCTTCCCCTCCAGCTGCTTCATCTGCGCCAGCTGGGTAGCCTCCATCATCTTCTTCAGCAGGTCGCGCTGTTCGTTGAGGCGGCTACGCGCGCTGGTCCACTCCTCCACACGATGCTTGGCCACCAGCTCGCTCCAGGCGGTGGCTTGCTCGTTGACTAGCTTGCGGAACGACGCGTCGTTGCTAAGCTGGTCCTTACTGCAGGGTGGTGATGGGAGTAAGTATTTAAATGGTGTATTTTTTTAAAGGTCTATTTGGCTTATCGTGACAATGAAAAGGTGCAGATAAAGCGTCAATAAAATAAAAGATGCAGATTAACGAGTCGAAAGCCGTAATTACAGACGCAATTAAAAAGCCATTGTGTCGTTCTATGCGAAGGGTTAATACGCAATTTTAACCTCAGTCACCGTTTTAAGTTAAACAGAAGAATTTTGATATTTAGAAGTAAGCTAGGAAAAAATCATCTTTACAACGATCTTTAATTGGGATCACAGTCAATGGGTGAAAAAACGTATAAAGACAATCAAAATATTGCATTCAAATCATCATCTGCCTAGCCTTTTCCCAACTATGTTGGGGTCGGCTTACAGACTAACCGGATGCAGCTGAATACGAATATTTTACGTGGAGCGACTGCATATCAGACCTCCACAACCCTGTAACTGGGTAATACGATACCCCTTTGGTAAGACTGGTTGTCAGACTTTCGGGCTTCTGACGACCCGTAACAACTGTCAAAGATCCACGAATGACAGCCGGGACCAACAGCTTAACGTGCTTTCCGAGGCACGGAGGAGACCCGGTATGTAAAGATGGTCAACTAACCCCGACAAACGTAGCTTAACCTGATGGATCGACCCGTGCGGCTGTTATTACTTAGCCCACGAGCTCTTCAAAAGTTGCATTAAATGACATAAAATGGCAGAAGCAGCTTTCCAGTTTCTTAGGAACCTATCTCATAAAATAATCATCTCGGTTCTTTGTTTCGTGCGAAAGATTTCTCCGAAAAGTATTTTCGCTTCAATGAACATAGGTATATTTCACAATGAAGTAGTAATAAACATTTCTCCTTACTTCGCGTTTACAAATGCTTGCATTTAGGAACACGTCAAGTGAACACTAAACAGAATTCTCGTTTTCAGTGGTGTCTGACGAAAGACAACGTCACGTTTAAGGAATTCCTGGGATTAGTTTTACGTCCTAAACATTCTTGGGTTAAACACAGACTCATATTTTATGTTACACAATGTGTCTGCTTTTGACCTAGATCTCGCCTGATGGGAAGCGATGGATAAGCGAATTCGTTTGTTTCCAATTTTCTGATCTCAAATTCGTACCGTAAGATAGCAGCAAAGGCCTTAAAACATTCCTTATTTAATATTTTTATGAGGTTTACGCTAAATGTGGTATTTTTTCTTTGGTCCGTTTAAGAAAACACACGCAAGAGACGCACGACGCACGCAGGCGTTCAAGAGAATGACAATCGGGGTTTGAGAAAATCTCAAACCCCGATTGTCATTCTCTCGTACGTCTTCCTATATTCATAATACCAGCCTATTACTGCCCCACTGCAGCGCAAAGGCCTCTTCTCATACAGAGAAGGCACGAGCATTGATCACCACGCTTGCTCATGACGGGTTGGCGACTTCAGACTTATATATATATCCTAATCCGAAAGTGAGTTTGTCTGTTTGCTTCCCCGCTAAAACGGCTTAACGGATTTGGATGAAATTTGGCATATAGGTAGACCATGACCTGGGTTAGGACATAGGATACTTTTTATCCCGGTAGTACGTTTCCTTGGGATAATTTCCGACCTTCGCGCGGACAAAGCCGCTGGAAAAAGCTAGTTAACTATAAGTCCAGTTTTCACCCATGTCAGGTATGTCAAGATAAACTATACTATAAATGACAAAACACTTCCACTCACTTCTTTCCCTTAATCATCTTCTCAAGCGCGGAACACTGCGTCTTCTGCAACGCCATCTTCTCCTTGGAATGGCGCTTCCTCATTGCCTCCAGTTCCTTCTGCTGCTTCCTGCCAGTCTTCACGAAGCCCTTCTCTTGGCGGAGGGACTCCACAGTGATCGGCTCGAATACTAGAGGAGGTTCTTGAAAGGATATGAAGAGAGATTAAAATTTGATAAAGGTTTTTTTGGATCAGGAACACGAGTCAAACGGCCTTTTTACAAAATAATCTTATTAAACAACGGTTTAAACCATCGCACCATTTTTGAATTTCGAACTTTATTCCGAGAACGTTGAAGTTCTTAATACAATAACTTTCTGGTCCTTCGGAACTATACTTATACAGGGTGTCTCAGAAAGGTGTGGTCAAATTTAAGGGTGTGCTACAGATACAGACCATCAAACTAAACAACTTTCTCCATGGGACCATCATCGTAATAGAGAAAAAATTATCAGCCGTCCCATACATTTGGGTCGAGTAGGTATCAAAGCTTTGTACGGGACAATTGATAATTTTTTTCTCGATTACGATGTTGGTCGCATGGAGAAAGTTGTTCAGTTTGATGGTCTGTACCACATCTTTCTAATACTCGTACACCCTGGAGACAACAGCAAATATTTCATTATTTTCGTTATACCAAGAACTCGTTTATTACGAGTATCATGTAAAAGCTTATACGCTTGTGAATAACGAGGAAATCTACACAGCTGAAATGCATAAGATTTATGACAGTATAATTTATGAATTTGCATTAACTCTGCCAAATGTAGAGTTTATGGCAACAAATCCACTAGAAATGCATGTTGCGTTCCAACGAAGTAGGTATTTCTTCCACATATGTAACATTACCAGCCTGGCACTGGCCATATCCATTACAAAAGGCCAGAAAAATTTACAGAATAAAAAGCAGCCAAGTGCGAGTAGGACTCATACACGAAGGGTCCGTACCAGCGGACAATATTTAACACTACATTATGTATTTATTTAACACGTTTCTTATATGGGGAACCCCTTTAATTTTGAATTTTGTTATATTTTTATTATTAAGTAGTTATAGTGGCCATAGTACTTACTACACACTCTGTGAACATTTCAAGTGTCTACCTATTACGGTTCAAAAGATACAGCCCTGTGACAGACGGATGGACAGCGGAGCCTTAGTTATAGAGTCCCATTAGCATTTGTGTACGGAATCCTAAAAACAAATTTCTGAGATATCCGAACAAGACCCATAACAAAAAACCACTTTATATTTCCCACAAAACAGCACTGATGCACTTTACAAGTTACAACTATCACTAAACGAACACAAAAAGGACAACTACAAAAATAATAACTAAAAACACAAACAATACCTAAACAAAACGACACAGTGCTCATTTCGCTCGGAACGCTCCCGCGCAGTCAACTTGAGCGAAACTCAACGTATTGAAGATATCTGATACGAAACATCTGTATCTTGAAATATTTAAGG
Source organism: Cosmia pyralina (assembly GCA_946251885.1). Taxonomy (NCBI): domain Eukaryota; kingdom Metazoa; phylum Arthropoda; class Insecta; order Lepidoptera; family Noctuidae; genus Cosmia; species Cosmia pyralina. Next base: position 3,108,681 of record OX276355.1, on the reverse strand, counting down.
TAATACGTTTGGTGTGTGGTGTGTGGCATAAGCGGAGCGGGTTTGTGTGGTGTGCAGGTAATTTATTTTCGAAGAAAGGCCAGAACCAAGATGCCGTCGGCTGTCACTAAAAACCAATCTTGCATTATGCTGAGCGATGGCCGGTTTGCGTGGATGTGACGCATATTATCCCGCAACTTATTCTTTTTTTTGTGAAAAAAAAGGAGGAGGTTCTCAAGTCAACAAGTATTTTTTTAAATTCTTTTTGCAGGTAGTCGTATTCGAAATTGTGTGGGGTAGTACCACAACTAAAAAGTGAAAAATAAAAACTTTTTTACAAAACAAAAAAACAACCGACTTCCAAAACAAAATACTACAAACTGAAAAATAACTTTAATTTCGGAAGTCGCAAAAAAACGAAAATAGACATCGACTTCCGAAATAAAAGTTATTTTTCACTTGGTAGTTTTTTTTTTGGAAGTCGGTTTTTTTTTTTTGTAAAAAAGTTTTTTGTTTGTATTTTTTCTTTGCGTCATGTTTTACCGCAAATAAAATTCTTGGTGACAACAGGGATGTTAGAGACCCAGGTAGTGGCAACTTAGGAGCCATCCAATGGTCATAGGATGCCAGCACAAGATTCTGATATAGAGTAGGTAGGTACTTAATAAAAATTCTTGGATGTTGATGATATTTTAGAGATACTTTGATGCAACTCGAATAAGTACCTATAGCAATAATTTAAAACGTCTGATTGACGATAAGTCAAAAACCAATGATCCCAATTTTTTTGAGAATATTTTGAGGGCGCAGGTATTATTTATGAGATACTTAGATATTAAAGCAAAAGCTTTACATGTTCTATGCAAGATCCATTTCTGTCATTCATACACACTAGGTAGGTACCTCGTCTTCACATATACTCGTATTTATATAATTAATGTACCTATACCTACAAAATATTGTAACATTTTAATAGTGAACATCCGTACGTAGTGAACTACCTTTTGGAGCTAACATAGAATCAATTCAATTTTCTTGTAAATTTTGACGTTCAAAAGTGCCTTTTATGTGCCTATCTATCTACCTATATAAATTAAAAGAGAAGTCCTGACTGACTGACTCATCAAACGCCCAGCAGCCCAAACATTTGGACCTAGAAAGCTGAAATTTTGCACAAAGGTTGTAGACAAGGAATAAGGAAGGATTTTCCGATAGTACAGTGGGCTACATCAATTGGTTACCCCAGTGTATTAAAATTTTAATACAACTGGGGTACCTAATTGATGGCCCACTGTACATTCCCGTGGGATGATTTCCGATATCCACGAGGGCGAAGCCGCGGGCAAAAGCTAGTTTGGAATAAATGCTTTGACTTTGCTCCAAGCGATTAAAAACCCGCTTCCTCCTCTATCTTACTCCACACCCCACTATAGAATGATTCTTAAAATATCTGCTGCATGTCATATACTCCGTGGATTAGTTCGGGTAAGCTTCTGCGTAAATACAGGTCAGAAATTATGAATCCATATCTATTTGTAGCACAGTGCAGATCGCTTTAACCTAAATACACTGGGTAAAAATCTCTAGTTTATATCTGACACATCATTTAGTTTAGGAATGTACTGGAGAAGCAAGTAACAGAATCCTGGTTTGTTTATGTTGAACAAATTGAGTTGAGGTGTTGGGTTGAATGGAATGTCGTGAGTAACGTAAAATTATGTACGTACAGTCGGCAGCAAAAGTCGATTAACACTTGTAGTTTTTTTAATCATAACTACTAAGCGAAATATTTAATTCAAATCGGAACAGAAGTACTTAAAATTTTAAGAACATTAACTCTTAACAGTTAAACGAAAAAAAAAAGCAGTTTATCGAATCATTTTGTGTTAATTTAGATGATGTCAAAAAGTAGCAGTGTTAACCGACTTCTGATGCTGACCGTACGTACGTATGTATGTATCTATGTGTATTTATTCTTTTTAGAGTTATCTATCCCTTATGTTGCACCTGCCATGTCTTCTCTCTGCACCACCCTAAGGTTGACTGGTAGAAAATGCCTCAGGTATTAAGTCCGCTTTTGTATAGTATTTTTTAATTGTGCATACAGTTTTATTAAATAAAAAAAAATATTGGCAGTTATCTTTGCCTGTTTTGAGGATTATATGCCAGTTAATAATCGTTTGATTCTCCGGTTAATGCCACAATCAACCGACATCTAAATGAAATATTATGGTATCACTCATATTATAAAACAAAGTCGCGCCTGTCTGTCTGTCTGAACGCGATACACTCAAAAACTACCGAACAGATTTTCATACGGTTTCCACCAGTGGACGGAGTGATTCACGACGAAGGAATTCATTAAGGTGTTGTGTAATTGGCTAAAATATGACGATGATTGTTGAAGATGTCGGAAAAACTCATGCCGAACTGGGAGCTTTGCTGGCGTGGCATTCACGACAGTATTTCAATCATTAATATTATGCTACTAATTGGATTTGGATTTAAAATTTGGCACAGAGATAGTTGATAACTTGGATTAACACATAGGATACTTTTTATCCCGGTAGTGTAACATATGGCAATATCTCAGAAATGGAACGAGCTCAGCATAGGCTACAGATAGGATTATGCCAACGGTGTAACGCGCTAGAAGCTCTTGGAGTCTCCATCAGGGGCAGACGTATGTTTGTAATAAACTTAAGATTAAAGTTAAAAGTAATAAATGTGTTGCTCTAAAAATATTGTTTTAATAAACAATACAGGCAGTACCCGTGTGATAGTTTCCTACTTCTACGCGGGCGAAGCCGCGGGCAAAAGCTATTAAGGGATAACATTGTGCAGGAGCTGGTGGCAAGGAGGAAGAAAATTGGATGCCACACAGAGAGACAACGAAATTGCTTTTATTTGAATTGTTAGGAATACCTGTACATACGAGTATTTTAAAGATTTTTCCTACCTTTTTAAAATCTTAAATTTTTTTCATCACTGTTACACTAAATTCAACATACCTAATATTCTGAATATCTAACCTTACCTACCTACTCTAGATAAAAATCAAGGTAAACAGTAAAGTTTATTTTTACCTCCAGCTCACGTAAACAATGCGTGTTCTTATTTACCACAGATACCTATGACTAAAAAAGTTTCATGACTCCACCTACATGAAAAGGAGAAAAGTGCTTACTTTTCTGGTAACACCGAGAATAGACAACTATTCTCGGTTTTACCAGAAAAGTAAGCACTTGTCTCCTATTTACGTATTTAAAATCCTAAAATTGGTATTGAAAAATCCCCTAAAAATTTTGTTTACTAGTTAGCAGGAGATAGAAAAGTAAACATAAGAAATAAAATATTATGTCAAACTATCATGCGACAAATTAGTCTCATAGGACCAGATATAGGAACTTTCAGCATTATGCTGTCATATCAGATCCAAGGACTTCCCAAGATCAACACGTCATAGTATTTTTTCTTCGATTTAAAACAGACCGTATGTCACAGTGAAGTAAGTAATTATAGCTGCTGCCTTGGTCTTGTTCTCCACTTTTTTCTGAGGTCCGCTGTTTGATCAAAAACATTTTCCACACCAACTCGAATGCTATTTTTCTGCATCCTAAATTAGATCATATTATGTTAGTGTGAAGGTATAATTTTACCTGCTTTCTTCTCCTCGATCTGCACTTTCTTCTCGGGGCCGGTCTCCTCGATGCCCATCTGCTTCACCTTGTCGTTCCGCGCGTCAGCCGCGCCCATGAATGCGCGCGGATCGGACAGGGCCGCCATGAAGTCTGTATGAAACATTCAAAATTTTAGTTTGCTAGGTAGGTTTGTGAACTCAGGGAAATTAATTGTTAAGCAAATTGACTAACAACTTAAATTGTCCGCTTATATTCTAATCACAACTGTCATTCAAAAAAAAAGGAGCTACGTCTGGCAACACACTGCTTTGTAGATTGGAGGTAATTATGTTTTGTTAAAAAAAAATTCCGTGAATAAACAAATTTTGACTTTTTTTTTTTCTTTGAAATTTGTATGAAATTGCTATAACACCGACAAATTGACGCAGGATGTCAATTTAACGGTACAAATTGTTCTCATTGGCTCAGTTGAAGTCATTTGAAATGGGCAGATGTTAAACATCTACTTTGTCAGGATCGAGATTAAGTCATAGTATAAAGTAAGTACAGATAAGTTTTATCTGGGGAATATTGTAGATATTTTCACAGCTTTTGTACAGATTTGTCAAACCGCCATATTTATTCCTTTATTCCACAATATAGCTATCTGGGGGCTTACTATGTGCTCTTAAAGCAGGGCAGAAGTTGAACGGTTCCAGTGTGAGAGAGAGAGACGGAGCTATATACGACCTATAGCACCATCGTTTTTTCTCAACGGATCCATGATCTTTTTTCACGTCATACTACGGCCCCTGGTGATTGAAAAATCGGCCCTCAGTCTGATTCTTCACCAACAGGATATTATGCGTTTTCATTTCTCGCTATCTCACGAAGTGTTGGATATAAGGGTACGTTCTTACTACCTACTGCAGCATTGTATTGTATTTTCTTAACTTGGTTAACCTGATAAATGTTTTTGTCAAGATATTTTCAGTTCTAGTTTAATCTGATGGAAAAACGAAGAAAATGGTAAACGTTTTTCGTTCTGCTTTCAAAGTTAGAATAAAGTTGCATCATCAGCTTATATTGGTTACATCGTTCATGTTGAAAATATACATGTGAGAACAATGTAGAAAGACGTGCACGTTAAAAAGCGTCCGTAATAAAAAGATAAAAAAACTAAAACAACTAAATTAAATATCAAAATTAAACATAAGCCATGGCAGCTAAGAGACGACCAGTCCCAACTGACGGCGCCCGTTCACGAACATGACGCATGGATCAGCACCAATTAGCTCAACCATTTTGAAGGGAACTTAATGATCCAACACAACAATCTCGGCAAGTCATATCCAGCTGCTACCAGCCCCCCTGCGAAGATCGTCGCTCCACCTAGCCTAAGCGTCCTAGCTTACGTTTGCCGATTCGCGGTCTCCACTCAAGAACATGTCTACCCTAAGCCGACGTTCGTACGGACGTAAAAATATCGCGGCGATTTTTTTTCGCGCACTGGATTCTCAACGCTCTGCTTAGCGCAGAGAGTTGAAAATTCAACAGTGTGTTTTTTCGACGCGCTAGGATGCACTCTGTTGTTGTTAGGTTGGATTCTCAAAGCTCGGCTCAACACCGAGAGTTGAAAATCCAGTGCGCGATAAAATCCCACCGCGATATTTTTACGTCCGTGCGAACGTCGGCTAACGGTCATCGGTTCTACGGCTAATATGGCCGGCTAAAAAATTGCATAACAGATGCCATTTACCTTCAAAGCCATCCGGCACGTAGATCTTCAGTTCAATGTTACAGAACAACATGGGCAGCGACATGGGGAAGTTGGCCTCCGTGCGCAGCGAGATGTGCCGGTAGCCGGCCTGCAGCCCGTCCAGCGGCAGGATGCGCTGGCCGAGCAGTTTGCCGTTCTCATCGTACACGCCGAAACGGAGGACTGCCAAGTCTGGCAGAACGACCTGGTGGAGAAAATAATGTATTTGAATTTAAAATGTTGCAAAATTAAACATAGTTACATTAAAATGTGAAAAAAAAAAAATTGATGAAAAATGAAAAACAAAAAAATTAATGATAAAAGCATTATCAGCCTATATTGTTTCCACTGCTGGGGCACAGGCCTCCTCTCGGTGAGACGGAGCGGGCCGTAATCCACCACGAGATGTCATAAATGTCTTCGAATTTTTAGTTCTAGATCATGCCGGTGTCCTCACGATGTTTTCCTTCACCGTTTAGAGAGCAGTGGTGATGAAATAATTTACACAAAGTAAAGCGCCGGCCTGGGTCAAACTCACGACTCCTAAGTCGCGGCCTTTACCACTGGGCCACCACTGCTCTCAGATGATAATGAAATGATAAAAGAGCGGGAGACCAAGTAAAAAGTTTTCAGTTTGTCAAAAGACTACCTTGACAAAACATCGCGATTTCTTTATTATAAGTTAGGTTAACACGCTTGTACTTATCCCCCGAATGGTCAGGCAGCGGCAGAGGAGCTCGTGGCTAAGTAATAACAGCCTCACGGGTCGATCCGTCAGGTTGAGCTACTCTTGCCGGGGTTGGTCCGTGAATAGGTGACCGTCTTTACATACCGAGACTCTTCCGTGCCTCGGAAAATACGTTAAGCCGTTGGTCCTGGCTGTCATTCGTAGATCTTTGACAGTCGCTACGGGTCGTCAGAAGCCCGAAAATCTGACAACCAGTCTTACCAACGGGTATCGTATTACCCAGTTACTGGGTTGTGGAGGTCAGACAGGCAGTCGCTCCATGTAAAATACTGGTATTCAGCTGCATCCGGTTAGATTGGAAGCCGATCCCAATATAGTTGGGAAAAGGCTAGGCGGATTGATTGATTGATTGGTTAGGCAGCGGTTAGTTTAATATTAAAGTGTTCATAATCCTTCTGGAAGGCCGCAGTAATCCGCTGGAAGCGAGGAGCACAGAACCGGTCGAAGTGGCAGTGCTAGGGGGAGGCATATGTCCAGCAGTGGACGTCTTTCGGCTGAAATGATGATGAATCCTTCTGGAATAAATTCCCATACCTTTCTGAACAAGAACGGCTCCTCATTATACACCGGGTTGAGTCCGTTGGCTGGCACCATGCGTGTGCGGAACTCCTTGCGGATGGTGTCTGAAGGTAGACCGTACATGTCCACCTCCACATATGTGCCGATCTTCTTGTCTGACAAGAACTGGCCGGCGATGACCTGGGGACAATTGAGAGATGGTTAGAAATGTACACAAAAGTTATCGTGATAGTGAACAGGATTAAAGCGTTCGATTTTGAACCAATAAAGTTTTTCTCGGATCAATTAGGATCAATTTATGTTTGCTAATAAATAGCATGCTGTGGCAATCCATGCTGTGGCAAGCTACAGTTATTAACCCTGCAACTTTTATACATCATCTAAATTGACACAAAATTATTCCATACATTGTATTTCATCATTTTCAGCATATTCAGCTGCATCTGGTTAGACTGGAAGCCGACCCCAACATAGTTGCGAAAAGGTTAGGCAGATTGATTGTATTTCAGCATTTCATAAGCTAAGAGTTATTCTTTTAATTTTACTTCTGTTCATATTACTTACATAATTATTTTTCATGTGAAAAGTCTATAATTATTAACTACCTACTTAAATGATTATTTAAAAAAATAACAAAATTATATCCTAACATAACTAAAACTACTACAAACAAACTAAAACATGGCGTCGAAAAATTCATCCGCATCGCTGTCGACTGGCAGGCTCAAGAGACTGGCGGCATTGTCACGTTGTATGGCAATGCTTAGCCTCTGGTCATGGTAAAAGCCGGGCTGGCTTTGGATCACGGGAAGTGCCAACCAGCCATTTCGAGATTTCCTTAGAGAGACCATGAGCACTCGGACCCCACGGCCCGATTATACTTATTTAAATCAATAATTAAGATTATAAAAACTTAAGTGCGAATCGACTTTTGTCGGTAACTGTACCTACCTACCGACAAAATACAAGAAGACTTATTTTTGTTACTTGTGATTTTTATCCGTATAATGTTGTGTTGAATTTCAGTTTATTTCTAACGTCCACTGTTGGCCTATTGTCCCGGAGTCGAAGTCTTTCACAAGTATATAATAGTACGGCCGATTTATCTTGGCGCAAGTCCGAACTTCACGCAGAAGGCTGCGCAGTAACCAAATGGTAAAATGAGTGAGGCTAGTGTGAGTGAGAGATCATGCGCGACAGTTCATAGTGCCTATGTTCAGACTTGCCAAGATATTTCGGCCGTACTATACGGCTCCGTTTAAAAAAAGTAAAGCACAAGTGTTTTAAATGACAAATGGTCGTAATATTTGAATAACGGAAATTATAAAGAGACAAAAGTACCTGCACGGAACACTGAGCAGCAATCACGCCATCTACCGGCGCATCAGCGAACGGATCGAAACTCCTATCAGCACGCCTCATGAAGTCTGGCTTGAGCAGGTACCCGCAGTTCCCGTTGTACTCGAACTTGCCCTGGTTCAGCTGCATCGGCAGGTCCGACGTCTGGAAGTTCAGGGACACCATCTGGCAGCCGGCGTTCCAGAATACCTGGGGAGGAAAGATTGGTTTAAACTTTAGAGGTATGAGGAACAGGGTGTAAAGTTCACTCATCCTCTATTGCAAAGGGAGGATCCTCCGACCAGACGGGTGTCGTGTCTGGTGGGCAACTGCCCGACGGTTGATGTCGGGACGTTGTATAAATGCTAGTCGCGCGGTAAACTCTGATTGCGCGATGCAGGATTGCGTGACGTCAGTGTGACGCGTAGTTCGTATGTGGCGATGTAGATTCCGCCACAAAACTATTTCGGGGCGGTATTGATTTCGGTAACTACTTCATAGAAAATGGTGAGTATCTGTAGTAACTACCCACAAGGCTTACAGCCTAAAACACAATTCCTAAATTTGTTAATTCTTCTTATTCTTCTAATTCCTAAGTTCTTTCGCAACGAAATATTGATTGGAAGACTGGTCGCAGAAATAAATGCGATATTGGTTTCCTTCTTACTTTCAAAACATAATATCTGATCTAAACCGTTTATGCCATCTTGCCACACAGGTGGGATACCAAAATCTTAATTTTCACGTATCAAGCAAAATTGCTCGAAGGTTTGGAATTTCTTATTATGGTATACTTTTTTCAGACCTACCGCATTCCCCTTAAACTTAAGGGGAAGATATATAAAACAATGGTTAGACCTGCTGTCTTGTATGGCTCAGAATGTTGGGCCACAAAAGGGATGAATGAAAAGCAATTGCATGCAGCTGAGATGAGAATGCTTTATATGTGGTGTTATACGAATGGATAGAATAAGAAATGAGTAGTTACATAAGAGGAAGTTTGAAAGTGGCACCGGTGACTGAAAAGTTGTGTGGAAATCGTTTGTCATGGTATAGGCATGTTATGCGGAGGAATGAGGAAAATGTCGTGAGGAAAGTTTTAAGTATGAATGTGGATGGCTATAAGAGTAGGAGAAAGAAATGATGGATGGATTGTGTGAAAGATGACATGGCTAGAAAGGGGGTGACTACCGAGATGAAGATAATAGAGAGGTATGGAAAAAAAGGACATGTTGCGCCGACCACAAATAAATTAGGATAAGGGCAGGAGACTGATGATCCACACCTACTAGGATCTATGTCTTATCTGACAAATGACGAGACAAAAGTCGCCCTTTGCTCTTTAGCTATTTCCGAAATTGTGTTGCTAGGCGACAAAAACTAATATAATCAGTAGTTACACCTGTGGAGGAGCTCGTGGCTAAGTAATAACAGCCGCACGGATCGATCCATCAGGTTAAGCTACGCTTGCCGGGATTGGTCTGTGGATGGGTGACCATCTTTACATACCGGGATTCCTCCGTGCCTCGGAAAGCACGTTAAGCCGTTGGTCCCGGCTGTCATTCGTGGATCTTGGACAGTCGTTACACCCGTAACGACTGTGGGTCGTCAGAAGCCCGACAGTGTGACAACGTCTTATCATAGGGTATCGTATTACCCAGTTACTGGGTTGTGGAGGTCAGAAAGGCAGTCGCTCCATGTAAAATACTGGTATTCAGCTGCATCCGGTTAGACTGGAAGCCGAAACATAGTTGGGGGCAGGCTAGGCAGATTGAGGTATACCTGTGGCATGTAGTTGGAGGAATCAGCTCGGGTGCCTTTGGGGTAGATGCGGGACATCTGTCGCTTGTTGTAGTTCACGAAGTCGATGGCCTGAGTCTTGAGGTAGTTCATGCCGGTCGTCTCCGCGAAGGAGGACATGTTGTGGTAGATGTTCTTTTCTGCAAGTTTATATTCAAAGTTTTAGTTATGTAGTAAGTGGAAACGAAACGCATGTGACTAAAGGAGTGATGAATAGAGATGTTGATGGATGGAGAGGCAGATCGAGGAAGGCCAAAGAAAAGATGGATGTATTGTGTGAGGAATGATATGAAAGAGAATATAGTGAATGATAGCATGACGGTTGACAGGGAAGAATGGGAGAAGAAAACGTGTTGCGCCGAACCCACGTAACATGGGATAAGGGCAGAAAAATGATGAGTAGGTGGAAAAATGAAGCATGGTCCAATTAAGCATCTGCGTATAAGTTTGAATTAATACTTTAAACGCTACGTTTTCTCATGTGTGGGCTTGACTAATCCCTTGCACTCTTTTACTCGAATAAATTCATTCACTGCGCTTGCCTCATGGATGACCCTATAACTGAATTTTTGTGACTTAACTTTTGCATTAAACTAACACATTATGCGGGGTGTATCATTAAGTGTGGTACAGACCATCAAACTGAACAACTTTCTCCATGGGACCAATCCAGAAAAAATTATCAGCTAACCCGTACAAAACTGTAATACTTACTCGACCCAAATGTATGGGACAACAGATAATTTTTTCTCGATTACGATGTTGGTCCCATGGAGAAAGTTGTTCAGTTTGATAGCACCCATAAATTTGACCACACCATTCTGATACACCCTGTACATAACAAGCCGTGTGCCAAAATTACGATCTTCCATAGAAACTGTCATCCCCTATGTAACCCTTTAGATGAGGATGAATTTTTAAAAAATCCTTCTATATTGCTCACTTTCATTTAAAAGTTACTCTTGTAAGAAAAGTCAGGCTTCTAGACCCAGCAGTTTAGGCTGTGTCTTGTCTGTCAGTGAATTAATGAATGAGTGAATGAATGAATGAATCGAAGATTTTTTTAAAGTATATAGTAGATACTAATTATTACCGCTTGCATTCTACTAAATATTGGCATACCAGATTCGACTCAACTCTTGTAGTAGACCTAACTTTAAAACTTCAATTATTTTACTCTAAGAATTACAACTGTCCCCTTTAATAAGAAAATTATCAAATCCACATACTGTCAGCCTCCTCGAAGCCCTGGAACTTGATGGGCTGCGCGTAGTTGACCATGGAGGAGAGCCAGGGGTGCACGTTGGTGGTGGAGCCCGTGTACGCCACGGGTGGCGGCGCGTCGTCGCCCGCTGTGGCGGCCTCCGCTACTATCTCCTCGGGCTGGGGGAGGATGGGAAAATAAGTACCTATACTCTTTCCAACCATTTATTGCTTTTGACATAAGCACGCCTATGAAATTCCTTATTTATTGACAGCAACCATAGGCGAAAAAATGCAATACTTCGTGTACGCTATTTTTTCTTTACATATTTCTTTAAAATAAAATATCAATGTGTTAAATCGATAAAAAATTCTTCATATATAAAGTCGATTGTTGTAAGAAATCGAATCGTTAACGCATTACTTCGGACATCATTAAATGATTAGTAGGTACTCGAGCTTTCAAAAGTAAAATAAGTACCTACATCGTTGGAAAGATTATAACGATGATAATGTTATAAAGTTATGGGGAGAGACGAAAGATTTTTAAGACAATTATTATGGTTACGTCGTCACCACAAATATCTTAAAAATCTTTTGTTTCCTATGTAGGTACTTACATATTTTCACATGTAGGTAATTATAAAAACCGTATTTAGGAATTTAATCCTGTCAATGGCCTAAAGCATCGCCATGCTTGTAACAAATAAGCTAAATGCATTTGCCAATTCAAAAACAATTTTATTGTCATTTAGAACTCATTTAAATCTTCATAGCTTTTAGGTCCATTTTTCTTGGAACTTGAACCATTGAAATCTACAAAAATTTTAAATTTTTACTTTTTCATGCCGTTTCTGTTACATAAGAAGCTCAATTTACATTGCCACGGAACGGAATGAAAGCCAGTTTTTGTAACGATGCAAAATGAACTTTATGTCAATTGTGTTACGTAAAAACTAGATGGGAGTGACCGAGAATGCGCGAGAATGCGCAAGAATGTCGTTATTTAGCTTTTATCTATTTTGTTCGTTACATTATTGAGATAAAGTTTTAATATTATTGTTACGAGCTGGGGTTCGGGATAAATAAATGTATGCCAGTTTACACCAAAAACACATTATATTTAAATAATCACAAATACAGTAATCAGATGTTAGTTCTCTGTTGTTGACTGTTTCGCATTCCTAGCTGAACTGCCATACACCGCTGGCAACCCTCTGTTTATATGTCGAGTGTAAGCTTCTAGAAAGTTCGAGGTCATAATTCGAGAGCATTCTAGTACTTACAGGAATGATCTAGAATGCTGCAAAACGACACTTAACCATCTAGAACATTCTGGAAGGGTCTAGAATGTTCTAGAAAAATCTGTCACACAATCGACGTACCGTGTAGTTCTGCCACTCGATAACAGATGGCGTTAGCGTCTACGTAACATTATGCTTTGTATGTACTCAAGACTAAATACAAAACCAAGACATAGCGCTGCGAAGAATACAGTGAAGCATGCACAAAACTACACCTCGCTCTGTGCATACACGCTGACACGCATACGTTTACACCAAACTACAACTAAACTACATACACCTCACTAAGTGCACACATGTTTACGAAACCGGCCTCACGTCACTGTTGACAGCGCGATGTCTTGGTTTTTTATTTATTTAGTCTGTGGCGTTGTACAAAAACAATCGCTTCCATTCCGGTCCTCGGCAATGTAAGTTGAGCTGAGCCTAAGACTGATGATAAGTTGTTAGAATAGATAGGTAACATCGCGAGTCAGAAACTGGATGAAATTGCAAACTTACACAAGTTTTGCCGATATACCTTTGCTGAACTGAAACAATCTTCGACAATCTACCAACCTTCTTATCCGTGATAACAACCGCCGATGCATCTTCCTTCTCCTCATCCTCAATCACGAACTGGCCCTGTCGGAATAGCTCCAATTCCTGCTTCTCCACCTCGGGCTTCAAGCGCTTGTTCTTGATGAGGATCTTCCGCCTCAGGGCTGAGGGGGGCGGCAGCGGGACGCCAGGCTCCAACTGGAATTGTTGGGACTTTGTATGTAGGAACAGGTGTTTGGTTTTAAATGGAGAATTGTTAGTTGGTACGTACCTAGTACCTACTGCAAATTATTATTTGATGTTCAACTTCTATCATTAAAAGAGCAATTTCATCATTAATAGAGTTTTTAAGTTTTTGTACTGTTGTTTTTCGTTTTTTTTTTTTGTTCTTTTCTATTAAATCCATAATAACCGATACGAATATTGGATAATATGACACAGTTTCATGTTCCGCGATGGTACCTACTGCTATTACCTCAGCTGCTATTACCAATCATTGATCTGCTGTCAAATCTAGCAGTTTTATAAAATCCTTATTGATTAAAAAAAAAAAAACTATTATCCCTGTGTCGTGAGGTCCAGTCTTTTCCCAAGTAAGGAAAATATTTTCATTTATTAAGGTGAAGTACTTAATCAATTTGAAAAAATTAAAAACAAATGAAACAATAATAATAATAAAAATAATAATATTTATTTTCTCAGTCTCATATAATCTCAGAAACTACCAACAATAAACAACAAAACCTTTAGGAACAAATTAAGAAGATAATAAACAACAGCAAAATGAGAAAAGACCACAAAATTATCAAAAAGCAAGAATGACGGCTGTCAAGTTTGACTACTACATGCCTACAATCAAACATTAAAAGATGATATGAAAATAAATGTTGACAAGATCAGCAGCTCGCCGCGCACGCCTATTACCTCCGGACTCGTCGCTCAGCTCCGCCCCGCCGCCGCCGGTACCCAGCCCCATGGAGAGCGCTGAGACACCGGCCGTGGCAGTTGCGTCGAGCTCGAGCGACGAATATTTTTCCCCGCCCACGTCGCCACCACCTGCTCGTCGACGGGGAAGACTCCGGCCGCCGGAAGGCTTAGGACCTCGAGGCCCACTGGCCTCTGATAGGGTCCCAGCTCCCGGCGGAAGTGTGCAGCGCATGAGATGGACACGATCCATTAATGAGAACGTCATGCGCTCATACTATGGGGCTACAGAGGGAGGACACAATCTGACCGCGTACCGTGTTCGGATGCTCTCTCTTTTTCAGGTGCTTGAGCCAGCTGCCAACGTTTCGGCTCAACGATTATCGGATCAGGTGCGGGTCATCCAGCGTAATCATATGTTGGATGACACTGTACTTGATCGCCTGCGAAGTGAAATGCAGAGTAGCCATGTTATCGCCCCCCTGACGCAAACTGTTTTTGTACCACCACAGTGCAACACAAGTCAAGCTGACGAGGGGAGTGACGACAGGGCTACAAACGTAAGTACCCAGTGCAATGAGGAATTGAGGAGTGCTTTGGAGGGTGCCATTCGGGAATATCGGTTCATTTCACCCGAACTTAGACCACGCTTACCTCGTTTGCCCATGCATAACAAAAATAGGACGCTGGTGGCGGCTCTGGATTCGCAGTTGTCAAACTATTTTGATGACTGCGAAGACCTCACCGATACTCATTCGATTCTGTACTGCGCGGCTGTAGCGGCATGTCGTGTAGCTCACGTCAAATTTGTTAATGACTCTAGGGCTACACGACCGAAACCAGCCCTACCAGCTTGGCAAAGCAGAATTGAGCGCCGTATTGGTGGGGCCAGAGTGCTCATCGGCAAACTAATCTGCTTCAGGGAGGGCAATACTCGCCCCAGAGTGATGCGCTTTGTGAGGCGGGCATTCTCAGGGACTGATGTCAGCCCTCAGGACTATATGTCCCGTGTCACAGAGCGCATCGACTTCCTGAAGCAGAAAGTGTATGCATGGGCAAACCGTATCCGTAGGTATAAGCGGCGAGTAGACCGATACACTCAGAATCGCACCTTCCAGAGTGATGAAAGGTGGGTCTATAGGGCTTGGGAGCGACCGGACCAAGGTGTGGCTGACACGCCCCTGCCGGATGATGATGCTATGTGCTCGTTCTGGCGAAGCATCTGGTCGGTGCCTGTCAATCACACCGAAGGTGATTGGACTGGGAAGATCAAGCGAACGTGCGATCAAATACCACAAATGGGGGCAATTACCATCAGCTCCCAAGATGTAGCTCGTGCAGTCCGTCCGTTACCTAACTGGAAGTCTCCAGGTCCGGACGGACTGCACAACTTTTGGATAAAGTGGTTACAAAGGTCGCACGCCCGCTTGGCATCCCAGTTCCAGTCAGCCTTACAGTCAGGGTCGCTGCCCCAGTTCCTAACGACAGGAATAACCCACCTGCTCCATAAATCAGGTAGTACTGCGGAGCCCAAAAATTATAGACCGATCACTTGTCTACCGACGGTCTATAAAGTTCTTACATCCATTTTGAGAGCTAAAATTAACGAACATATAGACACCAACTCCATCATGTCTGCCTCTCAAAATGGATGTAGGAATGGGTCCCGTGGTACTAAGGAGCTACTCCTCATTGATATGGCCATTAGCCAACAGGTTCGTCGTTCCCGAAAGGATCTGTCGACATGTTGGATAGACTATAAGAAGGCCTATGACTCGGTGCCACATACATGGCTCATGAGGGTGTTGGAGTTGTATAAAGTAGATGCAACTCTGCGCACCTTCTTGATGTCGTGTATGGGGCAATGGAGGACGGTCCTTCGCTATCCAGGATGTCGAAATATCCAGAGGAACAGCGAGCCAATAAGGATCGAGCGAGGCATATTTCAGGGCGATAGTTTGAGTCCGCTTTGGTTCTGCTTAGCCTTGAATCCTCTAAGCACACTGCTGGAAGATTCAGGTCTAGGCTATCGGCTGCGGAGAGGTGGTCAGGTTATATCCCACCTCCTCTACATGGATGACCTAAAACTCTTTGCCCCCAACAATTTGCAACTGATGGAGCTACTCAAAGTAACAGAAACTTTCAGTAGCGCCATCAGGATGGAATTTGGTGTGGACAAATGTGCGGTCATGCATGTAAAGCGAGGAGAGATTGTGGAATCCGTGGGAACCCAACTCTCGGATTCCATAAACCTTAGAGCCCTCTCCGCATCCGAAACCTATAAGTATTTGGGTATGTCGGAAGCGTTGGGCATCAATGTTACTGCCATGAAGCAATCGTTGAAGGAGCGCTTCTTTGGCCGCCTGAAAAAAGTATTTAATAGTCTTTTATCAGGCGGTAATAAGGTGCGCGCCTTCAACGGTTGGGTCATGCCGGTTTTGATGTACTCTTTCGGCGTACTCAAATGGACTCAGACTGAACTCGACGCCCTGGATCGGAGGGTCCGTACGCTGTTGACTGCATATCGAATGCATCACCCACGGTCATCGGTAATGAGACTGTATATCCCGCGAAAGTGTGGAGGCCGAGGCTTTTTAAACGCTAAGACTCTCCACAACCGCGAGATATGCAGTCTCAGGGAATATTTCCTAGAAGCCGACGTGGGGATGCATCGAGATGTGGTCGCGGTAGACAAGGGCCTCACTCCGCTCTCCTTGGCTAAAGAGAACTGGCGCAAACCTGTAGTGCTTGACACTAACGATCGCAGGGAGGTATGGCAGAGTAAGGAGCTTCACGGACGCTTTTTCCGGGCCCTATATGGACCCGATGTAGATTTGTTAGCGTCCGTAGCCTGGCTGCGTTCCGGTGACCTCTTTGGGGAAACCGAAGGTTTTGTCTGTGCAATTATGGACGAAGTTATGATGACGAACAACTACCGGAAATATATTGTGAAAGACGGCACGGTTGACATTTGTCGGGCATGCCACCGTCCGGGAGAATCAATCCGACACATTATCTCTGGGTGTTCTCGTCTTGCTAACGAAGAGTACTTGCATAGACACAACCTTGTAGCCAGGATTATCCATCAGCAACTTGCACTGAAATACAACCTTGCGGAATCGGAAGTGCCGTACTATAGGTATGTGCCCGACCCAGTTCTCGAAAATGGAAATATCACATTGTACTGGGATCGATCCATCATCACTGACAGGACTATTGTTGCCAATAAGCCTGATATAGTGGTGGTGGATCGAATAGAGCGGCGCACAATGATTATTGACATAACGGTCCCGCATGACGAGAACCTCGTGAAAGCCGAGAAAGATAAACAAATCAAGTATCTTGACTTGGCTCGCGAGGTTGTCGACATGTGGGATGTGGACTCAGCGATCATTGTGCCGATAGTCGTATCAGCCAATGGCTTAATTGCCAAGAGCCTCGACCAACATCTAAGGAGGCTCTCGTTGGGCAGCTGGATTAAGGGCCTGATTCAGAGAGCGGTACTTCTGGACACGGCGCGCATTGTTAGGAGGTTCCTCTCTCTGGAGCCCTGACCGCCGGTAGCTTGGACCCTGTTCCCGATACCGGTGGGCTACTATGTTTTATATTTTTAAATGTTTTTTTTTTTTATTTCATGTTTTTATAAAAAAATATTTAAAAATGTGAAATATATGTATATAAATGGAATAAAGGAAATAATAATAAAAAAATTTAAAAACTTAGTTCTTTAATTTTTTTTTTTTTTTTTTTTTTAAACGAGATTTTCTCTCACAATGTTCTTTAAGTACAATGTAATAAAAAGTTAACTAACAAATTACCAACAATTTTTCCTGTTTGAATTCTTTTAATTTTCCAGAAATTGGTGCACAACGCTCATAAACCTTCCCAATTTACTGAAGGACCAATAAAACCACCGACACTTTTATTTCCACAAACATTGTTGACTTATACTCACAGGGTGTTCCGCCAGCTGCTCCTTCAGCAACAAATCCCCGAGGATCTCATCGCAATACTTTGCCAACTTGTACTGCTGAGCCTTGCAGCAATGGTTCTCGAACGACAGGATCACTGGGTAGTCCGACGTCACGAAGGCAGTGTCTCGAAGGGCGTATATAACGTCTTTGAAGAGGATGTCGGTACACATCGCCATGCCGTGGGTGATGATTGGTTCCTCGTCTTCCCCTTTGCCGTCCCAGCAGTCGAGCTCTACGCACCTGGAATGTAACGGAAGTGGGTTATAGAACTTTTTTCTATCTTAGATAGACTTATGTTAGGAGGAGGAGCTCGTGGCTAAGTAATAATAGCCGTTCAGGTCGATCCATCAGGTTAAGTAGGCTTGCCGCGGTTGGTCCGTGGATGGGAGACCATCTTTACATACCGAGACTCCTCCGTGCCTCAATTCACGTGCCGTGGCTGTCATTCGTGGATCTTTTGGTTAGAAGCCTGAGAGTCTGACAACCAGTCTTACCTTTAAGTCAGATTGGCAGACGCTCCGTGTCACTGGAATTCAGCTACAACCGGTTACACTGGAGTGGAAGGCGACCCCTACATAGTTGGGAAAAGGTTAAGCAGATTTGACTTTAGAAGCTGAAAACTCCGATGCATAAATATAAGCTATAGTACCTACGGATTGGAAAATGCCTGTTTTAAGAGGATACATCGAAGCGTGGTTTAGCTCGGTGTGTAAGTGAAATGGCGTTTAGTTCCGCTGCGCGTGAGAGTCTTCTATCTCGCGCGTCAAATTAGACAGTCATAACGACTGGTTGTTAGACACTCGGGCTTCTGACCAAAAGATCCACGAATGACAGCCGGGACCAACGGCTTAACGTGCTTTCCGAGGCATGGAGGCGTCTCGGTATGTAAACATGTTCACCTATCCATGGACCAAACCAGGCAAGTGTAGCTTAACCTGATGGATCGACCCGTGTGGCTGTTACTACCTACTGCTCCAGCCACGAGCTCCTTTCAGCGTCTAAAGTAAGTAAGTATAATTAATACTCTTCGGTTATCTACGATCCTCCCACAACAACATATGAGTAGGTACACGACACGTGCCTAACTGTAGTGTTCAGAAACGAATTTCCTTTTTAAAAACTAAGTAGAAATAATGAGAACAAGAAGTAAGTATAAGAAAGCCCCTCAATCAAACGCAACACCATGTAAGAACAGTAAAACAACACTACTACATCAAAACAGATTAGGGAACAACTAAACAAAGTTACTAAACTCACTAATTAAAAGAACACGATTAATTTGTATGACGCGGACCGATCGCGAGTTGATTACACGATGAAGGGAACTTTAAACGTAGACACCGAAGTTAATACGAATTCAGAATTTGTGCCTGGTTGATTGTAATATTTAGCTTGCCCGCTGACATATTCCACATTGGGCACCCGCTTAAACGGCAACTAAGTGAATGGCACCTGAGGTATTCCACATACGGCACCTATCGATACTTTTAGCAGGTGCCATTAGTGGAATAATTTATTATTTAAATTTTTATTCCACAAACGGCACCTACGTATCAGTAGTACCGGTAGTGTTGGGACGATTATTTTTTTTAATAAGGGACGACTTATAATAAGTACATGTTGTACCGATCCCAAATAAAGACTCCTTCAAACAGGCGCGACACGCGACGCGAATCGCACGCGACACAGGCATCGCGTGTCTCCTACAAACAGGCGCGACACGCGACGCGAATCGCACGCGACACAGGCACCGCGTGTCTCCTACAAACAGGCGCCATTCGCGTCGCGTGTCGTGCCTATTGGGGGTAAGGGCAAAAGAAGACAATGATGATGAGCTGGCGATATGTAGGTGTACCTAATAATAAACATCTACCTACCTTTGGGGACTACAGACGAGATGTTAATCACAAGAATAGGGATGATGACTGAAACATTTGTTTTGTCCGTCATAGATTAATAAAAATATGGACACGTATTTTTTCCTTTTTTACGTAACAATCAAAAGATTACGGCGATACATTGAGTTAAAATATGACATGACGTCACGCCTAGCTAGATTTTATACGTAGAAGTGACGTAGCAAACCCCCACTCCCAACTTTAATGCGTGTTATCCAAGTAATTTTTACAAAAAATACGTGTCTAATATTTGATTATACTGACTGACTAAATAGAGTTTCTTTTTTTTACCCAGGCATCATCCCTATTGGTAAGATTAAAGTACCTACATCACTTAAATATTTTTTGGAACAAAAAATTTGCAACTTTTTTTTTTTTTTTTTACTTAGCAGGCATTTCTATTTCCCACCCGACACCTTTGTGTAACATTTTTCCCCAGATCTCTAGAACAAATTCTAGTGATGATTCAGCACCATCGCAAAATATTCAATAAAAATATTTTGTAAGTTGCATCGCCTTGAAAGACCAAGTTATATTGGACAGATAATAATTAAGTTTCGAAGACTCAGAGCGCGCAAGTGTGAAGACATCGCGGATAAGCGTCGCTGAAACTTTCAGTAAGCGTCTACTTTGTAAAGCTTCCGAAGAGTTTAAAGCGTCAGCGCAATTTTCGGTAACTTATTTGAATCCTACTAATATTATAAATGTGAAAGTTTGTGAAGATGTTTGGATGTTTGTTACTCAATCACGCAAAAACGGCTGAACGGATTTGGATGAAATTTGGCACACTGATAGTTTATAACCTGGATTAACACACAGGATACTTTTTATCCCGGTAGTAGGTTCCCGTGGGATAATTTCCGACATCCACGCGGGCGAAGCCGCGGGCAACGGCTAGTTTATTATACTATAACATGGTCTGCAGTGGTGGATATTATGAGTAGATAATTTTGCACTAGTTGGTTCTCGGAAAATAATAGACCAAGTCCGTAAAACATTTGGTTTTATGCATAGCTGGGATAGGGAGGGGGCTTCAAGAGAATTTTTACCAAAGACAAATGGTATTTGTCTGTTAATACCTAACATCTATCAAGCTAGATATGATCACAAAACTAGTACTACCTAGCATGTATGTCGTAAATATCACAAAAGGAGGGTAAGAAAGTGGAAGATCGGGTTTCCTAAGAAAGAGATGTTGTCATGAAAATCTATAAGTCATTTTCACAAGTGTTTTTGACATTACGGCGGCGTCAAAATACTCTCTTTATTTGGCAGGCCGATATGATCAACAATAGCACATAGATTAAGGATTAAGGCGCGGTATTAGCTCAATATTCACAAAAATTGGTTTTTTGGATGGTCGAGTATGACGTAACGCAATGAAAATATCCGAAGCAAAAAATACAAAGGGTTTAAAGAAAAAATTTAACCGAATAGAATAGTAAAAAAAAACTTTTTTACAAAAAAATACAACCGACTTCCAAAAACAACACTACAAAGTGAAAAATAACTTTAATTTCGGAAGTCGGTGTCTGGTTAAATGTATTTTCATTTTTGCCACCGACTTCCGAAATTAAAGTTATTTTTCACTTTGTAGTGTTGTTTTTGGAAGTCGGTTGTATTTTTTTGTAAAAAAGTTTTTATTTTTCACTTTTTAGTGGTTCACATGTGCTTACCCCTTCACAGCGTACCGGCGTAAACAATAAACAGACATGAGATTTCAGCAATCCCAGTCCATTTGCTATCATTTATTGAGGAGTTCCGTTACCTATCTCAGAAGTTCTTCATCAGATCTTCACCAAATTGAATTGGGACCACTCCGAGAAAGTACTCTTCCAAAAATTATCCAAATCGCTTCAAGTGTGCCTATAAAATTGGAAGAGTTCTCTCTATTTCTCCAGGATCCCATCATCAGATCCTGACTTGATGATCATGGGACCACCTGGGAAGTATACCCTTTCAAACAAAAAAAATAATCCAAATCGGTCCCGCCATCTTCGAGTAATCGCGGATCATGGGACCACCTGGGAAGTATACCCTTTCAAACAAAAAAAAAAAAATCCAAATCGGTCCAGCCATCTTCGAGTAATCGCGGGGGAACATACATAAAAAAAAAAAAGTTCCGACGAATTGAGAACCTCCTCCTTTTTGAAGTCGGTTAAAAATAGTTTGATATTCTCAATAAAAAATTTGGAGTTGCTCCACAAAATAAACTTTGGCGTCGAACATCTCTGTATTTTCAGCGAACGACGTTCTTTTTTTAAAGAAAATAATAGAATTAGCATTTTTTTTTAAACTTTAACCGGACAATTATTTAATTTATTGTGTATATTCTAAATAATCTAAAGAATACCGGGAAAATAAATGCCCATTCGCAGCTTGGTCACATCGTCAACACTAATATTATTTTAAATTTTCAACCTTATTTCAAGGCAGCTAATGGTGACGATAGATTACGCGGTTGTGTGAGTGCGGTTGTACCGTTTAAAATCGTAGTCAGAATAAAAATACATCGCTCAAGTGGCCGCGAGTGCATATAATATGATTATAAACCTTAACCCTCACACATAAAGTTTATTATCGTTTGCAATACTTCGATTGAAAAGTAAATGTATTTTTAAAATAAGAACATAATTATTTATGGAAAAATAAAACGTAATTGCTAAGCAATGAGGTTGATAAAACTATGTTGCAAAATAAGGGGTATTTCTCAAAGCGCAACTGTTTTTAAGCGCAACCATCTAAGCGCAACCATCTACCTAAGCCCAACTAAATTATTCCTCTAAGCGCAACCAACAGTTGGGTTGGACTGTACTTACGTAAGCCTTTGAGACCCGGTGGGATGTAGGAGTAATAGGGTGGGGGAACACCATGGGACACCTCAAGGGCATTGACCTCAGGGTCATTGGCCTTGAGGTTAAAGTCAAAATTCCGAAAGTCAAGATCCGTGATTCTCCTAAGGTCACTGACCTTGACCGCAAGGTCATTGACCCTAAGATCAATGACCCTGAGGTCAACGTCAATGCCCTTGAGGTGTCCCATGATGTTCCCCCATCCTATTACCCCTACATCCTACCGGGTCTCGAAGGCTTACGTAATTAAAGTCGAACCCAACTGATGGTTGCGCTTAGAGGAATAATTTAGTTGCGCTTAGATGGTTGCGCTTAGAGGAATAATTTAGTGGCGCTTAGATGGTTGCGCTTAGAGGAATAATTTAGTTGAGCTTAGATGGTTGCGCTTTAAGGAATAATTTAGTTGCGCTTAGATGGTTGCGCTTAGAGGAATAATTTAGTGGCGCTTAGATGGTTGCGCTTAGAGGAATAATTTAGTGGCGCTTAGATGGTTGCGCTTAGAGGAATAATTTAGTGGCGCTTAGATGGTTGCGCTTAGAGGAATAATTTAGTTGCGCTTAGATGGTTGCGCTTAGAGGAATAATTTAGTGACGCTTAGATGGTTGCGCTTAGATGGTTGCGCTTAGAGGAATAATTTCGTGGCGTTTAGATGGTTCCGCTTTGAGGAATAATTTAGTTGCGCTTAGATGTTGCGCTTTGAGGAATAATTTAGTTGCGCTTAGATGGTTGCGCTTTGAGGAATAATTTAGTTGCGCTTAGATGTTGCGCTTTGAGGAATAATTTAGTTGCGCTTAGATGGTTGCGCTTTGAGGAATACCCCAAAATAAGAGCACAACATTATCAATTTGTCTCATCGGAAATCAGTACCTACTATTATTGATCGGAGACGGCAACAATTTCTTGAAATACGAAGCATTTAACCAGTAATGGCTAAATATTCTCAATAGGAAAGTCAGTTTCAAAACACATACCTGCACCCAGCCAGCAGGACCTGTCGATACATCTCCACAGAACTCTTGCCTCCGAACTGCCTTCCTGACAAGTAAGTGTTGTGGGATGAGTTGATGTAGTAGTGTGCCAGAGGCTGGTCCATGTCCATGTAGTTGTCCAGACGATCCAGGAACACTGGCGCGTTCTCGTCAGACATCAGGTAGCGGATCAGACCGTCTTTTGTGAGGCATTCTGGAAGAGAACGGATGGGTTTAAAGGCTGGTGAAAGAAACACATAGATTATAAAGGCGATGCGTTAAATGGTGAAGGGGATATTAGACAATACCTATATCACAGATAATATATCCCTATACTAAAGAAATAGATCAGTATGATATTTTAAGGATTTTTAAATTAGCGTCCTATGAAAAGCGATGCACGGAAACACCAAATTTTACAGAATAGCAGAGGAAATTAAATAAAATAAATATTTGTTTATTAATGGCAACTAGGCCCAATTGTTAGTAACATTGTTCTTAAAAACTATTGTTAGTAACACACATAAACAAAAACAAAAAGAAAAAACTGTAGGGTTAGCTGCGGATACTTCTGACCATCATCTCCACAGCGTGCGACAACCAAGGTGCGTCGCACTTTTCAATGGACATACTTAGGATGCCATTTGAACTAGATCGCGCTCTTGTTAGGATGGAATACGCTTTTTTGCGCATTATGGCGTAAAAATCATCGGTATGCGCAAAAGCGAACAAATTAAGAGATTATTGCAAAATTTGAGAGTTTTTAACGAGTCGAATGCAGTAATAAAGTCATTGTGTCTCACGTGGATCCACGTTCCGGCTACGAAGGGTTAAATGAGCGATCTATGAAAAGTGATGGGTGGAAAGAGGAACAAATTGTGCAGAATATAGCTGTCACCAGAAGCCGAAATGTGAAAATTTTACCACAGTAAAAGAAATCGTTGTTTTATCAATCGAGATTCGAGAGCTTTCCCAGACTTTTGACAAACAATTTGCAAATGCATTGACCAAGGCAGAATCTCCTCTCTAGCCAAGTCGTTGGTAACCAAATTGCGTTGTTCTGCATTTTGGCACCTCTGCAGAGTTCTACTCGTACCAATTGAATGCTAAGAGCTTTTTAACTTCTTTGCTGCTGTAGTTAAGGTGCCAAAAAGTTAGCTCTAATCAATTGTTTCTACTGTAAAGTTGCCAAAAAGCAAATTTTCGTGGAACCCATCGATTTGCGATAAAATTCCAAGTTTCGTTACAACGAGGCAGTAGATCAACTCCTTGTTGATGGGTGAAAAAAGGATTACAACTTGGAATACACAATTACTATAGTAGAATGACTGTTTGACTACACTGCTGTTATTGGTGCTAGGTAGGTACAGTACAACTATTTTCTTCTTTTATTTTATTGTCCCTCGGCAATCATCGCATTTCCGAATATAAACGAATGCTAATTACCATGTTCAACAACAGCTTTATCTTGTTTAGTAATTTGAATTCAGAACTAAGTACTTTATTGTTGTTTTACTCGTATTTTGATTTCCGTGTGAACTATTATATAGAGTTGTAAAACTATTTTTATTTTTAACCGACTTCAAAAAAGGAGGTTCTGTATTTATAATAACATTTACTCCTTTTCAATATTATGTAATTATGTATACCACGGAAATTAATAAAAATATAAACAAAATAAAATAGAGTTGGTAGATGTCATGTCTTCGAATTTTTGGTTCTAGGACATGCCGGTTACCTCACGATGTTTTCCTTCACCGTTTTGAGAGTAGTGGTGCTGACAATATTGACACAAAGTGAAGCACCTGTCGTAAGTCCCCGCCCTTACCACTGAGCCACAGCCTCCACTGCTCTCAATTCATTGGTTGCTTCAATTCTATTGTAGGCCACAGGCAAGAAACTGGTATCGTGTAAATCAGGCTTTACTGCCCTAACCACTCCACAAATCTCTAAGGTTGCTATGGCTCCAAATAAGGGCTATAATAATATGACTATTGGCCATCCCACAGTCTCCAAAAAACAATATAATCATCAGAAACTCACTGTCATTCTTAGCCTCATCGCACTGCTCATAAGTGTTGATGATCTCAGCAGCTCGCTTCTCATCATACAGCGGGTACAGGATCTCGTTGAGTCGAGGATCTCGCTGCTTCTCGTTCAGGAAGTTCACGAACTGGTCCAGGTTGATGCGGTCTGACTTGCCTTGGGTGCTGCAGGAGGGAAAATAATGTTTAAAATGTCAAGAAATTAAGATTAGCCTATATTGGGGGTGGGAGGTGGTGTTGAGGACCATAAGCACCACATTTATATGAGTTTTATTTTTCCGTGTCCTATCGTTTAAAGATCTGTGTACAGTCGATTTGTGCTAAAAATAAATACAGCCTTAAAAGATTTCACCCTACTAATTTATTCTGTAAAATCTCACTGTGGAACTCAAAAACTTAAGTGAAGTTATAGGTACTCCATTTACAATAAGATTAGATATATTATACAAACCTTTTTTACTGCCCGTTTTACCGATTTTGAATTCTGTTCCTTAGGATTAAGGATGGCTTTAAAGGCAAAAGTGGTTACAATACCAACTGTTGACTTCATCTGATATTTGTCATGCCAACAATGCAATAGAAGTCAAAACCGGTTGAACGGACTTTATAAAAGGTTTGTTTTTAAATGTCTATTGTATGTAATAAGTGATCTGTCATTCCTCCTGAAGCTTGGGAGTGACACTTCACCTAAGTTTTCATGTGAGGTTTTAACAGAATGCACCAGCTGGAGCTCGTCGATCTACGTACGCACGGCTACAGATCAAGCTATACATTTCCAGTATAACCTGATCTCGCATTGTATAGGATTTCCTTACAATGAGAGGTCAGTGTAAACTGGAAATGTGTAGCTTGATGTGTAACCGTGTGTAGGTACCATCTCGGACATTTGCGGTGAACCACTTTTGAATCTTATTACCATAGTAATAAAGTCGAGAAGTGGTTCATCGCAAATGTCCGCGATGGTAAATTACTCTCATCCAAATGAATTGAGAACCAAAGACCTATTAAATTAGAATCTATCAGTCAAGCAACTGGTATTGGTTTATCTACTTAGCAATGCTAGAACTCACAGGTAGAGTAAAATCCAAGAAAGCTTAGCTTGATCAGGACCAGGACAGGCGCACTCCGCATTTTAGGTATGAAGCTACAAGTACGCGGCGGGCTCGCCCACTCACTCACGCGCCCGCCGCGTCGTAAAAGAAGACAGCACTAACGAGTCAGAAGGTATAAGAGTTACGCGATAGAAAGAGAGGCAACTTCTAGGTGAATATAACTGTAGGTAATTAATGCTGTGCACCCGAATTGCACTTTATTGTGTCGTAGCAAGAGTCGCTATTTATTTAAATGATTTTGAGGAGTGAATTTTCAGTACTTGTACTATTATGTATTCTATTTCAGGACATAAAACATCTCGTTTATATTCCTACCGTCACAAAACCTTCAAAACATTAATGACTCTTTACAATTAAATGGTAAAATATCCAATCCGTAAATGGCAGAGGATTTCATCAATAATTAAAGTGATCCCATAAAACAGTTGAAAGTAAGGTAGGTACTTAGGTTTAAATCGTAAGGCTAACGGGGGCCGTGGTCCCTTGCCTCCCTCGAGAGCGATAAAACGGGGCTTAGGGAATCTTATCAAGTGGATGGACATAGAGATAAATAGAGTGTTTCTGTAGAATACAGATTTTTTTAAGTGTCTTTATATATAATGATTTTCTATTTGGGATTACAAAATCGGCTTGTAAGTTGGTTTAGTTCTCAGATTTTACGAGTTGAAAGGCAGTCGTTAACTCAATTAAGCCAAGCAAGATTTTCACCTAGAAAGTGATTTTCAGTACAAGGCTCTGAAGACCACAAATGGCGAAATAAAAATCCAATTCAGCTAATGTAAAATAGTGAAAAGTCACGCACGCACGAAAGCTTCACTGGTAAAGTAATAACAGCCGCACGGATCGATCCACCAGGTTAAGCTACGCTTGCCGGGGTTGGTCAGTGGATGGGTGACCATTTTTACATACCGAGACTCCTCAGTGCCTCGGAAAGCACGTTAAGCCGTTGGTCCCGGCTGTCATTCGTGGATCTTTGACAGTCGTTACGGGTCGTTAGAAGCCCGAAAGTCTGACAACCAGTCTTACCAAGGGGTATCGTACGAGTATTACCCAGTTACTGGGTTGTGGAGGTCAGATAGGCAGTCGCTCCATGTAAAATACTGGTATTCAGCTGCATCCGGTTAGACTGGAAGCCGACCCCAACATAGTTGGGAAAAGGCTAGGCAGATGATACAGTAGAGCACAAGTCGGTGGTGACATTTTGACATTTGAGCTGGCCTAGCGCAATACGGAGTTTCGAATGCGAGGCCAGCTTATACTGGTATTGTAACCAGTGACGTGTGTCCTACTGTACCTACGTCTCAACGTGTCTGGTTCCAGAAAGGACATCTTCCAGTTTTTAAATATAGGTAGTTACTGAAAATACTTACATAGATCTAAACAGCTCCTCAATATCATTCCTAGGACAGATCTTGTGGTACAGCGCGTAGAACTTGTCAAAAGTGAAGGCTTCCTTCTCCATCGCTTCATTCTTCCCCGACGGTAGTCCCAGTTCTGACAAGCACTGGTAGACCAGTTTCTCGGTTTTGCCTGATGCGAAGGTCCGAGCTACCACCTTCACTGGAACCTTGCCACGAGGATCCGTCAGGAAACAGAGGCGCATCCAACTGGAAACGTGACGGTGATTAGTACGTTGTAATGGGGAAAGAAAAGTGGGTTTGATTTGTCGAGGGAGGGTGCGGTAACGTTTGTACAGTCAGAAAACATAATACTTAAAAATGATAAGCAAATTGATACCCTACGTCTATCTGCCGTATTTTAAGGACGCTGTTACAAATGGCTAGTCAAATCATTACTTTTTTACTCAAAAGTATGTCTATTAAAAAAACTTTTTTACAAAAAAATACAACCGACTTCCAAAAACAACACTACAATGTGAAAAATAACTTTAATTTCGGAAGTCGGTGTCTGGTTAAATGTATTTTCGTTTTTTGCCACCGACTTCCGAAATTAAAGTTATTTTTCACTTTGTAGTGTTGTTTTTGGTAGTCGGTTGTATTTTTTTGTAAAAAAGTTTTTATTTTTCACTTTTTAGTTGTAAACCGCACACAAATTCTAATACTACCTGCAAAACAAATTAGAACATCATCCATAGAAAGAATAGAAGTGAAGTGAGATAGAAGTGGGGAAAAAATACGTATTATTGAAGCTAACTCAAAAATTACCCAAGCAAAGTTAATCAATTTTATATGGGACCAACTTTGATGTATACCCTATCGAATAAAACAAAAAAAAAATCCAAATCGGTCCAGCCATCTTCGAGTAATCGGGGACGAAATGAGAACCTCCTCTTTTTTGAAGTCGGTTAATAAAATGCTTTGCATTCTTAAAATGTTTTTGGCCGAATTGCAGATGCATGGTACTATTAATTCTGAACTATAAAAATGATTTTAGATAGGTACAGAATCTCAATAAATGTAGACCGGCGCGAAAATTTTTACTTCGGTACATTTATTAAGAAAATGTACTTATCTAAAATTATATTTTTAATTCACAATCGTACCATGCACATCTGTCCACAATTCGGCCAAAAAACATTTTAAGAATGCAAAGCATTTTATTTAATAGACATACTTTTGTGTAAAAAAGTAATGATTTGACTAGCCATTTGTAACAGCGTCCTTAAGGGGGAAACGCCAGGACAGCCCGCGAAATTCAAATTTTCTTACGTTTTTTGCAATTTGTAAGTCAGTCTTAGGTTGTATGTTGATTAAAGTATGATTCGCTACCGTAACAAATATGTATTTACAGAATTATAATCATTAGAATCAGTAATACAACTCCTTAAGTTAGTACAATCCTCAAATGTCAAGATTTCATGAAATAGTCATTCAACAGGATTACCTGGTCTTAAAGAGTTGTATTGATGACTTTAATGATTATAATTCTGTAAATACATACTTGTTACGGTCGCGAATCAAATTTTGATCAACATAAAACCTAATA
The DNA here is from genome assembly GCA_946251885.1 of Cosmia pyralina. Taxonomy (NCBI): domain Eukaryota; kingdom Metazoa; phylum Arthropoda; class Insecta; order Lepidoptera; family Noctuidae; genus Cosmia; species Cosmia pyralina. The sequence continues at coordinate 3,079,152 of OX276355.1, read as the reverse complement.
CTGACTTGCAAGTTGCCGCGGGCTACCCTGGCGCCTTAAGCCATTTCATACAACTGTCAAAGAATGACAACTGTAAGTTGTGATTTGGTTATGTACGGACAATAGGTTAGTTGACAGTAAGAAAAATATCTCATGAATTTTATTATGTAGAATGGTTGTGAGCTAAAAGTATCAAAATTCAACTTAGTTTTGTAAATGATTTTAGATTAATAGAAATAATTACGTAAAAATATTGCCATTGGTCACGTAACATTGAACGGCAAAATATGATTCGCGACCGTAATAAATATGTATTTACAGAATTATAATCATTAAAGTCATCAATACAACTCTTTAAGACCGTAATCCTATTAACTCTTAAAATGTCGATTGCACACCATGTGTACAGATAACAATAGAATTTCAATTGTGTCTGCTAATTAGCGCGCGACGGGTTAAATGACTATTTCATGAAATCTTGACGTTTGAGGATTATACTAACTTAAGAAGTTGTATTACTGATTCTAATAATAATGATATGTAAAAACATATTTTTTACGGTCGCGAATCATACTTTAATCAACATACAATCTAAGTAATATGGACTTGCAAATTGCAAAAAGCGTAAAAAAAAATAAATTTCGCGGGCTACCCTTTTTTTTTTGTGGATTGGAAATCATCAAATGACTTCCCCCGCTCTAGGCGGAGCAGGAGGGCGTGTCAGACTTACTGACTAAAACCCACCCGTGTTCCTTCAGTTGCCTGTGCCAGGGTCAAGGTATCTCTTTCGAACAACCCGCGACCTCGGCGGCTTGCGGACTACCCTGGCGACCGCGCCCCCTTAAGTTATGTTTGTAAAAGTAAGTGAGTTAGTAGTTAAAGCTTCTTAAATTCTAGAAGAAAGCACAGCCGAAGCACTACCTCTACAGATTAATTACCACCTTCGTTGTTAACATGCTACAGCTTTAAATACCAAACTATAGGTACCAAATCATGAAAATTATGCAACTTTAAAATAGTTCGCAACTAACAGAACATAATTTATAGCTTCAGCCTCAAATGGCTTGTTTTAAGGCCCTATGATCTAAGCTCGAGCCGCGTACTGAACTGAAGTAGGCTCGCGAGTGGCTGCCTCGCGCATTTGGTAGTAATTAAACATACTTAGTTATTATTTTTATTTATTTATTTATAATCATTATTAATAATTTATCAATCAATTATTATTATTTATATTTGTCTTTGGCTTATCTATTATCTTATTATTTATTATTATTATTTTTAATTATTTATCAATTTTTTTTTTCATTATTATTAATTTTTTTTTAATTTTTTTTTAATTTTTTTTTTATCATTTTATCACGACAAACTCAGCGAATTGCGCTAAACAATCTTACTACCTTTTCATTTATATAAAAAATAAGAAAAAAACGTCTGTTTTGTAGCTATGAGATTGATTCAACTTTACGAAAAGGGGTACCTAACTTTGGGATTTTTTTCTATCCAGCAAAGTAAATCTAATCGTGTTATTATATTTTTTGATTGGCTATCCGCCACGTCCTTAAATAAGATGTATCTTTTTAGGGTTCAGTACCAAAATGGTAAAAAGGAGCCCTTATGGTGCGACTCAGTCTGTCTGTCTGTCACAGCTGGATATCTCAAGAACTACTAATGCTATCAACTTGAAATTTCGAACGGTTTTAGATGACGTTTGCCCAACTATTTTGCAAATAAAAAAGAAATAAAAATATATATGGTTTTTTTGTAACAGGGACTGAACCACCGGCTTCGCCCGCGTGGATGACGGAAATTATACAAATGACGGGAACTAACAAGTATCCCATGTTCAGCACTGTTTGCACATTCTCAAATATTTTTTTATTTGTTTTAGGCCGTACAGTTTTCAACTTTTGATAAAAAAAAATACCGTTCCCCCCTTATCTCCGAAGTTTGCATAGATAAAAATCTGAAATTAGTCAAGTGATAGAAGTTTATGTAAAGATTACAGGAAAAATGAAAAGATGTCTCTAAATAGCACACTTTTTCAGAAATCGGAACGGAACCCTCGATGCGCGAGTCCAACTCGCTCTTGACCGATTTTTTTCAAAAATTTTTACTGTTTTTTATATTTCCCATGGATTCAAAAAACTAGTAAGCGCGGTCTCTGTCGCGCTGTAACAAAATATCCTATGAAACCCCGCAATAATGTACTCGTACTTAGCTTTTTATCAGTGAAAGGATTTTTGTAATCGGATCACATCTTCCTTTTACAAAAATAACACTTCAATCTGCCTAGCCTTTTCCCAACTATGTTGGGGTCAGCTTCCAGTCTAAACAGATGCAGCTGAATACCAGTATTTTACATGGAGCGACTGCCTATCTGACCTGCACGACCCAGTTTCTGGGTAACACGATACCTCTTGGTAAGACTTAATTTAGATTTTATAGAGCGTAAAGTGGCAGTACTATAGTATAGTATTTACATTCAAAAGCTCTCACATTTCTCTCTAAACTCGTTACATAAAACTCCTTTTAAATGTAACGCATCGCAAACGCGAAGCATTCACTGAATAGCAACGTATTCAAAGCAATGAATCAAAATGATACTGTATTGAATACAAGCCCTATCTTCCCTTTTCTATTGAAAGCCACGACATGTGATGTGAACTCTGTGTTAATTTATAATGGCAACCTACACTGAATATATTGCCTGATGTTCTGTACCTACTGGTGAATCGATAACTGCTTTCATGGTGCTTTTATATAAAACAAATGTATAATGCGATTCAAGTAAGGATATGAATGACCCTGCGCCATTTTGTGACGTTTTATTGAAACAGCACCTCGTATACCTACTCATTTTGGAGCAGTCGGAGAGATGAGATATAAATAAAACAAATTACAAAACACCGGTCAAGAGCGAGTCGACTCGCGCATCGAGGGTTCAGTGTCATCATATACCTAATGATTTCTTAAAAAGTATGCTTTTTAGAAACAACGTTTTATTTTTCCTGTAATCTTTACATAAACTTCTATCACATAGAATAATTTAATTTTTTTCTCTCTACAAACTTCGGAGATAAGTGGGGGAACGGTATTTTTGATTTACATTTTTCATCAAAGGTCGAAAACTATGCGGCCAAAAAAAAATTAAAAATATGTTTGAGAATGTGCAAACTGCGCTCTTTCATATGATATCCCACATGCTCTAGTAGCCCCACTTCGAATTTTTAATCTGTCAGTATCTTTTTAACCATAGGTACCTAATCTACACACGCCACATAGTGTGCCGCAATCTACTTATGTGGGGTGCGTAGACTGAGCACAGATTGACAACCATCAAAATAATTATGTACATTTTCCGCCCTGTATATGTTATTTACGTTATGTATGTTATGATACGAACACGCGAGACCGACTCGCACTTATTCAATAAATGTAAAAGCCACTTGCATGCAAGTTAATGCTCCCATCACGCAGCTGCCGTTTCCCTTCGATGGGCGCATTAGCTTCTCTAATAAAATTAAATTAACGGTCTTTTAAGAGAAAATTTTAAAAATCCGCCAAGGAATATTGTGAGAGTATTTGAGAGCTTTCAATCCACGATTTGCTTTACATGGAAAGGCTGGGTTTTAACGCTATTTCTATTTGCTTAGGCATTAGGATTTTATAAAAAAATCTCATAGGTACCTAATTATGTGAAGTCAGGATAATAAATACTTAGGTTATGATTGCAGCCCTTGTACGAATGTTGGGTCAGCCAGATACAGACTGTGCCTAAGTCTGGGACCCGCTGCTAAATCTGTCAAAAATCTATCTGTTAGTGTATTTTACTTTGTTTGGTTAAGAACTGTGTGTAAGTTAATAGTACATTTTGATTCAAGTGGAGAATGTTTGTTATTGCATTCGAGGCGGAATTAACACCCGAGCCGTCAGCGAGGTTGTTTTTGAGTCGAGAACTGCAATAACAAATGTCCACGTGTATCAATCGACGTTTTTCAATACACTTTTGAAGAAATAAAATAAAATAACGAAACATATTTTTGTCATGAATTATTAGGAAATCATGATTTGAAGGAGAACCAAAGGTATAAAGCCGATAAACAACCTAATATGCAAAATAGAAAATTCAAATATTTTTGAGTTTAGAAAACAAATAAATGTTAATTTGTACATAAACGTTTTTTTTATTGTAATAATCATGGTTTTTGATGATATTCTATTTATAAACATTTTTTAAATATTCAAAAAAAGTTAACACCGTAAAGACGCATATCTCTTTGCCGAGATTTAAAAAAAACATTCACCTCCGAAAAGAGAGGACCGTCTCGCGTCCGTTTCATTTTGGCACTTGGCACCGGCAAGTGCCAAAATGAAACTGGCGCGAGACGGTTGACGCATTGAACCAATTTGGACTAAGTATAGGTATAAGAAAGAAAGAAAGAAAGAAAAATGCGTTTAATTGGCATTACAGCAAAAAAATAAATAAATACACCTTAAAATTATAATAAATAATAATAATTAAATAAAATAATTAAATTAATAATTAATTTAATTATAATTAAATTATAATAATTATAATAATTATATTTGTATAAGTTATCTGTGGCAATTTTTGTTCCCGCACACGTGTTGGAAAATGAAAAATCGCACACATGTGTAATACATTGCATTGTGAACCTAATCGTAGTGCGATATGAACCAGTTTTCGAGGAAGTTTATTAAAAAATAAATTAATTTGAATGAAAGTAAGCTTTAGTTGTGAAAGTAGGTTAAGTATTGTGTGAGTACCTGTTACTACAACATGAAATAATATCTTGAACAAGCGCTCACGCGACTTCGTCCGCGTGAAATTTTTTGTTCCCCCACCCCGTCGCATCGCGCATCGCAACGTCGCGTCTGCCCGAGCTATTACTTCGTTTTCGCTTAATTTTCTTTTTTCTCGGCTCTTTATGGTCCTAGTGTGATGTTAAAAAGCTTATAGCCTTTCTCAAGAACTGGGCTATCAAAAGCAAAAAGAATTTTTCAAATCGGACTAGTAGTTCCAGAGATTAGTGCGTTGAAACAGTATAGATTTGATTACCATTAAAAAAGTTATAGTGAGCCAACTTTAAAAGATAGACATATGCTATCGCGGACTTTTTTTTTTGAACTTTTTAAGAGGAACAATTCCGCCATACATGATTGTTGCGCACGCAACGGAAGCTCTCAAAAGGAATAAATTTTCCCGTTTTTGCAACATTTTTCATTGCTGCTCTGCTCCTATTGGTCATAGCGTGATGTTATATAAGCCTATAGCCTTCCTCGATAAATGGGCTATCTAACATTAAAAGAATTTTTCGAACTAGAAGTTCCTGAGTTTAGCGCGATCAACCAAACAAACACTCCAGCTTTATAATATTAGTATAGATATTAATAGAATCGTAGCAAATCAAATCACTTTAAATAAAAACCCAAAATCCTGAAACATTCACTTAACAGAATTACCCCCAGGTTAGCTCTAAAAGCTCGATTCATCCTCCATTTATAATCATAAATCATTTAGATAATTCCATCTTCTAAATCGGTAAATCATAGAGGGCCATTCTACATAATTTATATCTTCGGTAAGTGTATTACTGGAGCAAATTACTGGTTGAAGGTTAATTTGCAGAATGGGCAATATAAGGGAGTGATGTTTCCGTGAATCTGGGCGTGTAGCTGTAGGTGTACCTTTTTAATTTATTAGTGTAAATGAATGAATGAATGAAATGCACCGTCCACAGCGTGGTTTGACCAAACTCGATTAATCGAATGAACCCATAGATTCACACTAGACCCTGTTGCCTCATGTTGCATGGAGCAACAGAGACCATTGCATATCCAGGAGTAGACCGGGGGGCGCGGTAATGGTAGGGAAGACGTGCCCTTAGGATATGGGAGGGATAAATAGCCTACCGAGTATGCACCCTATAGTAAGCGATGGAATTGTGGCGTAACGCCGTGACATGGGGCTCTTCTTACGAGCGTCGCCGCCATCGCCAGGTTGCTTCCCCGGTGATTCTTTTGGCGGTTAAACTGCATTTTTTACTCTTGTCATGTCATTGCTATGCTGTATTGTATACGTTGCTGTTTCCAACATCTTCGTCCGAGGTCTAGTAGGTTATTAATTAAGGTATGTATCGGTAAGCTTCTTGCATTGCAACTTTCCGATTTAGCAATTCTGCAATAACTCTTTCCTAATCAAACATGAAGTGATGTTTGAGAATATCACACCGTATGATGGATTTAAAAAATTGGGGTCAAAGCTTCCTACAGAAATTTTTACTCCGATTTAGATGTACCTATGCCTCACACAATTTTAATCTCCGAAAAAAAAATCTGACCTTACGAAGTTATTCTTGCCAATTTCGCTATAAGTAGGTACCTACTTACTTAAAAAAGAGCACTAAAATCGCAAAGTACGATTTTCTAGGAGCACAAGGCTGTCTTGTAATATTAATCCATTTATCCCGTCGACGTACGTGGGAGGATGCGTCAAAACTTTGCTAAGTAGGACAGCACTAGTTACTGAATATATTAGTGTTGTACTGTACCCACCGGCTGTTGAGTGTAAGTTGTATGTAAATGATAAAATGGCGACTGTTTTAGGGAAAACCCTCATAATTTGTTTTGTCGTTAGATTTTTTTCGTTCTCTTTTTGTGGAAGTTACCATTATGGAAGATTAACTTCGGCCTTTTAGGCCTTTAGCACACCTCCGCTGCGAAACCTAGCACTGAAACCGCTAGTTTATTACAACTGACTCGCATGTTGCGGAACATCATGCAGATTCGCGGCTTAGATGTGCTGAGGCCCTTACAGTCTAATATTAAATAATGTATCATCTTCGATCATTTGCCATTTATTCTATATTCATTATCATCAGCCTATAGCAGTCCACTGCTGGACATAGGCCTCTTATCCAGCTGCTACCAGCCACCCTGCGAAGATCGTCGCTCCACCTGCCTGAGGGCTTCCCACCTTACGTTTGCCGATTCGCGGTCTCCACTCAAGAACACGTCTACCCCAATGGTCATCGGTTCTACGACTAATATGGCCAGCCCATTGCCACTTCAGCTTACTTACTCTGTGAGCTACTCGTATGTCGACAACAGACTTTGGAACTCTGCCGGATCAACTCGTTGCGGATTCGATCCCTCAGAGAGACTCCAAGCATAGTCCGTTCCATAGCTCGATTTTATAAGTGGATGCTGTTATTTAGATTAAACTTATCTATGTATACTAATATTATAAAAAGGAAAAATTTTTTTGTTTGTTTGTACCGCATAAGCTCCGAAACTACTAGACCGATTTTAACAATTTTTCACCATTAGAGAGTTAAATTATCAGGAAGTAAGAAAATTTTCTGTAGCAAAATTTTACCTATAAAATAGGTACATTATTTGACGTGCGCTGAGAAAACTATTGATGGAAAAAAAATTTCGCGGGCTACTAATTCTTGAGGAAGGCAAAAAGAAAAAAAAATCAGAACTAACGCTAAGCGAAAACAAAGTAATAGCGCGAGCAGGCGATGCGATGCGACGGGGTGGGTCGGAGAAATAAGAAATTTCACGCGGACGAAGTCGCGGGCAGAAACTAGTATTACCTACTAAAACGATAAGTACCTAAGTCAAGCTACTGACGAGATAACGACAACGCTGCCATTACCAGTAGGGCTAACATGACAAGCACGAGAAGACGAGATATCACGATTTGTCGAAATTTGGCGTCGATTCTGACGTTATTCTAATGCCTAACATGACCGTTAAGCTCGAGTAAATTCGAAAAAGGCACTTTGACACTTCTCTGCCTCGCGACGAGAGAACGATGTAGCAAGTTATTAAAAACAAATCATTTTTATCATAGCAGCATCGGCTTGAGGTTCCGTTTCATTCACTCGATTTTTTTTTGTTTTTTGCATGGAATTAGTATGTACTGTAATGATTTTACGTGCACCTCTTTTAATATTTATGTTTGTATCTTTGGCATGCCGAAATTAAAATGTTCTCACTGCTGGGACACAGGCGTAGGCGTCCACTAAGTGAGAGGGAGTGGGCCGTAATCCACCACGTGGGCCCAGTGCGGGTTGGTAGATGTGACATGTCTTCGAATTTTTGGTTCTAGGACCATGCCGGTTTCCTCACGATGTTTTCTTTCTGAAAGTAAAGCGCCTGTCGGGGTTCGAACCTACGACGATCTACAACTCGTAAGCCGGGGGCGTTACCACTGGGCCACCACTGCTACCTACACTACACTCACTTGATAATCACCACAAATGACATGGGCTGAAGATCACAATTTGACAAAACGAAGGTATAAAACCGATTATGTTGCAAATTTTGTTAATCACCACCCTTTTAGTAATTATGTTGCTAGATTTCGTTAATCATCATAATTGGCAAAGTGACTCGTTATTACCTACTGAAAGTGATACTCATCCAGTTTTCATTAATAGGATAATAAAAAAGTATCTACGTGTAATTGTGCGACTGCCATGTCATTTTAATTTTTTTTTTTTGTATCATAATTTTGTCTACTCTTCTCGTCGTCAAAATCGAGGACGACTAAACGAGAGAAGAATCGGAGATTATCCCGTGTTCAATTGTCAAAATTCGAGATAACTTAGGTGTCATGTTAGGGTTTGTCGAGAAAACATCAAGTTTGACAGAACATTGTATGGCAGCGCTGTCAGAAAACGAGAAAAGTGTTGAGCTGTCTTAAAATTACTCACGCGAGAGCGAGAAATTGTCGCGTGTGTCATGTTAGGCCTGCAGGCCTGCCTAAGTTTATTCAGGCTTACAAGGGTAGTTGACTCTGGATATACACTTGCGTGCAAAAAAAATTAGCCCACCCCATGCTCTCTATTTGAGAGGAGATGCTCAAAGATGTTAATGTATATTTTTATTGTTTTTTATTGTGTGAAGGTAGGTAAGATAAAGTTTATTTACACATACCCTATACTTTGATAAAAGCAATATTCTTGACAAGATCGATTCGATGCTTCAGATGTTCTCATCAGTCACTTTTGTTTGAAAAAACTGCGTGACTTTTTTTGTCACAGTGAAGTTGAAATAAGCTTAATTTTGTTTATTACTGTTCGTTTATTGATCATTTAACTTGAATTTTAACCAACTTGAAAAAAAGGAAGTTCTTCATTCGATCTGTATGTTTTTAAGTTCGCGCTTTTCTAAAAGTTATGAATCAGTTTTGATAATTTTTTCACTAACGTAATCTACATACATTCAGGATGGTTTTAGTACACAATATATTAGGTTATTGTTAAATGTCCAATGTCTCGTTTCAAATCGAAGAGAATGGGGTGGATCGATTTTATTGCACGCAAGTGTATTTAAAAAAAAAACCGGTTAAGTGCGTGTCGGATCACGCACAATGAAGGGTTCCATAGTTAAGAAGAATTTATCCCAAAAACAAACTTAACATTCTAATTGAAGAACATGTTCTCCCATACATTGACATACGTCACGGTCAATTCTCCAACTTTAATGTAAGTTCTAATCGCAAAAAAAATGCGATAAAACTATAAATTATCAATTTTCGAACTTTTTCCTGTGCAACAGACCAGTGCTGGCCCAGTGGTAACGGCCCCGACTTACGAGCTGGTAGGTCGTGGGATCGAACCCAGCCAGGCGCTTTACTTTGTGTAAATTATTTCCTCACCACTGCTCTCAAAACGGTGAAGGAAAACATCGTGAGGAAACGGCATGTCCTAGAACCAAAAATTCGAAGACATGTGACATCTACCAACCCGCAATGGGCCCGTATGGTAGATTACAGCCTATTCCCTCGCGAAGGGAGGAGGCCTGTGTCCCAACAGTGGGAACATTATAGGCTGATGATGCTATGGACTTTTTCCTTTACTTGTGATTACCTTGCTTCTTGCCAAATTTTATGATTCTAGGTCAACGGGAACGGGTTTTCATTTATTTACGAGTATCAAAATATGTCGCATAAATGGCCGTATTCTTTTATTGCATTGACTTAGAAGCTTGATTTTTTTAGAACTGCTAGGCACCGTACCGTACCGTACCGTGGGTACCGTAGACCGAATTTCCGAAAGTATGTAGGCACATCACTTCAGAACGGTTACACGTATTTGGCTAATTCTTTTTTTGTTGTGTTTGTAATTGTCAGGACAAGGTTTGTATGAATGAAAATGTTTGAAAAGTTGTCGGGAAAATTCGGGAAAACTGAAAATGCATTTCCTATGGGAATTTTGTATAAATTATTGAAATTTTGACAGGACAACGTTTGTCGGGTCAGCTAGTTGATATAAACAACTGGATATCTCCTCGCGTACCTACTTGAGGAAAACGGTCTTACAGACTGTGTGATCCTTTAAGGGTTCCGTTTTTTCCTTTTGAGGTACAGGGTTTTAGGAACCAAGGGAAATTCAAATATAAAAAGGAGATTATTAATCCAAACCGTTTTCATCATATCACATCGGTACATTTTCTGCCGTATCCGGTATCCAAAGAACCTTCGGCCACCGACCAGCTATATTTCACTTTCATCGTACGAGGTAGGTAACTAACATCCAGCCATTATTATCACGGACGAGGATCATTAAGTCATGTTCCACCCAGTTGAGCCTGAACACGCCACATTGAGCACGAAATGTCTTTCTTGTGCGCCACTAAATAGGACAGTAACATGAGCAAAAGTAAAGATGAATCGTGAAAAAATATGAAGTAACTAAGTCTGTATGGGATCTGTACATAATCATTATTGCATAACATCACGACTGTAATCCTCCCAGGGTTCGACAGAGGTGTAACTATAGTACACCCACATTTCACCAGTTATCTCTATACATATACTTAGGTAGTAATAATAAAACTGAAGAGTTTTTTGTTTGTTTGTATGTTTGAATGCGCTAATCTCTGGAACTACCAGTCGGATTCGAACAATTCTTTTTGCATTTGATAGCCCAATTCTTGAGAAAGGCTACAGGCTATTTAACATCACGCTATGACCTTTAGAAGCCGAGCAAAAAGAAAAAATGTCAGAAAGATCGCTAATCGAAAATAAAGTCACAGCGCGGACAGGCGATGTGATGCGACGGGGTGGTTCGGGGGAGCTAGCAATTTAACGCGGACGATGTCGCGGGCAGAAGCTAGTATGAAATAATATTATGAATAACTTAATACTAAAGTAATTATTAACTTACACAGGGCAAAGACCTGTTAGTATCGATACCTAAATAAAAACAAGAAATAAATACAAATTGTGACATTTAGGTACGTTTGACTAAGTCAACTGCTGTAGGTACCAGCTAGGTACCTACAGCAGTTATCTCTACTTATTTACAGTCGAGTTTCAAAGTAATAATGATCAAATCCCTACTGCATGTGTTTTCCTCACATTATTAATTTTTAGGGCCTACGGCTTTGGTATTTCCACAGATAATATACAGGGTTACTTGTAAATCGACATACCTATGCCTTGCAGGACGTCATAGTAGGGTTAAAATGCAACAAATTAAGCCACCAAATGTTCTATCGAAATTCAATGGTTTTTGAGTTAGTTAGATTTTATGAAAAATACGCGCGACTTTACTGGAATTTAAGTTATTGTCATAGCTGATGCCGTAGCAGATCTTTGTTAAAAATTAAAAGTAAAAAAACTTTTTTACAAAAAAATACAACCGACTTCCGAAAACAACACTACAAAGTGAAAAATAACTTTAATTTCGGAAGTCGGTGTCTAGTTAAATTTACTTTCGTTTTTTGCCACCGACTTCCGAAATTCAAAATCAATCAAAAATCAAAAAATCAAAAATGTTTTATTTCCTTATTACACTTAGTACAGTATACAGTTGGTGGCGTCTCCTTTTAAGCATATAAATGCCTGTGCCAGGAGGCGCCGCTCTTTTATATCGTGCAAGAAGTGTAAATGTGCAACGAAACAAAGGGTTATGAATTACTAAACTTATTCTATTTTACTACTATTAGTCTGTTAGTAAATGTGTGTGTGTATTTAAGCGTGCGTGCGTGTGGAAGTGTGTGTATGTGTATGTGTGTGGTTATTTTATACGGAATCGGTTTTACCTTATATTTACTAAAAGATTCTCTACTTCATCATAGCGTAACTTATTTAACCACTTAGTCAGCAATGATTTGCATTCTATAAACGGTTTAGTATGTATATCTATTTGTTTATTTATTTTATTATATAAGAAAGACGAGCGTTTAAAGAACTGATTATTTGCAAATTCTGTTTTTACAAAAGGGGTGGAAGCAATATTGTGTTTCCTTCTTCTAGCTAATACATTAGGATCCAAAGGTAGGGTTTTATGTTTTTTTAATACTATATGTTTAATATATAATTTTCTAACTGATAATAAATTACTTATTTGGTATAGCTCATAGGTGGGAAAGGTCCTTTTTTTGAAGTACATTACTTTTATTAATGTCCGTTGCGCTCTTTCAACATCAATGAAGCGTGTTTTACGCGCACCCCCCCAAATGGAAATGCAATATATTATTACAGATTGAACTAGCGAGATATACACTTCATTTATAAGATTTTAGAAATTAAAGTTATTTTTCCCTTTGTAGTGTTGTTTTTGGAAGTCGGTTGTATTTTTTTGTAAAAAAGTTTTTATTATTCACTTTTTAGTTGTGTACCTACCCCACACAAATTGTAATATCACTATCTGCAAAACAAACCAGAACATCATCCTTATAAATGTGGGAAAAAATACGTATTATTGAAGCTAACTCAAAAACTACCCAAGCAAAGTTAATCAATTTTATATGGGACCAACTGTAATGTATACCCTCTCGAATAAAACAAAAAAAATCCAAATCGGTCCAGCCATCTTCGAGTAATCGGGGAACATACATAAAAAAAAAAAAAAAAAAAAAAAAAGGTTCCGACGAATTGAGAACCTCCTCCTTTTTGAAGTCGGTTAAAAATATGCCTAAAACTTTGGCAAAGATCACTAATTAAACATTTTATTTTTCTTAAGCAAAAATAACAACAAAAATACAGAATTTCGGTAGAACATTGCATTCTAACCCTACTATGACGTACTGAAAGTCATCGAATTACAAGTAACTGTATAATACTACGTATTTGTGAGGTTAGAACAATAATGTAATAACACAGGTTTCCTAATTTCATTACTGAACCCCAAAAATACTAACACAACCCAAAAAAACATAGTAGGTTCCTACCTTCCTATTGCTTTATTTGTCATCTTACTTAGCTTCGTACTTAGCCCAAGTTTATCACCAAAAAACACAGCTGTAATACGGAGACAGGTCAAGACGCCATGCAAGGCACCTGACCCACAGCCGCGGACGTGGCAACGAGGATGCGACTAGCTATCAACGATATTCTCGCTCTAGAAACATACAAAAGATTGTAGATAGGTCCCGTGTGAGTAAACTACTCGTTTGTCGCAGTTATAGAAGCTATCAAAAAGAGTACTCGCTCATCGACAATAAAAAATTCTAACTTTACCATCTTTGTACATTTTAGAAACTGCACTTTTCGTAAAAGCAAATCCGCAATTTTTTCAGAAATTTTCAGACGTGAAAAAAACCCCAATTCGTTCTCAATATCAGAATTTGTTGTGTCCAATCAAGTGCAAAACTGCCTTAGTGAAAAAGAGCCTATTTGGAAGGGCACCCATTATCTATAATAAAATACCTGATGTTGTTAAATGTTTACCTTTAACCAAATTTAAAAAGTCCGTTCAGCTAGGGGTTTTTACTAGATAAGTGCTATTATAGCGTAGATGACTTTTTAAATGATAATCTTCTGCAATAAAATTTGGACTGTGTACCTTTGTTATTATTTATTCTAATATGTATTTTACTTAAATTGAATTTAAATTGTTGACATTTTCATTTAATCCTATGTTTTTTTATTTATATTTTTTATATTTTTCCTCTTTGTAAGTCATTGTTTTAATTTATTATTAACGATTTTATAATTATCTTTTTGTAATAGTTGTCTTAGTGCGACTAATTTTGTACGCCATGATTGGCAAAACATGTAGCTACCTCTTATTATTTTTAAGACCTGTATAATTCTGCACTCATGTTTTACAAAATAAATATCTTGTATCTTGTATCGAGTCTCGCTTGGCGAGTAGAACACTTTGCTGAGAGACTCGTATTACATTCACTACGGCCGAAATATCTTGGCAAGTCTGAACATATACAGACCTTCGCGCATGTTCTCTCATGCACACGTCTCGTCTCATGTCACTATTTGGTTCATTAAAAACGTGCAGCCGTCTGCGCGAAGTTCGGTCTCGCCAAGATACATCGACCGTATTGTACACATGGCTAATGGCTACATGTCAATATACACATTTCCAGTATAAGCTGGCCTATCATTGTACAGAAATCCTATATAATGCGAGATCAGCTTGATACGAGTATGTAGCCGTGTGTATGCATACCAGCGAGTAGTCGAGCGTCACCGTCGGGCTCTCGCTACTCGTTGCTCGCCAACTCGTTTTTACAAAAATAACCCTTATGGTGCGACTCAGTCTGTCTGTCTGTCACAGCTGGATATCACAAGAACTACTAATGCTATCAATTTGAAATTTGGAACTGTTTTAGATGACGTTTGCCCAACTATTTTGCAAATAAGAAAGAAATTTTTTTTTTTTGCAACGGACTGAAAGGTTATCTTCCTGCTGTTTGTGTGCGTCCTGCAGCTTATTGCAGGGAGAATGGATGTGGATTGCTCCTTAATGCAGCATTGGACAACACTACATCTGCAAGTAATGCGGTCCTGATTCAATGTTTTTATTGTTTTGTGTCTATGTCTGTTTCTTTTGTTCGTATTATATTGTTTTAATGTATGGATGGTTACAATAACTGTGATGTACTTGTAATTTATCTGAAATAAAATGAATTGAATTGAATTTGAATTTTAAAAATTCGAAGTGGGGCTACTATAGCATGTGGGATATCATAAGAAAGAAAACATTTTTTTTCTTTTTTTTAGGCCGCATAGTTTTCGACTTTCAATGAAAAATGTAAAAAAAAAATACCGTTTCCGTGACCCCCTATCTCCGAAGTTCGCATAGAGAAAAATCTGAAATTATTCTATGTGATAAAAGTTTATGTAAAGATTACAGGAAAAATAAAACGATGTCTCTAAATAGCACATTTTTTCAGAAATCAGAACGGAACCCTCGGTACGTGAGTCCGACTCGTTCTTGACCGGTTTTTAGTTGCTAACTCTACTCGCTTGTTAATCGCCGGCGGTGGGACCGGTGCCTAAGTATACTGTGCCACCTTTGAACTGGCCACTGGCGAGTTGCCAACTCACAGTTAAAGTTGTTACTTAGCGGACACAATGCGTCGTAAACTAGCGTTTAATGAAGTCTGCTGGTTTAATGATTATCTTGGCTGATAAGTTAGGATTAAGTAGTTGTTATGGAGTCTGCTGCTTATCAAAGTATGGTTAACGATGGCCTTAATTTGATTTTATGATGACATGAGACCAACGTGTATGAGGACGTTTTAAAAAAAATTAAGGGGACTTAAAGAAAAGCTAAAATGGATTTTCCATTTTATAGTCTACTACACTAAGTCGCACAAAATGTTACCCTGTTCACATCAGCACATGACTATATAAAGCATAACCTCTAAAGGGGTCATAGTACTCATCATTAAGAACAACTTTTACTGTGGGACCAAACCTGAAATCGCGAATAAAAAATCGGCTGTTTTATACAAAACTTCGACCAAAATGTTTGAAACAGGTGATTTTTTTTTCGCGTTTTTAGGTTTGGTCCCATAGTAAAAGTTGTTCATAATGATGAGTATAATCACTTCTTGAGAGGGTTTGCGTTAATTACGGGACATGTTGTATCATATATTTTTTTATTTTTTTAACAGCCGCACGGGTCGATCCATCAGGTAAAGCTACGCTTGCCGGGGTCGGTCCGTGGATGGGTGACCATCTTTACATACCGAGACTCCTCCGTGCCTCGGAAAGCACGTTAAGCCGTTGGTCCCGGCTGTCATTCGTGGATCTTTGACAGTCGTTACGGGTCGTCAGAAGCCCGAAAGTCTGACAATCAGTCTTACCAAGGAGTATCGTATTACCCAGTTAATGGGTTGTGGAGGTCAGATAGGCAGTCGCTCCATGTAAAATAATGGTATTCAGCTGCATCCGGTTAGACTGGAAGCCGACCCCAACATAGTTGGGAAAAGGCTAGGCAGATTGATTGTATCTTATATTTTTTAATACTTAACCTACGAAAAAATTTAACGCTGGTCTAGAATCATGTCTGAAATACCTATAGACTAGAATTCTCTTTATTACCTACCTACCTAGAATACTCTTTTTATGTACCTATTTTGCTTTTTGTCGTTTTCCAGAAGACTAATTTTCATCCTAATCATTCCATTTTCAAGTATCATTCCATCACTTTGTCAGAGATTGTTTTGCTCGAATGGATTACCAAATCATCCGTTTCGCGCTCGTTAGCGAGTTCAAAACCATTAGGAGGGTGTTTTAACTGAAAGCCTTCCGCTTCACTAACCTTGTGAACTCAAGAACAGTTAAAGATGACTTAGAGTTAAGTTAGGCTTGCACAATCTGCGTGAGGTCGATGACATTTTGATGGTTAAAGAAAAAATATATCCTATCGTGTTTCCAGGATAGAAGGTATACTGAATGCATTATCTTATTAAAAAAAGGCTAAAAAAATCTGCTTTACGACTGACGATACCTACTTAGACGAAGCCAGGCTACGACCAGGCTGAATGGACAATATTTTTACTAAGACAAGAGGTCATATCCCTAGGCCAGCGCCCTCATTACTATTTTGGCACAGAATAATAAAGCTGCAGTAGTTTATCTGGGCAGTGACCTTGAAATAATTACCTACGGCCGCTCGGTAGATAAATACGCGTCCGTCCGTGCGTAACTGCCGCGCGCTCGAACAACTAATGCCTACTGGTATATACTGAGATTTCGATGCGCGTCGTTTCAACGGTTTTCTATGAATATAAACTACTGTAACATTATTATTCTGTGACTTTGGGGTCAGCTGCCAGTCTTACCGGATGCAGCTAAATACCAGTATTTTTACATAGAGCGACTGCTCATCTGACCTCCACAACCCAGTTACTGATACGATACCCTTGGTAAGACTGGTTGCAGACGTTCGGGCTTCTGACGACCCGTAACGCGAGAAACACAGACATAATACCTATACACAGTGATGATGATGAGCTTTTTCTATTAAAATTCGTGACAGTACGAGGTGAAGGAGCTATACTTTATGAAAGGAGATAGATGTCTACAGGCTCAAATTAAATTAGCTAGCCAAACTTCGCAGATGTGACGGGCATCGATATCTAAACATGACAAAAAAAAAAAAATAATTTGATTTTATTTTATTGGGGTCATCAAACATCAACATTTTTTTAGTCACTTGAAAAATCTGTTTAAAAAACTTTTTTTTCTGTGTAAACTTCACAGATCACACACACGATAAAACATTTTTTTTTTATTTCTGACATTTTGATAATGATTTATATTTGTAATAGTATTTAAATAATTTCAAATGTTTGCATGCCGATTGGTAAAATGTGGCTGAGCTAAATGTAATCTTAAGAACTATTATGTACCCATATTTGCAAAATAAAATTCTATTCTATTCTATTCTAACAAATTTTATCAACTCACACTTCAAGTAACAAAAATTCCATCTGTCATTGATCGCAAAAAAAAAAACTTTTTTACTTCTATTATGTCGTGTTTAGATCCCATCACGTCTGCGGAGTTTCGGTAGCTAATTTAATTTGATCCTGTATAGAAAATATCACTCTAATACCCTAGCTATACCTACCTAATCTAGCACAAACTACTTTCGTTCAACTTTATATTAAATTGGTCTATAGAAGTCGAACTACTGTCGGCGCGGCGACGCGGACGTAGCGACATGTGTGATATTAATTTTTCTACTTCGATGGCGGAGCGTGCAATATCCTGCCTTCTTGAAGTGAATCTACGTTGCTATGTGAACATCTCTTATACAGTATATGTCGGTTACTCTGCGATGGTTCAGAAAAATTAAATGTCAAAGGTGTTATTGAATCTTATAGGAATATGGAGGAAAATTCTTACTTTGCAAGCTTGTCCTTTTTCGACTCTATTCTTGTTCGCAGACTTGGTATCGATTTGAACGTTGGTTCGCATTAAATCTCGGTACTTATTTATTTGAATGTTGGTTCGCGTTCAATCTCGGTATTTGTTTATTTGAATGTCGGTTCGCATTCAATCTCGGTACTTATTTATTTGAATGTTGGTTCGCGTTCAATCTCGGTACTTATTTATTTGAATGTTGGTTCGCATTCAATCTCGGTACTCATTTATTTTATTTAAATGTAATATAAACATAACCTAAAAATAATAAAAAATGATATCTTATCATAACTAATACTATTAAAAAACTAAAGTATGGCATCGAAAAATTCCTCCGCATCGTTGTCGACTGGTAAAGTTGAAAGTTTTTACCTTGGCCAGAGGCTTAGCATTGCCATACAACGTGGCAATGCCGCCAGTCTCTTGGGTACTTTACCAGTCGACAACGACGCGGAGGAATTTTTCGTTGCCATATTTTAGTTTTTTAATAGTATTACTTATTTATTTTAATATTGGTTCGCATTCAATCTCGGCACTTATTTATTTGAATGTCGGTTTGTATTCAATCTCGGTACTTATTTATTTTTTAAATGATTGTAGTATCTTTTGATTATCTTTATCTACCTATTTATAGTTAGCTATACCCTTCTGTTAGCTCTTTTGTAGTCAAGTTAGGTAGTATGAAAGTTTAATTTTGGGCCTATTGGGTCTGATGGAAGACATTTTAGATATGTACATATACGTATACCGGCCTCTAATCGGTAACACGAGCGTGCTGATCAATGTCATGCCATTACCTATTTTGTAGCCTATTTTTATAAAAAGAAGCCCTTTAAGAGAATATATTGAAGTGATCCTATAAAAGTACCGTTTTTTTCCTTTTGAGGTACCGAACCCTAAAAAATAGTAGTTAAGTGGGTATCTACATGAAATCCCTACTTAATTTAATTGTTTAAAACAAAGAATTGCTACCTACAATCCCTAACTGAATTATTGTTTAAAACAAAAGGAAAGCTTAGTTGTGTATCAAAGGTAAAAATGTTTGATTATTTTAAAACAATGCCTATGTTTGTGCCTCTGCGGTCGCAGTAGCGGAGGTTCCTATTCATTCCCTTTGTGAGGAATTATTTTACCTCTTGATCGGAGTAGAATTCCTTTGTCGATTAATATGGTTGGATTGGTATGGTTGGTTTATGGGTAGTGGTATGGTTGGTGGGTGGTTGGTATGGTGGTTGGTGGGTGGTATGGTGTGGTTTGGTTATGGATGGTGATGGTGGTGGTGGTGGTTATGGTTCAGGTAGGAATTTGTGTGGGGTAGGTACCACAACTAAAACGTGAAAACTAAAAACTTTTTTACAAAACAATCAACAGACTTCCAAAACCAACAACCAAAATGAAAAATAATTTTAATTTCGGAAGTCGGTGACAAAAAACGAAAATACATTTAACCAGACACTGCCTTCCGAAATTAAAGTTATTTTTCACTTTGTAGTTGTTTTTGGAAATCGGTTGTATTTTTTTGTAAAAAAGTTTTTTACAATAGGATGACGCGTTTACTGTTTTTCTGTCATCTTCTACGAGCTTGGTGGTAACATGATAATGTACAAATTTATTATTTATAGCTTAGAACAAAAAGCCGCTATGGGCCGGTTTCTTGATCCGTAGTTAACTCAACCAATGGTTAAATATAGGTAGTAACTAATGATAGAATTCGGCTAAATATGTTTGTCAAAATGCAATTAGGTACTATTTTTTAACATGAATGAGTTAACATGTTTTCATAACCTAGCTAGGAGACCAGTGCTCACCCACACGTTTTTTACAAATGAAATAGTGCTTATTTTGTGAAACTGTATTTTTAACGTGTACCTACTGCAATCCTCTGTTTCAGTAAATAAATAAATAAATAAACATTCATGTTAACTCATTCATTTTTAGCCTTTACAGTTGGCCAAAATTCAACCGTTAGTTACTATGTTCAACAATTGGTTGAGTTAACTACAGATCAAGAAACCGGCCCTTAGTCTGAAGCTGTAGTCTGTAGCTACCTACCTACATAGCTCCGGTATCAAGACCATCCCTATCTGTCGGAAATGAACAAGACTTGTAACACACATGTCACAGCCACAAAGGGCTAGCCACATGTGTGGACTTCATTGTATTTGATGCACGTTAGGTTGGCTACAGTTCACTGAAGCTTCTCCTGAACGATGTACTCTAGAACTTGTGGATACGGCAGAAGCTCTGTCAAAATAATTCTTTCTTTATTGAACAAAAAAAAAAAAAAAATTCTTTATTGAACAAAAAAACACAGTATGACATAAACATTTAGTGCGATAATACCTACATTAGTAAAATACTGTGTCGTAGGAATTAACGCCCACCTCAGGAAAAGGACGATAGCGTTCTAGAATTTATACTAAACACAGGAGATAGATTACAAACTAGAATAATAGGTTAAAAATGTGAATATGTGTAGGTACGAGCGAATGTATTATGTGCGTGTGGGTGTTTGCATAGGTATGTGAGTATGTGTGTGTCTTAATTTATATGTTATGAATCTATTTCGGAAGGAAGAGGTCGATATTGGAAACAAATCAGGGTTTGACCAAGCTCTCCAGGTCTTCATAGGTGAGGGTTTGAAGCCAGTCGTCAGTGAGTTTTTTACAGTGTTATAAGAACGAGAATGAATATGGAGTACACTGTCAAAATCAACTTTTCTATGGATTAGAACGGCTGCTCAGTCGACAGTCGTAAAAGCTCACGTGACAATTATGATAGAAATGGAGCCGTCCTGATAAAGGCAACCTATGTCCTAGATCATTTTAAACATAACTGGGTCTGGGACCAATAATTATAATATATTATGTTACTGTTTAGCGATAACCTTATTATAATGACAGGGGACATCGACGTACGACCTGTTACCACTGATTAAGTAATTAAAAAAAAAAATCTGCTATTTCCTACGCGGTCAAATTGTATGGAACAGCAATTTTTTTTTTTTAATAGCCAACGTATGCGTTGACATATTTAGTCGGTTATTAAAAAAAAAATTTGCTGTTCAATACATTTTTTGACTGTGTAGGTGACCACTTTTGTAGGAAATAGCAGATTTTTTTTTAATAACCTACAGTAAATTTCAGCCCAGGGGGTCCAGAATCACGTATCTATTGAATCCATGGTAACAGGTTGTGAGTCCTGCCAGCCTGTATAATCTGTTCTTAATAATATTAACATTAATTAATTACATTTACAGAATGACACAACGATATAATATTCTCAGTGAAGCCAAAGGCGAAGCATTAAAAAGTCGTTTCAATTCTAATTTCCAGCCAATTGAACAAGAACATTGATAAAAAAAAATATCGCACTTTGCACCTAATGCAAAATATAGTGAAAAAATATAAGGCCATAAACAAAACGCGGTGATAAACTTTTCTTTATCAGTGTTCGAAATTCGAAAGTTCTGCTTTTTACCGGTAAAACAACATAGCCTGTATCCACAGACATATACTCGTAAAATACACCAAGATAAACACCAAAAACACCAATTAACTTAAAAAAAATTTAGTAGTAAAAAGCAAATGATAATAGCTACGTACTGTTTCATAAGGTTGGTCCGGGGGCAGGTGTTGCTAATTTTGTTGTTGTGGAATATCTCCCGGATAGCCTCTTTCCATGCCTTTGACAAAGAAAGCGAATGAACGAATGAGCATGCATAACCTACTGCAGAACAGCTTGTGGACTTTCCAGGAGCTTCTTAACGGGGATCCGCAGAGGTGTCCCGCGAAATTCAAATTTACTTGCTTTTTTTGTAATTTGCAGGTCAGTGTTATGTTGTATCTTGATGATTCGCGACATTAAAAATATGTATTTACATAATTATAACCGTGGAGGAGCTCGTGGCTAAGTAAAAACAGCCGCACGGGTCAATCCATCAGGTTAAGCTACGCTTGCCGGGGTTGGTCAGTGGATGGGTGACCATCTTTACATACCGAGACTCTTCCGTGCCTCAGACACGTTAAGCCGTTGGTTCCGGCTGTCATTCGTGGATCTTTGACAGTCGTTACGGGTCGTCAGAAGCCTGAGTCTGACAACCAGTCTTACAAAGGGGTATCGTATTACCCAGTTACTGGGTTGTGGAGGTCAGATAGGCAGTCGCTTCATGTAAAATAATGTTATTCAGCTGCATCCGGTTAGACTGAAAGCCGACCCCAACATGGTTGGGAAAAGGCTAGGCAGATTTTTTTACATAATTATAACCACAAGAATCATCACAAATAAATATCTGATTCCGTTTCCGAAATCAGATTAAAAGTGAATAAATGTAACTTAAAGAGATGTATCGATGATTCATATGGCTATAATTATGTAAATACATATTTTTATAGTTGCAAATCATATTTTGTTCAAGATACAACGTGACACTGACCTGCAAATTGCAAAAAAAACATAAGAAAATTTGAATTTCACGGGCTACCACTGCGGATTCACCTTAAATGTTAACTTTAAAAACACTTTTACGAGTCATGATAGCTTTTTAACGGCGTGCCTGAACTTCTAACTGATCGTCTAAGAAGAAAAGAGTTTTTAAAAACTTAAGGTAAGCCAATAAATTGTTTGACTTTATGTGGGAAAAATCTTAGAATGGTCCTTTGAAAAAAGAGGTATTTCTCGAGTAGATACAGTGACTGAATTACTAATTCATAGACAAAAACACTTCCACATTGTGTTATTGTAACGTACACTTGGATTTGTCTCGAAAACAATTAGTCCTTTAACTTTGCTTTGAAAAGCATTTCAAGTAGTATGGATTTATTTTTTTGTGAATCGTATGTAGCTTGCAGAATAGCTGATGAATCATTTATCTACAAGAAATGGACTTATATACGAATTAGATCTAACAATTAAAATGGACAATGGTGCCGATTCTGTTGTACACCGAACTAAACTAACTAAACTATCACTAAAATTCCTTACTTTTTGCTATGAGAATCTTAGAGCTATTCTGACAAAAAAAACCTCTAAATTTAATAACAATTTTGACACAACTAAAATCGAGTTTGACAATCGTGACTCCGCGTGGTATAGTGCCTGTAGTATATTTGACCCGGTGGCTTTAATTGGAACTAACGAAATCACTATGCAGTGACAGGCTTGTCATATTTTGTTCACCGACATCACTGTCGTTACCGGGTCAAATATCTTTTAGAGCTGGAGGGGCGCAGGGAGGGGGCAGCTTCAACGTGTTTTATTATGGAATGTAGGTACCTTTTTTTTGGTACCTTTTTTTTCGTACCTTTTTTTTTTTTGGTACTTTTTTTTTTGGTACGTTTTTTTTTTTGGTGCCTACATGTTGAGTCATAGGGTTCATGGGTTTTATAAAGGGGGACCAAATTTTCATTATTTTTGCGATAGGACTCACCGTTTTCGAGATATATGCAAAAGAAAAGAAAAAAATACACTACTGTTTTTGCATCCTAAATCAAGGTCTCGGTGTGAATTTTAGTTCATATCAACTAATTTTATTCCACACCTTTTTAATCGCGATTAAACATAGTCTGATTTAGTTTGACAATTAAAATTTTAGGTGAAAACCATGTGAAAACAGTCAAATTCAGAATAGCAAAATTGCCATTTTCACTAAACTAATAACTCCGTACAATCTTAGTCCTGTCAAACTAAAATATAGTTAAGTTGTGTCACTTTAGTCAATTTCAGAATGGGAAATCGTCGTTTGACAGGAATAAACTAAATTTTAGTGATTTTTAGTCTAGTTTAGTGGCATTTGTGACAAGAGAATCGGCACCAATGGTCCATCAAAACTTATTAAATATAAGACGTATCCATCACTTTAAGTGACGGTTTAGAAGATTTCTTTAAAAGCTCTTTTCATAATTTTCTCCAAATTCAAAGACAATTCATTAGCTTAAGAATTTATTAGTCTAATCCACATCATAAAAATAAAACTTTGGCAATTCAGTAATGAAGATTGAAAACGGTTTTAATTTCGTTCAAAAACAAAATAAACACGAAAGACACTAAAATACAAAGTTTCATACCTAAATCATGAACTCAGTCACAATATTATTGTTCAATGATTTATTGAATTGTTTTTACGTTTTAGAAGTAACCTTGGAAGTTCACAAGTCATTCACATCAACACGAAAATAATCACAACATAATATACGAAGCTTCAAAGCAAGTCAACTATTTAAAAATCCGTGCATTCTACTGGATTCTTTGCCCAGTCCATAAAAGAGGTTCAATTCAGCAGAAAGCGCTTTAACTGTCTGGGATGTAAGCTTTATGACAGCACTTTGTAACATTCCGTAACTGCACTGCAACACAGTATTGCAATATTCCAACAAGCGTCCAACTTGCTTCAAAGCCTCTGTCACTGCCTCATTTCCGCTGCCTCGAAAATAGCAATTATTAGGTACTTCTAACATTTTAAGACCTACTGACATGACTGCATTTATTTGAGCGGGAGAGTGCATCTCTCTCAAGTTTTACTCCATCTTGCTAAATCCGAGGCAGTGTAAATAAAGTGGTATTTCTAAAATATTCACCAACACTGATACCACAACATTAATTAGTAATTATAATTAAATCGCCGTGAATCCAAGTCTATTGAAGCCATGCCTCGTAAGCTTTGCTATGAACTTACTGCTTCTTTAGACATGTCATCGGACACACGTTGTTCGCTTTGACATTGTGGGTGATCCTCCTGAGTCCTTGCAACCATACCTTTTTGGAAAACATCGATTAATTTTAAAACTATCTAAAATTCTGTGACGTCATTTGAAGTCTGCCTCGTGAAAAGCAACGCTGATGCCTCGGAGTGAGTAACGTGCACTTTCAGTGTGTCAAGAGTGAAATAGTGAGGCAAATGTAGGCCAGTGTCGATGACTTTTTGAATAGGCCTTATATTGCGTTGCTTGATTGAAGTCCTTGATGTTGCAATGGCTAAACAAAAACTGCAAATGTGTCTATTGCTTGTAAAATAAATTTGACAATGACCCTAAAGAGTCTGCAAACATGAAATATCCAGTTCTATCTAGATGAAACTGGTAAGATCTGGTTCAAACTGACCTTGGCAGTAGCAGCATCAGGACACACCACATGTTGGTAGTTGATGTTGATATAGTCTGTGCCACTGCAGATCGTCAAAGATTTTTCTTCTAAATTCTCGCCATGTTTGTTCACAAGGTTCATACTTAGTTTGGAGTCCTGTGAGAAAATAACAAACCATTAAGTTAAGAAAACAAAAGGCACATGTGATGCTGCAGAATAACAAGAAATCATTCAAGTTTAGTTTGAAAACTGTGCCCACAGCTGGATATAGGTGTCTTCCAAATTACACCACAACGCTCACCACCTCCTGCCTCAGGTCCAGTTGAAAACCAGCTTCAGGCACTAGTTGTCCTAGGGCTTTTTAGCGCAGCCGTAAGGCACACATTCCTGCTAATTTCTTAATCGCACTTTACACTTTTTATTTGTTTTTTTTTTAATCTGCTGTACTTATAATATGTTGTGTGCCTTTTTAGTCTGTGAGTCTGTGCTAAATAAAAGTATTTTATTTCTTCTTTTTAACCGACTTCAAAAAGGAGGAGGTTCTCAATTCGTCGGAACCTTCTTTTTTTTTATTTTTTTTTTTTATGTATGTTCCCCGATTACTCGAAGATGGCTAGACCGATTTGGATTTTTATTGTTTTATTCGAGAGGGTATACATCACAGTTGGTCCCATATAAAATTGATTAACTTTGCTTGGGTAGTTTTTGAGTTAGCTTCAATAATACGTATTTTTTCCCCACTTTTATATGGACGATGTTCTAGTTTGTTTTGCAGATAGTGGTATTAGAATTTGTGTGGGGTAGGTACACAACTAAAAAGTGAAAAATAAAAACTTTTTTACAAAAAATACAACCGACTTCCAAAAACAACACTACAAAGTGAAAAATAACTTTAATTTCGGAAGTCGGTGGCAAAAAACGAAAATACATTTAACTAGACACAGACTTCCGAAATTAAAGTTATTTTTCACTTTGTAGTGTTGTTTTTGGAAGTCGGTTGTATTTTTTTCTTTCATCCAGTCTATTCCAGCCACCTTTTCAAGGCTGTTGGTTCATCGAAAAAATATTGAATAAATTCTACGAATTCTTGACCGAAATAGCACCTACGTCGTTACCTATGTAGTTCTAATTTCTATTCCAATGTTCACCAAAAAAAAGCCTTCTTTTGTCCTTCCTCTTTTCTAGGTCAAAGTTAAACCTACTTCCTGTTCAGGGTTCCAAATTGATTTCTTCCCCAA
Organism: Cosmia pyralina; assembly: GCA_946251885.1. Lineage (NCBI taxonomy): Eukaryota > Metazoa > Arthropoda > Insecta > Lepidoptera > Noctuidae > Cosmia > Cosmia pyralina. The sequence continues at coordinate 3,052,689 of OX276355.1, read as the reverse complement.
AAGTCCTCTCCCCGGGGGATCTCTATTATGTTGGTTCCATTTCCACCTCATTACGTTTGCTAAAACGCCCTCGGTCAACTAAAACATAGCCTTGTGCCTCGAAATGATGTCTGATGTTAAGGCTTTCGCAGACAGACGACGTGACACGACTCTGGTGGAACAATTTATGGAAATTGTTTTACCGGAGTCACGTTGCGCCTGTCTGCGGGAGCCTTTAGGCGGACTTTCAACTAATATTTACCAACAATGTTTGTAAACGTGGAACTACAGTGTTTACTGGCGTTTTAGGCTCAGATTACATATTGTGTTTTGGGGAATAAAATGTAGTAGGATGTATTTTACATGTTTTTTTCGTTTATGTTCTCTTGGTACTTATAATATTTGGGAGTTTTTTTTCTAGGACCGTTCCTATCAATCATCCATTAGCTCAATATCCGGGAAAAGCGTCTCTAAACTCAATATTCAAGACAAATTAAAGTACTATCCTATTTCCTACATGGATGACTTAAAATTGCGTCTCGCACCATAAAAGTCAGTAACATATTAGGTTGGGGAAAAAGTCTTTTCGCATTATAGTATGTATGAACTTAAAATAAAATCTCTTTGGCTATACTATTTGTATCTGGCTGGTTTTGGTATCATTGAAAGTTAAATTTTAAAGAACTTAATTCCAAATTCAAATTAGGAAAATGTGTCATTTTCATTTGTTTTTCGTACTGTCAAGATGAGTGAATCTAATGAAGAAATTCGATACATTTTAAAATTTTACTACAAAAAAGTTAAAAATGAAACGCAAGTCGCGAAAAAAATTTGCGATGTTTATGGACCCAGTGCAGTGTCTGTGAGAGTAGCAGAAATTTGGTTTAAGCGTTTTCAATCCGGAAATTTTGATGTCAAAGATGCACGTCGCTCTAGTCGCCCTATTACGGATAAAATGGATGGCATTTTTGAAAAAGTGGAGCAAGATCGGCATATCAGTAGTTACGTCGTAGCTGAAGAACTGGGAATTGACCACAAAACAGTTTTGGCGCATTTAAAAAAACTGGGTACACAAAAAAGCTCGATATTTGGGTACCTCACGAGCTCACTGAAAGAAACCTAATGAACCGTGTACTCATTTGTGATTCTTTATTACGACGTAATGAATCCGAACCATTTTTGAAGAAGCTGATAACTGGTGATGAAAAGTGGATCACGTACGACAAGAACGTGCGAAAAAGGTCGTGGTCAAAGGCCGGTCAGGCTTCACAGACTGTGGCGAAACCCGGGCTAACTCGCAACAAGGTGATGCTGTGTGTGTGGTGGGATTGGAAGGGCATTATTCATTATGAGCTGTTACAACCAGGCAGGACCATCGATTCTGAACTCTACTGCAAACAACTGATGAGATTAAAGCAAGAAGTTGAGAGAAAGCGGCCGGAATTAATCAACAGAAGGGGTGTGGTTTTTCATCATGATAACGCTAGACCTCACACATCTTTAGCCACTCAGCAAAAACTAAGAGAGTTTGGCTGGGAGGTGTTAATGCATCCGCCGTATAGTCCTGACCTTGCACCTTCAGATTTCCACCTGTTTCGGTATCTTCAGAATTCTTTAGGCAGTGTCAGGTTAACATCACGAGAGGACTGCCAAAACCACTTGTCGCGGTATTTTGATCGCAAGTCCCAAAATTTCTATAGCAATGGGATCATGTCCCTACCTACAAGATGGCAAAAAGTTATCGAACAAAATGGTACCTACATACTTTAGATAAATGTAAATAATGCATATTAAAAAATGTTTTGAATTTTCTTAAAAAATGCGAAGAAACTTTTTCCCCAACCTATTATTTATTGGATTCCCAGCATCAAGGTTGATTGGTTCCCAAAATACTAATGGCTTGTTACAAGACTTCTGCGTGAATTCCGGTTAACGTATATAGGCTGACTGGTAAATAGTGACCGATACTAAAACACGATTGTACGCATGATAACAAACCTGAAATTGCGAATAAAAGATCAGCTGTTCCCTACATTTATTTACTCGCATTACTCGCCAAAATGTAGGGAACAGCAGATTTTTTTTTCCATACCAGATTTGGTCCCTTACTAAAAGTATCGGTCACTAATTACCATCAGTCACCCTAAACATTTTTACTTTGGACTCCATTATCTAGGTATGGCAAAACATGTAAATCATTATTTAAAATCTATCACTTTTCCTAAAAAACTCGAGTTTGTACCTACCGTATACTCATGTTTTTTATTATTTATCTAGGAATTCACAGAGTTACTGTTCTCATTCTGGTAGTAAACTTATCTGGTACATAGTGCCTAGCAACAAGCCTTAGTCCTGATCAAAATTCAGCTCATCTTCACGCAAAGAGTCTTCAAAATAATCTTCCACTTAAAGTAATTATAACATTAATAACGTTACCTTAGGCACTCCGCCAGATCTGACGTCACTGACTTGGCAGAGCTCGACGACGTCACCGTCCTGTAACAACGAACACAGATTATGTTAATTGAGTAATTACTGAAATACACCATCTGCCTAGCCTTATCCCAACTATGTTGGGGTCGGCTTCCAGTCTAACCGAATGCAGCTGAATACCAGAGCGACTGCTTATCTGACCTCTTTAACCCAAGTACTTACTGGGTAATACGATACCCCTTGGTAAGACTGGTTGTCAGACTTTCGGCCTTCAAGATCCAAGAATGGCAGCCGGGACCAACGGATTAACGTGCTTTCCGAGGCACGGAGGGGTCTCGATATATAAAGATGGTCACCCATCCACGGACTGACCGAGCCAAGCGTAGCTCAACCTGATCGATCGACCCGTGCAGCTGTTATTACTTAGCCACGAGCCCCTCTCACGACAGTAAATATCAAAAACTTGACGAAAATATAGGGAAGTCAGAAGAATTTTTTGGCATATCGAGACAGATTAGAATGTGAACGATCTTAAAAATACACGAATTGTACCGCAAGGACTGATTCAGTGTCAAGTCTAGAATATAGACAAAAAACAAATAAAATTTAAAAATGCTTCTTGTATAATTATATCTTCTCGAATTACTGAAAAATGTTACAAGAAAACCTGCTTTGCCAAGACAGTAACAGAATAGCTTATCTTTTAAAACCATAGGGAAGATTCAATAATCAATCCTTTTTTGATCAATATGTATAATATGACCTTTATTTTAGATTAGAAGGTCGATAAAATGTATCTGTTATATCAAATAAAATGTAATGCTGAGCTTTCTTCAAATTATTCTAAAGTACAGAAACTCAGCTCACCGCTCACAAAATCGCTGCATAAATTCATGAGCCGAATTTGTACGAGCGTGAGCCCCACTATAATTTAAATCGTGCATGATTCAAATTGAATTCCTTCGTTAAATAAGGATCATATAGGATCGTTTTGATGATGAACAGGTTCTGGCAACTCCAATTTGTTCGGTAAGCTTATTATTACGGCAATTTGCCTTCAGCCGCTAGGATCGTTGCCTGTGGAACTAATTGCCTCATAGTTAGAGGTTTACGTTCTATATTAGATGGATTTAGTTACACCCGTGTTATTATGAAAATACGGAGCTTCGTTTACATGGTGAAGTCTTAGAATTTTGTAACGGAGAAATCGCTCTCAACTCCGACAAACTCTAGAGACAATGATGTCACTAGTTCCCATATAAAGTAGGACAATGCTAATTCTTCATCTTTCCTAGAAGTTTTACATCAGACCCACGCTCCTAGAACAACACAACTTGTTCAATCGAATGGAAATAATAAAGATGTCGATAGCATGATTAATAATATCCTTGTTTTAATTACAGCGTTTATTACGACGAAGTAGTACTTAAGAACTGTAATCAGTAAAACAGAATTACACTTCTGGACACATCTTTTGGCCCACCTTGTATTTTCAGTTTCGTTTGGTCATAGCTAAAATTTTATATTAGGTCGAGCAAAAAGTTTTTATGCAGTTTTGAACCTGGCACATTCACAATTTCATTTAAGAGTCTTTTTTTGAATTTCGAACACAGAATTTAAAGAAACAAAAGACAATTTGGAGCCTGTTTGTTGATATCAAACAATCGAATACTAAGAAAACTTGGTTTTATTGGTTTACTTGGATTTAATTCTTGAAAAAGTGATTGATGTCTTTGGTTTTGCAACAAACATTACTTATTCTTAACATTAAGGTGAGGTTCTATCAATAATCTATGGATACTTCACCTGAAGTCGCCGCCCAAGCTGTGGCACTTATTCAGGCCGGACACAGCCAAAGAAACGTGAGTGCTCAACTTAATTTAAGTCGATCTGCGGTCCGAAATGTTTATCGGAGGTACCTAGAGACTGGCGGCTTTGTTCGTCGCCAGGAAGGCCACGATCTCGGGTCACAACTGAAAGGCAGGATCGATTCATCGTGACGACCAGCTTGAGAAATCGTCACCTTACCTCCATAGAGATACAAAACCAACTTCGCGACTTCCACGGAGTATCTGTGAGCGCTCGAACTGTTCGGAGAAGGTTAAAAGAACACGATATGGTACCACACAAGCCAGCTAATGGCCCTAAACTAACGCGAGCCCACCGAACAGCGCGCCTTCATTTCACACGCAGTCATTTAAATTGGACACAGCAAGATTGGAGCCGTGTACTCTTTTCTGATGAGTCTAAAATTGTGTTACATGGTAATGATGGAAGGAAGAAGGTCTACCGACGTAAGGGAGAGCGTTTCGCACAATGCTGCTTTGAAGAGAGGGTTGCTTATGGCGGTGGCTCATGGACTGTCTGGGGCGGTATATCCGCGAGCGGCAAAACTCAACTTGAGGTTGTTACAGGACCACGGCTGCCAACATTAAATGCTGAAAGGTACATTCGTGAGTGCTTAGAACCTCACGTGATACCATACGCGGACTATGTGGGCCCAAATTTCCTTTTTATGCATGATAATGCAAGAGCCCATGCGGCCGGCATCGTCATGGAATATCTTCGGGATGTGAACATCACAGTTATGGACTGGCCAGCCAGAAGCCCAGACATGAACCCCATTGAGCACATGTGGGATGAGCTAAAAGACGTGTTAGGGCTCGTCAGCCAGTTGCCCAGACGATGCAGGAGTTGAAAACTGCCATAGAAGAGGAATGGGAGATGATCCCTCAAAATTTCATAGAGCGGTTGATAAACTCTATGCCTAATCGTATGAGAGCTGTGGTAGATGCCCATGGAGGCAACACGCGTTATTAAATTAAACCTTTATTTGATAAAACATGTTTTTTATTCAAAAATCAATTGCCTTTAACAAGGCGCATATCCGACTTGTTAGGCGTAGCTCCATGTCGTATGGTATTCTGAATTCAAATTTAAAACAATACGATCGAAAAAGATGGTAAAATGTATCAGGTTTAAAACTGCATCAACAGTTTTTGTTCAATCTAGCAATCATATTTCGGTAGGGGCCATCGAAACCTAAACTCTAAGGTGGGCCAATAGATGTGTCCAGAAGTGTATTATTATTCGTATTGATACATCATTAAGAGGCTACCGAGCGCGCAGTGGCGCCCTCATCGTTATTTCTTTTATTTTAGAATGACAATGCAGAAAATAAGCCGGAATTGTTGTGCTCCACAAGACTATACGGTATTATTATTACAAATAGTAGCTTTATATTGTTAAGTTTTATTATAATCGTTAAAACGGAAAAAAGTGGCCACTATTTTCCGTATTCTAATTTGAATAAATGACTTTTGATTTTGGTTTTTGATTTTGAATAAACCAATCACCACCACCAGACCATACACCACCATAGACCATTACATCCACCAGCACTTCCCGCGCGACTTCGCTCGCGTCGATGCCGGAAAATATCCCACGGGAACGTCCTACCAGGAAATCCTTCCTTATTCCTTGTCTACATTATAAAGGGAATCTCTTTGCAAAATTTCAGCTTTCTAAGTTCAAGGGTTTGAAGAGTTTGGGCTGGGCGTTGATGAGTCAGTCAGTCAGAACTTCTCTTTTTATTTATAATAGATTATACCATTATTATTCATTAAAGACCTTTTTTTTTCATCTTTAAAGTCACCAATACCTGCAACAATATCCCGCTACAAATTCCAGTACCCTTTCACACCCATAAATCCCCCTTTTCCGGCACACGACACAGAAACTCCCTTAAGCATTTAAATCATAATAACTACCCCTCAATGCCTCAGTGCTGACCTTTTCACGAGCAAGTCTTGAGTCTTGCGCACTCGTGCGACAAAGGAAGCGTTTCTCAATGGGAAATGAACTTCCTTACTACGTCCTAATTGACTGTACTAAGTATCTGAGTCTGTGACTGAACAATTGTATATGCAATAGAGCTTGTAGAAGGGAAATAGAATATTGGGTATATGTAATTGTAAGTAGATTGCATTCTTAGTCTAAGTCGTTTAATCGAAAAATATACCTTGAGTCATTTCGAACTACCCCGCCTGATACTCTTAGACCCCACCTGACGATATTCGAAACGAAACGACTCCGTAGGTATTGTTAAAATTTTCATTGAGTGGACTCCATTTAGCTTCCTTGTACGAGAAGCATCGGTCGAAGTGGCGGTGCTTGGGGGATACCTATGTCCAGCAGTGGACGTCTTTAAGCTGAAATGGTAATGTTAATGAGTGGACTCCAACATTCTTTATTAAAGAAACCACATTTTTAATATGACTGAACACGAGCTGGTTTTGTTTTCAACTATGTAGATAAATTCGTTGCCAATACAAAATCGACACTTGTATTCATTTCATATTTCTGGTGTTTGCGATACAATGATTTTTTCATTAGTACAGACACCAATATATTATATTTTTACTTGGAAAATTGTTGTTGTGAACTGTAAATGTGTTTTTTTCTGAAATAAAAAAAAATATTTTAAGTATCTTTTATTTTATCCACATAAACCTAAGCTGTGTGTGACTATGACTAATGCCATTATGTATTAACATCGTAGGTAGGCAACTTCTGATTAAGAAATGCCTAACTGGAAGCGTAGTAACTACTTAATAAAGTAAGGCAGGAGTTAGACCGAGGCGGTTCCTAAAGTTACAGCGAAACACGCTTAACTTTCTAATTGTCAATTTAGGTTACCTATGTCTACGACTTAAAACTAGACTGTAAATTTCAGACTTCGTAAGTTGAAGGTATGTCTAGTAGGTAGGCCTGTTTCTCGGATGGTTACGATACTGAATGTATAATGCGTCTCCCCGCAGACCATGGCCCACCTTTCATCCTGCGCCGCATGCCCTGTACACGTGAGTACTTACGTCAGCGAATGGTGTTAGCGTTGCCGAGTTGTGGGCCAAACATGCCTTTTTTTTCGAGGGGAAACCACCGCCCGGGCTTTGGGGAAAAGACCGGGGAGTGTGGGATTTTTACCTAACTAAAACCACCCCGGTGGTCATCATCTGCACATGGAAGGGGCACCGTTACCTCTCAAAAGACCAATCCGGAACCCCCTCTGTGCAACGCCTGTTAGGGCACAACTCTGGGGAGACTGTAAAGGGATCTCCCCGAAACCTGGCTATGCAAATGTGCAAGGCAGCACGTGACCACTGTGCGCCGTCTTCCCTGAGGTTACTCAGTGGACGGACAAAGTCCCACTCTAAGCGCCCGTGACCCCAAATTCCCGCCTGCCTTAAAGGATACAGGTGGGGTTTCAGCGTATTAGGCATCAAGGCATCCCGCTCGGGCTAAACAGGCCTAGTAGACAACTGGCATTCGCTTCAGAGTGATTCTATTTCTACAATAGCTACAGCTTCAAAGTGACATTGACATGATCACGTGACATTTCGATAGCTTGTGTCAACCCCAGACATTTTTTGGCATAGATATAAGTTTTTTATATTTCTATGTTTTTTGGCTTTTCCACTAGCGTCATCGCTAATTGAATATTACTTTGTCTAGGCCTTCTGGAGCCCTAAATTATATTTGCCACCGACACGCTAAGAGGAGGCCAATATTTATTTATGAAAGAACTCCAACAGCATTATGCATTCAACACTGGATTACAAGGGTATGGAATATGGAACAGACTACAGCAATCGTTTTAAACAATGTCCTGAGAGCTTACAGAAAGTGACATTCTATCAGCGATTATGATGCTGGAAATGTCAAAAAAGTATGGGATTGACATAATTAACTTTGGTGTGTCAATCTGTTGTAGAGATACGAAACGATTTGAAAACGACTGCTACTGTCAAGACAGTACAGTAGACAAGTCTAGGCCCTCTGGTTTTCTGACATGATTTTCCGACCTTAAAACTCAGTATCGTTGTTTGAAATGACACAGCTGAATAGGAAATGGACTTCCTAACTAGATCTCGCGTAGGACGAGACCGACTCCCGCCAGATAGCACGCGACACCATTATCCACTTAGCTCCTAACTTGTTTTTGAACAAAAAGGGGGAGACTTTTAGCTAGGTCACAAACTATAAAGAAATCACTTAGAACGAGACACAGGCAAGGGATAGTGGTTTTAATAGAATCTTTGTTAGGACTCTCACCGTAATATTCAGGTCATACTGAAAGTTTCTGGATTCGGATAAATAAGACCAGATATTAGACTTATTATTATTAAGCCGCGGGCAAAAGCTAATATGTATTACTAGCTTGTACCACAATACATCAAGCCTCTCGTGAACCTCGTTCACCATACGCATGGCTGCAGTCACAGCAATGAGGGCCGGGCGTCGCCGCCTCCACACGTACCGGTACGGCACGCAAAGTTTCAGGTGCCGCAGCACTCCCGGGTTATGCGCCCCGCCACGCAGTAGCTTTACTAAGTAGTAAAGCGAAGGGACTTTGTTGAAGGGAGTGCAAAGTCCCTTCGCACCTTTAACGCGTTGTACCCTAACCTAAAAAACTAGGTAGGTACCTGTCGAATAAGACAGCGAAAATATTTGTTAGAGGTAGGTATGTAATTAATCAGAAACGAAAACCTACTAGAATTACGAGGATAAAATAGTTCCAACAACAATCATTGATAACATAGATTATTCCCATTTATTTCTCAGGACCGATTAGGTACTTATATCATTAATTATTTGACATGTCTGACCGTAAGACTAATGAACGTCGCAAAGTAACATTTGTTGTAAAAGCTACTTTTCCATAAGAAAAATAGGAAAGTTCGGGTGAACTCTAGTTGATTTATTATTAGTTGTGTCTAAAATCCGACTGAAAACGGATTTTGTTTTCGGCCGAAAACGAAAATGACATTCGGCCCTGATTTAAACTTTCGCCTTAAAACCGAAAAAGAAAAAAAAAGTATTTTTATTTGTCAATAGGTTAATTACTTTGAAAAAAGAAAATGAAATACACTGTCAATATTTTAATTCAAACTTAAATCACACGAAACTTGTCAAAGGCGTAATTAATTACTTATCTAATAAATAAACAATCTTATGTTATTTAAAAGAGAATTTTGATTGATTGAACATTTTGATACAAGTGGAGAACATTTGTTATTGCATTCCATTGCGTTGCTCTTCTATCCTATCTTGCTGTGCCCGACAGGGTCCACAATGATCTAAAATTATGTATATTTTTATAATGTACCTACCACCTATGGTAACATTGTGGAATGCAAATAAATATATTGAGTATTGAGTATTGAGGCGGAATTAACACCCAAGCCGTAGGCAAGGTTGTTTTTGAGCCGAGAACTGCAATAACTAATGTCCACGTGTATCAAACGACGTTTTTCAATACACTTTTGAAGAAATAAAATAAAAGAACCAAAAATATCTTTGTCATGAATTATTAGGAAACTATGATTTTAAATTTTCTTTCTTTTCCGCGCTTTGCTTTCGCCAGGTTGAAGGAGAAGCAAAGGTATAAAGCCGACAAACAGTCTAATGTGAAAATAGAAAATTCAAATATTTTTGAGTTTAAAAAACAAATAATTGTTAATTTCTTCATAAATGTTTTTTTTTATTGTAATAACCATGGTTTTTGATGATAATCTATTTATAAACATTATTTAAATATTCAAAAAATATTAACGCCGTAAAGACGCATTATCTCTTTGCCGAGATTAAAAAAAAACATTCACCTCCGAATAGAGAGGACCGCCGCGCCGCCGCTGATGTGAATAGAGGCATTGAACCAATTTGGACTAAGTATAGGTATAAGTTATCTGTGGCAATTTTTATTCCAGCACACGTGTTGGAGAATGAAAAATCGCACGCGTGTGAGTTACATGGCATTGTGACCCTAATCGTAGTGCGATATGAACTAGTTTTCGAGGAAGTCTATTGAAAAAGGCTTTTTCAATACACTTACTCGAAAACTGTATTCAATGGATTTCACACGCGTGCGATTTTTCATTTTCCAATACGTGTGCGTGGACCCGCTGCCCAACTTAATCTAAATAAAAAGTACCTAGTTAACTGCCCAGTTACTAATCTCTTTGTCGACTGTACTTTTAATCAAAACTAAAAACTATTTAGAACTACCTATTATGTACTCAAGTACCTACTAGACAAAACAAAAGGCATTCAACAACATAAAGCTCACTGTCAATGTATTGAATGCGCGAGCGCGCCCCACTTGCATCACCGCGTGTATCGGTTCCATCTAGATCGGCTGTCAACTGCACTGGCGACAAGTGATAAGCCCGTGGGGGAGGGAGGGTGGCGTGGTATTGACAGCCTTCAAGTGGACGGTGGAAACGGGCCTTTATAAGGGGAAAAGGGGAGTAACGATGTTAGCCTTCATTGTCTGGTTGTGTGTTTATGAGTTGCAACTTGCAACTGGGGCGTTTCATAATGAATTAGATTAGAAGAATAGAAGAAAAACAGTAACTTTGTGACGCAGATATTAATGAAAATGTGGAAGCTTGTACTTAATTAACAAGAACTTAGATAATATTATTTAGCATATACGTAAATCAAATGTCTAGGTACCTATGCCATGAATTATAGTAAAGTTTGTTTTTTAAATAAATAAATTGCTTTATTCGGAGAAGAGTTGTTGTGTTTTCTATTTATACCTCCAGCGGCAACAACACAAAAAATATGTGGGAAAATAGATATGTACAGGATGTAGTAAAAAAGGCTGTAATACTGACCATCAAACTGAACAACTTTCTCCATGGGACCAACATCGTAATCGAGAAAAAAATATCAGCTGTCCCATACAATTGGGTCGAGTAGGTATTGAAGCTTTGTATGGGACAGCTGATATGTTTTTCCCGATTACCATGGTGGCCCTATGGACAGATGTTCAGTTTGATGATCTGTCTGTTTCCCTTTTTGACCACATCTTTCTGATAGACCCTGTATATGGGAACATACGACTAGAGTTTCCGTTTTTCGATCACCCATCTATCTATTCGCGGCTAAAATCACTATTCCTTAGTGGTAAGCTCTAAATTAATAACAATTACGCTCTTACTCGAGCCAAATCTAGATGGTAAATTTCCTTAACGTATTTCTAAAGCACGCTTACAATACTTTAAAAGCTATTATTAGATGTTATTCATAAAATTAGTTTAAATTTAGTAGCATTGGTTCGTGACTCTCTGGAATCACAGTTTCTGATCCCATACATCATACATCATATTTATAGTCTAAATATGAGTCTTGTGTCATTAGTTCATGACTCATGAACTCATGATTCAAAACATTTGTTTCGGTAACTTTAATCGATCTGTCTTTTCCCAACTATGTTGCATCGGCTTCCACTGAATACCAGTATTTTACATATAGCTGATCTCCACAAACCAGTAACTGGGTAACATGATACGCCTTGGTAAGACTGGTTGTCGGACTTTTGGGCTTCTGACTACGCATAACGACTGTCAAAGATATACGAATTCGGTAACGTATCTGCAAAGAATTGCAAGACACTGTGAAATAGGTCCCAAGTATTAACAAAAAGTGTACTCAAATATGTGGGAAAGTAACTCGGAAGTCTCCACATCTTAGTTTTATGAAGAAAAGCACGTAAGGCAAGAAAGGTAAGAAATGTATTTTGCATACTTCTGAAACTTTTGAAGTCCTTACATACTCGAAAACTTACGTAATCCCGACCTTTTTTGTTTGACATGGCAAGATCTTCTTTGTAAGGCTCTCGAAGAGTATAAGGTACGTGAAAATGAGTAGGAATATTGAGTTATGTACATAATAAGTAGGTACTTACCTACGACAAGTTGGTTTAAGTTATGGATTTTCTAAAGTTTCACATGGTTATATATGGTGCCAGCATAGCTCCTACGGTTACATAGAGGAATTTCGGAATTTTCCATGATCAATCTGCCTAGCCTGTTCCCAACTATGTTGGGGTCGGCTTCCAGTCTAACCGGATGCAGCTGAATACTTACCAGTATTTTACATGGAGCGACTGCCTGTCTGACCGCCACAACCCAGTAACTGGATACCCCTTGGTAAGACTGGTTGTCAGACTTTCGGGCACCTGACGACTCGTAACGAATGTCAAAGATCCACGAATGACGGCCGGGATCAATGGCTCAACGTGCTTTCCGAGGCACGGAGGAATCTCGGTATGTAAAGATGGTCACCCATCCACGGACCAACCCCGGCAAGCGTAGCTTAACCTGATGGATCGACCCGTGCGGCTGTTATTACTTAGCCACGAGCTCCTTTCCATGATGATTTTCATTATTTCAAAAATAATCCTATTTTTTGTCTAAATCAATCAGAAATAGATAGCATCCTTGCCAGCTTGCCACCATAAATCAAAGCTACAATTAATTATTAGTTATTATACGATTAAACTCTTTCTTTGGCTACAAGCTACAATCTTTTGACACTTGAATGACATTGACAAGGAGACGTTGTTGGTGACATTTTGGGAAATTGAAAACACAAGATGGCGTCTTCAGTTCCGATTTTGGCCATGCGCTATACGATAGTTGTGTTGTGATAATGCCAACACGTCTCCATTCCCAAAACAGATCAATCACACGCTCTAATAAAACAACTGCATATCACAATATAAAGCCCAAAACACATTAACGACACAAAGCGTCCATCTACCACTAAACGGCTATCATGTGACCCATTTCGCATCATTTTACCCATAACAGGCCACAATGGGCCGAAGTCCCGAACAAAGGTACCTGGGACAATAGACTTCCTCACTGGTACTTCACTGGTACTATGCTAAGTACCTGGTAGTTTCCGTCAAGGGTTTGCGAAGGCATTATCTGCTTTGAGGGCCGGTATTATATTGTGGGTAGTTTGAGTTAGATATGCTTTGAACATTGTGTACCTAACCTATTGTACTTATGTGTTCAATTTGACTAGAAATTATTGAGATATTAGATTTGGTGTTGGATCGAGTAGTACTTCATTATTGTATTACCTAACATTGTGGAAATAAACAGACCACTATACCTTTTTAACCGACTTCAAAAAAGGAGGTTCTGTATTCGACCCGTACGTATGTATGTATGTTTGTTTGTCCGCGATTTTCTCAAAAACTGATAAACCAATTTTGATGATTCATTCACTAACGTAATCTACACACTTTCAGGAAGGTTTTAGTATATAATACATTATGTAATTAGTCTTATGTACGAAGTTATATGCATAAATGTACTGTATCTCCGGCATTTCTAAGCCGATTTTGATGATTCTTCTTTTCGTTCGTCTTGGGCGTACTTACGTAATTGTATAATCAACTAAAAATGGAAAAATAAATTTACTTTAAAAAAAGTAAAAACCGACTTCAAAACCAAAAACGAATAAAATAATATTCATAAAACACTTAACAGCTTCTGAAGTCGGTGTCAAGCTAAACTACATTGAAGAATTGAAGACACCGACTTCAGAACCTGTTAAGTGTTTTATGAAAGTTATTTTATTCGTTTTTTGTTTTGAAGTCGGTTTTTACTTTTATAAAAGTAAATTTACTTACAGTCCGTTCAACTGATTTTGACTTCTAATCCGTAGGCTTATTAAGGATAACATTAAAGGCAAAAAAGTGGTTATAATACCAACTGTTTACTGCAGCTGCCATTTGGCATGCCACCAACGCAATAGAAGTCAAAATCGGTTGAACGAACTGTAAAAAAGGTTTGTTAAAATGTCTAATCTTATTGTAAATGGAGTATTTGATAATTTGTAGACAAAAAACTAATAAGGCATGTAAAAGCTCATTGAATTTATTAAACTTTTGACGATTATAGGTGACATCGTTTCGATGGATCAGTAAGAATATATTTTATGTACTTATAACCTAATATTATAAAAATGTGAAAGTGAGTTTGTTTCATTTTTGTTACGAGTACGCTTTCATGAAAAAACGGCTGAACGGATTTGGATGAAATTTGGTATGGGGATGCTTTTAACATAGGCTCCTTTTTATCGTCATATCACGCGGGAGAAGCCGCGGGTGGAAGCTAGTAAAAAATAAATTCTTAAGGGGATACATCGATGAAATTTATGTTTTTAAAATTCCTATAAAACCAAATGTATAGGTACGGTTAAATCATTTTGATTTTCCTTATGTGTTATTTGACTATATTGTCTACTTGCGGGAGAAGCCGCGGGCGGAAGCTAGTAAAAAATAAATTCTTAAGGGGATACATCGATGAAATTTATGTTTTTAAAATTCCTATAAAACCAAATGTATAGGTACGGTTAAATCATTTTGATTTTCCTTATGTGTTATTTGACTATAATGTCTACTTCTGTGCTAAAACCAAAACACGATTACTTCAATTTTGTTCGAAAGAAAAAAATCCCAAAGTAGCACCGTCTATTTTCTGTTTTATACAAAAACAGTTCCTTATTATGCAGTAAAATTTGCTTTAAAGCGAAGGTATTAAATATGTTAAGAACTTACTAAGTTAAAAATTTATTTAAGCATTTTGTCATAAAACTACATTTAAACGAAGCGCGTTTAAATTCCGATGCGCGTAAGAGTTTTCTATCTCGCGCGTCAAACTAGACAGCCATAACGCCATTTCACTTACACACCGAGCTAAAGCACGCTTCGATAATAAAATAAAATAAAAAAGCCTTTATTTCTGTGCAGAGAAATTACGAAAAAAAAAATCTTATTCTAATTAAAATTAAGTTGTTAATTTTAAAAGACAAAATAGGGTGAGTTATTAATTTACATTTAAATATCTGCAAGAACCCCTCTCCGGGTGAAGGCCTCCTCCAAAGATATCCAGTCCTCTCTGGACTAAGCTGTTTGTAACCAGTGAGAATCGGCTGTCTTTTTAATGTCGTCTTCCCATCTAGCGTAAGGTCTACCTAATTTTCGTTTTCCTACAGGACCCTTCCAAGCCGTCACTTTTTTGGCCCATCTCTGGTCTTGAAGACGTGCTACTTGTCCTGCCCACTTCCATTTTAATGAAAGAGCATGTGTTAAACCATCTGTAGCTTTGGTAGTTTGTCTTATTTTTGTGTGTCTTATTTTTTGTGTTTTCTTTATGTTCAACATGCTACGCTCTATTCCTCTTTGATACGTTATTAATTTGTTTTTTACCTTGTTACTGAATTTCCAAGTCTGGCAAGCGTAGGTTAGACAAGGGATGAGGCAGGAGTTCAGTACTTTGGTTTTAATGCTTATTGGTAGTTTACTCTTGATCACCTCCTTTAAGCTCCAATATTTATTCCAAGTCAGCTGTGTCCTGTGGTCAACTTCCCGTTCCCGTTCATTATTTTGTCTTAAAATTTAAGAGGATATATCGAAGCGTCTACTATAAGGCTAGTAGACGCTTCGATATATCCTCTTAAATTTTCGCGGTTTCACCAGAATTTATTTACAAAAAGTTGTTTTCATCTGCTAGTCATCCCACAAAATCAACCTAACCAAAAGTTATAACAAAATAATCTCCATGACAGTCACTTTACCTCTAATTGAGCACCTACCAGGTCACCTGCCTTTCATAATATCCTCGGGGTAAGCAGACTGTGGCACGATTCAGCTGATAAATTAGTGAACACAAGACAACGCCCCCGAACTATGTTCCCTTTGAATTTAGTACATTATGTATGTGTGAATATGAGATGGGTCCGAGAATCGTGTGTTTTGGGTATGTATGTCTAAGAATATTAAATTGGGATAGCTCTATACAAAGCTGTGAATAGGAAGACCACAAGATATTAGGGCTAAAGGAAGGGACAAAACAGTTGGATACTCCGATACCTGCAAAGCGTTGACGGATAGAGAATTAGAGATTCACTAGCTTTCGCCCGCGGCTTCGCCCACGTGGAGGTTGGAAATTATCCCACGGGAACGGTACAACCGGTATACAAAGTATCCTATGTCCTAATCCAGGTCATGGTCTACCCACACGCTAAATTTAATCCAAATCCGTTCATCCGTTTTAGCGTGAAAGCGTAATAAACAATTACAATTAACTAGGATTATATTATAATAGCTGCGCCCCGCGGTTTCACCCGAGTAGACCGGGATAAAAATAGCCTATATGTTAATCCAGGGTGTCAGCTACCTCCATACCAAATTTTATCAAAATTAGTCCAGCCGTTTGAGCGTGAAGAATTAACAAACATACAAACACACACACTCACAAACTTTCGCCTTTATAATACTACTGTGATTAATTAATTAATATTAAAGTTAGGATGACAGCCGCACGGGTCGATCCATCAGGTTAAGCTACGCTTGCCGGGGTTGGTCAGTGGATGGGTGACCATTCTTTACATACCGAGACTCCTCCGTGCCTCGGAAAGCACGTTAAGCCGTTGGTCCCGGCTGTCATTCGTGGATCTTTGACAGTCGTTACGGGTCGTCAGAAGCCCGAAAGTCTGACAACCAGTCTTACCAAGAGGTATCGTATTACCCAGTAACTGGGTTGTGGAGGTCAGATAGGCAGTCGCTCCATGTAAAATACTGGTATTCAGCTGCATCCGGTTAAACTGGAAGCCGACCCCAACATAGTTGGGAAAAGGCTAAGCAGATGATGATTAAAGTTAGGATGACATTAATGATGGTTTACGGGGCGACCAAAAGTTCGAAGACGTGACATCTACCAACCCGCCCGGGGCTCGCGTGGTAGACTACAACCTACTTCCCTCTCACAGAGAGGAGGCCTGTTTCCCAGTATTGGGAACATTATAGACTGATTATGCTATGCTTATGCTACAAGACAATTTACGGGCAATTTCACCTCAATATTTCTATTGACGTATGATCTCAACAACTGCTTCTACTTATTATCATCATACTAACTGTTTATACAGTGGTGATACAGGAGTTAGATACTTCATAAAACTAAGGAAGCACCATCCATCTTAACAATATAAATAAAAAAACTTTTTTACAAAAAAAAAAGAAAAAACAACCTACATCTGCCTAGCCTTTTCCCCACAGAACAGAATATGTGCTTTTCCCAACTATGTTGGGGTCGGTTTCCAGTATAACCGGTTGCAGCTGAATACCAGTATTTTACATGGAGCGACTGCCTATCTGACCTCCACAACCCAGAAACTGGGTAATACGGTACCCATTGGTAAGACTGGTTGTCAAACTTTTGGGCTTCTGAGGACCCGTAACGACTGTCAAAGATCCACGAAACACCCTCTACTTGAACTACATAAATTAAAGAAGATGAAAAACTCAGACGGCGTATATTACACAACAGAGCCAAAATAAATATGTGCCTTTGTATCCAAACTTCTCGAAAAGAGCGTATGAAACTATGAAGCCGAAGAAAAGTATGTGTCTCTGGAATGGCGACAACTACGCCCCCTGTCTGTGAATTTTGTCGGAACCTGGAAATGTCAAGGTCAGGGGCTAAAAGAACTTTTTGTAAGGAAAATATAAGCTTGTTTATAGGATCTCGTCTCCATAGAGGCCAGCAGGAAATCGTATTTGCAGCTACATCAAATAAATTTTCGTCATGTCTTTTTTATCATTTTCGCGTTGTAGGTATCTTTATCTCACGGTGGCGGGGTTCAAAAGCCGTCTTATTCCGTACTCTTCCTAATATCAAGTGACAAGGCAACGATAAAGCTTCCATACCTAGAAGCCATTAGCCACCTTTTCTTTAATGAGACTAATTTCGTGGAAAACCTGCGCTTGATTGACTAACAAATTGACAGCAAATTGAAAAATCCAATCCTGATTAGTAGTACCGTTCAAGAGGTGAGTTGCAAAACTGACAATGCACGGAAGACCACAAACTACCTTACCCCATCATCTGCCTAGCCTTTTTTTGATGTTGGGGTCAGCTTCCAGTCTAACCGGATGCAGCTGAATACCAGTATTTTACATGCAGTGACTGCCTATCTGACCTCCACAACCCAGTTACTGGGTAATACGATACCCCTTGGTAAGACTTGTTATGTCAGACTTTCGGGCTTCTGACGACCCGTAACGACTGTGAAAGTTCCACGAATGACAACCGGAACCAACGGCTTAACGTGCTTTCCGAGGCTCGGAGGGGTCTTGGTATGTAAAGATGGTCACCCGGCGGCAAACATAGACCCGTGCGGCTGCCTACTTAGCCACAAGTCCCTTTACTTAGTCATAGTTACTAGCTTACTCCGATGACATTAAACGACATAAAACAGCCGGCTATCACATCGCAGCTTAGCACTCCCACTTACAACCCCTTAAGTCCTAACCAGTGGCAATTACCATCAAACAACTCGCAGTTAGTGACACACGTTCTGAAAGACTCATCATCTTAAAGGTCAGTGCCACTAATGACTACTCCTATAAACACCAGGTCATTATAAAGTCCACCATTCTCTCTGAAGAGGCCTTTAGACTTAGGCCCATCCCTCATATACTCGACCTTGCACACTTAGCGGTAACGACAACTGAAAGTGGACCCTGTAGCCTTCATCTAAAGTGCTATTCAGCTTGTGAGCTCAAGATGTTTGCGATCCGACAGGTATTTGAATTTTTTTGAGGTAGCTGCCGCCGTGAAATGTGATATTAATTTTTGGAGAAAGACTGTCAGAGGCTTCGCTAAATACAGATTTAATATTAGGAAGTTTCGTAAGACGAATTTTGTTATGAGATTTTATCTAAGCTGTTTATAATATTATTGTAGGTTTTCTTTTTGCTTACAGATTCGTGGATTGAGTAAGTACTAACCTGTATTTTATAACGCTTAAAGAAAATTAAGTTGCTTTAGAAAATGTTTATGGGAAACATTTAACATCAATCGGCACCAATTCGCATCAAAAAACCAGAACAGAACATGAATCACGCCTCGCAACAAAAGGAAAAAGAATTCTGGTCTTTTGAGCTGAACTCCAACAAACTACCTTCAAAGACGCTCCACGCTTATTGATACCGCACCAAGAACCTCAATAACCAAAACAAACATTATCAAAGTGAAATCAAGTCCAATCCATCTTGTGATATCTTTCCAACTTTATTGCCAATATTCCGAACGTTACATCCGCCATTTTGTTGCCAGTTGATATTATATACCAGAGATCGCGAAAAAAAAAACAGCTGTTCCCTACATTTATGTTCGCCTAACTCGTCATAATATAGGGAACAGCAGATTTTTTTTCATGATTTCAGGTTTGGTCTCTTATTAAAAGTTGTTCATAATGATGAGTACAATGACATGAGACCTCTTAAGAGGTTGTGCATTATTTAAACTACACCTTGTGTATTGACTAGCTTCAGCCCGCGATTTCGTCCGCCTGAACTTTCTTGTTTTAACATAATACACAGGATAAGTTTTTAAGCAGTGCGCAAATTTTGACAGGGTGTTCTACCCATCAGTATGAACAACTTTTACTACGGGACCAAACCAGAAATCGCGAAAAAAAAAAATCTGCTGCTCCCTACATTTTGACGAGTTTGGTGTAGATAAATGTACTAAACAGCTGATCTTCGCGATTTCAGAGTTAGTCCCATAGTAAAAGTTGTTCATATTCATGAGTAGAACATCCAATGAAAATTTGCGCACTGCTTAAAAAATTATCCTGTATTTCCTATCTTAGCTGTACCCCGTCACTTCATTTTAGACTTTTAGACATTTTTCTTTTTGCTCGGCTTTTAAGGGTCGAAGCGTGATGTTAAATAGCGTGTTTAACTTTTTCAGGAATTGGGTTATCAAATGCAAAAACAATTTTTCAAACAAACAAACTCTTCAGCTTTATTATATTATGTAGTATTATATATCCCCAACGTTACATTCGCCATTTTGTTGCGAGTTTGATATGAATAGTACGCGTCAGCTGTTTATCATGCCACGTTTCGCCGAAATAGCTTAGACGAAAACAGTCTTCGTACTATACTCGTATTATGTTCTTTTGGTAAACAGCTTTTCATGAAGAAGCTTATGGATTCCATAAAAGTGGGGCTTGTGGCTAAGTAATAACAACCGCACGGGTCGATCAATCAGGTTAAGCTACGTTTGCCACGGTTGGTGCGTGAATTTGTGCCCATCTTTTCATACCAAGACCCCTCCTTGCCTCGGAAAGCACGTTAAGCCGTTGGTCCCAGCTGTCATTCGTAGATCTTTGACAGTCGTTACGGGTCGTCAGAAGCCCGAAAGTCTGACAACCAGTCTTACCAAGGGGTATCGTATTACCTAGTAACTGGGTTGTGGAGGTCAAGTAGGCAGTCGCTCCATGTAAAATACTGGTATTCAGCTGCATCCGGTTAGACTGGAAGCTGACCCCAACATCGTTAGGAAAAGGCTAGGCAGATGATAATACCGGATCTAGGTGCGCACGCGTTGATTTCCGGCGAATTTAGTTTTAAACGCCTGAAAATTCCATCGCGAACCATTACGTACCGACCAATAAAGAACATTATTAGGGAATGTTTTGATCGGGATCTTCAGTTACTTAACTGGCAAGCGTTAATTGAGCTGCAGGATGTTAATACAATGGTCAGTGAATTTAACGCGAACTTACTTACACTATTTGATATACATGCACCTCTAAAAGCTAGTGTTATTAAGGAGTTTTGTTACCCTTGGATTACTGATAACGTTAAATTTATGATGCATTTGAGGAATAAAGCACATGCAGAGTATTTAAAAAACAAAAAATCTGATTCTAAAAAGATTTATTACAAAGAATTGAAGTCACTTGTTTCTGGGTCTCTATTTTGCGAAAAGTCAGCGTACTTTAAACACAAAATCAACAGTCAAGTACATGACTCAAGAGCGCTTTGGAAAAATCTAAAGTCTACCCTGCTCCCACCTAAACATAAAGAATTACCTCTGCACTTTAACGATCCCGACAAAATTTGTGACCATTTTCTGAATGTGCCAGGTGGGGATACGGTAAGTGATTCGTTGCTTGCATATTTTGAATCCGCGCGAAGTAATAGTTCCACGTTTAGTTTGGTACCTGCAACACGCAAGGAAATCGAGAACATACTGACTACTATTAAGTCGAATGCTGAAGGTTGTGATGGCTTTACCATAAATATGATATTATTGACACTGCCTGTGACTTTGGACGCCGTGACTGCTATAATAAATGCATCTGTCACATCCTCATCTTTCCCCGAGGTATGGAAAATTGCCAAAGTGCACCCATTGCCCAAGACTCCTAATGCTTTGGACATGAAGGATCTTAGACCTATAAGTATACTGCCGGTACTTTCTAAAGTTTTAGAGAAAGTAGTATGTACGCAACTGGTTGAATTTTTAGAGACAAACAAAATCCTCCCAGATGTTCAATCGGGGTTTAGGAAGGGCCGTAGTACAGCCACGGCTTTGTTGGATGTGACAGACAATATCTTGTCGGCTCAAGATAATGGGATGTGCACTCTTTTGGTGTTGCTAGATTTTTCGCGCGCGTTTGACTGTATTAACGTTTCTCTGTTATTGTCAAAGATGGCTTTTTATGGATTTGACGAGGATACAATAAAATGGTTTGATAGCTATCTTGGCGATCGTACACAATTCGTTGAAATACGTCGGGCGGACGGCTCAACAGTTGTCTCTATGCGTCGTTCAGTAGGAAGGGGGGTCCCACAAGGCTCGATTCTTGGTCCAGTATTGTTTATTTTGTATTGTGCTGATATAATAAAACATATAAATAAATGTAAATACCATATTTATGCCGACGATACACAAGTGTATATATCATTTAAGCCGGAAGACTATGAACAAGCATTAATCGATCTTAATACAGATCTTGAAAACATAGTACAATGGTCCAATGCCAACACGCTTGTCTTGAATCCTACAAAAACCAAATATATGCTTTTTGGAACCGAAAACCAGCTAGGTAAAATTAAACCAAGTGCAGGCTTTGTGACTGTTATGGGACAGCCTATCGAACGGGTCTACGAAGCACGTAATCTAGGTCTTATCATGGACACGGAACTTCGTTTTCACAAACACGTATCTGAGTCAATCCGTAATTGCTATTATAGACTTAAGATTTTATACAAAGCCCGTCCCTATCTTAGTGAAGAATTGCGAGTCTTGCTTGTGGAGTCTTTGGTTTTATCTAAGTTAAATTATTCGGACACCGTGTATGGTCAATGACTACTGTCCAAAACAGAAAGAATGATCCAAAGACTTCAAAACGCCTGTGCACGCTTCTGTTTTAAAGTTCCCTTTAGGGGACATGTTACACCTTCCTTAAATGAGCACAACATTTTAAAAATGAAAGCTAGACGTAAACTCCACTTGGCAAGCCTACTCTTTGGTGTTATTAAGTCTCATTCCCCTTGTTACTTATATGACAAACTATCGTGGACAAGAAGACACAGAATCGGTGAGGGAAGAAAATGTTCTCAACAGCTTTCTATCCCACGGCACAAGTCGGCAGCTTTTAGAGGCAGTTTTCACTACGCAGCTACTAAATGCTGGAACAACATCCCTCCTCCCATAAAGTACAGTAAAAGTTACGCGACATTCAAATTGAAACTCAAAGAATTTTTATTAAACCAGCAAAAAGATTTTGATAATGTTCGAGCCGACATATCCGCCATATAATGCAATTTATTATTTTATCATTTTTTTATAATACCAATTTTATCAGTTTTATTTTTATTATAATGAATTATTATTGTCTTGTGTTCATAATTTTAATAAAACCACATCAAAATACTTTTGGTAGTTTATAAAGTGTAATGCAGTCTCATGATTTTGCTATGTAGGTGATATTTATTAGATATAGTTTTATTATTATTTTATTATTTTAATGTGGTATTTATTTAATGTGATATTGGGTATTTATTTTTAGTGTTTTAATTAATCACAATACAACACACACACGCATGCATGTCATATCATTTCATTTTAATTAATTCTCTTAAATCTATTCTCTCCTTGTGTTAATTATTTAGATTATTCTAACCTTAGATTCTAGCGTATGGCACTCGTGGGTTGCAGCTGAAAATCAGCGTCAGGTGGTACACCTTGTGTTGTCATCTGACAATATGCTGAGCTGAGGCCCTTTTGGCATTACAATCTTTGTTTTATGTTTTTTTATAATTTTAAGGTGTATTTATGTTTTTTATAATTTTAAGGTGTATTTATTTATTTATTTTTTTGCTGTAATGCCAATTAAACGCATTTTTCTTTCTTTTCTTTCTTTCTTTATGATGGGGTAAGGTAGTTTGTGGTCTTCCGTGCATTGTCAGTTTTGCAACTCACCTCTTGAACGGTACTAGTAATAAGGATTGGATTTTTCAATTTGCTGTCAATTTGTTAGCACATATATTTTAAACTTTTCTAACGTAACGTGATAATATTTATATCTCATCATGTAAATGATTGCCAGCTAGTCCTGTTTTCATCAGGAAGAGGTTATTTTCAGTACGCTATGTAAACCTTGTTGGAAAAAATTGGTGCTTCATCATTCTCCTGCCCTTATCCCAATTTATTTGGGGTCGGCGCAACATGTTTTTTTCTTCCATACTTCTCTATTAGTCTACATCTCGGTAGTCACCCCCCTTTCTAGCCATATCGTCTTTCACCCCGTCCAGCCATCCATACTCAAACTCAAAACGTTCATCACGACATTTCCTCATTCCTCCGCATCACATGCCCCTGACAACCGATTTCCGCACAAGTTTTGAGACACCGGTGTTACTTGACCCTGGTCCTTCGTTCCGCATAATTAGGTTTAGTTGGTTTGTAGAAATTAGAGTTCAATTCTGCTTGAACCAAAATTCACTTACATTTCACTTCGATCCTAAATGTTTTCTCAGTGCAGTCAAAATCTTTCACTCAGTCCTTTATTAAATAATTACACTCTACAAACAACCTAGTCATCATATTACCATTTCGGGGCAGATTTGCGTACTGCCCTCGAACCCAGAGTGACCCTAATCACCCTCTAATGGGTACCGACAACCCTTGGCTTGATGCGAGGTCAACGGTACAAACACTCCTTGGCTGAACCCTTAGGGAATGACTGAATTAATATTTGTAGCCAACTGATTTGATTATTTGCTTTGGTTTGGTTTTGTTGACTCTTGGAGGATGTCTAAAGTGAATAAAACATTTAGTTAGGAGGACCCTATCTTATATACGTACTATTATAATTATGAGCAACTAGCTTTTAGCCGCGGCTTCGCTCGCGTTAAATTAGAATTTGACAGTCAATTCGGGTTGTACTCTGCTTGTCACAATAATATTATAAAGGCGAAAGTTTGTGAGTGTGTGTGTGTTTGTATGTTTGTTACTTCTTCACGCTCAAACGGCTGGACCAATTTTGATAAAATTTGCTAAGGAGCTAGCTGACATAGCCCTGGATTAACACATAGGTTACTTTTTATCCCGGTATACAAGGGTGAAATCGCGGGGCGCAGCTAAATAGATTTTTTTTTTTACCCAGGCATCATCCCTATTGGATCCAGTTGCCTGATAATAAAATAAAAATAATTTTTATATCCAAAATGAATACCCCTTTCATTTTGGATTTAAAAATAATTATTTTAATTTTATTATCAGGCAAATAAGAAAGAGGTAAAGAGAAAAGAAAAACCTGCCTAGCCTTTTCCCAACTATGTTGGGGTCGGCTTCCAGTCTAACCGGATGCAGCTGAATACTAAGTATTTTATATGGAGCGACTGCCTATCTGACCTCCACAAATCCAATTACTGGGTAATAATACCCTTTGCTAAGACTGGTTATCAGACTTTCGGGCTTCTGACGACCCGTAACGACTGTCAAAGATCCACGAATGACAGCCGGGACCAACGGCTTAACGTGCTTTCCGAGAGGAGTCTCGGTATGTAAAGATGGTCACCCATCCATAGAACAACCCCAGCAAACGTAGCTTAATCTGATGGATCGATCCGTGCGGCTGTTATTACTTAGCCACGAGCTCCTCGAGTAAAGAGAAAATAACAAAAAACCTATTTTACATCCAATAAGTCTCTAAGAAGTCTCTCCCCATTTTACTCTTTTTTTTATTTTCCGATGTCAGACGAAAGCTAGCACAGAACATTTCCAAGTGTAACTAACTGAAATTGGAAATAAGCCTGCCTAGCGTATGAATTATTTCACGTATTAGTCGACGTTTGCATGGACGTAAAATTATCGCGACCGATTTTTTTTCGCGCACTACATTTTCAACGCTCTGCTTAGCGCCGAGAGTTGAAAATCCAACAGTGTGTTTTTTTGACGCGCTAGAATGCACTCTGTTGTTGTTAGGTTGGATTCTCGAAGCTCGGCTCAACACCGAGAGTAGAAAATCCAGTGCGCGATAACGCGATATTTTTACGTCCGTGCGAACTTTTAAATTTTCCGGCGCGACTGTCGACTGTGGATCGGGAACACAAACCGTGTAACTAGGTTCACGGAAGCACCAGGGTGGCTCGCGAAATTCAGATTTTCTTGCGTTTTTGCAATTTACAGCTCAGTGTCCGGTTGTATATTGATCAAAATATAATTAGCGACAGTAAGAAATATGTATTTAAATAATTATAACCATAAGAATCATCAATACATCTGTTTAAGTTAGATTTGCTCCGGATTCGTCTGATTTCCGAAATCGGACCTATCCGGAAATCTGAATTTGAATTTCGCGGGTTACCTTAGCGCTTCCACAGTAAAATATCTAATAAGTAGGTATTTGTAATGCTAGCAGAAATTATGCGAACTATTGAGACCAGTCTCAGTTACTAAGGAAACTTGTTCAATCCACAATGATCTTAATTGTTAGTTAGTATAAAGTGGATTGTAATAATAGAATGCAAGGCGACTAACAAAAGGTATTTACAAGGCAGATATAAGTGGAAACGCCGCGGTATTGGACGCCCTAGGACGTCATAAATATTGGTGATGTTCTTCAGAAAGGTCAGGTGCGTAGTACTCGCAACCGTGCGTGTATGACCAGATTGTGAGGATCGTAGCAGGTGGCGTTCTGTAGTTTCTGCCTACCCACATCGGAAGAAGACGTGAGATTTTGTAAGTATGTGTGTATTAATAGTAGCTACTTGTAATAAAGAATAAATCTAAATTTGAATTGACACTAATAATCGTTTAAAAGCGCTACGTAACGCATAAATGCGTCATGACAGAAATTATAGACGCAATGGCGATGAACAATTCAAATGCAAATGGAAAATTACGTTTGTGTCCTGTACATGACAGATTTCGCCACGCATCCATGGGTAAACACAAGGCAATGAAAAATAATATAAATATAATTTTAAACGGAAATACTTTTTATTCTAGAAGTCGTTATAGTCTTTGGAGGAGCTCGTGACTGTTTAAGTAATATCAGCAGCACGGGTCGATCCACCAGGTTAAGCTACGCTTGCCGGGGTTTGTCCGTGGATGAATGACCATGTTTACACACCGAGACTCCTTCGTGCCTCGGAAAGCACGTTAAGCCGTTGGTCCCGGCTGTCATTCGTGGATCTTTGACAGTCATTACGGGTCGTCAGAAGCCCGAAAGTCTGACAACCAGTCTTACCAAGGGGTATTGTATTACCCAGTAATTGGGTTGTGGAGGTCAGATAGGCAGTCGCTCCATATGAAATACTGGTTTTCAGCTGCATCAGGTTAGACTGGAAGCCGACCCCAACATAGTTGGGAAAAGGCTAGTCATTATAGTCTTTGACTACCTCGGTGGTCTAGTGGATACAAGCGTTACTGCTGATCATGAGGTCCTGGGTTCGACTTGTGGGTCGGGCAGTGTTACTGTGTTTTTTCCATCTGGACCTTTTCAGTACTTAGCAGCCCGGAGTCTGGATTTGTGTCCGGAATAATATAACATACGAGTATTATTACTAACTATATACCTACTGTATTACTGACATATCTCTGATATCACTCTGATATGACAAACCTTTTTTACAAAAAAATACAACCGACTTCCAAAAACAACACTACAAAGTGAAAAATAACTTTAATTTCGTAAGTCGGTGTCTAGTTAAATGTATTTTCGTTTTTTGCCACCGACTTCCGAAATTAAAGTTATTTTTCACTTTGTAGTGTTGTTTTTGGAAGTCGGTTGTATTTTTTTGAAAAAAAGTTTTTATTTTTCACTTTTTAGTTGTGTACCTACCCCACACAAATTCTAATACTACCTACCACTACCTGCAAAACAAACTAGAACATCATCCATATAAAAGTGGGGAAAAAATACGTATTATTGAAGCTAACTCAAAAACTACCCAAGCAAAGTTAATCAATTTTTTATGGGACCAACTGTGATGTATACCCTCTCGAATAAAACAAAAAAAAAATCCAAATCGGTCCAGCCATCTTCGAGTAATCGGGGAACATACATAAAAAAAAAAAATAAAAAAAAAAAAAAGGTTCCGACGAATTGAGAACCTTCTCCTTTTTGAAGTCGGTTAAAAACTGATGAGAATCACAAATTACCCTGAGTGCATTTTCAATATTTCATATTCAATAACACACACGCCACTGTTAATTATTTGCTAATATTTAGTAATCACGGGGAAATTGAAAGCTCTTATTGATTTGCTACGTAACCAAATACGGAATTCATTAATACAAAAAATAATAGCTCAATATTGGATTACCTACTCATAGTTTATTGACAGTGCGGAATGTTATTATTGCCACTGATAATATAATACTACCTACGTTATACTACTGTTACTAACCGAAATGTTATTGTTTTCAGGACAAGAGGAAAATCGTTATTATTCATAAATGTTGGCGAGGATCGCAATATTGGCAACAATGGGAAGGCAATTTGCTAAAAACGACGACTACGAAAACAAAAAATTGAAAATTATGTTTCAAATGATGATGACGACTTTTCGTTTGTCTAAGAGCGTTGAACGCGCGCGGGCTGGCAACGTTGCACTTCTAGAGGTTTTTCGTGATTATCACAAAAAACTCATAAAAAACTCATAAAAAATATCATATTCTGAATTATTTTCTGTTCTATTTTTAAGGGCGTGTTTCACCACCTACGATTAAGTTCCTATTAACTTACTTAGCAAATAATTTCATACAAATTCTGTTCCATTTTTTAATTTATTCGGTAAGCAGTGGCTATTCGGACATCGTGAAATAGGCCCTAAGAGTAATTACGAAAGTAACTGTCAAAAAATAGCTTACATACTTAATATCAACAAAATCTAAGAATATGTCAGAGGAAATTGTCCTTTGATGTAAAATCTAGAAATGCGACGTTGTCAGCCCGCGCGCGGTCCAAAGCATAAGTAGTATAGAATCAAGTTCTTCTTACTGAACAGACAGCTGTGCGGCTGGGGAGTTTGCTGCGCCACTTCTTTTTCCCAGCTAAAGCACTATAGGAAGTGGTGAAGGGCGGGCGTGCCGGGGGACTGTATTATGTCATTTTTAACCGACTTCAAAAAGGAGGAGGTTCTCAATTCGTCGGAACCTTTTTTTTTATTTTTTTTTATGTATGTTCCCCGATTACTCGAAGATGGCTGGACCGATTTGGATTTTTTTTGTTTTATTCGAGAGGGTATACATCACAGTTGGTCCCATATAAAATTGATTAACTTTGCTTTGGTAGTTTTTGAGTTAGCTTCAAT
Organism: Cosmia pyralina; assembly: GCA_946251885.1. Classification (NCBI taxonomy): domain Eukaryota; kingdom Metazoa; phylum Arthropoda; class Insecta; order Lepidoptera; family Noctuidae; genus Cosmia; species Cosmia pyralina. The sequence continues at coordinate 3,023,780 of OX276355.1, read as the reverse complement.
AATACGTATTTTTTCCCCACTTTTATATGGATGATTTTCTAGTTTGTTTTGCAGATAGTGGTATTAGAATTTGTGTGGGGTAGGTACACAACTAAAAAGTGAAAAATAAAAACTGTTTTACAAAAAAATACAACCGACTTCCAAAAACAACACTACAAAGTGAAAAATAACTTTAATTTCGGAAGTCGGTGGCAAAAAACGAAAATACATTTAACTAGACACCGAATTCCGAAATTAAAGTTATTTTTCACTTTGTAGTGTTGTTTTTGGAAGTCTTTTGCATTTTTTTGTAAAAATGTTTTTGTCGTTTAGGATTTAGCACACCTCAGCCGTAAATCCATAGAAGCTAAACCGCAGTAGGTAGTTCAATTCAACTGATTCACATGATATTCCGCTACTCGAATAGCCTACCATCGTTTGTCGACCGCACCGGGAGCGGGACGTCAACGAGAAAACAGATGACGGCGCCATAGTAAATGTATTATTGTCGCTACTTCGGCGCCGTCATCAGTGGCCTTAGTGCGGGTTTTTATACTTAGTCGATCGCGTTTACGTTACCTTACGGTCAATTTGTATGGAATAAATTGTGTTTCCCATTATAAAAAAATATGAACTGTCCCATACAAAACTTAAATACCTACTCGACCCAAATGTATGGGACTGCTGATTTTTTTTTCTCGATTACGATGTTGGTCCCATGGAGAAAGTTGTTCAGTTTGATAGTCTGTTCCACACCCTTAAATTTGACCACACCTTTCTGGTACAGCCTGTAGATATGTCCTGAAGGTAACAGAAATCAATATCACATCGCCAAGACTTATTTACTTAGTAATTGAATATATAGAACGGCAGATTTCCCAGGCGATATTCAGATCTAGGAGAAGAAATTGTTAATGTATTAACTATCAAGTGGTTATCAAGGTCTTGCCGTCCTTAGGGAGACGAGCTTCCCTAATAGTAGTATCGAAATCAATTAGTCTAGCCTTGACCAGGTATTAAGATCTGTAATTAATTCTTATACTTACTCTAGGCATTTTGGAGGCTCGCCAGTGGCCAATATATTATTAATAAGGTTTTACATACGGAGGATGCGCTAAGGTAGCTCGCGAAATTCAAATTTTCTTACGTTTTTTGCAATTTGCAGGTAAGCTTCAGGTTGTATGTTGATTAAAATATGATTCACGGCCGTAACTAATATAGCAGAATTATAATCATTAGAATCAGCAATACAACTTGATAAGTTAGAATTGACCATCTCATGATTTCACGAAATAGTCATTTAATATAGGGTAATGAGCTTAGAGAGTCGTATTGGTGATTTTTATGATTATAAAATCTATAAATAAATATTTGATACAGCCGCGAATCATATTTAGATCAATATACAACCTAATACTGACTTGCAATTAGCAAAAAACGCTTTCGCCTTAAGATTTGATGTTTTGACGAAACCCAAATCTTTGACTACCATAGCTTTCTTGATAATTAATCATTTTCGTCCAAATGATTTTGCAGATCTCTTATTTTTTCTTGCTATGGTAAAAATATAAGACGATATTCAGCATGGTGGTATCACCATTTATCGAAGATAATGGCCAAAGATACGCTTGTTAATTATTTATCAGGAAAACTATTCTTCTCATAACAATATTGTGAAATTAGCTACCATGGTGCTACTTTATATCCTACATACGTAAGTAAGGTATACATATACGAATATATTAACCAGATGAGAAAACACCAGATTCAACGGGATATTGTGCCTATCTAAAAAGGCAGAATAACCAACCAAACACTATACGAAATTTTGTCGATTTCGCTGGTTTACGTAGAGAGCTCAGTGGAGGCCCAGTGGTAACGGCCGCGACTTACCGAGTTGTAGGTCGTTGGTTCGGACCCTGACAGGCGCTTTACTTTGTGTAATTTATTTTATCACCACTGCTCTCAAAACGGTGAAGGAAAACATCGTGAGGAAACCGCCATGTCCTAGAACCAACAATTCGAAGACATGTGACATCTATCAGCCTGCACCGGGCCCGCGTGGTGAATTACGGCCCAGCCGGACCACTCCCGCTTAGCGAGAGGAGGCCTGTGTCCTAGCAGTGGGAACATTAGCTGATTAGCTGAATTACGTGATTTTGCTGACGTAATTTTACAGTTAAAATACTGTATTTCTATAAGTTTTAATGCACAATATGAAAGATCATTTTAATTATAAACTTAATTAATGAGCTACTTTTTTTATTTTGCGTCGAGTTTAAGTATAATACGAGAATTAGGTTGTTTCAAAAGATTTTTTATGTCATAATTATATGTATATATATTTTTTTTTCAGGAAATGGATGGGTTTTGAACTGAAGTTTATTTCTGTAGTTATAATTTTATGAACGAGAGTTCTAAGTAGCCGAAATCAAAAGCAATTCTTTGACAATTTTCTCTAAGTTAAATATATTTTTACTCGAAAATTTTATATGAAAGTGATTCATACATTGTATAGACAACTTTCACAAGAATATATTGTAATTATTCCATACACTTTAGACGTCAAAACGATTCGTAAATATGTGATATTCTAAACCTCTTACATCAAAAGTTCACAAACCAGTCGCTGGTTTAGGTCTTTTAATAAAAATTAAATAACATAAATAAAAAAGTAACTCATACATTAGATCATAATTAAAATGGTCTTTCATGTTGTGCATTAAAACTTATAGAAATACAGTATTATAACTGTAAAATCACGTAAATCAGCGAAATCGGCAAAATTTCGTGTACGGCCTCAACCTGAGCTCACAAATTAACCTAAATCTAGTTCTAGACCATAAATAAACAATGAGCTAGATCTCCTGGGGAATACTGCCTCGTGATGATAGACTGTTGGTGGATTTAAATTTGTCATTCCGTCACATTATGTATGGAGCGAAATTAGTTTCCAACTCGACGTGGTTGCGGTAAACCTATGTATTAGGTTGGGGAAAAAGTCTTTTCGCATTATAGTATGTATGAACTTAAAATAAAATCTCTTTGGCTATACTATTTGTATCTGGCTGGTTTTGGTATCATTGAAAGTTTAAATTTTAAAGAACATAATTCCAAATTCAAATTAGGAAAATGTGTGATTTTCATTTGTTTTTCGTACTGTCAAGGTGAGTGAATCTAATGAAGAAATTCGATACATTTTAAAATTTTACTACAAAAAAGGTAAAAATGCAACGCAAGCCGCAAAAAAAATTTGCGATATTTATGGACCCAGTGCAGTGTCTGTGAGAGTAGCACAAATTTGGTTTAGGCGTTTTCAGTCCGGAAATTTTGATGTCAAAGATGCACGTCGCTCTGGTCGCCCTATTACGGATAAAATGGATGCCATTTTTGAAAAAGTGGAGCAAGATCGGCATATCAGTAGTTACGACGTAGCTGAAGAACTGGGAATTGACCACAAAACAGTTTTGGCGCATTTGGAAAAAACTGGGTACACAAAAAACCTCGATATTTGGGTACCTCACGAGCTCACTGAAAGAAACCTAATGAACCGTGTACTCATTTGTGATTCTTTATTACAACGTAATGAAACCGAACCATTTTTGAAGAAGCTGATAACTGGTGATGAAAAGTGGATCACGTACGACAAGAACGTGCGAAAAAGGTCGTGGTCAAAGGCCGGTCAGGCTTCACAGACTGTGGCGAAACCCGGGTTCACTCGCAACAAGGTGATGCTGAGTGAGTGGTGGGATTGGAAGGGCATTATTCATTATGAGCTGTTACTACCAGGCAGGACCATCGATTCTGAACTCTACTGCGAACAACTGATGAGATTAAGGCAAGAAGTTGAGAGAAAGCGGCCGCAATTAATCAACAGAAGGGGTGTGGTTTTTCATCATGATAACGCTAGACCTCACACATCTTTAGCCACTCAGCGAAAATTAAGAGAGTTTGGCTGGGAGGTGTTAATGCATCCGCCGTATAGTCCTGACCTTGCACCTTCAGATTTCCACCTGTTTCGGTCTCTTCAGAATTCTTTAGGTAGTGTCAGGTTAACATCACGAGAGGACTGCCAAAACCACTTGTCGCGGTATTTTGATCAGAAGTCCCAAAATTTCTATAGCAATGGGATCATGTCCCTACCTACAAGATGGCAAAAAGTTATCGAACAAAATGGTACCTACATACTTTAGATAAATGTAAATAATGTATATTAAAAAATGTTTTGAATTTTCTTAAAATATGCGAAGGAACTTTTTCCCCAACCTATTATGTCAAAGTTGACGGGTGAAAGAAGTGTGTTTTATTTAAAAGTGGGCTTTAGTTACCTGGTGAAAAATGGTGGAAAGTGTCGTTGATCTAGGCATAGGATTTAGACTGCTTAAGGTGAATTCGATCAAGCTTTTATACCCAGTATAAAAAAAAAACGAAAAAAATCGAAATTAATAAATTTTGAATTTTTGACAGTTTCTCCCAATGATGTTGATGACCTTTATCATTGTCATTTTTGTTTTGTTTTGTCATTTGTTTCTCCACACAAAAACTGTCATTCGTCAATTTTATTCCACAGATAAAAGATATCCGACTTTAGTCAGGTAGATAGTAGAACTTGGTTAAACTGAGCATTAATTTGGAAAATGTAATCGAAGCTACATATCTGATAGATTCAGTTGTTCTTACTAAATAGTAACTCTCTATTATTCTAGGGGCTCGTGGCTAAGTAATAACAGCCACACGGGTCGATTGATCAGGTTAAACTACGCTTGCCGCTGTTTGTCCGTGGATGGGTGACCATCTCTACATACCGAGACCCCTCTGTGACTCGGAAATCAGTCCCGGCTGTCATTCGTCGATCTTTGACAGTCGTTAAGGATCGTCAGAAGCCCGAAAGTCTGACAACCAGTCTTACCAAGGAGTATCGTATTATCCAGTAACTGGGTATTGTGAAGGTTTATGTAAAACACTGGTATTCAGCTGCATCCGGTTAGACTGGAAGCCGACCCCAACATAGTTGGAAAAAGGCTTAGGCAGATGGTGAGTAACACTCTTTAGATGGCGCCACGTGTCTTTCGAATCATGATTGAATTAAAACAGAGTACAACCCGAATTGATTGTCAAATTCTAAATTAACGCGAGCAAAGCCGCGGGTATAAGCTAGTTTACAATAAATGTTTTGAGTATGAGGTTGACTTATTTGTTTATACGCCTTTTTATAAATATTTATTTTTGTTTTCTTCTCTTCGTCACTGTCATCGGAATATTGGTAATTTAGTCGCTGCCAGTCTGACGTCAATAGACGTTCACGTATAATATAGTTAGAGCTAACACCGGACTTACCTTGCCCTCGCTCTTCCAGTATATGAAGAAGCCATACTCGTCGACTTTGAACAGGCAGTTCTGTTCAAACTCTGTGTTGTCCTTCTCCTCTGTCCACCGGTCGAAGACGGCACCCTGAGGGGGAAAACAAAATTGGTATATATTACATGCAAGACCGCGACTTACGAATAGATTAGATGTGGCTATAATCATCAGCACGCTTAGAATGACCGCCAAAGAATCGGGTTTTGTTGACGGAAGAATAGACAAAATGACATGTAGATAATAGAAATATTTCTACGCATTCTACGCGTCTAAGCATGGCAATGTGTCATTTTGTCTATTCATCCGTCGACAAAACGTCGTCATCCTACGCGTGCTGTTCTTTCTCCTGTCAAAAAGTATTAATTCATTACGTTATCGAGCAGACAAATTTTTTGAACATTAGGTATGAGCAATGGATTAGCGAATTGCTTAAAAATGATTCAGATTCCGGTCGATAGTGTGTTACACGATTAGGATGCTGTATGATTTTCATTCAATCCATAATTAATTATTCCAGTTTTTAATCCATTGCCACTAAGTTACTAAGAGATAAATTTGTCTGTTCAACAACGTAAATAACGCAATGAATGTTGTTGAACTGTCAAAATGAGGCTTCTCACAGAGAGGAGGTCTGTGTCCCAGAAGTGGGAACATTAAGTTTAGACTGTAAGGCTGGTTGTTATTCTCGAATTATTTGTGACAATAATAAATCCACGGAAGAACTTTGGAATGACAAACATAACTATCAAAAGTTAATAACTTTATGATTCGACTCGTCAGATAAAGTATTTGATTTCATTTCAGCCATTCAGGATGAAAAACGACACTTTTTCTCCCCACATATTTGTAACAACATTTTTACGATCCGTTTTATTCTGCATGGCTCTAAAGCGTAGCTTTTAACAGCCAATTAAAACCGCGGGATCCGATAAAGAGTCTATAAAGTTCGAGCCGTTTATTGGCTGTGGCCATTCCGTCGTGTCAATAAAGCTACTGTCATTGGTTACTTGAGGATCGCAGCAGGGGCCCGTAGCGTTATAAAATGGAGCTGTTTGTACATCGTAAAATGGTGTTGTGTCAATTACTATTATAGCAAGTTTAAACTGACTAAGAGTGGGTTGCACCATCTTATTTTAACAATAACAAACATCGCACCTTCAGTTAAAGTAGACACCTGTTACACAAAAAATGCTCCATTTGAAAATTTGTTAGCTGACGTCATAACTTTAACTGTAACCTTAACCGCCCACGCTTTATTGTTAAATATCTGTCACTTCTGTCAGACGTGTACCTACCCTGATCACTTTAACTATGCTGATGAATACGGCCGGTGCAACACTTTTCGCAGTAACCTAAACCGTCTTATTACAAAACAAGGTTCATCTACAAACCCAGGTTTAAACCATGAACCCTTTTTTGACTTTATTCCGACACATTAAGTTGCCAGTTTTACAAAACTGTATTTCTATCACAGCTAGGTTCTTATTACAAAAACTGGCTCGATGGTTTAAGCCATGACAGAAGAAAAACCTCGTTTTGTAAGACCGTTAAAGTCAGCGTTAAAGTTATTGTGAAATTTGACATAAACCTTTACTTTAACTATTATTATGGAGTAACCCGCCTTAGACTGGAAGGGGAAAGTAAAGGCTGAGTTAGGATTAATGTTTTTTTTTCTATTTATTAGTAATTTAGCTAACTGCTCCTTGCTCTTTAAAGCAAATGGCATTAATTAAGTTTAAACAGCCACATAGGGCCTTATTCTCAGTTCCATCCACTTAATACTTCCACTGTTGAAAATAATCTCCTCTTCATTTCATTCAGCTACATCTCTATGATTCTGTACTCATCAATCTTCAAAGTAACACATCTCATCTCTCCCTGGAATTCTATCGTTCCGGTATGTTTTAAGGCTACCTACTAAGTATATTACCGATTACCACCCCTCGTTTAAAGGAACCCAAATAGACTCCTTCACATACCATAGATACCAACTCTTTTCAGGAATCCGTGCTCCTAACTTCACAGCTCACATACAATCCAAATATCCATACAAATCCACAAACAAAATAAATCAATGGATGTCAGTGTACAAATCAAATGGAAGAGACATTAAACTCGTGATATTTGTATAGTCAAGCCAGAGTGGAGGTGAGGAGATTATGTGAGCGCACCTCGACTGAGCCGCTTACGATATGGCGGTGGATAGACGCAGACAGTAACTGGGGATCGGTGTTGGTGTCAGTGTGAGCAGAGAGCGGGTTAGAGGGCTCACTCGGAGAAGTTCATCTGTTTCTTTCAGCAGCATTCGACAAGCTTCCGGATCAAAAATGACACATTTTTGGTTACGTGATTTGTCTAGTCTCCGACCGCAAATAGACGTCGGAAGAAGAATAAATAGTGGTCGTCTGTTTGTCAATCTGCGTAGCCTTTCCCCAACTACGTTGGGGTCGGCTTCCAGTCTATTGGGATGCAGTTGAATACCAGTATTCTATTTGGAGCGACTGCCTATCTGACCTCCACAATGGTAAGACTGGTTGTCATACTTTCGGGCTTCTGAGTCTTCTGACGACCCGTAGCGAAAGAAAGAAATAAAGAAAAGAAAGAAAGAAAGAAAAACGTTTATTTGGAAATACTTCGTGAAACACAAAAACAAAAGAAAAAAAAAATTAAAATAATGTTTTAAAACAATTATGTGTGCCTCACGGCTAGCGACTGTCAAAGATCCACGACGTTGTATTGTATTGTATATTATATAAATATAAATTATACATAAAGTTTGTATATTAGTTCCGTGATTGTAACTAAGTAGTAAGTAGTATTTCGGCTAATCATTTAAATTATTATAATCAGCGTGACATTAATTTTTCGTAAGTATAATAAATTTTAAAAAAAAAGTCTCAGGGCCTGTTTCACGATATCCGAATAACCATTACTTACTGAATAACTTCAAAAATGGAACAGAATTTGTATGAAATTATCTGCCAAGTAAATTAATCGGAACTTAATCGTAGGTGGTGAAACAGGCCCACAATAAATATTTTTTATTTATTTATTCTTTCGCTTATCTCAATCGCTGCCACTGACACCACACCCTCACGTACGTTCGGTAACGGTAAGCATGTGCGATCGACTCTGATTTACGGCGTGATCAGCACACGGACTGACTGGCAGCCATCTCGCAGGTCTTCGCGTAACGGGCACAACAGATTGCGGCGGGACTTACTTCACAGATTATATTATCTCAGATCTTTGTGTAGGTGCTGATGAAACTGGTGTTACTTTTTCTCTGTTTATAGGATCCCTCGTATTGTGAAATGATACTGAGTGATGTACTATTGCCGTTTTAAAACTAATTTGGTCGAACGTATCAAATCTCATGTGAGTGATGATCACGCGCGGGCTGGCAACGTCGCATTTCTAGAGAGAGATTTTTTTTTTTTTTAAATAAATAAATAAAATAAATTTTTATTAAACCATGCGTATACAAAAATAGTATGAACTCTGGTATCCAAAAAAAGATTTAACTTGTGTTATGGATACCAGCATTCTCACATAAATGAAATTTCCATTGGTTGCAACAGACTTCGATGTCAAGAGTGGCACAGTATACAGGAGAGGACGCCTTTAATAGAATGTGTGTAAGTGTAGTGTTAGTCACACTAATATTTTAAAGAAGAAAGTTTGTAAGTATGTGTGTGTGTGTGTGTGTGTGTGTGTGTGTGTGTGTGTGTGTTTGTGTGTGTATATGTGTTTGTGTTTGTATGTTTGTTTGTTACTTCTGCACGCTCAAACGTCGGGTCAACTTTGATAAAATTTGGTATAGAGGACACCCTGGATTAACACAGTCATCCCGGTCTACGCAGTTAAAACCGCAGGGCGCAGCTAGTGTGAAAATAAAACACATGAGTGAGGAAAGATTGTATGTTCCTGTCTAAAAAAAGTGATGCTTAACTTGATAATTTTATAAGATTTTCCGTTTCTTCATAGCTCTGCGCTTGTAACCACCTTTTGACCCTAACTTTCAATTCTTGCAAAGTAGTGGGATATATGGAGCAATGCTTGTTAATTCTATTATACAGTCGACTTGCGATACCATAGAAATGCCGCCGAGCAAGTGCCGTTTTGCACCGTTGAGTAGGGCATACCGAGTAATGCCGACGTTTGTCTCTGGCATCGGAATCATACTTCACCGTCAGATGCTTACGCATAACTGTGCGAAGCACAAACAGCTGCCTAACAGAAAGTACCTGAGTTTCTTTATACAGACAAGATGTAGGATGTCTAAACGGTTTGAAGGTCATAACCTTCAGGACAGCTCTTTGCGCTCGCTCAACTTGCAACATGTAAGTCTTTGAGGCCCCCCCCCATATAGAGATGCAATAAGAAAGTATAGATTGACTTAGAGCGTAGTAGACAGTTTTTAAGGTAGCAGTATCAGCCGAGTACCTCAATTTTTTAAATATATGTATAAGTTTTCTAACTCGTGCGGTGAGGTTATCAATATGACACTTCCAGTTCAAAAGGCTATCAATATGTACCCCAAGATATTTAATGGTAGCTGATCTTGTTAATTGTGGACAAGAGCATTGTGATATTGGAGTGTCTTGCAAACAAGAGTGGGCTCTTAAAATAATGGAGTCTGGGGAAGGTAATGAAACGGTCTGCAAGGCAAAGGGCAGAAAAACAGTCTTACTCAGATTTACAGTTAGAAGATTATTATATAGCCAGCTCATAACCGAAGCAAGGGCTTTTTCAGCATGTGCTGATGTCTCAACCCAATTATCTCCGTGTACGAGTAAGGCCGTGTCATCAGCATATGCGAAAATAGAGCAATTTGTCAGTGACAGCTTGCACAGGTTGTTCATATAGATGAGGAAGAGCGTAGGTCCCAGAATTGAACCCTGAGGCACACCAAAACTTATCGTCTCACTATCACTGACACACCCATCAATCTTGACACATTGTGTCCGATCAGCAAGATAATCTTGAAAGATATGGAGGGTATGACCCCTAATACCAATAGCCTCTAGCTTTGAAAGAAGGTGAGGAACAGACACAGTGTCGAAGGCCTTGGAGAGGTCTAGGAAAATACCTATACACTTCATCCTGCTGTCTAACTTAGCAATTGTACTATCGATAAAAGAGCCAACAGCGTCTTCGGTCGATTTGGACTTTCTGAAGCCGTACTGGTTGTCAGCTATAAGATGGTTCGTTTCCAGAAAACTGATCAGTCTGTTGTTTAGAATTTTTTCTAATATCTTTGACAGAGCAGGTAATACAGATATAGGCCTGTAATTATTGACACTGTGTCTGTCACCACCCTTGAAAATTGGACGCACAAGGGCTTTTTTAAAAGCTTTGGGGAAGCAGCCTGATGTTATGGAGCAGTTGCAAATATGTGTGACAATTGGAACAAGTGCATGGGAGCAAGATTTTAAAAGTCGAGGTGGTATTCCATCCCATCCCATTGCCGCGTCAGATCTTAATTCCATGATGGCACTTTCAACCTCCGCTTCGTCGGTGGGCAAGAGAACGAAGGAATTGACTGGTGCGTCGCGTAACAGTTCTCTAATAGGTAAGTTAGGAGTAATTTTTTTAGCTAGATTTTCGCCAATAGTTGCGAAAAAATTGTTCACTTTGTTGGTCGACGATAAGTTGTCAGGTGTCAGGCTAAGTAGTTCGGTAGGAGAAGTTACTGTTTGATGCAAATTTGTAATGTTTTTTACGACTTTCCAAGTAGCTTTGGGATTTGTTCCAGCTTTTTGTAGTTCTGTTGTTTCATGTGCAACTTTTAAGTTCTTTAGCAGCTTGTTGCAGAAATTCCGATATCTTGTGTAAGTAAGTTTAAGGGTAAGGTTATTGGGATTCCGCAACAGGTTTCTACCCATTTCATCTCTGTTTCGGATGCAACGAAGCAGCCCACCAGTTATCCAGGGCTTGATGATTCTGAGCCTAGAGGGTATGCGAACGCATTTAGAATTTTTTTCCATGACCGAGCCAATAGCGGATATCAGCATGTCCGCTGCTATGTCTGCATCATGAACATTAAAGATTGGATTGAAATCCATATCTGAGATTTCTGAAACAACAGACGGGTAATCAACTACGACGCTATTTGCCTTGAGAGTGGGCGATAATACTGTGGATTTTATATTAAGAAGTGTCGGTTTGTGATCAGTAATATACGTATCAAAGACTAGAGTAACATTTTCTAGGTTAGTCTTGACCATTACATGATCTAAACAGTTTGTTTCACGAGTAGGAAACAGATGCGAAGGAAGAAGACCATGGCTGGCAACTAAATTTAAATATTCGTTGGCCTGTTGACCTGGGTTATTCGGTATTATATTAATATTAATATCACCCAACAATGCAATATTTTTGTGGGCTGACAAACCTATAAGCAAGTTATTTAATCCAATAAGGAAGTTGTCAATATTCCGAACAGATGGCGAGCGATACAAGGCAACTATACATAGGTCAATATTTTTAAGATGACATTGCAAACAGCTAACATCTGAAAGCAGGGGTTCTGTTACAAGGTGAGGCAGATCAGCTCTTACGTAAACTATGACACCATCATTTTGATTCTTAGGCAAGCTCGTATTGTACACAGTATAACCCTCAAGTGGCGGAATCGACATGGAAGTTAGTAACCAACATTCTGATAAGATAATTAAATCGCATGTTATTTTAATGCTCGCTAGAAACAGTCTCAAACTATCAAAATTACAGTGAACACTGCGAATGTTTAATTGTAATATCTTAACGGAGTTTATTGCATTACCCAGAAAGTCTGTGCACAATTCAGGCCTGCAAACATAAGCCTGCGTTGCACCATAAGAGTCAATCTCATCTGAAATGGAACCAATGTCAGTCATTTTTAAACGATGTTAAATAGTGCACAAGGTAATGAATCAGACTATTGCAGAATACCCAGAATGACCGGCGTATGTATTTACTTAAGCTACTAAGAAACAATCTTAGTTTGGTGTATAAAAAGCTGATACTTATCTCTTCATTTACCAAAGGACAAGTGTTGAGTATATACGAGTGTAGTGTAAAGTGACAAGGCGTACAAATTACATATTTTAATTTAAATATAATAATGACTGATGGATCAAACATAATTTTTGTGTAGCGACACAAGTTACAATAATAACAAAAATAACAATACAAAACATTGCTTAAGGGCTCGGAGGGTTTACAAGTTGCTTTAAATTTTAACGAAAAATAGCAAGTTTTATATTTACCAAAATAAATTAAAAACAAAAGAACAAAAAATAAAAGAACACAATTATTGAGTTGTTTTTTGCAGTTTCTTGAGACAAGATGGAGAATTAATAATAGCAGACTTATAGCCTTCCTTTTCGCGGAGAAAAATCTTTCCGTTTTGAATCCAGCAAAATTGATAGCTGTTAAGCTTAGCAAAACTACGTGCCTCGAAAAATAGCTTCCTCATACTATCAGGAAGATGCTCAGCGACGTAGATTGGTTTAAGTTGGCCACCAATCCCGATGTGTCCAGAATTTAGTTTTTCCGACGTTGCTCGGTTTTTATTGAACGTGCGAGACGCATCAATGACCTTTGTTTTGATCGGTACTGTTAAGAACTCTGCTATAATTGGTCTATTAAATTCTTTTTTACCTGGCAGCCGGTATACGTCGCGGATTTGTGATGAATCTACCTGAGCCTGGATTGCACTACAGGTTTTCAGCACTAAGCCGGTGAGGTCAGCACTTGTCTCATTTTCACCGGATGGGATATTTCTCAGCTCAATGAAGTCAAGTGAGTGTCATTTTCGTGATTATTTCATTAAATTTAAATCAAAGGTCAATTTCCTGTGACAAATTCTTAGATCGTTGATATTTAGAAGTATGTATGCTATTTTTTGACAATTATTTTGGTAATTACGCTTAGAAAATAGACAAAAAATTACAATATGTACTTTTTTAAGAGCAAATACCAAAATAACTGTCAAAAATAGCATACATACTTATAAATACCTACCAATAATCTAAGAATTTGTCAGAAGAAATTGTGCTTTGAAATAATCACGAAAAACCTCTAGAAATGCGACGTTGCCAGCCCACGCGCGATCAAAGCTCTTAAACCATGTCATTTTAAACACTCAGACATCTCGAGTATTCAAAATGACGTGATTTCAATCTCCAGGATCCAGGCCTAAGATTCCTATACACCTACACGGTCCTAAGATTCCTCAGATATCGTGGAAGCGGTGTTGGCTGTTTCACAGCTGTTTTATGCACAAACACTTTTTGTTCGCGTGGATCATCTTGAGGACGTGGATGATTGGCCTTCTGATGAATACACGAGATTGCACAAAACTGCTGGGGAATTTGTTGCGCCACCAAAAAGTGGTGAATGGCGGGCGTTTTGGGGGACTGTCTTATGTAATTTTGACGTTCGAAAAGTGCTGATTTTCAGCCTCATTTGAATAAATAACTTTTGATTTTGATTTGATTTGATTACATACATCAGAAGGCCAATTCCCGTGTTAAAAACGTTCATAATCTACGCAATCTCATCTCAGCTACAATCAATGTCAAAACAAGTCAAAAACGAGGGAGATTTAAGAAAATGGTAAATTACAGGTATTTTTGACAGATTACAGATGAAATTAGAATGCGGACGTTCTTAAAAATATGGAAATTGGTTCTGGTTTCCTCAGACTAAATAAAAAACCAGATATAGCGCTGCGAACAATACAGTGAAGCACGCGCAAAACTACACCTCGCTCTGTGCATACACGCTCACACATTTACACCAAACTACAACTAAACTACACCTCACTAAGTGCACACGTTTACGAAACCCGAAACGTGCGGCCTCACGTCACTGTTGACAGCGCTATGTCTTGGATTTTTATTTAGTCTGAGCTGGTTTCATGACGATTTCTATTAGAAATAAGGTGAAATATTTACCTGAAGCAGCAGATCAGGGACCGGGATCTGCCAGTTGAACTCAAACTTCTTGGTCATGGTGCTCGCTTTTCAACACCTTCCTCCTCAAAGATTCAGCATGCGGACATCCTTGACGCCCTGTGGACAAGAAGAGAATAAAGGTTATATTAGGTTGGGGAAAAAGTCTTTTCGCATCATAGTATGTATGAACTTAAAATAAAATCTCTTTGGCTATACTATTTGTATCTGGCTGGTTTTAGTAACATTGAAAGTTTAAATTTTAAAGAACATAATTCCAATTTCAAATTAGGAAAATGTGTGATTTTCATTTGTTTTTCGTACTGTCAAGATGAGTGAATCTAATGAAGAAATTCGATACATTTTAACTTTTTACTACAAAAAAGGTACAAAATGCAACGCAAGCCGCAAAAAAAATTTGCGATGTTTATGGACCCAGTGCAGTGTCTGTGAGAGTAGCACAAATTTGGTTTAAACGTTTTCAATCCGGAAATTTTGATGTCAAAGATGCACGTCGCTCTGGTCGCCCTATTACGGATAAAATGGATGCCATTTTTGAAAAAGTGGAGCAAGATCGGCATATCAGTAGTTACGACGTAGCTGAAGAACTATAAATTAACCACAAAACAGTTTTGGCGCATTTGAAAGAACTGGATACACAAAAAAGCTCGATATTTGGGTACCTCACGAGCTCACTGAAAGAAACCTAATGAACCGAGTACTCATTTGTGATTCTTTATTACGACGTAATGAAACCGAACCATTTTTGAAGAAGCTGATAACTGGTGATGACAAGTGGATCCCGTACGACAAGAACGTGCGAAAAAGGTCGTGGTTAAAGACCGGTCAGGCTTCACAGACTGTGGCGAAACCCGGGTTAGCTCGCAACAAGGCGATGCTGTGTGTGTGGTGGGATTGGAAGGGGATTATTCATTATGAGCTGTTACCACCAGGCAGGACCATCGATTCTGAACTCTACTGCGAACAAATGATGAGATTAAAGCAAGAAGTTGACAGAAAGCGGCCGGAATTAATCAACATAAGGGGTGTGGTTTTTCATCATGATAACGCTAGACCTCACACATCTTTAGCCACTCAGCAAAAATTAAGAGAGTTTGGCTGGGAGGTGTTAATGCATCCGCCGTATAGTCCTGACCTTGCACCTTCAGATTTCCACCTGTTTCGGTCTCTTCAGAATTCTTTAGGCAGTGTCAGGTTAACATCACGAGAGGACTGCCAAAACCATTTGTCGCGGTATTTTGATCAGAAGTCCCAAAATTTCTATAGCAATGGGATCATGTCACTACCTACAAGATGGCAAAAAGTTATCGAATAAAATGGTACCTACATACTTTAGATAAATGTAAATAATGTATATTAAAAAATGTTTTGAATTTTCTTAAAAAATGCGAAGAAACTTTTTCCCCAACCTATTATATCACATTATACAATATTGGTACGGCTAAGGATGCCCCATGATTTAAATGATGTATCAAACAGATGGATATCATAATTGATATTGACAAATCGTTAATATGATCTCTACGACCCAGAAACCGCTACAAATTGATGGCTACATAAACGGTTCGTAGACGCTAATCGAGAACGGGTGCAGAGATGCCTGTTTCTGATAGCATAATTACTTAGAATTCTGTTGTCAAACCATATCACGACAGCCACTTACATGAGGTTTGCCACCAGGGGCCCTAAGTCTACTAATTTACAAATGTTGTAATGCTCTCGCCATTTGAGTTTTTGACAGGTTTTGTATGGTAAATCGGTAAAAACTCACAAGGCACCATTGCAATGATTGTAAATTAGTAGATGGCTCCCAGATGTTCTCAGATCAGGGACTTGATCCAGCATTCATAAACCAACTACAAGTTATAAAACATGGTATACATGGTGATACAATAATTTACAATAAAGATCTTACATGTTTTGCCAGAGTGATAAAAAGGAACCCTTATGGTGTGACAGTCTGTCTATCCGTCACAGCTGGATATCTCAAGAACTACTAATGCTATCAACTTAAAATTTGGAACAGTATTAGATGACGTTTTAGCTATTTTGCATCTAAGAAAGAAATAAAAATATATATATTTTTTTTTTGCAACACGGACCGAAAGGGGGTCTTAGAAATGCAAAGTGGGGCTACTAGGGCATGTGTGGTATCATATGAAAGAGCGCTGTTTGCACATTCTCAAACATTTTTTTTTCTTTTTTTTAAGCTACATATAGTTTTCGACTTTTGATGAAAAATGTTAAAAAAAAATACCGTTCCTCCCCCCTTATCTCCGTAGTTTGCATAGAGAAAAATCTGAAATTATTCTATGTGATAGAAGTTTATGTAAAGATTACAGGAAAAATAAAACGATGACTCTAAATAGCAAACTTTTTCAGAAATCATCAACAAAAATTAAATATAAATGATGGTACGGAACCCTCGGTGCGCGAGTCCGACTCGGTCTTGACCGGTTTTTTTATTATCTACAGGCCAGATTTGCAGGAGACAAAACTCGTAAGTGCAAGATGTAGCTAGCCACAAAACTCTAACACAAACAGAATGAGTCTTTGCTTGGACAAAGTGAGATTATATCAGCAATAACCGATAACACCGACACCAGCTATCGAAAAGCTTATAAAAAAAAAAAAACATTTCATTCTGGCAAGCAAGACCCATATTACATAAAATTAAATTAAATTTCACAATACTGCTACAAAATACGAGTAGATCAGAATAAAACGAATGAAATGTCAACACAATTAAATAAATGAATTAATAGGTACAAATTAAAAAGGTCACAGAATTAAAAATTTAAATAAAAATATCAATGCAATTAAAATAAACGAAGATTATAAGATACAAATTGTCAGGGTCACAGAATTCAAACTGAAATTAAGTAAAACCCGGGCAAGTGCGTGTCAGACCACGCACAATAAAGGGTTCCGTAGTTGAAAATAATTTATCCCAAAAAAAAAACTTAACATTGCACCTAGTTGAAAAACTAGGAAACAAAAATTTTTTTTTTGCAATAAAATTACAAAGTAACGATTTCGGACTTTTTCCTTTACTTGTGCTGTGAGATCTTGCTTCTTGCCAAATTTCATGATTCTAGGTCAACGGGAAGTACCCTTATAAGTTTTGAATTACTTGCGAGTATTAAAGTACGCATGTCGCATAAATGGCCGTATTTTTTTACTGCGTTGACTTAGAAGCTTGATTTTTTTAGAGCTCCAAGGCTACGTATTTAATATTAATTTCAAGTTGATACCTCTTCGCGTTCCTGAGAAAAAGGGTCTTGACAGACTGACAGACGGACAACGGAGTGATCCTATAAGGGTTCCATTTTCTCTTTTTGAGGTACGGAACTCTAAAATTTTTAAAAATCATATAAAAACAAAAAAATGTGAATTGCCACTTGTCTATTGACAGTTATTTTACCTCTGACAGCAACAACCCAACAGCAATCTTATTGTAACAAGAATAAAGATCATTGTGATTTTGACAGACTTGTCAGTACCAACAACCCAACTGCAACCTTATTTTAAATATATAAATATAAATAAATATAAATATGTTTTGGACATATCACACAACGCCATCTAGCCCCAAGCTAAGCAATCTAATGCTTGTGTTATGGTAACGAGATGGCTGATAAACTACTTATATACATTTTTTTTTTTGTAAATACATACATATTATAGATAGAAAAACACCCAGACTCTACTAAAGACAGTAAAGATCACTGATTTTAACAGTGATGCAAAATCAGAAGTAAAAAAATATCTGTGAAAGCACTGTAGGCCCTCAGGATTAAATCCTAGCGAAAGGCTTTAAAAATGGCGTAGTGGGCCCAAAACAAAGCTCCACAATCAAGATAACACAACTACTTACCTTCTCCAAAGTGATAGCGTGATGTTATCTCGTTAAGTGTTTTGTCGGCCTAACGCTAGTCTGCGGTTGTCACTTGACAAACTATCTCCGGCTATCAATGAGACTTTTTCGTAGAAAAAAAACCGGTCAAGAGCGAGTCGAACTCGCGCATCGAGGGTTCCGTACGTACCATCATAGGCGTAATTTTTGTTGACGATTTCTGAAAAACTTGCAGTTTTGTAACCTAACCTAACCTAACTCATAGGCTGAAGAGGCTTACAGGCTGAAGAGAGAAATCTTTTATGTTCATTATATAGACATTCCTAAATAGTCATTTCGAAAGTCTGACAACCAGTCTTACCAAGGGGTATCATATTACCCAGTAACTGGGTTGTGGAGCGCAGATAGGCAGTCGCTCCATGTAAAATACTGTTATTCAGCTGCATCCGGAAGCCGACCGCAACAGAATTTGGAAAAAAGCTAGGCAGATGATCTCGACAGACGACATCCCATAATAAGGTCAGCATAAATCCAATGGTTATATATTCTGAAGTATGTGGTAGAATATGGAACGTAAAACATGTCTAGAAACATGAGTTAGTTGACACAATAGTTCAACGAATTTGAACTCCTGACCTTAATCGTCAATCAACGCCTCGATGTTGTCGTTAGGCGCCGCGGCCACGACAGAGCAACGGAGCTCAGAGATCATAGATTAATCGAGCATAGACTAAGTCGCCGTTCGCACGGACGTAAAAATATCGCGGCGATTTTATTTCGCGCACTGGATTTTCAACGCTCTGCTTAGCGCCGAGAGTTGAAAATCCAACAGTGTATTTTTTCGATGCGCTAGAATGCACTATGTTGTTGTTAAGTTGGATTCTCAACGCTCGGCTCAACAGTGACAGTTGAAAATCCATTGCGCGATAAAATACCGCCGCGATATTTTTACGTCCGTGCGCACGTCGGCTTACGTAGACCGAATAAGTGATGGCCTAGCCAGTGATAGTGTTTCATCTATGGGTCTAATAAAAAAGATCGCTCATAAACTCATAAGGCTAGGTTAATAGACTGCACTTTGAACCTTATTCTTATGAGTTTTAGTGTTCCATTTTGAAAAAGCGAATATTTTATTACGAATAATGTTTATATAAATATTCGTATAAAAGTGCGTTCTGTGATTCTTAGGCTTAGCAAAATTAGGATCTGGAAAGGAGGTGCTGCGTCACCAATCCTGACTTTCTTTGGTTAATACTTTTAATTTTATGCATGTTTAACTTTACTTACTCGTACCTAATGAAATTATAAACATCATAATTGTCTTTGCCTATGATTGCAGAAAGTGAACTTTTGTAGACAACTAATTCTAATCTGCCTTTTCCCAACTATGTTGGGGTCGGCTTCCAGTCTAATCGGATGCAGCTGAATACCAGTATTTTATATGTAGTGACTGCCTATCCGACCTCCACAACCCAATTACTGGGTAATACGATACCCGTTGGTAAGACTGGTTGTCAGACTTTCGGGCTTCTAACGACCCGTAAAGATCTGTCAAAGATCCACGAATGACAGCCGGGACCACTTCCGAGGCACTGAGGAGTCTCGTTATGTAAAGATGATCACCCATCCACGGAACGACCCCGGCAAGCGTAGCTTAACCTGATGGATCGACCCGTGCGGCTGTTATTACTTAGCCACGAGCTCCACTAAGCTCCACAACGTAAATACAAACAATCAAATTGCAACAATCTGTAATTTATCACACACAGTTGAATCTAACAAAATTAGCTCACAGAATACAATGCGAGGTGCGAGCAGGCACACAAATCACATTCACAAACAAGGTACTGAACAAACGTTTGTAGGTTATACAAATGTTTAATCCAATATGGTGTTCGGTATTACGAACCTGGAGTTCCTATATAAAACTTTTTTACAAAAAAATACAACCGACTTCCAAAAACAACACTACAAAGTGAAAAATAACTTTAATTTCGGAAGTCGATGTCTAGTTAAATGTATTTTCGTTTTTTGCCACCGACTTCCGAAATTAGTTATTTCTCACTTTGTAGTGTTGGTTTTGGAAGTCGGTTGTATTTTTTTGTAAAAAAGTTTTTATTTTTCACTTTTTAGTTGTGTACCTACCCCACACAAATTCTAATACCACTACCTGCAAAACAAACTAGAACATCATCCATATAAAAAACGTCGTCGTCGTCGTCGTGGAAAAAATACGTATTATTGAAGCTTAACTCAAAAAAAACTACCGAAGCAAAAAAAATCCAAATCGGTCCAGCCATCTTCGAGTAATCGGGGAACATACTTACATAAAAAAAAAGAAAAAAAAAAAGAAAGATTCCGACGAATTGAGAACCTCCTCCTTTTTGAAGTCGGTTAAAAATGGAGGCTTCATAAATGTTTGCTTAGTTTATTATTTGTATAAGCAAAACTATGAAGCCTAAATGGTAGTATCATGAGTAAGCTGCTTATCACCACGCCTGATTTTTTGCACTGGGGTCCTAAGTAGACTCTTCTATTAACACTGTAATTTGAAAAAATTGTAAAAGCCAAAGTATCTTGCCGGCGCTTCTCCAGAGGTCCACGCTCGGAGCTTGCCAAAGAGCTATGGAACGGAGTATTCTGGGTATCAAACTCGGGTGAAGAATACAACAATCCGTTCCATCACTAAAATAACTGATGTCACTCGGAAAGCTGCCACGCTTAGTTGGAATTTAGCCGGAGCTGGACACGTCTGCAGCATGTCAGACGATCAATGGACCAAACTCACGACCCAGTGCGTGGCAAACGACATCGCGGCAGGCCCACACACGGAGATGGCAGGATGAGATGGACTCCTTTAATAAAAATTAATCCTTGGCGGCTCTGGACAGAGAGAAGTTTCCCGGAAAATTCACAATTTCGGGAAAAACTGAACGTCCTTTTATATAAGGGAATTAAATTTGGACAGGAAACCGTCTGTCCAGTCAGCTAATTAATGTTAATATTTTTTGAATTTGAATAGTGAAATATTAAGCAGCCTGACATTAAAGCCCCAGTGTAAAAAAAAAAATCCAAACAAAAAAATTAAGTTGTGTCCCCGCTCCTCGTACTATTTCGGTCAACGCTACCCAACATCGCATGTCAAGCCAAACTTACTCAAGATGTTTCATCAGTACTTCTTGTCAAGCCAATTTACCCAGATTGTGTTCCACATTCCGCGTTAACTATCTTATCTATGGTCCGCCGAGGTCGTGCTGACCCAGTATTAAGCTCGCTTATGGCCGAACTTGAGCCCTTCCTCTAAGTAAGAATGAACCGGAAAAATTTTGGGTATTTGTGAGGCTTTAAGTACTCGGAGTTCAGTTTTTGCGAAATTCGGGAAGTATTTCGAAAGTTTGTTTCGCTTAAAGAAAAGTTTGGTAAATTGTTGAAATTATTGAGTTTTATTAGATTTTGAGGGGGAATTTTTATTGTTGATTTTCCTCAGCTTATTAACTCCTAAAAAAAACATAGTAGATGAACTATGAAATTTTTTATGCTATGGTCATTAATTAATGGACCCAATTTATCGATTTGAATCCTTGGAAAAATGTGATATATACAGTAATACAGTAAATGTAGCTAGATAAAAAAAATACTTAACTACCCAAGTATCAACTTAAGACTTCCCTGAACCTAGAGAAAATTGGAAATGGTCAGATCATCGCCAAATTACCGAATTTACGAATATTATGTAATCTATACTAATAATAAAGCTGAAAAGTTTTTTTTTTGTATGTTTGAACGCGCTTAGTACCACCAGTCGGATTTGAACAATTCTTTTTGCATTTGATAGCCCAATTTTTGAGGGAGGCTATTCAACATCACGCTAGAACTCTTAGGAGCCGAGAAAAAAAAAAATAAAGCCAGAAAGAACTCTAAGCGAAAACCAAGTATTAGCGCGGACGGGCGATGCGATGCGACAGGTTGGGATAACAAGAAATTTCACGCGGATGAAGTTGTGGGGAAGCTAGTACGGTAATAATTATATTTATGCAAAATTTTCCTGTAATCAATATTCTCTACCTGACCTTATAATTACTACCGTAAGTGTTGTACACTGTGTAATATTTCCAAAAAGCCATAGAAACGCAGGAGTGAACTTTCCCGTTCTTTTTCTGTTTTCCTAAAGGAACATGTTTACTTCGCTCACTTTACATTAAAACACTGCTCACGTTTTCCGAACTCGTTCAAAAACGTGCCAGAATTTCAAACGATTTGTTTAAAAGTTGCCAGGATTAAAAATTGAAATGCTTTCAGTAGTTTCTTGAAGTTGAAATGGTGTATGAAAATGGGTTCCCGGGATATTATTGTGAGAAGAAAATGAGTTCTTTTTGTTGAATGAGAAATTGTTCGTACTTACTTTTACAAAAGCGAAATCTTTTTAGGGCGGTACAAATCGCCACATGTACTAAATTAAATAAATGAAATGAAATGTTTTTTCTGTAAGTAGATCTTTCAGGACACTGTTAAATATCATTGAAAATCTGTTAAATATCATTGATATCTGTTAAATATCATGTATTTGATTTTTAAAACTAGATGGCGCTGGCATTTCCTAGCTGACTGGTCCCTGAGAAGACATGCCGAAACAAACTCAGAGGTCATGGTCTCTTTTAAAGTCCAAACATTATATTATTAGGATATTATGTGAGTCCAACAATGCAGGGCCATGTCTGGAAGGGCTATTCGATGAAAGATCGAAACGACGACGGGTCGATCCATCACGTTAAGCTACGCTTGCCAGGGTTGGTCCGTAGTTGGGTAACCATTTTTACATACCGAGACCTCCATGCCTCGTAAAGCACGCCGTTGGTCCCGGCTGTCATTCGTGGATCTTTAACAGCCGTTACGGGTCATCAGAAGTCCGAAAGTCTGACAACCAGTCTTACCAAGGGGTATCGTATTACCCAGTTAATGGGTTGTGGAGGTCAGATAGGCAGTCGCTCCATGTAAAATACTGGTATTCAGCTGCATCCGGTTAGACTGGAAGCCGACCCCAACATAGTTGGGAAAAGGCTAAGCAGATTGTTTGACCTTTCAAAACACTCACTAGTAGTACTTACCTACTTACTACACAGAAAACACATGTCTATCAAACACCTACTGAATGTTATCACAAAGGTTATCACATAATGGCAGCTGGGTCAGCAGAGATCAAAGCGCACATGTACGCACGGCTACAAATCAAGCTATAAGTTTCCAGTATAAACTGATCTCGCATTGTATAGGATTTCCTTACAATGAGAGGTCAGTGTAAACTGGAAAGGTATAGCTTGATGTGTAGCCATGTGTACCTAATAGCGCATCTTTATATTATGTAGATAGCCTTATCACCTAGGCAAAGTCCGTTATGTAAACTTGAATAGGTTTTGTAGGATCGCGAAGTTTTAGGTTTTATAGTCTCTTGGGGTATGGGACATGGTCATTATTCACAAATTGCCTGTTTGAAAGGTTACAGCGCATTACCATAGGTCGCTTGCCATGTCAATTTAAATATTATTAGTTTGTTACTGAGTACCTACTGATAAGTATCTGATCATTGGGTTGCATATTAGAAAATCAAAAATTTCTCGAGCAAATTTCAAAAGAACAATAAACGAAATAACAAAATTTAAATGACCAAATGTTTTATTTAGAAAAATTTTAAAATCCCAATGTATGTGACATCAAATGAACGACTGATCAAAAGTTGCTAGATGTAATTTTAAAATATCAATACATTTCGAACCTAACTCCCCGTTATGTCGACCTTCTAGGGTTAGGGTTTCCGTCAGCAGGTCGATGGAGCCCCGCGCACGCGGGGCTCCTATTTCTGTCTGCAGGGTTTAAAGGAACCTAACCTGCCATGGCTTATTTTTAATTTTAATATTTAATTTAGTTGTTTTAGTTATTATCTTTTTATTACGGACGCTTTTTAACGTGCACGTCTTTCTACATTGTTCTCACATGTATATTTTCAACTTGAACGATGTAACCAATATTTTGTAAAAATATTATGATTTAAAAGAGTGTCCGTGGAGTTTCTTGCCCGTTCTTCTCCATAGGGATCTACTACGCTTTGGAATGGGCAACTAGCTTCATCTTTCTGACTGACCGACCCATTGACAATTCAAAAGTGCCTGTAATTGGTTTATTTGAAATAAATGCTTTGAGTTTGAGTTTGAGTTTAACCAACCGAACCTCGGGCTGCCCCTGACGTCGACCGTCCAGGGTTAGGGTTATCCAGTAAAAATAATAATTTATCCAGTAATCCATTTTGACCTTTAAACGATTTGGTCAATAGTGCAATAAATAATTTAAACATTAATATTCCAGACTTTGGTCAGCTGAACTTTTGATCAAATGACCATCGTTATTTTCAACTTTGTTGATTTGTACGTTGTTCTTTTGAAATTTGCTCAGGAAAGTTTTGATTTTCTAATATGCAACCGATCATTGTGATCTAGCAATTTTTACAAACTATACCTATGAACTATTCTGAGTGATTGTTAATTTTAAATGAAGAATATGGTAGCGGCTAACCATAGATTTAAGAGAGAGAGATTTTTTTTTTAGTTTTTTTTTTTTAGATTTTATATTTGATTTTAGTTTTAAGATTTTAGATTTAAGAATTGCAGTTAAAAGTTTTATTAATAGAACTAATAGTTATTCTTCATTACATTAATGAAACGCAGACTCCTGCACTACACACCTACACACACCACACTCCTTTTAGCTTACACTCAATGAATTATAAAAAATCTAATTGACTCTGGTAGAAATAGCTGAGAACTTCATGGAAATTATTCTACCAGAATCGCGTCGCACGTCTCGTCTTGCCTGTCTGCGGGAGCCTTAATTCTGTAGGTCTAAAGAAAATAAATAGGAGATTAATTATTTATGGCTTGTTAAAGTTATCAAAGTAAAAAAAAAGTCAAAAGTTAAATCATTTATTTCAAATAGGCACATGAAAGGCACTTTTATACGTCAAAAGTTACAAAAAAAAAAAAAAATAGAATCGATTCTAGTCAAAGAAGTTCCCCGACCCACCCCGTCGCATCGCATAGCCCGCGTTGTTACCTACTTCGTTTTCGCTTAGCGTTCTTACCGACTTTTTTCTTTTTACTCGGCTCCAAGTCCCAGCGCAGCGTGATGTTAAATAGCGTATACAGGGTGTAAGCGTAAACAGTGGCAATCTTTTAAGGGGTAATTGTACTCATCATTATGAACAACTTTTACTATGGGACCAAACCTGAAATCGCGAAAAAAAAATCAGCTGTTCCCTACATGTTGACGAATTATTCGAATATAAATGTATTTACTGAATAGCTGATTTTTTTTCGCGATTTCAGGTTGGGTCCTATAGTAAAAGTTGTTCATAATAATGAGTACAATGACCCCTTAAAAGATTGCCACTGTTTACACTTACACCCTGTAAAGCCTTCCTCAAGTGGTACTTCCAGAGATTAGCGCGTTCAAACAAATTATTCAACTTTATTAAATAAAATAATATAATATTATACATACAAAGTGCTTCGTCTGTACTAATTTCAGTAGACGTATGTAGCGTGCAAATTCCCATTTGTGCCAGCCAAATGTTAACAAATGATCCCATGTTCCCATTTCAATTGATTGACAATAACAAATGACGGCGAACTAATTTGAAATCGTGAATAATCGAGCAGAGCAAGGAAACATCCACTACTTATTGTAACTTGTGATGTTGAATTTAAAAAATTTTACTTGTTGATCTTAGTACCATTAGTATTTGGGAGTATTCTTGATCGAAGGTTTAGGTTAGGTATACGTTTTATAAACAGGTAACGCAGGTGGCAACTGGCAACGTCACTGTGTCTGTAGGCGTCACGTATTCGGTACATGATCCTGCACTGCATTGAAATTTTTCATCAAAAAAAAAATCTGCTGTTTCCTACAAAAGCGCAGTTACCTACGCGGTTAAGATGTATGGAACAGTCGTTTTTTTTTTTTGCATATACTCTTTAGCATAAGTATAACTAACTAGCTAAGACAAATTGTTTAAAATGTTTATTCTTTTTGGTCTAATAATTATAAATGTTATTTATTTCTTTATTTCATTTACATACATATAATTTACATTTTTAAATATTTTTTATAAAAAATAAAAATAAACATTTCAAAATATAAAACACTAGCCCACAGGTATCGGGAACAGGGTCCAAGCTACCAGCGGTCAGGGCTCCAGAGAGAGGAACGTCCTAACAATACGCGCCGTGTCCAGAAGTACCGCTTTCTGAATCAGCCTCCTTAGGTGTTGGTCGAGGCTCTTGGCAATTAAGCCATTAGCTGATACAACTATCGGCACAATGATCGCTGAGTCCACATCCCACATGTCGACAACCTCGCGAGCCAATACTTGATTTGTTTATCTTTCTCGGCTTTCACGAGGTTCCCGTCATGCATGCGGGACTGTTATGTCAACAATCATTGCGCGCTGCTCTATTCGATCCACCACCACTACTGTTTATCAGGCTTATTGGCAACAATAGTCCTGTCAGTGATGATGGATCGATCCCAGTACAATGTGATATTTCCATTTTCGAGAACTCGGTCGGGCACATACCTATAGTACTGTCCTTCCGATTCTACAAGCTGAGCTGTATTTCAGAGCAAGTTGCTGATGGATTGTCCTGGCTACAAGGTTGTGTCTATGCAAATACTCTTCGTTAGCTAGACGAAAACACCAGGAGATAATGTGTCGGATTGATTCTCCCGGACGGTGGCATGCCCGACAGATGTCAACCGTGCCGTCTTTCACAATATATCTCCGGTAGTTGTTCGTCATCATAACTTCGTCCATAATTGCACAGACGAAACCTTCGGTTTCCCCAAAGAGGTCACCGGAACGCAGCCAGGCTACGGACGCTAACAAATCTACATCGGGTACATGTAGGGCCCGGAAAAAGCGTCCGTGAGGAGCTCTTTATTGTTAAAATATTATTTTAGCATAAGTATAAGTAGCTAAGCTGAGGAGCTCGTGGCTAAGTAATAACAGCCGCACGGGTCGATCCATCAGGTTAAGCTGCGCTTGCCGGGGTTGGTCCGTGGATGGGTGACCATCTTTACATACCGAGACTCCTCCGTGCCTCGGAAAGCACGTTAAGCCGTTGGTCCCGATTGTCATTCGTGGATCTTTGACAGTCGTTACGGGTCGTCAGAAGCCCGAAAGTCTGACAACCAGTCTTACCAAGGGGTATCGTATTACCCAGTTGCTGGGTTGTGGAGGTCAGATAGGCAGTCGCTCCATGTAAAATAATGGTATTCAGCTGCATCCGGTTAGACTGGAAGCCGACCCCAACATAGTTGGGAAAAGGCTAGGCAGATTGATAAGTAGCTAAGACAAATTGTGTAACATGTTTATTCTTTTATTTTTCAGTTACAATTGTGCCAAGTTATTAGCATCTGCTGCCGAACTAAGTTTATAGCCTGTGTTTCAGCATGCAGCGCCTGAAGCCCACGTGCTAGGTATGCAAGTACGAGCTTTCGAACAAAAGGAAGATGTCGGAAAATGTCCCACGGGAACGTGCTACCGGGAAATCCTTCCTTATTCCTTGTCTACATTATAAAGGGAACCTCTGTGCCAAATATCAGCTTTTTAGGTTCAAGGGTTTGGGCTGGACGTTGATGAGTCAGTCAGTCAGGACTTCTCTTTTTAACCGACTTCAAAAAGGAGGAGGTTCTCAATTCGTCCCCGATTACTCGAAGATGGCTGGACCGATTTGGATTTTTTTTGTTTTATTCGAGAGGGAAATAAAATAAAAATTAAAATAAAAATTAATTAATTTAAAATTGATTAACTTTGCTTGGGTAGTTTTTGAGTTAGCTTCAATAATACGTATTTTTTCCCCACTTTTATATGGATGATGTTCTAGTTTGTTTTGCAGATAGTGGTATTAGAATTTGTGTGGGGTAGATACAAAACTAAAAAGTGAAAAATAAAAACTTTTTTACGAAAAAATACAACCGACTTCCAAAAATAACACTACAAAGTGAAAAATAACTTTAATTTCGGAAGTCGGTGGCAAAAAACGAAAATACATTTAACTAGACACCGACTTCCGAAATTAAAGTTATTTTTCACTTTGTAGTGTTGTTTTTGGAAGTCGGTTGTATTTTTTTGTAAAAAAGTTTTTATTTATAAAGATAAACTCAATTACTATAAAATAATGAAAGGGTTGCTGTCCTCTGGGTGTGTAAGGTGAAGGAGGTATGAGTGTATGTGTATGAGAGGGTGTAGAAAAAAAAATAGTTTAAAAAACACGCTTTAATACCATTAAACTGAACTAAAAAGTAAAAAAAAAATTAATATAAGAATAAAGTGATTAACGAGAAAATTAATGTCATTGTAAAAAAAGCGTGCGGTGCTTTGTACGACATTCTTGCACTAACTCTGTAGGTAATTCAAAATCACCCCACGCTTTCTTTTTTAGTTTTTTAAACTATAATTTATTTTTAAATTTTTTAGAGATAAATCGTTAATCCTGATGATCCTCATCAGGATAATGGGACAAAAATGTTTAAATTATTGTATTGTCATCGGGCCCTGATAAGTGTGCAATTAATCTGACCATTTAAAGTGGGTAAAAATCGAGTTCAAAGATTCCGTTACACACAGACATACATACAGGTGAAGCTAATAAAAGCGTGTTAATTAAATCGATTTTTTCTTAATAAGAGGATTATCTCCTCACACTAAGCTATAATAATAGTTTACTCTTAATCCAGCCTTCCAAAGTTCCAAGTCATCTATTAACTCGTAAATCGTGGAGTGTCGCGAGAGTTATGACACTAAGTGGCAAGTTGCCGCAACTCGGTCACCAGTGTCGGACACTAATGGATAGCGGACACAGGCCGCAGTAATGCGGTAATGGCTTAGTTGGTGGACGAAGAAAACTTCGTTAGGGAAGTTATGGTGTCGAGTTAGCTTGGAAATCTGTATTCTTTAGCACTCTGATGGAAACTTGGCATTCGTTCTAGGGCGACTTTTTCCAACATTATTTTGTAAAACACAGTTTTACTGAAGCATAGCCTTTACAACTGAAAGGAGAAACACGAAGATTGGAAGATATTTTATTCTTTAAGACGCAGATATATGCCAACGGTCTTGATTTTGCGTGTTCTGTGTCCTGTAATAGGACTCGCCCATTAAAAGCACTGTCCCAAATTAGACGCATTAAAAACAAATATTAAAACACGTATACTAAAAGATAAATAATACAAAAATTATCTTTATAATTGTGAAAGTTTCTTCAAAATACGCTTGATATTTGTTGCGTGATTCTCAGTTTTTTATCCGCGTTGAATATAACTTTACATATTAATTACCTACACTATGTAATATAAACATAATCTAAAATATTCACATAATTATTAGGTTATTAATAAAATGCTGTAATTAAACATAATATTTTTGACAAATCATTAACACTACTTGTTTATACCAGTTTAAAATCATTACAAGTCGTTTGCCGTCGCCTTAAGCCCGTCACAGACGTAGCTATAATATATAATTATTATAGCAAGACATATTACGATATATTTTCCATAGTAAAGTTCGAGCGACCTCAGACGTAGGTATAATATATATTTATATTGTACTAAGAAATTCACAGTGTATTAATATATATTATAGCTACGTTTGTGACGGGCTTTATGCAGAGATGAACAAAAAAGTCAATCAGCATATTGTATTAAGTAGGTAGTATCCATTTTCCGAATTTCAGGACGAATTGCTTAAACATGAGCTGTAAGTTTCTAAACAGTGAAGGTTTCGCAAGGTAACTGTGACAAATCTGGTACCTAACTTCTTTGTATCAGAAGAGGCCTATACCTTACAAAAGGGTAATAATAGGCTGGTATAAACAACTGAATCTAGGAAATAAATCGATCTTCTATAGACTGTACTTCGTAGTGTGCGCAGGAGTTCCACGAGCTAACATCGCCCTTTTACTACCGGATTACCAGATGTACTAGTCAGGACTTCTCTTTTATTTATATAGATGAACTCAATTACTATAAAATAATTAAAGGGTTGCTGTCCTCTGGGTGTGTAAGGTGAAGGAGGTGAGTGTATGTGTGTGAGAGGGTGTAGAAAAAAAAATAGTTTAAAAACTAAAAAACACGCTTTAATACCATTAAACTGAACTAAAAAGTAAAAAAATAATTTTTCAATATAAGAATAAAGTAATTAACGAGAAAGTTAATGTGATTGTAAAAAAGCGTGCGGTGCTTTGTACGACATTCTTGCACTAACTCTGTAATTCAAAATCACCCTACGCTTTTTTTTAAGTTTTTTAAACTATAATTTATTTTAAAATTTTTTAGAGATAAATCGTTAATCCTGATGATCCTGATCTCCTGATCAGGATCATCAGGATTAATGATTTATCTCTAAACAATTTCAAATAAAAAATTTGGGACAAAATTTTTAAATTATTGTATTTTCATCGGGCCCTGATAAAGTGTGCACTCCGCACTTGGTTGATATCCCGACCAGTCGTACTCAGCGCTTTTCCTCCAAATTTATTATGCGCTCTCCGGAACTCTCTGCCAGCGTCTGTGTTCCCTTCCACATATAACCTGTCTGTCTTCAAAGCAAGAGTGAACAGGCATCTTCTGGGCACGCTCGTTCCATCATATACCTCATCCATCGCTTTCCATCAGACGTGATCGAGGTCAAAAGCAGGCCCAGTCAGAAATAAAAAAAAACTGCATTTAAACCTTTATATTCCATTCTGAAGGTTTACGAAAAAATACGGACATGATTTTTTCAAGCTCATCATTTTATTAATTAAGTTCATAAGATAGCCTTTTCTCCTCTACTTGATTATTCCGTTAATTAATGCAAATATTATGCAAGTGCTACATAATGAGGCACTAGAGGAACAGCCTTGGTTTCTGTCTAGACTTGGTGTGGATACCTACTTGTTTGTTACTAGCTTAACATTATGTGAAGCAATAGAAATCTTATGTTGTTACTAAGGGTTAATGTTCAATGTAAAGAAGACAATAAATGAAAACGCTGGCAACACTAATGCATAACAGTATTTAGAAGTTAACAAATAAATCATAACATCGAAAAAAAACCGGCCAACTGCGTGTCGGACCACGCACAATGAAGGGTTCCGTAGTTGAAAAGAATTTATCCCTAAAACAAACTTATTAGTAACATTGTAGTTGAAAAACATGTACTCCCATACATTGATATACACAGATCAAAAAAAGTTTGTGATCACTAGCAAAATCAAGAAAAAGTGTTTACGTTACATACAATAAAGTACACTGTGTATTCCAATTAAAAAAAAATATATAACGTAAACATTTTTTCTTGATAAAGTTAAATTTAAAAAATATATCAGCTTTTGCTAGTGATTACAAACTTTTTTTGATGTGTGTACGTCACGGTCACTTCTCAACTGCACATTTAAGTTTGTAATTCCAAAAAAATGTTTTTTATAAGTGATAAAGTTACTACGATTTTCTGAATTTTTCCTTACTTTGCTTCTTGCCAAATTTCATGATTCTGAGTCAACGGTAGCATAGGTACATTATTACTACATCTAGCTACAACAAAGACAAACAGAACACATTACACAACACAACGTACACCCTATTCTGCCTACGTTCGCTCAACCTACGTGAGGCATGTCCCAGACTCGATGCACGTGTTTGAGAATGTATATATTCAAAGGCTATTTATGTATATATATATAATGTATGTATTTAAAGGTTATTCTATATTCTACCCTTTTTGTAGCAATGACACATCTGCTCATAAACACGTAACGGGATACAGGGTGAGATATATTGACACATACACATTACCAATGACGACACAATACAAAAGGGGGTGATTCTAAAGGTCATAGTCACCGTATCAACTCGAGCCGTGCAGTATTCTTTGCATGAAACTCTACTGCAACGCACACTAATCGGAATCGTAACGTAATGCCGCGCCTCGGGACAAGCTCACGAACCGCGGCGATACGGTGACGATCCCTTTCCGAATTGATATGTGTGTTGTTGTCGAGAACGGGGTTTCATGGAAGAACATACCTATATATTTCTTCAGACGCGCTCAAGAAGGCTGATGGTGGCAGCATTTACCGAGCGGTCCACGCTGCAGAAGACCACATAGCTGTCTAAGCTATGCGGTCTCCTGCAGCGTCGACCGCTATTTCGTATGTAGGCGTGATCAATGCTGAGGTTGATGAAACGACGAAGACCTAATAGATCTTCAATGTAAAGTCAGAGTCAAATAATTTATTTCAAATAGGCACTTATGACGCACTTTTGAACTTCAAGATTTACCTACTAACTAATCTGCCTAGCCTTTTCCCAACTATGTTGGGGTCGGCTTCCAGTCTAACCGGATGCAGCTGAATACCATTATTTTACATGGAGCAACTGCCTATCTGACCTCCACAACCCATTAACTGGGTAATACGATACCCCTTGGTAAGACTGATTGTTAGACTTTCGGGCTTCTGACGACCCGTAACGACTGTCAAAGATCCACGAATGACAGCCGGGACCAACGGCTTAACGTGCTTTCCGAGGCACGGAGGAGTCTCGGTATGTAAAGATGGTCACCCATCCACGGACCAAGCCCGGCAAGCGTAGCTTAACCTGATGGGTCGACCCGTGCAGCTGTTATTACTTAGCCACGAGCTCCTCAAAATTTACCTACATTAAAAAAAAAATAGAATTGATTCTAGTCGCCCCTAAAGGTATGGAGAAGAATGGGCAAGAAACTCAACCGTTACTCTTTTAAAATTGTGCGACTTGGCGTAAGTATGTGCTCTACGAAAAGTGGGTTGAGTCGAAATTGACATGAGACTAATAGAACACAAGGTACTGATATGGTTTTGGTAAGCCATTTATATATATCGGAAATAAGGGACATCCTATTACACTTCCTTGTGGTATTGAGGAGCTAATTGATTTGGTATTTGATCGGACTTTTTCTATTTCGTTGTTCTGGTAATTAAAAAAATTCTAATTCTACTGTTCTCATGAGCCATTCATGAGCTTTTCCGCGAATACCTCTCGCTAATATTTCTCGGTAACTACCTGTAAGGTTTCACGCGGAGAAGATTATTACAATTCAGCGTTTGAATAGGTACGTGTCCCATTCAAACGCTGGCTTTTGAGAAATTCGTTGGAAATTTTCTTGTCTGAAAATTGGAAACAATACTTTACTATAACAGAAAACCTAAACTTTTATCCTCGTCTTGACTTCCTTTTTTGTCTCTTTTTTTTGGGTTGGAAATCCTCATGGATGTCTTCCTGTCCTAACTATAATTTATTGGTGTCGATGCAACGCCAACATCTAATCGCACGCCTCACAACAGTTACAAACAGAGCTTCACCGTGTGCTCTCGCTTTGTCAAAATTTTCCAACATAAAATAATTTCTATACTCTCAATTTATACATGGAATTCATATTAGCAGAGAAGTTTTAAAAACTAGAGACTTGAAATGATGAGATTAATATTATTTTTAGAAACACAGACCTTGATAATGTAACAAAAAATATAATTAAAAATTACGTGTAGTGCTTTCCTAGTTATTAATGTCAATAAATTTACTGTAAATACAGAGAACCATCCAATTCAAGTCGCGGGCATACAGGAACAAAGTCTCGTTGTGTGTATTAATGTGACATAATTTATGGTTCCTTTGCGTTTTCATTTATCATGATTTAAAGTAAAGTTTTAGTACGGAACCATTCGTATTAAGTAAGAAGAAAGAGAAGTTTGTAGGGTGGGCGTTCTCAAAAGAAGGAGAAGGCCAAGTGAGCGAGACAGAATGGATAATTCTCCTCATGATCTTTAAATATGACCACACATTGGTGATGCGTAATGTTATGTTTATGTTATGTAAAAGGCTCCCGTAGACAGGCGCGACGCCACTCCGGTAGAACAATTTTAATGAAGTTTTCATGGAAATTGTTCCACCAGTCGCGTCGCGCCGTCGCGTGTCGCCTGTCTGCGGGAGCCTTTAGGCTACATAGCTAATCTTTAATGTGGGCGCGGCACTCTCGTGACAAAGAGTGACCGGTACAAGTACAAAGGACAATGGCGGTAAGTACTCGACTTTCTTACTAATTCACGAAGGTATTTCGTTTCAAAAGCATTTTCAGAAGTTACCGAGTTTCTCTCAGAAAGCTTCATTAATGATGGTTTGTTTTGCAGCGGGATCAAATTGTAGCTTTTGTTAACTAGTGGGTAGTTGTACAATGGTTCTGGTAAGTGGGACAAAGAAAATCTTTAGAAATACCTACTGTATGAAATTCAAGAGAATAATTTTGTAAGGAATATGTTTACCATGTGGGGTCCTATTTACTACAAATGTGGGTGTCGATTAAGACCACTTTAAGTACCTACCTAAGTACTTAAGAGTCAAGAAGCAGCAAAATCCATGTACTTCTTAAGTAAGGTACCCTGGGTAAGTCCAAGGGGATGCGAAGGATCGAAGGAATGGGCAGGAAATACATTATGCCGATGATTATATGAAGTCCGCAGGAATCCGCTGGATGCGGGAAGCACAGAACCGGTGGAAGTGCCGGTGCGTGCTTGGGGGAGGCCTATGTCTTGCAGTGGACGTCTTTCAGCTGAAATGATGATGATGAGCATAGAAACTTTCATATATCTATAATGATGAGTATATCTACTTGGGCCAGTTAGTTTCTTTCGAAAACTGGCATGAAATAGAAATCGATCGCCGAATTGGAAAACGCCTGGATACTGGTCCATGAAGACGCTAATGAACGGTGATCTGGCGATCTCCCTGAAGCACAAACGGTGCTCAGACCTGCTCGCTCACCGAGTCACAAAATTTCCGCCTTGGAGTTTGCCAAAAAGCGATGGTGTAAAGAGGCAGGACACAATTCGAAACACCACGCTGCGTTCCAAACGGGTATTAGACGTAGGCAAGAAGCTGCCAGGCTCAAATGGGATTAGGCGAGTCACATCAACCGCATGCACGATGCTAGGTAAAAGTCTCCACACAATGGGTGCCTGAAGATGGACGACGCCGCCGAGCTAGGCCCAGAAAGCGGTGGCGAGATGACCTGGACGCGTACCGCGAAAGTTGGTTCGTGGTGGCGCAGGAAAAGAGTTCCTGGAAGGACTTGGGAGAGGCATTTGCCCTGCACTGGGACAGTATAGGATAAAAAAAGCAGATGTCCTCTGTTGATCATGGTCTGTTCATAAATTTCCGCATGGAACATGGATTTGAATGGCCCACAAACAGTTACCAGTATCTGTGCATGCGACATTATGTTTGTCCACCAAAATGCAGTAGGAATTCCGAGCACGAAGCAACGTTATTTAAAACTCTACTAGACTCGAAGCATTCCAGTATTTCCCACCTGCTACAGCGCTTTGCATACAGAAGCAGATCGTAAACTATCAAGCGCTCCAGCTAATTTATTTACAATGTGACCTGGTTTAACTTCGACTGAGCTGTGACCCCTGTGCTTGTGCTAGCCCTAGGGAGAAATAGCATACTGTGTGTGACCACGACATTACTGAATTATGGGTGAATTGTACTGCTAATTATGGGTGAATTGTACTGCTAATTATGGGTGAATTGTACTGCTAATTATGGGTGAATTGTACTGCTAATTATGGGTGAATTGTACTGCTAATTTAGTACAAAACATAACATTATGTCCGTATGTCTGTTTTCCCTGAAAGGTAAGGTCAAGGTATAAACGGTACGGTAATCGACACCTACCTACATTTCGCCAGTTATGTTGAAGTATTTAATAGGTGAGAGAGAGACGAGCATATAGCCATCAACCCCGCACAAATCCATACTCCAGTCTGCTACTCGTACTACGAAATTCCTGATGGAAAAACCTGAAAAACACTTTACCGACCGGATTGAACTCAGAATCACTAAGTAGTCACAAAACATCAACGATCAATCTGCCGAGTCTTTTCCCAACTATGTTGGGGTCAGCTTCCAGTCTAACCTAAAATATTTTACATGTAGCGACTGCATATCTGACCTCCATAACTCATGAGTAACTGGGTAATACGATGTCCCTTGATAAGACTGGTTCAGACTTTCGGGCTTCTGACGACCGTAACGACTGTCAAAGATGACTGTGACTGTCAGAGAATGACAGCCGGGACCAAACGGCTTAACGTGCTTTCAGATGCACGGAGGGGTCTCGGTATATAAAGATGATCACCCATCCACGGACCAACTCAGGCAAGCATAGCTTAACCTGGTGGATCGACCCGTGCAGCTGTTATTACTTAGCCACGAGATTCAAAAGATCAACGACTAGACGTAATAAAATTTCACTGCATAGACCCTAAGGTAGGTAAGTGACTACATTGTATAAAGAAGAACTAGACAGCAGGTTTTAATTAAGTTATCGGCTGAACTAATTAAATAATACGCACCTTCACTATTGATCGGAAGCTGGGCCACGCGAGGCTCTGTCCGAGTTTATGGAGGACAGCACTGATTTAGATTTTTTTACAATACTAGCTGCGCCCCGCAGTTTCACCCGCGTAGACCGGGATAAAAAGTAGCGGTATGAAAAATAGATGTTAGCCGATTCTCAGACCTACTCAATATGCTCACAAAATTTCATGAGAATCGGTCAAGCCGTTTCGGAGGAGTACGGGAACGAACATTGTGACACGAGAATTTTATATATAAGACTAGCTGCGCCCCGCGGTTTCACCCGCGTAGACCGGGATAAAAAGTAGCGGTATGAAAAATAGATTACATTTAAGGCCTGTTTCACCACCTACGATTAAGCTTGGCAGATAATTTCATACAAATTCTGTTCCATTTTTGAATCTAGTCGGACATCGTGAAATAGGCCCATATATTATTATTATTTTGACATTGGTTATTGAGTGTTGTTGTGTTTAAAGGAGTAATTGAGTTATTTCATTGTAAATGTGTGTCTGCTGTTTAGATACAACCAACTTTTTTATTATTTGTTTGCTCTCGAGTAAAATGTAGTGAACTGACCTGATCTTATTATAACATCCAATTGTATTGAAACCTACATTTACGAATAAGTTTGGTTTGATTAGG
The DNA here is from genome assembly GCA_946251885.1 of Cosmia pyralina. NCBI lineage: Eukaryota > Metazoa > Arthropoda > Insecta > Lepidoptera > Noctuidae > Cosmia > Cosmia pyralina. Next base: position 2,986,490 of record OX276355.1, on the reverse strand, counting down.
AACTGAGTTAAAATTAACTTAAGTAGTAGGTACTTATAGGCTTTCTTGTAGCATTCCTACGAAACAGGTTCTCCTTTTTTAGGGTTCCGTAGCCAAATGGCAAGAAACGGAACCCTAATGGATTCGTCATATCTGTCTGTCGTCCGTATGTCTCAGCCACTTTTTTCCGAAACTATAAGAACTACACTGTTGAAACTTGGTAAGTAGATGTATTCCGTGAACCGCATTAACATTTTCACACAAAAATAGAAAAAAAAACAATAAATTTTGGGGGTTCCCCATACATAGAACTGAAACTCAAAAATTTTGTTTCATCAAACCCATACGTGTGGGCCTGTAACTTCTAAAATAAGAGAGTGATAAAACTAAAAAAAATATATGATGTACATTACCATGTAAACTTCCACCGAAAATTGGTTTGAACGAGATCTAGTAAGTAGTTTTTTTTTTAATACGTCATAAATCGTAAACAGCAATTTACCTTTCATTCAATCAACTCAATTCTTAAAACATCGATCAAAGTTACAACGATCTACAAGAATTTTTATATTATGTTACTTGCTGCTACGGAACCCTTCATGGGCGAGTCCGACTCGCACTTGGCCACTTTTTTTAACACTACAATTTTATGGGCGTATGTTAAAAGTCATTACGACAACATTACATACGGTTCAACCAAATTGATTAATTTCGATAAAGACATAGATATATGCCAAAGGCCTTGTGTGGTTGGGGCGGCATAGCTCGCGTGTTCTGTGCTGAGCTTACGCAACGCGTCGTACGGCCCCCCAGTAACCACTCAAGACTCGCCCATCAAGGAGCGCTGCCCCAAATTAAACGCATTATTAATTTATTATACATAAAACAAAAGAATTATATATTAAAACACGTACTTATACTAAAAGATAAATAATTAAATTATCTTTAAAATGGTGCAGGTTTCATAAAAATACGCTTGATAGTTTTTGCGTGATTCTCAGTTTTTATCCGCGTTATACAAACAAATTTACAAATTAATTACACTATGAAACATAAACAATATTCACATATTAAGTTAATAAGGAAATTTTCTAATCCTACTAATAAAAGTGAAAGTTTGTATGTTTAGATGTTTGTTACTCAATCACGCAAAAACAGCTGAACGGATTTGGATGAAATTTGGTATACAGATAGTTTATAACCTGGATTAAGACAGGATACTTTTCATCCCGGTAGAAGGTTCCCGTGGGATACTTTCCGACATACACGCGGGCGAAGCCGCTGGCAAAAGCTATTTTAAAATATATTTATTCTAAATCACTACTCGTTTAGACGTGATCTTCAGTTTAAAATCATTAAAAGTCGGTTATCGTCACCTTAATAAAGTGCACAACATAATGTGTAAGGGCACACACAAAGGAAGGAAGGAAGAAAGAGGAAGAAGGAGGAGAAGGAAGGAGGGAGGAGGGGGGGGGGGTGGAACGGGGAGGGGGTGGAACGGGGAGGGGGTGGAAGGGGGGCACTTTTATGTTCAAACAATTCAATTTGGTTCCTTTTCATCCAAGTTGAAAAACAAAATGAATCGTATAGTTTTAATTCCTGCGTCGTAAAACATCTAACAAGTATAATAATAAACTTTCAAGTAGGAAAAAAAGCCTTTCAAATCTAATTTACACAATGACATTAGTGAAGCCAGTATAGCTAATGTTATTACAGTATTATGACGCGTTAGGCCCCTGGGCCCCCGGGCCCCATGTGTCCCCACGGTAATTGGATTTATTTATTAGCAACTCATGCGCAAGGTCGGGGGATTTTGTTGTGTATTTGTAGGATTGAATACAGTGTGGGTGAAAACTGTCAATAGAATTGTGTCAATCAGCTGAATTGGGACAGTGTGTTGGGATAAGATTATTTGGAGACTAGGTACCGAATTTTTTATTTATTTATTTTGCCGAGTTATTTATTTATTTATCCTCCAACTGGAACGCCTTATAGCAATTACACCAACGGAGCAAAAAATGACTTCATGTGCTGCTTTCCATCCGTCCTGTGCGCGGTGGATTGGCAGAATAACTGTTACAAGGACAATATTTGTTTCGTTTGTAACTTTTTGTGAGGCTTTGCTTCTAATTCACGCCTTCTTCCCATGGGGGTAGGCAGAAACTACAGAACGCCACCTGCTACGACCCTTACATAATTACCTACTCCTTTTGCCTCCTTTTGTCTTTTGATTATAGAATGAGGTACTAATGCAAAATACTCGTAAGCCTTGGGACCTGACATGGCAGGTTTGCTTAGCTCCTTACGAAAGACAGTTCCTCCAATAATGTTTCGATTCAGTAGAACGAAAGTGAGGTTATGAGAAGGCTGATCTTGACGTTAAAGCTACACCTACCTAAATTACTCTTTTAAGAGTTTTAATCGTAATGAGTGATTAGTTTCGGTTATTTTATCCTTTCCAACAATTTTATTTTACTTTTGACACAAGCACGACGTGTACCTACCTAAGAAGTTAAGTTGACACCAACCCACGAATAAATGCAATAAGTACTTCATGAACGCAGTTTTTTCTTTACATTTTTCTTTAAAATAAAATACACACATCAAAAGTGTCTAGGGATCAAGCATTTTTATGCGGATTTCTTGAGATTGAGATGTGGCTTTGTAATAAATTTATGATTTTATAAATTTATATGGATCCTTTTTGGTGCATTTCATAATTTGAATCAGGAACTGTGAATCAAATTCGAGTAAAAGATGAAAATCAGCTGTCAATATTTTCCCTATAAAAACATACAACGCATTGAAGACATTATTAGTGCTACTGTTTCCCTACTACTGATTAAAACCAACGTTATTATGGAGCGGCGACGTCATTTAAGCAGGGAAGAAATGCTCAGAGCCGTGGGAATGATAGAAGCTGGTTCCCGGCAACGTACTGTGGCTTTAGCTCTGAATACAAGTCAGAGTGTTATCAGTCGACTTTGGACACGTTACCGAAGCACTGGTACCGTGGCTGAGCGCCATGGAGGACGGTATCGCTGCACCACACGGAGACAAGACCGATACATTCAAATCTTAACTCGAAGAGCTCCAACTATAACCGCCATGATGTTAGCCGTGAGGCTTCATCACTCTTCAGGGAACTTAATTAGCGACCAAACAGTCAGAAACCGCTTGCATGAAGTGAACCTTCATTCCCGAAGACCGCTACGGGTACCACCTATAGCAATGCACAATCGTAGGATTCGATATCAATGGGCTCTTGAACACAGAAATTGGGCAGAAGAACAATGGCGTTTCGTGTGCTTTTCTGATGAGTCTCGTTTTGGTATGAGACCGGATACAAGACGTATACGACACTGGAGAACCCCTGGACGCCAACAGCGATTAAAATCCTGCCAGGAAGTCCATCCTTATAGTGGTGGAACCATCATGGTATGGGCGGGTATTTGGATCGGCGGAAGAACTGAGTTGATTTGGATCAGAGGCAACCTCAACGCTCAAATTTATGCTGAGACGATTGTATCAGACGTCATCGTTCCTCTACAAGTGCAAATCGGTCCCTTATTTCAGTTAATGCATGATAATGCACGACCGCACACCGCAAGAGTTGTAAGACAGACTCTCGCCGCAGCTAACATCAATGTCCTGCCCTGGCCTGCTCAGTCGCCAGACTTGAACCCGATTGAGCATGCATGGGATATGCTACAGAGAAGAGCTCTGCCGAATATGGAGGGTATCCAGTCGCAAGAAGACCTTTTTTTGTTGTTGCAACGAACATAAAAAAAATAAAAAAATAAAATAAATCTTTATTGATCACATTCAAGTATTGCAGTACATGGGTATATAATTTGTACATAGTAAAATTACAGATTTGCTACAATTTTAGTGGGTGCGGTTCTGATCTCCTAGCTAGGTTACTGAATAACCTGTATGAAGGAGTGGCAGTTCCAATCCCCCTTGGATTACAAGGATTTGCATTTTACTGTTTACGTACATATGTACCTATTTGGCTGTTATAAATATATGGTATAACTAAATGTAAAAATAAAAACTATTTCATGTGTGTGTGGTGGATGAGCGTGAGTGTGGGTGTGTGTGTGCGTGTATGTGTGTGTGCGGGTGTGTGTGTGTGTGTGTGTGTATGTGCGCGCGCGTGTGAGTGTGTGATGCCGTGTTTACTTGTGCGTACAGTGTATGAATGTATGTTTGCTGAGTTACACATTATATTGTGTGTATTATGCTTCGTTATAACTTACCCTTAAAGAAGCATTTTTTCTGTTTCTTCATATGTGTAGTCTAAAAGAAATGAGTAGACCATTTTCTTACAATTATAGTGCGCTAAACCGTATACTGGACAAAGTTTATTTATTTTATTATACAAAGAAGGGCCAAGAAAATAAAAGAATCTTTTAATGAAAGCGGAACGTGGACGTGGAACAGTACAAATTAAATCTTTTCTACGTTTATCGATTGTCCTATACGGCGTTTTTTGATGTTGTAGGAGGACTGTTTGCATGATAAACTGTTGTCTTACGTTTAGAATATTCCATTTACGGTATAATTCACGAGTAGGGAAAATGATGGGGCGAAAGGTAGCAACTTTTAATACTGCTCTATGTGCTATCTCCAATGGTTTTAAGATCGTTTTAGCAGCACCACCCCAACATGAGATGCAATATGTGACAACAGATTGGCACAAGGCAAAATATACATTGCGTATAACAGCTAGATTAGCAATTTGCCGAAGTGTTTTAAATATGAATATAAGTTTCCGAACCCTGGCTGTGAGAATGTTTATATGGGACTTAAAGTTTAAAGTTTTGTCCAATGTCACACCCAAATATTTTATTTGGTCTACAGAGGTTAGTGATGGACAGTTGCAAAGAGATTGGGATTGATTATTGCAAGAGTGAGCTATTAAGGTTATTGGGATGGGTGGTTGAGAGGCTGCACTGATTGAATATGTAAGGAAGTTGGTTTTAGAAGTGTTGAGTGTAAGGGTGTGATCAATGAGCCAGTTTAGTGCCGTGTTAAATGCGAGTTGCGCTCCAGCTTCTAGTTGAGACCACGTTTCAGCTACAACAGTTATCGCAGTATCATCCGCAAAGGATGTTATGCTACCATTCTGGATATTCAGGTCGCATAGCTCATTAATGAAAATAAGAAAAAGGGTCGGCCCCAGTATACTTCCCTGGGGCACACTGTAATAAATAGGAAGTTCATTACTATTGTTATTATTTATACTGACATACTGCGATCGGTTTGTTAGGTAGCTTTTGAACAAATCCAATTGAACACCCCTGACACCCACTCCTTCAAGTTTTGATAAGAGAGTAGAGACGGGGACCGTGTCGAACGCTTTTGCGAGGTCTAAGAATATGGTTAGGACTTTTTTATTATTATTAATACTTTGTATCACATGGTTGGTTAATTCGTGGACTGCGTCACATGTTGATAAGTTTCACATGGGCGGCCATTCCACAGCGTGATTTGGATGAACTCATTTTGAGTATGCCAAACCTATGTTCTTGTGTTGTTAGTGTTCGCGGTAGAAACACGGATTATTAATTGTTTAAGTTACCCAATAAAATTTTAAAGAAAACTGTTATTTCAGTCTTTTTTTCAAACTTTAATGTTAGTGGTTCAAATGTCAAAAATCCCTTTATTAGGAAAATGGCAAATTTCTTTATTAATGCAAAGGTGACTTGGTTTATCGTTACTGTGACAAACGAAAACACTTTATTTGATGAATCCTTAAAGAAAATTTTAATTAATATCAATCAGGAGAAAAGTTATTGCAAAAATATATGTTGATCCCTAGACACTTTTGATGTGTGTAAACAATAAAAGTGCTAAATCGATTAAGGCGAGTAGTGCTGCCAACTGGCGCCACCATTGAGAAAAAAGTCATAAGTTTGTAGATGTAGAACATTTTGAAATTTCCTATGCTCACATTTTTAGTCAGATGTTGGAACAATTTTTAATGTAAAAAAATCAACACTAAACCTCCTAGGTTCGAAGCCTTATCAGTTAACGCTAGAAACGGACGTTTTTGGCGTTAAATAATTAATTTTAATAGTTAATTTGGCTTTAACGCCAATAACGGCCGTTTTTGGCGTTAACTTCTAAGGCTTCGAATTCTCAGTGGTGGCGCTAGTTGGAAGCACTACTCGCCTTAAAACTCCTTCATAAACAAAGTCGATTATTTTAAGAAATCGAATTGGTAAAACGCATTAGGACTTCACTAATTAATTAGTACCTACTTGAGCTGTCAAAAGTAAAAGTTACTATTTTCGACTTGTGAAGTGTTATTGTCGGTAATGTTACTAGTACGTCGACGTCACGGACGTAAAAATATCGCGGCGATTTTATTTCGCGTACTAGATTTTTAATGCTCTACTTAGCGCCGAGAGTTGAAAATCCAACAGTGTGTTTATTCGACGCGCTAGAATGCACTCTGTTGTTTCTTAACGTCTGGCTCTACAACCAGAGTTGAAAATCCAGTGCGCGATAAAATCCCGCCGCGATATTTTTACGTCCGTGCGAACGTCGGCAGAGACGGCTAAAGTGACTTTTAAAAGTTAAATATGGATAACGTTGTCAAACTTTGAACTTTTATTTGTTGAATACCAAGACTTTTGGCTACTTTGTATTAGTGTGTGAATTTTATGACATTTTTTTAAAGGTTCCTTTAAACAGCCGCGACACAAAGGCACCGCGTGTCGCGCGACGAGTAGTGCCATTGTGTCGCGCGGGATAATATCGCGTGTCGCGCCAATTTGTTGGAGTCTCAATGAGTATTTTGTTTGTGCAGAATAATCAAACTTTCTTTCTTATCTTTATTTACATTTGGACAGAAACTCAGAACAGAACCCCTCCACCACAAGCTTATTTGGCTTTAGTTGCTAAGGTTAAATAAAATACTGTATAAAAATAAATCTGCGAGTTTATAATTTAGGTTACAGAAATAAACGTCAACAACCGATAACAGCGGTGACAAGGTCACGCTGGCACAGACTATGTCACAGACGTTTATAGTGTCAGACTATTGTACGTTTGACTATGCTTCGACTTTTAATTAGCAGCAGTAAAATTACAATTCTAATATCTGTCATTTCATTATATAATAAAAATGTTCCCATTTTACAACGAAATGACAGTAGAAGTGTCATTTTACTGCAGCTAATTAATTTATTAACTCACTAGCTTCTGCCCGCGACTTCGTTCGCTTGGAAATCGTAAGATACTACAATATACTTAAATAACAGACACATTTTTATAAGACTCCCTCGTCCCGCGACCCACCGCATCGCAGCGCATCGCCCGCCCACGCGTTTACTTCGTTTTCGCTTAGCGTTCTTTCTGATTTTTTTCTTTTTGCTCGGCTCCTGAGGGACATAGCGTGATGTCAAATAGCCTATAACCTTCCTATAAGAATTGCGCTATCAAATGCAAACATATTTTTTTCAAATTAGACTGCTAGTTCCAGAGATTAGCGCGTTTATAAACAAAAGAAAAAACTCATCAGAAAACAGATTTTCGATGAGTTTTTTTTTTAAACACTGAGCTTAACACTGTCACATAAACACAAAATCATTCGATTAACTATATTTAAATATCAGCTAAGAGTTAACATTCTTTAAGTTTTGCTTCTGTTCTGAATAAAATTAATTATTTTAGTCAATAATTCAATCAATCAATCTGCCTAGCCTTTTCCCAACTATGTTGGGGTCGGCTTCCAGTCTAACCGGATGCAGCTGAATACCAGTATTTTACATGGAGCGACTGCCAATCGGACTGTAACTGGGTTGTGGAGGTTGTTGTATTTTTGTCAATAATTATGATTAAAAAAACTGAACTGTTAATTGACTTCTGTTGTTTGTATCTACAAACTAAACGACACCAAATTAGTTTTTGTTTTGTAGGAAATAATTATTTTGGAATATTAATCATTTCTATCATTTCTAGCCAGTATTCAAAATGCCCAATACTTCTCAATACCGGGAGCACAATAATTAAAATAAATTCACATTTGGTGTTGCATTTCATTATGCATTTAGTGTCGGAGCCAATTTAAATAGCTTGCAGTTTGAAGTATTTATGAATTTGATTATAAATATAATTTGACTAGCGACCGGCCCCTGCTTCGCACGGTTTTAACGACTTGACAGAACAACTAGATTTATTTATTACTTAAGTATATGTAATTTTGTACACATAAACCTTCCGGGATATATATACATTTACTAACGAAATGATAGTGAAAACCGCATCAAAGTCCGTTGCGTAGTTTGGTTTCGAAGAACAACGCGGCCACACAGACTGACACGATAAGCTACGTTAAGGCGAGTAGTGCCGCCAACTAGCGCCACCATTGGGAAAAAAAAATAAAAAGACTGGAGATATGGAACATCACATTTTGTAGTCAGATGAGGAAGAATTTTTGTATTCGAATCTAGGAGGTTTAGTGTTGATTTCAAAAAATTCTACCTCATCTGACTAAAAATGTGAGCATAGGAAATTTGAAAATGTTCCATATCTCCAGACTTATTAATTTTTATTTTTATCAATGGTGGCGCTGTCAGTAGCTCTACTACTCACCTTAAATCCAATTATTAACACAGGTTGTATCAGAAAGGTGTGGTGAAATTTAAGGGTGTGGGACAGATCAACAAACTGAACAACTTTATCCATGAGACCAACATCGTAATCGAGAAAAAATTATCCCGTAAAAGACTTCAATAGCTGCTCGACCTAATGTATGGAACAGCTGGTTATTTTTCTCGATTACGATGTTGGTCCCATGGAGAAAGTTGTTCAGATGTATGGTCTGTAACCACACCCTTAAATTTGACCACATATTGTTGATATTGCTGACCTATAGAATTGATTTAGCAGTGGATAGGAGTGCAGAACTGACGATTTATTTAAAGTATAGGTAACTGAATCAAAACATTCCGTCTTTTCCTACAGTTACCTCATCACAATCCTCAAAATCATCTGCCTAGCCTTTTCCCAACTAAAGGGGTCGGCTTTCAGTCTAACCGGATGCAGGTGAATACCAGTATTTTACATGAAGCGACTGGTTGTCAGACTTTAGGGCTTCTGAAGACCCGTAACGACTGTTAAAGATCCACGAATGACAGCCGGGACTAACGGCTTAACGTGCTTTCCGACGCACGAAGGAGTCTCGGTATGTAAAGATGGTCACCTACGAACCAACCCCGGCAAGCGTAGCTTAACCTGATGGATCGACCCGTGCGGCTGTTATTACATAGCCACGAGCACCTGCTTACAGAAATAAAATCATTTATTACTTATCATAATAAGTTACTAACACCCTACCTACCCATCTTGCCACAACCCATACCATGCGTGGAGGTAAGGTGGCCTTGATACAAAATCACCGATACAAAAATCAGTTTGTATTTATTTACTCTGAAAAGTATTTCCATGTCACTTCCCAACAGAATGTCACGCTTCGTCACGCTTTTCGTTACGGGATATTTCCTCAATACCGTGACAGAATTGACATATCGCTACGTCACAGGTGTAGGCGTGCCGAAAAATATTTACCTGACTAAAATAAAATTGGTGAAGATAAACAATTGTTATATAAGTATGTAGCCGTGTGTTATATACCTAGGGATATAGCTATCTACCGTAATATAGTTACATAGTACACGGCAGCAGTGTATGTGTATAATCACAGAAAAGATAAAGAGGTTAGAAGGGCCTTGTGGGCGGGGCAGGCGCGCCGCATGTACGAGTATGTGTAGACGCACAAACGTCAGCTGAAATTTGTTTTACTGGCCAGTAATCGCGCTCTCACTGTGACAACGTACGACGCTCCACGAAAAAACAAGAATTATGCCTTGTTGCGCTGTTGTAACGTGTCGGAAAAGTAGCAAGTGGTGTAGTGTAGCCCGACAAGGGATTTCTTTTCACCGGTAAGTCCAAATACCTTAAAATACCAGTGATATTTGTAATTATTATAATAGTATTATGTAGTTTGTAGATAAAAGCGATACAATCTCTTAATCTGTTTTGTGTGTATAATAATATAACGAAGTTATAAAAGGAAAACTGTCACAGCTTCTAAGTAATTTAATTTAATTTATTTATTTGCTTTTTTTGTTAGTACCTACAAACGAGTAGGTATACCCTAATTTATACATCAATGACGTATACCTACTTCAGAATTATGTTAGTAACCAAATATTGAAATACACACCACAATCATTCAAAATAGTCGACCAACTTACATTTGCAGTAGGAATGTATGGAAGAACATGTTGTTCAACTACAAAGTTAAGTTTTTTCTTGGGATAAATTCATCCCAACTACAGAACCCTTCATGGTGCGTGGCCGGTTTTTTTATTTTATAGCAAAGTTCAAAACAGGTTGTAAACGAATGATATTCTCTTCTGAATTCCATGCCATTATATAGCATGAAATTCAGGAGAATATTTTGTCGCAAAGCCGCAGTAAAAGATTCATGTTACCAAAACTCGCTGTATCACACGAAAACTGATTTTGCAACGAAGCTCCGGGTGAAACCGGGTGAAACGCGCTATTTCATTTATACATTGTTTTGTGCATTGGTTTTTCTTTTTGCTCGTTTTATTCGAGCCGAATATTTCAGGTTCGAATATACGCTGTTTCACTGTTGTTTATGTACGGATACATAGCTGTGCCTATGTAAAAGATACATTCTGGGTCACGTAAAGCATTTCAGTTGCAATAGGTCATGTGTTCGTACTATGTATGTACACAGTATGTACACACAGCAGTATATCAAGTTATCACAAACTGTCAAGTTTTCTTATTAGATTTTGAAATTTTTACAGGCGCGGATCTAGGTTTTCGCTCAGGGGGAAACTCCCAGAGAGAAACATTTACCGGGGGGCAAATGTTTCTCTCTGGGAGGTCGGGGGGAATACTCGAGAAAGCCCTTTTAAAAAAAACCTTCCGCACCTATTTTCTGTAAACTCAGTCGTTAAGGGTCGTCAGAAGCCCGAAAGTCAGATAACCAGTCTTACCAAGGGGTATCGTATTACCCAGTAACTGGGTTGTGGAGGTCAGATAGGCAGTCGCTCCATGTAAAATACTGGTATTCAGCTGCATCCGGTTAGACCGGAAGCCGACCCCATCATCATCATTCTCCTGCCCTTATCACAATCTATTTGGGGTCGGCGCAACATGTCCTATTTTCCATAAGTATTTCTCTATTATTCGTCATCTCGGTAGTCACCCCCTTTCTAGCCATGTCATCTTTCACACAATCCATCCATCTTTTCTTTGGTCTTCCCCTACTCTTATGGCCATCGACAATTTTCTCAAAACTCTCCTCACGACATTTTCCTCATTCCTCCGCATCACATGCCCATACCATGACAACCGATTTCCGCACAACATTTCTGTCACCGGTACCACTTTCAGACTTCCTCTTATGTACTCATTTCTTATTCTATCCATTCGTGTAACACCACACATCCCTCTTAAGCGTTCTCATCTCAGCTGCATGCAATTTCTATTCATTCATCCCTTTTGGGGCCCAAACATTCTGATCCATACAATTAAGACAGCAGGTCTAACCATTGTTTTATATATCTTCCTCTTAAGTTTAAGGGGAATACGGGAGTCGCGGATTGTTCCCGTGATCTGCCGCCATTTCATCCATCCAGTGTTAATCCTACCCGATCTACTTCGCCATCGCTTGATTATACTAAGATATTATGGTGGCGCTAGTCGGCAGCACTACTCGCCTTAATCACCCCATATTTATGTTACTACGGAAACGGTCCTTGTGTTGTTATTACTGGCAGTTATAATTATGAACTAATACCAACAATATTGACAAGTTGTTAATTTATAGCATGAAGCCATTAGTCATGTTGTTAAATTTAACAGCTCAGTAAAACTTGTAATGACTGTGTTGCCACACTTGAGTTACCGCGGTTTTTCTATAAATAATAAAAAGGCTGAAGAGTTAGTTTTTTTTTGTTTGTATTTTTGAACGTGCTAAACTCTGGAGCTACCAGTCGGATTTGAAAAATTCTTTTGGCATTTGATAGCTCAATTCTTGAGGAGACAGACTTTTTATTCTTGGGGAAAAAAAATCAGCTGTTCCATATATTTTGATCGCGTAAAAATATTGCACTTTTATAGGAAAGAGCAGATTTTTTTTTAATAACGACGACAACTTCAACGCAGTGTAGTCCAGAATCATGTAGGTATTGTACTGAATATGTATTAATGTCATAACCTAATCGCTACTCTGTGTACAGGGTCAAATTAAATTAGCTAGCGAAACTTCGCAGACGTGATGGGGCAATATCCAAACAAGATAAAACAGATTTTATCAACTCACACTTCAAGTAACAAAACTACCAGCGGTCATTGACCCCAAAAAATCATCAATTCTTTTTATTTGTATGTTGTGGTGTTTTGATATCGATACCCTGATGGGTACGTGGAGTTCCACTAGCTAATTTAATTTGACCCTGAATACTTAAAAGGGTCATTCATGTAAATTTGTTATCATTTAATTGTGCTTTTGTGTAATGTGTTATGTTGATTTGCACTGAATTAATGTTTTATCTACATATATGTACAATACCTATAGGTATGTTACGGTAAGTGTGATAAATTGAAAATTATTAATAATTGTCTATAATTATTAATAATTACCGAAAGTCGAGGTAAAAGTCAGAAATTAATCACTTTTACCGGTGATTATTAATAATGTAACCTTAGTACCGATAAATGTAATAATATTAAAAGTTTATTTAGTATTTTAGTTCAGTACCTTTAAGTATTGTGGTAGGTATTATCGATAAATACCTACTGAACAAAGGAATAGAAGAATGATTTTAATTTTTAATGTTGATTTTTCGGAGTCTATGATTGTACCAATATCTTTAAGCAAAACCAAAGAATAAACGATTTTGCATGTAATATTCTTTTAGTCATGTAAATATTGTGGTATTATAAATAACGGGTGATTCATTTGGAGTTACTTTTTTGTCTATGCATTTTTTGACAGATAAAGCGTCAGTCATGACAACCTAACCTAATATTTTCATTCACTATAGTTTGACATTTCATCATGGAAAGACTAAGCCCGGCACAACGCCTACAAATTATTCAACTTTATTACGAAAATCAGCGTTCTACGAGGAATGTGTTTCGTGCACTTAGAGCAACATATGGTCCACATAATCGCCCTACCTAACGCACACTTCGCTATACCATCGAAAAGTTTGAAAGGGAATTTTCATTATTAGACAAATACACGACCAAATAGACCACATCCAGTTCGCACTGAAGAAAACATTACGGCGGTAGCTGAGAGTGTACGCAATGATCGCGAAGAATCGATTCGGCGCCGCTCGCAACAGCTTGGCTTGTCGTATACCACAACTTGGCGTATTTTACGCAAAGATCTTGGTTTCAAAGCATACAAAATTCAACTGGTGCAACAATTGAAGCAGACTGACCTACCTAATCGCCACCGATTTAGTCTTTGGGCTCTTGAAAAGCTTGCAGAAAATCCACTGTTTTCAACGAAAATTTTGTTTAGCGATGAGGCACATTTTTGGCTCAACGGATATGTTAACAAACAAAATTGCCGTATTTGGTCTGAAGAGCAATCTGAAGAGATTCAAGAGCTACCATTACATCCAGATAAAACAACAGTTTGGTGTGGTTTATGGGGTGGTGGAATCATCGGTCCATATTTCTTCAAAAACGAAGCCGGCCAGAACGTCACTGTCAATGGTGACCGTTATCGTACCATGATAACGGACTATTTGTTTCCTGAAATTGAAGCCCGTGATCTTCAGAACTTTTGGTACCAACAAGACGGCGCCACTTGCCACACAGCACGTGAAACCATGGCTTTGTTGCGAGAAAAATTTGGTGAACAGTTAATTTCGCGTTTCGGACCAGTCAGTTGGCTGCCTAAATCCTGTGATATCACACCCTTAGACTTTTTTCTGTGGGGTTATGTAAAGTCCAAAGTTTATATGGATAAGCCGCGTACGATTGATCAATTGGAAGCCAACATTACTCGCGTTATTCGCCAAATACCACTGGAAATGCTCGGTCGGGTCATCGAAAACTGGAACTCCAGAATGGACCACCTTAATCGCAGTTACGGACAACATTTGAAAGAAATAATCTTTAAAAAGTAAATGTAAGGAATGGTTCTTTTGTATTATAATAAAGATTACCTGATAAATTTGTTTTATTCATATTTTTTTTAGTTTTGGAAAAAGTAACTCCGAATGAATCACCCATTATATACCTACTGGACAAATAACTTCGAGTCTTCTTTTATTTTATTACTTTTACCGACGAGAGTAGTGAATTATTAATAACAACTGCTAAAAGTGATGAATTTCAATGTTATATTCACATTTACCAAATCATGAGGTCATTATTAATAATGATGGATAATAATTAATAATTTTCAATTAATCACATTAACCTATCTACACTACTATTTTTTAAATAATTCAAATAAAAATGGGGCTCTACCCGTACCCGTTACTGATCATATTTGTGTAGTCAAAAGTCAAAAAAATTAAATCCCAAAATTGTCCACAAAAATTTGTCATAATTGGTAAATTTATAATTGAATCAATCATTCATAACAATTGCTACTAGAAAATACTACGCGCAGTGCTTTTCCATGATTAATGAATACTACTATGTACAATATTTCCATAAACTGAGTGACATTTTAGGATATAAACAAACGCTACTAGGTAACTAGGAATAATATTTATTGAGACTTTACATCTAAAATAACAAGACTTTCTCTAATAAGGCCTTTAAGTATTTGTGCTAATTAAAAATTTGTGGTGTATACTCAATTTACAATAAGATTAGATATTTAAACAAACCTTTTTTACAGTCCGTTCAACCGATTTTGACTTCTATTAAAGGCAAAAAAGTGGTTACAATACCAACTGTTTACTGCAGCTGCCATTTGTCATGCCACCAACGCAATAGAAGTCAAAATTGGTTGAACAAGGTGTAAAAAAGGTTTGTTTAAATGTCTAATGTTATTGTAAATGGAGTAGGAGTTACTTTCGCATCACAGACTGCGTCATCAACACAACTAATTATTGGAAATTAATTAGGTCAGATCGGATTAGATTTCCACATTGATATAGGATGGTATACAAGGAGCTCTCAAACCTCTCAATAAGGCAAGGAATACTTCACGTGACCAGAGGGGCTGCTCCTGGCTCGTTCTTTGGCCAAAAAATAGGGATGATGTCTGGGTAAAAAAAAGAATTTCTATTTAATCCGTCAGTCAGATAATAAAAAAACATTAGACACGTGCTCTATCAAATTAATAAAAAAATACTTAGATAACACGCATTGAAGTTGAGGAGTGTGGGCTCGCTACGTCACTTCTACGTGTAAAATCTAGCTAGGCGTGACGTCATGCCATATTTTAACTCAGTCTCAATGTACTGTCGTAATTTTTTGATTACTTACGTAAAAAAATACGTGTCCAATATTTTTTAACAATCTACATGATGGACAAAATAGTACATTTTGATACAAGTGGAGAATTTTTGTTATTACATTCGAGGCGGAATTAATACCCGAGCCGTAGGCGAGGTTGTTTTTGAGCCGAGAACTGCAATAACAAATGTCCACGTGTATCAAACGACGTTTTTTAATACACTTTTGAAGAAATAAAATAAAATAACGCAAAATATTTTTGTCATGAATTATTAGGAAACTATGATTTAAATTTTCTTTTTTTTCCGCACTTTGCTTTCGCCAGGTTGAAGGAGAAGCACAGGTATAAAGCCGATAAACAGCCTAATATATAAATAGAAAATTCAAATATTTTTGAGTTTAGAACACAAATAAATGTTAATTTGTTCTTAAACGTTTTTTTTATTGTAATAATCGTGGTTTTTTATGATATTCTATTTATAAACATTATTTAAATATTCAAAAAATATTAACGCTGTAAAGATGCACATCTCTTTGCCGAGATTAAAAAAAAAAACATTCACCTCCGAATAGAGACGGTGTGAATAGAGGCATTGAACCAATTTGGACTAAATATAGGTATAAGTTATCTGTGGCAATTTTCATTCCCGCACACGTGTTGGAAAATGAAAAGTCGCACGCGTGTGAAATATATTGCATTGTGAACCTAATCGTAGTGCGATATGACCCAGTTTTCGAGGAAGTGTATTGAAAAATAATTTGTAGACATCATCCCTATTAGCATTGCCATTCAATGTGGCAATGCTGCCAGTCTTCTGGGGCCGTCTATAACGTGAAAAAAGATCATGATTCCAGTGAGAGAGAGAGAGACGGAGCTACATACAACCCTTTTTTCTCAACGGAATCATGATGGATTCATGATCTTTTTCACGTCATAGTACGGCTCCAGAAGACTGGCAGCATTGCCACGTTGAATGGCAATGCTAATAGGAATGATGACTAAAAAACTTTTTTTGTCCATCATGTAGATCAGGGGTCTCCAAACTTTGAAGCCTAAGGGCCATAATAATTTTTTCAGTATGTTCCAAGGGTCAAAACAGGCATAATTTTTCTTTCTAGACTAGTCGCAAAGTGCGCGACCTAAGCAAACATACGCCTTTTTGCATTTCAATATAACCGATGAGCATCTTAAATCTCTTTTAATACAAGTAAAATTGATCCACAACTACAAACTATTGTCGGTGGAAAATCACAATTGCATAAATCTCATTAGTGTTTTTTGTTTTACTGTGATTAGTGGGATTCATTTCAATTATTTGTTAGTTATGAATATGCTTAAGCTTAGATACGTTTTCTGCGTCGTTTTACCTTGTAAGTAAATAAAACCGAGTTATTATCATTCTGTGTTTTCTTCTTCAACTTATCACAGCAAGAGTAACAACAATAAGACGTTGGCTGTCGCGGGCCTTATTGATGACACTATTTTTAAGTAGGATGCGCTGTGGCAGCGCGCGAAATTCAAATTTTCTTGCGTTTTATGCAATTTACAGGTCCGTGTCAGGTTGTATCTTGATCAAAATATGATACGCCGCAATAAAGCATATATGTATTTTCATAATTTTAATAATAAAAATCATCAATACATCTCTTTAACTTAGATTTCGTGCAGAGTCGTTAGATTTGGTTCGTTCGAATCTGCACGAAATCTAATTTAGAGAGATGTATTGATGATTTTCTTGGTTAAAATTATATAAATACATATGTTTTATTCCCGCGTATCATATTTTGATCAAAATACCAACCTGACACGGACCTGCGAATTGCAAAAAACCAAAAAAAAAATTGTATTTCGCGGGCTACCACAACGCATCCCCCTTAATCTGTCGCGGGCCGGATTGGGCCCTCGGGCCGTAGTTTGGAGACCCCTGATGTAGATTATTTAAATTAAATGTGACTTTTTCAATTGATTTGTACTTTCTGAGTTTATCTTGGACATTACTGACATTGGTGAAGAAAAACATCGTGAGGAAACTTGGACTTGTAGTTAATATAAGCTCGAGATCGCCAACCCGTCTTGAGCAATCGTGGTGATCAATGCTCGTGTCTTCTCTGTATGAGAAGAGACCTTTGCGCTGCAGTGGGGCAGTAATAGGCTGGTATTATTATTATTACACCCAATAAGCAGTAAATACGTATCACAATCAACAGATTATTTTCGACCATGGCGTACAAAGAGTATGTAGGATGAAACATTGGCGTTTGAATATCGATTCATCATTTCAACGCTCTGTCAAGACGTAAAGATAAATTCGTTCTCTAAGAACTATAAAGAATATATGCGTTTCCTGTTTGTGAAGTAGGCAATAAAGAATAAGTTCAATAGCAGGTGAAGCCACGAGAAAAACTAATCTGTCTATAAAAATAGGATCAAAGAAGTTTTTATCTCATAAAGATTCGTCTTTGCTGCGACTGGGACTAAATAAACGCAAGAAAGAAAAACACTAAAGGCTCCCGTAGACAGGCGCGATGACGCGACTCTAGTAGAACAATTTCTATGGTTCTACTAGAGTCGCGTCGCGCCTGTCTCTGTGAGCCTTAATGTTCATTTTATTTGCCTTATAGATGTGATTTTGGGACGTCTTGTGTAAATTGTTACATTATTTTATATTAGTTATTTTAACCAATCTTATTGCAGCGGACAGGTATAAAAACCTGATGTTCACGCACACACACACACACACACGCACACATCCGCCGCAAAACCGCATGATTTGAACTACTGCGGTTTCGCTGTAGGCCAGGTTCCTCAAAATCGACCTATTTTTGATTCAACATTAAACAATCAAATATTCTTAGTTTTGATTTGGTAAAAATATATGTTGTACTTTAATAAACATTCTTGATTATTCTCCGGTTCAAAACACGATATTTAAATTTTCACTCGATCATAAAAAATCGCGAAAACAGAGATATTTGTGATCGTTTTTCAAGTCGTACTTGAAGTAGACCAAACTTTTACTCAAAAAAAAATATGTCAAAAAATAGGCAATAACGTTTAGGAGAACATTCTCCGGTTACTTTTTCTCAAAATAGTTTTTTATTATTTTAACAAATGATTATATAACTAAGCGGCGCACGCGCTTCGCTTCAGTAGCCCGCTAGGCGTTTCCGAGGCAGGACCTGCAGTGCTATTCTGTACAAATCTCACCGTGAAAACCTAGGTGAAGTGAGCGTGGAGTGAGCTCTAAATAGTGTCAATCCCTAGCATCAGGCATAATGACAACTCACTTCACCTAGGTTTTCACGGTGAGATTTGTACAGAATAGCACTGCTGTGTCGTTTTTGCTGGCTCGCTGCGTCCCTCCGCTAATCGATCGAAATATTTGTCATATTATTGTTATTTTCCGTGTTTGTTTATTAGTTTTAAAAATCAGTCTGTAAATATTGTTGTAGTGTATAATTAAACTGTAGATCTTAGTTTAAGTTGTATTATAATTATAGTGGTAATTAAGTTTAAATTATGGGAAAATTATTTTGCAGAGCGGGGTCAGCGAGTTCATTTGAACTGCGCGTTCGCGCGACTTGCCACGCGGGGTGGGAGGTAACGCTAAATGCCTACTGCGCTCGAATATCCTGGCCTTAACCCCCGTTCGCACGGGCGTAATAAAATCGCGGCGGGATTTTATAGCTCACTGGATTTTCAACGCTCTGCTTAGCGTCGAGAGTGCAAAATCCAACAGTGTGTTTTTTCGACGCGCTAGAATGTACTCTGTTATTGTTAAGTTGGATTCTCAACGCTCGGCTCACAACGAGAGTTGAAAATCCAGTGCGCTATAAAATCCCGTCGCGATTTTATTACGCCCGTGCGAACGGGGGTTTATGGTTGCGCCTTGCGCGGCGAAGGTGTGCTAAATCCCAAAACGTCATACTTCATTCAAAATTCAGTGTTCCCTGAATATCACTTATTTTTCCTAATTTGGGATCAACACTACTGCACTTTATTAATATAGTTTGTCGGGTTACCTCTATCATCTATTCCTACGCCCTTCGGAGAAAACCGGCTTTATGTTATTCTTTTTAACCGACGAAAAAAGGAGGAGGTTCTCAAGTCGACACGTATAATTATTTGTTAGCTTCAATAATACGTATTTTTTTCCTACTTTTGATGTCGATTATGTTCTCATTTCTTCTGCAGGTAGTGAGTGGTATTTTATTTTGTGTGGGGTAGTACCACAGCTAAAAAGTGAAAAATCAAAACTTTTTACAAAAAAAAAAAAAAAAACAACCAACTTACCTACAAGAAAAACACTACAAAGTGAAAAACAACTTTAATTTCGGAAGTCTGTGGCAAAATAACGAAAATACAAAACAAAAGAAACCGACTTCCGAAATTATAGTTATTTTTCACTCTGTAGTGTTTTTTTGGAAGTCGGTTAATTTTTTTTTTTTTGTAAAAAAGTTTTTTCAATCGCAATTTAGCTCCTAGCTTAGCCTAACATCATCTCATGAAAATTTATGAGTCAAGGCAGCAGATCGCGTTTACAATGCGACATAAATCATTTTACACGTTCAGTTTCACTGCGGCCTTGATACTCGGTTTTTAATAGAAATTATATTAAACAACATAATAAATAACATTTAAAATAGCGCACACATACAGTGTGTATATTTCTCGTGTGTATGTTCGCTGTTTCCTCTCAAGGCGGTTAGTGATGAAACTATCGTGGATTATGTGTAGGTATAATTGTTATCATCTTCAGGAAATGTAGATTCGTGTAAATATCATCGACTGTACTGATTGATAGATAGGCTAAAAATATTTCCAATCGAAATACGACATAACATATTTTGATCAACAATAAAATTTGATGATATTTTTGACGTAGGTATTTTGAAAGTTTTCTCGTTTTATTCATCTATATAAATTAAAAGAGAAGTTCCTGACTGACTGACTGTCTGATTGACTGACTCATCGACGCCCAGCCCAAACCATTGAACCTAGAAAGCTGAAATTTTGCACAGAGGCTCCCTTATAATGTAGACAAGGAATAAGGAAGAAATTCTCGGTAGTACCTACGTTCCCGTGGGATATTTTCCGACATCCACGCGGGCGAAGCCACTGGCAAAAGCTAGTACATAATAAACGTGTAAACTAGAATATCTTCTAGAATGTTTGTTAGATATTCAATCACCATCATCATTATTCTTGGCAGCATTGTCACTGCTGATTTGCCTCCTTCCTCATGTGCCATGCCTCCCTGGGCTGTGCGGGTCTCAACCAGCACCCTAATTGCGTAACACACTATCGATCGGAATTGTACATTTTGACAGTTCAACAACATTCATTGCTTTATTTATGTTGTTGAGCAGCCAAATTTTTCGAACATATGACGCAATGCATTAGCAATTTGCTTAATAATGATTCAAATTCCGATTGATAGTGCGATACGTAATTAGGGTGCATGTCTTACCCGTGATCATCTGAATGTCATCCACCCACTGCTCCACCAACACTCCTACCGACTCTCAAAGTCTCGGCAACCATTCAGTAAAGTCAAATCTTTTATTTCAAGTGAACGTCAAATATTAGGTACTATCGTATGATTTTATTAGTCGCCCCTTCCAAGAGGTAGTTTCGTATGGAGAAGAATGGGCAAGAAACTCCACCGTTACTCTTTTAATTTTTTTTACTATATTTTGTGTACATTAAATTATAATTATATCTGAAGACAAATACTACTACTTACTTTTACTTATTGTAAAATTTATATACTCAATAGCTGTAAGGGCTCACTCCACCAATCCAAAAATTCAATTATGTAGTTGATAACGATTTACCTATTTCTAGAATGTTTATATTCTTACCTTGAAACTACACTACAAGTTACATAATTATGCTAAATAACATTCTCATTACAATATCTGGAACACGTAAACCAGTAAGTATAACTAACTAACATAGTAAAACTATTGCTAAGTGGCGCACTGTGGAGCCATTGTGTGAGGTTTGATGTAAACCAATATTTTATTTTAATGTATCTATGGAATAACATCTTCAATTACTGAGCATTGAAATGAACGAAAAATTTAAGAATTTTAGTGAGCAAAATTCATTCGTTTTGACTTTTATGAAAACCTAATGGTCTCAGGCCGAGATCACTATCTATAAACAGTACTTAGCGCTTAAGGACGCAAATGGATGGATGAGGAAATGTACCGAAGTGAAAATTTTTACTTCGGTACATTTATTGAGAAAATGTAGCTATTTAAAATTACATTTATAGTTCAGAATCGTACCATGCACATCTATCAACAATTCGGGCAAAAAGGCGTTTTAAGAATGCAAAGCATTTTATTTAATAAACATACTTTTGTGTAAAAACTAATGATTTCTCTACCCATTTGTAACAGCGTCCGTTTCACGAAAGAAATCCCTTCGCCGTAATGTTGGCACCATTGCTCTTCACTGAAGAATTGCTTGTAAAAAAAAAAAAACACTTTCCTGTATTATTAGAATTCTTTGATTCGACCACAAATTAAGTACGCTAGCTTGATATGAGATCCATACCTACTATAGAAAAAGTTCAGCGCAAATTCATAAGAACAATGCAGTTTGGATGTCAAATGGAACGTATTTCATACACTGAGTCCCTACAAAGTTTAACCTTCTAACCTTGGAATCTAGGCGTCTATTGTTTCAAGACATGATGCAACAGACGCCTCTTCCTCTTCTTCCGTCTTTTCCTGTCTTCTTCTTTGTGTTTTTGTATCTTGAATGTTGTGTCTTCACTGTATATTTTACCTAGGTAATCAGTGGAAACGTCGTGGATTGCACATTTGCACATTTACCCACTTCGAATTTTTGTAATCTTAGGTGTACCTAATATACAACGTGTCGTTTTGCATCCTCGTCAAATTTCAGGATGTGATATAGAACAACAAACCGAAAAACTTTCTCCGTGGGACCAACATCGTAATCGCGAGAATAATTTCACTGTCCCATAGAAAACTTCAATACCTACTCGACGCAAATGTATGGGACGGCTGATTATTTTTTCGATTACGATTACGATTTTGGTGCCATGGAAAAAGTTGTTCGGTTTGATCGTCTAATACCACATCTTTAAATTTGACGAGGATGCAAAACGACACGTTGTATACCTACACAATACAAATACAAATAGTTTATTTTCTTTAACATGGTATGTACTACATAGCAAACAAATAATAATGTACAATTGTTTGTTTTCCCTAACAAAATAAATAAATAAAAATATGCAATATTTGACGAGTACCTAGCCAAGTTCACGCTTCCGAAGACCGATAAAAATGCTGTAGAAAATTTTTCAATTTCCAACTTACCGCGAGATTGAAATTTTTCTCCTTGAATATTGGCTGGAAGCCGGATTAGTTTGAAATTGGAATCATAATTTAACCGTCATCTTTGAGGGCTCATGGTTATATAGTACGGATTGATGGAACTGCTCTAGCAAGATCTGGTGCTTAGATCCTGATTAACACATTGTCAATTGGAGCCGGTCGGCTCGTGTGATTGAATATGGTCTTGCTGTCATACGAATATCTACTGATGACAATTAATAGTTATGTTATTATTTTTTAAAGTGTCTGACATTTATCTCGGGATCCTGTGGGTCCCGGACCTTGGGTAGGTGTACGAGGGTCCGAAGTCAACTCGCAGAGGTCCGTTAGACGCTTTTTATGAAACGAGGCACCAACAGACGAATATACCTGCGGCCTTCGTGCGAGTTTTTATACTTACTTGATCACGTTCAATTTGTACTGATACTGAATAAGCGCCGTCTGTTGACTATAATGGTAAACACAATTATTCCATACAAATTGACGTAAGGTGACGTTAACGTAAACGCGATCGAGGAAGTATAAAATCTCGCACTAAGGCCTCTGTGCAAGTGCACCCAAGGACAACCCCCGGTTTGTGTAGGACTATTGCAGGATATGGAAACAAAGATATTAGAATGTGTTTGGACGGCTAATAATGTAGTTAGGTCTTCGGAAGCTGTAGGTAAAGTCTGATCTGATAGTCTGTCTTATTTTTTTTCGTATATAGTATTAGTGTAATGTAATTCTAGTTTGTATATTTTCTCGCTTAGGATAGAAATCCGGGTATTTGCGAACAAATTTACATACTTATTTCAAATATATAGATACAGGATAAAGTTAGCATTTTCAGTTCTTTAAAGTAGGGTTAACAGCTGACGGTTTCTTCAATATTTACTAAGATCCTAATCAGTTTCTTCTGTAAAATAAATAATATGGGCGCGTCTGTACTGTTACCCCATAGGATGACTCCATATTTGAGCCAGGCATAGGCATATGCGTAATAGGTTACTAGATCAGGAGCTAGACCACCATCTCTTAAAGCAGTATTATTTTAATCTTACATGAGTGTGGGAAAGAGATGGAGCTAGACGTCCTGTATAGCTCCATCTCTTTCTCACACTGAAGTAACATTAAAATAATACTGCTTTAAGAAGTGGTGGTTGGCCCCCAGTTTTAAGATCTGTAGTTTTTTTTGATCTCGCGGAGGGCATAAGAAAATTTTGATAATTTAGCTCTTGTTTTTTGAATGTGAAATTTCCAATTAATATGTGAGTCTATGTTTAGTCTTAACAGGGTGAATTTATTAACAACTTCTAAAGTTGAGCCATTTATGCTGAAATTATTATGGGTGTTTTTTGACAGGGATTAAATGCTATTATTTTTGTCTTGGTAAAATTTATTTCAAGATTATGTTCGGTCATCCAACTAATTGTGGCGTTAAGTACATAATTTAATTTTTCATTTAGATTGATATTAGATTCTCATGAAATAAGTATTGATACATCATCTGCAAACAAGACGCATATGGTTCATTTATATTGTTAGGAAGGTCGTTGATATACACAAGAAATAGGAAACATGCTATTACACTTCCTCGTGGGAGAGAGGCGTTAATTATTTTATTTCCGGATCGGATTAACTCTATTTCATTTATTCGGTTGTAAAATTCTATTTCCACCAGTTGTTCTCTATGTTATAAATAGGATGTGAACCAATCATGACATTTGCCACGGATTCTTATGCTATATAATTTATTTAATAATATTTCAAACTGTACTTTGTCATAAGCTTTCGTAATATCAAGCAGTAAACCTACTGCATATTTTTTGTTATTAATAATATTGAGGGCTTCTTGGATATACTTGTATACTGCCAATATTGTGGATCAAACAGATCACTTGACAGTTCATACCAGCCCTGCATTATGGTCTTGTGGGTACCTACACATTTGTCCGAAGGTTCGCGACCACCAGAATACTAATCCTTACGATACGGAAAGTGAGAAGGGTCCTCTCCTTTCCTGTTGGCAAATTGTTGAAGGATAGTTTGAAGGTAACGTGGAAGTTTCCTAAGGGATAGAAGAAAAGTTGTGTTTTGTATCTTTTTTATGTATTCTGGTCGGATACAGTTAATGTATTAGTCAATCAGTTATTTAATTGGAGGATGGTACGCACGGCTGCAGATCAAGCTATACATTTCCAGTTTAAGCTGATCTCGCATTGTATAGGATTTCTTTACAATGAGAGGTCAGTGTAAACTGGAAATGTATAGCTTGATCTGTAGCCGTGCGTAAGTACTTACCTATGTATCGCTAATGGATATTTGATTTGAGTGTAGGACAGTACCTAGGTACTTAGGTACTAAATATTAACATACTAACTTAGCATCTGGCTTCCCCAAAATGGTAAGGAAGGAGGTTTGGTGATGGTTTATAGTTTAATAGGTACTCCAAATTATTATTTTAGTTACTTTCTATCTAAATCACTCCGATTTGTATTTTACAATAGGGATGTTGACAAATTTTTTTTTGTCATCATGTAGATTAATAAAAAATCTTGGACACGTATTTTTTATTTTTTTACGTATTCAAAAGATTACGGTGATACATTGAGTTAAAATGTGGCATGACGTCACTCCTTGCTAGGTTTTATACGTAGGTAGTTTGTTATAGTTATGACGTAGCGAGCCCCCACTCCCCAACTTTAATGCGAAGTAATTTTTTATTAATATGATAAAGTAAAAAATACGTGTCTAATATTTTTTTATTACCTGACTGTCGGACTAAATAGAATTCCTTTTCTTTTACCTAGGAAATATCCTTAGTACAGGTAACCTAAGCATTATTGTTTGAAATTATCATAATTATTAATTACACAATACTATTATTTCTTTAATCTATCCTTTCCAATTAATTTTTCAAAATTTTTCTCACCTTAATCAAATTTTCTTTCTCAAAAAATGCATGAAATCTTACGTGCAGGCTTGCGACTAATAAATTCAGTCCTTGTTCATAATGGCCTGTCTCAAGTTGACATGCTTTACGCTGTTATGCATCAGTAATCACCACAAGGCTACAATGTAACTATTATGTCTAGGCGCGGGACAAAAGACTAATGTTTAAGTAATGTTACAAGGTTTGTTAGCATTGTGTCGGGGTTTATTCATCAATTCTTCATCTTTTTTTGGGTTCCGTACACAAAGGGTCCCCAACCATAGATATAAGAACTGTTTTTTATATTTCTATGGTCCCAACGGAACCCTATTACTAAGGCTCCGATGTCCGTCCATCCGGCACAGGGCTGTATCTTGTGAACCGTATTATGTAGACAGTTACCACTGCCATGGCCACGTAAATGGAAGAATTATTATACCTACAACAAGATATAATTAAAAGGCCTCTTTTAATCAACTCATCATCATCATCTGCTTAGCCTTTTCCCAACTATGTTGGGGTCGGCTTCCAGTCTAACCGGATGCAGCTGAATACCAGTATTTTACATGGAGCGACTGCCTATCTGACCTCCACAACCCAGTTACTGGGTAATACGATACCCCTTGGTAAGACTGGTTGTCAGACTTTCGGGCTTCTGACGGCCCGTAACGACTGTCAAAGATCCACGAATGACAGCCGGGAGTCGGGACCAACGGCTTAACGTGCTTTCCGAGGCACGGAGGAGTCTCGGTATGTAAAGAATGGTCACCCATCCACTGACCAACCCTGGCAAGCGTAGCTTAACCTGATGGATCGACCCGTGCGACTGTTATTACTTAGCCACGAGCTCCTCTTATAATCAACTATAGCTCATTAACTTACGAGGAAATCTATTACATTTGAAAACAACAGCTACAATCTAAATTTGGTATCATTATGTCCGAAAAATTGGCCTTGTTAAGGCGAAAGTTTTTTTGCGATTTTCGAGTCAGTATTAGGTTGTATGGTGGTCTAAATATGATTCGCGGCCGTATCAAATATTTATTCATAGAATTATAATTATAAAAATCTTCCAACACAACTCTCTAAGTTCATATTATTTTTACCCTATTGAATGACTATTTCACGAAATCATGAGATTTGAGGTTGCTGTTTCTACGAGTAATGATTGGAAATCTGTAAAGCCATATTAGTTACGGCCGCGAATCATATTTAAATCAACATACAAATACAACCTGACACTGACCTGCAAATTGCAAAAAACGTAAGAAAATTTTAATTTCGCGATGAATAAGTACTTGTACTATGTGAACCACAAAACAGGAATGTTATTTATAGCAATGTGCATAAAAGGTTCCCTCCAATGAGGGCTACCGTTTTTGTGGTCACCAGTTAGCGCCATTGTTGAGTAAGGTCCTGAAGTAGGTATAACAGAACAACGTAGCAGTAAACTCGGTAAATAACAATGATTTCAAGAGGTAAATAAGCATACTTTTGACAAAAAATGCCTTTTTCTTAGCTCCGCTTTTAAAACCGACATTCATTGACCCGTAACTCATATTTGCCATAATTAATCTATGGTATAGCAAAAAAAAACATTTCGGATACCTCACGCTACACTAGCGGCTCCAGCGGCGAATTCATACGCGATAGCCCTGACTCATACGAAATTCCAAATTAAACTTTCGGGAAAATCGCTTTTCATTTCTTTTATCTCGTTCGAACATTGCAGCTTTGTGGTCCACTCAACGCCACCGACACGAACGATTCCAATTACGTATTAAAATATTTTCGTAAATACTCTCAGCATTGTAGGTACATTCCGATAAATGATAATATAATAGTATCCAATAATAATAATATTATTATTGCCTCCCTAGCGTAGCGTGACATACTTAGATATGCTACGACAAATTGATCGTAATAATATGGGGCTATAATGTCCGCATAAATCGCTCGTATCTATTAGAGTATAATGGATTTATCATGCGGTGGCAGGCTTGTTATGTTATGGTTCTGTTATATAGAAATTGTGTTTTGCTCTGTTATATTTAAGCTGTTTTCTAATTTTGGAAAAGCCATAAAATAAAGGCAATTTTTGGAGGCTTTGTAAGCTTACCTTATCCAAAAATTTACTTTTATGGTAATTTTTAAGTTATTTTTATTATTTGTTGTTAAATATAGCGGCCATCTGTGAAAATTTCAAGTGTTTCACCTATATTACGGTAGGTACAAAGATATAGCCTTGCGAAGGCCGGACGCTCGGACAGTGGATCCGAGTCTTTGTTATAGGATCCTGTTTGGTTACGGATCGCTAAAAATCAAAGACACATTTAGATAACGAGTAATATGACGTCCAATCACTAATGTCAATTCTGTTGGTACTTCACTAAAGTTTCCATAACTTGGTCTTCAATCACCATGCTGATCGATGAATAATACATGACATTATGGCTCACAGGTGGTTTTCGCTAAGTTGATCAAAGCTGTAATAGAATATTGCGGCTGGAGATTAATTGCCGTGTTCAACTACTGTGGTACACCACTAAACACTCCTTGTGCATTGTAGAAGCCTACTACACAGGTAGATATTACATTAGATACAGGTGTTATGTAGCTATAATACATCACAAATGCAAAATGCAACAAAGGATGCAGATGCACGCACGGCTTAATAATTGTTCTTGTTTAATAATGTTAAATTATTATTTCTCTACTCTGCAATTCGGATTTGTTTTTGTTTTGATTGTTGTCATTTCCCAGTGTCACAACACAGGGCAGAGGCAATGTAGTTGTAAATTGTAAATTGTCTTTGGTCTGACATCAACCAATGGACAAAATTTGACAACTTGCATACGAGGCTTTTGCTTACATTGCATTGTGTACTTTTTTTAGGGTTCCGTACCTCAAAAGGAAAAAATGGAACCCTTATAGGATCACTCGTGTGTCTGTCTGTCTGTCCGTCTGTCACAGCCAATTTGCCCCGAATCTAATGGACCGATTAAGTTGAAATTTGGTAAACATATGAACTTCTGTGACCCAAACACGGACAGGTAAAGTAAATAAATGAATTTTGAATATGGGGGTCACTTTTGGGGGGTAAATAAGAAAATTAAAAAAAAAGTTTTGCAAACTATACCGTGTTACATATCAAATGAAAGGACTTACTATGAGGGTCTCAAATATATTTTTTTATAATTTTAAAATAAATCGTTTTAAAGTTATTTAAGAAAATAGACGAAAATTTCCCATCCCCCCTTATGTCCGAAACTACTGAGCCTACAATTTTGAAAAAAATACAGAAAATAGATCTTTATCTGTAGATTACAGGACAACCTATAAGAAGTCTATGGTCTTAAAATAACATGGTAAATCTCTCAATATTGTGATTAAAAACTTACATTTACTGTTGGAATGTATAGAAGAACATGTTTTTCAACTACAATGTTAAGTTTGTTCTTGGAATAATTCATCCCAACTACGGAACCCTTCATTGTGCGTGGTCCGACACGCACTCGGCCGGTTTTTTTTTTGTTTTTTTTTTTTGTGCAGTTATTACATTACATACAGGTGTTATGTAGTTATAATACATCACAAATGCAAAATGCAACAAAGGATGCAGATGTGATGAAGGGAAAAGAGAGTGTCTCCAGTCTGGTGACTACATTTTTTGAACCTTAGCTCCCGGGCTTCTAAAAAGAATCTGATATACAAGCAAGTCGCAAGCAAGTTGCAAGTCAATTTATTTTCATTTTTTTTTTTTTTAAATTCAAATTAATTTATTGGTGTGATTTTTGGTACATTTTACATGAGATCTTAATAATAAATAATTCGTTCCTCAAAAATCTACCTTAAAGGTGTACACTCTTTCACGTAATTAATAAATAAAAAAAAAAAACACAACATAATGTTGTACATTACGTCGAGACTGTGGTTAGTTGGGGTTGGACAGTGTTATTAACTTGGCAACAGTAAGCCCTATGACATACTGCAGTCACCAGCCTACCTGCTTAAAACCCATATTACACTACACGATATTTACGGCCCGAAATTTAGGTGATGTATTTTTTTTAACAGAGATCCTTCCTCCCTTACTCAAATTACAGTTTACATCAACCCAATTTTGTGAAAGGGGTCCCTGAATAACGCGTAGTGTACAGTAGACTTAGAACTACATTTTCATAGTATACTTATCTCTATTTATTGTGACGTCCTAACTAGAATGTGTCTGTTTATATTACGGTAAATAAATTCTGCTATCTGCAATGATAAATGAATGTCAACTTGTACCCACAAAAGCGCTTTGGTGTCGGTCCACGAAGTACGTCGCTAGCAAAGTTACTTATAAAATATTCAACAACCCACGTCAGCATTCAAAAAGAAAATTCTGAAGCTTTCAGCATTCGACTCAACAAAAGTGTTTTATACCTACCCACTTGTGGAGTCTGCCTTTAAATGAGCCTCGAAACAGGACAATGAAACTGACAGATCGTGTTTAAGGGAAGTGTCATGGCGGCCGCGTTGGCGGGAAAACGTTCCGGTGACGGCGGCGCCATCTTGCATTGTTTCGCATGACAACATCTTTTAATATTACCTTGCGGAAGATACGAATTTGTACTGAACACAGCAGGTATTTTAGCATATTTTTCTAGGACAATGCCTCTCCATTGTTGCTTTCGTATTAATGAAGTGTTGTTTGGCTATTGTGGTCTCGGCTAAAAATAAACCGTCCCTTTTCTTCCCACACTTTAACCCGTCGCGCGCTAATTAGCAGACACAATTGAAATTCTATTGTTATCTGTACACATGGTGTGCAATCGACATTTTAAGAGTTAATAAGAGTTAAGTGAACATCTTAGGGAGGGCTGTATGCTGTATTCACCTAAAACCAAGTTTTGGAGTAATTAGTAGATCAAACAAACTTTTCCTCCTAACAATACCAGTTTTAATGTCCTTGAAATGTCTTACAATAGCAATACAATTTTGCATTCTAATTATGCAACAGCATGATTTGCATAAAATAATAAACCGCTTTTAAACAATACTCCAGAGCTCTAACCAACGAGTAATATTGTTTAAAGATAGCTTTGCTTCATTTAACATCAGTTTGCTTGCTCCGTGTACAACGAAAACACAGCGAGCCATTTCCTTAATTGACTGGGTCGACTCAGTAAACAGTTAAACAACCTTGTTGTTATACTGACGAGCTTTGGAAGCTCCGAGTTCATCATTTACCTAATGTTACTTTTACAGTATTAAACGTGGCTCATTGTGAGCTAAGGAAATATGCATCTTATTTCTTGTGATGCAATTGAAAGCAAAGACGGGATAAGAATTTTGAAGTGGACTTATTTCATAAGTAAAGGTTCTTAAATTATCACATAGATTGTTTGTTTTTAATTTTCAGCAAGGTTTTCTTCGTTTGTCATTGTTATCATGATTTGTTTTGGTGTGTAAATAATTTACCTTTACAATATTGCAAGAGTACATCAGAGCTTTTCAATATTTTGAGTGACTTTCAGAATTTTTTATTGGTTTCAATAGAAAACTTCGTTTAGTTTTCACACACCCGTAGTATCTTCGAAATTCCTGTACTGTTGAGTACAGGAATTTCGTAGCTATGTAAACACGCCTAAAGATACAGTTTGGAACATTCTCAGCGCCACCTGCTGTCGCCATCGTGAAACTGTGTAAGTTATTGTTTAACATGTAGCTACTCCTTGTATAACCGTCCATTATTTATGTTATAAGTTATAACTTACATTTGCTAGTATTTGCTTAGACGCCTGCATAGCCGGAAACATTGTTGGAGTATGCTTGGTAATGTGTTGCATCAGGCACAGGCGGATTTATTCGCAATTATTCATTTTGTTTTTTACAAAAATATCATAACTATCATAAATTAAATGACTAACTAAAACTAACTAGAAGTACAAATAAATACAAATTTTGTTTTAGATAATATAATTTTTATTTTATTTATTAGCGAAAACAAACAGTGACACATTACATTTTATAGGAAGAAATTCATAAAAGATACGGCCAAATATATAATATAATATTTTTCACTTATTGTTGTGGTTGGAGATTTCGCATTGATTTGAAAAAATCATCAAGTCGCAGAGTTGAATCAGTAGTTACTTACAAAAATACATTTTAATTTGACATTATAGTGCATATCAAGCTATCATACACGAGCATTTTAAATCGTACACCGATTCGATAAACATTATAATATTTTCATAAAATAAGTCAAGTGGTCTAATAAATGGGTGATAAACATAATAAAACTATTAGATGCATAGTAATATAAATACATTATTTCGAATTTATTGCGCAACATGTTTCGAATAAAGCTATATTAGATAATATTACCCTTCTATTTGCCTCGGCAGAATTCAGGTTAACATCGTGGTAATGAGCGGATTATCCGTGCATAAATTGAATTGCGATACAAACTTCGTATCTGTTAGCTATAAAATTTTGATTCTAATTGAACCCAGATTTACTGTAACAATATCACTAAAATTAACTTTACTAATAAGTCTAAATAATAAGGATTTGACGCAACCTCACCTACTGATTTCATTGAAACCATTCGCTAGGTAGACAACTATTTTCTTCTACGTCATCAGTGGCATGACGTATTATACTAAATATGTAGAGGTACCTATCTGTTGTAAGTGCCGTGGGAGTTAATAGTAAATATGTACCTAAAGTCTGCCCGCTTAAATAGTGAGGGTGTTCCCAAACGACTAGAAAATGATAATGATAATTGAAATGTTTAATGAAACTTAACCTTTAACTTCGATGCATCGAAATACGATGCAAGGACAATTTCAGATGTCAAACTCAAACCATTTATTTCAATTAAACCATTTACAGGCACTTTTGAACTGTCAAAGGGGTCGGTCATTCAGAAAGATGAAGCTAGCTGCCCATTCCAAAGCGTAGTAGGTTCCTATACAGAAGAACGGGCAACAAGAAACTCCATGGACACTCCTTTAAATGATATTGTCAAAATATTAGTTACATCATTAATGTTGAATTTATACGTATAAGTGAAAGAACGATAAAAAAGAGTGCACTTAAAAGAGTTTAGAGAACCGCAAAAAGAAACAACAAAATTCCGAACCGAATAATCCAAAGACAGCCCCATTTCATATCCAGGCAAATCACTGTCCATTCTAAGGTTGCCTGGAAGAGATTGCAGAAAGCGATAAGGCCGCCCATTGTATATTTTGTAGTGTTTGATTATGTCTTTTTTTGTTATGTATTTTTGTGGTGTACAATAAAGTACACTTCTGGACACATCTATTGGCCCACCTTTTTCTATTTTACCATCTTTTTCGATCGTATTGTTTTAAATTTGAATTCAGAATACCATACGACATGGAGCTACGCCTAACAAGTCGGATATGCGCCTTGTTAAAGGCAATTGATTTTTGAATAAAAAACATGTTTTATCAAATAAAGGTTTAATTTAATAACGCGTGTTGCCTCCATGGGCATCTACCACAGCTCTCATACGATTAGGCATAGAGTTTATCAACCGCTCTATGAAATTTTGAGGGATCATCTCCCATTCCTCTTCTATGGCAGTTTTCAACTCCTGCATCGTCTGGGCAACTGGCTGACGAGCCCTAACACGTCTTTTTAGCTCGTCCCACATGAGCTCAATGGGGTTCATGTCTGGGCTTCTGGCTGGCCAGTCCATAACTGTGATGTTCACATCCCGAAGATATTCCCTGACGATGCCGGTCGCATGGGCTCTTGCATTATCATGCATAAAAAGGAAATTTGGGCCCACATAGTCCGCGTATGGTATCACTTGAGGTTCTAAGCACTCACGAATGTACCTTTCAGCATTTAATGTTGGCAGCCGTGGTCCTGTAACAACCTCAAGTTGAGTTTTGCCACTCGCGGATATACCGCCCCAGACATTCCATGAGCCACCGCCATAAGCAACCCTCTCTTCAAAGCAGCATTGTGCGAAACGCTCTCCCTTACGTCGGTAGACCTTCTTCCTTCCATCATTGCCATGTAACACAATTTTAGACTCATCAGAAAAGAGTACACGGCTCCAATCTTGCTGTGTCCAATTTAAATGACTGCGTGCGAAATGAAGGCGCGCTGTTCGGTGGGCTCGTGTTAGTTTGGGGCCATTAGCTGGCTTGTGTGGTACCATATCGCGTTCTTTTAACCTTCTCCGAACAGTTCGAGCGCTCACAGATACTCCATGGAAGTCGCGAAGTTGGTTTTGTATCTCAATGGAGGTAAGGTGACGATTTCTCAAGCTGGTCGTCACGATGAATCGATCCTGCCTTTCAGTTGTGACCCGAGATCGTGGCCTTCCTTGGCGACGAACAAAGCCGCCAGTCTCTAGGTTCCTCCGATAAACATTTCGGACCGCAGATCGACTTAAATTAAGTTGAGCACTCACGTTTCTTTGGCTGTGTCCGGCCTGAATAAGTGCCACAGCTTGGGCGGCGACTTCAGGTGAAGTATCCATAGATTATTGATAGAACCTCACCTTAATGTTAAAAATAAGTAATGTTTGTTGCAAAACCAAAGATATCAATCACTTTTTCAAGAATTAAATCCAAGTAAACCAATAAAACCAAGTTTTCTTAGTATTCGATTGTTTGATATCAACAAACAGGCTCCAAATTGTCTTTTGTTTCTTTAAATTCTGTGTTCGAAATTCAAATAAAAGACTATTGAATGAAATTGTGAATGTGCCAGGTTCAAAACTGCATAAAAACTTTTTGCTCGACCTAATATAAAATTTTAGCTAGGACCAAACGAAACTGAAAATACAAGGTGGGCCAAAAGATGTGTCCAGAAGTGTATAAATAAATAAATCCAACACATGCGCCACCATCAGCGAGACATTTGAGTGGGCATGACATACTCTCAGCCGCTAGGAGCACATTCAAGTCAAAAACCTACGTTGGTGGCGACATGTTTGATAGCACGCGTCTCTCGGAAGTTTTCATAGAACGCCACTATTTAAGCGGTTGTACTGTAATAGGTATACTTCAGTTATATTAGCCGCGGTTTCACTTTGCCTACCGGTATTTAACTGGATTAATAATTAATTCATAACGTTATTAAGGTAATTAGGCGTATAGGAGCGGTGGGATGGGCTTTGTAACTATAACTAGTGCGTAATTAATTTATTTCTGTATTTTAAATAAGTAGGTACCTACTGGCGAAATGAGGAAAAAGCTTTATCAAAATCAACGTAGTTTGACGTCATATCTACGAAAGAGGGATGCTTCATACATAATTTTGCTACTGTGTACTTAGGCCCATCGTCCACCACGCTACTTAAAAAAACAACCGAGTTCCAAAAAAAAAAAACACCAAAAACTACAAATCGAAAAATGACTTTAATTTCGGAAGCCGGTGTCTTTGGATCTATTTTAGTTTTTTGCCACCGATTTCCGATATTAAGGAAAATGCGCTAAGGTAGCCCGCGAAATTCAAATTTTCTTACGTTTTTTGCAATTTGCAGGTCAGTGTCAGGTTGTATGTTGATTAAAATATGAGACGCGGCCGTAGCTAATATGGCTTTACAGAATTATAATCAATAGAATCAACAATACAACTCCATAAGTTAGAATTGACCTCAAATTTAGCGATTTCTTAACTACCTACTACCTTTCTTTTCTTTCTTTTTTTTTCTTTCTTTCTTGATTTCTTTCTTTTCTTTTTTTTTTCTTTCTTTCTAATAATTATAATTCTTTAAAGCCATATTAGCTACGGCCGCGTCTCATATTTTAATCAACATACAACCTGACACTGACCTGCAAATTGCAAAAAACGTAAGAAAATTAGAATTTCGCGGGCTACCTTTAGCGCATCCCCCTTAAAGTTAGGTACCCGATGCAGGGACGTCAGTAAAATTATTAAGGAGTTCTCCTACAAATGCACGAGTTACTATAAAAAATATCCGAATCGCTATAGGTGTGCCTATAAAATTTGAGGATTACCGTCGATATCCGTGGGATCCGTGGGATTTTAGCACAGCGTCGTGGACGACGGGCCTAAGACCTGACCTTTATTATTTGACGGTGACCTTTTCAAATCTGGTTATTATTATGACCTTTTAGATTATTTGCGTACGTCAGTGAATATGTTGTTACGTCAATAAATTCATATTATTACTTTATCTGATGTAAATAATACTTAGCTGCCGCTTTGAAACGTTTTATCTGAATCTAAAATTTATTTGTCCGCAGAATGTAGTTTTCTATCGTATGATGACCGTAGATGGACTGACGACCTTAGAAAGTTGGCTGGGACAAACGGGATGCGGAAGGCTGAGGACAAGGTGTTGTGGCGCAGTCTAGGAGAGGCCTATGTCCAGCTGAGGACTGCGATAGGCTGAGTTGATTGATTGATTGAATTTCATAAGTTCTGAACATTCTACCACAACATAAGGTGGTACATAAATATTATTAAACGTCATACTTAACTAAATAAATACTTAAGTACTGTAATAATTTTAACATTATGTTTCAATAATCAACAACAATAAATCCAGTAAATAAATAAATAAACCTTTTATTATTTCTCACTTTTGCACGCAGTTGCAACAAGCTCCAGTACCAATTAATATTACTATTTTTAGGTACGTAATCATTATAAAAATCAATACATATATCAATATTTATTATAGCGCTACAAGGTTATATCGGCGCTTAGCCAAAATCAGAACTAACATTACTTACTAACATCTTGTTTTTGATGTGTAACATCTTTCCTCTCCCTTTCCCGCAATCTGTGGGAGTGATTTCGTGAAAAGGGACGGAAGTGTGTAACAGGAAGTGAAAATATTTTTCTAAAAGTTTTGAGTGACGGATTGAAAGGTATGGAACTAGAAAGTACTTTTACCAAGGTGAGATGTTAGATGTTACACATCATAATTATGCGCGACTACTGTAAGGCTCGCTCGTTATTTTTTTAATACATTTTTTAAAATAATTGCCCAAATGTTTACCAACAGTGCAAGCGTCCCCCTGGTGACATCATTCGAGCGATAAATTATACTTGTACGAGTTTAATGTATAATGTCATGTACACTGTAATCAGAAAGGTGTGGTCAAATTTAAGGATGTGCTAAGATACAGACCATCAAACTGAACTTAGTATTCTGCACGGGACCAATATCGTAATAGAGAAAAAATAATCATTTGGGATGAGTAGGTATTGAAGTTTTGGGGACAGCTGATAATTTTTAGGGTTCCGTACCTCAAAAGGAAAAAACGGAACCCTTATAGGATCACTCGTGTGTCTGTCTGTCCGTCTGTCACAGCCAATTTGCTCCGAATCTAATTGACAGATTAAGTTGAAATTTAGTACACATATGAATTTCTGTGACCCAAACACGGAAGGGTAAAGTAAATAAATGAATTTTGAATATAGAGGTCACTTTTGGGGGGTAAATAAGAAAATTAAAAAAAAAAGTGTTGCAAACTACACCATGTGGCATGTCAAATGAAAGGGCTTACTATGAGAGTCTCAAATATATTTTTTTTATAATTTTAAAATAAATTGTTTTAAAGTTATTTAAGAAAATAGACGAAAATTTCCCATCCCCCCTTATGTCCGAAACTACTGAGCCTAAAATTTTGAAAAAAATACAGAAAATAGATCTTTACCTGTAGATTACAGGAAAACCTATAAGAAGTCTGTGGTCTTAAAATAACATGGTAAATCTATCAATATTGTGAGTACAAACTTAGATTTACAGTTGGAATGTATGGGAGAACATGTTTTTCAACTACAATGTTAAGTTTGTTCTTAACATAAATTCATCGCAACTACGGAACCCTTCATTGTGCGTGGTCCGACACGCACTTGGCCGGTTTTTTTCTCGATTGCGATGTTGGTCCCATGGAGAAAGTTGTTCAGTTTGATGATCTGTACCTGTACCGCACCTTTCTGATACTCCCTCTATGTATAATGTGTTGTGTGTGTCTTGTATCTTGTACTTATAATGTCACGTGTCTGGTGTAGGTACACGGCTAATTTCCGTCATCCCCTTATCACCTGGGGGTGTCACAAAAATGACTCTTTACAGAAGGACCCTGCTTTACGTATGCATGTTCTTGAGATTCTTGATAATATTTTAAATCATTAAGTAATTATATAGAAACATAATTTCTTCTCTTTGATTTAGTTACTGGCATTGTTAATTAATAGTAAGTAATAGTAAGAAAAAAAAACAATATCGCAAAAACATTCGTCTCTATTACAGAATTTCCTTCACAACAAACAAATCGTGACGAAGCCAGAATACCTATTTCAATTTTGTTTCCATTATCCTTGTAATGCGGTGCTCCATCTTTCTCTCTGGTCTTTGATGTTGTCTATTGTTTATTAAATTACATCAATTATTTTCCTTTCCTTTACATGTGACGCACATTGTTTATTTTTATGTTGTAATTTTATGGACAAAACGTAGGTACAAAAACATTCTGCCTTTGGATCGAGATACATAAACATCTATAAACATAATGTGAGAATTTTGTTACATATTCTGTAATCCGTGTAATTATCTACTTATTTACCTTTAGGTTGAAGCTGTATTCTACTGATGCCCCTAAGATAAAAGGTATATCATTATATATTATTTCACATAAGTACGAGTACATCACATACATAATCTGACGCCTTGTCCCCATGAGGGTAGGCAGAAACTACAGAATACCACCTGCTATACGATCCTTACATAATAAGTTTTACATAATATCTTTGAAATACAAAAAAACTTTTTTACAAAAAAAAACAACCGACTTAAAAAAAAATACCTACCACAAAGTGAAAAATAATTTTAATTTCGGAAGTAGGTGTCTTTGGATCTGTATTTTAGCTTTTTGCCACCGACTTCCGAAATTAAAATTATTTTTCACTTTGTAGTTTTGAAGTCAGTTGTTTTTTTTTTTTTTGTAAAAAAGTTTTTTATTTTTCACTTTTTAGTGGGTCAGTCTGTAATTTATTTAATGTCAACTGCTCATCACCTTTTATAAAATATTGCTTTTCCTGATACAAGGACGTTAATTGTAGAAGAGTTCTCCCAGTAAGGAACCAGGAGAACTGGAACTGATGGTGTAATCACCATCAGCTCCACTTCAACATATCTATTGTGACGAGCATAAATTGCTTAGTAATAATCGAATCGCAATCCGTGAAATACGAATTATTGAGTAGTTCCGATGCCCATCTGTGGTCTTCCTCACCAGTTCCACTTCACTAAATGGTGCTTTCCGGGAGCAAATGCACGAGTTACTATAAAAAAAATACCCAAATCGCCATAGGTGTGCCTATAATATTTGAAGGTTCCCCTCGATTTCTCTAGGATGCCATCATCAGATCCTGGTTTCCTTATCATGATACCACCCTTGGGATATCTCCTTTACAACAAAAAAAGAATCATTAAAATCGGTTCATAAACGACGAAGTTATCCGCGAACACGCATAAAAAAAATATATTATATTAGGTCTTTACCTATGAAATTGCCGTTTTGCAGTACTGGCCATTTCAAATCAAAATAATTTTTGTTTGGCTAAGAATTCTAATTTCAAATTAATTTTATTTTAAAAACATGGATTTTTTTTTCCAAAAGTAGTCATTTGTTTATTGATTAGTGTTACATTTTCATCGCATTTCAATCTTTTTCGTCATCATGGATACGTTAAAAATTCGAGTAATTATGGAATATGAGTACCGTCGTGGCAGCAACGCGGCACAAGCGGCACGCAACATCAACGACGTTTACGGAGCTACCACTACAAACCAACGCACCACTTGTTATTGGTTTGCTCGCTTCCGTTCTGGAAATTTCGACCTGAAAAATGAACCTCGCGGTCGTCCGAAGACTTTGGTCGACAATGACGAATTAAAGGCGATTGTGGAAGCTGATGATACACAATCTACGGCTGAATTAGCAGCAGCTTTCGACGTTAGCATCAAAACAATATTGGTCCATTTGCGTCAAATTGGCAAGGTAAAAAAGCTTGACAAATGGGTGCCCCACGAACTCAATGATCGCCAGCGCGAAGTACGCGTCGAGACGTGCCTTGCACTGCTCAACAGACACACAAATGAAGGAATTTTGAACCGCATTGTTACCTGCGATGAAAAATGGATTCTGTTTGATAACCGCAAACGCTCAGCAAGTTGGTTGGATCCTGGTTCAGCACCTAAACAATGCCCTAAACGAAAACTTACCCCTAGAAAAGTGATGGTCACTGTTTGGTGGTCTAGCGCCGGTGTGATTCATCACAGCTTCTTACCAAACGGGGTGAGCATTACTTCAGATGTGTACTGTGAAGAACTGAACACAATGATGGAGAAGCTGGCACATCTCCAACCAGCATTGGTCAATCGCTCGTCTCCGCTGCTCCTGCACGACAACGCGCGACCTCATACTGCACAGCAGACGGTCTCCAAGTTGCAAGAACTGGGGTTGGAAGCTCTCCGTCATCCGCCCTACTCACCAGACCTAGCGCCTACAGACTACTACTTATTCCAGAATTTGGATAACTTCTTGGCGGGAAAAAAATTCAATACCCGAGAGGCAGTACAAAATGCCTTTGAAGAATTTGTTGCCTCCCGTCCAGCTGATTTCTTTAAGAAGGGCATCAATAAACTGCCACTGCGTTGGCAAAGATGCATTGATTGCATGGGTGATTACTTCGATTAATACAAATAAAAAATGCATGAAAAAAATTCGTTTAATTTTTTTCATACAAAACGGCAATTTCATAGGTAAAGACCTATTACTTACGGTCGAATTGAGAAACCTCCTTTTTTTGAAGGCGTTTAAAAAGGACAAGCCCGTTTAGTTACAAGGAATTTAATCAGTCCTCCACATAATGGTCAAATTGCTCTGCTTTTATCACACTGTTTGTGCTGAACCTAAGCTTATCTGCACACCAGATTACGTCGTTTTCCCCTAATATTTGAATAGGTGACCGACTCACCGACCATTTCTATGGAGGTACCTAACCGTGTCTGGTAATCCCTCAGGGCTCGTCTTAAGCCGAGAGTACACACTCGGTATCGTCGGAAAGCCGCAAATCGCTATAAGACACGTTTCCTCGTTTCCTACCTTTTTTTTTTTTTTGTGGATGGGAAATCATCAAATGACTTCTCCCGCTCTGGGCAGAGCGGGAGGGCGTGTCAGACTTTTACTGACTAAAACCCACCCATGCTCCTTCAACTGCCCGTGCCAGGGCCACGGTATCTCTTTCGAACTACCCGCGACCCCGGCGGCCTCGTTTCCTACCTTGGATATTAAACTGCGAAGATTATCAAGCAAAGAAGGTACCTAGGTATTGAAAATTCCCTGTTCTTTTGAGTACTAGAACATTTGCAGACGTTTTAGTGTTTACACAAGTAAACCTAACCTCTATTTTCAACCCTTTCTCAAAAAAGAACACGTCCTGATGTACTTAGAACAGAAATACCCCTTGGTTAGACTGGTTGTCAGAATTTCAGACTTCTAACGACCTGTAACGACTGTCAAAGATACACGAATGACAGCCGGGTACAGCAGCTTTCCGAGGCACGGAGGAGTCTCGGTATGTAAAGATGGTCCCCCATCCACGGAGCAACCGCGGCAAGCGTAGCTTAACCTGATGGATCGACCCGTGCGGCTGTTATA
The DNA here is from genome assembly GCA_946251885.1 of Cosmia pyralina. Classification (NCBI taxonomy): domain Eukaryota; kingdom Metazoa; phylum Arthropoda; class Insecta; order Lepidoptera; family Noctuidae; genus Cosmia; species Cosmia pyralina. Next base: position 2,945,045 of record OX276355.1, on the reverse strand, counting down.
ACTTAGCTACGAGTTCCACTTTCAACCTCTTTTCTAGATCTGAAATCAGTTCTGCGCTGCCTCATTTGCTTACCTTGCATAGAGCGCTATCTCACAGATAAGTATATCCACAGTATAATAATGTTACAGTAGTTTATCTTCATAGCAAACAGCCGTCGAGGACGACGACGCCGACGCGCTTCGAAGTCTTAATACTATTATAAATGCGAAAGTTTGGATGGATGGATAAATGTTTGTTACTCAATCACGCCAGAACGGCTGAACGGATCTGGATGAAATTTGGCACAGAGATAGATTATTGTCTGGAATAGCACATAGACTACTTTTTATCCCGGAAAAATGTACGGTTCCTGTGAGATAATATCCGACATCCACGCGGACGAAGCAGCTGGCAAAAGCTAGTCTCAGTATATATACCAGTTCGCAACAGTATGAGACAAGTGCGCGACAGTTACGCACGGACGGACAAGTATATAGTCTAGCAAGCGGCCGTAGGTAACTAATTCAAGGTCACTGCCCAGATAGACTACTGTAGATTATTTATTCTGTGACTGTAGCTTTATTATTCTGTGGTAAAGGCTAGGCAGATTGAGTGATATCCAACAGAATTATTTATATTAATTAGGCACACGTTACTTTCAGAACCAAATAACCAAACTCTAACCTACTGATCGAACCAGCCTGCACATAGAAACCAACAAATCAATAAGCCTTTGAAGTCAGAACAAAAGAAATCTCGTTCCCTTACCTACCTACCGACATCAGGGGGTCTAACAAGCGCCAAGCGTATAATGCAGGGTCCATCTAGGCTATAAATAATATGCTTTTCCCTCGATCACGCCGCATTAACTAAGATCTTGGGTCACTACCCATTTAGTTTATTTATTAACATAGAACGGTACGTATGGGTCACAGGACTTGTGCGTTTATGGTTCGACGTCATAATTATTAATTCAATTTATGTAACGTATGCTGACTATAAATTTATTTTTATTGTACATTTTGTCGTTTTGCATCCTCGTCTTTAAGTGTGTGGTATATAGACCATCAAACCGAACAACTTTTTCCACGGCACCAACATCGTAATCGCGAAAAAATTATCAGCCGTCCCATACATTTCCGTCGAGTAGGTATTGAAGTTTTATAAGGGACAATTGAAATTTTTTTCACGATTACGATGTTGGTCCCATGGAGAAAGTTGTTCGGTTTGATATTCTGTATCACTCTCTGAAATTTGACGAGGATGCAAAACGACACTTTGTATTTTTAGGTTTTGATATTTTAGTGCTTGAAGGTGCGAAGTGTTAGGTTTAGATTAGATTGTAATTGAAATCCGGTTTAGCAGAAATAAGAGATAATGATAAAACTGCATTAAAAAAGTCAGATTTTTTAAAATTTTTAGGGCTTCAAATACTTTCTGTCACGGTAGTACGTTCCCGTGGGATAATTATCGACAGCCACGCGAGCAAAGCCGCGGGCATAAGCTAGTACGTATAACATATTTTTCTCTGTTGCCTTTCACTCTCAATCACCAACGATATGTAATCAAACAAAAATAAAATGCTCATCAGACGAAATAAACTCTGCGAGACATTGAAAAATATACGCACGAACAAGTCTAGTGCTTATGTTTTCAGTTATTTATATGTATTTATATGTATTTCAAATACAGCGCTTACCTAACTTGTACATATACAATTTTTTCACAACTATTTACAATAGTTAGGTACCTATTACATGACCAACTACACAAATAAATAAATACAAAAAGAAAAGGACACTTTACACTTCTTGTCAAGTCCACTGCACCGGGACCGGGACGTCAACGTGAAAACAGATGACGGAGCCATAATTTTGTTTTTTTTTTAATGGCATGTGTACAAGCAAAGTGAAGCCCTGCCTCCTGCTCTAGGTAACAACACCAGTGTTACAGGAGCCAGGTCTTCTCCCAATCAGTAGTTATGTTGGCCATAGTAAAGGTACTGTCCTTCTTTCATAGATATATGGTACTGTCGCTGTCGCTACTTCGGCGCCGCCGTCATCTGTTTTCTCGTTGACGTCCCGTTCCCGGTGCGGTGGACAAAGTAAGGTAAGTCGACGTCCGCACGGACGTAAAAAATATCGCGGCGATTTTTTTTCGCGCACTGGATTTTCAACGCTTTGCTTAGCGCCGAGAGTTCAAAATCCAACAGTGTGTTTTTTCCAGGGACCGAAACCGGTACGATCATTACCGGTATTTTTCGGTTACAACCTTTATTTTTTTTACAGGTATTTTCAAAGGTTACCTTAATTCTTAAATACTGAATACAACCTGTATTAATACCGGTTACCGAAATAAAAATTACGTCTATCTTAGGTACACGTGCCGTCGGCATACCGAGTTAATTTCTATGATGAGGGAAAAAGATAAACAAATGGTATTTTACCAATTTACAATGTAGGCACTTAATATTATCATACTTACCATTGTTCATTTCCTTTTTTTTACTTCAAGCTTCAACTCAAATACCTACTCCGCAAAAAGGCGCACTAAAAACACGGAAACAGTACTGGTAGGTACAGCACGCATGACGGTCTCCCTGCTAATGTATTTTCTAATGCCAACAAATTGCCGGCATTGCGACATTCTGTTTCTTGCTCGTAATCAAGGTCATTTTTAGGTAACCGGTATTAAAACGGTAACTTAAATAAAGGTAACATGTTTCTTCTTCTTGGGTTACCCAGATAGCGGTTACCTTAACCGTAGAGGTAACCAAAATTCTTCGATACCTGTACCGTAATTCATAAAGGTTTTCGGTCCCTGGTTTTTTCGACGCGCTAGAATGTACTCTATTATAACAATAGCAGAGTACATTACTAACAAAGTTGGAGAGTTGAAAATCCAGTGCGCGATAAAATCCCGCCGCGATGTTTTTACGTGCGTGCGAACGTCGGCTTAGGCTTGCCGCACACGGGCCACACGCTACAGCCACAAAACGCCGCCACCTGTAGATGGAAGTTGTTACTAAATAGCGGAAGTGCGCGACAGACACTTGTGGTCAGTGGTCGACACCACAGAACAGATAAAGAGATTTCCTCTTAAAGAAAGATAAAGAGAGACCTCTTTATCTTTTCTGTGGTCGACACAAGTGGTCGGTAGCCGCTACTTTTATAAACCCACTCCTAGCGATTAGTTTAGTGGTCGGTGGCGGCCAAACGAAGCGAGAAACGGCCAATCATGGCGTCTAGCGAGCACCAGCAGCGTTAAGGCTCCTGCAAACAGGCGTCACGCGACGCGAATCGCACACGACACAAAGGTACCGCGGGTCGAGCGACTAGCGTGCCTTTGTGCCGTGTGCGATTAGCTTCACGTGTCGCGGCTGTTTGGAGGAGCCTTCATCCGTGTGCGGCGAGTTCATATAAAATCACAGACTAGAAAAAAAAGAAGGACTCCGCGCCACGCATATCGAAAGTGAAGCACAGTAAGTATGCCGGGACCATTTGTACAAACACGCCTCGCGCACACATTTACATCATAGTAGGTATGCCGTCCGGCCGTCATTACGTGACACGACGGGCGGCGTCTTTGTCAAATCACGCACACATAGATCGGTACAGTCCTTCACTTTCGATACTCGTAGCGCGGAGTCTTTCTTTTTTTTTCTAGTCCGTGTATAAAATATACGAAAACAGTTGTAGCCCGCAGCTCGATGGCGGCGTTTTGTGGCTGTAGCGTGTGGCACGTATGCAGCAAGCCTTAGGCGTTGAAGTACTCGTTCGCAACGCTATTATCCGGAAACGTGCTCAGAAGAATGGCAGGATTAGCACGTTGAATGGCAACATGGTAATTCTTTGGCCAAAGAATGAGCCACAAAACTAATTTGTAGAATGTCTGTCCGTCATTTCAAAACATTAAAGTTTGTTGCAATGTGGATTTGTGTACATTTGTGTTACTAGCAGACTTGTGTCCGTCATCGTGTGAATTGTATGTTTTCCTTCCGTGTATTCAGATTCAAATAGAATTGATGTTGATAGGACTCACACCTGTATCTACTACTTACCTACTATACTCCATCGGTTTAGGTAATTAAATAAAGGTAAACGAAAAAACCACCTGTCTGGTTAACCGACTAAACATAATACCTGTCACTTCAGTCGTCATGCTACGACACAGTTGTACTCTTCAATTTAGCAACATTATACAACGAATTATAAAGTTGCTAAATTGAAGAGTACAACTGTCAAGAGTACCAAGTCCCAAATCCTGTGTTTATTCAACATCTGATTCAAGATGTTTGATCTAAAACATTTGTGTTTGTATTGGATTCTGTCGTTATTAGCGTTTTGGAAAAACAATGGTTCACAAAGCTTTGATTTGACATCTTTGTCAAAATCAATAAATTGGGGCTGCTGTAACTCATCGAAACAATGTAAGTAAACATCATTATCGAACCATCGTACCAATAATATTATAATCTGTTCTAAAAAGAGAAGTCCTGACTGACTGACTGGTTCATCAACGCCCAGCACAAACCCTTGAACCTCGACTGTAGACAAGTACCTAGACAAGGACTCCTTGAAGGCTTTCTGCACCCCATGTGTGCATAAGGAAAAACCCTCTACATGATAGGTATATAAGCTTATATATTATCTATATAAACGTAAAAAAAAACATCCTAAGTAGTTGTGAACCTATGGGATTCGCAACTAACCCTCCCCCTCCCCCTGGGGGTTTTGGGTTTATAAATTAGTATATTGTATCACCGGAAGGATTTCCCGGTAGCACGTTCCCGTAGGATGTTTTCCGATATCCACGCGGGCGAAGCCGCGGGGAAAAGTTAGTAATGCAGCACTTGGACGGTATGGTTTCAGCTAACAAAATACATATTCTATACATATACCATACATTTACATTATTATAAATCTAAACGGGAGATTTGTAATTGGCTTTTTGGTGACTATGGTTTCCTTTTTAACCGACTTCATTTGTTTGTTTTTCTTATCTTTAAGTCCTCCATGTACTAAGGGCTGATTGTTCAATAGGCAGATAAATTTTACCTGAAGAATAAATGTGACAGTTTGACATATTTTCGATACAAAAGCTGTCAAACCGCCATATTTATTCCTCAAATAAAAATTACCTAACTATTGAACAATCAGCCCTAAAATAAATAAATATACATACAAATAAAACACGGTAAGTACCTATCTATGCATTCGTTGAAAAAACAGGAAATAAAATTATTTTTAAACTGACCGTAGCAGCTTAGCGTGCATCATTACAAAATATAACATCCGTTAAAATGTACGCACATACTGGATTTATTTAAGTCTTTATATGACATATGTGGTTCTCGTGGCTAAGTAATAACAGCCGCACGGGTCGATCCATCAGGTTAAGCTTCGCTTGCCGTGGTTGATCCGTGGATGGGGGACCATCTTTACATACCGAGACTCCTTCGTGCCTCGGAAAGCGTCCCGGCTGTCATTCGTGGATCTTTGACAGTCGTTACCGAAGTCTGACAACCAGTCTTACCAAAGGGTATCTTACCCAGTAACTGGGTTATGGAGGTCAAATAAGCAGTCGCTCCATGTAAAATAGTGATAATTAGTATTGATGACTTTAATGATTATAATTCTGTAAATAGGTACTTACTTGTTCCGGTCGCGAATAATACCACTACATTACGAGCTGACTTGCAAAAATCAAAAATTAATTTAAATTTTTAAATGAATTAAATTATCACACTAATATTTGTGTTTGTATGTTTGTTACTTCTTCACGCTCAAACGACTGGACCGATTTGGATGAAATTTGGTATGTAGATAGCTTACACCCTGAATTATCAGTTTATCACATATGCTACTTTTTAACCCGGTCTACGTGGGTGAAACCGCGGGGCGCAGCTATTTATTAATAATTTAATTTTAATTTCTTTAAATTTAATTTAATATTTGAAACTAAACTCGTTGCACATATTTTGAACACTCGTAATAATCCTTTTAAGTAGTGTTCAGAAGACGGATTTTCCTATTATGCTGAAGCAGTAAAGAGAGCAATAGTGACGAACTTAGTAACAAATGAACACACCGGGTTCATTTGTTTCTTAGTGCATCTAAAGATCCCATTTATGACTTCAACATTGTTTTAACATACAATGACATGCTTTTTCCCAACATGTTGGGGTCGGCTTCCAGTCTAACAAGTGAATACCAGTATTTTACATGGAGCGACTGCCTGTCTGACCTCCACAACCCGATTATTGGGCAATACAATACCCCTTGGTAAGACTGGTTGTCAGACTTTCGGGCTTCTGACGACCCGTAACGACTGTTAAAGATCCACGAATGACAGCAGAGGGGTCTCGGTATGTAAAGAGGGTCACCCATCCACGGATTAATCCACGGACCAACCACGGCAAGCGTACCCGTGCGGCTATTATTACTTAGCCACGGCCACAAGCCCCTCAAAACATAATAGGTTGAACATAATTATGTATAGTTATTTCAATTAGTCTTTAGGGTTCCGTACCTCAAAAGGAAAAAACGGAACCCTTATAGGCCCTCACTCGTGTGTTTATCTGTCTGTCCGTCTGTCACAGCCATAGAAATATAAAAAACAGGAGAAGTGGCATGGGGGCGTGCCTGTGTCCACGCGTTATGCGCACGCTGTGCCTTTACTCGCCAAATGGCCGTCTCCGCGAACTAGTACGCTTTCGACCGTGGTCACGATAAATTATAAAAATGCCGTGTTGTTCAGTGGTTTCCTGCAAAAACCGAAGTGATATTAAAAACTTCGTATCTCACGGGATCACTTACCTTATGTAAGTAAAAGTATTTTACTGTATTTATCTTTAAAATCATAAAAAACAACAAATCGTAAAATATTTCTTGCTTTTACCACGTTATTTTTGTTTTCAAATATCGCAGCGGCTGTACTATTTTTGCAGCAAATACATTGCTCCTTAACCACTACCTTATGTATATACCTGCGTATGTCGCTAAGCGACTGGACAAGCAATGTAAAAATAACAAAACGATACTTTATTTACGCGGAGCGTCGCATAGTACAGCCGCTGTGTCTTGCGGCGTGATAGTGATGAGGTTAAGATCCACTAAAGTAGGCTATCGATAATAATGTCGATTGCCCAACGAATATTATATTGCTATTATAGTTTATTTTTCAATTTGTCAACCGTTTTAGCCCGGTTGGAACACTTGAAAAGATGACGTTTAAGTACGGTTGGGAAACCTTTGAGAATGTAAAATAATCTTTTTTACTGTTTTTGATTATTTTACAGCGTACCTAGTAGAGAAATGCATAACCAACGGTCGTAAAGTAAGTTTATTAATGTTTAGGTGGAGTGTTTTTGGGTTTAAATTATCGCATCTTCGTGCTATTTCCTTACGTTTTTTTGGTTTTGGTATTTTACTTCCGCTAAAGTCTTTAACTATGCACCACAAGATTCAAATGCGTTGTAGTAATCGGTATGGTTCAGATAAAATATTAGTGATTTTAGCTTAAAATAAGTCAACATATGCATGCTATTTATTTGTTATGCATGAGTATGGTATGTGTTTGTTTTCATATATTTAACTATTTCTTAACTAAGGGTTTTTTTTTAACAACAAAAGCCTATTCGCCTGTTGCCTGCTACCTGCTTACTCATCGTGAGGTTAAGAAGTATAGACAACGCCTTAGGTATGTGAGCGGTGGGATGGAGGAGCAGGGGCGCATTACTCAGTACGTGCGTTGCGAACCGCCGCCTCACCCCTGTCTCACCGGCCAACTAGTTCCTAGACTATAGACTATAGCTTAAGATACTTATTATGTAAATGATAAATAAGTTCTTATAGTACCTTTTTAGCTTCCCAAAAGATACAAATACAAAATAAGAATGGATTGATGCCACAGTAAGGCCACCTAACTGGTTCCCAACAAAATATAGCACCATATGCTCAATTCACTTTAAGGCAGAAATGTTCCAGCCTCTAAAGAAAACTCGCAGGCTTTTTGAATGGGCAATCCCAAAATTAAGAGTACGTCAAGTACTGAACAAATACCTCCACTTTACAGGTCAGTGAGTAAACACATCATAACAGGGTTCAACAATTCCTATGGTTTCACAGCCTAAACCAACTTAACCGGATTGTTTTAATTTATTGATTCGTGTTTTTTTTTTAATATACATTTTTTTTATTATTTAAAATGTACAATACTTTCTGGACATATCATTTTTTATTTTATTTTCAGGACCCCAAATTTTTCTTGTACAGTAATAAATGGAAGTATCGATAACTTTCCTTTTTATTCAATCACTAGCGTATATGTAAAATAAATTGCTTTTTGCACAACACAATAATAGCGACAGATGTTTTTGTGTGAGTAAGTTGTACGGTGCATGGTAAATGCACGCTGTGTGTGACGAGTTAAGGTTTATAATTGATTGTGTAGTATGTTCTGATTTATGAATTGCAAGTGTGTGCGTGACTTTGTATCTATTGCTTTTATTGAACTACATGTGTAGTAGTGGCGCGGTGGTGGGGCCAACCTAGCGACATCGGGTTCTGATACATTTTCAACTACCGGGCATATCTCCTTCTTTCATATATCTATGGTCACAGCCAATTTGCTCCGAATCTAATGGACCGATTAAATTGAAATTTGGTAGACATATGAATTTCTGTGACACAAACACGGACGGGTAAAGTAAATAAATAAAAAAAAAAAAGAAAAGAATTTTGAATATTTGGGGGGCACTTTTGGGGGGCAAATAAGAAAATTAAAATAAAATGTTTTGCAAACTATACCGTGTGACATATTAAATGAAAGGACTTACTATGAGGGTCTCAAATATATTTATTTCATAGTTTTAAAATAAATAATTTTAAAGTTATTCAAGAAAATAGACGAAATTTACCATCCCCCCTTATCTCCGAAACTAAAGAGCCTAAAATTTTTTAAAAAATACAGGAAATAGATCTTTACCTGTAGATTACAGGAACACCTATAAGAATACTTTGGTCTTAAAATAAAATGATAAATCTCTCAATAATTTGAGTACAAACTTACATTTACAGTTGGAATGTATGGGAGAACGTGTTTTTCAACTACAATGTTAAATTTGTTTTTGGGATAAATTCATCCCAACTACGGAACCCTTCATTGTGCGTGGTCCGACACGCACTTGACCGGGTTTTAAACCATGACTCGTCCACCACAAATACACAGACTGGTCACACGGTAAACTAGTTATGACTAAACGTATTATCAAGAGCTTATCACCTGTTATCTATGTAACAATATTATTTCTGTTGGCCCACTAGGTTTATTTTATTTTCATTTTAGCTATACATACTTAACTGTACTGTATGTTTCCGGGTCATACAAAAATTTAAAAAGTTTGGTTTTTTACATGGTCTTCAGTTGTATTCTATAATCTATAGCAACTTCGTTTATTGGTACTGGGGGCCAACCACCACTTCTTAAAGCAGTATTATTTTAATCTTACTTCAGTGTGAGAAAGAGATGGAGCTATACAGGACGTCTAGCTCCATCTCTTTCCCACACTCATGTAAAATTAAAATAATGCTGCTATAAGAGGTGGTGGTCTAGCTACAGATACCTATATTAGTTCAAGAAGAAGACTGATTGATTTCCTACATATCTGAGTAAACAACACAAGTGCTCAGAGAATCTTCCAGTCCCAATGAACCACAGACGACGGTAGAATGAAGAAAATGAGATCATTGTCATACAGGTTAAAATACCTATTTAGTTCAGCTTTTTGGAGGAGCTCGTGGCTAAGTAATAACAGCCGCACGGGAGGGGACGATCCATTAGTTTAAGCTACGCTTACCGAAGTTAGTCCGTGGATGGGTGACCATCTTTACATACCAAGACTCCTCCGTGCCTCGGAACGCTGGCTGTCATTCGTGGATCTTTGACAGTCGTTACGGGTCGTCAGAAGCCCGAAAGTCTGACAACCAGTCTTACCAAAGGGTATCTTACCCAGTAACTGGGTTATGGAGGTCAAATAGGCAGTCGCTCCATGTAAAATAATTATAGTGATAATTACAGCTGCATCCGGTTAGACTGGAAGCCGACCCCAACATAGTTGGGAAAAGGCTAGGCAGATTGAGTTCGGCTTTTCGGCCTCAAATGCTAACACTTTTGTGTGTGTGTGTGTGTGTGTATTTTGTCTGTGAAAAAAATTCAAAATTGAGAACAAACATTCAGTTATTGTGTCATGAATTCATGATAAAATCTTGGCTAGCCTTGCGCAAGACTTTCATCGATTCCACACCAATATTTATTGACATAATTACTTAACAGTTCTTCGATCCCAAATGTTTCTGTATTTTATGGCGCTAACAAAACAGAGAATATCAGAAATAGACAAACCTATGAATTAAAATTTTTATCCTCATGTTGTAAATCGGTAAAACATCCAGGTTTCTCTAAAACCGTATGTATTAATAACACTTATATCTATTTCGTAGTAACAAGCCCATCTAAAAACAACGAAAATAATAAACAACGTGATTTGATGATTTTCACCAGATCAGGAAATAGACATGCTTTGGAGTTGTTATTAAAAAATGAGCCGGTGTTACATCAGTGTCAGTTAAGAAGTAATATCTTGAACCCTTTGTGTAGGTATCGTGTTACCCAGTAACTGGTGTGTGCACTGTGCAGGCACAGAATACATAATAGTACAAGTACTCTGCCTGGCCTTTTCCCAACTATGTTGGGGTCGGCTTCCAGTCTAACCGGATGCTGCTGAATACCAGTATTCTACATGGAGCGACTGCCTATCTGACCTCCACAACCCAGTAACTGGGTAATACGATACCCCTTGGTAAGACTGGTTGTCAGACTTTCGGGCTTCTGACGACCCGTAACGACTGTCAAAGATCCACGAATGACAGCCGGGACCAACGGCTTAACGTGCTTTCCGAGGCACGGAGGAGTCTCGGTATGTAAAGATGGTCACCCATCCACGGACAACCCCGGCAAGCGCAGCTTAACCTGATGGATCGACCCGTGCAGCTGTTATTACTTAGCCACGAGCTCCTCTGTACAAGTACAGAAGATTCAGTCCGCAAAATCATTTAAATAAATAGCGACTCTTGCAACGACACAATAAAGTGCAATTCAGGTCGCACAGCGTTAATTACCTACAGTTATATTCACCTAGAAGTTGCATCTCTTTCTATCGCCCTTATACCTTCTGACTCGATAAGGTTGTCTTCTTTTACGACGCGGCGCGTGAGTGAGTATCGAACTGAATTAGCTCGACAAGTCGAGCCCGCCGCGTACTAGTAGCTTCTTAATAAAATGCGGAGTGCGCCTGGCCTGGTGCAGGTCAGACTGGCAGTCGCTCCATATAAAACACTGAAACTGGAAGCCGTCTCCAACATGTTACAAAAAGGCTAGGCAGATGATGATCTTGACTCCCAAAAGCAACGCGCAAATTTAAGCAGCGTTGCAAATTTTTTGCAACGCTTTACAGATGGCTCAATCCTCATGATCCCATCAAGCTTGCAGCTTCAAGAATTTCAGGATAGCGAATACATGACGTGGTAAAACGATTACCAAGTCAATAACTTAGGTTTTAGAACTGCCACGAAAATATGAACCAGACGTCATTCTCTTGCATCCCAAGTTAACTAATCGATATGTCTTTTTTAATGAATTAATTAATAGTGAGTGAGGGTTGAGGGTTTCGTATAACACAAAGTACTCTCAAGAAACTTTAATTAGAAAAGGTCTCAATTCTCAAATGTCATCGGAGAGGTAGTGTTAGTACATGACCAGTCATGTACTAACACTACCTCTCCTCTCTACCTCAGGTTCTGATTGAAAACTATAGAGACATTGAAAGTGCTTGATTGGAAACTTTTCTAATTAATCAACTGCAATTGCTGTTGGGAACTTAGGTAGGTAATGGCTTCACATTCTTTAGTTTACTTATACCGCATTCACAATAAGAATAGACATTTAAACAAATCTTTTTTACAGTCCGTTCAACCGATTTTGACATCTCTTGCGTTAGTGGCATGACAAATGGCAGCTGCAGTAAACAGTTGGTATTATAATCACGTTTTTCTTTTAATGCCATCCTTATGCCTACGAAATAGAAGTCAAAATCGGTTGAACGAGCTGTAAAAAGTTTTGTTTAAATGTCGAATCTTATTGTAAATGGAGTATAGGTAGTTGCCAATATTTTTTTTTAAATTTCTTGGTGTTTTTAGCTTGAACATACGTAATTAGTGTACACGTAAATACGGCTTATAAATCACGGGATTTCAGAAAAATCCGGGAATACACAACTAATCTGTTATGTATATGGTATGGAAAGGACTTATTTGCTTTTTTACTTGAAATTATTTTTTAGAGTTCCGTAGTCGACAAGGAACCCTTATAGTTTCGCTATGTCCGTCCGTCTGTCCGTCCGCAGCTTAGCTCAGAGACTCTTAGTACTTGAAAGCTATAAAGGTACCTTCTGTAAGTACTTACACGTAAAGTGGGGATGTTTTTTTTCTCGTCTAACCCATGGTGTGGTGTTGTTGGATGGGTCCATAGATATATTTTTTATATTTCTATGGATGGGTCTTTCAAAATATTACGGGTTTGTGAAAACAATTTTTCGATTTAGGGATCCGTTTCTGAAATTTTTGTTAGAGCCAAGTGTCCCCCGTCTGCCAGTGCCAGCTAAACGGTTAGTTTTGGATGGGTGAAAAAATTCACGATAGTATTAATAACGAATATAAAAGGAAAACTATCACAGCTAAGTGGCTTTTCAAGTTTACGAGTAATAGTCCTACGGAACCCTTCATTGTGCATGGCCCGACACGCACTTGGCCGGTTTTTAACATTAAATTAGGTACTTATCCTGACGTTTGCTATACCTACCAGTTCAGAAACCTCTTTGTAACATTAGCCAACATTGGATTCTATAATCAAAAAGTACTATGTTTATCAATTCCGGAATCTCGAGATTTTTACGATCGATACAAAAGAGCATTCCATATTAGCCAACACCTGAACCTAAGTTCATTTAAATTCGATTCTACAATCAGAACTATAATTAAAACCACCTCAATTTTAGGTAAATAAGCACCCGAATATCGTTGGTTGGATCTATGTAATTACGCAATTGTCGAGGTCGACACGTGGCTGATGATGACTGTAAAGTTCCTTTTTTAATCCCAGATAGTAATTTGACATGTCAAATGTTCTATGTACACTCCTACCAACTTATCTGTGAAATGGCGAAAATTGGAACTACGGCCGTCATGTTGAAATGTCTTCGATTGTGGCGACGCATCGACGGTGGCGTCCTCTTTCAGTTCACAGATAAGTTGGTAGGACTGTACCATTTTATCATTATTTTCATATTTTGACATTTGCACCAGCTAAAGAAAGACTGTAGGTACGTCCGCGTAACCCACGGGCGATTTTTTATCGCGCACATAGCGCCAAGAGTTGAAAATCCAACACTGTGCTTTTTTGATGCGCTGGTATGCACTCTGTTGGATTCTCAATGCTCAGATCAACACAGAGAGTTGAAAATCCAGTGCGCGATAAAATGCCGCCGCGATATTTTTACGCCCGTAGCGCAGCATAGAGCCTCGTTCAAGAGCTGTATTCTTTCTTGTGGAATATTGACACTGGGAGCCACTGGGAACCAATGATGTATTCTGGGATTTCTCTGTGGATGTGCTGATTGTTTCTTTAGTGAAATTCGCCTTGAGTAGGTAAAAAAATGACCGATGCAGATGATGCTGTATTTCACCCTGAGCAACAGACCCTGTTGTGCAATATCGTTATTACAAGAAAGTTTTTGAGAAGTGAATACAAGTAGGTAGGAAATATCGAAATCTCTGTATGAATAAGATTTTATCAATAAATTCCACTAGCCAAAATAAATCAGATATTTTTAACCTAAGATAGCCAACCGGTTCTTACCGGGTTTCTGAGCATTTCTTAGCCACATTAAGACTACCTAAGAACTGTAGCTATAAGAATCGGAGCAATCGGCCCTCGTAACTTTAATTCTCCTGTAGTCTGTTTTTTAATCTCGGAGACTAGTTTGACAGGTGCAAATTGCAAATGTCAAACTATGAAATGAAAAAATGATACATAGATGAAAAATTTGAAATGTCAAATTAGTCTCTGTGATTAAAAAACGAACTGTAATCTTAGCACAAACCTAGCCATCGTCGTTGCCGCGTCGGGAATTCGGGAGAAAAGGTTACCTAGGTACCTACCTATCCTAATCCTAACCAATACTATAAATACGAAAGTGAGTTTGTTTGATGTTTGGCACATGGGTAGACCGTGACCTGGGTTAGAACATAGGATACTTTTATCTTGGTAAGACATTTCCGTGGTCCATATCCGATCTCCACGCGGGCGAAGTCGCAGTCAAAAGCTAGTCTCATTAGTCTAGTCTTATAAGGGACAATGCTCTTAGTACTAATCATCAACATGGTCCCCCTTCCCTAGGTGACAATTGACATCAAATGGCCTAGACAAGTAACAATTGATATGCTGGGGCTACACCAACGGGAAACGCCGTTGAATTTCGCGATGACGGACGTAGGCGGTGTAGCCACAACTTATCGCGATAATTTGACAACGGCTTTCACATTGCCGGTTTTTTATGGCGATGATGGGTATTGAAGTTGACGTTGGTGTGGCCCCAGCCATTGGTTGGCCAAAGCCAAAAAATGTATGGGGTTGCTAGAAGCCATCGAAATGTCACGTGATCATGCCAATGTCACTTAGCTGTAGCGATTTTAGAAATAGAAACGCTTCGAAGCGAATGGCATTTGTATAGGCCCTAAGGACGTCCAAAACTTATTGTTTCGGCTCCTGAGATGACGTTGATCGGAATGTAATTTCAGAGTGTATGAAATTCACATGAACACCTTTTACTAAAGGGTGTCAAACGTCACCTTACCCCGGAATTAGTAAGGGACAAAAGAATTTTTAGACCTGTTTCACGCTTTCATTTATAAATGTTGTTTTTTGTCAATTACTTATGTAATTAAATTGTTTATTTTTGCATAACTTTACTACTAGGAAATTACTAATGCTAGTATTATGAAGATATTGATAACAGAAGGATAATGTTGAATGTTGTTTTATAAAAAGTAGGTAAGTAACGTATTGTTGCGAAAGTATACCTACCATTAGTTATTGACAATAGATTGGTATTAGTAGGTACCTACCTATAAATAAAAATAAATAGGTAGGTACCTAGCACACTGTATAATGTAAATATCGAAGTAACATTAATTGGTACTCAATTGTTAGTTTGTTACCTACCATTACGAATTTCTCGAGTAACAGGAATGTTTGCATTTCAGCCCAATCAGTTCTAAAATTAGATACTTCTTCATAAAATAATTTAATTTGTGGTTTAATAGTTTATTGTACCTGGAGCTGTTCTTTTCGAATGAGAAACTCAAAATCGATTTGCTATCTGTCAAAATTTTGACAGATTGACTTGTGTTTCTCAACCTTTTGTTTCAATCATTGCAACTGAGGTACCTACCTATTTATTTTTTCTTGAAATACACAGTTTTTGTTTACGTCAGAAGCTGTGCCTCACCTAAATACACGGTAGACTAAATAGACAATTGTTTAGACAAAGAAATCCTTCAGTTTCGACAGCATTTTAAGTGTAAATCAGGCAGAGGCACTCGTAAAGACACCATTACCTGTGCTGCTGCCTGCTGTGCAATAAAAAACTAACGATCCACAGTCCGATCGCAACTATACATCAACAAACAGACAGACAAACAAACCGTGTATGGGTTGAACCTATTAACAGCGCATTGAATTGTCGAAACGTGACAGCTTAAGAGATTATCGCCATACTAACCTTATGCAAGTGTCGATTTGCTCCGGGTGCCACGACACACACAATAACAAATGTCTACGTCGCGATATCGACAGGAATAGTATTTATTTGATTTAGGTGAGGTTTTTTGTGTTATCACGCGCCCGCGTTATCCCGCATTCGCGGTGAGAGACGCTACCGCAGCGGAGCGCTGTCGCGGACTGAGGCCGAGCGCCGCCGAACCGAAGTGTGGCTGGATGGGTCGGCAGGCCGCGACACCGCGCATGCGCGCCGGCCAAGGTCATGCGCGAGAATACCGCTTGTGTACAGGCGCCGTGTTTACACACCGACTATGACCACTACTAACAACGCAGCCACCATTGCGCATAAAGTCCCCGCGATATTTGAATTATGATATTTATGGCAGGCAGTGTATAGTACTGTACCTACTGTAATGACAAACTGTCCCAGTTTCAAGTTATCAGCTGTACTGGGAGGTGACTGTTATAATCACCACGCCCACTGCTGCCAGTGATTACCCCACAGGTCTTAGAGGAAGTCAGTCCTCGATAAGGCATATCATAATACGCGGCAAAAATATTTGTAATAAAAACGGGCTTGAAACTAGTTACATTCCATCATTTCATCAATAGTACCGGTAAAATAAACATTGACAAGGAGATACAAGAATAGCCTTACTTTACATAATCAGCCTATAATGCTCCCACTGCTGGGACACAGGCCTCCTCTCAGTGAGAGGGAGTAGGCTGTAATCCACGCGGCCCAGTGCGGGTTGGTAGATGTCACATGTCTTCGAATTTTTGGTTCTAGTAGGACATGCCGGTTTCCTCACGATGTTTTCCTTCACCGTTTTGAAAAAATAAAAATAAATTAAATAATAAATAAATTAATAATAATTAATTAATTTGAGGAAATAATTTACACTTAGTAAAGAGCCTTGCTGGGTCCGAACCCACGACCTACAACTCGTAAGTCGGGGCCGTTAACACGGGGCCACCACTGCTCAGCCTTACTTTGACAAGGACCTATTCAGGTTTAGATGAGAAATTTAAGTACAGACGCCAGCACATCAAGTCACTACAATCTGTCAAATTTCTTTAATAAATTTTCATCTTTATCGCTAAAGCGTTAGGTTCAAGGTTGATTGGGAAAATTTGACAGTTTCGGGTGGCTTAACCTGCTGGCGTCTGTCCTACTTACATCAGATTTAAATTGAAATACATTAAAGTAAGTCAATCAATCTGCCTAGCCTTTTCCCCAACTATATGTTGGGCTTCCAGTCTAACCGGATGCAGCTGAATACCAATATTTTACATGGAGCGACTGCCTTACTTACTTTAATAAATAGGTATATTAAAGTAAGTAATAAAAAGAATAAGTAATGAAGTAAGAAAAAGATTTTTATTTAAATACAATAAAGCAAATATGCAATAAAGGTATGCAATACCTTTTTAAAACAAATAAAGTAACGAAAAATCTAGCAACCTAGCATAAAAAAACGATATAATTGTTAACCTTGATGATTAAAGTTCACAATTTCTAAATACTGATTGTAGAATAAAAGCTATTTTTAATATTATACCTCCACCAAAACCCAATAATTTATCAAAAGTAACTAACTTAGTCTACTTACTTACTTACTACTAACTTATAATTAAAAAGGTTGAGACCACCGACTTTGGAAGTACTTATGGATTTTTTAACCCTATCAGTTCAACTCAACATAATAATTTGTGCATATTGAATCCATTTCTTAATACATAAACATTTTGATACGACCTGTCAGCTGAGAAGAACTTTAAACATATTTAAGTAAAAAAAAAAACTAAAAATAAACAGTCTCACTTACTATCAGCCTTTTAACGATTAATTACTTCTAATTAAACTTTAAACTCTAGCCAACAGTTTTAGGATCAACACTTACCCATTTATTATATACCTGCAGGGTGAAGTTTTATTTACTGATTTCAAAATCTAATAATCCAGTACAGTAACTACCTCTACGCCACAAAACATTCTGGAAACAAATCATGGCCCAGCCATTTTCTAATGATCAATTCTCATCGGCGTATAGTCCCATCTTAGCGACCTTTTAGCTGGAGGTAAGATGGTATCATGTTCCTTCATACAATGTTTCTTTAACTCTGAGAACTTCCTAAACCGGGACTCACAGAGCACGCAGTCCACAATCTCTTTCCTTAATAAAATTAATAATAATTAATTAATTTGAGGAAATAATTTACACTAAGTAAAGAGCCTTGCTGGGTCCGAACCCACGACCTACAACTCGTAAGTCGGGGCCGTTAACACGGGGCCACCACTGCTCAGCCTTACTTTGACAAGGACCTATTCAGGTTTAGATGAGAAATTTAAGTACAGACGCCAGCACATCAAGTCACTACAATCTGTCAAATTTCTTTAATAAATTTTCATCTTTATCGCTAAAGCGTTAGGTTCAAGGTTGATTGGGAAAATTTGACAGTTTCGGGTGGCTTAACCTGCTGGCGTCTGTCCTACTTACATCAGATTTAAATTGAAATACATTAAAGTAAGTCAATCAATCTGCCTAGCCTTTTCCCCAACTATATGTTGGGCTTCCAGTCTAACCGGATGCAGCTGAATACCAATATTTTACATGGAGCGACTGCCTTACTTACTTTAATAAATATATTAAAGTAAGTAATAAAAAGAATAAGTAATGAAGTAACAAAAAGATTTTTATTTAAATACTCTTATATGCAATAAAGGTATGCAATACCTTTTTAAAACAAATAAAGTAACGAAAAATCTAGCAACATAGCATAAAAAAACGATATAATTGTTAACCTTGATGATTAAAGTTCACAATTTCTAAATACTGATTGTAGAATAAAAGCTATTTTTAATATTATACCTCCACCAAAACCCAATAATTTATCAAAAGTAACTAACTTAGTCTACTTACTTACTTACTACTAACTTAGTTACCTCATTAAAAAAAAACTTCAACATCTAACATGATTATAAATTGACAGGGGAGAATGGAAGAAGAAAACATGTTGCGCCGACCCCAAGTAATATGGGATAAGGGCAGGAAGATGATGATGATCTAACATGATTATAAATGTGTAACAAAAATAAAAAAATAGACTAAAATAAATAAAAATTTCTAAAAATAATTAAAAAGGTTGAGACCACCGACTTTGGAAGTACTTATGGATTTTTTAACCCTATCAGTTCAACTCAACATAATAATTTGTGCATATTGAATCCATTTCTTAATACATAAACATTTTGATACGACCTGTCAGCTGAGAAGAACTTTAAACATATTTAAGTAAAAAAAAAACTAAAAATAAACAGTCTCACTTACTATCAGCCTTTTAACGATTAATTACTTCTAATTAAACTTTAAACTCTAGCCAACAGTTTTAGGATCAACACTTACCCATTTATTATATACCTGCAGGGTGAAGTTTTATTTACTGATTTCAAAATCTAATAATCCAGTACAGTAACTACCTCTACGCCACAAAACATTCTGGAAACAAATCATGGCCCAGCCATTTTCTAATGATCAATTCTCATCGGCGTATAGTCCCATCTTAGCGACCTTTTAGCTGGAGGTAAGATGGTATCATGTTCCTTCATACAATGTTTCTTTAACTCTGAGAACTTCCTAAACCGGGACTCACAGAGCACGCAGTCCACAATCTCTTTCCTGGCTTTATGATCTGCCCATTCATGGTCCCACTTCTCCTTCAAACTTCTGAACTGCTGAAGGCAGAACTTACACCTGAACCTGCCTGTCGTTAGCTTGGTATGCGTGTATTTCATATGCTTATTCAGCATAGACTCAAAATGGAACACTTTCTCGCAATATTGACATTTCAGAGGCTGATTTTTGCTGTGGTACTCCATATGCCGAGTGATCATTTTCTTGGAATTGAACTTACGTTGGCACATGTCACATTGGAAGTAGTTGGTGCCGTGGATTTTTTTGTGTTTAGAAAAGTTACTGGAGTCGCTGAAGGATTTGTCGCAAAAGGTACACTTGTAGATAGTGAGTTTTGCGTGTTCTCTCAAATGCGCTTTGTATCTATCGATTTTAGTAAATACTCGTTCCTCACAGATCTCGCAGCGGATGTTGAGGGCACCGAACTTGTTCACTGGGTTCTTGGCCAGGGTGCTCCTTATCACATGCTCGATGAGATGCCTCTTGAGGTCACCGGTCCGGTCGAACTTTTTTAGACACACTTCGCAGGTCTGGAAAATAATTTTTATTGTGCAGGTAATACTTGCGGTCAGAAACTCAGAACAGGTTTTAAGTTGTATAGGACATAGGTGATATTTACCTATGTTGTTCTGCCTGTCGAAATCGTTATTAGGTACCTACAGCGCTACAGCGCTGTGGGTAGCGTTGAAGCAACTAAGTAGGGAATAACAATGGACAGTTAAGATAAATCACATCAGACCTTACAAGTCCACTGCTCAACATGGATTTGATAATAGACGGCTACAATGACCTGCCATCAAGGAAAATGGACAATAAGTAGGAATGACGTTTGCAATCTTTTGGGCAATCCATCATGATTTTTAAATGGACACAGAAAGTTATTGCCTCCTTGGCATAATCCCTTACGCCATTATTTATGTGACAAACACAATATGGTGAGTGGCAGAAAATACTCATTTTATTGGGACGAAGTTCTTTATAGCGACTTGCGATAGGAGTTGACTGGTAGAAAATGTAACGCGGGTACATACTTTAAAAGCGTCTTCAAATCGGGATGTAAAAAATGTTTATGTCTGTAAAATACTTAGACTAAAGTTTAGCATACCTTGTTAAACTTCCTCTGTGGCTTGTTTGTCTTGGATTGAGATTGAAATACATTGTTGGAAATCACCTTCGCGATAACCGAGTCAGGAGTTTGTAGAATTTCCTCCTCCTCTTCCTTGACTATCTCTTCTGCCACCGAAATATCACTCAGCCCCTCGAAGGTGCCCTCTAGCATCATGCCTTCAACGAATTCAGATTCACTGGAGCTGGTCGAAGAGCTCGAGCGGCTCTTATTATGAGCTCTTTGGTGAGCCATCAACTTAGTTGAAGTTTCGCAAACAAACGAACACGTTCCGCACATAAATTTGAAGTGAACTTTAGATGAATGTGCGTGCAATCCCTGCATAGTGGCAAAACTCTTTGCACAGTAGCTGCAGGGGAACATTCGAGAATGTATCTTAAGGTGATTGCGTAAGGTGAATTTTGACGCGAAGACTTTGTGGCACCTGCTACATTCTAGATCCGGGTCGCCGTGACCGAGGCAGTGTTGCTCAAACTTTGCTTGGTTCTTCAAGCTTTTCCCGCATTCCGTGCACATGAAGTTAAGGGTGCTAGAGGAGCGCTGATGGCTGCTGACCACGTGGAGTTTGAAGGAAGATAGTTGGTCAAATATCTGTTTACATTTGTTGCACTGGTATTTTTTCGCGCGTGGATTGTTTGAGATGTTGGAGTCCCCTGAAATAAAAGTTTTGAATGTAAGTATATGGAATGACAATAGTGGAAAAAACCGACCAAGTGCGTGTCGTACCACGCACAGTTGAGGGTTCCGTAGTTAGGATTAATATTTACGCATGCACAGTATTGATTTTGCCGACCGCAAGAATAATGTTGTATTTCATAGTATTGGTCGAAAAAACTAAGTTATTACAGCGGTTGTAACCGAAAACATCCCATAATCTCACAAGCTATTGACTGAAATAAAAACCAGTCAAGTGCGAGTCGGACTCGCATATGAAGGGTTCCGTACCACCGTTTAACGCTAAATATTTAAAAAAATACTTCAGTTTAAAAAAACACGTTTATTATTGTGGGTAAATACGGAGAACCCCCTTTAATTATTACCTTTAAGTATTTTATTTTTATGAAAATACTAAACTTAAATTTTAACAATCGCAAAGATAACTTTGTATTAAATTTCATAATGATACTGTGAATAGAGTTGCCTTGCGATAGAGCTCGTACAAAAATGGTCTAAAACTGACAACTTATGCGGCCCCTATTTCTTAATTTTTGAAGATAAAAAAATATATTATATTTGTACGTCTGTTTTGTTTGTTTGTTGTTTGTTTTGTATTTGTTTGTTTTTTTTTTTATTTTTTGACGAGTTCTTGAAAATGACACCCTACATGCCAGGGTAAGAACAAAAATGATTTACTTATAAATAAAAAGTTTATTGTATGGGGACCCCCCTTTAATTTTTAACTTAAGTACCTAATTGGTACGGTTCATGAGATACCTATAGCTTAGTAATAGGGTACCGTTTGGCGCCCTTTGAGTACGGAACCCAAAAAGTGATAGAAACAAAATCATATTTTTAACTATGGGATCCAACTTTTTTTTCGTAATTTCACTACACTATTGTTTAGCGGTGCACAGAATACGACCTTCTTTCCAATTTTCATGTACTCAAAGAGTGCCAATAAGCCCCGAGTAATATGGTTCTTTGACTTTTGGAAGGACGGACGGCTATACGCACTTAACAAAATTATAAGGGCGGAAAATCCTTTTTGTTATTTAGCTACGGAACCCTAATAAGAAAGGAATGATAGTTGCGAATAATATTTCACACAAAAGTAACTTAATTTACCAAAAAATCTTAAATATGTAAACGCAGTCTTCGTCGACCCAGCTTACATGTAGGTACGCACCACAGAAAAGATAAAGAGATTAGAAAGGAAATAGTTCCTGATTTGTACTAGAACGCGTGTCGCCGCTTGTCCCCCACTCTGTAACTCCTATACAAGCAAGATACCAATACGTACGCGTATTACGCACACAAATAAACCACACGCACTTAGATCGCGAGTTTGCTATTGGTTCTCACACTAACGCAATCACTGCGCTTGACGTGCACTCACACACGCGCAAAAGCAATTTATTTCTCATATACATTACGGCTTGCATTAATCGATATTGATATCGATAAAATATACTATATTTTTTTTACTTTAAGTTTTGCAATATTTCACTTTAATTTCGGGAGGACGGGGTATGAATAGTGTGGACTTCCAATAAACATACATAATTCAAAAAATGTCAAATTAAGGGGAAACATTCGATATTGCCGTGAAATTCAAATTTTCTTTAGATTTTCGCTAATTGCAGCTCTGTTTTACGTCATAATTATGTTAAGTTGTTCTAGATGTTGATTGCACCCTGTAACCATAATATATTTGCTAAAAATAATTAACAGCATGTCAATAATAATTATCAAAAATCATCATGTTGCTCAAAAAAACAAGTTTTTTTTTTCGGAAATAATTATATTTTTGAGTATAGTAAACCTAGAAAAGTGTACTTACGACTTTGATGAATACTGAATTTATTATTGAGTAACCGTTACGGGCGCAAATCGCATTTTCAATAACAAAGCTGCAATTTGCAAGAATCCAAAAAACTAATTTCACAGCCTTATCGAATGTTTTCCATTAGACGTAATATATTTATAAATATCAGATTCTGAGCTGGTGACAATGGGACCACCTTGAGAGCATACCTTTTCAAATAAAAAAATAATTTTCAAAATCGGTCCACAATTGACGGAGAAATCGGTGTACATCATAAAAAAGTTGTATGGATACGCGACGAATTGAGAACCTCCTTTTTTTTTGAAGTCGGTTAAAAATAAGCGTAACGAGAAAAGCATCATTTTGAAACTTTAGATTTCAACTATGGATTTTCAGCTTTATGGCTGTATAATAAACCCAATAATCATTCTCTGTAATCATTTTCTGTAAAATGTTGAGAACAAAATATTTAGTAGGTATCCGTTCGATTCTACCAGTTGCCTCAATCCACAGTTATCTTGTGTCTGGATCTGTTGGAAACCTAAAAATAACATTAAAAATGTATGGTTTCATCATAAATGGCTAACATCAAACCAAATTTTAGAGGAAAAACCCACTCAGAAACTAAATTGGTAACCCACAATAAACAATAATTGGTGGTAATAAACAAAGTTATTTTAATTTTAATATTACTGTCAATAATCATTTGTATACATACACACAATATCGACATTGATTACAACTTGGTACAACCCTATCGATACGCATGGATTTCGCGGAATTCAAGCGTTGGCTCGGCGACGCGAGTTTCGCAGTGAACGCAACATATTGCGCGATCGCTCACGAAGTACAAGACGGTACCCATGCATTGCAAGCAATGTATAACTGTGCATCTGTTTGCGATTGTATCGCTTTTATCTACAAAAAACATAATACTATTGTAATAATTACAAATATCACTTGTATTTTAAGATTTTTGGACTTATCGGTGAAAAGATTTCCCTTGTCGGGCTACACTACACCACTTGCTACTTTTCCGACACGTTATAACAGCGCAACAGGGCATAATCCTTTTTTTTAGCGGAGCTTCGTACGTTGTCACAGTGAGAGCGCGATTACTGGCCGGTAAAACAAATTTCGGCTGAACTTAGTGTGTCTACACATATATGCGGCGCGCCTGCCCCGCCCACAAGGCCCTTCTAACCTCTTTATCTGTTCTGTGGTACGCACGGCTACAGATCAAGCTATACATTTCTATTATAAGCTGATCTCAAATTGTATAGGAATTGCTTACAATGAGAGGTCAGTGTAAAGTGGACTACCAAAGACACCTACAAATTATGCTAAAATAGGAGCACATGCATCGTAAAATCAAATGGTAACTTTTTAAAAAGTACCTAAATGAAATAAGCATAGTTAGGTTTAATAGGTACAGTAAGTAAATATTATAGGGAAAAAGTTTTTTCTTATTTTATATTTTATAGGTTGTAGGTACATAATAAAATCTCTTTGGCTGTAGGTACTGTTTGTATGTTGTATCTGGCTGGTTTTGATACTTGCCACATTTTAAAAACGAAAAGTAAAAACGATTTCCCGCTATTTTTCAATTGTATTTCTGTCCACCAAAATGAGTAAATCTAAGGGTGAAGAAAGACGAGCGTAATTTTTTGAGTTGTGCTTGTGAGTCGCGTAATTTCTGCTACATTCGGTTTCATACAAAAACCTGTTTTGTTCACACGGCGACGCAAAATGAGTTGTCTGCCGACTCATGCGCCCCACACATGCACGCGCCCGCCGCACAGTGGATCGAAACTGCTATTATGAGGGACATTGGGATTTTTTTTTACAAATTCCATTAAAAAAAATACTTATCGAGAGATCTATCATATTGATGAATAATTGTTAAGAAACTTTTTTCTCTAAAACTGATAATTTGCCCGGAAAAAAATATTTTCAGTTATTGTTGTATGGAATGAAACAGAAACTGCTAAAATTTGGCCAAGTCTTGACAGTTCTTGCTTTAAAACTACTTTATTCTTATTTTTTGGCTTGTTGGCTATGATTCTACGCTATCAGCGCGCGCCAATAATTGCCCGTTCAAGAAATATGAGGTTCAGAAAAATGAAAAAAAAAGTGAGTAAATGGTACTTTCTATAATGATATCATAGGTAAAATAAATTTGTTACATTAAAATACTTACAATTAAGGAATATTAATCATTTCAAAACATATATTTATCGAAAAAAGTACAAAAAAAAAATATTTTCAAAATTAAAGCAAATAATAAATTTAAACAAAATTGAAAAAAAGAAATGAGTACCTCTCCACCTCATTAATGTTTTAATTTTGTTTAAATTTATTATTTGTTTTAATTTTGAAAATATATTTTTTGTATCAATGCTGCCAGTCTTCTGGGCACGTTTCCGGATGACATCGATGCGGACGAGTACTTCGACGCCTAAGTGTCCTTTTGTTTTGTATTTATTTGTATAGTTAGTTAGTTAGTCTTTTACAATAATAATTAAATTAAATGCTGGAACTTTTTTGTACCTACTTTTTTCGATAAATATATGTTTTCAAATGATTAATATTCCTTAATTTAACATAACACAATTAATATAACACTATTATTTTACCTATGATATCATTATAAAAAGTACCTTTTACTCACTTTTTTTTTATTTTAATGAACCTCATAACATAAGTCATAAGCATAACTCTTGAACGGGCAACTATGAGCGCGCGTTGATAGCGTAGAATTGTAGCCAACAAGCCAAAGAATAAGAATAAAGTAGTTTTAAAGCAAGACCTGTCAAGACTTTGCCAAATTTTAGCGTTTCTGTTTCATTCCATACAACAAAAATTGAAAATATTTTTTCCAGGCAAACTATCGGTTTTAGAGAAAAAAGTTTCCTAACAATTATTCATCAAAATGACAGATCCTTCCATAGGTATTTTAAAAAAATGGGATTTATAGAAAAAATTCCAATGTCCCTCATATAGCAGTTTCGATCCATAGTGCGTCGGCCGCGCCGCACGCGACCGAAATTACGCGATTCACAACTCAAAAATTACGCTCGTCTGTGTTCACCCTAACGAAGAAATGCGATAAGTACATTTTGAAGTTTTATTACAAAAAGGGAAAATGCAACATACCTACCTAAGCCACGAAAAAATTTTGTGGCATCTAAAGGACTTAACGCAGTGCCAGTAAGAGTAGCACAAAGTTGGTTCAAGCGTTTTCAGTCCGGGAGTTTTGATGTCAAAGATGCAGCTCGCTCTGGTCGCCTTGTTACGCGTGGATAAAGCCGATGCCACTTTTGAATAAAAGATAAAAACCAGCCAAGTGAGTGTCGGACCACGCGCAATGAAGGGTTCCGTAGTTGGGGTGAATTTATCCCAAGAACAAACTTAACACTGTAGTTGAAAAACATGGTCTCCCATACACTCCAACTGCAAATGTAAGTTGGTTGACTATTACTCGTAAACATGAAAAGCATTTTTAGCTGTGATAGTTTTCCTTTTAACTTCGTTATATAGGGTGACTGGTAATTAGTGACCGAACACATGATTATACTCATGATAACAAACAACTTTTACTATGGGATAAAACCTGAATTTGCGAAAAAAAAATCAGCTGCTCCCTACATTTTGACGATTTATTCGAACATGAATGTATGGGCAGCAGATTTTTTTTTCGCGATTTCAGGTTTGGTCCCATAATAAAAGTTGTTTGTTATCATGAGTATAATCATGTGTTTAAGTATCGGTCACTAATTACCAGTCACCCTATACATATATACCACTACCCTGAATTTTTTCACCCATCCAAAACTAACCGATTAGCTGGCAGGGACACTTGACTCTAACAAAAAATAGCACTTTAAAGCGAAACGGATCCCTAAATCAAAAAATTGTTTTAACAAACCCACAATATTTTTGAAAGACCCATCCAACAACACCTCACACCATGGGGTGGACGAGAAAAAAAAACATCCCCACTTTACGTGTAGGTAGGTACTACAGATTCATGATTTTATTTTACCACTTTGTCGGCGTGATGAATACCTATGTATATCCATGCCAAATTATAGCTTTCTAGTACTAAGAGTCTCTGAGCTAAGCTGCGGACGGACAGACGGACAGACATAGCGAAACTGTAAGGGTTCCTTGTTGACTACGGAACCCTAAAAAGTGGAGTTTAGTAGTTATGCTTACGACATAGCTAAAGAGTTAGGGGTTGACCACAAAACAATTTTGACCCATTTGGCAAACGGCACATATTATAAGTATTATAATCAAATGTAAATAAACTATGACAAAAAATGTCTTGAATTTGAGCATAAAATACGAAGGAACTCTTTCACCGACTTACTTAGTATTTTTGTTGTTGAACATAATTATCTTATATTTATAGAAATTTATGATATTAATATAGGTACAGGGTGTTTGGAAGCTGGGAGTTGACACTATTTAGACCATTTTGAGCCATACATGTTTTAGACAAAGTATTTTTTTTTTTAATTTTGCCCCGGTTAATGTTGGTATTTTTTACTAAAAGTTTGCAGTTAAGTACAAATAAAAAATAAAATACTTAGTCTAAGACATGTATGGCTCAATATGCTTTGCACCCAGCTTCCAAACACCATATGTTCTATCTATTATCATAAAACACTTTCATAGTAAACATTACAATTAACAAAATGACTTACCTATAGTAATATTACTCCCCACTTCATCAGCTCCAACACACTCCAGTGAAGGATCATTGATGGCAATGTTCTGCACTGTCTGCCCGGAGCCAGAGTCAAGACCTACAAACAATATTGTCTTCTGCTGCCTCGACGCAGACTGTATGTTTGTAGACATCAGCTGTTTCAACGCTTCATTGTCTGCCTGCAGACTAACAAACTTCATCTCTTCCCGTGCCCTAGCATCTTTCTCAGTGATCTCGTCACACAACTGGGACAGAAACACCCCACATTCAAGTTCTTCGTCCGCATAGAATTTATGGATGTCTGAATTCCTAACATTTTCTTGTATCTTGACTGAGTTTTCTTCCTCACTAATAGGAGAGTACCTAATAGCTTCACTGTAACTACACACATTTTGTGTTAAGTATGTGTTGTGCTGCTCCAATGTAATGTGGTTCTCATTACTCTCATGTATGGTGCAAGTCTCCAGAGATGGTGAATCGCAGCGGTTGTAGACAAACGGGCTCCTAGCCGGGTCGATCCAGACTTGAGAATCATTGTAAGCAGGTATTGCTATCTGATTAGCTTCATTCAGAATCACATTTCTGTTGTCAGTGCTTGAGCTACTATTTGAGTGACTACTTGGTGGTGCGTACCTGATGTTGATATTCCTTCCTTCAATGATCTGTACATGACAGATACCCTTGTACATGGCAACCTGATTGCCTTCTGGGTCTGGTGTTGAGATGTTCAAGTGTAAAAACAAATGTTCTGACGCTTCACCATTGGCCACCAACGTTGTACACACCCTTGGCATAAACAGTATTGGGTGAGGCACTTCCGAATTCGAGTTACAATCTTCGCCTTCCATTTTCGAAATTTAAACCTGGAAATGACCGAGGAATACATACTGCTGGCAGTTCGTAGATCAAATCAAACCAAATGAAGGTAAATAACAAAATAATAATCGTAAAAAAAAAATATTTTTAATCAATTGTAGGCGTCTTACCTCGTATCGCTATGGTGCCTGTCAAGGAAAAGGATGAGCGTAGGTAGACGTAAAGACGAGTATTTCGAATATATTGGAGTCTACCCTCCATTATTCGCTTTTTATTATTTCTGATCATTTTTGTGGGTAAGCTTGACATTTAATACAGAAGCACTTTTAAAGAAACAAAAGCAATACGTTAAAATATTTTTTAACTGAACACTATTGATTTTGAATAAAGAATCGCACAAAGTTAAAATCAGTTATAAGTCAAGTTAGTTTTTTGTTTATTTGAATTTGTTTAGGTTGGAATACAAACTCATTAATGTTCTATAGATAGCACAAAATAGCCTTTATTCCGTTGAGATAAGTTATACAAAACATTTTATCAAGTTTCATATTTAAAAATGTGACAATTGACAACCGGTGCGTTCGGATATACGGAACAGTGAACACACAGAATAAACTAGTGAACACATTGAAAAATATGACAGAAAAGTTATCTTATTATATATTGAAAATTCTTCGATTATTATTTGTAAAAAAATGTGAAGGTCAATTTTTATTTTGCTAGACAAGTACAAACTTACGCATAGATTATCTATTGAAAATTCTTCGATTATTATTTGTAAAAAAATGTGAAGGTCAATTTTTATTTTGCTAGTTAAGTACAAACTTACGCATAGAATACCTACCTAGATATCTTTGGATTAACCAATTTTAGTAGGTTACCTCTACTTATCGTTGCTTAAGTTTATTGCCTTTTTGGCTGTAATTAGGCTGTAATTTAGCTGTAAGGTCTTTGTTTCGCACAGCCAAATAAAAAAAATATTGTTTATAAAATAACATTTTTATTTAAGTAGGTTTAACAACTTAACTAATAAACAGTTTAACTTTAAAACAACGGCAGATCTGTTCCACTTGAATTACTGACTGTCTGAAATAAATATTATTTTCCCATCTTTTGGAGAATGAACTCCTTGTGTGGACTGATCCGGGCATACATATCGGGTACACCAAGGGCACACGGGATGGCCCAGGATGCGATACCGATCTGTGAGTCAGTGTTCCTTGACATCAGTGGGCTGCCGGAGTCACCCTGGAAAAGATATCATGTATTATGTGGAGGTCAGAGGAGGCTTTACATAGGTCATTTTCTCGATTATTGTGTTAGTTTTTAACATTTAATTTTTTATTGTTTGTTTATTTATTATGTAGTGCGTGTCCCAAATAAAATATCGTTCTTTCTTGATTCTTTCTGGTATTCAGCTGCGTCAGATCGGACTGGAGACCGATCCCAACATAGGTAATTGAGAAAATGCTCGGTAGATGATGATGAGACAATTATTAGATTTGTGAAAGAGTTAGGTATGCTTGCTCAGTTAACTGTTTTGACGGCACAGACAGTAGTTGTTGGTTTGGGCCATATTTCTATGTTTTGGGCACAATCTATGGTTTGGGTGTCTGTGCACGTTATTTGAGGGATGTCCACACGGCTACAAATCAAGCTATACTTTCCCATTATAAGCTGATCTCGCATAGTATAGAATTTCTGTACAATGAGAGGTCAGCTGGAAATGGAAATTTATAGCTTGATAATAGCCGTGTGTGTACCTAGAGTCCGCGCACGAGTAGGTTTTTACTCGACTGCCAAAGAAAGGTTGTGTTTTTCGCGCGTATCTTGTGTGTATGTAAATTTTTTATTCTGTGGCGCCAGCTCCGAGGAAACGGGGTCTGAGGAAGCGGGCAGGTGTACGCTGCGCCCGACCGTCGTCGCTCTCTCTCACTAGCTGAGTCTGAGTCTAGCTCATTACTGAATGCGCTAAGGTAGCCCGCGAAATTCAAATTTTCTTACGTTTTTTTGCAATTTGCAGGTCAATGGTGCCGATTCTGTTGTACACAGAACTAAACTAACTAAACTATCACTAAAATTCCTTACTTTTTGCTATCAGAATCTTAGAGCTGTTCTGCAAAAAAAAAAACCTCTAAATTTAATAACAATTTTGACACAACTAAAATCGAGTTTGACAATCGTGACTCCGCGTGGTATAGTGCCTGTAGTATATTTGACCCGGTGGCTTTAATTGGAACTAACGAAATCACTATGGGATTCTCGCCACGGTGTTCTAGGTTATCACGTGTGTCTAGAATTTTTAGCTATTTTTGTGTGATTGTTGATACTTTTGTGACTTTTTATTGTTTAAGTGTATTGTTCTTGTGTTCGTAACCAGGTTTGTATTGTGATTGTCTTATTTTAAGTCTCGTTCTATTCAACATGGATGAGAATAAACCCCCTGATCCTGACCCCCCAGATATTCCAGATCCTTCAATTCCTTTTTCTCCTCTCTCTCCGAATCCACTCGCCCAATTCGCGGATGTTGTTTGTAGAGTTACAGAAATGGATGCAACACAATCCCAACAAAATTCACGCAAACGTTCTGGTACCGAAGAAATCTTGACTTCTATCCCTCCAAGCAAGCAACCAAAAAGCCAAATTGGTCGCTCTAAGTACTGCGTAATGGATAAGGCTCCCTATATTGTTCACGTTTCTCGAATTGAGAATCAACCAAATGCTGGCACCACCCTACATCCTGTTAATTTTGGTAAATTCCTTATGAATAACAACATTGCGAACATTGTTCGTGGTGGTGTTAACAGAGTCGGTAGAAACCGTGTTTCAGTGGAGTTTGCTTCTCCCCAGGATGCTAACTCTTTTTTGAATAATAATCTGTTGTCCAAATATAGTTATACTGCATCAATCCCTACATTTAATGTCACAAGGATGGGTGTTGTTACCGGTGTTCCCTCAGATCTTACGGAAGAAGAAGCTCTCACTTATTTGACTGTGCCCTCAGGCTGCGGGCAAATACTGAAAGTCCGCCGTATAAACAAGAAAACTCAAAGAGATGGAGTTAATGAGTGGAAATCCACTGAGACATGTGTTCTGACGTTTGATGGTCAAGTTTTACCAAATAGGATTTACTGTTGTTACACATCCCTCCCTGTTGAGCAGTACATATACCCGACAATCCAATGCCGCAAGTGTTGCAGATTTGGTCATGTGGCGAATCTATGCAGGTCTAAACCCCGCTGCAGTAAATGTGGCCACGATCACCCTGGTGATGGTTGCAGCATTTCTGAGGGCGAGGCATTCTGTGTGCTTTGTTCGGGTAATCACTTTGCTAATAGCAGGTCATGCCCCGAGTATGGTAGACAGAAAGCTATTAAGACTGTCATGGCTGAGAAATCTATTCCCTATGCAGAGGCTAGTAAGATTATCCCAACAGCTTCCCGTAATTATGCCAACATCGCCAAAACTCCAATTTCTCAGTCTTACCGCAAAACTGTGACATTTAAACCCAAGACCCATGCCCCTCTTTCCCCGTCTTATGACAAAGTTTCTCATCAACAAATAGTTAGTTCTCCCCTACCTTCACAGCCTAATGGCTGCGCTCTTAATTACAACAATGCTACTTCTAATAATACCAGTTCTATTATTGAACTGCTTATAAAACTCTTACCTACTATTATCTCTTCTTCTTCTGCTAGTTCCCAATCACCGTCCAACGTTGCCGATCAACTTATTACACTACTTCTACAAATTAAAAATGGCGTCTCGCCAAGTATTCCTACAGTGGAATGTGAGGAGCGTGTGGCATAAAAAGCACGACCTCATATTTCTTTTAAATGAATACAAGCCACTGGCTTGTTCCATAGCTGAGACTTGGCTCACTCCAAGTCTTAACTTTCGTATGCCACACTTTAACATTCTCAGATGTGATAGATCTGATGGCTATGGAGGATCGGCTCTCCTTGTTAACAATCGGGTCCCCCTTTTTCCCTTCCCTTTGCCTTCGCTCACAGGTGACATGAGTATTGTAGCAGGAGGGGTGGAAGGCATTACAGTGTTTTCGTTATACATTGCCCATCCTCATCACGATTTTTTGGCTATTTTAAAAAACATTTTTTCCAATATTCATGGACCAATTTTGGTTATGGGTGATTTTAACTGCCACCATTACAGGTGGGGGTCTGAACGCTGTGATGCCTTTGGTATAGCTCTGGTTGAGATCTTGGACGACCTGGATCTATGTATTCTCAATAATGGTTGCCCAACTCGCAGATCCCCTCCTGGTCAACAAAAAAGTTGTGTGGATTTAACTTTTTGTTCGGTTGAGTTGGCAGCTTCAACCCATTGGGAATGTACGACCTTGTCGCATGGTAGTGATCATTACCCTATTGTTATATCTTTGGTCAATAAGACTTATTTAGAGAAAACTTCCCCTCCACTTTTGAAATATAACCTGTCGAATCCAGATTGGACAAAATTTGTATCATTATTGGAGGACAAGATTGATACTCTTCCAAATTTAAATTCAAGTTTAATAGATCCTTCTGGTCACTGCCACGCCAAAAGCTGTTATGAGAGATTTGTCACAGCCATCACCTCCAGTGCGGATTCCTGCTTTCCGCTGAAAAACAGTGCCCGTAACAAAATACCTTCTCCCCCGTGGTGGGATCCAGAATGCACTTCGGCAATCAGGGAGAGAAATGAGGCCGAACAGTGTTACAATGCAGATATGAGCACCGAAAATCTACTGACATATTTGCGGATAAATGCCAGATCCAAGCGTCACCTCCGCAAGAAAAAACGTGTGGGTTGGGTTAAGTTCTGTACCTCCTTATCTCCCTCTACTCCAATCTCGTTAGTTTGGAAAAACATCAATAGGTTTAGACGTGGGTGCTCTTCATCAGTCTCTTCACCGATCACTAGGGAAACCGCTGATTTTTTTTTTGACAAAATTGCTCCACCATATGTTCCTCTTTCTTCTGAATGTTCCAATGATATGTCCCTGCAAAGTGTTTCACAGGATCCGTTTGATGTGCCATTTACTTTGAAGGAATTGAATGTGGTACTGAGTCATGTTCGGGACTCAGCCCCCGGAATTGATGGCGTGCCATATTCTTTTATTGTTCATTCTGGAGACAAGGCTAAACTTTACTTCCTTGACATCATTAATTTTTGTTACAGTAATGGTTGGGTTCCGGATCAGTGGAAGTTACAAATTGTTATCCCCCTATTGAAGCCAGGCAAACATGTAGATGATCCGAACGGCCTTAGACCAATTGCTTTATCCTCTGTCTTGTCCAAACTATTGGAACACCTTATTAAAAATCGACTTGAGTGGATAGTCGAAGCGAGAGATTTGCTGCCGAATTATCAATTTGGTTTCAGGAAGGGGCTCGGTACTATGGATAGTGTTGGCGTTTTAGTTACGGATATTCGCTTAGCGTTTTCCAAAAACGAATCCGTTGTAGCCGCCTTCCTAGACATCTCCTCTGCATACGACAACGTTCTTCTTCCCGTACTCAGGCAGAAACTGCACCAGCTGAGTCTCCCGGTTAAGATGATCGAATGCATCTGTGCTCTTCTCTTGTCTCGCTCTTTAGTTCTGAGGGTCCAGGGAGAGGATTTTGATGAAAGACATACTTGGAAGGGACTCCCGCAAGGCTTCGTGCTGAGCCCCCTTCTTTATAACCTGTATACAGTGGACATTGGCTCCTGCCTAAATAGTAACTGTCACATCCTCCAATATGCCGACGACTTAGTCTTGTATGTGACAGATTCCTCCATCATAGACGCTGCGTCATCCCTATGCCTCTCTCTGGACTCTCTGAACCAGTGGCTTTTAAGCCATGGTTTGTCGTTATCGGCACAAAAAAGTTCGGCAGTAATTTTTACTCGTAAAAGATTGATCCCACACACAACAGTGGACATTTCGGGTTCTAATATTCCGTTAGTGAATAAGGTAAAATTTTTGGGCGTTTTTCTAGATACAAAATTAAATGGTAAACATCATATTAATTTATTAATTAAAAAATGTGAAAAAGTGGTTTCGATTTTAAAGGCTCTCTCGGGTGTCTGGTGGGGTGCCCATCCTTACACTATGAAATTGGTCTATAACGCCCTAATTCGTAGTGTTCTAGACTATGGTACGTTCCATTTAGTGCCATGCAACAGGGGTGCTTTGGCGGGGCTGGATAGGATTCAGTCAAAATGTCTTCGGATCATCTCTGGTTGTATGAAGTCTTCTCCCATTAACGCATTGCAGGTTGAGTGTGCTGAACCTCCCCTGACCTTGAGACGGCAGTATCTGGCCTCCCGTTTTCTGGCTAGGTTAATATCTAGATCTTCCCATCCCCTTTTAGCAAGATTGAATGAGTTAGATGCCTTATGTAGAAGCTCAAATTTCTGGAAAAACAAAGAAATCCCCTTAATCATAAAAGCATTTCGTCAAATTCATAATTTAGCATGTCCAATTGAACAGAATCCCCGTTTACCTCTTTTTAACGTTCCCTATGAAGTCTTATGTTTCACACCAAAAATTTTCTTTGACATCGGTATTTCCAAAAAGTCCCCTTCAGCGAATTCGGCCTTCAATGCGGCGGTGGGAGAGCGATGGTCCGGGTTCCAAAGATTTTTTACAGATGCTTCAAAATTTAATGATCTCAGTAACATTGGCGCTGCGGTTTATTACCAAAGCTCCAGAATTATTCTACAGTACAAATGTCCTGAGGAGGCTTCTGTGTTCACGGGCGAGTGTGTGGCTTTATTGGAAGCTTGTCTCTTCATAGAGTCACATCATAATATTGACAGGGCCGTTATTTTCACTGACTCTCTTAGCTGTCTGCAAGCCTTAGTACAAAACCCTTTCAAAAGTAAATTGCACAGTTCCCTTGTTTTAAAAATTAAAAAATCTTTATTTTCTTGTGCTAGTAGTCAAAGGGAAGTTCAGTTAGTTTGGATACCTAGTCATTGTGGCATTAAGGGCAATGAGTGTGTTGACGCTTTGGCCAAAGATGCTTGTTCTTCAGCAACAGCTGATCCCACCTACAACATTCATCAGGGGTATGACTTACTGAGCCTTCCAAAGGCTAAACTCCAATCCTCATGGCAGGAACACTGGAATATCACTGGAAGGAAAAAGGGCAGGTTTTACTATGCAGTACAACCAATAATAAAATCTAAACCTTGGTTCTATGGCTACAAAAAAGCTTCCAAAACAATTATTTCTACCCTTTGTAGAATTCGCTTGGGTTTCTGTTGTACTCCAGTTTTCTTGCAGAAGATTCGTGTTCGTGACTCCTCTCTCTGTGAGTGCGGGTTGGAGGAAGGCACTCTGGACCACATCTTCTTTGAATGCTCGAACAATGTCCCACCTTTAGATTTATATAGACGTCTCCAAAAATTCAAGATTCCTCTTCCGATTAATTTTCCTTCTTTGCTAACACACTCCTCTCCAGATCTGCATGTGGCGCTGATGACCTTCATCCGTCACAATAATATAAAATTATGAATTACTCCGTTTGTGTTGGTGTGGTATGCGTGTATTTTATGTTTTAACAATTATAATATTTATTTATCTCTATTTTTTGTTTGTTTCAGTCCCGTACTAATCCAGCAAGTTATTTAATGTATCAACTGGATCAACCAAATAATAATAATATTTTTTTTTTTTTTTTTTTTGTTCTCTCATACACACTTGTTTTTCTAGCTCACTTTAGACATTGGCAGAATAGTCGACATCGGCTTTGCTTGCCATTTATTAAAAATAGAATAGAATAGAAATCACTATGATGTGACAAGGCTTGTCATTTTGTTCACCGAAATCGCTGTCGTTACCGGGTCAAATATCTTTTAGAGCTGGAGGGGCGCAGGGAGGGGGCAGGTCCAACGTGTTATAAATGGAATATAGTACCTTTTTTTTTTGGTACCTACATGCTCAGTCATAGAGGTTTTTAAAGGGGGGCCAAATGTTCATTATTTTTGCGATAGGACTCACCGTTTTCAATATATATGCAAAAGAAAAGAAAAAAATACACTACTGTTTTTGCATCCGAAGTCAATGTCTCGGTGTGAATTTTAGTTCATGTCAACTAATTTTGTTCCACACTTTTTAATCGCGATTAAACATAGTTTGATTTAGTTTAATAATTAAAATTTTAGGTGAAAACAGTCAAATTCAGAATAACAAAATTGCCATTTTTACTAAACTAATAACTCCGTACAATCTTAGTCCTGTCAAACTAAAATATAGTTAAGTTGTGTCACTTTAGTCAATTTCAGAATGGGAAATCGTCGTTTGACAGGAATAAACTAAATTTTAGTGATTTTTAGTCTAGTTTAGAGGCATTTGTGACAAGAGAATCGGCACCAGTGTCAGGTTTTAGGTTGATTAAAATATGATTCGCGGCCGTAACTAATATGGCTTAACAGAATTATACCTAAACATTAGATCAGCAATACCAACAACTCCATAAGTTAGAATTGGCCTCAAATGTCATGATTTCATGAAATAGTTCTATAGGGAATATGAACTTAGACAACTCGTATTGATGATTTTTATGATTATAATTCTATAAATAAATATTTGATACAGCCGCGAATCATATTTAGATCAACATACAACCTAATACTGACATGCAAATCGCAAAAAACGTTGGAAATATTGAATTACGCGGGCTACCCTGGCGTCTTTCGCCTTACGTCAATATTCTCATTATTCCTCGGAGCTCGCGCGCGGACTGTACGTAGGTACCCGCAACGTATTTACAGGATGTTTTTTTAATGTGGGCAATAGTTTTTGGTCTGTAAGTTCTAGTAGCTTGGCTGAAAGCTAAACTTCTAAAGTCTACTCACATAACATAAGCCTGCAAATTCCGTGTCCATTCCTCCCTGTCCACCAGAGTTTAATGCACAGATCTCGAGGGCTGGGTCAACAGTTGGTGAATGCGGCCACCAGGTAGCGCTAGCATCATGGACTGCATCCACGCAACCTTGAGGAGTTAGGGTGTTCACCTCCAGGATCTGCAGATTGAAGGGAGTAATGGACGGACGGGTCTGGAAAGAAAAACATTCTGTTACCACAGGAGCTGTTACTGTCAGAACGAAGTACTAATGTTAGATAGGAGTAGTATAAATAAGTAGAGCACTGTTAGTCGGTGACGTCATTAGAAGTCGTTTGTCGAATTTGAACGGTGCTACGGTGAATGTGGGACCTGCGTGGCACTGCGGTTACTGACGTTTGCCAGTTGTCAAATAGTCTTGGTCGGCTTTTTTGTGGTTCAGAGAATAAGCACGAAGTTTGGAGTATTGTAGGTTATCTAGACAATGGCGGATAAAGACATGGGGACATGACCTTTGAATAATGTCAAAATAACTCACTTCCGCAACATATATGTACCTTTATGGAATGTAATCAGCTACACATCTCCTTTTAGCCATAAAACATGGCGAAGGTCATCATAACATTCGCATCGCAAGACAGAATAGGGCAGCCATAACTTCTCTTTATGGCTGTAATCTTAATAACCCGAAATGAACGTTAAATATTATTTCTAACTGCGCAAATAGCCCTCGGCTTCGCTAACCCTAAGCTAATGTTTGTTCTGCCAAAGTTGGAGAAAGATTATATTTTGTTATGAAAACTGTTGTTACAATGGTAATAGAATTTTAATTGGGGAATCTAGGTTGAACTGAATTTGAGAGTTATTCAAACAGGAGCGTTTTTGTTCGCTACCCACGTTGGGGTAGTTTGCTTGACGGGACTCATTTATACAGGGTGTAAGTGTAAACAGTGGCAATATTTTAAGAGGTCATTGTACTCATCATTACGAACAACTTTCACTACGGGGCCAAACCTGAAATCGCGAAAAAAATCAGCTCTTCAGTACATATTTAAGTTCGCATAATTCGTCAAAATGTAGGGAACAGCTGATTATTTTTTAACCGACTTCAAAAAGGAGGAGGTTATCAATTCGTCGGAATCTTTTTTTTTTTTTATTTTTTTTTTTTTTTTTTTTTATGTATGTTCCCCGATTACTCGAAGATGGCTGGACCGATTTGGATTATTTTTTTTTTGTTTGAAAGGGTATACTTCCCAGGTGGTCCCATGATCATCAAGTCAGGATCTGATGATGGGATCCTGGAGAAATAGAGAGAACTCTTCCAATTTTATAGGCACACTTGAAGCGATTTGGATAGTTTTTGGAAGAGTACTTTCTTGGAGTGGTTCCATTTCAATTTGGTGAAGATCTGATGAAGAACTTCTGAGATAGGCAACGGAACTCCTCAATAAATGATAGCAAATGGACTGGGATTGCTGAAATCTCATGTCTGTTTGTTGTTCACACCAGTTCATAACATAACATCACGCCAGTAAGCTGTGAAGGGGTAAGCACATGTGAACCACTAAAAAGTGAAAAATAAAAACTTTTTTACAAAAAAATACAACCGACTTCCAAAAACAACACTACAAAGTGCAAAATAACTTTAATTTCGGAAGTTGGTGGCAAAAACGAAAATACATTTAATCAGACACCGACTTCCAAAATTAAAGTTATTTTGCACTTTGTAGTGTTGTTTTTGGAAGTCGGTTGTATTTTTTTGTAAAAAAGTTTTTTCGCGATTTCAGGTTTGGTCCCATTCCCATACCTAGTAAAAGTTGTTCATAACGATGAGTGGAGTGACAATGACCTCTTAAAATATTGCCACAATTTACACGTACACCCTGTCTACCTACTCTGTATAGAAAAACTCTGTGTAAATAAAAAAACTAAGAATAGAAAACCTGTAATAGTAGACAAGTAGGCGAAAGAAAACCTGTAATAGTAGACAAGTAGGCGAAAGAAAACCTGTAATAGTAGACAAGTAGGCGAAAGAAAACCTGTAATAGTAGACAAGTAGGCGAAAGAAAACCTGTAATAGTAGACAAGTAGGCGAAAGAAAACCTGTAATAGTAGACAAGTAGGCGAAAGAAAACCTGTAATAGTAGACAAGTAGGCGAAAGAAAACCTGTAATAGTAGACAAGTAGGCGAAAGAAAACCTGTAATAGTAGACAAGTAGGCGAAAGAAAACCTGTAATAGTAGACAAGTAGGCGAAAGAAAACCTGTAATAGTAGACAAGTAGGCGAAAGAAAACCTGTAATAGTAGACAAGTAGGCGAAAGAAAACCTGTAATAGTAGACAAGTAGGCGAAAGAAAACCTGTAATAGTAGACAAGTAGGCGAAAGAAAACCTGTAATAGTAGACAAGTAGGCGAAAGAAAACCTGTAATAGTAGACAAGTAGGCGAAAGAAAACCTGTAATAGTAGACAAGTAGGCGAAAGAAAACCTGTAATAGTAGACAAGTAGGCGAAAGAAAACCTGTAATAGTAGACAAGTAGGCGAAAGAAAACCTGTAATAGTAGACAAGTAGGCGAAAGAAAACCTGTAATAGTAGACAAGTAGGCGAAAGAAAACCTGTAATAGTAGACAAGTAGGCGAAAGAAAACCTGTAATAGTAGACAAGTAGGCGAAAGAAAACCTGTAATAGTAGACAAGTAGGCGAAAGAAAACCTGTAATAGTAGACAAGTAGGCGAAAGAAAACCTGTAATAGTAGACAAGTAGGCGAAAGAAAACCTGTAATAGTAGACAAGTAGGCGAAAGAAAACCTGTAATAGTAGACAAGTAGGCGAAAGAAAACCTGTAATAGTAGACAAGTAGGCGAAAGAAAACCTGTAATAGTAGACAAGTAGGCGAAAGAAAACCTGTAATAGTAGACAAGTAGGCGAAAGAAAACCTGTAATAGTAGACAAGTAGGCGAAAGAAAACCTGTAATAGTAGACAAGTAGGCGAAAGAAAACCTGTAATAGTAGACAAGTAGGCGAAAGAAAACCTGTAATAGTAGACAAGTAGGCGAAAGAAAACCTGTAATAGTAGACAAGTAGGCGAAAGAAAACCTGTAATAGTAGACAAGTAGGCGAAAGAAAACCTGTAATAGTAGACAAGTAGGCGAAAGAAAACCTGTAATAGTAGACAAGTAGGCGAAAGAAAAAAAAATCAATACTTTAGGGC
Organism: Cosmia pyralina; assembly: GCA_946251885.1. NCBI lineage: Eukaryota > Metazoa > Arthropoda > Insecta > Lepidoptera > Noctuidae > Cosmia > Cosmia pyralina. The sequence goes on along the minus strand of OX276355.1, from coordinate 2,904,282 downwards.
TGATTGCTAAGTGACCTATGTTTATTTATTTATAGTGACTCAAACCCTGTGAGCGAACCTCAGTGCCGTTTTAGAAAGCTGAAAATATCTAAGGGTAAAGTGTCCTACAAACGTTATCGGTCAGATACAGCGTCATGCGTCATGGAGGCTTCTTATAGCAATTTACCAACCCTCACTGCAGCGTTTGCAGCTTATAGAAAAGTCTGCGACACAGTCGATGTTCGCACGGACGTAAAGATATCGCGGCGATTTTATTTCGCAACAGTGTGTTTTTTCGACGCGCTAGAATGCACTCTGTTGTTGTTCTCAACGCTCGGCTCAACGGCGAGAGTTGATAAACGAGTGCGCGATAAAATCCCGCCGCGACATTTTTATGTCCGTGCGAACGTCGGCTTACGCTGACACCAGACGGCCAATTCCCGTATTTTTAAGAACGCGTTCGTATGAAATTCCAGGCTGTCTTAATCTGTCAAAAAAACCGCTCAATGACTAACACTTTTGATAAGTTTTTGACACTGATTGATTCGTGAATGAGTGACCATCCATAAATAGACTCCTCCGTGTAGTACTGTTATTTATTCTGTGTCCGTGCCTCGGAAAGCTAGTGCGTTTGGTCCCCTGTCATTCGTGGATCTTTGACAGTCGTTACGGGTCATCAGAAGCCCGAAAGTCTTACAACCAGTGTTTCTAAAAGGTAGGTATCGTATTACCCTACGTAACATAGTTGCGAAAAGGCTATATAGGCAGATTGATTGATGGTCTTTACCTATGAAATTGCCGTTTTGTATGGAAAAATTTAAACGAATTTTTTTCATGCATTTTTTATTTGTATTAATCGAAGTAATCACCCATGCAATCAATGCATCTTTGCCAACGCAGTGGCAGTTTATTGATGCCCTTCTTAAAGAAATCAGCTGGACGGGAGGCAACAAATTCTTCAAAGGCATTTTGTACTGCCTCTCGGGTATTGAATTTTTTTCCCGTCAAGAAGTTATCCAAATTCTGGAAAAAGTAGTAGTCTGTAGGCGCAAGGTCTGGTGAGTAGGGCGGATGACAGAGAGCTTCCAACCCCAGTTCTTGCAACTTGGAGACCGTCTGCTGTGCAGTATGAGGTCGCGCGATGTCGTGCAGGAGCAGCGGAGACGAGCGATTGACCAATGCTGGTTGGAGATGTGCCAGCTTCTCCATCATTGTGTTCAGTTCTTCACAGTATACATCTGAAGTAATGCTCACCCCGTTTGGTAAGAAGCTGTGATGAATCACACCGGCGCTAGACCACCAAAGAGTGACCATCACTTTTCTAGGGGTAAGTTTTCGTTTAGGGCATTGTTTAGGTGCTGAACCAGGATCCAACCAACTTGCTGAGCGCTTGCGGTTATCAAACAGAATCCATTTTTCATCGCAGGTAACAATGCGGTTCAAAATTCCTTCATTTGTGTGTCTGTTGAGCAGTGCAAGGCACGTCTCGACGCGTACTTCGCGCTGGCGATCATTGAGTTCGTGGGGCACCCATTTGTCAAGCTTTTTTACCTTGCCAATTTGACGCAAATGGACCAATATTGTTTTGACGCTAACGTCGAAAGCTGCTGCTAATTCAGCCGTAGCTTGTGTATCATCAGCTTCCACAATCGCCTTTAATTCGTCATTGTCGACCAAAGTCTTCGGACGACCGCGAGGTTCATTTTTCAGGTCGAAATTTCCAGAACGGAAGCGAGCAAACCAATAACAAGTGGTGCGTTGGTTTGTAGTGTTAGCTCCGTAAACATCGTTGATGTTGCGTGTCGCTTGTGCCGCGTTGCTGCCACGACGGTACTCATATTCCATAATTACTCGAATTTTTAACGTATCCATGATGACGAAAAAGATTGAAATGCGATGAAAATGTAACACTAATCAATAAACAAATGACTACTTTTGGAAAAAAAAATCCATGTTTTTAAAATAAAATTAATTTGAAATTAGAACTCTTAGCCAAACAAAAATTATTTTGATTTGAAATGGCCAGTACTGCAGAACGGCAATTTCATAGGTAAAGACCTAATATTACACACATGGACGTTTAAATACGTCCATGTTAAGAGTGCAAACATAAAGAAGCTGGTTACCGGTACAGACAAATCTGTGCAACAAGTTCTTTATAAGAAGCAGGTTATAGTTTCATAGATTCTAAACCAGCCAATTATTTGCCACTATCGAATAGTAATTAGTAGGTACCCACTATTAGTCGATAATCGACGAATAATGAAATAATGTCGAATATCGAATAATACTATAAGATTCATCAATGTATCTGTCTAAGATAAGTCAAGTTACATAATATAATGTCAATAAGTACCTATGTAAAATTTAATTTTAATACTTACAGCGACCAATCCCCATCCCGTCACATAACTTGGTTCATTTCCACCAACCCAGTCGAAGTTCAGAGCCACCAACTTCACATTCTTGTCAATCTGTACTTTGTGTTTCAAACAGAGGAGAGCGATATCGTTTTTTATATTATCAGCGTCCCATTCGGGATGGATGTGGTAGTCTTCGAACTGGACTGTTGTTCCCCCTGATCTGAAGTTGTTGGATCCTACAACTCCGTGGAATGTTCTGGAATGAGAAGAGAAAATCAGAGATGTTGGTGGTGGATGCAAAAGAAATCTTGTATAATAAGTTAATAAGGGAGTTATTTGGACAACACAGACAGATATTTAATTTAGTAACTGCCTTTCTATTCTGTAAAAATCTCACCGTGAAAACTTAGGCGAAGTGAGCTGTCATTCCACCTGATAGAGGCGTTTGCCACTATTGACAGCTCACTTCACGCTCACTTCACCTAAGATTTCACGGTGAGATCTTTACAGAATAGATTGGCTGGTGGTATTTGCGGGTGTAAAATTTTGATGTTTATTAACGTCCACAAATGAATGCTTTCATTGCTGCTGATTTAGCAGCTTAAAGAGTTCACACTTAGACTAATCAAAGTCAGATCATTGGAAAAAAAAACAAACAAGCTAACTAGAAATCGGTAAAAAAAATAGGTTAAAGGCGTGTTTTCTGTCTGCTTACGAAGGAGTGGAGCTTAGGCACAAGTCTCCCACAGTACAAGTAATGAAAACTATTGTTCTTGATAATTTGAAAATCTTCTACTCGTATTCTGTATAATCTACTAAAAAAAAGAAAAAAATAATAATAAAAAAGCTGATGAGTTTGTTTTTTTTTGGTTGTATGTTTGAACGCGCTAATCTCTGGAAATACCAGTCGGATTTGAAAAATTCTTTTTGTATTTGATAGGTCAATTCTTGATGAAGGCTATAAGCATTTAACATCACGCTAGGACCCTCAGGAGCCGAGCAAAAAGAAAAAAAAAGTCAGAAAGAACGTTAAGCAAAAATGCGAAGTTAATAGCGCGGGCAGGCGATGCGATGCGATGCGCGTGAAATTTCTTATTCCCAGAAGTCGCAGGCAGAAGCTAGCGTACTTATATGTAGGTACTTAGGTACATAATAATTGTGGAGAGATATAAACCTTTATCTTATCTTATCTTGTAAGTTTTTGTAAATCAAGAGCAACACAACACAAACTTCGATTTACTTACTTCATCAAGCCCCCTGGAACCTCATACTCGTGGATGCAATGTGCTGCAGTGAGGAGCAGATCCACCCGAACAATGGACGCTCCACAGACGACCATGATGAACGCATCTCCAATCAGGATCCCTGCCATATGGGGGGCATAGCCTGGTGGGGCTTCTGCACCTCCTATGATGTGAGGGGTGAAGTAACTGTCCATATTCGGGGCAGTTTCTACGGGGGCTCCTAGAATTAAAGTGTTAGATTCATGGTAAGATGTACCTACTCAAACTCAAAGCATTTATTTCATTTAAACGAATTTCAGACGCTTTTGAATCGTCGAACAGTAGGTCAGTCAGAAAGATGAAGCTAGTTGCCCGTTCCAAATCGTTCCTATTGAGAAGAACTAGCGTTGCCGGAGAGAACGGATTCCGAAGTATTCCCGTCGTATTATTCGCGGAAGCATTCGGAAGTTTTGAGTAGTATTCGCAATTATTCGCCGAGCTAAGTACATGTTCGGTCACGCATAGAGTACTTATCTATTAAAATTATTAGTTATATTCACCGCTAGATGGCGTTAATGCCAGAGAATGTTACTACGCGTTCATTCATAAATCTGAGTACTATTGGATTTGAAAACTTCTGAATACTTCCGAATATCTCTTTTCATCTACATATAATATATTTAATAGTACTTACGTAATAAGTTTTTGTATGCGGTTTAGGTGTGAAAGTGATAGATAGGTAAATACATAGGTAAATTACTGAGTTTATAATTTTTTTTTTTTCTTTTGCTTATATCTCGAAAACGGTGTGTCCTATCGCAAAAATAATGAAAATTTGGTCCCCCTTTATAAAACCCGTAAACCCCTAAACCTCAAACTGTAGGTACCATAAAAAAAAAAAAAGATTTATGAATGAACGCACTACGCATTCATTCATAAATCTGAGTGTTATTTGATTTGAAAGTTTCCGAATATTTCTTTTCATCTACATAAGTACTTACGTAATAAGTTTTTACTATTAGTATTCCTTCAAATCGAAATATTCTTTTGAATATTGGCGAATAATTGCGAGTTATTGCGAATACTTCCGAAGTTTTGCAACGCTAAGAAGAACGGCAAGAAACACCATGGACACTTTTATATCGTCGTTGCGCTTGCCAAAACCTCTGTGTTTTAGTCAAGTTTTCAGGTAAGACAATAAACTATTTTATTTATTTAATGATTGATGGACTTAACAATAAATAAATAAAAAGCGGCCAAGTGCGAGTCGGATTCGCCCATGAAGGGTTCCGTAGCAGCAAATAACATAATATGAAAGTTCTTGTAGTTCGTTGTAACTTTGATCGATGTTTCAATAATTGAGTTGATCGAATGAAAGGTAAATTGTGGTTTACGATTTATGACGTATTAAAAAAAAACTACTAACTAGATCTCGTTCAAACTAATTTTCGGTGGAAGTTTATATGGTAATGTACATCATATATTTTTTTTAGTTTTATCGTTCTCTTATTTTAGAAGTTACAGGGGTGGGGACAAACATTTTACCACTTTGGAAGTCTCTCGCGCAAATTATTCAGTTTAGAAAAAAAATATTAAAAACTTCAATATTAATTTTTGAAGACCTATCCATAGATACCCCACACGTATGAAAAAAATATTGAGTTTCAGTTCTAAGTATGGGGAACCCCAAAATTTATTGTTTTTTTTTCTATTTTTGTGTGAAAATCTTAATGCAGTTCACAGAATACATCTACCTACCAATTTTCAACAGTATAGTTCTTATAGTTTCGGAAAAAAGTGGCTGGGGTGGGGTGGTGTGTTCTATATTATCATATCACATCAAATCACAAACACCACATTCACATCACAACATACATCACATTCATATCACAACACACAATACTGTAACTTCACACACACCACTTTACGTCACAACACACACCTCACCTCACGCTACACATCACGCTTAATTTAGATACTTATAAGTACCATTGTTATGGAAGAGCGGAGCCTTCTAACACAGGCATTATCTGCCTAAAAGGAGACTTCGAATACAAATTTGTAACTATTTGCTGATTTGTGACAATTTTTTTTTTTTTTTTGTAACAGACAGACAGACATGACGAATCCATAAGGGTTTCGTTTTTTGCCATTTGGCTACGGAACCCTAAAAATGCAATATGGTGGCAGAAAATATCTATGAACTGAGAAAATAATAAAATGCTGTTCATCCACAATATTTATTTTTTTAGTAATTTTGATCAGAATTGTCTTTTGCCGGAAATGAAAATAAGGTGCACCTAAAGATTTTGTCAAATCAGAAGCAACACATTTTTCATCGCCAGAAATGAAAATTAGGTGCACAATAGATTTTGTAAAATCGATTTCTAGAAGGAATTATCACATAATTGTTTTTGTGGTCGATGCGCAATTCGATTTTAAGGCCATCTAGCGAAAAAAATTATAAAAAAAATGCACGTAGCTGTTTTGACAGGCGCACTGACGAAATGCAGCCTGTCTGATTGGCTAAGTGGCTAATCTAAACATGACAATGAATCCATCATGATTCCGTTGAGAAAAAAGGATGGTGCTATAGGTTGTATATAGCTCCGTCTCGCTCTCTCATAGGAACCATGATCTTTTTTCAGTTACAAATGGGTAGTCAAATCATTACTTTTTTACACAAAAGTATGTTTATTAAATAAAATATTTTTCATTCTTAAAATGTTTTTGGCCGAATTGTTGATAGATGTGCATGGTACGATTATGAACTATAAATATAATTTTAAATAGGTACATTTTCTCAATAAATGTACCGAAGTAAAAATATTCATTCCGGTTCATTTATTGAGAAACTGTACATATTTAAAATTATATTTATAGTTCAGAATCGTACTATGCACATCTATCAACAGTTTAGCCAAAAAACTATTTAAGAATCAATCTGCCTAGCCTTTTCCCAAATATGTTGGGGTCGGCTTCCAGTCTAACTGGATGCAGCTGAGTACCAGTATTTTACATGGAGCGACTGCTTATCTGACCTCCACAACCCATTAACTGGGTAATACGATACCCCTTGGTAAGACTGGTTGTCAGACTTTCGGGCTGCTGACGACCGTAACGACTGTCAAAGATCCAAGAATGACAGCCGGGACCAACGGCTTAACGTGCTTTCCGAGGCACGGAGGGGTCTTGGTATGTAAATATGGTCATCCATCCACGGACCGACCCCGGCAAGCATAGCTTAACTTGATGGATCGACCTGTGCGGCTGTTATTACTTAGCCACGAGCTCCTTTAGACATTTTAAGAATGTAAAGCATTTTATTTAATAAACATACTTTTTTGTAAAAAAGTATTGATTTGACTACACATATGTAACAGCGTCCCCAGAATTTGGCATGACCTATTTATTCTCATATAGCTCTTGCAAGAGACAGAAGGAGTAATTAGTTAGGGATAGATAAAGCAAGACTTAGTTAGGTTTTATATAAAAATTATGTGCTTACCATTGACGCAATAATGTCCTATAACATTAAACAGAGTAAACACAACTAAGTACTGCATTTTCAAAATTGGTAACACAAAATTATTTATATAAAATTCAAGAACACTTTCCTTATTACTCTTGTAACTGTAACTGATACATAATAGCCAAAATAAATACTATTTATACTACAAAAAAATTAAGTCCTATGCTCACCAGTCCGTTGACTGATAAACATATTTTACGTAAAATTAAGTAAATCTTTGACTTTGAAATTGATTTGGTTTCGTTCAAAACAAGTCGCTTTCCCAGAAGGTTACGGGCGAAGCGATAAAGAATTTACGTTCAAGTTCCTTTCCCAACTATGTTGGGGTCGTCTTCCAGTCTAACCGGATGCAGCTGAATACCAGTATTTTACATGGACGACTGCCAATCTGACTTCTACAACCCAGTAACTGGGTAATACGATACCCCTTCGTAAGACTGGTTGTCAGACTTTCGGGCTTCTGACGACCCGTAGCGACTGTCACAGATCCAAGAATGACAGCCGGGACCAACGGCTTAACATGCTTTCCGAGGCACGGAGGGGTCTTGGTATGTAAAGATGGTCACCCATCTACGGACCAACCCCGGCAAGCGTAGCTTAACATGATAGATCGACCCTTGCGGCTGTTATTACTTCTATAGCTCTTCCTTAGCTTAGTAACTTATTATAAGTAATCACAATCTGAAGCATTTTCAATTAAAACCCTATCCATGCTTGCTTCATTTGTTTGAAAAATTGATTTGCTCGACGACGTAAATAACGCAATGAATGTTGTTGAACTGTCAAAATGAAACCGATTCCGATTGATAGTGTTTTACGCAATTAGAATGGGTCTTGGTCAGTTATTTACTTAGCCAGGCTACGTTACCTTCAGCTTTACCATCAGCTTTAGGTACTCAAACGTCTGGACTTCTAGAAGAGTCTAAATCCACAACATCGTGGCCCAAGTCCATTACAAGTTCCTCAGTTGTGATACTCCATCCGTCTTCAGCTTTTCCGTCTACAAAGACCAAGAGCACACTGCGCAGGTCAATCACCACTGCGATGGATTAAAACATTACCTAGATTAAGTAAAGTTTGTTTACCTACATTATTAGTATCACATCAGACAGAATTATCGCATCAAGGTTGCTTATTTAGGAAAAGTGCATTCAACGTAGATTAGAACATGTTTTGACTATCACTGACAGATGATAATGCAGGTTTTTGCAAGAGATATCTGTCTGATTCACTGTCAATCGACCTCCTAGAGGTTTAACAATAGAAATTTAATTGTGTCTAAAACCTTTAAACAATTGATCCTAAAACTCATGATGCCTACACTTTTTAGGGTTCCGTACCTCAAAAGGAAAAAACGGAACCCTTCTAGGATCACTCGTGTGTCTGTCTGTCCGTCTGTCACAGCCAAAATACTCCGAATCTAATGGACCAACTAAGTTGAAATTTGGTACACATATGAATTTCTGTGACCCAAACACGGACGGGAAAGTAAATAAATGAATTTTGAATAATAGGGTCACTTTTGGGGGGCAAATAAGAAAAAAAATAAGTTTTGCAAACTATACCGTGTGACATATCAATTGAAAGGGCTTACTATGAGGGTCTCAAATATATTTTTTTATAATTTTAAAATAAATCGTTTTAAAGTTATTTAAGAAAATAGACGAAAATTTCCCATCCCATCCCATCAGGCTTAGTAGTTTCGGAGATAAGGGGTTATCTCCGAAACTACTAAGCCTACAATTTTGAAAAAAATACAGAAAATAGATCTGTACCTGTAGATTATAGAAAAACCTATAATAAGTCTGTGGTCTTAAAATAACATGGTAAATATCTCAATATTGTGAGTACAAACTTACATTTACAGTTGGAATGTATAGAAGAACATGTTTTTCAACTACAATGTTAAGTTTGTTCTTGGGATAACTTCATCCCAACTACGGAACCCTTCATTGTGCGTGGTCCGACACGCACTTGGCCGGTTTATTGAATAAATGAGCCTTTAAAATCTTTTTATCTTCAGTAATGTAACCTATTACAGAGACATGAGACATGAGATACAGCCCAGTGACGTGTGTGGTTCCGTAACGGAACCCTATTACGTGTTACTTACTAAGCCTCCGCTGTCCGTCCGTCTGTCACAGGGCTGTATCTCATGAACCGCAATAGGTAGACAGTTGAAATTTTCGATTTAGTATTTATATTACTCCTAGATTCTGTATTTCTATTACGGCTACTTATAACAATAAAAAATAAAATAAAGTAAAAAAATTAAAGGGAGTCCCCATACAATGAACAAATCATTTTGAAAAAAAAAAACACCCTAGCATGTCTGTCATTGTCTAGAACTCATCGAGTAGAGTACAAATATATTTTTATTTTCAAAAATGAAGAAATAGGGGGCCGTTAAAGTTGTCAATTTTAGACCATTTTTGTACGATCTCAAGTTAGGAATTTGAAACTTCTGTATATCATGTACAGAGCATCAAGCACATCAAGATACTCCAATCTATTAAATTTCTTTGATAGATTTTCAACTTTACCACAAAAAATAAGGTTCATATTCAATTGGGAAAATTTGACAGATTGGGGTAGCTTGATGTGCTGGCTACCTAGCATACATACACTACCAAACAGGTAGTGTTATTGAACCATTGATTGGTCGATGGTCGAGTGAGTATGAAGTATATTTTGAATCCGGGGATGCTGGGTAAGTTTTTTATGCAAGGTTTTCGGGAGGGGATATCTTAATTTTTTTTTTTTGAGGAGTTTAGTTACAGATGGTTTTGTGTGCCTGGTACGCACATCTACAGATCTAGCTATACATTTCCAGTATAAGCTGCAGCAGTATAAGCAGTATAAGATTTATTTAGAATGAGAGGTCAGTGTACCTATGTTAGGGACAGTCAATCTTATAACAGCCTATGCGAAGTTTTGAGTAACATGAATGTTGACGGCTATAAGAGTAGGGGTAAGCCAAAAAAACTTTGGATAGACAGCGTGAAAGATGATACTTATGGCTGACGAGATGACAACTTAGAGCAGTATGGAAAAGGGACATGTTGCGCCGACCCCAAATAAATTGGGATAGGGCAGGAGAATGATGATGATCTCGAAGCAGGTTCCTCCGCTTCTTATCTTAAGAAATATGTCGTATCTCGTTTGTGAATTAATGTTTGTTTAATTTCGGCAATATCTTCTTATCAAATTAAGAAGTGACAGCACTATCATCAAGGTTAAGCTAAGTGCAATAAACTGATTACTCACATTTGTTTACTAATTAGGTAATTATCTTTTAAATTATAAATGAATCGTAATATTTTTGATGTCAAGGGCGTCGCATTTGCAGAAAAAGTTTAAAAATAAAAGGGTTATTAGCCAAATATTATCGGTTACAGACTAGAAAAGAATGTTTTGTATAAATAGATTAACATTTTATAGGGAAAGCATCAGTTGTAATTGTTTTTTAGTAGGTAACAGTAGTAAATAAAGTGAAAATGGTGTCCTTAGCATATGCAGTTTTGTTTGGAGTGATAGCAGGAGAGGCATACGGTATGAATATTAGTGATTGTACATAATGAGCTTATCATTGTTGCCATCGCGGGTGAAACCTGGATAAGGCTGGCATAGGAGCGAGCGTATATAGGTCATGTATCACGTCGGGGTCACCAGTATAGAGCGGTATGGAGGAACAGGATGTAAAATTCACTCATCCTTCATAGAAAAGGGAGGATCCTCCGACCAGACGGGTGTTGTGTCTGGTGGGTAACTGCCGGGACGTTGTATACAGGTCAAATTAAATTAGCAAGCGAAACTCCGTAGACACGACGGGTATTAAAATCCAAACACGATAAAACAAAAAAGAAATTAATTTGATGATGTTTTTTTTTTAGTATATATATATACAATATTCCCTTAAAATATCAGTTTAAAAATCAGGTTTTTTTTTGTGTGAACTTCTCAAACGTGATGGGTAATTATCGATATTTCAACACGATAAATCAACTCTCAATTCAAGTAACAACAGCGGTAATTGACCAAAAAAAAAAAGAAAATATCAATCCTTTTTTATTGATTTATTTGATACACCAACAGCGCAGCAGTACATACAAATTTTTATTTTGTCCATCCCATCACGTCTGCGTTTCACTAGCTAATTTAATTTGACCCTGTTTATGCTAGTCGCGTGGTAAACTCTGCTTGCGCGATGCAGGATTTTGTGATGTTTTGTTCACATGTGGCCATGTAGATGCCGCCACAAGTTATAAATATTGGCACAAACAAAGACAGGCCTTCATAAGAGTCTTATGAAGCCATGTGTTTTCTGACTTACGAGAAGACCTTCGGCATCTTCAGACTGCTTGATGCAGTTCCTCCCAACCATTCGGCAGATGGGTGATTTCAAAGTTTGAAATGTCTTTTGATTCCAGGAGTACCATTGCCACCTTCGGACCTCAAACCCTTCATCGTTGGTGGGGAGGATGCACCCGAAGCATACGCCCCCTACATGGTTGCCCTGATCTTTGGGGACCGTGTGAAGTCCCATTGGTGTGGAGGTTCCCTCATCACCAGGATGTTTATCCTCAGTGCTGCCCATTGTGTGGAACCGTTCGTATTGGATGACGGTAGTTTGTTAGAGTAAGTACTTACTGAAAATTATGTTCTATACGAATACTTTGGAAGACCAAAGAAACGATTGTTTGAAAGATGAAATGGCTACAAAGCGGGTGACTATACCCGAGATGATGAAAAATAGAGTAGTATGATGGAAGAAATAGACATGGTGCGCCGACCCCAAACAGATTGGGATAAAGGCAGAGAATGATGATGATAAATACTTGTGCTTGCTCCATGCTGGAGAAGATATCTAATGGATTCATAGATAAGATATCATTAGATATCTTTTACGAATTTAAAGAGAAAAAAAAAACCGGCCAAGTGCGTGTCGGACCACGCACAATGAAGGGTTCCGTAGTTGGGATGAATTTATCCCAAGAACAAAGGTAACATTTTAGTTGAAAAACATGTTCTTCCATACATTCCAACTGTAAAAGTTGTACTCACAATATTGAGAGATGTACCATGTTATTTTAGGACCACTGACTTCTTGTAGGTTTTCCTGTAATCTACAGTTTTTTTCAAAATTTTAGGCTCAGTAGTTTCGGAGATAAGGGGGGGAATGGTCAATTTTCGTTTATTTTAAAACAATTTATTTTAAAATTATAAAAAAAAAAATATATTTCAGACTTTCATAGTAAGCCCTTTCATTTGATATGTCACACGGTACAGTTTGCAAAACATTTTTTTTTTATTTTTTTTTATTTGCTCCCCAAAAGTGACCCCCATATTCAAAATTCATTTATTTACTTTACCCGTCCGTGTTTGGGTCACAGAAATTCATATGTTTACCAAATTTCAACATTATATTGGAGCAAATTGACTGTGACAGACGGACAGACAGACGTATAAGGGTTCCGTTTTTTTCCTTTTGAGGTACGGAACCCTAAAACAAGTGCTGCGTCGACCCCAAATAATTTGAGCCCCTTAAGGCAGAACTAGGAGTGTGATAGTGATGTCGAATTGATAAAAAAATAGGTATTTGACTGGATTTTACAACAATTACATGTATAGAAATATTTTTTTACTGACTGATGGTCCTCTCCATATGGTCAATCTTGGATCGATTTTGAAAATTATTTTTAATTTTTTTTTTTTTTAATTATTTTTTCATTTGGTAGAAGAAGCTTGCGCTGTGGTATACATACAGATTTGATTAACTTTGCTTTAGTAGTTTTATAGTTATCTCCATTGTCTCCGATAATACTTAATTAATCCACTTTGTGTATCTTGATGTTCATGAGATACAGCCCTATGACAGACAGACGGACGGACGGACAGCGGAAGCTTAGTAATAGGGTTCCATTTGGTACCGTTCGGGTACGAACCCTGAAAACACTACGAAGTGAAAAATAACTTTAATTTCGGAAGTCGGCAAAAAACAGATCCAAAGCCGAAATTAAATTAAAGTTATTTTTCAATTTGCAGTGTTTTTTTTTTTCATGGTTCTGAAATTTCATTTATCCTTTAAAACAGCCTTCCATAATGTTTCATAAAGAACATAAAAATAAAGAAAGCAGTGTAATGCTTATTTGGCACAGTACCGTATGCAAGAAACACATTTGACACACCAGGATGACTTATTATCCCTAAAAAAAAAATTGTCAGTCATGGGGCGGCCGACAGAAGTGAAAACGTCGAGATGTCGCGGTGATGCAGTGACGCGAACCCGTTAAATTTCTCCGCCCAAAGAAGTTTTCACTTCAAAAATAATAATTGAATACTTCTTTCCAGAACCTTCCACGGTCGAGTAGGATCCAACCAATGGAACTCTGGAGGCACTATAGTAAAAATCAAGGAGTACAACATGCATCCACAATGGGATTCCGTGAACATCAAGAATGATGTAGCAGTACTGAAGCCGCAGGAGAAACTGGTACTGACAGATAAGGTAGCCCTTATCGGACTGGCGTTCGATGTCGTGGCAGAATACGAGAGGTGCTTAGTCACTGGCTGGGGAAGAACTGGTCCCAGAACTGAAGGAAATGTTGTGGTGAGTGGTGTGTACTGAATAATATAAGGGCAATCGCCCTAAATGCAAACCCATTAACTTGAATCAATGGGTTGTCTAGACAAGGTCAAATCAAATCAAAATCAAAATATTTTATTTCACATAAACCTACATGGGCACTTATGAAACGTCAGAAGCTAGGTGCACGGTTCCAAATTGGTTGCTTCCTATGGAGAAGAGCCGGCAGGAAACTCCATGGTTACTCTTTTAAAATTAATTGGCTTTTACAATATTTTCAAATAACAGTGTTAATAGGTATGGGAGGACAATGTAGGCCAGGTACTTAACAAAATAGAAAATATTCAACAAATGTACAGTCTAATACGTCAAATTAAATTAGCTAGCGAAACTCCGCAGACGTGATACTATATAATATCGATATATAAACAATATAGAACAAAGAAAAAGATGTCCTTTTTTGGGTAGTTTAGTTACTTGAAATTTTTTTTTTGTATGAACTTCATTGGCGTCATGGGTAGCGTTGCAAAACTTCGGAAGTATTCGCAATATTTCGCAAATATTCAAAAGAATATTTCGATCTGAAGGAATTTTACTAGTAAAAACTTATTACGTAAGTACTTATCTAAGTAGATGAAAAGAAATATTCGGAAGTTTTCAAATCGAATAATACTCAGATTTACGAATGAAAGCGTAGTGCGTTCATTCATAAATATATATTTTTTTTTACTACCTACATGTTGAGGTATATGACATGATAATTATGTTGATGTGTTGGTGGGTTTATGAGTTTTTTAAAGGGGGGGCAAATTTTCATTATTTTTGCGATAGGACACACCGTTGTCGAGATATAAGCAAAAGAAAAAAAAAACCATTTTATAAACTCATTAATCTACCTATGTATTTACCTCTCTATCACTTTCACACCTAAACCGCATACAAAAACTTATTACTTAAGTACCTACTAATCTAAGTAGATGAAAAGAGATATTCGGAAGTATTCAGAAGTTTTCAAATCGAATAGTACTCAGATTTATGAATGAACGCGTAGTAACATAGTCTTTGGCATTATAGTGGTGAATATCAAACTTTAATAGATAAGTACTCTATGCGTGACCGAATCACCGAACATGTACTTAGTTCGGCAAATAATTGCGAATACTACTCAAAACTTCTGAATGCTTCCGCGAATAATACAACGGGAATACTTCGGAATATTACTCTCCGACAACGCTAGTCATGGGTATCGATATTTAAACACGATTAAACAATAAAAAAAACAGATTTTCTCATCTCATGCTTCCAGTAAGTACACAAAGGGTCAGCGGGTCACAGAGACAGCCCTTTGATTCACGGAATTGGGCTTGCATTTAAGGCTAGTTTCACAGTGTCCGTATATAGGCCATTACCAGATAAATGCGAAACAGTGAAAAAATTTGGATGACTACCAGAGGGCAGATACATTGCATTCGCTTCGGAGCGATTCTATGTCTACAACCGCTACAGCTTCAAAGTGACATTGACATGATCACGTGACATTTCGATAGCTAATGTCAACCCCAGACGTTTTTTGGCATTTTAGTGTCATCGCTACTCAAATGTTACTTTGTCTAGGCCCTCATATTCGTTAACTCTAACTTATCCAGAAGTTGTGAAACATGTAATATGTGTAAAAATAATTATTTTGTTTAATTTCTGAATACTTACAGAGGAAGAACATCATTTTTAACAGTCTCTCACAACGGAAAAACTCTGTTCCTAGTTTTCCTGATTAAATACTGCGCTAATAACTTAAGACACTCTAATGACGGCCTAAATGTACTTTTCCAGCACTTGCAACCAACGCCTGATGACCTGCAAGTCTTATACACGAGCATTTTAAACCATAAACTGTGCCAGAAACAAATGAGTGCGGTCTCGAATGGCCGCGCGCCGGCAATACAGGAGGACGTTGAGATCTGCACCTTCCATTCTCGAGGACATGGCATGTGCAATGTAAGTAGATAACCATAGATGTATTAGGTATGCTAGGCGCACATTACAGCCGCATTAGGCAGCAGCGCCAAATATACTGGGGTCTGCTTCCAGTCTAACCGGATGCAGCTGAATATTAGTAGAAGTATTTTACATGTAGCGACTGCCTATCTGACCTTCACAATCCAGTAACTGGCTAATACGATACCTACCCCTTGGTAAGACTGGTTGTCAGACTTTCGGCCTTCAGACGACCTGTAACGATTGTCAAAGATGCACGAATGACAGCCGGGACCAACGGCATAACGTGCTTTCCGAGGCACGGAGGAGTCTCGGTATGTAAAGATGGTCACCCATGCACGGACCAACCCCGGTAAGCGGTTGCTTAACCTGATGGATCGACCCGTGCGGCTGTTATTACTTAGCCACGAGCTCCTCTAACATTGGGTCTAACACTGGGCTTAGAAAGTTCCTTAAAAGCATCACGTATTAAAACAGTAATAGTTTTCTTATGGGGGAAGCGCCAGGGTAACCCGCGAAATTCAAATTTTCTTACGTTTTTGCAATTTGCCAGTCAGTACTTAGTTACCTATGAGGTTGTATGTTGATTAAAGTATGATTCGCGACCGTAACTAATATATATTTACAGAATTATAATCATTAGAATCAGTAATACGAACACGCCATGCCTTCGAAACCTGAAAATGGAAAGTTTTTTAAAATAATATTTCTCCTATTTACTTATATATTATTCTTATTTTTTTTCTTCAGGGTGACTCCGGCAGTGCCCTCGTTAGTGCTTACACCAGGAAACAGATAGGCATCGTGTCCTGGGGCTACAGCTGTGCTTATGGGGCTCCAGATGTCTTCGTCAGGCTAAGCGGCAAAGCCATCAGGGAATTTTTGAAGTATTTCCTGAACTTGTTAAAAGACTGAATATAGGTTATAGAATGTTTTGGCATTGTTGTGTAGTTTTAAAAGCTGTTAATAAATGAGTAAGTTTATATGGTATCTTGATTATATTTTACTATTTTGTCGATATAGATGGGTAGGTTGGAAAGGTATTTAGAATCAAGAGCAACTCTGATCCTGATCACCTGACTAATCCTCATTATGATTTTTATTTAAGGCGAGTAGTGCCGCCAACTAGCGCCACCATTGGAATCAATACCGTAACGTATATCAATGTATAGGAGAACATGTTTTTCAACTTTGATTTTGGGATAAATTCTTTTCAACTACGGAACTCTTACTACTCTCTACTACTACTACTACTACTACTATACTTTTACTTATTACTCTTAAAAAACTGCAAGTGCTAATCGACTTTTGTTGCTGACTGTACGTGGTCCGACACGCACTTGACCAGTTTTTAAAACGGTAAGTACCTAAAAACTGGAGTCGCAAAATACGATTGTGGATTCTATAATGGCCTAGTTTGAGCATAAAGCAAAAAAGCACAGTTAGTGTTTGCTCACAATAAAAATCACGTAAGAAAAGAATTAAAACAATATTGAGGTATCGAACAAAGCCTGAATAATAGTTTGATTGTTGTTGTGTTGTTTGTTAGTTTGTCTTCAAGATAAAATCGTTTCCACATCATAACAAATTCATTCCAATATCTCTACCATAATTTATTCATTATCCTGCCCTTATCCTATCCCATCTCATCTTATCTTATCCCAAGCTATTTGAGGTCGGCGCAACATTTTGTTTTTCTTCCATTTCTCTATTAGTCATTGGGTATTCACCTCCTTTCTAGCCATATCATCTTCCACACATTCCATCCATTATTTGTTAGTCTGCTCTTATAGCTATCCACAGTCATACTTAAAATAGTCCTGACGATATTTTCCTCATTTCTCCGCATTACTTGCCCATACCATGATAACCGATTTCCACACACCTTTTCAGTCAACGGTGCCACTTTCAGACTTCCTCCTCTAAACTAATTTCTTATTTTATCCATTCGCGTAACACCACACACCAAATCTTAGGATTGTCATCTAAGCTGCATTCAATTGCCTTCATTCATCCCTTTTGTGGCCCAACAATCGAATGATTGAAACAGATCAACATATCTTTTAAAGTATTTATTTAAAACTCAAAAAAGTATTTACAGCCGTTGTCATAAAGTAGCTCTAAGTCCAAATTCAGAAGCAGTCGTTTCTTGATTATCTAAGGAGGTCCATCTTCAGGTCTTTATACTACGTTGGAGTGCAACCAGTTCTGGTAAGCGCTGAGCCTGACGAACATGTCGGGAGCTCCGCGGGCGCAGGGGAAGCCCCACGACACAACACCGAACTGCTGGCCGTTGTCGACACGCCTCAGAGCACTGCCGGAGTCACCCTGGAAGAAGTAAGAAAGATGGTTAGAAAAGGTGTTGTTTAAAAAGTACTAAATTCTTACATGGACTAAAGAAAATATGGACTTATGAAAAGGTTAAGAATGAACGGAGTAAAACATGGAAGGGAGAAAATAAACATTGAGATGACGGTTGATAGAGATTTACTTGTGCAGAAAAAGGACACAAGGCAACATGATGATGTTGTCATGACACGAGATCACACTGGTCAGAGAGCAGTAGAACGTTTCCATACTCCAAGAACTCGGCATCGAACAGCCTCTATCAGCACTAGTACAGCAGTCTCGAATACTGAAGCTCTGTGGTCATGTCTCTAGACGGCATAATGAGTCCATTTCACAGAATAGAACGTCTAGTGGTGCAGGGCAGAGTAGAGGGAAGATCACGCGGAAGGTCACCGATGAAGTGAACCTATCAAATTATATCCGCGGTTGGAGGCCCTGTTAAGGACTGACATATAATGGAACCAGATGGAGAGAGATCGTCAGGCGAGCTACAACTACACCTGCGATTGGGCACACTTCATCGTGACCGCGACCACTCTGTCAAGAACGAAGCAAAGAAGAAGAAGAGCTCGTAGAAGTAGCAGCTGTATATGAACAAAATAAAGTCGTCAAAATCGAAATAGAAACAGTCACCGTAGCCGAAATCGGCATGGGATGGGATATATTAATTTAATATACACAAAATACTCACGTTGCAGGTACCGAATCCAGCGGAGTGGAAGGTGCAGACCTCGATATGTGGCTCAACGGGAGGAGCACGTACGTTCAGCTCAACAGAAGCGCGAGCCACGCGAGCCACACAGTCGTTGCCGTCGAGGGTGGTAGCTACCAGCTCCAGAAGAGTAGCAGATAAGGCACCGCCAGCCTGAAATGTGAAGAATTATATTGAGACTGAGTGGAAGTTTCTAAAGTTATGACAATAATTGATGACTTAGAGTACAATGTTGTGTTAAATTCATTTTCTGAAGTAAAATCGTCGTAAAATTTTGTCAGTGAAAATATTTGAATATTTGCTGAAGCCTGAATTTCACATACCGTAGGTGTACCAGAACATTACTAACAGTCTGTTATTGAAAGCTAAACTTAAGAGCGCTATCACAATTTCTCTTGTATTTGAGCGTTTGACTCGAGTTTTGATATGTGATTGTGGTTTTGTTAGAGCCACAAAATTAAAAAAAACATATGCCCAAGAAAGCTTGATTATTTCTCTTGGGAGTGTTCTAAATAAATATTTCAATTTATTTTGATGCTTTGTTACATCGAAGATATAATAATTTAATCATTTAAAAAAATGTCCTTGAAACAACTGTATCTTCAACTTTGGAGTGCTCAATTCAGTTTTTTATGTTTCATACAGTAATACACCAAAAATAATTCCGTAAACCAGAGAGTTACTGACAATTTTTCGTCCGAAATTATATTTTTTATCTACGAATGTATAATCCAAATTCATACAAAATGTATTTAATAAATAAGGTTACTATGTTACCTTGCTTGATAAAAAAAAAATAGTCTATTTAAAAGTAAAATAATATGATTAATTAATTATTGTATGCAGTGCTAAAAATCAATGTAAATCTCGGGACACGCGGTCTTTAGCTTTAGACGCCGACGCATCGCATTATGTAGCAATTTAGCAGTTGTGATTACGTTTATTTTGAGTCATATAATAATTAGTTTTTTGTTTATAGTGTGCAATTTCAATTTATGAAAAAATCACGGTCAAAATGTAATAGCGCCCTAAGTTAGTTGCTATCGCTGAATTCATATAATTAGGTACTGTTTACGTGCACTCGACTAAATGCTGATTTTTCATGTCAGAAACTGCGGAACTGCGGAATAAATATTGCGGTTTGACAGCTTTTGTATCGAAAATATGACACACTGTCATATTTATTATTCTTAGGGCTGATTGTTAAATAGTCAGATAATTTTTATCTGAGGAATAAATATGGCGGTTTGACAGCTTTTTTACAGAAAATATGTCAAACCGTCATATTTATTCTTCGGATAAAAGTTATCTACCTATTGAAAAATCAGCCATTAGAAAAGTTATTTGACTATTGAAAAATAAGCCCCAAATCGTTTCCTCGGTTGCGTCTTGAGCAACTTTTGAGTGAGCAATTTAGTGACGTATTCTTAACCTACCCTTATTCTGCCCCATCCAGCGACCCTGGACTGGACTCCATGGCCGATGAAAGAGTATGTGATGGGCACGATCTTCACGAGATTGTTGAGGACAACGTTGCTGGAGGTGATGAGGATACCGATGTCGTTCTTGATGGTAGCAGAGACGTAGTTGGGGTGGGTGACATTGCGAGCCAGGGTGTAGGCGGTGCCGCCGCTGTTCCAGCGGTTGGTGCCGACTGTCACACGCAGAGAGCTATGGAAAAAGTTTTTCTATAATAAATAAAAAGATCTTCAACCAGGGGGTATCGTATTACCTAGTAACAGGGTTTTGGTTTGGAGGTCAGACAGGCAGTCGCTCCATGTAAAACGACTGGAAGCCGACCCAAACATAGTTGGGAAAAGGCTAGGCAGATAATGAATAAGAGGATCTTCACAAGGTCATGTTTCAGCTTCGGTAACTTCAACAACCAGAATCCGTTTGTTTTGAGAATGTTCGTTTCTTCTTCTGGTGAAGGGTTTACATTGACAAAACCTAGCTTGTATATCTTTGAATCTAATTGTTTATTTATTTGTTGCAATAATAGTCAAAGCAATCATTGGATCTTATAATCAGTCACCAGTGCTATAAGCATTAATGTAATCCTTGATTTAAGGTGCATCGATAATTGCAAAATTGCAGAACCCTCCACAACTGACGATCTCTTATAGAAAGTCAGGTCCGAATCCGACCTGGTCAACTACCTACTTAACAAATTTTTTACCACTGCAAGAGCCAATTAACAATGGGTAGTATTTAATAATAATAATAATTATTATTATTCTTTATTTCAGATAACCAAGATCCAAAGTGTTAGTAATTACAATAATGACTTAAGACTATTGTTAGTAAAGTGACACAAAATATTGGTGATTCTTATTTATTGATCACCGTCCTTACCATTTTCTTAAAAACTGGAGAGGTAATATCCTCCCCTATTATTTTGAGGATGCTGTTGCTAGTTCCTCGTACTCTGCTTAATAGAGATGCAGTTTTTTTTGCGAATCACCTCATGAAAACCATCGCTTCGATTCTGCACAAACATCTCTGAAGCACTACAAAAGCGAGGCCTTCGCAACAACATCCTAAAAATATTATTATACTGGACGCGCAGCGCGTCCATCGCTCTTTTGGCATACGCGACCCACAGGCTTCCCGTGTAGAAACTTTGGCAGTATGCCTTAAAAAGGGTGATTTTGACATCTACACTACATCGGGAGAACCTGCGTGCCAGCATATTACCTCGGACCGATAGCGCCCTGCGCTCCCTTTCAATGTCTACATTGTCCTTAAGGTCGGCGGTGAGAAAGTGCCCGAGGTACTTGAAAGAATTTACCTTATTTAATTTGGAGCCACTGAACATAATGTCAGGTATAATTTCAGGGCATTTACCGCCGGCCCTAAAGACCATGTATTTACATTTCATCACATTATATAACAGTCCGTGTCTAACCGCATAAACCTCACAGCGCTTCAGTAGCTCTCCTATAGACCGTACAGTAGGGCCCAACAGCACCATATCGTCTGCATAGCTTATGTTATTTACACTAACACCGCCCACCCAGCATCCGACATGCATGCTGCTGAGCTCCACTAGTAAGTCATTAACATACAGGTTGAAGAGCCGTGGGGATGTCAACCCCCCCTGTCTCACACCGCACTCCAACCTGTATGAGTTTGAGAGTGTATTGGACCATTTGACATGGTTTAATTGGTTAGCATACCAGTACTTCAGGATGTCTACCACTTCCGTCGGTACGTTCCTGTCCCTCAGCTTTCTCCAAAGCATATCATACGACACAAGGTCAAATGCTTTGGAGAGGTCAAGGAAACAGGCGTAAACCGGCGTTTTCCTATCTGTGTAATATTGAACAGTGTACTTAAGACTGAGGATGGCACTCTCTGTTGACAATCTGCGTTGGAAACCGAATTGTGAATCGCACAGGGTAATACAACTCTCCAAGTAAGTATCGAGTACACTGTCCAACACCTTCGCAGCCGTTTTAAACGCACATCAAAAATTACCAACTTTTCCCAACAGAATACGTATATCAAAAATACTGTTTGCACATCAAAATTTGCACGTTTAAATAAATTAAACTTAACGTCAGGTCGACGGAGCCCCGCTGCGCGGGGTTCCTATTTCTGTCTGCAGGGTTTAAAGGAACCTAACCAAAACCTAACCTCGGGGTGCCCAATAATTATTATTTGTACAATTTTTGATATTCAGTTAGTTAACTAGTAGTGAAATAATAAGTTTTTTAGATGCGCATTTATTATTTTTGATGAACAGTTAGTATTTTTGATACGTAATTAATATTTTTGTTGTAACTTTGGACAAAAATTGATGTATAATAATGATTATTTATTATACGTGCAAATTTTGATGTGCAAACAGTATTTTTGATGTACGTATTCTGTTGGGAAAAGTTGGTAATTTTTGATGTGCGTTTAAATACTACCCATTTAATATTTTTCTGATGTGCGATTAATAATTTCCCATTAACAATCCATTACACCACGTATTACATACCTAGCAAGAGAATTGCCACTGAACACAGCAGCAATGCAATGGGCAGCAGTCAGGACAGTGCGCTGGGTGATCAGAGACCCTCCGCAGAGGAAGCTCCTCACCAGCACTCCGCTGGACATGGCCACCATGTGAGGGTGGCTGCCGACGGCCGCCTGGGTGCCACCGACGATGCGAGCGTTGGTGTCAGTGTGGTCGAACCAGATGGACATGTCATCTTCGGGCGTTGGGAGGGCTGGAATTGGAAAATTATGATTTAGTTACGCTACTAAACTAAACACTATTTATTAGTGCCGTGCTTTCCTATATGATTCATTCGAGATGTATAATTACGACTAAGATTGTGGTTAATGTTTTCCAACTAAATACAGACCTAAAATAAAAAAAAACTAAACTATACCTAAACTATTTCTTTATATATTACTAGCTGCGCCCCACGGTTTCACCCGTGTAGACCGGGATAAAAAGTAGCCTTTGTGTTAATCCACGGTATAAGCTAACTACATACCAAATTTCATCCAAATCGGTCTAGCCGTTTGAGCGAGAAGAACACACACATACACTCACAAACTTTCGCATTTATAATAATATGTTGGGGAAAAAGTTTCTTCGCATTTTTAAGAAAATTCAAAACATTTTTTTAATATACATTATTTACATTTATCTAAAGTATGTACGTACCATTTTGTTCGATAACTTTTTGCCATCTAGTAGGTAGGGACATGATCCCATTGCTATAGAAATTTTGTGACTTCTGATCAAAATACCGCGACAAGTGGTTTTGGCAGTCCTCTCGTGATATTAACCTGACACTGCCTAAAGAATTCTGAAGAGACCGAAACAGGTGGAAATATGAAGGTGCAAGGTCAGGACGGCGGATGCATTAACACCTCCCAGCCAAACTCTCTTAATTTTTGCTGAGTGGCTAAAGATGTGTGAGGTCTAGCGTTATGATGATGAAAAACTACACCCCTTTTGTTGATTAATTCCGGCCTCTTTCTCTCAACATCTTGCTTTAATCTCATCAATTGTTCGCAGTAGAGTTCAGAATCGATGGTCCTGCCTGGTGGTAACAGCTCATGATGAATAATGCCCTTCCAATCCCACCACACACAGCATCACCTTGTTACGAGTTTACCCGGGTTTCGCCACAGTCTGTGAAGCCTGGCCGGCCTTTGACCACGACCTTTTTCGCACGTTCTTGTCGTACGTGATCCACTTTTCATCACCAGTTATCAGCTTCTTCAAAAATGGTTCGGTTTCATTACGCCATAATAAAGAATCACAAATGAGTACACGGTTCATTAGGTTTCTTTCAGTGAGCTCGTGAGGTACCCAAATATCGAGCTTTTTTGTGTACCCAGTTTTTTTGAAATGCGCCAAAACTGTTTTGTGGTCAATTCCCAGTTCTTCAGCTACGTCGTAACTACTGATATGACGATCTTGCTCCACTTTTTCAAAAATGGCATTCATTTTTAACCGACTTCAAAAAGGAGGAGGTTATCAATTCGTCGGAACCTTTTTTTTTATTTTTTATTTTTTTTTTTTATGTATGTTCCCCGATTACTCGAAGATGGCTGGACCGATTTGGATTATTTTTTTTTTGTTTGAAAGGGTATACTTCCCAGGTGGTCCCATTTCAATTTGGTGAAGATCTGATGAAGAACTTCTGAGATAGGCAACGGAACTCCTCAATAAATGATAGCAAATGGACTGGGATTGCTGAAATCTCATGTCTGTTTGTTGTTCACACCAGTTCATAACATAACATCACGCCAGCACGCTGTGAAGGGGTAAGCACATGTGAACCACTAAAAAGTGAAAAATAAAAACTTTTTTACAAAAAAATACAACCGACTTCCAAAACAACACTACAAAGTGAAAAATAACTTTAATTTCGGAAGTCGGTGGCAAAAACGAAAATACATTTAATCAGACACCGACTTCCGAAATTAAAGTTATTTTTCACTTTGTAGTGTTGTTTTGGAAGTCGGTTGTATTTTTTTGTAAAAAAGTTTTTATATCCGTAATAGGGCGACCAGAGCGACGTGCATCTTTGACATCAAAATTTCCGGATTGAAAACGCTTAAACCAAATTTGTGCTACTCTCCCAGACACTGCACTGGGTCTATAAACATCGCAAATTTTTTTCGCGGCTTGCGTTGCATTTTTACCTTTTTTGTAGTAAAATTTTAAAATGTATCGAATTTCTTCATTAGATTCACTCATCTTGACAGTACAAAAAACAAATCAAAGTCACACATTTTCCTAATTTGAATTTGGAATTATGTTCTTTAAAATTTAAACTTTCAATGATACCAAAACCAGCCAGATACAAATAGTATAGCCAAAGAGATTTTATTTTAAGTTCATACATACTATAATGCGAAAAGACTTTTTCCCCAACCTAATATTAGTTTGATAGTGTGATATATCTAAATATATTATGCATAATTCATAACTATATAATTTCTGACTACTGTACTGTAGGTGTACTGGTTGGAGTATGAATTGCCAATTCAAAAATACCTGCAATTGGTACATTTGATAAAAGATTTTGAGTTTGAGTTTGAGAGCTCCTCCCTGTGCCTTATTGTTTTGAGGTAGAAAGTGCTTTTCGACAGATATGGGTTTTTTTGTTTGACTTTTGGGGTGAAAACCGGCTGATAGTGTTTGATTAAAATCTCAGTTTATTACTTTGAAGTTTCGGTAAAAATAACACGAGTCTAATCCACTAATCTTTAAGAATAAATCAGATTAAAATTCTCTTTATCATCCTAATTGACGATTGAAGTTCATTGTCTTATCAGTTAGCTCTACTGTTAATTATGATAGGTAGGTAATTAATAAAATAATCGCTAGCACGTGAATGAATAAATAATCATCGCAGAATTATTGTGACTTTTATTGTCCTAAGTTAAGCTCCAAAACCTTAGAACTATGGAAAACATTGAGCAAAGCAGCTGATAAATGTTCCAATAATACTTAGACAATCATTAGAGATAACAATAATACACTGATTTGAGAAGTCATTATATTATGAAAAGTAAAAGATTATCTATCTCTTAATCTGATCTGTTTGTTGAAACCTGACTCAATAAACGTAAACACAATGTGAGATATGATTTTAAATTAGAACGTGATTGAGCAATTTTCGTTTGTATTCAAAGATTCCAATCAGACTTAACCACAAAAAATAAGTTCAGCTGAAAACCGACTAGCTACGCGAGCTAAGACCGCCCACTACGTGATGTCCACGGAGAGGTTTACCACATTAGCTGCGCCCTTCATTTGTTTGTACCGTGGCTGTGGGTCGCAGGGGACGATCCCGTCTACATTTTCACACAAAACGAAGCTAAATAGGTAGGTACCATGGTCGCAGAACGTAGCCTAGCCGTGGTACTGTGCTGTGGAGCTACTGAAACAGATGCTTCAAGTGTAGCGAGACAACATTGAGAATGAAACCGTGTGTGGTCATACAAACCATGACCAGCTTGGCATGCAGCCTTATAAATTTTCTTTGTTTGCTTTTATTTTTGTTTTATTGGATAACACTTACAATGTTTTCTTAACTTAAATTATTGTAGTTTGTAGGTTTTAGTTTTCAATAGCATGGTTTGTAGATTATTTTTATATGTATTCCGTGGAAAATGTTGTTGGTTACAGATTTGGTCGTATCTTTTTTGTATTTCTTCCTACAAAATGTAATGTGTCACTGTTTGTTTTCCCTAATAAGCAAAATAAAAAAATCTAGTCAATCAAGGAAACCTGAAAACTAGGGTTGCAAATGGTTGTGAGTTTGAAAGTTAGGTGAACTTAAATTGAATCTAGGTTATTACAAATTTACGATCGGTAAAATAAATGATCGTGATGATCCAGACGTAAGCTTTGTTAACTATATTTAAATATGGATGAAATGTTGCGCTACAAAAGAACTAAAATAAACAGGCCAACTTTGTTGTGCTAGTGTGCGTGACAGCTGACGTCTCACTCGCGTCAATCGCAAATTTCTAGTGTGCGTGCAAATTGCGGTGAACAGTTAGACGCTATTTTTTTCGACGAGTTCACAGCTTTGACTGTCTATCTACACATATTTATATCTTTGGGCGCAAGGATCATCATGTATTGAACAAGAACAATCAATGATCGATCAATGATAGTTTCTTGTCCGAATGAGAAGCTTTTACTCTAGGAGTAGATAATGCAGTCGGTATTTGGTTATTTGCTAAAATCATACCCATTTTAGCTAATTAGCTATCGGTATTAGTTAAGGTATCGGTATTTGACTATTGCCAAATACCGACTGCATCATCTACTCCTAGAGTAAAAGATATTATTAAGAAAAGGGTTTGCTAAGGGGAGTTTGTAATTGGATCTGGTGCAGTGCAGGGATGTCATGGATAGATAAATAAAAAGAGAAGTCCTGACTGACTGACTCATCAACGCCCAGCCCAAACCCTTGGACCTAGAAAGCTAAAATTTTGCACAGAGGTTGCCTTTATAATGTAGACAAGGACTAAGGAAGGGTTTCCCGGTTAAGCGTTCACTTGGGATATTTTCCGATATCCATGCGGGCGAAGCCGCGGGCTAAAGCTAGTGAATGGATATAATTATGATGCTGAGGAACATAGGAGTACATTAGTGACGAATAAAGTCAGAAAGAAGTGTGAGTGTGTATATTTTAAACAAGAAAAAGGGCCTGAGCAAAGTTAGATGTACTGTGTAGAAGAAGATACAGCAAGGACAGAAGTGAACTCTGAAGTGTCGGCAGATAGCGAGGTAGAAGAAAAAAATATTACATACTGTGACAAACCAAAAAGGAATCGGGCTGAAAGATGATGAAGTAATCAGATTGTACCAATCAATTTTGTATTGTGCAAGCATTAGCTTGCTTGATGAAATTCATATTGTAGAAATAGGTATATATAATATATATATATATATATATATATATATATATATATATATATATATATATATATATATATATATATATATATATATAATGTTTCTTTAACTCACCGAAGCACCCAACAAGGAGCGTAAACACCAGAAGTCCGGTTTTGATGTTCATGTTTAATAACGCCCGAAGTGAGTTTGATAACTTTACGATACATACTCAAATTTATAACATTAATTAGTGAGATAATCATTAACTCTTATTGATTACCAATGATAAGCTAGTACGCATTACTGCCGTCATCGAAGACTTATCATGATGGTGTTGGGTGATGATCGAATACTACCTAAATTAAATGCGTTGAAACGTTTGATTACTACCAATTATTTATGGGCTGTCTAGTTTGACGCGCGAGATAGCAGACTCACGCGCCCCGGAATTTTAACGTGCTTCGTTTAGATGTAGATCTATGACAAAATGATATACTTAAATAAATTTTTAGCTTTCATTTCTGAACATATTTAAATGCCTTCCATCTAAAGCAAATTTTACTACACAGTAAGGAACTCATCATTCTCCTGCCCTTATCCCAACCTATTGGGGTTGGCGCAACATGTCCCTTTTTTCCATACTTCTCTATTAGTCGTCATCTCGGTAGTCACCACCTTTTTGCCATAATTATTAATCACACACACACACACACACACACACACACACACACACACACACACACACACACACACACTCACACACACACACACACACACACACACACAACTATCACCACACACACACACACACAACTATCACCACACACACAGTCACACTATTAATAATTATGTCACTCTCTGTATTCTTTTTAATGGCTGTGTACGTCGTAATTAGCGTAATGTTTGGAATAATAATTTTGTTACACTTGCTGTCAGCTGTGAAGCTACCTTATAATAAGTAAATACTTAAATAAATAAATTAATGTTAATGTTAACGCAAATTAATTCTAAATTGAAAAGAAAATATATTTAGAGAACAGGAGTATGTAAGGATCGTAGCAGGTGGCATTCTGTAGTTTCTGCCTACCCCCATGGGAAGCAGGCATGAGTATATGTATATAATAATGTGAAATATATATATATACACACATATATAAATATATGTATGTAAAAATAATAAACAAGCTAATATTAGAAATGAGATAAAAGGGTGGAGTAGACAAAGAGAGAAAGAGTAGGGAAAGAAAGAGTTAGTTTATCTAGTATTTAGGTAATTAGGTACTTTAAAACTTCTTAGATGCTACAATACAGAGAAATGAACTATACTGAATTTTTAATAACGATCAATCATTTCTAACGTCCTGCCTAAATGAAACTGATAGTTTTGGAAAAACACACAGTTAAAAATAATATTAGTATAAATAATATAATAATATTTGTGTCTTTAGCCGTTTTGACAGCATTACGAATCGGTCATTCACTGCGACTCTAAAGCTCCGTGCTTATTACTAGTATAAGGTGGTTATTATTTTAAGCTGAATGCGCAAGATGATAGTGCATTTAATATGATGATCCGAAATTACTTTTATGATCACAAAACTTAAGTAATTCTACAATAAAACTTAAGTAACGCACTCTCTCACAATGACTGTTGTTGTTTCGTAGATAATTGGGAAAACCTATTAACGTTATTTCGATTAAAAATAATCTTAAAAACTGCAGATAATGATCGATTGATTAGTTTTTATAATTGTTTATTTACTTATTTATTAAAAAGCACACAAATTTAAATGTACAGAGGAGCATGTAAGTAACTTTATTTATTTATTTATCATCTTTACAGCTATCATTACAGGCCTTAACCTAATGCGACAGTGTACAAAAAAAATAACTTATGTAACCTTATATATGCCTAACAACAAATCTTTCGTCAGTAAATTCGTTCTGACCACGGGCACTTGGCGTCGCCGCCTTCACACTTATCGGTCTGGCACGCTGAGTTCCAGTTGACGCATCACTGCCGGGTTATCCACGCTACTGCGCACACTACATACCCAGCAAGACTGAACTCCTGGCGAACCCAGAGCTCATTATACCCCACCATACCCAGTACAAATAGTGTGGGGTACCTACATCAACGGGTAGAATGGATACACACCATACAGTTTAAAATACAAGTGTCTCGTAAACTTGTTCTGTACCCGTTCCAACATAACATTGCATTTGGCTTCATGTGGTGCCCAAACATTTAGACTTAAGGTGATACAACGATTAATTTTGTGTTAATTAAATTCCTATAAAACCAAATGTATATGGTTAAATCATTAGAATTTTCCATAATTTGGGTTATTTGACTATCATGTCTACTGCTGTACTAAAACCGAAACATGATTACTTACTTGCATTTTTTTCGATAGAAAAAAAATCTAAAGTAGTACGTACCGTAATATTCTGTTTTATACTAATATACGCAAACAGTTCCTTATTGTGCAGTAAATTTTGTTAAGAACTTATTAATCTAAAAGTTTATTTACGTATACCATTTTGTCATAAATCTACTTTAAACGAAGTACGTTTAGTTCCGGTGCGCGAGTTCTATCTCGCGCGTCAAACTCACTTACACACCAAGCTATAGCACGCTTCGATGTATCCTCCTAATGCCATAGGCATTTTCTACCGGTCAGCCTTTGGGTGATACACAGACAAACAGTAGTATGTGCAATAGCGAGAATCGAGGAATTAATATTTATTTAAATAATAAAATAAGTACTAGCTTTTGCCCGCGGCCTCGCTCGCGTGGATGTCAGAAAATATCCTAACTTTTGAACGAGTGGACACTCGGTCAGTTATTTGTTATTAGAGAGTCCCCGCCGCGTCTGTCTGTCTGTTTGAACGCGAAAAACTCAAAAACTACCGAACGGATTTTCATACGGTTTTCACCAATGGACGGAATGATTAAGTGATTCATTAAGGTTTTATGTAAATTGGCTGAAATATCACGATGACTGTAGAAAATGTCGTAAAAAATTATGCCGACTGGGAGCTTTAAGCCCACCATACCACGGCATGGATACTTAAATTTATTAATCAATCTGCCTAGCCTTTTCCCAACTATGTTGGGGTCGGCTTCCAGTCTAACCGGATGCAGCTGAATACCAGTATTTTACATGGAGCGACTGCCTATCTGACCCCCACAACCCAGTAACTGGGTAATACAATACCCCTTGATAAGACTGGTTGTCAGACTTTCGTGCTTCTGACAACCCGTAACGACTGTCAAAGATGCACGAATGACAGCCGGGACCAACGGCTTAACACGTTGCGGGACGGTAATGACTTTTTCAAATTATGCGATATGACAGTAAAATTGCCCATACAAGTTACAACCACTGCTATATCCGTACTTACCTAGAGCAATACTAAAGAATAATAATACAGCGATAGTACTTTCATAGCCGTATTCGGGTTATAGCCGTACTGTCATTTAATTATGCATAAATGACATGTTAAAATTACACTACGGCTATTCCCGTAATCGGCTATAGCCGTACCGTATTTTACAAATATTTTACGGTCTCAAAATATGATGCTACGGCTATTGCAGTATTATAGGAATGTAAGTTGTTTTCAAAATAGAACCAAAATTTAAAAGAATACTTAGCATTTATTGAATCACATTATGTAGTATCTAATATCTAATACTCAAAAACAGTAATTAAAGAAACTTCTAATCAGTGCCATGTAATCAGAACAATTTAATTGACCTTAAATCTAGTCTTCGCGATTATTTGCATCTTGCTGAATATGCCCATGCAAAATGTGCCAATCTTCAAAACACTCAGGACACAAAGGTGTTCTTTTCACACATCCCTTGCAGATATATTTAGTTTCCTTTCGCTTGTTTACCTTAGTGCACAATTTGCAATTTAAATATTTGAATTTTCTTTTGTTGCCATCTGAGGTTGGAGGTGGCATCACGACTGGCCAATGACCTTTCATTACAGCGACGCTACACTCTCCAACAACATTTTGCCTAAATCTTCGGCTGCTGTACACACTATCTTTTCTGACCACATCGGGACCTTTTATATCACCAGAAATCTGACACATTTCCTTTATCAATTGGTCTCTGAACTCAATAGACTTATATTTTCGATTCTTTTTCACATAAGTCTTATACAGATAAAATGCGTTCCAGACAGCTATATCGAGGCAGTGAAAGATAACCCTCTTATACCATCTTATGCTTTTGCGGGGAGATGAGTAATATGAAGTCATCTGATCGACCCTGTCTACTCCCCCCATAAAAGTGTTATAAGCTGCTACTTCGGTGGGTTTAGTTGCTAATTTACCATGTCGATTTGGTACTTGTTCTAGCTTTGGGTGATCCCGAGTAGAAATTGTATAAACCGGTCTTTTATCTCTCCACATCGAAACATAAATTTGGCCTTTGCGATACCAGTAATAATCTCCCTTTTTTAGTTTTAGACTTGTTAGTGCCCTTGGGTTGCCTTTACGGGTTTTTCTCAATGTCCCACAAGAGTGTGTCCGCAAATCAAGTAACTTTTGCGACAACTCCACTGAATTATAAAAATTATCCATGAAAACATGGTGACCTTTGAGCACATATGGTTCCAATAATTTCAGCACGATATTTTGAGTTTTCTTTCCAGTCTCTGCAGATGCATCTTTACCACGGTACATAATCATATCAAGGACATAACCGCTCGCAGTTGTGAGGACGTAGAATTTGATACCATACCTCGCTTTCTTAGACTTTATATATTGACGAAACTTTATTATTCTACCCCGAAATAGAATAAGTGATTCATCTATGGATAATTCTTTCGAAGGACCGTAGATAAGCTGGAAGTTATTATTCAGAGCTTTTATAAAATCAAGCACTTTGTGTTCTCCCTTTGCTTGATCATCCGCTACACACAGACATCTTATAACTTGTTCAAACCTTCTACCAGATGTTACATGTTGAAAAAACGGATGGTAGTACAGCGGATCATTAGAAAAAAAATTCCGTCTAAGGGGGAATTTCAATTGCCCTTGTAGAAGGCATATGCCGAAAACAGATAATATTTCCTGCCTATCCACAGGTCGGAATTTATAATGACGACTGTTCCTAGTGCGTGGCCCACCTTGACCAGTTAGTTTTTCACCATATTTATTAGTACATTCAACTATGTGATCAATTAGGCTTTCCGGAAAAACCAATTTGAACATATCTAGTGGCGTTTGAATGCTATTTACATCAAATCTTGGTCCCGATGAGGACTCCTCAAAGTGGAAATCGGCGATTGGTATAGTCGTTTGCGACCACTCTTCATTATTTTGGAGCTGCTCTGAATCGGTAGCCTCTGGAGACGGAACGAAAATATCCATATCGTGAAAATTGTCATTGGCAGATTGTGCAGCAGGTTGTGCACCAGGCTGTTCCATCTCTGGAGACTGAAAGGAGAGGTCCAAGTCGGCAGGCTGCAATAAATCACTGGCTCCTTGGGCAACGGGCTGTTCTGACTGAAGGGCTGGATACTGCAGGGATGGACTTACCGGCGCATTGTTATCGCTACTAGACGACGAATGATAACGGCGGCGGTGGCGCGCTGAGATTCCATTGAAGCCAATTTCATCGTCGGAAGAATCTGATTCAGCAGATGGACGATAATCGTCGTCAGAACCATACTCTCCTCCATCGTCGTGGTACGGATCTTCATTATTGTCGCTGGATTCCGGCGTTGAAACTTCTTCCAGAAGACGAATAATGCGGTTTGAATCTTTATTTGAATCCATCTAAAACAAAACAAATGATCATTCACTTACACATCCAAATACGCGCCTTTGAAATAGATTTATCTGTCTACATAACCTTATTTGCTAGCCTAAGTGTATAACAAACTATTGTAAATAGAAATATCAGTCAATATACTCACGTTAGTCCATAAATATGGTGAACAAAAAATGGCGCGAAAGTCGACGAACACAACTTTATTCAACCGCGCGTGGCGTGACACTACTCGAGCCGTCGCATAGAATCTTTATAGACCGATTACGGGCATAACCGTAGTGTGCGTGCGAGGACTTCATAGAAAACGCACTAACACATATATTTTCATTGTGTGACTTTGTGCGTTCTAATGCTTCTATACGTACGAGGGATTGATGTGATACGACAGTAAAAACGGTTTTCCTTGTTCCTCTATACGAAATTTCGCTGTAATGCCCGTACCTAACTTTAGAAGAGTTTAAAATTGTACGGCGATGCCCGTACTGTCATTTTTCAACTTCAAAAAATCTACTGCTAATTCAGTGCGTCCCGCAACGTGTTAACATGCTTTCCGAGGCACGGAGGAATCTCAGTATGTAAAAATGGTCACCCATCCACTGAACAACCCCGGCAAGCGTAGCTTCACCTGGATCAACTTAGCCACGAGCTCCTCGGCAAGGATACTTATATCGTAGCGATTTGTGTTTGCACAGTTATTCGGACGGCCCTTACATGTGAACGTACATAGTGTGATAGCTAATTAATTACTGCTTAATTTTGCTTAATTTTCCCAACACTATCTTTTTTTTTTAAAAACTAGTAACATGTGGAAACGTAGTGGATTGTACATTTACTTATAGCATACTGTATATCTAGATATAATATACAATGTACGATTGTTTGTTTTCCCAAATAAAATAAAATAAATAGTGCCGTTCGATATAACTGTGCCCATCACTTAAGTCAAACCCCGCCCCCCAAAGATTTAAATCGCTAGATTTGCTCCCACCATAATTAGTCACAAGAAAAAGTGTAAATAGGGTTTTCATGACAATCAAGTATAGTTACTGCGTCATTGTGTGTCAGAGGTCTCAAAACGACTCAGAAATTGCGAATCTTTTCACGCGGTAGGACAAATCTAACGATTTAAATCGTTGCCATTGCCATAATTTTCATGACAGCCGTCACTGCGGCCGTTAAGTGCGGTGACCGTTCTGCTAGGAAACCGTAGCCTTAGTCCATCAAAACAGCCATTTAGCTTTTGATTCTTAGTCATAATTACGGAGATAGTTGCCCGAACAGGCATAGTGACAAGACCACAGTGCGTCGAGTTCAGGAGAAACTGTGGCGATCGCTCTACAGCTGGGTTATGGGAACACCTATTAAACCAACGGGCCAGAACCTACAAAGGGGTGCAGATGAATGCAAAAGTGACTCCCGCTCTTCCTTCAAAAGATAGCGGAGGAGCACCAAGTATTTAAAGTCAGTAAAAGTCTAATAGGCACTCCAGTGCTAAAGAAATCCAGGAAGGTAACCTAACCTTAAAAAAAACTCTAAAACATTAGAACCTATTTATTTATTACATGAAAGAGCAAAATACAATAAAAACATTAACAAATTGGCAGAGACCTATCTCTGCCAATCACAAATCTTCACAAATAATTACAGAACTAGGTTAACGAAGGGGAGGAAAGCAATAAAGCAACATAACATATCAATAAGTAAATACTAATACTGGCAATACTTAGACTTAGAATAAAAAAAGATTTAGGTACAGCGGAAATCATGACTCAAAGTATAGATATCACAGACATTTTCCCAGAACATTTTACAAATTTAATTAATTAATGATGTTTGCTTGCAACCAAGACTGATGAGCGCTGACACTGACGTACACGTCAGGATAGCCTCGAGCGCAGGGGAACATCCAGGACACGACTCCGATCTGCTGGCCATTGTCAACGCGGGTTAGAGCACTGCCGGAGTCAAACTGGAACAGGAAAAATCATGATCAAAGTTCATTCATGTAAGTGCAAAATAGGATGTGCATCTGGACTGAGGGCCCATTTTTTGAACCCTTGCGAAACGAAATGTCTTATTTCGTTTCTTTCAGTTTCTGTTTCTTTTTAACTAAATTCTTAAATAAAAATTATTAACCCAGAGATGGTACTTACTGACATTTAAGTTAAGCCATTTATGCACGCGTCTGGATTGAGGGCCCAAGTTTTTACTTTATTATATTTATTTAATCGTAACAGTTTTAATTCACGTTTAAGAAATTCATGGGCCTTTGCTTTAAGTTTTTACTATTTTTAACTAAATTCCCTGTAAGTCTTAATTCGTTTCGCAAGGGTTCAAAAAATGGGCCCTCAATCCAGATGCACATCAAAATAGGTACATTCTTTAAGTGTAGATATGTATATGATGCGGAGGGATGAGAAACATGTCAGCTCGCGAGATAAGTTGAAGTGTGAATAAGTTGAAGTCTGACTGACTGACTGACTGACATATCAACGCACAGCCCAAACCGCTGGGTCTAGAGATTCCAAATTTGGCACATAGGTTCCTTAAGAGGTCTAGAGGTGCACTAAGAAAGGATTTTACAAAATTCACGCCCTAAGGGGTCGAAACAGGGGTCCAAAGTGTGTATGAAAAATCGTATACCTTGAGTTGACTTGAAAATTGTCACGAATATTTATATAAGTAAATTATAAAGTTTTTCATTTTTAGTTTTCCTAAACTACCCCCTAAAGAGGGATTGGGAGGTGTCAAAGTTTGTATGGAGTAATTTTAAGGCGCGGTCAGATTAACTCGAAATTCAGTATTTATACTTGAGACCAAAAAAGAAGAATGACGTGTATCAGGGTTTTTCGAAAGTCAATTTTACAGGGCAGGTTTTTTTGCGGGGCTTGATTAACTCAAAAACTGGTGTAAATAATCTTTCAGTCAAGTTACGGAAATATCCCAAACGGTTTTATTAAATTCCACCTCTGTGGGGGTGAAAACAGGGAATATAGTATATATGAAAAATCTTATTCATTTGGTTAATTAAGCAAGTAATAAAGTTTGTCATTAATAGTTTTTCCCCCAGAGGGAAGGGGAGGGGGAGAGGGGAAGTGGAGGGATGGTGAAGAGGGAAAGAGGTGGGGGTATTGAGGAGGGAATGGGGGGAGGTGTGGGGGAGAGGAAACCGGTGAAGGGGAAGGGGATGTGATGAGTGGGGTAAGAGGGAGAGGGGGATGGGGAGGGTGAGGAGGTGAGAGGGGTTGTGTGGTGACTGAGACGGGTGAGAGGGGGTGGGAAGGAGAGAGGGGTTAGAGGGAGTAATAGTTATCCCAGTCCTCATCCGCACATGTGTTCATGGCTCTATTCAGAGCTCGCCTTACCTTAATGCGCTTGCGCTCCAGATCAGCTCCCCACCAGGGCTGTTTGCCCGGTGTGCTACGCGGGGTGGTCTCTGGGCAGGCAGTATGGTAACTGTCTATCATTGAGTTAGCGAGATGACCTACCAGTACCTCAATCTGTGTCGTGTCCGCAACTGTCGACGGATCGCTTACTGTCGCCAGCTTGGATTCCAAGCTGCGTGTGTAGGTGGCACGATCCGTGTTACGCGGATTACGTCGTGGTGGTGCAGGTGGAACACAGACCTGGATGTCGAAGCGGATCCACCTGTGGTCAGAACAGGAGGCCTCCTTGGAGACCTGCCACCCAGTGGTAATTTCCGCCGCGCCTTCTGTAGCTAAAGTAAGGTCTATGATTGTGCAGCTACGCCTGGTTACGAAAGTTGGTTCGGAGCCAGTGTTTAGTAAGGATAGGTTAGTAGAAAACAAATAGTCAACCAAGGCCTTACCCCTCTCGTTTTGCGTGTCCATACCCCAAAGTTGGTGGTGAGCATTGGCGTCGGCCCCCACGACGATCTGAAGCCCGCAACTCTCGCAATGGCTCACGAGGCGGGCGAGGCCGTGGGGAGGCGGCACCTCCGCCTCGGGCATGTAGACCGAGGCGAAAACGATCTCCAGCTCCGTGGCGTCGACACGCTGTATTAGCAGCTTAGCTGCAGAGACATCTCTGCAACAGAAGTCCGTTAAGAGATGTGTTTTAAGGTTACCTGTGACATACTCGTAGATGCACGATCTAGGGTGATCGTGACCCGTGGTGACCAGGAGCTTACCATTAAGATTTGAGAGTCCTTGTATGCGGCCCGCTCTTATCCACGACTCTTGGATAAGGGCAATAGCCGTGTGTTGAACCTCAAGCCACTTGCGAAGCTGAGCCGTCGCGGTCTGACTGTGGTGGAGGTTTGCCTGGAGGACTTTACAAGTTGACGAAAGGGACGCCAACGCTGGTCGAACCCTCATCGTCCCCCTCTAGCCTGAGCCCGGCAAACAGATCGCCCTCGTCGAAACCGTCCCCTCCCCCGCCCGAAGCTGGGGACAAGATCATGTCATCCAACTCTTCACCAGACGAAGGGACGGCATCCACGGCGGCGACCGCAGGGGCAGCCGACTCTGCTGCAGCAGGTTCAGCTGCGGATGCTACCGGGTTGTTTGATGGGGGAGTGGACTCACCTCCTGGTGTCTGTGGCAGCGCCTCGCAGCTGGCGTCCATGGCGCGGTCCCACGTATCGGGGACGTCCGTGAACCTACCGTTCCGACCCTGAAATTTCAAGTACACCGCCCCCAAACCAAATGAGAGACGGCGTCCAGCCTCCATCAAGGTCGGGATTTGGTCCACCGGAACACCGACTACCACGAACCATGCTGCGTCTTGTTTGTCGGCATGTAGAAGTACCCACCTCTTTATGTCGACCCAGGGGTTCTGATAACAGAGAGTATGCCCAATATTGGTCGACTCCCCGAAGACCCCCTGCTCGTCTGGGATCACGACATCACATCGTGCTCGCTTCTCGATCTCCGGCTGGCTCTTGACGACTAACGAGGTGCTAGTTTGGAGAGTTAGGTCGGCGACTGTCTTCCTTAGCCAGGCTAAGGTGTGGTCATTACCGCACCACAGTTTGAGGACACCCCCGGGGCAAACAACGGCTTGGCATTGAAGGTTGGTCCTGGAGTGTCTTGCTTTGGGGAGCAGGCCTCGAGAATGATCTGCTTCTGGATAGCAGCGAGTACCTGATCCGATACGTCCTTGCTGAGGATCCCCATGCGGTCGCAGGTGATCGCGACGTCAAGGGTAGCGCTGGCAGCTTGGGCGTAGCTCCGTTGTGCAACCCATTTGGATTGATCAAGACGCGGCCGCTTCCGATCTCCTCGAGGTGTCAATGTCTCGTTGAGAGCTCGCTTGGCCGCGGCCTGATCCTTCCAATCAGGTTGCTGCATTTTACCTTGGGCCGGTATCTCTGGAGCGATGGTTGGCGGTTGACTGGGCGCTGGTCGACTTGTGCCGGCCTTTGCCTGCGACCGCTTTCCGGCGGAGAAATTTAACTGGCCGCCTGTCGGTTGGTCCGAACTAGCGGCAGTGGCCTGTTTATTGCAGGAGCCTTTGCGTAGCAACCTGCGTGCTTGACGGCGCTCCTTCATCGTCATCCTATCCCTCATGTTGCCTTGCTCAGCAACAGATGGACCTGAAGGGTCAGTGCAAGGGCGTTGGGCTAGTGGAGTGGGTTTTTTACCCTTGCCCTTGCGTTTCTGCACAACCTGCCAGGTGCGTGAGAACGCATCCTCAGTGCAGCTGGCCGTCTCCGCATGACCGGTGACGGCCGTCGGATGGGAGGAGGCTAGAGGAGCCTCAGGAGGAGGAGGGTGTTTGGATAGACCCTCGGTACCGGTGTTACCCAGCACCGGGGTCTGTGTAGCTAGGGTCGGACCAGCAGTGGTATTAGTCGTCGCTTTGGTTTTCACCTGAGTTTTGGAAGGGTCGGTACTGGTCCCAATCAGCGCCGACGTCCTTTGTCTATACT
Source organism: Cosmia pyralina (assembly GCA_946251885.1). Lineage (NCBI taxonomy): Eukaryota > Metazoa > Arthropoda > Insecta > Lepidoptera > Noctuidae > Cosmia > Cosmia pyralina. Next base: position 2,864,978 of record OX276355.1, on the reverse strand, counting down.
GGGACTTTTTACGTTTGGTCTTAGCTGTGGTTTTCGCCATAGCCGGACCGGCACCCGCGCTGGTACCCGCAGTGTTAGCTGCATGGTCACCAGGGGCGAGGGAATTGCAAGCAGCTCCCTTGGGAATGTCTGTGGCTTTCGCCACCACTCCGGTAATTTTAACAGGCCTTAGATTGTCCATGTTAAGTTTAGTTTTTAAAATTCATCTCTCTGGCTCCCACCCTCCATGGAGCCCGCACCTGGGAACGTCTCACTATAAATAAAAGTTCGAACGTTAGGATTACCAGAGAGATATAGGGGCGCAAGGCTGGTTTACAGTGCGACATCGGGTGCTCGATCGGGTTGGCGTAGGGGGTCGAATTGCCTACCCCCAACGAACTGATCAACCCTCACTTACACCGTCAGCATGACCTTTACCTACCGCTTCAGCCATCCGAGGACAATCTCAACGGACCTCACGCACCTCGCCTGTGGCCTTCTGACGGGACACTATGGCCATTTCCCTACCCTTGGCTAATGGGTAGGGCCACAGTTTCGCTTGAAATCCAGAACAAAGGGGGCGTGTTGCCTTACGGACACATTACCGCCAGAGCCGCTTGGCTCAACCCCCCAGGACTTCTTCATTCCCGCTCACGGCGCTTAACTGCGCAGGTCCTAGCGCAGGTGACTGCTAACTCCTACTCGCCATCAGCTGAATTTAGTGATAGTCAAGCCCGCCACCACCCAGTCACAGGGGGTGACGGTTAGGAGTGGAAATTGGAAGTGTGGAAGAGGGAGGAACTTGGATGTGGGTGGGATGGGGTAGGGAGGGATTGTGAGATTGGGGACAGGAAGGCATAAGACGGGAATGGCTAAGGTTATGGGAATTGGGGAGGGGATGCGATGGCGCCTGGTGGTTTCTGTTATGTCTATATCTTAAGGAATTAGACCAAGAAACGGGGTGGCAACCTCGGGAAGGTACACCGCCAGACTTGCCTTGAGGATCTACACGACTGTAGCGCTCTCCCTCAAGACCCCGCCACCCTACTACCTCTGAAGAAGGCGGTAGGGTAGGCCTGCATCTATACTACCAAGCCAAGCAAAGCAAAGCATGTCGTTGTGCAACCACAAAAGCATGAATTCAGACCCTCCCCATAATGAAACTAGGTATTACATGATACGTGATTGAGTCCACGACCATAACTAATGATGAATGAGGTGTTGTTATGACGTGGTCTGAATGTGAACTGCGCTGATGTGCGCGTTTGAAATAATTTAATTTTGATGTGAGTACAATTATGCAATGTGCGGCGCGAGATGACTGATGCTGACGACGCTAGGTGATGCTGGTGTTAGTATGATCTGATGCTGACGACGCTAGGTGATGCTGGTGTTAGTATGATCTGATGATACAAAGTGATAGAACAATTTTTAGGTACTTATGTTGCTAAATTGTTAGATGATGTTTTAAAACGATATTTTTCATAACAGATGAAGTTGCTCTATCAGTTACCTACGAAAGCACTTGAATTATTTTACAGGGGTAAGCAGAAACACAGAACGGCATCTGCTTAAGATTTGGTAAGATAATCGAGCCGAAATCACATAAACAATGAACATAATACTAGGTAAGCACGTTAAATCAAAATAATCGAGCCACACGCACGTAATTGTATTACGAGAGATACCTACTTATATGATAGGTATGAGATAGGGAAAACCTAATTGTAATTACCCGCTGATAATCAGATTGTTTCTCAATAAATGTTGTAAATGAATCCATTGTTAACAGTAGAAGGTACAGCAAGCAACAAGTGACAACAGTGGCGCCACTGCGCTGGCACTGTCGTTATTCAATACGAATCGCGCAAGTTAAAAAAAGTTCCCCAAGAAAGACGAATAGGTACCTATATTATTTAGGTTAAGGGCCAAGTTGTTTGACCCTGGGTCTATCTGGACCTGGGTTGGTTTTTAAGTTTGGGAGTGTATCAGTGTAGTCTATGGCAAATTGGCCATAGATTTTGCTAATGTACTAAAAGGGAAGGAACAGGCGAAGCTAATTTAGATGACGCCATCATCTCTGGTAACCTTCAGCTGTCTATCTGTTGAAGCTTTTCAAGGATATTAAAAAGTAAACGTGCCGCGCGTGCGTGTGTGCGTGCGTGCGTAACCCTAAAAATATATGGTGTTTGATAGGTAAACAACACCAGCGACGATGCGACTCCTAGCGGGATAAATTGGCAGTATCTCTCCCCATTAACATCTAAAACCTTATGGATTTTGCGTCTCACCCACAAAAACATCATCATTTTTAAAATATTTATTATTATTTACGGTGGAAATTAAAACTTATAGCCATTTAGAATCAATCCATCCCAGATAATATAGCGTCCACCTTCGAAGTTATTCAAACAATGACGGACCGTAACCAGTTCTGGTAAGCGCTGAGCCTGACGAAAATGTCGGGGGCTCCGCGGGCGCAGGGGAAGCCCCACGACACGACACCGAACTGCTGGCCGTTGTCGACACGCCTCAGAGCACTGCCGGAGTCACCCTGAAAATGAAAAAAAAACACGGATCCTGAGCAAGGGCCATATGGATAGCTAGACAGAGATACATCATAATTACATTCATGGCTATTTTCGATTCTTCAGTTGTATATAATACCTACACTTGAAGCAGTGAACTACTTCCTAACTAAATCATACCTATTAATGATTAATAGACTATACTCGTAGTTCATCTTTCTAAGTTAGATTTCCTGCGTATTCGTCTAATTTCCGAAATCAGACCAATCCGCAGAAAATCTAACTTAGAAAGATGTATTGATGATTTTTGAGGTTAAAATTATGTAAGTAAATACATATTTGTTATAGCCGCGAATCATAGTTTTATCAACATACAACCTGACACTGACCTGCAAATTGCAAAAAACGTAAGAACATTTGAATTTCGCGGCTACTACTGCGGATTTCCCTTAAGAGCCCACAAATTTACAGCCCGCTAGCAGTCCGCCGGCAGGCGGTCATTGATTGATTGAGAGGTTTGATTCTTTTATGAAGCCTGCCGGAGGACTGCCTGTAAATATGTGGGGCCCGCTGCTTTAGGTTTTGCGTTGCCTGTAGGATGAATTCAACCAAACTTTGCTGTTCCCTACATTTTGACGAGTTATGCGAACATAAATGTAGGGAATAGATGAATTTTTGTTTCGCGATTTCAAGTTTGATCCCATAGTAAAAGTTGTTCATAATGATGAGTACAATGACCTCTTATTGGATCGAACAGGGTTTTTTTTACACAATCTTCGAATCTTCGATCTTCTTCATCATTGTGTTCGAATAAATTTTGAATTTATGTCGTCAATTTTATTCAACGGATAAAACATATCGGACTTTGGTCAAATTAACCCTTATTAGTCCGTCAGGCGAGCCTAATAATCGCATGAAATTCACATACCTAGTCATGATAGGTGTTCAAAAAACGAATAAAATACTTACGTTGCAAGTACCAACTCCTATAGAGTGGAGGGTGCAGACCTCAATTTGTGGCTCAACATGAGCATGTCTGTTGAACTCAACGGCGGCGCGAGCCACGCGAGACACGCAGTCCTTACTTCCGATGGTGTTGACTGCTGACAACTCCAGGAGAGTAACAGAGGAGGCACCGTTAGCCTGAAGTAGAGAGATTAAAAATCGTTGAGTGGTTTCAAGGTTGGGTGGTGGAGATGGAAGCATAATCTGTAGTAAAAAAGGATATCACGGCTCACGAGAGTACACGATAAATTCAATTCTGGTCAATGGACCACGATTTTAAGGCGCTGCTCCTTAGAAGCCCTCGGCTAAGTTGTGCACGTGTACTTTAGCTTCGTTTTGTATGAAAATGTAGGCAGGATTATCTACTGCGTCCCATTGCTGGCAAACAAATGAACCACGCAGCTAGCACAGGTGACATCTCCATGTACATTTCACTCAGCAGTAGACCACAGATTATACATCATACAGTCGTCCGACGAGAGCCCGAGCTGCATACGAAGTTCGCCAAACTTCGTATGCAGCTCGAGCTTCGTCGGTATGTACAAACTGTGAGTAGACCGTCAACTTTTACCATTCCTGTCCACGTATTGTGGTCGTCAAATAATTCATGTTTGATTGTTTCCAGTTCAATACTCTTTCTTACTACTTCTACTCAAAATGCTCATTATTCAAATTACTCACACTCGTCCTACCCCATCCGGCAACTCTGGAGCGGACTCCCTGGCCGATGAAGGAGTATGTGATGGGCACAGTCCTGATTAGGTTAGTCAGAGCCACGTTTGAGAAAGTAATGAGGATGCCGATGTCGTTCTTAATGGTGGAGGCGACGTAGTTGGGGTGGGTGACGTTGCGAGATATACTGTAGGAAGTGCCGCCACTGTTCCAGCGGTTGGTGCCCACTGTCGCACGGAGAGAGCTGAGGAAGATAAAGATGACATTCAGAAACTAACAATATTAGTAACAGGGTACATGTTGGTTAATGTCCGTAAAAGTGCACTCATTTAAGGTGCAAAGGTAACTGTAATGCAAATTAAAAACTATTCGACTTGATTGACTTTTTAACTTCTGAACGAGCCAAAGTATCGTGGTAAATGTAGAGCATCCGCGTATGACGACACTGTTTGAATTGATTTCCTTACCTAGTAAGCGATCCCCGGCTGAAAACATGGTTGATACAATGCGCAGCAGTCAGGATAGTTCGCTGGGTGATCAGAGAACCTCCGCAGAGTAAAGTCCTGACCATGGTACCAGTGGTCAGAGCCACCATGTGAGGGTGGCTACCTGCAGCCGCCTGGCTTCCACCAACGTTGCGAGCGCTAGCGTCGGTGTGTTCGAAGAAGATGGCCATGTCATCTTCGAGACTTGGGAGCGCTGGAAAATTGATGAACAAAAATTAGAAGCCTTTTTTACCCGACTGCGCCAGAAGGAGGATTATGTTTTTCGATAGTATGTATGTATGTATAATTGTTTGGCACGCTCTGCGGCCTGAACGGCTCGGTGGATTTTAGCTTGAGAGGTGTCGTTAGATTCGTATTTACTGTGAGAGTGAAACTGGGTATATCAAAATAAAAAAAAAAACAAAATGGCGAAATTTTTGGCGCCAAATTATGTCTTAAAACATTTTTTTTTCCTCACAACTGTCGAGTGGGGTATCAAAATAAAGGGTTTTAAAAGGTGATTACAAAAATATACACAACTTATACGGTTAAAAGTAATTCGAAGTGACAAATCGTAAAAAACACGTACCAAGAACTAAATCCCCTGCGAAACCTAATTCACCTAATTCACATTTGTAAATTAAAAAGCTGGATTTTTACCCGACTGCGCCAGATATAATAATTAATATAAATAATAAAACTATAAAATAAAAGAAAGTACTTAAAAAAATTAAAAAAACCCGACTGCGGTAATAAAACTTAAGTTAAAAAAACTGAAAAGCTAAAAACAAGCCCATTTTAAATTAAATAAATTTATGTTGGAAGCAGGAGGGACCCATACCATTTTTATTATATGTATAATATTTTTAAATAGGTCCCACCTGCTTCCAACATTTTATTTTAATAACATTTTCCAACATTTTTTTTTTTTTATTTTTTTTTTTTATTTTTAAATGGGCTTGTTTTAAGCTTTTCAGTTTTTTTAACTTAAGTTTTATTACCGACGACCTAAAAGACAATCTGGACATTGAGCGTGAGCGCAGAGCGTTGGCTGTCCGCTGCAATATGTTGGCTCGCAGATTTGCGAAATGCACGATTGCGGTTAAGGCTACGCTATTTACAGCGTACTGCCAGTCGTTGTATACATGCAGTCTGTGGGTTAACTACACGCGGAGGACATACAACGCTCTGCGCGTACAGTACAATAACGCATTCAGGGTGCTGATGGGGCTGCCGCGCTACTGCAGTGCTTCGGGCATGTTTGCAGAAGCGGGAATAGATGGGTTTCCTGCACTCATGCGTAAGCGCTGCGCATCCATCATGAGCCGGATTCGCGCCAGCCCCAACAGCATTCTGAGGGTTATTGCGGACAGGTGGGACAGCCCCATGCTGGGGCATTGGATACGCCTACATGCCACTGAGTGTATGTAGATGTATAAATTAAAACAATTACTTCTGGTAGATTTAAGTACTAACATTAGTTTATAAGTTGTTTGTATACTAAACCAAATGGACTAATTAATGGTCTGAATTAAAAGATTTTTATTTTATTTTATTTATTTATTTATTACCGCAGTCGGGTTTTTTAATTTTTTTAATTACTTTTTTTTATCAGCTAGGTAGTTGCGTAACACTTTTAGCAGACGAATTTTTTAAACCTATGAAGCAATGTATTGGGAATTTCTGTCAAAATCAATTCTGTCTGGATTTGATTGCAAGTGTTACGCAACGCAATTGGATGCTGATTGACTTACCTACGTAACTACGATAGTAACACTAACAATCGTTTGAGATCAGTGGCGAATTAGGCCTTGACTCAAGAGATGGTAAATTCACCAGCTTGTAGAACATTATAGGCATGGGTCTTAATTGGCTGTGGACAAGTGGGCGTAAAAATATCGCGCACTGGATTTTCAAGTTTCGTTGCATTGAGTAGAGCGTTGAGAATCCAACTTAACAACAACAGAGTGCATTCTAGCGCGTCGAAAAAATACTCGCTGTTGGATTTCCAACTCTCGGCGCCAATCAGAGCGTTGAAAATCCAGTGCGCGGAATAAAATCGCCGCGATATTTTTATGTCCGTGCAAACGTCGACGGACGTAAAAATATCGCAAGTATTTTGTTTATAAGAAAGTTTGTGTGCGTTGATTTACATAAATGCAATCTATACAATATAATAAATAAATAAATAATCACTGGCAAGTGATAGTGTAGATTATAACAATTTCAACAGATTTTCACAGTATCTTAGATATTTATGTGAATTTCAAACTTTCTTATAAACAAAATTCTTGTAGGTATCTAATATAGGGTCCCAACTCACCGATGCACCCAACCAGGAGCGTAAACACTAGAAGTCCGGTTTTGATGTCCATGTTTAACAATGCCCGAAGACAAATTGATACTTAGCTTAATCGGTTGAATGCCGTAATTACAGAAACAATTAAAAAGCTATTGTCTCGCGTAGATCCACGTTTATGAGTTAAAATTACCTACTCATATTTACAATAATTAGGTATTATTGATAAATAATACAAAAAAAAAAAAAATACAAAAAAAAATAAATAAATAAATAATAATAAAATAGATATATTTTGCACTGATTGGTTTGGTTGATAATTAATAACGTGGCTAGTAATAACAGCCGCATGGGTCCACCCATCAGGTTAAGCTGCTCTTGCTGGGGTCGGTCCGTGGATGGGTGACCAACTTTACATACGAGACTCCGTACTCCGGTACCGGCTGTCATTCGTGGATCTTTGACAGTCGTTATGGGTCGTCAGAAGCTGACAACCAGTCTTACCAAAGGGTATCGTATTCCCAGGGGTTGTGGAGGTCAGATAGGCTCCATGTAAAATACTGATATTCAGCTTCATGCGGTTAGACTGAAAACCGACCCCAACATTACACAACCCCACAACTTAATTGGGGAAAGGTTAGCAGACATATTAGTTACAATATATGTATTTAAGTACATAATTTTAACCATAAAAATATTGATAAAATTTATCAATACACTAAGGTAGCCCGTGAAATTCAAATTTTCTTACGTTTTTTGCAATTGTGAAGGCTTTTGCAGACGATATAGTCTTGGTTGTGGATGGTGACACAGGTGCTGAAGTCTCCAGAGCTGCCAATGCAGCCCTCGCCCGTGCCCAGAGTTGGGGCGTCAGAAATAAGCTCAGGTTTGCACCGCATAAAACTTGTGCGATGCTAATAACCAACAAGCTTAAGTACGACGCACCGATTCTGAGTATGGCTGGGGTCGGCATCGGTATGGTTAGGAGCATGAAGCTGCTAGGGCTCACTATAGACGACAAGCTGACGTTCAGTGAACACACCAAGAATGTCTGCAGAAAAGTGGCAAATATCTATAAGCAGCTGGCACGTGCGGCAAAAATCAGCTGGGGTCTTAATGCGGCGATCATTCGTATAATATATACAGCTACAATAGAACCTGTAGTCACTTACGCGGCCGCAGCCTGGGCTCCCGCTACGAAAAAGCTGGGTATACGGAAAAGGCTGGGCTCTGTCCAACGAGGATTCGCCCAGAAGCTCTGTAAGTCTTACCGTACGGTCTCACTAAACTCTGCATTGGTGCTGGCTGGGATACTACCTCTAGACCTCCGTATACAAGAAGCAGCCGCTCTGTATACGGCAAGGAGAGGGTCGTCCGAGTTTGTACCAGGAGACAGGGAGATTGAGAGTGCGGTGAGATTTACAGAGACACTTCACCCCGCCAAACAGATGGCCTTTGAGTTTATGTGCCTGGCAGACCAACAGACTGTAGATAGTCATAACTTGCAGGCAGTGCGCATATTTACTGATGGCAGTAAGATCGAGGGGAAGGTCGGAGCCGCATTATCTTTGTGGGATAATGAAGGCGAAATCAAAAACACGAAGCTCAGCCTAGCCAGCTACTGCACTGTCTACCAGGCGGAACTACTGGCTATTTGCAAGGCAACGGACGTAATCCTCAAGCGCAATGAGACGACCTATGGCCTGTACAGCGACTCAATGTCAGCATTGCAGACGCTTGCGAGCCACGGCTCTCTCCACCCTCTGGCGGTCCGCGCACGAGCCAATTTGGCTCAGGCATTGGACCAGGGAAAAGCTGTGTCTCTTTTCTGGATCAAAGCCCATGCGGGCTTGCCAGGGAACGAGCGTGCGGATGAGCTGGCTAAGGGGGCGGCGTTGTCGTCAAAGAGGAAGCCTGACTATGACCAGTGTCCGGTTTCATTCGTTAAACGCCAAATTCGTTTGAGTTCGATTGACGAATGGAACCGTAGATATGTGTCTGGTGGGACGGCCTCAGTGACGAAAATGTTCCTTCCGAACGCCGCAGCTGCCTACCGTATTGTGAAACAGGTGAGGCCAGTAGGTGTACTCACGCAGGTGCTTACGGGACATGGTGGTTTCTCGGAATACTTAAACCGATTTAAGTGTAAAGAGAGCCCATCGTGTAACTGTGACCGCGATGTGGCGGAATCGGTCCCGCATTTGATATTAGATTGTCCAATTTATGCAAGAGAGCGTTACAATCTAGAACAGGAGATAGGTAAAAAATTGCAAAGAGAGAGCATAGGGGAGATAATGATAGATAAAAATAGTAAGAACAGGAATAAACTTATAGCCTACTGTGAGAATATAGCCCTGAAAGTAATTGAAAGAAATAAAACCAGATAAAGAAACTATGTTTCATAATATATTGTTATATAATAGTGTAAACATAGGACAAATGCGCAAAAATTTGAGAAATAGAATAGGTAGTAGATAGTAAGCAATATAATGTTTAAATAGAATAGTAAATAAGTAAAGTTAGTTATGTAAGAGTATTTTAAAAGAAAACTGTTGAAATTTGTTGTTCTAGAAATATGTCTTAAAATAAGAATAGTAATAAATAGAATATTTTATATGTTAAAATATTTTTAGATTACTTGAATACAAATGTTTTAATAATAAGCTAAGTTTATATAAGAAGTAAAAACAAAAAGTAAATGTGTAAAAAGTTATTTCCCCGAAAAATGGAAGTGAATAAAGAATAGATAAAATAGAGAAGTAGGTAATAAGTGGGAGTCCCACCCACTGAATATATGATGATGGATAAAAGAAAGACAAAGTATGAAGCATGGAAGTACGAGAGGCATGCACGCGAGAACTTGTATGGATGAGACATAGATATAAAATAGGCGCCAATTACGTTGGCGGAACTAGTCTGGAAACAATAAAAAAAAAAAAATACGATACCTCTTGGTAAGACTGGTTGTCAGACTTTCGGGCTTCTGACGATCCGTAACGACCGTCAAAGATCCACGAACGGCTTAACGTGCTTTCCGAGGCACGGAGGAGTCTCGATATGTAAAGATGGTCACCCATCCACGGACCAACCCCGGCAAGCGTAGCTTAACCTAATGAATCGACCCGTGCGGCTGTTATTACTTAGCCACGAGCTCCTCCATGTATACATGTATGTATGTTAAATAAAAACAACAAAGTTTTAAAAACATTATCAATTTTATTTCCTAAGTTTTCGTGTAGGTAGGTACCCATGGCGATAATACAAGTATATTACATTGTTCCTAAACATAACCATAGCCAGAATTACTTAGAATTAATGTTAAAAACATCTATCAGAAACGGATCGCTATTTACACATTTAAAAAATTTAAAGAAGTAATATTTGGTGGGTTTAGAGTGTACTTAAATGCCATTACACTTTACAGTTACATTTGTAAATGAGATTAGGAGTTCTACAGGGCGTCCCGTAATTAACGAATAATGGTCATTGTACTCATCATTATGAACAACTTTTACTATGGGACCAAACCTGAAATCGTGAAAAGAAAAACAGCTGTTCCCTACATTTTGAAGAGTTATGCGAACATAAATGTGGGAAACAGCAGATTTTTTTTTTTGGTCTCTTATTTAAAGTTATTCTTAATGATGAGTACAATTACCCCTTATCCATTAATTACGGGACACCTGTTTAGACAAATTTATTATTAGATATTTCAGTTTATCTTACGAGTACATCAGTTTATTATATGCTTCTTTAATAAATTTGTATTTTATAATAACCTGTATTAGAGGTTATTATAAAAAACAAATTCATTACAAGCAAGAAGACTCTTTAAAATACTATTTTATTTAAAATCAGCTGCATAACATGGCGCAAAGCCTTGTCCACACTTGTATCGTTTTGGTGTATCAGATCTCCGTTGCGTGGCACCGGCTTGTATCAATATCGATAGTTTGTACGCAAAATCACACACATAATCATTACGTCCAAACCATTGATAATGATGTCACGCAACAGAAATCTGTGACACCAAAAAGATACCAGTGTGGACAGGGCCTAACACGTTAAGCAACTTTTGCTATAAGTACTCTATTTACAATAAGATTAGACATTTAAACAAACCTTTTTTACAGTCCGCTCAACCGATTTTCACTTCTATTGCGCTGGTGGCATGACAAATGGCAGCTGCAGTAAACAGTTAGTATTGTAACCACTTTTTTGCCTTTAATAGAATAGAATAGAAAAGCTTTATTTCGGACACATAATATCCATATAGTGTTAGTAACATACAAAAATAACTTATAGCCTAGTGTTAGTAAAAATCAACTTCCGCACAAACTGCTGTACAACCGGAGAGCTTCAGGATGCTGTCCCGACTGCCCCTCACTCTCCTCAGTAGCGACGCAGTTTTTTTTGCGTATAATTGCATAGAAGCCGTCGGTGCGGGCTTGCGCAAACATTTCCGACGCGCTACAGTAACGAGGCAGCCTCAACAACATCCTGAAAGCATTGTTATATTGGACGCGCAAGACATCCAGCGATCTCTTAGTACAATTGACCCATAGACTGCCGTGTACAAACTTTGGCAATAAGCCTTGAAAAGTGTTACTTTTACTTGCTCTGTACACCGCGCAAATCTACGGGACAACATATTGCTCCGGACCGCTAGAGCCCTGCGCTCCCTCTCAATGTCCACCCCGTCCCTGAGGTCAGCGGTAAGACAATGCCCAAGGTATTTAAAACTTGATACCCTATTAATTGGTGACCCGTTCATAACCAACTCGGGTCCTTCTCCACGTCGTTTGCCGCTGACCTCAAAGACCATGTACTCACATTTCTCAACATTATATTTTAATCCATGTGCGGCAGCGTAGGTCTCACACATTTTCAGCATCTCTATGATTGCTCCCGCCGACGGACCCAGCAGCACCATGTCATCTGCATCGCTGATGTTGTTAATTCTAATCCCATCAACACTGCATCCGACACGCATGCTGCCGAGTGTGACTATCAGGTCATCCACGTAGAGGTTGAAGAGCCTGGGAGACGTCAGACCACCCTGTCTCACTCCGCACTCCAACCTATACGGCTCAGAGGCTGTATCATCCCATTTCACTTGATTGACTTCGTTACCATGCCAGTACTGGAAAAGCCCACATATTTCTGCTGGTAAGTATACTCCTGTCTCCTGTCTTTCTCCAGAGCACATCATACGAAACAAGATCGAACGCCTTGAAGAGATCCAAGGAAACAGGCGTACCGCGATCTTTATAATATTGAACGGTATGCTTGAGACTTAAAATAGCACTTTCAGTTGATAATCCGGGGCGAAACCCGAATTGTGCGTCATGAAGATATATGTAATTACTTAAGCAAGAATCAAGCATACCGTCCAGCACCTTTGCTATTATAGTCGCAAGAGAAATGAGACGATAGTTACCTCCGTCGCAGATGTCACCCGTCCTAATAATTAATTATTGCCATCCTTAAGCCTACGGAATAGAAGTCAACATTGGCTGAACGGACTGTAAACAAAGGTTTGTTTAAATGTCTAATTTTATTGTAAATTTTATAACAGTCCATGTTTACTATTAGTTTCCCTAATGGTCGCACCAGTGACACAGTGTCTGCGGTAATGGCAATGCGGGTTCATTGTAATTGAAGCCTTATATCAATGTCCTTAAGCCACATTTTACTAGTGGTCGCACCAGTCAGTGACACAGTGCCCGCGACACTGCGAGCGTGTGACGTGTGCGCGAGAGAGTGCGCGGGATCATCTCAACAGTTCCGACACCGCACGGAGAGCCTCTGCTGATACTCCCTCCAAGGCTAGCAGCACTGATAGCTCGTCGTCTCCTGTAAGGTAGAAAGAGTATCTTTTAATTCAGAATCTACTTAACAAAAATCTCAAATTCATTAATTAAGTCACAAACAGAACGCACAACCTAAACCGCTGGATCTAGAAGCACGAAAAAGTCGTGCGATAAATAATTCACCCCCTAAAGGGCTTATATAGGAGCTGAAAGCTTGTATGAAAGTTCGCCATTTTTGCCGATGGGAAAACCCATACGTTTTTTTAAATATATGAATTTGTAATTGACCAGTCGTATTGTCAACAATCATATCGACAGCTCAGACTCAATAAATATCAAGACATAGCGCTCTGCCAACAAGACAGTGAAGCATGCGCAAAACTACAATTCGCTCTGTGCATACACGCTCACACGCACACATTTACACAAACTGTAACTAAACTACACCTCACTAAGTGCACACGTGGTTACGAAACCGGCCTCACGTAACTGTTGATAGCGCGATGTCTTGGATTTTTATTTAGTCTGAGATCGACATCACAATCAACACCCTAATAGCGTAACACACTTTCATTCACAATTCAAGGGTTTGAAGGATATTTCTAATCCATGATAGGTTATAAAAACTCGTCTGCTCAACAACGTAAATAACGCAATGAGCGTGGCTCAACTGTCACAGTTACCGTGGCTGAACTGACACAGTGAGCGTGGCTGAACTGTCACAATGAGCGTGGCTGAACTATCACACTGAGCGTGGCTGAACTATCACATTGAGCGTGGCTGAACTATCACAATGAGCGTGGCTGAACTGTCACAATGAGCGTGGCTGAACTATCACACTGAGCGTGGCTGAACTATCACATTGAGCGTGGCTGAACTATCACAATGAGCGTGGCTGAACTGTCACAATGAGCGTGGCTGAACTATCACAATGAGCGTGGCTGAACTGTCACAATGAGCGTGGCTCAACTGTCACAGTTAGCGTGGCTGAACTGTCACAGTGAGCGTGGCTGAACTGTCACAATGAGCGTGGCTGAACTATCACACTGAGCGTGGCTGAACTGTCACATTGAGCGTGGCTGAACTATCACAATGAGCGTGGCTGAACTATCACATTGAGCGTGGCTGAACTATCACAATGAGCGTGGCTGAACTGTCACAATGAGCGTGGCTGAACTGTCACAATGAGCGAGGCTGAACTACCACAATGAGCGAGGCTGAACTACCACAATGAAAGGCATTGCGATCAATTGTTATTTTATCTTATGTGTGTTACGCAATTACGCCACTGTTCTCGATATAAAAACAACAATTCCTTACCTGCAGCATCTTTCAAAGCACCTTTCGGCATATCATGATACACCAGAAATCCACTCAAAATCTTCTTAACATCATCATCACAGGAACTGATCTTCCGACTGCTAGGCAGACCGAGATATTTCCTCAAGAAAGGCGTTAATCTCGCTTCCCAAGTATCAAATATGTTGGAAACTTTTTGTTTGATAGCTAAAGTAAATTCGCTAGATATTAGGGGCTCGTTTGAGGTCTCTTGTCCGTCAACTTTCATTTCGTTCATAGAACGTCTGTTGTGGTTCTCGATTTGGGATAATAATAGTTTTATTTGCCAGATGTGGTACGATGATGGGTCTGGTTTCATTGTTTTTATTATCTGTAAGAAGAAAGGTTTAGTTAATGTTTATGGAATATGACTTCCGAAGAGTTTTGAGGAAATAATAATAATATGGAAATAGGGATAGAGGTGAGGAAAAAAAAAAGAAATTCTATTTAGTCCGTCGGATAAAAAAAAATATTAGACACGTATTTTTGCTTTTTCCATATTAATAAAAGATGACATAGATAAAACGCATTAAAGTTGGGGAGTGGGGGCTCGCTACGTCACAACCACGTATAAAATCTAGCAAGGCGTGACGTCATGTCACATTTTAACTCAATGTATCGCCGTAATCTTTTGATAAAGACAAAAAATACGTGTCCAATATTTTTTAATAATCTACGTGACGGATAAAAAAAATTTTTAGTCATTGAAAGTGATAGAATAAATTAAGCTTCAAGATTTCTATAAATTCAGTCTATCGCAGACATTTGCTGGACATCGGCTGTACCATGTTACGCTATAGACCCCAGTTCTCTATCTTCCGTATCCAGTCTGCCCCAGCCGCCATTTGAAGTTCAAAATAAAATTAATAGGTTGGGGAAAAAGTTTCTTCGCATTTTTTAAGAAAATTCAAAACATTTTTTAATATACATTATTTACATTTATCTAAAGTATGTAGGTACCATTTTGTTCGATAACTTTTTGTCATCTTGTAGGTAGGGACATGATCCCATTGCTATAGAAATTTTAGGACTTCTGATCAAAATACCGCGACAAGTGGTATTGGCAGTCCTCTCGTGATGTTAACCTGACACTGCCTAAAGAATTCTGAAGAGACCGAAACAGGTGGAAATCTGAAGGTGCAAGGTCAGGACTATACGGCGGATGCATTAACACCTCCCAGCCAAACTCTCTTAATTTTTGCTGAGTGGCTAAAGATGTGTGAGGTCTAGCATTATCATGATGAAAAACCACACCCCTTCTGTTGATTAATTCCGGCCGCTTTCTCTCAACTTCTTGCTTTAATCTCATCAGTTGTTCGCAGTAGAGTTCTGAATCGATGCTCCTGCCTGGTGGTAACAGCTCATAATGAATAATGCCCTTCCAGTCCCACCACACACACAGCATCACCTTGTTGCGAGTTAACCCGGGTTTCGCCACAGTCTGTGAAGCCTGACCGGCCTTTGACCACGACCTGTTTCGCACGTTCTTGTCGTACGTGATCCACTTTTCATCACCAGTTATCAGCTTCTTCAAAAATGGTTCGGTTTAAAATGTATCGAATTTCTTCATTAGATTCACTCATCTTGACAGTACGAAAAACAAATGAAAATCAAACATTTTCCTAATTTGAATTTGGAATTATGTTCTTTAAAATTTAAACTTTCAATGATACCAAAACCAGCCAGATACAAATAGTATAGCCAAAGAGATTTTATTTTAAGTTCATACATACTATAATGCGAAAAGACTTTTTCCCCAACCTAATATTACCTTATCTTAATCTATAAAAAGAAAAGGCCTGACTGACTGACTCATAAACACCCAGCCCGAACTATTGGACCTAGAAAGCTGAAATTTTGCACAGAGGTTCCCTGTATAATGTAGACAAGGAATAAGGAAGAACTCAGTAATAATCATGAAACTTTAAGTCTTTTTAGGGTTCCGTACCTCAAAAGGAAAAAACGGAACCCTTATAGGATCACTCGTGTGTGTCTGTCTGTCTGTCTGTCCGTCTGTCACAGCCAATTTGCTCCGAATCTAATAGACCGATTAAGTTGAAATTTGGTACACATATGAATTTCTGTGACCCAAACACGGACAGGTAAAGTAAATAAATGAATTTTGAGTATGGGGTCACTTTTGGGGGGTAAATAAGAAAATTAAAAAAAAAAAGTTTTGCAAACTATACCGTGTTACATATCAAATGAAAGGACTTACTATGAGGGTCTCAAATATATATTTTTTATTATTTTTAGAATAAGTTGTTTTAAAGTTATTTGAGAAAATAGACGAAAATTGACCATTCCCCCCCCTTATCACCGAAACTACGGAGCCTAAAATTTTGAAAAAAATACAGAAAATAGATATTTATCTGTAGATTACAGGAAAACCTATAAGAAATCTGTGGTCTTAAAATAACATGGTAAATCTCTCAATATTATGAGTAAAAACTTACATTTACAGTTGGAATGTATGGAAGAACATGTTTTTCAACTACAATGTTAAGTTTGTTCTTGGAATAATTCATCCCAACTACGGAACCCTTCATTGCGCGTGGTCCGACACGCACTTGGCCCGTTTTTTTTTGAGTGTCTTTGACCAATTAAAGCATTTCACAGGTCAGTGTTAGGTTGTATCTGTTACAACCTGACACTGACCTGCAAATTGCACAGAAACGCAAGAAAATTTTAATTTCGCGGGCTACCACTGCTGCACTGGGGATCCCATTTAACCTTTAAAACTACCGACATCTTCCCAGCTTTTTTGTACCCATTTCTGGGCAAAGGCCCTTTCCCAGCTTAATTGATAAAAACATTTTTCGTAACATCTCACCTTCAAAAACGTGGTCCAAATTGGTAACGCACACATGATATCCTTGACAACGCACTCATAGGTCACCATACCCAACGTCTGCAAATGCTCGCTCTCATCCTTAGTATACTTCCTGCACTGACACTGCCTATTTAACACCACATCTTTAACCCCCTTCTTTTTCTTCGATAACACTAAACAATCGGCACAAACATTGGCCTCAACATCTTGCACCAAGTATTGCCTCACGAAGTTTCGAACCTTATCGTCGTTGGTAAAGAGGTCAATGTTGTCTGTGGTTGTGGACCAGATGTTGGACTTTTCTAGGGTTAATGTTTGGGCCAATATAGTGAGGAAGCCTTGTGGGTCGTCGCTGTAAGAGAGGCAGCCGGCGCGTTGTTTTATGTCTATGCACCAGGAGTATTCGAGGAAAAGTCTGAAATTGATGATAAGTTCTTTTTTTATGGCAACGATAGGATGGGCAGCAGGGTTTTCTAGTCTATTACTAACAAACAGGATGAAATTGAATTCATGAGCATATTCTTAAGGGATCAATCGTTCTCATCATTATGAATACCTAACTTTTACTAAGGGACCATACCTGAAATCGCGAAAAAAAAAATCAGCTGTTCCCTACTTAGCATATCTCTTCAAAATGTAGGGCACAGCAGATTTTTTTTCGTGACATCAGGTTTGGTCCCATGGTAAAAGTTGTTCATAATGATGATTACAATGACCCCTTAAGAGCATGACCATGAACAATGATGAAGAATGAATGATGAGATGAGAATGCTAAGAGGGATGTGTGGTGTTACACGAATGGATAGAATAAGAAATGAGTACATAAGAGGAAGTCTAAAAGTGGCACCGGTGACTGAAAAGTTGTGCGGAAATCGGCTGTCATGGTATGGGCATGTGATGCGGAGGAGTGAGGAAAATGTCGTGAGGAAAGTTTTGAGTATGAATGTCGATGGCTGTAAGAGTAGGGGAAGACCAAACAAACGATGGATGGATTGTCTGAAAGATGACATGGCTAGAAAGGGGGTGACTACCGAGATGACGAATAATAGAGAAGTATGGAAAAATAGGACATGTTGCGCCAACCCCAAATAAATTGGGATAAGGGCAGGAGAATGATGATGAAGCGTAGATTGACTTGCTCATGTTTAGCGCACGCTAACAAACTGCCAGTTGAGAGAGTTCAATGCAATTAATCACATACGATTTCAAAAAAAAAAAAAAAATACTGCATTAGTTTCACCCATCTTATTGAGATGATTTTTATGACGATCACCTTCACTAACAGAATAATAAATGAGCGTCTTCATAAAACAAAGAGAATGAATAAACTTTATCGTGAAACTCAACTTTGCTTCACTGCTGCTCAAGGTTTGAAAAAAAAAACCATTTGCACTCACTTTAACTGATCCCAATTCCGGTCTCTCTGGAAGGTGATAGGCCAGTATCGTGGGTCGTTGATCTTCACTTCTTTTAGTGTGTTCAGTTCCGGTATGATGCAGGGAGCTTTCATCTCTTTTACTACGTCATTAAGGTCGATAACCTGTTAGCAAAAGCAAGAGTTTAATACAATCTATTGCCTTTACTGGTGGCGACACATTATTGTACAGTCGAGCAGAGTTTGGCATACCGGCAAACATTGTTTATCTGTTGATTACAGTGACAATTTTTATTTTTATCGTGTGTTGCATCACTTTTTAGGGTTCCGTACCTCAAAAGGAAAAACTGGACACTTATAGGATCTCTGTCCGTCTGTCGTAGCTAATTTACTCGGAATATAATGGACCGATTAAATTGAAAGGTACACAATGAATTTTTGTGACCCAAACACGGACGTGTAACTTAGATAAATGAATTTTGAATATGGGGGTCACTTTCGGGGGCAAAAAAGAAAATTTAAAAAAATAGTTTTGTAAACTGTACCGAGTCAAATGAAATGGCTTACTGCGAGGGTCTCAAATTGTTTTTTTTTTTATAATTTTCAAATAAATTGCTTTAAGTTACTTACTTAATAAAATAGACGAAAATTAACCATTACCTCAGAAACTTGAAAAAGTACAGAAAATAGTTCTATACTTATTATCTCTCAATATTGAGCGTACAAGCTTACATTTGTATTTGGATTGTATGGGGGAACATGTTTTTCAACTACAATGTTAAGTTTGTTCTTGGGATAAATTCATCCCAACTACGGAACCCTTCATTGTGCGTGGTCCAACACGCACTTGGCCGGGTTTTAAACCTAAATCACCCTTAAATTTAGGATTTAATAGATTTGAATATTTACCTTAATCAATACAATCATTGTATATACAAAATATTGTAAAAGAATTTTAAAAGAGTAACAGTGGAGTTTATTGCCCATTCTTCTCCATACGGAACTAACTTTTGGAAGGACTAGAATCACTTCTATTATTTCTTTTTTTTTTTGTAAATGTTGACGTTCAAAAGTGCCTTTTTGTGCCTCTCCTCTATATAATCTCTTTGTTTGACTCTTTGTAGGACGCCTGCCTACAACAAGTTACCTGAATATGTGCGTAGCATAACTTTTCTGTACTGATGTCTCTGGGTAGTATCAACCTCGCTTCCACAGCTAATACGTAAAGGTGCCTGAAAGCTTGCAAATGGTACCTGCAAAAGTAGTATACGAATGTTACACACACTATTTAGAATCGCTTTATCAGTTTGCAAATCGAAAAGTTATAATAATTATAATAAAATCAATCCGCCTAGCCTTTTCCCAACTATGTTGGGGTCGGCTTCCAGTCTAACCGGATGCAGTCAGTTGCGCCCCGCGGTTTCACCCGCGTAGACCGGGATAAAAAGTAGCCTATGTGCTAATCCAGTATATAAGCTATCTACATACCAAATTTCATCCAAATCGGTCCGGCCGTTTGAGCGTGAAGAAGTAACAAACATACACACACAAACTTTCGACTTTATAATAATAGGTCTTTACCTATGAAATTGCCGTTTTGTATGAAAAAATTTAAACGATTTTTTTTCATGCATTTTTTATTTGTATTAATCGAAGTAATCACCCATGCAATCAATGCATCTTTGCCAACGCAGTGGCAGTTTATTGATGCCCTTCTTAAAGAAATCAGCTGGACGGGAGGCAACAAATTCTTCAAAGGCATTTTGTACTGCCTCTCGGGTATTGAATTTTTTTCCCGCCAAGAAGTTATCCAAATTCTGGAAAAAGTAGTAGTCTGTAGGCGCAAGGTCTGGTGAGTAGGGCCGATGACGGAGAGCTTCCAACCCCAGTTCTTGCAACTTGGAGACCGTCTGCTGTGCAGTATGAGGTCGCGCGTTGTCGTGCAGGAGCAGCGGAGACGAGCGATTGACCAATGCTGGTTGGAGATGTGCCAGCTTCTCCATCATTGTGTTCAGTTCTTCACAGTACACATCTGAAGTGATGCTCACCCCGTTTGGTAAGAAGCTGTGATGAATCACACCGGCGCTAGACCACCAAACAGTGACCATCACTTTTCTAGGGGTAAGTTTTCGTTTAGGGCATTGTTTAGGTGCTGAACCAGGATCCAACCAACTTGCTGAGCGCTTGCGGTTATCAAACAGAATCCATTTTTCATCGCAGGTAACAATGCGGTTCAAAATTCCTTCATTTGTGTGTCTGTTGAGCAGTGCAAGGCACGTCTCGACGCGTACTTCGCGCTGGCGATCATTGAGTTCGTGGGGCACCCATTTGTCAAGCTTTTTTACCTTGCCAATTTGACGCAAATGGACCAATATTGTTTTGACGCTAACGTCGAAAGCTGCTGCTAATTCAGCCGTAGATTGTGTATCATCAGCTTCCACAATCGCCTTTAATTCGTCATTGTCGACCAAAGTCTTCGGACGACCGCGAGGTTCATTTTTCAGGACGAAATTTCCAAAACGGAAGCGAGCAAACCAATAACAAGTGGTGCGTTGGTTTGTAGTGTTAGCTCCGTAAACGTCGTTGATGTTGCGTGCCGCTTGTGCCGCGTTGCTGCCACGACGGTACACATATTCCATAATTACTCGAATTTTTAACGTATCCATGATGACGAAAAAGATTGAAATGCGATGAAAATGTAACACTAATCAGTAAACAAATGACTACTTTTGGAAAACAAAATCCATGTTTTTAAAATAAAATTAATTTGAAATTAGAATTCTTAGCCAAACAAAAATTATTTTGATTTGAAATGGCCAGTACTGCAGAACGGCAATTTCATAGGTAAAGACCTAATATTATTGTGATTCTTAAACAGATACAGTCTTAATTCAAAATAAAATTTATTTTTGGACCAGGCTGAAAGCATCGAGCTAGTATTAGCTATTCAAACCTTATTTCAACTACAAAAACAAAACATCCATTCATACCATCCATTCCATTTTTTTTTTTCAATTCTTATTTAATACAAAAACTGCCTTTAAAACCGAGTTTAAATTTTCAGTTTCGTATTAAGAACTTTACTGTACTCAGAATAAAGTTCGAAATATAAAAACTGGCTCGAAAGTTTACGCTTGCACTAAAGTTAGAACTTGTTTTGTAATAATGACAGATAAAGTATTTAGATGATCCCGAGGTACCATCAGAGAAACGTGAAACTGAACACCGTGATGTCGGAGCCACACCAACGTCAACATCAATGCCCATCATTGCGATAAACATCGCGGTAATTATTCCAATAATTATCGCGATAAATTGAGTGGCCACACGCGAACGCCGTCACCCGAGTTATCGCCACGTCAATCGGCAATGTGAATGCCGTTGTCAAATTAACTATCGGGATAAGTTATAGCTACACCTACGCCCTACGTCCATCATCGCTCATCGTCATCGATCATCATCTTTATGTGATTTGACATTTTTATTGATTGTACCGACTTTTTATTTTCTAAAATGTCTTTGATTAACACCTTCTGTATGTACCCTGTGCTCACGAAATAAATGAGTTTGAAATCGCGATAATCAACGGCATATCCCGTTGGTGTGGCCCCGACATGAAAAAAATATCCCGTGCACACGATGACCACATCTGTCAGCAAGCGCTACTATAGCGGCCGAGCGCTGCAAGCAATAATGGTCCTTACGGTGTTCAGTTTCACGTTAGTTTGATGGTACCTATTATCTTCGCTGTGTGTCGGGAACTTGGGGAAGAAGGCAGCTAGTAACGCTGCTACGGCCGTAGGAGACGTGCTCAGTGTTGCCCTCCCTCCGCCTAGGAAGAGGAGTCCTATCGTGCAGTGGACTGCCATCTGAAAGCGGAATAGAAGCAGTGGTCAAACTTGAGCTTATCCATCACAAAATACATCGATATACATATAAAAAAGAATTCACACTACTTTGTATAAAAATCAACTGCTCCCTACATTTTGACGAGTTATGCGAACATAAATGTAGGGAACAGCTGATTTATATTTCCCGATTTCAGGTTTGGTTCCATAGTAAAAGTTGTTCTTCAAAGTAATTTTAAGTTTAAATAATTGATTGTTTGCATTGTAAATGTCACACGCAACAGAAGTAGTCACGGTTGATTTCGCTGTCAATGCATTCAAGAATTTAATTCTCTATCTCTGAAGGTAATCTCAGATTTTCACAGGAAAATCACATCACTAGCTTCAGAGAAATTAAGTAACATGCGGTGAAAAAAACATACAGATTAACCACATGGTCATAGACACCTGGTTATTCAACCATAAGCGAAATATTCGTAATATCAAGGAAATTAATTACAAACTTAAATTGTCCGTATATTCAAATCACGACTGTCATTCTTTGACAGTTGTATGAAATAACACGGTCAATTGACGTAGGGAGCCACCGTTAATTTCCGTGACTGTACATACCTAAAGTAAAAAATATGGGTTTCGTTTTTGCGATATCCTTTTTTGAAGTTGGCTAAAACGTCATTCGAGAGAAAATACACTAATACAGACGGAGAAAAATAATGAATACACAATTAAACACATTACCTGTCCCCCATGTGTGAGCGCTGGTGCAGTAGCTGTAGGAGCGTGTGCGGGTGTGCGCGCGCGCAGGCGTCGGCAGATGCGCAGCACCTGCACGTCGCCGCGACCGCACATTATCTGATGAAAAAACAACAGCTTTCATTATAATGTCGTTAAATTCTGTTGTTTAAAATGCGACATTGTTGAATATGTTTATAGTGAAAACTCAAACCTACCGAGAATTTCCACGGCGATTACTGTTTGTGGTAACATAAAATAATTCCGACACTACTACTGTATCGGGTTATCTTTTTATTAGGCAGTTTTGTCTGTCGATGTAAGTTTAATTTTGTGAGATCAAATCTCTTGTTATACAGAAGCCACAAAGTGTTTACTGTCTGCAATCTCACATAAACACTAATGACCAAAATGTGTTAGAATAATTTTCATAGCTAATCCAGTTCAGCAGGAGATCGATTATCATCAATCAGTTTTATATTTCGTCACGTACTTATTTTTTACCTATAATTGCTGTGCAATAGTACGTTACTAAAGTGTGTGTGTGTTACTAAACTATCAATATAATATTATATTTATGTCTAAGAAATACAGTTTATGATTCGTTTAAAATGCACCTAAGAATTAGAAAAAGATTTACTTTCGAACAATTTTTAGGGTTCCGTACCCAAAGGGTAAAACGGGACCCTATTACTAAGACTCCGCTGTCCGTCTGTCACCAGGCTGTATCTCATGAACCGTGATAGTTAGACACTTGAAATTTTCACAGATGATGTATTTCTGATGCCGCTATAACAACAAATACTAAAAAACAGAATAAAATAAATATTTAAGGGGACTCCCATACAACAAACGTGGTTTTTTTCCCCTTTTTTATAGATAATGGTACGGTACCCTTCGTGCGCGAGTCCGACTCGCACTTGGCCGGTTTTTTTATCAAAATGCGTGTACAATGCACAAACTGTTTTTATGACATAATTTTACACATAACGTACCATGCCCGCAGCCAACAGACAGACACACAGACACGCCTCTAGCGTGGACCGGCCGGCTAGCTCGGCCACACTCTTGCCTCCCACGGCTATGAATAGCCGCGCGTAGTGTAGTGCTGTGTCTCGCGCGTCTTCGTCGCCGGAGCCCGCAAATCGCAGGCCCATCGCGAAACACGCGCCCGCTATTATATTGCAGTAGGCTTGGCTGGAACAACACGTCACAGATATAAAAATAATTGCAATATTACAAAAAATATAGGGAAGAAAGATCCACCCACATCCACTGTATGTTTCGGTGGCATGAAATTAGAGGCAATATTTTTTTTTTTTGTTATTAATTTTAGCTGGCATATCTAGCTTAATATCTGTAAATTTTGAACATCGTTTACAACAGTGTACGTATAACTTGCAATAGAAATTTAAAAGTAGAAAAAAAAATTCAATCAAAGGCCGACGCTACATTGAAGTTGTGTCGTACTGTATCTTAGATATTTAGTGCAGTTTTTCTTCACGTTTGGCGTTTTTGCAAGGTTTGTGCATATTTTTCTCCTGATATTCACGCTATGGTCTGATTAAAATGAATAATACATGTAATCAAGCTTACTTCATAGCTTCATAGTCGATGTTGTCCTCAATCGGTTTGACGAAACAGTACGGCTTTATAGTAGCCGGTACTTGGCTCTCCACCCAGTCCTCGGTCGGCTCTATACTGTCCCACAACACTAAGCCTGAAATAATATGCAAGACCTTAGAATATTTATGCAAGAGCACAGGTATGACAATCAGGAGCTATGCCGTATACCTGAAGAATAGAGTGAAGTATAGATGAACACGACGTAATTTTTTGCCTTGTAAATTTTCAAAAACTGAACCAATTTTAATAAACCAGATGTTGTTGGAATTGATGAAATGAATAAATCAGATGTTGTTGCATCCCAGATAAAAAAATCTACATACAAAAGAATTATTATATTCCTTCTCTGTGCATGCTGTAAGATTGTGGAACTCATTTCCGATTGATTATAGTCTGGAATAGCACATAGGCTACTGTTGGGGCGTAACTCCCAACAGTGAAAATGTTATGTACTTGTTGTGTATATTAGGTTATGTTATGTTATGTAAATGAGTAGACGAACGTATCCCTTGATGGATTTATTCCTACTGAGCATAACTACACAAGTATTACACTTAAATACAATACAATACTTACACCCACCCACACACACACACACAACACAATACACGCCTTACTAAACTAGCCTTAGATTTGTTAACCGACATATTTCTTTATGCTCAATCGCACTCCGACCCACAAGATACAAGCCCTGCTTAGTTTGTGGGTCAACGGTCAAACCTTGCATTATAAATGAGAGATGAGATGCACAGCTAAACAATATTGAAACAAACTACTACAAAGGTCAATGTACAGCGTAGCTCGTACAGCTACTTTTATCCCGGAAAAATGTACGGTTCCCGTGGGATAATTTCCGATATCCACGCGGGCGAAGCCGCTGGCAAGAACTAGTAAATCTGTACTATCTACATAGACTACTAAGACTACTACTATCACTACCTACTAATAATAAAGCTGAAGAGTTTGTTTGTTTGAACACGCTAGTCTCTGGTAGTCGGATTTGAAAAATTCTTTTTGCATTTGATAGCCCACTTCTTGAGGAAGGCTATATATAGGCTATTTATCATCACGCTACGCCCCTTAGGAGCCGAGCAAAATGAAAAAAAGTCAGAAAGAACACGTAGCGAAAACTAAGTAATAGCGCGGGCAGGCGATGCATTGCGACGGTATGGGTTGAGGGAACAAGGAATTTCACGCGGACGAAATCGCGGGCAGCGGGGAGGGGCTAGTAATAAAATAAATAAGAATGACGTTTTACAACTTAAGCCACCTTTGCTACTTTTCCTAGGGTTTTATATATTTCCAGGTTTTTGGCAGAATATCAGCATTTTCTAAGCTTTTATTATTTTACATTCCTTTTAGGTTTTAGTCTTACTTGTATTAATATAATGATTGTGTGGATGGACTTGTGTGGAAACTTACCTCTCGCAATAATCCTCAGCATCAGGAGATCCGGCCTAACAAAGTCCAGCTGGTAGGCAGTACGCGGCGGCTCCAGCCAGCCGGCGAGCGCAGCGCTGTTGGAGCGCAGGTACATTAGGCCCAGCGCCAGCGTGGCCCCCGGTGACGTCACGTCTAGGTTCACGGTGGCGCCCTCACGGATCGCGAACGAACCCTGCTTGTACTTCTCTTTCTGTGAACCTTTGAACAAACAATTGTAAGTTATTGTGTGAGTGTAGAAAGGGTTTGTTAGGTTTGGCATTTATGTCTATGACTATAACATGCACTAAATAATGAGTTTGAAACATAATTTTATATAGACTATTAAGAAGCCTCTTACAGCAACCTCACCTGGCAAAAAACAGCACCGAGACATAGCCGAGAAAAACACTCAAAATACGACCGAGCAGCTGAAGACCTAAGAGCCTCATTCACCCCGTTAGTCATTTCATGCGATGGAGCCATAGGAACGAATATAACAGTAAAAAAAAAAAATCGCATCAAAGCTTAATGAGAAATGGGGAAACGCATATTCTCAAATAGTGTATTGGCTGAAAGTGAAAATACAAATCTCAGTTACAAGAGCAGTTTCAATGAGAATAAGAGGCGCGCGAAAACATGTCAGGGCCTTTCAATGTGAAGATGGAGCAGGAATACTTTAGTGACAGCCTGATCTAGTGAAACAGAAATATCTACATGTGTTTTTTATATTTTTATTTAGATGGTTGCAATGTAACTCTGTTTTGTCTCTAATAATAAAAGGTATGTATATTAAAAAAAATTAAGAAGCCTCTTATCATAAGGTGACTTGTAGATTCGTTTTGTTTTATCATTTTTTCGAGTCATTTTAACCTTTGTCACGTGTTTCTGTGACAACAAACCATTTTTACCCGAGGTTACCAAACGGAACCCTATTACAAAGCCTCCGCTGTCCGCCCGTCTGTCTGTCACAGGACTGTATCTTATGAACCGTAATAGTAGTTGATTCAGGTCCAGCTTCACCGGTGAATCTTTTGGCGGGGTTAAACTTGTTCTTCTTCTTCGTTCTGATGAGTTGTCAGCAGCAGAATGCCCAGGACGCGTTCGACCCACTCCTCGTTGTATATGTCCCGCTCAGATATTATAGTTCTTTAGTTAAAGTTATGCACACTATTCGGCACATATCACACTAATATTATACGCTTCACGCTCAAACGGCTGGACCGTTTTGGATGAAATTTTGTATCTAGATAGCTTATATCCTGGATTAACACATAGGCTACTTTTTATCTCGGTCTACGCGGGTGAAACCACGGGGCGCAGCTAGTAATTAAGAAAACATCATCACCGCCCATTGTATATTTTGTAGTTTGTGTCTTTTTTATTGTTATGTATTTTTGTGGTGTACAATAAAGTATATATAAATAAATAAATAAATAAATAAAACGAGACCCCGACAAGAAAAATCTCTACCCACCCGGCAGCGGCAGGGTGGCGCGCTGCCTGAGCTCTTGTTTTTCTTTTCGTACCTGAGTTGACCCAGTGCGGAGTGCAGGTTTGTTGGTTATTAAAGCACTGATAGGATTTGGTTTTAAAGTGTTTTTTGAAAGTTCTTCAAGTTTAATGTAAAATGTCTTAAAGTAAAATGTTATGAATGCACCCGGTCCGTTTGATGTCTGGCAATGCACTGGTGTTACAGTATAATGATTGTTGTAAACTGCTGCGTTAGCAGGTGTTCGGTTGCTTAGACCGAACAGACCCTAATGTCGGCGTGTCTAAAAATAGAATGCGAATTCCCAAAAACACCATACTTGAACTGGAAAACAATTTTGGGACACTTTTTAAATTGCATATAATATTATTTTATTTTATATCTTCTTAATATATAAAAAGATAAGTCCTAACTAACTGACTGACTGACTAACTCAGCACCCAGCCCGAACAATATTCTGGCCATCCTAACTTGTAAACATGTGCCCCGCCAGACGCTTAGTAAAAAAGTGTGACGGAGCGCGCACGAGACGACCGCTCGCTTCAACGTCACCCGAACCTTTCAAACTTCCGTCATTTGATCTTCAAAATTCCTGCACAATTTCTATTCTATGAAAATCTCTCACCAGTAAGCGGCTGTTTGTCGCCCCCCAGCATGTAGGTTCTCAGCTTGTGCGCCAGCTGCGTGAGCGCCGCGCCGGGCTGTGCGCGCGCCGCGCCCGCCATCACCATGCCCAGCGCCAGCCCTGCGGCGAGCGCGTAGCCTTCACGCTCCACGCAGTTCTCCATCTCGGGGCCGGGGGGCTTGCCTGGGAAGAAAATGGTTCAAAGGTATACTTCGAATGTTAAACGAATGATAAAGACGTCTATGCAAAACATGAAAGTTATTATGGAAGCCGTGTTATTCTTCACAAAGTTTGAACCTCTTGAACCTCTAGCTGAGTGCGTGGTAATGCTATCGAGAGCAACAACAACAACGGTTACGTACTTCAGTTATTTGCGAGGAACGGTTATTTACTTTAGTTATTTGCACTAATTATCATCATATTGAAAAGAGGAGCTCGTGGCTAAGTAATAACAGCTGCACGGGTCGATCCATCAGGTTAAGCTACGCTTGCCGGGGTTGGTCAGTGTATGGGTGACCATCTTTACATACCGAGACTCCTCCGTGCCTCGGAAAGCACGTTAAGCCGTTGGTCCCGGCAATCATTCGTGGATCTTTGACAGTCGTTACGGGTCGTCAGAAGCCCGAAAGTCTGACAACCAGTCTTACCAAGGGGTATCGTATTATCCAGTTACTGGGTTGTGGAGGTCAGATAGGCAGTCGCTCCATGTAAAATAATGGTATTCAGCTGCATCCGGTTAGACTGGAAGCCGACCCCAACATAGTTGGGAAAAGGCTAGGCAGATTGATTTATCATCATATTGAAATTAGCAATCCATTCCGTAAAAGTTATTTTGGTGTGCAAAATGTTTGTGGGAATATAAAATAATATGGCATTTAACACTTCAATACAGAAGGTCCCACAAAAATCAGTCGTACGAAAAAAGGCGATCAGAAAAAGACACTTTTCTTGCTTACGATTACAACACATAACAAACAAATCATTGACTTTTCTATTTTATAGCTTCAGGCATATACGAGAACTATAACTGCAGGGTGTAAGTGACAACCCTCCGCAGACTGATGGGGTGAGTTCAGTATACAGGGTGTTAGGTTAAACGAGGGACATACTTTAACGGAGTGTTGTTCTAATGAAAATGAACAACTTTTACCACGGAACTAACCCTGAATTATGAAAGAAAAAATCAGCTGTCTCGTACATTTTGATCGCGTGGGTTTTGCACTTTATAGAGAACAGCTGATTTTCTTTTTCATATTTCAAGGTTAGTTCCATGGTAAAAGTTGTTCAGTTTCACGAGTACTATACTCCGTTAAAGTATATCCCTCGTTTAACCTAACACCCTGTATAAGAAGACAAAACCACCGGTCTAAGACGATTGGTACGTACCTACATAAAATTATTTAAGGAACGTTATAGCAATCCAATAAACCTGATTCGTTTGTGTTTTTGTGCATAAATCTGATCATCTTTACTAGTTGGGCCCTCCCAACTAGTAAAGATGATCAGATTACCCCTTACCCCTTCTACCCCTGTAGGTAGAAGGTATGCGGTGAGTTCAATGAACTCTGTAGCTATGCATAAAGTGAACAGCTGATTTCACGCGTCGTTCGCTAGAGTATTTCAACATCCATTGCAGATTTTTTATTTTATTTTAGCTGTTTTATGCATAAATGGAGTGCTGCGTACAGAGAATGTAATTTCACATTGAAATAAAGGAATAGTAACTGAAAAAACGATAAAAAAATAAAGATATTCCTGAGAAATTTTCCGGTGGAATATGATTCAAAATAAGGTGCTGATGCAACCTGTTAGTTTGCGGAGGGCTGTCCCTTACACCCTGTATTCTTCTAAAATCTACTATCAGCAATCCACGGTCGTACCAATCTCATTCAAAAGCACTTGCGCGTAATGCGTGTGCGCCGTGGCCTGGTATATCAGTCCCACGCCTAACAGTGCAGCCACCAGGATGTTCTGCTGAATGTCCAGCTCGATGGATGTGGGCGGAAGCAGGGGCTCCAGATGTATGCTCATCATTTTTGTGGCTTGAACGTCCATTGTTCCTGGGGGAGAGAATAGTGGTATTCTGAGTGAGAAGTG
The DNA here is from genome assembly GCA_946251885.1 of Cosmia pyralina. Taxonomy (NCBI): domain Eukaryota; kingdom Metazoa; phylum Arthropoda; class Insecta; order Lepidoptera; family Noctuidae; genus Cosmia; species Cosmia pyralina. Next base: position 2,834,812 of record OX276355.1, on the reverse strand, counting down.
TCTTCACACCAATTTTTAAAAACTATTTAGAAGCATGTTAAGGACGCTGTTACAAATGGGTGACTAGCCATTTGTAACAGCATGATCATTGATCAGTGGGTAGTCAAATCATTACTTTTTTACACAAAAGTATGTTTATTGAATAAAATGCTATGCATTCTTAAAATGTTTTATGGCCGAATTGTTGATAGATGTGCATGGTACGATTCTGAACTATAAATATAATTTTAGGTAGATACAGTTTCTCAAAAATGGTACCGAAATAAAAATTTTTACTTCGGTACCTTTATTGCTAAACTGTACCTACCTAAAATCGTACCTTGCACATCTATCAATAATTCGGTCAAAAAACATTTTAAGAATGCAAAGCATTTTATTTAATAAACATACTTTTGTGTAAAAAAGTAATGATTTGACTACCCATTTGTAGCAGCGTCCTTAATAAGGTAGGTGTATAAAGGCGGGTACAGACTGCTGTAACGTAACATGCAATGTAACATGAAAGGAGCATTTCGTAAGTGTGAACGCAGCGCGCGCAACAACCGAGCATGTACCTACTCGCATCTGTTCCCGGCATGCGCACAGCGAACATAGTTTAATCTGCCGAGACGACTGTTCCGCAGTACAGACACACACAACCCGTCCACACTGACGCTCCGTGCACACTGCGCGCCCCTTTGTGTTCGGCGAAAAAACCGACAAATGGCGAATCGCAGCGCGCACGAGTTGAAATGCTCTGTTCGTGCGCGTAGTGTGCACGGTTCGTGCACGCAAGGCGTCCGTCCACACTATGGGAATTCTGTTACATTGCGACAATGTGGACGGCAAATTCTTTCATTGCATGTTACATTTCGTAAGGTTGTACCCGGTTTAAGTGTCAAACAAAGGATTATGTGCAGAGAAATTTTCGTTGACTGTAAATACAAAATAAAACTGCATATTATTGTCCCAATGTAAGCCAAAGGACAAAATAAACGTCGAGGATATTTGATTTTGGCCCATCAAGGTAGACTTTCTGAACCATTTTTTTTTTAACCAGCGACTTTATTTGTTCAAAACTTTTATGGCATACATATCGATGATCTAGAAGACAGACGATACAAGTGCAAATTAAAAAAAAAAAACTGCCAGTTGTATTAACTGATCAATGATCATGCTTCGCCATCTCCTACCTGTTTTCAGTTGCAACTTTATATTAAGCAACATCAAGATGTAGACATGATATAAGACCTAAAGTCATTAATAATCGATGTTCTTGCTACCAAACGTGATAAAAAGCTTTATTACCATTTCTTTTTTATTAGCGCAACTTCCAAAAAATTAGAACTCTTTTATTATTTTTTGCATTTGCCACCCTCGCACACGTCATTACTCTGGAAGAACACAATGACCCCTGGACACGAACTCCAGTGACCAAGAGGGAAAAGTGAATATCCTTGCAACCGCAATTGCGGCCAAAGGTGACCAGAACTGGTTTAATGGAGTATATTTATCATCAAACCATCCCAAATACAGTGTGATTGTAGAACCCTGTGAAAGCTACGCTTGCCACGGTCAGTTCGTGGATGGGTGACCATCCAGTACATATCAAGACCCCTTCTTGCCTCGGAGAGCACGTTAAGCCGTTGGTCCCGGCTGTTATTCAGCTTTGACAGGTGTTACGGGTAGTCAGAAGCTCAAAAGTCTGACAACCACTCTTACAAAGAGGCATCGTATTACCCAGTAACTGGATTGTGGAGGTCAGATAGACAGTGGCTCCATGTAAAATATTGGTATTACTATCTGCTACGCATTACCTTTATAAGTAGCGGCCAATCCCAGCAGTAGTCCAACACTGATCATCTCGTTACACTTGACGAGGTACTCGTAGATGTTCATGAAGGGCATGTCTCGGAGATGACCGTTTAGTCCTAACGCCATGAGGAATCCTGCGTGCTCTGTTGACATTTCCGCTGTGCCCTGTTGGAATTGTAATTGTATAGTTCATTGGGAAACAAAGATTGAACAACATTGTTTCAGCAACATGTTTTTTGTATTGCAGGGAACATGTTGTTGGTAACATTGAATGTTGCTGGCAACATTATTTCCAATAACATTAACATTTGAAGTCAGAATCAATGTTCAGAAACTAATTCTTAATTTTTGTTTACCGTAAATATGAGAATTAAGTTTTTTTTTAATTTGTGGGTCAAGATTATTATTTTATTTTATTTAGATTGGGTTGTTTTTGTAGTGTAAAGTTTGTGAAGTATGTACGAAGCTAAGTTCGTTTAGCGTCGCTCATGTAGCTACCGCGTCTTTTGATACTTCGGTTCACACCGCGAGCTATTTATTAATTTGTTTGCGAGCTTCGTTCGCAGCGGGGAGTGAAGTAACTTGTTTGTGGTACTTGAGCGTAAGAGCGGAGATCGATAAAATTTGTATAAAATAAAATTCGAATTTACTGGAAGACATGTTTTTTGTTATTTTTTGCTGGAATTATATCGCGCCTGTGATCCTGGAAGCGTTAGGCAGAGGTGTACCTATAATAGCACCCACTCTTCACCAGATATATTAAAGTCCCATGTAACAGGGGGCGAGCCTATTGCCATCAACCGGGCACAAATCCAGACTCCGGGCTGCTACAGTGAAATTCCAGAAAGAAACACTCAATAACACTTTGCCCGACCTGGTAATCGAACCTAGCACCTCATATTTCATAACAAAAAACAAAAAAAAATCGACAAAAGCCCACTCACCCTCGGCTTATTATAAATGACCCACTCGGAGTCTATCGTGAACCCGGACAGCGGCACCAGCGCCAGCCCGGCGGCGACTCCGTTGTGGAAGGAGGGCCACGCGCCCGGCGTCGGCGCAGCGTCCCCGGCCCCCGCCCCGCGGCCCCGCCAGCGGCCCCACACACACACGCGCGGCACCTCCACCGCCTCGGTGGCGGGGCACGGCACTGTGCGCAGGCTGGACATTCCTCTGTATACGACACATATTAAGTTTCAAGCTTTCTGGCGCGACTATGGTCAACAAAATAAACGAACGGAATAAAAAGCGACATTTAGCGCTAAGGTTCTTTTGGTGCCAAAATCGGAACAAACGCCGCCATCTTGTTTTATCGATACAAATTCTGGGACATAATTATCACAAATGTTTACAACAACATCCAACGTACCTGAGTAAAGACGTTATTCCTCTGACCCAACGCTCGGTTCGGTTTTTAAACGTAGGTAATAGGTTGTCAAAGAAGTAGTTACTTCTTTGCAAACCTTAACGTTTTAAATCAACAATATATAACACTGTCTACCATTACCAGAGATCAGAATAGGTAGAAAATAAATCCTAAACTTCGAGGAAAGAAGTAACAATAGTTGATTAACCTCCTACGAAATCCCGGAATCATAAACATGATGATTAAATCTCGGGATTTAAGAAATTACGAATTATTTATTGCACTTTGAATACATTCGTAACAAATTAAATATTTATAATAAATAATTTGCAATTTCTTAAATCCCGAGATTTAACCATCATGTTTATGATTCCGGGATTTTATAGGAAGTATTATCCACTCTTGTTACTTCCTTCCTCGAAGTTGAGGTATTTATACTCTACCTACTCCGACCTCGGACCAGTACATACCTCATAATTACTTGTTTACTAGTTTGTGAAAACTTGTGATAGGTCATATTCGTATTATTAAGAAATGAACTGCACATGCCTAGCTGTAAGTTCTTCAAAAATTATAAAATGAAATAAAAATAATAGGGATGATGACAAAAAATTTTTTTGCCCGTCTATTTGATTATTAGAAAATATTGGACACGTATTTCTATTTTTTTTACTTATTCAAAAAATTACGGCGATACATTCGAGTTAAAATGTGGCATGACGTCACTCCTAGCTAGATTTTATACGTAGAAGTGACTTAGCGAGCCCCCACTCCCCAACTGTAATGCGTGTTATCTAAGTCAGCGTGCGTGTGTCTATAACCTTATAACCTTAATGATTCTGTTATCGATAATGGCCTTGAGCGCGCGCAACTAGCGCACATCCCTACTCCGTTTATGATTTATGACCGAGTCTGCAGCGAGATTTTAACTATACTATAGTCATATTTATTGTTATTGAGCATGTTTTTTATGTTTTTTTTTTATTATGTGTAAATTTTGCATGCCCATGTGACGGCAGAGCATGGAGTACTTACTCTAATACGTATAACATCTATACCATATACCCATGTTGGCAAAGAAATAAATGATTTTATTTAAAGTCATTTTCTATTAATATGAAAAAGCAAAAAATACGTGTTTAATATTTTTTTATTATCTAACTGACGGACTAAATAAAATTTCTTTTTTTTTTTACCCAGGCATCATCCTTATTTACGACAACAATAAATCTTCACTCACCTAGCTATTGGCAGCGCCATAGTCCTAGTACTGACAGCAAACAGATACTTCTCTTGTTCTTCAATAAAGTCGTGGTCGGACACCTCTGGTCGCTGCGTCAGGTTGATGGTCACAGGGATCGAGGATTGAAGCAGGTTTGTTACTTCGGTCATTCTGTACAAGAATATAAAGGATAGGATATGAAGTTTTGTATATTAACTTGCAACATCATTTTGGCCGGTTTTATTTTGGCTTGTTACTAGTACGAGAGAGGAGCTCGTGGCTAAGTAATAACAGCCGCACGGGTCGATCCATCAGTTCAGCTACGCTTGCCGGGGTCGGTCTGTGGATGGGTGACCATCTTTACATACCGAGACTCCTCCGTATCTCGGAAAGCACGTTAAGCCGTTGGTCCCGGCTGTCATTCGTGGATCTTTGACAGTCGTTACGGGTTGTCAGAAGCCCGAAAGTCTGACAACCAGTCTTACCAAGGGTATCGTATTACCCAGTTAATGGGTTGTGGAGGTCAGATAGGCAGTCGCTCCATGTAAAATACTGGTGTTCAGCTACATCTGCTTAGACTGGAAGCCGACCCCAACATACAGTAATACGAGGTCTCGAAATAGAAAAGTATGGGAATTTCACTATTACTAAAATAAAATTACCAATTTAGGATCTATGGTTTTTATAGAAGAATCAGCATTATTGATTAACAACTGTAGGCCATGTAATCTCAAGTTCTTGTATGACAAAATACGCAACATTGAACCAAGCCAATAAGGTTCTCATTAAATTTTAAGTTACCACACACACACACACACACACACACACACACACGTTACACATTGTGGAATGCCATACATGATTGAGTATTGGAACATGAACATTGTACAATAATTATTAATAGATTTGTTACATAACTAAGCCAAAACCTCGATAAAATAATTACAAATTCCTCTCACCTATGGTCCCTCGGATACAGCAAACTCAGTAACTGTGTGTTCAGATGCTCCATGCCTGTGATGACGTCAGCATCCTCAGGGTTGCTCCGCGTTGGTTCCGCTGGTCTCTTCGCAAGCGTATACACCGTATCCTTCTCCAGAACTTCCAAGGCTATGACTGAGGGAATATTTATTTTATGTTATGTTTGTGATAACATTGTGGGCACAGACCTGCACTAAGTACAATAGTGAACTGTATGAACCTAGCAAAACGTGATTATGCGCAGATTAATAGTAAAAATATTCATCCGCAAGATTCACTCATGTCACTATGAACTCGTCTTCTTGTACAGCCATCTGCAAGTGCTGTGGTAACAATTTGACATTGACAGCGCCTTCATGCCTTGATCTTTATTGCAATCTATAATGTACATACAACAGCACTTCAGGTTACCAAACTGTCAAATTTCTCCAAATGATTTTAAACCTTAAAATGTTTATTGTTAAGTTCAAAATCAAATGAGAAAATTTGACAGTTTGTAGTAAATTGACCTGCTGCGGTTTGTAAATGTGGTAGGTATTAATAAATAAGTAGGAGATGTCGTTATTGTAATGGAGGGCGGTTGACTCAACATAATATCTAAAAATAATTACTGTACTGCAATAGACCTGTCAAATGCTAGGAAAGAACCTATATTCTGCATTTGCCGTCGTAGTATGTCGGATTTAATAGGTTTTAATTTTTGAGCGGAACCCTAAATCTTGTTCTAAAATAAAAGTAGCCTATGTTACTCCTTATAACATCTGCTATCTCCAATGCAAGTCCCGTCAAAATCGGTCCGGCCGATTCGAAGATTAGCCGGAACAAACAATAGACAAAAATTTAAAAAATTTACCATAAGTATATATTTCTTATGCATTTAGTAAAAAAGATGTTATTTTGACATTACAAACAGACACTTCAATTTTATTTATTTACATAGATATCAAAATGGCACACAAATAACGACGTTTAAAATTACTGAGGATGGTCTGGTGTTTACAGCATTGAACTGTAAAATAATGTCACTCACACTCCATATAATCCGAAGCAGTCTTCATAGTATGCGCGACCTCGGCCTGATGCGCCAGGTCCTCCCGCATCACCAGGTTGTAGGCAGCCGGGGGCCAGTCGGCCGGAGGGGAACTCTTGCAGCGGCTGAAGATCGTGAGGAGAAGCAGGCCTAGAGCGGGGGGTAGGTTATCGATGTCACGGAGGGTTATACCTGGGAAAGAATATGTATAATTTTAAATACCCAGAAGCTTGAGTGATGTAGGTAAGAAATTGTAAAGTATTTATTACCTATTAAAATCCTACAATGCTAAATCGTAATCCAAATTTTAAATCACCATAAACACATTTTTCATTTGACAATGTCGTTATTTTTATTATTAACCGACTTCAAAAAGGAGGTTCTATATTCGACCCGTATGTATTTATGTATGCATGTATGTGTGTTTGTTTGTCCGCGATTTTCTCAAAAACGAATGAACCAAATTTGATGATTCTTTCACTAACGTAATCTACATACTTTCAGGAAGGTTTTAGTATATAATACGTTACGTAATTATTCTTATCTACGAAGTTATATACATAGATATACATTTCAGCATTTCGCGGCATTTCTAAGCCGATTTTGACGATTCTTCTTTTCGTTCGTCTTGGGCTTACTCAACTAAACATGGAAAAATAAATTTACTTTAAAAAAGTAAAAACCGACTTCAGAAACGAATAAAATAACTTTCATAAAAAAACTCAACAGCTTCTGAAGACGGTGTTTTCAATTCTTCAATGCACCTTAGCTTGGCACCGACTTCAGAAGCTGTTAAGATTTTTTTATGAAGTTATTTTAATCGTTTTTGGTTTTTGAAGTAGGTTTTTACTTTTTTAAAAGTAAATTTATAACCTCAATTTTATTATCATCGACGATTATTCGTTTACAATTTAATAATGTTGTTCAAAAAATATTAGTTGGAAAAAGTAGTGAGGTATAAAGTTGAAACCTTCTAAATACAGATGAACGCGTCACTAATTCCCTTTATTGAGTGATCGCGTAAGAATTTAACCGGAACAGGTTTGTTTAGACTTTCGTCAAAAAGTTTTGGAACAGGGTATAAACTCAGGCCAGATAAATACATAAAATTGCAACTTATAGAAACATCAACTGTAAACTCATGTAATCAAAGTTGATTTTTGAATGAAAAATTATCGATAAAAGTCATAAAATAATTTTAGTTGCAATGGAAACTGAACCATACGCAATTAAATTAAAGTTTTTAATCCCAAAGCATGAAATTTATCTCGTCTCGTCTACTTTAGTATAGCTTAGCTTGACTATACCTTTATCAACCGCCATGATTAGTGCCTGGCAATAAGGCGATGAATAATTATTATTGTCACGTCTCGCGCGTGGAGTACTGCTGGCAGTCACAGTGTCGCGACTTGAAATAGTTTGTATGCCGGCGGAACGTCCGCAACCCACTGTTGTTAGGATCTGAAAATCAATTAAGCGACATAATTATACACCAGTACTCTCCGAAAGTATAAAATCCACAGGATTTCGCAAATTTTGAAGTCATATGTAATATGAGTTTTATGCGCAGACGCCGAAAAGTATTTAGTAATGCAACAAGAGGTTTTACAAACCATACTTTTCGAAGGACTAAAACGCGACTATTTGAATTGTGTTACTTATTTTTGAAGCGTCGTGAATTTTTGAAGTCGACGTTCGCACGGACGTAAAATTATCGCAGCGATTTTGTTTCGCGCACTGGATTTTCAACGCTCTGTTTAGCGCCGAGAGTTGAGAATCCAACAGTGTGTTTTTCGACGCGCTAGTATATTGTTGAATGCTCTCTTTTGTTGTTAGGTTGGATTCTCAATGCTCGGCTCAACAACGAGAGTTGAAAATTCAGTGTGCGATAAAATCCTCCCGCTATATTTTCTCCCGACCCTAACGTATAATGTTTTAATTATTGCTCATTTATTTATGTTAGATTTAAGATATGTAAGAACATCAACAGACTGTACGACAAAAAGCTTGTAATAATAAAAAAGAAAAATAGACTAAATACCATACCTCAATAATATCCCTGGACATATTATTAACCTCAGCCAAATACGGGTAGTAGCCCACGTCCAAATCCTTCAGCATCGAGTTCAAATAGGAATATACATTCGGAGGGTCCTGACTAAAGTAGACAGGCTCACACAACTTCTTCAAACTACCCTCATTTATCTGAGACTCCTCATCGTATTCCAAAATCAAATCCGTCGGGAAATCCAGCCAGTAATGATTGACATACGCATCGAGCTTCAAATCTTTCGATATTTGATACAAAAAGGTTGATAGCGGCCTCAAATTACTCCACAAAAGAGTATTTAATTTAATTTCTTCGTAGACTAAATGAAGAGAATATAACACTTGTAAAACATAAGGGAATAAGACTGAATTTGTATTGAATAAGTTAGATTTTTCAGCTTCTAAGCTTGTTCGTTTCCCTTTACGATATCCATCGGAGTTAGGTATGGGTAGTTTCAGCATAGTTAAAGAATGTCCTATAGCTTTATGCATTTTGGAGTTGAGGAGGTAATCCCAGTCGTCAGGTGTCCCATCGCTAGATGTTCTTTGTTTCTTTGTCGCTACCTCTGCATGCTCTATGACCTCATCGTTCTCTTTCGAGTGTAATCGTTCGACATCGTAGCCAATGAGGGAGAGGAGAAGATTCGAGAACATCGACCATTCTTGTTCGGGAGTTAGGTCTTGACTGCCAGGAGCGTTGCGGACGCCGTACCATTTTATTATTACCTGTTGAAAGGAATTATTGAAGATGAAGTAATAATGCTTATTTATTGTATTAGTGGTAGCCCAATTACCTTTTACACAATCGTATGTATCATCATCTTCCTGCCCTTATCCCATATTACTTGGGGTCGGCGCAACACGTTTTCTTCTTCCATTCTCCCCTGTCAACCGTCACGTTATCATTCACTCCCTTCTCTTTCATATCATTCCTCACACAATCCATCCATCTTTTCTTTGGCCTTCCTCTGCCTCTCCATCCATCAACATGTATTTCATCACTCTTTTAGTCACATGCGTTTCTTTCTTTTAGTCACACAATCGTATGTATATGTATTGTAATTATTTGTCTATATAAATGAAATAAAAAAACAACCGATTGAAACTCAATACCATACTAGTATACTTCGTTCCAACCGGGTGTCCCACGACACCTCCAACTTTTGTTTTATTAGAGTTATTGTTAACTAGCTTCTGCTCGCGACTTCGTCCGCGTGAAAGTTATTTTGCGTTTTAGTAATTTTATATTATCTCAGAAATTAAATGACCAAAATGGCAGCAATTCTCGCAATTTATCCCGCTTGGGGGCGCTGTTGTAGATGTAGACCTGTCCAATACTTTTCGTGTCAAATTATCATTTTAGTCAATCAATAAATTAAATTTCCATGGAAACCAAATACCTAGTTTACATGGAGATTTAGTACAATATGATTAACATGAAATGTCATGTTATAAAATTCAAAGACAAGAAACTCTTACGTATCGTAATGTAGAGTAACAGAAATGTTTATACAATTTCCGCTCATTACTTTTTGAACGGATTACGATTCTCGTAATTTATTCCGCTTGGGGGCGCTGTTGTAGATGTAGACCTGTCAAATACTTTTCGTGTCATACTATCCTGCCATTGAAATACTGTAAAGGCCAAATCTTATCTCTATGATGTCCTTGTGATCATAAAATAATTTAAATTCATAAGGATTAATATTTTATTGTTTCAATAATCATCCAAACGTAAGTATGTCAAAAAAAAAATACTTTTCTAAGACAATAAAAGAAGTATAAAAGATAGAAATATGGTGTCGCGGAATTTTTGTAGAATTATTTAAGACGGACCAGGTTGCCATACATTGTTTTCAATTTTAAACAACTATTTAGGCAGCGCATGCAAATAATCCTGTTCTAAAAGGTATTTTTTTCCAACATGCTAGACAAAAATTGTGATAGCTCGGCTAATATGGATGATAAAAATATAATTTACAGTCACACGCACCACGCACGCACACACACAGCAATAATGTAGCTTTCTACCAGAGATTTTTTTTTTTTAAATTGGATCAATAGTTCCGGAGATTACCCTCTACATACAAACTTACAAATACCTCTTTATAATATTAATATAGATTTAAGTTCTGCTTGTTGCAAATTTCAGTTGAAATAGGTTGAAACCCAAGCAGGGTGGGTTTTAACTCTCAACCAAACTATTGGTTTATTCAGATCAAAATAAAGTAATAAATAACCTCACCTGCATAGTAACATCTTTAGGCAATATAGCCCTTAGGGCAGTATAACACCGAGTGACTAGCGTAGAACAAGTGAGTGGCGGTAACGATATCCGGTACATCGGACCTGCTTCAAACTGCAGGGTGAGGCGGGAGCCGGACGCGTCGCACACTCCGCATAGACCTGGGAATAAACGAAAAAGGTAAGAATTATTGCTACAAAACAAACTTGAGTCTAACTAGTAGTTAACTACACACTTGGGTCATACAACGCCCTACGTATTCAATACAACAACGCGTTTAGGATGCTGCTGGGGCTGCCACGATTCTGCAGTGCTTCGACTATGTTCGCAGAACCGCACACTGATGGGTTTCATGCTCTTATAAGGAAGCAGCATGCGTCAGGTTCGTGAACAAGCGCTGTCAGTGAAGGCTGGTCATACCTTAGCGGCCACGGCTTATTTTAATTTAATTTAAATATTTGAATTGTTTTTTTTTTAAGGACGCTTTTAACGTTCTGCATCGTTCTCACATGTGAAATTTCAACATGAATGATGTAACCATTATTTTGTAACCATATCTTGATTTAAAAGAGTGTCCGTGGAGTTTCTTGCCCGTTCTTCTCCATAGGTACCTACTATGCTTTGGAATGGGCGCCTAGCTTCATCTTTTTGACTGACCGACCCCTTGACAATTCAAAAGAGCCTGTAATTGGTTTAATTGAAATAAATGCTTTGAGTTTGAGTTTGAGTTTGCAGTGTGGGTCGCTGCTGAGTCGTGTTAGGTCCAGTAGCAACAGAATAATAAGCGTGTTCGCGGACAGGTGGGACTCTCCACTGCTGCGCCACTGGATACGTTTGCATACTGCACTGTGAGCAGTGGACAGTTCCTCCCGGTCCTAAGGTAACTGTGTCCTTTTATTTGTAACCGCTTTTGTTTTGTGTCTGTTGTTTTGTTTTGTTTATTTAATTTTGATGTGAGTTAGTTGTTTTTTAAATGAGTGTGTTGAAATATGGATGCTTTCTGAAATAAATGTTTATGTTATGTCTAAACAAATAAGTTGCATTTTGCTTGTAGAAGAATTAAAAATATGCGGTTTTGAAGGGACCTAAATAATAATTGAAACTCAACTTTAGACTATTTTAAATACGGCGGAATTTAGTTTGAATAAACTCTAGGACTTCTTTTAGCTGATTTATTTTAAGCCGAAGTCTCTCTATTAACTACTTCAACGAGCTTATTTTAGTTGTATTCTGAAGTCACCTTATACAAGCTAAAATCAACCCTATTACTACGCATTTACGTTTGAATTTTCTTTGACTCATTATCATCAAGCTTACCTTCTAACGTGCAAGGAAAAATGCTCTTTAAAATGTCTCACCTAAGCTCTCTTTCTGCTCAATCCTAGCTGCCGTGGAAGTATGCGGCACTGGCGACAGGAGATGTAACGCCGAATCATCGAAGTTGGAGGTTTCATTACATCTGCTTGGTAACAGGCTACTGCGGCGAGGGAATGGGGACTGGAAGGTGGCTCGCTTTGTGTAGGGAGAGTCTATGAGGCGGGCTAGCACGCCGCCTACGTGGACCTAAAAGAGGCAAAGGATAGTTATCAGGATTTATGTCACACGATCGATGACGCACAGGTCGATCCATCAGGTTAAGTTACGTTTGCCGAGGTTGGTCAATAGATGGGTGACCATCTTTACATACCGAGACTCTCCTCTGTGCCTCGGAAAGCACGTTAAGCCGTTGGTCTCGGCTGTCATTCGTGGATCTTTGACAGTCGTTACGGGTCGTCAGAAGCCCGAAAGTCTGACAACCAGTCTTACCAAGGGGTATCGTATTACCCAGTTACTGGGTTGTGGAGGTCAGATGGGCAGTCGCTCCATGTAAAAATACAGCTGCGTCGGGTTAGACTGGAAGCCGACCCCAACATAGTTGGGAAAAGGCTAGGCAGATTGATTTATTGATCAGTACGAAAACCCGTTAGTTACCTAAAATACGGAATGCAGGCTACCGAATATCCCGAAGCCTACATTCGGAAAGAAATGCAGTTACCTATTATTTTACGGAAACCAGATGTTACTTAAAATTTTCAAAGTTACTTGAACATTAAAAAATATTACTGAAACAAAAAGTAAAAGTTACATGACTTACCTTTCCAACAACAGAATTCCCAGATTGCAATATAATATTCCCAGCCTCATCGATCAACGCGATCATATTCAAATGTTCCAACACCACAGCATCTTTAGCCAACACCGTTGAAACTGACCCAACCATAAGATTTGTTTTAGATGTCTGACCGAGAGAGTGCGAACGTTGCAACCTCACTATCTGCAACTTACTTACACCTCCCACTTTCACAATAAAACAAAGGTAGTTATGACCAACTAGATCAGTGTGTAGGAATGTCTTCATGTCACTTGCCGACTCAATAGGATCTCTTCGTATTGTTTGAGTATCTGTCCAAATATGGTCAAGACAAATATCAGGATATAAAGGCAATGATGGTGGGTTCTGCGGACCATTGTTAGCCATCATAGAACTGTAGGATGCTTGACCAATAGACGCATGAGGTGATAAACCTTGTTGGTGGAACACGTTGGCCATCGGACTGTTGATTTTTGAGCGAGACATTGTAGGAGTGGTTGGCATCTTCTTAGATTGATATGGACTGCCTAATCCAGTAGCCCAGCTTGTAACATTCCTTTGGCTTTGCATCGGACTTCCAATGTAGTCACAAGATTGACTGAAAACTGTTGTTGTTGAGTTTATATTTGGACACATTGATAAGCACTCGTCTCGGACAGTTTTTCTGATCCTCCAAAGCGAATGAATTCCTAATTTCCAGTCATACAACAGAATTATACTCGGGTTTGAACTGACGAACATAATTTGCATGTCACCATCATTGTAGTACTGAAGCCCTTGAGTAGGCGACTTCATCAAAATAGGAGTAACCTCATCCAAAGGATGCGTTAGAGAGAAACAAGTAGGTAATGAAACATCCTGATCAAATCCGGACACAGATTCCTGACGTATCTTAGAACTCACGTTAGACTGAAAGTTAGATTTTGACTTAGAAAAAGTACTGCTTTGTGAATCATTGAATTTCAAAAAGGAGTTTGGTAGTATGGAGTTTTGACTCATCGGTGTTGCGTCCTTCTCTAGTAAAACTCCGTACCTCATTGGCCACACTTTTTTCACTTGGAATGGAATACCTGTTATGTATTCCCGTCCCTCATTGTCGTATACTTTCATGCACTTATTATCTATTAACAGAATAGCTGGCATGGTTTTAGTTTGTATATGTTCAGTGGTATCTTCAATCTTTATGTTTTTCTTTACATCTCCTATTTGGGTATTCAAAGCGTCTATGAGCATGGTATTTTTGATGTCAACATGGAAGTTGCAGAACGCTGCATGTTTTATGGGGTTCTCTATGGTGTAGCAGGCAATGGTTTCCCTGTGCTCGGGATCTGACAGCTTTGTAGCTGGAGTTGAGATGAGTCCTGAAACACAAAAATAAAAAATGTATAAACATATTGTCTATCTCTGCTCTGAGTTAGAAAGTTATGTATTCACTATACTTCATAAAATATAGCTTGATCTCTGCGACAGCTGTCAGTAAAATCACGCCTATGAAGTCCTGAATTTCATGATAGTACAGACAGTACCTGTCAATGTCATACTTTCTGGGCATGCCGACCTAATTAGTGATGGGCGATGAATCATCGTGACCACAGACTAAACTATCGATATTTTAAATAAAACTTAATAAAAAGGTGATAACCAAATGCAGAAAACTAATGGAAGAAAATTGGGAGCGGGACGTCTGATTTGATAATATTTGCGAACAAGTGTTTATAATAAATTAACAAGATTGTTCTAGCGATTCAGAAACTGATTCAGATATGGATTTTGGGGTGTACTCCTTTAAGAGAATAAATGTATTTTATATTAAAATATCCGTTTAATTTAGTAACGTTAGTAATTAAATTAAACCCAATTATATGTTACATTAGCATCGATAATAGTATGAAACGTCGATAATTTCTATCGACAATTTTTTATTCCTGACAACCCTAGGAATGTCAGTTTGACATATGTCGCAGAGATCAAGCTATATTTTATGTAGTATAGGGACAAATTTATTTATTTAATTGACCAACTTATACTAACAGTAATATACTACACATACAAGTTATAGATCATACATACAAATAAGTTATAAACTAAAGCACTAATATAACATACATTAAAAAACAGAATAAAAGACAACAGATAGGTACACAACACAAAATGAATACACATAACAAAACATAAATAAAATTTACTACGCAGAGATAGTGCTAGGAGTGGCAATGGACTCCAGGTAAGCAGTTTGCAGGAAACTCAGTTCGGTACATGCAAAGGCATCAAGCGTCTCATCATACTGTAATATTTGATTGACGAGGGTAAGGCCTCTTTTCCATTACACGGTTTCTCGCCGTGAAAATCTACGGTTAATTCGCCGCGTGTAGGCACGGTCGTCAGTGTTGTATGGATCACTATATGAGCTTGTCGACATGCACGGTGGCGCCAAGGCACGGCGCCGCGGCCGCGTGCGCCGTGACTGCCCCTCGGCGCGCCGCGTCTACGCACGGCCGTGATTTTCACCAGTGTTGTATGGCAGTCTATCGGGGTGTGTCGACGGTGCCGGACGTACGCACGGATTCGTGACCGCTTATATACGCTGTTTCGCGATTTTATTATAAAATGAACATAAATCAAGAATTATTAATTACGTTGATTCAAGAAAGGCCTGTAATATGGGATAAGACCATCGACGATTATAAAAATAAGCGGCTTAAATATGATTCCTGGAAAGAAATATTTATTCATTTCCAGCCCACATTTGAAGATTTAAGTGGTGAAAAAAGCGAAAAAAAAAAAGCGCTACTAGCCAGTACTTACCAATGTCTCGCGCGGTGATTTTGCCGTATCATGTACAAGCTAGCACGTTTTTTCAACCGTACGGCTTACACACCGTACGTTTGAACAACCGTGTAATGGAAAAGAGGCCTAAGGGCTAAGTATAAGGGTGAGTCACGGAACCAGCTTGAGGAACTGAAAATAGAGGACGCTGGCGAGGGCGAAGTATATGCCTGATAGGTAAAGGAACGTTGATGGAGACGTATTCTAGTAATGAAGAGAGAGAGTGTAAGCTTTTTCATGAGGGTTCCAAATAACGCCATTCGTTTCCAGCAGACTACGGATAAAAGAGTTGTACAGTATAGTAATGGACTGCCTATTGTTAAATATTTTTGCTTGTCGCAAAACAAATCCAAGTTTTTTACGGTATTTATTACAAATATGTATTATATTAGGTTGGGGAAAAAGTCTTTTCGCATTATAGTATGTATGAACTTAAAATAAAATCTCTTTGGATATACTATTTGTATCTGGCTGGTTTTGGTATCATTGAAAGTTTAAATTTTAAAGAACATAATTCCAAATTCAAATTAGGAAAATGTGTGATTTTCATTTGTTTTTCGTACTGTCAAGATGAGTGAATCTAATGAAGAAATTCGATACATTTTAAAATTTTACTACAAAAAGGGTAAAAATGCAACGCAAGCCGCGAAAAAAATTTGCAATGTTTATGGACCCAGTGCAGTGTCTGTGAGAGTAGCACAAATTTGGTTTAAGCGTTTTCAATCCGGAAATTTTGATGTCAAAGATGCACGTCGCTCTGGTCGCCCTTTTACGGATAAAATGGATGCCATTTTTGAAAAAGTGGAGCAAGATCGGCATATCAGTAGTTACGACGTAGCTGAAGAAATGGGAATTGACCACAAATCAGCTTTGGCGCATTTGAAAAAAACTGGGTACACAAAAAAGCTCGATATTTGGGTACCTCACGAGCTCACTGAAAGAAACCTAATGAACCGTGTACTCATTTGTGATTCTTTATTACGACGTAATGAAACCAAACCATTTTTGAAGAAGCTGATAACTGGTGATGAAAAGTGGATCACGTACGACAAGAACGTGCGAAAAAGGTCGTGGTCAAAGGCCGGTCAGGCTTCACAGACTGTGGCGAAACCCGGGTTAACTCGCAATAAGGTGATGCTGTGTGTGTGGTGGGATTGGAAGGGCATTATTCATTATGAGCTGTTACCACCAGGCAGGACCATCGATTCTGAACTCTACTGCGAACAACTGATGAGATTAAAGCAAGAAGTTGAGAGAAAGCGGCCGGAATTAATCAACAGAAGAGGTGTGGTTTTTCATCCTGATAACGCTAGACCTCACACATCTTTAGCCACTCAGCAAAAATTAAGAGAGTTTGGCTGAGAGGTGTTAATGCATCCGCCGTATAGTCCTGACCTTGCACCTTCAGATTTCCACCTGTTTCGGTCTCTTCAGAATTCTTTAGACAGTGTCAGGTTAACATCACGAGACGACTGCCAAAACCACTTGTCGCAATATTTTGATCAGAAGTCCCAAAATTTCTATAGCAATGGGATCATGTCCCTACCTACAAGATGGCAAAAAGTTATCGAACAAAATGGTACCTACATACTTTAGATAAATGTAAATAATGTATATTAAAAAATGTTTTGAATTTTCTTAAAAAATGCGAAGAAACTTTTTCCCCAACCTATTATTAGGTTGGGGAAAAAGTCTTTTCGCATTATTATTATACTATTATACTATTTGTATCTGGCTGGTTTTGGTACCATTGAAAGTTTAAATTTTAAAGAACATAATTCCAAATTCAAATTAGGAAAATGTGTGATTTTCATTTGTTGTTCGTATTGTCAAGATGAGTGAATCTAATGAAGAAATTCGATACATTTTAAAATTTTACTACAAAAAAGGTAAAAATGCAACGGAAGCCGCGAAAAAAATTTGCGATGTTTATGGACCCAGTGCAGTGTCTGTGAGAGTAGCACAAATTCGGTTTAAGAGTTTTCAGTCCGGAAATTTTGATGTCAAAGATGCAGGTCGCTCTGGTCGCCCTATTACGGATAAAATGGATGCCATTTTTGAAAAAGTGGAGCAAGATCAGTAGTTACGACGTAGCTGAAGAACTGGGAATTGACCACAAAACATTTTGACGCATTTGAAAAAAACTGGGTACACAAAAAAGCTCGATATTTGGGTATCTCACAAGCTCACTGAAAGAAACCTAATGGACCGTGTACTCATTTGTGATTCTTTATTACGACGTAATGAAACCGAACCATTTTTGAAGAAGCTGATAACTGGTGATGAAAAGTGGATCACGTACGACAAGAACGTGCGAAAAAGGTCGTGATCAAAGGCCGGTCAGGCTTCACAGACTGTGGCAAAACCCGGGTTAACTCGCAACAAGGTGATGCTGTGTGTGTGGTGGGTTTGGAAGGGCATTATTCATTATGAGCTGTTACCACCAGGCAGGACCATCGATTCTGAACTCTACTGCAAACAATTGATGAGATTAAAGCAAGAAGATGAGAGAAAGCGGCCGGAATTAATCAACAGAAGGGGTGTGGTTTTTCATCATGATAACGCTAGACCTCACATATCTTTAGCCACTCAGCAAAAATGAAGAGAGTTTGGCTGGGAGGTGTTAACGCATCCGCCGTATAGTCCTGACTTTGCATCTTGAGGCCTCTGCCTCGAATTTTGCGGGCAGCGGGGCGGCAGCGGCGGCGGCGCGTCTCGCATTGTCCCGCCCCGCTGTTTTCGAGGTCCGGTCCATTTGTTTTTACGCATAAAATCCGGCCGCTCCCGCGCCGCCGCCGCTGCCGCCCCGCTGCCCGCAAAATTCGAGGCAAAGGCCTTAGATTTCCACTTGTTTGGGTCTCTTCAGAATTCTTTAGGCAGTGTCAGGTTAACATCACGAAAGGACTGCCAAAACCACTTGTCGCGGTATTTTGATCAGAAGTCCCAAAATTTCTATAGCAATGGGATCATGTCCCTACCTACAAGATGGCAAAAAGTTATCGAACAAAATGGTACCTACATACTTTAGATAAATGTAAATAATGTAGGTATATTAAAAAATGTTTTGAATTTTCTTAAAAAATGCGAAGAAACGTTTTCCCCAACCTATTATGTTGATTGAAAGTGATGTGTGGATCAAACAATGTGCCAAGATCACATACCTACGGTGGAAACACGTTTCATAGTCTCGTTGCTTAATGTGTAGGCGTTATGTATGGGTTGTTTGGTTTTTGTGTAGGACATGACCGAGCATTTACTGATATTTAGACTGAGATTTTTAATAGTGCTCCAAGTGTGAATATTGTCGATATCATGCAAATTAACAGCGAGATGGCGCGCGATAGCACACGACGTGTCTTGTGACATCAATTTCGCGGAGTCAAGTGACTCGGAAGATTTTTTTCTCCTAGTATACATAAAATATATCTTGAACCTCAAGCCATTTCTAGTTCTCTAAAGCATAGATTCCTATAGGGAATGATGGGCTAAGAAATCCTAGGTTTTGGGCTTGCACACATCTAGCGAGGCGCAGCGCAGCTCATTCGTCACTGCCAAACAAATATCAAGTTGCGTGCCTATAAATAAAGTTGAGAATAAATAACCTGAGTCGTGCGTCTCTTTCCGCTCGTACTCTCGAGCTAATGGAAGTTTATTTATTTTCAACTTTAATTCAACTGATGCAAGGTCGATATTTGTTTCGCAGTGACGAATGCGCTGCGCTGCGCCTCGCCAGATGTGCGCCGGCCCTTAGTTTTTTGGACAAATTATTACGATATCAAGACACATTACAATAATCTTCTTACCTTTAGACCAAACAGCTGTACACCCCTTAACATACAACTCTTCCTCATAAGAGCTATCAGTTTTTGGATTTATCATAGCCTTTGAACTCTTACTTGGTCCAGAAGTCAAGTTAAACTTCTTAGACATATTGCTAGAGCTGTTCGCGCTACCAGCGCGAGAGGGGCCGGCTGAGTTCAAGCCTTCACTGTCCATTTTCTTCATGCCACTGATAAGTTCTGACTTGATGGAAATGTTGAAGTCATTCTTGAGACGACTTGGGGCCCGAAAAGATTCGGAGTTGTACTCATATTTGGAGTCTTTCGGCTGCTGCGGTTCATCTTCGAAGTCTGCAAAAAAAAAAAACATTAAAAAACATATCAGTAAAAGAATTCATCCACAGTTTGCCAGATTTTTGAGTCCTAATTATGAGGATAGCCTAAAATCCTAAATCAACAATTACTCAGTAAATTAAGTAGTAATATTTTAATTTTTTCTAATTTTTTCAATTTTATTTTATTTCATCAAATGTTGGCTAGTTTTATGTAATAATGCTAATGTATGCTGTAATGTTTTATAATGTTAATGTTTTATGACTTAATCTAATTTTATGATTGTATGTGTATTAACACCTATTGACCTAACTTGTATGTGTGGTGAAAGCTGTTAGTATAAGTTGGTTATTATTAAATAAATAAATAAAAATAACAGTAATGTCGGGACCACACCAATGTCAACGTTCATCATCGCCATAAACATTGCGTTAATTATCGCGATAAACTGAGTGGCCACACATGAACGCCGCCACCGAGTTATCGCCACTCGGCAATGTGAATGCCGTTGTAAAATTGTCGCGATAAGTTGTGGCTACACCTATGGGCCATAGGCCTACGTCCATCAACGCGAAAACCAACGACGTTTCCCGTTGGTGTAGCCCAGACATTACAAATTCACTAATAATTTGGACTGATAATATAGATATATCATTAAAGATATTTTATTTAGTTTGATTTATATTTCCTATCATGCCAATCCTCACTCATCGCTTCACTTACTCATCATTTAATTATTTTAACTGGCTTTTTATATTTCCTCTTTTATTTCATAAGCAAACAAATTAATTTAATACCTATATTGTGATTATAATAAAAACATTAGCATCAGAGCCAGTATTCAACAATGCTATACTATATATAGACTTTGAAGCTATCCATAATACAATAATTTACAATTATAGATTCCACTTATCCCACTTCTAAATCATATTCAAAAGCATCTAAATTATATCTGTGGCTTGGCGCTAAAAGGGCCAAAGTACGTTTTTGTGAGAAATGAGATTTTAGTGCCAAATTATTGAAAAAGTGATATATTTATGTGTACTAAAAGGGCGTAAGTGTAACTACAATCTCTCAAAAGATTCTATGTTAAAAAGGCCAATGTTGTGTGTGCTTTCATACTGTTACTCAAAAATTAGTAAGTGTTAAAATGGCTGCAGTGTACTTAAGCCAAGAGAATTTAAAAATAAACACTACGCTAGTAATATAGTTGGAACTAAAACAATCAAAGTTAACTTCCGTTTTTGTGATACAATGTTTGCTTTGGCTGCATAATTTACTATATAATGTATATCCATAGGCAAAATACGCGCATTGTCGTGGAGTAGCGGATACCAGCCCGTATTACCTATAATAATATTATTTAATAAAGCAAAATAGTCCAATATAATACATTGGCCCATTTTACATTTGCACTAAAGTCAATAATATGTTTACTATCCTCTTCTACTATAGTAAAAAGACCAAAGTTACCATTTGTCATTAACATAGGATTCTTGTTAGTGCTAAAAAGGCTTAAGTAGCAAATATTTTCAAAAATACCAATGTTTTCTTGAATTTGAATTGAATTAATAAATCAACCTACAAATATGTATCAAATAACAAAAAGAGATTTTGTCATTCTACAATATAACATGTAAATAATAAGTCTCAATTCTGGTTCATTCTTCGAATGCATATTACTGAAAATAAGGATTATTGACAATGGCCCTTTTAGCCCCAGGCCACAGATATATACAAAATATTAAAAGACATTATATAAGACTAACTATGGAATTAGTTGCCCACGCCGTCCGCGACATGCCCTCACTGAACCCGATGACCCTATCACCCTCCTCCAGGAAAGTAGTAGGGACACTAGCACAGTCCAACACAAACACAGATCTACATTCCGGCCTCGCCGCCGAGGCCCATCGCGTTTAAGACCATCTAACGTAAATGTAAATTCATGTCCCTTGATCGGTTTAATCGAGCCAGCTGGTGGCGTAGCTGAGCCTGTAGCTTTAAACTCCCCTGATAATAATAATTCCCCTAACTTGATCCAGCCTATTGCTTTGCCTTGTCTATCATTGGTCAATGACAACGACTCCCTAAGCCGAGGTCCGTACCCCACAGGGGGTGCCCTTAGTGCGCAGTCGTTTAGTTTATAATTTAGTTAGTATTTTATGCCCCTGGCTGGAGGCTTTTGAGCTCGCTTAAAGGCACCCACAGGAAAGTCCGGTTAAGTAGTCGAGACCTCTCATGGTCACACTACGAGATGCCATTCAAAAAAAAAAAAAAATTAGTTGCCCATTCTCCTCCACACGAAACTACGGTTTGTAAGGGGCCACTAGAATAAAATCTATTTTCTTGTAAATTTTGATGTTCAATAGTGCCTTTTCTATGCCTAATTGAAATAAATGTCAATTTGACTTTGACTTTGAATAGGTAACCAAATTGAACCCAAAACTATTCAGTTACTTCCAAAAGTACATAACACATTACTCTAAAGTACAAACCATCACAACTCCTATAATAAACCTCCCGTATACACCACCACTCCTGCTCCTCAGCCTCCCGTGCTTCCAGCAAGCTCTCATCTTTGATGGCAAAGTTGGTGAGCTTGTACAGCAAGGAGTTCTCCGACGCTGATGTGTTATGCTTGCTGTAGATCTGACCCGGGTGCCTGGCCAGCACTGTTCTGCCGTGTGGCACAAACTCCTGGAGACGGAGAAGAGGTAATTATTGTTCTCGTTCTTTGTAACATTTTCTTCTTTCTTTTGTCTTTTCATAAGTGCTAATGCAATGACACAAGGTTTGATGAAGGTGAGTACTTAAAAAATCTTTTTTAGTTCTGCAAATAATCTAGCAGCATTGCCACTTGTCAATGCAAAGCCATAAACGGCAATTCTAATTGTTAATAGTATTATGAAATATACACTGTTTAGGTACTATTGTATACTGGAATCGTGTGGTCAAGCAATGTTGCTTTATCTTTTTTTTCACACTTATTTCTGGCCATTGGAATAGTGATTGTGGTTCAGTAAATAGTACTGAAACTCGAGGAATTGGCCTCTTTGCAGCACATGTTGAAGCAGGTTACTGTTGCCAATTGAAATAAAAATAAAAACAATAACATACCAGAGGCTCAGACGCAGCGATCATAGTTTCTTCATCCAGATTTGCAACAATATTTGTAACTACACACACACGTGAGCATAAAATGATGTTTGGGTTATTTTTTAACACACCACAATAACTAGTTGTTGAATGTATTCGTTAATTTTTAATTTTGTTTTAGCTAACCAACGAATTCCCAATTTCCCATCTTTACATTTTTTGACAGTTGAATGAGTTTGTTTAATTGACAGCCGGTATATTAACAAGCCGCGTTTCGCTTCATGTGAGTTGACGTTTCAATCATTTAACCAAACAAGATTTACGAAATAAGCAATAAGAATAGAATAGCATCATTTCATTAATAAATTCAATGATATATTTAACAAGTTTTGTGATCAGTCAATTACAATTTTTAGTTGTATATCTTGATTCAGGATTAACCAATGTAACACGTTTTATTACACGTGCGTGATTACGATCGATAGCACGATAGCATTATTCGTTCTATTCTATGCTATTCCGTTGATGCGGTTTTTCCCCTAGAAAGCTGTCATGGGGTATGCAGGGCAGTTCGGCAGTTGCCTAATATAGGTAGTCTATGGTTGCCTACTTCCTGGGATAGGTATAGGTACAACACAGCACGGAGGGAGCGCCATACATTTTAGGGTTTTTCCTGGCTTAACAAAATGTTGCTGTTGTACACACGACTACACACATCAAGCTATGCATTTCCAGTATACACTGACTTCTCATTGTAAGGAAATCCTATATAATGCGAGATCAGCTTATACTGGTAATGTATAGCTTCATCTGTAGCCGTGCGTACTGTATAGGTTGGTAAATTAAAAATCATCTGCACGCCCCTCCACAAAAATTACTACACAATTAGTATGTATTTGAAATGTTTATGCTACAAGCAGTGGAGGGGCGCGCAATTTTAAAGGTATCACAGAATACAATCATGATCCTTGACGGGGTGTGGATGTCTTTTTAGAACAGAACAGTGAATTGGGGCTTTCGATTGAAAAATGTATGCAAATGCAATGCAATGCTCCATGCATTGGGGTTTCTTCCCTCTTGCAAACTATTAATGCTAATAATAGCCCAAAATAATGAGTCGATACGGGAGTTGACCCCGCAATAGCAACAGAATCATAGCGCAGGAAGCCAAACGCTCACAAACCCTGTGGCTGTGGTTTTAGGGCTATATATTCGAGGTAGCCCATGGTCGTGCCAGGAACAGGATCAATGTTCATCATCTTGATAAGGCAAAATTTCGACAGCCACCACTTCCAGCAAGTAATCAGATTCGAGGGCTGTTGAAAGGAGGCTGTGACAAAATGATCATCATAGGGCGGAATAGTCATCTCACTATTTTTAGCTCTTGGGACTATATGGATAGGTAGCCTAGTTTTTGAGATGAATGTGGTCAAGCTGGGGAGACGCTCTCCAGATCGGCCACCAATGAACCCTTGTAACTTTTGATCCAGTGACCGACAAATTCTGATATTTGGCGGCAAATTTCGACTAAGTAATTAGCGACAAATTTTTTGTCTTGATGGTGGCTATGCCAGTGTCAGCCACAAGGCCGTACTATGACGTGAAAAAAGATTATGGATCCATCATGATGCCGTTGAGAAGATGATGGTGTTATAGGTCGTATATATATAGCTCCCGTCTCTGTATGGTCTCTCATAGTATGGCCCGGCCCCTGGTGGCAATCCATGTGGGGACGACTGGGAATATTCGGCTCATATGACCAGCGCGTAAAAGATGCACGATGAAATCTTTGCTGTTCTCCCGATTATTATTCATACTTACAATTGAGTGATTTCAGTTGGAATTAATTATAAAGCCAGTCAACTGTTATGTATTTCCTGCATTTATCGATCGTCCGTAAGAGAACAATAAAACAAAAGCATTGTTAATATGAATAAACTTTATTACTATCATAAAAGGATATAGATTGAACCGCGGTTTGTAACAAAACATTCAACAATATACTTTGGAACCGAACAGGTAAACACTTTGGGTACCGACATATTATGCCCTAACTTATATTATAACAGACCAGTGTTTCTCAAACTACATAAAATTTCCTGTACCAATACAAAAAACATCAAAAATCAATTTGCGCTAAAACAATGTACTGTTTGTTCAGGATATTTTATATAAATATATAGCACAAAGTGATTGCGATTATCTTAAAAATAACGATAATAATTCTTTACAATACCTACTTTGACTTGCAGTCCCGCGCGACTGCGTTTCATAAAATAATTTAATACAGATCTTCCAGCACCATATTTATTTAAATCGGGTCCTACAGGTTTTACTTTAGAGATTTCCATTTTAATCTCACCATTTCCATAAATATATATTTGTGAAGGTTTAATAATATAATTTTAAAATTGTGTGATTACTTCTAAATTCCCTTTTCCGATACTGGCCCCCTCTCAATTTATTAGCCTTAATACTAGTTTTTTTTTTCAATTTAAAATAAGGCTCTATCTTGACAAGGCAAAATATATATTTTTCATAAGTAGGTAATCTGTATTTTATGTAGATATTTATTAATTTATTTTCATTGATATAGTAAAGCCCTGTAAAGCTCATCATTAAAAATCTCGTATAGGAACCGTCAAAAGCTCTCCTTTCTAATAAAACGTAACAATCAATTAAACTTTACATAAAAATCAACAATTACTTAGTTTAAAACCTATGTGGAAATAAAAAATGTTTGAAAAACAAAAAAAAAAATGCAACAAATGAAATAATAGAGTAACATGATAATTTCGACATTTGGAATGCCACAATATTGACGAGTTGTTTAGATATTTATTATACATAATATTTTATATATCACCTATATATTACATATACAATATCTACAGCCTAGCTTTTCTATTCTAAATACATTTGGTCTTTGGATGAGCATGTCACATTATGGCTTGTGTCATCGTTTGTAACTTTAAAAAATATAAGTGCACTTTTCGAACTTCGTACTTGATCATTTTTTTTCATTATAAACCCTAATCTAGACTAGACCTGCAAACGAAATCTTCACGCCGGCAACCTTAACATAGGAGATAGAATAAAATCACAGAAACCCCTTAAAATCCATTACAAAAATAAACAAGAACAAAAATTTGAGAAACACCGTTCTTAAAAACATGTAATCTACTACATTTATATTGACATTTATTTTATAACTTAAAAATGGTTTCAAAATGATCTTATACATTTTAGTTTTTTTTTTTTGCTTTTTCTCACATGAAATTCGTGAATTTTTTCGATAAACTTCAGGTACCTAATAGGGACAAGATTAATCTAATCAGTGTACGTTTAATCGAAATGATATTTTTTTTTTTCGATTTTTTTATGAGTAAAACATTTTTCATGACTTTCGATAAATAATAATTATGAAACAATGATGATATATTTTTAAGTTAAAACTAACAACACCTATTCAAATACTTTATCACAAAGAAAAGTTTGACGAGTTTGACTCGCGTGATACGGCCGGTATTCTGAGGCCTTATCTGGCAACTATAAAAATTTCTATCATCACCTCTTTCGCCAATTGCTCCAACATCATTATAAATAACATCACGTTTCCTTACTACAAAAGATTTTTCAATACCCCATAGAGTTGTTACTTTATTAAACTTCAGGCTAGTATAAAATCATCCAAAAAGATAAATATATCTTTTAAATTGATTTCTATTTAGATTGGGACTTTTGTTGAGCTATTGAATAGACCATTTACTAAATATACGTTCTGTAATAAATATGTACAAGGGATTGCACGGGCACTATCTTAAGGTTTTCTACAATAGCTTTAACACAGGTCCCAATCCTAGGCTGGAAACAGTTTACCATAAAGTTTGTCATAGTGGCCTGACACATGAGCCAAAGAGGTGGACTGTCAGTCACAATACCTAAAAAAAAGCCGTGGCATGATGATTTAGATATGCATATCAAATGGTTAGCTTTCAAGCTTGGTTCAAACTAGCTAACAGATCTGAGGGCCTAGACAATGTAACATTCGATTAGCGATGACGCTAGTAGAAAAGGCAAAATATGTTGACATAACCTATCGAAATGTCACGTGATCATGTCAATGTCACTTTGAAGCTGTAGCGATTGTAGGAATAGAATCGCTCCGAAACGAAAGCCAGTTGTCTAGGCCCTCAGTCCTATTATCATTGACTAGCGTAGCGTCGCTGCTTCAAGTCTGCAAAAAATTTGCTTTCATCTATCAGTTGTTGCTACTCATCTACAGGTCGTATTTTACAACCGATCTGGACGAAACTTGGTATAGGTACAGGTTTTACGACTTTATCGATTTTTTTTTGTCCTCCGAGATTTTTTGATTGGAGGGGTAATTCCTCTAAAAATGGGCAAAAAGGGGGCTACTGGATATCTCCGCCATAGGAGATCCGATTTCGAAGGTTGGATGGATGGAAAAAAATCTTTAAGTTGGCCTCATAAAACTGATGAAAAAAAAAAAAACATGGTAAAAGTTGGCAGCCAACTACGGAGTTACAATTCGCCACTTATCGAGTCATTATATTTCATCGTATGTTAGTGACAGTTGGCCACAAGTACCTAATAATAGAAGTGTCAGGCCACAGTTTATTTTAACATTTCATTTAAAGCTACTGATATAATTTATATTTCCAGCCTTAATCAAAATGTTACATCATATTTCCTTCCTCGAGTTGCCATAATATTAGTTGTGATAAATTCGCTTTATACAAAAACATGTGACTCCCGCCACTAATGTATAATATAAATATAATATTATATAAATGATAACCATTGCACGAATGCAATTAAACGAGAAATAAGTCACCTTAAAAATGCAATGCAGTCTATGCATGTGGTGTCTTAAGTTTTTTTTTAAAATCTCTAAATTATTAAGGCGATTCAAATAACCTAGCTTTACACATAATGAGGTTGACATACAATTATCTTAAAATGACTTATTTGTTTGGCGTTTTTATTACCGTTATGATGTGATGACATGGCGTCGACAAATCCCACGACAGCGTAAGATATCATAATTGTAAATTATTTGTATCTCTTCTTACTATAAGTAAAATTCATTATGCTTTGTTGTTATTCATGAGGACATAAATCTATCACTCTTATATTTTCTAGTCCTAACAAAGCAGTATTTAGCAGCCTAAATGACGTAACTAAAATAAGGTATATATATAGTTCTTTTTTTTCTATTTTCAATATAAATAGTTCTATAGCTACGTTATAAAAACTACGTTAAAAGTGTACAATAATATTAATTTTTATGCGTACAATGTAAAATTAGATCTATATATAAATATTATCTGATTACAAAGTAAATAATATTTGGAATATTTGTTAAGGCTAGTCGTGTTGGTATCTTATACCATGGAAGCGTGGGAGTCGCTAGCTTTGGCGGTCATGTTCTGTATGACGGAGGAGTCCTCGAGCTTGGACGTGTTGGACGCGACCTCGGCCAGCGTGGCGAGCGCCATGAGGTCCACGCTGTGCTGCGACTGCTTGCAGATCTCCATGTTCTGGACCGCGGTGCGCGGCGCTTCCGTGGCTATCATTATCTCCGGACTTATGTTATGCGTGTTCAAGTCGACGCGCGACACCATGCTGTTGATCTCGAGGCGCGTGATGCTGATCTTCCTCGGCTTCCTCTTCTGGCTGCCGATGACCGTGTCGCGCCAGTGGTCCACCATCTCCCGCCTGTCGTCCAACATGGACCTAGGAACTGAATTGACTATGTGTGAAGACTCCAGCGCTTTCGGTTTCAAGTTGATGGTTTTCTTCTTGCGTTTGTTTTCGCGTTTCTTTTGTTGGAATTTTTCTAAACTAAGTGAAGGCAGAGCTCTTATTTTAGCGTCTAAGTCGAAGTCGGCAGCCTTGAATGTTTTGTTACCATTATTGTCGGGTTCAGGCGTGTCGGTTGTTTCGATTTTGTGGTCGCTGTCGGCCGGCTTGTCGTTGGTTGAGTTGTTATACTTGGGCTCGTCCTCCGTCGAGTCGTCCCGTAGACTGCCAGGGTCCCAGCTACAGGCCGCGCTGTAGTTCTCGTCTGGCTTGTCCGAGTCTCTCTTCTGTCGCTTGTTGACTATGAGCCCCCCAACAGCCATGAACTCCTGGTATCTCTTCCCCTTGCACGATCTACCAGACCTCATGTTCTTCTCGTCGTCAGAATAGTTCCTCTGATAGCCGTACTCATCGTCTTTAGCAGAATATCTTTTATCGACTATTTGGTCTATCACATCTTGGTTAGTGAGCTGGTCGGTGGGTACACCGTAGTATATCTCCTTCTTGTCTTCATCAAAGTCCTCCTCGAACAGCCGGGAGGTCTCGGTGAGTGCGTTCTGCAGCTCACGTATGCTTTCTTCATTTCGAGGACCTTTCGCCTTGGCCCTCTCTATTAAGTTATGAGATCTGTATTCGTTTGGTGTTGAGATCGCGTTGAACTTAAAGCATGGGGGTGAGTAATAAGGGTTTGTAGTTTGAGTTTCAGTCTTAGTGGCTAGGAGGCTGCTGAGGCCTCCCATTTGGGCTTCGTCGGCAAGCTTGCCGGGGGTGAACATGGAGAGTGGTTTAGACTCAGCTTCGTACGGTTCGTCTTTAGATTTTTTGTTGAAGTCTACCTTAGTGGAGTTGTTATTTGTTTTCTCCAGTTCATCGTGATGTTCACTGTTGGGGGACTCTATGGGCTTGTCGTTGGACTCTCTGGGCCTGGAGGAAAGCGTGCGAAGTGGTGGTGCGGGAAGCTTGTACCACTTGAAGTCGGGATTAGCGCTGAAGAAGGCGTCTTTGTACTGAAGTAACAAAAAAACAAGTATTAATAAACTAGTGAATGTTTTCCTATCACGTATTTTAGCAAGACGTTTATTGTAATATCGAATTTTCAAATATAGCCCACCTGTTTTGCAAGACCTGTGTAGCAAGCCTTTTCTTCCTTGTCCAAGTTTGCCCACCACTCGCCGAGGATTTTAGTTATGGACCTGTAAGGTAACAATTACTTTAATAGTTAATTAGTTAAGAGTAGAAAATCGTGTAAACTCTTGTATCTTATCAGTTTTATCGAATACTAAACTTGCGAGTGTTTATGTGGAAACATATTTTGTCCTTCATATTCAAGCCGTTTTACCCGAAAGCCGATATAAGCCCGAAAGTGTGACAACCAGTCTTACCAGGGCAGGGGTATCGTATTACCCAGTAACTGGGTTGTGGGGGTCAGATAAGCATTCGCTCCATGTAAAATCTGCTATTCAAATACTGGTATTCAGATGCATCCGGTTAGACTGGAAGCCGACTCCAACATAGTTGGGAGACCGCTAGGCAGATGATTCAAAGCGTTTTACCATGAAATAAGTTTGTTTCAGACTTCAGCACTAAGCTTCGATCTTCAAAAAGCTATCTAAGGAGTTGTTTATTTTTTAATGGTCCATGGCCTTGAGTGGATCTTGGATATTTCCAAGCAGCTTGGTTGGATCATCTAAACCGACCGACGAAGACATGAAGCTCAACCAAAGCAACTACTGGTATCGGTGCTGGTAAAAGGCAGGTGAAACATTTTAGCTGAGTCAGCACAGCTTCAATGATGGCAACGCCCCCCTCTGATATTGCAGATTACAACAGGTAGCGTTGACCACTCACCATGAGATGTTTGATTGCCAGCCTATGGAAGGCTTGAAAGAAGATGATAGGTATCCAAAACATACCTGTTCTCAAGATTGGGATATTTATCGCGCACGACGCTCCTGTGTCGTTTGCAGAAGATGAGGAAGGCGTTCATGGGCCGACGCGCGTGATGCGCCGGCTCACCGTCTTGCTCCTGGTCGTGCATGTTAAACTATCTAGAACAAATAAATTAAACAATTAATATATTTCATCTTCAACTTTGGCTTTTGTAACCGCTATCAAGCTCACAGGTGCTATATTTTCTAATTAAACATTATGTAGATACATATAGGGCACTAAGGTACAAGATACAGGTTTACAAGATATGAATAATTAATAACTACATCTATGGCTAGGTCGAAGGTATGTCTATGAATAGAAAAAGGAGTAAAAAGCGACTTCAAAAACTAAAAACGAATAAAATAACTTTCATAAAAAACTTAACAGCTTCTGAAGTCGTTGCCAAGCTAAGGTGCAATGAAGAATTGAAGACACCGTCTTCAGAAGCTGTTGAGTTTTTTATGAAAGTTATTTTATTCGTTTTTGGTTTTTAAAGTCGGTTTTTACTTTTTTAAAGTAAATTTATTTTTCCATTTTTAGTTGAATATACAATTAAGTGGCACAGCACAGACTCCTAGTTATGGAAATGGTCGTAGAAATAAAGCCCAATAAAAACAAAGAGCGACCTCCCCCTAAAATAAAATGGCATATGCTGGAGAAGAATGATTGTGCGAAGAAATTTAAAGAGCGAGTGGTGGATAAAATGATAGATATGGGGGACATGAATGATCGAAGTGTAAATGAATGTTGGAATGAAATGGCGGGGTATATTAGGAGTACAGCGAAATATATTTTGGGAGAGACGAAAGGAAAGGGTACTATAGATAGGGATACATGGTGGTGGTCGACAGAAATACAGAATATGTTACAGGATAAGAAGAGAAAGTTCAAGGAATGGCAGAGTGTAGAAAATGAGAACGTTAGTTTGAAAGCAGAAAAAAAGAGTGAGTATGATGCTCTAAAGAAAAAAGCCAAGAAAGCTGTAGCCATAGCGAGAGCAAAGGCCCAGGACAAGCTTTATGACACACTAGATAATCCAGCAGGCCAAAAACATCTATACCGGCTTGCTAGAGCTAGAGAGAGGAAGACGAGGGATGTCTGTCAGATAAAGTGTATAAGGGATGAAACTGGAACAGTTCATTCGAATGATGAGAAAATTAAGGATAGGTGGAAGGGCTATTTTGAAAGACTGATGAATGAGGAGAATGACTGGAGTGGTGTGCTTGAGAATAAACCAGTAAATGAGGGGTTAGTGAGAATTATTAGTATGGATGACGTGAGAATAGCAGTTAATGGGATGAAGAATGGTAAAGCAATAGGTCCGGATGGAATACCAGTCGAAGTATGGAAGTTATTACGGGTAGATGGATGGACGTGGTTAGCTTTATTCTTCAATAAGTTGTTGCTGGAAGAAGCCATACCTGACGAATGGTGCAACAGCTCGCTGGTGCCCATCTTTAAAAACAAAGGTGATGTGCTGGAGTGCAACAACTATAGAGGAATAAAGCTAATGTCACATAGTATGAAGGCTTGGGAGAAAGTTATTGAAAGGCGACTAAGAGAAGAGAGTGAAATTTCGCAAAACCAATTCGGTTTTATGCCTGGTCGAGGAACAGCAGATGCCATCTTTGCTATCCGCCAGCTGTGCGAGAAATACAGAGGTGCGCATAAAAACTTGCACATGGTATTTGTTGACCTCGAAAAGGCATACGACCGAGTGCCTCGTGAAGTTTTGTGGTGGGCACTTAAGGAAAAATGTGTACCAGGGAAGTATGTGCAGTTGATTCGCGCGATGTACAGTCGATGCAGTACCCAAGTCCGGTCTACAGTGGGCACTACTGACAGCTTCGATGTGGCTGTCGGCTTGCACCAGGGGTCTGCACTCAGCCCTTACCTCTTTGTGCTGATAATGGATGCTCTTTCTTCGGATATCCAGGAAGAGGCTCCCTGGTGTATGCTGTTCGCCGATGACATTGTGCTGGTTGCCGAGAGTGGCTTAGAGGTCCAGAGCAGATTGGAGGTGTGGTGGAAAAGACTGGAGACCGTTGGCCTGAGAGTAAGTCGGACCAAGACAGAGTATTTGTTTTGTGATTTTGGCGGACTCTCCGGTCCTGTGCCCATATCTCTTGCCGGAACGCCCTTACCGATCTGCTCCGACTTTCGGTACCTCGGGTCGCTTGTCCAAGGGGATGGCGAAGTAGACCGAGACATAACGCACCGGATCAACGCAGGATGGATGAAATGGCGACAGGTTACAGGAACAACTTGCGACCCACGGATGCCCCTCAAGTTGAAGGGGAAAATTTACAAGTCCGTGATAAGGCCTGTCGTACTTTATGGATCGGAATGCTGGACAGTGAAGAAGACGGATGAAAAAAAATTGCATGCAGCGGAGATGAGAATGTTGAGATGGATGTGTGGAGTGACAAGAATGGATAAAGTGAGAAATGAGTATATAAGAGGAAGTTTGAAAGTGGCGCCAGTGACAGAAAAGTTGAAAGGAAATCGTTTGTCTTGGTATGGGCATGTAATGAGGAGAGACGAAACGCATGTGACTAAAAGAGTGATGAATATAGAGGTTGATGGATGGAGAGGCAGAGGAAGGCCAAAGAAAAGATGGATGGATTGTGTGAGGAATGATATGAAAGAGAAGGGAGTGAATGATAGCGTGACGGTTGACAGGGGAGAATGGAAGAAGAAAACGTGTTGCGCCGACCCCAAGTAATATGGGATAAGGGCAGGAAGATGATGAGTTGAATATACAATTCATAAGTAAACCCAAGACGAACGAAAAGAAGAATCATCAAAATCCGCTTAGAAATGCCGGAGATACAGTACATTTATGCATAATAACTTCGTACATAAGAATAATTACATAATGTATTATCTACTAAAACCTTCCTGAAAGTATGCAGATAACGTTAGTGAACGAATCATCTAAATTAGTTAATTAGTTTTTGAGAAAATCGCAGACAAACAAACATACATACATATATATATACGGGTCGAATACAGAACCTCCTTTTTTGAAGTCGGTTAAAAAAGGCTCTCTCTCTCGATCGATCGATCTTCCTGTTTTTGCATTCGCAAACAGGAAGACCGATCCTGTGGTCACAACAATGACCGCTGCAATGAACGGTCAGAAGGGTAGAGAACTTCATAGGGTGAACACTGGTCTAATGGAATAAATGAATAGCTCAGCTAAGCTAAGCTAATTATAGCTAAGAGTGATTCGATTGTAAGTAAGCTAGTACATACACTTCAATGCTGAATAGAAAGAATTGCAGCGAGATAATTATGATAGTAGACAAAGTAAGAGTATGAAGCACTCAGGTGGTTCTCTATAAGTAGTTTCTGCCTACACTTATGCATGGGAAAAAGGCGCAAGTTTATTTTATGTGTAGTTTAATGCTGGGCAAGTACATTGCTTGTTTTTTTGCACGTCATGTACAGATGTGTTTTCGATCAACTAAAAGTTTCGTCATCCCTACATTTTCTTTTGCTGACGCCATAAGTACGTACTTGTAGGTACATACGTTGTAATTTTCAAAGACTGTCTACGAATAGATTACCGTCACTTTTCGTGGGAGTCGGAAAGTCTATATTAAGAAGATCGGTAATAGAATCAACCTGTAATAGTCATCATTGCGATCATTAATTGGAGGAGCTCGTGGCTAAGTAATAACAGCCGCACGGGTCGATCCATCAGGTTAAGCTACGCTTGCCGGTGTTGGTCCGTGAATGGGTGACCATCTTTACATACCGAGACTCCTCCGTGCCTCGGAAAACACGTTAAGCAGTTGGTCCGGGCTGTCATTCGTGGATCTTTGACAGTCGTTACGGGTCGTCAAAAGCCCGAAGGTCTGACAACCAGTCTTACCAAGGGGTATCGCAATACCCAGTAACTGGGTTGTGGAGGTCAGATAGGCAGTCGCTCCAAGTAAAATACTGGTATTCAGCTACATGCGGTGAAACTGGAAGCTGACCCCAACATATTTGGGAAAAGGCTAGGCAGACTGAATTAAAGTGATTATTATTGAATGAAGTGGATGATGGTTGATGTATTAGGTTGGGGAAAAAGTCTTTTCGCATTATAGTATGTATGAACTTAAAATAAAATCTCTTTGGCTATACTATTTGTATCTGGCTGGTTTTGGTATCATTGAAAGTTTAAATTTTAAAGAACATAATTCCAAATTCAAATTAGGAAAATGTGTGATTTTCATTTGTTTTTCTTACTGTCAAGATGAGTGAATCTAATGAAGAAATTCGATACATTTTAAATTTTTACTACAAAAAAGGTAAAAATGCAACGCAAGCCGCGAAAAAAGTTTGCCATGTTTATGGACCCAGAGCAGTGTCTGTGAGAGTAGCACAAATTTGGTTTAAGCGTTTTCAATTTGGAAATTTTGATGTCAAAGATGCACGTCGCTCTGGTCGCCCTATTATGGATAAAATGGATGCCATTTTTGAAAAACTGGAGCAAGATCGGCATATCAGTAGTTACGACGTAGCTGAAGAACTGGTAATTGACCACAAAACAGTTTTGGCGCATTTGAAAAAAACTGGGTACACAAAAAAGCTCGATATTTGGGTACCTCACGAGCTCACTGAAAGAAACCTAATGAGCCGTGTACTCATTTGTGATTCTTTATTACGACGTAATGAAACCGAACCATTTTTGAAGAAGCTGATAACTGGTGATGAAAAGTGGATCACGTACGACAAGAACGTGCGAAAAAAGGTCGTGGTCAAAGGCCGGTCAGGCTTCACAGACTGTGGCGAAACCCGGGTTAACTCGCAACAAGGTGATGCTGTGTGTGTGGTGGGATTGGAAGGGCATTATTCATTATGAGCTGTTACCACCAGGCAGGACCATCGATTCTGAACTCTACTGCGAACAACTGATGAGATTAAAGCAAGAAGTTGAGAGAAAGCGGCCGGAATTAATCAACAGAAGGGGTGTGGTTTTTCATCATGATAACCCTAGACCTCACACATCTTTAGCCACTCAGCAAAAGTTAAGAGAGTTTGGCTGGGAGGTGTTAATGCATCCGCCGTATAGTCCTGACCTTGCACCTTCAGATTTCCATCTATTTCGGTCTCTTCAGAATTCTTTAGGCAGTGTCAGGTTAACATCACGAGAGGACTGCCAAAACCACTTGTCGCGGTATTTTGATCAGAAGTCCCAAAATTTCTATAGCAATGAGATCATGTCCCTACCTACAAGGTGGCAAAAAATTATCGAACAAAATGGTACCTACATACTTTGGATAAATGTAAATAATGTATATTAAAAAATGTTTTGAATTTTCTTAAAAAATGCGAAGAAACTTTTTCCCCAACCTATTATATAAACTTAAATGTTTTTTTTAATGATAATAGGTCTTTACCTATGAAATTGCCGTTTTGTATGAAAAATTTAAACGAATTTTTTTCATGCATTTTTTATTTGTATTAATCGAAGTAATCACCCATGCAATCAATGCATCTTTGCCAACGCAGTGGCAGTTTATTGATGCCCTTCTTAAAGAAATCAGCTGGACGGGAGGCAACAAATTCTTCAAAGGCATTTTGTACTGCCTCTCGGGTATTGAATTTTTTTCCCACCAAGAAGTTATCCAAATTCTGGAAAAAGTAGTAGTCTGTAGGCGCAAGGTCTGGTGAGTAGGGCGGATGACTGAGAGCTTCCAACCCCAGTTCTTGCAACTTGGAGACCGTCTGCTGTGCAGTATGAGGTCGCGCGTTGTCGTGCAGGAGCAGCGGAGACGAGCGATTGACCAATGCTGGTTAAAGATGTGCCAGCTTCTCCATCATTGTGTTCAGTTCTTCACAGTACACATCTGAAGTAATGCTCACCCCGTTTGGTAAGAAGCTGTGATGAATCACACCGGCGCTAGACCACCAAACAGTGACCATCACTTTTCTAGGGGTAAGTTTTCGTTTAGGGCATTGTTTAGGTGCTGAACCAGGATCCAACCAACTTGCTGAGCGCTTGCGGTTATCAAACAGAATCCATTTTTCATCGCAGGTAACAATGCGGTTCAAAATTCTTTCATTTGTGTGTCTGTTGAGCAGTGCAAGGCACGTCTCGACGCGTACTTCGCGCTGGCGATCATGAGTTCGTGGGGCACCCATTTGTCAAGCTTTTTTACCTTGCCAATTAGACGCAAATGGACCAATATTGTTTTGACGCTAACGTCGAAAGCTGCTGCTGATTCAGCCGTAGATTGTGTATCATCAGCTTCCACAATCGCCTTTAATTCGTCATTGTCGACCAAAGTCTTCGGACGACCGCGAGGTTAATTTTTCAGGTCGAAATTTCCAGAACGGAAGCGAGCAAACCAATAACAAGTGGTGCGTTGGTTTGTAGTGTTAGCTCCGTAAACGTCGTTGATGTTGCGTGCCGCTTGTGCCGCGTTGCTGCCACGACGGTACTCATATTCCATAATTACTCGAATTTTTAACGTATCCATGATGACGAAAAAGATTGAAATGCGATGAAAATGTAACACTAATCAATAAACAAATGACTACTTTTGGAAAAAAAAAATCCATGTTTTTAAAATAAAATTAATTTGAAATTAGAATTCTTAGCCAAACAAAAATTATTTTGATTTGAAATGGCCAGTACTGCAGAACGGCAATTTCATAGGTAAAGACCTAATATGTACAACTAGACATAACAAACAAATAGTAGGAATTTAATGGTGAAATTATTAAATATAGAATTTTTGAAAATGCAAACAATATTATGTACCTATTCCTATTAATTTTAATCCATCTAATTGTATCCTTATCCTTGCAGTGGACATTACCAGTCCAATATACAAAGTATAACTACTTAGTTTAAGTTAACGACATTGATTTCATATTTAGGTAAGCTAATAGACCTTAAGTGGAAGTTAATATTGCGATAATAGTTGTATAGATTACAGATCATAGTGAGAAATAACAAAGGTTTACATAATACTAATGATCCACAGAAAGGAGCCAGAAGACTGGATTAGAAAGACTTGAAAGGGAATAGAAGAGGATAGGGATAAGGGGGGTGCTGTAGTTAAACTCAGGAGGGGCCTTTGCCCTTTGAATAAAAAAAAAAATAAAAAAAATAAAATAAATATAAATGGATTTGGCTCCAGAGTTTAGCGTACAGTTAGAGTAACATCTGAAAATTCGCCCTAGAGCCTATGTAGACTACATAATCAGCCTATAATATTCCCACTGCTGGGACACGGACCTCCTCTTTGTGAGAGTTGGCCCAGTGCGGGTTGGTAGATGCCGTAGATATCACATGTCTTCGAATTTTTGGTTCTAAGACATTCCGGTTTCCTCACGATGTTTTCCTTCACCGTTTTGAGAGCAGTGGTAATGAAATTATTTACACAAAGTAAAGCGCCTGGCTGGGTTTGATCCCACGACCTACAACTCGTAAGTCGGGACCTTTACCACTTGAGACTATTTCAGCAGAAGTCCGCAAATACTATGTGTGA
The DNA here is from genome assembly GCA_946251885.1 of Cosmia pyralina. NCBI lineage: Eukaryota > Metazoa > Arthropoda > Insecta > Lepidoptera > Noctuidae > Cosmia > Cosmia pyralina. The sequence continues at coordinate 2,796,703 of OX276355.1, read as the reverse complement.
CTAATTTGTCTGCCATCTCAAACATTCTTTGCCCACAACATAGTCACCTGATTTGTTGTACTAATTAACTTTCAGTGCATGTTGCATCTCTAAACATCTAAACTTACCTATATAATCAACTACGTGATGGACTTATCATGCAATATCAGTATCGATAATTAATATTTAAAATCAATGTACATTATATCAATCCTGAGAGGAAAACTTTTTAAAACCAGTTTAGTGTGCCTTGCTTTGTGTTTGGGTTTTATTTTACCTTAGCACATTTGTTGTTGTGGAAAACCGGTACTTATCGGTAAAAAATAAATAAACAACCTTGTATTATCAGATGCATAGATGGAAATGATAAAGTAGTCTATAGGCACCTTTATAAGGAAAATTTAGGATTTATGTGTTACCTACTGCAAATAACATTCACTCTCGTTTTTACCCGACTGCGGCGAATCCCAAAAGGAGGGTTATGTGTTTGACCTGTATGTATGTGTGTATATCCGTTTCTTTGTTCCCTCGTAACTCTTAAACAAATGAACGGATTGGGATAAATTATACGTCTTTAGATTTGTCTTGGTAGCCCGAGTGTCACTGGCTACATTATAATAAAAAACAAAGTAAAATGGCGGATTTGGGGTGCCATATTGTGGAGATCGAAATTTTGGTTTTCTTCTAATACCATCGAGTGGGATATCAAAATGAAGGGTTTTTAAAGCTGATTACAAAAATACACTTCTGGACACATCTTTTGGCCCACCTTGTATTTTCAGTTTCGTTTGGTCCTAGCTAAAATTTTATATTAGGTCGAGCAAAAAGTTTTTATGCAGTTTTGAACCTGGCACATTCACAATTTCATTCAATAGTCTTTTTTTGAATTTCGAACACAGAATTTAAAGAAACAAAAGACAATTTGGAGCCTGTTTGTTGATATCAAACAATCGAATACTAAGAAAACTTGGTTTTATTGGTTTACTTGGATTTAATTCTTGAAAAAGTGATTGATATCTTTGGTTTTGCAACAAACATTACTTATTCTTAACATTAAGGTGAGGTTCTATCAATAATCTGTGGATACTTCACCTGAAGTCGCCGCCCAAGCTGTGGCACTTATTCAGGCCGGACACAGCCAAAGAAACGTGAGTGCTCAACTTAATTTAAGTCAATCTGCGGTCCGAAATGTTTATCGGAGGTACCTAGAGACTGGCGGCTTTGTTCGCCGCCAAGGAAGGCCACGATCTCGGGTCACAACTGAAAGGCAGGATCGATTCATCGTGACGACCAGCTTGAGAAATCGTCACCTTACCTCCATTGAGATACAAAACCAACTTCGCGACTTCCACGGAGTATCTGTGAGCGCTCGAACTGTTCGGAGAAGGTTAAAAGAACGCGATATGGTACCACACAAGCCAGCTAATGGCCCCAAACTAACGCGAGCCCACCGAACAGCGCGCCTTCATTTCGCACGCAGTCATTTAAATTGGACACAGCAAGATTGGAGCCGTGTACTCTTTTCTGATGAGTCTAAAATTGTGTTACATGGCAATGATGGAAGGAAGAAGGTCTACCGACGTAAGGGAGAGCGTTTCGCACAATGCTGCTTTGAAGAGAGGGTTGCTTATGGCGGTGGCTCATGGACTGTCTGGGGCGGTATATCCGCGAGCGGCAAAACTCAACTTGAGGTTGTTACAGGACCACGGCTGCCAACATTAAATGCTGAAAGGTACATTCGTGAGTGCTTAGAACCTCACGTGATACCATACGCGGACTATGTGGGCCCAAATTTCCTTTTTATGCATGATAATGCAAGAGCCCATGCGGCCGGCATCGTCAGGGAATATCTTCGGGATGTGAACATCACAGTTATGGACTGGCCAGCCAGAAGCCCAGACATGAACCCCATTGAGCACATGTAGGACGAGCTAAAAAGACGTGTTAGGGCTCGTCAGCCAGTTGCCCAGACGATGCAGGAGTTGAAAACTGCCATAGAAGAGGAATGGGAGATGATCCCTCAAAATTTCATAGGGCGGTTGATTAACTCTATGCCTAATCGTATGAGAGCTGTGGTAGATGCCCATGGAGGCAACACGCGATATTAAATTAAACCTTTATTTGATAAAACATGTTTTTTATTCAAAAATCAATTGCCTTTAACAAGGCGCATATCCGACTTGTTAGGCGTAGCTCCATGTCGTATGGTATTCTGAATTCAAATTTAATACAATACGATCGAAAAAGATGGTAAAATGTATCAGGTTTAAAACTGCATCAACAGTTTTTGTTCAATCTAGCAATCATATTTCGGTAAGGGCCATCGAAACCTAAACTCTAAGGTGGGCCAATAGATGTGTCCAGAAGTGTATATGCAACTTATATGGTTAAAAGCAATTCAAAGTAACAAATCGTAAAAAAACACGTAAAAAAAAAGGCTTGGCTATTTTTGTGCACTTGATCAAAAAAAAAAAAAAATACTCTCACGATCAAAACTCCTTGCAAGAACTAAATCGTCTGCGAAATCTTTCACATTTGTAAACTAAAAGCTGGAAATAAAAAAAGTAATTAAAAAAAACTAGAAAACCCGACTGCGGTAAAAAACAAAAGCTAAAAACAAGCCCATTTTAAATTAAATAAAAGTTGGAAGCAGGCGGGACCCATTCCATTTTTATATTTTCTAACTCAAATGGGTCCAAGTATAGTTTGCAAGTCAGAGAACAGGGATAAGCTTAACTAATGTTAAGCTTATCCCTGTTCTCTGACTTGCACATACCACCATGCCCATTGGTGATTTGGTTGGTGGTTGGTATTTTTTATTGGTGATGTTTTGTTTTACGAGATGTTACGCAATTAGGGGACTCCTCTAGAAGGAGTCTGACGACGGCACCGGATGTTTTCATGTTTCGTGACGGCTTACCTACGCCGATTTTGTTTAAAAATGGAGATAAATCAAGAATTATTAATTGATTCATGAAAGGCCTAAAATAAGATGATCGGATGTATCCAAAACCTTATTTTCCTTTTTGTTTCATTTCCGACTTTTCTGTACACGTAATCAGCAATGATAATCTTTTTCTTAATTATATGGATTCATGACGCACGTCTGCAGCTTGTCACAGAAAAAAAAAACAACTGAGTCGTAGGCACCTAACCGTTGCCACGTCCGGTTGTTTGCCGTGTCATGTACAGACAACGGCACATCAGGTTAGCTTTACCAAACTGTCAAATTTCTCCAAATGATTTTAAACCTTAAAACGTTGACGGTTAAGTTCAAAATAGAATGAGAAAATTTGACAGTTTGTTGTAACTTGACCTGCTGCTTTGTGTACCTACAAGCTTTTTCTGCGGCGCGGCTTTTACGCCGTACCGTGATGAAACCGTGCCGTGTACAAAGGGCCTTATAGTAGGAATTACTGTCAGCAAGAGCAAGCGTCAGATACACAAAATGTGCTGTATCAACTGTTATCAGCGATATCAGGTTTCTTTGCCAAGTGCAGTTTCCTAACGTGATAACGATAACGGGGGTCGATGATCGCTGTAGGTTACTTTGCTATTGTAGTTTTTTTTTTTGAGAAAGGTCTTTTCAATGCCGGTTTTTCGGGTTTCGTACCTCAAACTCAAAATTGAAAAATTTAAATTTGGTACACATATGAACATCTGTGGCCCAAACACGGACGGGTAAAGTAAATAGATGAATTTTGAATATGGGGGTCACTTTTGGGGGGCAAATAAGAAAAAAAAAAAAGTTTTGCAAACTATACCGTGTGACATATCAAATGTGGGTTTATGTTAAGAGGGTCTCAAAGTTATTTAGAAAATAGACGTAAATTGACCATTCCCCGCCTTATCTCCGAAACTACTGAGCCTAAAATTAAAAAAAAATACAGAAAATAGTTATATTATAACCGTATAATATAAAAAGTTATATTATAGATTACGTGATAACCTATAAGAAGTCTATGGTCTTAAAATAACATGGTAAATCTCTCAATATTGTGAGTACAAACTTACAATTGATGTTGGAAACTTGGAATGTATGAGTGAACATGTCTTTGAACTGCAATGTTAAGTTTCAACTTGGAATAAATTATTTTCAACAACGGAACCCTTCATTGTGACACGCACTTGTTTGTTTATGGTTAGTTTATGAAGGAAGGTATTTAAAGTAGAATTCCCTTGAAGAGGTGTTTAATTACCTCGTTGTCTATAGTACAGGAAAATGCATGAAATACTTAATACAGTTACCCACCTGTAACCAATAGCCAGTTATTGGGATTTTACCATTCTACGTCCTTCGAAAAAAAGGTGATGAAACTGATTTATGAGAGAACTCCTTCGCTGTTCAGTTAAGGAAAAACAGCAAAATAGGATTAAGTACTAATTAATTCGTCTCTCATGCGTAGTGATTATGATTTATTATTCTTATCACGTCTACAGGCTGTTCTGATGATAAATGGTGCCCTCATAGGTTTGTGTAATAAAATATTTTGATTTTGACCAACACCTACAACCAACACAAGAGGAGCTCGTGGCTAAGTAATAACAGCTACACCGCTTGCCGGGGTTAGTCCGCGGATAGGTGACCATCTTTACACACCGAGAGGAGTCTCCTTTCCTCGGAAAGCACGTTAAGCCGTTGGTCCCGGCTGTCATTCGTGGATCTTTGACAGTCGTTACGGGTAGTCAGAAGCCCGAAAGTCTGACAACCAGTCTTACCAAGGGGTATCGTATGACCCAATCGTGAGTCGTGGAGGTCAGATAGGCAGTCGCTCCATGTAAAATACTGGTATTCAGCTGCATCCGGTTAGACTGGAAGCTTTCTTGAGAAAAGGCTAGGCAGATTGATCTACAACCAACACAACTCTAGAAAGCAAACAAGAAAATTCAAACAGCAATTAGGTGAATTTTTTTTTGCATAGATTTTTATCCGGTTTGAAGGACAGTCTCTCAAAGCCACAATGGAAGTTGAGAAGACCCCACTCGACGTCGCTAGCCTGCACGATAATAAAGCTGCTAGAGGTTTTTTTTTGCCATTTTTTTGATGTAGGTAGTTAGGTAGTCTTATCTAGGGTAATACGAGTATAAAGCTTTGTTTTTTTGATGTAGGTAGTTAGGTAGTCTTATCTAGGGTAATACGAGTATAAAGCTTTGTTTTTTTGATGTAGGTAGTTAGGTAGTCTTATCTAGGGTAATACGAGTATAAAGCTTTGTTTTTTTGATGTAGGTAGTTAGGTAGTCTTATCTAGGGTAATACGAGTATAAAGCTTTGTTTTTTTGATGTAGGTAGTTAGGTAGTCTTATCTAGGGTAATACGAGTATAAAGCTTTGTTTTTTTGATGTAGGTAGTTAGGTAGTCTTATCTAGGGTAATACGAGTATAAAGCTTTGTTTTTTATGGGGCATGCGCTAAGGTAGTCCGCCTAATTGGGGTAATTTGAGCCCTGGCGCTTTCGCAATCTGTAGATTTTTAAAATCATAATGATCAATGCCATCACTAGTGATTTATCAAGTCGCTATAGACAGAGAGTACTTACCCTATTTTATCTGATAATCATCTACCCCTTTCTCAAACCTTGAACACTAACGAATCTGCTGTTGAATCTCATTTCAGGTGTTCTGATTAGCAAACCTTGAACACTAACGAATCTGCTGTTAAATCTCGTTTCAGGTGTTCTGATTGGTTGTTAAAAATAATAACAACGAATCTTTTAGTTCACAGTTTCAAACATCATTACGTCACAAAAAAAAATCCAGTCATAACTTAGTTGATGTTGAGAGAGGTGCGTACATATGAAATCCGGACGCGAAGATAAATATATTAAAAGTTTTAATAATATATTTTTTTATCAGAAGTAAGTAGGTATAACATAAACACATAAATTTTATCTACTGAGATAAGCAAAGCAGGGGGCATCAGCATACATGTGTCTACACAGATTTGTCAGAATGTGTATTATAACGTGCTGGCTGTGAAGGCTATGTCCAGCGGGGTAAACCACACATAAAATGGCAATATTGATCGCAATAGGTTTCATTTTGACAGTTCACCCACGTCCATTACGTTATTTACGTTGCTGAGGAGACGGATTTTTAAAACCTATGAAGCAATGGACTACACTAGTCTAGTAAATCAATCTGCCTAGCCTTTTCCCAACTACGTTGGGGTCGGCTTCCAGTCTAACCGGATGCAGCTGAATACCAGTATTTTACATGGAGCGACTGCCTATCTGAACTCTACAACCCAATTACTTGGTAATACAATACCCCTTGGTAAGACTGATTGTCAGTCTTTCGGGCTTCTGACAACCCGGAACGACTGTCAAAGATCCACGAATGACAGCCGGGACCAATGACTTAACGTGCTTTCCGAGGCATGCAGGAGTCTCGGTATGTAAAGATGGTCACCCATCCAAGGACCGACCCCGGCAAGCGTAGCTCAACCTGATGGATCGACTCGTACGGCTGTTATTACTTAGCCACGAGCTCCTCTTACTAAGCTAGTTTTTAAAATTAAGTACGTGGATCTTTGACAGTCGTTACGGGTAGTCAGAAGCCCGAAAGTCTGACAACCAGTCTTACCAAGGGGTCTTATCGTGTTACCCGGTAACTGGGTTGTGGAGGTCAGATAGGCAGTCACTCCACGTAAAATACTGGTATTCAGCTGCATCCTGTTAGACTGGAAGCCGACCCCAACATAGTTGGGAAAGGCTAGGTTGAAATTGTGAAATTGAAAGTGTGTTCGCAATAGTGTGCAGATTTGTTTTAGTTAGGTCGTGGGGCTGGCGGCTGGAAATAAATAGCCTGTCTTTTGTTTTAAATCTCATGTAATAGTAAATGAGAATGAGGGCTCCAGCGGCTCCAGCAAAGTGTTATTAAGTTTTTCCATCAAGAATTAATCAGTAGCAGCTCGGAGTCTGGATGTGTGCCAGGTTGATGGCAACAGACTCGCCCCCTATTACATGGGACTTACACATAACTAGCGCAATGTGGATGCACTATATGTATAGATACACGTCTGCCTAACTCTTCGGGGTACACAGTGTGATGATATGCGCAACAGTAATTATTCGTACCTACTTTGATATCGGTAGAAATTCCTCAGTAAGTAAGTAGCTTATTGACGGTCGTGTTTGTAAGTATCGAAGGTACCAAAATTAGGTTAAAACATCAACGATTCAACACGAACAGTTTGAAAACGATAACGAGCCGAGGTAGGTACCAGTAGGGTTGTCAGAACGAATTAACACCTGAAGAAAATGCTTTGGATAGCCATTTGGGTTCATAGTAGAAGGCAAGGACGGATAGTTTTCCAGAAGGAAAAATAGGCTTGTTTTGTTTTCATAACAATGAAAATACTGATCATAGGATCCTTTCAGAATTAATGAATAGAATGCACCGACCCCAGCGTGGTTTAACCAAACTCGATTATCCGAATGAACCCAAAGATTCACACTAGCCCCAGTAAAACAAAATAATGAATAACGGATTTATGACATTCAACTTTCAAATTCATAGATTAGACGTATCAATCAACCCTCTGGACCTGAAAACCTCTTGAATCATGTATGAGTAGGTAGGTGGTAGGTTATCATCTCATCTGCCTAGCCTTTTCCCAACCATGTTGGGGATGGCTTCCAGTCTAACTGGATGCAGATGAATACCAGTATTTTGCATGGAGCGACTGCCTCTCTGAGTAATACGATACCCCTAGGTAAGACTGCTTGTCAGCCTTTCAGGCTTCTGACGACCCGAAACAACTGTCTAACATTCATGAATGACAGCAGGGACCATGCAGGGACCAACAGCGAGGCACGGAGAGGTCTTGGTAGGTATGTAAAGATGGACCAACCGCGGCAAGAGTAATTTACCCTGAACGATCCTAGCGGCTGTTATTACTTAGCCACAGGTCGGTACAAAAATAACTTTAATTTCGGAAGTCGGTGTCTTTGGATCTGTATTTTAGTTTTTTGCCACCGACTTCCGAAATTAAAGTTATTTTTCACTTTGTAGTATTTTTTTGGAAGTCGATTGTATTTTTTGTAAAAAAGTTTTTTATTTTTTACTTTTTAGTGGGTCACTGCAATTTATCTAAGTTACAATAGCCTAATGTCAACTGCTCATCACCTCTTACAAAATATTGTTTTTCCCGATACAAGGACGTCAATTGTTGAGGAGTTCTCCCAGTAAGGAACCAGGACAAATGGAACTGATGGTAAAGTCACCATCAGCTCCACTTCAACATATGTATTGTGACGAACATAAATTGCTTAGCAATAATCAAATCACAACCCGTGAAATACGTATTATTGAATAGTTCTGATGGCCATCTGTGGTCTTCCGCATCAGTTCCACTTCACCAAATGGTGCTTTCCGGGAGCAAAGCACGAGTTACCTACCATACAAAAATACCCAAATCGCTATAGGTGTGCCTATAAAATTTGAAGGTTCCCCTCAATTTCTCTGGGATTCTATCATCAGATATGGAATATCTCCCATGGAATATCTCCTTTCCAACAAAAAAGGAATCATCAAAATCGGTTCATAAACGACGAAGTTATCCGTGAACACACATAAAAAAAAAATATAATATGGTCGAATTGAGAAACCTCCTTTTTTTGAAGTCGGTTAAAAAAAGGACGTAAAGACAAAACAATGACCGCTTAATCTCTTTGTATTATGAACCTGACATGAGTGTGACAGACAACCCTGCTAACGAGGCATGTGTGTTAATTATGCGTTCACGATATTCTTTTTCCATGCTGAAGCGAATTAGCCAGGATATTGTTTAAACCTAACATAAGAGTGAATTGTTTTATTTTTTTCTGTTGAACTGACGACAGACATCTAGGTAAACAATAGTAATTAAGTACTTATTTAAGTTTGTGTAACTGTTACGTAAACTAAAGGCTCCCACAAACAGGTGCGACAGGCGATATAATCGCGCGCGACATAAAGGCACCGCGTGTCGCGCGAAATTAATTTTGGTGACTTAAAAAAGTCTCCAAAAAACTTAGATTCTAATAAAATATTCTCATCATGTCCCAAATCCCAAGGTCATGCATGCCCCTATATCACATCAAAACCCCCCGTCCAACCTTGACCCAATGAGCCGAAGTAAGCCGAGGTTGGCCGAAGGGGCAACGGCCCGTGAAAGTGAAAACTCGTGCGCACCGACCGCAGGTCGCATGCGCAAAGCGAAGCTTTCGACTTTTTAAAGTGAGTGGAATCACAAGAATTTAGGTTACGTCATTGTCATTTTCATTTTGTAGTAGTTTTATGTAGTTTAGTAAGGAATTTGGATGATTTTAAACGCACTTTAAAAAATGTTAGATTACACAATTTTTCTCCAGCTGTGAAATAAGCTCTGAAAAATTGCAACAACCAAAGTACCTCCTAAATTTACAGTTTCAGTACCTATAACATTTAATTCAAGTAAACGCAAAAAGTAATTCTTTCTTTGTGCTAACTTTTAATCACCCAATTCATCACTCGAAGAACATTGCAGCTGAAAAATGCAAAAGCGTAATTTCCTTGCCAACAAATCTGAAATTATAGCAACAACTGCACTGATTGCACTAATTATGCAAGTAAATATGAACAGGATACATCGCGTTTAACAAAGCAATTAGAAACACCTTGCACGCATTAAACAGGTTCGATGATTCTATCAAAATTGTTTCTAAGGCAAGGTTACCCCCCCTTTAGGCATAAGACTGCAGTTACAACTTCACCGTAATAGCGAACGGTTGGCTGGTGTTTGGCACTTGGCTGGTCAGTCAACCAGTTAACTTGGTTCAAGCTGACCGTATCGCGAATTAATGAGAAGCTATTACATTATCAACAATTATAAGAGGTAAAGGGGGAGGGGGTGTTTGGCATTCACAACACGATTTTTTATTTGCATCTACTTATTGGCAGAATGACTGTGGATTTTAATCGAATTAGCAATTGGATTATTTATTAATTCTCGAGGCTATTTTAATTAAAATTATAATATTGCAAAAAAGAGGCTAAACCTACATTTTCTTAAATGCTAGCATAAATAAATGTGTTAAACTGGCTGCATGATTAACAAAAACAAAATAAAAACAGATTCGACATTTAAAAGTTGATTGAGACAAAAAACAATAACAAGTTATTCAATGAGAAGTGAGACGGTGTTAAATATTATAACATTTTACATGTGCGACAAACATTACTGTCTCACGGTGGCGAGATGGCGCCACTTGCAAAGGGAAAGTGTCAAAAATCTGTCAAATGCACATCCCGTTTTCCTACTACGCCGCACGCACAGATAAGTGTGTCGGTCGGTATTTGTATTCTGTATAAAGTTTTTTCACATGTTGTCCATAATCCAAGGTCAGGCTTGTCAAAATGCTTGCCAAGGTCGAGGTTGTCGGCCATCTTGGCAAAGTTTGCATAGAGAAGGCCATGCTGTTATGAAATAAATGTAAACGCTAAACTCTTTGACAAGTGCACTGGCTTAAACACATGGCTCTTATACATATTTTTTTTACATACTGTTAGTGTTAGTTTTCGACACGAAGACACGACATGACACGGACTTAGTCGTTAAAAATCATGTTATAAATTAAATAATAAATAATACTGGTGCTAAGAAAATAAAAATAATATAGCTAGGTACTATTCCGAATTAGATCAGGCAATTATGAATCGGAGAATGTATCTTAAACTAGAATTATTAAAAAGACTTAAAACTAAGTATCAAATTTTCCCAAATTCACGAGACTAAACTTTGTAATTTGTATTCATTATTTAAAATTAAGTAGTTAATTACTTATGTACACTCAAATTAAATTAATGAACACGACAATTAGCAAGTAAACTAAAACCGTCGAACAAAACCGGCTAACAGTTGCCACGCGGAAAAGTTGAGTAATATCTCGGGCTTGCGCGTGCGCTTATCAACTAACAAAATACTAAAACAATAAGCAACTGTGAGGGGTCAACAATCAGCGAGCTATGCGGCCCGGCCCATACATCCTGTTTGATAACGCTAAACACCAAACTTTATGGAAGAAAGTCTAGTTGGTTTAAACAATTTTGCACAATACATAGTGCAAAATGTTCTCAGACTTAGCCCTTTACAGTCCAGGTTTGGAAACACCTGGATAACTCTGGACTCTGGATTTCCAGAATTCGAAGATAAGAAAAGTCTCCGGTAGTGGAGTGCTTGAGCAATATCTTTTAACTAATAACTATGACACATCCTTTATCATTTGTCAAGAGTTGACAGAAGCATTATGGCAGAAGATAAGGACAAGAAGTGTCTAAGAAAGTCAACCGGGTGATATATTCTAGTATGATTTTAGTAAAATCTTCCTCAACAAAATTCTCTGAAAACCGCATCGGAACTCATCAAGTAGTTTAAAAGTGCTCTGTGCATAGACAGGCAAACAATTTTATAACACACTAGCGAGCCGCCCCCATTACGCACGGGTAAAATCATAGAAGGTACTGTTACAATACAATGTACCTACTGAATTTTACATACAAAAATTCCGGAAAAAATTCTCTCAATGATGGTAAAATTGTGCAAACCGCATCAAAATACATGGTGTAGTTTAGAAGAAAAAACACGGTCACACAGACACGAAAAGCGACTTCATTTTACAATATGTATACGTCGATTTAGAGGGTATAAGTGTAAACAGTGGCCACCTTTTAAGGGGTCATTGTACTCATCATTATGAACAACTTTTACTACGGGACCAAACCTGAAAAAGCGAAAAAAAAATCTGCTGTTCCCAACATTTTGACGAATTATGCGAACATAATAAAAAAATAATAAATGTACTGAACAGCAGATTTTTTTTTCGCGATTTCAGGTTTAGTCCCATAGAAGAAATTTCAACATGAATGATGTAACCATTATTTTGTAACCATATCTTAATTTAAAAGAGTGTCCGTGGAGTTTCTTGCCCGTTCTTCTCCATAGGTACCTACTATGCTTTGGAATGGGCGCCTAGCTTCATCTTTCTGACTGACCGACCCCTTGACAATTCAAAAGTGCCTGTAATTGGTTTAACTCTTAAAATGTCGATTGTACACCATGTGTACAGATAACAATAGAATTTCAATTGTGTCTGCTAATTGGCGCGCGACGGGTTAATTGAAATAAATGCATTGAGTTTGAGTTTGAGAAAAAGTTGTTCATAATGATGAACACAATGACCCCTTAAAAGATCGCCACTGTTTACATTTAAACCCTGTATAGATAGGTGAGAGAATAAATCAACATCTAAAACTTTTCTATTCTACCATAATCCTTGGCCGACACTCGTGCACGTCGCCGACGCACGTTGTTTGCCGATCATTCCCACATACAAACAGCACTTCTAATAAAACCTATTTGCTCAGAACACGTGTACTTTCGTGTATTGATTTCAACGCGTCAATAGCGGCTTAACGATATTACTATTACTATGAGCCTCAGGAACCGCCCGAGCGGAAGCCTAGATATGAATAATTGAGTTAAGAATTTGTGCGGACTCTCCATTACAGCAATTTAAACTTTACTACCTCACTTTTTAAGTAGAATTTCTAATGAAACTGAAGTTACATTTATCTACATTTGCATACAGTCCTAAGTCAATCAATTTGGAACTCTTTTCTGTGGTAATTGTTTAAAGATTCGTGTTGTAGTAAGATGTTTCTATTTGATGGCTATTACAGATTATTAAAAAAAATATATCTCCCGAGTTTAAAACTATCAAACATAATGAAAAACCTAATGGAGCTAAAAGCATGTCAGCAAAGGAAGCGTATATTAAAAAGCTAAATGTAATATACCCGTACATCAATATTATTGATCCGACACACATTCAGGTAACCCGGCTACAATAGACTAATTTACAGTTTTAGGAAACCGATTAAAAATGTTCCTTGGGCACACAGCAATGGCGACTCGAATGATGTCATCATCTTTATAGGCCTGTGTTCCACCAACATTCAAACCACCTGCACCGGTTAGATATTTAAACAGTTGGTTTTTGTCAAATATTTTTTTTTATTTATTCAAACTGAAAGGGCTTTGTAGCACATGCGATTATGTCGCCCTGGTTGGCTTAACAAAATCATACTAATTACAATTTTAACATAATCTTAGCATAGCTAGTTTGTAAAGTACTCTAGCTGCATCAGAAAGTGGCACAGCTAGAACACTAGTCAAATTTCTTAAGGAAAGAACTGATTAACTAAACAGCGTTTTAAAAGTCGGTGAATTCCGCCCTTAGTCGTCAAATCTGTGACATCTGTAAACACCCGTTCGCACGGGTGTAATAAAATGGCGGCGGGATTTTATAGCGCACTGGATTATCAACGCTCAACTTAGCGCCGAGAGTGCAAAATCCAACAGTGTGTTTTTTCGACGCGCTAGAATGTACTCTGTTATTGTTAAGTTGGATTCTCAACGCTCGGCTCAACAACAAGAGTTGAAAATCCAGTGCGCTATAAAATCCCGCCGCGATTTTATTACGCCCGTGGGAACGGGGGTTTACAGATTTTCTGCTGTCAAACGAGTAAAAACAAATAATCAGTGTTTCCACTTTCTATGATTTCCACCCTCTGCTTTTGGATTTCTTCTGTGATGTTCGATATCGATTAAAATAATCGATTATCTATTTATTTATAAGTTTTTTTGATTAATTAACGAATCTAAAAACATTAAATAATCGTTAACGTCGATTATTACTGTCGAATCAAATAGATTAATTGGGGTTTTCTAAACAAAGAAGCGATGACAGTAAACTAAATATCTAAAACGCAAGCGGAACGGACACTCGATAGCTAGTTTTCAAAACGCATGTGACATTCTCGTTTTAACATTTCTGAAAATCAACATTTCAATCGTATTTTTTCTGACTACTTATTAATATTTTTTTCTAAAAAATCTAATTTTAGGGGAAAATATCCTGAGGTGGGAATTGAAACAATGTTATTTTGTCAAAGTGAGACGTGTCGCGCTCCCCGGAATTGATGCCCTGGCATCAATTCCGGGCTCGAGCTAGATATCACGACCATGGAGATAAATCTCTGTTTCAAATCTCTGCATCAATGTCCGGTTCAAATCTAGATACTATCAAAAAACCGTATTCTGGTAGACCATGGAGAAAGATTTACAACGGAGAAAATAATCTCTTCTAAGAGACGTTCCATTTTTATCGATTCACTTTGATTATATTCGATTACGCCGTTTTTCTTTTTTTAGTAATAATGACGTATGTTTAATTTATCAAATCAAAGCAAACACATTATTAAAGATTATTTTAGTATATTGTGTTTCTATAACTGTGTGTTTTTTTATAATTACTGAAGATAGTAACTGCAAAGTAGCATGATCCGAAACGCGTTTCGCATGATTTGTGTTTGTGTCCTTTTTCTGACGTAAAGCGCTACTTTGTGTTGTTATTGTTCAAACCAAGTTCAAACAAATACGACTTTTATAACAGCGCTGTCTCACGTATCTTGCGTGACTGTCTGACTGACTGGCTGTCACTCACTGTCGTGATAATTAGCTTATAAAAAGTGCCGGAGATTTTACAAAAAGTTTCCCCAAACTTTTGCATTTGTGAATATGGAACCGCGCTCGGAAAAGCAGAGATTCCTATGAGAGGCGAAAATTCTTTTTGAATTCTGCATCACTCGTCTCAAACGGTTCGACCTGCCATGGAGCTCGAGTTCGAGGTGCAGCAACAGCAGCTTCAGCTTCACCCACAAGCTCTGGGATAAAATTAGCCAAAAATTCATCCATAATAACATTTAAACAAATCGACGTTATGTACATTTTACGTTAATTTGTTTGATAATGTCAATTTTGACTGTTGTTCCAACGGAGATTTCATATCTCCATACCTTACGACCAGCCGTAACATCTCGCTGCTTTGCGATCGAAAAATTTATGAATGGAGATCGTTAGAATAGCAATTTTTCGTTTTCGACCGAGATAAGCGGTTTCTCGACTGATATTTCGATCATGGAGATCATTTCCATGCCACCGGAATTGATACCCTGGTTGGCGTTCAATATCACGTGGCCAATGCCTATATTTTTAGGTAAAATTATTTCTTAAAAAATATTAATTAAGTAATCTAAAATCATTTACAAAACTAAGTTGAATTTTGACTTAGTACTTTTTTTTTAGCTCACAACCATTCTACATAATAAAATTCATAAATAAGGTATTTTTCTTATTGTCAACGAACTAGGTACCCTTCACATTATGACCTATTATTATTATATATATTATTATTATTTCCTTTATTTTAGTATTATATACACATAAATTATATTTTTAAATATTAGAATATAAAAAATATAAAAACATTTAAAAATATAAAAAATAGTAGCCCACCGATATCGGGAACAGGGTCCAAGCTACCGGTGGTTAGGGCTGCTGAGAGAGGAACCTCCTAACGATACGCGCCGTGTCCAGAAGTACCGCTTTCTGAATCAAGCCCTTGATCCAGCTGCCTAACGAGAGCCTCCTCAGGTGTTGATCGAGGCTCTTAGCTATTATGCCATTGGCCGTCACGACTATCGGCACAATGATTGCTGTATCCACATCCCACATGTCTATTATTTTTAGGTGACCTTCATATTATGTGCACCTAGATTTCGATGAACTGATATAGGACAAAAGAGAAGTACAGAGTCAGTCGTGATTGATTAATTGGAATTATTGATTTGGTTGCAGCCAGGTTGCAGCTCGGTCACGGTATCTTGCAATAAATAATTAGCGAGGTAGAACATAAGATCGTTAATATTTGAACGGTTCTAGGAGACAAAATACCGGTTAAGAGCGACTCGGACTCGGGCACCGAGGATTCCGTTACGATTTCGGAAAAAATGTGCTATTTAGAGACATCGTTTTATTTTTCCTGTAATCTTTACATAAACTTGTATCACATACTTAGAATAATTTCAGTTTTTCTTTATGCAAACTTCGGAGATAAGGAGGAACGGTATTTTTAAAAGTCTAAAATTATGCGGCCTAAAAAAAATGTTTGAGAATGTGCAAACAGCGCTTTTTTACAAGATTCCCCACCTGCCCTAGTACCTAGCCCCACTTCGAATTTTTTGTAAGGCTCGCTCGTTTTTAGGGTTCCGTACCTCAAAAGGAAAAAACGGAACCCTTATAGGATCACTCCTGTCTGTCTGTCAGTCTGTCAAGACCCTTTTTCTCAGGGACGCGTAGAGGTATTAAGTTGAAATTAATATCAAATACGTTGTTATAAGTCCTTTGGAGTCCTAAAAAAATCAAGCTTCTAAGTCAACGCAATAAAAAAATACGGCCATTTATGCGACATATTATTTTGAGACTGGCAAGTAAATCAAAACCTGGTAAAGGAACAGTACAAAAATTGTGACTTACATACACCTGGTACTAGAACTAATTATGAAAAAAAAAACAATAACACACGAGGGAGCAAAACTTTATAACTCACTACCAAAAGATATAAAAAATACACAATCTTTATTACTATTTAAAAAACTACTAAAATGTCACATCTTAGAGGGTCATAAAATAAAATAACTAATTTAACTAATGTCTTTCCATTTGCCTCTAGTGTGAACGAGTGTTTAGATGTCAAAACATAAAAACAAAGATTAGGTAAGAGTCACCGCGCGTCGACCGCGCCAACGCATCGCGCGGCGGTAGACAATACAAAACTTTTAACAATTACCTTCATAGATTTGTAACACTAAGCTCTTCACTACTCCTCTGGACAACAAAAATGTATCAAGTAATTTTTTGTATTTATTTCTGTCAAGTGATTTGTAATCTTTAGAAATAAATTAATTCAAACCGTAAGTTTGTTTTTGGGATAAATTCTTTTCAACTACGGAACCCTTCATTCTGCGTGGTTCGACACGCACTTAGCCGGATTTTTTATTTTAACTCTTAGAAGCGGAGTAACATCCTTATCTCTGCAAACACGCGGATTTGCATCGTCAGTAGATCTAAGGATATGGAACCGTAGAAAGAAGAAGAATAAGGTTGGTAAAATATACTTGAAAACGAGGGTTCTCAGGTGTGTTTCCAACCTTGCTATTTGCAATCATCAATGGCATAGCAATCATCTATGTTGTCGTCAGAATTGTCTATGTCTATTCTCCAAATACCATCTACCTTTACCCTCTAAGGTACAGAAGAATTTACAAACTTGAAAGCAGATGCTGCCTTTTACTGAGAATAAGCTCCCAGTCATCTCTGAGGTTACTCAAGGAAGCAATTGACTCGTAAGCTTTCTACACACACTCATAAGCTCATAATAATGACTTTCATGCTTTGCTGGCAGCTAAGTAACGATGTTCGTGCGAATGATGATATTAGTGACAATCAATCTGCCTAGCCTTTTCCCAACTATGTTGGGGTCGGCTTCCAGTCTAACCGGATACAGCTGAATACCATTATTTTACATGGAGCGACTGCCTATCTGACCTCCACAACCCATTAACTGGGTAATACGATACCCCTTGCTAAGACTGATTGTCAGACTTTCGGGCTTCTGACGACCCGTAACGACTGTCAAAGATCCACCAATGACAGCCGGGACCAACGGCTTAACGTGCTTTCCGAGGCACGGAGGAGTCTCGCTATGTAAAGATGGTCACCCATCCACGAACCAACCCCGGCAAGCGTAGCTTAACCTGATGGATCGACCCGTGCGGCTGTTATTACTTAGCCACGAACTCCTCCTCGAGAGAATGACGATATTAATGACAGGAAATAAAATTAAACATACAATGATACATCATTATTACATGATCATAATATCTTCCAAATTTGTTGAATGGGGAAGCAGCGATGCTCAAAACTTTTTACAAGGAACGTATCATCTTCCTGCCCTTATCCCATATTACTTGGGGTCGGCGCAACACGTTTTCTTCTTCCATTCTCCCCTGTCAACCGTCACGCTATCATTCACTCCCTTCTCTTTCATATCATTCCTCACACAATCCATCCATACAAGGAACGTATGCATTATAATAATACTAATAAGTTGGCTAGACAAGATAGATAGAATACTCTATAATAAGCACACCATAAAAATTACATAATATATATAAATGTATAAATTTTACATAGGCTGACACAATGGGCGGTGTTATCGCTAAAAGCGATCTTTTACAGACAACCTTTGACCTTTTTTTTGAGACCTTTTTGTATTAAGGGGACAAGGGACAAGCTGACGGGCTTCAGGCGCATGCATCCTATATCTAGATTTACGAGTATAAGCCATAGGTTTCCGAATTAATCAGCATCAAGGATTAATGCCTGTCTGGCCGTAGGAACATAACTAAAACAAACAGAACTGACCTTGACTTAGGACGTGCTAGATCCATTATGATGGATGTCTGAACACATTCTACACAAAATTAGCTAACGATCAACTGCAATTAACTAGTTGGACAGAAGCTGAAACAACACAAACACAATACGGCGAAATGACAATAATTGTATCCTTATCTTGAATACTTATTAGTTCCTTCCAACATAGAATTAGAGCTTCACTACAGAGAATCGACAGGGAAGGATATTTCAATAGACTAAAAACTCCTGCGTCCAAATCCAACATAGAAACTTTGTTTGATGTCCTTTTGTTTTATGCTGAAACCGTACCGTGCATGCTAACTACGGAATAATAGGTCATTCAGGCGTTCCGTTCCCGAGTTCTTGATGCATTTTTTTTAAACCACCCACGTATGAAACCGAAGGGCCGATAATTGATATAAATTTCCGTAAATTGGTTTTAAGAGACACTTTTACACGCCAAGAAAATAATATTTTTAGTATTAAGTAAAGTATGAAATAAATACCTAAATAAACCACTTATTTCAGGAGACACAGGTCCTTAGATAAACACTTTATCCTAAACATACATATTTGAACTTGTATTAGATGAGGACAGTTATTCCTAACCGACTACGTTGAAAAGAAACACCGAAACTAACTCTAGTACTGATGAAGTCTGACAGGAGATTTTACTAGTTCCAATTGAATTTTTGTGATGACGGATGAGTGCGAAAATGTATTCTGCGAAATAGTTTACAAAAAGAGCCTAGACGGACGATTTCTCGATAAATTTTATACGTAATATTGGACGCGGAAAGCAACCTTTAAAAACATTAAAAAAAAATCAACAGGCTTTCAAAACAAAACACTACAAAGTGAAAAAGTCAGTAGTTTTTTTTTAAGTTTTTATTTTTCACTTTTTAGTTGTGGTACTACCCAACACAAATTCGAATAACACTACCTGCAAAAGAAATTTGTAGGTACATCATCCACATAAAAAGTAGGAAAAATTACGTATAATTGAAGCTAACTCAAAAACTACGTAAAGCAAACTTAATAAATTTTACATGGGACCAACTTCGACGTATACCCTCCCGAATGAAATAAGAATCTTTCAAATCGGACTATTCTGTAAAAAGTTACGCGTGGTCAAATATAAAACAATAAAAAACACTAGCTGTTGCCAGCGGTTGTGCCCGCGTGGATGTCGGGAAATATCCCACGGGAACGTACTACCGGGAAATCCTTCCTTATTCCTTGTCTACATTATAAAGGGAACCTCTGTGTAAACTTTCAGCTTTCTAGGTTCTAGGGTTAGGGCTGGGCGTTGATGAGTCAGTCAATCAGGTCTTCTCTTTTTATATTTATATAGATATAGTACGTGTCGACTTGATAACCTCCTCCTTTTTTTTCGTCGGTTAAAAATGGTGAAGTTATAAGGTCAAAGGTATAATTTTCTTTTATGAATGTACGGTTAGAGTAATCTACAAATATTTTAAAACCTCCATTACATAGCTTGTTTTTAGGGTTCCGTACCTCAATAGGAAAAAACGGAACCCTTATAGGATCACTTCGTTGTCCGTCTGTCTGTCTGTCGGTCTGTCTGTCTGTCTGTCAGTCTGTCAAGAGCCTTTTTCTCACGAACGCGTGGAGGTATCAAGTTGAAATTAATACTAAATACGTAAGTCTATGGTTCCTTGGAGTTCTAAAAAAATCTAACTTCTATGTCAACGCAATAAAAAAATACGGCCATTTATGCGACATATTTTGATACTCGCGAGTAAATCAAAACCTATAGGGTACTTCCCGCTGTCCTAGAATCATGAAATTTGGCAAGAAGCAAGGTCTCGCAGCTCAAGTAAAGGAAAAAGTAAAAAAATTGTTAATTTGTAATTTTATCACACAAAACAATTTTTTTTTGGTATTACGATGTTAAGTTTGTTTATGGGATAAATTCTTTTCAATTACGGAACCCTTCATTGTGCGTGGACCGACACTCACTTGACAGGTTTTTCATCTTACCCTAGTCCTATAATAGCACTTTGGAGCCTGTACAATTATTATTTTTCTCTCCCTTTCTTCCCGCCACTTTATCACTCACTCGTTGTTTTAGGACTTTTATTTATTTTACCAGCACGCGTAGCAAGACGACGTTTGGTCGACGGAAGAATAGATAAAATTACACATTGCCATGCTTAGACGCGTAGAATGTATAGAAATATTTCTACAATCTGTCTATTCTTCCGTCGAAAAAACTCGTTTCTATGGCGATCATGTAAGCGTGCTGGATGGTTACTTGCATGCACTAAGAATCTTCAGTTTTCTACTCCTTCTTTCGAGAAGGTAGGTCAACACATTTGTTTTCACATACGTATAAAAGAATCTTAACATGCGCGTGCGGCTTGTTTACAAACACTCGCTTGGCACATTCACCATCTTATTTTAGTACCGGTAAAACGAAGGGACGCCCATTACTCAGATAATTAAAGTCAATTATGTAATTAATTAATTAATGTTATACTTAGTAAATTCATTGTTATTATTGGAGTTAATTGATCTTTTTGTTGACGGGCACATAAGCAGAATTGGCAGTGACATTAATATTAAGTAGTATGGAGTCCCGTAACTGTCACGGTACTATGCCTTGGGGAGTATTAAGGTAGATAGATGCTTTCCGTTAACACAGTGCGTGTACGCATAAGCAGCCTGTTATTGGCGTACTGTATCTGCAGGGGAAAAACCACATCTGATGCGCAGAAGAAAAGGCTAGTGCGGTGTTGATTTTAGAGCAGGTACAGGTTTCCTTACCATATTGTCTTTTGCGGTAAGTCAGAAGTGTCACCGTGTAATTCATGATAATTATTGAAAAAGTAAGTATCTAGCTATAGTTATTTTATTACTTACTTTAATAATTATCGTGTGCGCGCAAGTGCTAGTCACTGCCTGAGGTATCTGAGCGGTGAGATGGGGGAGGGCGCGACTGACATGATTGGCAGACTGAATTAGCTTGACCATTGTCTACCTCACCTGTCTCACCGCTCACATACCTCTGGCGGTGACTAGCACTTGCGCGCACACTATAGTACTACGGTAGTCAGAGAGACAATAATAGCAGTAAAATAGTAAGTAGACGAAAGGTATTGTAGCTTATTTAAAAACACATTCACACTTGGAAAGATTTGATAAACAAACTAAAATGTTAAACAAGCTATATAAATGTTAACTATAGTGTTAACGGTTGTTGCTCGGCTATCTTATGTCATTGCCCCCAGTTAATTAATTTGGTCTGTAATTAATTACAGAATTTATAAAACAACATTTTTTAAATGCGGTTCCTATACCTACTGAATTATTTCAATATTAAAAATGTGAATTATTTCGTAATGAACTAAAGGAAGCACTCGAATTAATTCGTGTAAAGCTAAGGCTACACTTACGGTTAATCAGATAATTTTAAAGCGATATCTTTTCAATCGTCGCCTATTTACAAAACAGTTATTTCTAATAACGTCTTTTCATTATGCAAGTGCCATGCAAGTAAAAATCTACAAACAAAATGTACCTACACACAGCAGCAGGTCAAGTTACTACAAACTGTCAAATTTTTTCATTCGATTTTGAACTTAATCATCAACGTTTTAAGGTTTAAAATCATTTGCAGAAGTTTGACAGTTTGGTATAACCTGACGTGCTTGTCTGTACTACCGTACAGTCATCATCAAAGAGTCATAGTCGTCGATCAAGTTTCAAAAAATGGTGGCTACACTCATCAATTCATCATAGATATTGGCTATATTTAATTTAATAAAAATACTGAAAGCGGTAAGCCATTGCCTTTTCCTGTTGACTGTACCTAGAATAATTGAATCGCGGTAGGCACGTGCGACATTTATACTAGGGTTGCCAACCCTACTACAATATGTATAATATACTATCCTGCTATATTAAAGGACTTTTTGATCAAAAGTAGATTCTAACTTTCTAACACATTTGGTTATTAGTACCTTTGTGTAAGTATTAAATGAAATTATGAACAACTAAAAAAATAAATTGTTAAATGTGATCCTACTAATATTATAAATATGAAAGTTAGTGAAGATGTTTGGATGTTTGTTACTCAATCACGCAAAAACGGCTGAACGGATTTGGATGAAATATGGCACACATACCTATACTTAGTTTATAACCTGGATTAACACATATGACACTTTATCCCGGTAGTAGGTTCCCGTGGGATAATTTCCGACATCCACGCGAGCGATGCCGCCGGCAACGGCTAGTTGGAAATAAATGTGATTTTTAATAAAATTGTGTGCTTTTTATTTTTGTTTTGACTGTAGCTTTCCAGACTTGGAAAGCGTAAACATCAGTATCCTTGCAGAACAATCGTAATCGAGAGACTCGTCGTAAAAGGAACAATTCGATGCGATGCGATGCGATGTTGGGACAAGAAGATTTAAAAACACTAAAAACATAATGATTGCACGAGAATTTCAGTACTTACCAAGATCTTCTGCAATCATTTTGTTTAAAAAAAAAAGAAAAAAAAATAAATATAAATATTATTATTATTTATTATATATTATTATATTATATTATTTATTATATTATATTATTTATTATATAATATTATTATTAAATTTTCCTATCACGTGGGTAGGTAGGTAGGGTCCAAGATCAAGGAATACTGAGGGGTAACCTCATACAGTTTTAGACAGATGTAAGATGAGATTGTGTGATCAATTGCCAAGTTACCTACGTCGTCGTAAAGTCGAACTTTTGGAGAAATGAACGCCATCTTTTGATTGTCAATGTTACTCCAATGAAAGTAAATTAATTATTGTCTTGATAACTTTTAATTTAGGACTGTCACCCACTAATGTGCACAGACAGACGCACAGGAGAAATAAACGTTAGTTATTGTTTATAGCACTTAACTACAATAGCAAGTGAATTAATTATTGTCTTGATAACGATTTTAATTTAGGATTGTTATCCACTAATGTGCACAGATAGATGCACACGAGAAATAAACGTTAGTTATTGTTTATAGCACTTAACTACAAAAGCAAGTGAATTAATTATTGTCTTGATAACGATTTGAATTTAGGATTGTCACACACTACACAAATACACAGACAGACACTGAGACAACTTTGCTTAATGTATTGATTGTACACTAAACTAAAATTTATTGATTGTTTATTAATTATTGTAATGATAAAGATAGTACCTATACTAAAACTGTCACACACTACACAAATGGAGAAACACACAACGAGTTCAAAATGGCCTAAATTACAATTAATTGAAAGTTTATTTATTATAATTTAACAATTTTACTTTTACGATTGTCACACACTACACAACACCACAGACAGACAAACACACAAGACTACTAAGCGAGGAATCCAGAATATTCTATAATCTCTATGATCCCGAAGGCATGACGCGGCGCAACAGCAAAGACGACCAGTCAAGCAGAGGACTGCAATAAACTGACATTTCGATAAAGCGACACAGCCTCTGTTGTACCTGGAGGGAAAATTCCCAACTACCGTCGATGGAACTAGGTCACATTTTCATTAAAGTACAGCATCGATTCGAATTCTATGAAAGAAGATTGGATTACGCTTCCTAGAAACTGCAGGGCGAAGCTTTTGTAAAATATACTGAGAGCCCCCAGGCTGTTGTATTGCGTTGCGTTAACTTGCATTAGCCAATCAGGGAGCATGAACGAGACCGAGTTAACCAATCCCGGCTTCAGTTAGGGACTGTTATTAAATCGGACGTGCCCATGATTTTCCCTGACAATGGTCGGGATTAACTGATGCCCGTTTCATATCACACCGATAGGGTTCTATTCTTGTTAAGGGTCAGTACTGGAAAACATGTTATGCGTTTCTGCTAAGTTTCTACATAAAACTTAAAAGCAGTAGCCAAGAAAAAAAAAGGCCAACTTAGCTCAAGAGTTTCGCCAGTGAATGAAAAAATCGGATTGAGGATAATCCTTGTAGTGTAGATGATTGTTAAGAAAATTAATATCACTAAAAACGTCCAAAAAGCACTGCCGTAATTTGATAACTTTGGCGTAAATAAGAAGTCACCTAATTAGTCGGATCCGACAGACGTTGTCCTGTCTGAACGATCCTAGAACCCGACTGCAGCGCCACCTATCGGGTCCAATTGTGTTTTCAAACCATCCAGGAACCCATTGAAATATAGACACAAAATGTCATCTAAATCGGTCCAGAACAATTAACACGTACAGAAGAATTGTATTAAGAGAAAGGCAACAAAGCACAGTGATCCCGTTAAATTTTTCTATTTTCCATAGCATTACTTCTGTTTTGCGTAAAAATTTCGGAAACTTTCTGAATTTTCGCCAAAGTAATTTGGAGATTTCGGGTTGTGAAAATTCAGAAAATTTCCCAAATTTTCTTTATGGGTGTTGGATATTTTAGTAACTACTATTGCAACACCAACATTAAAATGTAAAATGTTATATTATCTGTGGCAACACGCCCCTTCCAACTGTGTCACTGGTCCAATACAGACTTGAAAAGTAATTCTCCGCTGGTTTTATTCTTCTATTCTTCCTGGCCTCCAACATTGCTACCTACCAGCACCTATCATCAGCACCCACCACCATTACACCGCTGCACAATGGGAAAGAGAAAAATTCAATGGGTTCACTATTCTGTGTTGTCTTTAATAGTCACAAAGATCTGCACCATAATTTCGTAACACACTATCGATCGGAACCTGAGACATTTTGAAGCAAATTGCTAATCCATTGCTTATTATGTCCGAAAAATTTCTCTGCTCGACAACGTAAATAACGCAATGAATGTTGTTGAACTGTCAAAATGAAACCGATTCC
Organism: Cosmia pyralina; assembly: GCA_946251885.1. Classification (NCBI taxonomy): domain Eukaryota; kingdom Metazoa; phylum Arthropoda; class Insecta; order Lepidoptera; family Noctuidae; genus Cosmia; species Cosmia pyralina. Next base: position 2,771,520 of record OX276355.1, on the reverse strand, counting down.
GATTGATAGTGTGTTACGCAATTAGGGTGCTGAGATGGAGCTTAAATATGTGAGCAGTAAACTATAAGATAGTTATATTTTGATCGGTTGGTCGATATAATAGGTCTTTACCTATGAAATTGCCGTTTTGTATGAAAAAATTTAAACGAATTTTTTTCATGCATTTTTTATTTGTATTAATCGAAGTAATCACCCATGCAATCAATGCATCTTTGCCAACGTAGTGGCAGTTTATTGATGCCCTTTTAAAGAAATCAGCTGGACGGGAGGCAACAAATTCTTCAAAGGCATTTTGTACTGCCTCTCGGGTATTGAATTTTTTTCCCGCCAAGAAGTTATCCAAATTCTACAAAAAGTAGTAGTCTGTAGGCGCAAGGTCTGGTGAGTAGGGCGGATGACGGAGAGCTTCCAACCCCAGTTCTTGCAACTTGGAGACCGTCTGCTGTGCAGTATGAGGTCGCGCGTTGTCGTGCAGGAGCAGCGGAGACGAGCGATTGACCAATGCTGGTTGGAGATGTGCCAGCTTCTCCATTATTGTGTTCAGTTCTTCACAGTACACATCTGAAGTAATGCTCACCCCGTTTGGTAAGAAGCTGTGATGAATCACACCGGCGCTAGACCACCAAACAGTGACCATCACTTTTCTAGGGGTAAGTTTTCGTTTAGGGCATTGTTTAGGTGGTGAACCAGGATCCAACCAACTTGCTGAGCACTTGCGGTTATCAAACAGAATCCATTTTTCATCGCAAGTAACAATGCGGTTCAAAATTCCTTCATTTGTGTGTCTGTTGAGCAGTGCAAGGCACGTCTCGACGCGTACTTCGCGCTGGCGATCATTGAGTTCGTGGGGCGCCCATTTGTCAAGCTTTTTTACCTTGCCAATTTGACGCAAATGGACCAATAATGTTTTGACGCTAACGTCGAAAGCTGCTGCTAATTCAGCCGTAGATTGTGTATCATCAGCTTCCACAATCGCCTTTAATTCGTCATTGTCGACCAGTCTTCGGACGACCGCGAGGTTCATTTTTCAGGTCGAAATTTCCAGAACGGAAGCGAGCAAACCAATAACAAGTGGTGCGTTGGTTTGTAGTGTTAGCTCCGTAAACGTCGTTGATGTTGCGTGCCGCTTGTGCCGCGTTGCTGCCACGACGGTACTCATATTCCATAATTACTCGAATTTTTAACGTATCCATGATGACGAAAAAGATTGAAATGCGATGAAACTGTAACACTAATCAATAAACAAATGACTACTTTTGGAAAAAAAAATCCATGTTGTTAAAATAAAATTAATTTGAAATTAGAATTCTTAGCCAAATAAAAATTATTATGATTTGAAATGGCCAGTACTGCAGAACGGCAATTTCATAGGTAAAGACCTAATATTATTACTGCTAAGTACAATATAATTATTACAGAATTTCTTGACGGGTTTTGAGAAACATTAACTTCGTCAATCACTTTTGTAGATTAAATAAACAGAATTTCATACTTTTCTATCCTATCATGATGTAGGGTCAAATACCAAGGAATACCTATATACGTACCCATGTAATATCTATGGGGGGTACCCCTATGAGATAAGTTGAGATAACCCTACACTGCTTTAATGGTAGTATTTTTCGTAGTCCTCCACGCTGTTCACACTAATATTATAAAGGCGAAAGTTTGTGTGTGTTTGTAAGTTTGTTATTTCTTCTAGCTCAAATGGCTGCACCGATTTGGATGCAATTTGGTATGTAGGATTAACATATAGGCTACTTTTTATCCCGGTCTACGCGGGTGAAACCGCGGGGCGCAGTTGTGAAGATGTTTGGATGTTTGTTAATCACGCAAAAACGACTGAACGAATTTGGCACATATTATATAGTTTAAAACCTGGATTAACACATAGGATACTTTTTATCCCGGCAGTAGGTTCCCGTGGGATAATTTCCGACATCCAGGCGGGCGAAGCCGCGGGCAACGGCTAGTACAATAATAATTGTCTTCACGACATCAAAATTGATGAGATACCAGTACGGTAGAGTACGCCAATTTCGGTTGAGACATTTAAAAGATAAAACGGAAAGAAAACGTCGCCTCAACTACATAGCAAAAAATCTCAAGCATAGCTAATATTCCTAGAATTTTCCTGCCTTTGCTTGTAATAGCGGAACGCTTTTATTATTAATTTCCTTTACCGGGAAGAGCTCTGCCCTAGCTGCAAATCTTTGGCATGCCACTGAGTGTAGAAAATTGCACTTGGTGTAAAATTTAATAAAGTAAAAAACTGTAGGCAACTTATCTGCAATTTCATCAAATATGCTAGATTTGCATCGTGTATTACAACGGCAAAATTAACATAACGTTGATAATGGATAAATATATTTTCCAAAACCCTACAGCGTCTGTTGTGCTAATGCTCCCAGCAGCATTAGAAATAGTGATAATATTTCAATAAGTCATTTTTGACGGTGTTCTAAAGGAAACGGCAAGGTATAACGCCAAGTGTTTCCCAAGGAACTATCTTAGGACCGAAAACAAATTGAACCGACACCAACATCCCAAGTGATTTCTCAATGAGCTATAACTACTTCAAAGCTAAGAAAGCGTACAAAAATAACACTTATTGTAATGTAGTTAATTACATAAGCTTCCGCCCATTGAGTTTTTCGAGCGACCGTTTAGAATGGCTACCTTTTCACAAGGAGCATTATTGAAAACAGTTCATGAATCAGTTTCCTATTGTTTGAGAATTAAATAAAAGAAAGTGTATGATTTGAAGGGATTGATTGATGAATCATAATATCCTGTTTTCAAATGCAGTGTTTATAGAAAAGGTAGGTCAGTATTCTTTGTCATCATTCACCTTTGTTACTACACTGACAAGATATAAACTAGGGGTGCATCCGATACCGATACCGATGCCGATATATCGGCGATACTTCGGATTTGCCGATATATCGGTATCGACGATATTTTTATTGACAGTACAACGGTACAAACGACGGTACAAATTCCGCGCTTCAAAAAAGTAATATAAACGCATGTGCTGTTGCGTCTATTTCGTTGCAAAAGAGCCATGAACACTCACTTCTTATACCCAAACTAGAAAAAAATGGCGTTGAAATATTTTACTTTCCAAATGAGTTCTGTTCATAGATATAGAATACCAAAAATCTTATAATATTCATTTCAATTACTAAGGGCCTATTTCACGATGTTCGAATAGCCACTACTAACCGAATAAATTCAAAAAATGGAACAGAATTTGTATGGAATTATCTGCCAAGTATATTAATAGGAACTTAATCGTATGTGGTGAGACAGGCCCTTACCCTATTAACCTTAATTATTAATTTTAGTAAACTAATAATCTCATTCTCATTTTGTATTTATTTGTATAGTTAGTTAGTTAGTCTTTTACAATAATAATTGAATTAAATTATATGCCTTAAACTCAGTTGGGTTAAACGTCAAATAATCTCATTCTAAGTCTGTTTTTATATTAATTTAAAAAAATGAACCCAACTTGTTTCATTTATTTTACCTTCATTTAAATTCAATAAGCGTATCGGCCATCGGTATCGGCATGGCCGATATTTTTATGAGAGTATCGGTATCGGTATCGTATCGGCAAAAAGGCGTATCGATGCATCCCTAATAAAAATAAAGATGAAGAACAACATTTTGCAAGGCCGTGCTACGCAGGTCCGGCATGATTCGGCACAGCCGGGAAGCAAAATATACAGGGTCAAATCAAATTAGCTAGCGAAACTCCGCAGACGCAGACAGAGAATATGGTATCGATATCTAAACACGACAAAATAAAAAAGATTTGACGATTTTTTTTTGCGGTCAATGACCGCTGGTAGTGTTGTTACTTGAAGTGTGAGTAAAGGAAAACTGTTTTTTATCGTGTTTAGATACCGACATATTACATCTATGAAGTTTACACAAAAAAAAAAAAAAACTGTGTTTAAAACTGTATTTCAAGTGTCTAAACTACTTGCGGCCTTATGACCCCAACAATGAAATTCATCAAGTTAATTTCTTTTTTGTTTTATCGCTACGTCTGAGGAGTTTCGCTAGCTAATTTAATTTGACCCTGTATATTCAATTTTACCGTTCAGCTATGCCGAATCACCTAAACAAGTGTGTAGCATCTCTTATAATGGAATAACTGAGAGATTAGAACTAAGCATTTAACAGACATTCCTTTTCTACTACTTACTATCTTCGTCTATTAAATTAGTGATGAACAGGAAACGTGGAGTATGTTCTTCCTCAAGACGGGCGAGTACAATCTATGTCGAGAGCTCTCTAGTAAACAAAGATGGCTACCAAACGAGGTAATGAAAATGCATTTTTTACCGACGAAAAAAAAGGAGGTTCTCAATTCGACATGTATGTTTGTTTAATTTTTTTTTTACGTATGACTACGCATAACTTTTTACAGTCGTCCGATTAAAAAAAAATATTGTTGTATTTTTTTGTAAAAGAAGTTTTTTTTTTCAATGATGGTGCTGCCGGTTAGCAGCTCTAGTCGGCTTAATGTTTCGTAATGATTCACCTAATATCGCAACGTTGAGTTGCTCTATACTTGTATAGATAAGATAGGAATAAGAATTCAACTCGAAAGTACCAAAATCTTCAGCAAATTCCTTAAATCATTGCACAATGTCTCGCAAATTATATACCTCATTAAGTAATTGAATTTCTAGATATTCAGGACGGGAACTCCCAACAACATCATCGGTAGAATTGCCAATTACATTACAAAGATCGAATACTTCGACTTTATTGTGACTGGCTTCCTCAGGCTGAGTCATTGTGTTTGTCGCTACGATATTATCCTTTGCAGTTCTGTTATATTTCTTGAAGACAGCCTATCTTGGCTTCAGGAAATGTCTAATTGTCATCATCGTTTCAAGGTTATTCAAATTAAAATGATTTGGTAATTAATTACGTCAGATACCCATGTGCGGAGCACAGCTGTCCCTTATGTGTGTTTTCGACCAAACATAACTACAGAAATTTTGTTGCAATTTGGGGAAACTCTAAGGTTAGATGTTGGGATTGGGACGCCACCTGTGGCAATACGAGTATTCCTGCTAATAGGATGGTGGGTGCCAAGAAGAATAAATGCATCTAAAACCCGACTATAGATTTCCTCTGGTGTATATTTGCATGGAAAATGTACCATGTCTTTACTCTTTACGTCACTGCATCGATTTCCTCTTCATGTGTCATGATTTTCATTGTATTACACAACATTACTTAATACTTAAGCAATGTCCATCTGAATGGACCGGTAATTCATTTATTTATTTTATTCATCTGCCATGCCAAAATAATTTTAAATACCCGCACGGGTCGACGGACCAGATTAAACTGCTCTTGCCGCGGTTGGTCCCGGCTGTCATTCGTGGATCTTTGACAGTCGTTATGGGTCGTCAGAAGTCCGAAAGCTCACAACCAGTCTTACCAAGGAGTATCGTATTATTACCAAGTAACTGGGTTGTGGAGGTCAGATAGGCAGTTGATCCATGTAAAATACTGGTATTCAGCTGCATCCGGTTAGACTGGAAGCCTAACCCAACATAGTTGGGATAAGGCTAGGCAGATGAAGCCATATAGCCATGACAATGTGATATCTCAAGCAGATATTATTTTCGATGCATATATGTATCAGATGTCTATTTTGCGCAATTAGTCACTACATGTTGTAAAGTACAATAATGGGCAATAATCGCACACTATAAATTGTCCCCCATTTTGTAATCGGGTGTAAATTCATATTTCTGACTTATGGAAGCCAAAAACATTCAATATGCCTAGCCTTTTCCCGGCTCCAGTCTAACTGGATGCAGTTGAAACCAGTATTTTATATGGACGACTGCCTATCTGATCTCCACAACCCAATCAAGTACTGGATAACACGATACCCCTTGCTGGGAACACTGGTTGTCAGACTTTTGGGCATCTGACGACCCGTAACGACTATCAAAGATACGAAAGACAGCCAGGACCAATGGCTTAACGTGCTTTCCGAGGCAAAAAGGAGTCTCGATATGTAATAGATGTTTCCCATCCACGAATCGACCGCGACAAGCGTAGCTTATCTTTCGATTGACCCGTGCGGCTGTTATTATTTAACCACAAACCTCTTCACGCAATGGAGCAATAATAGCTTTAACATTTTACTATATTGCCTTTTTTTACTTGGGAATGGTCTACGGAAACTTTCCATAGTTTGCATAACTGTGATTAATATCTGTAAATAATAATACGAGAATTTATGGATGACAATGATTTGATTTGAAATAAGTATTAATGACGAATGGTGAAGCTCGTTTCATCTCTGTAGGAGAGAATGAGGTTTGCATTGCAGTGGCACAAGGCATGAGGACAAAAAATTTTTTCTTAGTCCATTTAGGTTATTAAAAATATTGGACACGTATTTATACATTTTTTACGTAATCAAAAGATTACGGCGATACATTAAGTTAAAATGTGTCATGACGTCACTCATTGACAAATTTTATACGTAGTTTGTTATAGCTGTGACGTAGCGAGCCCCCACTCCCCAACTTTAATGCGTTTCTATCAAAGTATTTTTTTATTAATACGATAAAGCAAAAAACAAGTGTCTGATATTTTTTTATTACCCGACTGACAGACTAAATGGAATTTCTTCTTTTTTACCGAGGAAACATCCCTGTTACTGTCCGATGTTGTTATGAATGTCATAATAATGTACTAAAGGTATTTATATCGGGATGTAAACCCACGCTGTGATTTCATTTCCGCGCAGTCGCGACTAAGAATAGAACAGCCTGTCAATTTCCGTTGGAGCCATAACACATAAATGATGCAAATGCAGATATCAGGGCTGTGGGATGGACTATTTAAGGAGAAAGGTAGAAAGTCAAAGTCCTAGAAGTGATTGATAAGAAGAAGGGACTTCCACCTATGGATAGAGAGGAGGCGACTACTGAGATGACGATTCATAGAGAAATATGAAAGAAGAAGACCGCGCCCGCCGACCCAAAATTTATAATAAGGGCAAGAAAATGATGATGAAGGAATTTCCATCTAACCTTAGGAAGCCGTGCCGTAATGGACATGCTTTATTTAGGGTTATATGACGAATTTATTTTTACTCGTAAGACTGTTTTTCTACCGCACCGGGAACGGGACGTCAACGAGAAACGAGATCATTCGGGTATAGTAAAGGTGAGCGTCCACTGGTCCGCGCCGGCTGCAACGCACGCACGGCACGTAACGGATTTTGGTATGCTTTGTATGGATGCATATAGCACTGGGTCCACTACCGGTACCGCCCGCATTTTCAGTTCTTGAAAATCCGTTGCGTGCTTTGCGGCCGGCGTGGACCAGTGGACGCTCAGCTTAAGGCGAGTAGTGCCGCCAACTAGCGCCACCATTGAAAAAAAAATCATAAGTCTGGAGATATGGAACATTTAAAAATTTCATATGCTCATATTTCTAGTTAGATGAGGTAGAATTTAATGAGAGAAAAAAATCAACACTGAACCTCCTAGGTTCGAAGCTTTAGCAGTTAATAACTGCTAAGGCTTCAAACCAAGGTTTAGTGTTGATTTTTTGATACAAAAAAAATCTATCTCATCTGACTAAAAATCATAGATAAGTCTGGAGATATGGAAAATTTTGAAATAAGAAATTTCAAAATGTTCCATATCTCCAGACTTACCTATGATTTTATTCTCAATGGTGGCGCTTCGTTGGCGGACTTCGGCACCGTCATCTGTATTCTCGTTGACGTTCCGTTCCCGGTGCGGTCGACAAAAAGCGTAAAGATGTATTTAATTCGTTTACAAAACAAAACAAAATAATAGGTCTTTACCTATGAAATTGCCGTTTTGTATGAAAAAATTTAAACGAATTTTTTCATGCATTTTTTATTTGTATTAATCGAAGTAATCACCCATGCAATCAATGCATCTTTGCCAACGCAGTGGCAGTTTATTGATGCCCTTCTTAAAGAAATCAGCTGGACGGGAGGCAACAAATTTTCAAAGGCATTTTGTACTGCCTCTCGGGTATTGATTTTTTTCCCCGCCAAGAAGTTATCCAAATTCTGGAAAAAGTAGTAGTCTGTAGGCGCAAGGTCTGGTGAGTAGGGCGGATGATGGAGAGCTTCCAACCCCAGTTCTTACAACTTGGAGACCGTCTGCTGTGCAGTATGAGGTCGCGCGTTGTCGTGCAGGAGCAGCGGAGACGAGCGATTGACCAATGCTGATTGGAGATGTGCCAGCTTCTCCATCATTGTGTTCAGTTCTTCATAGTACACATCAGAAGTAATGCTCACCCCGTTTGGTAAGAAGCTGTGATGAATCACACCGGCGCTAGACCACCAAACAGTGACCATCACTTTTCTAGGGGTAAGTTTTCGTTTAGGGCATTGTTTAGGTGCTGAACCAGGATCCAACCAACTTGCTGAGTGCTTGTGGTTATCAAACATAATCCATTTTTCATCGCAGGTAACAATGCGGTTCAAAATTCCTTCATTTGTGTGTCTGTTGAGCAGTGCAAGGCACGTCTCGACGCGTACTTCGCGCTGGCGATCATTGAGTTCGTGGGGCACCCATTTGTCAAGCTTTTTTACCTTGCCAATTTGACGCTAATGGACCAATATTGTTTTGACGCTAACGTCGAAAGCTGCTGCTAATTCAGCCGTAGATTGTGTATCATCAGCTTCCACAATCGCCTTTAATTCGTCATTGTCGACCAAAGTCTTCGGACGACCGCGAGGTTCATTTTTCAGGTCGAAATTTCCAGAACGGAAGTGAGCAAACCAATAACAATTGGTGCGTTGGTTTGTAGTGTTAGCTCCGTAAACGTCGTTGATGTTGCGTGCCGCTTGTGCCGCGTTGCTGCCACGACGGTACTCATATTCCATAATTACTCGAATTTTTAACGTATCCATGATGACGAAAAAGATTGAAATGCGATGAAAATGTAACACTAATCAATATACAAATGACTACTTTTGGAAAAAAAAATCCATGTTTTTAAAATAAAATTAATTTGAAATTAGAATTCTTAGCCAAACAAAAATTATTTTGATTTGAAATGGCCAGTATTGCAGAACGGCAATTTCATAGGTAAAGACCTAATAGTTACGAAATCAAAATTTAGCACCACATCTCATTGGTTTTTGTACCTGGGCGACTAGAAATTATAATTCACCGATTTCAGACAACGAAATAAATGATGTTTCATTGATTTGTCTCTGAGTGCGATGGTCACGGACTCGCTAACTAAATCCCATAGAATTGTCTGTTGTTGAAGTACACACTGCCTGTTTTTAGAATGACAGAGTTGCTATGATGATTTAATACATCTATGATTTGATAGATAATTCGCTTGTTTTGGTACGGAAGAACATTCGAAGGTCATACATACTAATATGAAACAATGAGCTATACTTAGTCATGAGAAATAGGTTTGTAACTGTAAGCGCCAACGATTAATCAGTAATTTTAAACATATGTCAGTATATAGAGTTATTGGTAAAACACCAGCAACCTCTTAAGGAGTCATTGTACTCAGCATTATGAACAACTTTTACTATGGGACCAAACTTTAAATCGCAAAAAAAAAATCTTCTGCTCCCTACATTTTGACGTATTTGATGTAGATTATAAGCAGTTTTTTTTTTTCGCCATTTCAGTTTTGGTCCCATAGTAAAAGTTGTTCATAATGATGAGTACAATAATCTCTTAAGTGGTTGCTGGTCCTGTATATCTATATAAATAAAAAGAGAATTCCTGACTGCCTGACTCATCAACGCCCAGCTCGAACCATTCAACCTAAAAAGCTGAAATTTTGCACAGAGGTTCCCTTTATAATGTAGACAAGGAATAAGGAAGGAATTCCCGGTAGTATGTTCCCGTGGGATATTTTCCGACATCCACGCGGGAATTGCTAGTAGATTATAAAGATGATTATTATTGTAGACAAGGTTGTGCGAACACAACACTTCAAATTATAATTATTTTTGTTGAAAATTGATTTTGTATTTGACAAACTGAAATCTTTTTATCTTTTTAGACCTGACTGTACATTAATATGACATTACTGAAAATTCTAAAGATTGCATGACTTGTGTAATTTACGCCTAAGACTTAAATTAATTACAAATTCTCTGAGAAACGGGGCATCAGGCCAGAGACGAAGTTAACTAAAGTTAGCGGCCAGGCAGCCAACTGAATAATTAAACAATTGTTTGATGTCTCTGCTAATTTTTTATTTATTTTGCGATGATGTACCTTCATACCTGCAGTATTTAGTACACATAGCACCACAACCATAGAAATATAAAAAACAGTTCTTTCATATATCTATGACCACGACTGTCATGTTAGGGCATAAATCGAACAGATTACGTGTGACTCCGGATTTTTAACTTGTCTGTTTTTTTCTAATTTCAGATGGAATATTTTCTTGTTTCATATTTTTAGAGCGTGATTTTTCAGTAGTCAGGTTTTAGTTTTTTAACGTACTTTTTTATATTTTCCTTAGACAAAAATATTACAAAAAAATCATGAATTTCGGTAGAACATTTGTGTGGCTTAATTTTTTTGCATTTTTACCCTACTATGATGTTCTGTAAGGAATAAGTTGAATTACAAGTAACCCTGTATATATATAACTAGAGGTCGGCTTCCAGTCTAACCGGATGCAGCTGAATACTAGTATTTAACATGGAGTTACTGCTTATCTGACCTCCACAACGACCACAATCCAAATGACAGCCGGGACCAACGGCTTAACGTGCTTTCCGAGCCACTGTTTTGTTTTGTGAATGGCATCTTGCAGGTCAACCTAGGAGATTCCTGTGGGTACCTTAATAAATTAAGGCCTCCAGCCAGGGCATAAAACTTATAAACTAAGCGACTATACGCTTAAGGCACCCCCCGAGGGGTACGGGCCTCGGTTTAGGGCACATCGCTGGGGAGGACAGCGGGGACAGGCTGGATCGGACTAAAGATCCAGCCTGTCCCTTCCACGGATGGGTCTCAGTATTTAAATATGGTCACCCTTTCAAGGACCGACCGTGGCAAGCGTAGCTTAACTTCATCGATCGACCCGTGCGGCTGTTACTATTACTTAGCCACGAGTCCCTCTAAATGCGGAAGTGTGCCTGTATGTATGGAACGTTTCCTCCGCTAAACTACCGAATCAATTTTGATGGATTTTGACAATGATTAGCTTGAGCACCCTGAGAAGGACCTGGGATACTTTGAAGATTAAAAAAATTAATGGATGGTAAACAAGATGAAGGCTCCGCAAATGGTAAGAGGCTAACTGTGGTTATCAGCCATCTTAGCAGAGCATTGAGACTATTTATTTTAATCTGTAGCATCGGTATTTAAGATGACCCGAAGTTTAAATCCACTCAATCAGAAGTAAAAGTTGTAAAAACCGCAGAGAGGACAGGTTGCCAAATGTCAGCGAATGGCTGACTGTCGGCTCAGTCACAGACTTAGCTTTAATAAGTAAGTACCAAAGGTAGGTTAAAAAAGTAAATGATAATAGTCTGTGTCTATCTACTGCTTTGTGAGGAATTAGTTATCCTGACTGTCGAGTTAGGATCCTAATCCCAAACCAGCCTATAAAATACTATAAATGATATTCAGAATAGTGTAAAAATAAGCCTGAGGGTCAACATTTCATTAGACAGCGCTGGAGTTTCGTATCCGACTCTGAAAATAAACGCCGAAACAAATTCAGAGGTCACGGTCTTTTCAAGACCAGACATCGTGCAGCGTGCTACAGTATTATGGTAAAGTGTAACAATTTGGGGCATTGTCTGGAGTGGCTTTTTAGAGGAAAAAGTTTTTGAGTTGGCCAGTTTTTGGACAAAGGAAAGGACAAGGAGAAATATTAGGTCTTTACCTATGAAATTGCCGTTCTGCAGTACTGGCCATTTCAAATCAAAATAATTTTTGTTTGGCTAAGAATTCTAATTTCAAATTAATTTTATTTTAAAAACATGGATTTTTTTTCCAAAAGTAGTCATTTGTTTATTGATTAGTGTTACATTTTCATCGCATTTCAATCTTTTTCTTCATCATGGATACGTTAAAAAATCGAGTAATTATGGAATATGGGTACCGTCGTGGCAGCAACGCGGCACAAGCGGCACGCAACATCAACGACGTTTACGGAGCTAACACTACAAACCAACGCACCACTTGTTATTGGTTTGCTCGTTTCCGTTCTGGAAATTTCGACCTGAAAAATGAACCTCGCGGTCGTCCGAAGACTTTGGTCGACAATGACGAATTAAAGGCGATTTGGAAGCTGATGATACACAATCTACGGCTGAATTAGCAGCAGCTTTCGACGTTAGCGTCAAAACAATATTGGTCCATTTGCGTCAAATTGGCAAGGTAAAAAAGCTGGACAAATGGGTGCCCCACGAACTCAATGATCGCCAGCGCGAAGTACGCGTCGAGACGTCCCTTGCACTGCTCAACAGACACACAAATGAAGGAATTTTGAACCGCATTGTTACCTGCGATGAAAAATGGATTCTGTTTGATAACCGCAAGCGCTCAGCAAGTTGGTTGGATCCTAGTTCAGCACCTAAACAATGCCCTAAACGAAAACTTACCCCTAGAAAAGTGATGGTCACTGTTTGGTGGTCTAGCGCCGGTGTGATTCATCACAGCTTCTTACCAAACGGGGTGACCATTACTTCAGATGTGTACTATGAAGAACTGAACACAATGATGGAGAAGCTGGCACATCTCCAACCAGCATTGGTCAATCGCTCGTCTCCGCTGCTCCTGCACGACAACGCGCGACCTCATACTGCACAGCAGACGGTCTCCAAGTTGCAAGAACTGGGGTTGGAAGCTCTCCGTCATCCGCCCTACTCACCAGACCTTGCGCCTACAGACTACTACTTTTTCCAGAATTTGGATAACTTCTTGGCGGGAAAAAAATTCAATACCCGAGAGGCAGTACAAAATGCCTTTGAAGAATTTGTTGCCTCCCGTCCAGCTGATTTCTTTAAGAAGGGCATCAATAAACTGCCACTGCGTTGGCAAAGATGCACTGATTGCATGGGTGATTACTTCGATTAATACATATAAAAAATGCATGAAAAAAATTCGTTTAAATTTTTTCATACAAAACGGCAATTTCATAGGTAAAGACCTATTATTAAGAGTTAATACAACTTTTAATACCTAAATAGAGAGGCACCAGAGGAAGAAGAAGATGGCAAAACAGCCGACTGTGACTGATGGTAGATATTCATTAGTGCTTGTAATACGAGCGGCTCGTGACTAAGTAATAACAGCCGCAAGGGTCGATCAATTAGGTTAAAAGCTACGCTTGCCGCGGTTGGTCCGTGGATGGGTGACCATCTTTACATACCGAGACCCCTCCGTGCTTCGGAAAGCACGGTAACCCGTTGGTCCCGGCTGTCATTCTTGGTTCTTTGCCAGTCGTTACGGGGTCGTCAGAAGCCTGAAAATCTGACAACCAGTCTTACGAAAGGGTATCGTGTTACCTAGTAACTGGGTTGTGGAGGTCAGATAGGCAGTCGCTCCATGTAAAATACTGGTATTCAGCTGCATCCGGTTAGAATTGAAGCCGACCCCAAAATACATGGGGAAAAAGCTAGGCAGATGATGATGATGCTCGTCATCTGTAATACCAAAAGCATTGCAGGTGGGTTTTAAGACGCAGATGCCTTGAGTGGTTAGCTTGCCTGTTCTGAGCTGAGTTCACGCAACGCGTCGTAACGTCCACCCAGTAATAGGACTCGCCCATCAAGAAGCGCTGTCCCAAATTAGACGCATTAATAATTTATTATACTTAAAATACGCATACTGAAAGATAAAAATTATCTTTAAAACGGTGAAGGTTTCATAAAAATACGCTTGATAGTTTTTGCGTGATTCTCAGTTTTTTATCCGCGTTAGACATAACTTTACAAATTAATTACACTATGTAATATACACATAATCTAAAATACTCACGTATTAAGTTATTAAGAAAAGGCTCTAATTTCATATATATATTTTCCCAAATCATTAACACTACTCGATTAGACGTGATCTTCAGTTTAAAATCGTTAAAAGTCGGGTATCGTCGCCTTAACCCCAAAGACGAAGCCGAGTGCCTATCTCGTGTGCCTGATTGCAAGCACACCCTTTTAAAATTGGAACACAGCAACGCTATTTAACAGCAGGATGTGGAGCTGCATCACAATCTATGCTCCACTTTCTATCCTGACCTCTGTGCCCCAAAATATGCAGCCAAAATGACCTCTGCACTGCCACGCTGGTGTCGTCGACCAGCGCGGCGCCGTGGAAGTGGCGAAGTTTTGGGCCAAAAATTAATGTAATACACTGTCGTGCCATCGATTTGTCGAAGAGAATAGATTATAGAAGGAAGCAGGAAGCTTTTTCCCATACCTTTTCCTCAGTTTGTTCTGTCCCTTTGAAAGTTTGTCGTATATTTATTTATAGTGCCAATGTAAGGTCGGAAGAGCTTACGTTGCGTCGCGTCGTGAGAACCGATGCACCTGACGTACTGTCGTGAAGGTCATTAATTCAATCCTATAAAGGTCATCTTTAATGAATTTGATCGTCACGTCTTGGGCAAAATTTGTATGAAAATTGAAGCAATAAAAAGATTTTATAATGAAAGAATGTTGGTTGGTATTAAACTGGGATGTAAGTAGGTACTTACTTCTATTTAAAAAAAGAAATACATTGCGCAAAGTGAATAAATGAATATACCTAAATACTTACTTACCTTGTAGAAAAACCATTTTTTTTTCTCTAAGTAGGTAAGTAAAGCTTTTTACTGTACGCCATGGGTGAATAAATTGATTTCAAAACGCGCTCTTTTTCCCGTTAAGCAATTAATATTCTGAATGGTTTGACGTCGATTATTATGGGAAAGTTGCAAACACTGACTATAATATTACCACAAAAGTACCTCCTACCTACTAACAAAAAAATATCTAAGTATTTGTGTATTGTGGTGTCACTCACAATTATGTTACTTGTCAGAGTTTCATCATGTAGGTAGGTAGTGAAATATTTACGTAATAATGCAGGCCCTAGACGTGAACTGTTATAAAATGCTAATAAAACTTGTAATTTCACAGTTTCTAACGACCAGCGGGGCAATTGCGTAACACACTCAATCGGAATCTGTTTCATTTTGTCGAGCAGACAAATTTTTCGAACTTATGGCAATAGATTAGCAATTTACTTCAAAATTATTCAGATTCCGATTGACAGTGTAGGTATTACGCAATAAGGGTGCTGGCAAAATGTTTAATATTCACAAATTCACGGCACTTTCGGAGAAGAGAAACATGCACCGCCAATTCGCACGTTTAAATAACATTTCGGGAATAATAAACAACCTGTTTTGTTACAAAATTTACTTCGGAAACAATTCGCAAGTTCCTCAATCATAAAATTATCATTAAATACTCGTAGGTACGCTCACTGTGCACATAAAAACAATATTCATGTCCGACTGTGTAAACGAAACCTAAGATTCTGAACAACATAGACACAAATTAGGTCGTGTGCACAACGACCGCAGTTACTTGGCGGCACGTGATCATAAACTACAATAAAAAAAGTAAGTAGGTAGGTAGATACTTGTAAGTCGATGGAATTAAAAATTATGAAGCCGATCGGATACTCCGTCTATTAATAGCTGTATCTAATTCATATAAGTATGTTTATTTTGTCTAGTGAACCTACTCACTTATTGCTTTATCAATATCACATAAGCCACACATAACACCGATAGTATAGATATCTGCACAGCTAAAAAATAAACTCGTGTTATTGAATAATGTTACTTGTATGGGGAAGTACCCATACATTGTATTCATGGATGATTGTATGAGTGACGCCCACCTCTAATAAGCGAGCTATATTAGCGGGGGAGCAGCGCAACACCAGCGCGGACCTCTTCGCAACAAAGTTGCAAGAGGTCATCGCGGATGCGGCAGCGGTCGTCAGGCCCATCAAGACCGCAGCCTTGGAGGTGGCCGATTTGGAGGACTCGGTCACCAAAGAGGATGTGGTGGCGGCCATTGCGGCGGCTGGAGGCTGCGTCGCTGGCGCGGTGAAGGGCGGAGCCATCAGGCTCGGTCGCCGCGGCATGGGCACCATCCGCGTCGAGTGCCCAGTGGCCGCGGCTGGGGCCGTCCTTGCCGCGACCAAAGGGAGACTGCCTGTGGGGCTCAGCTCGGCTGTGGTCCGGCCGCTTGAAGAACAGCCGCAGCGCTGCTTCAAGTGCTTCGCGCCCGGCCACACCCGGGCCACGTGTCCCTCCAAGTCCGACTTGGGTAACTGTTGTTACCGATGCGGGCAGGAGGGACACAAGAGCGCCGCCTGCGGTGCCACCACGCTACGCTGCGCGGCGTGTGCCGCCAGTGGTCGCCCCGCAGACCACAGGATGGCGGGCAAGGGCTGCAAGGCTCCCGCGAGGAAGGGTGTGGTGCCGGCGCAGGTGCGACCTGTCGCTGCCACCGCCGGCGCCGACGTCGCCGCTGTAGCTCCAGCGGCGGTATCAGAGGTGGAGGATGCGATGCTGGAGTAATGGTCTCCGACTACCGCATCCTCCAGGCGAACACCAACCACTGCAGAGCGGCCCAGGACCTGATGGTGCAGGTCATGGCCGAGTGGTTGGTGAACGTTGCGGTGGTCGCCGAGCCCTACTCGATCCCCGGCAGCTGGCTGGGTGACGAGGACGGCTTGGTGGCCCTAACGGCGCGGTCTTCCACAGACTCCCCTCCCCTCTCGCTATTAGAGAGGGGACCGGGATACGTGGCGGCCGCGTGGGGAGAATTAGCCCTGGTGGGCGTCTATTTCTCCCCAAACCGCCCTCTTCAGGACTTTGAGAATTTTCTCGGAGTCCTGGCCGCCGTGGTCGGCAGGGTGGCGCCGCGTCAGGTCTCCGTATTGGGAGACCTGAACGCCAAGTCGGTAACCTGGGGCAATCCGGCCACCGACGCTCGCGGGCGGGCGTTGGAGTTGTGGGCAGCCTTCTCTGGACTCTCTCTCCTAAACAGAGGAAGCGTCCAGACATGCGTGCGGCGGCGGGGTGGCTCAATAGTGGACGTCACATTCGCCACCCCCGCGTTGGCCGCGCGCGTGCTGAACTGGCGGGTGGACCTGGTGGAGACCATGTCGGACCACCGCTACGTGCGGTTCGACATCTCCACCGGTGCTCCCGGAGAGACGCGGACCACCTCGGGGCGATCATCGTTCCCGCGGTGGGCTCTCACCCGCCTGGACAGGGAGGCTGCGGTGGAGGCGGCATTCGTCCAGGACTGGCTTTCGCCACCGTTTGTCGGCCTGGACGTGAACGCCGCGGCGGAGCGCCTGAGGGGGTCTCTGAGCGAGGTATGCAACTCTAGCATGCCTCGGTCTGGCCGACCGTCACCCGGGCGCGCCGTGTACTGGTGGTCGGTGGAGCTGGCGGGGCTGCGCGCGACGTGTGTGGAGGCAAGGAGGGCCTACACACGGAGCCGGCGGCGGCGTCAACGAGACCGCGCCAACGAGGACCGCCTCTATGAGGTCTACACGGAGGCGAAGGCGGTCCTCGGCGGTGCCATCGCCGCCGCCAAGGACTCGGCGAGAGCCGAGATGCTGGAGGGTCTCGACAACGACCCTTACGGGAGGCCATATAAGGCGGCGCGCAACAAGCTGCGCCCCTTTGGCCCCCCGGTTGCCGAGACCCTGGAGCCCTCGTTTCTGGATGGGGTAGTTCGGTCCCTGTTTCCGTGCAGGGACAGCTTCACCCCACCAGTGATGGACCCGCCGCGGGGCAGTGCGGCTCTGCTGGCTGAGGAGGAGGAGGAGCAGGCCCCCCCTCCTGTCACGGAGCCGGAGCTTGGCGCGGCGATTCTCCGCATCCGCGCCAAGAAGACGGCTCCGGGCCCCGACGGGGTTCCAGCCAGAGTGGTGGCGATTGGCGCCACTGAAATGGAGGAGCGGTTTCGGGACCTCTTCAGCGCGTGTCTTGCGTGCGGGAGGTTCCCGAAACCGTGGAAGGAGGGGCAGTTGTGCCTCCTCCGCAAGGAGGGCCGCCCAGCGGACTCCCCCTCGGCATACCGGCCCATCGTTCTGCTCGATGAGGTCGGGAAAATGTTCGAGGGGATAATCGCTGCTCGCCTCAACAGCCATCTGCGGACCATCGGGCCGGACTTGTCGGACACTCAGTTCGGTTTTCGGGCTGAGCGCTCGACAGTGGACGCGCTGACCCGCCTGAAGGACCAGGCGAAGGAGGCGATGGAGGCGGGGGACGGGTTGCTGGCCGTATCATTCGACATAGCCAACGCGTTCAACTCTGTTCCCCACTCCACGATCCTGGAGGCGCTCCGATTCCACGGAGTGCCTCGGTACATGCGGCGTCTGCTGGCCAGCTACCTGGACGACCGGGCGATCGTCCTGGTGGACAGGACTGGCCAAGTCCGGCGATACGCCGTCGGGGCCGGCGTTCCGCAGGGCTCGGTCGTGGGACCTCTCCTGTGGAACGTCGGCTACGACTGGCTCTTGAGGGGAACTCTCCTCCGAGGCACGAGTGTCGTCTGCTACGCGGACGACACTCTCCTCACCGCCCGGGGAGGGAGTTTCCGGGAGGCGGCCAACTTGGCCTCGGCGGGCGGATCCTTGGTGGCAGGGAGGATCCGCCGCCTGGGTTTGACGGTGGCGCTGCACAAGACCGAGGCCGTGTTTTTCCGCGGACCTCGGCAGCGCCCCCCACCTGACGCCCACATCTTCGTAGAGGGCGTCAAGATCGAGGTCAAGGCTCAGATGAAATATCTGGGCCTCGTACTCGACAGCAGGTGGCGCTTCGGCCCGCATTTCAGCGGGCTGTCGTCGCGCCTGCTGAAGACTGCAGGGGCACTCTCGTGGCTGCTGCCCAACTCGGGCGGGCCCAGCGCGCGATGCCGGCAGCTCTACGCCGGCATCTTGAGGAGCATGGCCCTCTACGGTGCCCCCATCTGGGAAGACTCCCTCCGAAGGAGGGAGGGAGAACGCCGCCGCATTGCGGGCGCCTCAGAGGGCCATAGCCCAGCGGGTCGCGCGGGCCTACCGGACGGTGGGTTTTGCGGCGGCCTGTGCTCTGGCCGGCACCCCCCCTTGGGAACTCGAGGCGTGGGTGCTCGCCAGAGTATACGAGTGGACGGCGGGGCGGAGGGCGAGAGGAGAACGCCCGGCCCCGGAAGAGCGCGAGGCCCTCCGACGGGAGTCGCGAGACGCCATCGTCGTCCACTGGACGGGAGAACTCGCCACTGCAGTTTTTGGCCGCCGGACCCTCGATGCGCTCGGGCCAGTGCTGCGAGACTGGCTCGAGCGGTCGCACGGGTTCCTCTCCTTCCGTCTGACGCAGGTGCTGTCCGGACACGGCTGTTTCGGGTCGTACCTGCACCGAATCGGACGGGAGGAGACGCCGTCGTGCCACGGTTGCGGCGCGGCGGAGGACACGGCGCAGCACACCCTCGGGTCGTGCCCGTCGTGGTCCGAGACGCGCCGCGATCTGGTCGCGGTGATAGGACCGGACCTCTCGCTCCCCGGCGTGGTTAACGCCATGCTGGTGGATGAGAGGTCCTGGGCGGCGGTCGCCTCCTTCTGCGAACACGTCATGTCCCAGAAGGAGGCGGCGGAGCGGGCGCGGGAGGATGATCCTCACGCGGCGCCGCTCCGAAGGCGGAGGAGGGGTCGAAGAAGACGTGAGTTTGATACTCATCTCCGACTCCTCCCAGGTGGAGGCCAGCAGGCAACGGGTGCGGGGGCACCCTTGCCTGTATCGCACGGACCTCCACCAGTGCCGGACGGGAATGGTCAGGTGCTCCCGGCCATTCCCGTAGCCCCTCAACCTGCTGGGGGGCAAGCGGGGCCCGCCAGCTAGGCGGGCATGCGCCGGGAGGGTTGTGGATGTAAAGGCTGAGCCAGTTTCCCATGACCCTCCCGTCACGGCGATGCGGGAGCGCCGCTGGGTCGTTTAGTGGGTATACCGGATTTACCGGGGAGTCCCACATACCCCACCCGTCCCCCGACGGGTGGGCATGCGTAATGCATTTTTCCCAGGTCAACAAAAAAAAAAAAAGGCAGTCGCTCCATGTAAAATACTGGTATTCAGCTGCATCCGGTTAGAATGGAAGCCGACCCCAAAATACATGGGAAAAAGCTAGGCAGATGATGATGATGCTCGTCATCTGTAATACGAAAAGCATTGCAGGTGGGTTTTAAGACGCAGATGCCTTGAGTGGTTAGCTTGCCTGTTCTGTGCTGAGTTCACGCAACGCGTCGTAACATCCACCCACTAATAGGACTCGCCCATCAAGAAGCGCTGTCCCAAATTAGACGCATTAATAATTTATTATACTTAAAATACGCATACTGAAAGATAAAAATTATCTTTAAAACGGTGAAGGTTTCATAAAAATACGCTTGATAGTTTTTGCGTGATTCTCAGTTTTTTATCCGCGTTAGACATAACTTTACAAATTAATTACACTATGTAATATACCTACACATAATCTAAAATACTCACATATTAAGTTATTAAGAATAGGCTCTAATTTCATATATACTTTTTCCCAAATCATTAACACTACTGGATTAGACGTGATCTTCACTTTAAAATCGTTAAAAGTCGGTTATCGTCGCCATAGTCCCCGAGACGAAGCTGGAGTACCTATCTCGTGTGCCTGATTGCAAGCACACCCTTTTAAAATTGGAACACAGCAACGCTATTAAACAGCAGGATGTGGAGCTGCATCACAATCTATGCTCCACTTTCTATCCTGACCTCTGTGCCCCAAAATATGCAGCCAAAATGACCTCTGCACTGCCACGCTGGTGTCGTCGACCAGCGCGGCGCCGTGGAAGTGGCGAAGTTTTGGGCCAAAAATTAATGTAATACACTGTCGTGCCATCGATTTGTCGAAGAGAATAGATTATAGAAGGAAGCAGGAAGCCGTTTCCCATACCTTTTCCTCAGTTTGTTCTGTCCCTTTGAAAGTTTGTCGTATATTTATTTATAGTGCCAATGTAAGGTCGGAAGAGCTTACGTTGCGTCGCGTCGTGAGAACTGATGCACCTGACGTACTGTCGTGAAGGTCATTAATTCAATCCTATAAAGGTCATCTTTAATGAATTTGATCGTCACGTCTTGGGCAAAATTTGTATGAAAATTGAAGCAATAAAAAGATTTTATAATGAAAGAATGTTGGTTGGTATTAAACTGGGATGTAAGTAGGTACTTACTTCTATTTAAAAAAAGAAATACATTGCGCAAAGTGAATAAATGAATATACCTAAATACTTACTTACCTTGTAGAAAAACCATTTTTTTTTCTCTAAGTAGGTAAGTAAAGCTTTTTACTGTACGCCATGGGTGAATAAATTGATTTCAAAACGCGCTCTTTTTCCCGTTAAGCAATTAATATTCTGAATGGTTTGACGTCGATTATTATGGGAAAGTTGCAAACACTGACTATAATATTACCACAAAAGTACCTCCTACCTACTAACAAAAAAATATCTAAGTACACACATCAAAAGTGTCTAGGGATCAACATATATTTTTGCAATAACTTTTCTCCTGATTGATATTAATTAAAATTTTCTTTAAGGATTCATCAAATAAAGTGTTTTCGTTTGTCACAGTAACGATAAACCAAGTCACCTTTGCATTAATAAAGAAATTTGCCATTTTCCTAATAAAGGGATTTTTGACATTTGAACCACTAACATTAAAGTTCGAAAAAAAGACTGAAATAACAGTTTTCTTTAAAATTTTATTGGGTAACTTAAACAATTAATAATCCGTGTTTCTACCGCGAACACTAACAACACAAGAACATCGGTTTGGCATACTCAAAATGAGTTCATCCAAATCACGCTGTGGAATGGCCGCCCATGTTCGTTGCAACAACAAAAAAAGGTCTTCTTGCGACTGGATACCCTCCATATTCGGCAGAGCTCTTCTCTGTAGCATATCCCATGCATGCTCAATCGGGTTCAAGTCTGGCGACTGAGCAGGCCAGGGCAGGACATTGATGTTAGCTGCGGCGAGAGTCTGTCTTACAACTCTTGCGGTGTGCGGTCGTGCATTATCATGCATTAACTGAAATAAGGGACCGATTTGCACTTGTAGAGGAACGATGACGTCTGATACAATCGTCTCAGCATAAATTTGAGCGTTGAGGTTGCCTCTGATCCAAATCAACTCAGTTCTTCCGCCGATCCAAATACCCGCCCATACCATGATGGTTCCACCACTATAAGGATGGACTTCCTGGCAGGATTTTAATCGCTGTTGGCGTCCAGGGGTTCTCCAGTGTCGTATACGTCTTGTATCCGGTCTCATACCAAAACGAGACTCATCAGAAAAGCACACGAAACGCCATTGTTCTTCTGCCCAATTTCTGTGTTCAAGAGCCCATTGATATCGAATCCTACGATTGTGCATTGCTATAGGTGGTACCCGTAGCGGTCTTCGGGAATGAAGGTTCACTTCATGCAAGCGGTTTCTGACTGTTTGGTCGCTAATTAAGTTCCCTGAAGAGTGATGAAGCCTCACGGCTAACATCATGGCGGTTATAGTTGGAGCTCTTCGAGTTAAGATTTGAATGTATCGGTCTTGTCTCCGTGTGGTGCAGCGATACCGTCTTCCATGGCGCTCAGCCACGGTACCAGTGCTTCGGTAACGTGTCCAAAGTCGACTGATAACACTCTGACTTGTATTCAGAGCTAAAGCCACAGTACGTTGCCGGGAACCAGCTTCTATCATTCCCACGGCTCTGAGCATTTCTTCCCTGCTTAAATGACGTCGCCGCTCCATAATAACGTTGGTTTTAATCAGTAGTAGGGAAACAGTAGCACTAATAATGTCTTCAATGCGTTGTATGTTTTTATAGGGAAAATATTGACAGTTGATTTTCATCTTTTACTCGAATTTGATTCACAGTTCCTGATTCAAATTATGAAATGCACCAAAAAGGATCCATATAAATTTATAAAATCATAAATTTATTACAAAGCCACATCTCAATCTCAAGAAATCCGCATAAAAATGCTTGATCCCTAGACACTTTTGATGTGTGTATTTGTGTATTGTGGTGTCACTCACAATTATGTTACTTGTCAGAGTTTCATCATGTAGGTAGGTAGTGAAATATTTACGTAATAATGCAGGCCCTAGACGTGAACTGTTATAAAATGCTAATAAAACTTGTAATTTCACAGTTTCTAACGACCAGCGGGGCAATTGCGTAACACACTCAATCGGAATCTGTTTCATTTTGTCGAGCAGACAAATTTTTCGAACTTATGGCAATAGATTAGCAATTTACTTCAAAATTATTCAGATTCCGATTGACAGTGTAGGTATTACGCAATAAGGGTGCTGGCAAAATGTTTAATATTCACAAATTCACGGCACTTTCGGAGAAGAGAAACATGCACCGCCAATTCGCACGTTTAAATAACATTTCGGGAATAATAAACAACCTGTTTTGTTACAAAATTTACTTCGGAAACAATTCGCAAGTTCCTCAATCATAAAATTATCATTAAATACTCGTAGGTACGCTCACTGTGCA
Source organism: Cosmia pyralina (assembly GCA_946251885.1). Lineage (NCBI taxonomy): Eukaryota > Metazoa > Arthropoda > Insecta > Lepidoptera > Noctuidae > Cosmia > Cosmia pyralina. Next base: position 2,747,876 of record OX276355.1, on the reverse strand, counting down.
CATAAAAACAATATTCATGTCCGACTGTGTAAACGAAACCTAAGATTCAGAACAACATAGACACAAATTAGGTCGTGTGCACAACGACCGCAGTTACTTGGCGGCACGTGATCATAAACTACAATAAAAAAAGTAAGTAGGTAGGTAGGTAGATACTTGTAAGTCGATGGAATTAAAAATTATGAAGCCGATCGGATACTCCGTCTATTAATAGCTGTATCTAATTCATATAAGTATGTTTATTTTGTCTAGTGAACCTACTCACTTATTGCTTTATCAATATCACATAGGCCACACATAACACCGATAGTATAGATACCTACACAACTAAAAAATAAACTCGTGTTATTGAATAATGTTACTTGTATGGGGAAGTACCCATACATTGTATTCATGGATGATTGTATGAGTGACGCCCACCTCTAATAAGCGAGCTATATTAGCAAGTATTACACGTAAACACTGCTAATGTAAAAATAGAGAGTAGGGATGTTAAATATTTCCGATTGCAATGCAGATGTAAAATATCCAAATGCAGGCATTACATCAATGTTCGCATGTTTTTACCTACATAGCATACTTAAATGAAAAGGAAAGTGAGAGAAAAATATGTTATTCGTGTTATAAAGGGTTATCGTGCCGATAAACAGATATAAAACACACTTTCGATGTTGCAGAACAATACTTTCTATGAGTCTCGAGCGTTCCATTTTTAGTCAAGTCCGCGGACGTTCGTTGCTATGCGAAATGTGAAGCCAATCTTGTCGACAACGAAATAGAGGACATCATGAATGGAACTATGTACTGCTTCTGCTATTAAACACATAAACCATCGGCCCAGCAACGACGCGATTTTTGCTGCATAATTTTCAAGGGCATCCATACCCAACACAGTCCGACGCGTATGGACGACCGAAGGGGCCCCACGGATTCCTATCGATTCATGAATGAAACAAACAACATGCACTTATGGAAAACTACGCATCATTAACTATAAATTAATGAAATTAACACAGAAATAAAAGAAAATACTTACAAACTCGTCAGCCGCGATACGTGTATAATCACATACATGACGTCATTTGACGCAACACAAACCCGAAAAATCGAGTAAAATATATAGTAACTGCTTCGAAAACAACACCAACATGTAATATGCACGATACTTTATTAAATACAATAAGATAGTTAAGTCATTTAGAGCGATTTAGGACATTTTACAATATTTATTTGTTGTCACCGACTCAGAGTTTTGACAAGATGGTCGCGCACCGACTGTTTTGCTTTGGTTGTCAGCTGATACGAAAGACTGTTCTATTTCGAACGAAGTCGCGATATGCACGTTCTCGCTCTAGCGCATGCAATCTGCGCCGCTGTGCGAAAGAGACAATCACCATGACTCTCCCATTTGAACAGGACTTCAATACAACAAACGTCATATTCTTGTTGCATTTATTATTGCAAAGGAAAAGTCGCAAATAAAACTATTTCTTCCATGTGATGAATTGAAAAGCGGTACAATATCGGTAAAATTGTGTTTCTATTTCACAAGAACACGTAATCATGCATCAGTTAGTTATATTTGGGCGTGACATATTTTGTTGTTTTTCATGTCAGTAGCGCCATCTAGATACGATTAGCGGATTCATTTTCTATTGAGTTCGGGCAAGGTCATGGTTGCAAATTGTGTTATAGACTTTAATAACATATATAAACTACAATAATGTATGAACTGGTTAGTAATTAACATTGATAGTGTCCATGCATTGTTCAGTGGAGTGATTAAACGACACAATTTACTTAAAAGCAAGTAACACGTAGACTACGTGGTAAGTTATAAATTCCTTCGAGCTGCAAAGGTTAATGGATAGATGGCAGCACTGACACGTATGAAACTTTTTGCTGTTGATGGATCGATATCATTGATCGGATAGTAAAATTACGAATAATTTTCGTCGTGTGATAGGTAATAACAATGAAGTAAAATAAATGATCAAGAGTTGATTTATCTGAAGGGTATGGTGTTTCGCCTTTTGCTAATAAAATTCTCAATGTAATAGGGCGCTCTGCCTATCCCTTCCGAGAATAAGCCGACGTTCGCACGGACGTAAAAATATCGCGGCGGGATTTTATTGCGCACTGGATTTTTAACTCTCGGTGTTGAGCCGAGCTTTGAGAATCCAACCGGGCAACCTAACAACAACAGAGTGCGTCCCAGCGCGTCGAAAAAACACTGTTGGATTTTCAACTCTCGGCGCTAAGCAGAGCGTTAAAAATCCAGTGCGCCTAAAAAAATCGCCGCGATATTTTTACGTCCGGATCCAAAACGTTACGGACAACTCATTAAGACAAATTGATTGCGTTAGTCCCAAAACTCGACAAGTTTCTGAATGATTCATATCAGATTTACAGCACCGTAATCTAAAGAGACGTTTGGAGATGAATATTGTAACATTATAGTTTCAAAATGAAATATTACTTTGCCCTTCCGAGCCCATGAGTGTCGACAAAGATGGAGGGATAATGTCAGGGTAGTGCCTAAGGGGATATTACACTAGGTAAGTTACAACCTATCTAGGATCATTATAGAATCATATCTCTTATCCTATATTATAAATATCTTCTCTCATCAATATCTCCGAAACATCTCCAAACTAGTTTGGCTTCACAGCATCCAGGTCAACCACTGGCTCTATACAAGCAATCAGAATCCTGATGGCAAAATATAGGATTAACAACAAAGACTATTTATTATTTATATACATACCTCTATCTAGTATTCATAGATCTCGAAAAAGCTTTCGACAGAGTATCTACCACGTAAGCTAAATGTTTTGGTATGGCAGGCTCTTCGTGCCCAAAATATGCCAGAATATTACATTGAGCTCATTATAGATATGTACAACAATGCCAGCACAAGAGTTCGAAGCCTCTTAAGCAAAGCATTTGAGGTCAAAGTGGGTGTCATCAGGGGTCTGCTCTCAGCCCCCTATTATTTAACCTGGTGGTAGATTACCTTACCAAGGACATAATCTTCTCCACTACAGTAGACTAGGTATGCTATAAGCTGACGACATTGTTCTGGCTGCTGATACCGCAAGACACAGGTTCTTGAAAAGTGTGGCCTGAGGGTTAGTAGGAGTAAGACTGATTATTTGAAATGTCCCTATAATGGAAATGCAACACCTGAAACCAACATTATTGGGCGAACGCCTATTCCCACAGTAGAGATGTTCAAATATTTAGGCTCCATGCTCACAACAGACGCAAATGTTGTCGCTGACGTGACTCATAGGATCAACGTTGCATGGTTGAAATGGCGCTGGCACTTACAGGAGTAATGTGTGGTTCACGTATTCTTATTAAAACAAAGGGTAAAGTATTAGGTCTTTACCTATGAAATTGCCGTTCTGCAGTACTGGCCATTTCAAATCAAAATAATTTTTGTTTGGCTAAGAATTCTAATTTCAAATTAATTTTATTTTAAAAACATGGATTTTTTTTCCAAAAGTAGTCATTTGTTTATTGATTAGTGTTACATTTTCATCGCATTTCAATCTTTTTCGTCATCATGGATACGTTAAAAATTCGAGTAATTATGGAATATGAGTACCGTCGTGGCAGCAACGCGGCACAAGCGGCACGCAACATCAACGACGTTTACGGAGCTAACACTACAAACCAACGCACCACTTGTTATTGGTTTGCTCGCTTCCGTTCTGGAAATTTCTACCTGAAAAATGAACCTCGCGGTCGTCCGAAGACTTTGGTCGACAATGACGAATTAAAGGCGATTGTGGAAGCTGATGATACACAATCTACGGCTGAATTAGCAGCAGCTTTCGACTTTAGCGTCAAAACAATATTGGTCCATTTGCGTCAAATTGGCAAGGTAAAAAAGCTTGACAAATGGGTGCCCCACGAACTCAATGATCGCGAGCGCGAAGTACGCCTCGAGACGTGCCTTGCACTGCTCAACAGACACACAAATGAAGGAATTTTGAACCGCATTGTTTCCTGCGATGAAAAATGGATTCTGTTTGATAACCGCAAGCGCTCAGCAAGTTGGTTGGATCCTGGTTCAGCACCTAAACAATGCCCTAAACGAAAACTTACCCCTAGAAATGTGATGGTCACTGTTTGGTGGTCTAGCGCCGGTGTGATTCATCACAGCTTCTTACCAAACGGGGTGAGCATTACTTCAGATGTGTACTGTGAAGAACTGAACACAATGATGGAGAAGCTGGCACATCTCCAACCAGCATTGGTCAATCGCTCGTCTCCGCTGCTCCTGCACGACAACGCGCGACCTCATACTGCACAGCAGACGGTCTCCAAGTTGCAAGAACTGGGGTTGGAAGCTCTCCGTCATCCGCCCTACTCACCAGACCTTGCGCCTACAGACTACTACTTTTTCCAGAATTTGGATAACTTCTTGGCGGGAAAAAATTCAATACCCGAGAGGCAGTACAAAATGCCTTTGAAGAATTTGTTTCCTCCCGTCCAGCTGATTTCTTTAAGAAGGGCATCAATAAACTGCCACTGCGTTGGCAAAGATGCATTGATTGCATGGGTGATTACTTCGATTAATACAAATAAAAAATGCGTGAAAAAAATTCGTTTAAATTTTTGCATACAAAACGGCAATTTCATAGGTAAAGACCTATTATATAAAACAGCAGTTCGTCCGGCGTTATTTTATGGATCCAAATGCTGGACAATAAAGAAGATGCATGAACAAACCAATACCAATCCAAACCAATCCAATCCAAACCATACCAATGAAATGAAGATGCTTAGATGGACAGGTGGTGTGACCAGACTTGACAAAGTCCGCACGAGTCCGTGGTCCAAGTCCGTAGTCTTGACATACGAGGCAGCTTAAAAGTCACACCGATCAAGGATTAAATTACCGAAAACCGCCTAAGATGGTATGGACACATTAGAAGACGCAATGAAGATCATGTATCATCGATTATCGATCATCGTATTACCCAGTTACTGGGTAATACGATACCCCTTAGTAATTAAGACTGGTTGTCAGCCTTTCGGGCTTCTGACGACCCGTAACGTCAAAGATCCACGAATGACAGACGGGACCAACGGCTTAACGTGCTTTCCGAGGCACGGAGGAGTCTCGGTATGTAAAGATAGTCACCCGTCTCCGGACCAACCCAGGCAAGCGTAGCTTAACCTGATGGATCGACCCGTGCAGCTGTTATTACTTAGCCACGAGCTCCTCCGGGAAGTGTCTAACAGTATTGATTAATAATTATTAACAAATATTCTGTAAAACATATATATAAATCAGCAGTCAGACTTTAAGAAAAGTGAGTAATAGTTTTACGTAACTTTGGTACCTGGTACTCGAGAATTGGCCGTCGCGCGTCGGCCCAAGCTAGCAGGTATGCGTACCTACGTTCAAAGTACATACTAACACTACTCTATCCCATACATTTTGTTAATCAGAAAATAAGTACTTATGAATAAGAATAAGAATAAGAATAATTTATTTGCAGAAAATACAGGTTTTACCAGATGTAAAAATTGGTGGTGTAAGCACAGTCCATATTTTGCCTGTTTAGGGCATGCAAATTGCCGCCGGGGTCGCGGGTAGTTCGAAAGAGATACCGTGGCCCTGGCACGGGCAGTTGAAGGAGCATGGGTGGGTTTTAGTCAGTAAAAGTCTGACACGCCCTCCCGCTCTGCCCAGAGCGGGAGAAGTCATTTGATGATTTCCCATCCACAAAAAAAAAAAAAAAAAAAAAAAGGGCATGCAAATTAGTTACTAAAATAGGTACCTACGTAGGTACTTATTTATTTTAGTAGGATTTATAATACTAATATAAAATTTAGAGTACACACTATATTATTTTATTATTGTTTATAGTTTTGTAGTGTGTGTACACATTAGATAATCTGTCTAAATTACAAGGTAACCAACAACATTAATATAATCTAATAAAAACCTTAATATCTATTACACACAACCTTAATATTGATCTAATATAAAATTAAAAAACTACAAAACAACCCTAACCTAAAAAAAAAAAAAAAAATTACATAATAATTATCTTAAAATAATGTTTTTTTTTCTCTATGCTGCAGAAAATTCTTGCAGTGTATAAAAACAATTTTCAACTAACCATCTGCGCAATATTTAAATGGGAGTTCTCTTAAATACTTTGGTAATTTGTTAAAAATGGTAATGCACATATGATATACATTCTTTATTTATTGTTGTATTGCAAAATGGAAAACATTTTGTTGCATCCCTCGGTCTCTGTTTGGTATTATTGTCACCTTTGAATCTAAAGAATTCTCTATGCTTCCTTACAAAAACTGATACCTACTTCGAATAAATACATGCCGGTCAAAGTCAATAATTTCAGCTTTTTGAATAAAGGCCTACAAGATTCAAGTGGACCGACACCGCATATAGCTCTTACACATTTCTTTTGGACAATAAATGTTTTATCATTATCTGTTGAATTTCCCCATAACAGAAGTCCGTATCTTAATATTGATTCAACGTATCCACTATACGCTATGCGGGCTGTTTTTTCATCCGACACAATACGAAGTTACCCAAATGTCTGACGGCCTTGGGATCTTGCTCTATTAGGTGCGTTAGGAATTAAGAACCTAGGTAATCATGAAAGAGTTTTTCAAAATATGATGACGCCTTCCGCTGCCCGCTGCATTTCTCGTGAAAGCTAAAAGAAGCTAAAAGAAACCTTCCGCATCTACACTTCTGGACACATCTATTGGCTCACCTTAGAGTTTTGGTTTCGATGGCCCCTACCGAAATATGATTGCTAGATTGAACAAAAACTGTTGATGCAGTTATAAACCTGATACATTTTACCATCTTTTTCGATCGTATTGTTTTAAATTTGAATTCAGAATACCATACGACATGGAGCTACGCCTAACAAGTCGGATATGCGCCTTGTTAAAGGCAATTGATTTTTGAATAAAAAACATGTTTTATCAAATAAAGGTTTAATTTAATAACGCGTGTTGCCTCCATGGGCATCTACCACAGCTCTCATACGATTAGGCATAGAGTTTATCAACCGCTCTATGAAATTTTGAGGGATCATCTCCCATTCCTCTTCTATGGCAGTTTTCAACTCCTGCATCGTCTGGGCAACTGGCTGACGAGCCCTAACACGTCTTTTTAGCTCGTCCCACATGTGCTCAATGGGGTTCATGTCTGGGCTTCTGGCTGGCCAGTCCATAACTGTGATGTTCACATCCCGAAGATATTCCCTGACGATGCCGGCCGCATGGGCTCTTGCATTATCATGCATAAAAAGGAAATTTGGGCCCACATAGTCCGCGTATGGTATCACGTGAGGTTCTAAGCACTCATGAATGTACCTTTCAGCATTTAATGTTGGCAGCCGTGGTCCTGTAACAACCTCAAGTTGAGTTTTGCCGCTCGCGGATATACCGCCCCAGACAGTCCATGAGCCACCGCTATAAGCAAACCTCTCTTCAAAGCAGCATTGTGCGAAACGCTCTCCCTTACGTCGGTAGACCTTCTTCCTTCCATCATTGCCATGTAACACAATTTTAGACTCATCAGAAAAGAGTACACGGCTCCAATCTTGCTGTGTCCAATTTAAATGACTGCGTGCGAAATGAAGGCGCGCTGTTCGGTGGGCTCGCGTTAGTTTGAGGCCATTAGCTGGCTTGTGTGGTACCATATCGCGTTCTTTTAACCTTCTCCGAACAGTTCGAGCGCTCACAGATACTCCGTGGAAGTCGCGAAGTTGGTTTTGTATCTCAATGGAGGTAAGGTGACGATTTCTCAAGCTGGTCGTCACGATGAATCGATCCTGCCTTTCAGTTGTGACCCGAGATCGTGGCCTTCCTTGGCGACGAACAAAGCCGCCAGTCTCTAGGTACCTCCGATAAACATTTCGGACCGCAGATCGACTTAAATTAAGTTGAGCACTCACGTTTCTTTGGCTGTGTCCGGCCTGAATAAGTGCCACAGCTTGGGCAGCGACTTCAGTTGAAGTATCCATAGATTATTGATAGAACCTCACCTTAGTGTTAAGAATAAGTAATGTTTGTTGCAAAACCAAAGATATCAATCACTTTTTCAAGAATTAAATCCAAGTAAACCAATAAAACCAAGTTTTCTTAGTATTCGATTGTTTGATATCAACAAACAGGCTCCAAATTGTCTTTTGTTTCTTTAAATTCTGTGTTCGAAATTCAAAAAAAGACTATTGAATGAAATTGTGAATGTGCCAGGTTCAAAACTGCATAAAAACTTTTTGCTCGACCTAATATAAAATTTTAGCTAGGACCAAACGAAACTGAAAATACAAGGTGGGCCAAAAGATGTGTCCAGAAGTGTATTTTGTATACTTACTTAAACTCAACAATGTGCCTTTTCAAGGATGACTATGACTTATCTATACAGGATGTATCAGAAAGGTGTGGTCAAATTTAAGGGTGTGGTACAGACCACCAATGAACAACTTTCTCCATGGGACCAACATCGTAATCGAGCAAAAATTAGCAGCCGTCCATACGTTTGGGTCGAGTAGGTATTGAAGCTTTTTACTGGACAGCTGATAATTTTTTCTCGATTACGATGTTGGTCCCATTAAAAACGATGTTCAGTTTTTAAAACTATGTTTATGTCTAAATTTGAGTTGTAGTCTCGGTTTGGTCGAAGCCACAGATCATACAGAGTGGATACGACAATACGACAATAAATGAAAATACGAGCAGAACTAATGTATAGCAGTTTATAGGAATTATCAAATCAATCCTAACATTGAAATTAAAAAAGTGACTTTTTCTAACAAACTAAATAGCTTAAAAATGTAAACAAAATAGAACACCATTTTTAAATACATATTTTAACACACCTGGCGACTGGGGCACTGACCGACCCAACACATCATTGTTTGTGACGATTTTTTGCAAGTTTGGGTTGTTATTGTTTCGGCGAGAAAGTGACGTAGAAATAAACGAACTATCGTCTACATACGTATCTCTTTCGCACAATCAAAATTTTCGATTGACAACAGTGAGTAGATGTAACTTCCGTAGGTATGCATTATTTTCGTATCTAATTCTGATGACACGTTTTATGGCTCTTATGCCTCTGGTATAAGGTACAACATGCATTAATTCCCATATTGAAGTATGTTCAACATGTGTGTGAAGAATATTGCAATGTCTTTAACCTTTATTTTTTTAGGCGAGGCAGGTCTAATACCTATCTGTATTATCAGATACATCATGTTGAAAATCTTGAAAATTAAAAATATTGTCCTGTGACTAAACTATTAGTTAAATTGAATTGAATTTTTGTACGCAGTTTGGGTAGGTACGTGATTAGGTATACGAAGTTAAATTAATTGTTGTATTGTCGTATCCACTCTGTTTATTATGACTATGATCTGTGGCCGAAGCCCTGGGCAACTGCAGTACTATTCTGTACAAATCTCACACCGTGAAAACCTAGGTGAAGTGAGTTGTCATTCTATCTGTAGTGCTATTCTGTAAACATCTCACCGTGAGCCGTCATTCCACATAATGCTAGGGGTTGACACTATTGACAGATCACTTTAAGATCACTTCACTCATGTTTTCACGGTGAGATATTTACAGAATAGCACTACTGATGCTAGGGATTGACACTATTGACAGCTCACTCCACGCTCACTTCACCTAAGTTTTCACGGTGATATTTGTACAAAATAGCACTGCTGCTCCCGTTGCCGCCGTACCTACTAACGTTTCCGCGCTTGTACCTACTATTAATTCTCGCCATAGACGTATAAAAAAAGGTGGACAAATTCTCGCTAACAAAAAACTGTGTCTATCGGAGTCAGCCAGCTCGCTGTACCTACAGGCTGCACGCACACATTCACACATCAGTCAACCATTCGTAATATGGTAACGTATTCGTAATATGGTAAGGTATATAATTGACAATTCAAAAGTGCCTGTAATTGGTTTATTTGAAATAAATGCTTTGAGTTTGAGTTTTGAGTTTGATAAGGTAAAATACAGCATGGCTTGTGAAATGTGTGCCTGTAGGTACAGCGAGCTGACTGACTCCGATAGACAGTTTTTTGTTAGCGAGAATTTGTCCGCTTTTTTATACGTCTATGGTTCTCGCTACACAATTCTACACTAACCTATCTCTCATATCAGCTTACCCCTAAGCTTAGACTCAGCACTTCATACGAGCTAGTTAATCATAGCTAAGTAGTGAGCGAGCGAGTATTCTCCACAATAGCTTGTTAGCTTGTACATAGAACCCCCATTAATTATTGTTGTCCGGTAGAATCATAAGTTACAAGTTAGGAAGGTGCAGAAACAATGGTACCACACCATTGTTTGTTTTCTTGAATTATGACGTTGGGGTATGTGGGAATGATTAAATTTCGTGTGTGTAATTTGTTTTGAGCATTTCTGGCTATCCCACAGAGCAAGGAGACTCCCTGCACGCGTTGCATGACTAGTTTTATCTCTACGAAGAATAGACACATCTCTTTCTTTACAAAGTGACATTTCGTTTTCTCCATTTTTGACATCGCGCCGAAGAAATCCTTCAACAATCTGTCATTTTGTCTTTCGTTTCTAACGATCTTTGTCTTTCCTATGTAACACACTGACAACTGACAATTGTGTAGGGTAGTGAAGACAAATTGATTTTGTAATCGCCATGCTAAAGACAGTAGAAAACTTTCTACTGGACGGCCGCAAAGGGTTGAAATCTAGTATCGTTTGGCAGGAGGAGGGGGGTGGGGTGGGGTGGGAAGGGTGGAGGGAAGTGCCCCCATTCCCCTGGTACTACTCCCATGAAAAGGTAATGCACCGTTCTTGAGAAAAACTAATTATTGTAACCTAACCTCAAAACACTTTAAAGTCGCTTCTGCAACGTCTCCGGCGCTGCGGGAAGTGCAGCCTCTTCGCCCTTACGTAACAAAGGATAGGCACCCATGGTACCTAAGCTTTGTTACAGCGGGCGGGGGCTGCTCTCCTTCCGCGCCTCCGGTTTTTTATTTACACTCTAAGGGTAGTAGCCTCTATGTGGAGGACGTGGAGTCGGGGTATATTGTGAAATTTTAACTTTAGAAAACTGACGACAAGAGACGACGTCTCGACGTCTGACGTCGAGGTCGACGGAGCCCTGTTTCGCGAGGCTCCTATTTCTGTCTGCAGGGTTTAAAGGAACCTAACCAACCAAACCTCGGGGTGCCCCTGACGTCGACCGTCTAGGGTTAGGGTTTTCGTCAGCAGGTCGACGCAGATTTGGTGAGCATTTATCCATTTTGGTAAGCATTTAATTTTTTTGGTAGTCATTATATTTAATCCCATATAAAAACAAATAAAACAAACTTACGACACTGACACATGACCACAGAACACTTCACAAGACGCAAATGGCATAGTTTTTTTTTTACGTTTCGTTTCATCGATTTTGCACTACATTTTACACCACAGACAATATACTGGTACAGACTTGGTTGTTAATCACCCATTTTAACGTTTCGTTTCACTATTTATCTGATTTGAGGTTAGAAACAATTTTTATTAATTTCTCGAAAAATATGCATTACCTTGTAATAAGAGTGGTAACGTTATAATCAGGGACTCAACCCCTACCAGCTTTCACCCCTTTTACCCCCCGCCTCCTGCCAAACGATACTAGATCCGACCCGACCAATTTATTACTGTTGTTTTTTTTTCAAAATACGGTAATGTCTTTACTTTTTTTTAAATGTTTGTTTATGTCTAACTCAATTCTCCGAAATTAACAATAACATCAGAAGCACTATTTAACTTTACGTCATGTACCTTAGGGGACCGGACTACTTCTCCTCAACACAGGTTTTCATAATCTAGCTAGGAGAGCAGTGCTCACTGCTCACTGCTCACCCCCACGTTTTTAGAAATGGAATAGTGTTTATTTTGTGAAATTGTATTTTTACGTGTAGGTACTGTGGAGGTTTGATGCTTTGATCAAGCCTTGACAATATTATACTGGCTGACATTCAATCATTCAAATAAGGAATGTCTTCTATGAAGAAAACGATTCTCGTTTTCTTCATAGGATGACAGATAGATTCTGGTGAGGGCTCCGCGTAGAACCAATTTAGTTAAGGAGTGTGATTTATAATTGATCTGAAGCTTAAAATACAGAGGGCATCAGCCCCATATAACTAGAGTCCCTCTCGTATTATTTAGCAGTTCAGTAAATCTCCTGCTGTGAGGTTCGAGCCCTCACAGTACCTACTGCAATCCTTTGTTTTCAGTAAGTAAATAAATAAATATTAGTAAAAATTAAGAATTAAACAGGAAAACATCCTATGTACACAATTCTGAGTTGAATTATGTAAAAAGTGAATTTCGTAAAAAGTTCAGATGACTCTTTCTACTTTGATACCGTCATACTGTCTACACGGAAACGTCATTTTTGTCTATTCTTCCGTCGACAAAACCTGTTTTTATGCTCATGCTACGCGTGCTGGGCGAGCGGCAGCTGCTACGAGTAGAGACGGTACTGTCGAGACTTTCCATACAAACCAAGCATGTCATCGTTTCCTCGTGCTAAGACACAAATGACGTATACAGGGTCAAATTAAATTAGCTAGCGAAATGGGTGATAACGTGATGGGTAGGTAGGTAATACGGGCTGATATCCGCAACTCCACGACAATGCGCGAATTTTGCGTATGGGATGGGTAGGTATCGATATATTCTAAACACGACATTATAAAAATAATAAAGATTTAATTTTTTTTTTGGGTCAATGACCGCTAGTAGTTTTGTTACTTGGAGTGTGAGTTGATAAAATCTGTTTTATCGTGTTGAGATATCGATACCCGTCACATCAGTAAAGTTTACACAAAAAAAAAAAGATTTTTAATTAAACTGATATTTTAAGTGACTGGTTGATGACCGCAAAAAAAACATCTAATTAATTTATATTTATTTAGATATCGATACATATCTCTTCTGCGGAGTTTCTCTAGCTAATTTAATTTGACCCTGTAGAAACTGACGGCTTTGAAGGCAGAAGTTGTGTGCTCAACGCATTTTTCACGCCTCAAATTCTGCCGTGTCTAACTGATATACTTATGTGGCTAACCTAATTTAGAATCGGTAGCCTTGAAAGTGCTCTGCATGTTTTTAGTTCTTGCAAAAACCATTCTTGATAGACTGTTTGATCACTCATTTTGGTCACAGGTTTTAAAATAAACTAGCTTTTGCCCGCGGCTTCGCCCTCGTGGAGGTCTGCAATTATCCCACGGGAACGTACAACCGGGATAAAAAGCATCCTATGTCCTATATCCAGGTGGAATAATCCAACACACGGGCAGACCATGGTCTAATCATGTGCCAAATTTCATCCAAATCCGTTCGGCCGTTTTAGCCTAAAAGCGTAACAAATGTATGAACTCTAAACTCACTTTCCCTTTTATAATATTATTAGTTAGGATGTACCTAGGATAATATGAAATTGCTATTTCATTAAGAGCTAATTTTTCAATAGTCAGATAACTTCTAACTGAAGAATAAATATGACAGTTTGACATATTTTCTGTAGAAAAGCTGTCAAATTTAAATATTTATTTTTCAGATAAGAGTTATATATGAATAATGAAAAATTTGCCCTAAATTACTCAATTTTCTTAGCGCGCCTTCAATTTAGACGTTTCGTGTCAGACCGCTGGCTGTGGTGCCGAAGCGGTGCGTTTGGCGTATTGCGCACGGACGGTTGTTTGTTTTCATACACGTGGAGTTTGCTACGTTGCCGTCCTGTTGTCGAGCGTTCGAGGTTTCGACGCCGCACTGTTGCTGCACCGCGCACTTTGTATGAAAACAAACGACCGTCCGTGCGCAATACGACAAACGCACCGCTTCGGCACCACCGCGGTCCGACACGAAAAATCAAAATTGAAAGCGCCCTTAGTGGCTTTTGAACTATCTATACAATTTAGAGTAGGTACCTAGTCAACCTCAAAATCAACCGAATTCTAGAGCATGATCACTTTGTTCTGTATTTTGTGGATTAATAGAACAAAATTAGGTTAGGAATTTGTCCTTCAGATTTTGATACTCGACCTTATAAATTACAACTTTAAATAGATCACAAAAACTCCATTCATATAAACCATGTAAATCTGATAAACGACAATCCTACCTCAACAAATTGGTCCAATCAATGGCATGAAGCGAAAAATAAAAATTACGCATCGACCAATTACGTTTGACCTGGCTTTCTGTTTGATTGAAAGCGATTGGTTATGGAATGTATGGATCGGTATGCTGCATGGCTCTGCAATTACTGGTTGAAATAATATATGTTTCGAGTAATTTGGAATGGTCGTTGATGAAAGATGTAACCGATTTTGCTGGCAGGTTGTAATTTGGGAGGAATATAATATACTAGCTTTTTCCCGCGGCTTCGCCCGCGTGGATGTCAGGAAATATCCCACGGGAACGTACTACCGGGAATTCCTTCCTTATTCCTAGTCTACTTGTTAAAATTTTCGTTTCCGTTTTGTTATTTTTTTTTCCGTGGCTCTGGCACGGGCAACTGAACGAACACGGGTGGGTTTTGGTCAGTAAAAGTCTGACACGCCCTCCCGCTCCGCCCAGAGCGGGAGAAGTCACTTGATGATTTCCCATCCACAAAAAAAAAAGGGCTGGGCGTTGATGAGTCAGTCAATCAGTCAGTCAGTCAGGACTTCTCTTTTTATTTATATAGATAGATAGCTTTTGCCAAAATTCTGAAATTCCTTGCTGTTGATGCATTGCCTGCCCACGCTATTATTTCGTTTATGCTTTCGTTGTTTCTGATTTTTTTTCTTTTTGCTCGGCAACTGAGAGTCCTACAGTGATGTTAAATATGCCTATAGCCTTCCTTAAGAATTGGGCTATCAAACAAAAATAATTATCAAAGTCCGCCTGGTAGTTCCAGAGATTAGCGCGTTCAAACAAACAAAAAAAGTGTGTGTGTCAGCTCCGACGCAGACTGGAGTTTACTCTTGTTTTTTGTGCCGACTTTCTATTTTTCGGTCATTTCTGTCGGGCAGGGTTTCTTCAGTGCATCAATGCTATACAAAAGGCAACTTCAAGGTATAAAGGCACTCGTCATCCCTCCCCGTCTCCATCTAAGCCCCTTCTCACCCCTCCTCCTCTCCCTCTAATCCTCCTCTCTCCCCCCTCCCCTTTCCTCCCCTCTCACCCTCCTCTATCATCCTCCTTACCTCCCCCTCTCACCCCCTCACCCACCCCATCCCCTCTCACTCTCACCACTTTCCCGTCACAATAACCCCTCCCCCTTTTACCCCCTCTCACACCCTCTTCATCGCTTTCCCCTACCCTTCTACCTTCGCCAAATCCTGTCCGCCTCACCCTCAACTCAGCTCACTACACCCTCCCCCTCACTACAACCTCCTATCCCTCTCCAACTCTTCCCGCTCTCCAATCAATCAGTCAAAGCCTCAACTCAATCTCTCTGCAATTAATCAGTGTAATACAAAAAGCAACTTTAAGGAGTAAAGGCACTCATCGCCCACCCCCCTCACCTCACCTCTCACCCCTCCCCTCTCCCTCTAACCCCCCTCTCATCCTTCCTCCTCTCCATATAACCAACTCTCACGCATCTCTCTTTCCCACCTCTCACCATCCTCTTTCACCCCTTTCACCCTCTCACCGCCCCCACTCACCCCCTCAACTTCCCCATTCCCATCCCCTTCTCCCTCTTACCCCTCTCTTACCCCTCTCACCAGATCCCCTTCTCGCTAACCTCCCCCTTCACCGGTTTCCCTTCTCCCTCTACCCTCAACAACTCCTATTCTCTCGCTCTTCCCCCCTGCACCTCCTTCCCCCTCACACCCTCCTATCCCTCTCCCCCTCCTTCCACCTCACACCCTCCTATCCCTCTCTACCTCCTTACCACACCCTCCCCTTCTTCCTTGCCATCTTCCCTCTATCTCACCACCCCTTCCCCTGCTCCCCTCACCCTCTACCCTTCCCTCTGGAGGAAAAACTATGAATAACTACCAACTACAACTATGAAACTACTACTACTACACTAACTACTTACTACAACTATGAATTTTATTACTTGCTTAAGCAAGTATTTGTGCCAAGTTTATTAATTATATAGATAAGATATTTCATATAAACCATATTCCCTGTTTTCGCAAGGGTGGAATTTAAAAAAACCGCTTGGGATATTTCCGTAACTGGACTGAAAGATTATTACCACCAATTTTCTAGTTAATCAAGCCCCACAGTAAAACTTGCCCTGTAAAATTGACTACCTCTCTTCACCCCCTTAGGGGTAGATTTTCAAACAACCCTGATACACGATATTCTTCATTTTTGATCTCAAGTTTATATACTGAATTTCGAGTCAATCGGACCGCGAGTTAAAATGACTCCATACAAACTTTGGCACCCCCTATATCCCTTTTTAGGGGGTAGTTTAGGAAACTCAAAAATGAAAAAGTTTATAATTTACTTTCATACAAACCTTGGACCCCTGTTTCATTTCACCCCCTTAGAGGGTGAATTTTGAAAAATCCTTTCTTAGTGCGCCACTAGACCTCATAAGGAACCTACGTGCCTTTGGAATCTCTAGACCCAGCCGTTTGGGCTGTGCGTTGATATGTCAGTCAGTCAGTCAGTCAGTCAGTCAGTCAGTCAGTTTCTTCTTTTATATATTATTATTTAGATATGTTTATGTCTTTCTTTTAAGGGAAGGTGGGGTAAAGGTTATAGGGAAAGAAAATGTGGTGTGTTTAATGAAGCAATGAAGGTTTTCTGAAATGACGTTCACTAGGTGGCAGCATTGAGGCATCAGGGACATCTGTCAAAAGTGTCATATCACCTTTGGAACTGCAGCCGTCATGTTGAAATGTCTTCGAATGTGCCGACGCATGTCATTCGATTGTGTCGACGCATCGACGGTGGCGTCCTCTTTCAGTTCACAGATAAGTTGGTAGGACTGTATTCATTGTTGAAATGGAAGACCTCTTGTCAAAGTGGCGCCAACTAGTGGCGTGAATTTTCATGAAAACCCTATTTGACATAGGCCTTTAATTAAACTCATTTGATTAAACTTTATTTAAAACTTAGTAAGATTTTTAGTTTCAAAATTTTCCTTTGAAGCTCTAAAGCTATTTATTATTTCAGCCATCCGAGGTTCTGCCAGTTTGAAAAGTACCTACTGCGAACTTTAATTAATATAATACAGGATGAGCTTTTAAGCAGTGGGCAAATTTTCACAGGGTGTATGAATATTGACAACTTTTAATATGGGACCAAACCTGAAATCGCGAAAAAAAATCAGCTGCTCCTACATTTTGACGAGTTTGGTGTACGTAGATAAATGTATTGAACAACAGATTTTTTTTTCGCGATTTAGAAGTTTGTCCCATAGTGAAAGTTGTTCATATTCATGGGTAAAACACCCTGTGATTTGCGCACTGCTTAAAAACTTATCCTGTATAACGTTTAATTTCTCCACACAGGTTACTCTCGCGGCAGCGGAGTGCCATCCCAGCGTTTCGCCTCCTCGCGCCACTCCCACACGTGTGCGAGGACTTTTGCCTCCAGATCCCGTGGCGGCAATCCGGCAAGGAGGCTCGCCGCCTCACCGGAGACCGTGCGGTATTCCCGGACTAGCCGGATAGCCATGACCGTCTGGAACGCGTTCAACCGGCGGGCTGGTTGCAGCCTCAAGGAACGCGCCACACCGGTGCCTCGTAAAGGGCCATGGACCACACAACCCGCGCGTAAAGCGTCCGCCCAGAGCGGGAGAAGTCATTTGATGATTCCCCATCCACAAAAAAAAAGGTTAATTAATGGTAAACTTAGACAGTAGTGCACGAACCAGGAGCTAACTTTGTGAGAGACTAGTGCCTGAGATAGGTTTGTATAATATGTCACCGGATAACGAATTTGGATAGAGTTTATAATCTAACTCGTGAGATTGTAAACTGTCGATAAATTGTGACTGTACCATACTGCTTACAATATACCGTATTAATTTTCGACAGTTTAAAATCTATCCATGTCAAACCATCAAATTGTAAACTGGCATCATACGTGAATGCGGCGGAACGCACCTTGCGCGCTGATTGGTTGAACTTGAACGTCATTTGCCCCGCGCCGCTATCTTTAACTGTTATCTGTCATTCGCTGTTGTTCGTTAGTCGCCGAATATAAACAAACAGATAAATCTATGAGGTTTTCAATACTTTTCGTGTTGAAAATAACTAAAAGTAATACTATTAAACCAACCTACCTACGATTAAACAAACAAAAGTGAAGTATTAGTGATAAATAACTGTACTTTTTGTTTTCATAATTTTTTATTTGTGAAATTATGAAAATATTCTTCTACAAAACGCTGAAATACCAGTTATTGTTAATCAAGAACAATTTACCGTAGAATTACAAAAGTATTGCAGTGGGCATAATGAAAACAGTACAAAGTTGGAATGGACAAGTGAAAGAATTCAAAGTGTAATCAAAATGTTAGGTATAATACAGCAAAATTCGGCGACCAACAAATAAACAATACCATCACGCAAATAAATAAAAGATTGTGAACCCTGTCGGTAAGTGCAAGGTACGTTCACAATTTGACGGTTTCACATGGATACATTATAAACTATCGAAAATGAATACGTTCTAATGTAAGCAATATGGACCAGTCACAATTTATCTATACACCTCCTCGCATAATTATGTTCGCTAACATAAGAGCGTGCCAGGCGCAACATCCAATATAAAAGCATTCCTGTCATAAATATAATTATAATTTAAAATTATACATATAGGTACCTACTTACAATCAATATCAAATCATACTACCGAGATGACGAATAATAGAGAAGTATGGAAAAAAAGGACATGTTGCGCCGACCCCAAATAGATTGGGATAAGGGCAGGAGAATGATGACCTACTTACAATCAATATACATTTATTATTTATGTAAAATATTTTTGTGCCTGACAGTACATTTGATCAAAAAATGCTTTGAATTAAATTAATCGAATCGGGGGCGTCGGCCACAGGTGCCTCGACCACTGGGGGCCTAAGCCACGGACCCAATTTATCGACAGTTTACAAATTCACGAGTTAGATTATAAACTATCGCTGTTCATAATTATACGTTGACATATACAAACCTGTATTGCAAGTCACTTTATAAATGTATCTAGGTACATGGCAATACCTAATTACATCAGAGCCACTAGTTTTAAAAAAAAAAACTTTTTTACAAAAAAATACAACCGACTTCCAAAAACAACACTACAAAGTGAAAAATAACTTCAATTTCGGAAGTAGGTGTCTGGTTAAATGTATTTTCGTTTTTTGCCACCGACTTTCGAAATTAAAGTTATAAGTATTTATTGTAGTATAACTAAGTTGTATTTTTTTGTAAAAAAGTTTTTATTTTTCACTTTTTAGTTATGGTACCTACCCCACACAAATTCTAATACCACTACCTGCAAAACAAACTAGAACATCATCCATATAAAAGTGGGGAAAAAATACGTATTATTGAGCTAACTCAAAAATTACCCAAGCAAAGATAATCAATTTCAATAATCTCGAATAAAACAAAAAAAATCCAAATCCGTTCAGCCGTCTTCGAGTAATTGGGGAACATACATAAAAAAAAAAAAAAGGTTCCGACGAATTGAGAACCTCCTCCTTTTTGAAGTCGGTTAAAAACACTCAAACACATAATGCATCATTTATTGCAACATCAATAAATACAACTTTATTTTATGTTTTACTAACATTTATACAGATTATATTTACAAGTTAATACATAGCTATATATACATCTTTGGCAAGACATCTCTGACTAGAGTATTACAAGACTGGCTCTTCTATGAAGGATAGTGAGAATCAAATAATTTAGGGCTTGTATCACTGAACTAAATTAATAAAAGCTTTTTGAATGTTGAGAAGCAAGTTGTGTTTCCTTTCGCAACGGACTCGCTCTGTGTAAACACTCAAAGCAAGTCAATTTGTTAATGTCAAAGGAAACATTTTCTTTTTTTTACTCAAATATGAATTAACACTTGCAAGTTGTTATAGTCTAATGCCCCGTTTCCGAGGTATTTAAATGGAGTTTATCAATTTGATAGTAATTAAGTATTGGTTTGATATTGCGTTTTTCAAAACTACGCTAAGAAAGAATTTAGCTTAAAAGTCGAGTGAATTACTATCAAGGGCTTATTTGAGGACCTCAAAAACCGAGCATTATGAAGGAATTAGCTTAAATAGATAAAGATGTTTCAGGCACATGTTTTTTCATGTGAAAATACAGCCTACAGATAACACGTTAGTGGTAATACGTCGACTTGCTGCGATCGTTTTCACGGTGCGAGTAGATTACGATAGGAAACTTGATAGATCTTTTCGAATTTTCTTTGAATTCATGGAAAAATCGATAAACCTAGTAGTTTCGGTAGCCTTATAAATATTTTCCGGGTCATAACATATTAGCTAGTAAAATTCTGGTCTGAAATGTTATTTCCTTAGACTATTTTCATAGCACAGAACTTGCGATTTCATGTTCGAGATTTAAAATGCATTTGCCCAAACGGCTCTTGTAAGCATAACAGCATTAATTAAATTATAAATTCACACTAGGAATGGGATAATTTATGGGGTTAAAAATTATTATTCCGATATAAAATAAATATACAATTAGCCGACGTTCGAAAAAAATATCGCGGCGGGATTTTATCACGCACTGGATTTTCAACTCTCGGTGTTGAGCCGAACATTGAGAATCCAACCTAACAACAACAGAGTGCATCCCAGCGCGTCGAAAAAACACACTTGGATTTTCAACTCTCGGCGCTAAGCAGATCATTGAAAATCCAGTGCGCGAAAAAAAATCGCCGCGATATTTTTACGTCCGTGCGAACGTCGACTTATTCGTTTGCCTGACGTTTTCATATTAAAAAAAGGATATTTCTTTAAATCGCTTTGAATAACAGCCGCGTTGTGCGTGTAGGAAATAGATAAAATGTGCTTAAAAAATAATCCAAAATTTTTCACAATTTAAAGAATCTCTACAATACTGAGCATACATAATGCCTTACATTATCTACAATACAATAAGTTTAAAAGTATCTAATACAGTCGTACATAGCTAGTTCATATATTACTTATATATAATATACAATCATACATTATTGCTTCACTTCGCTAAAGGAACATCACAACCACAGGATAAAATTAGGCAAAGTTAGAAAATCTAGACATGTTTACATAGGATTCTAACTCTTATCTCGGTACTATAAGCTTCAAAATACTCACTGTAGAAATGCAACAGGTAGCTGTTATAGGAACAATTTTAAAGGTCGCAGAGTTTTCTTTGTATATGCCAACTCGGGATATGTCAACAATCACAACGGCTACAGTAAAATGTTTGTAGGGCAGTGTGTTGGGGCTCTTATTTTAGTGATAGATACAGTGTAAAATGATTTGTTGCTTTGGTTTTGTAAAGAAACATCTTTACATGTCAAATGTGAGACAAAATGCTGAAAGCTTCTTACTATTTGTTCGGGTCGCGACCTAAGTGGTATTGACTATCGGGATGGCTACTAAAAACACTGAGTTTAACTTGCTAAAAACAATTTATTTTGTAACGATTAAAAGGCTACGCTAAAATGATGGCTAATGACAATGAGGCGAATGCACCCGGTTGCTGTCCGAATATGCACTGTTGTCGGCGCGCGCTCAACGCGGCCTTATTGATTCGCTAGATCAGCAAAAGGGTGTTCGAATAACATCGAACACTATTGATTTTTTACGGTTCCGTACCTCAAAGGAAAAAATCGAACCCAAACCAAGGTTCATTCAAACTCAAACTCAAAGCATTTATTTCAAATAAACCAATTACAGGATGAAGCTAGTTGCCCATTCCAAAGCGTAGTAGGTCCTCGTGTGTCTGTCTGTCTGTCCGTCTGTAACAGCCAATTTGCTCCGAATCTAATCCGGACCAAAATCAATCTGCCTAGCCATTTCCCAACCATGTTGGGGTCGGCTTCCAGTCTAACCAGATGCAGCTGAATACCAGTATTTTATATGGAGTAACTGCCTATCTGACCTCCACAACCCAGTGACTGGGTAATACGATACCCCCTTTTTTTTTTTTTTTTTTTTTTTGTGGATGGGAAATCATCAAATGAGTTCTCCCGCTCTGGGCAGAGCGGGAGGGCGTGTCAGACTTTTACTGACTAAAACCCACCCATGTTCCTTCAGCTGCCCGTGCCAGGGCCACGGTATCTCTTTCGAACTACCCGCGACCCCGGCGGCATCGGCCCAATCGACCCCGTCACTGCTGACATCTCTTTGAGGCGCGCGTGGAACACAACGCGCCGTCGACCCGGGCCTGGTCCTTACCGGACGGCGAGCTGCCCATTACTCGTCGTCCGCAAGCCCGCGCCTACGGTGGCCGGGAATCGGCAATCGATTCCCGCCGCCCAGGGCGTCTCCTACGGCGGCTAGGGGCGCGAGGGCGCGGCTGTTGCCTCTCCCTCACGCGTTCCGCTTCCTCCTTCGCGAGCATTACTGCTTCGCAGAAGGAGGTGACGGCTTCCCATGCACTCTCGCTCCGCACCATGGCCTGGACCAGGTTTGGACGCGAGAGATCGCCGCCGCCGATCGCCTTCGTGAGAACACGGCGGTGCTCCGCCCAAGCCGGGCAGACCTCCACTGTATGCTCCACCGTGTCCTCCGGGCGATCCACACAATGGTGACACCCGGGTGTTTCCTCCCGCCTTATCCGAAACAGGAACCTCCCGAAACAACCGTGTCCGGTGAGGACCTGCGTCAGGCGGAAGGTGAGGACGCCGTGGCGCCTCTCCAACCACTCCTCAAAGAGGGGACTTATCGCCGCAATTGTGGCGTGCCCAATACGATACCCCCTGGTAAAACTGGTTGTCAGACTTTCGGGCTTCTAATGACCCGTAACGACTGTCAAAGATCCACGAATGACAGCCGGGACCAACGGTTTAACGTGCTTTCCGAGGCACGGAGGAGTCTCGGTATGTAAAGATGGTCACCCATCCCGGACCAACCCCGGCAAGCGTAGCTTAACCTGATGGATCGACCCGTACGGCTGTTATTAATTAGCCACGAGCTCCTCCGAATCTAATGGACCATTAAGTTAAAATTTGGTACACATATGTATTTCTGTGACCCAAACACAGACGGGTAAAGTAAATAAATGAGTTTTAAATATGGGGGTCACTTTTGGGGGCAAATGAGAAAATTAAAAAAAAGTTTTGCAAACTAAGTATACCGAAACTTTACTTTAAAATAAACTATTTTAAAGTTATTTTAGAAAATAGACGAATATTTACCATTTCCCCCCTTATCTCCAATACTGCTGAGCCTAAAATTTTGAAAAAAATACAGTAAATAGATCTTTACCTGTAGATTACAGGAAAATCTGTAAGAAGTCTGTGATCTTAAAATAACATGGTAAATCTTTCAATATTGTGAGTGCAAACTTACATTTACAGTTGGAATGTATGGGAGAACATGTTTTTCAACTACAATGTCAAGTTTGTTCTTGGGATAAATTCATCCCAACTACGGAACCTTTCACTGTGCGTGGTCCGACACGCACTTCGTCGGTATTTTTTTAAAGATCTAATTAATGTATTTTAATTTAATAATATTTTTAATAAAAAAAAAAATAAATAAAAATAAAGTACAAAACAATTTCAGTACCTAAGGTATTTATCACATTAATATTAAGCTGCTTGCTGCACATTACTTATGTCTTATGTAATTGCTTTTGCTTTGACGTTCGAAAAGTGCTGATTCTCAGCCTAATTTGATTTTGAAACTTTTGATTAATATAATTTTGACATTGTAAAGATGATTTTAAACACGCTCTACAAGGTTAGGAAGTATATGGTAGTATTTACAAATGCGAATTAAAAAAAAAACAGCTATAATGGTTACATGGTTATGCATTTTCTACAGATTTACTTATCCAAATTGACCTTTACATAATAATATATTATTAATTTTCTTCTTCATAAACGCTCTATTCTTTCGTATAGAGCCTTTTAAAAAAAAAATATGAATAGAATCCTTCTATTATAAATAAAGAGTATCTTTTAGACACGGCTCTATTATCTACTCAGACGGATACATACATAAAATATGACGGATAATACATAAGAACAATACATACTAAAGCATTGCTTACACAAGTACCATTCGTTCATTAAAAGTACCATTAATCTTAAATTATGTACTACGTAGTTATATCAAACTTGAGCTCAGATAATAATTTATAAAATATTATGTACAAATAATCACCATTTTAAAACGGTGATATTTGAATATTAATCACCGGTTCAAAATGGTGATGAAGTTGACGAAACCTGCGTTTAAAACTACTAGCAATGTGTCAAGTGTGACACTTGATAGGTACAGTTTAAGCTCCAATACTATATATAGTTTTGAAATAATTGAAATTCAGATTTTATTATTTGAGAACACAAGGAACTAAATGGATTGCAAATGGGTGCTCCCGAACCGACGATATTAATCAATTGTCAATGGAATCCTTCTCATTGTGATTTGAAAATGGCATAGGCCTGTCAGTGACAGCCATTTTAGAGGGTCTAAAAATACAATTTACACTATGAGTAATCTTAACCACAGCATTGGTATTGACAAGATGAAGGCATGTTTGTATACCGCTGTAGAGCGAATATCGAGTAGCCTGCCAGTTAATATCACCCTGGAGGATCCAACCTCGTCCGTCCAGTTCCAACCTGGTGACCCTTAGTTCCTCTACCTCTGCATTGCCACATTTATTTAATTGCTCTCATGCAAATCACACATTTTACAATAGATTAACTGTCGGTTTTTGTATTATACATCATTCTCCGGCAACGACTAATTTGTTTAGCTAGCCTATAAGAATTTAGCAAGATCTGGCATTTCGGTATTCCATATTTAAACAAAAAAAAAAAAACTAAATTTATGAGCGAGTTCTCTCACAAGTCATGTCATAAACTACGTAGTAATCGCCTAGCTAGGTGCCGCAATGGAGTATCTTCCTGAACGCCTTCCTGAACTCAGGGTTGAAGATGGTGTAGATGACGGGGTTGAGGAAGGAATTGATGTAGCCCAGCCATGTGGTCAGGATGAACACGGTCACTCCAGGGGAGTATGGTAGCCCGAACTTGGAGCACATTGCGTCGAGGACTGAGCACGTGAAGAATGGTGCCCAGCAGAAGAGGAAGACACCTGAAAGAGAGAGGAAGAGAATTGTGTTTAAATACACAAAGTTTTGTTTTGATATACAGGCTGTGGCCGTATAATCAGCTATCACATACCACAATTTGAACCATTTTTTTTCCTAGGTCTCAATATAAGTACCTAAAATTTTTTTTTTAAATTGACAACTTGCTGTATTATCTTTTTTACATAACATACATTTTTAATTTTTTTATATGCATGTTTTTGATAACACATGCATTTCACAGTTATAAACAAAATAAAAAAATTATGTCATTTATAGAAAATACAGCCAAATTAGTAAAGCAAGGTATACATTTTTCAAATAATAATATAAAGTATTTTATTCTGAGACTGGTAAAAAATGGTTCAAATTGTGGTATGTGATAGCTGATTATACAGTGTATCGACCTTTTTTTTTTTTTTTTTTGTGGATGGGAAATTCTCAAATGACTTCTCCCGCTCTGGGCGAAGCGGGAGGGCGTGTCAGAATTTTACTGACTAAAACCCACCCGTGTTCCTTCAGTTGCCCGTGCCAGGCCCACGGTATCTCTTTCGAACTACCCGCGATCTCGGCGGCGTGTATCGACCCCATCAAGTTGGACCATTATTTACGCCACACCCTGTATACTTCATGCTTCCCTACGTGTATTGCCGATGCTCGATGATGGTATCTGCTTGATATTGAAATATGAAAATAATAGTGCTGTGACTATGTTTGTATTTGCTTGTCCTAAATGAGTACGTGTCCAATTTTACTATTATCTATTTCCCTGTTATCCTTTCAGAAAACAAAATTTTCTTTCTTTGTTTTGAATATGCTTTCAAGGCCTTTGTTAAAAAGCTATATGTATTTTAGCGGACTTGGCAATTAGTTCTCTTTACTTGATATCATTGTAAGTTCACTGCCGGTGACCGGCGAACAATTAATTTTCTATTGCGTCTATTGTCTGCCAGTGTTATGCAAATTGGTGCAATGCTGATGTAATAAGAATTAAGTATGGCTTACACTTGAAATGTGACTGGCAACTCTCCTTCACCATGCCATGAAGTATCCTAGTATCGTGATCAGATCACACAATAACAGATTAGGGCCCTTTAAGTCATAATATCTCTCTCCAAACTCACCTAACACAATAGCAAGTGTCTGCGTAGCCTTCTTCTCTTTTTTGGCAAAAGACTTGGCCCTTAGCTTGCCAGCCCTGTTGGCTCTGAAGATGGTGAACCTGGCCGCTGATGCTGCACTCCTGAACCGCCTCCGAGGAGTCGAGATGAGAGAGCTGGTGCTTATCCTGCTTAGTTTCTTTCTGGGGATGGAATGGATAATTTTAACTGCGTGTTGTTTCATGTCATTCTTTCCAAGTTAGTGTCAGTTAACATGTTCTCGTTGAGGTGTCTATATGATTCAGAGTAAAACCAATTTTGTTCGATACAATTTAATTTAATTGAATGCACCTGCTCTGAATATCAGCCACAAGTTATTACTTAATCAGATGTCTGGGACTTGTGACCAGGTTAAGCTACGCTTGTCACGTTTGGTCCGTGGATGAGTGAGTGACCATCTTTACATGCATACCAAGACTCCGCCGTGCCTCGGAAAACACGTTAAGCCGTTGGTCCAAAGCTGTCATTTTTACGAGTACATCTTTGACAGTCATTACGGATCGTCAGAAGCCTCAAAATCTGATAACCAGTCTTACCAATGGGTATCGTATTATCCAGTGCTTAACTGGGTTGCGGAGCTGGAGGTCAGATAGGCAGTCGCTCCATACTGGTATTCAGCTGCATTCGGTAAGACTGGAAGGCGACGCCGAAATAGTTGGGAAAAGGCTAGGCAGATGACGATGAAATGAGAGTGTGGGGGTGGGACTCAATATATGAAATAGGTACATACGTACAGTCAGCAACAAAAGTCGATTAATAGTTGAGTTTTCTTAATCATAATTATTGAGAAAAATAGTTCATTAAAATCGGAACAGATGCAAATTTTAAAGAAAATTAACTCTTATCTAATAAATCATCTTCCTGCCCCTATCCCATATTACTTGGGGTCGGCGCAACACGTTTTCTTCTTCCATTCTCCCCTGTCAACCGTCACGCTATCATTCACTCCCTTCTCTTTCATATCATTCCTCACACAATCGATCCATCTTTTCTTTGGCCTTCTTCTGCCTCTCCATCCATCAACATGTATATTCATCACTCTTCTAGTCACATGCGTTTCGTCTCTCTTCATTACATGCCCATACCAAGACAAACGGTTTCCTTTCAACTTTTCTGTCACTAGCGCCACTTTCAAACTTCCTCTTACATACTCATTTCTCACTCTATCCATTCTCGTCACTCCACACATCCATCTCAACATTCTCATCTCCGCTGCATGCATTTTTTTTCATCCGTCTTCTTCACTGCCCAGCATTCCGATCCATTAAAAAATTTACAAGTCCGTGATAAGGCATGTCGTAAAAATTTACAAGTCCGTGATAAGGCATGTCGTAAAAATTTACAAGTCCGTGATAAGGCATGTCGTACTTTACGACATGCCTTATCACGGACTTGTAAATTTTTCCCTTCAACTTGAGGGGCATCCGTGGGTCGCAAGTTGTTCCTGTAACCTGTCGCCATTTCATCCATCCTGAGTTATCTCTCTTATCTAATAAATGAAATGCAAAAAAGCAGGTTATCATATAATTTTGTGTTAATTTAGATGATGTCAAAAAGTAGCAGTGTTAACCGACTCCTGTTGCTGACCGTACAAGCCTTTTTAGGGTTCCGTACCCGAAGAGTACCAAACGGAACCCTATTACTGAGCCTCCGGTGTCCGTCCGTCCGTCCGTCTGTCTGTCACAGCTAAGGCTGTATCATGAATCGTAATAGGTAGAAGTTGAAATTTTCACAAATTGTGTATTTCTATTACAGCTATAACAATCACACTAATATTATATAAAGGCGAAAGTTTGTGCGTGTGTGTTTGTATGTTTGTTATAAAATCCAATAAAAATTTTATTTTGAAAAAAATAAATTCTTACCCTAGCATGTGGGCTGTCATTGTCTAGAACTCATCGAGTAGAGTACAAATATACATAATATTTTATATTTTTTTTATATTCAAAAATGAAGAAAATGGGGTCCGTAAAAGCTGTAAATTTTAGACCATTTTTGTACCAACAATTAAACAAGTTAGGAATTTGAGACTTCTGTATATCATGTACCATATAATGTATTTAATCAAATAATACTAAAAACGGCGATTCATAAGGTATTTTATTTAAATAAGAGCGATTTTCTGTAACTGAAAAAAATAACCTTGTAATTCTCAGTATCATTAGGAAATACAAAGTTATCATTGCGATTTTTAAACATATATGGTACGGAACCCTTCGTGTGAGAGTCCAAATCGCACTCGGCCCCCATTAAAAATTCAAGAGGTTTCTTTTATTTTATTTTTATTGTTTGTTTTATAGCCGTAATAGAAATACACAATCTGTTATTTCAACCGTCTATCTATTACGGTTCATGAGATACAGCCCTGTGACAGACAGACAGACGGACAGCGGAGGCTTAGTAATAGGGTTCCGTAAAGGTAAACAAAAAAAAAATTGAAAAATTAAAATAAGCCGTGGCAGTTATGAGACGATCAGTCCCCACTGACGGCGCCCGTTCACGAACATGACGCATGGATCAGCACCAATTAGCTCAACCATTTTGAAAGGGACTTAATGATCCAACACACACGCCACCACCAGCGGGACAGTTACCAAATAACCAATTTGTTTGCGCTACAAGGTGAAACTTTTTAATTTATATCCACCCATCTCTCGTCAGACGTCGTCGTCGTCGTCGTCGTCGTCGTCGTGCTACAGATGCTATGAATGTGAACTTCACAGTATTTATATGAAGAAAAATAAAATAAAAAATCTTTTTGGGATATCATTTGCAAGGGATGACCACCATAAAATAAATGACGTCACAGGGCCGCCATTGAAATATTGACATCGGTTAAAATAGATTTCGTTAAATTACTCAAAAGACCCTTTTAAAGGAAATGGGTCACTTCGACACTATGGCCGATGGGATCGACCCGTCCATCCCTGGGACATCCTAAGATCTCGCGGAAATTGGCTCCAAAGATGGTTGCAAAGTGCAAAATGGATCGATCCATTATGATCTTCGTTAAGGTAGTTTTGTGCAGCCTTTGGGGAAATGGGGACCAGATGACGCGTTTTGGCAATACAAATATCATGTTTGTAATCCCGAAAGGGTTGACCAGAGATGAACCTAGTACATTCAGCAACAAAAGTCGATTAACACTTGCAGTTTTTTAATCTTAATTACCAAGCGAAATATTTAACTCAAAGTGGAACAGAAGTACTTAAATTTTATTATGAACATTAACTCATATCACTTAAACGAAAAAAAAGGAGTTTATCGAATCATTTTGTTTTAATTTAGAAGATGTCAAAAAGAAGCAGTGTTAACCGACTTCTGTTGCTGACCGTATCTGCACCCGGATTTCGTCAGCTAAGTTTAAGTACCATGTAATAGGAAGCGAGTCGGGAAAAAATCCAGACTCCGGGCTGCTATTGAGAAAATTCCTGATGGAAACCCAATAACACTTTGCCCAACCTGAAAATCGAACCCAGGGCCAAATTGGCAGCTAGTAGCGCTTTCGACCACTAGACCACGGGGGCATTCGGAATTCGACATCGGCTGTGCAAGGGGGTTGTACAATATGGTCAGATTGGCACAGGAGCAGCCACACATAATGGTATTTAGTTTGTGATTGATGCAATATGATTGAAACGTGTTCCTGTAAGCTAACTTTAATTCATAAACAGTTTTATTAGGTTATAAATTTAATCAAGCGCACACTTTTAATCTAGGTATTAATTAACAACTAGCTTTTTCCCGCGTGAATGTCGGAAAATATCCCACAAGAACGTACTACCGGGATTAAAAGTGCCTTATGTGTTAATCCAGGTTACAAACTATCTGTTCATCCAATAATCACACTAATATTATAAAGGCGAAAGTTTGTGAGTGTGTGTGTTTGTTACTTCTTCACTCTCAAACGGCTGGACCAATTTTGATAAAATTTGGTTGGAAGTAGCTGACACCCTAGATTAACACATGGGCTACTTTTTATCCCGGTCTACGTGGGTGAAACCACGGGGTGCAGCTAGTAATATACCGGATGACTTTTTTTACTGTCTCGAAAAAAATAGGGTAAAACTAGTTATGTCATACGCGTCTACTCCGTTCACCTAATACACCCTATTTTTTTCGAGACGGTAAAAAAAGTCATGCGGTATATTACAATAAATATATTATATTCTATTATATCCAAATCCGTTCAGCCATTTATGCGCCAATACAGACAAGTTTAAAAACGGACAAAAATTCTTCGTTACTATTTTATTAACTGACAAAAAAAGGAGGAGGTTCTCAAGTCGACGCATAATTTATTTATTTTTTTATGTATGACCACGCATAACTTTTCACAGAGTTGTCCGATTTGAAAGATTATTATTTTATTCGGGAGGGTATACCTCGAAGTTGGTCACATGTAAAATTTATTAACTTTGCTTGGGTAGTTTTTGAGTTAGATTCAATAATAAGTATTTTTTTTCCACTTTTTATGTAGATGAAGTTCTCATTTCTTTTGCAGGTTTTATTCGAATTTGTGTGGGGTAGAATCACAACAAAAAAGTGAGAAATATTTTTTTTTTTAGAAACAATAACAACCGACTTCCAAAAAAAAAACACTACAAAGTGAAAAATAACTTTAAAAAATGAAACTACAAAACCAAAGACACCGACTTCCGAAATTAAAGTTATTTTACAGTTTGCAGTGTTTTTTTTTCGGAAGTCGGTTGTTATTTTTAAAAAAAAAAGGTTTTTTAAATATGTGTAGATTAAACTTATCTCATATTAAAATAAATAAATTATATCGTGTTCACACACTGAAAATTTTAAATGTAAACTTTGAGAATAAAGTGTATATATACAAATGCAGCACTAGTATTAAATATAAAGTAGTTTGTAAACACAATCCGTGCTGTAACTTGAAGTTTCTATTTGCACAGACCTGCACCTCTATCCCCGGAGGCAGTACAAAGTAATTATTTGACTTTCGCCACAGATAAATACAGATGGGACACTCCGCAGTTTAGGTATGAAGCTACAAGTACGCGGCGGGCTCATCTCACTGGGTAGATTCAGTATGGGCTGCCGCGCACCGGCTGGCTCGCACGTTCGTTCGATACTCACTCGCGCGTCGCGTCGTAAAAGAAGACAACCCTAACGAGTCAGAAGGTATAAGATTTACGCGATAGAAAGAGAGGCAACTTATAGGTGAATATAACTGTAGGTAATGAAGCGTTGGACACGGTGGAGCATACAGTGGAGGTCTGCCCGGCTTGGGCGGAGCACCGCCGTGTTCTCACGGAGGCGATCGGCGGCGGCGATCTCTCGCGTTCAATCCTGGTCCAGGCCATGGTGCGGAGCGAGAGTGCATGGGAAGCCGTCACCTCCTTCTGCGAAGCAGTAATGCTCGCGAAGGAGGAGGCGGAACGCGTGAGGGAGAGGCAACAGCCGCGCCCTCGCGCCCCTAGCCGCCGTAGGAGACGCCCTGGGCGGCGGGAATCGATTGCGGATTCCCGGCCACCGTAGGCGCGGGCTTGCGGACGACGAGTAATGGGCAGCTCGCCGTCCGGTAAGGACCAGGCCCGGGTCAACGGCGCGTTGTGTTCCACGCGCACCTCAAAGAGATGTCAGCAGTGACGGGGTCAATTGGGCCGATGCCGCCGGGGTCGCGGGTAGTTCGAAAGAGATACCGTGGCCCTGGCACGGGCAGCTGAAGGAGCATGGGTGGGTTTTAGTCAGTAAAAGTCTGACACGCCCTCCCGCTCTGCCCAGAGCGGGAGAAGTCATTTGATGGTTTCCCATCCACAAAAAAAAAAAAAAAGGTAATGAAGCGTTGTGCGATCTGAATTGCACTTTATTGTGTCGTAGCAAGAGTCGCTTATTATTTAAATGATTTTGCGGAGTGTCCCATCTGTATTAATCTGTGCTTTCGCTTGCACGTGAAAGGCTCCTGCTTAGTCATTATTTTAGTTTTATATGCATATTTCTACGGATTTATTGTTAGTAACTTTTGAGTAATGTATGCAAAATACGGGCTTTGTAAGGCAAATAAAATAAAATATTTAGAGGACCATTAGCGGACTGGTAAATAATATTAATTTAATAGGTAATTATTTAAACACATTTTTATTGTGCCATTTATCTATTTCATCTCAAAAACAGATAATAATTTTTGAGCTGAAACTCAGCTGTGAGATTCGATTTCTCACAGTATCCAAGGTCAAGGCCAAGTGCAAGGTCAAGTGGTGGTTTCTCTCCAAAAATCTCTTCCACAAAGAATTCTAATACCAAGCACAATATCTTCAGATTATTTATGACAAACACTAAGTCGCTCCATGATATCAGCTGCATCCGGTTAGACTGGAAGTTGACCTCAATATGTTGGGAAAACGCTAGGCAGATTGATTTATTTATGATTAATACACTAACTAACTAATGTAAACTGTATGCAGTTTTCTCTGTTTAGTAAAGGCCTCCCGAATCCGCTTGATGAGGGAAGCACGGAACCGGTCGAAGTGGTGGTGCTTGGGGAAGTCTATCTCCAGCAGTGGACGTCTTTCGGCTGAAATGATGACGATGATGATGAAATAAATAATAAGTACACGACTAATATGATATTTTTAGCAGAAAGGTCGATAGTGCCATCTCTAATATCTATCCTGTAATCTCTTATTCGCGTTTTAAGACACGAAGACAAATTACCTATTATTTACTGGGAGTTATTGGATCAAGCCTATCTAAGCCTATTTTAGTACACAATTCGACGAAGTCCGGATCAAAAGGTGTCAATAATGTGAAAAGCCAGGGAGCCAATTTCACGAAGTTTTCGACTTAATGGCTTGAACGTGACCTTTCACATCGGAAGTTGCCTTGCCTTGAACTTTAAACTTTAAATTTTGGCGGATACAAGGCTTTAACTCGATCAATCAAAATGAGCATTTGGTAATCCACCATGTTTTGTAGAAAGTTAAATTATATAAGGTGTTAAAAAATCACAGTTCAATTATCTAAAGCACTCATAAGGGTGGGTTGCACCATCTTACTTTAATAATAGCAAACACCACACCTTCAGTTCGATGTTTGTTATTGTTAAAGTAAGATGGTGCAACCCACCCTTGTTAAAGTTCCTGTTAGACAAAAAATGGGTTGTTCCATTTGACAATTTGTTAGCTGACGTCATAACTTTAACTGTAACCTTAACCGCCCACACTTCGCTGGTTAAAGTTATTGTTTTTATATCATTTCTGTCAGACGCGTCGAATGTCATGTCCCTGCTCCGAACTTTAACTTTTATATTTGACATGACGGTGCAACAGCAGGTAGTCATTTTAACTTTGACGGAAACTATAACCTAGCCCTCCAGCGATCTTTTGCTGTGACTGACCCACAAATTTCCCGTATAAATGCTTTGAAAATACGCCTTAAACAACGTTATCTTTACTTGTTCAGAGCAGCGCAGCGGGGTAATCTGCGGGCCAGCATGTTACCTCTGACCGCTAAAGCCCAGCGCTTCCTCTCAGTATCCTGATCGTCATCAAGGCCGACTCCTATGACTTTAAATTAAATTTAAGACATTTAAGGACATTACACTTGTTCAGCCCGGAAAGCTGAACGTATGCGTTCAGCTTTCTGCGTCGTTTCATACAAAACTGTTTTTTATTGAATTAAGCTGAACAAGTGTAGTTAATACTTAACTGTTCTAAATATTTTATAAGGGCTGGGAACTGGGTGTTGAGGGGTAACTTATAAAAAGGGCTACGTCCAGGAGTAGACCTGAACCTGACCTGAACAGAGGCTGAGCTTTGATTGAGGATGCTGATATCTTTCCTCATAAGGGCTGTCTTTCATCTACAGGTAAGCACAAGTAAGCCACTCATCAACTGCTAGATTATCATCATCTCATATGCCGAGCCTTTTCCCAACTATGTTGGGATCAGCTTCCAGTCTAACTGGATGCAGCTGAATACCAGTTTTTTAAACGCAGCGACTGCCCATCTGACCTCCACAACCAGTGACTGGGTAATGCGATACCCTTGGTAAGACTGGCTGTCAGACTTTCGGGCTTCTGACGACCCGTAACAACTGTCAAAGATCCACGAATGACAGCCGGGACCAATGGCTTAACGTGCTTTCCGAGGCATATAGTTTAACCTGATCGATCGGCCCGTGCGGCTGTTATTACTAAGCCACAAGCTCCCATCGACTGCTAGATCATCATCATCATCATTCTCCTGCCCTTATCCCAATCTATTTGGGGTCGGCGCAACATGTCCTTTTTTTCCATACTTCTCTATTCAGTACAGAAAAAAAAAGAAACACGGTACAATAAATACAAATTCTGTGGACCCCACACTAGGATTCTCTATTATTCGTCATTTCGGTAGTCAAACTCCTTTCTAGCCATGTCATCTTTCACACAATCCATCCATCGTTTCTTTGAATCATCCCTCGCAATAAAATCAATAATCCTATTATCCTACTACTCGTCGTAATATCCTACTAACATTATAAATGTGAAAGTTTGTATGTTTGGATGTTTGTTACTCAATCACGCAAAAACGGCTAAACGGATTTGGATGAAATTCGGTATACAGATAGTTTATAACCTGGATTAAGACATAGGATACTTTTCATCCCGGTAGTAGGTTCCCGTGGGATAATTTCCGACAATCACGCGGGCGAAGCCGGGGGCAAGAGCTAGTACACAATAAGATGCTTACCAATATATACTGTCTCACAACATAATAACCGTATCCAGGTTATAAACGGCTTATCGATAAGATCTAATATTCTGTACGGTTTGCTAGCCAGTATCCACTTCACATAGAGGTTGTTAAACCTTTACTGCCGAACTCGATAGCCACATTATTAATTGTTATGGGTTCTCTATTCATTTGGGGATGAAAGTAGGTTTATTATTTGGTTATCCTTTAAATGTTAGGACTAGAGAAAAGGCATTATAGTGGTTGAGCTACTTGTGAAGGTACTAGCTCCAACCCCTGTGGCCAGAGGCGGATTTGCCCTAAAGCACATTAGGCCCGGGCCTAGGGTGGCCAGATGTTAGTGGCGGCCAATCTGACAAAAAGCTGATGTAACTGAAAGTACCTAAATATTCTAAAGACTCGCGCACATTATGGCGGACCGCACTGCGCCGCATCGTATAACAATAATCTTCCTAAATCACTCGTATATACAGGGTTACTGGTTATTGACCAATATTCTCTTAAGGGGTCACTGTACTCATCATTATGAACAACTTTAACTATGGAACCAAATATGAAATCGCGAAAAAAAAATCTGTAACTCGATTTCGATAAAAGTTGGCAATACAGTAAAATCATTATGCAGTCTATAAGATGGGTGCTGAGAAAGGGGCGGCTGGTACCTATTTTTACTACATGGCCTGGGGCCTAGGGCGGCCAACACTGCTAATCCGCCTCTGCCTGTGGCTGTGTTAAGATTTATAAGTGATGATAAAATTACAAGTGCATGAGTGTAGGTACTGTAGAGACTTTAGCCTTAGATTTAGCTACATGC
Organism: Cosmia pyralina; assembly: GCA_946251885.1. NCBI lineage: Eukaryota > Metazoa > Arthropoda > Insecta > Lepidoptera > Noctuidae > Cosmia > Cosmia pyralina. The sequence continues at coordinate 2,711,881 of OX276355.1, read as the reverse complement.
TAAATCTAAGGCTGAAGTCTTAGTCTTAGAAGAAGTGATCGTTTTCCTTCTAATTTCGTTATATATACTACTACCGTGAATTTTTTCACCCATCCAAAACTAACCGTTTAGCTGGCAGGGGGGAGGGTGACACTTGACTCTAACAAAAATTAGGACTTTAAAGCTTAATATTTCAGAAACGGATCCCTAAATCGAAAAATTATTTAGACAAACCAGCAATATTTTTGAAAGACCTATCCAACAACACCCCATACCATGGGGTAGACGAGAAAAAAAAAACATCCCAACTTTACGTGTAGGTACAGAAGGTACCCTAAACATTTTTTTTTTCATGATTTTATTTTAACACTGTGAGTGATGAATATGTATATCCATGCCAAATTATAGCTTTCTAGTACTAAGAGTCTCTGAGCTAAGCTGCGGACGGACGGACATAGCGAAACTATAAGGGTTCCTTGTTGATTAAGGACTCCTAAAAACCGGTCAAAAGCGAGTCGGAATCGCGCACCGAGGGTTCCGTTCCGAATTCTAAAAAGTGTGCTAATTAGAGACATCGTTTTATTTTCCTGTAATCTTTACATAAACTTCTATCACATTGAATAATTTCAGACTTTTCACTATGCAAATTGAATTTTAATAAAAAAAAAATTGTTGCTCTCTGGGCCTGCTTTTGACCGCGATCACGCCTGATAGAAAGCGATGGATGAGGTCTATGATGGAACGAGCGTGCCCAGACGCTGCCTGTTCACTCTTGTTTAAGGCAGTAATGACTGTAATTTGAATGAAAGTAACAAACACTTAGCGCCATCTACGAGGAACTAACTTGGCATTTTTTCCCCATAGTATGAAATGGCTTTAACACAGTAAATTGTCGTAGTGTGTATTACAAGATTGTATCTAAATAATCTTCATGGATATTCATAGCTACCGATCCAATACATTCTTAATAACCTGACCCTCGATGGCTCTTACATAATAAAGATGGGTCTTAAGATCCTGTAAGAGGGTTTATTAAAGGAGTTATTATAAAATGTAATGTGTGCATGTAACTAAATGTATAACCATGAGGCTACATAGCCTTTTCCTATGTTGGGGTCGGCTTCCAGTCTAACCGTATGCAACTGAATACCAGTATTTTATGTGAAGCGACTGCCTATCTGACCTCCACAACCTTATTACTGGGTAATACGATACCCCTTGGTAAGACTGGTTGTCAGACTTTCGGGCTTTTGACGACCCTTAACGTGCCTCGGAAAGTACGTTAAGCCGTTAGTTCCAGCTGTCATTCGTGAATCTTTGACAGTCGTTACGGGTCGTCAGAAGCCCTAGAGTCTGACAACTAGTCTTACCAGCTGCACGCGGTTAGACTGAAGGCCGACCCTAACAAAGTTGGGAAAAGGCTAGGCAGATTGATTGACATTTCCAAATCCGAAGGTAATGAAGTATCCGAATTGGCTACTAAGGGCGAAGCAACATGGGCATCAGTATATGCATTGACTGCTTATTCGAACGTGACTTTTTAAAGAAATTCTCTAAATCATAACATAACATCACGACTGTAATCCCCGAAGGGTTACGCAGAGGTGTACAGTCACGAGCACCAATATGTATACACTTAGCAACATTCAAAAGCCATTTTCTCGTGTAATAGCGACTGTAACTTTGAGATAACACCTATTTCATAATATTATGGGTTCCAAAATATTATTGTTGGTAACAACATAAAATTACAATCAACACAGTAGGAGAAAATCACTTTTAAATGTTGCTTAGTGTATACATATTGGTGCTCGTGACTGTACCTATGCGTACATAGTACACCCACATTTCACCAATTATGTGTAAGTCCCATGTAATAGGGGGCTCAGCTTCTCTAGATGATGAAAATGGAATATTTCATTTCAAAGGCCGCCAATTAGTATATACGGTTAACTACAAAATTTTAATTTTACAGGAGATCGTTTTGAACGCGACTGTGATGATTGATTAATAGAAGAACAAAGCTACTCGTATCTTCTTCTATTTTACATCATTTAGTTAATTACTGTAACATATATTTTTTTCCAAAAGACGGTAATGTATATATTTATTAATGTATACTATTTCGTATAAAAAAGCAAATTATATAAGACAACTGCCATATCTGCTCCGCAGACTAGTCAGGCGGCGGTAGGTTTTTTTTGCTGCTTTCACGCGGGATATCCTAATTGCTTAGGCTTATTTAATTAGGGTTCCTTACCTTAAAAGGAAAAAACGGAATAGGATCACTTCGTTGTCAGTCTGTCTGTCGGTCGGTCTGTCAAGACCCTTTTTCTCAGGAACGCGTGGCGGTATCAAGTTGAAATTAACATCAAATACGTAGGTCTGTAATTCCTTGGAGCTCTAAAATAATCTAGACTCTAAGTCAACGCAATAAAACAATACGGCCATTTATGTGACATATTTTGATGCTCGCAAGTAAATCAAAACATATAGGGTATTTACCGTTGACCTCGAATCATGAAACTGGCAAGAAGCAAGGTCTCACAGCACCAGTAAAGGAAAAAGTCTGAAAATAGTTAATTTGTATTTTTTTTTGGGATTACAAAGTTAAAGCAGTTGGAGAATTGGCCGTGACGTATATCAATGTATGGGAGAACATGTTTTTCAACTACAATGTTAAGTTGGTTTTTGAGATAAATTATTTTCAATTACGGAACCCTTCACTATGCGTAGTCTGGCATGCACTTGGCCGTTTATTTTTAAATATTAAGACAGTTATTAACACTATTCTTTTGTATTTTACATTGTATACTTCTATGATAAATAAAGGTATTTAATAATTTTCCTTATTTAATCATTTTAATGTAACGCGACGTGATTTATTATTATAGCACTAAAATAATGCAAGTATAAAAACCGACGTTGAAACGGCTATGTGACTGTGTGTATATTTTTGTTTACAACAGGTGAACGCGGCGATTGTCCGACGTATAATGGTATATTTATTTATATTATTAATTATAATGATTTAAACAGCTTATAAACTAAGCCCCACAAAACTATGGCAATAGTTTGACTGTGGGCTCAGGCGAGTCTTCATACACAATTTACAACTTTATACTTTTAAGACTTATGTCCGTGTCTACTTCGTAACTTTGTGAAAAATAAGTTTTAGGCTTAAAATAGGCTATATATAGGGTGACTGGTACTTAAACACATGATTGTACTCATGATAACAAACAACTTTTACTATGGGACCAAACATGAAATCGCGAAAAAAAAATTATTTATGTTCGCATAACTCGTCAAAATGTAGGGAGCAGCTGATTCATTAAAAAAAAAAAAAACAAATCATCGTACTCATAATAACAAACGACTTTCCCAAAGATTATATTTTTTTAATTTACTAAGCGCATAACCATGAAGGAGTGAGGAAAATGTCGTGAGGAAAGTTTTGAGTATGAATGTCGATGGCTATAAGAGTAGGGGAAGACCAAAGAAACGATGGATGGATTGTGTGAAAGATGACATGGCTAGAAAGGGGGTGACTACCGAGATGACGAATAATAGAGAAGTATGGAAAAAAAGGACATGTTGCGCCGACCCCAAATAGATTGGGATAAGGGCAGGAGAATGATGATGACCCCAATCACCATAATAGGATACCAATAGGATATTGAGTAGGTACCTAACAAGAATAATACACCATCAGCTGTTATGTAATTTAGTACTTATCCCTTTTCACAAACAAAACTATCCACTTTTATCATGCATTATCCTTTTTTCATTAATTTAACAACCGTACGGACCGTGCGCCCGCTATCAGCTATTAGTCGCTTGACCTCGTGATATACTTACGTAAATAAAAATATTAGTAAAATTTTTGAATTAAATCGAAAAAAAATTCTATTATAAAACAAAGAATACTGAGTCGAATTACGTATAAAGTGTATTTTGTTAAAAGTGCAGTAGACTTTCTCTACTTTCCTGCCGTCGATTTGTTCAACACTACGCCTGAAAAATGATTGTGATTTCACACTTGTGTAAAAAATAGCCACCTACTCATTTGTAAATCAATCTAGTTAAATGCTATTCGCCTTCCCAATATTCAATAAAATACCCACGACTTCTCCTAAATCACTCACTAATGGGCAAGAACCTTCATCATATCAGCCACGAGCCATGTACAACACGCGACCCTCCTCATAACCTACCAAAATCTAGAATGCCATCCCGTAATCTAGACTGCCTTTCAGGTAAAATATTCCGTCACCGTAATCTACCTGACGGACAATTCGTTAACTACCGTCCAGGGAAGGCCCAAAACAGCCATTAGCATTTATATTCGATATTAAAGAGGATTAACATAACAATTGGGTGCTAGTATTAAATGGGTGCACCTATCGATGTGGGTAATTAATTTGGGTTAGAGATGGGCAGTCGACAACTGGCGGATATATAAAATTCGCAGGTTGGAGAGTATAATGCACGGTTTCTGGATGGCTATTGTTAAATAATATTGCAATGTTGGGTGAAGTGGGGAAAGCAACGTCAATTTATTTCGATACTCATCTAGTTTTTATTAATGCTTTGTACTAGCGCATTTTGCAATTCAAAGGAACCTAAAGTTAAGGTGCGTTTAAAAATCTTATCTGTAGAATACATTAAAGATATGAAAAAGTTTAAAATACACAGGCCTCCTCTCGATAGAGATAGTGGGCTATAATCCACCACGCGGGCCCAGTGCGGGTTGGTAGATGTCACATGTCTTAGAATTTTTGGTTCTACGACAAGCTGGTTTTCTCACAATGTTTTCCTTCACCGTTTTGAGAGCAGTGGTGATGAAATAATTTACATAAAGTAAAGCGCCTGCCTGGGTTCGAACCTATGACCTATAACTCGTAAGTCGCGACCGTTGCCACTGGGCCACCAATGCTCTTTCAACTAAGCGCTGCAGAACTGTAATGTTTTATTAATTGCTAACCACTGTTCGCTTGCAGGCAAACCACAGCAGCAATTTACAAAATAATTATCGGATACGAATAACGGAAGCGCGGTACAGTTTCGGATATCCGATAGATTTGAGGTTACGTAAGGTTACATCACTAGTAATTGAGAAGCGTTTGTGCTCGACTTCATTATTATAACAAAGTTTTAATCGCTGTAAACCTAGCGTTTTCCTTGGGATCGACTTTCAATATTGAGTAGCAGTGCGCGCTACGGCGTAGCAATTTGCTACGTCGTAGCTCACTCTGCTACGATTTCTTTGGTTAACCCGTCGCGCGCTAATTAGCAGACACAATTGAAATTCTATTGTTATCTGTACACATGGTGTACAATCGACATTTTAAGAGTTAATACGATACAAAACTCCTTTTAGGAGATTTCATGCCCGGTTTTGGGGTAACTTTTACCTAGAATTTATCTATTCAATAGTGCTATTGGTTCAATATGTTTGTGTGCTCTCAGTAAAGGAAGATCTTCTCAAAGTTCTTCGAAGTTCTTCTTCTTTCTCGTTCTTTTCTTTTCTACATAGAACTATAACGTCGTGGAAACAGATAAGAGTTTATTTAAGTGCATCAGAAACAAGGGCATTAGGTAGTGTGATAATTTTATGCCAAAATTATAAAATAATGTAGACTCGAGAATGCTAAGCCGATTATTTAAATTAAATTAAATTAAATAATTACGGGCCGTCAGAAGCCCGAAAGTCTGACAACCAGTCATACCAAAGGGGTATCGTATTACCCAGTTACTGGGTTGTGGAGGTCAGATAGGCAGTCGCTCCATGTAAAATACTGGTATTCAGCTGCATCCGGTTAGACTGGAAGCCGACCCCAACATAGTTGGGAAAGGCTAGGCAGATTGATTTATGAATTAAATCATTGTCTAAATTCTCTTCATAACATATTATTTCCAATAAAATTTATCGTTAACGAATATTGTATTGGCATTATGTTTGTTACAAAAAGTTGTAATAACACAAATTGGCTTTGTATGAATTCATGAAGGGAGAAGTTTAAATCTTTTAACGAGATTTAGAAACAAGTACAACTCATGGGAGTTCCCTTTTTAAGTTGATTTAACTTTTAAGGGGTGCAATTTGGCTCAATGCTTATATCATTTAATGTGTTATGCAGGACTAGTTTTTGCCCGCGGCTTCGCCCGCGTGGATATCGGAAAATATGCCACGGGCACGTACTTCCGGAAAATCCTTCCTTATTCCTTGTCTACATTATAAAGGGAACCTCTGTGAAAAATTTCTGCTTTCTAGGTTCAAGGGTTTGGGCTGGGAGTTGATGAGTCCGTTAGTCAGGACTTCTCGTTTCATTCAGCTCGAGGTGCTGTTCGAGACCTTGTGTATATGTTCTCCTGTTATACGAGTACGTGGAAATTGTTTTTTTTTTTTTTTTGTAAAAAATACTTCGCAAGGCGGACCATCTGATAGTCGTAGAAAGTGGCTGACTTGCTACTGCTTACATTTTCAATTATTTAGAACCAGCATTTCTTTCAAGCTTGTGGCTAAGTAATAATAGCCGCATTCTAAACTACACTTGGCGCGGTTGGTCCGTGGATAGCGTTGGTCCCGGCTGTCATTTGAGGATTTTTGGCAGTCGTTACAGGTCGTCGAAAGCCCGAAAGTCTGACAACCAGTCTTACAAAGGGGTATCGTATTACCCAGTAACTGGGTTGTGGAGGTCAGATAGGCAGTCGTCCATGTAAAATACTGGTATTCAGCTGCATCCGGTTCGACTGGAAGACGACCCCAACATAGTTGGGAAAAGGCTAGGCAGATGATGATTTCTTTCAAGGGCAAGGTGGCATGTATGGGCTCAAATAATGACTCGGTTCGTAGCTTAGTCATTATAAGACTCATATAAACTTTACAGGAGCAAAGTTTATATTATGGTGTTCGTCATAAACCATTAAACTCAAAACATGAAGTAGATATATTGAACTGGCATATTCACGCATCCGTCCTTGCTTTACTGGTTAAATAGAGGATGTCAGTCATCAACACGGCGTCAACCGAGTATGACGTGTGGTAATTCAAGCGATACCAAAATACGAGTAAATTGGGGGGTTTTCGTAACTATTTATTTCATTATTACAGCATGTATGTGTCGGATCCGGTCAATAGTACGGACGCGTAACGAATCGCAAGCGCGCCACAGGCGACATCACGTGAGGTACCCACGCCTACAGCGCGCTTCTACAGAGTCGTGATGTTTTAAACTCATGGCGAGGAGAACAGTCTAGTGTCGGATCGCATCGGGGCAACATCGGGGTTACTACGCCACGGAACTGTATTCGATTCATTGTGCTTAGTGATTGTGTTAGATTGTGATTTTAAACACCGTGTATCGCACCCAGTGTGTTATTCATTGCACGAAACCCATCTTCTGCCCACGTGTCTGTCTAAATCTAACTGAGTAAATCCTGACGTTCCAACATATGGATTTAATTTCTGGATAGGTATATGTTTATTGACAATTTGATTAATACTTTGACTAAAGGAAAACGCGATTGGGTTCAATTTCCTCAATAGAATTTAATTCCGAAAATACCTCTACTTTTTTATATTTTTATCAGTAATTCTAAAATCCTAAGTAATTTAATTGCAAAATTTCATTCAAAATGTGCGTATTATTAAGTAATTGAAAACTCTGACTGAAAACATTTTGATAGATAGTTTAATTTAATAAAAAAAAAATATTTGGTTTGGCGCTTTTATTTTGTTTCCTTTCCTTCTTTATTCCGCATGTGGAAGTAATTGCTCACTTATTTCTTCTTTATTTAAACGAAAAATTATGTGACTTCCGTACTGTCAGCAACAAAAATCCGTTGACACATTCCAAACAGACACATCACAGAAACAGTCACGTCACACTACTTTCCAAACATTTTATAAGTCTAGTGACAAAGAATGTTCAACTTTAAAAATCATTTTTAGAAGTTGCTTTGTTTAAAGTAACCCTGTTGCTGACTGTACCAACATGGTATACATTTATCATTGCTCCACCATTGCTTTTTCTCATCTTTTTAAGTTTATATTCTTTGTTTGTTTTTAATTAACTGGTCTGACAAATATTATTAGTCTGCTTCAGCATCCCCATTTACCCCGTTGGGGGAATTTTAATAAATCACACTTTAGTCGCCTGGTTTCTTTACTTTATAAAAATAGCTCAGCGCTTTACGGCCTTGACATACTTCTTACATTATTTTACGTCGTCTAAAATTCTCTTTTTAATTTTTTTTAACCCGAGATAGAAACCTTTTTAGGTTTTAGATTTTAGTTATTACGACTTAAAAGGTTTTATTTGTAGCGTTGCTCAAAACTAAGACACGTTTAAACGTCAAAAAAATTATGGTTAGGAAGATGTTAGTCATAACGTTAACGAAAAGTAGTCAACCATTTTTCAATGTTTTATGAGGCAAATATTTTTTTTGTAGAAAACTAGCTTCTACTCACGACTTCATTCAAGTAGAAGTCGTAAGACACCACAATTTATCTACTAAAATAACAGCCACATTATTATGAAACTCCTTTTGAATGGTGACGTCGCATCGCATCGCCGGCCCACGCTGTTACTTCGTTTTCGCGTTCTTTCTGACTTTTTTTCGTTTAGCTCGGCTCCTAAGGGTCGTAGAGTAATGTTAAATATAACCTTCCTGAAGAATTGGGCTATCAAATACAAAAAGCATTTTTCAAATCCGGCTGGTAGTTCCAGAGATTTGCACGTTCAAACAAACAAACAAACAAACTTCAGCTTACATAAAAATATAGTAATTTGGTTCGAAGTTCTATGTTTATAAGCACACAGTTATTAGTTCTGCAGGCTTAACCGTACAAACAATACTAGTCATTTATCATGTGTCTGTCCTGGCAAGCCTATTTCCAGGGCCTGTCCGATGGTATCTCGCCTTATAAATGCGAGGTCTGGCAACATGCAGATTTTTCGTCAGAGGTTTTTATTGCATGTGTCACATGAGAAAAACTGCGCCTTAATTGCCTCATACACAAAGTTCTCACAACAGCTTTATTATCTTTTTATAAATAGCTAGCTTTTGCCCGCGGCTTCGCCCGCGTGGATGTCGTAAAATATCCCACGGGAACAAAAATCCTTCCTTAGTCTTTGTCTACATTATAAAGGGAACCTCTGTGGAAAATTTCAGCTTTCTAGGTTCAAGGGTTTGGGCTGGGCGTTGATGAGTCAGTCAGACAGTCAATCAGTCAGGACTTCTCTTTTTATTTATATAGATAGATTTAAAAAAAACCTTTATTTCAGACCTAGAGTCCTTAAGTTGAAGTTTATAAGTACAGTTTTTATTAAAATAAAGTGCATTGATTTGATTGTATTGTGGAAAAGACGAATTTCCAACATTTGAACTGATGAGTTTTATTTTGATTACGATTTAAGTGTATTTACTTACGCAAATTGAAATAAACTTGTAGGTATGGCAAAATCTGTGATACCTTGGATCTTACCATACATATTACTGTGGCAATACAAAGTCCATAGAAAGTATACCACACTATGCCACGTGTACCCCCTATCTTTTTGGGCGGACTGAAATGAGCGCGGCCACCATCTTGCGCATCCCGCACTCCTCTATGGTACCAACTGATACCTTTTTGTTTTTTTTTTTATGGATGGGAAATCATCAAAATCATCAAATGACTTCTCCCGCTCTAGGCGGAGTGGGAGGGCGTGTCAGACTTTTACTGACTAAAACCCACCCGTGTTCCTTCCCGTGTTCCAGGGCCACGGTATCTCTTTCGAACTACCCGCGACCCCGGCGGCATCGGCCCTATTGGACCCCGTCAGTGCTGACATCTCTTTGAGGCGCGCGTGGAACAAACGCGCCGTCAACCCGGGCGTGGTCCTTACCGGACGGCGAGCTGCCCATTACTCGTCGTACGCAAGCCCGCGCCTACGGTGGCCGGGAATCGGCAAAAGATTCCCGCCGCCCAGGGCGTCTCCAGAGGCGGCTAGGGGCGCGAGGGCGCGACTGTTGCCTCTCCCTCACACGTTCCGCCTCCTCCTTCGCGAGCATTACTGCTTCGCAGAAAGGTGACGACCTCCCATGCACTCTCGCTCCGCACCATGCCCTGGACCAGGTTTGGACGCGAGAGATCGCCGCCGCCGATCGCCTTCGCGAGAATACGGCGGTGCTCCGCCCAAGCCGGGCAGACCTCCACAGTATGCTCCACCGTGTCCTACGGGCGACCCATACAATGGTGACACCAGGGCGTTTCCTTAGTTTTGCATTCTGCACATCGGTTCGCGCCTACGTCGAACTCAGCCAAAATGACTGGGGACTACAGGACCTAAAGCGCGGTCACTGTCGGACTGCATAGAAAAGAAAGAGAAGCGCGAAGACAACGCTGGTAATTTCTTGCAAAATAAGAAGCAATTATTTATTTAGAAAAAATCTGTTGATTGGACTAAAAAATAAAACACTATTAAGTTAATATGTTGCTTGTAAAATAATCTGACAGAAAGTTAGGATGATTGCATGTATATTAGTATGGTTTTTAATCGATAAAATAAATTTTTAGATGTATCTTCGTGGTTTTTTCTATTGTATCAAATAAGTTGTATTATGTTCTCAACACACTATCTACGAGTATCTAGCACATATCCTGAAGAATATCATATATTTTTCTGATTTTGATTATTGTAGCAGGTCATATATATACTTATAGGCATTACAAAACTTGCTTTTAATTGCGTTTATACCATGTTTTTTGGCTCAGTCAGTCTGTTTGCCAATCAACATTCTTCGCTTTGTTTCAGTTATGTAACACAAAAAAACAAACCGGCCAAGAGCGAGTCGGACTCGCGCACCGAGGGTTGCGTTCCGATTTCTGAAAAAGTGTACTATTTAGCGACATCGTTTTATTTTTCCTGTAATCTTCACATAAACTTCTGTCACATAGAATAATTTCAGATTTTACTCTATGCGAAAAGCGTTCATACTTCATACGAGTATATGGTATGCTCCATGTGACTTTCTTCTTTCGAATTCGCGCTTTCACATTGTGAGTGACATTTTCTCTCTCTTTTATTTTCTTTTTTGGTGTGCAATAAGAGAATAGTCTACTTCCATCATTCCCCCTACGTGGATTACTCTATCTACTCGTATACAGGATGTAATTTTAATCACCATCAACCTCTTAAGGGGTCATTGTACTCATCAGTATGAACAACTTTTATTATGGAACCAAACCTGAAATCGCGAAAAAAAAAATCTGCTGTTCCCTACATTTATGTTCGCATAACTCGTGAAAATGTAGGGAGCAACTGATTTTTTTTTCGCGATTTCATGTTTGGTCCTATAGTAAAAGTTGTTCATAATGATAAGTACAATGTCCTCTTATGAGGTTAACGGTGATTAAGATTACACCCTGTATATACCTATGTCATGAGCATATTGGAAAACTTTTTACTCACTTTAATTCAGGCTTAGGCTTAGGGACCTCAGTGCCATCTTCTGTCTTCTTCTCCTCCTTAGTGGTGGGGGAGGCTGGTGGTGTGTGCTCCTTATCCGCCTCCATGTTGGAAGGGGCGTACCCCGAGTCGTTGTTTGTGTTGGGGTCCATCATCGGGATTGGGGAGGCTAGGTTCGCCATTATGCTGTGGGGGAAAGAAGATGTTAGCGGTTTTCTTTAGACTTTTTATACTATGTGTCTCAGAAAGGTGTGGCAAAAATTAAGGGTGTGATATAGACCATCCAACTGCACAACTTTCTCCACGATGTTGGTCACATCGTAATCGTGAAAAAAAAAAGTGTGTGTGTGTGTGTGTCAGCTCCGACGCACGACTGGAGTTTACTCTTTTAATTCGTTTGTCTTTGAAAATCACCCCTCCCCGCTCTAACTTCTCACCCCCTCTCACCTCCTCCTCCCCCTCACTGCACCTTCACTCTTACCACCCCTGTCCCTCTCACCGCACCCCCTTCCCCCTAACCTCCCCCTCTCACCCCTTCCCCTCCCCCCACCGTTCTGAATTTCTATTGTTAGACGAAAACAAAGGACCATAGGGGGATTTTTTCACTGAATCAGTGCTATACAAAAAGTAACTTTAAGATGCAAGGCGTTCGTTTTGTTGTACGTTGCGCAGAAAAACGTAACGTTTTTTGAGTTAACGCTTGTATTAATTTCCCTCCTCATTTTTTTTTTCTATACCGGGGTCTTAAGTAATAATATATGAAAATCGATTCTTAAGAAGTAAACTCCAAAAATCAGTAATCCCGTACAAAACTTCAATACTTACTTGACCCAAATGTATGGGACGACTGATAATTTTTTCGCGATTACGATTTTTGTCCCATGGAAAACGTTGTTCAGTTTGATGGTCTGTACCAAACCCTTCGTTTTCGCCCTTTTTGAGACATATTGCATGTATGAGAAAGGTTATTTGATTGATATTTGTACGACGCAATAACTGGAATACTTATAATTTATTGATGATGAGAGAATTACGAAATAAATTTAGATATCATCACAAAGTATCTCTATATTAGTAAATCGAATCGTGAGATTTCTGTCTGTAAAAGCACCCACGATTTAAATAAAATCAAGGTTATGAGGAGTGTACTGTTTTATTTATTTAACTGGTTTTTTCCTGTAACCTTCCAATATTGCCCGTCTTAAGTTTTAGTTCACTGTCACTTTTATTTTCTTTTCTACTAAAATGCTCTCAACATTTATAGCCACTAATGTTCCCCCTGGGACACAGGCCTCCTCTCGGTGAGAGCGAGTGGGCCGTAATCCACCACGCGGGCCCAGTGCGTGTTGGTAGATGTCACATGTCTTCGAATTTTTGGTTCTAGGACATGGCGGTTTCCTCACCATGTTTTCCTTCGCCGTTTTGAGAGCAGTGGTGATGTAATAATTTACACCAAGTATTTAGCGCCTGGCTGGGTTCGAACCTACGACCTTCAACTCGTACGTCGTGGCTGTTATCACTGGGCCACCACTGCTTCTTCAAGTGGCGATAGTTTATTATTTATTTAAACTTTAATAAGCGTACTTAATGCCTTAACCCAGCCTTTGCCTTAGTGGCTAGTGGTTCCCAAAGTTGACTGGACCGCGATCCACCTAACAAAAACTTCCGAATTCGGGACTCGCCTCTTGGCAATCACGGAGAAAAAAAAAGCCAAATTTTAAATACTTGGAGAGCTATTTTAATGAGAAGGATTTTTATTTGTTTTCTATTTTTTGTCTTAGACACTTTTGATTACAATGACTTTGATACGTCAAATTTATTACGGTACCAATTAGGTCGGCGTTTAGTTTAGTTGTGGTTGTAGTCGATGTTTAGCGTGGGTCGGTTGTTTGTGGTTAGCTAGAAATCAATTTCTCAAGGCCCACACAATATTCGCTCGCGACCCCCCAGTGGGTCGCAAGCCATACTTTGGGACACGCTGCCTTAGGCATTTTCTACGTCAACCAACGGACTCGTTCAACCGACCAAAACCAGTAACTGTAATGAAAGGAGTACTCTACAAGAAATTATGATAGTCTATTCATAGCCCGAACAGTATGGAAACTCGGTCAGAAGTTCAGTAAACACTAATCTAGTCGAAGCAAGATGGCTTCCACAATCAAGTTAAACAAACCGGTTCAGACTGGATTTACTATCGACAGGAGTACTGATTAATAGCATTGTTTGTTTGCCCTACTGCGGGGAGGTGGTGTAATGTTATTGAATACTCTTCTTTTATGGAAAAAAGACCTGTGTTATTTATGGTCTAATGAGTTATATAATCCGAAATTCTCCCCATGTTGGAATGTAACTTTATTTTTTTTTTCAATTAATTTAAGTACTTATAATTTTTTTAATATTGTAATATTTGCTTTTTAGGGTTCCGTACCTCAAAAGTAACAAAAACGGAACCCTTAGGTTCACTTCATTGTCCGTCTGTCTGTCAGTCTGTCAAGACCCTTTTTATCAGGAACGCGTGGAAGTATCAAGTTGAAATTAATATGAAATACGTAAGTCTATAATTCCTTGGAGTTCTAAAAAAATCAAGCGTCTAAGTCAATCTAATAAAAAAATGAGGCCATTTATACGATATATTTTGATACTCGCAAATAAATAAAAACCTATAGGGTACTGCCCATTGACGTAGAATCCTGAAAATTGGCAAGAAGCAATAGCACAAGTAAAGGAAGAATTCCAAAAATCGTTAATTTGTAGTTTTATCACTTAATTTTTGTTTTGTGATTACAAACTTACATTTGCAGTTGGAGAATTGACCGTGATGTTAAGTTTGTTTTCGGGATAAATTCATCTCAACTATAGAACCCTTCACTGCGCGTGGTCTGACACGCACTTGGCCGGTTTTTTTATTACACAGTGCACAGTTCTTATTGCAAGAGAATCTAAACATTTATGCTTCTAAAACCAGACCCAAAAAATCAAATCTTTTACCCCATTGCCTTTCATAGATCACAAACACAAGGTCAAAGGTACCATCAGAAATCGATAAAGACATTCCCAGACTATTGACATCATAACAGGCTCATAAAGCCAGATTTATTCCTAAGTACACCTGCTACTTTATAAAATTGAACTTCAGAAGTAAAATGGCTTCCATTATCGCGATAATTTTTCGAAACCAACGACCCGCTTGTGAGTAGTGCACTCAATTTGCTAACCATTTCAAACCTTTTTGAAGTAGTTTAGATTTTCTAAGAGAATTGTGATGAAAGAAATCTCCTGAGTGCAGGTTAATTTGAGGTCTTGATACCAAGCAATTGAGTTGTTAAGCTGGGTAAATAAATTAAATGATGCAGAAATTGAGAAAGGTTTAAGAGTTTTTTTATCTAGATATTTATTTAGAACTTTTTTCTGAAGGTAATGCCATTTTATTTTTTATTCTAGTAAAATAAGTAGGTATGGCATTTTAAAAAAAGGATTAAAGGATGAAAGATTCCAATCACGCTTTCTTTTCATCTATTAGGTATGAAGATCAAGATCCTTCATAATTGAACAAGCCCTTCTCTTGCCTTTCCAATTTAAACATTTTATAAAAACTTCAGGATGCTCCAAATATACTTACAGCCCTGTCTCTTCCACCACAGCAGCCAGCATAAACCGGGCAGACCTGGAGTTGACCAGCTCCTCAGCATAAGCCCCCATCTCTGTCCTCCCGAAGCTGTAAGAATTATACTTTAAAGTTTCAGTCGTCTTCTCTCTATTATATTATTCTTATTCTTAATTGGCACTATCTGTTAGAATTAGAATAGCTCATGCCGTCGTAAAAATATGGGCTATATTTTGACCGAAACCGCTGTACCGCGCCATAGGAATGCGCGGTGAGGCGGAGGGCGGGACGTCCAGTGAGCATTGACGGCGGAATGACAGAGCGGAGCGGCCTGTGCTGCCCCCTCCCCACATCTCGCCGCGCACATACCTAAGGCGCGGTACAACGGTTTCGGTCAAACAGTACAGTCAGCAAGGTACAGTCGGCCTATGAAAATCTAGACCATACTACTATACCTTGCAATAAGCAATTTTATAATGATGGCATATCGGGAATATAAATATTAAATGAAAATTCATTTGTTTTTATTGATGGCGAGTCGGGACTTCTTGTTTGGAGTAAAATGTTGGTGACTAATCGAAATAGCGACGAGTAATTAATAATTCCTCAGAATTTTGTCAGTCAATCAACTCAGGCTATCGCAGTCTACTGCTGGGCATAGGCCTCTCCCCGGCTGCGCATCCAGTCTGTCCCAGCCAACTTTTTAAGGTCGTCGGTCCATCTAGCTGACGGCGTCCCACACTACGCTTGCCGATACGCGGCACTACGCGGCCAACTTTGTCTGTTTTATAAATTAAACAAATGGCAACGTCAAAAGTGACGCAACGACCACCATGGGGCTGACTATTTAGAGTGCGCCGAACATACAGCAGGCAGCACGTCATCCTGACTGACTGACTGACGACTCATCAACGCCCAACCCAAACCCTTGAACCTAGTTAGCTGAAATTTTGCACAGAGTTTCCCTTTATAGTGTAGACAAGGAATAAGGAAGGATTTCTCGGCAGGACGTTCCCATGGGATATTTTCCGGCATCCACGCGGGCTAAGCCGCGGGCAAAATCTAGTTGATAACAAAACCAGTATAAGCTGGCCTCGCATTCCTCGCATTCGCGCTCAAGATCAAAGTGTTACCACAGACATGCGGTCTACTGTACCTACATTTTAATATTGTCACACGTGGAGGAAACTTTAGAACAACTTCCAAAGTATTCAGAAGTTCGAAACTTGTGAGTGTGAAATGTTTATAGTTAAGTTTACTTTCTGCAAGTTTTGAGTATTTAAGAAATTGATGTGCTATTCAATGTCATGAAGTTGTTTGAGAGCGTAGTGTTCGTCATTTGGCACGTTGCGTTTAAATCAAAGAAGGAAACGAAAACTATGCTTGTGCAGACTTTGATTTTCCCTATCATCGACTATGGTGACGTGTGCTAAGTAGCACACGTCACCATAGTCGATGATAGGGAGTCCAAGTTGACTTGAATGCGGTTTTGCTCAATAAGCTTGACAGACTGCTCAATAATTGTATCCGGTTCATATTCAACCTCAAAAAATATGACCATGTGTCTCGCTATAGATCTGAGCTCAAATGGATGTCCATTCGTCAAAGAAGAAGTTTACGTGCTTCAACACGCTTTTCGCCCTTCTCAACTCTCCCACTCCTCCTTCTTATCTTGT
The DNA here is from genome assembly GCA_946251885.1 of Cosmia pyralina. Lineage (NCBI taxonomy): Eukaryota > Metazoa > Arthropoda > Insecta > Lepidoptera > Noctuidae > Cosmia > Cosmia pyralina. The sequence continues at coordinate 2,695,163 of OX276355.1, read as the reverse complement.
GGTTCACTTCCAATATCTATGTTCTTCACACGCTAGGAATCTGCGTTCTTCTAACAATCTTCTCCTACTCTGTCCTTCTCATACTTCTGACTCTGTTCATTCTTCCTTTCATATTCAGTCCATTCTTCTTTGGAATGCGCTTCCTCTTGATAGCAGGACGGCCACCAGTCGGTATGCATTTAAGCGGAAATTGCAGAGTTATTTTCTAAACACATAGTGTAGAGTTATTTCAACACCTCTCTCTTGTTGTATATATATATATATATATTACAGGTATATCTTATAGTAAGTGTATGTATGTGTATTATTGGTTTATAACCTATTTATGTGCTTGTATACAGTCTATTTATAATTAATTAAGATATATTTTCAGTGTTCTTTTTATAATTATCCCTGTCATACTGAGCACCTGCCATCTAATCTCTTCACCACCCTTGGTTGACTGGTAGAGAATGCCTAAGGCATTAAGTCCACCTTTGTACATTTTTAGTGCGAAAAGTTTAAATAAATAAATAATAAATAAAATATTGTTTTTTTTTCTTTTTCTTTGGAATATTCTTTCATCGCTCGGCTGAAAGGGCTGAATTTGGTCTGATATTTCTAAATGGATTTAGTTACAATAAAGGGATGATTTGAAAAGTATGACATTCATCCGGTTCAGCTTCTGGGTGTTCAAAATCATTAATATCTTTATCATTCATCCGAAAAATTATCACAATTGGACATAGGCCTCCCCTAAGCACTGGCAACCTCGTTGTTCTCCAGACGATGGCAAAGTATAGCCAACGCTATTCATAACTTTCTGGTATTAATAATACAGGGTGAAATTGAATTCATAGGCATCCTCTTAAGGGGTCATTGTACTCACCATTATGAACAGCTTTTACTATGGAACCAAACCTGAAATCGCGAAAACAAAATGCTGCTGTTCCCTATGTTCGCATATCTGGTCAAAATGCAGGGAACAGCTATTTTTTTTTCGAATTTTCAGGTTTGGTCCCATAGTAAAAGTTGTTCAAAATGATGAGTACATGAACCCTTAAGAAGCTGACCATGAATTCAATTTCATCCCGTAGGTATACTTTCGCATCGAAGTAACTGCAGCTGCTGTCAGGTCTACTTACTTATCCTCGTCCTCATCTTCATTGCTCCCTGACGCAGTATTCGTTGGCGCGTCGTTCATAGACCCGTCCAGCCGCTGCGTCTGCGCTACATTCTCTATTACTACCGCCGCTGTACCGCTGGATACAGCGGAACTTAGCGCTGCTGATGTCTTTTTCGCTATTCGCTGCTTTTTCGCTCTTTGTCGTATTGCCTGTGGAGAAAATTCATTATTTAAAATGTTGCTCTCGACTTCCTTTGACACAGTTTAGCCCTTTGTCCTTTTTTTCAGTTAGTTTTAATCATAGTCTGGCAGTTTTGAGTAATTTATGCAGCCTACCCAAATGTCCTTTCTTTGGTATTGTTCGTCGAATCGTTGAGCTCCTTAAGTTCTGAGTTGAGCTGCACCATTACTGATAAAAGCGTCCACTGACTGGACAGGCCCACTCAATTATGTGGTTCTTTCCTCAAAATACCATTTCAGACACCAATCTGCATGATCTTCACATGGTTTGATTAAGTTTATGTCTGGACTTTAAAAGACACTGTGACCTCAGAGTTTGCTGCGGCCTTTTTTCTCAGAGTAGTCAGATAGACCGCTGACCTCAACAAAATTCAAAATATGATTGACGTGTAAGTGTTTGTACACACAGCAGCAGTTCAAGTTACTACAAACTGTCAAATTTTCTCTTTCGATTTTGAACTTAACTTTCAACATTTTAAGGTTTAAAATAATTTGGAGAAAGACAGTTTGGTATAACCTGATGTGTTGTTGTCTGTACAAACCTACTTACAGAAATAAAATCGTTTATAATTTTATCATTTATCGTTTGTTTTCCTAATTAGATTGGATTTAAGACATATCTGAATTTCTCACGCTGGAAACATAGTTATAATAGGTCTTTACCTATGAAATTGCCGTTTTGTATGAAAAAATTTAAACGAATTTTTTTCATGCATTTTTTATTTGTATTAATCGAAGTAATCACCCATGCAATCAATGCATCTTTGCCAACGCAGTGGCAGTTTATTGATGCCCTTCTTAAAGAAATCAGCTGGACGGGAGGCAACAAATTCTTCAAAGGCATTTTGTATTGCCTCTCGGGTATTGAATTTTTTTTCCCGCCAAGAAGTTATCCAAATTCTGGAAAAAGTAGTAGTCTGTAGGCGCAAGGTCTGGTGAGTAGGGCGGATGACGGAGAGCTTCCAACCCCAGTTCTTGCAACTTGGAGACCGTCTGCTGTGCAGTATGAGGTCGCGCGTTGTCGTGCAGGAGCAGCGGAGACGAGCAATTGACCAATGCTGGTTGGAGATGTGCCAGCTTCTCCATCATTGTGTTCAGTTCTTCACAGTACACATCTGAAGTAATGCTCACCCCGTTTGGTAAGAAGCTGTGATGAATCACCCGGCGCTAGACCACCAAACAGTGACCATCACTTTTCTAGGGGTAAGTTTTCGTTTAGGGCATTATTTAGGTGCTGAACCAGGATCCAACCAATTTGCTGAGCGCTTTGCGGTAATCAAACAGAATCCATTTTCATCGCAGGTAACAATGCGGTTCAAATTCCTTCATTTGTGTGTCTGTTGAGCAGTGCAAGGCACGTCTCGACGCGTAGTTCGCGCTGGCGATCATTGAGTTCGTGGGGCACCCATTTGTCAAGCTTTTTTACCTTGCCAATTTGACGCAAATGGACCAATATTGTTTTGACGCTAACGTCGAAAGCTGCTGCTAATTCAGCCGTATATTGTGTATCATCAGCTTCCACAATCGCCTTTAATTCGTCCATTGTCGACCAAAGTCTTCGGACGACCGCGAGGTTCATTTTTCAGGTCGAAATTTCCAGAACGGAAGCGAGCAAACCAATAACAAGTGGTGCGTTGGGTGGTGAGTGTTAGCTCCGTAACGTTGTTGATGTTGCGTGCCGCTTGTGCCGCGTTGCTGCCACGACGGTACTCATATTCCATAATTACTCGAATTTTTTAACGATTCCATGATGGACGAAAAGATTGAAATGCGATGAAAATGTAACAGTAATCAATAAACAAATTACTACTTTTGGGAAAAAAAAATCCATGTTTTTAAAATAAAATTAATTTGAAATTAGAATTCTTAGCCAAACAAAATTATTTTGATTTGAAATGGCCAGTACTGCAGAACGGCAATTTCATAGGTAAAGACCTAATATTTCGTGTCTCGAAAAGTACGTTAAGCCGTTGGTCCCGGCTGTCATTCTTATATCTTTGACAGTCGTTACGGGTCGTCAGAAGCCCGAAAGTCTGACAACAAAGTCCGAAAGCCTCCTGGGTTGTGGAGGTCAGATAGGCAATCACTCCTAGTAAAATACTGGTATTTAGCTGCATCCGGTTAGATTGGAAGCCGACCCCAACATAGTATAGTAGGGAAAAGGCTAGGCAGATTTAAAACATTTCTGAATTTCTCACAATGGAAACATAGTTATAATTTACAAAACACAGTGAGTGAGTAAGCAAATCAATGCTCATGCTTTCTCTATAACATGACAGGAGGTCTCTACCTTGCTTAAATTACTGAGCAAGTTATTGCAGTTTTACAATAATTCATCAAATCAGTTTAGCGCAGTTCTCTGCTCTTCATAGATCTTACCAAAACTAAACACAATTTAACTCAACGCTGGGTATCCAGCTGCTACCAGCCCCTCTATGGAAATCATCGTTCCATCTAGCCTGAGGGCGACCTAACCTTTGCCGATAATCTATAGGTCCCCTATAATAGGTATAGGTTGCCTATAATGTTCCTACTGCTGAGAAACAGGCCTCCTCTTTCCGTGAGAGGGAATGGGCCGTATTCCACCACGCGGGCCCAGTGCGGGTTGGTAGATGTTACATGTCATCAAAATTTTGGTTCTAGGACATGCCGGTTTCCTCGCTGTATTTTCCGTTACCGTTTTGAGAGCAGTGGTGATGAAATATTTTACTCGAAGTAAAGGCCTGTTTGGGTTCGAACCCACGACCTAACTCGTAAGTCAGGGCCATTACCATTGGGTCACCACTGCTTCTTTCCAAATGAATGAATGAATGAATGAATTGCACCGACCCCAGCGTGGTTTAACCAGACTCGATTGCTCGAATGAACCCAGAGATTCACACTAGACCCTGTTGCCTCATGTTACATGGTGCAACAGAGCCCATTGCGTATCAGTGAGTAGACCGGGGGGCGCGGTAATGGTAGGGAAGACATGCCCTTAGGATATGGAGCGGATAAAGAGCCATACCCAGTATGCACCGTAAAGTAAGCCTTAGAATAGTGGAGACACGGGTGATATAATATGGATGGGCTTTTTTATGACGTTGCTGCCGTGTTGCTTCAAGTCCAGCTTCTCCGGTGAATCTTTTGCCGGTTAAACTTCGTTTTTGACTCTTTATGCCACAGCTATGCTGTATTATACGTTGTTATTACCAAAATCATCGTCTGCGGCCTCGCTGTTATCCGTTTCCTGTTTCTTGTATATCTCTAGCAGCCTTCTTGATGTAACTCTTTATTCAGCCGTGTCCATCGAAAAGTTAATTTCCTTATTGAAGTAAATCTTGTCCTGCGTATTTGGGGGTTGGTGATTTGAAACCGGAGTTCTGTAGATTGTTCCTGCTCAATTCGCAAGTTGTACTGGCTAATTACGTATCCTGTATGTTGTGGTGTCTTGGCATTAGATAATTTCTGCGTTAGAATTTGTTGGCTACTGATGTACTGATTGATCGTCATCGATCGTGACGTTCGTTTTTAAAAACAAATGTCATCATTACATGAGACTGGTTTTCTTTCACTGAAACGAATGACTGTGGTACACACGCGCAAGGACGTGGTACTGACGCGGTACACACGCGGCAAAGACGCGGTACACCCGCTCCAAGTACGCGCTACCGCGGTACACTCGCGGCAAGGACGTGGTACACTCCCTGCAAGTACGCGCTACCGCGGTACACACGCGGCAAGGATGCGGTATACCCGCGGCAAGTAATAACATGCTATTTAAAATCTAGCTTCAACGGTGAATCTTTTGGCGGGGTTAGACTGCATTCTCGACACCATTTATGTCACTGCTATGTTGTATTACACGTTGCTGTTTCCAGTATCTTCGTCTGAGGTCTCACTGCTATCCGTTTCAGTTTTCTTGTAAGTCCCGTTAACAGCCTTCTTGATATTGTCTCTTGATTCAGCCGTGTCCACCGAACAGTTAATTTCCTTATTGAAGTCGATCTTGTCCTGTGGTAATTGGGGGCTGGTAATTTGGAACCAGAGTTCTGATTGTTCCTGCTCAACTCGTATGTTGTGCTGGCTAATTAAGTTTACTGTATGTTGTGGTGTCTTGGTGTTAGATAATTTCTGCGTTAGAATTTGTTGGTTACTGATGTACTGATCGCCTCGATCGTGACCCAGCTACTTAGGTTTTTTATTATTTATGGGCGGTTGTCAGTTTTTGTAGAAATCTTAAGCTTCGGTCACACCCGAGCGATGCGCCTGCGAAGCGGGGGCGCCAGCGTGCAGCGGTATTTTTAGGTACTATCGAAAGTCTGTGCCTCACCCTTTTCAAAACTTAATCGGTTGCACGTTGACATCGTAGTCAACGCCCTTTTTGTGTTTGACCAATGAATGAAGGATGGGCCTTTTTACAGTTAGTTGTTTTAATTGACCAATGAACGAAGAATGTCGCCTAAGAAGGATGACCCTAAAATAAACAATGCCCCTTTTCTTAAACGTTAATTGCTGTTTTTTCTTGGCGTTCTAACCTTTTTCTTTTATAATGTGCGCCGAAGCGCTATTGGTGGACGAAAACAATGCAGGCCACTAGCCACTGGCCCGTGCATACGAATACCATCCGTATGGGTGTGACGCACAAAAGTCGTTGATAGTACTCTTAACCCTTAACGAAGGGGAAAAAGAAGATCGCGTGTGTGTCAATTATAATAATATTAGGTCTCCACCTATGAAATTGCCGTTGTGCAGTACTGGCCATTTCAAATCAAAATAATTTTTGTTTGGCTAAGAATTCTAATTTCAAATTAATTTTATTTTAAAAACATGGATTTCTTTTTCCAAAAGAAGTCATTTGTTTATTGATTACTGTTACATTTTCATCGCATTTCAATCTTTTTCGTCATCATGGATACGTTAAAAATTCGAGTAATTATGGAATATGAGTACCGTCGTGGCAGCAACGCGGCACAAGCGACACGCAACATCAACGACGTTTACGGAGCTAACACTACAAACCAACGCACCACTTGTTATTGGTTTGCTCGCTTCCGTTCTGGAAATTTCGACCTGAAAAATGAACCTCACGGTCGTCCGAAGACTTTGGTCGACAATGACGAATTAAAGGCGATTGTGGAAGCTGATGATACACAATCTACGGCTGAATTAGCAGCAGCTTTCGACGTTAGCGTCAAAACAATATTGGTCCATTTGCGTCAAATTGGCAAGGTAAAAAAGCCTGACAAATGGGTGCCCCACGAACTCAATGATCGCCAGCGCGAAGTACGCGTCGAGACGTGCCTTGCACTGCTCAACAGGCACACAAATGAAGGAATTTTGAACCGCATTGTTACCTGCGATGAAAAATTGGATTCTGTTTGATAACCGCAAGCGCTCAGCAAGTTGGTTGGATCCTGGTTCAGCACTTAAACAATGCTCTAAACGAAAACTTACCCCTAGAAAAGTGATGGTCACTGTTTGGTGGTCTAGCGCCGGTGTGATTCATCACAGCTTCTTACCAAACGGGGTGAGCATTACTTCAGATGTGTACTGTGAAGAACTGAACACAATGATGGAGAAGCTGGCACATCTCCAACCAGCATTGGTCAATCGCTCGTCTCCGCTGCTCCTGCACGACAACGCGCGACCTCATACTGCACAGCAGACGGTCTCCAAGTTGCAAGAACTGTGGTTGGAAGCTCTCCGTCATCCGCCCTACTCACCAGACCTTGCGCCTACAGACTACTACTTTTTCCAGAATTTGGATAACTTCTTGGCGGGAAAAAAATTCAATACCCGAGAGGCAGTACAAAATGCCTTCGAAGAATTTGTTGCCTCCCGTCCAGCTGATTTCTTTAAGAAGGGCATCAATAAACTGCCACTGCGTTGGCAAAGATGCATTGATTGCATGGGTGATTACTTCGATTAATACAAATAAAAAATGCATGAAAAAAATTCGTTTAAATTTTTTCATACAAAACGGCAATTTCATAGGTAAAGACCTACACTCTATTTTTTTCAAGACGGTAAAAAGTCATCCGGTATATTAGATAATATTAGTGCAGTTTGACTACTGCGCGTGCGCAGTAACATAGTTCCAGCTTTATTTTATTTTTATTAGCTTTTTTTATTTGGACCCCTCGGCACAGGGAATACTAGTGTGAGGTCCAGAGAATTTGTAAAAATCTAGCACCTAAGGCCCTATAATATTATAAGCTGATACTAGTGTTTTTTTTATTGTACTGTGTTTCTGAACAGAATAAATTTTATTTATTATTTATTTATTATTTATTTTCTATGTTTACATAGTTGTTACGAAGCCAACCTGCAAGCTTAGCACATTGTACCGACAAAGGGACCGAACGCATGACGACACCGCGCTTCCGATATCACCGACTATTGTCATCGCCTTTCTTTTACCTAACTTTGGTGGGAACGGACACTGATACATTAAACCTAACTAATAAGAAATCTATTTTATAATTTTTATGTGAAGTTTGTGAACTTTAAAATATATTTTGTAACCTAAAAAAGGACTTATTCATTGAAGAGTTTCCCGACACACGCCCCCACACATATCTTAGTTGTTTAGCTTCGTCCACAAGACAAAGGGAGTGTTTTCAAGCTACCGGGAGTATGTTAATTGAAATAGAAATTGTATAAGGTAGGTAGGTAAACAGTTTTTCCCTGAAACCTATGTACTTTCTAGAATGTAACTAACTCCTGCATTTACGCACACATTCACAGCGTATTTGTACACTTGGTAACAAGTAAAGTCGCATCGCTTCGTGAGATAAAAATCCTTTTTACAAAAAAATACAACCGACTTCCAAAAACAACACTACAAAGTGAAAAATAACTTTAATTTCGGAAGTCGGTGTCTAGTTAAATGTATTTTCGTTTTTTGCCACCGACTTCCGAAATTAAAGTTATTTTTCACTTTGTGGTGTTGTTTTTGGAAGTCGGTTGTATTTTTTTGTAAAAGGGTTTTTATTTTTCACTTTTTAGTTGTGTACCTACCCCACACAAATTCTAATACACTACCTGCAAAACAAACTAGAACAATCCATATAAAAGTGGGGAAAAAATACGTATTATTGAAGCTAACTCAAAAACTACCAAAGCAAAGTTAATCAATTTTATATGGGACCAACTGTGATGTATACCCTCTCGAATAAAACAAAAAAAAAAATCCAAATCGGTTTAGCCATCTTCGAGTAATCGGGGAACATACATAAAAAAAAAATAACAGAATGCAGCTGAATACCAGTATTTACATGGAGCGACTGCCTATCTGACCTCCACAACCCAATTAGTGGGTACCCCGATACCCCTTGGTAAGACTGGTTGTCAGACTTTCGGGCTTCTGACGACCCGTAATGACTGTCAAAGATCCACGAATGACTGCGGGGACTAACGGCTTAACTTGCTTTCCGACGCACGGTGGAATCTCGGTCTGTAAAAATCACCCATCCACAGACCAACCCCAGCAAGCGTAGCTTAACCTGATGGATCGACCCGTGCGGCTGTCCTCAACAATGTAACAATGAGAGTAATTGTTCTTTATTTGAGTCAAGAACATTTTCGAAATTAATTTATATAAAGAATACTCACCTTAAAAATACTATAATACAAAAACATCATGATGATGCAGGGTATGTAGAAGGATCCCAGTGAGGAGTATATAACATAGTCCTTGTTATTGAACAAACAGTCGCCAGGCCGCCTGTCAAACGTGTTGTTCAGGCCCAGCACTATGGGGGAGCCAATGGCGCCGGAGACCAACCACGCTACGCCAATCATAGACCAGACGCGAGAGTTGCTTTTGTGCTTCGCGTATTTGATTGGTTGCGTCACTGCTATATATCTGTGGACAAGAAAAATAAAAATATTTTATTATCAGGCATAGAGTGAAAATATAGAGGAGCTCGTGGCTAATAAGTAATAACAGCCGCACGACTCGATTCATCAGGTTAAGCTACGCTTGCCGGGGTCGGTCCGTGGATGGGTGACCATCTTTACATACCGAGACTCCAGCGTGCCTCGGAAAGCACGTTAAGCCGTTGGTTCCGGCTGTCATTCGTGGATCTTTGACAGTCGTTACGGGTCGTCAGAAGCCCGAAAGTCTGACAATCAGTCTTACCAAGGGGTATCGTATTACCCATTTAATGGGTTGTGGAGGTCAGATAGGCAGTCGCTCCATGTAAAATACAGGTATTCAGCTGCATCCGGTTAGACTGGAAGCCGACCCCAATATAGTTGGGAAAAGGCTAGGCAGATTGAGGGTGTTAGTATTACATCTTACTTAAAAACTATATTAGTAATATGCAGGAACACTAAGAAAAAGAAAGATAAAGAAAATCACAATCACAGGAAGCCTTAACAAGCTTTGTTGCCAACATGTAGCTTGGTAAACCTCCCCATTGCAGGCCCATCCAGCCTCTCTGCAAACACCCTCACAAGTCAGAATGCTGTTGCTATAGTGTCTCCCGTAATAGACGATAATAACTAATTTCCAATTAAAGCCAATTGTAATTGAGCTCTTAGGATTGAAACCCGTTTGTAACGAGAGAGAACGTACTTAGCGAAATAACCTGATTACTCTTGATTTTGAAATTGATTTGAAGCTGTTCTATTACAACTTCACGGAATTTTAGGTCAATAGCAATCAATTAAAATACCTATATTTCTCGGCGCTAGGCTGGCCAGATTGAAGAATTGTTGAAGGAGACCTGCTTTTTACAAGGTCCACACTGTCTTGAGGGTTTTCATTCTTCATTATTTAAAAGAAAATCAATAATATCCGCAACAATAATTTAATTTTTTTTCTTTTTAGGGTTCCGTACCTCAAAAGAAAAAAACGGAACCCTTATAGGATCATTCGTGTGTCTGTCTGTCTGTCCGTCTGTCACAGCCAATTTGCTCGGAATCTAATGGACTGATTAAGTTGAAATTTGGCACACAAATGAATTTCTGTGACCCAAACACGGACGGGTAAAGTAAATAAATGAATTTTGAATATGGGGGTCACGTCTTTTGGGGGGCAAATAAGAAAATTTAAAAAAAAAGGTTTTGCAAACTATACCGTGCGACATATCAAATGAAAGGGCTTATTATGACCGTCTCAAATATATTTTTTAATAATTTTAAAATAAATTGTTTTAAAGTTATTTAACAAAATAGATGAAAATTGACCATTCCCCCCTTACCTCCGAAACTACAGAGCCTAAAAAAAAAATACAGAAAAGAGATCCGATAGATAGAGAGATAGATACTTGTAGATTACACGAACACCTATAAGGAGTCTGTGGTCTTAAAATAACATGGTAAATCTCTCAATATTGTGGGTACAAACTTACATTTACAGTTGGAATGTATGGGAGAACATGTTTTTCAACTACAATGTTAAGTTTGTTCTTGGGATAAATTCATCCCAACTACGGAACCCTTCATTGAGCGTGGTCTGACACGCACTTGGCCGGTTTTTTTTTAATTAATCAACAACATGATTTTAAGTTATCCGTGTCACAAATAGAGTTGTGGTCGGGGCGCTCACTAGAGTTGGACTGTCCTCCATTGTTTTTTTTAGGAAATGGCATCTAGCAGGTCAACCTAGCAGATTGTCGGCTGCTTAACCGGGCTTTCCTGTGGGTGCCTCAATAAATTAAGGTCTCCAGTCAGGGCCTGTCCATCAATGCTCGGTGCGTTCATAAAGGCCGGTCTCTTGCACAACTCGCCTGATTCACTGAGTATGTCAATTATGTTACAAAACATTGCGTTCCGGTTTACGTTATTTGTGTACAAAAAGGTGAAAGCACTAAGCATCGTCCTGTACTCATAACTTCATGAAACATCCTCATAACATCTATAAGAATAAATACCACTTACATAATACGACCATCACAACAAGCCATTTCCTAAGTTAACATCGTAATCATTAAGTTACGCAGAAAACATTACTTAACCTGCCTGATTAAGACAATTTCAGCATGTTCCACAGTTTCGGGGAACGTTTAATAGTGTTTTAGGGTTTCGTACCAAAACGGTAAAAAGGAACCCTTATGGTGCGACTCAGTCTGTCTGTCTGTCCGTCTGTCACAGCTGGATATCTCAAGGACTACTAATGCTATCAACTTGAAAGAACAATGGCAGCCACCCATACATTAATTTAGCTGAAATTAAGTTCTTGCGTCTTTTAATGAAAAATATCTTTTAAAATATAAAATATGTTTGACTCGGCGTCAACTACTGAATTAGTTTGTGCAAGAATTTTCGTTCGAGAAGGCCGAGATTAATAGAAATTCAGTCATGAACTTTTGTAGGTTATGTCTATGGTAATTCCAATTCGAAACCAACCGCGGCGCATGCTGTGAACGGGCACGCGGCGCATTTTAGCTACGTGGATTCATTTGTTTTACAACGTAGGTTTACGTTTCCATTGCAGTACTTAGGTACACACTACATACATACCCACAACTATACAACTGTAGCGTGCGTGGCCCACTGACCACAAAAATATTCGTGTATACCGTGTACCGCATGCATAGCGTGCATGGCGTTGACCTATCTATGTGAGCGCCTTATTCGAGCAAGTCTAATGACGTCAATTGATGCTTAGTGTGTCCGTGTTTTGCAGTGGACACAATCACATACATTTTCTTGCAAAGCGAAGCTTAACACACGTGCGTGACCTATCCTTGCGCCGCGGTGGGCATGGGCCTTGAAAGGGCAATAATGCATTAGTATTTTCCTTACCCAGTTATTTCAGCATGTAATGCCTTGTAAAAGATATAAATACTGTTTGGTAGGCCTTACCTTAGGTATACTATTGCTTTGTGTACAATAAGACTGAGGCTGCCAGTTACCGTCAGCATTGTCTTAGGTATTGAAGCAATAGGATTGTAATAGTATTCTGGGATTTTATAAATACTTGCTAACTTTCAAATAAATAAGTAAGAATTTATAAACTCCTAGAATATGTCTGGACTAAGTTGAGTAAGTTGATAAAAATCAATAAAACCAGTTTTTTTTTAATATAAATATTTATTCTTCGTCATCCTCTCTTACAATGATTTCATGCAGAAATTCTGCAGGTGCTGTAATATTTTGCTGAGTAATGTAGTCACTCTAGTATCAAGTTGCAAGGCATAATATCGGCGCTGTGTATTGACGCATATATTGCAGTTGATACACAGAATTCGTGTCGGTCTGCCACGACGACCTTCCACCTTAGCGATACTTAGCAAACAACTAGTTCACTAATAACAAATCCAAACAATAAGACGAGATCGGTGTCCAGTAAAGAAAAAGCACAATGTCACACAGGGAATATCTCGGAGTCCTTAAACACGCACGGGGTCACACAGAGGAATATCACAGTCCATAAGCAGTCCGGGTCAAGTGGAAATTAAAGAAAACGGAAAACAAACGTTAGCAATTACACAAGAATCACGATGAGCAAGCGTCTGTGACATGTGTATCTGTGTATCAGTAACAACGAATCAACAGTTGTCAAACCAAGTTATATTTTTTTGAGATTTGGGATACTAGTCTTTTTGTCCGTCATTAATTGAAAGTAATTTATTTATTTTTATACTTCAATATTTTTGCCTCCCTGTAAGGTACATTTCCACTTAGAACAGTATTGTTAATTCATTTATTCCGTTTAATTAAAATAACAAACTAAAACTGGTTTTTTTTTACAATAATGATGTACTTACTGTCACTTGGCCGAATAAATATAGAATGGCAACACTAAACGTCAAAGAAAAAAACAAATTACTTTTCACTTAAAATATCTTTTTTATCCGGCCTTAACTAGCTAATGTGATAATTTGAAAAAATGTAGAAAAATAATAGAACTGCCTTCGTATATAAGTCACTTTTAGATGCTCACATCAAATTCAGCTAAGAACTCGTCATTGTTCTTTGGAACAGTTTTAGATGACGTTTGCCCAACTATTTTGCAAATAAGAAAGACATTTTTTTTCGTAACAGGTACTGAAAGGGGGTCTTAAAAATTCGAAGTAGCGCTACTAGGGCATTGGGTATCATATGAAAGAGTACATTCTCAAACAATTTTCTTTTAGGCCGCATAGTTTTCGATTTTTGATGGAAAACGTAAAAAAAAATACCCCCCCCCCCCCCCCCTTATCTCCGAAGTTTGCATAGAGAAAAATCTCAAATTATTCTATGTGATTGAAATATATGTAAAGGTTACAGGAAAAATAAAACAATGTCTCTAAATAGCACACTATTTCCGAAATCAGAACGGAACCCTCGGTGCGCGAGTCAAACTCGTTCTTGGCCGGTTTTATGAAATACTGTCGCTCCACTAGAAGCATCTGACCTGCTTTTTGCTCAGTGTATCTTTACACATAATATTACAATATTGCCAGGCACATAGCTGGTTGAATGGCTACAAATGAGGCGTGCTTTATATGCTATCACTCTCAAGCCAGTGGCTTGAACTACCTGTTATAACGGATCCATTAAGGTCCACAATAGGTTCGGAAGGATTATCGCAGGATGTGTAATACGGTTGGTAATTGGAAGGGCTGATCGAATTGCGGATCAAACTCGAGAGGATGGAGCGAGGAGATAGCGGAAGTGTTGATTGCATAGTGGAAGGAAGAAAATTCGGATTCAAAACCTACTCGTAGCAATTAAAAAATCAATCACAGAGTTAGATTTGGCTGGATTTAAGAAGCAATTTAAAGAATTTTTATGTAATAAATGCTATTATAATTTGAATGACTATATAAGTGACACTGACATATTCATTTAATTCAATTATTATTTATATTATTTAATTTCTAATCCGACATCAATTTTTGAATTTGAACTTTATTTATTAAAAATATTATTAATAATAATTTATCATCAATGTAATCTGTTTGTACACCCATGTGGTAGAATGTGATGAGACAGTCTATGTTAACTTAAGACCATGGTAATATACATACCGACCAAGTTCTGACAAATAAATGATTATGATTATGATGTATCTACGTGGATGGTACTGGATGAGAATCACTACACTACTGAAACAATATTATGCCCGTTTAATGAAATACAAACCCTAGCTAGCAATGCTAATATTGTCATGATTCCTCACTTTTAACATCCTAATCGTGAAGTTATTACCTTTGACCTTTACCTTACTTTACCTTACCTTTTCAGCTGGTAAACATCGACTACATATACCGGAAAAATAAAGCAGATACAGAAGATATTTCTATAATCACTATTTAACTGATGAATATAATTGCAATTAGCAGATTTCATTGCTGCCCATTCTATTGACATAATCCCTTAATTGCGCACCATCATCGTCATTTCAGCCCCGAATCACCCAATGCTGGGTATTGGCCGCTCCTTTTTTTTCTACTATATTTCCCAGTTCCGTGCGTCCCTCATCCAGGTGTATCCCGTAATGCGCTTTTGGATGGCCCTGGTTCCTATGGCCACCATTCAGTTACAGTTTTACTCCATCGGCCATCTCCGCGTCAACTAGATGTCCCGCCCTTGAGGCACATCGCCCTCTCCCCGACGTGGTAGACCTTCGACCGACGACTTAGGCCTCTGCCTCGAATTTCGCGGGCAGCGGGGCGGCAGCGGCGGCGGCGCGGGAGCGGCAGGATTTTATGCATAAAAACAAATGGACCGGACCTCGAAAACAGCGGCGCGGAAGCGGGGCGGGACAATGCGAGACGCGCCGCCGCCGCCGCCGCCGCCCCGCTGCCCGCGAAATTCGAGGCAGAGGCCTTACGCACTCGATTTATTAGTAGGGTTATGCCAAGCATGGCTCGCTCCATGGCCCTTTGTGCTACTCGTATGCGGTGGATAGTCGCCTTTGTGAGCACCGTAGGCCATTGTTGGCAGGACACATTGGTTGAAAAGGCGGGTTTTTAGGCACTGGAGGATCGTTAATTACCCACATAAGGTCAAATTAAATTAAACTTTCCAGAAAATACTGAGCTCATTACGAGGTCAACGACCAGGTATTACCTACAGTTACTTGTTTTGTCGTCATTAGATATCGATGTACTTCACGTCTGGAAAGTTTCGCCAGTTAATTTAATTTGTCTCCGTAGTGTCAGACACCCAGCTAAATTAAGTTCTTTGCCAGAAACCTGCACACTACCACATAAATCTAATTACCTAAACACATTTTAATTAACTCATAGGCAATATCATGAGATCCTGTATGGGCTTTTAATTAAGCTTAGTAATTAAGTACCGGACTATAATTATTTGTGTGAAATGGGGGCAATAGGCTGATGTCTGATGAGCTATCGAAAGGTCAGGGGTTCCAGTGCGGTGAACTATTTATTATTAAACTTATCTTGTAAAGATATTCAGGAATGTTTTAATAAAAATCAGAAGATAGCAATATAGTTGAATAGTTCAAAGAGTATTTTAACGGTCGGAATAATTTTTATTGGAAACCTTGCTTTATTGTATTTTCTAACTAAGGAAGGTGAGGTCCTATACCAGGTGAGGAAGAAGAAGGTGGAAGGTGAGGTCCTATACCAGGTGAGGAAGAAGAAGATGGAAGGTGAGGTCCTATACCTCACCTTCCTTATGAAGGTGAAAGGTGAGGAAGAAGAAGGTGGAAGGTGAGGTCCTATACTTCACCTTCCTTATGAAGGTGAAAGGTGAGGAAGAAGAAGGTGGAAGGTGAGGTCCAATACCTGATCTTCCTTATGAAGGTGAAAGGTGAGGAAGAAAAAGGTGGAAGGTGAGGTCCTATACCTCACCTTACTTATGAAAGTGAAAGGTGAGGAAGAAGAAGGTGGAAGGTGAGGTCCTATATCTCGCCTTCCTTACGAAGGTGAAAGGTGAGGAAGGAGAAGGTGGAAGGTGAGGTCCTATACCTCACCTTCCTTATGAAGGTGAAAGGTGAGGAAGAAGAAGGTGGAAGGTGAGGTCCAATACGTGACCTTGAAGGTGAGGAAGAAGAAGGGGAAGGTGAGGTCCTATACCTCACCTTCCTTATATTGCAAATGAATTTACTCGGTAGACCATTTTTTTTTTGCTGACTGGGCCTGCGTTTGACCTCGATCACGTCTGATGGAAAGCGATGGATGAGGTCTGTGATGGAACGAGCGTGCCCAGGAGATGCCTGTTCACTCTTGCTTTGAAGGCAGATGGGAACAATGATGTATACTTACCTAATTAAAATTAAATGTTTGAATATGTTTAAGGGCTGATTTTTGGATAGTCCTTATAGGACTATACTTTTACCTGAAGAATAAATGACAGTTTGACATATTTTCTATACAAAAGCTGTCAAACAACTACACTTCTGGACACATCTATTGGCCCACCTTAGAGTTTAGGTTTCGATGGCCCCTACCGAAATATGATTGCTAGATTGAACAAAAACTGTTGATGCAGTTTTAAACCTGATACATTTTACCATCTTTTTCGATCGTATTGTTTTAAATTTGAATTCAGAATACCATACGACATGGAGCTACGCCTAACAAGTCGGATATGCGCCTTGTTAAAGGCAATTGATTTTTGAATAAAAAACATGTTTTATCAAATAAAGGTTTAATTTAATAACGCGTGTTGCCTCCATGGGCGACCACTATACCACACTACACACACTACCACAGCTCTCATACGATTAGGCATAGAGTTTTCAACCGCTCTATGAAATTTTGAGGGATCATCTCCCATTCCTCTTCTATGGCAGTTTTCAACTCCTGCATCGTCTGGGCAACTGACTGACGAGCCCTAACACGTCTTTTTAGCTCGTCCCACATGTGCTCAATGGGGTTCATGTCTGGGCTTCTGGCTGGCCAGTCCATAACTGTGATGTTCACATCCCGAAGATATTCCCTGACGATGCCGGCCGCATGGGCTCTTGCATTATCATGCATAAAAAGGAAATTTGGGCCCACATAGTCCGCGTATGGTATCACGTGAGGTTCTAAGCACTCACGAATGTACCTTTCAGCATTTAATGTTGGCAGCCGTGGTCCTGTAACAACCTCAAGTTGAGTTTTGCCGCTCGCGGATATACCGCCCCAGACAGTCCATGAGCCACCGCCATAAGCAACCCTCTCTTCAAAGCAGCATTGTGCGAAACGCTCTCCCTTACGTTGGTAGACCTTCTTCCTTCCATCATTGCCATGTAACACAATTTTAGACTCATCAGAAAAGAGTACACGGCTCCAATCTTGCTGTGTCCAATTTAAATGACTGCGTGCGAAATGAAGGCGCGCTGTTCGGTGGGCTCGCGTTAGTTTGGGGCCATTAGCTGGCTTGTGTGGTACCATATCGCGTTCTTTTAACCTTCTCCGAACAGTTCGAGCGCTCACAGATACTCCGTGGAAGTCGCGAAGTTGGTTTTGTATCTCAATGGAGGTAAGGTGACGATTTCTCAAGCTGGTCGTCACGATGAATCGATCCTGCCTTTCAGTTGTGACCCCAGATCGTGGCCTTCCTTGGCGACGAACAAAGCCGCCAGTCTCTAGGTACCTCCGATAAACATTTCGGACCGCAGATCGACTTAAATTAAGTTGAGCACTCACGTTTCTTTGGCTGTGTCCGGCCTGAATAAGTGCCACAGCTTGGGCGGCGACTTCAGGTGAAGTATCCATAGATTATTGATAGAACCTCACCTTAATGTTAAGAATAAGTAATGTTTGTTGCAAAACCAAAGATATCAATCACTTTTTCAAGAATTAAATCCAAGTAAACCAATAAAACCAAGTTTTCTTAGTATTCGATTGTTTGATATCAACAAACAGGCTCCAAATTGTCTTTTGTTTCTTTAAATTCTGTGTTCGAAATTCAAAAAAAGACTATTGAATGAAATTGTGAATGTGCCAGGTTCAAAACTGCATAAAAACTTTTTGCTCGACCTAATATAAAATTTTAGCTAGGACCAAACGAAACTGAAAATACAAGGTGGGCCAAAAGATGTGTCCAGAAGTGTATATTTATTCCATTAATAAAAGTTATATGACGATTGAAAAATAAGGCTAAAAGGTACTTAATAGTTATATTCTAAGATAGAACTTTCTCGTGCAATAATTAATTAGATGCTCACTTTATCATTCTCACGGGGATCCAGACAAAGATTTTTTGTGGGACCAGAAAAAGATCAAGTTAGGGACGGGAGGAATAAAAATAAGGTAATTTACACACTCATTTGTTAAATATACTAAAACCTTACAAAATGTAGGATGTTATTCAATTGCAGAAAGAATAATAAGGTGAAAATACACACTGTATCATGCATTCGTTTTAAACAGACCGACTGGTCAAACGTAGAACATACTCGTACATTGAATATTCAGTTTTGATTTATCGTTACAAACATTGTGTTATTTATATTATACGACGATATAATTGAAATTACTGCTTGCACTTTATGAATCGTATACAGGAAAAGTTTTTAAGCAGTGCGCAAATTTTCCAAGGGTGTTCTACAATTGAATATGAACAACACGAAAAAAAATCTGCTGTTTCCTACAAATGTTACCTAGACCAAAATGTATGAAACAGCAGATTTTTTTTTCGTGATTTCAGAGTTGGTCTCATAGTGAAAGTTGTTCATATTCATGGATAGAACACCCTGTGAAAATTTGCGCACCACTTAAAAATTTTTCCTGTGTATACAATAATTTTCATAAAGGTTTTCTTTACAATGTTTATGTTTTTATTCGATACACGCGTAACGTCCTTCTGTCTCGTTTAACCAGTCATACTGTATAAATTAAAAAAAACCGACCAAGTGCGTGTCGGACCACGCACAATGAAGAATGATCCATGCGTCATCTTTGTGTACAGGCGCCGTCAGTTGGGACTGGTCGTCTCTTAGGTGCCATGGCTTATTTTTAATTTTTAATTTAGTTGTTTTAGTTATTATCTTTTTATTACGGACGCTTTTTAACGTGCACGTCTTTCTACATTGTTCTCACATGTATATTTTCAACATAAACGATGTAACCAATATTTTGTAAAAATATTTTGATTTAAAAGAGTGAGTGTCCGTGGAATTTCTTCTCCATAGGGATCTACTACGCTTTGGAATGGGCAACAAGCTTCATCTTTCTGACTGACCGACCCATTGACATTTCAAAACTGCCTGTAATTGGTTTATTTGAAATTAATGCTTTGCGTTTTAGTTTGAGTTTGAAGGGTTCCGTAGTTGAAGAACATGTTCTCTTATACATTGATATACATCACAGTCAATTCTCTAATTGTAAATTTAACTTTGTATTCCCAAAAAACTATTTGTTATGTGATATAATTACAAATTAACAATTTTCGAACTTTTCCTTTATTTGTGCTGATGAGACCTTGCTTCTTGCCAAATCAACGGCAAATACCCTATAGCTTTTAATTTACTTATTCCAGCGGAAACTAAGGGAATGAAGGAAAGAATGATGAAATAGGTGTCGGATAAAATTGAACGACGAAGGACCGACAGTAAGACTTTTTCCTTTGATTGAAACGCCTGATTCTGTAAATAGATTTCTGAAATAGGAAACTGAATTTGAGTTCTTGACAAGTGGTTGAAATGATGTGGGTGTGTGAGGTAAATATTTAGCTGTGTGTTTCTTTATGAAATGGGTTACCTAGCAGTAAAGGTGACGTGACCGTGGTCTTGATAGAAGTGCCATGCTTAGAATTAAAGCAGCAAAATCTTGACTTGTAACACACAACCCTTCGAATCGAAACAAAACCATGTAGATTTATTAGTTCTCTCAAAATCAGTTTTAGATTATTTTTAACCGACTTCAAAAAGGAGGAGGTTCTCAATTCGTCGGAACCTTTTTTAATTTTTTTTTTATGTATGTTCGCCGATTACTCGAAGATGGCTAGACCGATTTGGATTTTTTTTTGTTTTATTCGAGAGGGTATACATCACAGTTGGTCCCATATAAAATTGATTAACTTTGCTTTGGTAGTTTTAGAGTTAGCTTCAACAATACGTATTTTTTCCCCACTTTTATATGGATGATGTTCTAGTGTGTTTTGCAGGTAGTGGTATTAGAATTTGTGTGGGGTAGGAACCACAACTAAAAAGTGAAAAATAAAAACTTTTTTACAAAAAAATACAACCGACTTCCAAAAACAACACTACAACGTGAAAAATAACTTTAATTTCGAAAGTCGGTGGAAAAAAACCAAAATACATTTAACTAGACACCGACTTCCGAAATTAAAGTTATTTTTCACGTTGTAGTGTTGTTTTTGGAAGTCGGTTGTATTTTTTTGTAAAAAAGTTTTTATACTTAACTTTTAACAAGAGTGTTGAATAACTTATCTGGCACACCTATGCCAGATAAGTTTAAATACAGGGTTATTGGTAAAACACCAGCAACTTTTTAAGGGGTCATTGTACTCATCATTATTAATACCTTTTACTATGGGACCAAACCTGAAATCGCGAAAAAAAAATCTGCTGGCCAGTACATTTATCTACATCAAACTCGTCAAAATGTAGGGAGCAGCAGATTTTTTTTTGCGATTTTAGGTTTGGTCCCGTAGTAAAAGTTGTTCATAATGATGAGTACAATGACCCCTTAAGAGGTTGCTGGTGTTTTACCAACAACACTGTATTATGTTTGCAGTAATTATAATATTAGGTATTATAATTTCATACCATCGGAAACAGTGAAACTTCCCCATAGTCTCGAAAACAATATAGACAGAAAATAAATAAAAAAAGCAAATTATGTATTTAAAAAAACTAAATACTCGACTGCATAAACACTTAACTGAAAAGAGAAAAACAAGCATTATTAGTTATTTATTGAATTTTGTTTTTGTAAGGTATCGCAGGTAAACAAAAGTTACTCCATATTTCAGGTTATTGGTTTGTCCTTCCTGCAATACCTTAGAAAAAAAAAGTTCAATAGATAACAATGCTTGTTTTTAGGTTTTTTTTTTAATAAATTGGTTTATGTCAAGCTTTTTATTTTTTTGTGTTTGCAAATGCAATATATAAATATTATATAGGTAGCATATATCACTCCCACAATTAAGACGAATCTAACGACACCTCATATGTTAAAATCCATCAACCGTTTAGGTTATAGAGCGTGCCAAAGAAATAGACATACATATATATACAATCAATCTGCCTAGCCTTTTCCCAACTATGTTGGGGTCGGCTTCCAGTCTAACCGGATGCAGCTGAATACCATTATTTTACATGGAGCGACTGCCTATCTGACCTCCACAACCCATTAACTGGGTAATATGATACCCCTTGGTAAGACTGATTGTCAGACTTTCGGGCTTCTGACGACCCGTAACGACTGTCAAAGATCCACGAATGACAGCCGGGACCAACGGCTTAACGTGCTTTCCGAGGCACGGAGGAGTCTCGGTATGTAAAGATGGTCACCCATCCACGGACCAAACATAACGTAACATACATATATATACATACTTTCGAAAAACATTACTCTCCTTCTGGGGCGGTAAGAAATAGAAGAACTTATTCCGCAGTGATAAGAGATACTTAGACCAAGACAATGTTAAAACAACTTTTTGCGTCTAATGACAACTAAATTTACAAAACACTTTTGCTTTCCTAACAATTTCTATTATATACCAAGTACAAAAATGAGCAGCTTTATTTTTCTACCCTCAAACAAGACTGTTAAAACGCCGCTACTTACGATTTTAAGAGGTACTTAAAATCCTATTTACTTGGGCTGAACGTGATAATAAATTGCCCGCATAAACTAGGCGAAGTTTACTTGGAACAGATGCCAATAATTAAGAAGGTTCAGCCAGATGGGGCTGGTAATCAGCATTATTAGCTGGGACTGTTTAGGAAAATACCTGGCTGTTGGAAGTAGTCACATTTGGAAGGTAAAAAAAATGCTATAGTGTTTTACGAAGGGAAGATTCATCATTCCCCTGCCCTTATCCTAATTTATTTGGGGTCGGCGTAACATGTCTCGTTCTACCATACTTCTCTACCTGCTCTAACCGTCTGTGGGCCTGTCATATCAAACACGAAAAAAAAATACGCCTCCGACCGTGACGACAGTACATGTGTTAAGCAAATAGAAGTCACAGAGAAGATGTTAATATTCGGAAAAAAAAAACAAAGATTTGGTTTTAACATTAGCTTCACTTTCGCTGCCTGGGACAATAGGAAAAGGTGCCTCTGTGGGATTATGTTAAGTAAATAGACAGCAAACGATATTTAAATCGGTTCCCAAAAGGTTTAAGAAATCGGAACGGTTAAGGCGAGTATAGCAGCAACCCGACAGCGCTACCATTGAAAAAAAAAAAAATTATAAGTCTGGAGATATGGATTTTTTAACACAAAAACTTCTACCTCGTCTGACTAAAAATGTGAGCATAGGAAATTTCAAAATTTTCCATATCTCCTGATCTATTAATTTTTTTCTCAATGGTGGCGCTATTAGCAGCTATACTCGCCTTAATTCAAGAAAGTCGTAAAAAGGGGTAAGCGTAGGTGTATACACTACATACATTATGGTACACCCACATTTTGGTGAAAAAATATAATAAAATTGAAATGCTGTTCATTGTGAGCGCACCTCTTCAGAACGGCTGGACCGATATGGCTAATTTTTATTTTAATATGTTCGTAAAGGTTCGTAATAGTCCGAATTAGGTTTTTATGGTAAGAAAAGTTGCCGGAAAAATTGGAAAACTGAAAATGCATTTTCTATGGAAACTGTATGAATTATTAAAATTTGGACAGGACAACGTGTTGGGTGAGCTAATATTTAATAAATAAAATATAATCAGTCAAACGAAAATATAAAAGTGAAGCCTTCCAATAGCAAATTGATAAATACATAAAAGCCAAAACAGTGGTTAAATGGTAGAAAAATGGGCGCCTCGCTCAATGTCTGCTCCGGAAGGGTTCATACGTGACTTGATAGCCCGAAGTAGCCCATATTGTGTTCAGGGGGGAAGGGAGGGGGGCAAGATTTAGCAACTTCGGAAGTCATCCGTAAATATGTGTGAGTAGGGTTATTGAGATGTCTGGAGTAAGTAGGGTTGAAGACTAACCAAGCTAGTCCTGTCCTCGTAAAAGTTTTGGGGTTGTTTCTCAGCAGGGTGTTTTAAATTTGTTGGTTTTAGTTTAGGTGGATTATTTTATTGTTCTTGATATTCGTATCACTAACCACAGACTTTTTTTTTCAGAGACTTTTTAGTGAGAACAGAATTCATATTGTTCTTGTAGGAGTTAATTCCATGCTAACTGCATCTGTGATTGACTGCCAGATTTAATTACAAACAGATGTAAATTGATACGTTTTTAAACATTAGGCTTAGTGAGAATTTGAGACTTTTTGGATCCTAGTAGGTATCTTGGATATACCAACCAGTCTTACCAAGGGATATTACCCACTAACTGGGTTGTGAAGGTCAGATAGGCAGTCGCTCCATGTAAAATATTGGTATTCAGCTACACCCGGTTAGACTGGAAGCCGACCCCAACATCGTTTGGAAAAGGCTAGGCAGATGGTGACCTACTTGGATTTAAAATATCCTGTAAAATGTATTGTCAGTTTGCATTTCTTTTTACTTTTTTTTTTGCTCGCTTACGATTTTTATTTTAAATACCGAAGTTAGCTAAACTGTTGTAATGTTTTGTAGCTTTTGTGTGTTATAGATATCATTTCATAGTCTGGAACATTTGTGTTTCGTATGTTTAGACGGGCGTTGACAGCTGCGACTCAGTTTTTAACTTTTGTAGCTGTCATCGTTTTCCATTGTTATTCTGTCAATTTGTTTTTGTTTGAAAGATCATGGCAGTTGGGAGTTTGTCATTCTCACTTAAACGTCTCGCTGATGGTGGCACGTGTGTTGGATCATTCGGTTCCCTACAAAATGGTTGAGCTGGATGGTGCTGATCCACGCGTCATGTTCGTGAACCGGCGCCGTCAGTTCAGATTGGTGTTCTCTTATCTGCCAGAGCTTATTTATAATTTTATATTTTGACTTGTTCTTAAGTATTTTTTATTTTTTTTTATATTGTTCTCACGTGTAGAAGCAACAATAATAATGTACCCAGGACGTTGTATTACTTATCTAGATTTAAAAGAGTGTCCGTGGAGTTTCTTGCTCCATTGAGATCTACGTTTTGGAATGAGCATCTAGCTTCAACTTTCTGACTTACTGGCCGACTCTTTGACAGTTCAAAAGTGCCTGTAATTGGTTTAATTGAAATAAATGCTTTGAGTTTGAGTTCGAAAATAAAAAAAACTTTTACTTTTTTTACTTTTACTTTACTGAAATATGTTTCAATTATGAATAGCTTAGAATAAGCAAAATATCTTTCAGGAGCTAGTGGTAAAATATTGTAACATTTTTCTCAACAAACATTTTGTTTTTATCTCACAAAGAGTATAAAAGTAAATTCGTCGGAAATATGTATTTACAATGTTTTGCGTCAAAGGAGCGTTAAAACATTGTCTTTGACGATGCGTTGTAAAAGGCAATGTTTTTAAAAGCCGTTTATATTAAGTTTACAATATGACAAAACTTAATTCTTCTAGTGCCGTGCCGTAAGAATAAGATTGAAGACTACAAAATTGACGGGAGATTAAACTGTCGTCACTAAAGTTTTTATGATGCAAGCCATAACTAACCAGTTTATCCGAATGGTGAGGAAAGAAAGGAAGAAAGATAATACATATATTTGCAGTAAACATGACGTATAAACAAAAAAAAAAAAGTTGGGACTGCAGCATCGTACAGTACGTGATAGAAGTGAAACTTCTTAAAAAATAAGAATAAGAGTAATTTAGTGTGAGAGACAGAGAGAGTTATAACTTTCTTCTCTTTCATGTAACGAAACGCTTCGTTCAAAGTACGAATCAAAGATCTGACGTCACACAAATCCTGCATCGCGCAAGCAGAGTTTACCGCGCAACTGGCATATAATATGACATACTGATATCAATCGTCTGGCACTAACCAGATACAACACTCATCTGCTCGGAGGATCCTCCCTTTTCTATGGAGGATGAGTGAACTTTTCACGCTGTTCCTCATACCTCTATATACTTATATAAAGCATCGGAGGAAAATACCCTGAATATAGGGAAACAATTAACCCGTTAATTTGAAAATGTTAATTTGTGTACAAACAAATGAAAGTTTATCAATTATTGTCATTGTTATCGTTATTGCCACTATGGCGGCGACGTCCTGACAACAAACATGCGTTCTGAAATTAATCAGAATGGATCTGATATTAATGTGAAACCGTAAATACAAAAATACTAAATATTATTTATAAAATGACATCGCTAATGTGTTATTAATCTATATCTATAAAAGGAAAGCGTGACTGATTGACTGACTGACTGACTGATCTATCAACACACAGCCCAAACCACTGAACGGATTGGGCTGAAATTTGGCACACAGATAGCTATTATGACCTAAGCATCCGCTAAGAAGGGGTTTTTGGAAATTCGGCCTTTAAAGGGGTGAAAAGGGGGGATATTGATTGTATGAAAAATCTTATTCCTTGAGTTAATATACTTGAAACTTGGCACGAATATTTATCTAAATAAATTATGATTTTTGCGATTTTTTGTTTTTCTAAACTACCCCCCTAAAGGTGAATTGGGGGGTGTCAAAGTTTGTATGAAAAAATTTTAACGCGCAATCGGATTAACTCAAAACTCAGTACTTATACTTAAAACCAAAAATAAAGAATAATGTGTATCAGGGTTTTTCGAAAATCTACCTCTAACGGGGTGAAAAGGGGTAGTCAATTTCGCAGGGCAGGATTTTACTGCGTGGCTTGATTACCTCGAATATTGGTGTAAATAATCGTTGAGTCAAGCTATGGAAACGTCTCTAAACGGTTACATGAAAAATTTTATACATTTGGTTAATTAACTTGAAACTTTGCACAAATGCTTGCCTAAGTAAATAATAAAGTTTGTTATCATTAGTTTTTCAAAACTACCCCTCAAAGAGTGAAAGTTTGTTTAGAAGAATTGTAAAGCACAGTCCGATTAACTCGAAACTCAGTATTTATACTTTTGACATAAAATTAACATACAGTATGTATATGGTACACCACGGACTACCTACAGAATTGTCTCTCCTTGTCCCCATACTCCATCCAAAGGTTGTCTGTAAAAGATCGCTTTTAGCGATAAGACCGCCCATTGTGTCACTCGTATGTAAAATTTCAACATTGTAAAATTGTAACAGTAATTTAAATGGTGTGCATAATAAAGAGTATTCTATTCTATTCTATTCTATTCTATTCTAGTAACTGGGTTGTGGAGGTCAGATAGGCAGTCGCTCCATGTAAAATACTGGTATTCAGCTGCATCCGGTTAGAATTGAAGCCGACCCCAAAATACATGGGGAAAAAGCTAGGCAGATGATGATGATGCTCGTAATCTGTAATACCAAAAGCATTACAGGTGGGTTTTAAGACGCAGATGCCTTGAGTGGTTAGCTTGCCTGTTCTGAGCTGAGTTCACGCAACGCGTCGTAACGTCCACCCAGTAATAGGACTCGCCCATCAAGAAGCGCTGTCCCAAATTAGACGCATTAATAATTTATTATACTTAAAATACGCATACTGAAAGATAAAAATTATCTTTAAAACGGTGAAGGTTTCATAAAAATACGCTTGATAGTTTTTGCGTGATTCTCAGTTTTTTATCCGCGTTAGACATAACTTTACAAATTAATTACACTATGTAATATACACATAATCTAAAATACTCACATATTAAGTTATTAAGAAAAGGCTCTAATTTCATATATATTTTTTCCCAAATCATTAACACTATTCGATTAGACGTGATCTTCAGTTTAAAATCGTTAAAAGTCGGTTATCGTCGCCTTAACCCCAAAGACGAAGCCGAGTAGGTACCTATCTCGTGTGCCTGATTGCACGCACACCCTTTTAAAATCGGAACACAGCAACGCTATTTAGCAGCAGGATGTGGAGCTGCATCACAATCTATGCTCCGCTACGTATCCTGCCCTCTGTGCCCCAAAAAATGCAGTCAAAATGACCTCTGCGCCGCTACCGACGACACCAGCGCGGGGCCGTGGAAGTGGCGAAGTTTTGGGCCAACAATTTAATATATAATATGATTTTGGGTTTTGAAAATCGATCCCTGAAGGAGCAAAAAGGGGTAATTATTTTTTTTATTGGAGCATTTTACTACGTAGCTTGATTTACTGTAACAATTTTAGAAAATAATCTTTGAGTTAAGTTATGGGAATGAATCAAACCAAAATCCAAACGAATTTTCAAAGTTCCACTCCTGTGGGGGTGAAAAGAGGGGATACGGTTTATATAAAAAATCTTACTCCTTTGGTTAATAATCTTGAAACTTGGCAATATTTGCTTCAGTAAATAATAAAGATTGACACTTTTAGTTTTTTAAATACAACCCCTCACAGAGTAGGTATATTTCAGGGGGTGTCAAAGTTAGCAAGGAAAATTTTTAACGCGCTGTCGGATTAACTTGGAACTCGGTACTAATATAGTATGGCAGTTTGAGTACTTTATGCGGCCTGCCCAAATGTTCTTTCTTTGATATTGTTCGTCGAGTCGTTGAGCTCCTTAGGTACTACTGAGTTGAGCTATACGATTACTGAGTCTGACAAATGCTTGCACTTACTGGACGGGTCAACTCAAATTTGTGTGTGTCTTTTCTCAAAAACCCATTTCTGACGCTAATCTACTGGTCCTTACATGATCTGACCAAGATTATGTCGGGACTTTGAAAAGAGACTTTGACCACTGAGTTTGTTTTGCCATTTCTTCTCAGGGGTAGTCAGATAGGAATTATGTCGACTCTATCTAGCTTATTTTTTTTTCTTAATATGACTTTCAAAAGTGATTCCGATATCCTGTTTACAGAATAAACTTCATTATAAATCCATACTAATATTATAAATTCGAAAGTAACTCTGTCTGTATGTTAACTTTTCATACCTAAACCACTGAGCAGATTTCGATAAAATTTGGCAAAGAGATAGATGGCATCCTAGAAAAGGACATAGGCTACATTTTGTTTTAAAAATAAACCTAAAGGGAGCGTTAAAGTACCTAGATGAAAGTTTGTATGGGAAACCTAGCATTTTATAGGTTAGGGATATGGAAATTAAGCTTCTGGAAAGAAATAAAGAACTACGTGTTTCAGCGTTTTTTCAAGGGGGTAAAATAGGGAATGATTTTAAAATTCCCACGTAATATTGATACTTAATGTTGGTAAATACTTATTTCCTATTTTTAAGAGATTTAAAGGATTGGAAATATAGTCATAGTCCGTAGCTTGAGATAACATTTAGTCTTTATTTCGTTAAAGTCGGTCTACTCGGTCAAATGTTAAAAAAAAAACAATTTACAGTCTTAAAAATAACGTGGCTAACACGTCACATATTCACTTACGGGCTACGGGGTCAATGGTAGTCAATCACAAAAATTAATGATGATCATATTAAAATGAATGATTATGATTTTAAGCCCACTAGCACCGCAAATCGCAAAATACGTTGAGCGCTAAACGAATATTTATCATTATTCTATTTCTGTTAATTTTGAAGTTGTCAGGGATGGAATGATGTTTTAAACGTGTTCATCGCTAACTGTATATATGGTTTTTGATGCAAGCGGGCCTTGGAATCATAAAAACCTGTTTTATGTATAAAAAAAATATTTGAATTTATTATTTGTCTCTCTGTATTGGTGCCTTTTCACGTCTTAAAGGATGACCTGGGTTCGAACATAGGATAATTCTTATTCCGGTAGTACCTACATTCCCCTGGGATAATTTCCGAGTTAGGCTCAACTCACACCAAAAGAGCGTCGAAGCGCAGCAAAGCGGAGAGCAGTTTCAGTGTCATATGAATTTTAACTTTATTTTCATTACTATTATACACTTCTGGACACATCTTTTGGCCCACCTTGTATTTTCAGTTTCGTTTGGTCCTAGCTAAAATTTTATATTAGGTCGAGCAAAAAGTTTTTATGCAGTTTTGAACCTGGCACATTCACAATTTCATTCAATAGTCTTTTTTTGAATTTCGAACACAGAATTTAAAGAAACAAAAGACAATTTGGAGCCTGTTTGTTGATATCAAACAATCGAATACTAAGAAAACTTGGTTTTATTGGTTTACTTGAATTTAATTCTTGAAAAAGTGATTGATATCTTTGGTTTTGCAACAAACATTACTTATTCTTAACATTAAGGTGAGGTTCTATCAATAATCTATGGATACTTCACCTGAAGTCGCCGCCCAAGCTGTGGTACTTATTCAGGCCGGACACAGCCAAAGAAACGTGAGTGCTCAACTTAATTTAAGTCGATCTGCGGTCCGAAATGTTTATCGGAGGTACCTAGAGACTGGCGGCTTTGTTGGTCGCCAAGGAAGGCCACGATCTCGGGTCACAACTGAAAGGCAGGATCGATTCATCGTGACGACCAGCTTGAGAAATCGTCACCTTACCTCCATTGAGATACAAAACCAACTTCGCGACTTCCACGGAGTATCTGTGAGCGCTCGAACTGTTCGGAGAAGGTTAAAAGAACGCGATATGGTACCACACAAGCCAGCTAATGGCCCCAAACTAACGCGAGCCCACCGAACAGCGCGCCTTCATTTCGCAAGCAGTCATTTAAATTGGACACAGCAAGATTGGAGCCATGTACTCTTTTCTGATGAGTCTAAAATTGTGTTACATGGCAATGATGGAAAGAAGAAGGTCTACCGACGTAAGGGAGAGCGTTTCGCACAATGCTGCTTTGAAGAGAGGGTTGCTTATGGCGGTGGCTCATGGACTGTCTGGGGCGGTATATCCGCGAGCGGCAAAACTCAACTTGAGGTTGTTACAGGACCACGGCTGCCAACATTAAATGCTGAAAGGTACATTCGTGAGTGCTTAGAACCTCACGTGATACCATACGCGGACTATGTGGGTCCAAATTTCCTTTTTATGCATGATAATGCAAGAGCCCATGCGGCCGGCATCGTCAGGGAATATCTTCGGGATGTGAACATCACAGTTATGGACTGGCCAGCCAGAAGCCCAGACATGAACCCCATTGAGCACATGTGGGACGAGCTAAAAAGACGTGTTAGGGCTCGTCAGCCAGTTGCCCAGACGATGCAGGAGTTGAAAACTGCCATAGAAGAGGAATGGGAGATGATCCCTCAAAATTTCATAGAGCGGTTGATAAACTCTATGCCTAATCGTATGAGAGCTGTGGTAGATGCCCATGGAGGCAACACGCGTTATTAAATTAAACCTTTATTTGATAAAACATGTTTTTTATTCAAAAATCAATTGCCTTTAACAAGGCGCATATCCGACTTGTTAGGCGTAGCTCCATGTCGTATGGTATTCTGAATTCAAATTTAAAACAATACGATCGAAAAAGATGGTAAAATGTATCAGGTTTAAAACTGCATCAACAGTTTTTGTTCAATCTAGCAATCATATTTCGATAGGGGCCATCGAAACCTAAACTCTAAGGTGGGCCAATAGATGTGTCCAGAAGTGTACTTATTATCGCATGAGAAACTCGAACGAGTCGCGCGGATGCCCGCGGCGCCGCGGGAATTCCGGCGAATTCCTCTACCGAGCGGGTCGCTGCGCTTCGCTGCCCTTCGCTGCTCTTTCGGTATGTGTTGACCCTTACACGCGAGCGAAGCCGCGGGCAAAAGCTAGTGGAAACATATACTTAGCCAGTGTACTTCTGAACGTTTTATTTTGACATACACTGTCATGTCATAGGACTGTCATTCATTCTCTGCTTTCCTTTCTTTTGTGACCCCATGGCCCTAGTGTTTCAACCCCAATCGGCTCAACATAAAACATAATAAAAAACAAATATTCGAGTTTCTTTATCATATGTTATGTGAAAGATGCTGTAACACATGACATGCCAGTTTAAAATAAAATGGACTCACCTGTCAACAGATATGGCGACTAAGTTGAATATGCTAGAGGTGGAGCAGATGACGTCGATGGCGATGTAGCAGTCGCACACCACGGGCGGCAGGCCCCACACGCCGTGGTTGAACTGGAACCATGGAAATAATTGTGTTAAAATCATCATAATCATCATTTGCCTAGCATTTCCCAAATTTGTTGGGGTCGGCTTCCAGTCTAACCAGATACAACTGAATACCAGTATTTTACATGGAGCTACTGCCTATCTGACTCCACAATCCAGTCACTGAGTAACACTATGCCTCTTGGCAAGACTGGTTGTCAGACTTTCGGGCTTCTGACGTAATGACTGTCAAAGATGCGAATGACAGCCAGGACCAACAACTTAACACGCTTTCCGAGGCACGGAAGGGTTGGTACGTAATATTGGTTCCAGCATATTGCGGACGACGAGTAATGGGCAGCTCGCCGTCCGGTAAGGACCAGGCCCGGGTCGACGGCGCGTTGTGTTCCACGCGTGCCTCAAAGAGATGTCAGCAGTGACGGGGTCAATTGGGCCGATGCCGCCGGGGTCGCGGGTAGTTCGAAAGAGATACCGTGGCCCTGGCACGGGCAGCTGAAGGAACATGGGTGGGTTTTAGTCAGTAAAAGTCTGACACGCCCTCCCGCCTCTGCCCAGAGCGGGAGAAGTCATTTGATGATTTCCCATCCACAAAAAAAAAAAAAAAAAAAGAAAGCATATTGCCATAGTATGGTGAACAAATATTTTGTACACAATAACAAAGCTTATATTACTAACCTATTATATCAATCTGCCCAGCCTTTTCCCAACTATGTTGGGGTCAGCTTCCAGTCTAACCAGAAGCAGCTGAATACCATTATTTTACATGGAGCGACTGCCTATCTGACCTCCACAACCCATTAACTGGGTAGTGCGATTCCCCTTGGTAACACTGATTATCAGACTTTCGGGCTTCTGACGACCCGTAACGACTGTCAAAGATCCACGAATGACAGCCGGGACCAACGGCTTAACGTGCTTTCCGAGGCACGGAGGAGTCTCGGTATGTAAAGATGGTCACCCATCCTCGGACCAACCCCAGCAAGCGTAGCTTAACCTGTTGGATCGACCCGTGCGGCTGTTATTACTTAGCCACGAGCTCTTAACGTAGAAATAATAACGATTAATCCTACTAATATTATAAATGTGAAAGTTTGGATGTTTGTTACTCAATCACGCAAAAACGGCTGAACGGATTTGGATGAAATTTGGTATACAGATAGTTTACAACCTGGATTAAGATATAGGATACTTTTCATCCCGGTAGAAGGTTCCCGTGGGATAATTTCCGACATACACGCTGGCGAAGCCGCTGGCAAAAGCTAGTAATGAATAATTATGTAGTTTTTGCATGTGGTGGATTAAAGACTATTTTTACTTTATTATATTACTAACGCCTTATCCTCTATGTCCAAGCGCAACAGCGAATGTTATTTAGTAGCCTATACATAGCTATTGATATCTACCTATGCATGTGTTTACAGTCCACATTGCTTTAAATTAGCTAGTGAGAAATAAACCGTCAAACAGTCCACACGAAGTTTTATTCAGTAGTGACCACAAGCAATAATCAACCTTATCGTCGTGTACATTTGGTCCTAATTCGAGCGGATGTTTGCCGCTAACCAGCTGTGGACGGGCGCGTCGCGAGAACAATAGAAAGCGATAAGGATTCTTTGGAAGATTTTTATTGCCAATATTAGTGAATGCAAAACTGTTGTGAACTCGTGATTTCTATGAGCAGTATTAAAAACACGAACATAACTAAGTACTTATATTATTCTGTGAGTGATCGGATTACGATACGAGTCAACGAGTGTTTTTAAACGACAAATAAGTGCCTAGTTAATAACAAGTGCAACTGTGCAACATACCCACTTCGTGAGGACATTGTGAACATTATTATTCTATTGACGAAATCTGTTGACTATTCAAGTTTTATCGTTGTGTGAAGCATATTATAGTGAATATTACCATGGAAGAACTTCTGGTTTATCAATATGAACTATTAGAAAACTTAAAGAATGCAGAAAAGAACTTTAAAAAGTCACCAAAAGACAGGATTAGGAAACCATACTTGGAAACGAGGCTAGAACTGCTAGAAGAGCTTTGGAAGAATTTTAAGGACGGACACAAAGACATTATTATGAGTTTATCTACAGATGAAGAAAGGAAAAATCCGTACTTTAAAGACAAGACATACGATATATTTCAAGAATTGTATGTACTATATAAGTCAGCTATAAAGGAAGCTCTTCAGCCGTTTCTAGATTCAACGGTTCAAGCTTCAGTACTTAGTGTTGCTGAAGGTCAAAGGTCATCAGACAGTAACGAAATTCAATTACCAAAAATTAAAATACCTACCTTCAGCGGCAAGTATGAGGAATGGCAGACGTTTTATGACCTGTTTTCTTCTTTGATTCATAAAAATATGAAATTGTCGCCAGTACAGAAGCTACATTATTTAAAAAGCAGCTTATCAGGAGAACCAGAAGTAATATTGCGCAACTTTACGACAACAGATGCGAATTATGATGACGCTTGGGAAGAATTAGTGAAACGTTATAACAACAAGAGGTTTAATTGTAACGCAATTTTGAGAGTACTTTTTACACAAAAATCTGTACATACTGAGTCTGCGGGTTCGATTAAGCACCTGGTAGATACAACTTCAACCTGTTTGAAAGCCTTGAAAAATTTAGGTGTTGAGTCTGACAAATGGGACATGATCATCAACTACTTAGTTGTGTCCAAGCTGGATCCAGAAACAATGAAGCAGTGGGAACAACAACTTAGTACGAACAATTGCGACCTACCCACTTGGCAAAATTTGAGAGATTTTCTGGAGTCAAGGTTTAGATCGCTGGAAATGATCGAAAGTAATAAAATAAAATCTTCGCCATCGAAAGCAGCAGTTAAACATAAGGCTTTTCATTCTAATGTCAACAAGGATGGAAAAGAATACGATATTAAGTGTGCAATTTGTAACAGCGAACACTATATCTACCACTGCAAAACATTCGCCGATATGTCTACCAAAGAAAAACAGGAGTACGTTCAGAAGAATAAACTGTGTTTCAACTGCCTTGCGCCATCACACTCGGTGAAGAAATGTCGACAGTCAGCGTGCTGCAAAAGGTGTGGAAGGCGACATCACTCCCTTCTCCACTTCGAGAGAGAGCAAAATACGGATAAGTCAAAGGAAGAAGGAAACACGGCTACAGGTACCGTTAGTGAAGAGTTGAGAGGTAAGTCCACTCCTTCTTCAAGTGATGCTATTGTTTCTTGTCATTGTGAGCATATACAAACAAATTCTGTGTTATTAGCTACGGCTAGAGTGTTAGTAAGTAGCAAGAACGGTTGCAAACATATCATTAGGGCCTTGTTAGACCAGGGGTCGCAAGCGTCATTTATATCGGAGGCGACCGTTCAGTTATTAAACCTTAAACGTGAATCAGTGAGTGGTTGGGTGTCCGGTGTGGGAGAGGGGCAAACGAGGATAAAACACATGGTTTCACTCAACGTGGAATCACGCCACAATCCCAGAAAGTCAGTTCGAGTATATGCGTATGTATTGCATAGACTAACAACTCTGCTACCAACCATTAATCTTAAATTACCTGATTGGTCCAAGCTTAAGGAACTGGAGTTGGCTGATCCAGGTTTTACAACACCAGGTAGAATAGATATTCTACTTGGAGCTGAGGTTTACGGTGACGTTTTTTTAGACGGCGTTATTAAGCACCCCAAGGGAAATCTATTGGCCCAAAACACAATCCTAGGGTGGGTGATATCGGGAAGGATGTTACAAGCATCTACCTCAGCAAAGAGACACGTTACAACCCTGCACGCTCAAGTTAGGGAAGACGAGCTACTACGACAATTTTGGGAGATAGAAAAGGAACCGAATAGCATACGAAAGATATTTTCCAAGGAAGAAAAAAGGTGCGAAGAATATTATGAAGCTACAACAGTTAGAGACGAAGAAGGAAGATTCGTGGTAAGGTTACCGTTTCAAACTGAAGATCCGAAATGTCAATATGGTGGGTCAAGAGAAGTAGCAGCTAAAAGATTTAATTTTTTAGAGAAAAAGTTGTCAAAAGATTCTAAGCTTCGGGAAGAATACCATAAAGTTATGGAGGAATATATAAATCTAAATCATATGGTACAAGTTAATTCTTCAGAGATTGATAACCCAAAGGCTGTATATCTTCCTCACCACGCCGTAGTTCGAGAAGATAAGACTACCACAAAGCTTCGTGTAGTCTTCGACGCTTCGTGCAAAGGTTCTAATAATATTTCGTTAAATGACGACTTATGTGTTGGTCCTCAGCTACAGCAGGAATTACGTCATACATTAATGAGATGGAGAACACACAAAATCTGTATTACAGCAGACATCATTAAAATGTACAGAATGGTTCGTGTAGCGGAAGAGGATACGGACTACCAGAGATTATTATGGAGGTCTGCACCTCATGAGCCAATAAAGCACTTTAAACTTTTGAGGTTGACCTTCGGTACAGCATGTGCACCGTACCTTGCTGTAAAATCACTTCAGACG
This sequence comes from Cosmia pyralina, assembly GCA_946251885.1. Classification (NCBI taxonomy): domain Eukaryota; kingdom Metazoa; phylum Arthropoda; class Insecta; order Lepidoptera; family Noctuidae; genus Cosmia; species Cosmia pyralina. The sequence goes on along the minus strand of OX276355.1, from coordinate 2,659,288 downwards.
CTTGCCAACATTGAGAGGTTAAAGTATCCGACTGCTGCAAATGTTACTGAAACTGATTACTATATGGACGATCTCCTCACAGGTTGTGAGACAGAGAAAGAAGCTGTCAATATCTATAACGAGATGAACAACCTCATGAACTCAGGAGGATTTCAACTACAAAAATGGAGCAGTAATAGTGAGGTTTTGTTACAGTACATTGGAGAAAATAAGCGGGATGATAACGAGTTGCCATTTAAGATCAATAGCATTGTTAAAGTATTAGGTTTGAGCTGGAACAGAGAAGCTGACACGTTTGAATATACTGTCAACCTGCCAGAACCTAAGCTGCCCATAACTAAACGCAATATTCTTTCCGAAATAGCTAAACTATATGATCCTTTGGGATGGATAGCTCCTGTTGTGGTAATAGCTAAGATGATCATGCAGAAATTGTGGAAGACAGGTCTATATTGGGATGAGCCTATTGATGGTGCTTTACAAGCAGAGTGGTTACGATATCGAGAGAACTTGACGCACATTAAAGGCCTAAGTATACCGCGATGGTTGTACTGTACACATGAATCAAGGGTTGAGTTGCATGTCTTCGCAGACGCATCACAAGCCGCATACGGAGCAGCAGTGTACATGCGAGTCGTTAGTAAAGAGCGAGTTTACGTAAGCCTAATATCCTCAAAAACAAAAGTGGCTCCAATCGAGAAGCAAGTTTCCATCCCTAGACTGGAACTTTGTGGTGCCGTATTGGCAGCCAAACTAATGTCGGAGACATCTCAAGTGTTGGGTGTACCTAAAGATAGCTTATTTGCGTGGACCGATTCAACTATTGTTTTGGCTTGGTTGAGAGGTGGACCAAGCCGTTGGAGCACATTCGTGAGCAACCGAGTGTCAGACATACTAAACATTGTAGATTATGAGCAGTGGGGGCACGTGTCTACAGATACGAACCCAGCTGACTGTGCGTCACGGGGCTTACAGGGTCCAGAGTTGTTAAACCATTCAATATGGTGGAATGGTCCGGTTTGGTTGTCTTACTTAAACATAAGTATTAGTGCTCCTAATATCGAAGATACACAAGAAGAAGAACGTGTGAGATCTTTGGCTGCTATGAGTAATATTAATGATGAATTTATTTGGACTAGGTATTCTACTTTATCAAAAATGTTGAGAGTCATTTCATATTGCAGACGATTTATTAATTTTAAATTACCTAAAGATAAACGTGAATGTTTTTCTAAGTTAATTACGCCAAGAGAAATAAAGGAAACTTTAAACAATTGTATTAAACAAGTCCAAGCTAATGATTTCAAAGAGGAGATAAAACAATTAAATTCGCAAGGCTATGTACCTAAATCAAGTAAGCTTCGCAATCTTTGTCCCATTATTGATAATAACGGGATTGTAAGAGTTGGCGGGCGCATCCAAAAATCTGAAACAGCCTATGATATTCAGCACCCAATAATTTTGCCTGCTACGAGCCATCTTAGCAAACTAATAATTCAGGATGCTCATCATAGGACATTGCATGGTGGTCCTCAAGGAATGCTTAATTATTTAAGAACAAAATACTGGATTATACGAGCCAAAGATCTAACAAAGAAAACTTATCGAGAATGTGTTACGTGTATTAGGTATTCAAAACAGAATACCAGACAACTAATGGGGCAGCTGCCGGAAGTGCGAGTAAAACCGGACAGAGCCTTTAAATCAGCTGGTGTGGACTACGCAGGTCCCATCAACATTCGTTTTTCACCGGGTAGAGGAGCTAAATCGTACAAGGGCTACATATGTTTGTTTGTCTGCATGATAACGCGTGCCATACATCTGGAAGCTGTCACTGACATGACTGCGAAGGGGTTCATCGCAGCATTCCGGCGATTCACCTCGAGGCGAGGTCATTGTTGCGATATTTATAGTGACAATGGCACTAATTTCGTTGGAGCAGACAAGCAACTCAGAGACATGTTTAACAGTGCCAAATCTTCGTTTTCTGGTGAAGTGGCAGAGTTGTTAGTCCTGGAACGTACTACATGGCACTTCATACCCCCTCATGCACCCAATTTCGGGGGTTTATGGGAGGCTGGAGTGCGCAGCACAAAAACTCACCTTAAAAAAGTAATTGGCGATGCTACCCTCACTTACGAGGAACTAGCCACAGTATTGGCGCAAGTCGAAGCGTGTTTGAATTCCCGACCCATAACTGTGCTAAGTGATGACCCTAATGACCCTCTTCCACTAACACCGGGCCACTTTCTGATTGGCGAGCCTTTGTTAAACTTAACTGATGAAAACTATACAAATTGTAATATTTCTAGTTTAGATAGATGGCGACTAACACAGAAAATGGTCAGCGATTTCTGGAACAGATGGTACAAAGAGTACCTCGTAAGTTTGAACCAAAGATATAAGTGGAATACCAAAACCACTGAGCCAGAAATCGATGACGTAGTAATTTTAAAGGAAGACAATATTCCTCCAAGTAAATGGATATTGGGCAAAATAATTAAAAAACATGTGGGCCCTGATGGAATTACTCGTGTAGTCTCAGTTAAATGTAAAAACAATGTGTATAAACGACCTACGAGTAAATTATGTATCCTACCTAAACAAACATCTTAGTCATAAGCCTAATTATTAATTTTAACCTATTCTTGTACCTATTCATTACGTACTCTGTTAACATATAGCGTTGCATACTTACCATTGTTTCATCCTATGTACACTTACTTTATGTATACCTATGTATTTTAAGAACTTATCTGTTTATGTTGCTTATGTAGTGAATAAACTTTTGGATGAGCATTACTGACTTCATACAACCTACCTACCTGTATGTGTTTAGAGGTACTTACTTTGTTACAAACGGATAATTACTTAAACTAAAATGGAACGGTGGGCGGTCAGAAGTTAGGAATGCAACAACCTATATACTTACCCACTTATTTGTTAAAAAAAAAAAAAAAATACCTCAAGTGTTTACGCTAAGCTATGTTGTACCTACTTACATACCTACTATTTCTAGTTGCGTAGCATATCGGTGACGTACCTACCTATGTACCTAGACCTAAGACATTATCCATATTAATACTTACCTATTTACGTTTAGAATACATACTTACGTTTAGTTAGATACTTACCTTTCATAATCCTTTATCTTTATAATATGAGAGTTGTAGCTTATAGTGACGAAAGTTAATTTTATTTGTTTCTGATTTCGTTGTTGTTCAATTATTAACATCGTGTAGTATTTTATTTCTATTGTTTTGATTTTTTTTATTGAAAGGATAGATCCTTTGGCGGGCGGTATGTCCAAGCGCAACAGCGAATGTTATTTAGTAGCCTATACATAGCTATTGATATCTACCTATGCATGTGTTTACAGTCCACATTGCTTTAAATTAGCTAGTGAGAAATAAACCGTCAAACAGTCCACACGAAGTTTTATTCAGTAGTGACCACAAGCAATAATCAACCTTATCGTCGTGTACACTCTAAGTATTCTTGAACACTGTTATATTTTTTTTCTAATAAAAGTCCGAACAATACCCTTTTGAACGTATCCTATATTTAATTTAAAAAAACTAGTTAAGTTTACTTTGAATGACAAGGTGGAGAAATTGCTTTTTATTAAAAATGTTTCTATTCTACCGGTGACAATGGTTCATATTGATTGAAGTTTCGTACGAGTATATAGGTATTTTTTTGGGAACTTATCTTTTGTTGGTCATAATCGTGGTTCTTCTTTCCTCAAGATTTTCCGTTTTTATGTATGAAGATTCTCCAAATGTGGAAATTGTAATAGTTCCATTCGTAGCTTGTTTTGGTATGTATTTTTCTAATTCTGTTATACAGTATAGGAATCTTGGCTGTTACTTGGTATTTTATTTAGGATGTTACCAAAGCAGTTCTCTGTGCTCCACCCATACGACCTGCGAACCATTCGATCAGAAGAATTCCAAAGAGATACGTTCACCTCCATCCCCACACGTCGAGTAATGCAGCGAATTGGTTGATTTCAGTCACCAAACCTACTTTCCACTCCTGCACGCGTTGCATGACGACGTCTTGTCGACGGAAGAATAGACAAAATGACACATTGCCATGCTTAGACGCGTAGAATGCGTAGAAATATTTCTACAATCTGTCATTTTGTCTATTCTTCCGTCGACAAAACCCGTTTCTATGGTGGTCATGCACGCGTGCAGAATCAACAGATAACAATTTTTTTTTTATTAAATCCTAATTTAACTATTCATACGTCTAATTTTCTTGTTTAAGTAACCAATTACACAGTTAAGTGCAATTTTGGTATACTTATTGATCGGGTATTTTTTAGATAAATTCGCGTTAAAGTTAGCGATTTGCTTGTTAAATCGGTCGAACTTGGGGAGTGGCAATTCCTACTGGCTTTGTCGTCTTTGCTAAGCCTGTTCAAGGCAAGATATACGGCTAAAATTTTATCTTGTCGGGTTTCTATTCTTATAAATATTGAATACTCTTTTTATTCCTCTTAAATCATACAATCATACAAGACCCCCGGCGACGCCGACGGCCCTGATAAAGTTAATATATGTTATGTTTGACATTTACATTTTGGCTTTGGTCATATTATTTTATGCCTTGAGTCATGACTGAAGTTAGTAATAATATTATTTTAGGCCACGGAGGAAGTGAAATATAGGCTACACACACAGGTGACAGGCCGCTCCATGCTCTCGTGTCTCTACAATACAAACATTGATTATCTTAAACCACTTGTTCAGTGTTTTAGAATAAAATGACACAAGTTATGAAATATTCCTCACTAGCTGACCTGACAGACATTGTCCTGTCACAGATAATAACTTGGTTCAAAAAGAACGTTCAGTTTTTCCCGAATTTGAAAATTTTCCGTGAAACTTGTAAAATATTTCTTTTCCAAAAATCTAATTAACTTAGTGATGCGATTACCAACAAACAACATTTCATGTTTATTTGTATGTGTAGATTAAATTCATGAATAATTATTGTTTGGATTCTCCGAATACAAATACATTGTTCACCAAATAAACTTAGCTTTAGCCGAAAACCATTTCGGCAATTCCTTCTGAGAAATCAAAATACACAATGTAGATTCGTATTACTGTAATCAAAATAAATAAGTAATGTTTGAAGATATAAAGAAAATAACAACCATATAGAACAGAAACTAGGTAAATCGCCGTTATTCCAACAAATAGCCCTCATTATTCTTCCTGTTCATTCATCAATGGCTGAATAGGTATTCATCATAATTTGTGAACATCACGTTGGCATATCTAGTATAATGCTATCATCTGTATGCCAGGCCATACATATCATAATTTCTTTCATCTACTGAACTATGTTATTGTGATTTTAGCTTCTTTATTTTGTTTAACCTCACGCTTGTTTCTTGAAGGGGCAGATAGAAATGTAGGTAGATTCTGACTAACGATATTAAAGTCTATTCATGCCCGGTTTCTGAGGTACCTATTTAAACGGAGTTTATTCATTCGATAGTGATCATTGGTTCTTTATCGTGTTTCTGAATAATACGCTAAGGAAGAATTTAGCTTAAAAGTCGAGTGAATTACTATCGAGGGTTTATCTGAAGACCTCAAAAACTGACCTTATGGAAAGAATTCGCTTAAATAAATAATTTTGTCGAATCAATAGCTATGGAGAGTTCAAACTCCGTTTAAGAACTCTTCAGAAACTGGGCATCAGAAAGTGCTACCACCGATTACTTAATAGATACTCATCATTGAGATAGTGGTACAAGTTCTTGTTTAAAAAAACACAAAGTTTGCTGAGGGACATTAAAAAAATAGTTGTAGGTACTGTACAGTACTTACTTACAATATACTACTACTACTACTGGGTAAGGCCGTAGATTTTGCCACTTTTTGAAGAAAAAATATTCTTAAATTTTGATTGCTTACAAAACACAAGGTAGTAGGTAAATTATAATGAAGGTATTTTAATTAGGTTATTACATGTCTTGAATACTTATACCTTATTGTTAAAATGAATGTAAGTTGTACACTTTAAAAAATACAATAAGTTAAACTCGCCAAGACACCCAAATTTGACGAAAAACATGCTGTCTTTTTGACACTTAGTACTATAAAATTTAATCTTTTTCTAAGGAACATTTAATCAATTGGGACTATCTGAAATGTGTCAAAGTTAAGCTGCTACATCGTGCTTTTCGTGTCCTTAAAAACGCGTTTTTTATAGATTTATTACCATTCAAACATTTGCTCAATATTTTTGCTTCTATGTTACTACTTTGTATGTTACCAAAATTTTCCCATAAAAAGCATTGAAAAATCAGTTTGGTAGTGTTTTGTTACTGCTCTGGCAACACCAATTATCCAGGGAGCGCATTAAAAAAAAAAGACGCCATCTTGTCGTCTCTGGAGTCTGTCAAAGGTGCACGCGAGTGTTTCGGCAGCGGATTTTAACTGTGAATTTTGGAGATTTCAAAGGTAAATAACACTTTTAATTGTACACATCTTATAAAGTATTATGCACGAGTGACTAATGAGTGCGTGGTAATGAGTCTATGTTTAAAATGCAGCTCGATGTCGAGTTATGCCTATTTATAACCTTGAAAAATCGTGCTTTAACGTTACTTCTATGTAGCTTCGATGTTACTGGTAATGTTGATTGTATGTTACGTAACGTTTTACAGTTATAAAGGTTTGTTCATATCGTAATTAATTATTATTTATACTTTTTTGTTGGCATAGGGTACTTGTAAAAAAAAATCGACTCCTTTTTTCTTAGTAACGAAAAATTCGTTCAATATTTTTTTATTTGATGTGCAGAAGACAATTTTTTAAATGTTTAGTTTCCAAGCAAGTACAAATTCCTTAATGAGGCTATTTTATTTATTGGTATAGATTGTTTTACGAAATTCAAAAAACGTATAACATAACAGTAGTTTAGTTTGCCCTAGCTAACATGTTAGGTTCAGTGTCATTTTAGGAGATTGCACATTCGTGGAAAGTGAAAAAAAAAGGTTTTATAACCAATTCTGTGCCATTCAGTGGAAAAATAAACACAGAAAAGTAAAATACGACTCTTTAATATTTTATGGGAAACAGTTAAGAAAATCGATGCCATTACTTTCTAAAAATGAAACTAATTCTAAATGTTTACCACGTAATTTTTTAAGTCTTATAATTTTACTTTTTGATGGTTATATTTGTATCTAGAGGTAGCTTGTCTGCATAAAAAGTAAAAAACGTGCATACGTCCCTATCTTCGGAATCCGCGTGAATTGTCTTTTCTTTCCAGCAAACGACGGGTAACACTGGAATCACAAGAATCACCCTTGTGATTCCAGTGTGACCCTTAGCCAATGTATTAAAAGTACTGTGTGAATGCATTAGAGCCTTTAACCCAAACTGTGCCTATACTTTTCTGATTAACGATAACATATTGCTTCAGATGCCACCGATGACTGCAGCTGAAAAGCAAAAAAAATATCGCGATAAGTTGAAAAACGAAAACCCGCAAAAGTATATAGAAATACAAAAGAAGGCCAAGGAAAGATCTGCACGCTACTATGTGAAAAAAAAGTACCTATACTGAAGAGCAAAAGCAAGAATTACGGCAAAAATGGAAGGAAGATCGGAAAAAAGCAAAAGATTCAAAAATGGCATCAGAAAATGAACCAGCTACGGCAAAACCTTCAATCTCCAAGCAAGATAATAACCAATTAACTTGCCGCAATATGCAACGCCGAATTGAATACAAGCTGAAACAAGAAACTGCACAATTGAGATTACAGTTAAACACATTAACTAAAAGTTTCAAAGGTCTTCAGAAAAAAATGATGAGGCAACAAAACAAAATAGACAAGATGCAGGCAGATTATGAAACTTTATTAACTAGATTAGCCGCGGTAGCGGAAACAGGAGACACCTATACACGAGCATTAGAAGAGAAAACACCAAGGAAAGAAGTAACAGAGTTCATAAATAATAACATACCTAACATTGAAACTCCAAAAAAAGAAGAAGTTAGGAAGAAATTACTTGAACACGATGTACTAACTAAGTCATTAAAATTACAATTCCAAACCGCTAACAATACTTTTTTTTCTATCACTAAACTTCACACACTTGGCGAACAGTACAGTTCGTTTTTATTATGCGTCGAAACCTCTTCCTTTTTGAAGTCGGCTAAAGCTAAAAATAGCGCGTGATGCAATTGGCCTTACAAAAATTATGCGTTACATTCGCGTTACCTCTATGTTACCGTAACATTTAAGTGTCTATGTTGCTCTATGTTACTAAGTGGCAAAATCTACGGCCTTACCCTACTACTACTACTACTACTACTACTACTACTACTACTACTACTGCCACTACTAACTACACACTAGTACTACGGTACTTATAATAATATCTTATATATAAAATTCTCGTGTCACAATGTTCGTTCCCGTACTCCTCCGAAACGGCTTGACCGATTCTCATGAAATTTTGTGAGCATATTGAGTAGGTCTGAGAGTCGGCTAACATCTATTTTTCATACCGCTACTTTTATCCCGGTCTACGCGGGTGAAACCGCGAAGCGCAGCTAGTAATATTATAATGCAACTACACTTACAACCAATTATGTGAATAAATATAATTAAATAACATAAAAATTAATTCGCAGGCATCACCGTGCAGTATTTGCACCTCAGAAATCAGTATTTCTTGTACGAACATAATTAATCTTATCTTTTGAATGCTTTGTTGATTATTATATAACTGCACGTACGATATTAGGTTTAAAGAATTTATTCTCATAAGAACAATACATAGGTTCACTTAAATCTAAATGAATACATTTTGCCTCAGGTGCGTGTTGGTGAAGTTATATAAATAAATAATAGGTAGGTAAGAAGTTGCTAACATTAATTGATACGGTATGACTACATTTGTTGAATATAATTTTTTAGTTTCACTTTGAATGAGTTAATGTTGTTACAATCTTTTACGTCATTTGGCAGGTCATTATACAGCTGTGCTCCCTCGAACAATATGGTTTTTTCACCATATTTAGTACGAGCTTGTCTTCGTTGTAGTTTATTTTTATTTCTTAGGTTGTATGATATGGTTTTTTTGTGTAATTGTAAATTGGATTGTATGCTGTTTGTGGTGATTTTTTTAATTAGAATGCAGGTGCCGTATGTGTATAGTTGTGTGAGATTTAATAATTTAGTTTTTTCAAATATTATTTTAGTCGGAGTCAGATAGTGATAATGATATAGGGCTTTAATAATTTTGTTTTGGGTTCTTTGCAAAGGCATCAGGATAGTTTTCGCGGCAGATCCCCATATTTCGATAAGATACTCGAGGTGTGATTTTACTAATGAGTTGTATATAATAGTACGTATTTTCCGTGTACGTATTTTCCGTATATTCTATTCTTGCATACACCTATTCGTTATTTCGTAACTACCTATACTGGATGACTTTTAAACCGTCGTGAAAAAAATAGGCTTTAATAGGTGAACGAAGTGGAAGCCCATGGCATACCTTGTTTTTTTTTATAAAAAAAAAAAAAAAAACGAAATTCAAATCATATTCAGGGTTCATATGATTTGAATTTCGATATTTTTTGACAATTTTTAATTTTTTTTCAAAATTTCTGTTTTTATTATTCTAGTATGAAAAGTTTACTTCGAGGAGCTCGTGGCTAAATAATAATAGCCGCACGAGTCGATCCATCGGGTTAATCTGCGCTTGCCGGGGTTGGTCCGTGGATGGGTGACCATCTTTACATACCGAGACTCCTCCGTGCCTCGGAAAGCACGTTAAGCCGTTGGTCCCGGCTGTCATTCGTGGATCTTTGACTGTCGTTACGGGTCGTCAGAAGCCCGTAAGTCTGACAACCAGTCTTACCAAGGGGTATCGTATTTCCCAGTAATTGGGTTGTGGAAGCCAGTTAGGCAGTCGCTCCATATAAAATACTGGTATTCAGCTGCATCTGGTTAGACTGCAAGCCGACCCCAACATAGTTGGGAAAAGGCTAGGCAGATTGATGAAAAGTTTACTTCGAATTTGTAGTATTTATTGATATAAGTAACGCATAAATACTACAAATTCGAAGTAAACAAATCAATCAACTAAAAATTTGATCTAAGAATAAATTTTTGTCTAAGCTAACAAAAAAAAAAGGAATACCATAGGCTTCTACTCCGTTCACCTATTATACCTTATTTTTTTCCAAGACGGTAAAAAAAGTCATCCGATATAATATAATCTTCTCATCTCCACCAGTGGCAAGTTGTATTCAGCCACAAATTGTGAAGCTACTGTACCAAGGTCTATATTTAGCACACAGTCCCTAGCTGGTCGTCAGTCATACAATTTGTGCCTTAGGCTCGGCGTATTTCAGACAGCCAGACCTCGTTATCGACCATTATTCCGGACGCTTAAGCTGAGCGTCCACTGGTCCGCGACGACCGCAACGCACACACGGCACGAAACAGATTTTGATTTGTTTGTATGAATAAATGAAAATGCGGGCGGTACCGGTAGTGGACGCAGTGTTATAGTAATTCATATAAAGCTAACCAAAATCCGTTGCGTGCCGTGCGTGTGATGCGGACCAGTGGACGTTCACCTTTAGGCGTTTGCTGCCGGACATGTGTTCACTATAATATGGCCGGACGGAACAAAGGGCTTTCGTGCTAGTTATTTAGAAAGGGATAGTCAGAGGAATGATGGTTTGCGCTAAAAGATTACCATATTCCTTTGTTCGTGATGACGCATTGGTTAAGGCCATAGAAATATATATCTATGGCTAAGGCGTATCACGCAAGAGGTTATGGGTACAAATCACTTTTAGTGACTTTTTCAATTCTATCTATCTTTCTAAATTTATTTTGGACGTCACTGACATCGATTAAGGAAAACATCGTGAGGAAACCTGGACCCGTCTTGAGCAAACGTGGTGAACAATGCTCGTGCCTTCTCTGTATGAGAAGAAGCCTTTGTCCTGTAGTGGGGCAGTAATAGGCTGGTGTAATTATTATTTAAATGATAACGACATGAGTCCAAGACCCATGTCGTGGTCAAAAGATAAGCCATTCAGCAAGTACTGTAGTGGGGCTCACTGCTCAGAATCACTGGACGTAATTAAGTGTTATAAAAATAATTCCGGCCAAGTGCGTGTCGGACCACATACAATGAAGGGTTCCATAGTTGAAAAGAATTTATACCTAAAACAAACTAAAATTTTAGTTCAAAAAAATTTGCTATTATAAACTTAAATTTACAGTTGGAGAATTGCCCGTGACGTATGTCAATGTTTGGGAATACATTAACTGTTAACTGATTTTTATTCAGTTTGTGATTTTTTAAGAGCTCAAAGGGGCCATAGACCTACAATTTTGATATTAATTTCAATTTGATACCTTCACGCGTTCCTGAGAAAAAGGTTCTTACGTATAGACAGTGAAGTGATCCTATAAGGGTTCCGTTTTATCCTTTTGAAGTACTGAACCCAAAAAAATAGGAAATACCGGCTCAATTTAGTTTATTTAGGTCAAAAATATTGGCTTAAGAGATCGAGAAGTGATTCAAAAAGTACATATTTCACACCAGTCATCATTTAGGGCTGTGTTAACCAATATCCGAACCGCCGACGGTTTGAATGTTGGTGAACACAGGCCTTAATAAACTACCAAATACAGTGAAAACAATTATGAATTCATCATCATCCATTATCTAACCCGTGCCCTTGGTGCAGAATACAACATGTTGACGTAAAAACTAAAAATCTTTTTAGCTAGAGTTGGATTTTTCAGCACGAGTGAGCCGGAAGCACACCCTAGGGTGATATTGGAAACATTCATAAAATGCAATGTGAAGTTCGTGATTTCACAAAAAAACGAAACTGTTCTGTTTCCTACTAACTACAGCCCCTCTGCCACCAGCAAATGGATTTAAGAGCCTTAGCACACCTCCGTCGCGGAACCGCGAAACCGCTGATGTGCCGCTACTCGAGTAGCAGAACTTCATGCGAATTATGTAGTTGAATTAAGGTACTGCGGTTTCGCTGGTATTGTCTCGCGGCGAAGGTGTGCTTAGGCCCTAAGTCACTTTAAGCAAACGTGTTTTTAGTTAGCAAGCCTTCTTAAATCGCGATACTTTGGAAAATTTAAACTGTTTCCAATTCCAATCTGCTTTAAATTAGCCCTGATGTCGATATTCGTTTACATAGTTTTAAAAGTAGTTACTTGTTACTATGTCCACTATGATAGTTTGTCAATGGTGGCTCGATCAGTGACTTTACTACTTTGCTAGATATTTATTATTTATATTATATATACTTTTATTTATTATGGCATTATTATTACTTAATGAAAACGCGAAACCGTATACTTGTGTTAAATTAATGTCGCCATTAAAGCGGCACGCTGTATATTCACTATGTGGCAGAATTGTCTGGATTTGCCTAAAAAGAAATGTATAGGTAAAATCGCTAACATTTCAAACCAACAAAAGAAAAAAAAACATCCCAAAAGTCATACAATATTCAAATCTCATACCAAAACAGCTCCTCATAAAGAATTAACCCCTAAAATACCGACAATTCACATAGGTACATAAAACACTCGTATCGTAACATTTCCGACATTAATCTCATTAGGAGGCCTTTTTGACCTCCCAAATGAACACGGAACAGTTACACAGTTACTGCAGGAAACTGATAGTACTATCTCAATAGGTTTATTTCACCCCTTTTGGGGGTGTTTAAGCGTTCATTACGGGTAGCAAAGTTTTGGGGAAGGTGAGTTTTAAGTGTGGTGAGTAATGAGTGAGAAAATTGTGTAGGTATGTTGTATCTCCATAAAAAACTTTACATGGTGATTTTCATTTAATAGACTTATAGCCTATTTAATCACCTCTAGAAAAGTTCTCTTGAAATTATCAGGCAAATAATTTTACACAAAATTCCGTTCCATTTTCTTTGCTGGACAGTAGTTATCCGGGTCGTCAGAAGCCCGAAAGTCTGATAGCCAGTCTTAACAAGGGATATCGTATTACCTAGTAACTGGGTTGTGGAGGTCAGTGTTATGTTATGACTTGAGGATGAACCACAGAATAATACGTACGATTGATGATAATTAGAAGAGTTTATTGGGACTTTCAGACTGAGTGACAAAATCTGTCATGCGACTTCATGCCTCCAGAACCGGCCGTCCGTCTACACTCAACATAGACAAGTCAACTCCTTTATCGTAGACTACCAAGGCCGTAGTGTTGCTATGTAACAGTCAGACAGGCAGTCGCTCGATGTAAAATACTGGTATTCAGCTGCATCTGGTTAGACTGGAAGCCAACCCTAACATAGTTGGAAAAAGGCTAGGCGGATGATGACGTTAGTAGTTATCTGGATATTGTGAAACAAGCCTTAATCATACTAAAATACTGTAGCACTAAAATACTGTAACATGATAGCACAAGTTTAAACCTTAGCGGTCTCATTACAAAACGAGGTTTTTCTTCTGTCATGGTTTAAACCATCGAGCCAGTTTTTGTAATAAGAACCTAGCTGTGATAGAAATACAGTTCTTTATACAAAACTAACAACTTAGTCCGGTACTAAGTTGTCAGTTTTGTAAAACTGACAACTTAATGTGTAGGGATAAAGTTCGAAATTCATAAAAGGGTCCATGGTTTAAACCTGGGTTTGAAGATGAACCTTGTTTTGTAGTAAGACGGTAGTGGCTTTCGGTTGCTATATAATTTAATCCTGTTTTCTATTGTATAAACGTTAAATGAAAAAAAAAAAAATATTTTTGAAGTGAAAACTTCTTTAGGCGCGTTGAGCGATTTTTGGCAGGGGGATATCTTACGGGTTCGCGTCGCGTCGACATGCGTCGGCAGTCTTCCATGTCTGCCAAATTATTTTTTTTGTAATAGCCAATTTGATACCCCGTTTACATGCCATTGCCATTGCCATTCGCGCTGCCGGAAATATTTCCCTAAATATTGCTGTGGCACCGTTAAGGGTTATGAAACACTCATTGCCTCGTCACAAGTCTTTCCATCAAAGGAGAATGTAGAAAGAGAGTGAGAGAGCAATACCAACATAAACAATCATTCGCGTTCGCGTTGCCGGCCCTTTGAAGTCCGCCAAAAAATCGCCAATATGGGGATCGTCAACGTCGTATTTACACAACCGTGTTGCCCATTTTATTTCCCATTTCCTTGCTAGTTGCTGTGGAAATGTGCTGAATGTAAACGGGGTATAAGAACTTGTTAGTGATTTAATGGCAGCTCTATTTTCGTTTCTACACTAAACCTTTTATTTAATCGCCACGAAGAGGTACTTAGTCTTTTATTTTCAAAGATAAATGAACGCATAAACATCCACTACCTTAGCTTGTTTTTCCAATCTGATTCCAAAAATAAACGTTATTTTCGCAATGAATTTGCAAGTTTGTCGATTCAAAGGAGCTTTCTAACGTTCAATGGAACAAAAATATTATTATGTAGAACGGATAACGTCACCCGAACATAATACCTCGATTCTGAAGATTTTGTTCTGCAGTGAAATCAGCTGATTCATTACTGGTAAATTAATATTTTGGAAATTAAAAACATAGGTCATGCTTTTTGGAGCGAAGTTCTTGCAGTAGGAGTAAACTGGTAGAAATCGTCACGTAACAAAAAAGCGTTACGTATGCCAGAAAAAGTCAGTTTCAAGTGTCAAAAGTTTTTGTTTGTAAGTTGACGCCTGACGACTGAGACGCCTAAAACTTAGACTAGATGGCTCTGTATTAAAAAAACAAAAACTTTTGACACTTGTAACTCGTGACCATACATCGCCGCTATAGTGCTTGAATGGCCAACCGACCATTTTTTTTTTGAGAAAATTACTTTTTAATGTTTAGGTAACTGTAGAAACAGACTGTTTATACGGTTATACTATACATTAAAAACTAATTTTCCCAAAAAAATGGTCGGTTGGCTATTCAAGCACTAGGGCGAAGAAATGTAGAAATTTTAATTAGAATGACACAATGAGCGGTCTGTGTAATGCTTTCAATACAATTTACGTACAAATAGTTACTTAACTCTAGAGAAAAACCGTACATACGCAATATAATACCTAATTATATTATACACTAATCAAAAAAGTTTTGCACCATTTATAATGCGACCAGTGCAAGGTAAACAAAATAATTTGCGATGTTTCTTAAGTTATCGGCAGCTTTTGAGAATGTTTTTTTGTATACCCTCATAACTTTGTGGACTGTTTACTAACTGTAACTGTTGTGTTTGTGTATCTGTTTAAGACTTTTTTTGACTATAGTGTATATTATACACAAATCCACAAATCAAAAAAAGTTTTAAACAGATACACAAAAAAAGTTTTGCACCATTAAAATAAAAAAAAAAAGAGTTGAAGACGTACTGTCAAAATATTTTCTCGATACAGTAATGGAGCTCTAAACGAAGCAGAAGACAGAAGTTTTGCACACTATGCAAAAACCCGATCAAAAATGAAAATACAAACGTGTCATTATTCTATCTAGCCGCCAAATTCCCTCTCCACCTGTTCCCGGCTTTCCAGTCCCCAACCTCCCTTAATTCCAGTTCCCCAGTCCCCGAATATCACGCCTAATCTCCAGCTTATGACGATGTGACGTAGTCATTAGGGCTCATACACACGTTGGTACGCCGCCGCCGCGCCGTATGCCACGTACGCGCAAATGAGTTCGGTAGATTGATTAATTACTTACTTAGTGAATGAAGCCTAGGTTTAATGAAGGTGCTAAGTTGAGATAGGGTTAATAGATGAGTGTGGTATTTGAGTTAGATTTAGGTCTGTGGGACTTGTTACAACATGTGACCCTGAGGTCGGGAAATTATACATGAATGAAAAATATAGGTAGAGAAGGAATTTTTTCTGTTGTAAAGAAAAAAATAAATCTGCCTAGCCTTTTCCTATGTTGGGGTCAGTTTCCAGTCTAACCGGATGCAGCTGAATACCAGTATTTTACAGTGTTTTATATCTGACCTCCACAACCCAGTTACTGGGTAACACGCTACCCCTTAGTAAGGCTGGTTGTCAGACTTTCGGGCTTCTGACTACTCGTAACGACTGTCAAAGATCCACGAATGACAGCCGGGACCAACGCTTAACGTGCTTTCTGATGCACGGAGGGGTCTCGGATGTTAGTCCTTGGATGGGTGACCGTCTTTACAGTAAAAACGGTCACCCATCCAAGGACCAACCCCAGCAGGCGTAGCTTAACCTGATGGATGACCCGGAACAACTATCGCGTTAAAAATATTTCTCTCGTAAAAGAATCGTTCCTACCGCAGTGAAGCCCTCTCTCAGACACCGTCTATCCTATCAAGCCAACACATTCTAATGAATGCCATGGCAATATAATATAAATTCCAAGCACAAATTCAACCAACAACACCTCTATATTCTACTATAATTTCACACATAGGTCACTCCAAACAAAGTTCCGAGACATATTAATTTAGATCTATTCAGAACACGTTCCAATGACACATGTAAATAAATAACTTCAGACTAAGGACAGCCCACAATTGTGTGTTAGGGGTGTTACATACAAGATGTTCGGGTACTTATTCGGTTCGACCAACCCGAAGCAATTACTACACATGTTCGGCTTTCATTCGACTTGTGTCGATCTGCAAACTCTGTTCAGAATCTACCCTCGCTGAATCATGATCGGGTCGACTGGATACAATTCGAGCTAAGTCGGGCAGCTTTTCCCGAAGAGCCTGATTGGTCGCCAAGCGTTACTGCTGAGCATGAGGTCCTGGGTTCGACTCCCAGGTCGCACAAAGTGTTATTGGGTTTTTTCCATCTGGAATTACTCAGTAGCTGCCCAGAGGCAGAGTAAGCAAGCTGAAGTGGCAGTGGGCTGGCCATGTTAATCGAAGGATCGATGGCCGGTGGAGCAGACAAGTCCTGGAGTGGAGACCGCGTATCGGTAAGCGTAGTGTGGGATGCCCCCCAGCTAGATGGACTGATGACCTGAAGAAAGTGGCTGAGTCAGACTGGATGCGGATGGCGGAGGAGAGGGTATTGTGGCACAGTCTAGGTGAGGCCTATGTCCAGCTGTGGACTGCGATAGCCTGGTTTGTGGCCAGTTGATGGCAATATGTTCTCCCTCTATTACATAGGACTTAAACATACCTGGCTAAATGTGGGTGTACTGCAGCTACACTTCTGCTTACCCTTCGAGGAATACAGTTGTGATGTTATGTTCATGTATATCTACATAATATACGATTTAGCCGCCTGCGGCTGTGTCGGTTCATCCCAACCCGAACATATGTATCACGCCTGAAAGTTCACAGTTTCTGTGCTCTGTATTGAACCTTCGGAGTTGGTAACGGCATTGAAGGCTTTAAAGTATTCATCGTTGTTGTGTCTTGAGTTAGAGGCGACCTTTTGACGTTCAGTCGTGTGTGTGTTTCGAGTTTAGACTTTAGATCGAGAACTTTGTAACTTTGTTCTATCGACACGTTCTTGACTTCGACAATACTTCTACTTCTACACAATGAACTTTATCTGTTGGCACATCACTATGTACCCAAAATATAAAGGACCTATACTTTAGTACTCAGAGCATATAAAAGCCGGGGTTGCGGGTTGTTCGAAAGAGATACCGTGGCCCTGGCACGGGCAACTGAAGGAACACGGGTGGGTTTTAGTCAGTAAAAGTCTGACACGCCCTCCCTCTCCACCCAGAGCGGGAGAAGTAATTTTGACGATTTCCCATCCACAAAAAAAAAAGACCAAATAAAAAACCATGACATAGCGCTATCAACAGTGACATACGTCAGGCTGGTTTCGTTCATGTTTTTAGTTTATTTGGTGATCTTCTTGCGCGAGTCACAATAAATACTTTTTCTTTCTTTCTTTCTTTACATATCTCCAGGCTAACATAACAAGCAATAAAATCCGATTTATCAGATTTTTTTTTGTGAAAAGATAGAATTTGTTGTATTTGTCAAAAGCTATCAGAAAATATTATAATTATTAACGTTGACGTTGTTTTCAAATGGGGACATTACGTCTAAATTCAACCATCATCATCTGCCTAGCCTTTTCCCAACTACTTTGGGGTTGGCTTCTAGTCTAACCGGATGCAGCTGAATACCAGTATTTTATAGGAGTGACTGCCTATCTGTGTCTACACTCAGTAACTGGGTAATACGATACCCCTTGGTAAGACTGCTTGTCAGACTTTCGGGCTTCTAACGACCCGTAGGTAATGACTGTCAAAAATGACAGCCACGAATGATAGCCGGGACTAATGGCTGAACATGCTTTATTTATTTATTTAAGGATTACCATCGAGCTTTCCGAGGGGTCATAGTATGTAAACATGGTCACCCATCCAATCGCGGCGGCGACCTGATCGATTGACCCGTGCGGTTGTTATTACTTTGCCACAGGCCCCAATTCAAACAAAATGGGAAAATAATTTACCATCATTCTAAACACACCCCAACACATTCGTATAGGCAGACGCCAGTGAGCTGGTGAGGGTTAGGCATCGCAAAACACTCTGCCTCCAATCCTGCCTCAACGATCAATACATCAGTCTACGGGCTAGGCAGCTAGCTAGGTGAAAATGGCGTGCCGATGGTCTTGACGAGTGAAATATTGAGGCTGATACGGTAAAGGGTTTGTGGAGAACTAGCTTTAAGCTGCGGCTTCGCTCCCATCCGAAGGAAATTATGTACTACTTTGGTAGTGTCCGGATAAAAAAATATTTATTTTATTGTACTTGCATGGGCTTACAGCTAACAATACAAAAAGTTGGTAAAAAAAAAATAAAATAAAAATAAAATTCATTTAATTCAGGCAAAAACCCATAACTGTTACATGATAAAATTAAATTTCACAATACTGCCCCATAACACATCGGAAAGCAAAGTAAATTACGACGAGCCTTTTACAAACCTCCACAGTTAGCAAAAGAGTGTTGTTGTAAACGTTATTAAGTGATTAGGGATGATGCCTGGGTAGGAAAAAGAAATTCTATTTAGTTCGTCAGTCAGATAATAAAAAAATATTAAAAATATTTGCGTTTCGTTTTTCGTTTTTGTGAATGGCATCTCGCAGTTGACCACTGGGGGTCGAAACTGCTTAACAGGGCTTACAAACTAAGGTAAAATATTAGGCGAGTGTGCGTCGCTAATAAGAGAACAGCCAGACGGGGCAGGCTAGATCATAATGGGATAAAAAAAAATATTTGCTTTATCATATTAGTATTAGTAAGAAAATAAATAAATAATAATAATAAATAATAAACTTTATTGCTAAAATAGGTAACAAAGATTTTACATTGGTCCCAAACTAGGAAAGCCTGTATCTTGGGCACCAATATGGAGAGTTTACCATAAAACATTCATATTTAAAACATATTCGGTAATAAAACTATTGCTTCAAATTACAAAAACCAAATAAAAATCCAAGAATCAAAGCGAAAGAAAACATAGCAAACAAATCAATATTAAATAGAAAATAAAATTTATAAAACTAGAAAAAACGCTTTTGTGAATAAGTGTGTGATCATGTGTTGTGCATGAGTGTGAGTGTAAAGATGTGTGATCATGTGTTGTGAATGAGTATGAGTTAATACTTAGCTAACACGCAAGTGGGGGCTCGCTACGTCACTTCTACGTATAAAATCTAGCTAGGCGTGACGTCATGCCACATTTTAACTCAATGTATCGCCGTAATCTTTTGATTACGTAAAAAAAATAAAAAATACGTGTCCAATATTTTTTAATAATCTAAATGATGGAGAATTAAAAAAAATTGTCATCATCCCTATTCTATGTGCAAATCTAGGACATGGACTAAATGTGTGGCCTTCCAAATTCAAACTCGTTGGTGGCTCGATGATAGCTCGAGGTTTATGTTTACCTCTGGCTATTACGACTGCAGCAGTGCTATTCTGTACAAATCTCATCGTGAAAACCTAGGTGAAGTGAGTTGTCATTCTACCTGATGCTAGGGATTGACACTATTGGCAGCTCACTCCACGTTCACTTCACTTAAGTTTCACGGTGAGATTTATACAGAATAGCACTGCAGTACCTGACATAATTAAGTGTCATCTGGCGTTGCACCTAAATATATACCATACATACAACTAAAGAAAAAACGCCCAATGCTTAAATAAAATGATTCTATTGAACAATTGAGTCTTCCTTTTAAAATATAAGTTGCTCTTAATTCTGAACTGATAGCTCATATTTAATCAAATCAAACTAATTTGATAATTAAAATGTACAAGCATACACTAAAATATTCATATATATAATATATTATGTACAAGTATAAGGGTGGATGGGTGACCAATACCATCTTTACATATCGAGACTCCTCCGTGCGTCGGAAAGTACGTTAAGCCGTTGGTCCCGGCTGTCATTCGTGGATCTTTGACAGTCGTTACGGGTCGTCAGAAGCCCGAAGGTCTGACAACCAGTCTTACCAAGGGGTATCGTATTACCCAGTTACTAGGTTGTGGAATTCAGATAGGCAGTTACTCCATGTAAAATACTGGTATTCAGCTGCATCCGGTTAGCCTGGAAGCCAATCCCAACATAGTTGGGAAAAGGCTAGGCAGAGGATTATGTACAAGTATATAATAAAAAATAAAAAGAGGAAAAGCTCATTGGGCATCAAAAAATTCGTCGGCATCGCTGTTAATGGGAAAAGTGCCCAAAAAGCTGGAAGCATTGCAACGTTGGATGGCAATGCCGACTCTTTGGGCTCTCATTTAAGAAGTGTTAGGACCAGAGGATGATCCTATGAAATAACTAAGTTTTTGTGTAGAAGTTATATAAATTGCTCGAAGTCTCCGCAGTATTATTTCACCTCCTTTTTTGCCTTTATTTTTTGTACCTACGGTTCCTGAACCCCTTGTGTGTTACGACCCCATAGTTCAATATTATGCAAGGTAAAAAGTGTCGATGGGTTTCGTACGTGTGATATGAGAGAGGAAACGGTATTAGGGTCATTTGGAGGAAAAGAAGGTAATTTGTAACCAGGTAATATGAGGTATGGAGAACGTGCGTGGTGTATCTGCTTTCCGTGTACCTTAAAAGATTTGAAGAATACCTAACCTTAGTAAAGGACTGCTGTTATCTTAATAAAGTTCTGAAATTGATATAAACAAAACATCTTTGTCACCACTGTGTTAAAGATACTATACATATACAGGGTGTATCAGAAAGGTACAAGAGAACAACTTTCTTCATGAGACCAACACTGTAATCGAGAAAAAATTATCTGCAGTCCCGTACAAAAGTTTAATACTCGACCCAAATGTATGGGACGGCTGATTATTTTTTCTCGATTACGATGTTGGTCCCATGGAGAAAGTTGTTCAGTTTTTTGGTCACTACCACACCCTTTTTGTCCACACCTTTCTGATACATATTAAAGGAGATCATTCATTTTGGGCTAAATACATAATTATATTGAAAGTGCTGGCCAAATAAAAAAAAAAGTTATATTCCGTTAGAGCATGTTATTCTCTTCACTTTTCACTATGAGACCAAATCTGTAGGGCCATTCTCTGCACTGTTATACGAGTTTGAAAAATACTGTTTTCAGTATGTATTAGTTAAAAGAATAATAGTAAAAAATAAAAGATAAACAAAATGAGAGAAAAAAGTAGTCTAAAAATATTAATAATAGGAAATACATCGTATCTTTTACTAAACTAATCGATCACATAATAATAATAATTACTTCCGATATAATTTGCGCAATTTTCCACACAAGACCTGCAGAACCCGAAATCTTCATAAAAGTTACACGCTTGATTACACCCATAGTTTATATTTCTATGATTACACCTTTGATCAATGAGCTGGCCACCATTGAATCATAGCTTTTAGTCATAGGAACCCTTCTAAATTTATCGCTGTATTGAAGACAAGTCACTCGGAGCACTCATTTTATTCTTGACAGGGAGCGAAAGTATTTTTTGGACTATTCTGTGAATTTCGTTTAGTGTTTGCGTTTGTTTTGTTCTGTTGCTATATTATGTATAAAATATCATGTGCTCTATTTTAATATTTTCTCAGTGTTTAATTACATTTTTGCAATTCGCTTTTGGAAATCCTTGGTTCAACATTTTTGTGGACCCGATTCACGGGCTTCCTCGATTAAACGGAATAAGACTCTTAGGATCTATTTTACGATGTCCGAATAGCCACTACTTACTGAATAAATTCAAAAATGGAACAAAATTTTGAAATTATATGCCAAGTAATTCTGTTCCATTTATGAATTTATTCGGACATCGTGAAATAGGCCCTAAAAATACTTAGAAATCTATATCATCGGCATCGGCATGTTTGCAGAGGCGAGAATAGATGGCTTTCACGCCATCATGCGCAAGAGTTGCGCTTCCATTATGCGCAGGGTACTCGCCAGCTCCACCAGCACCCTGAAGACTATAGCTGGTAGGTGGGACAGCCCCATACTGGGACAATGGATATGCCTACATGCCACTGTGGCGTAGTAATGAATAGTTTGTGTTGTTTTTCTGGTAAATATACAGTGTTATTGGTTATTGACCAATATCCTCTTAAGGGGTCACTGTGCTCATCATTATGAACAACTTTTACAATGGGACCGAACAAAAAAAAACAGCTTTTCAGTACATTTATCTACATCAAACTCGTCAAAATGTAGGGAGCAGCTGATTTTTTTTTCGGGATTTCTGGTTTGGTACCATAGTAAAAGTTGTTCATAATGATAAGTACAGTGACCCCACAAAAGGACAGTAGTTTCTAAGTCGTGTATAAGTATATACTAACAAAATGGACTATACCTATGGGTCCGAAATAAATTATCGAGTGCATTTTGTTTTTAAATGTATATTTGTAATAAATTCTTGATTAATCAGTAGAAATATAGTAATATATTATTTTTCTGATGAAACTATAATATTTTACGAACTTAGTTAAAAAGAACGTACGAACGTAAGAAGTACGAGAACTTGCACATCGTAAAAGTGATGAATATTTTCTTGAAAACTTAATTCATTGTTGACTGCCATTTTCAGTAATGTAAGATCATTTCTAAAGTTTACGTAGGCAGATCTACTGCTAAGTCAATGAAATCTTTTTATCCTTCTCAATCTGAAAGCAATTACAAAGTCTTGCAGTTAGCTTAGTCGACTCAGAAAGTTTTAAGAGCCAATAGATGCTAGATAGGATAATGTAGGACATAGATCAGTGACCTATCGTAATGTAAATTAGCTTATAAGTCCTTCATTCTAGATTGTTGCAAAGAGGCAAAGAAAATACCACTCGAGTACATAACACATGTAATAATAATAACTACTGTCCCACTGCTGGGCAAAAGCCTCTTCTCATACAGAGAAGGCACGAGCATTGATCACCACGCTTGCTCAAGACGGGTTGACGACAGACTTATTTTAACTAGTTCTATGTTTTCTAACGATGTTTTCCTTCACCGATGTCAGTAATGTCCAAGATAAACTCAGAATGCACAGTCAGCAACAAAAGTCGATTAACATTTGAGTTTTCTAAATCTTAATTATTGAGAAAAATACTTCATTAAAACTGGACAGATGTAAATTTTAAATAAAATTAACTCTTAATAAATGGAATGATAAAAAGCAGGTTATAATATCGTTTTGTGTTAATTTAGATGATGTCATAAACTAGCAGTGTTAACCGACTTCTGCTGCTCACCGTATACCTATATGAATTCAGAAAAAGTCACATTAGTACTTGCCCGGGTTTGAACCCACAACTGGGTCATCGCGACACTCGGTAACACGTGTGTGTTTTATAGGAGATGACTAACATGTTACGATTAAGAACCTTCAAAGGAATAGATAGTTAAATTCCAAAGGCAATAAATGCGAGAATACTGATTTAGAAAGTAGTTGCAAGCCAAAAAACTTGAGGTCCACGAATAGAGATGTAAATTGAAAAAAAAAATAAAATGTCTTTTTTTTCACAATCTTGAAATAACGTGAATAAAACTTGGCATCGTTGTTTTTTTTCTACATTTGGTTTCAGAAAAAGTGAAACACAATACGTAACTAAAATGAAATAAATACACTGAATTTGATTGTTTTGTTTTTAACCCGTCGCGCGCCAATTAGCAGACACAATTGAAATTCTATTGTTATCTGTACACATGGTGTACAATCGACATTTTAAGAGTTAATTAAAGTCAAATAATTTTTTTTTTACTTTAGGTACTTTCGAAGTGGAAACCACATTGTTAAAAAAACTTTTTTACAAAAAAATACAACCGACTTCCAAAAACAACACTACAAAGTAAAAAATAACTTTAATTTCGGAAGTCGGTGTCTGGTTAAATGTATTTTCGGTTTTTGCCACCGACTTCCGAAATTAAAGTTATTTTTTACTTTGTAGTGTTGTTTTTGGATGTCGGTTGTATTTTTTTGTAAAA
Source organism: Cosmia pyralina (assembly GCA_946251885.1). Taxonomy (NCBI): domain Eukaryota; kingdom Metazoa; phylum Arthropoda; class Insecta; order Lepidoptera; family Noctuidae; genus Cosmia; species Cosmia pyralina. The sequence continues at coordinate 2,634,790 of OX276355.1, read as the reverse complement.
AAGTTTTTATTTCTCAGTTTTTAGTTGTGGTACCTACCCCACACAAATTCTAATACCACTATCTGCAAAACAAACTAGAACATTATCCATATAAAAGTGGGGAAAAAATACGTATTATTGAAGCTAACTCAAAAACTACCCAAGCAAAGTTAAACAATTTTATATGACCAACGTTGATGTATACCCTCTTGAATAAAATAAAAAAAATTCAAATCGGACTACTCTGTAAAAAGTTATGCGTAGTCATACATAAAATAAAACATACGTGTCGAATTGAGAACATCCTCCTTTTTTTTTCGTCGGTTAAAAAGATTTGCCACGACTGATGTTTTTCGACCTGAACCGACTCGCTTCGGCATATTTACAAAAATATAACAATTAACTACATAAAATTACTCATTACGATTTCAATGTTTACCTCAACAAAAACGAACTCTCACTGACTCAAGATAAACAAACAAGGATCAGGGAAATCCCCGTCCGTAAATGTAAACTTAAGTGGGTGTTACCAATCAGAATATGTACTATTTAACAAAAAACAAATGGTATTTTCTTATTAAACAAAAGAAAAATGTAATATCAACTCCTAAACGATAACCACCTTATCATATTTTTATTTTCGTAATCTTGAAAAAAGCCTACTTCAGAAAAAAAAACTGTTTTTTTTTTTAATGTTTTTTTACACCTCTATCCACGAACGAATTCTAGGAAGGACAAATTTACGTTTTCTTGTCGGATTTTAGTAGCTAAAACCTTGAGCGTAGATTCGGGTTAAACCTTCAGGGATTACAAACATGAAAAGCTTGCAAACGTTTCAGTATAACATGTTCCTGAAGTAAGTCATTCATTTTAAATAGAAGATATGTGGCTTTAGGTATCCACACTTGTACCTAAGTACCTATTATAAATTCGAAACTCTGATCTTAATGTCTGGTTTAATATTCATACGTTTTTGCGGCTATGTTAGTTTACTTTAGAAAAATTTTTCATCTGTGACCAAAATTTCAATGAATGAATGAGCGAATAAATAAATGAATGAATGGTTTATATGCCAGAACATTACTTACAGATACTTAACATTAATAACAGATGGTTTCACAATATTCGACTTTTCAGTCGTGTAAATATTGAAGTTACATGCATAATACAAAACTATTGCAGTCTGGGTCTGGGTCGTGTTCACAACGGCTATAGTGTTGCATATTTTCTATTTCAGTAAGGTCCTTATGAATAAAGATTCGGTTGGCGTCTGCTCTTCACACGTCGCTATATGCCGGATGACTTTTTTTATCGTCTTGAAAAAATAGGGTATATTAGGTGAACGGAGTAGAAGCGTATGGCATACCTAGTTTTTTTTATTGTAATAGCTTAGTCAGAAAAAAATATCTAAGTATCAATAAATACTACAAATTCGTTGTAAACTTTTCATGTTAGAACAATAAAAACATAAATTTTGAAGAAAAATAATAAATCCTTTAAAAATATCGAAATTCAAATCATATGCAACCTGCATTATGATTCGAATTTTGATTTTTTTTAATTAAAAAAAAAAAAAAAAACTAGATATGCCATAAGCTTCTACTCCGTTCACCGAATATACCCTATTTTTTTCGAGGCGGTAAAAAAAGTCATCCAGTATATAAGTTATGAACCCCATAGGTTCATGTCAATGTGTGCTCGAATGTCAACCGAACCCCATAGGTTCACAACTACTGTAAGCCCGCGGTTGCAATCGGATGATGGTATTTTACGTTTATTTATATCTGATGATATACGTTTACATACATATTTTAACGTTTTTTCCCTGACGCACCCCATGTGTGCGCGTGACGTTCGAAAGGTTTTTCATTACTGTTCTCAAGAAAAATCGCTGGGCACGACTTAGAGGTTCCTCCCCTCTCTAATCTCACGTGAGATATTTCAAAATGCGTATTTTTAGTGTTAATACGTTGTCCTGGGTATATTATAGTCGTGGATTCTGAACGGAACGTCAAGTTGTACTGACTTGGGTGTGTTCGGAAACGGGGGTTGGCATCACTGTGCGAGCAGTCAATGTCATTTTGAGTTTGCGGGGGAAAATAACGGTGACAGATGACGGCTGTCATTCAGTACCGACCAGTCCGGCAAAGAACGCTGACGAATGTCAGCGTTCTTTGCCGGACTGGTCGTCTTCTAAAATCTAGACAGCAGAGATATACATAGAGGAACCACCCTCGGAGGAATTCTCCTCCGAGGGTGGTTCCTCTATGTATATCTCTGCTGTCTAGATTTTAGAATTTTACCTTCACAGAGAGTAACGGCCGCGACTTACAAGTTGTAGCTCGTGGGTTCGAACCCAGGCAGGCGCTTTACTTTGTGTAAATAATTTCATCACCACTGCTCTCATAACGGTCAAGGAAAATATCGTGAGGAAACCAATGTTCTAGAACCAAAAGTTCGAAGACATCTAGCAACCCGCACTGGGCTCGCGTGGTGGGAAACGTCCCATCACTGCCTTTCACCGTGAGGAGGCCTGTGTACCAGCAGTGGGGACATTATACGCTAATTATGATAACATTCACAGTGCCAAAATCACTATTACTACATAATTATAAAACGAAGTCCCACCGCCACGGCTGTCTGTCTGTCTGAACGCAATAAACTAAAAACTACCGAACGGATTTTCATACGGTTTTCACCAATAGACGGAGTGATTCATGAGGAAGGTTTAGGTGTAGGTGTAATTAATTAAAGGTTTTGTATACATTGGTTGAAATATGACGATGATTGCTGGTCGGAAAAAATCATGGCGACTGGGAGCTTTACTGGCGCGCGCCGCACAGTGGATCGTCCCCATACAAGAGGTCGGACATAGAATTAAAAATTGAAAAAGTATTTAATTGAAAAAAATGAAATATGCAGTTGCATTACTCTATTAAGGAACTACAAAAAATGTTACTACAATTTTTTTATTTGACCAGTACTTTATGAGCAATTCGATGAAAAGTGTTATTTTTCTATGGAAATGGTCACAAAAATGTCTGTATCTCATGATTCCCTCCTTGTTTCGATTTGCGGTTTTCACTACTGTTATCTACCCATTTTATGCCACATTTTTTTCAAGGACACATGGTGCCCCCAGCGACCCCCTTCCGAGATATTTTGCTTTTAGTAACTTTACTTTTTATTGTATAACTGATGATATGGAGGTACATTAAGTATATTCATTACTGAGAATAAGTCATCCCTAAGTAGTTCCTTAAATAACAGGTGCATTTACGATTACTTTAATGACTTATGAACGCTTCTGTTGCCATACAACAAACGCGTTAATGAGTCCTTAAGTGAAGATTCCCAGTACTTGCTTAATCTAATTAGTTATTGTAATTACTATGTTAACAGCCCTTAATCTCTGCATTGTTATTGTCTAATGTCATCATTAGCTTATCAAATTCATTGCTAGTTGCCTACTTGCTGCCCTATATATTTGAGTGTGTTTAGCAAATGTAATTCAGTTGTAATTATAACTTCTACCAAGTGTTGTCATTATGGCTTTCCGTGGGTTTTCTACTTACCTAGATCTTTACGTTGCTCTTCGTAATCATAAAGATCTTCGTGACTATGACCATTTATTTAACATATTGAAGTCGAATACTAACGTCCAGTTAAGTGAAAGTGATGTGACGGATCTCAAGAACTGGTGTCGACGATTTTGCTATAGGGTTTACACCAAATGGGTGCAATCAAGAAGGACAGTTGACAGGTTCATTAACAAGAACGAAGAGTGGTTAAATTCCGATATCGTTTGGCCAGATTGCTTTAAAGAAAATGTTGTTGACACTGAAGAAGCAAATGAAAATGAGGCAGAAGAGGTAGTCAGTCCATCAAAATCAGATGCATCTACTTCAACATATACATCTCCTCGCAAACGCTTTGAAGATTTATCAACTAGACACAAAAGAAGACGTGTTAATGAAAATGTTACTAGTTGCAGTCGTCCGGATGAGCTTTTGCATACTGTTGAAAGTATACTTAAGTCTGCCGGAAAAAATGATATAGCCAGAATAATGAAAAATTTGCTGGAAAATCCTGAACACGTCTCAACAGTTATAAATGTCCTGGAAACTAAGCAGAATCCTCCGCTTCGTGAAGTTCCTACTCACAAAGCACTTGCTCTTTACGTTTACTTGCAGTTATCCAAGTGGCGTTACATCACACTTCGGGACTTTAGTTTAAAAGAAGGTCATGCGAAATACCCAAGCTACTACTTGTTAGTTAAAGAAAAGCTTAAATGCTACCCGGCAAAAGAAGACATAACTGTGACTGAAACTTCCGCAAAGATACGTATCCAAGCCCTCCTTGATCTCACCGTTAGGAGGCTGATCGATTCACTTGAATCAAATTTTGATGCTGGTGAACAACTTGTGCTTCACAGTAAATGGGGTTTTGATGGAGCTTCAAGTCAAAGCATTTACCATCAAACGACAACAACAAGTGAACAAGACTTATCCAGTGTATTTATGGCAAGTCTTGTACCACTTAAGTTAGTGACTTCTAGTGGAAGTATAGTGTGGCAGAATGATCGGCCATCGTCAACCACATATTGTCGCCCGATTTCATTTACATTTATGAAAGAAACGGAAGCGAATGTTAAGGCTGAAATGGAAATATTTGAGACCGAGATTCGTGAACGGAACCCGACTGATTGCGGCAATGCTACTGTTACTCACAATCTATGGCTAACCATGATTGATGGTAAGGTACATTCAATCATATCTGGTACATCGGCAGCAGTGTGTGATTTGTGCAAAGCTCGCCCAAGCGAAATGAATAACTTGGAAGAAGTGAGAGCTAAACCCGTGAATACAGATTTATACAAGCATGGATTTAGTTCATTGCATGCTTGGATTCGGTCCATGGAATGTTTATTACACATTTCTTACAGAATGGACATAAAATCATGGCAAGCAAAAGGTGACGAAAATAAAAAAAAAGTTAAAGATAAGAAAGAAGCCATTCAAGAAGCTTTCCGAAGAAGAACAGGCTTACTTCTAGACGTTGTTAAGCAGGGTAGTGGCAACACAAACACTGGAAATGCTGCAAGAAGATTTTTTGCAAACCCTGAAACGACTGCCGAAATTACTAAATTAGATGTTAATTTAATTAGAAGACTCGCCGTTATTTTGCAATGCATTTCCTCAGGCGAAAAAATTCAAGTCCAAAAATTCAAATCATATTGTGATGAAACAGCAAATTTATTCGTGGAATTATATCCATGGTATAACATGCCAGCAAGTTTACACAAATTGCTGATTCATGGATCACAGATAGTGGACCACTTATCAGTAGTGCCTATAGGTTTTTTGTCTGAAGAAGCATCTGAAGCAAGAAACAAGGACTTTCGCAAATTTAGAGAATGTCATACACGAAAGCATAGTAGCATCGCCACTAATGAAGACATTCTTCATAATCTGCTATTATCTTCCGATCCTCTTCTCGCCAGCTTACGACCGAAGATGACAAATAAAGCCAAAAAGTATTCATTTAGAGAACTAGACGATTTACTCATACGTGATCAGAGTGAATTGGAGTTCATTGACGCGGACGTTTCAACTGATACACTTGCTGCATGTAGTGACGTTGAAGAAGATGATGACGATGATAATGATCATGATGTCGTTATTGATGAAGATGAAGAAAATATAGTTTAAGTCTTATAGTACCTAATATTATTATTTTACAAGCAGTTTCTTTGTTAATTTCTAGTTTTTGTGTATTTTTTTTATTCTATTCTTTTTTTCTATTCTAGTTTTTGTGATTTTTTTTTAATTTTATTCTTTTTTTGTTTTGTGTTATGCCACCCATCAGCCAATAAATGGTTTTTTTCTTTCTTTTCTATTGTTGTTAGTAACTACTTGGTCGTGTTAATTAATTAATTTCCTATTATAATTTAGTTTTTAGTAGTTGTTTATTTTTTTAGTTTGTTTTAGGGTACATAGTTATTTTATTTTTAAATTATTTTTACAGTGTTATATTATATAAATAAAAAATATATTTATACCTACATATTTTCTTATTGATCATAAAACTCTATTTCTTTTCGATGTGTTATTGTAAATGCGACTCAGTCATTACTAAGCTAATGATGACATTAGACAATCACAATGCAGAGATTAAGGGCTGTTAACATAGTAATTACAATAACTAATTAGATTAAGCAAGTACTGGGAATCTTCACTTAAGGACTCATTAACGCGTTTGTTGTATGGCAACAGAAGCGTTCATAAGTCATTAAAGTAATCGTAAATGCACCTGTTATTTAAGGAACTACTTAGGGATGACTTATTCTCAGTAATGAATATACTTAATGTACCTCCATATCATCAGTTATACAATAAAAAGTAAAGTTACTAAAAGCAAAATATCTCGGAAGGGGGTCGCTGGGGGCACCATGTGTCCTTGAAGAAAATGTGGCATAAAATGGGTAGATAACAGTAGTGAAAACCGCAAATCGAAACAAGGAGGGAATCATGAGATACAGACATTTTTGTGACCATTTCCATAGAAAAATAACACTTTTCATCGAATTGCTCATAAAGTACTGGTCAAATAAAAAAATTGTAGTAACATTTTTTGTAGTTCCTTAATAGAGTAATGCAACTGCATATTTCATTTTTTTCAATTAAATACTTTTTCAATTTTTAATTCTATGTCCGACCTCTTGTATGGGGACGATCCACTGTGCGCCGTGTGAACCAATAGTTATATGAAAGCAATGTATTACGGAATTATTACTCTTATCTTATGATCCATTAAAGGTTATCTTTGGTTGTTTCAAGGAAGCAGGTAACTTATTCATTCTATGTGCTAATCCCAGCAAGCTTTTCCGCATAAGGGTGCTTACATAAAGAAACAGATTTCCGGTACGGGCGCGGGTCGGTACCGATCGGTGCAGGTATTAATTTGTATGGTATCAGCGCTCACTTATAAAGAAACAGGTTTAAACTTGTCGCACAGATTTGTCTGTACCGGTAACCTGCTTCTTTATGTTTGCACGAGCTGTCTTACATTTCCTGGCACATAAAACGTTTTGATATTGAGCACGTTTAGGACCTCTACGTATTTGAGACAGTTTTATAAATAGCATTGCATTTTTTTTTGACATAATATTGACAACGTAGACGCTAACGCCACCTGTTATCGAGTACCAGAACTACACAGTACGTCGATTCGTGGCAGATGTTTCTAGAACATTCTAAATCCTTCTAGAATTTTCTAGATGGTTAAGTGTCGTTTTGAAGCAGTCTAGATCATTCTCGTAAGTACTAGAATGTTCTCGAATTATGTCCTCGAACTTACACTCGTCATATAAATAGAGGGTACAAGAGATTCAGGTGATTCTGCTTAATGTTTCTGATTACTGCATTTGTGATTATTTAAATATAGTTTGTTTTTGGTGTAAATTGGTATAAATTTGTTTATCCCGAACCCCAGCTCGTAACAATAGGTATGTTGCAACTTCTAGAATATACAATGATGGGAAGTTAAAATTTTCAAAGACTTAAACACTGGTACACAGCTATCTCTTGTTCTTACATCGTACATAGCTCGAATGCAACATTTTTGTGCTCTAAATATCATGTCTCTTAATTAATAATGATTCCACAAATCATATTCTGAGGAAACTCAATTATTGAGTTTCCTCAGAATATGATTTGTGGAATCAGATGATGCGTAAGACAGATTTGAACAAGTGATTTGGTTGAAATTTGGCACACCAGATGCTTTATAATCTGGATTAGTTACTGGTACAGAGGCCAGCATATCAAGCTACCCCAATCTGTAAAATTTTCCCAATTGATTATGAACCTTATTCCTTTGCTGTAAAGTTAAAAATCCACCAAAGAAATTGGACGGATTGGGGTAGCTTGATGTGCTGACCTCTGTATGTTCCCGTGGGATATTTTCGACATCCATCCGGGCGAAGCGGCGGAAAAAAGCTAATAGATTCATAAAAAAGAAGCAAAGAGCTATGCTTCATTTTAAAATGTCAACAAAACTACTTTTACTATCGATTCGATCGGCAGAGATGTCAAAGATTTAAAATTATGTATAAAGGTGCTCTCTCACCAGGAGCATTCGCGTGTAATGTAACGTTACATATTCGAGCATTATATAAGTGAGGGAGGAAAACCGATCATTACAGCGCGTACCTTGTAATGATAATACGATTATAACATCAGTGAAGGAGGAGAACCGAGCATTACAATGCGCACCTTGTAATGATACAATGTGTAATACCTTGACTTGTAACATCAACGCGCTCCACTTGTAATTAAATGTTACATTACACGCGAATGCTCGTCAATCAGGGAGGTAGTATTGTAATGTAATGCTCAAAGTCGAATCTGTAATGTTACATTACACGCGAATGCTCCTGGTGAGGGAGCACCTGTACAGTAACCCTGACCCATTTCCGGTAAGGTCCATTACTATGGACCCCCATTTCAAAGCATTTTAAAGTTATTATCACTACTCAAAATCTTAAGTCTTTACCAGTTTTAGGCCAAATCGGTTCTTTAGTTTAATAGGTCAGGGATATAGAGCAGGAAGCGAGGTGAGCTGAGGTATTCAGATAATATTATGAAAGAGGTTGTATGTGTCGACTGCCGCGTTAGTCTAGTGTTCACAAGCGTTCTGCAGAGCTTGAGGTCCTGGATTCGATCCCCAAGTCGGGCAAAGTGTTGTTGTTATTTTTCCGTCAGGGATTTTTCAGTGGCAGCCCGGAGTCTGGATTTGTGCCCGGTTGATGGCAATAGGCTCGACCCCTGTTAATTGGGACTTAAACATAGCTATCGAAATGTGGGTGTACTAAAGGTTAAGATAAGTTCTTTACCCGAAATTGTTCTTCCTAATGATTTGTAATCCGAATGATCACTCTTCCTAAAAATTTTTATCCTCAAGTTTTCATTCATACTATTTGTAATGCTACCGGCGATGTTCATAACACTCATGATTCCGAAAATTGTAATTTAATATCATTAATGTAAATAAATTTAAACTCCTACTGTTTTTATTATAACGCTTTTAACCCTAAACATAATTACCATATCACTTTCATGCAATGGTCGTTTCTGGTCGTAGGAGGTCACAGTTTTAACCTAATCTAACCTAACCATTTTTTAAAATAATTAACTTCGTCTAACTAGTTCGGTTCTTGATAGCCTGCTAAAAATAATCTCTTTCTTTCCATATTTTTTTTTTCTTTAAAATCTAGTCGTTTCTGGCGTATGGTACTATTATTCTTATATGTTATACATGTTATGTGAAAATAAAGTTACGCAAAATTAATGTATATAATACTGATTATTATGAATAAAAAGAAATCTAAACAAAAAAGATATGACTTTGAATAATAGTGTAAAAGATGGATAGGTTGAGATAATATAGGATAAAAATAAAAGTTTATTAAATGTTTATTGCTACTGACATTATGAAGTTGAATGCTTCGGAATTATGAACATTAGAGACAGAGTAGTTAGGAATTGTGTTTGTTAGGATGAAAAATGTCAGGAAGAATATTTTCGGATTTCCAATTATCGGAGTTGAAAGTTTAGGTGAACTTTGGCGCACCCCTGTTAAACCCTACGGGGGTTATAGGCGTGATGGTATGCATGTGTTGTAGGTATATTTCATGACTGTATTTTTAGGTTTCCAATCAATCTGCCTAGCCTTTTTCCAACTATGTTGACTTTCAGTCTAACCAGATGCAGCTGAATTACATGGTAATTACAACTGGGTAATTCGATACACCTTGGTAAGACTGATTGCCAGACTTTCGGGCTTCTGATGATCCGTAACGACTGTCAAAGATCCACGAATGACAGCCGGTACCAACGGCTTAACGTGCTTTCCGAGGCACGTAGGAGTCTCAGTATGTAAAGATGGCCACCCATCCACGGACGAACCCGGCAAGCGCAGCTTAACTTGACGGATCGACCCGTATGGCTGTTATTACTTAGCCACGAGCTCCTCATTTTTGAGTTTATATACAGACTAATAATTATAATTCGTCCACAACCTGTGCTGAACAATTACACTAAGTCTAAATTCTTAGCTGAACTTAGAGTATCTTGTTTTCCGTACGTCTTTCTTGGGTGACCACTGATTATCAGCGCTGTGCTGTGGGTCCCCCCATAGCACTGCGTCATGCTGAGTGGAAGCCTTCTTGTCAAAGTCATGACGTGCAGCTGCTGTTTGTGCTCGTGATAGTATATATATATATATATGTATGTGGATCCATTTTGTTTTTTTTTTATGTTAGTTAGTTATCTTTTTGTAAGCGTGTGCCATGTTTCTGTGACAAATAATCTTATTTTTCTATCTTTTTTTAATTGTTTTGCATGGCTGCTTGTAAGATTGTTGTCTATAGCAAAAAGAAGATCACTATTTCCTAATAGTATTCGTCTGAAACACATTGAAAGATTCGTTATTACTATTGAAATAAAATTGTTAAATTAACACACAAAGCAAACTTGACACAAACAGGCACTTCCACGTAAATTACACTTCTATATATTTACTTCAGTTTTTATTTTCGTAAACCTGTTACTATGTATACTATATCATAACATTTTAGCCCTTATAAAGCAAGCCATACTCGGGCGTAACACAAATGGAATATGTACAACAATGTACCAACTAACTCTCATATTACAAAAAATACTTGCTCAAAAAGTGAGGTCAACTGTTCAAAGAGAATATCCTTTATAGAAGGCATTCCACGAATTTAATCATGTAAAATCAGCCTATGACGTTCCCACTGCTGGGACACGGGCGTCCGCTCTTCGAGAGGTACTCGTAGTAATCTACAACGCGGGCCCGGGATTTCACGAATAATAGAAATGAACTCTATTCATGTGAAAAATGGTTCCTAATGGAGGGTGGAAACTTCTTGATGTAGCCTGTCGGGCTATAGTAGCTTTTGTCAATTGAAATCCTATCGTTTATTGTGTAGGCTTCTGAAGATGTGTGAAGTCAAGTTCATGTCAATAATATGGAATAGAATATAGTATATTTTGATTGGATGGGTTTCGAATTCACGACCACTTTACTTCATTATCGTTCTGCCCAGCCTTTTCCGAATTATGTCGGGGTTGGTATCCAGTCCAGCTGGATCCAGCTGAATACCACGTATTTGCGGGTCTAAATTACATTGGCAATGCTTATATTTACAGGGCGTATTCTAACAATGCACAGATAGTTGCAAATAATTTATGAAATGGATTAGATTTGTGTGCTATCTAACAGGTTAGCTAACTTTTAAAGAATAAAAAAAAGGATACTTTAATATTTGTTTTTACATTTCTTGGCGTAACAAGAGTATTACAAAGAAAAACTTTGATTGATCAACTTCCAGTAATTAAAATAATAACATCATCAACTGCCTAGCTTTTTCCCAACTATGTTGGGCTCGGCTTCCAGTTAAACCAGATGCAGCTGAATACCAGTATTTTACATGGAGCGAGTGCTTGTCTGACCTCCACAACCCAGTTACTGGGCAATACGATACCCCTTGGTAAGACTGGTTGTCAGACTTTCGGGATTCTGACGACCCGTAACGACTGTCAAAGATCCACGAAAGACAGCTGGGACCAACGGTTTAGCGTGCTTTCTGAGGCACGGAGGGGCCTTGGTATGTAAAGCATAGCTTAACCTGATCGATCGACCCGTGCGGCTGTTATTACTTAGCCACGAGCCCCTCAGCCCAATTAAGATAGTAACATTAATCTTTAATTCCATTCAGGGGGAAGCTATTGTTTTTATCACGTCGGGGTCACCAGTACAGAGGTATGAGGAACAGGATATAAAGTTCACTCATCCTCCATAGAAAAAGGAGGATCCTCCGATCAGACGGGTGTCGTATCTAGTGGGCAACTGCCCGACGATTGATGTCGGGACGTTGTATATATGCTATTTGCGTGGTCAATTCTGACTGCGAGATGCAGGGCTATCAAGAACTGCCTCTCCTAGCCAGACGATGTCTCTCCTACCAACGCACTTTTGTATACAACGTGTCGTTTTGCATCCTCGTCAAATTTAAGGGTGTGGTCTTTCTCCATGGCACCAACATCGTAATCGCGAAAAAATAATCAGTCGTCCCATACATTGGCGTCCAGTACCTAGGTATTGAAGTTTTCTATGGGACAGTTGAAAATTTTGTCCCATGGAGAAAGTTGTCACATCCTGAAATTTGACGAGGATGTAAAATGTCACGTTGTATAATAAGGTCACCAGTATTTTGCCTTGTGACTCTAAAGATCTCTCCCTCTCTGCATGTAAAATAGTGATAAAAAAATGGCTCTTAGGTCTAACATTACTCACACTCAATCTCACTAACACGACAGACACACCCACATACCTACACACTACACTCCACACCTCCACACGCACATACACCCACACCTTACTGTGATTGTTTATTATTCTTTAGTTTTAAGCCTTGACCATGGTTTACAATTAATTACTTGTTACCATGTCCACACCAGCTCAAAAACAGAATTATGTATCACAACTCAGGTCTCCAAGATACAGGCCCCGCCTTGTTGGGGACCACCGAATATAACAAAATGAATGTCTCCAACAGTCATACATAGAATTAATATGTTAAAACTAATTGTAAGGTAATAATTGCAACAATGTTAAATGAATTTTGTTATTAATATTATTGTCAGTGAGATGCGTAGTTCGCATGTGGCGATGTAGATGTCGCCACAATACAATCGAAATCGTACTTTCCTATTTCGTCTACAACAATACATCAAGTTAATAGATCTAGTATCCATTTGCTTGATGGATAGTAACTAATATACGATCTACAAAGGAACTTAATTTGTGTCAACAGTGTTAGGAAAGCCTATTACTTGCTGGAATTCCTTAGGTACCTAAATACAGTGTAGTAATTATATTTTATTTATAGTAACTGTGTTGTTTCACGTTATGATCCCTACTGGTATTACTAGGACCGGTTAGGCAGAGGTTTCATTTTTTATATCTTTAGTTGAACCAGTCCAAGCCGAACGAAAAGAAGAATCATCAAAAATCCGCTTAGAAAAGCCGGAGACAGTACATTTATGCATATAACTTTGTATACAAGAATGATTACCTAATGTATTATAATATACTAAAACGTTCCTGAAATGTAGATCACATTAGTGAAAGAATCATCAAAATAGGTTCATTAGTTTTTGAGAAAATCGCGGACATACATACATACATAAATACATTCATACATACACATGCATACGGGTCGAATACAGAACCACCTTTTTTGAATTTGTTTAGGTTTCAAAGTTTCAAAACAGCTGAATCCAATTTAATAAATATTATTCTTTTATTTCAGAAAAAAATAATTTACGGTTCACAAAAACGATTTTCCAAGTAAAAATAGAATATTGCAGAAAGAAGTGGATCGATGGTGTCTGTACTAATGAAAAAATCATTGTATCACAAACACCAGTTAGCAAACATTTATTAGCTAACAGCATTTGCGTACAGATGGCGCCATCATCAAAACCAACACATCTGTAGTTTACCATCCCCAACGAACATAACGTGACAACGCCTTTTCATCAAACATTAACCCTTATCTCGCCGAAACAACGTAATTGTTTGAACCAACAACCCGCTGATAAATTCAAATTGTTGGTCTAAACGACCGCTTGTGATTAGTGGGGTTAAAATAATGAAAGTACTGTTTGACCAGTGACGGTGAAGGTTAGGTAATTAGCACATCAGTGAGGCTAACTGAGGTTGTTTTTAATTGGCCTGTGCAGGGTTAAAAGTGTAGAGGTAGTTGACCTTGAGTTTTGTGTGGAGGTGCTTGCGTTTTAAAATGATACGAGAATAAAAACTAAGTTTGAAATAGTCTATTTTCACTATAATATCATTAATTTCTGTTTAGCGTTGCGATCACTAGACTAAGTCGACGTTCGCACGGACGTAAAAATATCGCGGCGATTTTGTTTCGCGCACTGGATTTTCAACGCTCTGCTTAGCGCCGAGAGTTGAAAATCCAACAGTGTGTTTTTTCGACGCGCTAGAATTCATTTAGTTAGTCGACGTACACACGGATGTAAAAATATCGCGGCGATTTTTTTTCGCGCACTGGATTTTCAACGCTCTGCTTAGCGCCGAGAGTTGAAAATTCAACAGTGTGTTTTTTCGACGCGCTGGGACACACTGTTGTTGTTAGGTTGGATTCTCGAAGCTCGGTTCAACACCGAGAGTTGAAAATCCAGTGCGCGATAAAATCCCGCCGCGATATCTTTACGTCCGTGCGAACGTCGGCTAAGGGTGCTCACATAAAGAAACAGGTTTTCGGTACGGGCGGGTCGGTACCGATCGGTGCAGGTATTCATTTCTATGATATCTTATGCGCTCACTTATAAACTGGTTTAAACTTGTCGCACAAATTTGTCTGTACCGGAAACCTGCTTCTTTATATCTCACAAGTATATTTTCAACATGAACGATGTCACCAATATTTTGTAAAAATATTTTGATTTAAAAGAGTGCCCGTGGAGTTTCTTGCCCATTCTTCCTACTACGCTTTATCTAACTATACTTTACTATACTATATCTTATTTAACTAGCTTCATCTTTCTGACTGACCGACCCATTGACAATTCAAAAGTGCCTGTAATTGGTTTATTTGAAATAAATGCTTTGAGTTTGAGTTTTTTAAGTTTGCACCCTTTTTTTTTTTTTTTTTTTGTGGATGGGAAATCATCAAATGACTTCTCCCGCTCTAGGCGGAGCGGGAGGGCGTGTCAGACTTTTAATGACTAAAACCCACCCGTGTTCCTTCAGTTGCCTGTGCCAGGGCCACGGTATCTCTTTCGAACTACCCGCGACCCCGGCGGCTTCGGCCCTATTGGACCCCGTCACTGCTGACATCTCTTTGAGGCGCGCGTGGAACACAACGCGCCGTCGACCCGGGCCTGGTCCTTACCGGACGACGAGCTGCCCATTACTCGTCGTCCGCAAGCCCGCGCCTACGGTGGTCGGGAATCGGCGATAGATTCCCAGACGCCAAGTTTGCATCCTAACGGGACAACTTTTTACCCGTTTCAGGAAAATAAACAATGCTCATAATTTACTAACAATACAATACAATATACAGAATACATAAACATTGTCTGTAACAAAACAGACGACAGCCTATGAATTATAATCATGCCTATTACGACTGCTAATGGCTCGATGTAGGTACCTATCTATTATGTTGATTGAACGGACTTCTGTCCCATAGAATAGTAAATGTTCGTGTGTATGAATTTTTAATGTGATTGTTTGTGTTTACATGGAGGAGCTCGTGGCTAAGAAATAACAGCCGCATGGGTCGATCCATCAGGTTAAGCTACGCTTGCCGGGGTTGGTCAGTAGATGGGTGACCATTCTTTACATGCCGAGACTCCTCCGTGCCTCGGAAAGCACGTTAAGCCGTTGGTCCCGGCTGTCATTCGTGGATTTTTGACAGTCGTTACGGGTCGTCAGAAGCACGAAAGTCTAACAACCAGTCTTACCAAGGAGTATCGTATTACCCAGTTACTGGGTTGTGGAGGTCAGATAGGCAGTCGCTCCATGTCAAAAACTGGTATTCAGCTATACCCGGTTAGACTGGAAGCCGACCCCAACACAGTTGGGAAAAGGCTAGGCAGATTGATTTTTTGTGTTTACATTATACAGTGACAATTACTAAACATTTTATGAGAGAGTCTTCTTCTTTTCGAGTCGATTGTAAGTTGTTAATTGAGCTGAGCCTAATATGTGGCCACGGCACGCCACGCCAATCGTGGTATCAATGGTGTTTTTTAGGTCCTCAGAAGTGCAGGTGTATGGACAACTCGAACACGCCAACATTATGAGGCATGGTTTTTTCAGGAGCACCGCATTTGCACTGGGTGTCGGTTCGGTCAATAATCCGCTATTTCGCTAGATCACAGTCGATCGCTACTTAGAGCCTAGAATGAAAGTGGACTTATTCGGTCTAATTACAAAACGAGGTTTTTCTTCTGTCATGCCTTAAACCATCGAGCCACTTTTTGTAATAAGAACCTAGCTGTGATAGAAATACAGTTCTATAAACAAAACTGACAACGTAGTCCGGTACTAAGTTGTCAGTTTTGTAAAACTGACATCTTAATTTGTCGGAATAGTTCGAAATTCAAAAAAGGGTCCATGGTTTAAACCTGGGTTTGAAGATGAAACTTGTTTTGTAATAAGACGGATTGAGTTTGAGAGCTTTGTTTTTCTTCAAGAAAACTCTTTGAAAATCTTGCTACGAAATCAGAGGAAGGATTTTTTTTATAACTTTGAAAATGTATGAATCTATTTAATATTCGAATTCTGCACCTGCGCTTATTTTGTCAGGCGGCTTAAGTAAGTAGCCAATATTATTTTATACTCTGTAAATATCTATACAAATTGTTTCATTTAACAACAAAAAACATAATAAGTCGCCGAGAAGAAACTCACATACATTTGTATAGTGAATCGCACACTTGGCTACCGGTATCCTACGCATCCGCTACTAGTCTCGCGATACCCGCCGCGCCGTGTCAGTCGCCGCGCATCGCCTTTCCTACGAATCTCGGCAAAATGGCGGCGGAACAGCAGTTCAATATTAAATTTGTTGAAGAGATAGAAAATGTCCATGTTTGTATAACTATCAATTGCCTGAATATTATGAGAAAAGATACGACTGAGGAGTTTGGGGAGAAATTGGAAATTCAATTAATGCAAAGCAAAGCTGTTGATATAGAATATATTTAATGTAATGATTTAGTGAATAAGTCGTTGGTGTGTCAATAAATAAATAAATAAATGCCAAAAAAGAATCCAGTACTTTCCTTTGTTTCTATTTCGTCTTTTATTACTGAATGAAAGATACACTGCAAGTGCTTCTTCGTCACTGGAATTACTCAACATAAATAAAAACGTCCTAGAGGTGTGTGCTAAAAATGCAAATGATACCATTTTCTTTGTTTTCAGTAGCGTAATGTACGAACCTCGAGGTGTTTCTGAAAGCACGTTAAGCCGTTGGTCCCGGCTGTCATTCGTGGAAATTTGACAGTCGTTACGTGTCCAGTCTTACCAAAGGGGTATCATATTACCCATTACTGGGTTATGGAGGTCAGATATGCAATCGCTCCATGTAAAATACTGGTATTCAGCTGCATCCGGTTAGACTGGAAGCCGACCCCATAGTTGGGAAAAGGCTAGGCATATTGAATGTACGAACCTCTAGTAGCGAACCGGTTTTTTATTGGTATGTAACTGAATATCGTCTCTTGCGAGTACCGTAAAGTATGAAGGGCTTTCCAATAAAAAGTATCGAGCCCGTATATTACCCAATAACCGAACATGGCGTACGTAGCAACCCCACCCGGACATACCACGCGATTCTTTGTCACTGGCGTATTGTTATTGCTGAGTGCGGACTGCGATATGTTACTGGGTGCCGAATACGCCAATTAACTTCATTTGACTTTGTGTAAAGTAGGTTGATTTTACATGTTTTACTTGGCTCGAATGATGGAGGCAATTAGCTTTTTTTCTTATCTAGTCTATGTTTAAGGTACCGCGTGTCGCGCGACGAGCGGCCTTTGCATCACGCGCGATTATATCGCGGGTAGCGCCTGTTTGTAGGAGCCTTAAATAAACCAAAAAAAATCTTGTCGTGTTCAAAGTAAAACTCAGTAATTTAAAGAAAAAAGAGTTCTTGTGTAAAAATCGGAGAAAACTTCTGTTAGAAGTTTAATTACAAAAGTTTGGCTCAAACGTACATAATAGCAAATTCTTCTTCTTATACCTATGTGTGTTCATGCATAATGTAGTTAATTGAACAAAAAACTCTACAAAGTTATCTGCAAAATTAAAGTGATCGTTATTTTATACTGTAGTCAATTTATGCTATTCCATAAATGAATGGGACGCATGAATAAATTTATCAATCAGGCAATATTCACCTTCTGCACTCATAATAGTTATGTAATTTAAATGAATTATGTAGGTACTATATCTTAATGATTAGATAGCACTGTGGAGTAAATTATACTGATCTTAATCCTACTAATATTATAAATGTGAAAGTAGAATAGAATAGAATACTCTTTATTATGCACACCATTTAAATTACAGGTAAAGTTTGGGAAAGTTTGTATGTTTGGATGTTTATTACTCAATCACGCAAAAACGGCTGAACGGATTTGGATTAAATTCGGTATACAGATAGTTTATAACCTAGATTAAGACATAGGTTACTTTTTATCCCGGTAGTAGGTTCCTGTGGGATAATTTCCGACACTCACGCGGGCGAAGCCGCAGGCAATAGCTAGTTTGAAATAATAATAATGTTAATGAAGTTATCTGGAAAAGAACCGGAGTTATCGATATAGCTTGCAGAGTAAGCAAGTTGAAGTGGCTGGCCATGTTTGTCGAAGGACCCAGGGCCTGCAGAGCAGACGAGTCCTGGCGTGGAGACCGCATATCGGTAACCGTAGTGTGGGACGCCTCCCAGCTAGATGGAAAGGTGGTGGGGATAGACTGGATGCGGAAGGCGGAGGACAGGGTATTGTGGCGCAGTCTGGGAGAGGCCTGTCCAGCAGTGGACTGTGATATCATAGGCTGAGTTGATATGATTATGAACCAATCAATCCGCCGAGCCTTTTTCCAACTACGTTGGGGTCGGTTCCAGTCTAGCCGGATGCAGCTAAATACCAGTATTTTACATGGAGCGACTGCCTATCTGACATCCACAACCCAGTTACTGAGTAATACCCCTTGGTGAGACTGGTTGTCAGACTTTCGGGCTTCTGACGACTTGTAACGACTGTCAAAGATCCACGAATGACAGTTGGGACCAACGGCTTAACGTGCTTTCCAAGGCACGGAGGAGTCTCGGTATGTAAAAATGGTCACCCATCCACTGACCAATGCATAGCTTAACCAGATGGATCGACCCGTGCGACTGTTATTACCTATGATTATGAGCCTTGGTAATTAATAATAACAAATTTTTATCCATTACATAAAATGGTTTAATCTTGCATAAAATATTGAAGCACACAAATAAATTAAACATTACTTTGTAAATTTACCTTATAAATACATTCATGAGCTTCATGAATCTGCTTAACTTTTCCTTTTTATCTTTGTTATTACCAAATAAAAAATAATAATACGATAGTGGGATAAAC
This sequence comes from Cosmia pyralina, assembly GCA_946251885.1. NCBI lineage: Eukaryota > Metazoa > Arthropoda > Insecta > Lepidoptera > Noctuidae > Cosmia > Cosmia pyralina. The sequence continues at coordinate 2,615,549 of OX276355.1, read as the reverse complement.
CCATTGCAGAGGAAATCCGTTCCTTTGTGAAGCGCGTATTGTTATTGCAGAGTGGTTGACTGCGATACTCGCTGTTGTGTACCGGATTATACGGTAATTAGTGTCAGACTAGTGATGTGACTTGTTGGTTAGGGAGGCGATTTCAGTGAGTTATTTAGTATTTATTAGTATACATTATGGTTTTGTGCAGTGTGTGATTTTACTTTTGTGGTTTTAGCATTTAAACGAAAGTTAGTAAAGCCTTTTTTTAAGGAGGAGGTTCTAAATTCGACTGTGTTTTTTTTTTTTTTTGTTACGCGATTTCTCCGTCAATTGTAGACGGATTTTGAAAATTCCTTTTTTGTTTGAAAGGGTATGCTCTTCTCTCAAAGTGGTCGCACTGTCACCAAGTCAGAATCTGATGAGGGGATTCCATGGAAATCGAGGGAAACCCTCAAATTTTATAGGCACACCTATAGCGATTTTGGTATTTTTTTTATAGTAATTCGTGCATTTGCTCTCGGGAACCACCATTTGGTGAAGTGCAACTGATGCTGAAGACCACAGATGGCCATCGGAACTACTGAATTAACACCTTAGTATTTCACGGGTTGCGATTCGGGTTCGATATGGTTGCATGCTCATCACAATGCATATGGTGATGGTGACTTCACCATCAGCTCCAGTTCTCCTCAATAATTAACGTCCCTGCATCGGGAAAACCAATATTTTGTAAAAGGTGATGAGCAGTTGACATTAGGCTATTGTTACTTAGTTATATTACAAACTGACCCACTAAAAAGTGAAAAAAAAAAAAAATACAAAAAAAAAAAAAACAATCGACTTCCAAGAATAACACTACAAAGTGAAAAATAATTTTTATTTTGGAAGTCGGTGGCAAAAAAAACTAAAATACATATATCCAAAGACACCGATTTCCGAAATTAAAGTTATTTTTCACTTTGTTTGGAAGTCAATTGTTTTTGTTTTGTAAAAAAGTTTTTTTTTAGTAATAATATGATTTTTGAAATTTAGTTTTTATCGATTCTATTTTCGTATTCGTATTTATATCGTATTTAGAAAATCAAACATGATATTCACTGAGATCTATCCCCATTACTTACACTCGCTGTTTAACCTTTCGTAATTACAGAAACAATAAAAAAGCCATTACATTACGTAAAAAAAAAAAAAAATACGCGTCCAATATTTTTTAATAATCTACATGACGGACGAAAAAAATTTTGTCATCATCCCTATTGTACTTGCTAATTCATAAAAGATTGATTTGATAAACTCATTAAGCCCATTCGCAAGTCGAATAGTTATATCTAGAGAACTGGATAAAAGAGGTTAGTGATCCAATTAAGCAGTACAGTAACTTAGATTCTGAATAAAAACATCGTTTCTCTGGCATCTGGGGCGTATTGTTAATTACCTATTCAAGGAATAATTAAATCAATCAAGACCAAACATGTTTTTCTAAATGAAATCTTTTCATAGCTCCATTTGGCCTTTATTAAAACTTGTTGTTTTATTAATAAGTTGTTATATTGAATGTTCTAAACAAAAACGCAAGCATTACCTAAGTATTTGGATTAAAATAAACGGTTACTAAGTAATAAAAAAATACATTACTAATTACTCACCAAATAATAAACTCCAAACGGCATCACAACCACAGCTACAAGTAAATCAGCTACAGCTAAGCTGACTATGAAATAGTTCGTCGCAGTTTGCAAACTCCTTTCTCTCGAAACACTAAGTATTACTAAAACATTACCAAATAAAGTCAACAAAGGAAACACTAATAACGACAGCGCCCAAAAATTATAGTCCACATCACTACACGTTCCATTTTTGAACGTACAATTAGAATCACTGAACGTTTCGTTGAAATAGTCGATGTTGAATTCCGAATCGGAATTGTTCGAATCGATGTAATGACGGTAGAAGAACGTAGTGTTGGGATCGGGAGGCTTCACTTCGGAAGATATTTCCGATGAGTTTTGACATTCGTTCGTGCTGCATAGTTTCGGTATTATCATGTTTTTTATTAGGTCTTTTTGGTGATTCATTCTAGAGCTCGACTGGAAATTCCGACAACGTTGTTTTTCTACATTGTCCAAATAGTTGTGTTTTTTTAGTGTTGTTTTCCTGTTTCTTGTTTGCTTACTTATGTATTATGAATTCATAGTAACATTTCTCCATAGTCAATCCTCTCGCACGATTAACTTAACCATAAATCTTTCCATTCTGTCATTTATTGTATTTAATTTTTATTCTGTCAAACATTTTATTTTCATTCAGCCGCTGTGTTCGGCTGCAGGGTTATCCCTCGTTTCATTGTCAGTACCTGAAACAAAATTGTTTTTCATTATAGATGAAACATTTTTGAAATGAAATGTTAGCGAGGGAACAAGGGTAGTGATTTTTGTTACTACCAGCTTGATCGGCATTGGGATTTTATTAAAATACCTTTGCATATATATGGATTTTGAAATTGAAAATGTAAGGCTGGAGTTGATATTGAATCCTTTCGTATATCTAATTAAGTGGACTACTCGCGTGGAATATCAGGAATAATTTAAATGTTTGTTTGTGTTGTTCTACGTATCTTTGAATACAGACGATTAAACGGAACATTTATTAAATCGTTCTGCTTCGTTCGGAATATTATAAGTTGCATAAAAATTAAAAATTCATGCATTACCGTTTAATTATCATATTAATTATACAGTCTTTAAGTCAGAAAGGTATTCTTTCTGATTCGATAACTCTTACAATAATTATGACTGTGAATCATAAATCAATCCATAGGCAGAAACGAATCCATTCAACGCATTTAGCGGGTTTTTAGCGTTTAAAACATTAGAAAGTTAAAATACTCCTTCTACAATGTACCCTTTTTTCTTTTTTTTTGTGGATGGGAAATCATCAAATGACTTCTCCCGCTCTGGGCGGAGCGGGAGGGCGTGTCATACCTTTAGTGACTAAAACCCACCCGTGTTCCTCCAGTTGCCTGTGCCAGGGCCACGGTATCTCTTTCAAACAACCCGCGACCCCGGTGGCATCGGCCCTATTAGACCCGTCACTGCTGACATCTCTTTGAGGCGCGCGTGGAACACAACGCGCCGTCGACCCGGGCCTGGTCCTTACCGGACGGCGAGATACTCATTACTCGTCGTCCGCTCTACAATGTACCCTTACGTTTTTAAAATGTGCAAGTTAATACATGGACTATTTAAGGATTTATACCTTTTGTAAATCAATTTATATAGCATTTTCCTAACTATGTTGAGGTCGGCTTTCGGTCTAACCGGATGTAGCTGAATAAGTGAATATTTAAAAAAAAAACAATTTATTTTGCAAGAGTGACTGCCTATCTGCCCTCCATAACCCAGTAATTGGGTAATACGATACCCCTTGGTAAGACTGGTTGTCAGACTATTGACAGCCAGAAACATTTCTAATACCTACAAATTATTATAAACCATTAGGTATTTTACAAGGAATTCCTTCAACCTAGTGATTACTAAGACGCAAATCTTTTAATTTTTTTTTTAAATACACCAATACCTTATAACTATTTCCCTACAATATTTGATTAAATTTTCTTTTTTTTATTCGTAGTAACAAAAAAATTAATAGTGGTCGCTCAAAATATTTTTTGTCTCCTTTTTTGGCATTTTTTTTTAAATACAGATCGTTTTTATAAGATATCTTTGCATAAGACTTTTTTTATATACTTGACAATACACTGTATTTTTTTGGGCTTGTAACATGTAGCAATACGGGTAACTGTGCGGCGAAAAAGTGGACCTTTTACGGTTTAGAAATCATTCAGTCCACCAAAATAAGGGCAATGGTAAAAGAAATAATAAGAAAAACGCATTAGATACTTACAAGAAAAAAAATCAGCTAGCAAAAGTACATTAAAAATGTTGGTTACCCAATGCATAAACACATCCATGTCTTTGTTATGTCATAATTCTGATACTACAAATGTGCAGGCGCACGTGACCACGTCACTGCCCGCGCCCGCCGCGTTTTTTTTTATTATTTTAGGTCAAAATAAAATCACTTTAATCAGTGTTTTTTTTTGCTTGGATATCTTAGACGTATCGTATTACCCCGTAAGTGGGTTGTGGAGGTCAGATAGGCAGTCGCTCCATGTAAAATACTGGTATTCAGCTGCATCCGGTTAGACTGGAAGCCGACCCCAACATAGTAGGGAAAAGGCTAAGCAGATGATGATGATGATCTTTGGTTAGACGTATTGAACGCTGTGCTAAAAAATGTCCATCTATTTTAACAAATTTTAGGGTGTAATAAAGAACATCAAACCGAACAACTTTCTCCATGGGACCAACATCGTATTCGCGAAAAAAATTTCAACTGTCCCATAGAAACCTTCAATACCTACTCGACGTAAATGTATGGGATGGCTGATTATTTTTTCGCGATTACGATGTTGGTGCCATGAAACAATTTGTTCGGTTTGATGGTCTATACCACCACACCCTTAAATTTGACGAGGATGCAAAACGACACGTTGTATAGGTACCTACGAGTGTTGAACTGAACAGGTCGCGTGCTTAGATGTAATAAAAATGGAGTTTCCGTGCCTTGCCCATGAGAACCTTCACATTGAGAAATAATGAAGACTGTACTGCTTTAGTTTAAAACTGTAACCTTAATTAATAATATTGTATTACATTGTGTGTTACTCTGATGTGTACAAAGCATTCTTTCATCTTTTTTCTGTAAATGCATGCTAGGTACTATTTTTTATTGGTATACCTAATGCATTTTTGGTTTTATTAGGAATGCCTAATAGCGCCCTGGGCGGCGGGAATCCGTAGCCGATTCCCGGCCACCGTAGGCGCGGGCTTGCGTCTGGTAAGGACCAGTACCGGGTCGACGGCGCGTCGTGTTTCACGCGCGTCTCAAAGAGATGTCAGCAGTGACGGGGTCCAATAGGGCCGATGCCGCCGGGGTCGCGGGTTGTTCGAAAGAGATACCGTGGCCCTGGCACAGGCAACTGAAGGAACACGGATGGGTTTTAGTCAGTAAAAGTCTGACACGCCCTCCCGCTCCGCCCGGAGCAGGAGAAGTCGTTTGATGATTTCCCATCCACAAAAAAAAAAAAAAAACCGGCCAAGTGCGTGTCGAACCACGCACAATGAAGGGTTCCATAGTTAAGATGAATTTATCCCAAGAACAAAGTTAACATTGTAGTTGAAAAACATGTTCTCCCATACATTCCAACTGTAAATGTAAGTTTGTACTCAAAATATTGATAGATTTACCATGTTATTTTAAGACCACAGACTTCTTATAGGTTTTCCTGTAATCTACAGGTAAAGATCAATTTTCTGTATTTTTTTCAAAATTTTAGGCTCATTAGTTTCGGAGATAAGAGGGAGGGGGGGAACGGTCAATTTTCGTCTATTTTCTTAAATAACGTTAAAACAATTTATTTCAAAATTATAAAAAAATTATATTTGAGACCCTCATAGTAAGCCCTTTCAATTGACATGTCACACGGTATAGTTTGTAAAGGTAGTTGGTAAAAGTTTTTAAAAATGACCCGTATATTCAAATTTCATTTATTTACTTTACCCACACGTATTTGGGTCACAGAAATACATATGTGTACCAAATTTCAACTTAATCGGTCCATTAGATTCGGAGCAAATTGGCTGTGACAGACGGACAGACAGACAGACACACGAGTGATCCTATAAGGGTTCCGTTTTTTGCTTTTGAGGTAAGGAACCCTAAAAAAGCATGCCTAATAAAGTTTGATAGCTTTATTCATAGGTAAACTTTATCGGAGTCAACATAAATCTAAAAAAATCTAAATAAATCTTTCGCGTAATTTTATAATGTTAATATTGATATGGATTATCACTGTGGTTGGTTATTGCAACGGTTATATTGGGAAAAAATAAAAGCCATATTGGGGTAGACCCAGCAACAAGCATTACATAGTGGGGTAGACCCAGCCACAAGCATTACATAGTGGGGTAGACCCAGCCACAAGCATTACATAGTGGGGTAGACCCAGCCACAAGCATTACATAGTGGGGTAGACCCAGCCACAAGCATTACATAGTGGGGTAGACCCAGCCACAAGCATTACATAGTGGGGTAGACCCAGCCACAAGCATTACATAGTGGGGTAGACCCAGCCACAAGCATTACATAGTGGGGTAGACCCAGCCACAAGCATTACATAGTGGGGTAGACCCAGCCACAAGCATTACATAGTGGGGTAGACCCAGCCACAAGCATTACATAGTGGGGTAGACCCAGCCACAAGCATTACATAGTGGGGTAGACCCAGCCACAAGCATTACGAACGTATTATTACTTCTTTCAGGCTAAAATATTAGGTACCTAGATGTCTTTATTAATTTGTAAGTATGATTTCACTGACGTGAGTGAAAACGGGAGGGACGCCCTACAAGGACATAATACCTTATTGGTGATGTTCTTCAGAAAGGTCAGGTGCGTATAGTCTCGCAACCGGCGCGTGTATGACCGGATGTATGAACGAAAACGAGGCAAAAGGAATATGTAAGGATCGTAGCCGGTGGCGTTCTATAGTTTCTGCCTACCCCCATGGGAAGCAGGCGTGCGCTTATGTATGTATAAAATCACCCATCGACATTGTTTGTTAGTTGCCCATTAAGGATATACATCAGGCGTAGATAGTCACTAATTGTACATTGAACTCTGTTAAAAATATACTAATGGATAACTTAATTAGGAGAAAGAAAGTATTTTTACTGTATAGAGGAAAGTAGATTATATCCGACTCAATTAAAACGTAAGGTCTTTACCTATGAAATTGCCGTTTTGTATGAAAAAATTGAAACGAATTTTTTTCATGCATTTTTATTTGTATTAATCGAAGTAATCACCCATGCAATCAATGCATCTTTGCCAACGCAGTGGCAGTTTATTGATGCCCTTCTTAAAGAAATCAGCTGGACGGGAGGCAACAAATTCTTCAAAGGCATTTTGTACTGCCTCTCGGGTATTGATTTTTTTTCCCGCCAAGAAGTTATCCAAATTCTGGAAAAAGTAGTAGTCTGTAGGCGCAAGGTCTGGTGAGTAGGGCGGATGACGGAGAGCTTCCATCCCCAGTTCTTGCAACTTGGAGACCGTCTGCTGTGCAGTATGAGGTCGCGCGTTGTCGTGCAGGAGCAGCGGAGACGAGCGATTGACTAATGCTTGTTGGAGATGTGTCAGCTTCTCCATCATTGTGTTCAGTTCTTCACAGTACACATCTGAAGTAATGCTCACCCCGTTTGGTAAGAAGCTGTGATGAATCACACCGGCGCTAGACCACCAAACAGTGACCATCACTTTTCTAGGGGTAAGTTTTCGTTTAGGGCATTGTTTAGGTGCTGAACCAGGATCCAACCAACTTGCTGAGCGCTTGCGGTTATCAAACAGAATCTATTTTTCATCGCAGGTAACAATGCGGTTCAAAATTCCTTCATTTGTGTGTCTGTTGAGCAGTGCAAGGCACGTCTCGACGCGTACTTCGCGCTGGCGATCATTGAGTTCGTGGGGCACTCATTTGTCAAGCTTTTTTACCTTGCCAATTTGACGCAAATGGACCAATATTGTTTTGACGCTAACGTCGAAAGCTGCTGCTAATTCAGCCGTAGATTGTGTATCATCAGCTTCCACAATCGCCTTTAATTCGTCAATGTCGACCAAAGTCTTCGGACGACAGCGAGGTTCATTTTTCACGTCGAAATTTCCAGAACGGAAGCGAGCAAACCAATAACAAATGGTGCGTTGGTTTGTAGTGTTAGCTCCGTAAACGTCGTTGATGTTGCGTGCCGCTTGTGCCGCGTTGCTGCCACGACGGTACTCATATTCCATAATTACTCGAATTTTTACGTATCCATGATGACGAAAAAGATTGAAATACGATGAAAATGTAACACTAATCAATAAACAAATGACTACTTTTGGAAAAAAAAAATCCGTTTTTAAAATAAAATAAATTTGAAATTAGAATTCTTAGCCAAACAAAAATTATTTTGATTCGAAATGGCCAGTACTGCAGAACGGCAATTTCATAGGTAAAGACCTAATATTACTTAACAAACTTAAGACAAATCTCTTATTTATCAGCCTAGAATGCTGTGTCGCTCTCAAAAACACAAACATTGGTAAACAAAACAACTTGCGTGAATGACTGACATTTAAAACCAATCAGAAGAGGTCTCGTTTTGGGCGCTCCGACCGGCCAATCAGCGTTCTTATTTCATAATAGCTAACGTTTCGTTTCGCAATATTACTAGAGTGATTCGTGTTTTTTTTTCAAAAACCCCATCTTTTTCCAGCAAGATGGATCCGTGTTTTCGCATATCCCTAGGGTTTTCGTGAAAATTCGAATTATCAAATCATCCTGCGACCTAATTAACCATTGTAATCACAGATTTTTTAAAAATAGCATGACAATGTATACGCGAGCAGTTTCCTACGGCTGCGTTTTGGCCTTGTAATATTGGAAAGACGCAGTTACGGGTCTTCAGAAGCCCAAAAGTCTGACAACCAGTCTTGCCAAGGGGTATAATGTTACCCAAGTAACTGGATTGTGGAGGTCAGACAAGCAGTCGCTCCATGTAAAATACTGATATTCAGCTGCATCCGGTTCAACTGGAAGCCAACCCCAACATAGTTGGGAAAAGGCTAGGCAGATGATGATCAAAGTGGAAATGTTGAGCATGGACGAAAAGTTTTATTAACTCTAGAATGACAATTAGTACACTGATTATTCGCAGTATGTTGTTTTCCTTCAGGAGAGACGATACCTACGCACATATGCGCGCCCAGTGGACCCTGGGTAGAACGCTCCATCACCACATTGCTGACGAGTTAGAATTTTAACCACGGCGCGAACATGAGCTTTTCTTATGACATTCGTGCCGATGCGAGAGACAAGAGGAAGCAGATAGGTGGATATTGCTACAATTATGATCCACCAGTACCTATAAGGAACAGAGTGTAAAGTTCACTCATCCTCTATAGAAAAGGGAAGATCCTCCGACCAGACGGCTTTTGTGTCTGGTGGGCTACTGCCCGACGGTTGATGTCGTGACGTATGTATATGATAGGTGCGCGGTAAACTCTGCTTGCGCGATGCGTGACGTCAGTGTGAAGCGTACTTCGCATCTGGTGATGCAGACGGCGTCCTAATATCAATCCCTAGATTACCTTTTATTTTTTTTATTGCGGAATGTGCCTGCTCTTGACCTCTATCTCCCCTGATGGAAAGCGATGGATGAGGTCTACGTTGAAATGAGACTGCAAAGTTCACTCTTGCTTTGAAGGCTATACGTGGAAGGGAATACAGACGCTGGCAGAGAGTTCCACACTTTGGCTGTGCGCATAATAAATGTGGAGGAGAACTGCTGAGTACGACTGGTCGGGACATCAACAAAGTGCGGATGGTATCCAGCAGTATGTCTGGCAGTCAGGTAGTAAAATGGAGATGGTGGAAGGGTAAGAAAAGGATAGCCTGAGGCCCATTACTCCTTGATAAACAACACAACTTCATTAAAACCATATCCTTTATTCAGTCATTCTCCTAAAATCGAAAACGATTGAAATGTTTGATACCAGCTGCGAAAATTTAGTAGAAGTGGTATCGGATTGATGTGTGGCAGCCATTATGCCGGTAATTGGATCGCTCCGCACGCATGTTCGGCGTTATATCGGACTCTTATTTAGTGGCGCCAGGAGAGGGGTTAGGGTTAAATTTATATGTGCATTGGAACTAGGAAGTAATTTTGAGTTGAAGACCTGGCGCGGTCGTGTCGTTCAACGAAAACTTACTACGGAAATACCTAATGGTTATAAGTTGGCGCGTTTGTATAACTAAAAAAAATATTTTTGACGTGTACAAATGTTTTTACAGACCTACTTAGAGGAACTTTCATTTGTCATTTACTTTCAGCAGTCCACATATTTAAAACACTCGGAATAAAAAAAAACAATCTGGAAGGCTCAGGCAATTTTATTGAAAGTAATTTTAAACTCTTTCCGTCTAATTACAAAACATCATCATCTTCAAACGCAGGTTTAAACCATGGACTCTTTTTTGAATTTCGAATCAGTTTTACAAAACTGACAACTTAGCACCGGCCTAAGTTGTTAGTTTTGTATAAAAAACTGTATTTCTATCAAAGCTAGGTTCTTATTTCAAAAACTGGCTCGATGGTTTAAACCATGGCAAAAGAAAAACCTCATTTTGTAATGAGACCGAATAAGTTTGTCCCCGATTACACAGAATTTAAAACATAACTGACGAAATATGGGTGTAGATAACCGACCTAGTATGGTACCGTACACCACTGGCTACTCTTTCGAGTAAATCAGGCGTGAATCGTGATGTTATATGCAAAACCGTATAAAATGTTAAGTAATAAACTCGTTTCCAGGTTTTCATTTTATTATTCAGAACGTTTCACATTTCAGCCATTTGCAAATAAAATCGTTTTCCAACGGTTTGCTTTCCTGTTCAAGCTCATGTAAAAATGTGTGAATGAAATTGTTGGCTTACAGATTTCAGTTACCTACGTCATACGTATCGTTTCAGCACTTAAACAAAATATGAATGTTGGGAAGTAAAGTTACATACCTATCAGGGTTACTTGTAATTCGACATATTCCTTGCAGGACGTCATAGTAGGGTTAAAATGCAACAAATTAAGCCACCAAATGTTCACCGAAATTCAATAGTTTTTGAGTTATTAGCTAGATTTTAATTTTATTTTTAGTTTTTTTTTAATAAAAAATAAAATTCAAAAATTATTTACGTCGCGACTTTACTGGAATTTAAGTTATTATCATAGCTGATGCCGTAGCAGATCTTTGTTAAAATATAAAAGTTGAAAAAGATCAAAGATCACTAATTAAACATTTTATTTTTCGTAATTTGTATTTTACTTGCTTAAAAATTACAAAAAAAAAATGAATTTCTTTAGAACATTAAATTGGTGGCTTAATTTGTTGCATTTTAACCCTGCAAGGAATATGTCGAGTTACAATTACAAGTAACCCTGTACTATACATTTTGATTTAGTTTACTGATTAATTAGTTTGCCTCATTTGCAAAATGGTCGCAAGTGTAGCTGCTGCGATTGTGAGGTCCCAAGTTCGATTCCAGTGTTAGTCTATGTAATATTAGGTTACTAGAAACCCAGATTTGGTAACTTTGCGCGGTAAATAGCAATGATAATAATATAAGAAAAAATATAAGCGTATATTAGAATTATACACTCGAGCACATGTACGAATCGCTTTATAGATACTTAACACCTTAAATTGTAACCCGAGACCACTTTCGTCGTTTTTTAACCGAGGATCGAATTTTTTTTTTCCCGCGCCTTTTTCTACTTTTTCTAAAGTCCTCAATGGGTTGCCATAACAAAAAGAATGAATTATTTAAAAATAGCAATGTTGCAACCCACAAATAATATTAGTTTTGAATAGTCGATTATTGTGTATGCTAACACGTATCAGCAAGGCTAATAGCGAGTTTAGCTTAAGTTTTTTAACTTGAAAGATCGTTTTTAAGCCCTCTTAAATAATTAATGCATCATAAATATAATTATGGCTAAAAATTATCCAATTTACAAATTCCCTAAAGTTCTGAATATATAACCGAACAAATGTTTAAATCTTTATTCAGATTCAACTTCGCTAAAAACAAATGATACCTTTTTCATTAAACAACAACATTTTGATACAAGTGGAGAATGTTTGTTATTGCATTCGAGGCGGAATTAACACCCGAGCCGTAGGCGAGGTTGTTTTTGAGCCGAGAACTGCAATAACAAATGTCCACGTGTATCAAACGATGTTTTTCAATACACTTTTGACGAAATAAAATGAAATAACGAAAAATATTTTTGTCATGTCATGATTTAAACTAAAATTTAATTTCTTTTAAAGTTAAATTTAAATAAAACTATGATTTAAATTTTTTTTTCCGCGCTTTGCTTTCGCCAGGTTGAAGGAGAAGCAAAGGTATAAAGCCGATAAACAGTATGAAAAATAGAAAATTAAAATATTTTTGCGTTTAGAACACAAATAAACGTTAATTTGTTCATAAACGTTTTTTTCTTGTAATAATCATGGTTTTTGATGGTATTCTATTTATAAACATTATTTAAATAATAAAAAAATATTAACGCCGTAAAGACGCATATCTCTTTGCCAAAATTAAAAAAAACATTTACCTCCGAATAAAGATGACCGTCTCGCGCCAGTTTCATTTTGGCACTTGGCGCCGGCAAGTGCCAAAATGAAACTGGCGCGTGACGGTATGAATAGAGGCATTGAACCAATTTGGACTAAGTATAGGTATAAGTTATCTATGGCAATTTTTATTCTCGCAAACGTGTTAGAAAATGAAAAATCGCGCGCGTGTGAAATGCATTGCATTGTGAACCTAATCGTAGTATGATATGAACCAGTTTTCGAGGAAGTGTATTGAAAATAATATTTTTACATTGTCCTGACCTCTTAAAAAACTACTTTCATACTTAGTTCGGACAGAGGTTTAAAACTTAGACAGTTAGACAGACACCGTCGTAATAACTTCTCATTTTCTAGGGAGTTTTAAAATGTTAAATTAAATTGGTAGGAGCAAATTATTTAGTTGGAAGGTAGTCGGTGTTTTCATAACATTTCGTAAACTGCCGTACCTAATATTTTATGAAAAAATATGTTAGCCTCCAAGTATATATGTAGGTCAAAAAAATTTACTATGTTACTCAATATATAACCATCTAATTTACTTACTCGTATGTGGTAACTTAAAATTTTATGAGACGATTGTTGGTTGGTTTCTTTGAGTTACATCGCACTGAGTAACTGTGTTTTGTCAAAATTATATGGCACGGATTTCTTTGCGTTTCCATAATTTCCTTAGTTTTACTTCAACCAGCTTTGATTCACTTAAATAGGAATAAGCTTTTAATCAATTATTACGATCCATAGTTTTTTTAGAATACTTTACCCAAAGGGTGCCAAGCCAACAGGACCCTATTACTAAGGCTCCGCTTTTTGTCCGTCCGTTTGTCACAGGGCTGTATCTTGTGAACCGTATTAGGTAGAGAAATTATAAAAAAAAATACAAATAAAATAAATTTAATAATTAAAGGGTCACTTGGCCGCTTTATCATCTAAAAATAAAGACATAAGCAACAACTTCATCACTGTGCGTGAAAAATTATTTTATGACAACAGGATATTCAACAGCTCAATGGCGAGATGAAATTAGCAAGAGAATAAAATAGATCACGATTTTCTGCTATAATTAGATTCCAACAATAGTTGTACAATAAAACGAAGCGAATACTCATTATTCCCGACACACTCATGGGAATCGTTAAGAGATCTGTCAGTAGTCACGAACCACACGGCAAACATACTACTCACTCCACCTAAATAATGTACAAGCCCCTTGATTACGACAAACATGCTGAGTAATCACACAAACACGTTGCGTGAAGGAATTTCACGATACATTTGTATTCATTATGCACACCATTACCACAAAATACCACTCTTATGTCAAGGTCACTCAACCTTGACCTCACCTTGACATTTGAGGGTGCAAAACTAGCAAAAAACTACCAATCGTAATTTAAAAAATATTGTAACGAAAGTGCTACAATCGTAGTCAACAGAGGGACATTTAAGTACGTTCGCATTCTTATTTGTCAAAAATGCGTTTAACATAGCATTTTGACAAGCTTAATCACTCGTGTGCAAATAGTTCACTATTTAAGATGTGGATAACGCCGAGAGCTACACAAATGTAATCTCTTTTTTTTCTCACTATTTGTTTGTTATGATATTTGTGTAACTGCAGTGCTATTCTGTACAAATCTCACCGTGAAAATCTAGGTGAAGTGAGTTCTCATTCTGCTTGATGCTAGGGATTGACACTATTGACAGCTCACTCCACGCTCACTTCACCTAAGTCTTCACGGTGAGATTTGTACAGAATAGCACTGCTGTTTGTTTTCCCGAAATAAAATAAAATAAAAAAAGCTTTTGACGTTGATTGTCGCTGACATGAGAATGCGATCAGATTTTCGGTTTAAAGACATTTATTTCTCAAAGAACAAATAACAGTTCACTTAAAGAGAAACTTAACTAAATTAACAATAGGTTGTAGTTTACATTACGACGTTCAAGCCATCCAAGAAACTGAACACCATAGATTCGTTTTACAAAATGTTGTACTAATACTGTACTTAAATCTAAATAAAATAAAATACAAAACAGTTCAAGCTAGTTCCAGGAATTATATATTAGATAGGTACATACGTTTTCATGTGTCTAATATATAATTCCTTAAGGGTTTTTTAAATGTTGGTATGTTTGTACACTCTCTTACTTTTTTTATTTTGAATGTTTTCAAGGGCTTTAGCACACCTCAGACGCGAAAATAATAATGGGAAACCGCTTAACGAATTCCCCTGCGAAACATTACTACATTATGTCGGATGCGAGTAGCGGAACATCGTGCGAGTCAGTTAGTTGAATTGTGTAGCAATCGGAGAAATATTTATATATTTATTTATCTGCTTACATTTACCATTACAGAACAACCCAATGCGTCGCCTTCGACTTATTAAATATCCGTATTTAAAAACTGTTTTGTTTAATTTTGTTTTTTTTTTTTTCTATAAAATCAACATCAATTTAAAAAAAAAATTGTAGTTTTGTTTTGTAAACTTGACTGATAGGTACGTGCGAAAAAATCGCGGCATCGCAAGAAAGTAGCGGGCTAAGCGCGGAAGTGGCTTCAGAGCAGATCGGTGAAATCACGGGGGAAAGAGATAGGATCATAATCAAATCTGTACGTTAGAACAGGCAGTTTCGCTTCTGTTTCGCTTGTCGTCCAACGGACAAGTCATGGACATGGCGGAACAACTGCGGTTTCGCGGCGGAGGTGTGATACCCACCTAAAAACAGGAATTGGCATTCTGTTATTTACAATATGGTAACACCGACAGGTGAAATGATCCTTGATATTGTCACAAATTGTTACAGGAAAAATGCTGGCATTTGAAGGAAATTCTTGCCTTCTTTAGTATGATTTTTTGTTTTGTTTTTAAAGGTTAAGTCAAATGACCTTTTTGTTTATGTCCTTCAGAAGGTTGAGGAAGTAATTTAAATCGGAGGATTGCAGGAGGAAGTGTGTACGTAAATAAGCCTGAATCCGGTTGTGTTATCCTCAGAGCGTACCGAGCGCGTCGATTTATTGGTTTTGCTGAAACGTCCCGCAGTGCCCCTCCACATCTTTTGTCCATGTCAACGAAACACTAGTAAATACCGTATATCACACTAATATTATAAAGGCGAAAGTAGCTTATACCCTGGCTTAACGCATACACTACTTTTTATCTCAGTCTACGCGGGTGAAACCGCGGGGCGCAGCTACTAAAACATAAATAACATATCATCACGCCCGTAATCCCCGAATGGTTAGACAGAGGTGTACACCCACATTTAGCCAGTTACTGTAATTCAGCATGGAAGACTTCAATCAATCTGCCCAGCCTTTTCCCAACTATGTTGGGGTCGGCTTCCAGTCTAACCGGATGCAGCTGAATATCAGTATTTTACATGGAGTGACTACCTATCTGACCTCCACAACCCAGTAACTGGGTAATACGATACCCCTTGGCAAGACTGGTTGTCAGACTTTCGGGCTTCTGATGATCCGTAACAACTGTCAAAGATCTACGAATGACAGCCGGCATCAACGGCTTAACGTGCTTTCCGAGGCACGGAGGAGTCTCGATATGTAAAGATGGTCACCCATCTACGGACTAACCCCGACAAGCGTAGCTTAACCTGATGGATCGACCCGTGCGGCTG
The DNA here is from genome assembly GCA_946251885.1 of Cosmia pyralina. Taxonomy (NCBI): domain Eukaryota; kingdom Metazoa; phylum Arthropoda; class Insecta; order Lepidoptera; family Noctuidae; genus Cosmia; species Cosmia pyralina. Next base: position 2,599,631 of record OX276355.1, on the reverse strand, counting down.
TTATAACTTAGCCACGAGATCCTCCATGGAAGACTTATATCTAAAAAAAAATTAACAACAAAAGGGAAACAATAGTCAACAGAGACCCAATTACAAGTCTTCGCGTTTAGACTTCTATTAGAATTATGCTGTGGGCATACAAACAGTAACATATTACACAAATTATAATATTTAAAACTATTTAAATAACCATTTGGTTTGCAACTAATAAAAAGGAAAAAAAAAGTATTAAAAGGAAAATATAATTAATTTGAAGTTATTTGAATAATTTTAGGTTAAGCACCTTCTGGCTGAGGCACCTTAGTCGTAAACAAATCCAAATTATGTCGCTTACATATTAAACACATTTTTAGTCGGATGTGTTTTTGGCGTTAACTGCTATAACTTCGAACCTAGAAGGTATAGTGTTGATTTTTATACAAAAAATTCTACATCTGACTAAAAATGTGTGCATAGGAAATTTCAAAATGTTCCGTATTTCCTGAGTTATTAATCTTTTTCTCAGTGGTGGCGCTGGCAATACTCGCCTTAAGTCTCATGAAATAGGGAGCGAGCCTACAGCCCAGCCAGCCAGCCCCGCCTTGTAGGTATGGTACCTATAATAATAACCATAGATATAAGAAAGAAGATTTTTATGATAATAACAATACCGTTATATCAGACACACTTTCAAATTTGTATACCCATACGGATATAATGAAATCATTTTGCCGTATCGTCTTGTTCGTGAGCACGTGCGTAAAAGTAACATTTTAATAGTTATGATTAGGTATATTGATAAGCAAAACTAAAGATGAAAACCTTATAATAATTATTGGCGATGGCCTTATTGGCGATGTTCTTCAGAAAGGTCAGGTGCGTAGCACTCGCAACCGGCGTGCGTGTATGACCAGATGTATGAACGTATACGAAGCAAGAGGAGTATATTATGATCGTAGTAATGGCATTTTGTAGTTTCGGCCAGGCCCCCATATGAAAAGGGGTGAATTTATGTACGTATGTAATAATATTATGAACTACGCAATAGTCACTTTACTTAGAGAACTAAGTAAGTTCCCTATACAATTTCACAAATATTTCATCTTCAATAATCAGATGAATCGAAGTCGTTCAGATCTTCCGTTTGAATGGACATGCCTCTCTGACTGAACATTTGAAATGCTATTCGAATGATTCCAGTTTTTCGATTTAATTCACTTGACTCTCGTTGACCGCTGAGTCGTCTAGGAGGTTGGTAGGAATCGATTCGTAATATCAATTTAATTTAATTTGGGGACTCATACTTTTTCGTGGAACTATTTAGGATGGGACTAGAATCGTTTGCCAATCAGAGAAACCAGTCTATTTAAGGCAGTATTCAAAAAACCAGGTAATATTAGGTCTTTACCTATGAAATTGCCGTTCTGCAGTACTGGTCATTTCAAATCAAAATAATTTTTGTTTGGCTAAGAATTCTAATTTCAAATTAATTTTATTTTAAAAACATGGATTTTTTTTTTCCAAAAGTAGTCATTTGTTTATTGATTAGTGTTACATTTTCATCGCATTTCAATCTTTTTCGTCAACATGGATACGTTAAAAATTCGAGTAATTATGGAATATGAGTACCGTCGTGGCAGCAACGCGGCACAAGCGGCACGCAACATCAACGACGTTTACGGAGCTAACACTACAAACCAACGCACCACTTGTTATTGGTTTGCTCGCTTCCGTTCTGGAAATTTCGACCTGAAAAATTAACCTCGTGGTCGTCCGAAGACTTTGGTCGACAATGACGAATTAAAGGCGATTGTGGAAGCTGATGATACACAATCTACGGCTGAATTAGCAGCAGCTTTCGACGTTATCGTCAAAACAATATTGGTCCATTTGCGTCAAATTGGCAAGGTAAAAAAGCTTGACAAATGGGTGCCCCACGAACTCAATGATCGCCAGCGCGAAGTACGCGTCGAGACGTGCCTTGCACTGCTCAACAGACACACAAATGAAGGAATTTTGAACCGCATTGTTACCTGCGATGAAAAATGGATTCTGTTTGATAACCGCAAGCGCTCAGCAAGTTGGTTGGATCCTGGTTCAGCACCTAAACAATGCCCTAAACGAAAACTTACCCCTAGAAAAGTGATGGTCACTGTTTGGTGGTGTAGCGCCGGTGTGATTCATCACAGCTTCTTACCAAACGGGCTGAGCATTACTTCAGATGTGTACTGTGAAGAACTGAACACAATGATGGAGAAGCTGGCACATCTCCAACCAGCATTGGTCAATCGCTCGTCTCCGCTGCTCCTGCACGACAACGCGCGACCTCATACTGCACAGCAGACGGTCTCCAAGTTGCAAGAACTGGGGTTGGAAGCTCTTCGTCATCCGCCCTACTCACCAGACCTTGCGCCTACAGACTACTACTTTTTCCAGAATTTGGAAAACTTCTTGGCGGGAAAAAAATTCAATACCCGAGAGGCCTTTGAAGAATTTCTTGCCTCCCGTCCAGCTGATTTCTTTAAGAAGGGCATCAATAAACTGCCACTGCGTTGGCAAAGATGCATTGATTGCATGGGTGATTACTTCGATTAATACAAATAAAAAATGCATGAAAAAAATTCGTTTAAATTTTTTCATACAAAACGGCAATTTCATAGGTAAAGACCTATTATTTCACTTCATGTGGTTTTTTACTTTAAATAGTAAAAAGGTGGTGTGTCTGTAGTGTGAAAATTACAGTCGTAGTTGGTTCTTAGGACTCGTTCACACGACGATGAGCAGAGGGGCGATTTCCGTAATTTTTAAGAACGTTCGCATTTTAACATCAGTCTCAGTTGGCCAAAAAATACCTCTAACTTACCTACATTTTTCGTTGAGATGAGACTACAAGTTGAATTGGAAAGTTTTTTAAGTATGTTATTAGGCATGTACGATATTTTATTAGATCACACGTAGACATCCCACTGTTCATGGAATTCGGTTAAAAACAAATGCAGTATGAAACTGCCATAATCATACCAAAATTATACAGTGAAAAATAGGTACTGTTCATCGCCGTGTGCACCTGCCCTTATAATATGTACAACTTTTTATCCTTAGAGTACCTAGCAAAAACATCTCTTTAAAAAATTGTACCATGCTATAAATGACGTAAAAGAAATCCAATTAATTAGAATAGAATAGAATAGAATAATTTATTTCCATCACTAAATGTTACAAATATAAGAGATATTTGTAAGTCTAAGGATAATATGTGGCAACAATTGGTAACATTAAACAAGAGAATACGTTGACGACCGCAGTAGTATGAACTGTGTCACAGCCTTCAGCGCCTTCCACTCTGTACATAAATTTCATATCTTTACATTGTTTTAATATAAGTTTTAATAGAACAAAAGTTTGCAAAATAATTAATTTTCTTAATTTTTAATTTAATTTATATCATATGACCCATAAAACACACCATGTATACCACTAGCAAACATACTTATCAATTTTTATTACATAGTGCGTAATCCCCTAATAAAAACAAATTTTGCAGTGTGTTACATTTTCACACAGCTGTACAAAATTGAAATGCCAGCAATATGCCTGGATACGCCAGAAAGGGCAAAAAATAATAATACGAAGATTGAGTTATTCAATCGCCTGTCCCCAATGTCCTTTCGACATTTTCAAGGAAATCTCGTTTTGCCGCTTCCTGATTTATATTTTTAGTTTTATTTTTAAAAGGTCAAACAACGGTTTTTAATAGTCAAAACTGGTATTGTCGTAGCTGACGAGAGATCAGTTAAAACTAAACGTTTAATTTTTATAAAAAGTGGAAAAAACGTCTTATTGAAGCTAACTCAAAAACTACCCAAGAAAAGTTAATAATTTTTACATGGGACCAATTTCGATATATACCCTGCCGAATAAAATAAGAATCATTCAAATCGCACTACTGTGAAAAATAAATACGTTTCGACTTGAGAACCTCCTCCTTTTTTTTCGCCGGTTAAAACTATTGACTTTCCTTCTTATTTCATTCCATTTCATTAATATCTGAATGTAATAAAATATTAACAAATTGGATAAAGACACTAAATTACGCCGATACTGAGGAACTATTGCAACACACAAAATGATACTCGCATGCACACACCCACACACTCACCCACATATCACACCATCACACTTGCACACACATCCTCACACACACACACACACCCTCTCTCTCTCTCTCTCACACACACCCCCTCTCTCACACACACACGCACACACACATCACATACTGCTTATGTTTATGTCTAAGATACTGAGAAAATTGTATACTGCTGTGGAAGAGCGGAGTCACCTAACACAGGCATTACTTGCCTAACAGATGGCTCCAATCACCAACTAATGTACAACTTTTTGGTTCAGTAATAAATTTGATTTGATTTTTTGATTTGATTTTGATATCTGCTGCCTCGTTGCTTCTGTTTTTGATTCCCAGGTCGGCCAAAGTGTTATTGGGTTTTCCGATCTGAAGTTTCTCAGTGGCAGCCCGGAGTCTGGATTTGTGCCCGGTTGATGGCAATAGGCAATTCTTCAATTCCCTGTTACATGGAACTTTAACATAACTGGCGAAATGTGGGTGTACTATAGGCACATTTCTGCTTAACCCTTAGAGGAACAGGATCATATCGAGGATCAGAAATTAATTTCCTTCGCCATTTCGCAAGTCTTGCATTATACAACGTGTCGTTTTGCATCCTCGTCAAATTTCTGGGTGTAATTTAGAACATCAAACCGAACAACTTTCTCAATGGGACCAACATCGTAATCGCGAAAAAAATTTCATATGTCCCATAGAAAACTTCAATACCTACTCGACGCAAATGTATGGGACGGCTGATTATTTTTTCGCGATTACAATGTTGGTGCCATGGAAAAGGTTGTTCAGTTTGATGGTCTATACCACACCCTTAAATTTGACGAGGATGCAAAACGATACGTTGTATAGTACAACCACTGTGCATTTCATTGCACCATGCAAAAACGAAATTGGTAATAATATCATTATTAAATTAACCCATTGTAGCCTCATAAGGTATGTATATGGTATATATATACAAAGTAACAAATTTAATAATACATGCCATTTATCATTAACGAAACATATAACAGGGACCTAAATAAATATTGCCGGTACCGTATATAAATACAGTCCTTTGTGGTTATTATGACTTACATTTCTATCCATTGGTCTCGTTCCTTTGTAGTAAAAGGCTAATGGATAATGTCGGGTGGAGAGTATCTTCTTGTGAACTGAACCTTAAAGACTTCTTTACGAGAAACGATTGAATTTCACACAAGGCCACATCCTTTGTAAGTCCTAGAAATGTCATATCATATTCTGATTACTCACTGCTTTTAACTTCTTCCATTTTTAAATTCACTGTTCTTATTTCTTTCACTTGTTTAACAAAAGACGGTGAGTCTGCTTCAATTCTTATTTCAACTCTAGGACTATGCCTGAAACAATGCTAGTTGACTCAACGTTGCACTTCAAAATGGTCTTCATCATCGCTTTAATCAAGCCAATTGCAGTTTATGACACTCCGCATGCACTGATTCATATTGTGCAAATTGTTCATTGTTCTGTACATGATTATTATTACACATGCTAGTTCTAGAAGTTCTAGGTCGTTTCTTACATCTTCTGATGAATCAACCAAATCAACAGATTTCACTTCTTCACCAGGACAATTAGTGTATTTAAACATAACGAATTCTAGACTTGATGTACTTGCTGCCAACAATCAATCTTATCTACCTATCTTTTCACACTTCCTTGCAGGACACTGGACACTGGACATTCTTCGTCCTGTGTGTTATTAGTTTGGCCTTTATTCTAGTTCCCTGTTCTGTTCACAAGATTCCAGTTGGTTTTCTCTTCATCATTAGTCCTTTTTGATTATTCGTACTTCTCTGAACGTTCCATGTTTTATTCGTTACATATTTTTGTGCTTAGTCTTCGAGGGATGGTCTTAGTAGGTGTCTTCATTGAGACGATATTTTGCCCTTTTGATAGGGCAATATACTCTGTTTTGTTTAACAAACGAGTACCGAAAATTTTGACTGCGTTGCTATTGGTCCACGTAATGAACTTATAGTCCGTTCCACACAAACCAAACGCTGTAGTTACATGAATATTCAGTTGAGTCATCAACTACCTGCGCGTCGCACGTGTTTTAGTGAGTGAACCAGACAATATTGTTTGTGCGTGAGTCATGGCGGACATGTCTCCTGTACAGTAAATTTTAGAAGTATTCAATATGAACGGGCCTTAACAATTTCAAAACAAAACAAAGCCGTTGGCCCCCCACCCCGACCAATTATCCATCCATCCATTAATATCGGAAATGTGCGAGAGACATATCTCAGTACTCGTTTGTTACAAAAAAAAAAACAAAGTATAGGCTTTAGAACACAATCGGCTCTATATTACTATAGGTCAGTAACCGCATGACAACTCTTGTGTCAAAAACTTGTATTTACTTTATGGTACATTTCTGTAGCTTTTACGTGATTATAGATTTTCCTAGAAATGTGGGATCCAGTTATAGAATCTTTAAACACGACTAATACGACTGTCACACGTAACTATTTCACAGAACGCATTCCCTGTCGGTGCACTTTTAATATTTAATCAGGGTCTACTACTAGGAGAGGTAAAAAACTGTGCGCGCCAGGATCTCCCGTACAATTGAATTAGCTCTACTGAGACACTCCTAATGGAACACTGTCAGGATTGGTACAGTTGGGTGGACAAGTCTCATCTTTGCGAGAAAAATGTGCTATCTCGAAAAATGGAATTTTACAGGAAGCATATGTAAACTTTATAAAAATATTGACAAATAAATTAATGTGTTTTTACGTTAAATGAGTTATTTATTAATCTTTTAAAAAATACACAAAAAAAGATTCTACAGTCTAATATTAAATTAGGTATCTAATAATAACAGAAAACACCTTTTTTGAAAGACCAGCAAAATCGCTTTTTAATTTGATGTAAGTATATGCTGGTCTATTTATAAAGGGTTCAATCCATAAATAATAATTTTGTGACCTATATTTATTACTTGTTAATAATTCTCTTGAATACCGGACAAGTAGTTTTGTTGTCAAGCAGACTTAAAGGTCTAGATTGTAGTAATACTTTCCTATAACTAAGACAAGCCTATTGTTATGTTGTTTTTTACTTACACGGACTAGAAAAAAAAGAAGGACTCCGCACCACGCATATCGAAAGTGAAGCACAGTAAGTATGCCGTCGGGACCGTTTGTACAAACAGGCCTCACGCACACATTCATCATAGCATGCCGACTGGCCGCCATTACGTGACACAACGACGTCTTTTTCAAATCACGCACACATAGATCGGTACGGTGCTTCACTCCGATACGCGTGGCGCGGAGTCCTTCTTTTATTTCTAGTCCGTGTTAACTTAGTTAATTAATTAAACTATCCAATGTAAATTAGGCTAATTTCTTTTTAGTAAACCGACGACCCCGATGTAATTCAGTGGCGTACAATTTGCATATTTTGTTAGCGTTGTAGGAGTTAAAATTGGGCAGTGTGATGTACGATAGGTCAAGTAAAATATTTTGTATTGGTACTCGAAGGTACCGCATTCCCAATTGCTCCAAGATCATTGGGGAGAGCCGTCAGGTACCCATGCCCCACTACATTTAACCGGACCAGCTTCCAGTCTAACCCGGTGCAGCTGATTACCAGTATTGTACATGGAGCGACTGCCTATCAGACCTCTACAGCCCAGTTACTGGGTAATATACGATACCCCTTGGTAAGGCTGGTTGTCAGACTTTCGGGCTTCTGACGACCCGTAACTACTGTCAAAAATCTAAGAATGACAGCCGGGACCAACGGCTTAACATGCTTTCCGAGGCACGGAGGGGTCTCGGTATGTAAAGACGGCCACCCACCCACGGACCAACTAATTAAATAATATAGGTATACCTAACATTAAAAAGACCTGTTTACTTAAGCAGGTATTATTTATATCTTACTGGCTAAGAAATAAATCCTAAACATTTTTAAACTACATGAATAATATTAAATAATAAAAGAAGCGCTCTTCCTCCTCTCTCCTACTATGCTGTGCCCGACAGGGTCCATAATTGTGTCATTAATTTTAAGCTTACCAACTGTTTTACATTATGGAATGCAATAAAGAATTCAGAATTGAGAATTGAGACCAACCGGGGCAAGCGTAGCTTAACCTGACCGATCGTCCCGTGCGGCTGTTATTACTTACCCACGAGCCTACTACATCCATATATAATCAAATATTTTTCAAAAAAGTAATTGTTACGAGGTGTTGGAACGAGTCTGATGCTGAAAATATAGTTTTTTGAATGTTTATCCGTTTGTCTGGATGTATGTTCCGGCTTGGTGCAAAAATGACTAAACGGATTTGGTTGAAATTTGGCCCACAGATAGTTTATAATCTGGATTAACACATATGGTACTATTAATCCCGGTAGTACGTTCTGGTGCGATATTTCCCGACATCCACGCGGGCGAAGCTGCGGGCAAAAGCTAGTACTAGGTATATAACCAACATGCCTATAATATAACACCTAGGTTCATCACCTAGGTTCAGGTTAATCACCTAGCACAAGTGTCAGGGACTTCACACTATTTGTAATTCACTTTCTTATGTAATAATAAAGATTATTATTATTAATAACACAAATTGACTCGTGCGATCTGGCCTCTAAAACCACGTGACATGCGGCTGTCCGTGATGTCGTAGATTCCACGCCGAGACACCGCAGTTTGCACAACTGATAACATTGATAAAAGTTCCTGACATTAATCGTTGACTGATGTTGTTTGTTCTTTCACTTTATCCAATAGGGTATTACACCCATTTTTAAAAAATTGTCTCAATTAGATTCTATAATGCTAATAAGCCACTAAAATAAACACAAAATTTTTATTCAATCGTTGTGTCCTATAAATTAATTAAAATTTTACAATTACAAAGGGCAATGCCAAGCTTTCAAAGAAACTTCGGCTAGATCCAACAGAGATAAATGTCACATTAAAAAATAGAGCAAAAAGTATAGAATAATATGCATTAATAATATTTTAAAGAAAAGTTCACCAAAACGTTATAGAGACAAAAATAGTTTTTAGATTTTGAACAGCGGTCAACATAGATGATCGTTAAATTGGCCGATTTATGTGATATAAATGTCTAATAAATGGCTATGTAGCATGACGCTAGCTCTAGTAAAACAGTAAGTCAATAAAAATGGATGTTTAAAATTAAAACAAAAATGCGAAGTGCTTATATTTTTTATTCATCATTGACATTGTCATACTTTATTAACAAGTTATCCAAGAATGGCGCAGGCGGTTCTATATTTGACTGATATCTAGCCCATCCCAAATACCAAATGATCGTCATTATGTGTGCACAGCAACCTACGGTCCTACGTCCAACCATACAGTTACAACAGTATTGTAGAATTGCCTCTCTTCCATTTTCATTAGGATTTATTAAAACATAAACGTAATATATTTTTCTACTTACATGGCGACTTTGAATTTTGCCTCTTAATAGCCATGTATTTTCGGAGAGAGACAACTCTTCCCGTAGGTCGCTAAGATGAGCCTCTCTGCACACTTCCACTGTATAGGAACCATCAAACCGTATATGCTCCCCATAGTATGAGCGAGCTTGTTTGAGTTGATAGATACCACATGCAATTAATATTAGATCTTCATAACTCAGTCGAGGGAAATCAGTAACATTGTTGGAATCTACATTTATACTTATGAAGTGAGCTCTTCTTCTGTTATAATTATTGTTATTGACAAAATCAGCTAATGTGTTGTTTAAAAACATTTTCTGATTTATCACTTCTACAATTTGTGATGCGTCTGTTCTGTCCGTATACCGAGTGTAAAACTTATTTATTAAAGCAGCAGCTATAGAAAAATCTATCATTAGGTGAGCTGAAGCTCTATTAAAAAAATCTTGGCGGAATAACTTAAATTGTTCTTTAAAAATTCCATTAACTGCTTCTACCACCCATCGGCAAATTGTCACAGCTCGTGTTTTATTCGCTGCTAATGTCGACAACTGAGTTTCTCCCTCTCTTAAAGACAATGGCATATGGACACGATAGTTGCATGATTCCAACAATGATACAGCATCCCTAAATCCTCTATCCAGGATAAAAACGTCATTTTCGTTGAAATATTGTCTCAACGGTTGTGATTCATTAAATTCATTTTGCATAATTTCAGCATCTGATGTTGTAGCTGGATAAGGGCCTAGAATCTCTATAATGTACCCATCACAGCATACAAATAAAAATGGTTTTACTAGGTTCCTATACTTGTGCAATGAGTATGTATCTTTTTGGTATTTGTAATTAGAGCTTTTTTGACAATATATATAAGTACCATCTGCAATGACAATTGGAATTGCTTCACCATTTGTATTTGTACCCCCAAACAGACTAGTAGGTATCAGTAGATTTCTATTTGCAATTTCCTCTCTAGATATATGACTTAAGCCTAAATGATTAGGCACAAAATCTTGGTGCATAATTTCTCTTGCCTTAGACATTAGATTCTCTAAAGTACTCCGGGGCATTTTAAATAATGAAGCAATTCGCTCATTTGAGTCTCCATTTCGCAACTTCAACAATAGTGCAGCTAGTGCAGTTGATCCCCTATACATAGAAGACAATCTGGGTACTTCTGCTAACAATGATTGGAATTTCTCTTTACTTAAGCCAAACCAGTAATGTACTAAGTGGTCATCCATCATGTGAATGTTTTCAAAGTCAACTGATCGCTCTTGTTGTAATAGTGATGTAAAATCATATATGTAATCCTCTGTGAATGAATGATTCACATTTTCAATTTCATTAAGCTGGTGCCATAAATTGGTTCTCAAATGATAGTGGCAGATGCGACAATTTGGTGGTACATAGTACCTAAAATCAGCAAAAAGACTTATTCTAATAGATTGTGGTACCACAAGTCTCTCAGTGCGAGTGCACCCAGGAAAAAAACAATGAGCTTGTGTATCCGATGCTCTCCCGAATTGGGACAAAATTATAGTAGGTACACTTTGAGTACTTCCCACAGTAGTCGTGACTGATACCACTTCATCATCAGGGCGTGAACTCTCCATTTCGTTATCAGGCAATTCTTGAGAATTGGGATTCACAACGCTTGGTGCATGAGAACTTGCGGATGATGATGTTGATGGAGCAGTGTAATTTGCAGCCAAACTATGACACCTCTGCCAACAAGTGTGACAAATACGGTCTGATGATCGGAGCTAAGACAAAAAAAAACATAGTATTAATGCATTAATAAAACAGTAATAGAAACAATAACCCTGTGGGGTGCCGGGATAGAATAGTACCTCCCCATATCTGCCTGTGGATGTCGTAAGAAGCGACTAAGGGAATAAAACACCAGGGAAAGGGCAGCAGCGTTCCTTCAAAATCCAAACTTAAAACTGAGCTCGCCAACCCGCCTGCCAAGCATGACAAGTATGGCAAATCCCCCCTTGAAGAGGCCTTTGTTCAGCAGTGGACAACTATAGGCTGATATGATGGTGGTGATGAGAAATAATAATCTTCATTAATATTGAAATAAGGAACTTCACATATGCTTATGTCAGAAGTAAAATATAGGATTGAAAAATATAAGTCCTATTGTTTCTACTTACATGTCTTGGCATTATTCTTTCCTCAACAACAGATCTTATACGTAATTCTCTGTCAGTATTATTGGTTAACATGTGAGCTCTTAATCGATATAAAGATCTTCCACAGTGTACACATACATTTTCATGACCAACACGAGATAATCCAGTTGTTCCAGGTACTCCATTTAGTAACAGCCAACACTCATGACACACCACACTATTGCTTGGTATCTGAAAAGAAATAACAATTTAATATCAACTTAGTTTATAGCACCTAATATGTAAGTAAACTTAAACAATCTACATGATTGTCATGACTTTCTGTGACGTTTTTGTCTCATCTTTGAAAGGTGGTGGACATGATAGAAGACAGGGCAAGGTAGGAATCATAATGTAGGGGTTGAGTACTGATATTACGCGTGACTCTAAGATAATGTCTTGTGTGTGTAACGGCATTGTACATTCATAAAAATACTTACGTCTGGTAGAGCATTTCTTTCCTGGATTTCTGCTCGGACATTTACAGGCAGGTACTCTGTCGAGTGTCTTCTAATTCGAGTGACATTCAGGCCACAATTGATACAACGCAGCATGATGCCAAATCCGTGAGAGCAAGCCGGGTCAACAAGAATGTCAGATTCAGGTCCAAATTCCAAGCCGAGTCAATCAGTAAAACAGATTCGAGTCCAAGTTCAAAGCCGGGTCAACAATAAGCAGTTTCAGATCAAAAAGTTCGAAGCCAGGTCAGCGTAATCCACGAAAAACAACAAAAAGCAACGAACAACGAAACGCGCGAATTGAGTTGCAGAAGAAACTCAATGACGTTTGTTTAAACAAGAGTTGCCATTATCGGAAATTAATTTTAACCATAGATTCGTTTCCATCCGATTAAATCGATTGTTAAAAAAAATAACCGCAATCATGATTATTATGTAATTCTAAATTATGCATTAAGGAAAAAAGCGAAATAAAAATATTTTTGTGTAAGGAGACTTTGCACATGATAAGTAAAACATTTTTTTTTTATAACAAATAATTGCTGTATAACGATTATCGATATCCGCTTTTTTTTTATGGCAAGTTTTTTTCTGATAATGGCGTAGACGTATATTTTGAAATGCACTATTATTCGTTGACTGCCTTTCAAAATATAATTCCTAATGGTGTGCTTCTTTGAGATTGATTGATAATTGATAATTCACAGTTTATTAAAATAAAATTAATCATGATAATGAAATGTTTGTTGGTGACAAGCCGTATCTTGGCATTCTCCTTTCGCGCGTAATTTGTCGAAAACGCTGGACGGAGTGGACGCCATATTGGTCATAACATCAGTTGGCTGTGTAAACACAGCTTTAAATACGCTGATCAGTTGACAGTTGACACTTTTTAATTTACACAGCCGTATGACGTAATAACATGGCGGCTACTATTTCACGGTGTTAGAAAACGGATTAAAAAAAACTCAAAACTTCGAATTGAATTTGAAATTATATATTGTTATTTTATGAACTAAAACTAACATTTTCCGACTGCTTTTTGCCTAAGCTATCTAATTAATATTTTATAGATTTTTTCTCAAAGAGTGAAATTGTTGTTTGGTTGTCGTTATAATTTTACTTCAGCTAGTTCTATCAAAATGAAAAACTCGTCGCAAGCATAACCATTTATCTGTTTTTTTTGAAGTCGGCTAAAAATATAGTCTTCTAGAGTACATGCGGTGCACGTAGGGTAGTCAGTTACCACAGCATAAGTAATGCAGAAGAAGAAGGAAATTGTTCTAGCAAGCCTGAGGCCACTCCTGGGATTTAGGCAAAAGCTTCGGGGTATCGTCAAGAAATTGAGCAGCAAGGTTCTCCTGTATAGTAAGTCTTACCCCATAGGTTCACACACAATGGCTTTTTAATTGATTATGTAATTACAACATGCGACGGTTTAATCTATATAAATAAAAGAGAAGTCTTGACTGACTGACTGACTCATCAACGCCCAGCCCAAACCCTTGGACCTAGAAAGCTGAAATTTTGCAGAGAGATTTCTTTTATAATGTAGACAAGGAATAAGGAAGAAGTTCCCGGTAGTACGTTCCCATGGGATAGTTTCCGACATCCATACGAGCGAAGCCGCTGGCAAAAACTAGTAGTTGTTAGACTAATAATATCTTGCGATCACCAGTCCATCTGCATAGCAAGGTGATTTTGCTATTTCGGTAGCGGTTAGGTTAGGTTAGGTTAGATACCACCAAGATGGTGGCGCGTATTGTTCCACGCGCGCCTCTCTAAGACGTAACGGGGGAGTTCAACACCTCACTCCCCCCCATGGGACGTGGTCATCACCAGTCCGGGGCAGCAGAAGTCACATTCGCACCTGCAGCCCCCGATGCAGGTGTACGAGGGAACACCGGGGTGGTTTTAGTTAGTAAGAGTCTGACAGACCCCTCTGCCCATCTCAGGGCGGAGAACATGAGAATTTCCACCCCGACAAAAAAAAAAGGTTAGTTTAGATAGACCATGTATGCGAGCAGAAATAATGGTGATAGAGGTTTTAAACCTCAAGAATTCTTACTGCTGGACAAAGTCCTCTTCTCAGTGATTCCTTAACACCAAGACTGCCTTCCAATAATCCTGAAAAGTGTATCTACTGTTTTTATTTTACTATCCTACAGAGACTAAAATAAAACGAACACCTTGAGCAGTAAAAAGTAAATACTAATTAAACACAATGTTGTTTTATTTCTTCTATATTGTTAGCTGTAAATAAACGCTAGTTTCTTGTAAATAAAAATTTAATTAAACGCTAAAAGGAAAGCGCAAATAAAGAGCTTCGTGATGGAAGGAAAGTGTTGCTAATATTCAGCTCCATGTTTTTATTAACATTGGAGCTACCGTTGACGTGTTTTTTTTTTGCACTTGCAACGAAGAACTAGTTTGTTTCTGTTTATCGTTTGAGAACAGTTTTGTAAATAGAACTCATTTCAATGCATTCCAATTTTTTGAAGACCTTTTAGTTTATGAATAGTTCGAAGGTATTTTGTGCTAACGCCAGATTCAGAATGAAGTTTGTCAAAATATTGTGATTGAATTCAAGACTCGGTATGAGTATTGGAAATTGAAATAAAGGAAATAAACTGTTTTTTTAAATAGGTGTCGTCACATAACATAAACATCATGCCTGAAATCCTTTAAGGGTTGGGCAGAGGTGTACCAATAGTACACACACACTTTTTGCCAATTTTTAAGTCCCATGTATTATGCATGTAATTTAGGTTTGTGTGTGAAGCTCGTGGCTAAGTAATAACAGCCGCACGGGTCGATCCATCAGGTTAAGCTACGTTTGCCGGAGACGGTCCGTGGATGGGTGACCATCTTTACATACCGAGACTCCTCCGTGCCTCGGAAAGCACGTTAAGCCGTTGGTCCCGGCTGTCATTCGTGAATCTTTGGCAGTCGTTACGGGTCGTCAGAAACCCGAAAGTCTGACAACCAGTCTCAGTATTACCCAGTTAATGGGTTGTGGAGGTCAGACAGGAAGTCGCTCCATGTAAAATACTGGTATTCAGCTGCATTGGTTAGACTGGAAGCCGACCCCAACATAGTTGGAAAAAAGCTAGGCAGATTGATTGTAATATGCATGTAGTTGCCTGCTGCGTGTTTTTTATTCAAACATTTTCTGAATTTATTGTATGTTTTTTTTTATGTTTTGTGCTGACCTATTTGTATTAATGGTTCTAAGATACATGTTATAAAGCAATTAACATACATTTTTAACTATGCAAAAATTATGATAGTAATTTCGCCAACAAAAACGAAATGTAGTGTGTACAAGGGAGGAGTTTAGAACCATTTGTCATGTCGGCCATTATAACAACACATGAATACATCGTTGTTTGCAAAAAGTACAGTGATGGATGATTTATAAAGAATTTTTAATTATATACCTCTGTTCAAGGGCAATATAATACAAAGAAAAACCTTTAATTCTAAGTTTTAGACTGCTTGTAATCGTCTGTTGAAGGTCTACTGCGGGCTTAAGAAAAATATACCTTAGGTTAAGAAGGCGAAAGTAATAATTTGCGTAAACTTGTTTAAAGGAGATGGAGTACAAAGTGTCATGTCAAAATCATAACAATAATTTACCAAAACCTTGCTTTTAATGTAATCTTGTGACTTTTACAAAAAGATTCAACATATGCCATGCACATGCTTCATATTCATATATGCCTTCAGGCATCCGTTCAGTCTCTTTCGATATATCGGAACATTTGCAAATGAGACTGAACGACATAACCAATGGCCTGATTCGCCTCGTTACCATTGTGTACAGTCAGGGAAATGAATTGTTAAGCAAATTGACTTCAAATTGTCCGTATATCCAAATCACAACTGTCACTGCTTTGACAGTCTTCAAAGTTACAAACTACCTTTTGCTCGTGCCTTCGCCCGCGTGGATGTCGGAAAATATCCCACGGGAACGTACTACCCGGGAAATCCTCACCTATTCCGTGTCTACATTATAAAGGCAACCTCTGTGCAAAATTTCAGCTTTCTAGGTCCAAGGGTTTGGGCTGGGCGTTGATGAGTCAGTCTATCAGTCAGTCGGGACTTCTCTTTTTATTTTTGTAGAGTTATAATTGAAGGGGAAAAAGATATAACTACGCCAAAAAACAAAACATAGTGACATGGCAGTGTAGTTAAATAGTTATGAGGAGCTCGTGGCTAAGTAACAACAGCCGCACGGGTCGATCCGTCAGGTTAAGCTACGCTTGCCGGGGTTGGTCAGTGGATGGGTGACCATCTTTACATATTGAGACTCCTCCGTGCCTCGGAAAGCACGTTAAGCCGTTGGTCCCGGCTGTCATTCGTGGATCTTTGACAGTCGTTATTACGGGTCCTCAGAAGCCCGAAAGTCTGACAACCAGTCTTACCAATAGGTATCGTATTACCCAGTAACTGGGTTGTGGAGGTCAGATAGGCAGTCACTCCATGTAAAATACTGGTATTTAGTTAGACTGGAAGCCGACCCCAACATAGTTGGGAAAAGACTAAGCAGATGATGATATCATTAACCAGGGAGAAAAAACAACGACCAAGTGACCGCATTCCCCGCCCTCAGTCTGTTACAGATCACGCGCTTACAAAATCGCCCAGAAAAAAACTATTAACACTCCATTGTCAGCATGGAAATTTTTAAAAAGAAGTAGCATCGCTTGGTTTTATTAAACTCTTTACTTAGTTTTTCTTATATTTTTTGTAGCAAAAAACTGTTCAAGTAATTCTCTCTGTGGCGAAATTAGAATCCTCTTTCTGTAAGCATTTTGTGTGCGAGCGTACGAACAATTGAGCTAGTGTTGCATGATTTATGATACTTTATTGAGAATGTTTTACAAACATGAATGTGGTTTTAAATATTAATCGTTCTATTGGTTATTATGAACTGATTTAATATTTTAGAAATTATATTAATTCTCATCATCATCTTCCTGCCCTGGACACTGTTACAAATGGTTAGTCAAATCATTACTTTTTTACACAAAAGAATGTTTCTTAAATAAAATGCTTTGCATACTTACAATGAATATTGGCCGAATTGTTGAGAGATATGCATGATACGATTCTGAACTATACTACTATTAGACTCGGAGGAGTCTCGGCATGTAAAGATGGTCACCCATCCACGGACCAACCCCGGATAGTGTAGCTTAAACTGATAGATCGACCCGTACGGCTGTTATTACTTAGCCACGAGCTCCTCGTTTACATAGCAAGTAGTGGTATATGAATTGCTGTGGGGTAAATACCCTAGGTAGGTACCTAAAAATGGAAAATAATAAAAAAAAAACAATAGAAAGTGAAATGTAAAAATTGGTGGCAAAAAATAAAAAAATACAGATCCAAAGACACCTACTTCCGAAATTAAAGTTATTTTTAATTTTTCTTTGGCAGTTGCTTGTTTTTTTTGTTTTATGTAAAAAAGTTTTTTTAATAACTCGCATCCATCAAGAGAAATAATGATTCAGTTAATAAAAAGTAAATTTTAAATTGTTTGAAATTTAAGTAAATATTCCCATTTCCTAAAAACTCTGTGCACGAGCGTACTCACAATTGAGCTAGCATCTCCTCTGATCAGGCCTGTCGAGTAGCCGGTAGATATTGATGAAAGGTACTTACGTTACTACCGCCGCGGCTTCCTGGCTGTGACGTCAAAAGAAGTGGACATTTATTTATATTAAGATGTTGAATCAAATGTTATTGACCTGTGATATCCTTGTAAACGTGTAACAGCTGATTGCAGGTTTGAGTTTTTCATAATATGTTGATGACTGACAGCAGGCTGAACCCCATGAACCCCTGTATCTTACACACTGTGAAGAAAAGAAAGACCCGCGGAACAGGTTATAAGCTATTACGTCACATAAAATCCAACATGGCGGCTTATAGCGTATGTAAAGTAGTGATACCAAAAAAAAAAAATTAAAGATGAATATATCGTGTTTGTTTTCAAAAACAATGTTATATTGGTTATCTTTAATCTATAAGGACTCCGTTTTTTCCATTTGACTACGGAACCCTAAAAAGACAAGTTATTTCGGTCCTGTTTACCCTAGAATTACCCTATTTCCCCATTATAGACTTTCGACCTTGAACTTGGCCCAGAAAGGTTATGTCCTTGCTTATTTCTTGTAATCCGGAAAAAGGTCTTGTAATCATAACAACGAGCGTTTAACTTACATCCATATTTTGGACCAACGACATTTTATTTAGAGGTCAAAGAATGTCTCATGGGCGTACCCAGCTTTTAGCCCAGGTTTTTTTTTAATTTTGTTGGTGTATTTTTTGAAGAAAATAGATTTTTTTTTTTTCAGTATTTGTTATTGTTTTTTGTGAAGAATATACGGGGTAATTTGATTGATCTCATCATACTAATAGTAATACGTAAATAAATGTGCAGTTAGTTGATTCATTCATTGTTTTATTTGCCTTATATATAATATATAAATATGAATATTTTCAATATGCGGGATCCCGCAAATACCGAGATCCCGCGGGATTGAAAATTCGTAGTCACGCAAATACCGAGATTGAATTTAGGCTGCGGGATTGGAAGCCCTGCCATACAACACCTATGCTTTGTATGGCAGTCTAGGGGAGTCTGTCGACGGCACCGGATGTTTTCACGTTTCGTGACGGCTTACCTACGCCGATTTTGTTTAAAAATGGAGATAAATCAAGAAGGGGGGGGGGGGGGCAAATCAGAAATTTCTTAAGCCAGGTCCCCCCCACATGTTTTTTTTTTCGCCTCATCTGTCTGCTCAATGTCCTCGGCAAAATCTATGAGAGACTTATTTATAAGCGCCTCAGAGAGTATGCCGAGACAAAGGGCCTAATTCCTAACGAGCACTTTGGTTTTCAAACCCAACACTCTTGCGTACAACAGGTCCACCACATCAACGAACAACGACTAACGAACGATTGTAGGTTTCCAACGTGCTTCGATGACGGGTGCTGTTTTCTTCGATATAGCGAAAGCGTTTGACAAAGTCTGGCACAACGGTTTATTATATATTCTTTACAAACTCGGTGTACCAGATCGTCTCTCTTGTGTCTCCACATTTCATAATTCTTCTTGTACCTACTCTGTGCTTGTGTGCTGGTGAAGAATATATGTAACTTTATACCGCTATTTATTGGTTTCCTTTCTCGCTGCCTAACTTGCCTAATACACTTCCTACACAACTTTAAAAACATCTTTCATGTTATAAATCGTAGATTTTAGGAAGTCCACGTTCGTCTACGATATTTCTTTCATCCTATAGTCAGGTGGTATCAATACTCTAATAAAGAACCAAGACAATAAACACCGTGTTTTGTTTACTTGACTTATAAAAAGATGTCTGTGATTATTAATCTTTTAAACCTCGACTTTAATTTCGAATAATATTAACAATTATTACTATTTAAATACAGTTCTTTGTAAATTCACCAAAGATAAATCTAAGTCACCTCGTCCTTATATTAAAGACACAAATGTGTCTTGAAGTAGGTTCACTTGACAATAGAACGCGGTTCGAGTCCCGGCCTCTAAAGCTAGGTGCCCTATTGTAAGGCGCCCATTATTCGGACCTAATGAATTCTATTCAGCTAATTGACACAAGCTGCTAACACGTGTAACAATGCCCTTAGAAATCTAGGCAGTATCTAGAATAATTCAAGTTAGATTTAGACTTTATCTAGTTTGTATACGAACAATGTCGATACTTTGCAGTTTTTAAATACCTTGTATTTTTCAAATATTAACATTCTAAATACTTGAGAGGAGCTCGTGGCTAAGTAATAACAGCCGCAAGGGTCGATCCATCAGGTTAAGCTACGCTTGCCGGGGTCGGCCCATGTATGGGGGACCATCTTTACATACCGAGATTCCTTCGTGCCTCGGAAAGCACGTTAAGCCGTTGGTCCCAGCTGTCATTCGTGGATCTTTGACAGTCGTTACGGGTCGTCAGAAGCACGAAAGTCTGATGGCAACCAGTCTTACCAAGGGGTATCGTATTACTTAACCAGTGAATGGGTTGTGCAGGTCAGATAGGCAGTCGCTCCATGTAAAATACTGGTATTCAGCTGCATCCAGCTAGACTGGAAGCCGACTCCAACGTAGTTGGGAAAAGGCTAGGCAGATTTAACATTATAAATACCTATGACTTCACACCTGAATTCTCTCAAAGGCAGAGGTTTACTGTAGGTTAGTACACGGACATTTCGCCAGTTATGTTCAAGTTCCCTACTTGA
This sequence comes from Cosmia pyralina, assembly GCA_946251885.1. NCBI lineage: Eukaryota > Metazoa > Arthropoda > Insecta > Lepidoptera > Noctuidae > Cosmia > Cosmia pyralina. The sequence continues at coordinate 2,579,131 of OX276355.1, read as the reverse complement.
ACATAACTGGCAAAATGTCCGTGTCAGTAGTCGAGCTTGTGAACATTTTGACCAATTAGGCAGTCACCAGAAGACCGCTAGCAGGAATACACCAAAGTAATTGTATTCGATTCGACTCGTATTTCTTATCGGAAATTATGTAAGTACAACTATCGTATAGCTTTTTGTTTTATTTTTTTTGCGTCAAGCACAATAAGTAACCACACTATGAATCAAGTCTAAAACTAACTAGGTGTCTACTGACTAAGTAACATTTTATGTGTAAAACGAGTATTTACAGAAGATCAGAGACAAAGTGATCTGAAGATAATTGCGTAACACGCTTACAATGTTAATGCGATTCATTTTGACAGTACTACAACATTCATTACGTTATCGAGCAGACGAATTTTTCAAACTTATTATCTATCTAACTGACTGACCAACTCATCAACGCCCAGCCCAAACCCTTGGATCTAGAAAGCTGAAAGCACAGAGTGTAATTCCCTTTATAATGTAGACAAAGAATAAAAAAGGAATTCCCGGTAGTACGTTCCCGTGGGATATTTTCCGATATCCATGCGGGCGAAGCCGCTGGCAAAAGCTAGTATGAAATAAATCGATTAGAAATTTGAGGGATCTGGCAAGAAAGAGATTTCCGTGAAGGACACTAGCGCGACCCTACTTGCGCGAAAATACATTTCCGCGAATGTGCTTTTGCGCGCAATGCAAATTTACACAAAGTAAAGCTCCTGTCAGGGTTCGAACTTAAGACGTACAACTCGCAAGTCGCGGCCATTACCACTGAGCTACCACTGTTCTATTGCTGATTTGTCGCCTGTTGATGACAATAGGCCCTCCCTCTTTTACATAGGACTTAAAATTAACTGGTGAATGTGTGTGTACTATAGCTACACTTCCGCTTAACTCTTCAAGGAATACAGGTGTGATGTTACGTTACTGTACAGAACAGAAAGTCACAAACAAAACCGGCCGCCATTACGTGACACAACGGCGTCTTTGTCAAATCACGCACACATATATATATCGGTACGGTGCTTCACTTCCGAAACGCGTGGCGCGGAGTCCTTCTTGTTTTTCTAGTCCGTGCATACCTCCTAGAATTTCCAAGCCCCATTACCAAGCTCATCTCAAACCTAATTAACCTAAATTCCTAGCTAATATTATAAATGCGAATTTTGCATATACGTTGGCAGGTGTACAGAAACGGACATAGGGTTCCGAAAAAAAGTACTGTTCCCGAGGAAAACAACAATAACGTTCTTATGATAATAGATGGCGCCACGTGTCTTTTGAATCATGATTGAATTATATTATTACAAGCAGAGTACAACCCGAATTGATGATCGAATTCTAAATTAACACGAGCGAAGTCGCGGTCAAAAGCTAGTATAAAATAAAAGAAACATACAAAAACAAGAAATCGCATTGACAACAAAAATTAATTGAGCATACTAGAAGACACCGTTTCTCGGTTTTATATTACGACCTGCTATTGGTAAGTTAAACGAAGCGTTATTGGAAAATACTTAAGGAAAATCAAAGGTTTTAAATTACGTGGAGGTAATAATGTGGGAGTAGAAGATATTGTCATAGATTATGTTATCAGGTTTCAATATTTGATTTCAGATTTTATTGAAAAGGGGGAATGTTTGCTGAAATAATAATAGGCTTTTCAATGATGTATGGTGTTGTTTAGACACCTCATGTTAGCTATGCTCGGTTCCTATAAACAATAAGTGCACTTATAATTTTTATTATTCTGGATATCATCTAGAACTAGAGTTCTTGTCAAGACGAATCAAACGAGCTCGAGGGTGGCGTCGTTGTGTTACTGAGTTCCTGTGGCCACCTCCGGCTCCATCATCAGATCAGCTCAGTGATACCAAAATATTGCAATGTCACCGATTTTACATATGTATGCTAAATTTTAGCTCAATCGAACCCTGGGAAGTGGGTCAAATTTAACTTGCAAATTTTGAAGACCACTTACATAGGAACATTGCAAGCTAAATAAAAGCTTGTAAAAACGACTTGTTTTGCTTTCCAATGGTAGCAATTTTTATTGCCAAACTGGGCATAAATAGATTCTTAAGCTAATTTTACCTGTGATACCTACTTCCTTGTGGGAGGTTTACTATGCAAAGCAATGAGGTCGGGTTCATTATTGATAAAGATACAAGAGTCTCTATTTCACGATGTCCGAGTAGCCACTACTTACCGAATAAATTCAAAACTGGAACAGAATTTGTTTGAATTTATCTGCCAAGTCAATCAATCTGCCTAGCCTTTTCCCAACTATGTTGGGGTCGGCTTCCAGTCTAACCGGATGCAGCTGAATACCTGTATTTTACATGGAGCGACTGCCTATCTGACCTCCACAACCCAGTAATTGGGTAATGTGATACCCCTTGGTAAGACTGGTTGTCAGACTTTCGGGCTTCTGACGACCCGTGACGACTGTCAAAGATCCACGAATGACAGCCGGGACCAACGGCTTAACGTGCTTTCCGAGACACGGAGGAGTCTCGGTATGTAAAGATGGTCACCCATCCACTGACCAACCCCGGCAAGCGTAGCTTAACCTGGTGGATCGACCCGTGCGGCTGTTATTACTTAGCCACGAGCTCCTCTCCTCTCCAATTTATCTGCCAAGTAAAGTAAAAAAATATTGTGGTATATTATAATTATAGCGTAAGTTTTCAATGACCCGCCAAATTTTCACAGATTTATTCTGCCCGTGAATATGAACAACTTTTATAATAGGACCAACTCTGAAATCGTGAAAAAAAATCAGTTGTTCCCTATATTTTGACGAGCTATGTGAACATAAATGTAGGGAACACATGTTTTTTTTTTTTTGGAATTTCAGGTTTGGTTCCATAGTAAAAGCTGTTCATAATGATAAGAACAATGACCTCTTAAGAAGATAACGGTGACAAAAATTAAATATGGAGTTATCGCCTGTCCCAAAATAGGGGCACCATTTAAATAGATGGCATTTATGTAATTTTTAAATAAAATAGACTAAGATAAAAGTTGAAGTTGGCTACAGATAAGTTTGTAAGTGAATTATTATTTTAGAATTTTAGAATTTATGGATTTGAACGATATGATATGAATTTTATGATAAAGCAAAAAATACGTGTCTAATGTTTTTTTATTATCTGACTGACGGATTAAATAGAATTGCTTTTTTTTTTATTCTTAGAAAAAAATATAAAACTTGGTCTAATTTCCATTCACGATAGTTCTATAGTTAGACTAAAACTCTTCAGTGGATTTAGGGATTTACGAATGACGTCAGAGCACGATAAACCTATTTAATATCTCGTTTGACTGTAAATTTTCCTGAACAATAAGAGGGTAGATATCGGTCGAGTGCTAAGGTCGATATTATCAAACTATCTACTTTGAATTAATTTGATATTATCATGTAATAATCCGATTTTAATCTAATTATCCTTTTAGATAAGATGAATGAAAAACGCGGGAAATTATTAACCTAACGCTTATTTCTTTCACCTGAAACAGGAACTGAAAGAGGGTTTTCAAAATTCTAAGTGGGGCTAATAGGGCATGTCGGGTATTATATGAAAGAACGTTGTTTGCACTTTCCCAAACATTTTTTTATTTTCTTTAGGCCGCATTGTTTTCGACTTTCAATGAAAAATGTAAAAAAATATCGTTCCCCCCTTATCTCCGAAGCTTGCATAGAGAAAAATCTGAAATTATTCTGTCTGATAGAAGTTTATGAATAGATTACAGAAAAAATAAAACGATGTCTCTAAATAGGCACACTTTTTCAGAAATCGGAGCGGAACCGTCGGTGCGCGCGTCCGACTAGCTCTTGACCTGTTTTTTTAAATTGTTTATGAACTAAAGAACAAAAATACTTGCATCCAGTCCCGGTCTTACAAACTAAATACTGAGTAGGTCCTCACATTTATGGGTCCTTTATGTAGGTAGAAAATCTATTTTGCTCATAACCCCTTGCGGCACAGTAAAACAGAAAACATAAATATTCTTCGGAATTGGTTGTTGGAATTCATTCGACTGAATAAATTGGGATGTAAATATCAGATAATATGAATTTCAAAGAAAATATTAAATGATGTGTACGTCATACGGGCACGGAACCAATTTAACGGATCATTGGGAATGAGTGTTTATATATAAAACATGCCGTCTGTTGAGAGTTTGTAAAGGTCGAAGTATTTTAGAATAAAGATATTGCTTTGACGAGAGCTAAAAATAACCGAAATTAAACGAGTTTGAGCGTGAAGAAGTAACAAACATACAAACACACACAAACACAAACTTTCATCTTTATAGTAATAGCGTGATAAATGCGAAAGTGTTTGTTTGTAACGCTAAAACGGCTGAACGGATTTTAATGAAATTTGGCACATGGGTAGACCATGACCTGGGTTAGGTAGGACATATAATACTTTTTATCCCGATATTCAAATGGGATCCAGACTTGTGCGGGTGAAACTGCGGGGCACAGCTAGTTCTACTAATATTATAAATGAGAAAGTTTGTATGTTTGGATGTTTGTTACTCAATCAAGCAAAAACTGCTGAACGGGTTTGGATGAAATTTGGCACACAGGTAGACAATTTCTCGGTTTAACACATGGAAAACTTTTATTCCCATGGTTCCCCTTGGTTACGAGTGAACCCACGAACAAAAGCAGCTGGTATTTAATAAAATATTACACTAATCTCCATCATCATGTCAACCTCAAATCTACGTCATCATTTCAACTACAAATCTACATCATCATTTCAACCACAAATCTACATCATCATTTCAACCACAAATCAACATCATCATTTCAACCACAAATCTACATCATCATTTCAACCACAAATCATCATTCGTGCCAAATTAGGATCGATTAGATGGATTATGTAGTTATCATAATATTTTATGACAACCATAAAATCTAAAGTACTTAATAAAAATGATGACCTACTTTTGTAAAGATTCTACCCCTCCCTAATTGTCACCTTGGGCAATTTTATACTTTTAGGGTTCCGCAGTCAACAAAGAATCCTTATAGTTTCGCTATGCCCGTCCGTCTGTCTGTCCGCGGTTTAGCTCAGAATCTCTTAGTACTAGAAATCTGGAATTTGGCATGGGTATACAAAATTAATCAACCAATCTTACTAAAGGGAAAGGGAACCAGTTTTACCCAGTACTGGGTTGTGGAGGTCAGATAGGTAGTCGCTCCATGTAAAATACTGGTATTCAACTGCATCCAGTTGGACTGGAAGCCGACTTGCATCATACTTGGGAAAAGGCTAGGCTAATGATGATACGTAGGTTATTAATCACACTAACAAAATGGTCAAATCAAATCATAAAAAAAGATTTTTAAACGGTACCTCACGTACACACGGCTACACATCAAGCTATACATTTCCAGTTTACACTGACCTCTCATTGTAAGGAAATCCTATACAATGTGAGATCAGCTTATATTGGAAATGTATACCTTGATCTGTAGGGGTGCGTAAGTACATGTAATGTTTTTCACACACCCGCAATATTTTTTCTCGTCTATCCCTTGGTTTGGGATGTCGATTAAAAATATTGCGGGTGTGTGAAAATCATTTTACGATTCAGGGATCAGTTTGCGAAATATTTTGTTAGAGTTAAGCATCCTAGCTATATGGGTTTTTGGATACTTATGTAAAAAATTCACTTCAGTAGTGTATTAAGGTCCCATTAAAATAGATGGACAAACTTTTAGAAATAATTTAGATCGCCAAAATAAGGACAATGGTAAAAGAAATAATAAGAAAAACGCAATAGATACTTACAAGAAAAAAATCAGCTAGCGAAAGTACATTATAAATGTTGGTTACCCAATGCATAAAGACATCCATGTCTTTGTTATCTCATAGTTCTGATACTACAAATGTGCAGGCGCACGTGAACACGTCACCGCCCACGCCCGCCGCGTTTTTTTATTACTTTAGGTCAAAATAAAAAAATAAAAATGTTTACTGCAAAAAAGAAAAACACTTTAATCAGTGTTTTTTTGCTTGGATGTCTTTGGTTAGAAGTACTGAACACTGTGTTAACCATCTCTTTTAATGGGTCTGTTCATTTCAATCTGTTTATCATATAATGAAATTAAAAGGAAAACTATCACAGCTAAGTAGACTTTAAACGTTAACGAGTAATAGTCGACCAACTTACATTTTCAATTGGAATGTATGGAAGAACATGTTTTTCAACTACAATGTTAAGTTTCTTCTTGGGATAAAATCATCCCAACTACGGAACTTTTGAATGTCGGGGCCGGTTTTTTGAATGTCAAAATTCGTTGAAAGAAAATTCGTGTTTTGTATAGTAACGTTTTGTATATTTTTAGAGGCTGTAGATCATTTTAGAGCTTCATTTGTCAGTCAAATTATATGAATTAGTATAATCATGGCAGGCTTGAGAGATCGCCTTATTATTTGATCGTTAAATCTAAATGTCGAAGAGATTGTAATTTATTTTAAGCTAACAATAATTACTTGGGAGCTGAAGGACTCGGACTTATAAAAAGAATGCGAAATATTAAAAACAAGTAATTGAAACTAATTTGGTTGTTGAGTGGGCCTGAACACGCCACAGTTGTCGCGTGTCGGAGGAATTAGACTTATATATTTAGACTTTTTATCGTATTCAGTAACTTGACAGTTCGAAGCAAAATAATATTTGTTTTTAAATTACTCATCGTTTATAATAGGGATTAAAGTGTGAAATTGCCGTTTATTATATTAGGAACTTCGAATTGACAGAAAACCTTCATGGTTTGAGATTTTTGAGTGAAACTTTTTTCACATGGTACCTATGAAGTTCTTCTTTTAAAAAATGTGCAACATTTGATTATCGACTTTCAGTTGTTTTTTTTATTCAGCTTAGACAAGAAAGATCGATGATTCGAAAATTCGAGTTATTTTTAAATATGAGTTCCGACGCGGAACTAACGCGGCAGAAACAGCTCGCAATATCAATGTTGCGTTTGGAGAGGGGGCTGCTAATGAACGCACCGTGCGATTTTGGTTTAAACGTTTTCGTGATGGAAACTTTGATTTGAAGAACGAACCACGTGGAAGACCGCCCACACAGGTGAATAACAATGAATTGAAAGAGATGGTGGAAGCCGATCCGAGCCAAACTACCCAGGAATTAGCGGCATGGTTTAACGTTACCTTACCAACAACTTTACTCATTTGCGTCAAATCAATAAAATAAAAAAATATGAGAAATGGGTGCCTCATGATTTGACTGATCTGCAGAAAGAAATGCGTGTTAAAACTTGTGTTGCCTTGTTGAATCGATACAGAAATGAAGGAATATTGGATCGAATTGTGACATGTGATGAAAAGTGGATTCTTTACGATAACCGTAAGCGAAAAATGCAATGGCTGACCCCAGGGCAAACGCCGCAACAGTGTCCTAAAGCAAAGCTTACCAATAAAAAGGTAATGGTAACTGTTTGGTGGTCTCAGCATGGTGTTATTCACTATAGCTTTCTCCGATCTGGTCAAGCAATAACGGCAAATGTTTACTGTGCCGAACTCCGAACAATGATAGCAAAACTAGCAGTGAAACAGCCCCGACTCATGAATCGATCTTCACCATTATTGCTCCATGATAACGCGAGACCTCATACAGCACGAGAAACCGTTTTAACTCTACAGAAACTGCAATTACGAGTAGAAACCATTCGTCACCTTCCGTATTCGCCAGACCTGACTCCAATGAACTACCATTTTTTTCATGATTTGGACATTTTTCTACGTGATGGAAAGTTTTCTTCTCAGGAGGCAGTACAAAATGCTTTCACACAGTTTGTCGAATCTAGATCACGAGAGTTCTATCGCAAAGGCTTATATGACTTTCCTATTAGATGGCAGCAATGTATAGATAATAATGGTAATTATTTTGATTAAATAAATATATTAAATTAAAAAAAAAACTAATTTAAATTTTTCAGTACAAATCGGCAATTTCATACTTTAACCCCTAATATTATGGTCTATACGAATATAACGTCATCAATCAATCTGCCTAGCCTTTTCCCAACTATGTTGGGGTCGGCTTCCAGTCTAACCAGATGCAGCTGAATACCAGTATTTTACATGGAGCGACTGCCTATCTGACCTCCACAACCCATTAACTGGGTAATACGATACCCCTTGGTTAGGCTGGTTGTTAGACTTTCGGGCTTCTAACGACCCGTAATGATTGTCAAAGATCCTATGAATGACAGCCGGGACCAACGGCTTAACGTGCTTTCCGAGGCACGTAGGAGTCACGGTATGTAAAGATGGTCACCCATTCACGGACCAACCCTGGCAAGAGTAGCTTAACCTGATGGATCGACCCGTGCGGCTGTTATTACTTAGCCGCGAGGTTCTCCTATACGAATATAACGTGTTTCAATTAAAACTATAAGCACGTCAAGGTAGTTTCGCTAATTATTTTTTTCACCTCATTTCCTTTTTATTGTCAGGAACTTATCCCTTCAACTGTCAAGTTCCTGAATACGATTAAAAGTCCAAGTATAAGAGCTGAAATCAAGAAAACGTGGGTACTGGAAAACTTCCAACAGCACCGCCGCAGTTGTAACGTTCTCAATTCAGTTCTGAACGTGGCCTGCGTTCGTATTCCATTTTTATCCCTAATGGGGCACCAGTACGTTTCAATAGAGTAACCAGAGATCCTTTGCATGGGCTGAAGATGGTCATCGTGTGGAGCAGAACCCAGCACTGTAATCTTAAAAACAAAATATAATAAAGAGAATCGAAAAGGCGCTGCTAGTCGTTTTTGAGGAGCTGGGGTGGATTGAATTAATCGATTTCCCCACCCATACGCAAAATACGTGCATTGACGTGGCGTTGCTGATGCCAGCCAGTATTTACCTAAAGAGGATAGAAGTGTAAAATTTCAACGGCCAACGGTTATGTCCTGAAGACGATCACCATGTGGAGTAGAAACCAGCACCGTCATCTATTATAAAAACTTTTTACAAAAAAAAAAAAAAAAACAATCACTTCACCAGATGATACTTTCTGAATGAAAATCCTTGATTTGTTGATGAAAATACCAAAATCGCTATATTCGCATATGATTTTTGAGAAGTTCCCTCAATTCCTCATGGATCCCATCATCAGAACTGGATTTTGATAAAACTGGGACCAATCTGGAAGTATATCCTTTCAAATAAAAAAAATATTTTCCAAATCGGTTTATAAATGACGGAGTTCTAACAAACATTAAAAAAAGAACATACAACCGAATTGAGAACTTCCTCCTTTTTTTGAACTCGTTTAAAAATAACTAGAAGATGGAATATAGACGACGGAAGCGTAAAACTTCAACGGCCAACGGCGGATCCGGTTCAGGTGAAATAAAATTACACTTAGTTTAGTCATTTGGGGATAGATATGAGAGCTATAATTATCCCCCAAACGACATAATGACTACAATCTAGCACAAACAATCACGACTTATGGTTATTCCTTATTTCCTGACTCCATTCTTCCTTATCCTCATTGCTTCTTCTCCACAATAACTCTCGAAGTTTCTCTAATAAAAGCGCAGTGTTCTCTAAAGATATCTTTACGGTTAACGGACGCTATTTGAACCCTCACAAGTAACCAACCCAACCCTTTGGACAATAAATCAGTGCTGAGCGAGTCGTCAAAACATGTACTTAAACCACTGAGCAGATAGGTTCAGAAGTGACACAACCAAACATAGGTAGGTACTACAAAAGAAACCCATTGACCAGGCAAGCGACCCGCCTAGCGGTAGGTACTTAGTTTATTTCTTAGATATTTTACAATTGATTTGCAATCGCTAGATGTCAATATGGCTAAAACCATGTAACTTTTAGGGCCTTAGCACACTTCTGCTGCGAAACCGCACGATGTTCGCTCATCATCTGCTGTTGCGATTTGAGTAGCGGAACATCATGCGAATCAGTTGAATTGAATCACTGCGGTTTCACGGCGGAGGTGTTCTAAGGCTTTTTTTTTTGTGGATGGGAAATCATCAAATGACTACTCCCGCTCTGGGCGGAGCGGGAGGGCGTGACAGACTTTTACTGACTAAAACCCACCCGTGTTCCTTCAGTTGCCCGTGCCAGGGCCACGGTATCTCTTTCGAACTACCCGTGACCCCGGCGGCATCGGCCCTATTGGACCCCGTCACTGCTGACATCTCTTTGAGGCGCGCGTGGAACACAACGCGCCGTCGACCCGGACCTGATCCTTACCGGACGGTGAGCTGCCCATTACTCGTCGTCCGCCAGCCCACGCCTACGGTGGCCGGGAATCGGCGATAGATTCCCGCCGCCCAGGGCGTCTCCTGGGGCGGCTAGGGGCGCGAGGGCGCGGCTGTTGCCACTCCCTCACGCGTTCCGCCTCCCCCTTCGCGAGCATCTCTCGCTCCGCACCATGGCCTGGACCAGGTTTGGACGCGAGAGATCGCCGCCGCCGATCGCCTCCGTGAGAACACGGCGGTGTGCAGCCCAAGCCGGGCAGACCTCCACTGTATGCTCCACCGTGTCCTACGGGTGATCCACACAATGGTGACACCCGGGCGATTCCTCCCGCCTTATCCGAAACAGGAACCAACCGTGTCCGGTGAGGACATGCGTCAGGCGGAAGGTGAGGACGGCGTGGCGCCTCTCCAACCACTCCTCAAAGAGGGGACTTATCGCCGCAATTGTGGCGTGCCCAGCGCTGGGTTGCGACAATCGCACTCTCCATGTCGCCATGAGATCCCGCCGGAGCTCTGTCCGCTGTACCGTGATTTCTCGCGGCAGCGGAGTTTCGCCCCGGCGTTTCGCCTCCTCGCGCCACTCCCACTGTTCTAAGGCTCTAAGAACAATCTAAATGACGTGGAATCTTTTGTTACAACTTTGGGGCTTAGGACGTGCAAAGTTTTGTAAAGTTAAGAAAAAAGTCAGTATCAAGGATTTTGCGCAGTGGACTCAAAGAATGATAACCACCAAACAATCATGCGATTCACGAAGGCACACGTAACGGCAGTTTTCAACTCGCTTATCAAGCGTTGAAATGCGTCGCCAAAGATTGCATCACTGATGATAATCTCATTTTCCCGTCTCTTTCTAGCAGATGCATTGACGTAGGATCATTTAGATAAATTCATGATTAAATGAACACTACCTATTATGTTGCTGAGCTTCAAATCGTGTGTGCAGTCTAAGCGCAGTTGGCATGGTATCATGGTTTGAAGTGGGGATTCTGTGTCTCCTCGCCATGTGTCCAATCTGACCTACTGACCTGTCAGAGTATTTTTTTACTTTTAATTCTCTCACAATGTTTTTGCCACGTGACGTTCAGATGGAAATTATAGTTATTCCCTTGTTGATGTCAAAATTAAAGGGCATTGTCCTGTTGGGGTAAAAACTTATTTTTACGATGATTTTGATAATAGGTCTTTACCACAGAAAAGATAAAGAGGTTAGAAAGGCCTTGTGGGCGGGGCAGGCGCGCCGCATGTATGTGTAGACACACTAAGTTCAGCCGAAATTTGTTTTACCGGCCAGCAATCGCGCTCTCACTGTGACAACGTACGAAGCTCCGCTAAAAAAAAGGATTATGCCCTGTTGCGCTGTTATAACGTGTCGGAAAAGTAGCAAGTGGTGTAGTGTAGCCCGACAAGGGATTTCTTTTCACCGGTAAGTCCAAAAATCTTAAAATACAAGTGATATTTGTAATTATTACAATAGTATTATGTAGTTTTTAGATAAAAGCGATACAATCGCAAACAGATGCACAGTTATACATTGCTTGCAATGGATGGGTACCGTCTTGTACTTCGTGAGCGATCGCGCAATATGTTGCGTTCACTGCGAAAATCGCGTCGCCGAGCCAACGCTTGAATTCCGCGAAATCCATGCGTATCGATAGGGTTGTACCAAGTTGTAATCAATGTCGATATTGTGTGTATGTATACAAATGATTATTGACAGTAATATTAAAATTAAATAACTTTGTTTATTACCACCAATTATTGTTTATTGTGGGTTACCAATTTAGTTTCTGAGTGGGTTTTTCCTCTAAAATTTGGTTTGATGTTAGCCATTTATGATGAAACCATACATTTTTAATGTTATTTTTAGGTTTCCAACAGATCCAGGCACAAGATAACTGTGGATTGAGGCAACTGGTAGAATCGAACGGATACCTACTAAATATTTTGTTCTCAACATTTTACAGAAAATGATTACATAACAAAAAAGTCAGGGAATAGGTTTTTAAAATCTGGAGCTTCTCCGCACAAAAATATCGCTATGCTTTTTTCAGTAAGTCATGAAGACTCATGAATAATTTATATTTTATAAAACTTAATTGCTGTTTTTGAATAGCGTACCTAATTATTACCATTAAATTATGTCACCTAGATCATCTTTTGTGGATCCGTGTTTATTGGGTTTAATACAGCCATAAAGGTGAAAATCCATAGTTGAAATCTAAAGTTTCAAAATGATGCTTTTCTCGTTACGCTTATTTTTAACCGACTTCAAAAAAAAAGAGGAGGTTCTCAATTCGTCGCGTATCCATACAACTTTTTTATGATGTACACCGATTACTCCGTCAATTGTGGACCGATTTTGAAAATTCTTTTTTTATTTGAAAAGGTATGCTCTCAAGGTGGTCCCATTGTCACCAACTCAGAATCTGATATTTATAAATATATTACGTCTAATGGAAAACATTCGACAAGGCTGTGAAATTAGTTTTTTGGATTCTTGCAAATTGCAGCTTTGTTATTGAAAATGCGATTTGCGCCCGTAATGGTTACTCAATAATAAATTCAGTATTCATCAAAGTCGAAAGTACACTTTTCTAGGTTTACTATACTCAAAAATATAATTATTTACGAAAAAAAAAACTTGTTTTATTGAGCAACATGATGATTTTTGATAATTATTATTGACATGATGTTAATTATTTTTAGCAAATATATTATGGTTACAGGGTGCATTCAACATCTAGAACAACTTAACATAATTATGACGTAAAACAGAGCTGCAATTAGCGAAAATCTAAAGAAAATTTGAATTTCACGGCAATATCGAATGTTCCCCCTTAATTTGACATTTTTTTAATTATGTATGTTTATAGGAAGTCCACACTATTCATTCCGACCTCCCTCCCGAAATTAAAGTGAAATATTGCAAAACTTAAAGTAAAAAAAATATAGTATATTTTATCGATATCATTATCGATTAATGCAAGCCGTAATGTATATGAGAAATAAATTGCTTTTGCGCGTGTGTGAGTGTACGTCAAGCGCAGTGTTTGCGTTAGTGTGAGAACCAATAGCAAACTTGCGATCTAAGTGCGTGTGGTTTATTTGTGTGCGTAATACGCGTACGTATTGGTCTTTTGCTTGTAATGGAGTTACAGAGTGGGGGACAAGTGGCGACACGCGTTCTAGTACAAATCAGGAACTATTTCCTTTCTAATCTCTTTATCTGTTCTGTGGTCTTTACCTATGAAATTGCCGTTTTGTATGAAAAAATTTAAACGAATTTTTTTCATGCATTTTTTATTTGTATTAATCGAAGTAATCACCCATGCAATCAATGCATCTTTGCCAACGCAGTGGCAGTTTATTGATGCCCTTCTTAAAGAAATCAGCTGGACGGGAGGCAACAAATTCTTCAAAGGCATTTTGTACTGCCTCTCGGGTATTGAATTTTTTTCCCGCCAAGAAGTTATCCAAATTCTGGAAAAAGTAGTAGTCTGTAGGCGCAAGGTCTGATGAGTAGGGCGGATGACGGAGAGCTTCCAACCCCAGTTCTTGCAACTTGGAGACCGTCTGCTGTGCAGTATGAGGTCGCGCGTTGTCGTGCAGGAGCAGCGGAGACGAGCGATTGACCAATGCTGGTTGGAGATGTGCCAGCTTCTCCATCATTGTGTTCAGTTCTTCACAGTACACATCTGAAGTAATGCTCACCCCGTTTGGTAAGAAGCTGTGATGAATCACACCGGCGCTAGACCACCAAACAGTGACCATCACTTTTCTAGGGGTAAGTTTTCGTTTAGGGCATAGTTTAGGTGCTGAACCAGGATCCAACCAACTTGCTGAGCGCTTGCGGTTATCAAACAGAATCCATTTTTCATCGCAGGTAACAATGCGGTTCAAAATTCCTTCATTTGTGTGTCTGTTGAGCAGTGCAAGGCACGTCTCGACGCGTACTTCGCGCTGGCGATCATTGAGTTCGTGGGGCACCCATTTGTCAAGCTTTTTTACCTTGCCAATTTGACGCAAATGGACCAATATTGTTTTGATGCTAACGTCGAAAGCTGCTGCTAATTCAGCCGTAGATTGTGTATCATCAGCTTCCACAATCGCCTTTAATTCGTCATTGTCGACCAGTCTTCGGACGACCGCGAGGTTCATTTTTCAGGTCGAAATTTCCAGAACGGAAGCGAGCAAACCAATAACAAGTGGTGCGTTGGTTTGTAGTGTTAGCTCCGTAAACGTCGTTGATATTGCGTGCCGCTTGTGCCGCGTTGCTGCCACGACGGTACTCATATTCCATAATTACTCGAATTTTTAACGTATCCATGATGACGAAAAAGATTGAAATGCGATGAAAATGTAACACTAATCAATAAACAAATGACTACTTTTGGAAAAAAAAATCCATGTTTTTAAAATAAAATTAATTTGAAATTAGAATTCTTAGCCAAACAAAAATTATTTTGATTTGAAATGGCCAGTACTGCAGAACGGCAATTTCATAGGTAAAGACCCTAATATGTAAATTTTATGCATTATTTTTTCATTTTTGTTAAGCAAAGTAAAACAGTCATATACATATTAAAAGGGTTGATTTTATTTTCATATGGGTAGGTGCACTATAAAAGTCAGCTATTATATTTTGACGCTTTGTTAAAGACTCTAATTATATAAAATAATGAAAAATATTATTTTATTCATCAAATAATTACCCACAAGAAAAAAAAAGTCTACTAAAGGATAACAAATACAATCCATTAAAAACAGTCGAATCACAGTTCCCAAAATAAAACCATTACACCCTAAACCCACTATGATATATCACCAGAACTTGTCTGCAAAGAACATCCCATTGAACTTGCCCGAAGAACAAACAAGTAAATAACTTAGTATGCCTGATAAAAATGATACGCTAAGGACATGTAGGCACTGAGCCACGAAATGTGTGCAGTATGTTGCTTCAGATTTGGGCAAATCATAACTACTTAAGGCCCTACCTTGAAAATAAATAGTAGCTTGATGGGCGTGGCTTACTTAAGATGTACTTGGTCACGCGCCGAAAAAGTAACCAAAATAATTTTTACGACCAATAGAGATGGCTTCTTGGTGATTTTGGGCAATTTGAACTCTTTATTGTGTTCCCAGTGCCTGTCAAAGTTATCGGTTCAAAAACAATATATTATAGCATCCCCCCCCATCTTAAAAAAAAAACATATAATTTTTACCAGTAAGGATAGGGTGTTGCAAGGCAGAGTTAGGAATTCCAAACGAAATTAAAAAAAACATACACATTTTAGTCAATATTTTTTTATTGAAAATTAACTAATGGTAATGCGGATTTTATGTTTTAAATATTACGTCTTCCAGATGTCTTTCATTTAGTAGCACGCACTAATGAAATCTGTTCATCGCATTCTGCATAACACGCCTAAAAATAGCGAGCTCAATTTCGCACACTTCACGACGGATATTTTATTTTAATCGGCTGTATTCCTTGGAGTGTTGACGTAAACTTTACTCATATCATAAATCTGGTGACCGCGGAGGAAATGCGATATCACCAAAGCGGGATATAGTTGCTCTAGCACTGTGGGGAGTGGCTCCATCCTACTGAAACCACTTCCGTAGGCAGGATATGTGCGGTGATAAAAGACCGCTGCCCTTTTGCGTGTTGATAAGCACGGCTTGTGACGAACGCTAGCTGCAACTTCGTTTGTTAGTCCAAGCATATTAGTCAAATGAGGGCAAGTATTTCGGAATGAGAGTTAGTCAGCTATAAAGTTGTATAAACCTTTATTTTGACACCCTAAAACTTGTCTCAAAACCTACTTATCGTAGGGTGTCCGCGACTACAGATATTCCAAGGTCAAAGGTCAAAAAAACGATTTTTTACACATTTATTCACGTCACGCTTATTGAAGAAGCGTCAGAGGCCATACATTATTACGACTTGTATTATCAATGATTATTTTTGTTGACATGAAGATTGAAGATAGTATGTTGGATGAGTTAGTAGAGCAAATAACCTGTCGAGATGTTTCCTGCAAAGACGAAGTAGAATGTGTAGGTAACTCAAACCTTTTTCCTTCAGAATTTTTTAACAAACTCGATGATTGAAAGCTCGAGGTCCAACAGCACAGTTATGGGTGCAATATTTCAAAATGATTTCAGTAACACTTGATATATTAAAGATAGATAAGATAGATAATATATAAAAGAAAGATAGATTGATATATAAAAGATGATATATAAAAGAAGATATATAAAACAATGGTTAGACCTGCTGTCTTGTATGGATCAGAATGTTGGGCCACAAAAGGGATGAATGAAAAGTAGTTGCATGCAGCTGAGATGAGAATGCTAAGAGGGATGTGTGGTGTTACACGAATGGATAGAATAAGAAATGAGTACATAAGAGGAAGTCTAAAAGTGGCACCGGTGACTGAAAAGTTGTGCGGAAATCGGCTGTCATGGTATGGGCATGTGATGCGGAGGAGTGAGGAAAATGTCGTGAGGAAAGTTTTGAGTATGAATGTCGATGGCTATAAGAGTAGGGGAAGACCAAAGAAACGATGGATGGATTGTGTGAAAGATGACATGGCTAGAAAGGGGGTGACTACCGAGATGACGAATAATAGAGAAGTATGGAAAAAAAGGACATGTTGCGCCGACCCCAAATAGATTGGGATAAGGGCAGGAGAATGATGGTTTCAGTAACAATTGACGTTAATTTGTTCAGAATTTAATCCTCTATAATATTTATAGTAAATACAAATAGCTTATAAGTTATAAGTTTATAACCCATAGGAAACGAGATATTTGCAAGAAATGTGTAAAAAAACTATTACAGAAAATAGTTTTTTGGATATTCCAAGGAATATCTGTAGTCGCGGACACCCTACGATAAGAAGGTTTTGAGACAAGTTTTAGGGTGTCAAAATAAAGATTTATACAAGTTTATAGCTGACTATCTCTCATTCCGAGGTGATATTCCTGGACTATGTTATTTCTTCCAAAAAGTCAAAGTCAAAGTATTTATTAGTGTGTTTTTTGGTGATACATTAGGTCTTATACTTACCGTTCTTGAGGTTCTGCTCAGGCCCAGACATATTTGATTTATACCGGAAACTAAATGTCAGATATTATAGTGGGAACCAAACTGCCTCCGAGCCATAACGTACGATTCTCCTCCCTTCAAAAACGCTTCGATAGCGTACGTACAGTGCGCGGTACGCATCCGATCACGGCGACATCGCGACGGATGAATCCGTCCCACGCTCAATTCAAACGGTTTTTTAAATATTCAAATTTAAAATCATAACTCTGCCGTGAACCACCCTTAAAATAATAATTTTGTTAATTCAGACAGTGGTGCCGATTCTCTTGTGAACGCACTAAACTAAATTTAGAGAATCGCTATCTTTTACTAACAGGCAGCGCGAGAAAAGGACGGCTATAGCTATGAACTAAGTTGGAGATGTCAAACTAGTTCACGCCTTGCGCTTCACCGTGTTTTTTAGTCGACATGTTTTTACGTGTCGTCTAAATGTCTATGGAAAAATTAGTTCTAACTAATTTGACAGCTCTAATTTACTTCCGTCCCTTTCTTGTCATAATAGAGAGAAAAAGTTAGCAATAGCCTAAATTAAGTTTAGTTTGTGCACAACAGAATCGGCACCACTGATCAACATTATGTTAGTATTTAGGTAATACCTATAGCTGTTTTTTAGGCAACACAAGTTGCCCAATATTTAGTTGCTTATTGAGAAGCCAGCCTTACACAACACATCATAACAAACGTTCATTCTCTTCAAGTAAACGAAATACTTTGAGTTGCTTCTTTGCAATATTAGTTTGGAAACTTTAATATTGTTACTGTTTGTGTCAAGCACTGAGAAATGAACTGTTGTGGTTCTTTTTAAAGATAAGTAGTAGCAACTTGACGTTTTTGTTGTTCCAAGGGGAAGATGCATAGGGTGTTTTCATACGAATATGAAACTTATTGTTATGCAAATAATGTTCGTATTCGTAATAAAGTAAAGTCAGTGTGTGATCCGGGAATCTTGCCCTAAAAGTCTAAGGGAATGGGTAATAAATCTAAAAGTTTGAAGACGATAGAAGACAAGCAACTTCAATCATTCTGCCTAGCCTTTTCCCAACTATGTTAGGGTCGGCTTCCAGTCTAACCGAATGCAGTTGAATACCAGTATTTTACATGGAGCGACTGCCTGTCTGACCTCCACAACCCAATTACTGGGTAATACGATACCCCTTGGTAAGACTGGTTGTCAGACTTTCGGGCTTCGACGACCCGTAGCGACTCAAAGATCCACGAATGACAGCCGGGACCAACGGCTTAACGTGCTTTCCGAGGCACAGAGGGGTCTCGGTATGTACAGATGGTCACCCATCCACGGACCAACCCCGACAAGCGTAACTTAACCTGATGGATCGATCCGTGCGGCTGTTATTACTTAGCCACGAGCTTCTCCACGAGAAGACAAGCAACTTATGGTTGTAATAAAAAAAAAACCAGTTCCTTTTAAGTCCAACCTGCTTGCAACCAAAGCTACAATTTTCGCACCTATCTGGGCTATCTGACATTAAAATCGCTAGAAACATCCGCAGAAAAAAAAACCGGTCAAGAGCGAGTTCGACTCGCGCACTGAGTTCCGTTCCGATTTCTGAAAATGTGTGCTATTTAGAGACATCGTTTTATGTTTCCTGTAATCTTTATATGAACTTCTATCACATAGAACAATTTCAGATTTTTTTCTATGCAAACTTGGGAGATAAGGGGGGAACGATATTTTTTTTTACATTTTTCATCAAAGTCGAAAAAGCAGCGTAAAAAAAAAAATAAAAAAAATTGAGAATTTGTAAACGGTGCTCTTTCATAATAATATCCCACAAGCCCTAGTAGAGCCCTACTTCGAATTTTTAAAACACCCTTTCAGTCCCTGTAGAAAAAAAAATCTTAATTATTTGCGAAATAGTCATCTAAAACTGTTTCAAATTTCGAGTTGATAAAATTAGTAGTTTTTGACATATTCAGCTGTGACAGACCTACAGACAGACAGACAAACTGAGTCGCACCATAAGGGTTCCTTTTTAGCATTTTGGTAGGGAACCCTAAAAACGACAAACACTAAACTATAGAATAGAGTTCCAGGTAATTAACCTAAATGAACCAACATTAGCACAGAAGTAAACAGCTTTAATACACTTTGTTTTTCTTTTTTCCTATTTTAGATCTAGATAAAATTGTGACTGCTCTGGATCACGCAATAACATTACACCTCCTTGCCGCAGTAGGGCAAACAAACAATACTATTAATCAGTACTCCTGTTGATAGTAAATCCAGTCTGTACCCTTGATATATGGCCGCCATCTTGGTTCGTGTAGATTAGTGTTTACTGGATCCCATAGGTGGCGTGCGGTTCTGAATTAGTTATTAGTTATTTAGTTATTTATATATGGCATCTCGCAGTTGACCACTAAGGGTCGAGACTGCTCAACCGGGCGTTTCCTGTGGGTTCTTTAAGCGAACTTAAAGCCCCCGGCCAGGCCTAAAACTAAGGTAAATTATTAGTCGACTGAGCGTCGCTAATAATAATATGACAGCCAGACGGGGCAGGCTGGATCATGACGGGGGGGACAAGTGCTACAGGCTCAGCTGTGCCCCCAGCTGGCACAGCTTCACCGAGTAGGGGATAGGGGGGGGGGCGGTTACGATTGCGACCTCGGCGGCGAGGTCGGAATGTATTCCGGGGTGGTCTACGTTTATAAACCGTACTGGTGGCCTTGCTACTCTCCTGAAGGAGGGTTATGGGGTCATCAGGGTCGGTGAGAATATGACGCGGACGGCGAGTCTTACTAATTTGAGAGGGGGTATAACGCGCGGCCTCGACAACCAAAGGGTTGCGATGCTTCGCGGCGGCATCAAAGAAACGCTTCGAGCCGCGCTTCAAAAATTGATGGATCGTGGGGATCCTGAGGTCAAGGTGGAGGTCCGCGTTCCGAACGAACCAAGGAGCGCCCGTTATCCTTCGGAGGAAACGGTTCTGTAATGTCTGCATCCGATGCAGATAGCGGGGTTTGGCGTGTGCAAATACCGAACCCGCATACGTCATGATGGGACGAATGCACGCAGTGTAAATGCGCAATTTGCACTTAAGAGATAGTTTGCTGCGTGCATTTAAAACGTAATGGAGTCTACCGAGGGCAAAGGCGGCCCGTGAACGTACCAGCTTAATATGCTCCGCAAAGGAGAGGCGCTGATCGAGAGTCACCCCCAGATATTTGGCTCGCTTCTCCCAAGGGATCGGCTTACCAAACATGGTGATTGGTCGGGGAATGGAACGTGAGAAATACGGTTTCAAAAAGAGAACCGCTTGACTCTTGTCAGGATTGACCTCGATTCTCCACCGACGGAACCAGCAGCCGAGGGTATCGACTGCTGTTTGGAGATTACGAGCTATCACGTTTTGGTCGCGTCCCGAACAGTATATGGCCGTATCGTCTGCAAACAGAGCCAACTGAGCCTTTTTACTTTTCGGGATGTCGCTAGTAAATAGTGTGAAAATAAGAGGAGAAATTACGGAGCCCTGTGGGACCCCCGCGCGAATCGGGTGGGGGGCAGAAAGTGCCCCTTCAATACGGTAACGAAACGTACGGTTCGACAAAAAGTCTCGTAGGATGAGCACGAGACGGTCAGGCACTCCGAGTTTGTACAGCTTATAAATTAAGCCGTTGTGCCAGACTTTGTCAAACGCTTTCGCTATATCGAAAAAGAGGTTCTGAATTAAGTACCCTATTAGTTCTTATGAGTGTCTTGAGGTAACGAGGTGGTTTCCGTTTCATTAGGGTGGCTTACAGCATCTAACGGTGGTAATTACGTGGTGTCGTTACGTATTGGGGTTGCTCCACTCTTCAATAAATTATTGTTTTATCATTAACATTAGCTGCGCCCCGCGGTTTCACCCGCGTAGACCGGGATAAAAAAGTAGCCTATGTGTTAATCCAGGGTATAAGCTATCTACATACCGAATTTAATGCAAATCGGTCTAGCCGTTTCAGAGTGAAGAAGTAACAAACATACAAACACACACTCACAAACTTTCGCCTTTATAATATTAGTGTGATTTGGCACTGTTTGTTGAAGTGATTCTTTGAAACTTAGAGCAACGAATGGTTATAAGTAAGTATCGATAAAAAACGCTAGACGTATAGGTTTTCTTCTAGTATGTAGGTTTTTGGCCGTATTTTTTTATTGCGTTGACTTAGAAACTTGATTTTTTTAGAGCTCTAAGGAACCATAGACCTACGTATTTGATATTAATTTCAACTTGATACTTCTACGTGTTCATGAGAAAAACGGTCTTGTCAGACTGGCATACAGACAGACGGACAGCGAAATGATCCTATAAGGGTTCCGTTTCTTACTTTGAGGTACGGAACCCCAAAAAGTTCCAGATTAATAACGATAAAGCCCGGTTTCCACCACGAACTGAGTGGACCCATTAAGGACTCCGTCTAACTCGTAAGAGTAAACTGACTGACTGACTGACTTGTATTTCCACCAACAAATAGTCCAATATTATGCAGTTTACTCTTGCGAGTTAAACAGTCCTTAATGGGTCCGCTCCGCTCGCGGTGGGGAAACTGGGCTTAAGAGATGGATAAACATTTGTCGTGAATGCTTAAGATTCTGTGAGATGATGGATGAAAGATAAATAATTACCGAAAAGTTGTACTTTTCTATTGATTGGTTTGACATTTTTACATTGTTTCTTATTGTGTCAGTTTTGACAATTTGTCGTGTTCTTTTTTTAATATGTTGTGTTAAAATTTTACTGTACAACGACTTAGTTTTATTTATATTAAAATCTGTTATGTTGTATACGTATCTTAAATAAATAACTACGATTCGCCGTAGGGAACAAACACGCATTTTCGTAGAATATTTTTTTCTAACTACGACCTTTTAATTTTCTGGATTATAATATCTTTACAAAAGCTTTGATCAAAAGCTATGATTACAACCATTTTGACAAACATTTTCAAATACCCAAAATAAGCGAACCCTCATCGCCACATACTTCCGCTCGAACCCAAAGCTATTACAGCGACCACACTGCTGACCCCAGCGAATCAGAGCGTGAAAATAAAACAATTTTTCACGCCACAAGATAAGGGGGATGAGCCATAAGGAAGTCCGAAAAAATGATTTTTTTTTACGTTTTTTTGCAAGTTGCAGCACGGTTTGTGGTGATAAATTTTTGATTACATCAAATCGATCAATATGATGATTATTAAATTATATTTTAATTATATTATACTTATTTACTGGTTACGTAATAATCATAGAATTATCAACATATATGTCTCTTAGTTACATTTGCTGGAAAATTACATGTTTTCCATGCAGAGAAATCTGATAATGAATATTGACACGACATGATTGTAATTATTAACTATTATTATTGTTAATTTGACTACCTACAATCAATCTGCCTAGCCTTTTCCCAACTATGTTGGGGTTGGCTTCCAGTCTAACTGGATGCAGCTGAATACCAGTATCTAATAAGGAGCGACTGCCTATCCAACCTCCACAACCCAGTGACTGGGTAATACGATACCCCTTAGTAAGACTGGTTGTCAGACTTACGGGCTTCTGACGACCCGTATCGACTGTCAAAGATCCACGAATGACAGCCGGGACCAACGGCTTAACGTGCTTTCCGAGGCACGGAGGAGTCTCGGTATGTAAAGATGGTCACCCATCCACGGACCGACCCCGGCAAGCGTAGCGAGCGACTCGTGCGGCTGTTATCACTTAGCCACGAGCTCCTCTATTATATTTGACCTATATAATTTGATATAATATATCGTCTATATAATTTGACTACCTACCTACTAAATTAATACCAGCTGACTTATTAAATACTGTATCTGTGATATTGTGTGTAATTGTACTTATTTTATTTTGTTTTTATTATTAGTTGGACATCTTAACGACAATAATTTTTACGATTTGAACGATTATAATTTATGTCAACTTCATGGAACGCATCGCAAAGAAACCGGCTTGTGTCTACAAACTCGACAGCAAACCAATATTGTGTTTTGCAGCGCCCTGACAGGGTTCATGTACAAAAATCGACCGTAATACTGTAAAATGTGTGATGTGCATGAGAGCAAATAAATAAACTATATTGTTGCCAGTGCTGGGACACAGGCATCCTTTCAGTGAGACGGAACACGGAACGCGCCGTTAGCAAGCCACCACGCTGGCCCAGTGCGGCTTATTGGTGAGATGACACATGTCATGTCTTTGAATTTTTAGTTCTAGCACAAGCCGGTTTCTTTACGATGCGTTCCATGAAGTTGACATATATTTTCTATGAAATACGTTACCGTAGGATGACGTAAAAATTATGTCAAAATTACTCCCAAATGCGCCAATATTTTCAAAGATTGAAGCGTAAGTTTCGTTTTGTATTTTACCTTTAAAGCACTCTCCTTAAAGCAAGGCTTGTCTGAAAAGCTTTATATTTAATATCTCTTTTACAGAAACTTTGTGTTTGTTCCCAGAGTAAATGTGAGCTTTTAAGATAGATATTAAAGCTTCACCTGGCGTGGTTCGTGGCTCGTGCTCTTGAAGTATTGCAAGTTAATATTGAAAGGGCTTAGTATCTACGTTGTTATTTGAAGAGAAGTGGTACATTTGATGCGTATTAGATTGGCTAGGTATTTAATATGTTATCTTGTAGTAGATCGTGTGATGTTTGCTCAGATAACTAATTCAATTAGTACTATTATATTTGATAAGGAACCTGTATCTTGATCTAAAGATATTTAGTGCCAAATTGGAAGTTTGTAGGTTCTGTATGAAACCACCAAAATAAGTACGTAGTCAGGAGTTCCCAGAGAGTAGAGAGTAAAGACGGGCGCTGCGAGGTGCCCCTGTTATCATTCTCCGGAAACTACAAAATAAAAGCTTAAGAATTCTCATTCCTTTTGCAACATCTTATTTATGTGAAGCCGGATTTTTAGCTGTAGATAGCTGTCATAAACAGCAAATATAAGTAGAGAGAGGGAGAGAGAGAGGGAGAGAGAGAGAGAGAGAGAGAGAGAGTGAGTAGAGTATAAGTGTCAAGCTTTATGTTGTTGTTGTATTTTTGTGTTTAGCTTTTTTTAGCTTTAGTCACATTGACTAAGTTGGCATTGTATTTTATTATCTATTTTTCTTAAAAACTAAATATATTCTTGTGTGTGAATAATATAAATATAAAATTCAGACAGATAGATAGAATACTCTTTAGGCAGCTTTCAGCTTCATAACTATTGTTAATGTTTTAAAATTTGTGTTAATCTACCTAGTATGCCCTATTTCGAGTAGCGGGCGCCGAGACAAAATACTAAACCTGTCAGTGCGCCGCGAACTGAAAAAGTTTGGGAACCCCGACCTAGTCCATTTAATTTTCACGAAATACTCTTTTCCAAACAGCATCTAACAAAAAACTTTTTTACAAAAAAATACAACCGACTTCCAAAAACAACACACTACAAAGTGAAAAATAACTTTGATTTCGGAAGTCGGTGTCTGGTTAAATTATTTTACGTTTTTTGCCACCGACTTCCGAAATTAAAGTAATTTTTTACTTTGTAGTTGCTTTTGGAAGTCGGTTGTATTTTTTTGTAAAAAAGTTTTTATTTTTCACTTTTTAGTGGTTCACATGTCCTTACCCCTTCACAGCATACCGGCGTGATGTTATGTTATGAACTGGTGTAAACAGTAAACAGACATGAGATTTCAGCAATCCCAGTCCATTTGCTATGATTTATTGAGGAGTTCCGTTGCCTATCTCAGAAGTTCTTAATCAGATTTTCACCAAATTGAAATGGGACCACCCCGAGAAAGTGAGTACTTTCTGGAAGAGTCTGGAGAGACTTTTTTGGAAGAGTTTCCAAAAACTATCCAACTCGCTTCAAGTGTGCCTATAAAATTAGAAGAGTTCTCTCTATTTCTCCAGGATCCCATCATCTGATCCTGCCTTGATGATCATGGGACCACCTGGGATGTGCCCCTTCATACACAAAAAAAAAATCCAAATCGGTCCAGCCATCTTCGAGTAATCGGGGAACATACATAAAAAAAAGGTTCCGACGAATTGAGAAACTCCTCCTTTTTAAAGTCGGTTAAAAAAATAGATTTGAATTAAAAGATTTTTTTTTAATACGTCATGCATGACGTTCCAGAAACAATAATATTTCATTTGACACTTCTCTAGACTAATTTTACCAAAGCGAAACCAGGTCGTCAATTTACGCAACAATACCCATTTGTACGAAGAAAAAATTTAATAAGAATCAATTATCGCGTCGACTCAGCATTATTTAGCTCTGAGCCACAGATTAAATATATTCACGTGCGGAAGGCTCATAAAAATCATTTTCGAAAGGGAAATCTTGCCGGAGCTGCGGAGGAGGCTTATTCAACGAGGCAATAAATTTATTGGTTCGGGAGAATTTGATAAGGTATTAAAAATGTTTTATGGTGATTTCTTGCTTACCGTATTTAATTTGATAAATTGTCCATCTAAAAGTAGGTTTTATTTTGTATTTACAGGACGTATATAAACAAGCCTTTGTGGCTTGTTTAAAGAGAACAGGATTAACATAACAAAACATCACGCCTTGTTTTCCAGAAGGTTGGGCAGAGGTGTACCTATAGTACACCCACATTGCGCTAGTTATGTTTAAGTCCTATGTAACAGGGCGCGAGCCTATTGCCATCAGCTACTGATAAATTCCACATAGAAAAACCCAGTAACACTTTTCCTGACCTGGGATTCGAACCCAAGACCGCTAGCTACCACTAGACCAACGAGGCGAGTATTTTATTTATTTTATTTTATTCAGAAAGAAACTCTAACAAAGTATACACATTACATGCATTATTATACAAAGTACTTTGAAGATTTGTGCTCCTTCAGTTATAGGAGAACACATCATGCATACATCATCATTTTAAACATAGTTTAGAATTATATCAGTTTAAATAGTTAAATACAATAAAATTTAAATCAAAGAAAAATTAAACACTATTAAATTAAACAACACATGAACATAAAATTAAATTATACATTTGAAATTAAAACACGGGTTAAATAGTAAACAATTGAAGAGTAAAATTAAAAAAAAATTAAAACATTAAGATATTCTAAAACACAAATAATACAATGAAAAAGGCAACAATGAATAGGAACTATAAAGAGCAATTATTAACAATATAATATGATAAATATGTGTGACCTGTCGAAAGACTAGTAATAAAAAAATACGTTTGGTAAATAAAATGACGACAAATATTAATATTTGTTCAGATTAAAAAAAAAGTAATTAAAAAAAAACTAAAAAACCCGACTGCGGTAAAAAACTGAAAAGCTAAAAACAAGCCCATTTTAAATTAAATAAAAGTTGGAAGCAGGCGGGACCCACTTGAGTTAGAAAATATAAAAAATTTAATGGGTCCCGCCTGCTTCCAACTTTTATTTAATTTAAAATGGGCTTGTTTTTAGCTTTTCAATTCTTTACCGCAGTCGGGTTTTTTAGTTTTTTTAATTAGTTTTTTTTATTTCCAGCTTTTTAGTTTAAAAATGAGAAAGATTTCGCAGACGATTTAGTTCTAGCAAGGAGTTTTGGTCATGAGAGTAATTTTTTTGGATCAAGTGCACAAAAATAATCAAGCCTTTTTTTTACGTGTTTTTTACGATTTGTCACTTTGAATTACTTTTAACCATATAAGTTGCATATATTTTTGTAATCACCTTTTATAACCCTTAATTTATATATCCCACTCGATGGTATTAGAAAAAAAAACATTTTTGATCTCCACAATATGGCACCCCAAACCCGCCATTTTACTTTGTTTTTGATTTGAATGTAGCCAGTGACACTCGCGCTACCAAGACAAATCTAAAAACGTATAATTTATCCAAATCCGTTCATTCGTTTAGGAGTTATGAGGGAACAAAGAAACGGACATACATACATACATACATACCTACATACATACTTACATACATACAGGTCAAACACATAACCCTCCTTTTGGGCTTCGCCGCAGTCGGGTAGAAAAGAGCCATCCAGTATTTCTAAGTTTTTAGCAAGCTAAATAACTTTTTTACAAAAAAAAAAAAAAAAATAAACAACCGACTGGACGTCAGTGTCTTTGGATGGTAGCAGTGGTGGCCCAGTGGTAACGTCCCCGACTGACGAGTTGTAAGTCATGTGTTCGAACCCAGACCCTGCATTACTTTGTGTAATTTATTTCATCGCCGCTGCTCTCAAAACGGTGATGGAAAACATCTTGAGGAAACCGGCCGGCATGTCCTAGAACCAAAACTTCGAAGACATATGACGTCCACAAACCCGCACTGGGCCCGCGTGGTGGATTACGGCCCACTCCCTCTCACCGAGAGGAGGCCTGTGTCCCAGCAGTGGGAGGCTGATTATGGGTATCTGGATCTGTATTTTAGTTTTTTGCTACCAAGTTCCGAACTTAAATTTATTTTTCACTTTGCAAAATACGAAAAAAAAATACGTTAGTTTCTGACAAACTGAGAACCTCCTCCTTTTTTTGAAGTCGGTTAACAACAAAAAGTTTTGATATTTGAAACTGGCTTTTTCGTTACGTGACGATTTCTACCAGTTTACTCAGCAAGCCGCGTTAAAGAACTTCGTTCCAAAAAAACACATTTGGTTCCATTTCTTTATGTCAGGAAAGAATGTCAATATAATGGTGTAGGTACTCTACCTACCTTATTTGGTAAAGCAATCTCTTACACAATTGTAGGAAATATTGTCCTGTCCATTCTAACAAAGCCAGTCCACTAATTTTGCAACCACTCCGAATGAAAACAAGCTAACTTAATTTACTCATTCCCGACTCCTGATAAGAGGAGACCCGACACTAAAATAACGAATTGCCCAAAACTCCACCTGGACCCAACTACGGTCTACCTATTATTTCATTATGTTTGGGTCCTCACACTATGAGGGGTCCAAACAAGCCCCTGTTGTAATTGTTAGGGTACCTTTTTGATCCCTTTAGAACGGAAGGGATTAATTTCTCGCCCGCGGCTGTAGAATAATTATTACATAATCTGGAGAAATATGGTAGGTGTTTTAGTTGTTATTCACAGATTCTCGTGGTTAAATAAAAGGTTTATTTGACAGGTCTCCATTTAGGCACGTTAGTTTCACTTAAATGAGATGTGACATACTTTTGTGAGATATGGAAGGTATCTAATGTCTATCCCACGGGAACAGTACTTTTTTTCTAGATGAAAGATACTTATTTTTCTTTTCTGTACCTGTAACAACGTGTATGCAAAATTTCATGATGATCGGTTTGTTATTTAGGTATATATTTAGTATGTATGTATTTATGTATCTATTATTTAGGTTATGTATGTATCTATTTTAGTATAATATCGTAAGTAGGCACTTATTATTTGCACCAAAGACCCCCCATTCATATCCAGGCAAATCACTGTCCATTCTATGGTTGCCTGGAAGAGATTGCAGAAAGCGATAAGGCCGCCCATTGTATATTTTGTAGTGTTTGTGTCTTTTTTTTTGTTATGTATTTTTGTGGTGTACAATAAAGTATATATATATATATATATATATATATATATATATATATATATATATATATATATATAAATAAATAAATAAGATGTGAAACAAACATACTCACATTCACATATAAAATATTAGCTAGGAAGATAGGATAACAATCTGTATTATGGTTACATAGCGACCCAATTGTAATGCTGAATGGGCTGCCACTTAAAAGAGTAGACAAATTTAAATACCTGGGACACTTTCTAACCGGAGACCTCAAAGATGACGTAGATATTGATCGAGAGCGTAGGGCGCTAGTGGTCAGGGCCAATATGCTGATACATAGGTTCGCTCGTTGTAGTAATGAGGTAAAGGTTACGCTGTTTGTTGCCAATCGTTCTACACGAGCGGTCTGTGGGTAAGGCATACCAAGAGATCGCTAGACGCCCTGCGTATTCAATATAATAACTGCTTCAGGATGCTGTTGGGACTGCCGCGCTATTGTGGTGCGTCCGTTATGTTCGCTTTTGCGCATATCGATGATTTTTACGCCATAATGCGCAAAAAAGCGTATTCCATCCTAACAAGAGCGCGGTCTAGTTCAAATGGCATCCTAAGTATGTTCATTGAAAAGTGCGACGCACCTTGGTTGTCGCACGCTGTGGAGATGCTGGTCAGAAGTCCTCGCAGCTAACCCTACAGTATTTTCATTTTGTTTTTGTTTATGTGTGTTACTAACAATAGTTTTTAAGAACAATGTTACTAACAATTGGGCCTAGTTGCCATTAATAAACAAATATATATATTTTTTTTAAATAATAAATCTTTAATAATAAGGAAGTGGTTACAAAAAGTGTGAAGTCCCTTATGCTAGGTGCAGTTAACCTGTGTTACAAGAGCCAGTGCCCTCTCCCGGGAGGAAAACTTATTATTATTATTAAGCATTTATTTCAGATCCATTACAATATGCATAATTTGTTAGTAATGATTCAAAACTATGTTAGTAAAACTTATCTAAAATTATTATGCAATAAGATTAACAATGAAAAAATAAAAAGACAAAATTATTACAAAATAAATACAAAATGTTTAGAAAAAGCCTGTAGTGGTGATTGAGTGTGTGCGTCTATTATGTGTGGTGTGTGCGTGTGTGTGGGTGTGTGCTTGAAGTGTGTGTGTGTGTGTGTGTAAGTAAATTGAAATTGAATTTACAGGAAAGGTTGACTGGGATCGCGAGTTACTCTAATTAGTCTTTCAGTTTCGCCAAAAAGTCTGACTACCCAGTCCAGCCATAGATATCGATAATTATGCGTTTAATTCAGGTGCATAAAATGAGGGCACGAGAGATAATAAATGTTTGTCCAACGCATCCTTCATTGTGCGAGATCTACTTCCTACGTAGGTGCTAAGCTTATTGTATAATAAAATGCTTGTTGATTTTTAGCAGTAAAACTGTATTTCCAAAATAATTACTTTAACTTTACAACAAGAGCAAAAGTCCATGGCACCGAGAAGATTCTACTCGATACAATGTTACCAGTGTATAAAATACTAGTGAAAAATACAAATGTTGCTAATGCAAATATAATGTTTAGATTATTCTTAAACACTTATAATTTAAAGTAGTAATGTAACCTATTTGTACGTGTTGAGTGTTGCACTAACAAGCTGTCAGTGTAATGCACTGAGACCACACTGAGACCTTTAAACCTGACACTTTATTTTCTAAGCCTTGTATGAACCGCATTTTATACGGAGACATTGAAAAACTAGACGTAGTTGCAATAAACAGGTTAAGTTTTCAGAGTTAGGAGTTAACCATTGACAAAATAAACAAGGTACATTTTACAGTCAGCAACAAGCTATTGGTTTTTTTGAGTGAAAACTTCTTTAAGCGCGTTGAGCAATTTTTGATAGAGGAAAATCTTACCGCGTCACCGCGAAACGCTATGCATAAATAAGTATATCGTATTACCTAGTAATTGGGTAATACGTTACCCCTTGTGATAAATCCTAACTAATATCATATATGCGAAAGTGAGTTTGTTCGTTTGTTTGTTACTCTTTTATGCTAAAACGGCAGAACGGATTTGGATGAAATTTGACAAGTAATAGCCTGATACCTGGAGAAGGACACAGGCTATTTTTTTTACCCTGGATCGCAGGCGAAGTCACCGGCAGCAGCTAGTAAATGATACAATAAATTTATTTCTGTAAATTGGTTAGCAAATAAACTTTTACATGTCACCATTAAATTATGTTTTAAAGCTAGATGAGTTCAGTGTTTCATAAGCGACTACTCTGAGAAGAGAGACCGAATCAAACACAGAAGTCACAGTCTCTTTAAAATACATTGGTATCGTGTACAGCATTTTTTTTATTCTGGATAAATAAAAATCTATTGTAAGCTTATAAGTTTTCATTTATTTGTTTATTTTATTTGGCTCTACAACAATGAGTACACTATTACATGTATATAGTAAAACATTTCAAACTTAGGTCTAAGTGCCCCATTACTTAAAGAAGAGCACTGCATGCACTACATTGGTGCCGATTCTCTTGTGAACGCACTAAACTAAAATTAGAGAATCGCTATCTTTTACTAACAGGCAGCGCGAGAAAAGGACGGCTGTAGCTATGAACTAAGTTGGAGATGTCAAACTAGTTCACGCCTTGCGCTTCACCGTGTTTTTAGTCGACATGTTTTTACGTGTCGTCTAAATGTCTATGGAAAAATTAGTTCTAACTAATTTGACAGCTCTAATTTACTTCCGTCCCTTTCTTGTCATAATAGAGAGAAAAAGTTAGCAATAGCCTAAATTAAGTTTAGTTTGTGCACAACAGAATCGGCACCATTATGCGCTTATAACTAATTAAACAATGAAAAAGCTAAAATAAAAATACAATTAAATAATGAAAACAACTTAACTGTCGATAATATTAAGTTAATTAGGCCAAACAGAATTAAACTTAATTATTTTGCGAGTTATATTTAAACATTTTTCTGATAGTAGGTACAGATGTATGACATAAGTCAACTTCTTCATCATGTTCTTTGTATACAGCATACATTCTATATAATGAGCAATGTTGCCTTAAATTTGTATTGCATTTTGGCATGCAAAACAGTTTCTTATTTAAGTTAAGTTATAACTTATAAGTCTGAATTTCATGAACATATTCTTGCTAAGTAAGCGGTTCGTATCAATATTCAAGAAAAGCTTAAATAATAAAATAAACACAGTGTTGGTGAGATTATCAAACAAGGCACGTTCGTCCGTAAACAATATACATTGTGGCGACGTTTTATTTTGTGGGCTGTTCACACGGTGTTAGCCAGGGTGCTAGTAGATTAATTTTGATACACGGACTAGAAAAAAAAGAAGGACTTCGCGCCACGCGTATCGAAAGTCAAGCACCGTACCGATCTATGTGTGCGTGATTTGACAAAGACAAAGACAATGGATCGAAACTACTATATGAGGGACATTGGTTTTTTTTTTTACAAATTCTATTTAAAAAAAGTACCTATCGAAAGATCTGTCATTTTGATGAATAATTGTTAGGAAACTTTTTTTCTCTAAAACTGATAATTTGCCCGGAAAAAAATATTTTCAATTTTTGCTATAGGGAATGAAACAGAAGCTGCTAAAATTTGGCCAAATCTTGACAGTTCTTGCTTTAAAACTACTATATTCTTATTCTTTGGCTTGTTGGCTATAATTCTACGATATCAACGCGCGCCCATAGTTGCCCGTTCAAGAGTTACGAGGTTCAGTAAAATGAAAAAAAAAGTGAGTAAAAGCTTTTACTTTTTATAATGATATCATAGGTAAAATAATTGTGTTACTTACATTAAAAAACTTATAATTAAGGAATAATATATTAATTATTTCAAAACATAATATTTATCGAAAAAAGTACAAAAAAAAAATATATAACATATATATTATTATATACATAATATCACGCCTGTAATCCATGAAAGGTTTGTGCAGAAGTGCACCTTTTAGTAGCACCCTCATTTCGCCAGTTACATGCAGGTAATAGCGGGCGAGCCTATTGCTATATGTATCAACCGGGCACTAATCCAGACCAGGCAGCTAAGGATTTCCTGATAGAAAACCCAATAACACTTTTCCCGATCTTGGAATCGAACCTAGGACCTCATGCTCAGTATTTTATAACACTGTTTTTTATGCTTCCCATGGATTAAAAAAAAACTGGTAAGCGCGGTCTCTGTTGGGTCATAGCGCCTTAAGTAAGAGCGAATGACGCCATTTTGCGGTGTAATTTAGTGAAATAAATTAAGTTAATTCTATTTTTCGTTGAGAAGCGCCTTCCACTTCCTTAATGACGAAACGACTTGAAGCAGAAAATAAACGTTATATAATGATTATGAAAAACAGACTCCAAAGGAAAATAATAGGTCTTTACCTATGAAATTGGTAAATGGCATTGGTAATTGGTTGGCTATTTAAATGGTGTGCATAATAAAGAGTATTCTATTCTATTCTATTTCTATTCTATTCTATTGCCGTTTTGTATGAAAAAATTTAAACGCATTTTTTTCATGCATTTTTTATTTGTATTAATCGAAGTAATCACCCATGCAATCAATGCATCTTTGCAAACGCAGTGGCAGTTTATTGATGCCCTTCTTAAAGAAATCAGCTGGACGGGAGGCAACAAATTCTTCAAAGGCATTTTGTATTGCCTCTCGGGTATTGAATTTTT
Source organism: Cosmia pyralina (assembly GCA_946251885.1). Lineage (NCBI taxonomy): Eukaryota > Metazoa > Arthropoda > Insecta > Lepidoptera > Noctuidae > Cosmia > Cosmia pyralina. The sequence continues at coordinate 2,545,455 of OX276355.1, read as the reverse complement.
TTCCCGCCAAGAAGTTATCCAAATTCTGGAAAAAGTAGTAGTCTGTAGGCGCAAGGTCTGGTGAGTAGGGCGGATGACGGAGAGCTTCCAACCCCAGTTCTTGCAACTTGGAGACCGTCTGCTGTGCAGTATGAGGTCGCGCGTTGTCATGCAGGAGCAGCGGAGACGAGCGATTGACCAATGCTGGTTGGAGATGTGCCAGCTTCTCCATCATTGTGTTCAGTTCTTCACAGTACACATCTGAAGTAATGCTCACCCCGTTTGGTAAGAAGCTGTGATGAATCACACCGGCGCTAGACCACCAAACAGTGACCATCACTTTTCTAGGGGTAAGTTTTCGTTTAGGGCATTGTTTAGGTGCTGAATCAGGATCCAACCAACTTGCTGAGCGCTTGCGGTTATCAAACAGAATCCATTTTTCATCGCAGGTAACAATGCGGTTCAAAATTCCTTCATTTGTGTGTCTGTTGAGCAGTGCAAGGCACGTCTCGACGCGTACTTCGCGCTGGCGATCATTGAGTTCGTGGGGCACCCATTTGTCAAGCTTTTTTACCTTGCCAATTTGACGCAAATGGACCAATATTGTTTTGACGCTAACGTCGAAAACTGCTGCTAATTCAGCCGTAGATTGTGTATCTTCAGCTTCCACAATCGCCTTTAATTCGTCATTGTCGACAAACAACAGACAGACAAAGTCTTCGGACGACCGCGAGGTTCATTTTTCAGGTCGAAATTTCCAGAACGGAAGCGAGCAAACCAATAACAAGTGGTGCGTTGGTTTGTAGTGTTAGCTCCGTAAACGTCGTTGATGTTGCGTGCCGCTTGTGCCGCGTTGCTGCCACGACGGTACTCATATTCCATAATTACTCGAATTTTTAACGTATCCATGATGACGAATAAGATTGAAATGCGATGAAAATGTAACACTAAACAATAAACAAATGACTACTTTTGGAAAAAAAAAATCCATGTTTTTAAAATAAAATTAATTTGAAATTAGAATTCTTAGCCAAACAAAAATTATTTTGATTTGAAATGGCCAGTACTGCAGAACGGCAATTTCATAGGTAAAGACCTAATATTAAAGTTACTCACATAATATATCTTTGAGAAAATGGAGAAAGAATAAGAAAATTATTACTTTATATTTTTTGGTGTGATAGGTTGAAGGGGCTCGTGGCTAAGTAATAACAGCCGCATGGTTCGACTGAAGGTTAAGCTACGCTTGCCGCGGTCAGTTTGTGGATGGGTGACCATAATTACATACTGAGACCCTTCTGTATCTCGGAAAGCAAGTAAGCCGTTAGTCCCAGCCATAGAAATATAAAAATATCTATGGTCCCAGCTGTCACTCGTAGATATTTGACAGTCATTACGGGCAGTTATAAACCCAGAAGTCTGACAACCAGTCTTAGCAAGGGGTATCGTGTTACCCAGTAACTGGGTTGTGGAGGTCAGATAGGCAGTCACTCCATATAAAATACTTATATCCAGCTGCATCTGGTTAGACTGGAAGCCGACCCCAACATGGTTGGGAAAAGACTAGACAGATTGACTGGGGTTGGAATAATGACTGAAGTCCTATAAAAACTTTGCCCGTACAGAATGTTGATGTGGTCACCAGCATCTATTAAGATTCTAACTGTCACAATATAGAACTTGTCATCGGAAACCACAGTAGGAAAAATATCAAATTCCGGTACAAAAGCAGTGTTGGTGTGAATAAAAACGTGTCGCTTGTGCTTAATTGTCGCTGCATAGGCAATCTCGTGTCTATCGCATACATTCTGCCTTTCCCAACTATGTTGGGGTCAGCTTCCAGTCTACCGGATGCAGCTGAATGCCAGTATTTTACATTTCTTACAAAATTGGTGTCCGAATTTATCCAGAAGACATTAATGGTACCTATATAGATCATCACATCTGTGTCTGTGATCTGTGTCGGTCCCGGAGAAAGAATAGGACCACCCCATTTCATCCCGTGGGTGTCGTAAGAGGCGACTATTTGACTAAGGGAGCTCAAGACCCAGTGCATACCATATAGCACTTTGGGTCACCCGCGCGATGGCGGGTAAACCATCAGCAATCGCATTCCCAAGGAGGGTTGGTGTCAGGCTGGCGGCCGACTATAAAATTTTGCCAAAACTTCAAGCAACATGATGAGTAAACATATGATGCGCGATAGGGCTAGGGCGTACCCCACAGGCGACGCGCAGGGGCAGTACCCGGCTCCTGCGGGAAGTGGACAAGGGTTGTTGCACCACCCCGGGCGGGGGCAACGTAAGAAGCGAGCTTGGGAAGTGAGATTGAGGTATGCAAGTTGGAATGTTGGGACGATGACTGGAAGAGCCAGAGAGCTAGCTGATGTATTAAAAAATAGACGAATAAATGTGGCGTGTTTGCAAGAAACCAATTGGAAAGGAACGAAAGCGAAAGAAATCGGTGAAGGATACAAGTTTTTCTACTATGGAAGTGACGGGAAAAGAAATGGAGTGGGAATAGTGTTAGACAGTAATTTGAAAGAAGGCGTGATGGAGGTAAAAATAATTAATGATAGATTAATCGTTGGAAAAGTTATGTTAAAAAATGTAATGCTGAATATAATTAGTGTGTACGCACCGCAGGTAGGATGTGAGGAAAGGGTGAAAGAGAAGTTTAGGGAGGACTTTGACACAGTTTTGATGAACATTCCGGTGCATGAAGAATTGATAGTTGGAGGTGATTTTAATGGACATGTGCAGGGCGACAGGTTACAGGAACAACTTGCGACCCACGGATGCCCCTCAAGTTGAAGGGGAAAATTTACAAGTCCGTGATAAAGGCCTGCCGTACTTTACAGATCGGAATTCTGGGCAGTGAAGAAGACGGATGAAACGAAATTGCATGCAGCGGAGATGAAAATGTTGAGATGGATGAGTGGAGTGACGAGAATGGATAAAGTGAGAAATGAGTATATAAGAGGAAGTTTGAAAGTGGCGCCAGTGACAGAAAAGTTGAAAGGAAATCGTTTGTCTTGGTATGGGCATGTAATGAGGAGAGACGAAACGCACGTGACTAAAAGAGTGATGTATATACATGTTGATGGAAAGCCAAAGAAAAGATGGATGGATTGTGTGAGGAATGATATGAAAGAGAAGGGAGTGAATGATAGCGTGACGGTTGACAGGGGAGAATGGAAGAAGAAAACGTGTTACGCCGACCCCAAGTAATATCGGATAAGGGCAGGAAGATGATGATAATTATAGATCATCACAAGAGCGAGCTTTTATTGCCAACACTAAGAGCTTGCAAATGAATAGGTAGTTAGCGACTGGCTCAAGTACTCGCCTGAAACATTCACACAATCTGTACAAGTGTTCCGCATTGATAATGCCGTAACGTACAAATGTTTATTGGGTTACAGTGTGGTAAACATACGGATTGATATTGCTAGTGATCACGAAACGGTTTTATTGGTTTTGTAAACAACGTATTTCAGAGGGTTATCTTTGTTTTCATGGTTCCGTATTTAAAAAGGAAAAAACAGAACATTTTTATGATCACTTCGATGTCCGTCTGTAAATCTGTCAAGACCCTTTTTCTCAGGAACGCGTAAAGGTATCAAGTTGAAATTAATATCAAACACGTAAATCTATTGTCCCTTGGAGCTCTAAAAAAATCAAGCTTCTAAGTCGACGCAATAAAAAAATACAGCCATTTATGCGACATAAAATTTTGATACTCGCAAGTTAATCAAAACCTAGAGGGTACTTCCCGTTGACCTAGAATAATGGAGTATTGACCGTGACGTATATCAATGTATGGGAGAGCATGTTTTGAACTACAATGTTAAGTTTGTTTTCCGGATAAATTATTTTCAACTACGGAACTCTACATTGTGCGTGGTCCGACAAGCACTTGACTGTTTTTTTTATTTATAATTATAGGTAAGGTGAGTAGGAAAACCTACTTATTGATCGATTTTCTCTTTAAAATAATTCTTAGTTTTATCATCTTTTATGGAGTTGTTTCGAAGTCGTCGACTTTGATTTGAAACCTTGATAAAGCCACATTGACGTATTTCAAATTAATAAGTTCAATAGATGATATTATTTGATCAGATTCAAATTTTTTTAAATACATTGTAGCAATTAGAAAGAAAATCTGATTAAGGGCTGATTGTTCAACAGATTGATTACTTTTACCTGAAGAATAAATGTGACAGTTTGACAAATTTTCCATACAAAAGCTGTCAAACCGCCATATTTATTTCTCTGATAAAAATTATTTGACTATTGAACAATCAGCCCTTAAATGATTAGTTACCAAATGAAGAGGACATCACACCTAACGTTTCCGCCCGCACATATTCACCTTATGTTTCCACATTCCGATTCCCAACGATCCCACCGATGATGGTTTACGGTCGTTTCAGGGCTTTTAAATTATTCAAAATGCGTCACCACCCTCTAATTCCTATTACTTTACATTATTCTCCACTGAAAGCATTCCTCTGAGGGACTAAAATTGGATTTTGGTTAGCTGGCCGTTGCTCCCAGCTGGTTAAGAAAATTTCGTTTTGTAATTGCGTTTTGATTAGCGCATTTTTGTGTAAGTTTACTTGGTAGTCGGCTTTCTGACCTTGTTATAATTTATTTGGGGTTGGCACATCATGTCTTGTAACTTCTTTCACAATGGGACTATGCATTTTTTCAAAGTTTACTTTTGTGTATCAATGTTTTCTACATAATTACTCATGTGAACTCTCCATTACACTCCATCTAAGTCAAATATACTTGTGCAAGAAGTCGGTACACGTAGGTTAAAGAATTTTATTTCTCACTAGCTGACCCAACAGACGTTGTCTTGTTCTTCAACAATTCATACAAAATTCCCATAGAAAATGCACTTTCAGTTTTCTCGAATTTTCCAATTTTTCCGATAACTTTTTAATTTTTTCTCTTCATAAGAACGTTCCTCGGACATCAACAAATAATTGAAAAACAAAAATTGCCTGCAACAGCAACAGATTTAGTCATTAATTTTTATTTACATAGATGGATAAGAACTTAATATCTAATAGTTCACTTATAATGCAGTGGTTAGGGAATAGGATTTGAATTGAACATCTTTCGCTCGCCTGTCCACGTCTAGCGTAGGTCACACTGGGAACGAAGCTTTGCTTCGCACATGGATCTACCGCATGTTCGCATACTTCGGTTCAGACCGCGAACTGTTTTGAATTGACTATCTTTCGCTCGCCTGTCCACGTCTTGCGTAGGTCACATTTGGAACGTAGCTTTGCTTCGCACATGGATCTACTGCATGTTCGCATACTTCGGTTCAGACCGCGAACTGATTTGAATTGACTATCTTTCGCTCGCCTGTCCACGTCTTGCGTAGGTCACACTGGGAACGAAGCTTTGCTTCGCACATGGATCTACCGCATGTTCGCATACTTCGGTTCAGAACGTGAACTGATTTGAATTGACCATCTTTCGCTCGCTTGTCCACGTCTAGCGTAGGTCACACTGGGAACGAAGCTTTGCTTCGCACATGGATCTACCGCATGTTCGCATACTTCGGTTCAGACCGCGAACTGATTTGAATTGACTATCTTTCGCTCGCCTGTCCACGTCTCGCGTAGGTCACACTGGGAACGAAGCTTTGCTTCGCACATGGATCTACCGCATCTTCGCATACTTCGGTTCAGACCGCGAATCGAAGTATGAAAAGACGCGGTGGCCTGTGCTTTACCCGTTGGCTGTTGCCGCATTGAATTACTTAGTCTTATTACAATAAAACAATACATAAAATTATTCGTTTTGCACCTTGTGGAAAACTAAAACGTACAAATTGTAATATTCACGAGATGATCGTGGTGAGAACTCATCTCAACATAAGCATTTAATTCCCACAGGTCACAATCTCACAGTTTATATTTATTGCAAAACAAAAGCAAGTTGAAACAAAAAGTGTAAAATGTTAACGTTCACACTTTGTAGCACTTTATTTCCTTGCTCCCAACCTGGAGGCTTTAAAGTTTTATAGCTTCTTCAAATAATAACTCTATAAAAGCTCGCTAATTGAGGAAGCTTTTAATCAAGCGCTTGTTATTTTAAGAACTTTTTAAGAGCAACGGCTTCGCAAATTGGCTTTTTATAAGTAAGCTAAGATTTTCTTTTTTTTTTTTCACCACAATATTACAGAACATAATACATGATATCAAAGTCAAACAACATTTTAATATTGTGGGAGACTGGTGCCTAAACTCAGCTCTAGGCCTGTATTTCAGGACACTAGATCTCCGCCCTTTTACATAACGATACAATTTATTTTGTTATGTACTAAACAACATGTTTTGTGTAGTAACTAATATTTTTACTTTTTTTCCGAGCCCGTCAATTATTTTACATAATTAACATTATTTTGATGTGATCAAAAGAGTACCCAGTACTAATTTACATTTAACGTTGAGTTAACCACTACTAGCTCATCTCAAAGGCAACTGGGCATCTTTGGCTGTTTCGTCGTAAATTTCTTCAATAGCTATGAGTTTTGAAGCCTTCCTTGTAAACGAACTTAGCTAGATATGGCAGACCTATTCGAAATTCTAATAAAACATACCTATATTCTCAAGCAAATAATTTCTTCTAAAGAAAACATTGCACGCAAAATACCTTCCCCCTATTAATAATGTTTCCTCTCTGTCCGAATATTTTACGATTGGAATAAGTTCCTGATTCTGATTCAATAAAATAATTACGGAGATTGGCTAGACCGACAGAGTAAATAATGTTATCTTATTCCTTAACAATATTTCACTGTTTGTTGATCGAAAAACCGGAATCCCATTTTTCAACCTCAAGCTGACGAGATAATTGGAAAAAGGCTTATAGACGAGGCTATGACGTGAGATGAGCGGAGGCATTTTTCGCTTAGCTTAACTGTAGTTGATAGATCACAAAACACTCAACATAAAGGAAAAGGAGTAATCTACTGTAAATGTTTGTTGGTACAGTGAGCAACAAAAGTCGATTAAGACTTGCAGTTTTGTCATCCTAATTATTAAGCGAAATATTTAATTCAAATCGGAACAGAAGTACTTAAAATTTAAAGAACTTTAACTCTTAACAGATAAACAAAAAAAAGCAGTTTATCGAAACATTTTATGTTAATTTAGATGATTTCAAAAAGTAGCAGTGTCAACCGACTTCTGTTGCTGACCGTACCTACTTCTTCAAAGAATGACAAAGTCTTTCCTAAATGAAAATTAATCACAACATCCTAACTGATATTATATTATGTAAATGCGAAAGTAAGTTTGTTTGTGTGTTTGTTACACTTTCATGCTAAAATGGCTGATCGGATTTGGATGAAATTTGGCACACAGGTAGACCACGACCTGGATTAGGTCATAGAATATTTTTTATTCCGTTAGATCGTTCAAGTGGGATAATTTTCGAACTCCGAGCAGGCGAAGCCACGGGTATAAGCTAGCACCTAATAAATACTTAGGATAATTCTCAAGCTCCTATCAAATCCAAATATTTTTATTGAAAACAGTTTTAGATACTGTCTTAAAGTTTTCAGAAATAACAGTGTTTTTATACATGTCATAGCTCATTTTACCTTTATTAAAACCTTCAAACTCAAAGCATTTATTTAATTTAAACCAAATTACACTTTTGAATTGTTGTCAAGGGGTCGGTCAGTCAGAAAGATGAAGCTAGTCACCCATTTCCAAAGCGTAGTAGGTACCTATGGAGAGGAACGGGCAAGAAACTCCACGGACACTCTTTTAAATCAAAATTAAAAATTATAAAATACCTTGCCCGCTCGTCTAATGACGGGACCTCGCCCAAACATAATGAAAGGACCCAATCGTTTGGGATAGTGGAGGTCTTATCTGGGACAAGGCCGAAACCACCCAGTTTTGTCTTGATTAATGTAATGAAGTGAATATTGTTGTTAAATCTGGTGATAGAGGGTGTATTTGGTTGGGGTCGGTAATAGGATGTATTGTTTTTGGTTAATTTGCTATTAATGTCCTAAAATAAACACAGGGTATAAAAAAATCTGCTGTTCCCTAGATTTTGATCGATTGCGTATCAGTTCACATGCATTCTGTATACGTTTTAAAAGTTAGCTTTTTATCTATTTTTACGTTGGTTGACTAGTTGACCAAAAGAGGAGTCAGAGTCAGGTTAAGCTACGCTTGCCGGGGTTGGTCCGTGGATGGGTGACCACCTTTACATACCGAGGCTCCTCCATGCCTCGGAAAGCACGTTAAGCCGTTGGTCTCGGCTGTCATCCGTGGATCTTTGACAGTCGTTACGGGTCGTCAAAAGCCCGAAATTCTGACAACCAGACTTACAGTCCTACCAACTTATCTGTGAACTGAAAGAGGACGCCACCGTCGATGCGTCGACACAATCGAATGACATGCGTCGGCACAATCGAAGACATTTCAACATGACGGCCGTAGTTCCAATTTTCGCCATTTCACAGATAAGTTGGTAGGAGTGTACGAAGGGGTACCGTATTATTAGTCGCTCCACCTAAAATATTAGTATTCAGCTGCATCCTGTTAGACTGGAAGCTGACGCCAACATAGTTGGGAAAAGGCTAGGCAGATTAATGTTGGTTGACCAATACAATCTCTGATCATATTGTCCATCTAATTTTCTTCTTCTTCGCTTAGTTCTTGACAGAGCGGTCGTGGTCACGATGAACTGTGTTCAATCGCAGATGTAGCCGTTGCTCGCTTCACGATCTCTCTCCATCTGGTTCTGTTAGAAGACAGTCTGGCGCATTCATTAACAGGGCCTCCAACTGCGGATTTTATTTGATCGGTCCACCTCATCGGTGACCGTCCGCGTGGCCTATTACCTTCCACTCTGCCTTGCACCACAAGACGCTCTATGGAGTATTGTTCCGCCTGGAGACATGCTCAAAGAACTTAAGTATTCGAGACTGTACTAGTGCTGATAAACGCTGTTTGATGCCGAGTTCTTGGAGTATGGAGATGTTTGTGCAGAATTCAGTCCATGATACCCCAAGCATTCTTCTCCAGCACCACATTTCTAGAGCATCTACTTTTTTCTTTTCCAGCTCTCGTAATGTCCACGTCTCAGCTGCGTACAGAAATATGGGGAATACAAGTGTGCGGACTAGCCTGATCTGATCCATCTCATTTTAGCATGACGATTTTTGATTTTGGCGTTCTAAGAAGTTCCTTATAATTTGTAAGTAGGTACAATAGTTTTTAGGTTTCCTTACCCGAAGGGTGCCAAACGGAGCCCTATTACTAAGCCTCCGGTGTCCGTCCGTCCGTCTGGCTATCAGCGGGCTGTATCTCATGAACCGTAATAGGTAGACAATTGCAATTTTCACAGAATGTGTATTTTTTTTATTGCCGCAATAAGAAAAAAAAATTAAAAGGTTCCCCATACAAGAAACGTGTTTTGTTTTAACTGAAATATTTAAAAAAATATAGTGTTAAATATTGTACGGTAGTACGGAACCCTTCGTGTGCGAGTCGGACTCGCACTTGGCCGGTTTTGAAATCATGTTAAATAATAGGTCTTTACCTATGAAATTGCCGTTTTGTATGAAAAAAATTAAACGAATTTTTTTCATGCATTTTTTATTTGTATTAATCGAAGTAATCACCCATGCAATCAATGCATCTTTGCCAACGCAGTGGCAGTTTATTGATGCCCTTCTTAAAGAAATCAGCTGGACGGGAGGCAACAAATTCTTCAAAGGCATTTTGTACTGCCTCTCGGGTATTGAATTTTTTTCCCGCCAAGAAGTTAAACAAATTCTGGAAAAAGTAGTAGTCTGTAGGCGCAAGGTCTGGTGAGTAGGGCGGATGACGGAGAGCTTCCAACCACAGTTCTTGCAACTTGGAGACCGTCTGCTGTGCAGTATGAGGTCGCGCGTTGTCATGCAGGAGCAGCGGAGACGAGCGATTGACCAATGCTGGTTGGAGATGTGCCAGCTTCTCCATCATTGTGTTCAGTTCTTCACAGTACACATCTGAAGTAATAATAATAATAATAATAACCCCACCGCCGTATCTCTACGTTGACGTCGTGGTGGGGCTTGCGCGCTCCGAACTCTGGGTCTGTGCCGGTGGAGTTTACTTTGCCGAAACAGGTCTAGAGTGAGGAGCCAGACCAAGAGAGATACGTGAACCCGCAGGGCAGCATGTGGCGAGCTGTTGGGCAGTAGCGACCCCACGGACCCTATTTCCCGGGAGAAGTCTTGTTCTTCACCTCTGGCTTGCCTTTATTGGCCGGCTGGAGTGAACAATGACGGGAACAGAGCTCCCACCACATTCTTGCCTTTATTGGCCGGCTTGAGTGGAGATTCGCAAGAGCAAACGTGCTCGGAGGAAGGAAGTATTCCAGTAAGTGCTTGTAGGGATCTTGACCATCTTCCGGGCTCTGGGATTGTTCTGAGAGCCGTGGAATACCTCTCCACTCCTCAAGCTCCTCAGGACATGTTGCCCCTTGTCGCTACGTCACTATGTGCTAGCGACCGTTTCCGGGGGCCCATTATTGAGTGTGCAAGTCACCCCCTGCCAATTTATCTGTGTATATTATATAACATTGGTCAGGCAGGGGACATAGTTCTTTCATAGGTCAAGGTACTCAATCCATGTAGCCACCCAAACCCATAGGCCCATTGTGTTTTGTTTCCATGTTCTGCAATAGTCCTGCACCAACCGGGGGTTGTCCTTGGGTGCACTTGCATAGTGCATACAGGGATAATCGTCGGCTGGTGCCTCCTCGTCATTTAAAATTGTCTAAGGGGCCTCTGCGAGTTGGCTTCGGCCCCTCGTACGCCTTCCAAAGGTCCGGGACCCCAGGGTCCCGAGATAAGCCAAAGACAAATAATAATAATAATCTTAGAAGACTGGAAAAAGAAAGTGTTACATGGACGACACCCCCATGACCTCGAACAATCTCATATAGACACAATAGCATCAAATAAATGGCTTAAAATCGGTAACTTATTCCCGGAAACCGAGGGTTTTATTATTGCAATATAGGACCAGATCATAAATACTAAAAACTACAGGAAATACATTATAAAAGACCCCACGATAACGAACGATAAATGCCGCAAATGTCACAGCCAACCAGAGACCATACAACACATAACAGGGGCATGCACAACACTCACACAAACAGACTATACACACAGGCATAATCAGGTAGCAAATGTCATCCATCAAAAACTAGCACTTAAATATAAACTCATACAAGACACAAACACTCCTTACTATAAGTATGTACCACAAACAGTCCTAGAAAGTACCACACACAAACTCTACTATGATCGCGCCATACTAACCGACAGGACTGTTCACTACAATAGACCAGATATAACCTTTAAAGAGTTAATAAAGTCACATACCTTATAGATATTGCAGTCCCTAATACACATAATTTACAAAAAACAATAGGTGAGAAAATCAGTAAATACGCTGAACTGAAGGAAGAAGTTACCAGAATTTGGAGACAGGAAAAAGTGTACATAGTACACATTGTTATCTCCACTACGGGTGTTATACCCAATCACCTCCACCATAGCCTTAAACTAATAGACTTGAAAGACTCAATTTACATTACTCTTCAAAAAGCCGCAATCTTAAATACCTGCAGAATAGTGAGAAAGTTCATGCAAATTGAAGAAAACGAAATATCTCCTCATAATACTCATTGTTCGTAATAAAAAATTCACCACACACGCTACATTGACTTGGCTTGGGCCCATTAATGTAGCTTAAACAAGCCAAATAGCTAAGAAACAAAACTTGTTTACCAAAAATAATAATAATACATTTATTTCAGACCATAAGTCCATAAACACCCAATACAATTTTATACACAAAAAACATACATAAATACATGAACACACATAACTACACTAAAAGTACACTAAAACAATTTACTTAAAATATTGGAATAACGCACGATGAGTGGTCATCCATTGCCACATCAATGGACTGTCTGTCCTGTCGGCTAGTGCAGCCACCAAGCTGTTGGAGCTGTCGCGCACTCGCCGCATCAGGGATGCTATCCGAGTCCGCATCAGTGCGTAAAAATCTGGCACGCCATTTTCCGCGAACATCCCCGATGCACTGCAAAAGCGCGGCAGCCCCAACATAACTCTAAAGGCGTTATTGTACTGGACTCGCTAATGCTCACCCCGTTTGGTAAGAAGCTGTGATGAATCACACCGGCGCTAGACCACCAAACAGTGACCATCACTTTTCTAGGGGTAAGTTTTCGTTTAGGGCATTGTTTAGGTGCTGAACCAGGATCCAACCAACTTGCTGAGCGCTTGCGGTTATCAAACAGAATCCATTTTTCATCGCAGGTAACAATGCGGTTCAAAATTCCTTCATTTGTGTGTCTGTTGAGCAGTGCAAGGCACGTCTCGACGCGTACTTCGCGCTGGCGATCATTGAGTTCGTGGGGCACCCATTTGTCAAGCTTTTTTACCTTGCCAATTTGACACAAATGGACCAATATTGTTTTGACGCTAACGGCGAAAGCTGCTGCTAATTCAGCCGTAGATTATGTATCATCAGCTTCCACAATCGCCTTTAATTCGTCATTGTCGACCAAAGTCTTCGGACGACCGCGAGGTTCATTTTTCAGGTCGAAATTTCCAGAACGGAAGCGAGCAAACCAATAACAAGTGGTGCGTTGGTTTGTAGTGTTAGCTCCGTAAACGTCGTTGATGTTACGTGCCGCTTGTCCGCGTTGCTGCCACGACGGTACTCATATTCCATAATTACTCGAATTTTTAACGTATCCATGACGAGGAAAAAGATTGAAATGCGATGAAAATGTAACACTAATCAATAAACAAATGACTACTTTTGGAAAAAAAAAATCCATGTTTTTAAAATAAAATTAATTTGAAATTAGAATTCTTAGCCAAACAAAAATTATTTTGATTTGAAATGGCCAGTACTGCAGAACGGCAATTTCATAGGTAAAGACCTAATATAATTTGCAGAGCACATCACAGTTTTTTTCTTGAATGAACGTGTTTTTAGAATTCCGTATCAAAATGGTAAAAAGGGAACCCTTATGGTGCGACTCAGTCTGTCTGTCTGTCACAGCTGGATATCTCAAGAACTACTAATGCTAATAATTTGAAATTTTTTAAAAATGTAATGAATGAAAGTCATGCAGGTTAGGATCATGATCATCACTGGACTGCCTAACTCTATAATTCTACAAAATTTTGTGTAGATTTAGGTTTACCTACTCGGGGTTCCTTGTCCTCGATCCCTTGTTCTTAAAAGTACAGGAAAATTTTAGTTCTTTCACTATTTCAACTCCTGAAAAGTAACTTGCACAAATAAATTACCTACAAAAGATGGTCCTGTAACCCATCCCTCACGAGGAAATCCCCCCCCCCCCACCCTTTTATAGCCCAAAGTAAAGAAAGAAAGAAAGAAAATACGTTTTTTTGCGGTAAACATGACGCAAAGGACAACAAAATAAAATAAACAATGTAAAAAAGCAAGTTTTGGGGAAAATATGCGTCACATCTACGTATCTAAAATATATCAAGTAAACACGTATCAACGTATCAACTAACTTCCCGGGGAATAAAATCGTAAAAGATCGACGTCCCTTACGAATTATACGAGTCCTATCAAACAGATAAAAGAAACTAACAAAATCAATGGAAAGTTACATCACTTTTATAAGTTCTGAAGATATTTTGTTTGATCTCCGACGAGGACATAAATGTTCGTAGATGTCGAACGAGAATTGAACTAGAATATCTTTCTATTCTTCTAAGGGCTGATTGTTCAATAGGCAGATAACTTTTATCTGGAGAACAATTGTGACAGTTTGACATATTTTCAATACAAAAGCTGTCAAACCGCCATATTTATTCCTCAAATAAAAATTATCTGACTGTTGAACAATCAGCCCTTAATATAATTATATTATATTATTATTTTAAAATTATTAATCCCGGATACATCAGCCCATTTTCAGAGACAGTGGGATGAGCCGCTCTGCTACGGTGCGGTGTACGGTGGTTGGTACGGAATAATCTTATTATATAATACGTCCACCAATACTGCTGAGCGTGGCCTGCTGGTTGAGGGTGAGTGGGAGTCGGGCCTTGGCTTGAAGCACTACCGGCAAGGAACGCCAGCATTAATGACATCATCCGTCGTGCTTTTGTCACCAGGTTGCCAGCTGTTTTAGAACACAACGGCTTGATACGCGACGATGGGAAGAAACCAGACAGAATGATCACAATGCCTTGGAGTGAGGCAAGTATTCTTGGTTTTACGGAGACATCGCCGAGTGGTCGGTCGAATCTTCATGTGACCAGAGGGTTGGCCTATTTTTTGGCCATCGCCATACAACGTGGCAATGCTGCCAGCCTTTTGGGCACCTTGGACAGTGATTCAGGCGAATATTTTGATGTCCTATGATTCTTTTTCTCATTTTTCAGGGTTCCGTACCTCAAAAGGATAAAATGGAACCCTTATAGGATCACTCGTGTGTCTGTCTGTCCGTCTGTCACAGCCGATTTGCTCCGAATCTAATGGACCGATTAAGTTGTAATTTGGTACACATATGAATTTCTGTGACCCAAACATGGACGGGTAAAGTAAATAAATGAATTTTGAATATAGAGGTCACTTTTGGGGGGCAAATAAGAAAATTAAAAAAAAGTTTTGCAAACTACACCATGTGGCATGTTAAATGAAAGGGGTTACTATGAGGGTCTCAAATATATTTTTTAATAATTTTAAAATAAATTGTTTTAAAGTTATTTAAGAAAATAGACGAACATTGACCATTCCCCCCCCTTATCTCCGAAACTACTGAGCCTAAAATTTTGAAAAAAATACAGAAAATAGATGTTTACCCGTAGATTACAGGAAAACCTATAAGAAGTCTGTGGTCTTAAAATAACATGGTAAATCTATCAATATTGTGAGTACAAACTTACGTTTACAGTTGGAATGTATGGGAGAACGTGTTTTTCAACTACAATGTTAAGTTTGTTCTTAAGATAAATTCATCCCAACTACGGAACCCTTCATTGTGCGTGGTCCGACACGCACTTGGCCAGTTTTTTATATGCATGTAAGTACACACAGCAGCAGGTCAAGTTACTACAAACTGTCAAATTTTGTCATTCGATTTTGAACTTAACCATCAACATTTGAAGGTTTAAAATCTTTGAAGAAAAACAGATTGGTGGTCTGTGGTCTGTACATAATATTATTTTATGTAAATATAATCTTGTTTGAAGAGCCCTTATAAATATATTAAGAAACAATAAGTATTTTTAAAATGTATAACTAATATTATGAAAATATCAACTTTATCTTCCTACACTTAGTAAAAATAATGTAGTACGTGTGCGCTCAGCTCTGCGAAACATTTCATGTACGATACGATCGTAATGATAATAATATTTTATCGATAATAATTAGGATTTATCTAATAATGTGCTAAATTGGAATTTTTTTAATCAATAGTTTATTGATAACCATTTATCAAATTTTAACCTACCTATCCAGTAACATTATGCGCGCCCGATAAAACAGATTTGCAAAAATAAATTTTAAAAGAATTTCGTAATTTAAAATAAATCCAATATTCATAAAAAATTATTAAAACGGTGTTGAAGATTTATAATCAAAATGCAAAAAGATTCTCTCCGGCGGGGAATCGAACCCCGGTCTCCCGCGTGACAGGCGGGGATACTTACCACTATACTACCGAAGACTTGTTTAAGAGTGGCGAAATACTGGTTTTGGTTCAACAGGTAATAATAATGTTTCACATTGATAAACATGTTTGAAAGATAAAAATAAATTCATTGATACAGTAGTCACCAAACAAGGTGGCCCTAACGCAAACAATCACGCAGGAGGATTCCGTAATGCGCATCCCCACTTTTTTGTCAACTTGCGTGGCGAAAACTGTATCAACTATGAATATTTACACAATTGTGTGACCTACTTTGTTTGTGTAAACCACTTTTTTTATGTTCTACGTATCGAATTTGAATTAGAACTTATTTGAATTGTACAATTCAAATCTCGATAAATAGCAATAACATCTTTTTTTTTTATGTAGTTCATCATGTATTGTATCTCTACCATGAAAGGTCTCGATTACTTAACCGGACAATCCTGTGGGTGCCTTAAGCGATCTCAAAGTAGGGCATAAATCTAACTTATAAACTAAGCGACTGCATGCTGAGGGCACCCCCTGCGGGGTACGAACCTCGGCTTAGAGCGTCGCTAGGGGGAGGACTGCAAGGGGGGACAAGCTGGATCATATCAGGGTAATTATTATTAACTGGGGAGTTTAAAGCTTCAGGCTCAGCTACGCCACTAGCTGGTCATCTTCACCGAGCAAGGGTCTGGGGGGGGGGGGGGGGTTAGCAAGGGTGGGAGGGTAGCCTTTATAAAATCGACTCAGGTTACCAATAGACAAATAAAAGTTAACATGAAAAAGTAGGTAAGTGTAGTATACCAGCGTTGCGGTATTTATTTTTTAAATATCGCAGCTTTATGCTGAGATGGGAGCCTTTTTGGCCTCGCACAGGTCTCTTTTTTTTAGTCTGAATTTTTATTTAATTTAATTTCTTTTTTTTGTTTTTTAATGTTTATTTTGTTACTTTTATATGCTCCTTTTTATCTGTATTTCCTGTGCGTGTCCCAAATAAAATATTTTTCTTTCTTTCTTTCTAGCCACCAAGAATGTTGGCAAAAACTGTAATGTCTGAAAATAAGACTTCTAAGTTGCTGGACGTCTATAGACGTCATAACAATAAAACTTCTATTTTATCTCGTGTTACCGTCCGCGAACAGACAAAGATACTTTTGCTTGCACTAAACTGCAATAAACGAACTAAGAGTAAACTAATTATACGGAACCTTTTTTACAAAGTTGCTTGTCTATATTGTTGCACACAACATTTGTCTCTACTGCTGTCTTTATTTAGAAACTAAACGGACACTAACTTTCTGCACTTAAGACCTAGGTAACCAATGTTGTGTCCTATTTCTTTTGTAACTGCTGAGTTTGTTGTAGTAATTAAAAGTGCTACTGGAAACTCGATTAAAACAATGAAAAAGGATAGTTAATTAAATAGGATATACATACTTACTTAAAAACTTTAAAATGTTTAGTAGGCTATGACTTCCGTCGAACGGAATATTTGCATGATGCGTTGAATCGAACTTGCGACTGGCTTGGTGAATGAGCCGTTGTTTTCGGGCAAACTTTTCAATCGTCTGATATCTGTCTGAAGAATAAAGCGGTTTGACAGATTTTGTATAGAAAATATTATGTCAAAGTGTTACCGGGCTATTTAAAAATCAGACAATTTCTAATTAAAATAAAATCAATTTGGATAAATTTCAAATTCATTTTGTGAAAAATTTTGTGATAGGGTAAAATTTATACACATAAAAAAATGTTGGTTTATACATTATAACCCGCCAGAAGGCATACAAAACATCCATAGTGTATAGTAATACCTTATAGCATTATTATTTGAGATTGAAGCATTTTGCACAGACGACGACCAAGTAAGGTACAAGGTCCTCACTTTGGCATTCTCTTTACAAAATGCCTCAAAATGGGAAAGTAGAAATTCTGTGACATTGTTTTCAGAATGCTGTTGCTACTGGCCCGTATGATGCGATTTCGCCCATCAAGGAGCGCTGTCTCAAATTAGACTCATTATTAATTTATTATACCTACATAAAACAAAAGGTATTACATTAAAACAGGTGTACTAAAAGATAAATAATTAAATTATCTGAATTAAAAGTGGTGAAGTTTTCGTAAAAATAAGATTAATATTTTTTTAACGAGATTGTCAGTTTTTTATCCGCGTTAGACATAAAACGAATTAATTACACTATTTAATATAAACATAATCTGAAATATTCACATATTAAGTTATTAAGAAAATGCACTAATAGAGAGGTATGAGGAACAGGATGTAACACTCATCCTCCATAGAAAAGGGAGGAGCCTCCGACCAGACGGCTGTTGTCTGGTGGGCAACTGCCCGACGACGATTGATGTTGTGTCGGGACTTTGTATAATGCTAGTCGCGCGGTAAACTGATTGCGCGATGCAGGATTTCTGCGTGACGTCAGTGTGATGCGTCGTTCGCATGTGGCGATGTAGATGCCGCCACAAACATATATTTTTTCCAACTCATTTACACTACTCGTTTAGACCTGATCTTCAGTTTAAAATCATTAAAAGTCGTTTGACACTCTTGACTCACGAATCATCACCATCACCGTTATTCGTCATCTTTCTGCAAATTGAGATATGTCGATGCTGCATGTCTTATTTTTTTTCTTTTTCCAGCTAAAATTATCATCCTTCACACTATAATTCATCCAACGTTTCCCTGTAATCACGCAATGGCGATGCGGCCTCGATTCCTAGGCTTCTGTTGCCTAAAAAAAACTTACACCTTAGAGATACTTTTTCTTGAAATCATGTTCACCCATTTAGCTTGAGTCCTTGACCTTACGGAACCGTCATAAAAGACCGACACACTCCGAAATCAAACCATCCATTCCCAAAACCACATAAAAACCGTCATACATGATTGGACGTACTTATTACATCAAAGTTACTATGGAGGATATTTTCTCCCCCATAACATTATACTCCTAAGTTAGTACCCACGGTCATGGTCAGTTTTTATGGTAAGCCTTAGAGGGGAGCAATGACACCATGAATGTGACGAAGATGACATTCATTTTTTTGCGTTGGAATATAAACTCAAACTCAAAGTATTTATCTATATCTGTACTTATAAATAAAAAGAGAAGTCCTGAATAGTCACTCAGGCACTGACTGATTGACTGACTCATTAACGTCCAGCCCAAACCCTTGGAACTAGAAAGCTGAAATTTTGCACAAACTCAAACTCAAACTCAAACTCAAAGCATTTATTTCAAATAAACCAATTACAGGCACTTTTGAATTGTCAATGGGTCGGTCAGTCAGAAAGATGAAGCTAGTTGCCCATTCCAAAGCGTAGTAGATCCCTATGGAGAAGAACGGGCAAGAAACTCCACGGACACTCTTTTAAATCATAATATTTTTACAAAATATTGGTTACATCGTTCAAGTTGAAAATATACATGTGAGAACAATGTAGAAAGACGTGCACGTTAAAAAGCGTCCGTAATAAAAAGATAATAACTAAAACAACTAAATTAAATATTAAAATTAAAAATAAGCCATGGCAGCTAAGAGACGACCAGTCCCAACTGACGGCGCCCGTTCACGAACATGACGCATGGATCAGCACCATTTAGCTCAACCATTTTGAAGGGAACTTAATGATCCAACACACACGCCACCATCAGCGAGACATTTGAGTGAGCATGACATACTCTCAACCGCCAGGGCACACTCAAGTCAGTGAAAGACGTACCCAGTAAAAGGTAGCTTAATAGTAGCTACATAGTGCTCACACGTGCTATGCAATTATATAATACTAAGAGATTGAATCTAAACACAGAGGTTCCCTTCATAATGTAGACAAGGAATAATTAAGGAATTCCCGGTAGCACGTTCCCGTGGGATATTATCCGAGATCCACGCGGGCGAAGCTGCTGGCAAAAGCCAGTTTCAAATAAACCAATTACAGGCACTTTTGAATTGTCAAGGGGTCGATCAGTCAGAAAGATGAAGCTAGTCGCCCATTCCAAATCGTAGTAGGTACCTATGGAAAAGAATGAGCAAGTAAAATATAAATTGGGTAATAGAGTGGAAGAAGGGTCCTTGAGTAAATGTCAGGGTCATGGGTAAGGAGTCTTCCTTATGGGAGATCGGATAAATTGTGTGTTTAATATTCAGTACATATATATAATATGTCGAATTTGTCCATGAGATCGAACGATAGTTCACTATAAGTAATATGTACGTTTTCTTTGGATTTCGTAAAGGAGACTTACAATAAGTGCCTACAGTCTGATTTTAAATTCGACGGAATTCTGACATTTCAGAAGTGTTGCCAATAATAAAACGGTGCTACTCAAAACGGAATGCGTTTAAGCGAAATTAAAAAAAAAACTTTCTTGAATTTAAGGTTTCAATTAGAAAAACTAAAACTTAAAAATTGACTGATAATTTTAAAATGGTAATCAAATTGTTTATTATCAAATTATTGAAGTTACAATAATTAGTAAGGTAATTATTTTTCTTTCACAGGAGCCCCTGTCCACTAATCCATAGGTTACAAACCTTTGTTAGGAATTACCTTGTTGTTTGTAATATCTTCAATTCTTGTAACTACAGATAGACAACGGTGATGATACTCGTATTAGTGAAAATGATACCTAATTATATATTTAAATTAAAAAATGATGTTATTTTACTCTTTTTTCCATCTATCCATATAAAATTAATATTTTAGTCAGTGTGCATTGAATGCACAGAACTAACACTATTTTTATTGTTATAGTTTACATGATCTCATTCTCTTTCATACTTTTTGATATTTTATATCTAAAAATTCTAATCATTTATATAACTTATAAAAAAGACAAGACAGAAAAGGTTTATGATATCTGAAGTGCCAAAAAATTACAGCTGTCGGAATTCCGTCGAATTAAAAATCAGACTGTAGTGTAAAATTGTGTAAATTGTGTAAAATTAAAAAAAAAAGGAGCTCATGGCTAAGTAATAACAGCCGCACGGGTCGATCCATCAGGTTAAGCTACGCTTGCCGGGGTTGGTCCGTGGATGGGTGACCATCTTTACATACCGAGACTCCTCCGTGCCTCGGAAAGCACGTTAAGCCGTTGGTCCCGGCTGTCATTCGTCGATCTTTGACAGTCGTTACGGGTCGTCAGAAGCCCGAAAGTCTGACAATCAGTCTTACTAAGGGGTATCGTATTACCCAGTTAATGGGTTGTGGAGGTCAGATAGGCAGTCGCTCCATGTAAAATAATGGTATTCAGCTGCATCTGTTTAGACTGGAAGCCGACCCCAACATAGTTGGGAAAAGGCTAGGCAGATTGACTGTAGTGTAAAATTTTTATTTAGCTGAACTAGAAAATTATTTTCTGATAGGCACCATATTACAGACAATACAAGAGTGAAATGGAGTTTGAAAATCATTTGCAATATATGTAATAATTAAATGTAATGTATTAATGAGGTACCTAAATTCATGTTTATTGCTACTCTATTCAAACACTTTAGCATTTTATTGGGTAAACAAATTTAGCCCTTTTATCTTAAATTAATTCTTTGACACAATATTTCTATTTACAGGTCAATGTTACCCATAACCGAGATGTTAACCTCTCGAAAACTATTATTACCTAATAAATTGTAGAAACCATTTCAACATGGCAACTGTACAAACAATTTACCATACACACGACTATATTATATCAGTTATAAACAATCTTTTCGTTAGAAGCACTTCATAAAACTATATTTTATGAACCTAAGTATTGCCGACTATTTTTGTGGAGTGAATGGCCTCTGTAATCGTTCCCTAGAGGCGTAGAAAGGAAAATAAAGAAAGGAAGAATGTATTCATATGTTATTTGGGGTTGTTTTCTGAATCTAAACTGCCACTTATGGTGTTGCGTAAGAGACAAGTCGCATCCTTTAATACATAGTGTAGGACAGTGTTTTTCAACCTTTTTCATGGCTCGGCCCCCCTTCGTTTAGAAACATATTTCGCGACACCCTACCCTCCGCTGTTTCTAACTTGAAATTTAAGTCTGTTACTTTGGGTAACTTTTGGTTAAACAGAATACTCACAATTAACTACATATAAGCTCTGAAGCTTCGATCAATAATAGTACTAGATTCCCGATAAGCGCTTCAAAAACGGCCCGAAAAATAAAAACACAAATACTTTTGTGGTCTTATTTCAAACATCGACTGTTCGGGAACAGGGAAATGCATGGAGTAGTATTGTTACTTTATATGTTGTTTTTGTTTGTAGATTTCCTAGTGACCCATTTCGCAATGCAGAATGGGTATCTATTGTCGCGAAAGAAAGAGGAGAAGAAATATATAAACCTTGTAAAAATTCAACAATTTGTTTTAATATTTTTATTAAAATAATTAATTATCAAATTAATAATCAAAATTAAAATAACTATTGTACTAATTTACTCCTTCTACTTTTAAAAATCGGTCAAAAATATTTGCTACCATATAAAACGAACCTTGGCCTAAAAAATATATTATTATTCTGCTACTCTACATCTTTCAATACTTACTGTGTTCTGAGCATTGAAATGTAAATACCAAGAACTATGTCTAGTTCCAAAATAGAGTAAGCACAAAATTTTCAACAAAATGTTTTTAACCTTATTGCTTAAGTTTTAAGTTTCACTATAGAATAAATATTTTTCTACTTATTATAAAAATGACCTTTTATTTTCAAGCGACATTTTTAATTTATTGCTTTTACCTTTCTCCGATGATAGAAGGACTTAAATATAAATATTTTGCAATCGTAATTAAACTTTATGTTTGATTGTTAAGGTTTATAATTAATTGAAGTTGTAAATATTATAAAACTTTTTTCTATATTTCGTAGTAACAAATGTAAATGTTTATGTGTGTGTAAACGTGGCCACTACAGCGACTTATTTTTGTTCCTGATCCTGTATCTAGTGCTATTATTGATCGAAGCTCTGAAGTGTTTGATTTCATTTGGAACCTCCTACTAGTGCGAGTTAAAGTTTTCGTCGATAGCTCAAATAAAAGGCAAACAGAGAAATCGCCTAAATTTAGAAATCGATTTAATCTTAATATGTGTAGCAAAAACGGATCAACGATGGGAAAAATTGGTTAACAAGAAACGGGTGCACATTAATGTGAATGGGTGCGCATGTTCTTCGTCACATTAATGTGAATGGGCGCGCATGTTCCTCGTCACATTAATTATTATTCATGTGACTTGTAAGTATTTGTTAATTCGTGTTAACCTAAGACTTTCATTAAATTTTCTTAATAAATAACATTTTGAGCTAGTTTGGTTGTATGTTTATGAGCTTTAAATTTTAAAGTAAAGGCAACCCCTTATGGAGTCTTGGCGACTACCCAGGGGGTCGCGACCCACATGTTGAAAAACACTGGTATAGAGAATGAGTTTTGGGGTGCAAATTGGCAGAAGCTTTTTGTAAGGGAAGTTTGCCGTATTCTGAGTTGATTGATTAATATAGATTGATTATTTTGCTTCGTTTACGTTCATAGGTACATCTGTTATAGAGCTATATCCCAGAGCCGCCAGACATTACTTATTTTCTGATTAACAAAATGTATGGGATAGAGTAGTGTTAGTATGTACTTTGAACGTACGCTGACCTGCTAGCATGGGCCGACGGCCAATTTTCAGGTAGCAGGTACCTACCAAAGTTACGTAAAAATATTACTCACTTTTCTTTAAGTCTGACTGCTGATTTTTATGTATGTTTTACAGAATATTGTTAATAATTAATAATCAATATTGTCAGACACTTCCCGTCGGCGGCTTTCTCCGCCAGACGCTTTAAAGCTCGCAAAGAATGACGTTATCTTACTTACATATTGAGTCCTAATCAATCGCAGCGGTCAAACATCCACCAGATACAGTTAATTGTGCCTGGGGGATGTTTGACAGACACAATTGACTGTGTCTGGAGGATGTTTGACAGACACAGTTAACTGTGTACTGTGTGTGTAACACAGTTAACTGTGTCTGAGGATGTTTTTTTTGGGGATTACAATGTTAAGTTTGTTTTTGGGATAAATTCTTTTCAACTACAGAACCCTTCATTGTGCGTGGTCCGACACGCACTTACGCGGTTTTTTTTTATTTAAACTGGACTGGACACAATATTATTCTTTGCAATAGATATCTTCCGGTGATCTATTTATTGTTCCTACCACTAAGCACCTAATATTGCTGTGTTTCGGGATGAGAGATATGAATTTCGGTGAAGTTAAAGTTACATGAACCACCTCGGCTTTGGTTCTAAGATTGGCAATCGGTTTATCAGAGTCTAGGTATTTTCAAATGTAAAATGCTTGCAGGCCAAAGTTTTGTTACCCTCCTCATCGTATTTAGCACTATATCCAGCTTGATCTTGATAATACCGGCTTTTCCTATCTAGATCTTTTCAATATCACCCCAGATACCATCGCACTCAGCAACGTATTATGGTATTTAACATACCCACGCCCCCATTTTGCCACACCAGTAGTTTTCAATTCACATGTATAAGCCTCGGTTTCCCCGAATTTCCCCCGAGACCTTCTTGTAAACTGTTTCTTTAGGTCTTTGCAGTTTTTTTAAAGGAATATTTTGATATTTTTACTTGATTTGAATATTACGGGGATGTTGGGATTCGGAATTGAATTTGAGAAATAGTTTGGTGGAAAAATCAGGTTTGGCGAGAAGATTCGGGTTATTTTTATAAAGCCTGAAGCGATTTTGCCGTAATTTTCTTCAACTTTGTAGAAATGCTGTAAATAAGCCCTAGTTAGTGCGTTTGTGCACCGCAGCCGTCACCTCAGTCACCGAGAACGAGATGACGGCGCCGAAGTAGTGACACATACATTTATTATAATGGCGTGTTCACCGCATGTTTGTCATCCCAGCCTCCAAAGTTTCGAGTAGTTCGGCGCGACCGCTAGAACTCGGGCCGAGATATTAATGAGCAGATGTACTGGCAATACAAAGTAAATTTGATCTTGTCCACACACTATAGTCACACTAGTGCGGGCGCCACCGCCACCGCCACGCCGCACAGTGGATCGTCCCCATACAAGAGGTCGGACATAGAATTAAAAATTGAAAAAGTATTTAATTGAAAAAAATGAAATATGCAGTTGCATTACTCTATTAAGGAACTACAAAAAATGTTACTACAATTTTTTTATTTGACCAGTACTTTATGAGCAATTCGATGAAAAGTGTTATTTTTCTATGGAAATGGTCACAAAAATGTCTGTATCTCATGATTCCCTCCTTGTTTCGATTTGCGGTTTTCACTACTGTTATCTACCCATTTTATGCCACATTTTCTTCAAGGACACATGGTGCCCCCAGCGACCCCCTTCCGAGATATTTTGCTTTTAGTAACTTTACTTTTTATTGTATAACTCATGATATGGAGGTACATTAAGTATATTCATTACTGAGAATAAGTCATCCCTAAGTAGTTCCTTAAATAACAGGTGCATTTACGATTACTTTAATGACTTATGAACGCTTCTGTTGCCATACAACAAACGCGTTAATGAGTCCTTAAGTGAAGATTCCCAGTACTTGCTTAATCTAATTAGTTATTGTAATTACTATGTTAACAGCCCTTAATCTCTGCATTGTTATTGTCTAATGTCATCATTAGCTTATCAAATTCATTGCTAGTTGCCTACTTGCTGCCCTATATATTTGAGTGTGTTTAGCAAATGTAATTCAGTTGTAATTATAACTTCTACCAAGTGTTGTCATTATGGCTTTCCGTGGGTTTTCTACTTACCTAGATCTTTACGTTGCTCTTCGTAATCATAAAGATCTTCGTGACTATGACCATTTATTTAACACATTGAAGTCGAATACTAACGTCCAGTTAAGTGAAAGTGATGTGACGGATCTCAAGAACTGGTGTCGACGATTTTGCTATAGGGTTTACACCAAATGGGTGCAATCAAGAAGGACAGTTGACAGGTTCATTAACAAGAACGAAGAGTGGTTAAATTCCGATATCGTTTGGCCAGATTGCTTTAAAGAAAATGTTGTTGACACTGAAGAAGCAAATGAAAATGAGGCAGAAGAGGTAGTCAGTCCATCAAAATCAGATGCATCTACTTCAACATATACATCTCCTCGCAAACGCTTTGAAGATTTATCAACTAGACACAAAAGAAGACGTGTTAATGAAAATGTTACTAGTTGCAGTCGTCCGGATGAGCTTTTGCATACTGTTGAAAGTATACTTAAGTCTGCCGGAAAAAATGATATAGCCAGAATAATGAAAAATTTGCTGGAAAATCCTGAACACGTCTCAACAGTTATAAATGTCCTGGAAACTAAGCAGAATCCTCCGCTTCGTGAAGTTCCTACTCACAAAGCACTTGCTCTTTACGTTTACTTGCAGTTATCCAAGTGGCGTTACATCACACTTCGGGACTTTAGTTTAAAAGAAGGTCATGCGAAATACCCAAGCTACTACTTGTTAGTTAAAGAAAAGCTTAAATGCTACCCGGCAAAAGAAGACATAACTGTGACTGAAACTTCCGCAAAGATACGTATCCAAGCCCTCCTTGATCTCACCGTTAGGAGGCTGATCGATTCACTTGAATCAAATTTTGATGCTGGTGAACAACTTGTGCTTCACAGTAAATGGGGTTTTGACGGAGCTTCAAGTCAAAGCATTTACCATCAAACGACAACAACAAGTGAACAAGACTTATCCAGTGTATTTATGGCAAGTCTTGTACCACTTAAGTTAGTGACTTCTAGTGGAAGTACAGTGTGGCAGAATGATCGGCCATCGTCAACCACATATTGTCGCCCGATTTCATTTACATTTATGAAAGAAACGGAAGCGAATGTTAAGGCTGAAATGGAAATATTTGAGACCGAGATTCGTGAACGGAACCCGACTGATTGCGGCAATGCTACTGTTACTCACAATCTATGGCTAACCATGATTGATGGTAAGGTACATTCAATCATATCTGGTACATCGGCAGCAGTGTGTGATTTGTGCAAAGCTCGCCCAAGCGAAATGAATAACTTGAAGAAGTGAGAGCTAAACCCGTGAATACAGATTTATACAAGCATGGATTTAGTTCATTGCATGCTTGGATTCGGTCCATGGAATGTTTATTACACATTTCTTACAGAATGGACATAAAATCATGGCAAGCAAAAGGTGACGAAAATAAAAAAAAAGTTAAAGATAAGAAAGAAGCCATTCAAGAAGCTTTCCGAAGAAGAACAGGCTTACTTCTAGACGTTGTTAAGCAGGGTAGTGGCAACACAAACACTGGAAATGCTGCAAGAAGATTTTTTGCAAACCCTGAAACGACTGCCGAAATTACTAAATTAGATGTTAATTTAATTAGAAGACTCGCCGTTATTTTGCAATGCATTTCCTCAGGCGAAAAAATTCAAGTCCAAAAATTCAAATCATATTGTGATGAAACAGCAAATTTATTCGTGGAATTATATCCATGGTATAACATGCCAGCAAGTTTACACAAATTGCTGATTCATGGATCACAGATAGTGGACCACTTATCAGTAGTGCCTATAGGTTTTTTGTCTGAAGAAGCATCTGAAGCAAGAAACAAGGACTTTCGCAAATTTAGAGAATGTCATACACGAAAGCATAGTAGCATCGCCACTAATGAAGACATTCTTCATAATCTGCTATTATCTTCCGATCCTCTTCTCGCCAGCTTACGACCGAAGATGACAAATAAAGCCAAAAAGTCTTCATTTAGAGAACTAGACGATTTACTCATACGTGATCAGAGTGAATTGGAGTTCATTGACGTTTCAACTGATACACTTGCTGCATGTAGTGACGTTGAAGAAGATGATGACGATGATAATGATCATGATGTCGTTATTGATGAAGATGAAGAAAATATAGTTTAAGTCTTATAGTACCTAATATTATTATTTTACAAGCAGTTTCTTTGTTAATTTCTAGTTTTTGTGTATTTTTTTTATTCTATTCTTTTTTTCTATTCTAGTTTTTGTGATTTTTTTTTAATTTTATTCTTTTTTTTGTTTTGTGTTATGCCACCCATCAGCCAATAAATGGTTTTTTTCTTTCTTTTCTATTGTTGTTAGTAACTACATGGTCGTGTTAATTAATTAATTTCCTATTATAATTTAGTTTTTAGTAGTTGTTTATTTTTTTAGTTTGTTTTAGGGTACATATTTATTTTATTTTTAAATTATTTTTACAGTGTTATATTATATAAATAAAAAATATATTTATACCTACATATTTTCTTATTGATCATAAAACTCTATTTCTTTTCGATGTGTTATTGTAAATGCGACTCAGTCATTACTAAGCTAATGATGACATTAGACAATCACAATGCAGAGATTAAGGGCTGTTAACATAGTAATTACAATAACTAATTAGATTAAGCAAGTACTGGGAATCTTCACTTAAGGACTCATTAACGCGTTTGTTGTATGGCAACAGAAGCGTTCATAAGTCATTAAAGTAATCGTAAATGCACCTGTTATTTAAGGAACTACTTAGGGATGACTTATTCTCAGTAATGAATATACTTAATGTACCTCCATATCATCAGTTATACAATAAAAAGTAAAGTTACTAAAAGCAAAATATCTCGGAAGGGGGTCGCTGGGGGCACCATGTGTCCTTGAAGAAAATGTGGCATAAAATGGGTAGATAACAGTAGTGAAAACCGCAAATCGAAACAAGGAGGGAATCATGAGATACAGACATTTTTGTGACCATTTCCATAGAAAAATAACACTTTTCATCGAATTGCTCATAAAGTACTGGTCAAATAAAAAAATTGTAGTAACATTTTTTGTAGTTCCTTAATAGAGTAATGCAACTGCATATTTCATTTTTTTCAATTAAATACTTTTTCAATTTTTAATTCTATGTCCGACCTCTTGTATGGGGACGATCCACTGTGCGCCGTTCGCCCAGGTTTGTTTTGTCTATCATAACATATTCAACTCTGAGTTCGGTTGCGGTGGACACACGATCGCCGTCACCGAGACCTCACGCTCGGTTCGAATAATCTCGTTTCTCGGTGACGTCCCGGTGACGGCTGTGGTGGATAAACGCCCTAAGAGGCGATGATAGGTAGATAGGTATTTGTTGCCGTCCTTATTGCAAGTCAAACCCCTCTCGCAAGGTATTCATTCGCTAAAAGCCAGTGCTGTCTTTAAATAAAATTAAGCCAGTCCATTGATGACATTGCTAACACAAAAGTCATTTTGTTGGATTAAAGTCTATAAAATTTTTCTTTAATTAAAACTAAAGTGTGATAAATAAACGATTACTGAAGAGCTATTAACCATTTTATACAACTTAACTTAGATTTAACGCGTTTAATTAGAACTAAGTTTTATTGAGGGGAATTAACGGCCGGTCTTTAACGAGATATCAAGTTTATACGATGTGGGGATTAAAGAATAAAAAACATTGTTTCAGATAAATGAGCTCTACAGGAATACAAAGCTCTAGTTCAATGCTAAAACCAAACGAGACTGGTAGTAATTATAAAGGTGCCGTTGCCGTGCCGCACTGTGCCGCACTGTGTCGCACTCTGTACAGCACAAATGTTTGTTTTGGTGGGCTCACGAGAGTGAACATTAACAAAATGTACACGTATTCTGTTGAAAAGTTCGTGAACAACCGTGAACTTTTGTTCGCGCACTCTTTTAAGTGGTGGACTCGCGACAGCGCACACGCACACGAGTTCACGCACTGTTTTGTTTCCACCACCGCACGGTGGATCGAAACTGCTATATGAGGGACATTGGGATTTTTTTACAAATTCCATTTAAAAAAAATACCTATCGAAATATCTGTCATTCTGATGAATAATTGTTATGCAACGTTTTTCTCTAAAACTGATAGTTTGCCTGGAGAAAAATATTTTCAATTTTTGTTGTATGGAAGGAAACAGAAACTGCTAAAACTTGGCCAAGTCTTGACAGGTCTTGCTTTTAAACTACTTTATTCTTATTCTTTGGCTTGTTAGCTATAATTCTACGCTATCAGCGTGCGCTCATACTTGCCCGTTCAAGAGTTGTGAGGGTCAGAAAATTAAAAAAAAAAGTGAGTAAAAGGTACTTTTTATGATATCATAGCTAAAATAATTGTGTTACATTAAAATACTTCTAATTAAGGATTAATAATCATTTCAAAACGTATTTATCGAAAAAAGTACAAAAAAATATTTTTTCAAAATTAAGCAAATAATAAATTTAAACAAAATTAAAAAATAAATGAGCCTCTCCACCTCATTTATTTTTTAATTTTTATTAAATTTATTATTTGCTTAATTTTGAAAAAATATTTTTTTGTACTTTTTTCGATAAATACGTTTTGAAATGATTATTAATCCTTAATTAGAAGTATTTTAATGTAACACAATTATTTTAGCTATGATATCATAAAAAGTACCTTTTACTCACTTTTTTTTTAATTTTCTGACCCTCACAACTCTTGAACGGGCAAGTATGGGCGCGCGCTGATATCGTAGAATTATAGCCAACAAGCCAAAGAATAAGAATAAAGTAGTTTTAAAGCAAGACCTGTCAAGACTTGGCCAAATTTTAGCAGTATCAGTGGCGTCTGGCGAATTTTCATGTGTATTTGTTTGTTTTAATCATCGATATAAATCAGAGATTTGCCCTCACTCTATTTACTTCGAACGAGAAGTGTCCCTCCTAACAGCTAGTCCAGATGACGCGAGCTATGCGCGAGTTGACTCGCGCATAGCTCGCTCGTAAGAATTGGTACTGCGACCAGATGGCACGTTTTATGCGCGCTTTTATTTTCACAGTTATAATTGTTACTAAGTTCCTTTTAATATTGCTATAATTAAGAATATTTAATAAAGACAATTTTTTTAAAATATTATTTTAAAAATAAATTGTTTTAAAATGATGTAATAAAATACCTAGATGAAAATTAACCATTTATTATCTCCGAAACTACTGAGCCTAAAATTTTGAAAAAATACAGAAAATAGTTCTTTACCTGTAAATTACAGGAAAACCTATAAGAGGTCTGTGGTCTTTAAATAACATGGTAAATCTCTCAATACTGTGAGTACAAACGTACATTTACAGGAATGTACGGGAGAACATGTTTTTCAACAACAATGTTAACTTTGTTCTTGGGACAAATTCATCCCAACTACGGAACCCTTCATTGTGCGTGGTCCGACATGCACTTAGCCGGTTTTTAGTTGTAGGACATGCCGGTTTCCTCACGATGTTTTCCTTCACCGTTTTGTTGCCTGCCCGAGTTTGAACCCACGACCACAACTCGTGAGTCGGGGCGGTTACCACTGGGCCACCACTGATCTCATCACGTCTTCTACTTAGTAATGTAACAAAGCCGTCATTTGTGTGAAAATTAAACAATATTTCAGCTACAGTAGCTCACGTATCTTTCACAAGATTGTTTTATTAGGCCTCTGAAGCCCTTAAGAGAGAGGTCTACACAGTATGATGTTATTATCCCACACATCCACGTGATATTATTTCATAGTCTACGTTTACGACGCTCATGGGGATTTTGCGTACACAGAATGACATTTCAAGTTATATACATCCAGTATAATGTGACCTCTTTAGGGGTCAGGGGGGGGGTCCTCTCTTAGGGGTGTAAAAACTTTTTTACACAAAAAAAAACAACCGACTTCCAAAAAGTGAAAAATTACTTTAATTTCGGAAGTCGGTGTCTTTGGATCTGCATTTTAGTCTTTTGCCACCGACTTCCAAAATTAAAGTTATTTTTCCCTTTGTAGTATTTTTTTGTAAAAAAGTTTTTTATTTTTCACTTTTTAGTGGGTCAGTTTGTAATTTATCTAAGTTACAATAGCCTAATCTCAATTGCACATCACCTTTTGCAAAATATTGCTTTTACCGATACAAGGACGTTAATTGTTGCGGAGTTCTCCCAGTAAAGAACCACTTCCTCATCAGTTCCACTTCCCCACGATCCCTTTACCGTTCTATGCTCCCATAAGCACAATGTTTTGCGTGCGTTACGTTGCGCATTACCGTAAACAGCGAATTTTAACACCAAGCGTTTCTCAGCAAGTATTTTTGCACAAAGGTACCTAGTTTTATTTAGGTATACAGAATGCGTAGATGACGGCGTCGTAAGGGTCTTGATTACGTTTCGGATAAGGCGGGAGGAAACGCCCGGGTGTCACCATTGTGTAGATCGCCCGGAGGACACGGTGGAGCATACAGTGGAGGTCTGCCCGGCTTGGGCGGAGCACCGCCGTGTTCTCACGGAGGCGATCGGCGGTGGCGATCTCTCGCGTCCAAATTTGGTCCAGGCCATGGTGCGGAGCGAGAGTGCATGGGAGGCCGTCACCTCCTTCTGCGAAGCAGTAATGCTCGCAAAGGAGGAGGCGGAACGCGAGAGGGAGAGGCAACAGCCGCGCCCTCGCGCCCCTAGCCGCCGCAGGAGACGCCCTGGGCGGCGGGAATCTATCGCCGATTCCCGGCCACCGTAGGCGCGGGCTTGCGGACGACGAGTAATGGGCAGCTCGCCGTCCGGTAAGGACCAGGCCCGAGTCGACGGCGCCTTGTGCTCCACGCGCGCCTCAAAGAGATGTCAACAGTGACGGGGTCCAATAGGGCCGAAGTCGCCGGGGTCGCGGGTAGTTCGAAAGAGATACCGTGGCCCTGGCACGGGCAACTGAAGGAACACGGGTGGGTTGTAGTCAGTAAAAGTCTGACACGCCCTCCCGCTCTGCCCGGAGCGGGAGAAGTCATTTGATGATTTCCCATCCACAAAAAAAAAGGGTCTTGATTACACCCTGTACAATGTGTTACAAAATCCCTGTTCGATCCAGAAGGGGCACATTATTATGTACTGCAATAAAATTTATAAAAAAATATAAAAATGTTACTATTGTTGAAAATAAAAAAAAGTTATTGCTAATTAACTTAATTAACTATGGTGCTAACTTAACATTTATAAAAAGATCTTGTCGTTCATATGATACATTAATGGCTACTAGTGAATGTGATTGTATGGATATTTTTCACGTTTCCCTCTCAAAATTCAAGAAGTCTGTTCGAGACGTTCTTGCAGCAAAATTATGATTTGTATTTTGATATTTTAATATTATTGTTGTTCTTTTCATTTTCATTGTTAAATCATTTTGATATGTATTAGGCCTTTACCTATGAAATTGCCGTTCTGCAGTACCTACTGGCCATTTCAAATCAAAATAATTTTTGTTTGGCTAAGAATTCTAATTTCAAATTAATTTTATTTTAAAAACATGGATTTTTTTTCCAAAAGTAGTCATTTGTTTATTGATTAGTGTTACATTTTCATCGCATTTCAATCTTTTTCGTCATCATGGATACGTTAAAAATTCGAGTAATTATGGAATATGAGTACCGTCGTGGCAGCAACGCGGCACAAGCGGCACGCAACATCAACGACGTTTACGGAGCTAACACTACAAACCAACGCACCACTTGTTATTGGTTTGCTCGCTTCCGTTCTGGATATTTCGACCTGAAAAATGAACCTCGCGGTCGTCCGAAGACTTTGGTCGACAATGACGAATTAAAGGCGATTGTGGAAGATGATGATACACAATCTACGGCTGAATTAGCAGCAGCTTTCGACGTTAGCGTCAAAACAATATTGGTCCATTTGCGTCAAATTGGCAAGGTAAAAAAGCTTGACAAATGGGTGCCCCACGAACTCAATGATCGCCAGCGCGAAGTACGCGTCGAGACGTGCCTTGCACTGCTCAACAGACACACAAATGAAGGAATTTTGAACCGCATTGTTACCTGCGATGAAAAATGGATTCTGTTTGATAACCGCAAGTGCTCAGCAAGTTGGTTGGATCCTGGTTCAGCACCTAAACAATGCCCTAAACGAAAACTTACCCCTAGAAAAGTGATGGTCACTGTTTGGTGGTCTAGCGCCGGTGTGATTCATCACAGCTTCTTACCAAACGGGGTGAGCATTACTTCAGATGTGTACTGTGAAGAACTGAACACAATGATGGAGAAGCTGGCACATCTCCAACCAGCATTGGTCAATCGCTCGTCTCCGCTGCTCCTGCACGACAACGCGCGACCTCATACTGCACAGCAGACGGTCTCCAAGTTGCAAGAACTGGGGTTGGAAGCTCTCCGTCATCCGCCCTACTCACCAGATCTTGCGCCTACAGACTACTACTTTTTCCAGAATTTGGATAACTTCTTGGCGGGAAAAAAATTCAATACCCGAGAGGCAGTACAAAATGCCTTTGAAGAATTTGTTGCCTCCCGTCCAGCTGATTTCTTTAAGAAGGGCATCAATAAACTGCCACTGCGTTGGCAAAGATGCATTGATTGCATGGGTGATTACTTCGATTAATACAAATAAAAAATGCATGAAAAAAATTAGTTTAAATTTTTTCATACAAAACGGCAATTTCATAGGTAAAGACCTATTATTTTTCCTTTTGATAGCGGCCGTCGTACTTTCTAAATTATCAAAATTTGTATTAATAGTGTGTGGAAACTGTTTTGGATTATGTTGTATTGCTATTTTGTACCGTTTTCTTATATTATTTTATCTGTTTGTTTCCTAAATGAAATAAAATAAAAAATAAAATTCGTGATTTTAGTACCTACATTACCACAATTTTATGAAAAATTTGCAAATTCCTAACAAAGGTCATAACTTCATAGTTATGACTTGTTACCTTCTATACTAAAATTTGCCATGTAAACAAAATTGGAACACGGATCAAACAGGTTTTTTTAACATAGGTATTGTATAAACTTTCCGTACAATGAGAGGTCAGCTTATACTAGAGTTGTAACTTGATATGTCTTCGTGTGTACATTACTCGTTTTTTATGGCTTTGTGACTGAGGTCTGCTCATTGTGGCCGCATTAGACTTGTAACTGGTTTATTCTGACTTATGCTTATGTGTGTTTTACTCATGATTTATTTGTCTTCAGTGGTTTCTATGCTTGGCAGAGACTCTTGTTTTTCTGAGTCAAGAAACAAACTTGACTTGTAGAAATGATTACATTGACTTATATATATTGTGTATTTCGAATCCTTACCTCGGAAAATATAGTTGGTCTTGGAGATTTTATTGGTTAACATCAGATTCGAAAGATGACTGAAGGAAACTATTTAAATTGTGCTTTAATAATAATTTGGGACTAATTGTTTTTCTCATGGCATTATTTGAGTCATTTGGCTTCCAGGATATCTGAACGCAAGTAGGTTTGATGGATGATTATAAGCTGAGAGGGACTCGTAGCTAAGTAATAACAGCAGCACAGGCCGATCGATCAGGTTACTCTACGCTTGCCGCGGTTGTTCCGTGGATGAGTGACCATGTTTACATACCAAGACCCCTCCGTGCCTCGGAAAGCACGTTAAGCCGTTGGTCCTGGCCGTTATTCCTGGATCTTTGATAGTCGTTACGGGTCGTCGGAAACCCGAAGTCTGACAACCAGTCGCCAAGGGGTATCGTGTTATGGAGGTGACGTGGATTATGGAGGTTAGTTAGGCAGTCACTCCATGTAAAATACTGGTATTCAGCTGCATCTGGTTAAACTAGACGACGACCCCAACATAATTGGGAAACGGCTAGGCAGATGATGAAATGATGAATGACCTCTAAAATATGCATTCAATCAGTTCTGTTAATCAAATACTTAAAATAATTAGAACTGTAAGTGTACATCCAAAACAGCTATAAATTTTGCAGACAGTATCATAAAGATAACCCGTTTAGACCAGACAACGTATCAAGATGAAGAGAACCCAGAAAGTCCACTTAATGCTGATGCAGGTAAGAAAGATTTTTGGATGCATATAAAAACTGAAATAATTGCTGTAGCACATAGGGCCGTAGTTTACTAGGATGAGGGATGATAGGTTAGTGATTTTGCCTATAGGTTCTAGCGATCCATAAATTTTTGAACATATCAATCATCAATTTTAGAACATGTCCGTTTCTGTTTTAGGATTCCGATAACTCCGGACGACTGCCTATTGTATTGCTGAATAGAGACCAAATTTAAAGCACTACTATATATTATTACTAGCACTTTCCGCGCGGCTTCGCCCGCGTGGACCGGAAAATATCCGACGGGAATAAAAATCCTTCCTTTTCCCTTTATTTCAGCTTTCTTGGTCCAATGGTTTGGGCTGGGCGTTGTCAGTCAGTCAGTCAGTCAGGACATCGAAGTGGCGGTGCTTGGGGAAGGCCGCTATGTCCAGCAGTGGACGACTTTCGGCTGAAATGATGATGATGGTTTCTTTTTTTAGTCGTAGATCTGTTTAAAACTTGACTGAAGCATCTACCTACGTTGTACAGTCAACCGCTCGTCAGTGGTAACACTTTGACCTTGAGCTGGCCTAGCGTAGTACAGAGCTTCAATAGAATAAGAGACCAGCTTACACCGGTTTTGTTACTAATGGTTTGCTGCATACTGTGCCTAAGCTCGATGATAGTGGCTACTTTTCTGCCCCAAACCCATTAAGTTCGAAGAGTGGTCCTTCTACACTCATCTTTAGCACCACCACGTAGTTTCGGACATGTTTGCACTTGTTTAATTAGTTGCCTTCGCTTGCTTTACACTCGCAGTTAAATGGCCTCGCTCATGTTATGTTAGAACATGTCTGGAGGGGTTTTTGCAATGTTTGGGGAATATAAGGGAAAGTTTCCGCTATAAATCTTATGAGCAGATTTGGATGAGGCTTATTTAATCTTTGTATTTGAGGAGCTCGTGGCTAAGTAATCACAGCCGCACGGGTCGATCCATCAGGTTAAGCTACGCTTGCCGGGGTTGGTCAGTGGATGGGTGACCATCTTTACACACCGAGACTCCTCCGTGCCTCGGAAAGCACGTTATGCCGTTGGTCCCGGCTGTCATTCTTGGATCGTTGACAGTCGTTACGGGTCGTCAGAAGCCCGAAAGTCTGACAACCAGTCTTACCAAAGGGGTATCGTATTACCCAGTTACTGGGTTGTGGAGGTCAGATAGGCAGTCGCTCCATGTAAAATAATGGTATTCAGCTGCATCCGGTTAGACTGGAAGCCGACCCCAACATAGTTGGGAAAAGGCTAGGCAGATTGATATTTAATCTTTGTATTTGTGTTTTTAAAAGTTGCTGTTACTGTGGTAAATAGTTATGAACCTCATTATGATGATGACATACATTTTTAAAGCCTGCGAAGCCTGAAGGATTCTCGTAACACTATAGGTACGAGTGGGGTATTACGAGAATCTTTTGGCGCTCGAATGACGTTGTCAGGTGAGCATAAGCCGCCGGGGTCGCGGGTTGTTCGAAAGAGATACCGTGGCCCTGGCACAGGCAACTGAAGTAACAAGGGTGGGTTTTAGTCATTAAAAGTCTGACATGCCTTCCCGCTCCGCCTAAAGCGGGAGAAGTCATTTGATGATTTCCCATCCACAAAAAAAAAAGCTGAGCATAATCAGCCTTAACCGACTTCAAAAAGGAGGAGGTTATCAATTCGTCGGATTTTTTTTTTTTTTTTTTTTTTTTTTTATGTATGTTCCCCGATTACTCGAAGATGGCTGGACCGATTTGGATTGTTTTTGTTTTATTCGAGAGGGTATACATCACAGTTGGTCCCATATAAAATTGATTAACTTTGCTTTGGTAGTTTTTGAGTTAGCTTCAATAATACGTATTTTTTCCTCACTTTTTTATGGATGATGTTCTAGTTTGTTTTGCAGGTAGTGGTATTAGAATTTGTGTGGGGTAGGTTCCACAACTAAAAAGTGAAAAATAAAAACTTTTTTACAAAAAAAATACAACCGACTTCCATAAACAACTACAAAGTGAAAAATAACTTTAATTTCGGAAGTCGGTGGCAAAAAACGAAAATACATTTAACTAGACACCGACTTCCGAAATTAAAGTTATTTTTCACTTTGTAGTTGTTTTTGGAAGTCGGTTGTATTTTTTTGTAAAAAAGTTTTTGTAGTTAACTTATCGCTAGAAGAAACATAAAGCAATCTCACAAAAAGCAAATCAACTAACTAACCAATAACCTCTTGTACATAAACCTGCCACTTTGCTTGCTAAAACTACAACAGGAAACTTACTGAACTCTTGAAAATACTCGCAAATACGAGGACTCTCCATTCTAAAGCAACTTGTAACCAAACTTGACAAAACTACCCGCCCTGAGATCCGAAGTCATGAAGTTTGTGGTCTGGCTAATAAATTACCCTTTAAAAGCCCTTTCGGCCTCTGAAGGACTACAAAGGACCAAAAGCTGGTTTTGATATTCATAAGTCCATTCAAAATATTTTTGTTATAAGTCAATGTGGGGAGTCCCTTTTGTATGCAGTTGAATCTTTTCATGAAAAACGTCTTTTGTTAGCGAGAGCGACCCTCTCTGGGTTGATGGCAATAGTTTTATTGTGGAGTAGTATTTATGTATTTTGGGGTAATGAGCGACTGTGCATTAGGGGTTACTGATACCTTAAGTCACAAATAAATAAATTGAAATTGAAGTCAGATAAGGGTGCAATAAAAGCCCTTAACCCCTCTTGTACTAAAAAGTCTCGAATCTTAAATGCAAACAAAAAAAAAATAACATACCACGTGCACGCGCCAAGCGTTTGTTTTGATCGTGTTAGCGACATTGCCTTAAGAGCCTATATATACTCGTACTACCTCAAATGGCTTAGCATGATCCTCCGTCATGTCGAAAATATTGCAACATTAATATTGAAATAAATATATGATAAAGTTGAGGATTTGACGAAAATACGATTCCATAAAATTTTCACGACTGAAAAAAAAACCAAGGTTATCTCTAAACCGAACAATAAACCGCTGGTATTAAAAAAATGCTTCAAATTAGATCATGAAACTTTGCATACTAACTGAACTAACTATAAAGCAGGCTTCATGTTTTTTTATTTTTTTTGTTTTCACCGTAAAAAGCAATTACCTAACCATCGGCGCACAGCACCGCACTCTGCCTCGCTCACACTCAGTCCGCGAGCAGTGTCGTGCGAGCGAGATAAATAGCTGAGGTCGTATCGTTTTGAAATATAAATGGTGGTGGTTTCGTATTTTAAATGGTGTGCATAATAAAGAGTATTCTATTCTATTCTATTCTATATTGGAATACATTGGTAAAAAACGTCAACGACTTTTATTGTACGGTTAAGGTTACGACGGATACGATTGTTGTAGTTTAAAGCTAACCGCACATTGCATCCGCATCGGGCCGCAGCGCATAGCATTCCTGTAGTGTACTATGGTTCATTCAAGATGTACGAAACTGATGTAGGACGATTTTTACGTTGTGGCCCGCCCAAATGTGCATCAGCCTTAACTCACCATAACAACATGTCAATAATAAAATAAGACAGCATTGGAATAAACTGATGTACAAAATAAATAAAACTACATAATAAAG
This sequence comes from Cosmia pyralina, assembly GCA_946251885.1. NCBI lineage: Eukaryota > Metazoa > Arthropoda > Insecta > Lepidoptera > Noctuidae > Cosmia > Cosmia pyralina. Next base: position 2,506,231 of record OX276355.1, on the reverse strand, counting down.
TGACAGTTCTCTGCTTGTTGCAAGTTTAACAAACTTTCCCTAAGTGGAATTTTACGACTTCGCGTGGGAATACTTAGAAGTTCATTGTGAAGAGGATGGAAACTTTCTTGCGTCACGAATGCGGTTTTGCACCAAGAAGTGAGAAACTGTGATTTTGGTTCGATTTCCTGAAACTAACTCCCTTATTCTTAAATAAACTAAAACGCTTTGCAAACCTTTTTTATTTAAGAAAGTGTTTCGTCAATTTCTATCGAATTATGATTTGTGTTTGAAGACAAAACACTATTTTAATTAAAATATGTATGTAGAACGTGTTTTAATTTTTTATGAATAAGATGGCTAGGGTTTAAGATTTTTGTGAATAACCTTATTCAGATGATGAACAGATATTTTTGGGATGATAATGGTGACTCAAGACCTACGTCGTCATCGAGACTGGCTCAGGAAGAATTGACGTAACCTCTTGGAGGGGTTCATAAAACATGAGCCAGAAAAGAAAACAGAAAAATAGACGGATGTAGACGTATTTGGGGCAAACCGTAGCCCAGCAGTGGGACTATTGAGATTGAAAGAAATACCATAAATATATCTGTACAGTACAACAATTTTCTTAATGTCCCTCGGCAAACTTCGTCGTCAGATTTCTATCAGTTGCCCTTTGCACTTGGTGCAGACCGGACGCTCTCAATCGACTTGGAAGTCGATTGAGAGTTCAATTACAAATAGTTGTACTGTACGTAGCGAACCGAATATAGTATGTGGCTCCATCAGTGAGAATAGGTAACTACGTTAATTGCTGATTAGTTGACAATCTGATTACTTAAATAAGCACATGATTAGGACGGAAGCTGATTATTAGTATTAATCTGACTTTTACAGCTAAGCGATGCAGAGTAGATAATCAAAGGAATGACTTCTTGATTTGTAACTTCATTTATCATTAATTTGTCATGAATCAAAATGACAAAAACTATACCCCATTATTTGTATTGAATTTTCTGACAAAACTATAACATAACATAACGCTTGGTCCCGAAGGGTTAGGCAGGGGCGATCCTCATAGTACACCCACATTTCCCCAGTTTTTATTAAGTCCCATGTAATAGGGGGCGAACCTTTTGCTGGACACAAAAGAAAGAAAAGAGAAATTTCTGCTAAAAAAAACCCATCACCACTGCTCGACCTAGGAATCGAACCCAGGACCTCATGTTCAGCAGTAAAGAAAAAAAGAAGAAAGAAAAATATTTTATTTGGGACACGCACAGGAAATACAGTTAAAAAGGAGCATATAAAAGTAACAAAATAAACATTAAAAAACAAAAAAAAAAAAAGAAATTAAATTAAACAAAAATTCAGACTAAAAAAAAAGAGACCTGTGCGAGGCCAAAAAGGCTCCCATCTCAGCATAAAGCTGCGATATTTAAAAAAATAAATACCGCAACGCTGGTATTCTGATAGGGCCTGTGTGATGCCACGGACATACCCACGTATATCAATTAAAAATCGCAAGGGGAATAAAATCAAATAAAATAAAATACAAACACTAGAATACTTGAAAAGAAAAAACAAAAACCGTCAATAAGGTGTAAAGTTCGACTCACGCTTGACGCCGCAGTAGCGCTTGCGATCCCTTGACCAACGAGGCAATCAGGTCATTCTAATAAAAACATATTATAATCTTACTATAGCTTTTACCCGCGGCTTCGACTGCGTGGAAGTCGGAAATTATCCCTCGGGAACGTACTACCGTACGTACTAGAAACTTTACAAAAGTAGGTCATAATTTTTATTAAGTGCTTCAGATTTTATGATTGTCATAAAATATTATGATTACTACATAATCCGTCTAATCGATCCTAATTTGGCACGAATGATGATTTGTGGTTGGAATGATGATGTAGATTTGTGGTTGAAATGATGATGGAGATTAGTGTAATATTTTATTAAATACCAGCTGCTTTTGTTCGTGGGTTCACTCGTAACCAAGGGGAACCATGGGAATAAAAGATCTCCATGTGTTTAACCGAGAAATTGTCGACCTGTGTGCCAAATTTCATCCAAACCCGTTCAGCCGTTTTTGCTTGATTGAGTAACACCCAAATATACAAACTTTCACATTTATAATATTAGTAGAACTAGCTGTGCCCCGCAGTTTTACCCGCATAAGTTTCGATCCCATTTGAATATCGGGATAAAAAGTATTATATGTCCTAATCCAGGTCATGGTCTATCCATGTGCCATCCAAATCCGTTCAGCCGTTTAAGGGTGAAAGCGTAACACACAAACAAACAAACTCACTTTCGCATTTAAAACATTAGTTAGGATTTGGCCTCTTTATTCTAAGGATTTGGCAAGGCATTCTACCACTCAACTATTATTCTCATTTCATTTTCACAACAAAAAGCTTTCGAATGATCAAAGGTCTACCTTTGTCCCTTAAAAATAGCTCTGACAAGGTTTGAGTACCTCGTTAAAAGCATCAGGTATGGTCGACAGCACGCTATTATAACACTTGAAATAAGAAACCCACCCTTACCTGCTACGAAATAAAGGCCTTTTTAAAGTGGATATGTGGTTGGCTGTACCACAAAAGCACTATTCTATTAATAGAGGTAGAATTTCTTTTCCCATTAAGGCATAGTGGTCATCATTACCTGTTCATGGTGGTTACCGCCGGAACTAATTACTGATTTAATGAACAGTAATTGTAATTAAATCGGGTTTATGGTCTGGAATGGTTTTTTGCAATTAGGAATAGTAGCTGTGAAGTTGGTTGTTGATCCTGATCTTTAAGGATCCCGCAGACAGAGGCCCTGCGACAGCGCGACGTGATTCTAGTAGAAACGACTATGAAAACTTCTATGGAAAGTTCTAGGAGAATCGCCTCGTGCTGTCACATCGCGCCTGTCTACGGGAGCCTTTAAAATGGTGATTTTTTGGTTTTAAGATGCATATTAGCACACACATGGCTCATACAATGCTCTACGAGTCCAATATAATAACGCGTTCCGGGTATTGCTGGGGCTGTCGCGCTTCTCTAGCGCATCGGGGATGTTCGCGGACGCACGCGTTCCGGATTTCGGCTCGCTGCTGCGTCTGCGAATCGCATCGCTGATGCGTCGGGTGCGCGATAGCCCCAAACAGCCTCGTGGCTACTGTCTCCGGCAGGGTGGATGGCCTAATTATATGTCGTTGGATGGCGGCTCACAGACCGTCATTTAGATATTAGAGATAAGTTTATTTGTAATGTGTTTTAGTTAGTAAGTGCCAACTTATTCGCATCTTATGGATCTCTGGTCTGATAATAATGATTTTTTTTTATTTTATTTTTTATAGCTACGTAGGTACATTTTTAAGTTCGCGGAATGGAGGGTGAGAAGTGAAAATAAAAATACTAAATTATTTTTCTTTTTAAATATATTCACCTGCTACCCTTATACATTTTTCAGTGTATATTGCATGACATCCAAGATTTATAATAAATTGCCCTGTTATATTACAGATATTAACAACCTACACCTAATAAAGCGGAAGCTAAAGGAATTTGTAACTGACAAGGTGTATTACAGTGTGAAGGAATATCTGCAAGGGAATCCTTACGGCCAGTACCTAATATTTACAGATTTATAATAATATTTATTTATTTATAGGCTCTTCAACAATGAGTACACTATTATTTTACAATTTGTACATCGCAAACTTAAGTCTAAGTGCCTCATTACTTATAGAAAAGCTCAACATGCACTACATTATGCGCAGATAATAACACAAATCAATTAAATTATTGGAAACAAGAATTACATAATTTAGACAAAAAACAGAAAGACATATTGATGACATTTGAAACTGTCAGCTATTATTGAACTATGACTTTTGTTTATTTTATTTTATTGACATTCTATTATTTACTTTATTGACATTTGCTTAGTTATTGACGGATACTCTGGACATTGGCAATTTAAATTTGATATGGTAATGTTTTTCCAATTTATTGTTATTCAGCATGGTTTTTTTTTATTATGTGTAAATTTTGCATGCCCATGTGACGGCAGAGCATGGAGTTCTTACTCAAACACGTGTAACATCTATACCATATACCCATGTTGAGAAGCAAAGAAATAAATAGTTTGATGTGATTTGATTTGAAATCGCAAAAATAAAATCAGCTGTTCCCTACATTTATGTTCGCATAACTCGCCAAAGTGTAAGGAACAGCAGTTTTTTTTTTCACGATTTCAGGTTTGGTCCCATGGTAAAAGTTGTTAATAAGGATAAGTACATTTGACCCCTTAAGAGTTACACTGCTACGTTTTACACTGCTTCGGCCAAGGTTCTTTCCGGAGTAGTGTTCAAGATATTCAATTATGCATTTCATCAGTCTTCACTTGCCTTCTACACCAACAGGACTCACCTGAACTTCAGCAAAGGTTAAGGCTGATTGCTGTATCCATTTTTTATGATTTTAATTTTGAAGTTGTGCTCTTATACAAGTTACTTTTTTCATTCAAGGTTCCTTTTTATATCCTGGATTATTTTTGTTTTGTACGCACGGCTACAGATCAAGCTATACATTTCAAGTATAAGCTGATCTTGCATTGTATAGGATTTCCTTACAATGAGAGGTCAGTGTAATCTGGAAATGTATAGCTTGATGTGTAGCCGTGTGTACAGTTACGAGTTGTTATGTCTTGGTAAACGATTGACCAATAGCAAGATTAAACTATATAAACATACGAAAGTTGAAGCGAGAGAAAAGATATTCACGAAAAAGTACTCATAAGTATGATCTACTATTATTACAGGACCATCCCTAAAATTGCGAAATAAATCTGATGTTCCCTACATAGTCGAGTTATGCGAACATAAAAGTACGAGCTGTTTTTTTTTGCGACCTGTTTTCTGGTTTTCAGTTATTTTGACTATGTATAACTTATAAAAAATAATTTTTATGAGCCTAAATAAAATTGATTATTCATATGTAGGAGTTATAAGCATACTCTAAAAACCGGTCAAGAGCGAGTCGGACTCGCGCACCGAGGGTTCCGTTCCGATTTATGAAAAAGTGTGCTATTTAGAGACATCGTTTTATTTTTCCTGTAATTTTTACATAAACTTCTATCACATAGAATAATTTCAGATTTTTCTCTATGCAAACTTCGGAGATAAGGGCCCCTGGGAAAGTTATTTTTTTTACATTTTTCATCAAAACTCGAAAATTATGTGGCCTAAAAAAATAAAAAATGTTTGAGAATGTGCAAACAGCGCTCTTCCATATGATACCCCACAAGCCTTAGTAGACCCACTTCGAATTTTTAAGAACCCCTTTTAGTCAGTGTTGCAAAAAAAAAATGCCTTTCTTATTTGCAAAATAGTTGGTCAAACGTCATTTAAATTATTCCAAATTTCAAATTCATAGCATTAGTAGTTCTTGAGATATCCAGCTGTGACAGACAGACAGACTGAGTCGCACCATAAGGGTTCCCTTTTTACCATTTTGATACGGAATTCTAAAAACACGTTTATTCAAGAAAAAAACTGTGATGTGCTCTGCAAATTATATCATCACTAGCTGCGCCCCGCGGTGTTACCCGCGGTTTATGAGATACACTAAAACGTGTATTATTTAATCGGTGAGAAAAGTATTCACAAAAAAATTGCTCATCCCACGGGAACACTACATTTTTTCAGGATATAAAGTAGCCTATGTGTGCTATGTGTACACAGGATGTCTGCTATTTCCACACCAAATTATTTCAAAATCTGTCGAGCCGTTTGAGTTTGAAAGAGTAACAAATATATTTCAATTTCTTGCTCATCCCACGGGAGCACTACATTTTTTCGGGATAAAAAGTAGCCTATGTGTTAATCCAGGGTATAAGCTGTCTACATACCGAATTTCATCCAAATCGGTCCAGCCGTTTGAGCGTGAAGAAGTAACAAACATACACACACACACACTCACAAACTTTCGCCTTTATAATATTAGTGTGATTATTATACTGGCCTCTCAAGACACTCCTGGGATGGTTGCATATTAGAAAATCAAAACTTTCCTGAGCAAATTTCAAAAGAACAACGTACAAATCAACAAAGTTTAAAATAACTATGGTCATTTGATCAAAAGTTCAGCTGACCAAAGTCTGGAATATCAATGTTTAGATTATTTATTACACTATTGACCAAATCGTTTAATGGTCAAAATGGATTACTGGATAAATTAAACCCTAACC